>CM042010.1:92948361-95578361 GCA_023525715.1 Cichorium intybus | reverse complement strand
AAGAAAGCCTTCCCAATACATTAAGAGTCCTTTTACGCAGGTATTGTAGTTGTTTATGTTTTAGACAATATGTTTACGGTTTAATGTTGAATTTAATATACAATTTACTTTTGTAGATCAAACATTCAACAGTTAAACAGCGACGACGAAAGACGGTTCATGAAGAGCCTAGGACGGGCCTCATACTTGAGCCATATGTACCTTATGGTCAAGATTTTGCGTATGAGTATGTCGTTGCTGTTGAGAACATTTGTGATGAAATGCTGACATATCTGAAGTCCCGCCCATGAAGTCCATTATATAAGAAAACTCCAAAGTGAATAAACAAGAGAAGACACCGAAGTCTAAAGACTCCGAAGTGCTATGCATAGAGGATCCGAAGACTTCACAGACTGTCATCTTGTCTTTTGTGTGCACGCGTATAGTACAATACGTGTTGCATGAATCTTCTATCCTATTGGCTAGTACACTGATAGGATATTCTCTGTAAAAGTTGTACTATTGGTATCACTGATTTAGTATAAATATCAGTGATACCATACCGTGTCGAGTGTGAGACTACAAGTTTAGATTACGAGAATTGTATGTCTACAAAATAGAAAACCCAATTGTAAAACCAAAGTTCTAATCAAGCATTCGGCACATGTTATTCATATCACATTGTTCAATTAGCTTTGTTGCATTATCATTGTGTGATTGATTGTGTTATTGATTCCATATCTATATTAGTTCAATTATTCTCTTATTTCAAAACCCAACAAGTGGTATTAGAGCAAGTCAGCTCAAAAACCTGTTGATAGAGTTCGAATTCCTTTGCTTCAGCTTTAAATCTGAATCGATTCTCAGATTTAGTCTTCCGCAACTGTTGCAAATCTCTACCACCCGTTTTTACTGAAAAGATCCAGTTGAAATACATCAAGATGATTGATTCCACAGCAACTTATGCCAATATACTTAACTATGCAAATCTCATCGGTTCTGCAACAAAGGCCCCTGTTCTAGTAACTTCTTACTATGATTATTGGGCTGGTCGAATGAAAGATTATCTTATTGGACTGGACAAAGACTTATGGAGGTCTGTGACTGAAGGTCCACACACTGACATTGCTGGTCGATTCATTGTTCCTGATGGAGAAGAAGCCGTTGTTCTTAATGCTGCAGACATGAAGAAGCTTGAAAACGATGAGAGGGCCATGCGTGAACTGAGAAGTGGCGTGGGTCCTGATGTCAGTCACCACATTGCTGATGCGAAATCTGCAAAGGAGATGTGGGACAATCTTGAACTCCGCTTCGGAGGAGATAAAATCCTCCATACTAGCAAAGTTCAGGAAATCCTTGCAGACTTCGGGAACTTTAAGCAAGAAGAAAACAAGTCCTTAGAAGCCTGTTATGAACATTTAAGCAACATGATTTACACACTAGATAAGTATGGAGAGACAAGAAGCCAACAAGAAATAAACATCAAATTTCTCTACAGTCTTCGCAAGGAGTGGAGGCCAATCATGCTCATGGTCAAATCCTATGAGAATATTGAAAAATACAAGTTGGCAGCCCTATACAATTTATTAAAATCGCATGAAGCCGATATGGTAGGTCGAAGAAGTGAAATGGCTAGTTCTGGACCACTAGCTCTCGTGTCAAAAGAAGAGGAAGAATCAAGTGATGAAGACATTGCTGCCTACATGGTAGATGATAATGGAGATACTGTTGCTCTCTATGCTGCCAACAATCGTAGGTTCAAGAAACCCTTCTTCAAAAACAACTCAGGAAAGCCATTTATGAAAAACTTTAACAAATCAAACTTCAACTCCAAGCCCAAACCTGAAATATTCACTCCAAAAGAAGAGAACTTAAAATTGTCAACCCCGAAGCCATCTGAAAAACCGGCTTCGGAGTCATCCAAAGAAAAGTCCGAAGAGAAGAAGATCTCAGGTGATTCTGGTTATGATTGCAATTATTTTCATGGCAAAAATCATTTTGCAAAAGACTGCATGCTTCAGAAGCAAAACAAAAAGAAACCACAAGTGAAGGATGAAGCATATTACGCAAGAAAATTGGAGGAAGTTAGAGTAAGGACCAAAGACCTAGCCTTAATGGCTGCTGATGATCGTCAGGGATCATATCAAATTTGGTCTTCGGACTCAGAAGATGACGAAGTGAGAAAGCCATCTCAGAGTGCTTTCATGGCCTATGATGTCGATAAGAGCTGTCTAAAAGACACTTCGGAGAAATTGAATGACGAGGAAATGATGAAGGTTGAAGCAACTGCGGGTCTTGGGTTTGTGACTTCGGAGGGACTAGAAATGACAGCTGCTGATACTCTGAAGACGTGGTTTGAAGACTCTTCTGATGATGATGAGGAAGTGTGCTTGATGGCAAATGACACCCGTCTGACAATCCCTGAACAGGTATCAAAACTTCATTCATCTTTTAAAATTCCTATTTCTCATTCAGCTCCAATTATAAATGAAATAACTCGTGATTGCTCTGTTATGCATAAATTACTCATTGATGCTAAAAATAGGGAAGTACTCACTGAGCAGGAGCTTCTAAGCTTGAGGGGGAGAGTAGAAAGTCTGAAGCTAGCATTAGAAAAATCCAATCTTAGAATCTCCTTGTTAGAAGAAAACAGAGAAAAATTCCTAAACAATCATGATGTAATCTTAAAACAGCGAAACATATTTTGTGAAACTGCCAAACGATTATATGCGCATATTACTAGAATTTATCATTCAGCTGATGTTTGCAATGTCCAACATAGACAACTATTACCCTTCATTGAGTTCAAATTAAAGGAAGTCGATAGTATATCTTATGAATGCGAATCTATAGTATCAGGTTCCGAAGTTACAAATCCATCTTTTAAACATGGACTGATATCTGTAGAAAAACATCTAACTACTGATAAATTGTTGAAAATATTGCCTCAAGAAATTCCCATCCTGAAAAAGGCTGTACCTCAAATTGAAACAAAGGAAAATGAAATTGTCAATAACATGTCTGAAAAGGATTCTGAAAGTGATTCGGACATGGAGGAGATTGATTGTTCCTCTTTGATATTGTTAAAGTCATCCTCTATATCCGAATCGACCTCCGAAGACATTTCACAAATGTCTTCGGCGGACAAAGGAAAAACAAAAATGGATTGTGAATCAAAATTTTTTGAAACCAAAGAAACTTCAAATTTTAAACTTCAAATCACAGATGAATCCAACTCTTACGATCAATATCTCAAGGATGATTCAAAAAGGCTAGTCAAAGTGGCATGTATCTATCCTAAGGTTTCTTACTTCAAAAACACAATTTTTGTAAAACCCGGTGGATTACCCTTAATTGATAATGAATTGCAAAAACTTCTTGAAAAGGATAACTCCACAGTTACAAATGAAGGGTTTTTCTCATCATCCAAAATGGTCGAGAATGAAATAAATGAGAAAATGGAAGTAAAAATAAATATAAGGAAACAAGAATTATACGGTCACAACGTGTATAATCGTCTTTGTTTTGAAAAAGAGAAAATACCCAAAAACATGTCACACTTAGTAAATCTCAAAAACGATGATCACATTTACATTAATCAAAACTACAAACAAATTCAAGTTGTGGAAAAACCCACAGTTCCGAAGATGGATGTATTGGAATTAATGGAATCTTGTGAATGTGTACCTTTTTCACACAATCCTGAAAATGAAGTTTCAAAATCAAAAGTTTTAACCAACAAAACTTTGACACAAAAACCCCAAATTTTGAAAAGACCACAAGTTCTACAAAAACCAAAATTAGCAGTGGTGATTTCAAAACCAACTCAAAAACCCACTGTTGAAAATTTGAAAACCAAGCAAACCCTAAATCTTGTGAAAAGAAAAACTCCTTTTAGAGATTTGAAACAAAATGAAGCAATTGCTTCCACTTCTGGTACAAAACGTGTTTGTTCAAAAATCTCAGATGTTAAAAGTCGAAATGAAAAACCAACTTTTACACCTACGAAACCTAACTTTCCAAATCCAAAATTTCAAAAACCGACGAAGAAAACATTTTCAAAAGGAAACAATCTGATAGATACATTCCACAAATGGCTGGACAACAATTTGGATATGTTCAAGGATAAGGATCTCTCATTAAATGACTTTAAAATGGCATACGAAGAGTATCTTTGTACCTCTACGTTGTGCAGCTCAATTTCAACGAAGTCAAAAACGGAAAAACCAAAACAAAATTGGAAAAGAAATGACTTGAAAGAAAACTTAACTGCAAAAAAAAAACTTCAAAATCCTCAAAATCCTCAAAATCAAAATATTCTATTCAAAAATGGGTTCCGAAGTCTGCCATTTTGTCAGTCACTTCGGACTCATCATTTTTAACTACAAACTTTTCGGAATCCCGCTCAAACACTTCGGAATCATGCTCATCACATGAGGCTTCGGAAAATTTGATTAATTTAAATGCAAATGAAATTTCTGAAGAGGCCGTAGAAAAATGGATTCAAGAATCCTTTGCTTACCCTGAGGACCCAAGATTGATTGGGTACCAACTCCTTCTTGATTGATTGCAGGTTATGTCTAATGAGAGGTATGATTCAAAATGGTACATGGATAGTGGCTGCTCAAGACATATGACAGGAAGAAAGGAATATCTCAGGGATTACAGAAATTTGGATGATGCCGGAAATGTACGCTTTGGTAATAATGAAACATGTCCAATTCGGGGATATGGAAAAATAACAAATGGCCAATTCACTATCAGTCGAGTGGCATTTGTTGAAGGATTAAAACATAATCTTGTGAGTATATCTCAATTGGTGGTTGGAATGGGAAACGTTGTTACTTTCAACAACCAAGGGAGTGTAATCACCAAAGAAGCAACAAACGAAGTATTACTGAAATCGGAAAGGAAGGGATCTATGTTTCCCTTAAATCTAAAGCCAGTGACCGGTGGGCAATCTCTATGTCTTCTCTCCAAAGCCAACTCCGATGTCAGCTGGTTATGGCACCGAAGACTCGCCCATCTGAACTTCAAAGATCTGAATAAATTGGTGGCTATGGATTTGGTTCGAGGAATGCCGGCTCTCAAATTCGACAATGATTCTCTTTGCTTTGCTTGTGAACATGGCAAACAGACAAAACAAAGGCATCCTACTGTGATTAACCCAAAAATCACTGAACCTCTTTCTTTTCTCTACATGGATTTGTGTGGACCATCTGCAGTAGAATCAATAGGAAAGAAGAAGTACATTCTTGTTATTGTTGATGACTATTCAAGGTTTACTTGGGTGTTGTTCCTACGAAACAAATCTGATGCAGCTGAAGAAATCATCAACTTTATAAAGAAAATGGAATTGATGCTCAACAAGAAAGTCCGAACTATGCACAGTGACAACGGTTCGGAGTTCAAAAATCAGACCTTGGACGGATTCTTGAAGACAAAGGGAATTAGTCACAACTTCTCTACACCCTATACTCCTCAACAAAATGGGGTCGTGGAAAAAAGAAATCGCTCCTTGTGTGAAGCAGCCAGAACAATGCTAAACTTTGCAAACTTGCCCATGTACTTCTGGGCTGAAGCTATCTCTACTGCATGCTTTACTCAAAACAGATCCTACATTCATAAAAGATTTCATATTACACCTTACGAAGTACTCAACCGAAGAAAGCCAAATGTCAAATTTCTTCACATCTTTGGTTGTAGGTGTTTTATCTTAAACATGAAGGATCACTTGACCAACTTCGATGACAAATCAGAAGAAGACATCTTCCTTGGTTACTCTCAAGACTCAAAAGCCTACAGAGTCATGAACAAGAGAACTCGCAAAATCGAAGAAACCTTTAATCTAAGAAGTCTCTGCATCCATTTCCTATGTCTTTAATCTTTCCAAAGCCTGCTGTAGATGCTGTTCCAATCACAACATTCGACACAGACTTCTCACTTTTATTTGATCAACCTGTGAGAGCTGTGGACTCCGAAGCTAGAGCACCAGATAACCATGAGTCCGAACTCTCCAAGCTCACAGATGGACCTGATGACTCCTCTACAAGCAGCATACAAAGACCATCTTGTGTTGAGGGGGAGCCATCTAACCAAAGTATGGGAAATGCAAGTGTCGAAAGGGAGCCATCAAACCGATGTGCTGGCACTCCAAGTACTGATGGGGAATCAAACAACAATCCAGGAGGAACCAACACACTTATCTATACTCCCCAGTGAATCTAAAAAATATCATATCCAGGTATCCAACAATCCAGGGGAGCCAGAGACTGCCACTCCGAATTCAGTCACAACAATCGCTTCGGATAAACCTACCACTTCCTCAACACCAACAAATGTCCAGGGGGAGCACATATCAAACTCTACCTCACAAATACACACACCACAAACCAACACAAATTCGAATAATCACTTGCTAATGGGTGATTTTCCTTCCACTTCGGGATATCCCTCAGACATTGAGGACATCGATGCTGAAGAACCTCCTGATTTTGATCCAAACTATCCTGCTTTGGACAAATGGATGAGAAATCATCCTCCATCACTTGTCATCGGTGATGTTCGAGATAAATTACTAACTCGTGCACAACTTCACCAAAGGCAATTAGATCTTAACAAAACTTCTGAGTTGTGCATGTTCAATGTCTTTATCTCTAAGGTAGAACCTAAGAACGTCAAAGATGCATTTGATCACTCAGACTGGATTGAAGCAATGCAATTGGAATTAGAAGAATTTGAAAGAAACAAAGTCTGGAGGCTAATTCCAAAACCTGCAAATGCCTCAATTGTCGGTCTCAAATGGGTGTACCGTAACAAACTAGACACCGAAGGCAATGTAGTTCGGAACAAGGCTAGGTTGGTTGTCAAGGGTTACTGTCAACAGGAGGGGATCGATTATGAAGAAACTTTTGCTCCTGTTTCCAGACTCGAATCAGTTCGGATATTTTTAGCTTATGCTGCACACAAAAATTTTGATGTCTATCAAATGGATGTTAAATGTGCTTTTCTGAATGGTGATCTCGAGGAAACCGTTTTGTTGAACAACCGCCTGGCTTTGAAAGTAAAACTCATCCAAATTATTGCTATGTGCTAGACAAAGCAGTCTATGGTTTAAAACAAGCTCCAAGAGCTTGGTATGAGACCCTGACTAAATTTTTAAAAGAATCAAACTTTAAACAGGGATCAGTGGACCCAACACTTTTTAGAAAGAAAGTTGGATCTCACTTGATGTTAGTCCAAATTTATGTGGATGACATAATCTTTGGATCTACTGACCCCAATTTGTCGAAAGACTTTGAAAAACTGATACAAAGAAAATTTCAAATGAGTATGATGGGAAAAATAAACTTCTTTTTTGGTTTACAAATCAAACAATCTAAGGAGGGGATATTCATCAATCAACAAAAGTATACGAAGAGTTTGCTCGAACGCTTCGGAATGACTAACTGCTCCAAAGCAAAAGTTCCTTTGCCTGCAGGTACAAGGTTAAATCCATCATTGGACAAACCAAAGACAGACATACAGCAATACCGAAGTATGATTGGATCATTGCTCTACCTTACAGCTAGTCGGCCTGACATCATGTTTGCAGTTTGCAATTGTGCAAGATATCAGGCTGACCCAAGGGAACCTCACTTGGCTGCTGTTAAGACAATATTCCGATATCTTCATGGAACTACTGCTTATGGTCTGTGGTATCCAGCAAACTCTGGTTTTTACATACAAGCATACTCAGACTCCGATCTTGGTGGATGCTCTATTGATCGCAAGAGCACTTCTGGGGGTTGTCAATTCTTAGATGGAAAACTTATCAGCTGGCAATCCAAGAAACAAACTTATGTCTCCATCTCCACCGCAGAGGCTGAATATGTAGCAGCTGCAGCGTGCACTTCGCAGATTATTTGGATTCAAAGTCAATTGAAAGACTATGCCATTAATATGAGAAAAATTCCCTTGTTCTGTGACTCTCAAAGTGCAATTCGTATATGCCACAATCCAGTTCAACATTCCAAGACGAAGCATATAGTTCTTCGCTACCACTTCATCAAAAGTCATGTTGAGGAGGGGAATATTGAGGTGCACTTTGTTCACACTACAGAACAATTGGCAGATATCTTCACAAAGGCACTAAATGAAGAAGCATTCACAAGAATCGTTCGTGGACTTGGAATGATAGATGGATCAACTCTTCAATAAATTCCAGATTTGCTCACTCTTACTCTGTTCTGAAAATTTGAAAATAATAAACTCCGTAGACCCCCGAAGTCAATTTTGACTTCGGAGCTCATCGGAGAAAAATTAGCAAAAATTCCGCAGACTCCCGAAGTCAATTTTGGCTTCGGAGCGCATCAGAGAACCTGCTACTTTGAAAATTTACAAAAATTAATAAACTCCGCAAACCCCCAAAGTCAATTTTGGCTTCGGAGCTCATCGAAGAACTTGCAAAAACTTTTGTTGCTTCACAGCAGTATTCCGAAGTAAAATATCACTTCGGAAGTCTGCGAAACAAACTTTTCTTCACAATAAAATCTCAAAATTTGAAAATCACTTAAACATTGGTTGACTCTATGTTTCAATTGTTGTTTCAGTCAAAGGAAATTCAAAAACAACAAAATTCATTCCAAACGAAAAGAAAATTCTGATGCATATTGACAATGTCTAACTTTTCTCTCATGAATTAACCAAGTAAAGGACAAAACTTTGATTTTAGATTCTGAAAACCATACCTTATTGCACTAAAAGGTATTTGGGAATCGACTTGAAACATTGGTAAGAAAACAGACTTCGAAGTGAGGTCAAGGCTATTTTACAATTTGAAGCCTTGTTTGATTCCAATAACCTTAACATAATGTCTATTTCTAACCACCCTTCGAAACTTGACTCGCTTCAACCTCAAACCAATCTTGTAGCCTCAAAACTACACAGAATAATTCAAGTGCTCCGAAGTTTTCCTCAAAAATAGAACCAACATTGTTTGATAAGTAAATTTACATCTCTTTTCATTAAATGGTACAAAATTGAACTATATGAAGATTTTCACTCACAATGATTGTTTAATACAAAAACAAAAGCACCAAAGAAAGAAACCAAATGGTGATGTTCTATATCTTCGGATAAGGAAATTCATAATAGAAAACAAAAGCAAAAATCAAAATAGAAAACAAGAAAGAAAAATAGAAAACAATTGTCAAAAGAAACAAAGACAAACAAAAATCAAAAGATAACCAAGGGAATGCAAAAGAAAAATCAGCATTCAAAGGGTTATTCTTCTGCTTTA
The DNA here is from genome assembly GCA_023525715.1 of Cichorium intybus. Taxonomy (NCBI): domain Eukaryota; kingdom Viridiplantae; phylum Streptophyta; class Magnoliopsida; order Asterales; family Asteraceae; genus Cichorium; species Cichorium intybus. The sequence continues at coordinate 95,569,102 of CM042010.1, read as the reverse complement.
AATAACGGTACAAGGAGCTCCTATAACATAGTCGAGTACCTTGTAGAAGAATATGAACATTTCAAGTAGTCTGTCTTAAATGATAAAGTAGGAGTGGTGTACGAAGCTCAAAGGCTTTTCATCAAAGCTTAGTATCCAAACACTTCAACTGATGAAAGGGAATAAAATTTTCAAATGAATCTTCAAAACAATTCAATCTAACTTTCAGAAACACTTCTGATGCTCAATTCATGAATGAAAACTTCGTTAAATTTCAAATGCAAAGGATGTTATCTTTATTATATTTGAAAATTTTGAAGCACATAAGCACAACTCAAAACATATTTCCTAATGCGAAATCAAGTTAGTAATGGGGTGATTAGACTTATACATTCACGACTGATATTGAATCAAACAAACTTCAAAATGAAAAGTGGACTTCCAACATGATTCGAATGATTCTGAACATTAACTCGTTAAATCATCTTTTCATAATATTCATGGAAGTTAAGGTTAAACGACATGTTGCATCAGTCAAAAGTAAAATAAAAAACTCATAGAAAAACAAAGAGAAAAACATATAGACTTCGGTACATTGATGAACACTTTTCAATCACATGCTATGCAGTTATCTCGGCCATAAACCTTATAGCGGTCACCTAGCGAGATTTGATTTAGCGTTTATCACGGTGGTATAGCGGTGGTATAGCGGGAGTTTTTTTTTGTTACTTTTAGACTATTAATACTACGTAGAATTAATATCACAAAAAGTTGCATAAAAATGTCACATAAAACATAGATAGTATTCTAATATGAAAAGATAGTATTCTAATATGAAAAGTGTCAACGTATCAAACATAAATCTAATTGCAATCCATGGGTTCGGCATCCGAGTCAACATCGTTTAATGCATTCACATCTTCCGAAAAGTAAATCTCGGCTAATCTCGGCAAATATCGGACATTATCTCGGCAAATCTCGGCAAATCTCGGCAAATCTCGGCGAGATTCTCGCTGGCGAGATTACTGAGCGAGATTTTGATTTTTATCTCGGCCTAAGCCCGAGAAACGCTATCTCGGCGCTATCTCCCGAGATTGACTGCATAGATCACATGTCAATCACCGAAGTGAAAGAACACTCTTCGGAGTTAAACATAACTTTATGCTCCGAAGCGTATTCTCAACGGTCATAATTTTTCATAACTGCGAAGTCAATTAAATGTTCAAATGATTTCCACATTTATGATAAATCACAGAGACAAACATTCATTGAATTATAACCGTTTGCTTACAGCTATCAATGAGAATTAAATGGAAAACATTAACCATAATGACTTCTCAAAAGGTAACAGTTCAAATTTTGAATTATAGCAACTGACAGCCGTATATTTCTCCTTTTTGCAGAGATAGTGGGACAAGCAAGTGCTGAGGTGTCCACTTTCTACCGGACCATTTCAATCGTGCATTAAACGGCCTAGGGACCACGAACGCTATATAAACTTCTCACCTCTTCCATTGCACTCTTTACGCGAACACAACTCTCATTTCTCTCTGCAAACTTACTCTCAAACAAATCCACAAACTCTTTGTCTTCTTCATCTTCCTCATCTAACCATCAATGGCGGCTGAAGCATCATCGCAAACCGCTGAAGCCATGTCTGTTCCAAATCTCAAGAGTCAATCATCAAACCTGGTGCTACGAAACGATCTATCTCTTTACCCTAAACCAATCGATGCATTGGTGGAATGCATGAAAAGGTCTGTACTAGGTTACGCTTTAACCTGTACTCCTTCAGTCCCTGCAACTCTGGTTCACAGGGCTTACTACACATCCAATGCCCTGTTTGACTCCAACAACCAGGTCAAATCTGTATTCTATGAGGCTGTTGATGCCAAGGGCAAAACAAAGAAAGTACAATTAACCAAGGAAAAGTTTGCAGAAGCTCTTCGACTTCCAATCTATAACTCAAAGGAAATGGTGGTCCCATCTGCTGACCAACTGGTCAATATGTTCAACGAAATGGGGTATGAACCCCCACTTGAAAGAATTAGCACCTTCAAGAAAAACCAACTCCCTGACCTCTGGAGATACTTCTTCAGTATCTTCCTGAGATGTCTTTCTGGTAGAACCTCAGGCCTTGATTCTGCAAGTGTTACATTTCAAGGTCTCCTCTACAGAATTTACTACGATGTCAAGGTGGACTTCGCAACAATTCTGTGGACCGATTTCTGCTCCCACATCAATCACAGTATGAAGGGGACAGAAATTGCAAATGCAAGATTCTGGGCAATCGTCCTTCATGCCCATTACCAGCAGATAGGGTGTGTCCCTGATCCCTCTCTTGGAGAAATGAAGTTCACTCCCATTGCCATTCCTATACTAGACGCCAAACTCGCTGACTTCTGTGCTCAAATTCCAAATGTCATGCTCTCCAAAGTTCCCCTGGAATGCAATGAGGTAAACTCCTATCGCAACACCTTAATAATTCCTTACCCAACTCGCGATATGAGTCAGGTTGCACCTGTAAGAGAGCTTCCAAAAGGAAAAGGGAAGAGGAAAATGGCTGGTGGACCCAGTGGTCCTAAGAAAGAAGAGAAGAAAAGAAAGACTTCGGTGAAAACAACACCGAAGAGGAAACAGCCGAATAGGCAAAGGAAAATCATGGTTGTGGATGAGTCTTCGGACTCAGAAAGGACTCCATCCATAGCCATGAAGAAGAACAAGAAGAAGAACTGTTTGCTGATCAACCTCCTTCACCTACATCAACAACCAGACCAACCTCTCCATTGAAAACTACCATTCCTCCATCTCCACTTAAAACAACCAGACCACCCACACCTACACAAACTATACCTCCTCCTCCACCACCTCCAACAACAGCTCAACAAACTACCACCATTCACACTACTACATCGGAAATACCACCACCACCACCAACAACTGCTCCTCCAACCTCCGAAGTACCTATCTCTGGTATTGATTTTTCATTACCTGAGTTTGACTTAACCACATCACCCTCAAGACAAAACCCCACTTCGGCTACCTTCTTTGAAGCCTTTCATATGGCTCCTTCGAACGTTGAAGGAGTGTCGGATGAAGATTTGCCAGATGAAGGATTTGTACTAATGAAACAGTACAAAGTCCTCAACTCCAAGCTTGACACTCTCATTCAAGCTCAAACTGCCTTTGATCCCACCAAACCCACCTTGGGAGACATCACCGAAGAGATTGAATCTCTGGAGTTCTCCTTATCCAAAGAATTCAAAGATTCCATACAAAAGCTTGAACAAAAGCTCATGGATGAACAAAATAAGATCCAATCTTCCTTCGAAAAGAAGTTGGAATCCGCTGTCACCTCCATCAACAATAAAGTTGATGCCCTTGCTGAGAAGACTGATAAAACAAACTCCGAAGTCATGAAAGCCTTGCAAGGACTTCGGAGTGAATCCCAACAAAGTACCAAGCTTGAAAAACAGCTTGATGAGGCTAGAGCAAAAATCGAAGAGCTCACAGCCGCCCAAACATCTTCGGATATCACTAAGTTTACAGAGAAACTGCAACGAACGAATGCAGCTCTCACACAAGACTTGATTGCAAAGTTGAGAGTTGCACTTTAACCTCTGATAAACTTTTCTGATAGGTTGTCTAGGCCACACGGCAGGCCTAGACAGATCTCTGCAGCCACAGCAGGTCCTTCAACCTTCACCATTACAACCACTACCATGGGTGCTAGTGGATCGGCTAGAGCTGGAAGCTCAACAGACCGATCGCTAGAAAACATAATTGCTCCACACATGGAGGAAATATACAAGGCCAGACGAGCAGATTACAATTTGATGATCAAAATAAACGAATTTGCTCGAGATAATGGTGAATGGACTGTTGAGGCAATCAAGCAATTTGGATTCCAAAATCCAAATGTACTTAACAGACTTCCTCTTCGGAGTTTTGCAATATTGACTCCGAAGACACCCAGCTTGACATTCCCTTCAATCCGAAGACTTTCTCTTTCCTTCAATTCGTCTCTTCGGTACCCGAGGATCAGAAAGCAAGTTTTTGGACCAACAAAATAAATTTTCATGCCAAATACATTCAACGGCAGAGTTATGTTTGGAGCTTGAACAAGATAAAAAAAATTCTTTCAACTAAAGAAGCTGAAGTCTATTTGGGCTTCAGAAATTATGAATTTCTTGTTCTTAGGAGGGCAGATGAAGTTGAATCTAGGTTCTCAATTGCAGACTTCCCAATCATGAATCCTATGGACTTCATCCAGATTCTTGATCTTTTGCGAAGCGGCGAGGCTGCTCATGCTGCAATGTCTGCCCTTGCCATCAAAAACCACATACTGGGCTTTCTTAACAATTATCTTCTCCGGTTTGCAAAACAAGACCTGGAGCTATGTTCCTACTACATACAACCTTTGAACACTCCTCCTGTTGTAGTTCGGAACATAGCCAGATTCAAGAATGGAGAGATCTTAGACGAACCATATGGCGTAGTTTTCAAAGGACTTCGAAATGAAACCGAAGTCACAATCAAGTTCTTTGAAATAGACTACATAGGCCTCCATCCCTCCTCCTTTATCTCAGGGATGATTTCTCATGTGAATGCCTGTCATGCAAATTCCACCGAGAAAAAGAAGAAGTTCATAGATCATATGAACTGGTATCTTGCAGTAAGAAAAACCTTGAAGAGGGCATACAAGAGAAACTTTCGTGTATAGGCTTCGGATGCACTTCACACAAAGGGGGAGATTGTAGAGAACATTTGTGATGAAATGCTGACATATCCGAAGTCCCGCCCATGAAGTCCATTATATAAGAAAACCCTGAAGTGAATAAACAAGAGAAGACACCGAAGTCTAAAGACTCCGAAGTGCTATGCATAGAGGATCCGAAGACTTCACAGACTGTCATCTTGTCTTTTGTGTGCACGCGTATAGTACAATACGTGTTGCATGAATCTTCTATCCTATTGGCTAGTACACTGATAGGATATTCTCTGTAAAAGTTGTACTATTGGTATCACTGATTCAGTATAAATATCAGTGATACCATACCGTGTCGAGTGTGAGACTACAAGTTTAGATTACGAGAATTGTATGTCTACAAAATAGAAACCCCAATTGTAAAACCAAAGTTCTAATCAAGCATTCGGCACATGTTATTCATATCACATTGTTCAATTAGCTTTGTTGCATTATCATTGTGTGATTGATTGTGTTATTGATTCTATATCTATATTAGTTCATCTATTCTCTTATTTCAACACCCAACAGTTGCAAGTCCGAAACTGTTGAGTAAACATAGACTATTTAGCGTACCATTTAAAATGGGATTTTGGCGAGAACTAATGGGTCAAGACAAAAGTGGATGGTTGCAATACATGGTTAGTACTAACTTAAACTATAAATTTAGTATTTGTTAGTTTATTAATGTTATTAATTTGAGAAATTTTGTTTTATCTTGCAGCATGTTACTCTTTGGATCCAACTATTGTTGGAGAAGTGGGTTAAAGGAGGCAACTGGTGTCTTATGCCTTCAAATTTCTTCCCTAATGCTAAACCTCGAATTTGGAGTAAAGTGGCATCTGGTGAAGGTGGTGAAACCCATATGAGCCCGGCTTGGTGGATAGTGGATCGGGTACTATATATATATATATATATATATATATATATATATATATATATATATATATATATATATATATATATATATATATATATATATATAAAAGTTTAAGGTCGTTAATATTAATCGATTTTATTTCAGGTGTTTTTTCATGTAAACGTTAAAAATCAACATTGGATGTTAGGAGAATTACGTTTGGACACCATGAAAATCTACCTTTACGATAGCTTCCTACAAGGTCAATACTACAATCGCCTGGTAGAACAAGGGCACATCCAGAAATTCAAAACGGAGGTTTTTGCCTTTTTGGATTCAATAAACTATTGGAATAATCGAGACATCCCTCGAATAGACTTTGATTTGGAGTTCATCATGGAAGCATGGGTGCCTCAACTGTCTGGGCCATTAGGAGATTTTGCTGTTTGGTCTTGTTTATTGTTAGAGTATGCTATATCTGGGGTTCGGGTTCCTGTACATGGGGACGCAGATTATATGCCCACAAATTACGCAGCTAGGGTGTTTCGTGAACGTATGGGTCGTATTTTTTGGGGTTCCCATTCAAGTTATTATTAGACGGTGTATGTGAAAATAATTTGTAGAGGATTTATTTCAATGTTATAATTTTTAGTATTTATGTCGTTATATGTAACGCCAAGATACGCTTTATTATATAATTATAATAAAAGGGTAAATTGGTCATTTTACCTTGGAAGGGTAAAATAGTCTTTTGGACAGAAAAGTATTTAGTTTGAAATAATATTTTAAGTTTTGGACTTAAAATGTTATAAAAACTGATTTTTGGTCGTTTTACCGAAAAAGGGTATTTTGGTCATTTGACCAAGTCAACGACCGATTATGTAAAAATATTGTTGGTTGTGGCCAAAATGTAAGAAATGGAAGTTTTATTGTAATAAAACTTGATTATTGTGGTCAAAGTTCAAGGAAATGAACTTAGGGACCAAATTTGCAAAATTTTGTGGTATAAATAAGAGAGTTGACTGGCCAATTTTCAGTTACGGGAATGATTCTTGAGAGCAAGGAGGGCACGATTTCAGCAAGTATTGAAGGAATTGATGCAAGGAATTGGAACCAAGGCTTGGAATTGGTGATTCCTAAGCTAAATAAGGTTAGTGTTTGAATTCTAACCTAAGTTCTTGTGTGTTCTTGATGAAAAGAACTTGATGACTGAATTTCAGTTATGATTATGTGTTGTAATAGCCTAATGCTTCCATTGAGTCATGCTAGAAATGACTTAACTCAAGAAAATGGAAGTAGGTTGTTATTAGTGATGAATTTGAAGTTTGGGGTTGTTAGAACTAAGAACCCTAATTCTTCATTTTGATTGAATTAGTTGTTTTGGATGGGTAAAAACCTTGTTAAAGTATAAGGTTTTAGTCCTAGAACAAACCCCAATCGATTAAGGACCTGATTATGGAATTAATGAGCCAAAACAGCATGCTACAGTGCAAAATCGCGACTGGACAGGAAGCACCTGCAGGCGCTGGGCGCGGTGCGCCCCTCTCTAGGCGCGGCGCGCCTGTGGTTAATTTTCAGACAGAAACTTTGAAACGCTATCTTTTGCGTTGCTTGTCCGATTAAGCCCAAATTTGAACCATAGGTGTATTATGGTCTGAAAAGTTTGGGAAAATTTTTAGATTGAGTTTTCGACCCCTCGGGGGCACTGTAGACCGATCCGAATGTCCCGGTGAATAGTAAAATTCATATAAAGTTAGTAAACGGAAAGTTTATTAACTGGGCGTTGTTTATAACAATGTTTTATTGAACTCTAGTGTATTAGAGTTAGTTGAAATGAGTATTAACCTATAATCATGTTGAAAATGATTAAATTATAGGTGCGGGACAAAATTCTACGGATCGTATCGGAAAGCAAGGAACAACAAATTAGTTGTAATAATCCTTCAGGTGAGTAATCTCACTGATACCATATGTGATATATGATGATTGAATTGTTACAGGTTGAAACTGATTGTGGGACGAAATTGATGGTTTAAAGACACATTTGAAGAGACAATACCAGATAAGCCGTGAGTCTATAATAGACAAGAACGGAGCTGTGAGTCAAACCTATATAGACAAGACCGGATAAGCCGTGAGTCATTGCGATGACAAGAACGGAGCCGTGAGTCAAGGCAACAGCGGGATTTTCCCGTGAGCCATAATTTATTCTGATAAGTCAAACCAATATATAGACAACAGCGGGCTAACCCGTGAGTCTAGGCAACAGCGGGCTAACCCGTGAGCCATGGTTTACTTTGATGAGCCAAACTTATATAGACAACAGCGGGCTAACCCGTGAGTCTAGGCAACAGCGGGCTAACCCGTGAGCCACGGCAACAGCGGGCTAACCCGTGAGCCATATCTACCGATGCGGCCTTCGGGCTATGATTTTTGGATTGTATATCCAACCGGTGCGGCCTTCGGGCTATGTCTCCGATGCGGCCTTCGGGCTATGATTTGATGCGGCCTGTTGGCTATGACTCCGGTGCGGCCTTCGGGCTATGTCTCCGATGCAGCCTTTGGGCTATGATAATTGGTGCAGTCTGTTTGGCTATGGTTTTGTTACAGGTACACGGTACAGCCTGTTTGGCTATGATATTGTTACAGATACATGGTGCAGCTTATATAGCTATGATACAGTGTACGGCTTAAATAGCTATGATATACGGTGCAGTCTGATGTGACTGAGAGAGAGGGGACAGAAATAGTTGTATATGGTTATATGTGTAAATAACTGACGTGGTTTGATAATTGCAGGTTATCATGTTGTAGTCTGTAAGACTATAATTTAGGATGTGAAATCCTAAGAGATATTCGGTCAGCCAGCAAGGCTAGGAGTTTGGATTCGATATCCAGACAAATACATGATTGTATTTAATACGTGTTATTTGTAAATTTGATTACTCACTGAGCTTTGTAGCTCATGCCGTTGTTTACTGTCCCTGCAGGTTAGTATGATACTGGTAGGGGACAAGTTAGAGTCCGTGACTCGTGAAGTAGGACTCTTAGATGCTGTTAGTAGCAGCCCGGCTTTAAAGGAGACTACGGTATTTTATACTCTCCTTGATACACTTGTACCCGTTTTATTAAAATATACCCCTTGTTATGGTTTTATGTATTGAAACCTGTGTTTTAAATGAAAAATTTTTCAGGGGTGTTTTTGTTTTAAAAGCCGGGTGTTACAAGTTGGTATCAGAGCCGAGGTTTAAGTGAACTAGGTGTCTATAGAGTAGATTCCTGGACTTAAACCCTGAAACAGTAGACATGATGAACTGTTAGGTGTATATAGTTGTTAGTATACATATATAATCTAACTATTGCTGACTTCTAACGTATAAGAAGTATGAGCAGCGGGTATTACTGGGAGGAATTTAGTGCGTGTCACTTTAAGAGGCGGATCAGCCTTTTCTCAAGACTCCATCGAACGAGGGTCAACGAGACAAGTAGCGGAAAAATCCACATGACGAGCAATGTTAGCTGATGTGGTCAAGTAAATGAAACAGTTGCTCACCTTGGTTGATATTCAAGGTGAAAGAACAGTAGTTGAGACTACGTGAAAAGCAGTGGACTTCTCAGAAGAAGTTGTCACAAATTGGGTCCAACCTTATAGGGAAAGGACCAAAACAGAGTCACTATGTATAGTGATCAGTGCAGGAAAGGCACTAAGGAAAATTGTAGAGTTGAGACTCTACCGTGACATGCTGAAATTGCAGATGATAGGAGCAGATTGCTCGAGCTTGTTGTATGGGACGGAAGTGGTTCCAGCGTGGAACTATAGATCACTTCCTTATGAAATACTCACATGTGAAATGTGGAGTAACGGGTGATGAACCCAGGAAATAAAGAAGGAACAAATGGTCGAAAAGGACCCATGGTACCATGAGCATCCCAGTAGATTGTGGGAGAAGCTCGTGAGGAGACTGATATGGTCGTAGATATCATCGTTCTGAATATAACTCGTGTATGTTATATTTGATCCATGAAGCTATGCTTTGGATCGATGATTCGATGTTTTGTTTGAATTTTTCATCAATGATTTTGGATGAAATATTTGAAATAGCTATTGTAGATAGCAAGTATGTTCAAGATATTGAACACCTGGAAAGTAGTCTGCCTAGGATTTACGGGACCCTTTTCCCTATGAATCTAAAGCCGATGACTACCAGCAAATCTGAAGCAATTGTGCTTATGAATTGGTTAGCAATGAATTATGCTAACATGAATTGTAGAAATATGAACATGATGGTTCAGAAAGCAGAAATGAGCGGATGAAAATCCATGGTAAATGACCGTTGTTGAGAATACCGGTTAGCTTCTTTGCTTAAACTCAGAAAAGAGTTAGTAAAGGAATGATGTTGTAGTTGGCATACGTGGTATGGGCCAAGCTTAGTAAAGTGGTGAAAGTAGTGTACTACTTTAAATAATTTACGGATGATTCTTTTGAAAAGAACTTTCAAGATTTCTGCCAGATTGGCAAGAAGAGCTTATGATTAAGCTGGTATTGGGAGCCGTTCCTGTTATCTAGGCTCTGTGTTGATTGGCCTCTGTAGAGATGGCAGAGTGGTAAAACAATTGGAAGAAATTGTTTTTAAATTGGGATTTCATATGACTGTAGTGTCATCAGAGGGAGCCCTATCTTGTTTGAAAAGAAGAAAGATAAGTTAATGTATGTACATTGACTACTGAGAATGTGATATTCTCGAAACCAGATTGAATATGAGGTGTATTGTACCAGATACTGGAGTTACTTCACTGAGTCCAGTGATATGTAAAATTCTCCAAGTATGAAAATTTGGCTAAAAGAAGTTTCAACCCTTTTGGGCATGATAATACTGCCAAAGATGAGGAAGTAAATCCAGTGGGATAGATGATGTGGTAAAACTGGAACCGCCTGAGGAATCCGACTGACATTGTAGTTCCTTGGATTTGGCGGGTTATTATAGGAGAGTTGTAGAAAACTGCTCCTTGATTGCTGGTTAGCTGATTAAAGTTGACCAAGAAAAGTGTAAAGTCTGAGTGGTAGAAAGACCACAGATATGTTGTAAAGGTTTGGAATGAACCTTGTGTGAACCTCTAACTTTAGCAATGATGCTAAGTGGAGAAGACGGATTGGATCATTGAAATGTATCCAACGTTGACTGTGGATGTGTGAGATTGTGGTAGCAATTATGAACGTGGCGTTTAAGCTTTGGAAACACTACTTGTATGGTGTAAAGCTTATAGCGATAGGATCATAAAAGTTGAAATACTTAATTGATCAAAAGAAACGGAAGATGAGATAGCAAAGATAGATGGGTTACTTAGAGATTTCGGGTATGAAATATTGTACCATCTCAGAGAGGCGTATGTGGTTACAGATGCCTTGAATTAGAAAGAGTAACCTTTGTAGGTTACATCCACGTGTATGAATGTGGCAAATTGATCACCTGAGTTGATTCGGGTAGCACAGAAAGACGTGTGCAAGTCTGAAATTGTGAAAAGTGAATAAATGATTGAAAAGTAGCGGAAGTTAGTTGGAATATCACAGTGATTTAACACCCTTGGCAGTTGTAAATGTGAATTCCAAAGTCAAACGAAATATAAATATCATCTTGAAAAGATGTATTTTGTATCAGATATGCAGCATACCCGGGGCAATACCAAACTGTATAGGTCGATAAAACCTATGTGTTGGTGACTGGGGTTGAAGACAGGCATGTGAAAAATGTTTGACTTGTGTATAACTACAGTCAAATCATTAGAAGTATGCGGACTGTCGGTCCCAAAAATGAAATGGGACGAAAAATATCATAGACTTTGTAGTAAAGTCTTTGCAAGTACCGCATGGGTATGACACCATATGGGTGATTGCAGTTTGATTGATGAAATCAGTGTAGATTTATACTGACTGAGAAGAAATTAAGAGTGGAAAAGTAGTGAAAAACTACAAAGATAAAGAAAATTGTTGACGTGCACTACAGGAGACGACTGTATCGGATCGAGATACTAGAATTATTTGCTGAATTTAGCATTAATTCTTAGAATTTTTAGCTCAAAAGTACTAGTAAGTGCTGTGTGCGAATCCCAGATGGATTGATGAGGTGAGATAATGATGCAGACCTTAGGAGTTATGCCTGAAATCTTCATAACAGACCCTAGCGGAAGACTAGATGACCGTCTATCCTTGGTAGAAGTTGTAGATACGTATAGGTATTATACTAGTGTTTTATTGACTTGTAGGAAGTATTGTATAGACTACCGTGTTGCACGCTGATTTGTTAGACAGAAGTTGGGGTGAAGCCGTTGACTAAACCTGAGATTGTATCTCAAACAGAAGAAAAGACTTGGCAAGGTCGAAAAAGCTTGGAAATAGACCAAGATCGACAAGAGTAGTATGCGGATTGTCGAGTAAAACCATTGAAACCCCAAGTAAGGGAAGATAGTGGAACTCAAAGTGACCTTCCGGAAGGACTAGAAATTGATGTGGGACAAAAAGGAAAGTTGAGTCCTTGTTGATTGGACCTTTCTGTATATCCCAAACGCAAGAAATTGCGGTGTGTTGATTGAATATCCTTGATGAACTTCAAGATGATTGTAAAGTTTTCTATGGGTCTCAGGGTTCTGAGAACATAGATTGATAGATGTTAACGAATCCCTCATGTGAAATGAGGAAGATAAGTGATTATAGTGCCCGGGATAACCGGATAAGTGATATGTGAGTGGTGATATAACCACGAGATACGAATATTTGTATGGTTAAGAGTTTTAGCAAAACCGTGAAGGTTTCCATATGATATGAGAAACCGAATTTGTAACGAGAAAGAAATACCCTCGCTTGATAGTATGATTTCGGGGACGAAATCTTTTGAAGGAGGGGAGAATTTGTAACGCCAAGATACGCTTTATTATATAATTATAATAAAAGGGTAAATTGGTCATTTTACCTTGGAAGGGTAAAATAGTCTTTTGGACAGAAAAGTATTTAGTTTGAAATAATATTTTAAGTTTTGGACTTAAAATGTTATAAAAACTGATTTTTGGTCGTTTTACCGAAAAAGGGTATTTTGGTCATTTGACCAAGTCAGCGACCGATTATGTAAAAATATTGTTGGTTGTGGCCAAAATGTAAGAAATGGAAGTTTTATTGTAATAAAACTTGATTATTGTGGTCAAAGTTCAAGGAAATGAACTTAGGGACCAAATTTGCAAAATTTTGTGGTATAAATAAGAGAGTTGACTCTCTTGTTGACTGGCCAATTTTCAGTTACGGGAATGATTCTTGAGAGCAAGGAGGGCACGATTTCAGCAAGTATTGAAGGAATTGATGCAAGGAATTGGAACCAAGGCTTGGAATTGGTGATTCCTAAGCTAAATAAGGTTAGTGTTTGAATTCTAACCTAAGTTCTTGTGTGTTCTTGATGAAAAGAACTTGATGACTGAATTTCAGTTATGATTATGTGTTGTAATAGCCTAATGCTTCCATTGAGTCATGCTAGAAATGACTTAACTCAAGAAAATGGAAGTAGGTTGTTATTAGTGATGAATTTGAAGTTTGGGGTTGTTAGAACTAAGAACCCTAATTCTTCATTTTGATTGAATTAGTTGTTTTGGATGGGTAAAAACCTTGTTAAAGTATAAGGTTTTAGTCCTAGAACAAACCCCAATCGATTAAGGACCTGATTATGGAATTAATGAGCCAAAACAGCATGCTACAGTGCAAAATCGCGACTGGACAGGAAGCACCTGCAGGCGCTGGGCGCGGTGCGCCCCTCTCTAGGCGCGGCGCGCCTGTGGTCAATTTTCAGACAGAAACTTTGAAACGCTATCTTTTGCGTTGCTTGTCCGATTAAGCCCAAATTTGAACCATAGGTGTATTATGGTCTGAAAAGTTTGGGAAAATTTTTAGATTGAGTTTTCGACCCCTCGGGGGCACTGTAGACCGATCCGAATGTCCCGGTGAATAGTAAAATTCATATAAAGTTAGTAAACGGAAAGTTTATTAACTGGGCGTTGTTTATAACAATGTTTTATTGAACTCTAGTGTATTAGAGTTAGTTGAAATGGGTATTAACCTATAATCATGTTGAAAATGATTAAATTATAGGTGCGGGACAAAATTCTACGGATCGTATCGGAAAGCAAGGAACAACAAATTAGTTGTAATAATCCTTCAGGTGAGTAATCTCACTGATACCATATGTGATATATGATGATTGAATTGTTACAGGTTGAAACTGATTGTGGGACGAAATTGATGGTTTAAAGACACATTTGAAGAGACAATACCAGATAAGCCGTGAGTCTATAATAGACAAGAACGGAGCTGTGAGTCAAACCTATATAGACAAGACCGGATAAGCCGTGAGTCATTGCGATGACAAGAACGGAGCCGTGAGTCAAGGCAACAGCGGGATTTTCCCGTGAGCCATAATTTATTCTGATAAGTCAAACCAATATATAGACAACAGCGGGCTAACCCGTGAGTCTAGGCAACAGCGGGCTAACCCGTGAGCCATGGTTTACTTTGATGAGCCAAACTTATATAGACAACAGCGGGCTAACCCGTGAGTCTAGGCAACAGCGGGCTAACCCGTGAGCCACGGCAACAGCGGGCTAACCCGTGAGCCATATCTACCGATGCGGCCTTCGGGCTATGATTTTTGGATTGTATATCCAACCGGTGCGGCCTTCGGGCTATGTCTCCGATGCGGCCTTCGGGCTATGATTTGATGCGGCCTGTTGGCTATGACTCCGGTGCGGCCTTCGGGCTATGTCTCCGATGCAGCCTTTGGGCTATGATAATTGGTGCAGTCTGTTTGGCTATGGTTTTGTTACAGGTACACGGTACATCCTGTTTGGCTATGATATTGTTACAGATACATGGTGCAGCTTATATAGCTATGATACAGTGTACGGCTTAAATAGCTATGATATACGGTGCAGTCCGATGTGACTGAGAGAGAGGGGACAGAAATAGTTGTATATGGTTATATGTGTAAATAACTGACGTGGTTTGATAATTGCAGGTTATCATGTTGTAGTCTGTAAGACTATAATTTAGGATGTGAAATCCTAAGAGATATTCGGTCAGCCAGCAAGGCTAGGAGTTTGGATTCGATATCCAGACAAATACATGATTGTATTTAATACGTGTTATTTGTAAATTTGATTACTCACTGAGCTTTGTAGCTCATGCCGTTGTTTACTGTCCCTGCAGGTTAGTATGATACTGGTAGGGGACAAGTTAGAGTCCGTGACTCGTGAAGTAGGACTCTTAGATGCTGTTAGTAGCAGCCCGGCTTTAAAGGAGACTACGGTATTTTATACTCTCCTTGATACACTTGTACCCGTTTTATTAAAATATACCCCTTGTTATGGTTTTATGTATTGAAACCTGTGTTTTAAATGAAAAATTTTTCAGGGGTGTTTTTGTTTTAAAAGCCGGGTGTTACATTATAAGATTCTAAAAACTTGCATCTACAAAACGTTTTAGATAGAAATCTTCATTACACATAAAATACGACCATACCATAAACATAAAAACTAAAAATACATATAAAATACGACCATACCATAAACATAAACAAATGTTTTACGGAAGAATTTGAGATAGGTGCAAGCGGGCAGTGTCTTTGTGACATTCAAACAGACTGGTGTACTGTTCAATGAGACAAACTGCATTACGAAGTATTTCACTTCGGTCTTGAAAAGTAGATTGCGTCCCAGATAATTGATTGATTGTAGATATTGTTGAGATAAAACGTTGAATATCTACAGGCATTTGGATCACAAGCATTTGCAAATTATAATGCGCTACCTTTATACGCTTTTATCTGGTATCATACGTGTTATTTGGAAATCAAATTCCTCTAATTGTTCTTGGACATGGCGAAAAGCCCTGGTCATCAATAACATGTGAGTGTCAACCAATCTATTTATACGTTCGTTGAGATCTGTCAACTCATTATGTAAGACATTATCAACGGTTGTATCCTGATATAAAAATAGAAAATTGAACAAAGTAAAAATATAAAAATAGAAAATATAAAAATAGAAAATCAGTTCAGTGAAAACCATTTTCACATGTTAGAAGATTTAAAGAATTGAACAAAGTAAAAGAATTATCATAGCTTACAACTCTGCTTGAGGAACCCCTTTGGTGATCCATTGATCAATATGAGTAACTGAATGAATGAAATCGGTTTGAAGTTAGTGTATATAAAGGGTAGTACATTGTATGACATGATGAGTTGTCGTTTCAACTATTCCATCTTGCCAGTTTCTTTTACATAGGGTTGTCACTATTAATGATAACTCAATACTGTACATAGAGTAGTGTGTTGCATTAAAGCTTGAGTTGTCGTTTCAACTGTTTAATATCGCCAGTAATTTATGCAGTCATGTGATAGATGACTATTAATAATTATATAGTTATAATAATTACGTCAAAGAAAGTAAAAGTTGTCATTCAATAGATTAGAAATCAAAGATGATTCCATGAAACTGGTATTACAACCTAAAAATAACGTAATTTTAAACATAATTAAACCCCCATTTAGCTCAAATCCATGGTAGGATAAACAGCTTCACTCTGTGACATGCTACTAGAGTCACCTCTTATGCTCGTTTTCCCTTTATTGTCTGAAACACGACGTTTGCTTGATCCTTCTGGTTTATGGGTTGGAACTAACGCAAGACATGTAGTTCTTGTGTGACCCCTTTGATGGCAACGAGAACATTATTTTATTATTGGACCCTTACCTTGTGACGGAATACGATCCATATTTCTTGGTCTACCAGGTAGACGTCTGTCCATCACTGAGGGGTCTCACAAAAATCAAATCGTCTGGTGTCTCCTAATCACAAGGGGTGGGTAGAGGGTTGATAATTGACTCGTACGTCTTTCTATAAAACACAACCTGATATGCATTGTGCACCCATCCAGTACAATCTCCATGGTTTAAGCTGTTTAAAACTCTTATTAGATGGCCACAAGGTATGCCAGAGAGTTGCCACTTTTGACATGAACATGTTGACTCTGCAAAATCGACAATCCCATCCCTAAGGAAGTCTACAACCTGGAATCTTGAATTTGAAATTGGATGAACCAGCCAGTTGCTGCTTTTAGTCATTCTTTTACGAGTCTTTGCTTTCGCCCATGGAGTAAGTGTTGTTTTTATATCATCTAAATAAATATTTCAAGTTAGTCGGTCAATATTTTGGATACAAAGTAAATACTACAACGTTATTACTGTATCATGAACGATGTAACTCTTACCTCCACGATTGCGGCGTTCAAAATACCATTGCTGCATTGTTGTTCGAAAAAAGTCAATGAGCATCAGCACTGGCATCTTTCTGGCGTATCGAGATAGTGCGTTTATGGACTCTGCGCTGTTGGATGTCATAAGATTATACTGCATGCCTTCAAATCTAGACCGAGCCTGTTTTTCTGGACCTGCCCTGTCCAAGTATGCATACAATTCAGGATTATAATTGTTAATCCTTTGCATCCAATCATTAAATTCTTCGATTGTATATGCTTTACAGGCCCCCCAAAAGAATGACTTGATTATTTTCTTGGATCCAAACTTGGTCACTACATTAGAATATAAATGATGACCATAAATTCCATGATGTGAGGTCGGGAAAATGTTTTCAATGGATGCGGCTAGCTATTACCGCATGCCTATCATATATGAAACTATGAGATCCCATGTCGCCAACGCAATCGTGCAGTTTTTCCATGAACCAAGACCATGTTTCCGTACACTCGCTCTTGCATATTGCATATGCTACCGGTAATATTTGATTGTTACCATCCATCGCAACTGCCAATAACATAGTGCCCTTGAAGTCGCCCTTTAGGTGGGCAGCGTCTACCACCAATGTAGGTCTACACCAATTGCGGAAAGCATTTAACTACAAAAAAGTATATTGTGTTAATTATACGGTTACATTTGTATAATGGTTGTGCAATTGATTAGTTAAAACAATACTTACAGCGCAGCCTAATGAAATATATATAAATTGAAATCGATCGTCAGCATCTTTTCTGATTGATGTTACAGTTCCAGGATTATGCTTTTCCAAGTTGTAGCAATACACAGGGAGTCTTGTGAACGATTCTGCTGGGTCACCCCTTAACAAATACAATGCATATTGTTTCGCCATCCATGCTTGTTTGTAACTAATATCAATTCTGTACTTTGAATTGATATCACGAATTATGTCGTTGCCACGATATACCCTACTTTGGTTGGCAGCCATAACCTCAGACAACAGATGACCCAATACTTTCTTGTTTGCTTGGCGATGGTTTGGGTTGAGTTGTGAAGACGAGCACGTGTGTTCATCAACAATCTTAGTGCAGTGGAATGAGCCGTCACCGCCTTTTTCTGCTGTGGCTGTAAAATACCAACTATAGTTATCTTGACAACAAATAGCCTCATACCTTGTTTTTGAAGATCTTCTAACTTTGTATTGAAATCCATCGGTCATACTTTTAACACCAAGTGCAAGTTTCATAGCGTCTTTGTCTTTGTAGGCTTGGAAAACTCTAATATTTTATGATGGGTGGTGGCTGTAAGATGAGGTTTTTATCTTTGATGGTACAGGACATGGCGGCGGCTGTGGCATACCGTACAACAATGTGCTTCTTAACCGATTGTGTTGAGCATCATCCGACACTCCTTCGTAGTATTTTTGATCAGCCATCACTCCTTCGTCACGATCACTTCCTTCCAGGTCCGATAAACGTAAATCACCATCCACGGGATCCCCATTTGGTGCTAGATTACCATCATTTAGAAGAACACAAACTTCATCGTAGTCTTTTTGATTAGCCGTCACTGCATTACTCATCATATCTTGTTTGCCAAAATCATCTGTACAAGTACCAATGTCGTCCTCTCCTACGTACTTGAAATTTTCAGGTTCCACATAGTGGATTGCTGTTTCGAAGACGGTTTCTGGAACATTGTTGGTGGTCATAATATTACATGGAACATTGTTGCTCCCAAATCCGCTGGACTTCTTTTCATGTGATGTTTTGCACAGGTTGTTACTTCGATTCTCGTCATCATCTGCAACAACGTAAATAGGAACGATGGTGTTCACAGATTCGATAACTTCTATCAAATGCAAGATATCATTGTCATCAACTATCTCCATAACATAGTTATATTCTGGATGTTGAATTGATAATCTAACACTCGATTGAGCATCGAAACCGGCCTTTGATTTTTCCAATAAAGCAAAATCATGAAAATTTATATTAGAACTAAATTTCACTTCGTAATTCTTATGGTTTGGGCTAACCTATTTAGGTTGCCCATCAAATATGGACCAATTCCCACAGGTGCACACTAGAACAAAATATTTTTTCTGGGATGAACTCATTGTGTAATGTAGTGTAGATTGTTTTCAGTGTATTCTGGGATGAACAAAATATTTTTTCTCGGATGAACTTATAGTATGTATGACAGCGAAGCTCGCAGTCAATGTTGTACGACTTTGCAGTCAATGTTGTACGACTTCGCAGTCAATGTTGTACGACTTCGCAGTCAATGATGTACAAATTCGCAGTCAACGTTGTACGACTTCGCAGTCAATGCTGTACGATTCCGCAGTCAATGTTGTACGACTTCGCAGTCAATGTTGTACGACTTCGCAGTCAATGATGTACAAATTCGCAGTCAAAGTTGTACGACTTCGCAGTCAATGTTGTACAACTTTGCAGTCAATGTTGTACGATTCCGCAATCAATAATGTACAAATTCGCAGTCAATGATGTACGAATTCGCAGTCAACGTTGTACGAGTTCGCAGTTAACGTTGTACGAGTTCGCAGTCAATGCTGTACGATTCCGCAGTCAATGTTGTACGAGTTCGCAGTCAATCATGTACGAATTCGCAGTCAACGTTGTACGACTTTGCAGTCAATGTTGTACGATTTCGCAGTCATTGTTGTACGATTCCGCAGTCAATGTTGTTCGACTTCGCAGTCAATGTTCTACAGAGTTATATATACTGTTACAAGGTAGTTAGCATTTGTGGAGTTAAATTATGACTTCTTCTGAAGATGCTACTTGGCATTGTGACGATGAGGATTGTTACATTTGTTCAGATATTAACCATTTTCCCGATGTCTGCCCAGGCCAGCCAGGATATTCTATGAATGATCTATTACCAGATAAAATGTCGGACTATATATTTGATGCGATGACACGCGCAGAAGACGAAAACAAAAGAGACCTGGAAAAAACAAGGATTCTAGATGACCGTATAGAACTCCTTTGTGAGAAATTGAAGGAAAAGAAATTTTGGGTTGAAGATACGTCTATGAAGCTAAAAAATGCTAAACGTTGGATTGAGGAAATTGAACAAGAAGTTTCTAAGCTTGTGGAAGAAAAAAATTGTATTGCGGATGTTAGTAGGATAATGGGAGATTTTATCGACCGTGAAAAAAAAATGTATCCGTTGCAATTCCCAAATTTGTGGCCTAGTAATTAATATTATGTATTATATTATTCCAATTAAAGCAAATCGCAGTCTATATACTAGACAGTTGATGTGACAATTAAGTAGATCTAGGTAGAGTGGTTTGTTTGTATCTGTATCTTTCCCACTTTTCATCTCTATATAAAGGTGTGCTCTTATGCTCTAACGCGTATGTTTATGTTGTATCTGAGTTTCTTCCATCAACAAAATATCAAATGGCAAGAACATGTGGTTGTTACAGTTATCCTACATTAATACATGTGTCGAATACAAGCAGAAACCCAGGAAGACAGTTCTATGCTTGTAGTAACAAGGTAATATTATAATATCGAACCCACGTATGTTTTATAATATGATCATACTATATGATAACTTTTCCTGTAATATCATTAATATAGATGCTAAACTGTGGGTTTAATGGGTGGGTCGATGAAGACAATGTTGTTGCCAGAATTCAAAGAGATACAGAACTAAGAAGGCTTCAACTCGAGAATCGAAATTTGAAGATCGTCCTAGTGCTCAGTTGGATGCTTTTTGTAGCCATACTAGTTTATAAGGTCTAATTACCATATAACGGTGATGTACTGTGTAATGGTAGTAAAGTAAATCCTTATATGACTTTACTTAACCATCTTGTAGTTTCCCTAATGTGTGTAACGTCGTTGGACTCTAATTTCAATTTCTATGTTGTCGTTAACATTGCATAATTCATACACAAAAATCAATTTGCAATCATCAAGTAACAAAATGACATTACTCAGCATTTAGTCAACAACGAAATACATTGATCAAACAACGAAATACTTTTAACACAAAGGTCAAATATCTAAGACAAACCTAATGGGGGTAAAACATCTAAGACAAAGCTAAAGGGGTAAAACATCCACCATGTTGATACGTACATGCCATTCACTTTAAGGAGGTACAGCATGCACCACTTCCGTTTGATATATAGCTGTATATGCAGCCGTAGTGAAATAAATGTTCACCGTATTAAAATCCTCCAGTAACATCATATAGGTTCGATACGCAGCCAGGCCATGACGACATGGAATACCAGAACTCCTAAATTTTCCACAATCACAAGTGTGTTCACGCAGGTTAACAAGATATGTTTTTGTGAAGTCGCGGACAAAAAACTCAGTGTTGTATAATTCCGTTACTTCACATGGTTCAGACTTGCGCATTCGTCTGTAAATTATGTTCTCCGCATACGGGGTGAGTTCATGAAATAGCATGCCTGAAACAAATCATTGGGAAATTAGAATAAGTGAAAGTATCTTACACACAAATATAATTAAATAATAACGATTAACCTCCTAAAGCACCGCGATCAGCATAAATTCGTTACAGCATGTCAACGAAAAACCAAAGGAGTGATATTATTGGTAAATCTTGCTGAGCTGCAGAGACCAAACGAATCTCATCGGGCATTTTATGGAAAGTATGTTGCAACGGAAATTAGGGAACATCACCCGTGCCCATTTTTCTTGAGAAATACCTTCAAACCAGGTGATTATATTTTGGCCCCCGTGTTGGCCCAATACGTCTCTAAGTATAGCAAAGTTCGGTTCAAAATGACGTAATTCATAAGCCTTGCAAGTCTGCCAGAAAATATGTGGACATTCTTGGAATATTGGCATTCTATCAAGAAAATATTTAAACACACTTTTGCAACAATATCCATGGTAACAATGTGGGAACACCTGAGATAGGGCGACGTCTAAGTGATTGGACAATTTCGTAATGAAAGAAACTTCTCTAGCATTTCTTATGCATTCATTTAGTCTCATAAGAAACCATGTCCACGAATCTAACGATTCTGCGATTCCAAGACCGATTGCTATAGGTAGAGGTTGATGGTTTCCATCTACCGAGACCGCTACGTACATTGTATGGATGTATGGCCCATTCAATGGTAGGCACTCCAGGAAAATGATTGGTAGGGTAGTAGAAAGGAATGTTTGCATCTACAAAAAGGTTTACAACAAATGTTAGTAGTATAGAGTTGTGATCATTACATAAAAATTATGATCAGAATAACAACTTACGACACATCCTACAGCCATAAAACAAAATTCAAATCGTTTCTGGGCATCTTGCTTTATGCTAGTGATTGTGTGTGGGTTCGCAATTTCAAGGTTATGGAATAAGAGGGGAAGGTGGGTAAAGCTTTGTTTGTGTTGCTTGGTTGATGTACTCATTTTGGATAATAATTGAAATACAAACTGATGGATTAGAAAGTATGGAGATATTCACATATTTATATCCTACTCATTTCGATTACTGTTGACAACACACTGCTCCCTATTGCTAAACACTATAGATTACAATATGGACATGACTTTTCACTGCATTTCGTTGTCAAACACACTTATTTCGTAGTCAAACTAGCAGAAAGTCATGTTGAAAAGACAATACACTACTGCCTATTGCAGGACACTAAACAGTACCCTATGGACATGACATTTCACTACATGGACACTATACGGGCTCCCATGGGCTGCGTTTTCCTCTAGATGGACTGCGAATTCCTCTAGATGGTCTGCGTTTTTCGTATGCAGAAAATGAGGTTGACAAGACAAGACACTGCTCCCTATTGCAGGACACTATAGAGTACCCTATGGACATGACATTTCACTACATTTCGCAGTCAAACCCACTTATTTCGTAGTCAAACTAAGACATGCGATTTCCCTAATTTCTATATAAATAAATTTTTTCATCTCAAGTATCACATCTACACGATCAATCAAATTTAGTAATTTTTTGTTTGTAAACATGTCTGGTCAATCTCAGAAGTTAAAACGGGTATTGGAAAAACACAAGGCTCCTTGTACATCAACAATTCCACCTACTATTGATGATAGGATGCCAGAGGAAATGAAAAGAATTCTCCTTCACAGTGCCTCTGAAGTCGACAAACAAATTCAATCAATTGGTGAAAATACAAAATTCTTAGAGGGTGAACGAAGATTACTTGACGGTAAAAAAAGTTGGATAGCTTCAAAAAAACAAGAAGTAATAGAAGCTGAGAAATGGATTAAGTCAACCAAAGCAAACATTGATCGAGAGATGGATAATGTATTGTCACTTGGTCAAGAAATTACTGAAAAAAAGTTTTGGGTAGCTAATATGAAAAAAAACTATCCATATGAGTTTCCTGAGTGGCAAATTAAAGATTAGTTTTATTATTTTGTATTATCTAATATATTTTGTTAAGTATGAATTTCGTAGGTATTAATTATTTCTATTTCAAGGTTGGTATTTAGGGTCTCAGTAGTCATTTGTCGTTTATTGTTTGTATCTAAATACTTATTGTTTGTATCACTTTATGTATCTCAGTACTCTATATATCTTTATATTTAATGGTCACATCAACCCCCTCCCCTATATTATTATTTCCCACCTACCAACCCATTCTAAATGTCCTATATATGTACCTTATTTCACCTTAACAATCTTCACACCAAACAATTTTCGCTCATCGAAAATATTGTAGCCCAAATATGTCTGCTTCATCCTCAGACCGACAAGGAAAACCTTGGCTCATGCATGAAGACCTTAGAAAATTAGTTATACAGAAAGAAGAGGAGATTGAATCTCAAAAGAAATCTATTAGGCAGCAAAAAAAAAACAGTTGGATGAAATGCAGGAAGAGGTTGTCAAAAAATAAAATGGGTCAAAAAGACACAACAAGATATCAAACAAGCAACTATCTGGGTGCAAAAACAAAAGGAGGCTGTTGAACAGGGCGAGCTGGAGCTGCAAATTAAGGTCAAAGAAATGAAAAGGAAAAAACAATTGGGTGCTTGCAGAGAAAAAAATATATCCTCTTGATTTCCCAGATTTATGTGATAGTAATTAGACCTATTGCGTATGTTTCTATTATCATGTAACCTCTTGATTAAGATATGCTTTTATAATATTTGTCTTTGTTTTTGTTTAATATCAGTACTAAATATTAATATTTACACTTTCTATATAAACGTTACCGACAACCTTATTTAGACCTTCAAAAGTAAATCTTTTGGTCATCAAATAATTTGGTTAATCATGTTTGTGAACACATCTACTAATACACTTCACGTTAAAAAAATTCAAGTAAATCGGAGTTCGTATGGAGAAACTACGACCGTTCAAAGTTGGACAAAAATAAATAAACGTTACCGACAATCTTCTTTAGACCTTCAAAAGTAAATTTTTCCGACATCAAATAATTTGGTTAATCATGTTTGTGAACACATCTACTAATACACTTCACGTTAAAAAAAACAATTCAAGTAAATCGGAGTTCGTATGGAGAAACTGCGACCGTTCAAAGTTGGACAAAAAATAAATAAACGTTACCGAAAACCTTCTTTAGACCTTCAAAAAGTAAATTTTTCTGACATCAAATAATTTGGTTAATCATATTTGTGAACACATCTAGTAATACACTTCTCGTTAAAAAAAATTTCAACTAAATCGGAGTTCGTATGAACAAACAACGAGGGTTCGAAGTTGGACAAATAATTAATAAACTTTACCAACAACCTTGTTTAGAGGTTCAAAAGGAACACTTTCCGACATCAAAAATTTTTGTTAATCATGTTTGTGAACACATCTACTGATAAATTCACGTTAAAAAAAAACATCAATTCAATCCGAGTTCGTATAAACAAATGACGAGTGTTCAAAGTTGGACAAAAATTACAACTAAACTCATGAACCACCAAGAACCTCATGAACATGTGGGAGGAAAATGGAGGAAAACGCAGGGGAAGGGGAGGAAAACGCAGCCGAGCCAGAGCAAAACGCAGCCGTTGATTGAAGAGAGGAAAACGCAGCTGAGAGGACGCAAACGCAGCCGACCCCTGCGAGCTGCTTTTTCGTTGGTTAGTTTGGGGCATGGTCCGATTTTTTGGCTATTTTGAGGAAAACCCTTATGGTATTAGGCTATTTTAGTCATTTTCTCTAAATTAATTGATAATTTCCTAAAATCTAAGGATTTGATTAATAGTTACCTAAAATCTAGAAATTTGATTAATAGTTATCTAAAATATAGGGATTTGATTAGTAGTAGAATAAATTATCCTTTAATAGGATTTTTTATTCGAAAAAATGTTTTTTTTTATAATTTAACGTATTAGTGTATTTTTATTCAAAAAAACGTTTGTAATCATGAATGAATAAAGTATAATATAGATATAAAAAATGAAATACATGTGTAATCATAAATGAATACAAGACAATATAAATATACAAAAAAGTTAACTACATTTATAATCATGAATGATTATAGAACACAAAAATGGGAAAAAATACAACATAATTTTAGACATAAATAATTAAAAATAATACAACTTTAATCACAAATGATTAAAGAACAATGTTGTTGTGCTAAATCTTTTGACTTGAAATAGACTGCTTCGACTTCTCATTCATGCAACTCCAATACTCTGAAAAATCTACATTCAAGATGCATACAAATCATGTCAATAAAAAAAGGATAAATGCATAAAATGACCCATAATCATCAATGAATAATACTAATAATCATTAATAAATAACACGTATAATCAATGAATACACCCTAATCATCAATGAATACATCAAGTTTTAAGCTCCATTTCTTTACTTTGATTTGCACCCTATTCAAAAAAGATAAAAATATATAAGCATCAGTGAATAACATATATAATATGAACCCAATTGTAAATATAATCATCAGTTAATAATAACTATAATCATAAATGATTATACCTCTAATCATAAATGATTAGAACTGATTTGTGATTTTCTTCTCATTATAAATAATATTCCCCTAATCATAAATGAATATGGTATTCATTCATGAATACCAAATGATTAAACGACTTAATCACAAAATAATTTTAAAAGTAATAACAGACTAATATAAAACTACATGATTAATTACTTACAAATATATTATAAAGCATAATGTAACATTTGAAACTTCATTCGAAACAATTTGAATTAAAAAGAATTCTTTTTATATGATTTCCCACTTAAGACCAAAACTCAATTTCGTTAAAAGTGTACTACTTGGAAAAAGTCAATTTGTAGTAATTTCTGGTTTAAGACAATTAATACATGTCATAAATCCATTGAAAAGAAGATGCGGTGAACGTTTTCTAAGTATAATCGTTGGATTCTTTTTATATATAATTTTACAAATAAATATCTCGAGTAATAAAAATGATTACAAGTTTGATTTTTTTATATATTTTTTTGCAAATAAATTTCTCAAGTACTAAAATTGATTAAAAAACAAAGAGAAAAAAATCACAAAAAAATTCAGAGACCTGGATGCTTGATTTGAAGTGTGAGAAAATAAATAAAAAATTGGAAAGGCTTTGATTCTTGAGTCTAACTACTGTCGAAGTGCAGAAGTTATTCCTCTTCTTCCGTTTGAATTAAATGACAGCCACAAAAAATCGAGACAACCCCTTTTTGTCCCTTTTAATAAAATCACAACCATATACAAATCACATGTTCGCTCCTTCAATTGATCTGCATCGATCACTTTCACAGATCACTTTCACAGAGTGTTCACCCCTTAAATCGCATTGGTTGCAAGAGGGAGTGTCGGGAGTATTTGCGATTGCAACCGAGAGATACGGAGGGTGATTCTTGATTAGAGGCGGCAACAGGTGATAAGAAACACAAGAAGGACGCGCGGCTTGATGAATTTAAAAGAAAATTAGTGGAAGCCCTAATTGAAAATTAGTGGAAGCAATAAACCAGGGATAAAATATATATTTAAATAATTTTATTTTATGGAATGGTAAACGTATGCTAAATTTAAGGAATGGATATGAATAGGATGTGACTAATATACCCTTATACGCATTTCAAAAGTTACAGATTCATATTAGTATTTTTCAAATTTACAAAACGGTCCCTTTGATATTAGCCATAGATTTGAATAATTTGACGATTGAGATCGCGTCTCCAGTTCTCTATCTTTTACTGGTTCTCTAATGAACCTATATATATATATATTAGACAAAATTACACTGTAGCCTCATAAAGTCTTGGTTGCTGGTCGATTTGGTCCCTAAATTATTTTTTTTGCGTTATGAGGGCTTAAACTCTTAGATAACCGACTAAAAAGGTCCTTGACCCATTATAATGAGTTTCCCCGAATCCAGCTGGATATTCATAGGTTGCGTGGCAGTCGCTGTGCTGATGTAATCTCTTCCACGTCATTTGAACCGGCAACTTGTTACTGTGGTGCGTGGGAAGCAAGGTTAACCGGGTAAACCCGGTATAAAATCGAAGGCTCGTATCGAGCAAAACCCAAGATTTGATTACCCTATTGTGCAAAAAACTCCAGATCCATAACCTAAATCGGTGTTTTCGCAGTTGCTAAGTGATGGAATCGTAAATGGACTTGTTGTTCAACGAGTTTACCGTTCACGACATGTTACCGAACAACTTCTCGATCGAAGAAAATATAAATGTCACTATACAACTCGAGTTAGCTTTGATGCATGAGGAAGTTGACGCAACGATCTCACTGATGCACGCAGAGAATGAAGTTCTCAGGCGGGAAGTTCAGAAGCTAAAAAAGACCATGAAAGCGATGATTTGGGGGGAGTTGTCGGGATTGTGGCAATGGGTATCGCATTCGCTTTCAGTAAGTAAGGTATTGTGGTGGGTATGGGTAGTTGAAGTGTAAGTTTAAGATTAACGTTAAGTACTTGTGTAGGTTTATGGTATTTTGCAAGACCTGTGATGTTTCCAGGCATTTTGTTTAACTTAGGGTTGGATTTGAATTACTGTGATGGTTAAAGGCATGTTGGTTAACGTATGGATGGATCTGATGTATAGGATAACTAGAAATCGCAATATAATTAGTAACATTAACTAAAGTTTGTCTGTTAATGCTTCGTATTTTGCATAAACCTTGTTATCATCTTTGTTAGATCTTCTTGGTAAGTAAAATTTGTAACACCATTGAGGAACACAGATCTGCTAATGGTAATGTACGTTGATCTGGAAACAAAATTTGAGGAACACAGATCTGTAAAAAAAATATCATGAAAGCTGTAAAAAAAAGATTTGTGATATAATACCAACATACTTATGAGAAGATTGAACAAACATATGTGTAAAAAAAGATAGGAGAAAACTGTAAAAATTAGCAGAAATGGTATGGTACTTTAAAAAATAATCAGAAATGGTAAGGTACTAATGAAATCAAATATAATCTGATGTAATATAATGGAAGTTTATTTTGTCCGTGGGTATTGGGCAATATGAGGTTTCCATGTAGTTTGTTTTTGACATTTAGTTGTTTTGACTAAAAAAGTGGTATGATACTTTCATTTTTTTCCCAAAAATAGCAACGTAGATTGAAATTTTGGTTCCAAATATAGTCCTTATTGTTATTGAGCAGGCATATGGGTAAGTATGGCTGAAATGTGGTATAGTGCTTAAAAAAACTTTGGTTCTGTGCAAGCATATGGGTAAGTATGGGTCAAACGTAATATGAAAATTTCGTTGCAAATATAGTCCTTAAAAAAACTTTGCAAATTAAGTCCCTCAGTAAGCAATTAAAATTGAAACACACTGTAAATAACAATCCACTTGTAAAAGACATTTTAACAATTTTGGTCAACCAAAAGATAATTAAAACCCACTCTAAATAACAACCCACTTTGCAAATTTGGTCCATTTTGGTCTATTTTAGTCTATTTTGGTCCATTATGTGACACTACAATTGTTACCACAAATTCATTATTCAAAATGAAACCACAACCATCAAACTTAACATCCAACATAATTTCAAAGTCACAAATTGTTTTTTTCAAACTAACACAAATACAGATTAAAACTAACATAATTGTTAACTAATCCAACTCCATCGGCTTACCAGAAGTCATCCCTTCACCACCAGGTACCTCAACTGTTTTTCCAAGCTTTCTTTTCAGAATTCTTTCTGATCTTTTTGGCTCTGGCTTCTTCTTACACACACTCTCTTGAGTCCCTCCAGCATCCACCCCCAAAGGCTGTTGAATCCTTGATATGGTGCAGTTGGTTGACTTGCCACCCCCACAGCCTGTTGATGTGGCCATTTTCCTCTTACCCCTTTTAGAAGTAGTGGTCTTGGCGGATGTGGCATTATGATTACATGTTAATTTGTTGTGACCAGGCTCTTTGCAAATGCCACACTAAACGCTTTTACCCACTTTTGAGACTGTGTGCTTGTTGCTTCTCTCACATGCATCCTTCTTTCTCCTTATGGTTGGCGTCCCTGACATTCTTCTTCTTATGGGGGGTAAAGGTGGAATAAATTCAGTTTGTGGCCACATTTGTGATCCATTCATACCTTTTATTGGATGTTTGTAAGTGTTCTTATAAAATATTGCAAGGTATAAAGGATTCACAAATTGTTCAATTGTCCCATTGACAAATGAAATTGTTGCCAAGGAATGCACACATACATAACCATTGATTTCCCATAGCCTGCAAGTGCAAGTCTTCTTCTCCAAGTCCACAGCATATGCCTCACCCATATTCCTTGTTTCAAATTGCATCAAACCACAGGGCAACACTTGCCAGTACCTGGTATTTACATGTTTAGTGAGTTGAATGTACACAATAAAAAAACATTAAGAAATTGTACCTTTGCTGGACTTTTAAGTTATTTATTTTCTGTCTAAGGACTGGATAAATCTCATAGTCTGGCCAATTACTGCCTTTCAGTTGCATTCTATGCATCCTGTCCATCACATACATCCTAATTTCTTCTAACATAGTGATGATTGGTTTTTTCCTAGCCTCAGTAATCACACTGTTAAATGTTTCTGAGAATCCATTTTCCACTACATCACACATACTCCTAAATTTGAAGAAAGCCCTTGACCATGTTTTAGGATTCTTGTCCACCAAAAATTCATGTGCTGCATTGCTCAATTGTTGGATTTCCTTCATTATTGCATTGAAGTGGGGTTCAGTTGTTGCCTTACTAGCTTTCCAAAACAGGGATTCAAATTGAATCCCTGTAAATCTCTTCTTGAAGTTAGCATATATGTGCCTTGCACATTGCTTATGCTCAGCTTCAGGTAAAACTTCTTTCACTGCCTCCAAAAGACTCTGCAACATTTGATTAATTGTGAAAATGTAATATGTTTTTAAAATTTTTCAATTTTAACCAGCTTACACCATACCTTATGTTGATCAGACATAAGTGACACACTAAGACCTGATTCCAAGTGCAGATCATCTGCAAGATTTTCCAAAAACCATTTCCAGTTTTCTTTATTCTCTACACACATAACAGCCCAAGCAATTGGGAAGATCTGATTATTTGCATCCCTCCCAACAGCACTTAAAAGTTCTCCACTACATAACCCCTTCAGAAAACACCCATCCAAGTTAATGAGTCTTCTACATCCACTTCTCCATCCCTCTTTTAAAGCAGCAAAACAAACATAAAATTTACTAAAGTAATTTTTCCCATCTGGCATGCTATTCACTTGGAGTTTCACAGTTGAACTAGGATTTGATCTCTTAATCTCCTCACCATATGACCATAGCTTTGCATAGTGTTCAACAATGGTTCCTTCAATTAGACTTAATGCATATTTCTTTGCTCTACGACACTGGCTCATACTAACCTCTATACCAAAATCCTTTCTTACCTCTTCCCTTAATAGTCTCACACTCATTTTTTGTTTGTGTAGTATCTCATTAGTGTAATGACTACCAATCCAAGGATATGTCACAAGGGAACCCATTCTATAATTCCTAGCATAATTATGCTCTTCTTGAAGGGACTTGATTTGAAATGGCATTTCCTCACTCATCCAAGAACCCCATAACCTAAATGTGCAAGCACCGTTACAACATTTTACTAACAACCTTCTACTATCATTTTTTTGTAGCATAACTGATAACAATTAGCAACGGCATAATTACAGAGCATAGTTTTAAGTTGTTTAGGATTCTCAAACCTCATACCTAAAACAGGCACCTGCTTCTTCCATTCTATATCTGGATTGAATCTTGTTGAACACACTTTTGATCCTGTGTTTACATCCATATCCATTTCTTCTGAATCATCACCCACAATTTCTTCTGCATGATCACCCACAATTTCTTCTGCATCATCACCCACATTTTCTTCTGCATCATCATCTTCAATTGTCACCTTTTCATCCAGTCTTTTGGGTGACCCCTTATCCCTACCACAATTTTCCTCATCTGGACTAATAACTCCTTCATCGTCTTCATCTATCCAGTCCTGTATCATAACACCTTCATGATCCATGTAAATTGGCAGTAGAACTCCACAGTGGTATAAAACCTCTATGAATTCCACATACTCATCTAGTCTAAAATCAAACGCAACCCATAAGGTACGTCATGGTCCGGTAGACAATAGTATAGGTTCTTGCATTCCCTCCCAGCAAACCTTTCAAGGAACTCGATACATTCCTTCAACTCCATCCTCGAAAAATCAACGTCGTCTAGGTACTGTTGCATGCCATTTATGTAGCCAAAGGGTTCCCGATTGAAGACTCCTTTGAAGTGTAACTCAACGACAACATTCGATCCCATGGTTTAGATCAACTTTAACAAATTTTGGGCGAACTGGGCTACAGTGTAATTTTGGGCTAACTTGGATTTCGAGTTGGAGGGTTTTCTGCTTCGTTTATTTCGTAACACCATTTGAACAGATGAAAGGGTTTTAAAGTCAATCAATTCATTTTCGAGTGACATGGCAGATGAATCAGCAGCTGACTAGGCTTTGCAACCGGTTAACCCCTTCGTTTTATAGACGAGGGACCTTTTTAACAACCAAATACATAATTCATGCCCTCATAACACCAAAAAAATAACTTAGTGACCAAATCGACCAACAAACAAGACCTCATGGGGCTACAGTGTAATTGTGCCTATATATTAAAACCCATAGTTTCTCTAGAAGCTTTCATGGGGGTGGTGGGGAAACGGGGGTTGGGTTCTTTGTTAGTGCTTTTCATTTATTGCTTTCTTTTGTGATTTGCTGTTTTTAGTCCTTTGATTCTCGAAAATGAACCAACCACAGTTTTTACTTCTTAATCTTGGTTATTGATTTACAAATCTGATAACTACAAGTTGTTCAATTAATTCACACATGTAATTTGTTTATTAATTCCGATTAATATTCTAGAAACCTTTGAATGCTACACTAGTGGCAGAATTCTTACTTAGATCTTATGTACCGGAGTGGTTCATCGTCAAAACCCACCGTTCAAAAATAAAAACTAAACACTTCCACTTCCTTGAAAATCTGAAATAAAAATTATCATCCAACATCGAACATATTTAAAACAAAAACATAGATATCACCTGCATTAAAAATGGGGGGGGGGGGGAACGGTGGGTGGGTTCTTTGTTAGTGCTTTTCAATTATTGCTTTCTTTTGTGATTTGCTGTTTTTAGTCATTTGATTCTCGAAAATGAACCAACCACAGTTTTTACTTTTTAATCTTGGTTATTGATTTACAAATCTGATAACTAGAAGTTGTTCAATTAATTCACACATGTAATTCGTTTATTAATCCCGATTAATATTCTAGAAACATTTCAATGCTACACTAGTGCATAATTCTTACTTAGATCTTATGTACCAGAGTGGTTCATCGTCAAAACCCACCGTTCAAAAATAAAACTAAACACTTCCACTTCCTTAAAAAGCTGAAAAAAAATTATCATCCAACATCAAACATATTTAAAACAAAAACATAAATATTACCTGCATTAAAAAAATTAAATTAAGATGAAAGAACGAAACACAGACAATACATTTTTTACCACAACATGTCCACCTTTTACAACTACTTTCTCCAAAACATTTGAACCCAAAAGAACACAAACTTAACATAACCATTTACATATTAACAAATCGTCTTGCAACAACTTCCACAACAAAAAAAACATCAGATCTACGACTAAACTACCACCAGACTTTTCATATTACAGCAAAACCCAAAATATCATCACCAAACACACCCTACCGCACCGACAAACAAAACCCCATAACAGAAAACTAACATAAACAACTAAAGACACTTAAAACCTCCGATAAGTCCAAACACGAATGAAGTTGACATGATCAGCAAAATGAAAGTCTTGATGTAAACGAACATCTAATGGACGATAGCTTTCATGTCGAAGACCTTCCACCATATAATCAAAATAAACTCGACAGTACCTACCATCCTCGCGATCAATATTGAAACGCCGGTACCTTCCCCTCCACCAACCGTCATTATGCCAAACGTCTACCAGATCTCCAGGAGAAAAAAAACCACGACATTCGCCGGATAAGGTCGAATACTGTCAACTCTCACCATCTCCTCCAACGGCGCTTCACCGCTGTCATCAAATAAGGTTTCGTATCGGACTCTGACGTGATGTCTCGACCACGTGACAATCCCAGCACCGTAGTATGAGTTTTCGAATCCATCACTGGTACCGATGACCTCCACACGATCGCCTAGACGGTAACCTTTCGACGGCATTCTACAAAGAAAAACTAACATCAATTACATAAACAATAAAAAACAAAATCAAAAAAATAACATCACATACGTTATGTTTTCTTGAAATGAAAACTGTCCGTGTGATTTTGTCTCCGTAAGTAAAAATGAGAGAAATTACAGTGATTAAATACAAGAAACTGATAAGACAAGTAACTGCATTTCTTCATACGTATTAAATGGGAGAGTATTAAATGGAAGACGAAAACCGCCGACTGCATCCTTTCTCTGCATTCGATTTCCAACAAAAACAAGCAAATTAAATACATACAACAACACCATTTAAAGAAAACTAATAACTTTAAAAAAAATATTGCCCTAAAATGTGTCACCAAACCCGTGCGGAGCACGGGAGGATACTAGTTATAAATAAAAATCAGCTTCGTTAAAGAAAATGTAAACATAATATGCTAAAAAAACTCAAACGTAAACCAACGAATACCTAATTTTTTTCTACCATCTTTTGTTATTTCTATCTTAATGTTACCACAACCAATAACACATCTTTTTTAAGATTTACGATTTGCAAATTTTAAAACATAAACAATAAAAATAATTAGAAACACAAACCAATTTCATCGAAAAATTATTTCATTTCGTCAACCTGCAACGGATTTTCCATTTCCAGCCCAACAGTTGATATATTATTTTTTTGTCCCAGAAACTTTTTTCTCTCCCCATTTTAGGTTTTTGTGATGTTTTTAATCATTAATCTGAGTAAAATGACTATGTTTCTTGTGTTTTTACCTATCAAAGAATTTGAAAAGCATGTCTTCTAGATTTTTATAGTCATTAGTTGAATTAATTCTTCTATTGAATACTACAAACCAACCATCAATATCCAAAATCAACATTTGCTTGCTGGAGTAGTGCCGAAGTTCTTACTTATATCATATATGAGTCAACCGAAAACGTTAAAAATACGGAATAACAACCAAAATTGCAAATGGAAATAAATCAGGTAACTTTAGGAAACATAAATGTTAATTATAATTTAAGTCCTAAAGTTTGTTTTTTTTCCAACTATAACCATTCCCACCTTGTCAAACATCTGAAAAATAAATTATGATACCTTCATAACAAAACAAACTCAAAACACACTGCTTCAAACCCAAAAAGTTAACTTTACTGCTCCTTAACAGACTTACATAATCGAAAACTTCTTTTAGAATTAACATAAAGAAAATAAAATCAAACACACCCATTATACCTGATATCCTATGCACAATTTTTGGTAAAACTACCTCCACCGTCCAAAAATAAAAACTAACCACTCCCACCTCCTCAAACATCTGAAAAAAAATTATCACCAAACATTAAACAAACTTAAAACAAAACTATAAACATTACCTATACCACAAATTGATCCGGTAATACTCGGTACCAAATTCCAAAAAAAAAACCTAAGATTAATGAACAAAATGCTTTCAAATGCTTTTCTTGACGTAGAAACGCACACAATACCCCTTTGCCATAACCTCTCCACCTTTTATGATTAGTTCCTCGAAAACATCTGAAACCAAAAGACACTTTTCAAAAATACAAATTTAACATAACCATCGATATATTAACAAACCGTTTTATAATGATTTCCACATCCAAAAAACATCAGATCTACAACTCAAATACCACCAAAGTTTTCATACTACACCAAAAAACAAAACATCTTCATTAAACACACCCTACTACACCAAAAAACAAAACACAATTATCCAAATCCATCAAAAACCCAAAATAGAAAACCCACATAAACAACTAAACACACTCAAAATCTCCGATAACTCCACACACGGGTGAAGTTCACATAATCACCAAAATGAAACTCTTGGTGTAAGCGAACATGTTATGGCCGATAACTTTCATGACGAGGACCCTGCACCATATAATCAAAACAAACCCTACAATACCTACCATCTTCGCAGTCAACATCAAAACGGCGATATGTTCCTCTCCACCAACCATCGTTATGCCAAACATCCACCAGATCTCCAGGAGAGAAAAACACCACCCCAGTCGCCGGATATTGTCAACCTAAATCGCCTCTTCCAACGGCGCATCACCACTTTCGTCAAACAACGTTTCATATCGGACTGTAACATGATGCCTCGACCATGCAATGATCCCAACACCATAGTAGGAGTCTTCAAATCCATCGCCGCTACCAATAACCTCCACACGGTCGCCCACGCGGTAATCATTTGACGTTATCCTACAAACAAAAACAAACAGCAATTACATAAACAATAAAGAAGAAAATCAAAAAACGAAAATCACATACCTTATGCTTTCTTCCAATCAAGATTCTCCATATGCTTTCACAAGAAAACACAAGTAAAAAACGAAAGAAATTACAGGGATTAAAAACACATACAAACCAGGAGACAAATAAGAAGCTGAATTTCTTTCGTTTTTACTTGTGTTTTCTTGTGAAAGCATACGGAGAATCTTGATTGGAAAAGAGCATAAGGTATGTGATTTTCGTTTTTTGAATTTCTTCTTAATTGTTTATGTAATTGTTGTTTGTTTTTGTTTGTAGGATGACGTCAAATGGTTACCGCGTGGGAGACCGTGTGGAGGTTTTCGGTAGCGGCGATGGATTTGAAAACTCCTACTATGGTGTTGGGATCATTGCATGGTTGAGGCATCATGTTACAGTCCGGTATGAAATGTTGTTTGACGACAGTGGTGATGCGCCGTTGGAAGAGGCGATTCAGGTTGAAAGTATCCGGCCGTATTCGGCGACTGGGGTGGTCTTTTTCTCTCTTGGAGATCTGGTGGATGTTTGGCATAACGATGGTTGGTGGAGAGGAACATATCGCCGTTTTGATGTTGACCGCGAAGATGGTAGGTATTGTAGGGTTTATTTTGATTATATAGTGCAGGGTCTTCGTCATGAAAGTTATCGGCCACAATATCTTCGCTTACACCAAGAGTTTCATTTTGGTGATTATGTGAACTTCACCCGTGTGTGGAGTTATCAGAGAGGTTTTGAGTGTGTTTATGTGGGTTGTCTGTTTTGGGTGTTTGATGGATTTGGATAATTGTGTTTTGTTTTTTTTGGTGTAGTAGGGTGTGCTTAATGAAGATGTTTTGTTTTTGGTGTAGTATGAAAACTTTGGTGGTATTTGAGTTGTAGATCTGATGTTTTTTCGATGTGGAAGTCATTGTAAGACGGTTTGTTAATATATCGATGGTTATGTTAAATTTGTATTTTTGAAAAGTGTCTTTTAGTTTCAGATGTTTTCGAGGAACTAATCATAAAAGGTGGAGAGGTTATGGCAAAGGGGTATTGTGTGCTTTGCTACGTGAAGAAAAGCATTTTGTTCTTTCATCTTAGGTTTTTTTTTTGGAATTTGGTACGGAGTATTACCGGATCAATTTGTGGTACAGGTAATATTTATAGTTTTGTTTTAAGTTTGTCTAATGTTTGGTGATAATTGTTTTTCAGATGTTTGAGGAGGTGGGAGTGGTCAGTTTTTATTTTTGGACGGTGGAGGTAGTTTTACCAAAAATTGTGCATAGGATATCAGGTATAATGGGTGTGTTTGATTTTATTTTCTTTATGTTTATTCTGAAAGAAGTTTTCAATTATGTAAGTATGTTAAGCAGTAGTAAAGTTAACTTTTTAGGTTTGAAGCAGTGTGTTTTGAGTTTGTTTTGTTATGAAGGTATCATAATTTATTTTTCAGATGTTTGACAAGGTGGGAATGGTTATAGTTGGAAAAAAAAAACAAACTTAAGGACTTAAATTGTAATTAACAATTATGTTTCCTAAAGTTACCTGATTTTTTTCCATTTGCAATTTTGGTTGTTATTCCGTATTTTTAACGTTTTCGGTTGACTCATATAAGATATAAGTAAGAACTTCGGCACTACTCCAGCAAGCAAAGGTTGATTTTGGATATTGATGGTTGGTTTGCAGTATTCAATAGAAGAATTAATTCAACTAATGACTATAAAAATCTAGAATACATGCTTTTCAAATTCTTTGATAGGTAAAAACACAATAAACATAGTTATTTTACTCAGATTAAGGATTAAAAACATCACAAAAACCTAAAATGGGGAGAGAAAAAAGTTTCTGGGACAAAAAAATAATATATCAACTGTTGGGCTAGAAATGGAAAATACATTGGAGGTTGACGAAATGAAAAATTTTTTCGATGAAATTGGTTTGTGTTTGTAATTATTTTTATTGTTTATGTTTTAAAATTTTCAAATCGTAAATCTTAAAAAAGATGTGTTATTGGTTGTGGTAACAATAAGATAGAAATAACAAAAGATGGTAGAAAAAAATTAGGTATTCGTTGGTTTACGTTTGAGTTTTTTTAGCATATTATGTTTACATTTTCTTTAACGAAGCTGATTTTTATTTATAACTAGTATCCTCCCGTGCTCCGCACGGGTTTGGTGACACATTAGGGCAATATATATATTTTTAAAGTTATTAATTTTTTCTTTAAATGGTGTTGTATGTATTTAATTTGCTTGTTTTTGTTGGAAATCGAATGCAGAGAAAGGATGCAGTCGGCGGTTTTCGTCTTCCATTTAATACTCTCCCATTTAATACGTATGAAGAAATGCAGTTACTTGTCTTATCAGTTTCTTGTATTTAATCACTGTAATTTCTCTCATTTTTACTTACGGAGACAAAATCACACGGACAGTTTTCATTTCAAGAAAACATAACGTATGTGATGTTATTTTTTTGATTTTGTTTTTTATTGTTTATGTAACTGATGTTAGTTTTTCTTTGTAGAATGACGGTTGGTGGAGGGGAAGGTACCGGCGTTTCAATATTGATCGCGAGGATGGTAGGTACTGTCGAGTTTATTTTGATTATATGGTGGAAGGTCTTCGACATGAAAGCTATCGTCCATTAGATGTTCGTTTTCATCAAGACTTTCATTTTGCTGATCATGTCAACTTCATTCGTGTTTGGACTTATCGGAGGTTTTAAGTGTTTTTAGTTGTTTATGTTAGTTGTCTGTTATGGGGTTTTGTTTGTTGGTGCGGTAGGGTGTGTTTGGTGATGATATTTTGGGTTTTGCTGTAATCACTACTAGAAAAAGGCATATATATATAATACGGTTGAAATGGTTAATATAATACAAATGGTCAACCGTATTAATAGATGGGTGTATTATATTAGTTCACAATATAATACATCATTTTCGACCGTACTATATCATCCAATATAATACAACATTTCACATAATATAATACATCATTTTCGACCGTACTATACACAATATAATACATCATTAATCTAATATAATACAACATTTCACAATTTCGACAGTACTATATCATCAAATCAACAATATAATACAACATTCCAACTGTAATATAAGATACATCAACTGTAATATATTTGATACCACAGTACCTCACCAATATAATACATCAATCAAAACTCTAATATAATGTCATTTTCACCAATATAATACACCATACAAACAAAATCATAACCACATATAAAATCTTATATATATCCAGATTTAACTAAAACATATATCAACCCAAGAACGTTCTTTTGTAATCATCATTTGTCAAAACTAGAGGTAATATCTTACAATATTCTGCAAACCTTTTTCAAAACTCTATTTTCAACTACCCTTTCTACAAAATTCTGCACCTTCAATGCATGTTTTGTTACCAAGGCAATTGTACTTTGAAAAACTATCATATTATAGCATTGTACTTTCCATTATTTAACTATCTATTTTTGATAAAACAACTAACCGTGAACCAAATCCTTCATTTCAGATATTCATTTGCATAATTTGTCATCCATGTCTTCAAGCGTTTATCCAACTCCTCAGCCGTAAATGGTTTTTTGTCCTTCAAAATGTTCTATAAAAATTAAAATAAAAAAATTGTTA
This sequence comes from Cichorium intybus, assembly GCA_023525715.1. Classification (NCBI taxonomy): domain Eukaryota; kingdom Viridiplantae; phylum Streptophyta; class Magnoliopsida; order Asterales; family Asteraceae; genus Cichorium; species Cichorium intybus. The sequence goes on along the minus strand of CM042010.1, from coordinate 95,529,569 downwards.
TTTAACAACGGTGAGGATTTCAAGTAATAGAAAAGATGCCCAAAATATTAAAATAAATTTTTTTTATTTAGAAAGTTGTTTAGGTGTGATCAAACATCTACAGAAACACTAGCATACATAAAATTGGTTCACAAACACCAGATGCCTAAAGTATCAAATCAATGAAGTCCAAAAAGTAATTTATCAGAATGCACTGATTGAAGTACACGTCTGAATTTTGAAAACACTTTTCTAAGTTGAAAGACATGAACCAAGATTGTTAATTCTAAAATCCACATTCAACACGAACTAATCAAATCATTTTAAAAGTGAACAAAGAAAGAATGGCAGAAATAACGGCCACTAGGTATAAAATGATGAAAAAGGGTAATATATGTAATTGGTACAATCAAGCAAAAATATTACATGGATATAAGCTAGTATGTCATCGAGGTCACTGTCAATCCTTCCCCATGTTGCTTTGAAATCCATTGATACAACTTTTCCTGCACAAAAAAGCATATTTTGGTAAGGAGGGAGTATAAATGTACAATGAACTAAACAATGATAACTTTCTTATTACAACAATAAACAACATTATCCTCAGTTTTCTCTGTTGTCCGCCATTTACTTGGATCCAAAAATGGGCTCAATTTTCATTATGTTCTATTTGGCATTTTGTCGAACATATGGCGTTCCAAATTAAGATTTTCCATAAGGAACTAAAAACCAATTATGCAAGTTGTCTAGAATCTCTTCCAATACAAATAAGTACTCATTTCATCATTTAAGTTAAGTTGATTATCAATCCACTCATATACAATAGTACTAATTTTACATAAATCAGGATAAACTTACCACGAAGTTGATGGCTAGATGATGTCGAGTTTCCAATGGGAGGGGTAGAACTGAGTGACCGGCGATGCTGGAATGCTGGAGGGAGTGGCCTTTTCTACTGAGAAATTGAGTGTTTGAATCGAAAAATTAAAACGAGAACGTTGAGTAACCGATTGGAAAGGAAAAATGAGTAGCCGGCGATGCTGGAATGGTGGTGGTGTGCTGGCGGTGTGGCCGGCGACGTCGGAATTGTGGTGACGGAGTGTGAAGTGACGGAGCGACGTTGGAACTTTTGTAATTTGGGGAACTTTTATAATGAAAATTGCAGACGTCGACTTTAACAATTCGTATAAGAATTTGGATGTATGAATAACTAGGGGTGTGAGAAAAAACTGAAACCGAATAACCGAACCGAACCGAATGATGTTTGAGTTGTTTGGTTCGGGTTATTTGGTTTTTGGTTAATTTGGTTTGGTTAACCGAATAAGGATACCTTATTCGGTATCCTTATTCGGTTTGGTTTTGGTTAAATTTTAATTGTTTTGGTTAAACCGAAAAACCGAATAAATTATTAATTAATATATATTTTTATAAATTAACATTTTATATCTTAATTTATATATAATTGTTAACAGGAAATTTTATAATTCGTTAATAAGTTACAATAAACTATATATACAATTAGTCCAAAGTCCAAATTCGACATACCCATTTGACTATTTGAGATCGTCTTTTTTACCGTCCCTTTTTTCCTCATATGTTATGTACTTACGTATAGTGTTTTTGTTTTCATTTGGTAAAAGTTTAGTGTGTTTTTCTTAAGTTTATGTCTACTTTTTCTTACGAATGTTTATTTGGTTTAACCGGTAAACCAATTCGATTAAACCGTAACCGAATAAACCAAAACCGATTAAATCGAACTTTATTTGGTTTGGTTATGGTTAGTTTTAAGATGCTAAAAAACCAAAAAAACCGAACCGAAAAAACCGAAAACCGAAAAAACCGACCGAATAACACCCCTATGAATAACAACCAATCTATGACACCAAGGTAACCGGGTAAGTGATATGACAGAGAAATGAAATATAAAGGAAGCGAGATACTTACGATTTGGAATAAACTCGATTCTAATCTGGCAATGAAGCGCGAAATGGTGGCCAAAAAGTCTCTTAAAGCTACAATGTCCTATATTTGGCCAAAAGAATGTATATGAAGGAGGAAGGCCAAAAGAATGTATATAAAGGAGGAAGAGAGGGGATTCAAACCTCTTTATTATGCACGGTTGTCTGTGATTGCAATTAGTCGATCATACATTTCGAATTTGATTTGGATGTTTGGGTCGCTCATATTTCTCTGCCCTAATACTAATAAGCAATGTCCGAAAGTAAAGAAAGTGTGGCGGTACGGTGGCTTTTATAATCTCTATAACCTTATATAATACGGTCGAAATCTCATATAATACAGTCGTAACCATCCGTACTATATAATCTCATATACTACGCCCCTGTCCGTACTTTATAATCCTCATATAACCATACTATATAATCCTCATACAATACATACTAGTCAACCGTACTCTATTGCCTCATCAACCGTACCATATATCCTTTATCTAATACGCAGCTATAACCCGTATATTAATATGTCTTTAACCGTACTCTATACCCTTTATCTAATACGCATCATATCACCCGCATTTTAATCTCTCTTTAACCATATTCTATTCCAGTAAAACGTATTCTAATACGGGACTCCAAATAACCGTATTTGATCCCTGTATTCTATTGGCCTTTTTCCAGTAGTGAATATGAAAAGTCTGGTGGTAGTTTAGTCGTAGATCTGATGTTTTTTTGTTGTGGAAGTTGTTGCAAGACGTTTTGTTAATTTGTAAATGGTTATGTTAAGTTTGTGTTCTTTTGGTTTCAAATGTTTTGGATAAAGTAGTTGTAAAAGGTGGACAGGTTGTGGTAAAAAAAGGTATCGTCTGTGTTTCGTTCTTTCATCTTAATTTAATTTTTTTAAGGCAGGTAATATTTATGTTTTTGTTTTAAATATGTTTGATGTTGGATGATAATTTTTTTTCAGCTTTTCAAGGAAGTGGAAGTGTTTAGTTTTATTTTTGAATGGTGGGTTTTGATGATGAACCACTCCGGTACATAAGATCTAAGTAAGAATTCTGCCACTAGTGTAACATTCAAAGGTTTCTAGAATATTAATGGGGATTAATAAACGAATTACATGTGTGAATTAATTGAACAACTTGTAGTTATCAGATTTGTAAATCAATAACCAATATTAAAAAGAAAAAATTGTGGTTGGTTCATTTTCGAGAATCAAATGACTAAAAACAGTCAATCACAAAAGAAAGCAATAAATGAAAAGCACTAACAAAGAACCCACCCCCGTTTTCCCCCCTTATTTTTAATGCAGGTAGTATTTATGTTTTTGTTTTAAATATGTTTGATGTTGGATGATAATTTTTTATCAGATTTTCAAGGAAGTGGAAGTGTTTAGTTTTTATTTTTGAACGGTGGGTTTTGACGATGAACCACTCCGGTACATAAGATCTAAGTAAGAATTCTGCCTTTAGTGTAACATTCAAAGGTTTCTAGAATATTAATCAGGATTAATAAACGAATTACATGTGTGAATTAATTGAACAACTTGTAGTTATCAGATTTGTAAATCAATAACCAAGATTAAAAAGTAAAAACTGTGGTTGGTTCATTTTCGAGAATCAAAGGACTAAAAACAGCAAATCACAAAAGAAAGCAATAAATGAAAAGCACTAACAAAGAACCCACCCCCCGTTTCCCCCCACCCCATGAAAGCTTCTAGATAAACTATGGGTTTTAATATATATATATATACTAGGTAAGCTTTGAGGGCCGTGATTATCACGGCCCGTGAGGAATAATTTTGTTACTTCTTGAGTGTTCCATATCATTTTTCAAAATTGAACAAGTTTCAGAAACTAACAGAAAGAGCAGAATTGCATAACCTGTGATGAGATGATTACAATTGGATTGTGGTTGATACCTCAGCAGAATTGCACAACCTGCATCAATATATGTACTAATATGGAGGTACTATTAAGGTCTTTCCTAACAGAAAGAGCTAAGGAGGATCAGATAGCATTCCAATTGTGTACTTGCACTTCTTGACCACTACTGCAGGACTCCCCCCTTGAAGCACCGTGCTCATTCAACCTATCACCAGCAGAAAAACAAGTATTTTTATTGCCCGGTTTTAAAATTAGACATAAATTTTGAATTTTAAGATTGAATAATTGAAAATACTGCAAGTAAATTATGCAAGTAAATTATGCAAAGAATTGTGAACAAAAAGACTACATGTAACTTTGACGCATTCTGGTGCAAACCTTTCATCTTCAAACACCCTTAAAATCCTGTTAAAGAGACCGCTTCTCCCATATCCTTTTGGACCGATAAATAAAAGAGTTGTTGTTACACACCGAAATATGACAAATTTAATCAGACCAGCCACTTATGCTTAAGCTAGTTTCAAGCCAATATGTACACTCTTTTAATCTGGCACATAAATAAGCAATGAACCAAGAACCTATATCTTAAAAGGTCTAACCTGCACATATGATAAATAGCTAATTAGCAAACATGAATTTTTAAGACTTTTAAGAATTAAATGGTCTAGGAAACAAACTAAAGTCAAAGTTGAATATAAAAAATTCAACTTGAGGAAATTATGAATAAATAACTAACAAAGATGAAATTTTTTTTAGTTTTCGAAACTAAATTGTTGCACAAATCAACCTTAATAGTCAAACCAAATAAGAAACATTGTTCTTTCAATATTTTGACACTAAAATGATCTAAGAACAAACTGATGAAGTAAAATTTAAATATGCAGAAGTCAACATGCAAAATTTATTAATAGATAACTAACTAAAATATGTTGTTAAACAAAAAAACTCTACATTACCAATAAAATAATTACAAAAACTCCAAATCACATGGTTACGCAATCAAATTGGCAGCACCGAAAATTCTAGCCCACAAGTCAACCTATTCCTTGAAAAATCTCAACCCACAACAAAAATTAGTGCTAGTAGCCTAGTATAACTTAACAGACACACAAAAAATAGTAAGTGCAACTTAACAAGCAAATATAGCAGTTAATTACAATTACCTTTCATTTTAGCTTTGGGATTTGATGATAACTCCAACATTTTCTAGAGAAAGGAAGATAAAACACTTGCATAAAAAACGATTTTTGGTAGTCCTTTAGAACTGGAATTAGATCAAATAAAAACCCGACACATAGGAGATATACAGGAGAATGAGTAATACACCTTAAAACAATCCAAAGTTCTTTCATTGCTAGAAGGAGAGGCATTATAGGCGCAAACCGCACAAAAAAATGTGTCTTACTACAAAAAATAAATGTATACTACAAAACATAAATGTATAAATCACACAGATTGGTAGAAGTGATACAATTGGGGTAAATAGTAATCAACCCCCAAAGTTATACAAATAAAATTACAAAGAAATTAGGTTTCGGTGATTATTGTGGATGGTAATTAAAAAACTGAAATTTGAGAAAACTTGAATATGTCGGACTCAATTACAGAGTGAAGAGAAATTCAATCAGATAAGCCAATTATGTGGACGAAAAATAACAAGAATACATACCCTGATGTAGCGTAGCAATAAATACATAGAGAGAAAACGGAATACAAATTAAATGGAAAAAAGTGTGACCTGTAGTAGTGAATTAATTGAACTTAATCAATCCAGAAGATGGAAGATATTAAGCGAAAGACGATGGCTGGAAATCTAGGTTGATGTTTCGTTCTTGTATTCGACGTTAATCAATATCGAGGAATGGGATAATAATAACCAAAAGCAGATGGTTAGGTGTGATTGTAACATCATGCGGCTGGGTTGGATTGGAGAACGAACCGATGTGAATCAAATTTGGAATAGATGGCGTTCATGGATGGTGTCATTGGAGGGGTAATCTGGTATCCATAAGAAAGGGGTTTTTTTACATAATCTTAAGTGCATAACATGTGCGGGAAGGGAGTCGGCAGGATTGAAGGATGAACAGATGGAGACGATTTGGGGTAGATGGTGCCTGTAGATGGCGTCATTCACGGATTAAATATGTGGCATATTTGGGGAAATGCTGAAGAGATAATCGGCGTTGCGTGAAGAGAAAGGTTGATATAGCGGAGGGCAGGTGGCGGGTTGAAGTGAACGCACACATATCTATATGTCCAAAGGTGGAGGAAAGAGAAGATGGAAACGGTGAACTGGTGGAGTGATAAAGACAGTTGTCCACTTCTCTCTAAAACGTGCTCGTTACTCTTACAAAAATTCATTGTAATTTCTTAGAAAAATTCTCAAAAATTTCTGAAAATTCTCACAAAAATCTTCAACTATACCAGCTATCCAACTTTAAAATATAAGGGTTTACATATATAATAATGATATATATATATATATATATATATATTATTTTATAAATAATTCAATCGGCTTTAGATTTTTTTTAGAAACTCGATCCGTATTTGTAATTTTTTTTTATAAAAGTGGTATAATTTTGCGTTTTTGTAATACAATTGTGCATATTTAAATTTTTTGATAAAGTGTATGGATGGTTTTTGAAAGGTTTTCTGCAACTATGAACTAAAATTCCTAAGTTCACATGCAACCTATATAGATCTAAGTTTTCTTCTAGTTAAACATATAACAAATCCTAAAAGGCCCAGAAAATATAAACTAAAAGAAGAGATTAAGAAAAACCAACCTTTAGTGAATCTTGGAAGCAAAGCAACAGAAATCTCTTGCCTCAAATGCAGTCACACCCTAGCTGGAGTCTTGGCCGAAAATCCTTGGGGAAGAGAGAATAAAAAATCGCAGGTTATGGGGGGTTTGAGGCTCCCTATTTATAGCCTCCATGTGGTGATCAGATAAACGTTACAGATAAACCCTTTTCAATTCGAATTAAGATAAAACCATTATTTTAATCATTCAAACCATATTTATCTGTAAATATATATATCTTTCAAAAATATATATATCTATATATATTTTCGGCCAACACCACACTCACTTAAAACTGTCACTTACTCAACTATTGAATAATTACAGTTTTAGTCCCTGCACCTTTAATTAATTAATTTAACTGCCAAATTAATTCCAATTAATTCCCGAAAAATTTCTAATTAATTATTATAGTTTCTAATTAATATATTATCACTTAAATATATTAATAAACTATTTATTTAATTTCTATTGATTTATTAATCACATAATAAATCAATCTTTCTCTCTACGGGACTTTCTACCAATCCTCCGACTATGAGGGCAACCCAAATGGACTATGCTACTATTAATTAGATAAATACTAATTATTAGTCATGGCTTAGACACCTAATCCAACAGTCTCCCACTTGGATAAGTCTATGACTAAAATTACCAATTTACCCTCTAATTAATTTAGCAACTGTAGCTTCCTAGAAACCGCTGCCGAACTCTGACCTAGTCAGTTCTGTCCAAAGATAAGTGATCAGATGATTCTCCGTCCAACAAGATATTTTCAGACTCAAGACATGGATTAAGATCAATCCTGGTCTGATTCTCTGTTTCCCGATTTCTTATTTGCATATGACTTTAAGACTACTAATTGAGCATATCAATTTAGTCCTGGTTAGCCAACCCTTTCAGTCAACTTCAAAATCATCGAGAGGCCTACAGATATCTGTTTTCCCGACAGGGTCAAGGGACGAATAAGTTTTGACTCATATACTTATGTCCTTTACTTAGTCAAATCATTCACAACAACACGTTTTATAACACCGTGTTACCGATGCGGTTTTGCATTGTCAATGAACAACCGCTTGGTAAAACATAACTCATATGTCTCTACTTAATGATCAAAAGATATTATTGTCTCAACATTGCTTATGATGAAATCCATGAAGCAATCTGTTGAGTGTGGGTTTATCCAATACTCAAATCCCTATTTTCTAAGTACTCATGAATATTGTAGCAATCTTATTGATATGTCTAACTCATTAGACAATCTACAAAACTATTCATGACAGTCTTCATTCATACTTACTCCCTAAAAAGTATGAGTGACTGTGGATATTCGAATAATAATTAAATTACTTAGGAAGTAAACATGCAAAATTGAAACACAATAATAAACAATCAACAAATGGTAGTATCAAATACTCATCAACAAAACTATATTATTAATTCACCAAAGTTAATTACATTTATATTGCAACAAGTTTCAAATCCTATCTAATTACAAAAACTAATATCATCTGTTAATCCTATGCGTCGTGCATGCTGATAATGATTAACCCTACTCAGAGCCTTTGTCAAGGGATCTGCAGGATTATATTCTGATGATACCCTCTTCACTATGAGGTGACCTTCTTCTACCCTATGTCTTATGTAGTGATACTTTCTGTCGATGTGTCTGGACTTTCCATGATCTCTCGGTTCCTTTGTCAAAGTAACCGCTCCTTCATTATCGCAGAACAGTTCCATTGGCTCCTAAATACTCGGGACTACTCCAAGGTCACTGATGAAGTTATTCAGCTAAGTCGCTTCCTTTTCCGCTTCACTTGCTACGATGTACTCTGATTCGCACATTGAATCAGCCATCGTCTCTTGCTTGGAACTTTTCCAAGTTACTGCTCCCTCGTTTAACAGGAATACCCAGCCTGACTAGACCGACCGTTGTCTCTATCTGTCTGAAAACTGGTATCAGTATACCCGTCAACTCTCAAAGTATCGCTGCCACCAAGGACTAAAACAAAGTTCTTCGTCCTTCGCAGATACTTGAGTATGTTTTTGACCGCTGTCCAATGTGTCCTACCAGGTTTCCCTGGTATCGACTGACCATGCTCAAGGAAAAAGCCATGTCGGGACGAGTACACGTCATGGCGTACATGATTGACCCCACAACCGAAGCGTAAGGTACCCGACTCATGTCTGCAATTTCCTCGTCTGTACTTGACTCTGAGTCTTACTCAGCTTAGCATTACTTTGCATTGGTAGCTCTCCCTTCTTGGAATTTTCCATACTAAATCTTTTCAGTACCTTTTCCAAGTATGTACTTTGACTAAGTCCAATTAGTCTCTTCTTCCTATCTCTCAATATTCTTATCCCGAGAATATAGGCTCCCTCTCCTAGGTCTTTCATAGCGAAACACTTTCCGAGCCAAGACTTGACATCTTGCAAGGTCGGAACGTCGTTTCCCATGAGCAGTATGTCATCTACATACAGCACCAGGAAAGTGACTATACTCCCACTAGCTTTGACATATACGCAAGACTCATCCTCGCTCCTAGAGAAACCAAATTCTTTGACTTTCTCGTGGAAACAAAGATTCCAGCTGCGAGAAGCTTGTTTTAATCCATAGATGGATTTCTCAAGCTTACACACTTTGTCAGGATACTTTGCATCAACAAAACCCTCTGGCTGATTCATGTAAACATCCTCAGTCAACTTCCCATTAAGGAAAGCGGTTTTGACATCCATCTGCCAAATTTCATAGTCATGAAATGCAGCTATGGCCAGCATAATCCTAATTGACTTTATCTTAGCCACTGGTGAGAAGGTCTCATCATAGTTAATCCCTGGGGTTGAGTAAAGCCCTTCGCAACCAGTCTTGCTTTGAAAGTGTGTACCTTTCCGTCCATGTCGGTCTTCTTCTTGAAGATCCACTTGCACCCGAATGTCTTTCGACCTGGTACATTGTCAACCAAGTTCCAAACTTTATTGTCATACATGGACTTGATCTAGCTGTCCATTGCCTATTTCCACTTGGCAGACTCAGGGCCCGCCACCGCTTCCCGGTAGTTAGCAGGTTCATCCAAATTTATCAGTGTCCTATCACTGACAAACATATCTCCATCCGTAGTTATATGGAATCCATAAAACTCGGGTGGCATGCTAACTCTACTAGAGCGTCTAAGAGGTAAGGATATGTCAATTGGACCAACAGGAACTTCTTCCTCTTGTTGGTTGCTAGTTTCTGCTAAGGTTGCATCATCGGGTGACTCTTGAATCTCTTCAAGGTCAATGGTACTCCCACTGTCCTCTTTGAATATGAGTTCTCTCTCTCGAAAGACTCCCCGTCTCGCTACAAAGACCACGTCCTCGCTCGGTCTGTAGAACAGGTATCCAAAGGACCGTTTGGGATATCCAATGAAAAAACATTTCTCGCTTGTCTCTGCGAGTTTATCATGAGTCTCTCTTCTAACGAAAGCCTCACAACCCCAGACTTTGATATGTGCTAACGAGGGAACTTTCCCTGTCCACATCTCATGAGGTGTTTTAGCAACCTTCTTAGTAAGGACAAGATTGAGGATGTGGGCGGCAGTCTCTAAGGCATTCCCCCAGAAGTGAATGGGAAGTGAAGCTCGACTCATCATGAAACGAACCATGTCTAACAAGGTTCGGTTAAGTCTCTCGGCAACACCGTTCAACTGTGGTGTCCGAGGAGGCGATAACTGTGAAACTATTCCATATTCCTTTAGGTAGTCTAGGAACTCGATACTAAGATACTCTCCGCCTCTGTCGGACCTGAGCATCTTTATCTTCCTGCCCAATTGATTCTCAACTTCATTTTTGAACTCTTTGAACTTTTCAAAGGTGTTTGACTTGTGTTTGATTAAGTAGATATACCCGTATCTACTAAAATCGTCAGTGAAGGTCACGTAGAACCGTGTGCCGTCTTTTGTGGTAGATCTGAAGGGACCACACACATCTGTGTGTATGATGTCCAAAAGACCCTTACCTCTTTCAAAGGAACCCTTGAAAGGTGATTTTGTCATCTTGCCCAAAAGACAAGATTCGCATACATCATCCGATTTGAGGTCGAATGATTCCAACACTCCATCCTTTTGGAGTTGGGCGACGCGTTTCTTGTTAATGTGCCCAAGACGACAGTGCCACAAGTACGCCTTTTCTACACCATTAGAAGAATCAATAAAGTTTACACTATGACCTAAATTGTCTACACATTGCACAGTTTCATACACACCATCACAAGGTAAAGCAGTAAATACAGAAATGCCATTTTGAAAAACAGAAATGGAACAATTACTATTATCAAACGAAAACTGTAAACCTTGTCTAAACAATGCATGAAATGAAATAATATTCCTTGCCATTTCTGGCGAATAACAGCAATTAAATAGTTCTAAACAAACACCTCTACTGAGCACTAAACTATAAGTCCCGATCTTGGTCACAGGCGACGATCTCCTATTCCCCATGATCAGATTGAGTCTACCGTGCTCTACCTCCCTGCTTTCCCTTAGGCCCTGCAAATCAGAACAAATGTGAAAACCACATCCTATATCAAGGACCCAAGAAACGAAAGATGGTGAGTTTTTAAAGATAGTGTAAATACATGCTGAAGACGGCTTGACTTTGCCATCCTTCAAATCTTGCAGGTATGTAGGGCAGCTTCTCTTCCAATGGCCCCTTGCTTTGCAATAAAAGCACTCTGCTTCCTTGGGATTGGCATTATGAGGAATGCCAGAAGTATTGGGTTTGGAGCCGTTGCTGGACGATCCAACATGCACCTTTTCCCTCCAATTCTGCTTGGGAGGGCCCTTTCTCTTCTTTCCCCTTCCACCAGTAATGGCCAGGACGACTTCATTAGCAGCGGGTACACTCTTACCCTTCATTCCGTCCTCAGCGGTGCGGAGCATGCGATGCAGTTCGGCTAGAGTGGCCTGAGAGTTGTTCAGATGATACGCCAGCGTGAACTGGTCATATGAACTAGGCAGAGAATTTAGCACTATGTCTACTGCTAAATCCTCGTGAACTGGCATCTCAAGCTTCCTAAGCCTTTCCACGTATCCTTGCATCCTCTGCACGTGGTTACAGATAGACTCTCCATCCTTTGGCTTCGCATTGGTGAAAGCTTTGACTACTTCGCGCCTCTCTATGCGCTCCTGCTTGCGGAACTTTTCTGCCAGCTCTTTTTCCATTTCATAGGGCCAGTAGTCTTCATATATTCTTTGCAATTTCGGGTTCATTGTAGCTATCATGATGCAAGCCACTTTGGTTGCATCATCAGAATGTTTTGAGTATTGAGCGATTTCTTCGGGAGTAGCATTATCAGGATCAATTTCAACCAGCTCGGTTTCCAGAACATACTCTTTATGTTCAAACCTTAGAGCCATCTTGATGTTACGGATACAGTCATTATAGTTGGTACCGTCCAACGTAACTTTGGAGCATAATGACAAGATAGAGGTAACATTGGAGTTTGATTGGGGGCGGTTTGATCAGCAGAAGACATCTATAAAAGAAGATAGTTTTAATTTGATATTAATAATAATCCTTATAATAAACCAATAATAATTATAAGGCTAGGATCCTACAATAACAATTTACAATCTCGAAGAGGGATGCCGTAATCAATATTGTAAATTTTATAAGGTAGGTGAATCACGATTCAGCCAATTCCACCGCGGAAAGATAATCATATTAAAATGGAATTCCTAGATTCTTTGAGATTTATTGAACTATTCAATAGCATGTTTTAATCTCGGATGTGCCCCACTGTTTGTGACTGGGATACCGAGGATCACAAACCGGGTGTGAATAACCATGCAAATTAGCTTGGTACTCTCGGGGTCAGTTGTCATCTCTAATTGATGTGCCGGTAAACCACACACGCTCCATCAACAATGACAACACCTGAGAAACCCATTGAAACTCTTTATGAACCCCAATTGGCGTGCCGGTAAACCACACACGCTCCACCAATGTTTCATAAAGTGCAATGTGCAATTTCATGGGTTAACACCAATTCACATTTTTCCTAAAGTAACTAGATTGAGATTTTATTAAGTGTTCTAGTACTTTGAATCATTATACTTTTAGTGATTATTAGGCGGTCCTATCAAACCTGTTCGGCTAACGACCCTCCACTGATCAGGCGAGCGGTGGGCGAGAGTGTTCACCCATTAGACCGTCATTTTATAGGCAGTCTCCTTATACCCACTTTATAGACCAGCTTCGTGAATGAGGCCTACTAATGATTTGACTAACCATTTAATCTCATACATATAAAAATAACTTCCTAGTTATAATATATATAAGATGTAATTTTTTAAACCTTTAAAAAATTATTTCTGGTTTATCTTTTAATTTATTATCGATTTAAGCTATTAAATTTAAAATTAAATTAAACCATTAAAACCCGATTTAATTATCTTTTAATTAACCAATTAATTAAATTAATTAAATTTGATATTTTAAACCTTTTAAAATATTACTAGATTTTATCTATTAATTTTCGAGATTTAAAGACAATTAAATTCGAAATTAATTAATCCTTTTAATTACCTTTTAATTAAACAATTAATTAAATTAATTAATATTGCAGATAGGTGTCACAAAATAATCAAATTAATTTAAACCTATCCTTATCCCCTAATTTTCGATTTTTAGGATAAGAGGTTTAAGGTTTATCTATTTAAACAATTAAAGTTACCAAAACTAGAAAGTCTTCTAAACCTATCCTAAAATCACGCCAAGCAGGAGGGGGGGCCGGCCAGGATACAGTTATAGCAATTTAACAAGAAAACGAACCAAATAGCTCTGATACCACTCAAAGGTTTTCTGCAACTATGAACTAAAATTCCTAAGTTCACATGCAACCTATATAGATATAAGTTTTCTTCTAGTTAAACATATAACAAATCCTAAAAGGCCCAGAAAATATAAACTAAAAGAAGATATTAAGAAAAACCAACCTTTAGTGAATCTTGGAAGCAAAGCAACAGAAATCTCTTGTCTCAAATGCAGTCACACCCTAGCTGGAGTCTTGGCCGAAAATCCTTGGCGAAGAGAGAGTCAAAAATCACAGGTTATGGGGGGTTTGAGGCTCCATATTTATAGCCTCCATGTGGTGATCAGATAAACGTTACAGATAAACCTTTTTGAATTCGAATTAAGATAAAACCATTATTTTAATCATTCAAACCCTATTTATCTGTAAATATATATATCTTTCGAATATATATATATATATATGTATATATATATATATATATATATATATATATATATATATATATATATATATATATATATATATATATATATATATATATATATATATATATATATATATATATATATATATATATATATATATATATATATATATTTTCGGCCAACACCACACTCACTTAAAACTGTCACTTACTCAACTATTGAATAATTACAGTTTTAGTCCCTGCACCTTTAATTAATTAATTTAACTGCCAAATTAATTCCAATTAATTCCAGAAAAAATTCTAATTAATTATTATAGTTTCTAATTAATATATTATCACTTAAATATATTAATAAACTATTTATTTAATTTCTATTGATTTATTAATCACATAATAAATCAATCTTTCTCACTACCGGAATTTCTACCAATCCTCCAACTATGAGGGCAACCCAAATAGACTATGTTACTATTAATTAGATAAATACTAATTATTAGTCATGACTTAGACACATAATCCAACAGTTTTGTCTTTGTGACATATTGGTTCGTATTTGGAAGTGTTTTGTTAAAATTCGTTGCGTTTTCTGTTGATTTGATATAGTTGTTTGTCTTCATGTTTTTTTTTAATGAAATCGATTGATGTATTCGTTTTTTTTTAAAATTGATGGTCTGTATTTGCATTTATGTAATAAAATTGGTGAATGTCTACGGACTACATTCATATAAAACTGATGTTGTATGTTTGCATAGTTGGTTTGTGATTGTAAGCTTATTGAGAAATTTTGTTCCGGTTAATTGGTAAGTATGGTAATTTTGTATTTTTCTTACGTGCGTGTTATGTATATTTTGCTCGAAACTTTAGCAAATGAATTATTCTAGGTGGGTGGTAAAGGTGTTTAATTTTTTCTAACATAGTGAAGTTGGAGCCTTTCAGTTCCGTAATTTTTATTTTCTTTTTTATAGTCCATTGTTTTTGCTTTTCATAGTTTTAGCCAATACTTTAAACATAAGGTACGGATTTGGTCATAAGTAAAATATTTTTTTTGGTACAATTCTTTTGTTTTTATTATGATTTTGATTACATTACTTTCCAATTTAAATTTTTTTACAGTTTTACCCAATGTTTTTAATCTTATTATCAATGTGGTCGGCAATTTTATTTTTATTGTTTCTTAAATTTTTTTTGCTAAATTATGGTTTAAATTTCTTTTACATATGTTTGGATTTTTTTGAGACAACTGTAATGATGTTGTTTTATATTTACATTATTTTGACAAAGTTTTGGTGTTTATATTTTTCTAATGGTAAGAGACTCTATTTTTGCAAGTATATATATACTGGAGATGAAATTTTATTTTTCATACGGTTGAGAGTATAATACAGACATAAAACAATAAAAGGTATCGAAAACTTTTGTTGCAGTGATAGACGGTAAGGTGGCTGCGTTGACTAACTGTTTGAATATCTACTTGTGATCTATATCTTCAAAAATTTTGTTGATCTTTCCTTGTATGGAGGTTATTTATTCGATGGCTTTATTTATATTTTTCTAATAGTAAGGGACTCTATTTTTGCAAGTGTATATATACTGGAAACGAAATTTTAATTTTCATACGGTTGACATTACAATACAAACATAAAACAGTAAAAGGTGTCAAAAGCTTTTGTTGTAGTGATAGACGGTAAGGCGGCTGCATTGACTAATTGTTTGAGTATTTACCTGTGATCCTGTGATCTATATCTTCAAAAATTTTGTTGACCTTTCTTTTCCTTGTATGGAGGTTATTTATTCGATGGC
The DNA here is from genome assembly GCA_023525715.1 of Cichorium intybus. Classification (NCBI taxonomy): domain Eukaryota; kingdom Viridiplantae; phylum Streptophyta; class Magnoliopsida; order Asterales; family Asteraceae; genus Cichorium; species Cichorium intybus. The sequence continues at coordinate 95,513,920 of CM042010.1, read as the reverse complement.
TTCATTTATTTGCGTTATGATATTGTGTTTCAGCTGTTGCAAGCCATTTTTCGCAGCCTCTATTGAATTTGGGTCGACACCTCGGTTTAGAATTTCGATAACTTTTGTGGCTATGTCATCGTTCTGTATTGCGGTGCGTATGAAGTCGTTTGCAGTGTTAAGTTGTTGATATAGTCTACCGATTTCTCTTTTTTGTTTCTCTGTGGCTTCATTTTGATTTCCAATTTGGTTATTACGCGGATTAGAAGGGGAAGCCATGGTGGTAGCAAGTGATTGTAGATGGTTGCTGATGTTATTGAAGGCTTTGGTTTGTTGATTCTCATGTAGATTGTCTTGGTTTATACGCGAAAGTGTTTGTAGATTGTATCGAAATTTTGAAATTAAGAATCATTTCTTCCATTTTTTTTGTTTTTTCTGGACGGCATGTGATACGTGCACATGTGTTGTTGTATTGTTTGTCATCTTCTGCTTTGTAAGTTTGTAGAGGCTGCATGTGAAGCTTTTTTAAATAATTATTTTTTACTACAAACTTTTTATATAGATAGTGGTTTTATGTGAAATTTGTTGCTCGATTTCAAAAAGACTGTATATGTTTTGTATATTAGAATTTTGTGAAGTTTGACGCACCGTATACACCGGGATGATAGGTACATATATTACAGATAGTTAGCATTTCCGTTACAAAATATTTGTATCTGTTAACAGAACATACACATTTTAAAACTATAGTCCTGTCAGATCATTCATTATGTACTTGCTTCATTACGTGGTACGACTACTCTTCATCTTCATTATGGGAATCAGATTGCTTTTTTTTGGAGTTGTCTTCTGTGAAAATGATCCGAAATTAGAATTTATTGTATCGAATTATGTATTCTGAATGATTAAATATTAGTTACCTTTAGAGTCATACTAAAGACGCTTAACAGCACCGCGTTTTGAATTATCAGAAGATTGTGTTTGTTTCTTGGTTGCTTCTTGTTGGGTTGTCGATGTATAAGCTGTGGGAGGCGGTGTTAAATTTGAAGTTGTAATTGTCGCCATTTCCATTGCCGGTGGGGGTGTAGTATCTTGAATGGAATTGGTTAACAATGGAGTAGGATTTTGAATCAGATTATCTAAGTTTGAGATTTCGATGGCATCGACTATAGCAAATCCAATTGTTTGGGGAACTGAACGTTTTGTCATTTCAATCAAAAGACTTTGGGGTCTTCATATCACTTCTTCAATCGGTGGAGGCATGGTAAATTGGTTTTCATATCCTTTTTCAATAACCAACTTTTCGCAAGTGCATCTAACCATTCTTTCTACAAAGGCATTTGTAGCAATGGCGGTCATGATGCTGGTATCATCAATAATATTTGCTGAAAAACTGTAGCTATTTTGTGAAATAAGAAAAAAAGCAAGTTATATTTTGCATATTGTATTTTATGAAGTCCATATAAATGCAGGAACTTATTAAAATTTTGGCGGATTGACTTATCCATCGCTAACGCAAAACCAAATATCTCCTTGTTTTGCAACTCGTTCGTTGCATTTTTGACATATTGCTGTGTACCGCGAATCAAAAATTCTATAGCTCTCTATGGCTGCTTTGGTGAGGAATTTCTTAGCCTGCAATGTATAATTAGTTTTGTTTTAACAACAATGTACTTTAATTTTTTTAATTGTAATATTAATATATTTTTATTTTTCTATTTATATACTTACCAATTTTTATCCGTTACATACTGTTCTTATTTAGTGAAAAAAATTTATAATATAATAGTATTGTTTTTAGTCCATGATTCGGATTGGCAGATACTCATATAGGTAGTGCACTTACAATCAGTTCAGAGTGTTCCTTAGTTAGAAGGTCGACTATAGTGATTGTGGTGTACGGTAAGGTGATAGCACCGGAGGAGCTCGGTTGGGAACTGCAGTACATTTGCAAATTTAGAATTCAATGAATATATAATGTATTTGCTAAAGTGTGACTCATACCTTTGAAGATCAAGAATTCCTGGTGCAAGAGTTGGATTGACAATAACATAAATAGCGTCTATAGAAGCTAATTTCAATCATCCTGTTTCAGTAAATGTTACCAATATAAATGATGGAATGTTATCGTAATGTTAAACATAAAAGTTAGACAGTAAAGAGTAACCATACCTCCATAGGTTATGACTTTGATATTAGTAACTGCTATTGTAGTACCTATAACTGTATTTAATAACTGTTGGTGACTGACTCTATGCTTGGATTGGTAACAGTCTTTCCAAAGTGTAGTGACAATTTCATGTCCACTGGTGTATGTTGTCAAGTGTAATAGTTTTAGTAATGAACATCGAAACGTTAGAAAATGTAATTAGGGTGTTATGTTACTTACTCTTTTCCTACTAATGTTAAGTACATTAATCGATCGCCTTCGTTCTTTCTCCTAGATTCATAGGATTTAAAGAATCCCACATAGTCTGCAGTACAAAAATACAGCAAAGCAATTCCAGTATTAAACTGTGACATTATCAAAGGTATAAAGTTTTAGCTGGAAAGAAACCTCGGAAGTAATCTGGCCTTGCTAACAGGCTATGTAATTCTTCAATGGTTGCTGGGTGGTACCATTCTTTCGGTATGTCTGAAATATCTGTTAATTCGTCAATTTTGGATGCCTGTTCAAAATTAATATGAAACTGTTTTTTTAGCATTTTCCTGTGGATTTCTGTGTTGGAGCAGGTATAATTTTGGATGGCATAGCAACGTAAAATCTGAAGATTTGATTCTCCAAATGCTTGATTTGTTTTCTCGACAAGTATATGGATGGCATCGCCCTGTTGCGTATAAACAGTTGTGATCAGCAAAAAGTTGTAGAAGACTTGTTGGTGTAAAATATACTAAAGATCTTACCTTTTCATGTACTACTAAAAACCATGTTTCATGTGTTCGAAAATGAGGAACCCATTTCCGAAGTACGGGTATTTCTAACCTACGCACCGGACAGCCACTAAAAAGTTCAGAAATTCCTACCATCCCTATAAATCTGCAAAGAAAAAGAAATTCCAGAATTGTATGTCACAAAAAATTTATGTACAAAGCATATTGTCTCTCCTTATGAACCTCAACATTTTCAATAAGTGTTTGAAGATCTTTAAATACTATATTTATGGTGGTGTTTGATAGATGACCATCAGAATTTTGAAGGAGAATCTTTATAGAATCGGGCGATGTTGCTCTTGAAAGTGCAACATAAAGTTGACCGTGCGTAAAAACAGCCTGTGGCAAATACACCTCGATTTTTTCCAATGATTGACCCTGACTTTTATTGATAGTCATTGCGTAGCATACTTTGCATGGAAACTGTTTTCTGATGAATATAAAAGGTAATTATGTTGGATATGGTGTCTAAGTCATGACTTATAATTGTATTTATTTTGTTAAATGAAGCAAAGTCCATTTGGGTTGCCCTCATAGTTGGAGGATTAATGTAAAGTACAGTAGAGAGAGGTTGATTTATTAATTGTTTAAAAAATCAATAGAAATAAATAAATAGTTTATTAATATATTTAAGTGTTAATATATTAATTAGAAACTATAATAATTAATTAGAAATTAATCTGGATTTAATTTGGATTTAATTCAGTGATTAAATAAATTAATTAAAGGTGCAGGGACCGGTTTGTATTTATTCAATAGTTGAATAACTGATAAACCAGAAGCCAGGGGACTGGATTTGGCGCCACCTTGGAGGCTCCTTCCAAGGGTGGGGAAAACCCTAATTCGGGTTTAAGAAGTCTGGTCCAAGTGGTCAACAGGCTTGCCCACTAAGGAGGCTCCTTAGGGTTTTAGCTGTAACCCTTGGAGGCTATAAAATGAGACTCCTTGTTCCTCCTTTTCTGCGCCAACTTTGAACCAGAAGAAATCTGCTGGATTTTCTCCTCCTTGCTTTGGGTGTGACTACATTTGAGGCAGGATCAGTTTGCTGCTAGCTTCAAGAGCAATATCAAAAGGTTGGTAACTCTTAATTTGATATTTAGAAATAAATGTTGGCGTTAGGTTTTGTTATTATATCTTCATAGAAGAAAACATAGATCTTTTTTTAGGGTTGCTTGTGAACTTAGGAATTTTGTAGTTCATTGATTGTGTAAAACCCTTCAGTGGTATCAGAGCTATGGCTTGTTTTCTTGTGAATTTGATATAAACTGTTTATATATTCATAAGGGTTATCGGAATTAACCCTTTGTGTGGCCATGAAACCATGTTGGCGGCTAGGGTTAAGCAAACCCTAGCTCCCCTTTCCTTTTCTGCGATTTGCTTGCTGCCTTGATAAGTAGGTTGTTATTTTTGGTAATTATTGGATAATTAAATAACTGGAACCCCTTATCACTTGATTGTAATTTTCGATGATTAGGATAAGGGTTAGGAAATTAATTTGATTAATTTTTGTGATTCCCTTATTTGATTTAATTAGTTTAATTAAAAGACCAATTAAATCACTTAAAGATTTAATTTAAATTTTCAAAAAATTCCTATAAATTTGCGAAAATTAGTAGAAAATTAAATCTAAAATATTTTAATAAGATTAAAATATATCTTATATATTTATGATTAAAAGTTAATATTTATATGTAAGATAAAACTGGTTAGTCTTACAGTTAGTAGGCCTCATTCACAAAACTGTCCTATAAAGAGGGTATAAGGCGACTGCCTATAAAATGGTAGTCTAATAGGTATCTACTCTTACCCACCGCTCTCCTGGTCAGTCAAGTATCGTTAGCCGAATGGGTTTGATAGAACCTCTAAGCCTCTTAAAAGTATAACGCTATAATTGAAAGTACTAGAACCTTGAACAAAATCCCAATCTAGTTACTTTAGGTTTAAAATGTGAATTGATGCTAACCCATGGAATTGCACATTGCACTTTGTGGAACGTTGGTGGAGCGTGTGTGGTTTACAGGCATGCCAACTGGGGTCCACAAAGAGTCGAAATGGGTTTCTCGATTTTGCCATTATTGACGGAGCGTGTGTGGTTAACCGGCACGTCAATTAGAGATGGTAATCGACTTTGAGAGTACCGAGCTAATTCGCATGGTTATTCACACCCGGTTTATGATCCTCGGTATCCCAGTCACAAACAGCGGGGCATTCCCGAGATTAAAACATGCTATTGAACAGTTCAATAAATCTCAAAAGAAACTAGGAATTCCATTATAATTTGATTATGTTTCCGCGGTGGAATTGGCCGAATTGTCATTCGCCTACCTTATAAAATTTACAATAAAGATTACGGCATCCCTCTTCGATATTGTAGATTGTTATTGTAGGATCCTAGCTTTATATTTATTCTTGGGTGAATATAAGGATTATTTAATAATGTCTAATTAAAACTACATTCTTCTTATTCAGATGTCTTCTGACCAATCCGTTCCCCACTCAAACTAAGGTAATGTCACCTCGATCATGTCGTTGTGCTCAAAAGTGACGTTGGACGGCACTAATTACAATGACCCAGAAACCGCTACTCACGAGGAACTCGCCTCGTACACTAAACACTCGGATGATGCGACCAAAGTGGCTTGCATCATGATCGCTACCATGAACCCTGAACTGCAGCGTATTTATGAGGAATAATGGCCTTACGAGATGCACAAAGAGCTCACGGAAAGGTTCCGCAAGCAAGAGCGCATCGAAAGGCGTGAAGTGGTTAAAGCATTCACTAACGGCAAGCCTAAGGATGGAGAGTCCATCTGCGCTCATGTGCAAAGGATGCATGGTTATGTGGAAAGGCTTAGAAAGCTGCAGATGTCTGTACATGAGGATTTGGCTGTTGACATAGTGCTGAATTCTCTACCCAGTTCTTATAACCAGTTCATACTGGCGTATCATTTGATAGTGAGATTTAATAAGTGCACCACTATAGTTTCACTTTCATGAAAACTAAAAAAAAAATTCAATTTAATCTCATTTATATATGTATTATAGCATATTGGTTTTATCTAACAGTGTAAGAACATTGCAATTTCATTTATAGTTGTTACAGTAAAGGAAAAGTCTCTTACTTTAAGCAATTTCAATTAAGTTCATATTATTAGGCAAAGAAAACCAAAGTAAATTGTTTTAAAACAGCCCCAAATATTCTAATTGTTGTCTAAATTACCGACCCTTAATTAAAAATATATGACAATAAAGTAAAATTCTTTTCTAAAAGTTTACAGCATAGAATTTCGCATAACCAAAATAAGCAACTACAGAAAGAAACATACAAAAAAGAAGCAAAACAAAGTTTAAATAAAATTACTTACAAGCAGACAAGTCTCCAAAAGGTATATCTCTCTTGAGAAACGTAATAAACTCAGCGACCTTCATTTGGAAGATCCTAGCAATGATATCTGGACGGTCTTGAGCGCACCTAATATCATTTCATGCCATATATCTAACAATTTATGGCCACTTAACATTGCATGTAAAAGTAATAAAATATTGTGGATTGCCATAAACTCTACAGATAGCAAGCGCGCCCTGATAGTGTTTATACATATAATGCGGGCCACCAATGAAAGATGCAGGTAAAAAGAACCGCTTTCCAATAAGTCCAGCGTCCGAATCTCCTTGTGAAATAGCATCATGTACCCCACTTACATGCTCACAGCGTAAATTGTTCTGATTATTACAGATATAATCGAGACGGCTTTCTTCAACACAAAGATAAGCATAAATCAGAAACTGTTGAAAAAATCGACCGCACTCCAATAGCAACGTATATACACTGCTACGACCATGAATCAAATAACTATAGTACATGTTTAACGTGACTGGTTTCGAAGTAACGCTAGTAGCAGAACGCAACTTAAATCTCGTAGACCAACCATTTTCACCATATGGAAACAACAACGGATACTGTAAGGGCATATAAGAATAATGTAATTTGCTAATCCTCGTTGACTGCCCTCCCCGATAATGAATGATAATATCATAAGTGGATGCATTTGGATCATAGGCTGTCACAATAGCACCCAAAGCATTCCCATACGGATAACCATACCGAACATCAGGAACGTTATTGTATAACCGTACAACATAATTATCCAAATTTTGTTCCCGAGCCAAACATAATGCATTTTTAAACACCCGCACATACTCGTTATTTCCATTCAAAACTTGCAGGTCCAATGATCTCACAATAACACATTGATATCAATCAACAATAATAAAAACACAAGGAGATTTATCAACTTCAAAGCACTCTTTGTATTGATCAAATACTAGTACATAAGTTGTGTGATTGCCAAGAACACTCAATAATTTCTCTCTCTAGCTTAGCACAATTTCCAAGGCAATCAACATGACAAATGATGTCATAAAAGGCTTAAATACCCTAGACCTAATGACCAAAGACCTAAGCCCATAAAACCAATCCACTAGCCCATAAATGGCATGGACCATAAGGACCAAAAACCGAACAACCCATGGTTGTTCGGCTTTCCCATCGAATTACAAATAAAGCCCATTTAAATTATCTATTAAAATTTTAGTCCTAATAAATAAAGATTAAACCAAACTAAATAATTCCCAACAATCTCCCCCTTGGTTTAATGCTTCATTTATCTGCACGCTTCACTTGAACTCGGACGTCAGTTGAATTACTACAGAAAATTTCCAACACTCTCCCCCTCAAATGGACAGTCTCCTCCTTAGCAGGAAAACCTTCTGCTTAGTAGCCATCAGGAGAGAATGTTGATGGAATTTAGCACATTGCAGCGACAACTTCGTCTTCGATGCAGGTCGTCTTCGGATTTGGATTGGTATGCACTTTAGGTCATAGAGCATGTCTAGAATCAGCACATCCAGCTTTTGATTTGACTTTGACCTTGACTGGAGTCTGACTCTTCTCATCTCTTCATCTTGATCACTTAAGGTGTTAATGTAGTAAGAAGTTGACTGAGGAGGAAATCAAGCAACTTCTCACATGGAATTCAGCTTCAGCTTCTTCGAGAACAAATTTGTGTTGAAATTCTTGAACGCTTCATTTTACTGACGCTTCTCGATACGATCACCAATTAGCAAATCCTGTGGGTCACGGAGTTGGAAACTCTCACCACAGTTGTTCAAGGATTCATCCTTGGCTCAGAATGAGACTTCTCGCAGTATCTGTGTAAACCCACGGGAACGCAATGTGATTGTTTGAGTATCGGAGAACTACTAGTGGCCGTTTTGATTTAGGCCCCTGCATATTCTTGATCAGATATCTCAATGCAGTTGACAAGTTGACAAGTCAACTTGGCTCTTGGCGAGACGTTCAATGGTATCCAAACTCTGCGGAGTGTACCATCCTAGTGCCAATTTTGAATCAGGTAAAGTTGTTGGGGTCTCACAGCTATTGTGGCAAACAACCACGATCACTGACCCAAAGTTTCAATGTTTCATAAAGGTGAGGTAATATCGCATTGAATCACGAACATTTGTTTAGAAGAAGTGTTAGGTCAAGAGAGGTATGAGCGTGTAATATGTCTTGGTTAGTAAACATACCCATCGGCTAGACTTTCGAACTGTCATCAGTGTATGGTTTATTACACTAAGTCATCCAACTCTTGAATTAGAAGCTTTGTAAGGTGAGAAAGGTTGTTGATTCCTCACATCTACTACTGGTGTTGTAGCAGAGATCATTAACATAGAGTGTCAAAATATCATCATTACTTGGTTTAAAAGTAATGAATCGTCTATTTCTTATATCAGAAATTTGTAAAGATGGTTAAGAATAGATTGGTGTGTGTGATAGACTATGGTATGCAGTCTAACCATCGGCACATACTTTTTAACTCTCGACTTTGAGTGGTTTCTCTCAAAGTGTCTAGAAGTTGGTGTTACACAAGAAAAACTTTAGATTGGTTAAGAAGCAGTTGTCAGTGCTTCACATTCATTGGGGTGTACGAATGGAGATCACAAACACTTAAAAATTACCTCAGCAGTGAGTGGTATAAACTCGGTGCGTCGTTGGTAGGTAATACTGTTTTTGGATTTTCAGAATTTTAAGGAAAGATATGGCAATTATAAAAAAATAAAAATCTTTTTGTCTTTTTAAGTTTTGTAATTTTTGTTTGTTTTTCTTGATACCAATTGTAGCTATACCTAATTTTCTGAAAAGAAAGATATGAAAATTATAAAAAAAATGAAAACATATTTTTGTTTTTTTTTTAAATTTTTTGATTTTTGTTTTGTTTTCTAAAGGTCACGAAGAAACTTTGGACTGGGTTAAATTTTTTTGTTTTGTTTTTCTTCTCCCCCTAAATTTGTGCATGGGAAGAAGAGCAGAAATAAAACATGTAAAAATTTACCTAAACAAAAATAAAGTAAAAATATTTACAGAACTGATTTAATAGTCAGTGAAAGGTATCATTTTAAGCATCTCACAAGCATATTGAATCGAGCTTTTGCAACAGGTTTTGTGAATAAGTCCGCCACATTATTATCAGTGTGGACTTTTTCCAAGTGGATCAATTTACGCTCGAAGCAATCTCTGATAAAATGAATTTTGATATCAATGTGCTTGGTCTTAAAATGTTGGACAGGGTTTTTCACAATTTGGATAGCAGCTTCATTGTCACAAAAGATTGGAGTGTTAAGAAAGTTCATACCGTAACCAAGGAGCTATGCTGCATCCAAATGACTTGAGAACAGCAGGCCGAGGCAGCAACATACTCAGCTTCTGCTGTAGATGTTGACACGGTCTGTTGTTTTCTACATTGCCATGATATCAGCCTGTCTCCTAGAAACTGACATCCACCTCTGGTGGACTTTCTGTCAATTTCACACCCTCCGTATATAGTTGCTATCTGAAAATGCGTAAAGATCAAATTCACGGTTCTTTGGATACCAGAGACCAAATTTTGGTCTCTCCTTAAGGTATCGAAAGATCCGTTTGACAGCATCAAGATGAGAAGGTTTAGGATTAGCCTGTTAGCGAGCACATTGGCAGACTGCAAAAATGATATCCGGTCTGCTAGCAGTCAGGTACATCAGCGAACCGATCATCGAACGATAGTAGGTTTGAGCAACTGATTGGTCATTTGAGTCTGAGGATAGCAGTGGTCGCTCATCCATTGGAGTGTTAGCTTCTTTCGCATCCTTGAAACCGAATTTAGCAAGAGTATCATCCACATACTTTGCTTGATGAAGCAGGATACCCGTTGAACTTTTCTTCACTTGCAACTCGAGAAACATCGTCATCTCTCCCAACGAACTCATCTCGAATCTTTTCTTCATCACCATCTCAAACTCCTTGCACAAAACCTCGCTTGTTGAACCAAAGATGATGTCGTCCACATAGATCTGGACAACGATTTGATCAACATTTTGGCGTTTGATGAATAGAGTCTGATCAATACTTCCACTAGTATAACCGTGCTGCAGAAAGTGTTCCATCAGGGTAGCATAACAAGCACGAGAAGCTTGATGCAGACCACAAAGGGATTTATCAAGCTTATAGACATGATTCGGAAACTTGGAGTTGACAAAACCGGGAGGTTGATCAACATAAATCTCCTCTTTCACCTCTCTGTACAAGAATGCTGTCTTGACGTCCATTTGGTAGACGGTATAATTCATGTAAGAAGCGTAGGCAAGGAAGATCTGAATCGTTTCAAGTCGCACCACAGGAGCATATACTTCCGTGTAATCAAGTCCTTCTATCTGTCTAAAGCCGCAAACCACCAGGCGTGCCTTGTTTCGCACGTTCACTCCCGAATCATCTTGCTTGTTGCGAAACACCCATCTTGTATCCAAAGCCTTTTTGCCTTCGGGTAGTTCCACCAATTGCCAGACATTCAACTTCTCAAACTGGTTCAACTCCTCATGCATTGCATCCACCCAACTAGGTTCATTGAGTGCCATCTCCACGTTCTTCGACTCGATTTTAGAAATGAAGCACAAGTAGAGACACTCGTTGACTTGACCACTTTGGCTTCTGGTTAAGACACCATCATCCAGAGGGCCAATAATGTTGTCGATTGGATGGTCCCGTTGAATTCTTGAAGGGACTTCATATTGGAGCAAAGAAGTAGAGACCGGAAGATTGGTTATATTCTCAACCCTTTCTGCACCTAAAGTACCTCTATCAGAATCTCTAAAGTCGTGAGAGGTAGTTGCAATGTACTCGTCAGGAATCCTTTATGGAAAGAGAGAATCCATGAGAGTAGAATCAAACACGTCAGCCGGTTCAGGTTGAATAACATCTTCAGGGGTAATTGACTGCTCAACAACTGGAGTATCGCCAACAACTTGGGATGAGACATCAGGAGCATCCTCAATAATGGGAGCAGAAACAGGAGATGCGCCGTCATTTGAAATTTGATCTTGAATAATGACAGATGGGGTGATAAGATCAGGAATGATATCATCAGCATCTTCTCTGTTAGTTCCACTAGGGCCTGGTTGTGTGCCTGAAACATCATCAGAAAACACAAAGAAATGTTTAAACAGTTCAGCATAATCAAACAGCAAGTCAGGTCCAACACGGGCATCAGTTGGATTCTCTTCAAGCCAGCAAACATCAAATGATTCCACGATTTGCTTTGTTGTCTTGTTGTACACTCGATACGCGATTTTATTCACATATCCAATGAAGTAACAATCATCCTCCTTGGAGTTGAACTTCGGAGCAGCTTCAAGATGAAGAAGAGTGCAAAGGCAGCCAAAGGTACGGAAATGTGAAACATTTGGCTTGCGACCATAAAGAATCTCGTAAGGTGTCTTCATTTGAGGTTTGTTGATGATGACCCGATTCTAAACATGGCAGGCTGTGTTGATGGCTTCAGTCCAGAAAATTACTGGCAGTTTAGAATCCGCACAACATGGTACACGCAGTATCAATAAGTGTTCTGTTCCGTCACTCAGCAACACCGTTCTGTTGAGGAGTATGAGGAGCACTAAACTGAAGCAGGATACCCTTGTCTACACAAAACTTGTTAAGAACTGCATTCTTGAATTCCGTTCCATTATCGCATATGATGACCTTCAGTTTCTGATTCGTCTGATTTTCAATGAGCTTGATGAATCTAATGACGAGATCTGCAGTTTCACTTTTGTTCTTTAACAAGAAAACCCATGTAAAACGTGAGTAGTCATCAATAATAACAAGACAGTAAGAACTGCGATTGAGACTAAGAACATTAACCGAGCCAAATAGATCCATGTGAATCAGCTGAAGAATCGAATCAATGGAATTGATTTGCTTGGGCTTGTGTGACTTTCTGTGATGTTTGCCTTGAGCACAGGCAACACATTTCTCGAATGTAATGAAGTCCTTGATTGGAAGTCCTGCAACCATGTTGTTCTTTGCAAGGCGATTCAGGTTCTTTGCGTTGGCGTGACGGAGACGTCTGTACCAGAACATCGCGCTTTGCTCCGCAGCTCTGGAGAATAAGCAGGTGACATTTTCGGGAGTGTTGTGATTCATGTCGATATTTGGGAAACGCTCAACAGACTGTGCTCGAGCTCGGGTACAAAATTCACGTTCTCAAACTTCAACACACCATTCGATATCGTCCCTCTCTGCGTGATCATCCATTTTTCACCTCCTGCGAAGCAAACACATCCCCCGTTGAATTTCTCAATGTGGTGTAGTTGGGACATGTCGCCTGTCATGTGCCTAGAACAGCCACTATCAACATACCAAGGTCTGCTGATATTCCTCCGTAACTGTTCCTGTACGCACATTTAAGCAAATTATTACCATACACACACATGTCTAGATTTAAGCAAATTATTACCACACACACACATGTAAGCAACAGATTTATCAGTCAAATTCTTTTTCCTAGCAGGTTTAGAATCAACACCACACAAAGGTTTTAGAATAACAGAACTCTTAGAATCAAAATTAACATCAACAAAAATATCAGAATTAGTCTTCAAACAGTTTTTAATAGAATTTAAAGCAGAAGAGTCTTCAACTTCCTCAATCTTAGATTTTATTTTATCTGCACATGAGATAGAAACATCAGTATTTTTCATTTCAAAACTCTCAGCGGTGCCAGATGTACTTGGTTGAATGTAATTTGATAAAAAGCAGTATTCAGATTCTTCAGTGTTTGGTGATGGAGTAAAATTATTATTGTATGGAGGGGGAACAGTACTAAACCCTAGACATTCACCTTGTAAGTTTGACCAGACAGTTTGTTTTTCAAGTATAGTTTCGACTACATAATTAGATACATATACCTTTTTAAAGGTTGATTCTTCCTTTAGAAATTTTATTTTTAATGCATTTAATTCAGTAGTCAAACTAGCAATATCTTCGTTGGCAAACCTAAGTTGACATCTAGTTGTGCTAAATTCATCTTGTATTTGTTTGAAATCAGAAATTTTGGCATCTAAGGTTTCTTGAAGGGGCTTTAATTTCTGTTTATGTTTATAGACAAGGCTTTCGGTTTCTAAAACTTATCTAACTAAATTTTCATTCAGTTCACGATATCTAGCAATTATATCAATACAGGACTGAGAAGAGCAAGAAACTGTACTAACCTCATCACCGGTAGGAGTGGAAGATACCATGAAGGCGAACTGTAGGTCCATCATCTCTCCTTCTGCAACGTCCACGTCTATCTCTCATTCAATCTGGCCAGGTGAGCTCTGCCTTCTCCATTTAGGTTCAGGTCATGCAGTTGGTCTTCCCAGGTAAACTACTGAGCCACCATCGCCCGTTCAACATTTTAAGAATGAGCACCATCACGATTAGTTCCAACCGGCACCATGGTTCTGTCTTGATTCTCCATTCTTGGTTTGGTGCATTCACGAGCAAAATGTTGAAACACCTCAGATTGGCCTTGCTGAGACTCATCTTCCTATCACCAGTGTTGTTCACCCAGTTCTTTCTTCCAGTTCTTTGGGTGAATTTCTTGGCCCTATGCACATAGCAATGTGCCAAGAAATGTACATCTCTTCCAAATCATCTGGATTGATTTGATCCAGGTCTCCAGCAGTCATAGGGTGAAACAGTTAACCGACCACCAAGACATTGTAACAATTCAGAAGACTAGCCATCAAACCAAGATTCTCTTCAGTGCCATGAGGAAGAGGTTGAGCAACAGGCGGGATTTTGACAGAGGGAGCAGCAACAGGTGGAGCAGGAGGGAGCAACATCAGTACTTCAACTAACAATGCTTTCTCTGTTTCACATCTTCCCTTAGTTTCCTAACAATCAATTTTTGGTTTTGAGGAATCTGAGTAGTGTAGTGACTACCAATCCAAGCATAGTTGCCTATTGAACCAAAATTAAAATTCCTTGCACAATTATGCTCATGGATTAGAAACTTAATTTGGAATGAGTGCTCCTCGCTCATCCATGATGCCTAAAGCCTAAATGAACAATCACCACCACAACAATTTGCCAATAATCTCCTACTATCATTCTTTTTATAACACAATTGATATCCATTTGCTACAACATAATTACAAAGCATATCTTTCAATTGTTTATGGCTTTCAAAATGCATACCTAGTATAGGCTTCTGTTTCTTCCACTCAACTTCTGCATTAAACCTTGTTTGCACGTCATCTTGTCTGTCAATGTCACCAATGTTAACTTCTTTTGGATCATGCTCACCCATCTGATTTTCTAAGCCATCTGTCATCTCCGGTGGTGTTTTTGTGTTGTTGACATGAGTATTGAGGTCAATTCTGTCAATCCCCTCTACCATTTGGGGTGAAAAACCTCCTCCTACTCCGGAATGGTGATCTTCAGGGCTAATCACTTCCTCGTGGTCTTCAACTATTCATTCCTGCATATTGACACCGGTATGATCCACGTACATTGGCACAACAGTTCCATAATGGTAAGCTATCTCGATGAACTCAACATATTCCATCTCGTCTGTAATCATCTTCAGTCCTTCTGCTATCTCGCACTCAGGTAAACAGAAATATAGGTTCCTGCACTTCTCTCCCGTAAATCTTTCGAGAAACTTGACACATTCTTCTAAATCCATCCCCGCAAAATCAATATCTTCAAACAGGTGATGCATGCCCTCAGAGTAACTTAAGGGTTGCCTTGTGAACACTTCATGATAGTGCACATCCACTTTGATGTTTGATTCCATTAGCACGAAGAACAATCCGATCGGGTAAAGGGTTTGCTGGTAAAAGCTCGAAAAGGGTTTTCGTCTTTGAACCGCCTTTCAACTTTTATACACTATATTAATAAACTTGATGACATGGCAGGTGAGTAGGATACGTAACAATTAACACGACGACTTCATTTGATGACATGGTTGATGGGTCATATATTTTAACCGGATGACCCCTTCAGTTTGGGATCAATGGTGTTTTTAAACCGGTTTTCATTAGTTAGTTCCCTTATGTGGCGAAAAAACCTTAGGGACCAATTAAAGCATTTCTTGAAACGTCATTGTGTTACAGCGACAATTTCCCTATATTTTATTGATAATTTAAAGTCTTTCATTAATATGATAATATTTAAATGTAATAAAATATTTAAGTTACTAAATTAAATATATTATGTTGGAAGTTGAACATTTTGGGGGTTTCAAATCAATAATAATACGTTGATTATAAAATTGTAACTATGACATTAACCAACATGTTGTTGAAAATGAATATGACATTGACGTTAACTATGAAATAATAATCCTAACATTGAGTTGATATATAAAATTTTAACTATTTTGATTAACGTTACTTAATGAGCTTTATCTGCGGCTTGTGTATTAATTAAATTAAGCATAATTCTAGATTTAATGTAACTTTGAACTATTGTTAAGATTAATTAATTTAAAAATTACTTATTTGACCATATTTTAATTTCGATCATGATGATGCCTTAAAATATCAACGATTGTTATATTTTGTTAACAACCACTTATTATAATTAATAAGTTAAAGAACACATTTAAAAAAATACTACTTATTAATAAAAAGTTATTGATGCTAAGACATTTGAAAAATTACAGGATATTCACATAAAATAACTATGTGAAAATTATAATGATTTAGAGGTTATAAATACTTGAATACAATTATAAATTTTCATAATCCATTTGTTTTTTTAACTATGTCAGTTATATTGTGACAATTGTGAATTTGGTCAACAAAAGTCAACCGTAGTCAAACGAAGCGTACGTTAATCCATATGTTGAAATGTAATTTTCCAGAACTCTTACGATGTATTATTAGTTATTATAATACTACGTACGCTAATTCAAATCAATTATCGAATAAACGTTGAAAATAAGGATAGTAAACGATGTATTCGTGAATACGAACCTGTGGATAATCATACACATTTTGGGAATAATAATATTCACAAAACAATGTATTCGTGAATACAAAACTGTGGATATATAGAACGTCGAAAACAGAATTCGTATGTGAAAGCTACAACAATTAAATCGCTGTGAACGAATAAATGCACACAAGGTTTGGATCCAAAATACAAAATGTGGTGCCTTAAACATCAAATATGGGATAGCAAATCATATATTATGAAGCGTAATCACGTCTAGTATTTAATTTCAAAGCCAAACATAGTTTCCGGTAAAGTGCTGAAAATCGCGTAATCGGAAGAATATTGCGCTTAAACGCGTATTTCATCATTTAACGAGTTATGATTCAATCTAAATAAATGTTAAGCAATGTTTTTATACATAATATTTATTTAGAATATCATTTCTACAAAAACTCATAAAATTACGCTAAAACGTTTTACGTATTTTATAAAAACCACTTATTTTTATAAAGGACTGGCATTTTTTATAAAAACAACTCACCCCACCCCCCTACCCCCCATCGGCAGCCATAGAACCCAACACATCACAAACAAAAATCCTAATGCCACTATTCACAATCTAGATTAAAAAAAGGCTATGAATAAATAATACCACAAAATCCAAATTAAATCTAATAAAGGACTAGAAAGTATTCATTTAACCAAAGACACCCAACACAACTCTCATCTCTTTCTCTCTACCCTCGGCTCACTCGCCATCCCTCTACCACCCGCCACCACCTTAAACCACCACCGGCCACCACCTTCCACCACCACCATTCCTCATTTTCAAGTGTTTTACAAATCTTCTTGGTAAGCTAGCTTCATCTAGTGATTTTAAGACCTATTATACCACTTTCATCTCTTTTACACACACTAACATTTATGGAAATCCATTGGGTAATAGCTTTGTCCAAGGGTCCTCCGAGCTGGCTTGAATCCTTGTTTCCACCGATAATCTCTCGAGACGACACTTGTTTGTAGTCAAAGAACGTTTCAAGGGTGAGTTCATACCCCTCATTTTCATATTTTCCAAGCTTATAGGGGGAGAATTGACACGCCTAGGTCGTCGTGCGGTCAAAAATAGTAAAATACCTCACTTTTACTAGTACAGTGGTAGTCAGGGTCGATCCACAGGAGTTTCGTGGTCAAGGTAGGTGATAGATTACCAGTTGCAGTGTCACGCTACAACTAGAGGGACTAATCTCTACTTTCCCAAAAACAGTCCAAAAATCTAAATCCAAACAAAGTCCAAAACAAAGCATAAACTTACGCTAAACCAAATCAATCTCTAAACTAGGGTTGTCTACTGAAATCAGAAAGTATGATCCAAATCCAGAAACAACAAAAACAATCCAGACACATCCAAAGCAATAAAGCATAAAATAAGGTAAATGAAGCAAACCAACATGAACTGAATGATTAACTCTATTAAACACCAATCCAGAAGGTTCAAAACAGTAAACAACGAAAATCAGAAACTTTAACCTAATGCTAATGGTTGTCACACCCAAAAACACCAAGCTAATCACCTAAAAACAACTAAACTAATATGAAATTAAATGAAGAAACATAAATACCACGAATGGCTTGCTGAAATCCGAAACTTGGAGTCAAAGAAGCCTTAAGTCCACCTTATGGGTTGTTCATTTCCTGTTGATTTCGACCTAATGGCCTCTATTTATAGTTGTGGAAATTAAGTAGCCGCATCGTGCAACTCTGATACCCGCGGCGCGTGTAGAGCCTTATCCCCGATTTTTCGTCATTTGAATTTCTTCCACCGCGTGATCGTTGACTAAGCGCGGCGCGCCCACATGCATACCCGCGGCGCGCGTGTCCAGACAACTGTTTTTGTCCTTATCTCCAAACTTCTTTCATTTTGTCCGCATTCATCCCCTGTTTATAACTTTTCTTTCCAAACAAGCACTGACACAAAAAGTGAGAATACCAAAGCATATATGATATAAAATCACCAAGAATAGGGCTCCACAACGACTAAAATACTCGATATTACTAGGCATTGTCAAACACCCCACACTTGTGCCTTGCTTGTCCCCAAGCAAGAGTTTTTAACAGATTTTAACTAAGACTCAAATACTTTTTGAATGTGTTCAATTTTAAAGCTTATTGCTTCCAGAGTTAGATGGAATAGATTTTGCAAACATAATCAGAATATTCTTTGGAATTCATGACTTTCTAAAGAACCCTTGATTACAAATTTTCTGTCCACAATGAGGTGTACGTACTCATTCATATTCTAAAGGCCATTAAAGAACTATCCATGACTTTCAATGTTGTCCGTGTAACGAGCTTTCAGAAATACCATCCCAGACCAGACGATCTTAGGTGGCAATGTGCATAAGCCCCACCCATTTTAGACTTACCGATTCGAACAACAAAGGCCACTGATTGACAATTCCTTCCTAAATTCCAAACCTAAAATACTCCAATCTTCTAACTCCTAAAACTCAACTTATTTGACTAAACTCATACCATGATAACAACTAAATAGTATTTCTCGAAAAATACCAGTGCTATGACATTCACAAACTATTTTTTCAAAATTGCAATCTATTAAAATTTTTGAAAAAAATTGCTAAATTTTTTTTGAAAATCGGTCATTTCCCGCAAAATTTCAAAAACACTCTTTCGACCGTCCACACCCCACACTTAAAACCGTACAACGCCCTCGTTGTACATAAAAAAATATTTCTAGACAAGGGAGAAAGAGTTACCCCTTAGATGGTTGACTGCTTGATGGTACTTGGTTGTCACAGGTTACAAAAAAAGGAACATCTCCACGATTCAGAAGAATTTCCAGGAGTTGTAGCGCAACAGTAAAACACGCCGGTGATCATAGCAAGTGGAGGGGGCACGGTGACCCCACACTTGCCTGAAACAACTCCTCCACAGATTCCCATTTTGGTATTTACATGCATCACTCACAAAAACATTAAATGCAAACAAACAAACGAACAACTAAAATAAAAGTACAGAAAATAAAAGTGTCATAAGTTTGGTACAAATATCCCAAAAGATGAAAAGAAAATACATCAATCGTCCTGGTGTGGTCGGGAGGGGGCTGCCTCGTCATCATGTGCCCTCGCTGGAAATGGTGGTGGGCGTCGTCCCGCAGGGGAGCTTCTCCAATAAAACCTCCCCAATCCAAGCTAACTGGTCCTTAACCCTGGCAATCCTAGCAGTCAGCTCCCGAACCTCAGTCAATACATCCGACAACTATGGCTGGGGCTGGTCCTCCGCTGGTGCCTCCACTCTCCGACGTCTCCTCGCTGGCTGGGCATGTGCTGGTCGGGGTGCCTGTAGTGCATCTGTCGCTACCCTCACATATGTACCCACACACGGCTGATGGATGAGTCCCATGTTCTCCAGAAAACGGGCTGAAGTGTGCATGGGTGGGATCGTCGTCAATGTCGCGATGGTCTCGGCGGTGAGCAGGCCGTAGGATCTGGCCAAACGGGTAATGAAGTGCCCGCCAACCATGGGACTGGTGCCTGATGCACCCGCTGCTCGGGTGGACAAAGAGATCGCTAGCGCATAGGTCAGATGCAGAAATCTGGAGGGATCGAGAAGCTCCCACATAAATGTCATGTCCTCCCCGGACACCTTCTCACCTCCTTGCTTCTGCAGGACAGAAGTGGAGATGATACGGTGTATGAGATGGTCGAGTGGGTTGCGGAGCTGGGTCTCCCTGGCCGACCCCGCCTCAAACTGAATATCAGACAACGTGGCCCAAATGACCGTGTTGTTATCCCGCTCCGACTGACCCTGAATGCACGCCCGAAGAAAAGGCGTGAAGTGGCGACTCTCCAACTCCTCCATGCTATAGATCTCCGTACGTCTCCCAAAATCCCAGAGATTGCACTCCCGACTCTCTCCCCTAACCGAAACCTAATCATCCTCGACCGTGCCTCCCGCGAAGCTGGTGTGTAGTGAACAGTGGACAGGAACTCCATAAGAAGCTCCGCGTAGACAATATCATCTGCGTTGGCCATCAGCCTATCCCAGCCGTGGTACGTAAATGTGAACTCTCCAGCGGACCAAGTACAGTGAATAAATGGCTCCAGCTCGCCCCACAGTCCCGCCTGTGTAAGAATATCCCAATCCAGAATGGTCGCCGAGAGAACCCAGCGAGAAACCAGCTCGTCTCTCCATGACACGTACTCCGGTGTGCTCTCTAATATCTTAGGAAACTGAAGGAAAAGGTGATCATGTCTGAAAGCCATCTGCACAAACGAACCACACAAAACAATTTTTTTTTTGCAAAATAAGTCATTTTCTTCCCCCACCGAACCGCGGCGCGGCGCGTCGAGGGTCTGTCACGAAACCAAAACCCCAATCGCTGATTTGACCTGCTAAAACTGGATCCAACACTAATACAAGGTAGCCTAAGCACCGACTAGCCCCTCTAGGGTGATTATTTTGCAAACAAAACACCCTACGAGCCAGCATTGCCGATTTCTAAGTTTTCTAGTTTCTGAAGAAATCAACCAATTTCGCTACATAAATGCTTGTAATAACTAGTACAAATGACTTAGAACAACGTACCTCAATCGTAGCAATCAAAAACATGAGAAAAACGCAAGAAAATGTATGGTCGATTGATGCTCTGGAGCGCGACGTGGTTACAAATGAACAGAGACGTACCTTATAAACACTTTTCTGACCGATCAACTTCCACATCGTGCCTAGGCGCGAACCGCGGCGCGCGTGTCTCCAATACAACCCCTGCGCATCGGGTTGTATTGCGATCCCGCGTCACGCTAAACTACGTACCGCGTCGTGGCCTTCAAAACTCCCAAAGTCATTCGTGTGACTCCACACTTGCCTCAGACCAATTATACCTGTGATGACGATGATAAAATCTTCCTAATTACTCCTAAAAATACAGCCGTGGTACGTAAATGTGAACTCTCCAGCGAACCAAGTACGGTGAATAAATGGCTCCAGCTCGCCCCACAGTCCCGCCTGTGTAAGAATATCCCAATCCAGAATGGTCGCCTCAAGAACCCGACGAGAAACCAGCTCGTCTCTCCGCGACACGTACTCTGGTGTGCTCTTTAATATCTTAGGAAACTGAAGGAAAAGGTGATCATGTCTGAAAACCATCTGCACAAACGAACCACACAAAACAATTTTTTTTGCAAAATAAGTCCTTTTCTTCCCCCACAGAACTGCGGCGCAGCCCAAGAACTAGGCGCGACGCGTCGAGGGTCTGTCACGTAACCAAAACCCCAATCGCTGATTTGACTTGCTAAAACTGGATCCAACACTAATACAAGGTAGCCTAAGCACCGACTAGCCCCACTAGGGTGATTATTTTGCAAACAAAACACCCTATGAGCCAGCATTGCCGATTTCTAAGTTTTCTAGTTTTTGAAGAAATCATCCATTTTCGCTGCATAAATGCTTGTAATAACTAGTACAAATGAGTTAGAACAACGTACCTCAATCGTAGCAATCAAAAACATGAGAAAAACGCAAGAAAATGTATGGTCGATCGATGCTCTGGAGCGCGACGTGGTTACAAATGAACAGAGACGTACCTTATAAACACTTTTCTGACCGATCAACTTCCACATCGTGCCTAGGCGCGAACCGCGGCACGCGTGTCTCCAATACAACCCCTGCGCATCGGGTTGTATTGCGATCCCGCGTCACGCTAAACTACGTACCGCGTCGTGGCCTTCAAAACTCCCAAAGTCATTCGTGTGACTCCACACTTGCCTCAGACCAATTATACCTGTGATGACGATGATAAAATCTTCCTAATTACTCCTAAAAATACAGCCGTGGTACGTAAATGTGAACTCTCCAGCGAACCAAGTACGGTGAATAAATGGCTCCAGCTCGCCCCACAGTCCCGCCTGTGTAAGAATATCCCAATCCAGAATGGTCGCCTCGAGAACCCGACGAGAAACCAGCTCATCTCTCCGCGACACGTACTCTGGTGTGCTCTTTAATATCTTAGGAAACTGAAGGAAAAGGTGATCATGTCTGAAAACCATCTGCATAAACGAACCACACAAAACAATTTTTTTTGCAAAATAAGTCCTTTTCTTCCCCCACAGAACTGCGGCGCAGCCCAAGAACTAGGCGCGACGCGTCGAGGGTCTGTCACGTAACCAAAACCCCAATCGCTGATTTGACTTGCTAAAACTGGATCCAACACTAATACAAGGTAGCCTAAGCACCGACTAGCCCCACTAGGGTGATTATTTTGCAAACAAAACACCCTATGAGCCAGCATTGGCGATTTCTAAGTTTTCTAGTTTTTGAAGAAATCATCCAATTTCGCTGCATAAATGCTTGTAATAACTAGTACAAACGAGTTAGAACAACGTACCTCAATCGTAGCAATCAAAAACACTAGAAAAACGCAAGAAAATTTATGGTCGATCGATGCTCTGGAGCGCGATGTGGTTACAAATGAACAGAGACGTACCTTATAAACACTTTTCTGACCGATCAACTTCCACGTCGTGCCTAGGAGCGAACCACGGCACGCGTGTCTCCAATACAACCCCTGCACATCAGGTTGTATTGCGATCCCGTGTCGCGCTAAACTTCGTACCGCGTCGCGGCCTTCAAAACTCCCAAAGTCATTCATGTGACCCCACACTTGCCTCAGACCAATTATACCTGTGATGACGATGATAATATCTTCCTAATTACTCCTAAAAATATAGTACCAAACCTATAAAGGATGGGTTGCCTCCAAACAAGCGCTAAGTTTAACGTCTTCAGCCAGACGGGCTATTCCTATTCCTCCCATTCTTCTTGAGGCATCATTTTCTTCATTTCTGGTGCAACATTATGGACCATCGTCACGAGCAATGTTGTGAGCTGCGTCATTCGATCACTTACCTGGCTAATCCGTTGCTACTGTGCATCCAGGAGTTGGAAGACCTTTGCCTCCCTGCACCGTGTGTCTTTTTCGTATTGTTGGTGCTTTAACTCCATCAATTCCATCATATCAAGCAGCTGCACCTTGTCAATGGTTGATAACGGATGTTGCTTTACCTCCCATAAAATTTCTTATTTTCCTCCTTCACCTGCTCGTGTCAATTGCTTCCCTCTGTCCTTTATTCCCGGTGCCATGAGTAGGTTGTTGCTTAAGTCCTTATCATTATGCCCCGGTGGCAATGATATCGGACATCCGAACATGTTCAGCCTGCGTTTCCTTGTTCCAAAAGAGATATCCAAGTCTCCTGTCTTACAGTCCATGACAGCCGCAACTGTGGCTAAGAATGGACGTCCCAGAATTAACGCAGGTGCATCCTCTAAGCTTTCATATTCCATTTCTAAGAAGTCGACGGGATAAAAGAAGTCACCAACCTTGACTATCACATTGGTTAACTTGCCTCGTGAGACCTTAGTTGACTGATCGGCCCGCTGTAATACCGTCTTAGCAGGCTCTAATTCCTCATTTTTGTACTTGTCATACAGGTACCCTAGCAACACGTTAACACTTGCTCCCAAATCCAGTAATGTGTTCCTGATGACAACATCCCCTACCGTGACAGTAATCAATGGTGAACCGGGGTCCCTCTCCTTCTTGGGCAGTGTCCCCAACAATGCCTCACTTGCTTTAACTGTCAACCTCACCATCTCAGGTGTGAGTGCCTTGCTTTCCTTATTTGTCTTGCACATCTCCTGAAGAATCCTTGTATCTTTAGGAGCATCTTTCAACTCATCCCACAGAGGTTGATTTATTGATGGCCAGACTGGCTTGTTTGACACCTCCTGCTTCTTCTTTTCCTTCTTATCCTTCTTCCTTTTTTTAATGCTAGCCACCATTGGCTTCTCCTTCTCTTGGACATCCTTGTCCTCCTTAATTTGACTTTCCTTCTCAAATTGAATCTCCTCCTCATCCTTATCTTTTATTTCTTCTTCAACCTTAACTTCTTCTTCATTCTTATCCTTCCTTTCAACCTCAACTTCATCTTCATATCCTAGAAAATATTCTACAGTCACCTTCCTCCATTCGGCCTCGACGGCGTTCACATGCTCCTCTCATGCCCGTTGAGTATGGTTTGGGTTGATTTCCGTAGTACTAGGCAGCTTGCCATTATCCCTCTTTTATTAATCCTCAGCCATCTGAGCGATCTGCCTTTCCATGTTGGTGATGGCTTTAGCATTAGCCTGAGACTGCTGCTGGGTGGCATTGAACATTTCATACATCTTTGCAGTCAAGTCTTCCTGATTTCCTAAGGCATTATTGTTGGCATTAGTCGGCCCCCTGTTGTTATTGTTCCCATTTGAATTGCTGTTGTTCACCGTCTGAAATTACTTAGGCTGATTGGACGACTACCCTTGATAGTTATTCTGCCTCTGATTATTGAAATTCTGCGAACCCTGGTTGTAAGGTCTGTAAGGTCGTCCAATTTGTACTCTCCTTGACCTTGACCGAAAACCTGATTCGCCTCCTGGTCCTATGTCCCTGTTGGCCTCCTTGTTGCTGATTCTAGGGCCCATTCTGTAAGGTGGACATTAACCTATCAAACTTCTTATGCAACTCACTGATCTCCTTCTTGACCTCCTTCTTCCAATCTGCGTCCGCTCCTACTGCTACAACTATACTTACCGGCTTCCTAGTAGAAAAATTTGCCTTTGAACTGTTGCTAAGCTGTTCCAGAAATTGCCAAGCCTCATCAGGATCTTGCATCATGATGGTGCCGCTGGACGATGCGTTAATCATCGCTTGGTTCGTTAAGTCTAAACCTTCAAAGAAAAGCTTGACCAACTGCCACTTCGGAATATCATGTCGAGGGCATGACCTCATCAATTCCTTCAAACGATCCCAAGCCTTGTGAAATGCTTCTCCAGGCTTCTGTTCAAAATCTTGGATGGGTCGCCTAATCTCTGTAGTTTTACTCGCCGGGTAGAGCTCTTGTAAAAATTTAGCCTTCAGCTGCTCCCATGTGGTGATACTATTAGACTGAAGAGACGTAAACCAATATTTGGCTTTGTCTTTTAAAGTGAATGGGAACAATCTTAACCTAAAGGTATTCTTGTTTGTGTTCCTAGGAGTATTGGCATTCGCTATGGCTATGAACTCATACAAATGATTATATGGATCATCCTATTTGTAACCCCTAAATTCTGGCAATATACCTAAAAGTTGTGGCCTAATTTCTACCTGAGCATCTACATTTTTAGGAATATAAATGGGTGATGAATCGTCATACTCCCGCGGTTGGAAGTGCGACGCAACCGATTGCCCTCTCGGTTGTGCAAAGTATAAAGGTTGAACAAAGTTACCGTTATAGTGATCGTTGTTGTAACCATGCTGACCTTGCAGTTGCTGCTGCTGTTGTTGTACTCTCCTTGGAGGTCCCCGACCTTGCAGTTGCTGCTGCTGTTGTTGTACTCTCCTTGGAGGTCCCCGACCTCGGTTCCATTGTTGCTGTTGAGGAATCCATCCTTATTCCTCCTCCTCGTATCTCTGCTCGACCTCCTGGTACTGATATTGCTGTGGTGGAGGTTGTGGTTGATATTTTTGTGGTTGTTTAGGTATGGTTTGAAAAGTGGATTGTGGTTTAAAGATAGGTTGTTGGTATTGTGGTTTTAATGGTTGTGATTGTTGTGGTTGAGAAATGGTGGTATGATGTCTTAGCGGTGGGTTGCCATCTCGGGTCGGCGCTCCCCAAGCCATAGCAGATGAAAAAGGGTTGGTGGTTTGTGGTTGTAATGGTGGAACAGAAGGCGGAGTGAATGATGAAACGGGGGCTGAAACCGCACCATCAGTAGCACTCGTGCTCCCAAACTGGAATTCTGACACTGGGGGTATAAATGGAATCCCCCCTGATACCTCACCCAAGGGTTCATGGGTAACATCCTCTAAACTAATATTACTAGGACTCATCTTATCTAAGCTCCTACGCACACGGTTCTTGCGCACGGTTCGTTCGATCACCGAGTCAAAAAGCAAGGGTGATAACTGCCCACCCCGACACCCCGACAGGTACGCATGCACTAGTGCAAAACGCCCGTCAAAAAGAAAAATACTAACCAAACACAAATCTCAAAACTAAAACTAAAATCAGAAACTAACTCCCTACAGATCACCTACTCTTAAGCTCACAACTCCCCGGCAACGGCACCAAAATTTGACACGCCTAGGTCGTCCTGCGGTCAAAAATAGTAAAATACCTCACTCTCACTAGTACAGTGGTAGTCAGGGTCGATCCACAGGAGTTTCGTCGTCAAAATAGGTGATAGATTACCAGTTGCAGTGTCATGCTACAACCAGAGGGACTAATCTCTACTTTCCCAAAAATAGTCCAAAAATCCAAATCCAAACAAAGTCCAAAACAAAGCATAAACTTACGCTAAACCAAATCAATCTCTAAACTAAGGTTGTCTACTGAAATCAGAAAGTATGATCCAAATCCAGAAACAACAAAAACAATCCAAACACATCCAAAGCGATAAAGCATAAAATAAGGTAAATGAAGCAAACCAACATGAACTGAATGATTAACTCTATTAAACACCAATCCAGAAGCTTCAAAACAGTAAACAACGAAAATCAAAAACTTTAACCTAAAGCTAATGGTTGTCACACCCAAAAACACCAACCTAATCAACTAAAAACAACTAAACTAATATGAAATTAAATGAAGAAACAAAAATACCACGAAAGGCTTGCTGAAATCCGACCTAATGGCCTCTATTTATAGTTGTGGAAATTAAGTAGCCGCGTCACGCAACTCTGATACCCACGGCATGCGTAGAGCCTTATCCCCGATTTTCGTCTTTTGAATTTCTTCCACCGCCTCGTCGTTGACTAAGCGCGGCACACCCACATGCATACCCGCGACGCGCGTGTCCAGACGACTATTTTTGCCCTTATCTCCAAACTTATTGCATTTTGTCCACATTCAACCCCTGTTTATAACTTTTCTTTCCAAACAAGCACTAACACAAAAAGTGAGAATACCAAAGCATATATGAATAAAATCACCAAGAATAGGGCTCAACAACGACTAAAATACTCGATATTACTAGGCGTTGTCAAGAATACAAGTTTACACACTAAAAACGACTACTTACACAAGTATTTAACGAGTTTTTGTGTAAAAAGGTTTTTGACATGAAATATGGTTAGATCTAAGTATTGTAAACACAATGATATAATATGTTTAATTAAAAGTTACAAATCTACAAACATATTGTGTGTAAATATGCTAGATCTTCAAAAGAAAAGTTACTAAAAAGAAAACTAGCATAAACTACGTTTTTGTGACCGGAAATACGACTTTTCTAGCAAAAATGGTTATAACCAAGTTATTACACCATTTTTGTGGGAAATATCTTAAAGATGTTTATAACTATCTAAATTAGTTATTTCACATATGTTCGTAAATATATGCTTATTACGACAGAATACTAAAAATAAACTACTATAGAAATAGTTTATGGAAACAAGGGTTATTATGACATTTTAAACAAGACAAAATAATTATATAAAAATATATAGTTATTATACATTACTATTTTAT
Source organism: Cichorium intybus (assembly GCA_023525715.1). Lineage (NCBI taxonomy): Eukaryota > Viridiplantae > Streptophyta > Magnoliopsida > Asterales > Asteraceae > Cichorium > Cichorium intybus. Next base: position 95,486,146 of record CM042010.1, on the reverse strand, counting down.
GATTGGAAAAATGATAATGCTGAAAAAAAGGTTTTTCTTAACAAATATACGTAAACGAGTTGATATACATACATTTTTGTGAGACGGGTCTTCATAGTGCATATATAAGTACGCATACTAAAAGTCCTGAAATTTATAACCAGAGTCTTGGTAAGAGAGCCTGATATTTGTGTATAGATCTATACGGGATTGACAACCCCGCACCTGAGCTGTTAACTACAGCTAGACCGGCAGGCCTGAGATGACAAATGTCTAACATTCCAACGCCTGAAGAACATCGCTGCAGACATACATAGTCGTAGTATGGTTATAGGCGTCTCGCATTGGAAAATCAACTATATAAATTGTTTACATGGAAATTATACATTTTTAACAACTTTATACTACAAACTACGTTATACATTTTAGTCTTTGGATTTTTAAGACTGGAAACAATTTTATAAGAAAATATTGGATTTTCTTGGATTATAATACTATCGTTTATAAAAAAAAATGATTTTTCTCATACAAAATACTTATGAACTCACCAACTTAATTGTTGACACTTTTTCAATTACTTGTATTCTTGGGAAACTGATAAGGTAAACCACAAGCGCTAATGAAGGGACGTTACAGCATCATTTTACGTATTTTGCATCATATTGAGATTGTAATCGAAACGTACAACATTGAACTATTTAACCATTACAATTATTTATGATCGTTGTGTTGCTTTGAATCACTATTATTCGACATTGTTATGATATTGTTCATGAAGTCATCCACCCTCGAACGTTTCCGCTAATTCGGTTTGGGAGTGTGACAGATTGGTATTAGAGCATTGTTTATAGTGAACTAAGTACAAATATACTCTTAAAATACAATGAGACTAAAACTCTCGAAAAACATTTTCGTACAAATATAATCTTAAAACACAATGATATTTTTATAAAATTATAAGTACATACATACACGCTAGAACGAATTATAACAAGTACATACAAAAGTAGTAAGATGAGTTGATCACTACGAATTGGCCTAAGTATTTTGGTAGTCGTATCTAGGACAGATAGAGCCTGATCAACTGTATCGGTCAAAGATGTGACTAACGGATGCTTATGAATAGTCGTGGTGAACAACAAGTGTAAAAACTTACCTACAACCAAATAACTAAACGATAAAAGTTAAAATTTAGATTTTTTTACGTGTCTCTCATGCCCCTACCCTTACACAGACGTCATGGCGGGATTCCACTTACCAGGAGACACTTATTTCCCTGAAGAGGGAAATGGTGGATGGCTCGACGAGGAGCCAGAGGAGGGTCCGGAAGAGGAGGAAGACATGTGGGAGGAGGATTCTGACACGGGGTCTGAGGTCATCAACCCACGCCACCGAGTTCGTTATCTACACGAGCCCCTGCCAGAACCGAGTTACGAGGTATACCGCCACCCCAGTGGCCCACTATGGATGCGTACTCCTTCAAAGAGGGTACTTCCTATTCATCGACTGTTACTGATTAATGAACCTCCTCAGGATCAGGCACCTGCCTGGGCGGAGCACGTGCGTCGGTAGAGCCGTGAACAGAGACAACATAACCCCTACGGCATGAGGCGTGACTACTTTGACCTTAGTGAGGGAGGCTCGGCCGACAGAGCCTTACTGCTCGTGATTGGTCGTATCCACTGCCTGGACGAACAGGCCAGGGCGACCACTAGCCAGATCTTTGATGTGGGAGCCGCCACAGAGATTACCACTTCTCGGGTCTAACGCCTCGATGAGGCCCACGACCAGACCAGGGAGAGGGTATACTCACTTAGGGACGATGTAATGGCTGCCCAAGGAGAATTCAGAGAGATCTATGACCGACTGGCCACTGCAGAGCAGAGGGCACGGTAAGTGGAGCAAAGGGTCGAGGACGCCAGGCAGGAGACTAGGGAGTTGAGGGCACACGTAGCATCGCTCCGGGGAGCGGGAGAATGGGGCTCGCCATGAGTAGTGTTTACACTATTCAGAATTTGATATAGATTAGGAACTTCCGAGTAAGCTTTATGAGCTGCTCATCTTTGTATGTAGGCGCAACCCTACGATTAAGTTATTACACTCTTCAGGCACTACAAGAAAACAGCGATTTAGCAACGGACGAATTCCGTTGCTAAATCTTGAAATTCCGTTGTTAAATGGGTTTTGCAACGGAAATTGTTACGGAACTGTTCCGTTATAATAAAACCCGTAGCGAATGAGTTTGCTACGAACTTTTATTTCCGTAGCAGGTTTGCTACGGACTGATTCCGTAGCGAATGTATTCCGTAGCGAATTCCGTAGGTGGACTCCATAGCGATTTCCGTAGCCGTTTGTCCGTAGCGAATTCCATGGTTCTTTTTCCGTTGCTACTTTTGTAGCGGGTTTCGTTGCAAATTACGTTGCAATAATTTCGTTGCAAATTCCATGGTCAGGGTTTCGTAGTAAAATTCGTAACAATAATATATATCTATACTATATTATAATACATACATAATTGTACAAACAATTTATACACAAATGTCTTAAAATTAAGAGGTACAAACAAATAAAGCAATGGCTGAAAACCAATCTGAACCATAGATTACTTTGAATCTATCAATGGCTGAAAATCAATCTGAAAATTTGACATGGATCACCAATTCAAAAAATTTACTCCCTCCAAAATTACACTATAAAATAATAAAATCCTACACATAATTCTTTACTCCAATCTTTTCTTTCTCCAGTCAATCTGTTTCTTTACAACTTGGATTTAATTATTTCTTACAGCCATGCTTTTGAATAATGTCAATTTAGATTCTGCACACAAATACAAATATTAGAATATAGTCTTTTTATAGGATGCTATAAACATTGGTCTTTTGGAGATAATATGTTTTGCTATTATTGTTTTTTTACAGGAATGAATCAATTAGTGGGATCAATGAAATACAAGTTCAAACATAATAAGAAATAGTTCTGCACAATACCAAGGTATTATTTCTTCATCAATTGGTTGGACATATAAGTCTATTTTGCAGATTCTGACATATTATTAAGGACCAACACGATGTACAGGCACCGTATAAAACCCAACATACAGACTTGTAATAAGTCCTTATCACAACTTGAAACAAATGCTTCCTGCTCCACCCACAACCAATTTGTATTTCCAGATCTGAAATATCTAAACAAAACAAAGTTATATATTCTTCAAATAAATAAAAAAATTTACTTTTTTGAACTAGCTCTATAGAAAAAGGTTTCAAATAAGTTCTTACCAGGGGCTTACCATGTTTTGGTATGACTTCCATTCAAAATTCCGTTGTTAAATTTCTATAAAAACAAGTTCCATAGCTAAATATCAATGGAAATAAAGGACGTAACAAAATCCGTAACAAGGGTACCAACGTATATTGATTCCATTGCAAAAAAAACTACGGATCACAATTCCGTAGAACATTTCCGTAGTTACGTAGCTACGGAAATTCATTTCATAGCAAATCAGCTATGGAAATTAATTTCGTAGCAAAATTTCGTAGCAAAATAACAAAGGATTATAATTCCGTAGCAAAATAACCACGGATTGTATTTCCATAGCTATTTTCGTAGCAAAATAACCACGGATTGTATTTTTGTAGATATTTTCATCGCTAAATAGCAACGAAAATTCAGTCCATAGCAAAATCGGTAGCAATATAGCAACGAAATGTGTTTTCATGACAAAAACCGTAGTTATTCTTGTGTTCGCTACGGAATTTTCATTTCGTGGCAAATGTCATAGTAAATTTGCTACGGAAAGTCATTCTGTAGCATAAACCGTAGCAATTTGGCTACGGAAAGGTCTTCCGTAGCACCTTTCCGTTGCTATTTGGCTGTTTTCTTGTAGTGAGGGGTCGCTATGCCGTTCATTTTATTTTCCATGTACTGTAGACCTCCATGAAGGTCAAATTTTCCTTTCAAATCATGTAATGTTACGAAGTATTATTAATGAAATGACTTATTTTTATTTTATAAAGTGTCGTACAAGTGTTTGATTTGTGTGCTTGATACTCGAAATGTGTTTACAAACTTGAAATAAAGAAAAGACAAAATAAACATATAACATAAACGTTTTTCCTTGATAACACTTTACTTATAACAATTACCGAAAACATACCCTCGTTACATCTTAAATCCTTATGGCAGAAGGATGCCGCCTAGAAGAAGAAGCACTCGACGTGCCGAGGCGGAGCTACCAGAAACACCGCTAATGGATTCCGCCACTTTCCAAGCCGCCGTGGCAGCCTTCGTTGAAAACATAAATCCAAATGGCACAAATGGAAGTGGACGCAGGAATGGTACTAACGACTCCACCAACGGGGAAACAGCAAACCACCAACGGGTGTGTACTTACAAGGATTTCGCCAACTACAAACCCATGGCTTTCCGTGGGGACGGCGGGGTCATCACCCTGACCAGGTGGTTTGAAAAGACAGAATCGGTGTTTGACATCTCCGCTTGCCCCGAAGAATTCAAAGTTAAGTATGTTGCCTGTACTTTCTCTTTCTCTGAGCCGGCCTTATCATGGTGGAACGGCCATGTAAAATCATTGACGCTCGCCGTAGCCAACTCCATGAGTTGGGAGGAACTGAAAACAATGATGCTGGAGGAATACAGCCCTACGGGAAAAGTTTAAAAGGTGGAGCACGAATTATGGAATCTCACGGTGAAAGATTCTGATATAACCGTTTACACCAACAGGTTTAACGACCTAGAGGTTCTGTGTCCTTCAATAGTCACAGCAGAGTCGAAGAAAGTGGAGCGTTTCATTTGGGGGATGTCTCCCCAAATCTAGGGGAATGTTGAAGCTGCAGGTCCTACTACTTATTACAGTGCCAAGCATTTGGCATAGAGATTGGTCGATCATGGAGTCCGCCAGGGCACTATGACGCTTAAAACGGAGCAACCGAGGGTAATAGACCACAAAAGAAAGCCCTAGAACAGGGGAAGGGGGCAGTCAAACCAAGAAAGTGCCAAAAGACAACAAATCGTGGCCGTCCATGTCGCCACTATCCCTGCTGCCCCAGCACCAACAAAGCAATATGTTGGGACTTTACCCAAATACAACAAGTGCAACTTCCACCATCATGGGGCTTGAAGAGAAATGCACTGTTCAAACTATAGCAAGAAGGGGCATACTTCATGATAATGCAGAACATCAACTCAGCAAACCACCCAAGCCTCTAATGCTGGGGGTGAGTCAAGCTTGTTATGGTTGTGGGGAGACGAGGCATTTCAAGCGGGAGTGCCCGAAAACAAAGAACAAGATTGTTGGAGGAAATGGAAGAGTTTTGGCTATGGGCCGTGCAGAAGCAGTGGAGGATCCCACTAAGATTACCCATACATTCCTCCTCAATAACTCATATGCATGCATACTATTCAATAGCGGTGCGGAGAGGAGTTTCGTGAGCCACAAGTTTAAATACTTACTAAAACAAAAAATCCCAACCACTCAATGAAATATTTACCGTAGAAATGGCTAATGGCAAAACATAAAGTACCAACTGACACGCCTTGGTCGTGGTGCGGTCAAAAATAAGAAAATAACCTCACCGACTAACTAGTATAGCAGTAGTAAGGGTCGCTCCATGGGACTTTGGTGGTCAAGATAGAATGACAATATACCAACTGTAGTGTCACGCTACAGCTAGCAGTATTGTTTCTACTTTCCCAAAAACAAATAAAAGCAAAATACCAAACAAGTGCCAAAACCAAATCAAACACATCCAAACATCAATAATGCAAAATAACATCAAACCGAATGATTACTTTATAATTCAAAACCAAATACCAAACCAATATCCAAACAATCAAATCAGATCTAAACTACCAACTATTTACAACTGAAATCAGAAACTACAAATCTAAACGAACATTGAGTAATCGATGGAAATCCCGATTGCGGAATACCTCGATACCGAGTTAACAAAAAACAATAGAAAAACTAAATAACTAACCAAAATGTTGATTCCCATTGAAAAACTGACGAAATTCTGCCTTCGGATCCCTCCTTCGCGTCCCGGGATGTTCTAAAAGTCGGACGGGACACCGGTATTCATAGTTGTGTGAAATTAGGGTTTCCGCGTCGCGGCCAAGGTCTTCCTGCGTCGAGCGTGTCTTCTCGAGCCCGAAATATCGGAGTTTGAAATTCAAAAATAGAGATTTTATACAGTCGCGAGATAGCGGTGCTATCTCAAGAGATAGTTGCGCTATCTATGCCAGATTTGTCTTCTTGCCCCTTTTGCTCCATAACTTCTCCAGAATTGCACTAAAACCCTTGCATTTACATTAAAAATATTTCCAAACACTTTGGCACAAAAGTAACTGATATTAGCCAATTTAAGACATATATTTAATCGAAAACATAGATAAAAGACGACTATAATACTTGATACTACTAGGCGTCGTCAAACACCCCACATATGTGCCTTGCTTGTCCCCAAGCAAGAGAGTTTTTAACATATTTTAACTAAGACTCAAAACTTTTTGAACGTGTTCAATTTCAAAGCTTATTGTTTCGAGAGTTAGATTGAAAATAGTTTTTGCAAACATAACCAGAATATTCTTTGGAATTCAGGACTTTCTAAAGAACCCTTGATTACAAATTTTCTGTCCACAAGATAGTGTACGTACTCATTCAGATTCTAAAGGTCGCTAAAGAACTATCCACGACTTTCGATGTTGTCCGTGTAACGAGCTTTCAAAAATGCCATCCCAGACCAGACGATCTTAGGTGGTAAGGTGAATAAGTACCTCTTTGAGGCCACCCATTTTAGACCTAACGGCTCGAACAACAAAGGCCACTGATTGACAGTCCCTTCCTAAATTCTAAACATATAGCCTGATAACAACTAAATACTATCTCTTGAAAAATACCAATGCTATAACATTCACAAACTATTTGTTTCAAAATTACAATCTATTAAAAAATTTGAAAATTTGCTAAAATTTTGAAAATGACTCATTTCCCGCAAAAATTTCAAAAACACTCTTTCGACCGTCCACACCCCACACTTAAAATCGTACAACGTCCCCATTGTACATAAAATAGATTCAAAACAAGGGAGAAAGATTTACCCCTTTAGACGGTAGACTGCTTGATTGTCGGAATCAGCTATAACAGGGTTGATCGTTCGCGTCATTCTCGATGAAATCCGGGAGTCGGGGCGCAGCAGTAAAACACGCCAGCATAATGCAAGTGCAAGGGGTACAATGACCCCACACTTGCGATATGCAACTCCCTCAGTTGGTGCAACAAATATAGTTTGGCAAGATATGATTCCTCGTCTCCGCGACGCCGAAGTGTCAAGGCCGCGATGAGATCCAGTGTCTATCGATCAAGGTCAAGGGTTCGCGGTGCCAAATGAAGTGTGCCGCGTCGCAAGTATGCGCAAAAGCCCCTGTGCATCGGGTCTCTCCTCGGTCCGCGTCGCGGTTTGATGATGTTGGTGGCGCGACTTCCAATTTTCCTTTCTTTGTTTTCTACTTACTCAACCTCACCCCTCACTTAGGACATACAGTATCACACTCAACAATAATCATCCTCAATGATATTTTGACTAAAAATAAAAATAAGAATAAAAAGAAAATACTTATCAAAAATCGAGTTGCCTCCCAAAAGCGCTTCTTTGCTCGGTCTTTTAGCTGGACCGTCCTTCTGTGGCTACGGTGGATCGTACGCAATCTTCCTTTGCGGATTTTTAGTTCCCACCGTTTGTTTGTTGACCCGATACTCCAGTTTCCCTGAATCAAATGGTTTGTCGGTTCCTCTACTGCTGCTCGGTTGCTGTTTTCTGATTAATTCGTGCGAATGTTTGGAAGTTGCTTTAAACCTCCAAGCTCGGTCCTTCCTTCGGTATCTCTTTAACATCACCGGCTTAATGTGGAGCGCGCCCAGTGCCGCTCCTAGTGATTGTTTTGCAAATCTCATTTTGCTAGCGTCTCGCGTGGCATCTGCGGTTTGCAATTTTGGCTTAGAGTACCAATAAAGATTTTCCAATCGAATGAGATCGGAGGGCATAATATCAGTATGCTCCCGAATATCCTCATCGATGGTATTGATCACATCCAACTTTTCACTCATTAATGGATCATGAGTGGTGAAAAAACTATATTTCTCGTTTTCAAAAACCACCTCGTCGTTATCATCATTTTGTTCACCATCCAATAGGTGGATCGGGACCAAGAATGAACGACTAGTTTTATCTGGTAATGATATAGATTCACTCATCACCAGATCTTGAATTTCAAAAGCGTCAACAATTTCAGGAGTTGTTGGGTGGGGGTTTCTATTCTCAATTACATCCCCTTCCTTAATGTCCTTTTCGACCAAATTGTCTGGTGATGGTATAGATTCAATCATCACCATATCAACATTATTAATCTTTTCAAAAACATCAAAAGTTGTTGATTCAGGGGTAGTATTGTCACCTACAACCTCTTCCTCAACAACATTTCCGACCCTCTCAGTGGTCTTTTGATTTTCCCAATGTGTATGCCCTTCCATCACATGTTCAGGTGATGCAGGTTCACACACTGTATTATTGGTATTAAAATCACTCGCCTCCGTTTCTGGCGAGTTTGGCGAAAATCCCAAATTTTGGTCGTTCACATCAGCACAATTATCTTGTTGGTTGTTGTTGTGGTATTGCACTTGACCATACGCTTGACTAACCTCTTGTGGTATTTGTTCTTGTTGACCGTGCTGCTGTTGATTTGGTGGTCCTTGCTGCACGGTGGACAATACTGTATCAAGCTTCCTGCTAAGGGCAGCAATCTCATTCTTCACCTCCTTCTTCCAGTCGTTATCGATATCTACTTCTTCTGCCGATGAGGTGTTGCTTGTCTTCCTTGTTGAATGATTAAACTTGGATCCATTGCTGAGTTGCTCCAAGAAACTCCATGTCGTCTCACTATCTTGCAGCATAATTGTCCCTCCAAATGATGCATTAATCACGGCCTGGCTCATACTGTCGACAACGTCGTAGAATATCGTGACCAACTGCCATCGTGGATACTGGTGGTGTAGACATGAGCGTAATAACTCCTTCAATCTCTCGAAAGCATCATGGAATGCTTCCCTGGGTTTTTGCTGGAACTCCTCTATATCTCTTCTTACTTCCATCGTCTTGCTTGCAGGGTAGAACTCTTGCAAGAACCATGTCCTCAACTGCTTCCAAGTAGTGATACTATTGGTTGGCAGCGACATGAACCAATATTGCGCCTTGTCCTTGAGTGTGAACGGAAACAACCTAAGCCTAAAGAAATTCTTATCAACATTTCTAGGTATGTTCACGTTGGCTATATCTAAGAACTCGTGAAGATGATTATAAGGATTATCCTGCGTATAACCCCTAAATTTAGGCAACACACCTAACAACTCTGGCCCAATCTCTACCTGACAATCTACATTTTCAGGAAAAAATATAGGCAATGCCTCATCGTAATCCCATGGCTGGAAGTGCGATGCAACCGACTGCCCACTCGGTTGTGTAAAATAAAGCGGACGAACGAAATTACCATTGTTTTAGAGCCCATTATTATACCATTGTCCTCTCCACTGATTGTTTTGATGTTGCTGTCATGGAGGTCCTCGACCTTGGTTCTACTGGTTGTTATTGTAATACACCGGGCCAGTATAACACGTGTATTGACCCGGGTACATGTAATCGTCTATTGTGAGGATGTACACATACAGAAAATTAAAAACAAAAATCAAACATCAAAAGAAAAAAAATACCACTGATCGTCTATCCTAAGCGCACAACTCCCGGGAAATGGCTCCAAAAGTTGACACGCCTTGGTCGTCGTGCGGTCAAAAATAAGAAAATAATATCACCGACTAACTAGTATAGCAGTAGTAAGGGTCGATCCACAGGAGATCCACAGGAGTTTGGTGGTCAAGATAGAACGACAGTATACCAACTGTAGTGTCACGCTACAGCCAGCGGTATTGTTTCTACTTTTCCGAAAACCAATAAAAGCAAAATACCAAACAAGTGCCAAAACCAAATCAAACACATCCAAACATCAATAATGCAAAATAACATCAAACCAAATGATCATTTAATAATTCAAAACCAAATATCAAACCAATATCCAAACAATCAAATCAGATCTAAACTACCAACTATTTACTACTAAAATCAAAAACTACAAATCTAAACGAACATCGAGTAATCGACGGAAATCCCGATTGTGGAATACCTCGATACCGAGTTGATAAAACAAGAGAAAAACTAAATAACTAACCAAAATGCTGATTCTCACTGAAAAACTGATGAAATTCTGCCTTCGGATCCCTCCTTCGCGTCCCGGGATGTTCTAAAAGTCGGACGGGACTCCGGTATTTATAGTTTTGCGAAATTAGGGTTCCCGCGTTGCGGCCAAGGTCTTCCTGCGTCGCGCGTGTCTTCTCGAGCCCGAAATCTCGGAGTTTGAAATTCAAAAACGGATATTTTATCCAGTCGCGAGATAGTGGCGCTATCTTAAGAGATAGCTACGCTATCTATGCCAGATTTGTCTTCTTGCCCCTTTTGCTCCATAACTTCTCCAAAATTGCACTAAAACCCCTGCATTTACACTAAAAACATTTCCAAGCACTTTGGCACAAAAGTAAGTGATATTAGCCAATTTAAGACATATATCTAATCGAAAACATAGCTAAAAGACGACTATAATACTTGATATTACTAGGCGTCGTCACCAACGACATATACGTAGGTTGCACGCTGACTCTGAACGGTCACACCTTCCAAATCGACCTAATTCCTGTTAGAATAGGAAGCTTTGATGTAATTATTGGTATAGATTGGCTGATTCCTCATCATGCTTATATCATGTGCTACGAACGAGCTGTCCGACTTCACCTACCGGATGACAAGACCCTTGTCCTCTATGGCGATAAACCCAGCACCAGCCTCTGAATTGTGTCTTGCGTTAAAGCGCGAAAGTACCTACACAAAAGATACCATGCATTCCTAGCTCACGCGGTTGATGAGAATAAAGAAGTAAAAAAGTATCAAAGAGATTCCTGAAGTCTGCAACTTTTCCGATGTATTCTCAAAAGATCTTCTAGGAGTACCACCCGCACGACAAGTCGAGTTCAGAATCGATTTGATTCCTAGAGCCACCCCCCGTCGCAAAAGCACCATATCGGTTAGCCACGGAAAAAATGCAAGAATTGTTCAGTCAGCTGAGCGAACTGCTAAGTAAAGGGTTCCTCAGGCCGAGTTTCTCACCTTGGGGAGCACCGGTCTTGTTCGTGAAGAAGAAGGATGGATCATTCCGTATGTGCATTGACTATCGGGAGTTGAAAAAGCTTACTATCAAGAACCGATATCCATTACCCCGAATTGACGACCTGTTTGACCAGCTTCAAGGATCGAGTTACTTCTCAAAAATCGATCTAAGGGCGGGGTACCACCAGCTCAATGTTCAGGAAGAAGATGTTCCTAAGACAGCATTTAGGACTCCTTACGGCCACTACGAGTTTGTTGTGATGCCCAGTGTTCATGGACCTAATGAACCGCGTATACTGACCTTACTTAGACAAATTCGTGATAGTGTTCATCGACAACATACTAATCTATTCACAAAGTAAGGAGGAACATAGTCAACATCTATGACAAGTTTTAGAGACGCTAAGGGCAGAAAAGTTGTATGCAAAGTTTTCAAAATGTGAATTTTGGATTCGAAAGGTGGACTTTCTGGGCCACGTAGTCAGCGAGGAAGGGATACATGTGGATCCCTCCAAAATCAAAGCCATCGAAAACTAGGAAGCACCATGAACACCGACGAAAATCTGCCAGTTTTTGGGCCTTGCTGGCTACTATCGAAGATTCATACAGAACTTTTCCGAAATCGCGAAGCCACTTACCGCCGTGACACAGAAGGGTGTAACATTCAATTAGGAGGATAAACAAGACGCCGCCTTCCAGACTCTAAAGAAAGCTTTATGCAGCGCTCCTATTCTGTCCCTTCCGGAAGGAACAGAAGACTTTGTAGTCTACTGCGATGCATCCAACCAGGGTCTGGGCTACGTACTCATGCAAAGAGGAAAGGTCATTGCTACGCTTCGAGACAACTTAAAACCCACAAGCTCAACTACACCATACATGGCCTCGAGTTAGGGGCAGTAGTGTTCGCATTGATGATCTGGAGACACTACCTTTACGGCACTAAGTGTACAATCTTCACTGACTATAAGAGTCTCCGGCATATCCTCAACCAAAAAGAGCTCAACATGAGACAACGACGGTGGGTAGAGCTACTAAGTGATTATGAATGTCAAATTCGTTACCATCCGGGAAAGGCTAATGTAGTAGCGGATGCCCTAAGTCGAAAAGAGTATTCGGGCCGCCGAGTAAAGTCATTGACAATGACGATCCATTCACATCTGTCCACTCAGATCAAGGAGGCGCAACTCGAAGCCTTGAAACCTAAGAACGTCGCAAGTGAAGCCTTGCGAGGAATGGATAAAAAACTAGAAGTCAAGGATGACGGAGCTCGTTACCTCATGAATCGAATCTGGATACCGATATTTGGCGGATACAGAGACATTATCATGAATGAGGCTCACAAAACTAGATACTTCGTTCATCCCTGGTCCGATAAGACGTACTTGGACCTCAAGAAACTATATTGGTGGCCAAACATGAAGGCAGAAATTGCTACTTACGTGGGCAAGTGTCTGACTTCCGCCAACGTTAAAGTAGAATATCAAAAGCCCTCGGGTTTACTGCAACAACCGGAAATACCCGAGTGGAAATGGTAGCGGATAACTATGGACTTCATAACCAAGTTACCCAAAACAATTGGTGGGCTGGACACCATATGGGTAATCGTCGATAGGTTAAATAAGTCTGCACACTTCCTACCAATCAAGGAAACCAAAAAGATGGAGAAACTTACAAGGAAGTACATCAAAGAAATTTTACGATTGCATGGTGCGCCAATTTCTATTATCTCGGATAGATATAGTCGGTTCACGTCACGATTTTGGCAATCATTGCAAAAAGCCTTGGGGACCGGACTCAACATGAGTACGGCGTACCATCCATAGACGGCCGGGTAGAGTGAAAGAACGATCCAGACGCTGCAAGACATGTTGAGAGCATGTGTCATAGACTTCGGTAAGGCGTGGGACACCCACTTTCCGCTCATTGAATTTTCATACAACAATAGTTATCACATGATCATTAAAGTTGCTCCATTTGAAGCTCTATACGGACACAAGTGCAGATCCCCTCTATGCTGGGCTGAGGTGGGTGATACTCAGTTAGCCAGAGGACAAGTACCTAACAGCACTCTCACCGGTCGGAGATCATACGAGAGATGACAGAGAAAAAATTTCAGATCCGCGAACGATTGAAGGCATCTCGTGACCAGCAAAAGAGTTATGCATATAAACGATGTAAACCCTTGGAATTTCAGGTTGGCGATCGTGTGTTGTTGAAGGTCTCACCGTGGAAGGGCATGATATGCTTTGGAAAACGTGGGAAACTGAACCCAAGGTACATTGGACCATTTGAGATCCTTGCTAAGATCGGCCCGGTAGCCTACAAACTCCAGCTACCACAGGAACTCAGCAATGTACATCCCACTTTTCACGTGTCCAACCTAAAGAAGTGTCTGTCCAATGAGACTCTTGTCATTCCACTTGACGAGATCGAAGTGAACGAGAACCTCCATTTCGTTGAAGACCCCGTGGAAATCATGGACAGAGAAATCAAGAGAACGAAACAAAGTCGCATACCGATAGTAAAGGTTCGCTGGAGCGCCAAGCGTGGACCTGAATTTACTTGGGAGCACAAGGACCAAATGAAACAGAAATATCCACATCTCTTCCCAAACCCTTGAGGATCTACTCAAGTGCTAAATTTCGGGACGAAATTCTTTCTAACGGGTAGATGATGTGACAATTGTGAATTTGGTCAACAAAAGTCAACCGTAGTCAAAGGAAGCGTACGATAATTCATATGCTGAAATGTAATTTTCGAGAACTCTTATGATGTATTATTAGTTATTATAATACTACGTACGCTAATTCAAACCAATTATCGAGTAAACGCTGAAAATACGGATAGTAAACTACTTTAGCATAAAAATTCGATAATCATACAATTATTATTTTGGGAATAATAATATTCACAAAAAGATGTATTCGTGAATACGAACCTGTGGATATGTAGAACGTTGAAAACAGAATTCGTATGTGAAAGTTACAACAATTAAATCGCTGTGAACGAATAAATGTACACAGGGTTTGGATCCAAAATACAAAATCTGGTGCCTTAAAAACATCAAATACGGGATAAGAAATCATATATTATGAAGCGTAATCACGTCTAGTATTTAATTTCAAAGCCAAACATAGTTTCCGGTAAAATGCTGAAAATCGTGTAATCGGAAAAATACTGCGCTTAAACGCGTATTTCATCATTTAACGAGTTATGATTCAATCTAAATAAATGTTTACCAATTTTTTTATACATAATATTTATTTAGAATATGATTTCTTCAAAAACTAATAAAATTACGCTAAAACGTTTTACGTATTTTATAAAAACCATTTATTTTTATAAAGGAATGACATTTTTTTTAAAAAACAACCCACCCCACCCCCCCTCCCCAACCCCCCGTCGGCAGCCATAGAACCCAACACATCGCAAACAAAAATCCTAATGTCACTATTCACAATCTAGATTAAAAAAAGGCTATGAATAAATAATACCACAAAATCCAAATTAAATCTAATAAAGGACTAGAAAGTATTCATTTGACATAAGACACCCAACACAACTCTCATCTCTTTCTCTCTACCCTCGGCTCACTCACCATCCCTCCACCACCCCTCAACCACCCGCCACCACCTTAAACCACCACGGGCCACCACCTTCCACCACCACCATTCCTCATTTTCAAGTGTTTTACAAATCGTCTTGGTAAGCTAGCTTCATCCAGTGATTTTAAGACCTATTATACCACTTTCATCTCTTTTATACACACTAACATTTACGAAAATCCATTGGGTAATAGCTTTGTCCAAGGGTCCTCCGAGCTCCAAGGCTTGAATCCTTGTTTCTACCGGTAATCTCTCGAGACCACATTTGTTTCTATTCAAAGAACGCTTCAAGGGTGAGTTCATACCCCTCGTTTTCATCTTTCTAAGCTTTTAGGGGGAGAATACAAGTTTACACACTAAACGACTATTACACAAGTATTTAACGAGTTTTTGTGTAAAAAGGTTTTTTTGACATAAAATATGGTTAGATCTAAGTATTATGAACACTATGATGTAATATGTTTAAATAAAAGTTACAAATCTACAAACATATTGTGTGTAAATATGCTAGATCTTCAAAACAAAAGTCACTAAAACGAAAACTAGTATAAACTACGTTTTTGTGACCGGAAATACGACTTTTCTAGCAAAAATGGTTATGACCAAGTTATTACACCATTTTTTGTGGGAAATATCTTAAAGATGTTTATAACAATCTAAATAAGTTATTTCACATCTGTTCATAAATATATGCTTATTACGATAGAATACTAAAAATAAACTATTATAGGAATAGTTTATGGACACAAGGGTTATTATGACATTTTAAACAAGACAAAATAATTATATAAAAATATATAATTATTATACATTACTATTTTATGATGAGAAAAATGATAATGGTGAAAAAAAATGTTTTTCTTAACAAATATACGTAAACGAGTTGATATACATACGTTTTTGTGAGACGGGTCTTCACAGTTCTTATATAAGTATGCATACTAAAAGTCCTGAAATTTATAACCAGAGTCATGGTAAGAGAGCGTGATATTTGTGTATAGATCTATACGGGATTGACAACCCCGCACCTGAGCTGTTAGCTATAGCTAGACCGGCAGGTCTGAGGTGACAAATGTCTAACATTCCAACGCCAGAAGAACATCGCAGCAGGCATACATGGTCGCAGTATGGTTATATGGTGTCTCGCATGGGAAAATCAAATATATGAATTGTTTACGTGGAAATTATACATTTTTAACAGTTTTATACTACAAACTACGTTATACATTTTAGTCTTTGGATTTTTAAGACTGAAAACACTTTTATAAGAAAATATTGGATTTTCTTGGATTACAATACTATCGTGTACAAAGAAAATGATTTTTCTCATAAAAAATACTTATGAACTCACCAACTTAATTGTTGACACTTTTTCAACTACTTGTATTCTCAGGAAACTGATATGGTAAACCACAAGCGCTAATGAAGGGACGTTACGGCGTCATTTTACATATTTTTGCATCATATTGAGATTGTAATTGTAACGTACAACATTGAACTACGTAACCTTTACAATTATTTTATGATGGTTGTGTTGCTTTGAATCACTATTATTCGACATTGTTATGATATTGATCATGAAGTCATCCACCCTCAAAGAACGCAAAACTCTTTGGGTGCTTCTAGTGGGAGAGAAAGGTGAAAATATTATGGCCAGCTAGAAGAAATTATTGAGGTGAAATATACGTATGGGTATTCGGCTGTACTATTTCGCTGCAAGTGGTTTGGGATGTTCACAATGGCATCCCAAATGTTGACATCGTCTTAGCTGAAAATGTCGACGTCGTTCATAACCCCTATTCATCTAATTGTGGTATTGTAATCGACTTGAGTCAATACTTTCAAAACATTCCTAATTATGATAGCGGTGACGACTCTGATACTGAAGTTGATCCGCCAATGGTTACCGTCAATAGAGTGATTGATTGCGAGACTGATGATGCTGATACTGATTCAGAGGGGTCTGCTTATGACACTGAAGTATCCGAGGGAGAGGAAGATCATTAATGCACTTGTAATTTATTTATGTGTCAGGAGATGATATCGATTTGGATGTTGCTGCTTTATGTCATGGCCTATGTGATGGGCCATGGTGGAGATCCACCAATTCCGCCTTGGAGAGGCCCAGGTCGCCATGTGATGGATGATAAGTGTTATTATAATTTTTTTATCTATTGTATTTATTCATTTATTATAATAATCGTGACTAATATTTTTAAATTTATATTGCAGCTGTACCGGCAAGAAGAAAAACAAGAGGGAAAGCCAAAAACTTTCAACTACAACACCAACTCAATAAATTAGGGCGCCCATTGACATTCTCATTTGATAGAGAGACTACGTATACCCCGGTTGGTAAACCGTATGACCTCTTTGTTCGTGAGGTGGGGATGTACATGTGGCATATCATGCCTTTGGATCGAAAAGATTGGAGAAATGTTACCGAAGCCGAGAAGCATGCCTTACGAGAGCATCTCAGGTGAACTATATATATATAAGTTTATTTTTGTATGTTCTTTATTTATTTTTTTTACTTTACTAACTTATTTTTAATTTGTAGGGTCAATTCGATTTAGATGCGCTTGAGTGAGATCGCGAGCATCCTCAGTTGTTGAATGGTGTTGATGCGGTGCTGAAGAAGCGGTATAGAGACCGAAAAAATGATGCAAAATGATTTTTTTTCTGACTTAGAAGGGTATGGACATTTAGACGCGAATAGAAATACCCCCCCCCCCCCCCCCACATGGTATGCCTGCTGAAAATTGGAACAAAACTTTAGACTTTTTCTGCTCAGATACACATCGAAAACGATCATTATCTAACTCAGGAACCCGTCAACAACAAAAATACACAAACGGGGGGGGGGGGGGGGACAAGCTCATATAGTAGTGCTTGTTTCAAAACGGTAATGCTTTGTATACTAATTTGTGTGTGTGTGTGTGTGTGTGTTTGTGTGTGTGTGTGTGTATATATATATATATATATATATATATATATATATATATATATATATATATATATATATATATATATATATATATATATATATATATATATGGGGTCTCGTTCCGGTGAGGACACTTTTTTCGATGAGGACTCGTAAGGACACCTTAAAAAATATAAAAAAAAATACAAATCATAAAATCGAGAATAGTACTACATCATTATCAAAAAAAAATTAGAAAAAAAAATTTGATCATTGAGAAACAGTAATGATCCACAAAAAATTTTATTTTGGGGATCATTGTTTCATTATAAAAAAATAATGATCCAAAAGTTTTTTTTTGAATTTTTTTCTCCGATATAGTACTATGATCCATTTTATTATTTATATTTATATTTATATTTATTTCAATTTTTTTAAGGTGTCCTCACAAGTCCTCACTTTAAGAAAAGTCCTCACCCGATCGCTTATATATATATATATATATATATATATATATATATATATATATATATATATATATATATATATATATATATATATATATATATATATATATATATATATATATATATATATTTATATATATATATATATATATATATATATATATATATATATATATATATACGAATACGATCAAATGTATCTTTATAAATATTGTGTTACCTTGTAACTAAATATGGACCAATCATTTTAAATACGGACATGAGTATAATATTAATTGACATATAAATCAATTAATTTTAAATAAATAAAATCCTATAAATCCGGTAACCGCACCTATAATTACGAATACTAACTTTTTCCTAAATTCTGATTGGTCTACACAGTCACACAAGTAGATTTGAGTCGACGATTAATCTCGTTCAGTAAATTATTCATATTAAAATAGCATGCAAAGTGATCGTACTTTCGGAAATTAGGGGTGGCGTTAGCTTCCTTTTGGAAACATGTTCCAAAGAGCACTCTGTGTGTGTTTTTTATTCGTCGAATGATATTACGTTAGTTGATGACTATTTTTATTCGTTGGCTCGTTGTAGAAAAGTAGGAAAGATAGATTAAAATTCGTTAGCCGGATGATTTTTTTTTGTTCAAAAAATGTTTATCAAGAAAAATGACGAGCCCAAATTTTAATATACAAGGCTGTTTGTAAATTAATTGTAATTTAATAAGTTCTCAAGCTTTAGAGCAAATAAATTGTGAATACTTATAAACGTCTTGTAAACAAAATTAAAAGTTTGAAGTAAAATTCTCGTTCATTACTTTTAGTAATAATGTAATACGTAAAGTGATTTTGTATAATTTAAAGCTAAATGAAACTAAAAAACATAAGAAATAGTGTGATTTTGTACGATATTGTTCATATAATATGTTTGAATATAAATTATGTTAATATTAATATCAACATTATACTAATAAAAATAATAATAATTAAAAATAAAATTCTTCTACGTATTACAAAAAAAACCCCTGATTATAAAAGTAATAGTTTCTTTTGTTTTTTTGCAAATAAAATAACTTATTAGCTATTAGTTCAACTATTTGAGATTAATTTTTTTTTCTTTTCAAGATCAATATTGTCATATACCAAATATTATATAATATATTGGTAAATGTTATTTTTCATTAAAGCATATTTATATTGTTTAGCGTTCTTTTAGATTAAAAAGATAAATACATCGTTATTTTTAGTTAAAAATATAAGTATACTATTGTTTGGAGTTAAAATAAAAAATATACAATAATCATGTTAATTGGATTATTGTTTACCTTTTTCGCTACAATTGATTTACCAAGAAAGCTTAAAAATAGCAGGATTTTATGTTTTAGACTTTTGCGATGAAAGAACGTAAATGAACCGACCTCTGATAATAGTTCTTTAATTATTTTAATTATTTTGATTGACAAAGTTTAAGAGCCGTCAATGTTTTAGATATAGCTTTTTATGATTTATTTAATCATCAAACTATCATGTGTGTAAAGTAAACGTCGATAATCAAGCAAAATTTAAAATTAATTTCTAGTTTAATATAATAGTAGAAGGTTACAAACGTTAACAAATACCAATTTAACACTTTTGGTATAACAAATATTAACTAATAACTTGATTTTTAAAATTATCTATTTAATAATTAAATTTATGTACTTGAGTATTGGGAACGTATTTCCCTTTTTTTACTTTTACTTTTAGATTTTTAGGTTGTCTATGCAAAAAGACAGTCACAAGTCTCATCAAATAATATATTCATTATTCCCCAAGCAAATCTTTTGTACATTATTAGAAAGGATCGCGTCTCTTTCTCCAATGTATTCAATAAGGAAAACAAAAAACAAAAACACAAGATGCATAAACAACATCTCACTCATTATACGGGTTTTTTTTTTATTTATTTTTTTTTTTGAACGGCAATGCATTAAAAACGACTTAGCAAGAGACTAAGCCAACAACACAAAACAAAAGTCACATATTACAAGCAGAAACAGGGGACAAGGACCAAGACGCCCAGTCCGACTTAAACGCCTTATATCTACTTCTTAGCAAACTAAAACAACTAAACTGAATATCACCCACAATAACATCCACATTCTTCTTTTTCCGGAGAAATCTAGCCTCATTACGAGCAGCCCAAATGCACCATAAAGCTGTATACAAGATAGCTATCTTTAACTTGTCAATCCTATTTCCGATCACAATATCCGCCACCATCCTCGACAAGACCCCTTTACAGTTAGGAACCTCAATATCCGCCACTCATTATACGTATATTCCCTTTTTGCTGCTCTTCCCCAATTCAAAGAACATGAAATAAATTTTACTTTTTAAGGTCTAGCTAGAAAATTAGGTCTAATGTTTTATCAAATAATACAAGTTCAACATTTAACTTCTCCAGCCTTTGGTTAGGAAATCAAGAAAATCAACGAATACACCAAACAAAAATTTCTACTTACTACACAAAAAAAAGTTATTACAATAAACACAAAATCAATTGTATACAAAAAAAACTTAGTCTAAAATCCCTTCCAGTTTTATACAACAAATACATATTTAAAGAAACGAATCCTTCTGCAGACACGTTTAATATATATATACATATATATATATATATATATATATATATATATATATATATATATATATATATATATATATATATATATATATATATATATATATATATATATATATATATATATATATATATATATATATATATATATATATATATATATATGAAAATACATATTTATTGCATGTATGAAAAAAAGTCAAAAAGGAGTCGAGAGGAAGCCAAAGAGTTTTTCATCAAAAAGAATTTGAATGATAATCCTAACAGGTAGAAGAAATCACCGTAAAAGAATAAAAATAAGAACAACTGAATGATCGATATTGAGAATAAAGAAAGTTTTTCATCATTTTATTTATCATTTGTTTCATCCAGATCTGAAATCATGAAACAAACACAAAACACCTTTAGCCATATAGACGCAAATATTTCAAACATATATATTCAGGAAACGAATCCAAGAGTAACCCACTATCAGAAGGAAGGGATGACTCTCACATCTATCTCTATTTCCCTGAAAAATGAAAAAAAATAGTTAGATGTTTCCTCGAACTGAAAAGAACACCAAAAAGCCATGTTTTTTCATTAACAAAAGAAAACTTGATATTCTTTCATAAAAACAATTCATTATTCCAAATAAACGTCCGCACATAGATTTATACATAAACACAAAGAATTATACACATATATTACAACATTTACAGATACATATCTAAAAGATCAAACCATTCTCGGGTTCGGTGGTGGTGGTGGTGAGATACGATAGAGAAAGAGATAGATTAGGTTAGTTACAGATTGAGAAACACGAAAGCAGATGTAAGAATAACATTGAACTCTACTGTGAATCTTCACTCTTTCACTGATTTCTCGTCTCCATTGGCTTTTGATGGTGGCAGTGAGAGAGCGGAAAAGCAAAACATGTATTCAAATGAAGGGTAGAGGCCGGTGATAGCATGATGGATCGCTGGTGGTGGTGGATGTCGAATGTGAAGGGTTTTCTAGCAAACAATGAACAGATAATTTCTTATGGTTCACATGCAACCCTAGAAAGATCTATGTTTTCTTCTATGAAGATGATAAACTAAAATCCTAAGGCCAAAAATTATTTCTAAAGATCAAATGAAGAATAACCAACCTTTTGATCTTGTTCTTAAAGCTAGCAGCAAAGAGATCCTGCCTCAAATGAAGTCACACCCAAGCAATGGAGAAGACAGTCCAGCAGAGTATTCTTGGTTCAAAAGTGGCGCAGGTTTTAGGGTGACCAGGTGCCTCCTTTTATAGCCTCCAAGGGTTACAGCCGAAACCCTAAGGAGCCTCCAAATGGGCAAGCATGTTAACCATTTGGACAAGGGTTTCCTTAACCCTAATTAGGGTTTCGAAATATGAGTGTATCTACTCATAATTTCGCCAACTTAGGCCTTCCACTGGTTTGCCAGATTATTCAACTATTGAATAAATACAAACCAGTCCCTGCACTTTTAATTAATTTATTTAATCACTAAATTAAATCCAATTAATTCTAGATTAAATCTCAATTAATTATTATAGTTTCTAATTAATATATTAACACTTAAATATATTAATAAACCATTTAATTAATTCTATTGATTTATTACACAATTAATAAATCAACCTTTTACTCTACTGAACTCTATCCTAACCTCCAGCTATGAGGGCAACCCAAATGGACTTTGCTTCAATTAACAAGATAAATATAAATATAAAGATAAAGTCATGGCTTAGACACCTAATCCAACAGTCTCCCACTTGGATAAGTCTATGACTTTAATTTATCTTCTGATTAATTAACAACCTGCAGCTTCCAAGAAACTGCTGCTGAACTCTGACCCAATCAGTTCTGTCGATAGATAAGTGATCATATGATCCTTCGTCCAACAAGATATTTTCAGACACGAGACATGGATTGAGATCAATCTCTGTCTGATACTCTGTTTCCCGATCTCCGATTCTGCTTATGACTTTAAGACTTCTAATTGAACACATCAATTTAGTCCTGGCTGGCTAGCACTTTAGTCAACTTCAAAATCATCGAGAGGCCTACAGATATCTGTTTCCCATCAGGGTCAAGGAACGAATAAGCTTCGACTCATATGCTTGTGTCTTTTACTTATCAAAATCACACACAACAATAAGTTTTATAACATCGAGTTACCGATGCATTTACGCATTATCAATGCACAACTGACTCTCAAATTTCAACTTATATGTCTCCGCTTCAAGATCATACGATATTATCGTCTCAACATTGCTTGTGATGTAATCCATGAAGCAATCTATTGAGCGCGGGTTTATCCAATACTCAAATCTCTATTTCTAAGTACTCATGAATGTTGTAGCAGTCTTACTGCAATGTCTAACTCCTTAGACAATCTATAAACCAATTCATGACAGTCTTCGTTCATACTTACTCCCGAAAAGTATGAGCGACTGTGGACTTTTGAATAATCAAATTATTCGGGAAGTGAAACATGCAAAATTGAAACATAAAATCTGACTGGTGGCTACTATTGCCTAATTACCAAGTCTCCACAAGGTAATCACCAAGTCGGATTTTACATAAAACTATTATCGGTTTCTAGATTCCTTTTAAACTTTTTAATTCATGTTATGTATCTATGTCTATATGACCTTTCACTCTTTCTATGTATCCAAATGTCATACATTGATACACTTTATCCAATCGGACATTCTTCCGATGATATCTCAATTTTGGTCATACCGTCATTCTCACTAACAACTCCATTCTATGTACTGTGACTTTCCATGGTTTTCGGGATTTTTTAGTCCACATGACTACACCTTAAGACTATTTCGAGGTGTTACGATGTGCCGGTGAACCACACGCGCTCCATCGGAATGCCAACGAAATTCTTTAACCATTAAGTCCTTATTTGAAACTCTTTTCAAATTGTTATCAACATTCACCCCAATCATTTTTCAATGATTTCTCACATATGTACAAAATCCATTAAGTATTCCCAGTCAGGTCATATCCTGAATCTGACTCACTATGCTCCAAGCATTAAGTCATCAAGACATGTTCATGACACTTCTGATCGATCTAAGAAACTTGTTGGATTTGATCTAGTCCTATTCCAAACCATTTTGGAATCTTAGGATTACTTATAATCCTTGTGTCACGACTTTTAATATCTATATCCTTTCGGAGACTTTTTCTCATGCATCTTGAATCTTATCAAGATCATGCTTACTGTGGCTAGGTCTATACTGATGATAACATCTATCTGATATATGTCAATGGATTATGTGATTATGTTGCACCTTTTATATCTCTCATGCCAAATTATCACACTTTACAATGACAGGAAACTCCTTTCCTGAGCTATGCATCTTGAGTCTCATCAAGATCATCTTGGCAGAATTTCGATCTATCTCATAGAAGTTTGTAACCACCTGAGCATGCCGTATCTTTATTAAGTCTTTCATAGCGTTCCGTCTCTTAACACCAAGTCGTTACACTTTGTAATGAAAAGAGACGTTTCTTGGAAGCATTATGTAACACACATATAGAGATAGATAATAGCAACGCTCCCACTGGCTTTGACACGGTTATGGACTATTCATAAAATCCAGAGCTTATGGCACATTTTGAGAATCCAAACCTTTCTGACATCTTAATGGATATCTTTCAGCCCTTTCTCAAAATCCAATCCTTTGGCATATTTTGAGAATCTAAATATCCTTTCTTGCGAGATGCCCATGGGGTAATCCCGGGCCCACGTACCTTTATACTGGCATACTCTTGTGAGTCCCCATTAGTGTGTCGGTAATCCACACGCGCTCCGCTAACGACTTACAATATGCAGTATCCTTTCGGATTTCATCTTCTATTGAGAGTGCTTCTCTCGGAGTCAGTTTCTTGACTCTGAGTATCGTCTCACTCAACCAGATGTTTTGAAGGTACGTTTCTGTCCATGTTGATTTCTTTGATGATTCAATTACTCCCACAAACCAGTTGTAAAATCAATCAAACTGTCACATAGACTGTATCTCGTTCTAAGGTTCTCTTTAATTTGCAGCAACCGGGCTCACCAATGCTTCCAAGTAGTCTGATTGTTAATCCGTACCAACTATAGTGTTTTACCACCAATCGGTATGTCACCCCGATCATAACTACTTATGATGGTGATCAGTACTACTGATCAAGAGAAGATTATGTCAGTATTTAAAACAGAAATATGATTTCTACTCTAAGCCTAGTGATGACTAAAGGTTCTTTCACTCGGCTAATCCTGAACTCATTCAGGACTGTCCCAACTCCCACTGTTTCCTTAGAATATGAGTTCTTTCTAAAAGAGCTCTTTCTTTTCTAGGTATAGCGGGATAGCCAGTGAAACGACATTTCTGATTAAGTTCAGGCTGGCCATGAGGTTCGGACGAACACTATAAGACCCTGGACTTTCAATGTACAAGTGGGACAATCCCAGCTTTGCATTTCATACAGTGTCTGCAGAACCTACTTAGTCAAAGGATGTGGTTGGAATATGGTTTATATGGTCTGACTGGTATAGGATTCAATTTATAGGAAACTAATTAGCAATGTATCTCATACATCGAGGATCGAGCTGTTTCGACCAATGCTCCATCATCTTCCCTAAGACACATTATAACTATTAATGTTCTTGGAAGAGAACGAACTGTGAAACCCTTTTCTCAGTATATGTTATCACTCAGGTTCTGTGGATCTTGTACTTCCTTTGAAGTCCTTGAACTGTTCAAGGTTTCAATTCAATCGCTTATTCTGATAAGCGAAGCCATATTCGTTATATCGAATGACAAATATTGTGAAGTATAAGCATTTGTGTTCTGTTTGAAGATTCGAGCAATACACAGCAACTGATGTGTCCGTTGCTCTTAATCTCAATGCCTTTTACATATCTATGTAAACTTATGACTTTGTTAATTCTGTTCAAGACTTGCAATCTTCAGTTGACTCTAAGTCAACTGATTCCAAAATCCTATCCTCTGGATCTTTGGGTGATTCATTTCTTGCCATATGCGCTTAATAAAGAACTTAATCATCATCTGACTCTAAGTCAAATGATTCCAAGGTCCTGTCCAACTGGATCTTTGGGTGATTCATTTCTTGACACATTAAAAACTCAATTCATCATGAGACTCTAAGTCAAATGATTCCAAAGTCCTGTCCTACTGGACCTTTGGTTGAATTGATTCTTACAACATTTATCTTAACAATCATAAGGGACACAATTCCTAAATCCAAACACTTTGGATGTATCAATGTTCAAGTTATTACTAATCATGCATTCAACACAATCATACAACATTTCAAGGATATTTCAAACAACATGTGTTAAAAGAAAATTGGCAATTTTATTAAAACAAAATCCTTGAACAATGTATTATATGATAGACAATGTCATACGCATCTAATAAGCTAATAACATGATTTCAACATTTAACTAAGCTCCAAAACTGCATGAGCTTCAGATCCAATCTGAATATGCTCCTATGCAACAACATCCCACATCCCACAGAGTCCATGCATACAGAGCAAATGTGAGAAACACATCCTATATCAAGGAATTAAGGATCAGGTGTTCTGAGTTTTAAGATATTCCTGAGTTGCCAAACTATTCAGCTTCGGAGCATTTTCCAATCTTTTCGTGACTGTGTCCCACCCTATGGATTCCCAGTTTGAAACATCGAGGAACCGGTCCAGACGATCTGGATCATTTCTTGATGTGTCCTATTACTAGACTCAATCCCGAAGCAGCTGAATCAATGGAACTATGCTTCTCTATGAGCGACTCATACAGAGTCAACATTGAATGCATATCCACGATTGTCTTATCTGGTTTCCCTTCCTGTACATCAGGATGAACGGATCAGCGAGCCGAGCTAATGCTTTAACTCCTAATCAAAAGGGAACCAAATTTATACAGTTCACCTATGTGTCTCTCAGTCTTGAGAACATGTGATCTGGTGCTACTTCCTGCACACTTCAAACTCTTTGAAGATCTTAGCTCGTCCTTTCTAAACCAGTTCATGGAACTTTTCCACAACTAGCTGTGTTAACTTATCTGACCCAGGAATTCTAAATTCCTGTGGAACTCGGGGTTAATGATTAGTAGTATAAGGCAACGAACTCAGTCAGATATGGCATGCCAGCAAAACGGAGAACTATTCTCTATTTATGAAGCCATACCATATAGTTTAGGCCAGTCAGCCTTACCATATGTAGCATGTGCATTCTGAAGCTCTCATAAATGGGTGAAGGAGGAGAGGGAGAAGAATAGACACTTGATTCAGACATCTACAATAACAGAATTTTATTAGTTTAATTAGTCCTTTTAAATAATTACCCAATTTATTATTTATAAAGGCTAGGACCCAAAATGCCCCAACTATGATGTGAAGAGGGATGCCGTAATCACAACATAATAGTCATTAAGGTAGATAATACACTTATCAATTTCATCTTATGAAATTCCTAGATCTGTTGAGACACATTGAACTGTTCAATGGCATGTTTAGTCTCGGATATGCCCCACTGTTTGTGACTGGGATGCCGAGGATCACAAACCGGGTGTGAATAACCATGCAAGTTCACTCGGTACTCTCGAAGTCAATTGCCATCTCTAATTAACGTGCCGGTTAACCACACACGCTCCGTTAATAATGGTAAAATCGAAAAACCCATTGCGACTCTTTGCGGACCCCAGTTGGCGTGCCGGTTAACCACTCACGCTCCACCAACGTTCCACAAAGTGCAATGTGCAATTCCATGGATTAGCACCAATTCAAAATTTTGAACCTAAAGTAACTAGATTGGGATTTATTTAAAGTTCTAGTACTTTCAATTATAGCATTATACTTTTAAGAGGCTTTAGCGGTTCTATCAAACCCGTTCGGCTAACGACACTCGACTGACCAGGAGAGCGGTGGGTAAGAGTGGATACCCATTAGACTGCCATTTTATAGGCAGTCGCCTTATACCCTCTTTATATGACAGTTTTGTGAATGAGGCCTACTAGCGGTAAGACTAACCAATTTTCTTATATATAAATATTAACTTTTAATCATAAATATATAAGATATATTTTAATCTTATTAAAATATTTTAGATTTAATTTTCTAAGAATTTTCGTGAATTTATATATATTTTTCGAAAATTTTAATTAAATCTTTAAGTGATTTAATTGGTCTTTTAATTAAACAATTTAATTAAACTAATTAAATCAAGGGAGGGAATTACTAAAATTAATCAAATTAATTTCCTAACCCTTATCCTAGATCTCGAAATATAGCACGCAATGATAAGGGGTTCCAGTTATTTAATTATCCAATAATTACCAAAAATAACAACCAACTAATCAAGGCAGCAAGCAATTCGCAGATAAGGCAAGGGAGGCTAGGGTTTTTGAAACCCTAGCCACCATGGACGAAAATTAGGCCTCCCAAGGGTTTATTTTCCAAAACCCTTTGATCAAACAAGCAGTTTATATCAATTCACAAGAAAACAAGCCAAGCTCTGATACCACTGAAGGGTTTTCTAGCAAACAATGAACAAATAATATCTTATGGTTCACATGCAACCCTAGAAAGATCTATGTTTTCTTCTATGAAGATAATAAACTAAAATCCTAAGGCCAACAATTATTTCTAAAGATCAAATGAAGAATAACCAACCTTTTGATCTTGTTCTTGAAGCTAGCAGCAAAGAGATCCTGCCTCAAATAAAGTCACACCCAAGCAATGGAGAAGACAGTCCAGCAGAGTATTCTTGGTTCAAAAGTGGCACAGGTTTTAGGGTGACCAGGTGCCTCCTTTTATAGCCTGCAAAGGTTACAGCTGAAACCCTAAGGAGCCTCCAAATGGGCAAGCCTGTTAACCATTTGGACAAGGCATTCCTTAACCCTAATTAGGGTTTCGAAATATGAGTGTATCCACTCATAATTTCGCCAACTTAGGCCCTTCCACTGGTTTGCAGGTTATTCAACTATTGAATAAATACAAACCAGTCCCAGCACTTTTAATTAATTTATTTAATCACTAAATTAAATCCAATTAATTTTAGATTAAATCTCAATTAATTATTATAGTTTCTAATTAACATATTAACACTTAAATATATTAATAAACAATTTAATTAATTCTATTGATTTATTACACAATAAATAAATCAACCTTTTACTCTACTGAACGCTATCCTAACCTCCAGCTATGAGGGCAACCCAAATGGACTTTGCTTCAATTAACAAGATAAATATAAATATAAAGTCATAGCTTAGACACCTAATCCAACAGAATGGTCATACAATGGTGGTGATGGCAGATGATTCCTGAGGGAATTTTGGGGTTTCATTATATAGAAAGTAGAGAGCATATTGAGAGTACTGGGAGGAGCGTATGTGAGAGAAACATCTTATGTGAGAGACTTTAAATAGAAAGGGAAAAATTGAAGGGTCATGTTAAAACAAACGATTTCACAGGAGAAAGAAATTTGTCGGACGATTGTCGTGCTTCAAAGACTTGTATAGTCTTAAAGAATAGTCTTAAAGTTAAGACTTTTGTGCTATAAGAGTCTTGTAAATTATACATGCATTATAATATGTATTATATATATATATATATATATATATATATATATATATATACATATATATATATATATATATATATATATATATATATATATATATATATATATATATATATATATATATATATATACTAGGGGCGTACCCGCGCGTTGCAGCGGCGACAAATTATTTGTTTTCATGAATAGTTTGCGGGTGACGATTAATTTCATTTCGACAAATAGACTACTTTCTTTCGACGACAAGTAGATTTGAGTCGACGATTAATCTCGTTCAGTAAATTATTCATATTCAAATAGCATGCAAAGTGATCGTACTTTCGGAAATTAGGGGTGGCGTAAGCTTCCTTTTGGAAACATGTTCCAAAGAGCACCCGATGTGTGTTTTTTATTCGTCGAATGATATTACGTTAGTTGATGACTATTTTTATTCGTTGGCTCGTTGTAGAAAAGTAGGAAAGATAGATTAAAATTCGTTAGCCGGATGATTATTTTTTTTTTGTTCAAAAAATGTTTATCAAGAACAATGACGAGCCTAAATTTTACTCCCTCCGTCCCAAAATGATAGTCCACTTTCTCATTTTCAAAGTCAAAGCTTGTCAACTTTGACCATCAATATTTTCGTTGTTATTATATAATATTTGATACAAAATATATGAATGGATTTGTGTTGTAAATGTGTTTTCATTGGTATAGTTTTCATCTAATATTATATAGCACAAAAAAATATATTTACGGTCAAACTTGACAAGCTTTGACTTTGAAAATGAGAAAGTGGACTATCATTTTGGGACGGAGGGAGTAATATACAAGGCTGTTTGTAAATTAGTTGTAATTTAATAAGTTCTCAAGCTTTAGAGCATCTGGCTAGTGCAAAAGGGATGGTGGAAAATTTTGGTAAGGGTATGCTTCAAGATATTTAATGTGATTTTTGGCTAAAACCGCATCGCAAACCTAATTATACATTTTAAATTAGAAAAATTAGAAACAAGGAAATCAAAAAGATTTTTTGAAGTATGAATAGTAATATGGGTATGATCTTCTTCTCATCAAGCATATATATATATATATATATATATATATATATATATATATATATATATATATATATATATATATATATATGAGAATGGTATGTTGTTTTGGGTGCTACTATAGATACACCTCATATACACCTTTTAACAAAAGTCAACTACTTTGAACCAATTATATCTTATTTGTACGGAAAAAAATGTAGTTTTAACCAATAAAAAAAGTTAACTTACATTTAGGGTGTATATGAAGTATAATTGGGGTGTTTATTTGGTGTTTTACGTTGTTTTAAATATTGATGGTCTCGGAACTAACAAACTCATCATTTATACCTTTTGAATTTTTATTATTTTGTTGAAAATGTAATTTTTAACAGAATAGTTTTCCTTTTCAAAATTTATAATTTCTAATTTATGCGCAAATAAATTGTGAATACTTATAAACGTCTTGTAAACAAAATTAAAAGTTTGAAGTAAAATTCTCGTTCATTACTTTTAGTAATAATGTAATATGTAAATTGATTTTGTATAATTTAAAGCTAAATGAAACTAAAAAACATAAGAAATAGTGTGATTTTGTACGATATTGTTCATATAATATGTTTGAATATTAATTATGTTAATATTAATATCAACATTATACTAATAAAAATAGTAATAATTAAAAATAAAATTCTTCTACGTATTACAAAAAGACCTCTGATTATAAAAGTAATAGTTTCTTTTGTCTTTTTGCAAATAAAATAACTTATTAGCTATTAGTTCAACTATTTAAGATTAATTTTTATTCTTTTCAAGATCAATATTAGTCTGAGATTGTCATGTACCAAATATTATATAATATATTGGTAAATATTATTTTTCATTAAAGCATATTTATATTGTTTAGCGTTCTTTTAGATTAAAAAGACAAATACATCGTAATTTTTAGTTAAAAATATAAGTATACAATTGTTGGAGTTAAAATAAAAAATATACAATAATCATGTTAATTGGATTATTGTTTACCTTTTTCGCTACAACTGATTTACCAACAAAGCTTAAAAATAGCAGGATTTTATGTTTTAGACTTTTGCGATGAAAGAACGTAAATGAACCGACCTCCGATAATAGTTCTTTAATTATTTTAATTATTTTGATTGACAAAGTTTAAGAGCCGTCAATGTTTTAGATATAGCTTTTTATGATTTATTTAATCATCAAACTATCATGTGTGTAAAGTAAACGTCGATAATCAAGCAAAATTTAAAATTAATTTCTAGTTTAATATAATAGTAGAAGGTTACAAACGTTAACAAATACCAATTTAACACTTTTGGTATAACAAATATTAACTAATAACTTGATTTTTAAAATTATTTATTTAATAATTAATTTTATGTACTTGAGTATTGGGAACGTATTTCCCTTTTTTTACTTTTACTTTTAGGTTTTTAGGTTGTCTATGCAAAAAGACAGTCACAAGTTTCATCAAATAATATATTCATTATTCCACAAGCAAATTTTTTGTACATTATTAGAATGGATCGTGTCTCTTCATCCAATGTATTCTGATGCAATTTCTTGCCAACTCAAGTCAATACCAGGAACACGTAAAATCCAGAAGGACTATTTGTTTATTGAAACTAAAAAAAACTCCGTTCAAAAGAAAACCCAAAAGACATATATAAAAGACCCAGATCCTAAAACTTTGCTAACAAACTCTTAATCAAATAAAACAAAAAAGGATAACAACAACTATCTAGAAATTACTAAAAGATAAATAATTGAATAAAAGTGATAAGGATCGGATCGGTCAAGCCTCGATCGGACCCGGGTCTCGTTCTGGGTCATCGCCATCATTCTCCCCTTCTTCGAAAGAACTCGCCCTCGAGTTAAATGGGTCATCCTCCTCTGGAACAAAGGGCACAAGGTCAGCCACATTGAAAGTAGCAGATACGTTGTAGTGACCCGGTAAATCAATTTTATAGGCGTTGTCGTTGATACGCTTAAGAACTTTGAAGGGACCATCGGCTCGGGGGTGGAGCTTACCAAAACGCCCCTTAGGAAACCTTTCTTTACTCAGATGGATCCACACCAGATCACCCTCGTTGAAAATAACCCGCTTCCTATGCACATTCGCCCGACGTTGGTACACGATGTTGTTATTGGCTATCTGTTCGCGTACCTGGCTGTGAATCAACTTAATTTGTGCCGACCTCTCCTCTCCATCAGCACTGTAATGTTCCGTAACGGGTAATGGTGTGAGGTCCAGTGGAGTGACGGGGTTGCGTCCGTAAACAATCATGAATGGACTCATTCCCGTGGACCGATGTGTGGAACGGTTATAGGCGAATTCTGCTTGGGGAAGTACTACATCCCATTGGCGAGGTTCGTTACCCACAAGGCTACGCAAAAGGTTCCCAAGGCTACGGTTTGTAACTTCAGTCTGACCGTCACTCTGCGGGTGGTGTGCACTACTGAAGTGAAGCCGAGACCCCAAGCGTTTCCACAGCATCCTCCAAAAGTGGCTAACGAACTTGACATCACGATCGGACGTTAAAGATTTAGGCACACAATGAAGTTTAACGATTTCAGCAAAGTAGAGACGGGCGATTTGACTAGCATCATAAGTTTTAGAACACGGAACAAAATGCGCCATTTTTGAGAATCGGTCCACCACCACCATTATGGAATCTTTTTGGCGCTGAGTACGGGGAAGACCAACAACGAAGTCAAGACTGACGTCTTCCCATGGCCCCGCCGGAACTGGGAGAGGGGTATATAGGCCCGCATTTGACTGGTTGGTTTTAGCGATATGGCATGTGCGGCAACGGGCAATTATCCGGGCGACATCGGCACTCATTTTCGGCCAATAAAATCGCTCTTGCACCAGCTTAAGGGATTTATCCCGCCCAAAATGACCAGCCAATCCCCCCTGGTGACTCTCTAAAATTATTGCGTCCCGCAACGAACTCCGCGGCACACACAAGCGATTGCCCCAGAACAAAAACTCATTGTGTACTAAATAGCCTTTAGTAGGCGCTGTCTGGCAGGCTGTCCACAAGGCAGAAAAATCGGGGTCAGCAGGGTACAGGCCACGAAAAACATCAAAGCCATCAACTTGTAGCGTGGTCAGGAGGGCGCGCCTTCGACTTAAAGCATCAGCAACAGTGTTGCTCGACCCTGATTTATGTCGGATAGCAAAAGAAAAATCCTGTAAATACTCGACCCACTTCGCGTGACGGGGATTAAGCTTATGTTGTCCGTTAATAAACCGAAGGGCTTGGTGGTCCGAATACAAGATAAACTCTCCCGGAAGCAAATAGTGACGTCAATATTCAAGGCTTCGAATAATGGCGTAAAACTCCTTGTCATAAGTACTGTATTTTAGTTTTGCGTCGTTTAATTTTTCGCTAAAAAAAGCGATGGGTCGGTTATCCTGACTTAAGACGCCTCCAATTCCGTACCCCGAAGCATCACATTCGACTTGAAAAGTAACCTGAAAATTTGGTAAAGCCAGAACAGGTGCTTCTGTGACTCGCTTCTTTAACTCCGCGAACGCAATATTAGCCGCTGGGGTCCAAGTAAACTGATTTCCTTTGAGGCAATCTGTGATGGGGGCGACGAGAGAACTGAAATTTCTAATAAAACGACGATAAAAAGATGCTAACCCGTGGAAGCTGCGAACCTCCTGAACCGAAGTGGGTGTTGGCCATGTCGTGATGGCATCCACCTTAGATTCATCCATACGTATTCCTTTCCCAGAAATAAGGTACCCCAAGAAAAGAACTTCCTGTGACAAAAAATGGCATTTGGCTGGATTTGCATATAATTTTTGATCGCGGAGAATGGTGAAAACCTGATGCAGGTGTCGAAGATGTTGTACATCTTGACTGAACACCAGAATGTCATCGAAATAGACAACAACAGAATGACCAATAAGAGCTTTAAACACATGGTTCATTAGACGCATAAACGTGCTCGGGGCGTTAGAAAGACCAAAAGGCATTACCATCCATTCGTAAAGTCCATCCCGTGTATTGAACGCCGTCTTCCACTCATCGCCGGGTCACATGCGGATCTGGTGATACCCACTACGGAGATCGAGCTTAGAGAAGATCGACGACCCGTGTAATTGGTCAACGAGATCCTCAAACCGTGGTATTGGGAACCGATATTTAATGGTAATTTTGTTGACCGCTCGGCTGTCGATACACATTCGATAGGCACCTCCTTGTTTGGGTACGAGCAGTGCTGGGACTGCACATAGACTCATACTCTCTCGAATCAGCCCCTGTCTAGGAGTTCGGTAACCTGCCTGTGTAATTCTTCGAATTCTTTTGGGTTCATCCGGTAAGCCGGCTTATTAGGAATGACCGAACCCGGAACAAAGTCGATGCAATGCTGAATCTCACGCATCAGAGGCAGTCTGGTTGGTATTTCGTCTGGGAATACGTCCTTGAACTCGTCAAGGAGAGATTATACTTCCGCTGGTGGTTTCCCTGTTGTGGCATTCTGTTCGGCAATCATAAGGGTATAGATAAAAGGTGGCAAGGAGTGTCGTGTGAAGTCGAGAAAGGCGGATTTGGTAAGAATAAGGGCTTCGGTTCCTGTTTCGCGGGTGTCGAGTGGGGCCAAGAGAATGTTAACGCCGTCTTTTCTAAATGAATACGTATTTTTGAATCCATCATGCCTTGCGCGTCTATCATATTGCCACGGTCGTCCCAATAAAACGTGGCAAGCATCCATGGGGATGACTTCACACCACACTTCGTCCGAGTAACGGGTACCAATAGAAAATTGTACGAGACAACGTTGATTCACCTTGACGACGTTACCTTTTTTTAGCCAAGTCAACTGGTACGGGTCGGGATGGGGTTCCACTTTAAGCCCCAATTTTTCCACCATGCTGGTTGCAACCATGTTTTCACAACTCCCACCATCGATAATAATAGTACAAACCTTTCCTTTAGACGTAGCTCGTGTCCGAAAAATGTTGTTCCGCAGCCATAGTGTGCTATCACCCGCGGGGGTTGTGGTCGTGCTAAGAACTCGCTGGGTAATGAGTGATTCTCCTCTGTCGGGGTAAATGACCTCGTCCGGTGTTTCTTCCTCGTCATCCTCCACATCATATACAGGAAGTGTGTCTTCTGTCAACGTAACAAGTTGTCTGTTAGGGCAATCCCTCGCATAGTGTCCTATTACTTGGCACTTGAAACAACGAATCGGTCGTGAAGAAGCGGTGGATGGAACAGCTGGACCACTTGAAGCCTCAGCTGATTTGATTGGGCTGAGCCGGCTGTTGGGTAATGAAGTTAGAGGAACGGTCGACCCGTCGGCTTTGATTGGGCCCGGTCTAGAAGGCGTACCCTGCCCTTAGTTTTCAACTGTCTTTCCACCTTCAATGTCAGGCTGCAGACATCATTAAAACTCCAATATGGTTGCAGTTGGACAATATCTGAGATCTCGGGGCGCAATGCGCCTAACAACCTTGCAATAATCTGTTCTTCAGGTTCATCAGCTCCACATCTCATACGAAGCCTGTCAAACTCGGCAATTAAATCCTCAACGGTTGAAGTCCGTTGAGACAGGTTATGATATTCTAAAAACGCATCTTGGCGATAATTTGCTGGCAGAAACTTTTCACGCAATAACTTCTTCATTTTCTCCCAGGTCTCAATTTTTGATCGCCCTTCTTGAGCCCTCTTTTTTTTCGTGTGATCCCACCATAAGGAGGCGTACTTCCGTAATTTAATAGCAACAAGTTTTACCTTATATTTGTCTGGGATGTCTTTCAGATCGAAAATACGTTCGACAGTGCTAAGCCAGTCGATGTCGATGAACTCATCTGGTTGAGCTCTGCCATCAAAATCAGGAATATCAATTTTGACCCCCATATTGCGAAGACGGTCTGGTTCGTAGTGTGGTCGAGGGTGGTGAGGTCGCCCAAAACGGTTTCCGTCATCCTCCAAAAAGCTTTCCGTCTCGGTCTCCTCATCATGCTCTTCCTGTTACAGTTCCAGGTCCCGGACCCACTGCTGCAATCTTTCGATCTCTGCGACGTCATGGGGGTCCCTCCAGTAATCCTCGTTGCCTCTGTCGGCGTCTCTACGGGGTTGTTGTCGAGGTGGTCTTCCCTGTCGCGCCATTGACTCCACTGCGCTCTGATACCAACTGATGCAATTTCTTGCCAACTCAAGTCAACACCAGGAACACGTAAAATCCAGAAGGACTATTTGTTTATTGAAACTAAAAAAAACTCCGTTCAAAAGAAAACCCAAAAGACATATATAAAAGACCTATATCCTAAATCTTAGCTAACAAACTCTTAATCAAATAAAACAAAAAAGGATAACGACAACTATCTAGAAATTACTAAAAGATAAATAACTGAATAAAAGTGATAAGGATCGGATCGGTCACGCCTCGACCGGACCCGGGTCTGGTTCTGGGTCATCGCCATCATATTCAATAAGGAAAACAAAAAACACAAACACAAGATGCATAAACAACATTTCACTCATTATACGTATATTCCCTTTTTGCTGCTCTTCCCCAATTCAAACAACATGAAATAAATTTTACTTTTTAAGGTCTAGCTAGAAAATTAGGTCTAATGTTTTATCAAATAATACAAGTTCAACATTTAACTTCTCCAGCCTTTGGTTAGGAAATCAAGAAAATCAACGAATACACCAAACAAAAATTTTTACTTACTACACAAAAAAAAAGTTATTACAATAAACACAAAATCAATTGTATACAAAAAAAACTTAGTCTAAAATCCCTTCCAGTTTTATACAACAAATACATATTTAAAGAAACGAATCCTTCTGCAGACACGTTTAATATATATATATATATATATATATATATATATATATATATATATATATATATATATATATATATATATATATATATATATATATATATATATATATATATATATATATATATATATATATATATATATTGCATGTATGAAAAAAGTCAAAAAGGAGTCGAGAGGAAGCCAAAGAGTTTTTCATCAAAAAGAATTTGAATGATAATCCTAACAGGTAGAAGGAATCACCGTAAAAGAATAAAAATAAGAACAACTAAATGATCGATATTGAGAATAAAGAAAGTTTTTCATCATTTTATTTATCATTTGTTTCATCCAGATCTGAAATCATGAAACAAACACAAAAAACCTTTAGCCATATAGACGCAAATATTTCAAACATATATATTCAAGAAACGAATCCAAGAGTAACCCACGATCAAAAGGAGGGGATGACTCTCACATCTATCTCTATTTCCTTGAAAAATGAAAAAAAAAATAGTTAGATCTTTCCTCGAACTGAAAAGAACACCTAAAAGCCATGTTTTTTCATTAACAAAAGAAAACTTGGTATTCTTTCATAAAAACAATTCATTATTCCAAATAAACGTCCGCACATAGATTTATACATAAACATAAAGAATTATACACATATATTACAACATTTACAGATACATATCTAAAAGATCAAACCATTCTCGGGTTCGGTGGTGGTGGTGGTGGTGAGATATGATAGAGAAAGAGATAGATTTGGTTAGTTACAGATTGAGAAACACGAAAGCAGATGTAAGAATAACATTGAACTCTACTGTGAATCTTCACTCTTTCACTGATTTCTCGTCTCCAGTGGCGTTTGATGGTGGCAGTGAGAGAGCGGAAAAGCAAAACACGTATTCAAATGAAGGGTAGAGGCCGGTGATAGCATGATGGGTCGCTGGTGGTGGTGGATGTCGAATGGTCATACAATGGTGGTGATGGCGGATGATTCCTGAGGGAATTTTGGGGTTTCATTATATAGAAAGTAGAGAGCATATTGAGAGTACTGGGAGGAGCGTATGTGAGAGAAACATCTTATGTGAGAGACTTTAAATAGAATGGGAAAAATTGAAGGGTCATGTTAAAACAAACGATTTCACAGGAGAAAGAAATTTGTCGGACGATTGTCATGCTTCAAAGACTTGTATAGTCTTAAAGAAGAGTCTTAAAATTAAGACTTTTGTGCTATAAGAGTCTTGTAAAATATACATGCATTATAATATGTATTATATATATATATATATATATATATATATATATATATATATATATATATATATATATATATATATATATATATATATATATATATATATATATATATATATATATATATATATACTAGGTGCGTACCCGCACGTTGCATCGGCGACAAATTATTTGTTTTCATGAATAGTTTGCGGGTGACAATTAATTTCATTTCGACAAATAGACTACTTTCTTTCGACGACAAGTAGATTTGAGTCGACGATTAATCTCGTTCGGTAAATTATTCATATTCAAATAGCATGCAAAGTGATAATACTTTCGGAAATTAGGGGTGGCGTTAGCTTCCTTTTGGAAACATGTTCCAAAGAGCACTCGGTGTGTGTTTTTTATTCGTCGAATGATATTACGTTAGTTGATGACTATTTTTATTCGTTGGCTCGTTGTAGAAAAGTAGGAAAGATAGATTAAAATTCGTTAGCCGGATGATTTTTTTTGTTCAAAAAATGTTTATCAAGAACAATGACGAGCGTAAATTTTAATATACAAGGCTGTTTGTAAATTAGTTGTAATTTAATAAGTTCTCAAGCTTTAGAGCATCTGGCTAGTGCAAAAGGGATGGTGGAAAATTTTGGTAAGGGTGTGCTTCATGATATTTAATATGATTTTTGGCTAATATGATTTTTGGCTAAAACCGCATCGCAAACCTAATTATACATTTTAAATTAGAAAAATTAGAAATAAGGAAATCAAAAAGATTTTTTGAAGTATGAATAGTAATATGGGTATGATCTTATTCTCATCAACCATATATATATATATATATATATATATATATATATATATATATATATATATATATATATATATATATATATATATATAGAATAAGGATCAATTTAGGCAAAAAAAAAGGTTGAGATCGTGAAGACAGATCTCATCCATTCAAATTGATATATCAAATGATTACCATGTTGTGCAATTATTATCAATTTATTAAAGTAAAGGGATTAGAGTGTAAATTTTATAAGATGAAAAGCGTATTTTGGTCACTACATATTTCACTAAATTTAACAACTCCTAAAATCTCTCCCTTCTCTCTCCTTTTATCTATCTTTCCGTCTCTCTTTTTTGAAAAACGCAGGAGACCAAGAAAATCCCATAAAACCTGTAACATCCCAAAATTTTAGGGTAAATTTAAAAATTTTTAAACGAAAACTTCAATATAAGAAAAGCCACTTAATTAATTTTCATAAAATTCCATAACTTATAAGTTTAATGAAAACACCCCAGGAATAACAGAAGTTAACGAAATCTCAATATAGCGGAATATTAATTCAAAAACAGTCCTCCAATGAAGCAGCACAGTGTATACACGTCACGCCTTGCTATCCATGGTACCTGATGTACCTGAAACAATAGTTTATATAGGGAAAGGGTAAGCACGAAGCTTAGTGAGTTCCTCAAAATACCATACGATCCATCACATAACATACAACACATCATAACCATTCATATGTCTGTGAGACTCGCGGGCTATCCCTGTTCCGCTGAAGACTCACGGGCAATTCCCGTTCTTGTCTTATCGCTCGCAGGCTTCTCCCGT
The DNA here is from genome assembly GCA_023525715.1 of Cichorium intybus. NCBI lineage: Eukaryota > Viridiplantae > Streptophyta > Magnoliopsida > Asterales > Asteraceae > Cichorium > Cichorium intybus. The sequence goes on along the minus strand of CM042010.1, from coordinate 95,445,976 downwards.
TCCGTCTAATGACTCCCAGGCTATTCCCGTTCCGCCTATTGGCTCGCGGGCTATCCCGTTCCGTCCACAAACAATCATTATCATAGCAATAATTCATACAATTATCATAACAGGTAAGATCACCTTAGTCTAACATATTTTCCTTCCTACGCATGCAATATCACCTATAGTATAGTGAGAAGACTCACCTGATTATAGTTGACTATATCGTTTATCTTTCTCGGCTTTTATTTCCTTCAACTTTAACTGCTAACATAATAAGAAATCTATCATTTCTTAATCCTTAACTATATTGTAGTCGCATCATTAAACTCTTCAATAATTCCAATATGATACTCCATGATTTATCAAGTAAAGAACGGCCAGGTAGAAGATTAGATGGGGTGGCAGGATCCTTTCAGCATTTTAGCCTTTCGGAAAATCCAACAACCAGATCCCAAGTAATCGGCCTAGTCACCGTCCTCGTAAGTAAATCAATCGGTATTATATTCGGAAATTACGAATTGTTATAATAACGACATTTTAAGGTTTTTGTTTACTATTGTTAGAAATTAGTATAATATAACATATGTTATACTTATTAAATATTCTATTTCTTAACACAAAAACTATTTTACAATACCTAATTAAGCTATAGAAAAGTTTGTAGTTACCTTATGACCAGTCGTCGGAACCTATAACTTCTTCGCTAGGCTTTTGAGCTTCCTTCCGCTCACTTCTTACACTCTAGTGCTTAGAAACCTCTATATATTGGATTGAGATTTGTTGGTGTGGTTTATGAGATGTTTTGGGTGGTATTTATACTTGAATTCTTGAATAAAAAATGGCATGACACTTTTGACAAAAGATTTTAATAATATAATTTTGTTGAAATTAAAGGCCTTCTAGAATCAGTCTGTTCAAGACTGGTTTAGCCGATCTTAAACCCATTAAATTCACGTTTTTATTTTATATTCATAATATTCATCTCAATACCTTTCCAGGGATGTATTTTACGTATTTATACGATTTTTCTATGATTTATTATGAATTTTTGAAAACAGACTATCTAATCTGTCAATTCCGAACTAATCAGTAAAGATTGCATTTTTTACCATAGATAATATCATTTTCAACCTTACTATTATTTTTGGTAATTGTACTAGACTCAATGTTTAAACTTTGTGCATTGGTTTGAGGTCCAAACGATTTTTCTAGAATTAATTATGATTTTTCTAAAAACGACACAAAATGCTGATTTTCATATGAAATTGTAACTAAAGTTTTTCTTAGCTTTATAACTACCAATGATCATATAATTCCTAACACTCTTATTTTAAGTATATGTTATAATCAGGATACGGGTCTTACAAGTCTCCCCCACTTATTTGGATTTCGTCCCGAAATCCGCATTCTCGAACGCCTCTATGTATTTCACATCGAGTCCTTGTGTCCTTCAAAAATCCTCCTCGTCTTATTGCCGAAACTTTACAAGATTTAATTATCTTTCCCTTTCAATATTCACATACCTCTGTAATAATGCTTAAGGTCCTATTATTCTCATTCACTCCATACTTCTTTTCTTCTAATTACTCTAGATGTACAAAAAAAAACTCTAACTGTTTCTCACAGTCCCACACATCGACTTGACCGGCTACTATCTACAGCACATATTTAGTACTTTCTAATTAGTTAACCTAGTTAACTTGCAACACCTAATTTTTAACACTATTTCGTATTTATATGAATTCGCATATTTCAACATACATTTGTCTCAATTCAACATTTTCTTTTAAATACTTTTTGGCTAAATAAATCTATATTTGTAAAATCTCCAAATGTTTTTGTTTCTCCGAAAAATATAAAATTTACATCATCTTTTGTAAGTTTTTTTTTTTTTTAGAGTACTGAACACTCTTTAAACTATTTCCATTATATGGAGACATAAAATTTTGTTTTATTTCAAAAGTCTCTTTATTATCTCGTTCTCACTAGAGTCAAGCAGAGAATTTTGAAAAAATGTCACTTGGGGTAGTGAAAAGTCGCATATACTGTAGTTAGTTTGAATTTCGGTAATTAAAACGTGAGGTGTCCTTTCAGTTCTGTGTGTCCTTTCGGTTCCAGCTGCAAGATACTATATATACAGGTATGTAGTATCATTCATTTCCACATTCATTTTCAGTCTCTTTCTCTCTTATCACTAGTTTGTTCATAAACGAACTCATATTTAAAGCCGAGTCATGGAAAACAGATCTTCAATGGGCGATCTGTCGAACCCTGGACCTGGTTTTTCGCAAGGAGAGGGTACTTCAAACCAAGAATTCTTAATAGAGTTCGGTGACTCTAACATTCTAGACATCTATCATCCATACTTCGATTACCTTTCTAATGTTTTGTTTGATTTTGAATTATGGTACAGTCTTCCAGATATACTACCAATAGAGCATCTCCACGATGAGCCGGAAATTTTTCCCGAGTTGAACATTAACTCAGATGATCCGGTGCATGCATCTGACTTTGCACTTGATCAGACTCCATGCCTTCTACGAGGTTAAATTCTTTTGAATGATCCATTTATAAGTATTCTGTTTTGTTTTATCATTTGACATGTGTTATTTGTAGACCCATTTGTGGATGGTCTAACTGAGTACAATCCATTCATCGACGTACCCTCAATGAGCAGTGAGATCATCCCCATGAATCAAGGATTTATGGCTGACATTCAAAATGACAATCAATTACAGACGATTGATAACATCAATATTGATATGAATCCCGAGTTTGGGGTTGGTTTTCAATACCAAAATCACCTTCAGGTGATTCAAAGGAACCTAGAAGGATTTCAAAATCCTGGTATTTTAGTTGAAAACCAACAATTATTACCGATAGAGGCCACTAATTTTGATGAATCAATGTCCATCTTTGGGTCAAAAAATCAGGATCATGTTCAAATGATCCAGAATGATAACAATACAATTGGATTTGAACCTTCTAGTTCAGAAAACATAGCAGGTGGCAGTGGAAGAGGTTTCAGACATTTATTAAGTAGGGAAATAATAGCTGAACACTTTAACGAACCAATTGAGAAAGCTGCGAAGGAACTCAACATTGGAACGACACAATTAAAAAAACGATGTAGAGAATTAGGTATCAATCATTGGCCCCAACGACAACTTACGAGTTTGCAAACCCTTATTGATCGTGCTGAGGTATAGAACTACATTTTTTTTAATTCCTTTATATCATAAGGTTGAAATTACTAAAGTTATTTGTGCCACAGGAATTTGGTAATGAATTTATTGAGGCAACAGAATTATTAGGAGATTTAATACCCAACCTAAAAAAAGAAAAAGAAGCGATAATTGAAGGGTCACAATCGGGTCTAACAGACGGCACAAAGAAGCTAATACAAGCTGCTCATAAGGTTGTATTTAGGAAAAGAAAAATTCAGGAAAAGGGGAAAAATTCATCAAGAACTCATACACAGCAGCAATCTCCGCCATCTAATTCTGGTATGAGTAGTATTAACCCTGGTTTACTCGAGTCTTCGAGTGAGGAGAATTTTTGAGGCTTTGTAGATGACCTAGCCTGGTTTCCTCCTTCTTATAGCTACCCCCAACTGGTTCCGAATTAAAGCCCTTCCTCATCACTGCCCTACTTACACACGCCCCATATGAGTCAATATTTAGCCCCTAATCATGGAGTTACAGGTTCCAACCCTATCGAGACCCCATACCTTGGAGCTCCTCCTCCAATAACTGAAAGCATACCACTTCCAAATCCTCGAGAAGGTACAAGTCAACCTAATGATGACAAAGATTGGAGTGTAGAAGATCTTTTCTCACTTCTTTCTGATTCTCCGGTTTAGGTTAGTAGTTCTGTAAACTTTTCTTAATGTATTAATATAAAGTTGTAGTAATGAATTAAATATATTGACATGTTACTATAATTTTAATAATTTCATCGATTCAGTATAATATTCATGTTGTTCCCTTAATTTCGTATTCCTCCCCTACTTGGACTAAAGTCCAAGTCTGTTTATTCGATTTATAATTTTTTTTACAAGCCCTTACTCTCGAACAAAAACCAAGCCCACTCTGCTCAGCCAACAACTTGCATCAGGGGCAAACACCATTTCAATAAACATGTTTCGATAATGTAGAGACGTTTACATCAACCACCATATGTTACTCATCCGCTTGCGACCCTAGTCAACACCTCTATCGTCAGTTACCTCAATCACGAGCGAGTGATCCAAACTCTCAACCCACACGACTTGATCAATCACTCAAGCAAGATCAATACAAGGGTAGGTAGCCCCACTATTACACAGCACTAGGCATGTACAGAGTCGACTCAAAAATACCCGCTATCATCTCAAGCGTCGCTTTCACCTCTTTGACCGTGAGTTGGAAAACTCACCCTTGCATCCTCTAGTCCCTGTCTGACTTGTGCACCCATTAATTGCATGAAAAATAGCTACCACAATAGCACTTTGACATTCTCCCTTTCAACAGTCTTTAAGCTCAGTAATCAATTTAAGCATGATCGGTCCAACCAAACTGGTATGATTACATCTTAATTGTTCCTACTGAACCTCACAATCAACATTCAACAATCGAATGGATAAAGGTTTACCACATTACATTAGCATTTAAGTCAACTATGCTAGACACTCATATACTCAGCTCCTTGGATCCTTCGTGACGAACTCCTGACTCAAACGCAGATCCTGTGCTTTCGATAGTAGGAGCTCTACTACTACCTTCCACACCTACCCATGTTCGTTCCAAGACCCGTCTCGAAATATCCAATTCGCTTCTCACCGATAATTTTAACACATATGCCCTTACAAGGCATATGTCAACCCTTCTAGGAATACTTGGAATCCCACCCCCACCCTGCTATTCTAACTAAGACGGAACTTCCTCCAGTGATGACAAGTTGTTTCGCGAACTTAGTTGTATACAATATCGAACTAAACAGTCTTTCAAATAAGAGAATCTTCCCTAAAGCAACAACCAAACAAGGAACATGCAATAAGGTCAACTCACACATTCTATGACTATTCAGTCCCTATTGTATACAAGTTAGTGGAAATCTCTAAGCAACCTATCGGCACTAGCATACAGTTCGATTAGCAAATAGCAGATAATAATACAACAATGTGTGATCTCTACCAGGCATTTCAGCAAACATATACTATATGTTTTTTTTTTACATCGACAATATTAAATACTTAACCCTTTTCCCATGCTGGCTTCGGCTGGCGGTACACACTGTGTCTTTAGTTCACCCTTCATAAAACATATTTCTTTTGTAAAAATGTTCTAAGAAAACTCTTAAGCCTCAACTTGAGTCCAGAACTCACTAAGTGAGCCTGATTCTCTCAAGCTGTGCTCTGATACCAACTTGTAACATCCCAAAATTTTAGGGTAAATTTAAAAATTTTTAAACGAAAACTTCAATATAAGAAAAGCCACTTAATTAATTTTCATAAAATTCCATAACTTATAAGTTTAATGAAAACACCCCAGGAATAACAGAAGTTAACGAAATCTCAATATAGCGGAATATTAATTCAAAAACAGTCCTCCAATGAAGCAGCACAGTGTATACACGTCACGCCTTGCTATCCATGGTACCTGATGTACCTGAAACAATAGTTTATATAGGGAAAGGGTAAGCACGAAGCTTAGTGAGTTCCTCAAAATACCATACGATCCATCACATAACATACAACACATCATAACCATTCATATGTCTGTGAGACTCGCGGGCTATCCCTGTTCCGCTGAAGACTCACGGGCAATTCCCGTTCTTGTCTTATCGCTCGCAGGATTCTCCCGTTCCGTCTAATGACTCCCAGGCTATTCCCGTTCCGCCTATTGGCTCGCGGGCTATCCCGTTCCGTCCACAAACAATCATTATCATAGCAATAATTCATACAATTATCATAACAGGTAAGATCACCTTAGTCTAACATATCTTCCTTCCTACGCATGCAATATCACCTATAGTATAGTGAGAAGACTCACCTGATTATAGTTGACTATATCGTTTATCTTTCTCGGCTTTTATTTCCTTCAACTTTAACTGCTAACATAATAAGAAATCTATCATTTCTTAATCCTTAACTATATTGTAGTCGCATCATTAAACTCTTCAATAATTCCAATATGATACTCCATGATTTATCAAGTAAAGAACGGCCAGGTAGAAGATTAGATGGGGTGGCAGGATCCTTTCAGCATTTTAGCCTTTCGGAAAATCCAACAACCAGATCCCAAGTAATCGGCCTAGTCACCGTCCTCGTAAGTAAATCAATCGGTATTATATTCGGAAATTACGAATTGTTATAATAACGACATTTTAAGGTTTTTGTTTACTATTGTTAGAAATTAGTATAATATAACATATGTTATACTTATTAAATATTCTATTTCTTAACACAAAAACTATTTTACAATACCTAATTAAGCTATAGAAAAGTTTGTAGTTACCTTATGACCAGTCGTCGGAACCTATAACTTCTTCGCTAGGCTTTTGAGCTTCCTTCCGCTCACTTCTTACACTCTAGTGCTTAGAAACCTCTATATATTGGATTGAGATTTGTTGGTGTGGTTTATGAGATGTTTTGGGTGGTATTTATACTTGAATTCTTGAATAAAAAATGGCATGACACTTTTGACAAAAGATTTTAATAATATAATTTTGTTGAAATTAAAGGCCTTCTAGAATCAGTCTGTTCAAGACTGGTTTAGCCGATCTTAAACCCATTAAATTCACGTTTTTATTTTATATTCATAATATTCATCTCAATACCTTTCCAGGGATGTATTTTACGTATTTATACGATTTTTCTATGATTTATTATGAATTTTTGAAAACAGACTATCTAATCTGTCAATTCCGAACTAATCAGTAAAGATTGCATTTTTTACCATAGATAATATCATTTTCAAGCTTACTATTATTTTTGGTAATTGTACTAGACTCAATGTTTAAACTTTGTGCATTGGTTTGAGGTCCAAACGATTTTTCTAGAATTAATTATGATTTTTCTAAAAACGACACAAAATGCTGATTTTCATATGAAATTGTAACTAAAGTTTTTCTTAGCTTTATAACTACCAATGATCATATAATTCCTAACACTCTTATTTTAAGTATATGTTATAATCAGGATACGGGTCTTACAAAACCCTAATTATTTTTCATCGTATTCATTGCATCTGTGTTTTTTGATTACATGGTCGGCGTTTTTCTCATTCTACTCCACATCATCACTGTCGCCGGAGCAATTGTAGGTTGCAATTCCGCCGCCGTCGGGTCAACCAACAACTCCATTGTGCCGCCTCCTTCTACCTACTGTGACCAGGGAATGAAATTCTAACATTTGGTAGGTTTTGCTATTTTTTATATAACAATTTAATTATTTTGGTATCTCCCTTCCTGTTTCCATGTCCCAGAAACGTTAATGTGTTTCTTTCGGTGCTTCGAATAAAAAATAAAGCAACCATATTCAGGCTTTGGTTGCTTTCCGATTTAGATATTGACATCTTGTCATATGGTTGACCTTAAAAGTCAAATATCAACTATTTTTTATTCATGACAGTTTGATTATTTTGATACAATAATCTATAGAAACCTTTGTTGGCCCTGGTGTAAGCATGGGTAAGATCTGACTCAGGAAAGATTTCTTGTGGTTTTATTTGACTCAGGAAAGATTTCTTGTGTCGTCATTGTAGAATGCTTTGCTCTGGAATTGTATATATCATCGAAGGTGATGTAGTACGTTTCTTCAATCTTCAGAGATCGTTTGTTCAGAACACGATAGGCCTTTGAGGTAAGAGAATATCCTAGAAATATGCCTTCATCAGCATTTTCATCCCACTTAACTCGTTTCTCTTTAGAGTTAAAAATGAAACACTTATATCCAAAGACATGAAAGAATTTCACATTTGGTTTTCTTTTGTTAAGAATTTCATAGGGAGTTAGATGAAAACGTTTGTTGATGTTCGAACGATTCTGAGTAAAACAAGCTGTTGCAATAGCGTCTGCCCAGAAGTATAGAGGAAGTTTCGCAAAAGAAAGCATGGTTCGTGCATCCTCACATAGAGAGCGATTGCATCTCTCTACTACTCCATTTTGTTGAGGAGTATAAGGGGCAGAGAAGTTATGATAAATTCCTTTGTTGAGAAGGAAATCATCAAGAATTTGATTTTTAAACTCTGTGCCATTATCACTCCTTATCATCCGAACTTGCTTTCGGAGAAGAGTTTCGATCTGCTTGATGAAGTTAATCATATTGATTGCTGCTTCAGATTTTTGCTTGAGAAAGAACACCCATGTGAAACGAGAAAAATCGTCTACCACGACCAAAATGTATTTGTTATGAGCAACACTTTCGATTGCAGAAGGACAACAAAGATCGATATGAAGAAGTTCCAAAGGTTCGATGATCTTTGTGTTGATTATTGTGGAATGACTCTTTCTACTTTGTTTTCCAAGCTCACAAGCATCACACAAGCGGTCTTTATCGTACTTGAGTAGCGGCAATCCTCTTACAAGGTCACCAAGTACAAGCTTGTTAATATCTCGAAAGTTCATATGAGATAATCGCCTATGCCATAACCAGCTATCATCATTCGCAGCTTTTGTGAGTAAGCAAATGGTTGGTTTTCCTTGAATGAGTCTCATATCCAAAGGAAACATTTCTCCTTTTCGTTTTGATTTCAGAACTACCTTTTTAGATTCCTTTTCAATCAACTCAGAACCTTCTTCATCAAATGAAACATTAAGGCCAGTTCCAACCACTAACTGCGAGACACTGATTAAGTTATGCTGAAGTCCTTCAACATATGCAACTTTTCAGATTGAAATTTCACCATTCGTGATCATGCCATATACTTTGATTTTACTCGTTGCATTGTTTCCATAGCTTACTTTTCCTCCATTTGGTAGCGAGCGATACTCTCGTAATTCTTCCTTTCTCCCAGTCATGTGACGTGAACAGCCGCTATCAATATACCATTCCGGATCATACTGTTCGTCACGCAGTACCTGCACAATTTAGAGATATTTAGGAACCCAAACCATTGTGGGCCCATGTGAGAATTTTTGAGAATTAGGAAATACGCTTGATTTTTCTACCCAAAATGCCTTTTTCACAGGAGGTTGATTTTTCTTAGTTTCAATTCGAAACACTTTCATTTTTGTGGTTTGCCAACTTTCGTTAGCAAAACGAGATTTTGAAGGAATGAATGTTTTGGTTACTTGAAAATAATGAGCTTTCTGAGTAAAGGTGTTATCAGTGGGTTTTGGAAGTTTGACTGACTGAGGGATGGGTTTTGGCATTGGTGAAACAACTTGGTGAGACTTGTTGCTTTTGAGAATTTGCTTGCTTTCAGGTTCAGGGTAAAGCTTGGCTTTCCCTTTTAAATCGTTTGTTCTGATGATATGAGTGGGATTCTTTGTCTTTAAGGAAGTTAAGGAAGTTGGTTTTGGTATCGCATTTTGCTTAGATTTCTGAATCGGAATAGAATTGACTTTCTTGGATATGTTTAAATCGTTTTTGTTTCTCCAAAATTATTTTCTTTCTTTTAAATTCTTTTTGTACCTGGCATTCATTTGTTTCCTTTTGGCTATTAGCTCTTCAGGAGACTTATGAATGCGAGATGTTGAACAACCGTTAGAAACAATCTTGGGATTGCTCAATTTTGAGTTCGGAAAATTCTTTGTGCCCCATGAGTCATGTTGCGAAACTGAATTTTCGCAATTCAACGATCCAAAGATATATTTACCACGAGACTTCCAAGAAGTCAATTCGGAAAGACCTTTGGTCTCATCTGAGTTGTTAATTGGTTCTGACCAAAAGAAAGCATCACAAACATCGGAATTATCGTTATCAACCAGGACTTTAAGTTCAGTTACATCCTTAGAATTCAGACCTGGTTTAACAAAAACTTGATTTGAAACTGTCTGAATTTTTGGGAAAACAGTGGCTTGTTCGTTTAAAGCTTGCGATCCATTATTTTTAACAATTCTTGCGAAAGCTACTGAATTTTCGGAAATGAGATTTTTCTTAGATTCAGTTGAATTGTTTATGAATTCCGAACAGTCAATCTCTTCCTCCACAAATATCTCACTCATTTCACTTTCATCAAAATCAGAAATATTCTCATTAATGGGAGTATTATCGGAATTTAATTTAGAGCATAATGAGTGAAAGTTCTTTAAGGTTGCTGTTTTAATTTCCTCATGATCGTTTTCAGATAAATATTCTTTAACCATGTTTTTATGTTCTTTGGACTGAATGTAACTTTCAATTTTGTCAAGTCCAATTTGATAGGCTTCCGAAACATCGTCAGATGAAACAATAGTTTCACACCTGTAGCATTCAGCATCAATTTCGTCCTCTTTCAATTCAAGAAAGGGCAAAATCATTTTGTGTAAACCCCTGCCTATATCACAATCAAGGTGCAATTGAGTAATATTATTGTAAAGACGCTTTGCAATTAGACAAAAAAGGTTCCTCTGTTTAACAAGAACCAAATTATCTCTTTTGACATAAATAATATCATCTTTTGCTCAAACTAACTCACTATCCAACGCCTCGATTCTCATTCGCCTTTCCTCATTCTTATTCGATACCCTGCTCAATTGATCATTTAAGTTAGAGTTACTTAGACATGTTCTTTTTAAGCTATCACTCAAACTAGAAACAGTGAATCTAAGATCATCTAATTCATTATCATATCTGGAAGAGCAGATATTTAAAGATTTTAGGATAGAGTGTACCTTGTTGACCACAGCTTCACATTCTTCTACCTGTTCCGAAATAGGCTTGGTAGCGAAACAACTTGCTGTAGTTTGGCACCCATCTGTAGAGTACCCCCTGCTTTCGGAATGGTCAGCCTTCACCATTAAACATCGACCATGTGTTGGGTTTCTCACTTCTTCATCTTCAGAATCTGTTGACCAGACCTCAACGGCACCAAACTCTCTTTCTTCCTTCACCACAAAGGCTGCTTTGGCAGTTGAAGTATCATTATTTTTCAATTCCGCAATCTTCTTTGCGTAGTATCCTTCGTCCTTGACCTGCTCCTTCTTCTCAGTCTGCTTTCGGAGCAAGCAGTCTTTTACAAAGTGATTTTTGCCTTTACAGTAATGACAGTCGTAGCCAGAATCACCAACAAGCTTCTTTTCCTCTTCATTTTTCTTTTTTTGATTATCCTCCGATTTCTTCTCAGAATTGAAGCCTCCCTGTCGACTTCTGCTTTTGAACTTTGAAAAGTTTTTCTTGAAGAACTTTTTGGGATTTGAGACCATTAAGGCTTTATCTTCCCTTGTCAGATCATCATCGGAAAAATCAGATTCGGAATCGACTTCGGCAGTCTTCTTTCCTGCTGCGACTAAAGCAAGTGAACCCAGACTAGCAGTCACTTTAGCTTCTGAAGTGATTTCTTTTTCATGGGACTTAAGAATTCCCACCACTTTAGCCAGAGTGTAATTTTTGAACTGCTCATGCGCCTTGATAATTGAGACAATAGCCTTCCATTCGGAACGAAGACCATCCAAAAAGGTGACTTTTTGCTCAATCACAGTTCGAGCAATTTTGTATTTCAGCAAACGACTGAGAAGATGATTGTAGCGATTAAATGTTTGGGTCAGAGTTTCTTCTGAACCTTGTGCAAAGGATCCGAAATCAGAAAGAAGAGTGGTTTGAATTGAGTGCTCTAGATCAGCATCTCCAGAGTACAATTCCTTAAGCCTATCCCAAATATCTTTCGCTGTTTCACAAGAGCTTACCAAACGAAGAGTGTCTGCTTGAAGAGCAAATCGAATAATTCTGAATGTCTTGATATTGCACATCAGTTTATCCTTTTCGTCTTGTGGGATATCTGTGTGAGTGACAAGAAGATTGTTGTATTATTTTAGGGTTTTAATAACCCTCCTTGTGGTTGTATGAGCGTAGGTTTCTTCAGTAATGGCTTGCCATATTGTTGCTCCATGTTCTTCTATCCCAAGAACATAATCTTCAAAGTGCAACGCCCAGACCTCATATTCTTGAGTAAAGAGAATTGGGGTCCTGGTGGTGGATCCAATATTGCTTGATAGATTGAAAGATTGAGTGTGTGAATCGTCAAAATCCATGTGATCTTGCTTATGGTTTGAATCAGAAGTGTAATAATAAATCAAAAGAATATTCTAATGTAAAAATCAAGGTCTGATATCTTAAATCGATCAAAACGATGAAGATAATCAGAGGTAGATCTGTGAATAACACTATCTCCCGCTCTGATACCAATTGTTGAAACAAAAAGAGTGGATCTGGATTCAAACAATGCGGAATAAGAATGATAAACAAGAAACAAGAACATACGCTATGTAGAACTGATGTCAAATCATTGAATTTGCAACTCGAGAACAATTCAAAGAGAACTATTCTGTATGAGTGCCGTAAAAACGATTACAAAAGTTAACCCTAATGAGGGTACGTGCATGTTATATATATAAGACTAAGTATGGAAGGACAGGCCCATTCCATAACCGATAAGCAAATCTAGTGGCGCAAAATAAGGAGGCAAATCAGGTTCGCATCTTTGACTCAATCTTATTAATGACTCTACAATGGACAATTCCTTAATGGCCTTTAGAATCTGTATGAGTACGTACACTTCAATGTGGACAGAAAATTTTTAATCAAGGGTTCTCTAGAAAGCCATGAATTCCAAAGAACATTCCGATTATGTTTTCATGAACTATTTCACTCTAACTCATAAGGAAATAAGCTTTGAAATTAAACACAGTCAAAAATTGTTTGGGTCTTTATTAGAATTTGTTAAAAAAACACTCTTGCTTGGGGACAAGCAAGGCACAAGTGTGGGGTGTTTGACAACGCCTAGTAATATCAAATATTTTAGTCATTGTTGAGCCCTATTCTTAGTGGAATTATATCATATATATATCATGGTATTCTCACTTTTCGTGCCAGCACTTGTTTGGAAATAAATAATGAAAACAGGGACCAAAAGCGTGCAATTTGGAAGAAGTTTGAAGATCAAGGCAAAATCAGGTGAAGACGTACGCGCGCCGCGGGATCCACTTATGCGCGGCGTGGCTTCGAGATTTTTACAACTATAAATAGAGGCTCTTAGGTCGAAAAAAGTAGCGAAGACCTGGTGTGAAATCGACCCCCAAGGCTCTTTGACTCCGAGATTTAGCTTCAGCAACCATCTTTTGGTATTTTCATGTTTTTATCTTTAATTTTCAATTAGTTAAATAGTTAGTGATAGTGGGCTAGTGTCTTTAGGAGTGACAACCATTGACATTGAGTCTTGATTTCTGTTTTTGATAGTTTGGTTACTGTGTTGGACCCTTTGGATCTGATTTAGTTAATGCTAATCATTTGGTTTATGTTAATTGCTCAGTTTTTTGGTGTTTATGCTTGTGAATGAATTTTTGAGTGATTGGATTGTGTTTGATGTTGGTTTGACCTTGATTGTACTAAATCCCATTTCTGATTTCAGTGATCAATTAGGGTTAGTTATTGATTTGGATTTCAGTTTAGTGAATGCTTGCTTGGAATTGTTTTAGTTTATGATTTTTGGGATTGTTTGGCAAAAGTTAGGAACTAGGTCCTCTGACTGTAGCGTGACACTGCAGTTGGTAATTTGTCACCTGTCTCGACCACGTAACTCCTGTGGATCGACCCTGACTTCCACTGTGCTAAGTGTGTGTGTTAGGTATTTTCTTATTTTTGACCGCATGACGACCGCTGCGATGTCAACCAAGATCCAAAACGTCCAAAACAGCAAGTAATCTTCCAAAAATCACCAAAATCTCTAAGATCCAAACAAAAGTTTCGAAAGATTAATACCAAACCACCCAAAAATTGAGTTTTTAGGCTCTGATACCAATTGTAAGTCCGAATCCGATCACACGGTATCAATCTAACACTCAATGGTACGGAAACCCAATGAGTGAATCAATCAAAACACAAGAACGAGGAGATTTACTACCAATGTTCAATGCACTCTATTAATGATAATAGACAGGTACATAAGATTCTTGATTGCTTGAATGCAAGAATATTCTCTCTATAATGCACGCACTCCTAAAACAACCAACATAGCAATGACGGCTACCTAGTCTATATATACCTACGCATGATATCAGCTAAACCCTAAGCCCATAAGGCAAAAGCCCACCCAAAACGTGAGCATGGCCCAACCGAAAACTAAGTAATTTCGGTCATCATGACCGAAAACCCTGGACGATTTCGGTCCAGGCCGAAAACTAAATTCAGCCCAAATAAATCTTCATTTTAGCCCAGAAACTCTTGGATTTGGTCTGAATAAATGCAAAGATTAAACCAACAATAAATATGGCCTAACATTTTCGGTTTTTGTTATTTCGTGCGATTAAGGGTTCTGGATTGTAGAACACCGTTGACCACATGGATTAGATTTCATTCCTGATTTTAGAAGCATTCGACTTTGATTCGGGGTTTTATTTTAATGCAAGTTTGGTTGGAAGCTATTTCATGTTCGTTTATAATTCCGGTTCGATAATCGTTGTCGTTTGGATTGATTGTGTAGATTTTTCGGGTTCTGATTTCTGATTTGGATCTCGAAATCAGATTCGATCGAGTGTTAATTGGATTTAAGCTTAGATCAATAGTCCGTCTTTTGCATTTTCGAGCTTTTTGGTTCTTTAAGTGTATGAACAGAAACCGTCTATAGAGTGACACTATAGGTTGGTCGAGTTTTGAAACAGATTGTCGTCCACTGACTCCACGGTTCGACCCTTACTTACTGCTAGCTTGTGGGTTGGTCTATAACCATTACGAGAATGATTGCCATAATGAATCATTTAATGACAATGGGTATGGAAATCTGGATCAGTACGAAAAAATGGGTACACCAATCAGAACAGATGTGAGAAATATGGGGGTCCGACCAATAACTATTATGAGAGTGATTTCAACAATGGATCATTCAATGACAATGGATAGCGGACTGATCAGCCGACTCAATCTGGAAATTACAATGAGTCGTGTTTTGTGAACGATCAGGATTGAGACCCTTTCGTTCAAAGCGATGTTGGACCAAATATTGGAAATAATGGCCGAAACCCTTCAAGTTCAATTAAATATGGATATGGTCAAATCCCTTTTGTTAAATGCAAAGTTGGAGCTGGCTTGGGAATTGGCGATCGAAATCGGTCAAGCAGTGGATGGTTAAATCCCTTTTGTTCAATGCGAAGTTGGAGCTGGCTTGGGAATTGACGATCGAAATCCGTCAAGCGGTGGATGATCAGACCAATGGTCGCCAGAAATATGGGAACATATGGGATTTTGCGCCATACTCGCCAGAAACTAAGGCGAGTGATTTTGATACCAATGATATTGTGTGTGAACCTGCATCACTTGAACATGTGATGGAAGGTCATACACCTTGGGAAAGTCGGGAGACTACCGAGATGGTTGTTGATGAGGAGGTTGTAGATGACAATACTACCCCTGGCTCAACAACTTTTGATGTTTTTGAGAAATTTGAAAGTCGAGATCTTGTGATGAGTGAATCTATACCATCAACAGACAATTTGTGCGAAGAGAAAGTTGAGGAGAGGGTTGTAATTGGCAATACTAACCCCTACCCAACAACTCCTGAAATTGTTGAAATTGCTAATACTTTTGAAATTCAAGATCTGGTAATGAGTGAATCTATACCATCACCAGATAACATGGTCGAGACGGTTATTGAGTGAGGGGGCGTAGATGACAATACCACCCCCACCCAGCGATTTTGAAAATTTTAAACAATTTGAAAGTAAAGATTTGGTGATGAGTGAATTTGTACAATCACCAG
The DNA here is from genome assembly GCA_023525715.1 of Cichorium intybus. Lineage (NCBI taxonomy): Eukaryota > Viridiplantae > Streptophyta > Magnoliopsida > Asterales > Asteraceae > Cichorium > Cichorium intybus. The sequence goes on along the minus strand of CM042010.1, from coordinate 95,430,119 downwards.
ACAAACCCAGTCGCTCATTCTTGGTACCGGTCCACCTATTGGACGATGACCAAGAAGATGATAATGACGATGTGGTTTTTGAAAACAAGCAACATAATTTTGTCGCCACTCATGACCCATTAATGAGTGGAAAGTTGGATGTGATCAATACCATCGATGAGGACATTCAGGAGCATACCAATATTATGCCCTCCGATCCCATCCGATTAGAAAAAATTTATTGGTGCTGCAGGCCAAAACCGCAAGCTGCAGACAACACGCAATATGCGATCAAAAGACGATTCACAAAACAATTACTGGGAGCGGCACTGGATGCGCTCCACGTCAAACTGGTGGTTTTGAAGAGACACCGTGGAAAAGACCGAGCTCGGAGGTTTAAAGAAAACTCCAAGCATTCACACAGAATAATCGGAAGACGGCGACCGGTCAGCAATAGTAGAATCGGCAAGCTGGAGGAGTAGTGGGTCAACGAAGGAACGGTGGAGGCTGAAATTTAGCGGAGACAAATGGAATACGACCCATCGTAGCCGCAGAAGGACGATCCAGCTAAAAGACCAAGCAAAAGTAGCGCTTTCGGGAGGCAACCCGACATTCTCGATAAGTATTTTAATTTTTAGTTTAAATTTTTAATTTTTAGTTTTTAGTTAAAATATCACTCGGAATAATTTTTCAAAAACGACACCGTCTGGCCAGAGTGTTGGGTGGTTCACGGTTTTTAAATAATTGACAAAAAATCACGTACGAACGTTCATCGTGCCCCTACACTTGCATTATGGCGACCTATTCACTGCTGCGCCCCGACTCCTAGATTTCATCGAGAATGGTACGAGCAATCGATTTTGTTACGTATGAACCCAACAAGCAAGAAATTCACCGTTCTTAAGGGGTAAGTCTTTTCTCCCTTGTTTTGAAATTTTTATTTGTACAATGGGGACGTTGTACGTTTTAAAGTGTGGGGTGGGGACGATCGAAAAGAATTTTTGAATTTTTGCAAAAAAAGTCATAATTTTAAATTTTTTAGCAATTTTCAAAATTTTTATGAAGTTGTAACTTGGAAACGAATAGATTTTGAATGTTATAGCACTATGATATTTTTCAAGAAATATTGTTTAGTTGTTATCATGCTAGTTTTGAGTTAAAATAAGTTGAGTGTTTTAGAAAGTTATGAAATTCTGGATTTAGAATATCTTAGGATTGGGATTCAGGAAGGAAATATCAATCAGTGGCCTTCGTTGTTTGAGCCGGTAGATCTTAAAAGGGTGTCATGTACGCCATTTATGCACCTCACTACCTAAGATCGTCTGATTTGGGATAGTATTTTCGAAAGCTCGTTACGCGAACAACATCGAAAGAAATGGATAAGTCCTTAACGGCCTTTAGAATCTGAATAAGTAAGTTTGCACAAGTGTGAACAGAAAAATTGTAATCAAGGGTTCTTTAGAAAGTCGTGATTCCCAAAGGGTATTTGTTAGAATTTGTTAAAAACTTTACTTGCTTAGGGACAAGCAAGGCACAAGTGTGGGATGTTTGATAACGCCTAATAATATCAAGTATTATAGTCGTTATTGAGCTATGTTTTGAATGAAATATACTTCTGAAAATACGATATTACTCACGTTTTGTGTTGAGGGTACTTGTTGCAAATTACAGTAAATACAGGGTAAAAAGTGAAAGTTTTGGCAAAGTTTGGAATGCTTCATCTTTGACTTAAGATTTCTTCTCATTCTTTTTGCAAAGCATACAGTCTTTGGCAAAGTGGTTCTTGCCATGGCAGTAATTGCAGTCATACCCAGAATTACCAGAAACCTTCATTTCAATCTTCTCAAATCTAGCTTGTGGTGTTTCTGAAGGCTTTGGAGCAGCAGGCTTCGGAGCCGAAGAGTTTTCACTTTTTGGAGATGGGTTAGAAACAAATTCAGGTTATGGTTTCGGAGTGTAAGTGGGTTTGAAATTGTTCGAGAAGGGTTTTCCAGTTCCTTGACGATTAACAAAGGGTTTCTTAAACCTTCGGTTGTTTGCAACATACAAAGCAACCGATTCACCAATTTCATTTATCATGAAGCCATTGGATTTGTCTTCATCTTCAACATCCTCAACATTCGAAAGAAGAGCCATAGATCCAACATCTGCAACTTCACTTCTTCTACCAACGATATCTGGTTCATGAGATTTCAACAAGTTATACAAGGCAGCAAGTTTGTATTCCTTGATGTTCTCATAAGATTTAACCATCAGCATGATAGGACGCCATTCCTTCCTGAGGTTGTGCGGGAATTTGATATTCACTTCCTGTTGACTTCAAAGTTCACCATATTTCTCAAGAGTGTAGATGATGTTGTTGTAGCGTTCATAAGCTTGTTCTAAGGACTCGTTCTCTCTCTGCTGAAAATTTCCAAAGTCAGCAAGAACTTCAGTGACTATGCTTGATTGAAGAGTTGTATCACCAGCGAATCTCAATGCAAGATTATCCCATATTTCCTTTACAGATTTAGCATTTTGAATGTGGTGTTAGACATCAGGACCAAGGCCACTTCTGAGTTCTCTCATGGCTCTATCATCATTTGAGATTTTCTTCAGATTTGCTGCCATGATCACCTTAGCATTTCTCCTTCAGGTACAACAAATCTAGCACAAATATCTGTGTGAGGTCCTTCCGTCACAGATCTCCACAAATCATTGTCGAGACCATTAAGGTAGTCCTTCATACGACCAGTCCAATAGTCATAGAAGCTTGGAATAAGAACAGGAGCTTCAGTTGATGAACCGATTAGGTTGGCATAGTTGAGCATATTTGCATAAGCAGTTGTTAAATCAGTCATTGTATCGAAATGCTTGTTTAGAATCGTTTTTCAGAAGAAAAAAAAAACTTGTAGGAGAGAGTAGGAACAACTTGCGGAAATCTAGATCTAAGAACAATTCAGATCTAGAAGTTGTAGTGATGAACAATGAACTTTCTCTCACGTGTTTTCGATCTGAAACCCACTCTGATACCACTTGTTGAGTAAAGATTTCGAGCAATGAAATAAAGAGTATGAATATTATAAAGGTATGATTCAATCAACAAGAACAAGAACAAGTAATAAGATGAACAGATGAAAATGAGTAAACAAGGTGTCTAATGCTTGATTAATCTTTTAGGGTTTTACAAGTTTGGTGATAAAGAAGCACACCCAGCCCAGATCCAATATCTTGATATTTATACGTGATCAGGATATGGATAGTACAAAATAAAGTAATAATACAATGAGAGAATATTCTAACAGAGTACTAGCCAATCAGAGAATGTCTACGTGCACCACTAATTCTGACATCACAACGTGGGAAATGGATAAGGTTGGTTACGCGTGTCTTCGGAACCTCCGGTGCTGATATTGCAATCTTGTTAAAACAAATTACAATTAGCTTAGGTACCTACGAATAGCTACATATAGATTGGTCCCTTGTGTTCCATGATAACTTCTTTTAAGTATTTGTAAATTTTGCAATCACCTATTAGAGAGTAGGATTATTTTTTGAAAAGTTGTTTATTTATACTTAAAGAATTGGGATGCGAAACTTAATCCAATAAGCTGCATATTAATATCTTTTTAACAAACTTGTGATATGTAAAAATGTCATAATCGTTAAGTAAAAAAATCACTTATAGAATTAACAACAAATAAATAAATAACTACTGTTTTAGGCACATGTATAAGCATTTTTGTTTAGATGAAACAATACACTTTTAGTTTTGCATGATTACAAAAGACTTCATGGCATAACAAAATATGGCGAATACATTTGCACATAGGATGTCATCTTCCCAAAAGTGCGTTGCTAGAAAAAGCAATTTTTGGCTAAAAAACATTGGTCTTGAAAGTCGGGTTGATAAAAAAATGCTTTGTTTAAAAGTAAGTTGATAAAAAAACTATGTTTAAAAGTATTTTGCTAAAAAAAACATTTTTGTTTAAGTTTGTTGCTAAAAATGGCGTTACTAAATAAAATTGTTACATAAAACTACATCATTTTAAAGTAGATTGCTAAAAAATACAATTATTAAAAGTAGGTTACTAAAATAAACATTTTTTGATAAAAAAACATGGGTCTTGAAAATCAAGTTGCTAAAAAACGTTTTGTTTAGAAGTTGGTTGGTAAAAAGACCATTGTTTCAAAGTAAGTTGCTAAAAACCCATTTTCTTTAAAGTTTGTTGCTAAAAATATATTTACTAATAAATTTGTTATTGAAAAAACATCGTTTGAAAGTAGGCTGCTAAAAAATACATTTTTAAAAGTAAGTTGCTAGAAAAAACATTTTTTTGATCAAAAAACATCGGTGTTGATAAAAAAACTTTATCTAAAATTAGGATGATAAAAATTTTTTTTTAAATAAGTTGCTAAAAGTACACTTATTAAAAGTAGGTTGCTTGAAAAATCAATTTTTTTCCAAACCCACATTGGTCTGGAAACTAAAGTTGACAAATAAAGCTTTGCATCAAGGTATACTCGATCATCGAGGTATACCACTTTTAGTTTCCAAATGTTATGTCTCTAAACAGGTGGCCAAATTTGCATCATCAGTACGGGTGTTGTGTAATTAATTAAGGGATTCAAAGCCACACAAATATTTAGTTTTAGTTTTTGTCCCCATTAATCTATTTTCATGTTTTAATAGCATCAAGGCCTTGATTTTATTAAGGTAGGGACTTAAAGTCGACAACTAAACAGAAGGGAAGGAAACAAAGAAATGTCTGATGATGCATATCACAAAGAGATTCACGATACTTATGGTGAAATAATACATGGAGGCGTGAATGGATAATTCTTTGTTTTGTTGTAGGTACTTCCATTCCACGACCTAACACTTACAAAACAATAGTCACAATTTACTTTATGAAAATAAAACATCAAATGCACATTGAAAAAAGGGGTTAAACCTGGAATCAGCTTGAGGAACTATGAAAAAGCTTTTGGATATGTTTAGAAAGCAGCCTTAGATAGGGTTTTAAAGCAGTACTTGGTGTATTTAGGGAAAATGACTTAAATGGGTAACTATCTTTTCGGATTGTTCACATATGGATAACATTTTATTTTTTGTACTCATTCACCCATCGAACTTCTTGACGGTGTTCACATCTGACCATTATGACCGGGTATCTTTAGTTTACTGCTGAGTTGGCATGTATGCAGGCTTATGTGGAGTCTACGTGGCAAATTAACCTTTATATTACACTTTTTTGCCCTATACGAATTCAAACCACAGATCGAAAACAGCCATGGCGGCTTCTTCTTCTTCATCAACTTCTTTCTCTTCTCGCCAAAAAGACGACGTTCAATTGAAACATCCATGTGGTTGTGGGTTACCCTTTCGATTGAGGACTTTGCGAACCCCAACAAACCCTGGACGAAAGTTTAGAGTTTGCCTAACTCACTGGTAAAGATGAAATTTTCGACATTAGGTTTAATTTGTCTTGCATAACGATGCAGCTCATTGTTACAGAAGGAGAACACTCGAAAATGCGACTTCTGGGAATGGGCTGATGATGAAACGCAAGAGATCAAGAGGGACAAAAAAGGCATTGAAGATTCGAGTAAAGGCACTGAAGATTCGAGTAAAAAAGACGAATTTGGAATCTTCAATTTGATGTTGAAAATGTCTGCTTTGGAACACGAGATTAACATATGCAAGATGAAGATGGAAGAAGAAAAATTGACTGTTAGGCAAGAGTTAGGGAAGCTTAATTCCAAGATTTTTACTCAGAAAATTGTAATTGTAGTGATGTTTATTTTGTTAGCTTATAATTAGAGAAGGTTTTAATGGAAGATGTTTCTTTTGTTACCTTAATTCCAAGATTTGGTTGTATCAGAATGTCTTATTAGACTAAGATATGTGTTAAGAACACTGAAATATGTTAAGAGGACAGAATGTATACAAATATCATTAAACAACATTTAGCTTAATTCAACACTTGTATGTTAAGAAGTATGTTAAGAGGACAGAATGTATACAGATATCATTAACCAACATTTAACACAATGTTTACAAAAGACTGTGCTAATTACAAAAGTTGTGCCCAAGTTTGTGCCCTACTGTCTTAAAGACTGTGCTAATTACAAAAGTTGTGCCAAAATCTGTCCCCCACTGTCCCAAAAACACATTAAACCATAACTACTCCACTTCAAGTGGTTGTTCTTGACTGTTTCCTTCCTTCGACCCTACATTCTTACCCAGCTTACTTAAGGTGATTCTTTCTGATTTTCTCCTAATCTTCTTTTTAGTTTCCTCCTCTTCCACACCAACCTCCTCTTCAACCCCCTCTTGCATAGTAGGTTCCAGACCAACCTCCTCTTCAACCCCTTCTTGCACAGCAGGTTCCACACCAACCTCCTCTTCAACCCTCTCTTGCACAGCAGGTTCCACACCTGATCAAATACAAAAAATTATTTGCTTACCCATATCTTCAACCTCTTCATCCGGCACCTCCATATCAGCCCAATCAAGGACTGGTTCATTCTCATGGTCAATGTAAACATTCATTCGGAACTCATTCTCATCCTCGTAACCCACTTCAAGGAACTCGACATAATCAGCATCATTTCCGAATCTTCTAATCCCCTCTGCTAGTGTTTCATGCTTAATGCAGTAATACACATCATCGCACCTTGTTTTGCATAACTTTCCAAGAAACTCTTTGAATTCTCTGAGAAAGAACAAACTAAAATCAACATCACGAACTGACACTCGAACTCCACCCAAGTACGTTAATGGCTTTGGCGTAAAAAATCTGTTGTAATGTATATCGACTTTCAGTAAGTTAATCGACGCAGACTCCTCCTCCATGTCATCGTCGTCTTCAATTGAACTCGTTAATGCTATTTGGAACCATAATTAATGCTTTGAAGAGTTGAATTTCACATGGGTGTGTCGTAATGGCACCGTAAGCGCTTGATTTTGAACCCTAATTGATCGTTGAAGGGGGTAATATCCATGTAATACGACACATAAGCAATAATAGCCACGTAATACAACGAAACCGGGTAAAACCGGAGGTACCCGCTCATAATGTTCAGATGTGAACACCGTCAAGAAGTTCGATTGGTAAATGAGTACAAAAAATAAAATGTTACCCATATGTGAACAAGCCGAAAAGATAGTTACCTATTTAAGTCATTTTCCCGATGTGTTTATTGGAAAAAAGGATGACCACATACTCATCGCCAGATACGAAACCATACCTAAAGTTTGCGTGAAGGATATATCAAACATTGTGTATGGGTCCATTAAGGTACACTTTTTTCAGTGCTTTATTTATGGGTTAATGACTTGGGAGGGTAATTTACTTTTCCAAATGTTCACATTAAGGTAACAATGTTTTTTTGTTCACGTTTACCCATTTAACTTGTTATACCTATTAAAAAAGGGTAATATGACCGGCTCGTGGGGGTTTTCATGACTTGAGACGGTAACTTACTTTTCAAAATGTTCACATTTAGGTAACAATGTTTTTTTTGTTCACATTTACCTATTTAACTTGTTATATCTGTTCAAAAAAAGGTAATATGATCGGGAAAACTCCACCAGCCAAATATACAATGTTATACATAGGTAGATTTTTCAAAGGATTTAAATGATATTCTGTACAAATATTTTATGTATTAGGGTGGACGGTGCAAACACCGTCGAACCCGCTGTTGGCCGAACCAGCCTCAAGCCGCTGCGGACTGTGCAGAAGCCAACGAACCTACCACTGCCGAACCCACCTCCAACCCGCTGCTCAACTTGCTGCCCCCTTTTCCTTCTTTGCCTTCGACTCACAACGGCTTCATAACCCCGCCATTTCTCCTCCTTGAACCTGCCGCACGCCGAACCCGCACGACACCGGCGGTGCCATACCGTCTATATCACGAACCCGTGGGCGGTCTTGCCCTGCTCCGTCCACCCTTATATGTGAATATTGAGACGAATGTAACCAGCAAACATGTACATGTTATTTTAACTTTGTCTCAAGGTTTTGAATTACAAAGGAAGTTACTACACATGCCATTCTTTGAAGAATCTTCTTTTCGTGTTTTAGGGTCATAATAGACAGCATGCCTAACACAAAAACTAGCTGTCTTTCCATCAAATGAATCAACATATATTGTGGATGCAATTAAATAAAGACGCACATTATGAGGAGCCCCGGGTTTCTTAGGGTTCTCACCATGTTTATAAATTTTTTACTAAAAGTTAACACAAAAATGATTTCCCAAAACCCTCTTAAAAGTCATTATAAATAAAGTAAGGTGTTGTTTCTTTGTGACTTGTGTATATATTTAAGTGTTTCTTTTTTACTTAATGTAGAAAGAACAACTTGATAGAGAGGCAAGTTTTTTTATCAAATGGGTTAATGACTTCAGATGGTAACTTACTTTTCAAAATGTTCATATTTAGGTAACAATGTTTTTTTGTTCACATTTACCCATTTAACTTGTTAAACCTGTTCAAAAAAGGGTAATATCACCGGGAAAACCGCCACCAGCCGGTCATGTTACCCTTTTTTGAACAGGTATAACAAGTTAAATGGGTAATGTGAACAAAAAAAACATTGTTACCTTAATGTGACTATTTTGAAAAGTAAGTTACCCTCTGAAGTCATTAACCCTTTATTTATTTGTCTATAACCGATGGCAATTATATATTTTTAAAATCCATTTTCAAAATTCGTCATATGTAATACCTATTGTTTTCTTTAATTTGATTTAAGATGGCAAAAAATGAAAAGCATATTAGGAATTTTGCAGTTCACATGAAAAGTTTTTTTCCTACTTTTGAGTTTTTTCAAATTAAATAAAACAATATCTTTTATATTATCTTTGAGCGTAGTTTTGTTAGTTCTTTATTTATATGTTTATAAATATCATCAACAAATTAAACTTAAATAAATATATAATTATCATATTATATTTTGTAATTATTGTTGCCAACTGGTACTTTTTGTTTTTATTTTAAATATTCGGTTTTAAGAATAAGGTGTTCCATTTTTTAAAAATTAATATATTAAATTTTTGATTTTGTAAATTTAAATTATAAGGTCAATCTTTTATCATCATCATTGTTATTATTGTTAAGTGTTAACATATTTAAGAAATGTTAGTTGTTTCGATTTTGAATTTCCAATTTAAGGATAAGTTGTATAGGATTTTTTTTTTATTTAATGGTAAATTCAAGACTTTTTAACTATAAATTGTAAGGTTTGTCATTTTGAATTTCCAATTTTAGGATAAGGTGCACAGGTTTTTTTTTTTTATAAATTAGTATGTTAATTCACGACCTTTTAACTATAAATTGTAAGGTTTATCTTTTATATTTTTGTGAAGTCTTAAATACCTTAATATGTTCTGATCTATCCCGTATGACTTATTCTAGTTTTAACAGAATCCCAAAAAGTAAAAAAGTTAAGATGAATTCAAAAAATCTAAAAGTACATTGCTATCTAGCTTTCAAAACCCAAAGTAAATTACTTGTAAAATTGCAAAATGAAAGTACATTGCTTCAAATAATGCACCCTATTGGCATATTAAAGCAAATATTTTTTTTCAAAAAGAACCAATCTAAAAGCATATTAGTTAGTAAATTAAAGAGAAAAGGAAAGGCTAATGGTTGATGTACCAAATTATCATACATAACGAAGGCTAGAGGATATCTTTTTTAACTTACGCATGGACTGATCGTGTAAAATTGAATTTGAACACCATTTGAAACGTTTGGTTCACTGATAGAAAATACATGGTCTAAACATTTTAAACAAACCCAGAAGGAGAAATTACCTTTCTTTAAACCGATGAGAAAATATGTACCAAAAATCTGTCTGAGAAAAGGATAGTTGAAAAAAAAGCTGCCAGTGAGCTGCAATTAAGGAAACGGAGGAAAATGATGGTAGGTAGTGATTTTTAGCAAGTCTTCGACCAACAATAGAGCTTGAAGAGCACTAAAGGTGGTGTGTGATCTTCACATTTGGAGCTGTCCGGATGCGGGTGAGAGAGGAAGAAAGGGATAGCTGGAAGAAAGCTGTCGGTATTAAGGATACGGTGGAAAACGATGGTAGGCGGTGATTTATAGCAAGTCGTCGACCAACAGTAGAGCTTGAAGAGCATTGAAGATGGTGTGCGATCTTCACATTTGGAGCTATCGGGATACAGGCGAAAGAGGAAGATGATGGTTGGAGGTGATGGCTTCAAATATCTGAAGATGACGTTTGAGAGAGTCGAAGACGGAAGGCGATGTTTGAGAGAGCCGGAAATAGAAGCCACTATTTGAGAGAGAGGAAGACTAAGCTGGTATTAAAAGAGAAAGAAATAACCTCATTTGTTGGGAAGCATACTGTTGATTGGAAAAGACATTGTGAAGAGTAAATATAACATTTGGTAAATGTTAAATACCAGGGTTTTAAGCCGAGTATTGCGGCGGAGTTTAAGCAATAACTATTGTGATATACGATGATATTTTAAAGTTTAAGCTTCACACTATTTGTAGGTTATTTTAAGCTACACGTCAATGACTCTTGGTGCAAACTCGGAGCTCTATACTAAAATGATTAAAAATCAAGCTCTTTGTGCAAACTCGAAGCTCTATTACAACATTGTACTTTTGAAAGTATAATGTTGAAATGGGAAGAAATGAAAGTGTAACAATATAAATAAATTAATTAAAGTAAGTTGTTATTTCTTACATTTAACCCAAATTAAATGCAATAAATAGAAATTTACTTTCATTTATTATTGTATTATAGCATCCTACTTTCATTTTGTTCTGTTACATCATTGTACTTTTTAGAGTATAATGTTGTTATAAAAAAATGCAAGTAGGATAATATAATAAACAAAATAATGAAAGTAAGTTGCTATTACTTGCATTTAACCACATCAAAACATATCAAATGTATAAAAACCAACACATTATATTTCATATGGTCTTTGGTTATAATCACAACAATTACGTCCCACAACCATTTACCAACTTGGTGAAGATATATTTCATTTGAGAAAACAGAGTATACATAACCTTTTTTTCTTTCAAAAAAGGCATTTTTTATGGAATGAGATTGTAAACAGGTAAAAAGATATAGCTTCCTTTATCGCAAGGCCTTCACATTTCATCTTAAATTCGCCTTGTTTTCTCTTTCAATAATCATGTAGGATGCTATAATAAGCAACTAAAAGAAAGAGGCCTTGCTATTTTTTGCATTTAACTAAAAGAATAAAGTATTTAATTATTCCCATCACGCATCATTTATTCATTGAAATTACCTTGCACCATAAAGAATTAGTTACCTTACTCGGTAGTTGTAATGTCAACAAAAGGCTTTACCCTCAACTGCAATGATATGAAGTAAGTTAATAAAAAGTTAATTACATGTAAAACATAACTTTAGTTTTTCAATATACATAAAAAGTCTGACCAAATTTTGGCTTAATGCTTTGAGTTTATGATTTTAATCGGCAAAAGTTTTTTTCTTAATAGTGATCAAAATGTTATGTTTTTTATGATTATTTGCATAAAAGACAACATTTTAACTGTTTATTTTCCAAAAAAGACCTATTTTTTGACCAGATATGACCTGTAAATGGATAAAAAGACAAAGCACCAAGAGTTCAAGCATATAATAATTGTTTACCTGTGCTTATAAATTGTGTCTATAAGACCTAATCTAATCAAGTTATTTACACGTGATTATAAATTGTGTCTGTAATTCCTAATCAAATCAAGTTATTTATTAAAATATGTATTTTATTTATCGGTTACTTTTAATCAGGAAATTTGGTTTCCATTTGTTATCTAGTTGGTTTTTTTATAATTGGATTCAAATACAATTGTTTTCTTCTAATCAACCATTATTACCATAATATTATAACTTTGTAATATATGTTAGGGAATAATTATCATTTTGACACCACTTCTTCCATTTTTATGCAAACTCCACCACACCTATTTATCTTATCACAACATAACTTGATTCTTATCTTTGCAAACTGCAGAATATACAATCTATCTATACATACTAATAAAGGAGGTATGTTAAGTGCCACTTGGCATTTTTTTAAAGCCTTACTGCCACGTGTCCTATTTTTACTCTCAGTTATATTTTCCCGCTCATTATTTTTATGTACTGAATACCTATTATACCCTTTCATTATCGACACAGCGTGGGAAAAGATAAAGAACGAAAAATCAGGGATTCATCGGCACAAATCTCGGCCCGTCTCTTCTTATTTATCACAATCACATTCCACGCCTATAAACCATTCTCTCTGAAACCCTACTTTACCTCAACCACATACCGTCGTCGTCGTCATCGTTATCCGACCTTCACCGACACTGAACATCCATCGCTGCCACACCGCACTGCTGAACATCCACGACCACACCACATAACAGCCTTTATACCTTCACCACAATTTATAGGTTTTGTGTCGCCTTTAACCACCCGACCACCATCCCGCCGCCTCTTATCTATACTCTGTCTATATATGTTGCACCATGAGTCACCACTTCTCTACACATCGAATGGTTCTTCAATATTCTCATGTCCTTCACGAATTACAGGCAACCTTATTCTCTTGCTCTATCAGCCATACGCCTCTTTGTCTCTCCTTCTATTGACAGGTCCTTTTCTTATAATGTAAGTCTCTATGTTTGTATTTTGCAGCCATAGAGGTAGAAATTGGCAAATGTGCTGCTTGATTTCCCAGGTTTGAAATCCGCTAATGTGTCTAAGTGGTTGTGTATGGAGGTGTGCGACTTTGTGTGTGGGTGTGTGTTTGTATTTAGACTGTAATTTACAACCTAAAGTTGGAATTTGACCAAATAAATCTGATCAAAGCCACTGCATAACAACGTATTTTGTGGAAGTTTACTACGTTTTCAGCCATTGGTCATGCGACATTTGTTTTTTTGATTATTCTCATTGTTATGTTGACTGCTTGGAGCCTATCCGATCAAAGCCACTGCATAACAAAAATATTTTGTTTTGTTTGTTATTTATGGTTTTTGTTACTTTTTGATCATTGTTCCAAGTAAAATGACTATTTTTGGTCCTTTATTATAGCTTTTATTTATTTTTTTTTTTGCAATTTTGGTCCCCAAAAGTTCTCATGCGATTTTGGTCCTTCCTTGAGGTTTTTGTAATGTTTTTGGTCTTTGTTCCAAGAAAATTGGCTATTTTGGACCTTGGCTAAAGTTGATTTTTGTAAATTTGGTTTCAAAAGTCCCTGGGTAAAGCTGACCTTTGCAAATTTGGTCTCAAAAGTATGGTCATTTTATTATGTTGCTATAAACTGATTCATGGATTGGATGTTTTGTGTATGGCATGTGCGATTCAGCACTCCCACCCCACAGCCGCCTACAATATGATCTTATTTTTTTTCTGTTTGTACGGATTTGATGTTTTGTATTTCTGATCTTATATGCCTCCTCACAGTTTGTAGAATTTGGAATTAGTTGAAAATTGTGTGTGTGTGTGAGTGTATGCGTGTGTGGTTATGTGTATACATGACTGTCTGAGTTTCTGTATGTGAGTGAAAATTGCACGAGTGATTGAAGTACGATGTTGTATAGATAGAAAGATGAAAGTAGGATGCTATAAATCACAAATAATTGAAAGTTGTTGCTCTTTCTTGCTTTCAGGATCCCTTGAAAGTTACTGGTAGCAGGGCAGGGACAACACAAATAGAGGTTGAAGGCCATGGCTGTGTCTTATCCTTTCTGGTTCATATCAATCCACACCAAACTAATTTTATTATTTTACTTTATGAAGCTTAGCAACATTAGAAAATGCAAGCCAAACTATTTTTTGGACTTTCCAGTTCTAAAATAACATAAATATCTTTTTGAAAATATTTGTTTTTGATTTTTAACAGATTTTAAAATGAAGTCAAACTAGATGTTGTAGACGTTTTGCGGAAAATGGTTTAAAGCAACAAATGGTGAAATTATTTAAGACTGTCCGTGAGTTTGGCTTGTGGATTGCAATAATTTTTAATTAAAAGACTGTTCCTAACTGTTCTTGGTTCTTGAATTATATTTCATATAATGTGATTTTCGTCGTTTTTATTGGCGAAAGTGGCTAAAATGTCAAGTTTTTCTCCATTTTTGTTGGGATTAGTCGGGTATGCAGAGTTTGGTATAGAGAATTAGGTCAATGCAGGTTTGGATTTTGGATACTAATTTCAATATCCACATGCGTATGAGGCTAATGTTGCATTAGGATACGGATGGATGATGGTGAGATAGTGAGGTTATGATATTTACACTTTGTAAACCATATACAAGATAGTCGTTAAAAGTGTTGAATATTGATTGAGTGACTTTATATTTGATAGTAATACAGGACCTGACCGTGAAATAGGAGGCAAATATGAAGTTATTATGTTATTTGTGTAGATCTTTATAAAGGAACTGGCATCGTGTTCACCTTATTTTTCCTTCAAATAAATTAAATACATTTATCTTGTTTTCTACATATCTTTATATATATATATATATCCAAAAGGCATGTTCATTTATGTTGTGATTGAAGTTTGGAAGTGGAATCTTAAAAGTTTGAATTGACAGTTGTTAGGTAAATATTTGAATTCAAAGTTTGGTGAAGATTTTGTTTTTTCAAATATGGGGTGTAGATTTATTATATTATATACATTCTCAAATGTATATAAATAGGTGATTCTAGTTTGTAGAGAAAGGCACCACAACACACAATACATGCAAAGATTGAGTGTGTATCTCTTGAAATCTCATCATTCAAATAAAATCTAGTTGTGCCCGTGGATGTAGGATTGACACCGAATCCGAACCACGTAAAATTCTTATGTTATCGTTTGCTTTATTTTCTCGTTTCGTTTGTGTGTGTGTGATAGTGTTTCCGCTGCGTGTACCCGATCCGATTCCTAACAACTGGTATCAGAGTTTTGGGTTTCGGAGGAGGTCTCGGTTTTAGAAATTAGAGTATGCTCTGTGGTTGCAGTTTTGTCTGATTTTCCACATCAGAAACTAATTTCTATTAATCGTATTAAAGGTATCTCGGTACTTTGAAGGGTACTGTTCTGTCACACAAAAGTACTATAAAATATTTGTCTATTGTTTGTCGTAATGGCTGAAGACAATGTTGTAATCGAGAAGTTCAACGGTTCTGACTTTAGCTGGTGGAAAATGCAATTAGAAGCATTGTTATGTCAGAAAGATTTGGACGTGGTACTTGGAGACAAACCGGAGAAAATGGAAAAAGCTGCCGAAGATGCGTGGAACTCAAAGGACAAGAAAGCTAAGGCGGTTATTACGTTGTCGTTGGAAAGGAGCGTTGCTTTCAACATCATGAAGGAAACCACGACACGTGGTATGATGGATGCTCTGACGAACATGTATGAGAAACCGTCGGCGGCTAACAAGGTGTTCTTGATTTGGGAATTGTTCACGACAAGGATGAATGAAGACAGCTCAATTACGGTTCACATTAACAATCTAAATTCAATTCTGTCCAGATTGTCATCTGTGGGAATTAAATTTGAAAACGAGACTCAAGCTTCACTGCTACTAGCTTCACTACCTGATAGCTGGTCTGGAACAGTAACCGCTGTTACAAGTTCAGTGGGGACCAGTGGTATGACTTTTGAAGGGATTAGAGATTTGGTTCTTGGCGAGGATGTCAGACGCAAGAATCAATGTAGATCTTCTTCTTCTGAGTTATTAAATATCGGAAGAGGTAGAGGGAATAATAGGAAATTGACTAAGTTTAGCTTGTTCTTGGGAACTGGAAGCTTGGAAAACTTGTTATGTTAGGAGATTAATGAGAGATGTTCAAAATCTTCAAGTGGGAGATTGTTAGGTAAATATTTGAATTCAAAGTTTGGTGAAGATTTTGTTTTTTCAAATATGGGGTGTAGATTTATTATATTATATACATTCTCAAATGTATATAAATAGGTGATTCTAGTTTGTAGAGAAAGGCACCACAACACACAATACATGCAAAGATTGAGTGTGTATATCTTGTAATCTACTCATTCAAATAAAATCTAGTTGTGCCCGTGGATGTAGGATTGACACCGAATCCGAACCACGTAAAATTCTTGTGTTATCTTTTGCTTTATTTTCTCGTTTCGTTTGTGTGTGTGTGATAGTGTTTCCGCTGCGTGTACCCGATCCGATTCCCAACAACAATTGTAAAACTATCTTGGGTGCATTGATTTTAAAACGAATTCCTCATGTTCCTTAAATTTGAAGCCTGCCATTTTCAAGTACTATTGTTTAATAGCGATTTAATCAGCAACAACCTTTAGGTATGTGATTCTTTATATTTATTATCATTTAGATTTCTTATTGTTACCAAAATTAAAAGAAACTAAATGATAACGGATAGGAAACCTTTTGGTCACATGCAAGACATCATGCACCTTCTCAATCATTTTCTTATCAGGGCATTCAACTTTGAAAAATATAGCAAAGATCAGATCCAATACACAAATAGTAGTGTTTATTTTAAATACGTAGACGCAACATGTGGGTAGCTTATCTCATGCAAGAAAAAAATAACTTCTTTTCATTTTTAAAATAGTATATTTCTATAGCATAACAGGACTGACAGTGATATAAAGGTTAACAGCTCGTGGTTGTTTAATCCGACTCTCATTTTTATTATTATGTATGATGATTATGGTTATTTGATTATAACTTTTTTGTATTTTGATGGGTCATTTTTTCTATTTTTTTCATGTTGTTTAATAAATTATGAAACTTGCTAAATATAATTATAATTATAAATAAAAATAAAAATATGTTTTAGATACCGGAAGCATCACAATAACTTGCCATTTTTTAATATCCTAAAACGTGATATGTAACCGAACTGATCCGATGTGATGACTTATGAGCAAACAATTTTTTGCAACTTTATGAATAAATAACATATATTTTTAATTTTAATTTTTTTAATTAGTTATCCATGTAGCACATCTGTTAGTAACCATCAAACTCTTTCAGAATAAGACAACCTTAATAGTACAAGTGAAATATAAGTGATTAAACCATAAATTTGACAAAATATGATGATTTTTATTTTTATTTTTTAAATCAAACCGTGTAAAACACGGGTTATAAACTAGTATCAAGAATATACAACCGCCAACATAATATATCCATACAAATGATCTTTATTTCAAAGAAACTTAAATCGTCTTTAACTTAAATTTGAAATAATCTTATCAAATCACAAAAGCCTACGCATGATTACATCATATTTATAAGATAATGATGAAACCATCAATTATGATAAACTTAATAATTGTCTTAATCACATAAGCAATTTAACACTTAATCCGACTGTTAAATCGTAGTCCAACAATTCGAATAAACAGATGCATTATCATATCTCATTCAAGTGTAGAATTGGCATGGATGATTTCAGATGTTCTTATAGACCAACAATATTCTCTTTGTGTTAGGTCATTTTTACTAAAAGGGGCTGTAAATTTGTATCAATTACAAAGTTAAAAACATGTCAAAAACAATAGTTATAATCAGGGTATCAGTAATTCCAAACCCAAAGCGAAGTACAGATCTTCCCTAGGCATAAGCTATGATTATGGCAACTTCAATACCATGTATACAACAAATACCGGACACATAACGCGTAAGTAAAGTGTGCTAATTACGTTAAATGGCATAAACCTGGAATGAACAAACTAAAAGAGGAAAACTTATAGCGGGAAAACGCGTATCGAGCTTCTTCTTCATAGCATTAATACACCAACAATTTGAACAATTAAAAGAGAAAGGACAAAGAGTGCGTAAGAGGAGATCTGATCCCTAACTATTTAATGGTATAAATCTAAGAGAAAATGACTAAAATAGCCTAATCCCGTAAGGATTTTTCTCAAAACAGCCAAAATTTAGGGGTATACCTCAAAATAGCCAAGGAAAACACAGTTGGCAACCATGGGCTGCGTTTTCCTCTCACCAACTGCGTTTTCCTCCCTCCCAAGCACCAACTGCGTTTTCCTCCATCCACCTGCGTTTTCCTCCCTCCCAGCTACGTTTTCCTCCTTGAGTTTTTGAGTTTTTGCGTTTTCCTCCCTTCCAGCTGCGTTTTCCTCCTTGAGTTTTTGAGTTTTTGCGTTTTCCTCCCTCCCAGCTGCGTTTTCCTCCTTGTGTTCTTAAGGTTCTTGGTGGTTCATGGGTTTAGTTTAAATTTTTGTCCAACTTTGAACACTCGTCATTTGTTCATACGAAATCAGATTGAGTTGAAATTTTTTTTAACGTGAAGTGTATCAGTAGATGTGTTCACAAACATGATTAACAAAAATTTATGATGTCGGAAAGTGTTACGGGATCGAAAAATTTGATGTTTTTTTCCCCGATTTATATATCTGGGCTGATGGGCCGGTAGCCAACGAAAACGCAGCCCGTCTAGAGGAAAACGCAGCCCAGTGAGCCCGTTAAGAGGAAAACGCAACCCAAGAGAGGAAAACACAGCCCATGGCTGCCAACTGTGTTTTTCTTGGCTATTTTGAGGTATGCCCTTAAATTTTGGCTGTTTTGAGGAAAACCCTTTTGGGATTAGGCTATTTTAGTCATTTTCACTAAATCTTACGTAATTGTCCCTTTTCTTTCAATTGTTTTTTATAAACATTCTTTTGGTGAAGAGCCTGCGTAACAAAAAGATCATTTTTCATTGTTAGTCTTTATGTGATTATGGATTTGGATGATGCATTGGCAGATAAGCTGATTGACATTTATTGTAAATGGGTAAGCACTTTATATCCTGCTCCTTTAGCTTTTTTGTAATTAGCCTGTTTACATTTGTTATCAGGTGAAAGGGTTTTGATAATTTATATGTGGGTACTCTGCATATGCAAGAAGCTATTGGTATTTTTAGGGGAGTGATTTGTACATAACAATTTCTTTTTGCCATAAATCACATATTTATTTTTGGGAACAAATTATACTTTTTCATATTATACCATTGTACTTTAAAAAGTCTAGCAAATTATACTTGCTATTATGAAAATTGGAAACAAATGTAAATTTAGCTCTATGTTTTGTGGGTTTTTGTAGACTATGGTTTTGAGCAGTCGTCCTCGACTGCTATATCAAAGACACATCTGAGGGACTTTCTGTAACTAGGAATTTGAGCGAGATTTTCAATCACAATCCCATATTTTTTCTATTTAGAAATATGCAAAAAATATTTATAAGTGTTTGCGTTTGTTCAATTTGATTGACTGATTGAGTTGGAGGATTGGAAGACTTCAAACTGTCGATTAAGTTTTTTTAATTTCATTTATTAACTTCAACTTCGATCAAGTTGTGATTACTAATAAGCTATCTTCTTATAAAATTTTCATGAAATAAATCTTCAAATGGTTTAGAGTCTATTGGTTTGCTGAAAAGCATTTCATTTTGAACTTTGTGCAATATATTTTTTTCCTAACTACCAAGAGTTCTTATTTAGAGATGGATCTTTAATAGTAATTATTATTTATTACGTCAATATGGTATAGTTACTTGGTTGTTGCCTACTATATTTGCATGGACAAAGCAAGTGGATGCCTAAAAAATATTAAATATGGATGCAATCACTTATAACTATGAACATGGAGGTAATCACCAACATTAGAACGGCAAAAATATACGTACAACTTCCAATTGTTTTCTTTCTTTTAAAAGTTTGCAGCAGATGGATAGACAAATGAAAAGAAAGTCCACTTTATTTTTTTTAATTGGTTTAGTCTGGGCATGTGGATTAGATAGATCAGGCGTGAATTCAACCTTCAATATTATCCTATTTTTTCTGCTGTACATTAATCGCATAGAGGAACATTAGTAGCTGCCATCACTCTATTGTTTTATGTAGGCTATCGTCAATGTTATTATATTTTTGGATATACCATGTTGGCTGTTAAAGAAAGATAAGACAGACTATCATCAATTAATACTATTTAAATTTATGATCATTCTGGGGGTTTACCATGTTGGCTGTTTGAAGGAGCATAAGACGTAACTAAATAGGGTTCATAATCATGGATTATAATTTATAATCATTGTTGAAACTTCATCTTTTGTAGTGCTTACTTTTACTAGAATAATTACGTCTAAAAAACATTACTCGGATATATAGTCATTTGTATATTGTTTTTCAAAAGACCATTGTAGAAAAGGTACACCCATACATGTTATTGTATACATATAAAAGGCATGTTTTTTAAATTATATCAGGGCCGGTCTAAGCCGATTTGTGTTTGTGGCCCGGGCCAAAAAAAATAAGGCCCTTCAAATATTTATATTTTTGAAAAAAAGCAGCAAGTACATAAATTTTTATTAACTAAAAAATTAGAATTTTGCAAAGATTGGTATGCAAAGATGTTGGGTTTGGAACATATAACATGATATGAGTTCATGTAACGGCACAACATAGACATTTTCCCAATCGAATGATCTTGATGTAGGTATGCAAGTTCATAAGTTTGTGGTGCATTCCTTAATGGGGCTTCTCTTTCAATTTACTTGCACAAAACACAAGATTTAAAGAGGATTGTCTTTAATATATCACATTCGACATACATCATTTATCTAAATCAAATCACGCTATTTTGGATATAGGACTAAAATCAACAAGCAATCTATTGAGCTACGTACAGCCTACATACATAAATTACACAATTTATTCAAACAATTTAAAACCCCAAAACAATGTAAGTTTTGACAGAAATTTGAAAATTTTTATTCAGGCAATCAATCAAACATCTAGTGTGCAAGTTCTAAATGTATATCCAAAATGATACTTGAAGCCCATCACAATTAAACCTCCAAATTAGAATATCAAACAAAAAGGGGGACAAAAAACCGTTGAAAAACTAACGAATATATTGATATCAATTCAGATAATTGTTTCCCCAATATATAAGAATATATGAAAAAACATGTGAACTCCGGTCTCCAACTATAACAAGATGACACTATAACTAAAAAGTACTGGAAACTAAAATACATAACATACCTCGTGATGAATAGATGTAGTGAAGAGCAAAATAAGGGTGACAGATTTTTTGGTTTTTTAGATAAACATGCTTCTGCATTCTTGAAAACTATTGTAAGGTCGTGTATTACGAGGAGACATCAAACGTTAAGTATTTATTCTTGAAAATTGAAGCATCATCTCATGGAGTTGGTTCTTGAGGCACTCCAAAAACAAATTTAACTATGATGTAAAAGGGACAGGTTCGAACACGAAGCGTCATCCAACTCAACTCCTACGACAAACCGTTTCAACAACAAGCATCCTGGAATATTTAAAGCATATTATAATGTATATCATCTAAAACTATACACATACACACATTGGTCATAGCTCGTAGGGGCCCCGAGACTTGTTGAGGCCCGGGTGGTCGCCCAGCTTGCCCTGCCTCTAGGATCGGCCCCGAATAATATACATTATTATATTATAAATATGGTTACTTTATGTACATCATTGACATCATTAGAGACGGATAAAGTACAAAATTACATTATTAATCTATCAATGTTATCAGCTAAACTTACAAAAAGCATCGTTTTTTATCGTTATATATAAAAAATAGAAAATAAATATTTGTTGCCACCGTTTATATAACAATCCGCATTTTCCACTTAATGGTTAATGATGTTTTACGATTCATTGTATGTTTTTGAAATATGATATTTTTGAAACAAAACTAATTGACGAAAAACACAGTTTATCACAAAAAATTGCTTTCATATATAGGATTTTGTCATCGAATTTCAAACAATAAATTTAATAATATGTTCTATGTAAACACATACACACATACACACACAAAAGATTTTAGCGAACTTGTCGCAATGCGTTTTAATCGTGAATCACCATCTACTCAATATTGCTTTGTGTTGAATTTGATGGTGATTTTTATAACTTCATGAGAAATATATTTTGACTTTAATTGTCATTTTCGAATAATATTTTGTAAATACATTTTAGCGATAATGTATTTTTATTTTAAGCACAAAATATCCATTTTATTTTGACTTTAACCCAAAATATTAGCAATATTAATCTTTTTAACTTAAAACAACAATGTTTTTTAACAACATGGAAACTCAATGATAAACTTCAGTAAAACTCGAACTAAAACACCAATGTGTTGTTATTTTCAACCAAAAGGAACATTGTAATTTTATTTTTATTACAAAAAATAATGAACTTTTAACTAAAAGCTATCAGATATCCTATTTTAACCAAAATAACATGTTTTTTGATTTTAAACCTAAACAACAACACATTATTAACCCAAAACATCTGTCGAAAACAAATTAATCGCAGAAGTAAAATTATTTCTTTGCCGCCACATCGCGCAAGTACGAACCTGATATATATATATATATATATATATATATATATATATATATATATATATATATATATATATATATATATATATATATATATATATATATATATATATATATATATATATATATATATATATATATATATATATATATATATATATATATATATATATATATAATTTAAAATTCATTATAATTATACAAATCATTTTACCATATTAACTCACACTAAGACAAACCGGAGTCGTAACGTAGCACGGTGCGGTGTTGGACGTGGAGCACGAACACCGCATGGTAACACCGCCCCACTTGGGGTGTTACGTGCAGTGAGGCTTGGACCCCGGTGATGGAACAACGTACAGGGAAGGGGAAAGAATTTTATAGTTTTGGTCCCTTAACGGCTATATCCTTGGACGATTAAAAAATTAATATATTCTCTTTATATATATATATATATATATATATATATATATATATATATATATATATATATATATATATATATATGTGTGTGTGTGTGTGTGTGTGTTTATACACACATATACATACATTTAAATTACACAACTCTCAATCCTTTATCAAACCATTTTTTTCAAACACAAAATGTCTAAAATGTCTTCGCACTCATCGTCGACGTCGTCATTCGAGGAAAGCTCACAACTCGAGGAAATGCAATTTGTCGGTAATATAATGCAACGCACGATAGCATACTTCGATAACCAAGCGGGAAGTTCACATGTGCCTAGAAGACGGGCTCCTGATTTACGTAGAGAACGTGATGACGGCCATAATCATTTAATTCAAGATTATTTTTCCGATGACGCCGTGTACGCTTGCAAGTTCTGGCGCAGGTTCCGAATGCATAAAGAATTGTTTTTACGCATTGTTGGGGATTTGGAATCACGATTCGCGTATTTTCAGCAACGGTGGGATACAAGAGGTACAAAGGGGTTTACGTCGATACAAAAATGCACATCGGCTATCCGACAACTAGCCACGGGTTTAGGAGCCGACTCGTGGGATGAGTACTTACGAATGTCCGAAAGAACGTCACGGGAGTCACTTTACAAGTTTTCAAAGGCCATTGTCTCGGTTCTCGTAGGCGATGTGCCCAAATGCATGGCGTGGTCAGTTTATGCGGAGGGACCACAGACCCGACAATAATTTCAGAAGCGGTCGCATCGACAGATCTTTAGTTTTGGCATGCTTTTTTCGGAGTTGCTGGGTCTAACAACGACATCAACGTGCTCACAGCTCGATCAATCCCCCGTGTTCAACGATATATTTCAAGGAATATCTCATGATGTCCTGTTTGTAGTGAACGACATTACTTACAAACGTGGTTATTATTTGACCGATGAGATTTATTCCGGAGTACTCTGTTTTTGTGAAGGCGTGGTCCCATCCGAACGACGAAAACGTTTGAGGTTTAAGGCGGTCCAAGGAGGAGCTCGGAAGGATATAGAACGAGCGTTCGATATTCTTAAAAGACATTTCAACATTATTTACAATCCGGCATGTACTTGGGACGCCAGAAAAATTAAGTCTATCATGTACGCGTGCATGATATTACACAATATGATTTTAGAACACGAAGGCAAAGCTATATGCTGATTTGATGAAAATGAAGTTTTGCCATCGCTTGAACCTTTCGGTTTTGACACGCCTCAATGCCGAGCAAATAGAGCGGAGGTACGTAGCCGCGAGTTGCACAACAACCTTCGAGCGGATTTGTCGGAACATGTCCACCGGAACGCAATTGACGTTGCCAATATTGAAGATGAAGAGTTGTTCTTGTCGACGGATGAAGAATCGGAGGAGTATATGGATGATGACGAAGATGAACTATCCGACAACGACTCCTACGGCTCGGAGGATTGACGTTTCTATTTTTTCATGTTTTATCGTGTGTCGCTTTTAATTGTCGTTTTTTTATTTTTTGTTCGTCGTTTTAATTTACGTTTGTAATTTTAATTTATTAATGAAGTGTTATTTTAAAAAAATAGTTTGGTTAAATTTAAATTATATTATTTATTTAATTAAAAAAATGAGTGGTTGGTGAGGGTTACCATTTTCTAGAATTGAATGGGTGAGAGTTAGTGAGGGGAAAGTGAGGTGGCATCTACGTGACACTCAAACCCCTTGGAGTGAGTGGTCATGGCTCCCCTTGGTCTAAATGTACCATTTTCAAAATTAACTTTTGTATTTAGTTTAGTTAAGTTTTATATTTAGTTTAATTTAATTATATTGATGCATCCATAAAGTATACTGTTTTTAAAATACAATGTCGATATTATAAAAAAAAATATCGAGGAGGGTCTCGAGAGATAAACAGTTGAAATTGTATTAAAATACAATGCTGGTATTATAAAAAAAATATCGGTCGTAGTTTCGCAGTTTTTTTATGTTTGTAGTTTCTTGTTTTTAATTGTTGTTTTTATTTAATTTGTTGTATGTCGTTTTTATTTTCTAAATTAGTGAGTTGGTTTTCTTTTTTTAATTATTTGGTTAATTTAATTTTAATAGGTTTGTTATTTAGTTTAATTTATTTATAATATTTATTTAATTAAAAAAATGAGTGGTAGTTAGGGTTATCATTTCCAAGATTTAAAAGGGTAATAGGCAGTGAAGGTTTATTGAGGTGACGCTTACGCGACGGATAAAAAATAAATGGTAGTGTGGGTTTGCACCCTTCCACTTTTCTTGGTTTAATCGTGTTTTGTAATTTCATAGTAATATTATTGTTGTTTTGTAATTTATAAAAGAACCGATACCGTTTTGAAACTTTACTAGTAATTTTGTTTGAAAGATTCTCTATTGCCTTTCCTTTCACATCATGCGCATGCTATAGCTCCTGTAACTTCATTGGAAACATGCAATCCCATTACTGTAAAATGTGTAACCAGTGAAATTCGCCAATGTCATGTCGTTTTCTCCATATTATACGACACCTTTCTCATTAATTGGGTTTAAATGTCTTTGTCATATTTTCTTCTCATGTAAAAACATGAAAGTGGACTCTCACACACAATTTCTCATATTTCAAATAGCAAATGAGAAAAGTGACAAAGGAGTTTGAATCTCTTTATTGGAAGCTGGTTTTTATCCGACGGGCGCCCATAGATTAAATCTGATGCATTTTGACTTTTTATATGGATAAGATATTTCAAAATGGCCTTATGATTAAATAAAATGTCCTCAAGTGAGCTTGATTAATAAGCTTTAGAGCTTATTAATCAGACCTCACCGGGTGAGGAGCAGACCTCACCGGGTGAGGAGCTATGGAGGAGTCGGTTCAGGAAGAAAAGAGCTTGCTTGGGAGGATGAGAGCCTAAGTGGAAAAGCATCTAAGTTCTTTTTCACCAATTTCCCGGATGAATGGGATCGCAGTTGCCTGTGGAAGACGTTTAGTATGTATGGAAGGTTAGTGGATGTTTTCATCCCTTCGAAGAGAAATTCCTTAGGAAGACGTTTTGGCTTTGCTCGGTTTTTGGGAGTGCAGGACACCAGCATATTTGAAGCGAGGTTGAACGGAATTTGGATGGGTTCGTTTAAACTCAAAGGAAATGTTACAAAGTTTGGGAGAAAAGACGGTAAGTTGCCTTCTAAGCAAAAACTAAAGAGTGTGGTTGTTAAACCCCAGAAGATCAGAAGTGCAGTCGTATCTACTGAGGAGAGGATCAGGGACGAAAGGTCTTATGCGGAAATAGTTAAAGGTGGCAACGAAATCAGTGGCTCAAGAACTTCAAGCAATGTGGCTGATTACCATCCAAGTCAGCACCTGAAAGAGTTGAAAAAAGTTGGAGAGGAAGATGACTATCATGAAATCACGTTTATCCCGAAAAAGGAAGAAGAGAGATTCAGTAGTAGTTCCTTAATTGGTGAGGTATTAAATTATGAAGTTCTTAGAAATATTTATGATATGCCAAGATTGGAAGGGGTTTTTGATGTGAAGATATGGTACTTAAGGGGTATGAATGTCCTGTTAAACTTTGATAGAGAGGAAGCAGCTGTGGATTTTCTTTTGAATGCTAAGAAAGTTTGGGGTAATTGGTTTAGTAGCCTCACAAAATGGCATCATAATTTTTCAGTGGGTTATCGTCTAGCAGCTATAGACATTTTCGGGGTACCTATTATTGCTTGGAATGATGAATTCTTTGAGGAAGTCTCGAGATTGTGGGGGAATGTGGTTTATTTCAGCAACAAAGACAGGGTGAATATGAATATGGAAGCCAAGCAAATCGGGATACTTACTAATGAACCACCTTGGATTAATGAAATTATTAAGGTGAAGATTAATGGATTAAGTCACATGATTAGAGTTGTGGAGAACCCCCAAAATTCTTTGAACCTTGCTCCTAAGTTTCATGTACATGAGTGTGAACCTTCCTCGGAGGGGGATTGGATTGACATGGAACAGGAGGTTAATTTTGAGAATATGGAAAAGACAATGCATAATCAGGGTGAGGAGCCCGAAAAGTCTAATGGGTACCATCATCCCATGCAAATGTTGGTAACGGAGGATAATGATAACGGCGTGGGTGAGACAGAGGAGGTGCAACTCCCTAGGGAAGAAAATGAAGAATTACTATCGGATACCCATAAGCATGCAGAAACCACTGGTGGGGTACCCAGTCTGAAAGATCAGAATTTTGAGGGGCCTACTAAGGAGTCCAAGAGTAAAAGCCTATTTGTGGAGCCTGTTCTTGTTGGGCCTGGTGGACCGAGCAGAGTGGAAACGGGAGCCTCTTCTGTTCCTGATTTAAACAATTCGCCAATATCCTCTGGATTCTTTCCTTTCATAGAAGGCGTTGAGGACGAGGTAGAGAATCCGGATCTGGGCATGGACGAGGTTATTGAGCAGGAAATTACGGATGAAATTGATAGGAAAAGAAGAAATCGTAAGAAAGTAAGCAAGTATTCGAAGAAACACGATCGAAGAATTAGAGAAGAGACGGTGAATAGCCTCTCATCAGGAGGCAGTGGTAGTTCAAGAGGAGAAGAAATTAATAGGACTATGGAGATGGGATCGAAGTTGGGGATAAACTGGGTCGATAAAGAAGATCTTGTGGCTAGAGCTATCGAGTCGGAAGGTGGAAAATTTTTCCGATGATAAGATGTATCTCGTTAAATTGCAATGGCCTCAGCCTTGAGGTGAAGCGTAATTGGATCAAAGGTATGGCGTCGGATTTGAAAATCAGTATTCTTTGTGTTCAGGAGACCCACGTCCAATCTATGCCTAGAAGTATTATTAATAGTTTATGGAGAGCCACAAGGATTGAGTTTGTCGTTGTTGATTCCTGTGGTCGGTCGGGGGGCATTCTCATAGTGTGGGACCAAAATTGCTTCGAATGTTCTTCTATTATGAGTCAGCAAAATTTCTTAGTTGTTAAAGGGACGTGGAAAGCTAGCAGGAAACCTGGGGGGATTATAAATGTTTACGCTCCCCAAGATCAGGGTGGGAAAAGGGCGTTATTTTGTGATATCGATAATTTGATCAGGAATAATAGAGATGTTTTGTGGTTGGTCTATGGCGATTTTAACGAGGTAAGGAATGAAGATGAGCGTAGGGGTTCTACCTTTAACGCTAAGGGTGCTGAGATATTCAATTCTTTCATCAATGATGTGGATTTGATTGAGCCGAGTATGGGGGGTAGAAGATTCACATGGAGAAGTAGAGATGGGTCCAAATTTAGCAAGTTAGATCGTTTCTTTTTGACAGAAAATTTCATGTACAACTGGCCCAAGTTGACTGTTACGGCTCTTCCGATGTTCAGACCACTCCCCAGTGCTGTTAGACACTAATAGTAAAGATTTTGGCCCATGTCCATTCCGATTTTTCAACTCGTGGTTGGAAGAAGACGGTTTCGATGATGTGGTTGTTAATTGTTGGCATCAGGAGATTGATAGTTTTAACACCTTCTCCAAAATTGAAAGATTGTCCAGAAAGTTAAGGTTCTTGAAGGAGAGCATAAAGATTTGGAGAAGTAAGTGTTTGGAGGCTAAGTCGATATGTAGAGAGGATTTAAAAAAGAAGATCCATGCGATTGATGTGCTTGGAGAGGTCCTTTACTTCGATGAAGTTATGATCAAAGAAAGACATGATTACCTACTTAAGATTGAAGAATTGGACAGGTGCAATCTTCTTGACTTGAGACAGAAAGCGAGATGCAAGTGGACGCTGGAAGGGGATGAAAACTCGAGCTTTTTTCACGGTTTGATCAACTCGAACAGAAATATCATGAGGATTAATGGTCTCAATGTTAATGGCTGCTGGAGTTCGAATCCGGACATTATTAAGCAGGAGGTGTTTCGATTTTTCAACAATAAGTTTAAAGAGGATTATGAGTGCAGACCCATCTTCAACAGCAGCAGATTCAAAACAATTTCTGTGGGGCAAAAACGTGATCTTACTGTCCCTTTTTCTTTAGAAGAGGTCAGGATGACGGTTTGGGCTTGTGGCAATGACAAGGCTCCGGGACCGGATGGTTTCTCTTTTGCCTTTATCAAAAAGTTTTGGGAGGTTCTTAAAGATGATTTCTTTATGGCGATTCGTTTTTTTAGAGAACACAAAACAATTAACCCGGGAAGCAACGCTTCTTTTATCACCTTAGTTCCAAAATGTAGTGACCCGATGAATTTAGGTGACTACCGTCCTATCAATCTTATGGGATGTGTTTCTAAAGTCATCTCAAAGTGTCTGGCGGAACGTATCAAACCTGTGATTCACTCTATTATTGGAGTTGAGCAATCGGCGTTTGTGAGAGGTCGGTCCATCCTCGACGGGCCACTTATTGTTAATGAAGTTATTAGTTGGGCTAAAAAGAAGAAAAAGAAGCTTTTGATCTTTAAAATTGATTTCGAGAAAGCTTTTGACACGCTCAATTGGAATTATTTGAAAAATATTATGAAACAGATGGGGTTCTCGAAAAAATGGAGGGCTTGGGTGATGGCTTGCGTTTCATCCCCGAGGATTTCGGTGTTAGTTAACGGGTCGCCTACAAACCAATTCAAGATGGAAAAAGGTATTAGACAAGGTGATCCGTTATCCCCCTTTTTGTTCAACATAGCAGCAGAGGGTCTTCGAGTGATGGTGGAAGAAGCCATTGATAAGAATTTATTTAAAGGCGTCCCACTCCCGAATGTTACGCCGCCGATTTCTATTCTCCAGTTTGTCGACGACACCATTTTCTTAGGAGAATAGAGTGCTAGTAATGTCGCCAATCTTTTGAGAATCCTCAGGTGTTTTTACCTTTGCTCGGGGCTTAGAATCAATCTCTCCAAAAGTAATATCATGGGTGTAGGTGTTCTTGATAACGAGGTTCATGATGTTGCGAATCAGATGGGTTGCGGTATTGGTACCCTGCCTTTTCAATATCTGGGTATGCCGGTTGGAGGGGGATATAACAGGGCTAGCAATTGGAGAAACGTCATTGACAGGTTCCACCAAAAGCTTTCGTCATGGAAAGCGAGACTTCTCTCATTTGGCGGAAGGATGACGCTGTGCAAATCGGTACTTGGAAGTCTTGGCACGTACATGTTCTCACTTTACAAAGCCCCAGTGAAAGTTATTAACAATATGGAAAGTATAAGACGCAGTTTTTTTTTGGGGCAGTACTCAGGAGGGCAAAAAGATACCTTGGGTGGATTGGAACACGGTAATTAACACAAAGGATAAAGGGGGACTCGGAATTGGGAGTTTGCAGTCGCTAAATCACGCTCTTTTAGTGAAATGGTGGTAGCGGTTTAAGCGGGACATGAATGCGTTATGGAGGAAGGCTATTTGCGCTATACATGGTCCGGAGGGCATCCTGGATGGGGGGGTCGTTGCTGGAAGGTGTACAGGTGTGTGGGGCATTATAGCCAATCTCAACAGATTCATCGGACTGGGTAATATTGATATTCGTAACCTTTTCTACCGTTCGGATGACGGATGGGAATGGGGTTTGGAAGATAGCGGAATGTTCTCGGTTGCATCGTGCAGGCGGCTTCTAGAAGATTTTCTCCTTAAGGATGCTCCGTTGCACACTTATTGGAATAAGCTGGTGCCTATTAAAGTTAATATTCTCCTATGGAGAGTTAGATTGGGTCGGCTCCCCACAAAGATTAATTTGAGAAAGAGAGGAGTTAGACTGGATAATGATCTGTGCCCTTTTTGTCATCGAACTGAGGAATCGGAATGGCATGTATTTGGGCAATGCTCGTTTTCCAAGGAGGTTCTTGCACGCCTCAAATGTTGGTGTGAGGATCTCCCAGTTGACGCGAATGACCTTGAAGAAGTTTTTGTGAAGATTGGAGATAGCGAGAAGGTGAATAAGCATAAGGGCTGGAGGATTGGTTGCATTTACGCTGCTTTTTTTTGGAAAATTTGGTGGTGTCGTAATCAATTGGTTTTTCTTGGAAAGGTAAGTAACTGTGGGATTATAGTGAGTTTAATTAAACTTGTTTCTTTCAGTTGGATTAGGAGCAGAGATAAAAAGAGTAGGAGTTTAAATTGGGATGTTTGGAATGTTAAACCCATTTTGATGTAATCCCTGTTGTTGTTCTTTCGCTGCAAGCTCCTTGCTTGAGCATCTAGTAAAATTCTTGCTGTTCAAAAAAAAAAAAAAAAAGCTTTAGAAACCTAAAAAAAATCTCTCTTGAATTCGTGCCCTTATTTTCTTTCTTGGCTGACAACGTGGGAAGCTGTTACTTTCACCCACATGCAACATGCATGTTCTTCTCATGTAGGATCTCATAGGAAAATGGAAATAAGTCGTATCTAAATGTGCATATTTAATGAGAATACATTTTTATCCGAATGTTATTTGAGTCTTGAGAAACAAAGTGCTGATTTTAATAAAGTAAAATACAAAATTTTAATGTTATATCATTTCCATGAAATCCTAATATTCATCGTTCCTTATAAAATAAATCAAAGTAAAAACTGCAAAATTGTCAGTGTAGTTTGTCAAAAAATATGGATAAGATTCAAAAAGTTTCCAACTTGCATGAAATATTCAAAATGTTGGTGATTTTAGTGTCACCGGGTCATTTTATGTAATTGAAACCAACATGTGAGCTAACGGCTATTTAGTTTGTATCCTAATATATGTTCGGGTATGTGCGGAGTGCATGCATGTATAAGGTCAAATAAATAGCCGGTTCGACGACAAGTCGGAGGTCCGGGGGCAGCGCCCCTGGGTTCGAGGTTTCCAAAGGGGCAGCGCCCCTTTGACAGGGTCTAGGGGCAGCGCCCCTAGCGGGGGTTCCGGGGGCCGAGAGGGTACATAGTGGAAAATCGTATTTCTCGATGGTGATTATGGTAAAACTGACTAATTTCGTCAGTTTTGTAAACCATTAATTCCTTCATAAATTCGTGACTTGCTACCAAAGAAACCGATGACGGAAACCCTAAAGCCCATGACGGCTAACCCTAGACAAACCCTGTTCCACTCGTTTATTATAAATACGGCTCTCCTAATTGAGGAGAAAAACACCCTTTTTAGCTCTCGTTTTCATCAAACTCTCTCAGATCTCCATAACAATTTGGCTCACGTTTTCTATGCCTAGATTCGTGAGTGTGCTCTTGGATTATCCTAAGCTGAAATTCTTGTAACCTGGGCATAGGATAGAAATATCAGTTCGGAAAGTGTTCTCACGATCCAAGGGGTATCCAGATCTCCACTTAAACCCTACCCAATATCTAACAATTAACAATCGAACTGATATTTCTTGTTTCTGGAGATGGCTGAAACAATCCGTGAGATGACCACGAAGTTCGCAAAACTGGAGAAGTTTGAAGGCGTTGATTTCAGGCGCCGGAAGAAGAAGATACACTTCATGCTGACCACTCTGAAAGCAGCATACGTGCTGACTACTCCAAGACCAGCCATGCCTGAGGAAGGTGCTGAAGAGTCGATCTCTTGAAGAGACCAGGAAGAGGCAAAAGTGGGACAACGATGACTACATCTGCAAAGGTCACATTCTGAACGCTATGTCTGATGCTCTATTTGATATCCATGGTGATGCTTTAACTGCCAAAGAATTGTGGGACACTCTTGAATTGAAATACATCACGGAGGACGCTTTTAGTAAGAAGTTCCTGGTTAGTGACTTTAATAATTACAAAATGGTTGATTCAAGGTCTGTCACTGAACAATTCAATGAACTGCTTGGCATTTATGGTCAATTTAAACTGTATAAAAGGAATATGGATGAATCCATTGCCGTGTCAAGTGTGATTGACAAACTTCCACCATCCTGGAAGGATTTCAAACATAACTTGAAACATCAAAAGGAGGAACTGTCATTGGTTCAACTTGCTAGTCATATTCGCATTGAAGAATCCATTCGTGCGAAGGATGTTGACAAATCAAAAGGAAAGGTTGAACCTAGACAGCCCTCTGTTTATATGGTTGAAAACAAACCAAGGAATCCGAACAACAAAGGACATGGCAAACGTAAGCAGGAACATGTCCCAAATAACCCCAACAAAAAGAAAAAAGATCTGGTTTGTTGGAGGTGCAACAAGGTGGGACATTGCAAACGTGATTGTCGTGTGAACTTAGGCAACAATAATGGTGTTGGAAATAGTGGAACCAATGGAAGTGTGAACGGGTCTTCGGGCCAAGTTAAAGGAGGTCAGTTTTTGACTAACTTTGATAATTCTAATCAGAATTATGTTTATTATGTTTCACTTATTCCTGAATCATTCTATGTACAAGATGATTATGTTGCTTGGTGGATCGACCCCGGGGCAACGAACCATGTATGCAAGGATAAACGGATGTTTGAAACACTAACACCGCTTGATGATGGATCGGTGCTGAGGATGGGAGACGATTCTTTTATTCCTATTTGTGGTTTTGGTGCCGTGTGTCTTGAATTTACTTTTGAAAAGACTATTACGCTTTTTGATGTTTTGTTTGTTCCTAAGATTCGAAAGAATCTTGTTAGTTCTAGTTGTTTGAATTCTAATGGTTTTAAACAAGTTATTGAGTCAAATAAGTTTATTTTGTCTCGGGGTGGAATGTTTATTTGTCTTGGATATTTGAATAATAGAATGTTTCGTTTGAATCTTGTTGACAAATTATTACCTGTTCAAAATTCTGCATTTGTATCTTCTACTTCTAATGTTGACAAATCTATGCTATGGCATGCAAGATTAGGTCATGTCAATTTTAGAAGGATGCATGAGATGTCAAAAGATGGTTTAATTACAGCCTTTGACATGACTTCTGATAAATGTAAAACATGCATGCTCACAAAAGTGACAAAATAGCCCTTTCCTTATGTTACTAGAAATTCGACTGTTTTGGAACTTGTACATAGTGACCTGTGTGATATTCACTCTACTCCTTCCTTGGGTGGTAAACGATATGTCGTCACATTCATTGATGACTGTACCCAGTTTTTCTATGTGTATTTGCTTAATGCTAAAAGTGAAGCATTGGAAAAGTTCAAAATATAGAAAGCCGAGGTGGAATTGCAATTGGGCAATTTGGTTAAGCGTCTTCGGACTGATATGGGAGGTGAATATATGGATCCCATATACTTCCAATCAGTGGGTATCATTCATGAGACCACAGCACCTTACTCGCCTCCACAGAATGGAATTGCTGAACGCAAAAAATCAAGTTTTAAAGGAAATGGTAAACTCGATGTTGTCATACTCGAGATTGAGTAATGGATTTTGGGGAGAGGCCATGTTAACGGCCTGTTATTTACTAAATAAGGTTCCAAATAAAAAGAACAAAACAGTCCCATATGAACTTTGGTTCAAGAAAAAGTTGAATTTGAGTTATTTTCGGGTTTGGAGATGTCGGGCAGTTGTAAAACTAATCGAGCCCAAAAGGAAAACTTTGGGGGAATGTGGAATAGATTGTATATTCATTGGATATGCAGAACATTCCAAGGTATAGAGGTTCTATGTGATTGATCCTAATGATTTGGTATCGGTTAACACCATTATCGAGTCACGAGATGCAATTTTTGATGAGATGTGTTTCTCATCTATTCAAAGGCCTAAGGATTTGACTTTTGGCACTAATGAGGTGCAAAAATCCAGAAAGTTCAGATGGTGTAAATGGTTTTGTTGAACCAGAAATACGAGAGCTTCGAACGAGCAAAAGAGGCAAAATCCCGAAAAATTTCAGTTCCGATTTCCAAATGTATTTGGTGGAAGGAACAAGGGATGATGAGGTCCTTCAATACTCGTATTGTTACAGTATTGAGGATGATCCAAAGACATATCAAGAGGCCATGCAGTCTCAAGATGTAATTTTTTGGAAGGAAGCAATTGATGATGAAATGTCATCAATTCTTGAGAATAACACTTGGGTGTTAGCTGATTTGCCTCCAGGTTCTAAACCACTTGGTTGCAAATGGATTTTCAAAAAGAAAATGATTGTTAATAGGACTATTGACAATTTCAAAGCCCGGTTAGTCATTCAAGGTTTTAGACAAAAACCCGGAGTTGACTATTTCGATACGTATGCTCCGATTGCATGTATCTCTACTATTAGATTGTTGATTTCCTTGGCAAGCATCCACAATCTGATTATTAATCAAATGGATGTGAAAACAACCTTTTTGAATGGCGAACTCGATGAAGAAGTTTACATGAAACAATCGGAAGGTTTCGTTATGCCCGGTAAAGTGTTGGATTAAGTGTCTAAGCCATGACTTATAATTGTATTTATCTTGTTAATAGAAGCTAAGTCCATTTAGGTTGCCCTCATAGCTGGAGGATGGATGTATAGTTCAATAGAGAGAATGGTTGATTTATTAATTGTTTAATAAATCAATAGAAAATAAATATATGGTTTATTAATATATTTAAGTGTTAATATATTAATTAGAAACTATATTAATTAATTGATATTTAATCTAGAAATAATTGGATATAATTTAGTGATTAAATAAATTAATAAAAGCTGCAGGGACTGGTTTGCATTTATTCAATAGTTCAATAACTGGCCAGGTAGAAACCAGGGACCAAAATGGCGCCGCCCTGGAGGCTCCTCCAGGGTTTGGCGAAACCCTAATTAGGGTTTTGGGAAGCCTGGTCCAAGTGGTCAAAAGGCTTGTTCATTTGGAGGCTCCTTAGGGTTTCAGGTGTAACCCTTGGAGGCTATAAAAGGAACCCCCTAGGCACCTCATTCTTCACGCCATCTCTCTCTCTGTTACTCTGTTAGACTGTTTTCTCCATTGCTTGGGTGTGACTTGCATTTGAGGCAGAATTATTTTGCTGCTAGCTTCAAGGATCATAAGATCAAAAGATTGGTTCTCTCAGTTTTGATCTTTAGAAATTAATTGTTCCTTTAGGTTTAGTTTATTATCTTCATAGAAGAAAACATAGATCATATTAGGGTTGCATGTGAACCATAGGAATCTATTTGTTCATTGATTGCATAGAAACCTTTCAATGATATCAGAGCATAGGCTTGTTTTCTTATGAATTGATATAAAATGCATGTATGATTCTTGCCTTGAGGTGTTTTGCGAAAACTCCTCCTTGAGAGGCTTCTTGGTCGACGGTTTGGCTAGGGTTTCCTAACCCTAGCCGCCAAGCCCCTTGGTCCCCTTTATTTGCTTGATTTACTTGCCTTAAAAGTATGTTGTTATTTTTGGTAATTGGATTAATTAAATAACTAGAACTCTTTTTACCTGGCTTGTAATTTTCGATCACTATAGGGGCCTAGATAGAAAAATTAATTTGATTAATTTGATAAAATCCATCTTAGATTTAATTAGTTTAATTAATTGTTAATTAAAAGATCAATTAAATCGGTTTAAAGAATTCATTTAAAATTTTCGAAAAAATAGTTTAAAATTTGCGAAAATTATGAGATAATTAATTCTAAAATATTTTAATAAGATTAAAATATATCTTATATATTTATGATTAAAAGTTAATATTTATATATAAGAAAATTGGTTAGTCTTACCGTTAGTAGGCCTCATTCACAAAGTTGTCCTCTAAAGAGGGTATAAGGCGACTTCCTATAAAATGGTAGTCTAATGGGTATCTACTCTTACCCACCGCTCTCCTGGTCAGTCGAGTGTCGTTAGCCGAACGGGTTTGATAGAACCGCTAAGCCTCTTAAAAGTATAATGATATAATTGAAAGTACTAGAACTTTAATTAAAACCCAATCTAGTTACTTTAGGTTCAAAAATGTGAATTGGTGCTAATCCATGAAATTGCACATTGCACTTTGTGGAACATTAGTGGAGCGTGTGTGGTTTACCGGCACGCCAACTGGGATACGCAAAGAGTCGCAATGGGTTTCTCGATTTTGTCATTATTAACGGAGCGTGTGTGGTTAACCGGCACATTAATTAGAGATGACAATTGACTTCGAGAGTACCGAGCGAATTTGCATGGTTATTCACACCCGGTTTGTAATCCTCGGTATCCCAGTCACAAACAGTGGGGCATTCCCGAGATTAAAACATGCTAACAAACAGTTCGGTAAATCTCAATGAAACTAGGAATTCCAGTATAATAAGATTATTTTTCCGCGGTGGAATTGGCTGAATCGTCATTCGCCTACCTTATAAAATTTACAATAAAGATTACGGTATCCCTTTTCGATATTGTAGATTGTTATTGTAGGGTCCTAGCCTTATATTTATTCTTGGGTGAATATAAGTTTTTTAATAAATGTCTAATTAAAACTACCTTCTTCTTGTTCAGATGTCTTCTGACCAATCCGTTCCCCACTCGAATCCCGGTAATGTCACCTGGATTCTGTCATTGTGCTCAAAAGTGACGTTAGACGGCACTAACTACAATGACTGGATCCGCAACATAAAAATGGCTCTACGGTTTGAACACAAAGAGTATGTTCTGGAAACCGAGCTAGTTGAGGTTGACCCAGATACCGCTACTCCCGAGGAAGTCGCCTCGTACACCAAACACTCCGATGATGCGACCAAAGTGGCCTGTATCATGATCGCTACTATGAACCCTGAACTGCAGCGTATCTGTAAGAACCCGCAAAAGTTGTAAAAGGGCAAAATGGTCTTTTGGCATATTGTAAGACCATTATGTAAAATAATATGTAATTTGTGGAATAATATTATAAGAAATAAAAGTTTATGTGAAATTTGGAGTTTTACCGAGTGAATAGTGAAATTTGGCCAAAAAGGGAAAATTGGTCATTTGACATGAAAATGATCATTTTGTTAAAGAATTTCCATTAAGGGGCTAAATTGGTAACTAATAGAACTTGGGTTGCAAGACTATGAACTTTAGGACTAGTTTTGAACAAAAGATGGAAGTCAAGGACCAAAATATAAATATTTTATAAAAATTAAAATATAAATAAGAGAGTTAATCAACTCTCATTCTCCAGAACATCATAGAAGAATCGGGAGAGAACGAGAGAGAGCTAGAGAGGAGCACGGGAAGATCAAAGGTTTGCCAAGAAATCAAGAAACAACATTGGAATTAGTGATTCCAAGCTTCAAGAGGTAAGGTTTTCAAGCTCTAAGCTCCAAAATCGGAATCGGGAATCAAGCTTTGGTTTCTGATTTTCCAGAAATCATGGTTCCAATATAATCATCCAGTTTATCTTGCTCAAAATCACCACAAAAGCATGGTCTAGCCATGGAATATGTGAAAAATTAAGAAAATGGGGATTTTGCTCAAGAACCCTAATTCATGGGTTTGTAAGATCAAAGCTGGTTTTTATGGTTTTGTTAAGTCCAGATGATCACTTAGGATGTATTAAGACACTCCTAAGTGGTTAATTTCAAAAAGATGAATTTTTAGTGAAAATTACCAAAAACGGGTTTTTGTGAAATTAGAATTGGAATCAGTGATTCCATGGGTTAAAACCTGTTGTAAAGTAAGGGTTTTAGTCATGGAATGATAGTAAAATGATTAAGTTAAGTATTAAGCACTTAACTGGTGAAAATAGAGGTCTGCAGCTCAAAATTCGGACTTAAAACTGGACCTGCAGACATGGCACGAGTCGTGCCATATTTGGTCTATGGTTAGCACGAGTCGTGCTCACTATTTGAGCCAGAAATAGCATTATACTTTTGGCACGAGTCGTGCTTCCCTAAGCACAAAAAGAGCACGAGTCGTGCTCCAAAGCAGGGGGCATTCTGTCCAATTTTGAGATTTGAACTTGATGCTAGACATGTCCATTTGGTCTATAATTCATACCATAGGCTTAAAATGGTATGAAACCACATGGAAAATTATTAAATTCAGAATACGACCCCTTGGGGGTACTGTAGTAGAATACGGGTACATTGAAGAGTATACAATTCGTGGAAAGATGATTGTTAGTAGTCATATACTTGTTATGACTTGAAGTTGTGTCATATGAGACCTTAGAACTATAGAGTCAATTGTAGTATGTATTTATTAAATATATATACGTGATACTTGTGTAGGTGTTGCTTCGAATATTGTTGAGCACGGAAAGGGGAAAGGAGTACGAGAAGCTTAGTGATCTGTAGCTATATCAAGGTGAGTTTTATGAGGATTTTTCTAGTACATAGCAAAATGATATTTTCAGAAAAATGAGACTTCCAAATAATTTTAGATACTAAAGTTTGGAAACAGTTTTGAAAGTAGCTCTAAGAGCTATGTGTTTAAAAGAGATTTTAAAGAAGTTCAATTTTTAAAGAAGTATAGTTTGTAAAGTTTTGAAAGAAGCTCCATATGAGAGCTAAAGATTTTGAAGTTAGTTTTAAAGTGATTTTCGAGAGTATGAGTCAAAGAGTTAAAGTTTGAGCTTGTTTTGAAATTGTGTCCATATTTGACCAATTTGAGATGAAATGAAGAAAGTAAAAAGATACGAATCAGAGCAAAGAAAGTAGTAAGAGTTAGTTGTCCGGACTAGGATCACCCACATAATCGGGAGATCAGAAGACACTACTGGGATGGTACCTCCCGTCGCGAAGTAGTTGTCTAGCTTAGCATACCCTTGTGCTTGAATTCGTTCAAAGTCACAAAGGGGAGTCAGAAAGAGCATAACCTAGCGGGTGGATCTGTTATGTCCCGCGAGGGGAGCTAGTAGAATGAATTAAATTAAACTAATTCATGAGTTTCAGTTGGTCACCAGAAAATGAGAAAGAAAGCAGTTTTGAGAAAGAAAGTATTTTTAGAGTTTGAAAGTAAAGAAAAAAATGAAATTTTGAGATTTGTTTCATAAATCAATTTTAAGCAGTTTACTTGTAATATTCCAAGTTTTGAACAAAAAAGTTTTGGGTCTAAACCCATATTACTCACGAGGCTTTATGTCTCACGTTTATATTTTTAAATGCTATGTACTTAGGTGAAAGGAGCATAAGTTGAAGTTGGGACAGTGTATATACAGTAAGTTTAAATTATGGTTTTCTGTATTGAGTCTGTAATACCCCTTCAGAATAAAGTTTGTAAAAAAAATTAAGTGACTTTTTCATAGTCACGAGTTGTAGAATATTTTTGTAATGTAAACTGTATTTAAATACCGTTTGAGAAAGGGGTGTTACAGTTTTGGTATCAGAGCCATAGTTTAAGCGAATTAGGTTGGAATACCATCCTAGGCTTAAACCAGCAAGAGAAGTAGTAAAGTGCCTTAGTAATATAGAGGTACACTTAGACTTATAGAAGTTATAGAGTGAGTATGACTGCTATAAAAGTGCAGTCAAGATAGGGAGATAACATGCTACCGCTTACGAAATACTGTATAGAAATGTGTATTAAACAGAAATTTTGTTTATCTATATAGTAATGGAAGGAGGAAGACAGACCCCATCAGCTGACAGGGGTGAGGGCAGTCACACTTCTTCTAGAGGAAGTGGACCCGGACATGTTATTCGAAATGATGGGGCTGAGCCAAACCCACCACCACAACCTGTCACTATGGAAGCAATTCAGTA
This sequence comes from Cichorium intybus, assembly GCA_023525715.1. Taxonomy (NCBI): domain Eukaryota; kingdom Viridiplantae; phylum Streptophyta; class Magnoliopsida; order Asterales; family Asteraceae; genus Cichorium; species Cichorium intybus. The sequence continues at coordinate 95,389,898 of CM042010.1, read as the reverse complement.
TCTGATCAATAATTTACGAAATGAGCTGAAGCAAGACGTGAATAACATTATCGATAGCCGAATGGGTGAACCTAGTGCCCATTCTTCACAAGAAGTCTCTAAAAAGACGACCGAGGAAGAAGCCGGTGGAGAAAACAGAAGGAAGGAGAAAGGCTGTTCCTTTAAGTCCTTCATCGCTTGTAAACCGCCAGAATACCACGGCAGTTTTGAGCCAAAGGTGACAATGAGATGGATCCTGGAAATCGAACAGGTGATACAAGCTAGTAAATGTAGTAAAGAAGACCAAGTCAACTATGCGTCCCGGAAGTTGAAAGATGATGCTTTAGTGTGGTGGAATACCAAATACGAGAGTTTGGGGAAAGACGTTATTTATGGCTGGTCGTGGGCGGAGTTTGTCTCGTGTCTTAAAGATAAATTCTGTCCCACGAGAGATCTCGAGAAGATGAACGAAGATTTCCTGATGATAAAGAAAGGAGACTCGTCGATTGACGAATATACGAAGAGGTTTTGTGACATGCTGCCTTTCGTGGGGGAATCCTATCCCTCTGAGCGGTCCCGAATTAACCGATATGTTCGGGGGTTACCATGGAATTATGAGCTGGAAGTGAAGAAAGCTGAAACTTTAGAGGGGGCTATCATTGCTACCCGAAACGTGGAGGATGTTGGAAAACGACAAAATGACGAAAGACCAAGCTTCAGTGACAAAAGAAAGACAGTTAGTAGCAGTGGGAATTCAGAGAAGAAAGGGAAAACAAGCCTTAGTCAGACTCGATAGGGGAATGTAAGGAAGTGCGAGAAGTGCGGAAAAGAACATAGTGGCGAATGTCGTGCGGGATCAAACGCCTGTTTTAATTGTGGCGGACTAGGTCACAAAATGAAGGACTGTAAGGCAAAGAAAGCTAGTGAAGTGGAGTGTTTTTCGTGCCATCAGATTGGGCACTATAGTTTCAACTGCCCAAACAAGGGAGGAGAGACTATGGTGTCCACAACTCAGAAAAAGACGGAGCCACAGAAGGTGAAGACTCGAGCCTTCCAGATCACCAGAGAGGAGGCAAAGGAGGCGCACGATGTCGTCTCAGGTATACTACTGATCAACTAAACACCTACATATGTGTTGTTTGATTCCGGTTCTAGGTATTCGTTCGTGTCCCATAGATTTGGAGCCCGATTGAGAGTCCCGTTAGAATTGTTAGACATGGTTTTTAAAGTGGAAGTAGCGGATGGAATGTTTGTCGAAGTTCAGCATATGTACCGAAATTGTGAACTTGATATCAATGGCAAGAAGTTTCAACTTAATCTTCTTCCCATTGGGATTAAGTCCTTTGATGTGATAATTGGGATGGATTGGCTTGGTGCCAACGACGCGAAGATAGCCTGTGGACAGAAGAAGGTGTCTGTTAAAACCCTAGGAGCTAAAGTGTACGTATATGGAGAAAGAAGAAAGCATGTGCCAAGTCTCATTAGTGTGGCAAAAGCCCGAAGGTGTATCAGGAAAGGGTGTGTATCTTTCCTGGCTTATGTGATGACTGAAGACAAAGTAAAACAGACGTATAAAGACATAGAAGTAGTAAAAGAATTCCCAGAAGTTTTCCCAGATGAGTTACCAGGCTTGCCACCAGAAACGCAAGTTGAGTTTCGGATAGACCTTGTCCCAGGAGCTTCCCCAATAGCACGAGCACCGTATCGGTTAGCACCGACAGAAATGCGGGAATTAATGTCCCAGCTGCAGGAGTTACTAGATAAAGGCTTTATCAGGCCTAGTTCTTCTCCGTGGGGTGCTCCAGTTCTATTTGTAAAGAAGAAAGATGGATCAATGCGTATGTGCATTGATTACAGAGAATTGAACAAGATTACTATCAAGAACCGTTACCCGTTGCCCAGAATAGACGATTTGTTCGATCAGTTACAAGGCGCAGATTATTTTTCAAAGATTGATTTGAGATCGGGTTATCACCACGTCAGGGTGAAAGAGAGTGATGTGTAGAAGACAGTGTTCCGTACTCGATACGGGCATTACGAGTTTCTAGTGATGCCATTCGGTCTTACCAATGCACCAGCCGTTTTCATGGACTTAATGAATCGGTTCTGTAAACCATTCCTAGACCGATTTGTTATAGTGTTCATCGATGACATACGGATATACTCAAAGAACAGAGAAGAGCATGCGAGCCACCTGCGAACAGTGCTTGAGACTTTGAGGCGAGAACAACTATATGCAAAGTTCTCCAAGTGCGAGTTTTGGATGCGAGAGGTGCAGTTCCTTGGACATGTTGTGTCTATCCAAGGTATAAAAGTTGATCCATCAAAAGTTGAAGCAGTGTGAAATGGGAGCCTCCCAAGACGCCAACTGAAGTTAGAAGTTTTCTCGGACTTGCCGGGTATTACCGGAGATTTATCCAAGATTTCTCCCATATAGCAGTGCCACTTACACGACTAACCCGGAAGGAAGAAAAATTTAGATGGCAAGAAGAACAAGAAAGAGCGTTCGCTACATTAAAAGAGAAGTTGTGTAATGCGCCAGTCCTTACGTTACCAGATGGGACAGAAGATTTCGAAGTTTACAGCGATGCCTCGCATCTGGGGCTTGGCTGTGTATTAATGCAGAGAGGGAAGGTTATAGCATACGCTTCCAGACAGTTGAAAGACCCAGAGACAAAGTACACAACCCACGATTTAGAGCTTGCAGCGATCGTATTTGCCTTGAAGATTTGGAGACATTACTTGTATGGTACAAAGTGCAAGCTATTTACTGATCACAAGAGTTTACAGTATGTGTTCTCTCAAAAAGAGTTGAACATGAGACAGAGTAGATGGCTAGAGTTGATCAGTGATTATGATTGCGAGATTGTGTACCATCCTGGTAAAGCAAATATGGTAGCAAATGCATTAAGTAGAAAAGCTCCTGAGAAAAGAATCAAAGCAAGATCGATGCAAATAGAACTAGTATCCAGTATTATAGAACAGATTAAAGCAGCTCAACAGAAAGTTGAAGAAAGTGGAGATTTGAAAGATGAGAAATTAGAAAAAGACATATAATTTGAGATCAATAGTCAAGGATTAAAGACTTTTAGAAACCGCATTTGGGTGCCGAAAGCAGGAGGTTTGAGAAAGCTGATTTTAGAGGAGTCACATAAGTCAAAGTATTCCATACATCCAGGGAGTACCAAGACTTATCAAGATTTGAGAAGACAGTACTGGTGGCCTGGAATGAAGAAGAGGATAGCTAAGTACATCTCCAAGTGTGTCATTTGTGCACAAGTCAAGGCGGAACATCAGGTCCCGCATGGAGATGCTCAGTCATTGCACATTCTAGCCGGAAAGTGGGAAGATGTAATCATGGACTTTATTGTCGGGTTACCAAGAACGAGAAGAGGTTATGATTGTATATGGGTCATAGTGGACCGGTTGACCAAGAGTGCACTGTTTCTAGCCATAAAAGAAACTACTCCCTTGGAGAAGTTAGCCCAGTTGTACATAGATGAAGTGTTAAGAAGATATGGTGCACCGTTGTCCATCGTGTCAGATAGAGACCCCAGATTTACCTCTAACTTCTGGAGAGCTTTACAAGAGAAATTGGGAACGAGAATTCAGCTAAGTACAGCGTATCATCCATAAACGGATGGTCAGAGTGAACGAACGATTCAGACAGTAGAAGACATGCTACGATCATGCGTGATGGATTTTGGAGGCAGTTGGGATGAACACCTGCCTTTAGTGGAGTTTGCATATAACAATAGCTACCATTCTAGCATTAAAATGCCACCCTTTGAGGCATTGTATGGTAGAAAGTGTAGAACTCCTTTATGCTGGTTGGAGGCGGGTGAGACTAAGTTGACAGGACCAGAAATTGTTAGAGTGACCAATGAGAAGATTGGAGTGATTCAGACTAACATGAAAGCAGCACAAGACCGACAAAAGAGTTACTCCAATTTAAAGAAAAGACCATATGATTTGCAAGAAGGTGACTTAGTGATGATAAAAGTGTCGCCATGGAAGGGTGTAGTCAGATTTGGCAAGAGAGGAAAGCTGAGTCCAAGGTACATTGGACCTTTTAGAATCCTGAAGAGAGTTGGATTACAAGCGTTCAAGCTGAGTTACCACCAGAACTCAGTGGAATACATGATACCTTTCATGTATGCTACCTGAAGAAGTACTTTAGAAAAGAAGAGCTAGTCATACCGTATACAGATTTGAGGGTGGAGACTCCTAACAGATTAGTTGAAGAACCCGAAGCGATTCTAGAAATGCACACTAAAAAGCTAAGGAACAAGGAGATTGACATTGTGCTAGTCAAGTGGAAGCATCCCTTAGGGTCAAACCTGACTTGGGAGACGTTAGAAAAAATGAAAAGAAGATATCCAAATTTCACAGATTACGAAAAGATTCCGAGGACGGAATCCGCATAAGGAGGGGTGACTGTAAGAACCCGCAAAAGTTGTAAAAGGGCAAAATGGTCTTTTGGCATATTGTAAGACCATTATGTAAAATAATATGTAATTTGTGGAATAATATTATAAGAAATAAAAGTTTATGTGAAATTTGGAGTTTTACCGAGTGAATAGTGAAATTTGGCCAAAAAGGGCAAATTGGTCATTTGACATGAAAATGATCATTTTGTTAAAGAATTTCCATTAAGGGGCTAAATTGGTAACTAATAGAACTTGGGTTGCAATACTATGAACTTTAGGACTAGTTTTGAACAAAAGATGGAAGTCAAGGACCAAAATGTAAATATTTTATAAAAATTAAAATATAAATAAGAGAGTTAATCAACTCTCATTCTCCAGAACATCATAGAAGAATCGGGAGAGAACGAGAGAGAGCTAGAGAGGAGCACGGGAAGATCAAAGGTTTGCCAAGAAATCAAGAAACAACATTGGAATTAGTGATTCCAAGCTTCAAGAGGTAAGGTTTTCAAGCTCTAAGCTCCAAATTCGGAATCGGGAATCAAGCTTTGGTTTCTGATTTTCCATAAATCATGGTTCCAATATAATCATCCAGTTTATCTTGCTCAAAATCACCACAAAAGCATGTTCTATCCATGGAATATGTGAAAAATTAAGAAAATGGGGATTTTGCTCAAGAACCCTAATTCATGGGTTTGTAAGATCAAAGCTGGTTTTTATGGTTTTGTTAAGTCCAGATGATCACTTAGGATGTATTAAGACACTCCTAAGTGGTTAATTTCAAAAATATGGATTTTTAGTGAAAATTACCAAAAACGAGTTTTTGTGAAATTGGAATTGGAATCAGTGATTCCATGGGTTAAAACCTGATGTAAAGTAAGGTTTTTAGTCATGGAATGATAGTAAAATAATTAAGTTAAGTATTAAGCACTTAACTGGTGAAAATAGAGGTCTGCAGCTCAAAATTCGGACTTAAAACTGGACCTGCAGACATGGCACGAGTCGTGCCATATTTGGTCTATGGTTAGCACGAGTCGTGCTCACTATTTGAGCCAGAAATAGCATTATACTTTTGGCACGAGTCGTACTTCCCTAAGCACAAAAAGAGCACGAGTCGTGCTCCAAAGCAGGGGGCATTCTGTCCAATTTTGAGATTTGAACTTGATGCTAGACATGTCCATTTGGTCTATAATTCATACCATAGGCTTAAAATGGTATGAAACCACATGGAAAATTATTAAATTCAGAATACGACCCCTTGGGGGTACTGTAGTAGAATACGGGTACATTGAAGAGTATACAATTCGTGGAAAGATGATTGTTAGTAGTCATATACTTGTTATGACTTGAAGTTGTGTCATATGAGACCTTAGAACTGTAGAGTCAGTTGTAGTATGTATTTATTAAATATATATACGTGATACTTGTGTAGGTGTTGCTTCGAATATTGTTGAGCACGAAAAGGGGAAAGGAGTACGAGAAGCTTAGTGATCTGTAGCTATATCAAGGTGAGTTTTATGAGGATTTTTCTAGTACATAGCAAAATGATATTTTTAGAAAAATGAGACTTCCAAATATTTTTAGATACTAAAGTTTGGAAACAGTTTTGAAAGTAGCTCTAAGAGCTATGTGTTTAAAAGAGATTTTAAAGAAGTTCAATTTTTAAAGAATTATAGTTTGTAAAGTTTTGAAAGAAGCTCCATATGAGAGCTAAAGATTTTGAAGTTAGTTTTAAAGTGATTTTCGAGAGTATGAGTCAAAGAGTTAAAGTTTGAGCTTGTTTTGAAATTGTGTCCATATTTGACCAATTTGAGATGAAATGAAGAAAGTAAAAAGATACGAATCAGAGCAAAGAAAGTAGTATGAGTTAGTTGTCCGGACTAGGATCACCCACATAATCGGGAGATCAGAAGACACTACTGGGATGGTACCTCCCGTCGCGAAGTAGTTGTCTAGCTTAGCATACCCTTGTGCTTGAATTCGTTCCAAGTCACAAAGGGGAGTCAGAAAGAGCATAACCTAGCGGGTGGATCTGTTATGTCCCGCGAGGGGAGCTAGTAGAATGAATTAAATTAAAATAATTCATGAGTTTCAGTTGGTCACCAGAAAATGAGAAAGAAAGCAGTTTTGAGAAAGAAAGTATTTTTAGAGTTTGAAAGTAAAGAAAAAAATGAAATTTTGAGATTTGTTTCATAAATCAGTTTTAAGCAGTTTACTTGTAATATTCCAAGTTTTGAACAGAAAAGTTTTGGGTCTAAACCCATATTACTCACGAGGCTTTATGTCTCACGTTTATATTTTTAAATGCTATGTACTTAGGTGAAAGGAGCAGAAGTTGAAGTTGGGACAGTGTATATACAGTAAGTTTAAATTATGGTTTTCTGTATTGAGTCTGTAATACCCCTTCAGAATAAAGTTTGTAAAAAAAATTAAGTGACTTTTTCATAGTCACGAGTTGTAGAATATTTTTGTAATGTAAACTGTATTTAAATACCGTTTGAGAAAGGGGTGTTACAGTATCTATGAGGACTATTGGCCTTACTAGATGCACAAAGAGCTCACGGAAAAGTTCTGCAAGCAATAGCGCATCGAAAGGCGTGAGGTTGTAAAAGCCTTCACTAACGGCAAGTCTAAAGATGGAGAGTCCATCTGCACTCATGTGCAAAGGATGCATGGTTATGTGGAGAGGCTTAGGAAGCTAGAAATGCCTGTTCATGAGGATTTAGATATTGATATAGTGCTAAACTCCTTGCCCAGTTCTTATGACCAGTTCACACTGGCGTATCATTTGAACAACAACCAGGCAACCCTAGCTGAGTTCCACCGCATGCTTCGTACGGCTGAAGACGGGATGAAGGAAAAAGGTTTGCTCATTGTCAACCCGCCTGTCCTAGCTATTGGCTCTGGCAAAGGAAAGAAACGGAAGGGCCCTCCTAAGCAGAACTGGAGGGAAAAGACTCATGTCGGGTCATCAAGCAGTGCCCCGAAGGGCAAGTCTTCCGGCATTCCGCATGTTTAGAACCCCAAAGATGCCGACTGTTTTTACTGCAAGCAAAAGGGTCATCGGAAGAGGAGCTGCCCAACGTATCTGCAGGATATCAAGGACGGTAAAGTGAAACCATCACAAGCAGGTACATACTCAATTTCTGATAACTCATCTTCTTGTTCTTGGGTCCTTGACACAGGATGTGGTTTTCATATCTGTTATGATTTGTAGGGCCTAGAGGAATGTAGGGAGCTGGAGCACGGTAGATTGAACCTGGTCATGGGAAATAGGCGAACGTCACCTGTTACCAAGATCAGTGTCTATAGACTAGCGCTTAGTAATGGAGTTAGATTAGATTTTCATAATTGTTGCTATTCGCCAGATATGGCTAAAACATAATTTCTTTTCATGCACTGTTCAGACAAGGTTTTTATTATGAATTTAGTAAATTGAATGGTTCAATTTCTGTTTTCAAAGATAATGTTTTTATATTTAATGTTATGCCTTGTGATGGAGTGTATGAATCTATTATGTGTGTTGATAATTATGGTAAAAATGTTTTAGCTATTGATGCTTCGAGCGGTATAGAAAAGGCGTGCTTGTGGCACTGTCGCCTTGGCTATATCAACAAGAAACGCATCGCCCAACTCCAAAAGGATGGAGTATTGGAATATTTCGACCTCGGGTCGGACGATGTATGCGAATCTTTCTTGCTTGGTAAGATGACAAAATCACCATTAAAAGGTTCCTTTGATAGAGGTGAAGGCCTGTTAGACATCATACACACATATGTGTGTGGTCCCTTCAGAACAACCACAAAAGATGGCATGCGGTTCTAAGTCAAAACTTATCCGTCCCCTGACCCGATGGGAAACAGATATGTAGGCCTCTCGATGATTTTGAAGTTGACTGAAAGTGTTGGCCAACCGGGACTAAATTGATGTGTTCAATTAGTAGTCTCAAAAGTCATATGCAAATCAGAAATCGAGAAACAAAGTATCAGACCTAGATTGACTTTATCCATGTCTAGAGTCTTAGTATCTTGTTGGACGGAGGATCATCTGATCATTTATCTTTGGACAGAACTGATTGAGTCAGAGTTCAGGATAGTTTCTGGGAAACTGATATTAATCAGAAGGTAAATAGACAATTAAATTCATAGACTTATCCAAGTGGGAGACTGTTGGATTAGGTGTCTAAGCTATGACTTATAATTGTATTTTTCTTGTTAATAGAAGCTAAGTCCATTTGGGTTGCCCTCATAGCTGGAGGATTGATGTATAGTTCAGTAGAGAGAATGGTTGATTTATTAATTGTTTAATAAATCAATAGAAAATAAATATATGGTTTATTAATATATTTAAGTGTTAATATATTAATTAGAAACTATATTAATTAATTGAGATTTAATCTAGAATTAATTGGATATAATTTAATGATTAAATAAATTAATAAAAGCTGCAGGGCTGGTTTGTATTTATTCAATAGTTGAATAACTGGCCAGGTAAAAACCAGGGACCAAAATGACGCCACCCTGGAGGCTCCTCCAGGGTTTGGCGAAACCCTAATTAGGGTTTTGGGAAGCCTGGTCCAAGTGGTCAAAAGGCTTATTCATTTGGAGGCTCCTTATGGTTTCAGGTGTAACCCTTGGAGGCTATAAAAGGAACCCCCTGGGCACCTCATTCTTCACGTCATCTCTCTCTCTGTTACGCTGCTGGACTGTTTTCTCCATTGCTTGGGTGTGACTTGCATTTGAGGCAAGATTATTTTGCTGCTAGCTTCAAGGATCATAAGATCAAAAGGTTGGTTTTCTCAGTTTTGATCTTTAGAAATTAATTGTTCCTTTAGGTTTAGTTTATTATCTTCATAGAAGAAAACATAGATCATATTAGGGTTGCATGTGAACCATAGGAATCTATTTGTTCATTGATTGCATAGAAACCCTTCATAAAGAGCATATGGTATGTAAACTTGTGAAATCTTTGTACAGGCTGAAACAAGCGCCCAAGCAATGGCATCAAAAGTTTGATGAGATGATTTTGTCCTCTGGTTTTAAGTTAAACCAAAGTGACAAATGTGTTTACAGTAGATTCGATGATGCTACTGGTGCTGGAGTGATCATTTGTTTATATGTAGATGACATGTTGATTTTCGGTACTGACCAAAATCAAGTAGATGAAACAAATAAACTGTTGTCATCAAAGATTTCCATGAAAGATTTGGGAGAGGCTGATGTGATTCTTGGAATAAGAATTAAGAGGATGAATAAAGTATTAGTAATGACTCAAAGACACTATATTTAGAAAATTCTCAAGCGGTTTAATTTTGCCGATTGTTCACCGGTGAGCATTCCCATAGATCCAATTGTGAAATTGATGGAGAACAAAGGAACTCGTATTTCAAAATTTGAATACTCTAAGGCCATTGGTATCTTGATGTATGTTATGACAAGTACCAGGCCTGATATTGCTTTTGTTGTGGGAAAATTGAGCAAGTACACTAACAATCCTAATGCTCAACATTGGCAAGCAGTGAATAGAGTATTTAAGTATCTCAAGGGAACCATGGATTATGGATTAAGTTACTTGGGATATCCTTTAGTCTTGGAAGGACATTCAGATGCAAGTTGGATAACCAACCTGGAGGATCATTCCTTAACAACTGGTTGGGTATTCTTGCTTGGGGGAGGTGCTATCTCCTGGGCTTCTAAGAAGCAAACTTGCATCACAAACTCAACAATGGAATCTGAGTTTATTGCATTAAGTTCTGCCGGAAAAGAAGCTGAATGGTTAAGGAACTTGGTCTATGAGATTCTTTTGTGGTTTAAACCGATAGCACCTATTTCTATCCGTTGTGATAATGCTACCGCTCTAGGCAGGGCTTATACTCAAGTGTGCAATGACAAGTGTCGACACTTAGGTGTCCGACACAATATGGTTAGAGGTCTAATCGTGAATGGTGTGTGAAATCACAACACAACATGGCAGATCATTTAACTAAGGGTTTGCCAAGAGACTTAGTGCACAAGTCTGCGATTTGGATGAGATTAAAGTCCATCTAATTCTGTAATGATGAGACGCCCAATTCCATTCTAATATGACATTAGGAGTTGAATTCAACGTGGAAAGCTCACACTTATAGATTGGAACACATGAATCATTCATCCCAAGTAAAGTGTTCGGTTCTGCAGTTGACCAGGTTGAAGTTAAACTTCTTAATAATTCATTTGATTAAATGTATGTGCAGATACATGGAAAGGAGTTACCTACGTGATTGTGAAGTGTAGCCGCACTTCAAGATGTTGTGGACTTGGCCTTGATACGATCATGAGAGGATTAGGACACACAGCTTTATAATAGCGTCAAGTTGTATTTTGCTAGAAAGATCAATAAACTAGTATGTATTTTACCTTTTGGTAATCTTATTGGTTGATGGGTACAATTCTTAGAACACCCTGATTCTCGAATATTTGTAAGTGTATTATACTAAGTGGAAATTCAATCGTTTCGACATTTTCATTTATGTACTGGTTTAGTTTGTTTTGATAAAGTCATGTTTGTTCAAGGGTTCCACTAAAATGGGGGAGGATTGTTTGTGATTTTAGTGTCACCATGTCATTTTATGTAATTGGAACTAACATGTGAGCTAATGGCTATTTAGTTTGTATCCTAATATATGCTCGGGTATGTGCGGAGTACACGCATGTATAAGGTCAAATAAATAGCCGGTTCGACGACAAGTCGGGGTCCCGGGGCAGCGTCCCTGGGTTCGGGGTTTCCAAAAGGGTAGCGCCCCTAGCGGGGGTTCTAAGGGCCGAGAGGGTACATAGTAGAAAATTGTATTTCTCGAGGGGCCGAGAGGGTACATAGTGGAAAATCGTATTTCTCGTGACTTGCTACCAAAGGAACCCATGACGGCAACCCTAAAGCCCATGACGACTAACCCTAGACAAACCCTTTTCCACTCGTTTATTATAAATACGGCTCTCCTCATTGAGGAGAAAAACACCCTATTTAGCTCTCGTTTTCATCAAACTCACTCAGATCTCGATAGCAATTTGGCTCACGTTTTCTGTGCCTAGATTCGTGAGTGTCCTCTTGGATTATCCTATGCTGAATTTCTTGTAACCCGGGCATAGGATAAAAATATCAGTTTGGAAAGTGTTTTCACGATCCAAGGGTATCCAGATCTCCACTCAAACCTACTCAATATGTAACAGAAAATCAGTAAGATTTCATGGTTTTAGTCGTTGACAGACTTGAAAATACTGAATTACTCTTTTAATTTCTTTTTGCAGTTTTTCAACAACATAGTTTTTAGCATCACTGTTTAACACCAACATTTTATTACCAAAAATTTTAGCATCAATAGTATCTCTATTATAACATCAATATTTTTACCAAAACAATTAACTCATTAATTTATCATTCTATCGGTCGAAGTTTTGAACAATTAATATATATCAAAATGAAAGTATTTTCAAGGACAACAAAGAAACCGTAAATATATTTTTATTTTGAGCTTGAAAAAGACATGTTATTTATGGTCCAAAACAAGTGAAATCCCTTATATCCAATAAATCTATTGGTTCATCCACATTAATCTTTTAGGATCATATAGAGCAAATTGACAATAAATTTATAATAGTCATTTGTTTGTGAATATTTTAAGATAGACATTACATTAGTTATTATTGGATAAGCGTATTTAATAGATTAAAAACAGGGAACCAAAATATTTAATAAATCGATATAACCTCATCAATACACAAGGCTGGGAGTTCGTGGAGGAGTAAAAGAAAAGCGTACCAACAATTCAATCCAAGTTCAAAACATCGGCCACCGTGATATATTTAAAAGGGAAAATGACTTATAAGGGTAATTATGTTTCAAAACTGTTCAAAAAACACCATCCAAATTTGGTCTGTTCAAAAAACATCATCCAAGTAAAGCCTTTGTACAAAAAACACCATCCAAGTAAGACCTTTGTACAAAAAACACCAACGAACTACATGTTTTGTTTAAATTTTACCCGATGGTAACCGGCTCTTGCAGGTTAAACTGTTCATCTGTTATTATGCCATGTCACTAAATATTAGGCCAAGTCATCATTTAACCTGCAAACAGATGAACAGTTTAACCTGCAAAAGCCGGTTACCATCGGGTAAAATTTAAACAAAACATGTAGTTCGTTGATGTTTTTTGTACAAAGGTCTTACTTGGATGGTGTTTTTTGTACAAAGGTCTTACTTGGACGATGTTTTTTTAACAAATCAAACTTGGATTATGTTTTTTGAATATTTTTGAAACATAATTACTCTTTTAAGTCATTTTCCCTATTTAAAATAAGAAGAATATTGACAAAAAGATTTGTTATTTTACTTTACATATAAAAACAAAAAACTAACAGCCAGTGGTCTCTGTCTGTCTACAGTGTCTAGTTTGCTATTTACGTTATTGCTCTGCCCACCATTACTTTTACCGAGCCTGTGAAATTATTAGCCTAAACAATAAAACAAAAGCTGTTTCTCCAAAATATAAATAACTTAAGCTATTCCCCCTTCCAAATTTATCAGTGAAACTTCTCTGCTTTCCCTATATCTGGATTTCTCAATCACCCCCATTGTGTTGAGTTTCTTCGGATGTTTGAATGTTGAGGTATTATTTTCCTGCCATTCTTTGTTCTTCGTTTCTATTTGTTATCGCTTTTGCTTTTCATATATAGCTACGCTTCTATTAAAGCTTTGTTTGTTTTTAAATTGTTACTTGAGATCTAGTTTTGCGCTTTAGGTGGTGCCTCGTGATAAATATTGTTGACCATTTTTTCTAATTAGAGGGAAGAAGATATTGACCATTTTTTCTATTAAACCTTTGTTTCTTTTTAAATTGTTACTTGAGATCTATTGTTTTTTCAAGCTATGATGGTGGTATAGTGTTTCTATGTTGGCCTTTACACAGTTTTTGTCCACTGCTTCTTTTAATTATTTATGGTTTGTTTCAAGCTTTTTGTTAGATGAAAATGTAGTTAGTATCAGGTTGCATTTACAGCTTTAAGAAATTTCATGATATTTAATTAAAATTGTGTTTTTCGCTTAATAATATTGGCATTGGCATTTCATGCATGTTTTTCGTTCTTCATATCTTCATACTCACTTTCAGTTTAAATGTTTAAATCGGCAGGAGCATACACATGTACGTCGTGGTAGTAGTGGGAAGTTTGATTCGTTTATGCATATCTCCTTTTATAGGGAGAAACGTACATGACCAGTATGTTAGCATGATGAATTTTGTAGACGTTGTTGTTATTGGAATGGGTTGCCTCGGAAGACTGCAATTGCAGGTAACTTTGTGTTAATTTTTAGTAAGTTTATTTTCTCACCAAACTAGGCAGTAGGCATCAGTAGAGAAGAGTTTTGTTGATGCGGTTAAAATTGTTAATTGTTGCGGGTATCTAATCGCACCAAAAATGCAGTGTGGTTTCCCAAACTGCATCAAAAATGACAAGAAATCCCGAAAGAACTTCTAAGTGATACATTCCAATCCCATATCTAATCACTACTCAAATCAGCATTTAAAAGACAACATTTAGCTATCTGCACATTTCCTGAGTCGCGCGACATCAGCAGTGCATCTTTTAAGCCTGAATCTGCATATCTTTCATACTACACACACTTCTACAACTCATTTTACAGCTAGTTCTTGTTACTAGGACAAAACCCCATCATTTAACAACTACATAAACACCCAATTCGTCCATATGAACATTAGGGTTTGCAATCAAATTCTAAACACCTATAAACATGCCAAACTCGTCAATTAAGTGCAAATACACATCATCAATCACCATTACATCCATATTAGACCATATCAGGTCTAGAACAACAAGGGTTAAGAAACCCGTAACCCTAATTTCAGCCAAACATCAAATTAACGAAAAGAACTTGGATGTTTACCTAAGCCGAGAGGGTTAGCACCAAGCACTTCAATTTCATGAATCTCTTGTAAAATCGAGTTCCTAAGCTCCAAAATCGCCGTAACTCCTGTCCCAGACGTTCACTTTCGAAATAACCCCAAAACCACTGACATAAGACATTCAAATACGACTTATTAAGCCGGTTAGTCCGACTTTGCGTCGTAGGCATTCAGCCCTGCATCGCAGAAAACATTTTGTGGACCATCTTTTCTCGTTTCTTATCCTTCTAAAATAACAACATATTTACGTTACCTCTTTCCTTTTTAATAGTCTCGAACACCACGGTAATGTTTAACTACATTTCCGGGACCCGGTGTTACAAATTCTTCTCCTCTTGAAAGATTTTGTTCTCGGAATCTCTCAAGAAACGATTAAATATTTTTACATAATTTATCTCCATTCTAAGGCTCATACACATCAAATATTTTTTTATTATAATATTTTATTTAATCATCATCCGTGTCTTACACGAATTTTAAACTAGTATATATATATATATATATATATATATATATATATATATATATATATATATATATATATATATATATATATATATATATATATATATATATATATATATATATAACACTTTTCGGTTGGTTGGAACGGGTAAGACTCATGCCTCTCTTAGGAGAGGTTGTGAGTTCGAACCTCATTACACACAAGTAAGGCTAAAGATATTAACGCCGAACTTGTGGCCTCTGTGCTAGGCCGTGAAGCGTGTACCCGGGGCTGCTGGTTTAACCAGTAGTCAGTTGTCAGGGCGTCCTTACGGGGTGGGCGTGTGCTATGCACCAGGGTTTGCCGATTGCGTGTGCGGGTCTAGTCTCTGGCAGTATCTACTTGGAGAAAGGGAAGGTTCAACGGTCTACCGAGCAAAGCATCTCCGACCGAATAGTCTCATATGTACCTAGCTAGGCTGCAGTATATTACGTACCCGTGTAATAGGATTTATCCCTAACTTGCAAATATATATATATATATATATATATATATATATATATATATATATATATATATATATATATATATATATATAGAGAGAGAGAGAGAGAGAGAGATAGATTATTTTAAAACTGATAATTATTGTGTGACTGTGTGGACCAATCAGAATTCAGGAAAAAATTCATTTTCGTAATTATAGGAGCGGTTACCGGATTTATAAGAGTTTATTTATTTAAAATTAAATGATTTATATGTCAATTACTATTATACCCCTGTCTGGATTTAAAATGATTGGTCCATATTTAGTTACAAGGTAACACAATATTTATCAAGATACATTTGATCCTAGTCTTTTATATATATATATATATATATATATATATATATATATATATATATATATATATATATATATATATATATATATATACCCGAGTGTCGAAGCCTGATCAACGGCCAGCAATGTGATCAGCTCAGTGAACCGTTACAGTTACTGGTAAAAATGAGAAATATGAAACAAAACTTGGCAAACTTAACAACATCAATTTTAAATCAAGTAGTTATTTAAAAAAAACTCTATATTTTTTTTCAAACCAGCATAAGGGAGCATAAGGGAAACAGAGTCTCTGGTTAAAAAAGAGATTGTAAACAATGGTTAATAACTGGTCAAGAGCTGACAAAATAAAAATAGTCGACGTTTGATCGACTGTAATAAGGTTTGGAAACCCTAAGTGAGTGATCGGAAAAGCAAGGACGTTTGGCCATAGAAGGTCGGTGATGGAGAGTAGAGGTTTTCTGATTTTTTAAAAATAACAAATTAAAAATGAAACGATTTTACAAGATAATGCTCATTTTACCCGGTATACAATTACCTATTTACAAATCATAATTTAATGCACTTTCAATTTATAGTGTATATGGAAATTTTATTGTGCAAATAGAATAACCCATTTACAAATCATAATTTAACAATTAAAAGAAAAAGAAAAAGAAAAAGCAAATAAAAATTATAGAGTAGGAGCAGGGAGGAGTACGTTGATATAGAGTAGGCTTAAACCATCACTTCACTTCTTCACACCACCACCAGCTATGATTTCTCAAGAACTTCCATCACCCTCTCCCTCATACTCACTTCTTCACAAACCACCCTCTCCGTCTCCATATCTCCTCAGACACATCTCGTATAAAACCTCCGATATCATTAATGGTATAGTCTTTGAACCCTCGATTCAGTTCCCACTTCCCCTTATATGAATTTTTGTGCTGTGTGCTTATTAGATACTTGAAAATTGTTTGATTTTCCAAGTTCTACTGCTCTTATTTAATAGATTGAATACCTAATTTGCTATGTCAAGTCTTAAGTTTGTGTTGTTTTTACCGACATTTACAGCATGCTGATAAGACAACGCCACCGGAAATTAATTTGAAAGGCACGGGAAATAAGATACGGGAGGTGGTAGATCGTCTAACACCACCGCAACGGGCAATATTCGCTACCACCGTATTCGCGCCTCCTGGTGATGCTCCTGTTGCGAAAGGGGACCCGTTACTGTGCATTTATATGTTCATGCATGAGATCCGGCCCCAAAACGAAAACGACCGAAAGGGACAGTTTCATTTTTTACTGGGAAACCACTACCTCTCCTATGGAGCCGAAGAATTCTGTTTGATTACGGGATTAAAATTCGGTCGGGTTGCGGGATCTAGACGGTTAATGAAGAAGGTCCAATCAACATTTGTGGAACGCGTTTTTGGCGAGGGGATGAAACCTGCGGATTTGGCAATGGGGGATCTACACACTGTTATATTACAACCACGTTTTCGTCAACTATCTGACGAGGACGCCGTTAGGTGTGTATTGTTATACATTTTGTGTGTCGGTTACCTTTTAAAAGAGAAAAATGAAAAAGTAACCGTTGAATGGCTTTCGGTGGCGGAAAACTTTGACGATTTTAACAGGTAAATAAAATTTAATTTGTTTTATAAAAGAGTAATATTATAGATTACTTAAATTTAATAACATTTTTATGTCTATCAGATATCCTTGGGGGACTCAGATATGGGAACATGAATATACACAGTTAAATATGTTATGTCATCTATGCCGCAGATTCCTACACACCTTCGGGATGACTATAGGAGAAAAGATATGTCATCGTCGAGCACCTCTTGCTCGAGTGAAGGGCCGTTGGGCTCTGGTCGTCGCAAAAGAGAGCCAGCTATACCGATGTTAATTAGCAAACTTTTAAAGAAAGTTGAGAAAAATGTTAGTAAAAGATTTGATCAACTTGAAGAGAAACTTATAGATACAATAAGAAAGCATAAAGAGGTCGTGGATGAACCGGCCATGGATGACGAATTTTTTGATCCCATCAACCAAAATTTGGATGGAATGGTAAAATCCATTGTGTTTATATATTTATATATATATATATATATATATATATATATATATATATATATATATATATATATGTGTGTGTGTGTGTGTGTGTGTGTGTGTGTGTGTATATATATATATATATATATATATATATATATATATATATATATATATATATATATATATATATATATATATATAATGAAATTTATATGACAGTCATTTTATGGAGATGCGACACCGAGACACGACGAAGAAAAAGATGAAAACAGGAACGATGGTGAAGACGATGATGAGGTGACAGTGAGTGAAGTTCCGCCACCAAGTTTCAAAGCTAGGCGAAGAAATGCTTCCAAGTACTTTAAGAGTCCTTTTACACAGGTACTGTATTTGTTTATGTTTTAGACAATATCATTACGGTTTACTATACAATGTTGAATTTAATATACAATTTACTTTTGTAGATAGACGATTCAACAGTTAAACAGCGACGACGAAAGCCGGTTCAGGAGCCGGTTCATGAACAGCCTAGGACGGGCCTCATACTTGAGCCATATGTACCTTATGGTCAAGATTTTGCGTATCAGTATGTCGTTGCAAGTCCAGATCTGTTGGGTAGACAGACTGATTACCGTACCATTTGATATGGGATTTTGGCGAGAACTAATGGGTCAAGATAAACTTGGATGGTTGCAATACATGGTTAGTACTAACTTAAACTATATATCTAGTATTTGTTAGTTTATTAATGTTATTAATTTGACAAAATTTGTTTTATCTTGCAGCATGTAACTCTTTGGATCCAACTATTATTGGAGAAGTGGGTTGAAGGAGACAACTGGTGTATTATGCCTTCAAATTTCTTCCCTAACGCTAGTCCTCGAATTTGGAGGAAACTGACATCTGGTGAAGGTACTGAAACCCATATGAGCCCGGCTTGGTGGACAGTGGATCGGGTACGCATATGATATTTCAAAGTTTGTATATATATATATATATATATATATATATATATATATATATATATATATATATATATATATATATATATATATATATATATATATATATATATATAAATATATATATATATATATATATATATATATATATATATATATATATATATATATATATATATATATATATAAGTTTAAGGTCGTTAATAATAATCGAATTTATTTCAGGTGTTTTTTCACGTAAACGTTAAAGAGGCACATTGGATGTTAGGAGAATTACGTTTGGACACCATGAAAATCCACATTTACGATAGCTTCCTACAAGATCATTTCTACGATTGCCTGGTACAACAAGGGCACATCCAGAATTTCAAAAAGCAGGTTGTTGCCCTTTTGGATTCAATAAGCTATTGGCAGAATCGAGACATCCCTTGAATAGACGTTGATTTGGAGTTCATCATGGAAACATGGGTGCCTCAACAGTCCGGGCCATTAGGAGATTGTGCTGTTTGGTCTTGTTTATTGTTAGAGTATGCTATATCTGGGGTTCGGGTTCCTGTACAGGGGGACGAAGATTATACGCCCACAGATTACGCAGCTAAGAAGTTTCGTGAACGTATGGGTCGTATTTATTGGGCTTCCCGTTCAAGTTATTATTAGACGGTGTATGTGAAAATAAATTGTAGAGGATTTATTTCAATGTTATAATTTTGAGTATTTATGTCGTTATAAGATTCTAAAAACTTGCATCTGCAAAACGTTTTAGATAGAATACTTCATTACACACAAAAAAATCATTACAACGTCATGGAAAGTAGCTGACATCCGTCATTTGCTAACGTTCATAAAAACTAAAAATACATATAAAATACGACCATATCTTAAACATAAACATAGGTTTTACAGAAGAATTTGAGATAGGTGCAAGCGGGCAGTGTCTTTGTGACATTCAAACAGACTGGTGTACTGTTCAATGAGACAAACTGCATTACAGAGAATTTCACTTCTTTCTTGTAAAGTAGATTGCTGCCCAGATAATTGATTGATTGTAGACATTGTTGAGATAAAACGTTTAATATCTACAGGCATTTGGATCACAAGCATTTGCAAATTATAATGCGCTACCTTTATACGCTCATATGGTATCATACGTGTTATTTGGTAATCAAATTCCTCCAATTGTTCTTGGACATGGCGAAAAGCCCTGGTCATCAATAACACGTGAGTGTCAACCAATCTATTTATACGTTCGTCGAGATCTGTCAACTCATTATGTAAGACATTATCAACGGTTGTATCCTGATATAAAAATAGAAAATCAGTTCAGTGAAAACCATTTTCACATGTTAGAAAATTTAAAGTAATTAACAAAATGAAAATAATTATGATAGCTTACAACTCTGCTTGAGGAACCCCTTTGGTGATCCATTGATCAATATGAGTAACTGAATGAATGAAATCGGTTTGAAGTTTCTTTATATAAAGGGTAGTACATGACTTTTCACTACATTAGTTAGTAGCAGAAACTCATGTTGACAAGACAATACACTGCTCCCTATTACAGGACACCATAGAGTACCCTATGGACATGACATTTCACTGCATAGACATTATACGGGCTCCCATGGGCTGCGTTTTCCTCTAGATAGGCTGTGTTTTCCTTATGCAGAAAATGTCGTTGACAAGACAAGACACTTCTCCCTATTACAGGACACTATAGAGTACGTTGTATGTCATGATGAGATGTCGTTTCAACTATTCCATCTTGGCAGTTTCTTTTAGATAGGACTGTCACTATTACTGATAACTCAATACTGTACATAGAGTAGCGTGTTGCATCAAAGCTTCAGTTGTTGTTTCAACTGTTTAATATCGCCAGTAATTTATGCAGTCATGTGACAGATGACTATTAATTATTATATAGTTATAATAATTACTTCAAAGGAAGTAAAAGTGATCATTCAATATAATAGAAATCAAAGATGATCCCATGAAACTGGTATTACAACCTAAAAATAACGTAATTGTAAAAATAATTAAACCCCCATTTAGCTCAAATCCACGGTAGGATAAACAGCTTCACTCTGTGACATGCTACTAGAGTCACCACTTATGCTCGTTTTCCCTTTATTGTCTGAACCACGACGTTTGCCTGATCCTTCTGGTTTATGGGTTGGAACTAACGCAGGACATGTAGTTCTTGTGTGACCCCTTTGATGGCAACGAGAACATTCTTTTATTATTGGACCCTCACCTTGTGACGGAATACGATCCATATTTCTCGGTCTTCTAGGTAGACGTCTGTCCATGACCGGGGGTCTTACAAAAATCAAATCGTCCGGTGTCTCCCAATCACAAGGGGTTGGTAGAGGGTTGATAATGGACTCGTACGTCTTTCTATAAAACACAACCAGATATGCATTGTGCACCCATCCAGTGCAATCTCCATGGTTTAAGCAGTTTAAAACTCTTATTAGATGGCCACAAGGTATGCCAGACAGTTGCCACTTTCGACATGAACACGTTGCCTCTGCAAAATCGACAATCGCATCCCTAAGGAAGTCTACAACCTAGAATCTTGTACTTGAAATTGGATGGACTAGCCAGTTGCTGCTTTTAGTCATTCTTTTACGAATCTTTGCTTCCGCCCATGGAGTAAGTGTTGTTTTTATATCATCTAAATAAATATTTCAAGTTAGTCGGTCAAAATTTTCAATACAAAGTAAATACGACAACGTTATTAGTGTATCATGAACGATGTAAGTCTTACTTGCACGATTGCGGCGTTCAAAATACCATTGCTGCATTGTTGTTCGAAAAAAGTCAATGAGCATCAAGACTGGCATCTTTCTGGCGTATCGGGATAGTGCGTTTATGGACTCCGCGCTGTTAGATGTCATCATATTATACCGCATGCCTTCAAATCTAGACCGAGCCCATTTTTCTGGACCTGCCCTGTCCAAGTACGCATACAATTCAGGATAATAATTGTTAATCCTTTGCATCCAATCATTAAATTCTTCGATTGTATATGCTTTACACGCCCCCCCAAAAGAATGACTTGATGCTTTTCTTGGATCCAAACTTGGTCACTACATTAGAATATAAATGATGAGCACAAATTCCATGATGTGAGGTCGGGAAAATGTTTTCAATGGCTGCGGCTATTGCCGCATGCCTATCAGATATGAAACTAAGAGATCCCATGTCGCCAACGCAATCATACAGTTTCTCCATGAACCAAGACCATGTTTCCGTGCACTCGCTCTTGCATATTGCATATGCTACTGGTAATATTTGATTATTACCATCCATTGCAACTGTCAATAACATAGTGCCCTTGAAGTCGTTCTTGAGGTGGGCAGCGTCTACCACCAATGTAGGTCTACACCAATTGCGGAAAGCAGTTAACTACAAAAAAGTTTGTTGTGTTTTTGATACGGTTACATTCGTATAGTGGTTGTGAAATTTATTAGGTAAAACAATACTTACAGCGCAGCCTAATGAAATATATATAAATTGAAATCGATCGTCAGCATATTTTCTGATTGAAGTTACAGTTCCAGGATTATGCTTTTGCAAGTTAAAGCAATATACAGGGAGTCTTGTGAACGATTCCGCTGGATCACCCCTTAACAGATACAATGCATGTTGTTTCGCCCTCCATGCTTGTTTGTAACTAATATCAATTCTGTACTTTGAATTGATATCACGAATTATGTCGTTGCCACGATATACTCTACTTTGGTTGGCAGCCATAACCTCAGACAAAAGATGACCTAATACTTTCTTGTTTGCTTGGCGATGGTTTGAGTTGAGTTGTGAAGACGAGCACGTGTGTTCATCAACAATCTTAGTGCATTGGAATGAGCCGTCACCGCCTTTTTCTGATGTGGCTGTAAAACACCAACTACAGTTATCTTGACAACAAATAGCCTCATACCTTGTTTTTGTTGATCTTCTAACTTTGTATTGAAAGCCTTCGGTCATACTTTTAACACCAAGTGCAAGTTTCATAGCGTCTTTGTCTTTATAGGCTTGGAAAACTCTAATCTTTTGTGATGGGTGGTGGCTGTAAGATGAGGTTTTTATTTTTGATGGTACAGGACATGGCGGCGGCTGTGGCATACCGTACAACAATGTGCTTTTTAACCGATTGTGTCGAGCATCCTCCGACCCTCCTTCGTGGTCGTTTTGATCAGCCGTCACTCCTTCGTCACGATCACTTCCTTCCAAGTCCGATAAACGTAAATCACCATCCAGGGGATCCCCATTTGGTGCTAGATTACCATCATTTAGAAGGACACAAACTTTATCGTAGTCTTTTTGATCAGCCGTGTCTGCATTACTTATCATATTTTTGGCGCCAAAATCATCCGCACAAATACCAATGTCGTCCTCTCCTGCGTACTTGAAATTTTCAGGTTCCACATAGTGGATTGGTTCTTGGAAGACGGTTTTTGGAACAGTGTTGGTGGTCATAATATTACATGGAGCATTGTTGCTCCCAAATCCGCTGGACTTCTTTTCCTGTGATGTTTTGCACAGGTCGTTACTTCGAATCTCGTCATCTGCAACAACGTAAATAGGAACGATGGTGTTCACAGCTTCGATAACTTCTATCAAATGCATGATATCATTGTCATCAACTATCTCCATAACATAGTTATATTCTGGATGTTGAATTGATAATCTAGCACTCGATTGAGCATCGAAACCTGCCTTTGATTTTACCAATAAAGAAAAATCATTAAAATTTATATTTGAACCAAATTTCACTCCGTAATTCTTATGGTTTGGGCTAACGTATTTAGGTTGCCCATCAACTGTGGACCAATGCCCACCGGTGCACACTAGAACAAAATATTTTTTCTGGGATAAACTCATTGTGTAATGTAGTTTAGATTGAATTTCACTCCGTAATTCTTATATTTTTTCTGGGATTAACTCATTTATATAGTTTGTATGACAGCGAACAACGCAGTCAAAGTTGTACGAATACGCAGTCAAAAGTTGTACGAATACGCAGTCAAAAGTTGTACGACTACGCAGTCAAAGTTGTACGACTACGCAATCAAAGTTGTACGAATACGCAGTCAATGTTGTACGACAACGCATTCAAAGTTGTACGACTACGCAGTCAAAGTTGTACGAATACGCAGTCAATGTCGTACGACAACACAGTTAAAGTTGTACGAATACGCAGTCAAATGTATGAATACGCAGTCAATGTTGTACGACTACGCAGTCAAAGTTGTACGACTACGCAGTCAAAATTGTACGAATACGCAGTCAAAGTTGTACGAATACGCAGTCAAAGTTGTATGAATACGCAGTCAATGTTGTACGACTACGCAGTCAAAGTTGTACGAATACGCAGACAATGTTGTACGACTACGCAGTCAAAGTTGAACGAATTCCCAGTCAATGTTGTATAGAGTTATAAATACTGTTACAAGCTAGCTGGGCAGTTAATCGCGCCGGTATAGCGCCGGTATCGCGGTTCTCGCTGATTTTTATAATAGCGGTTTATTTTAGCGGTTAGTTATCGCGGTTCCGCTATTTGCGCCACTATTTAGCGCGAGAACCGCAATACCACCGATATACCACCGCGAGAACCGCAATACCACCGCGAGAACCGCAATACCACCGATATACCACCGCTATACCACCGCGATTACATATTAATTCTACTACTAATAGTATAATATATAAATTCTACATAATTTATACATATTACTAAAAGCCGCTATATCACCGCTATACCACCGCGAGAACCGCAAAATTAAATATCGGTCGGTTACCGCGATTATAGTTTTCACCGCGATAACTGCATAGCAAGCTAGTAAGCATTTCTGGAGTTACATTATGAGTTCTTCTAAAGATGCTACTTGGCATTGTGAGGATGAGGATTGTTACATTTGTTCAGATATTAATCCTTTTCCCGATGTCTGCCTAGGTCAGCCAGGATATTCTATGAATGATCCACTACCAGATAAAATGCCTGATTATATATTTGATGCGATGACACGCGCAGAAGAAGAAAACAAAAGAGACCTGGAAAAAACAAGGATTCTAGATGACCGTATAGAACTCCTTTGTGAGAAATTGAAGGAAAAGAAAATTTGGGTTAAAGATACGTCTATGAAGCTAAAAAATGCTAAACGTTGGATTGAGGAAACTGAACAACAAGTTTCTAAGCTTGTGGAAGAAAAAAATCGTATTGCGGATGTTAGTAGGATAAGGGGAGATTTTATCGACCGTGAAAAAACAATGTATCCGTTGCAATTCCCAAATTTGTGGCCTAGTAATTAATATTGTTTATTATATTATTCCAATTAAAGCAAATCGCAGTCTATATACTAGACAGTTGATGTGACAATTAAGTAGATGTAGGTAGAGTGGTTTGTTTGTATCTGTATCTTTCCTACTTTTCATCTCTATATAAAGGTGTGCTCTTATGGTCTAATGCGTATCTTTTTGTTGTATCTGAGTTTGTTCCATCATCAAAATATCAAATGGCAAGAACATGCGGTTGTTGCGGTTATCCTACATTAATACGTGTGTCGAATACAAGCAGAAACCCAGGAAGACAATTCTATGCTTGTAGTAACAAGGTAATATTATAATATCGAACCCACCTATGTTTTATAATATGATCGTACTATATGATAACCTTTGCTGTAATATCATTAATACAGATGCTAAACTGTGGCTTTAATGGGTGGGTCGATGAAGACAATGTTATTGCCAGAATTCAAAGAGATAGAGAACTAAGAAGGCTTCAACTTGAGAATCGAAATTTGAAGATCGTCCTAGTGCTCAGTTGGATGCTTTTTGTAGCCACACTAGTTTATAAAGTCTAATTACCATATAACGGTGATGAATTGTGTAATGGTAGTAAAGTAAATCCTTATATGACTTTACTGAACCATCTAGTAGTTTTCCTAATGTGTGTAACGTCGTTGGACTCTAATTTCAATTTCTATGTTGTCCTTAAAGATCCAACAGGTCAACATACTTTTGCAATCATGAAGTAAACTTAACCAAAACCTTGAATCCCATACCAACTAAATAATACATGTCTTGAATAGGAAACACCAAAACCTTTTTTGTAAACTTAACCAAAACCTTGAATCCAGGACCAACTGCTTCATCTCCTATGAACTACACAAAATATGCAACATAACAGTCGGAGTTTGCAGAAAGAAATAGAAGCAATTTCGGTAAATGCAGCTAAAGATATGGTCGGTTTGCAAGATATGAAAGGAAGAGAGACGTGTGACTGTTAATCAACTTTCATTTATTCTTTTTATAAAAAAACTGCAGAGAGTCAATAGAGTCAAAATTGCAGTGAGTAGTCATTCACATGAGGGCATGGTAGATTGCTAGCCATGTCAGTGACGAGTCTTTTCCGTTGAACTTTATGTTTGATAAACATTATCTTTTTTGGATTTCTAAACATGGTATGTTAAAAAAATTTAGTATACAGATATACTTTTATTTATGTCTTTAAAGAAAGAAATCAAAAGAAAACATTGATCGTAAGTTTTCATGGTTTAGGACCTTTAGGTCCTTAAAATAAAATGAATATTATGTTATTTTGGTATATATTTTTTCATTTTTAATAGTATTTTAATATTTATATAATTATAAATTAATACAAAATGACGTTACCCAACATTTAGTCAACAACGCAATAATTTGATGAAACAACGAAATACTTTTAACACAAAGGTCACATATCTAATACAAAGCTAATGGGGGGAAACATTTAAGACAAAGCTAAAGGGGGTAAAACATCCACCATGTTGACAGGTACATGCCATTCACTTTGAGGGGGTACAGCCTGCACCACTTCCGTTTGATATGCAGCTCTATATGCAGCCGTAGTGAAATAAATGTTCACCGTATTAAAATCCTCCTGTAACATCATATAGGTTCGATACGCAGCCAGGCCGTGACGACATGGAATACCAGAACTCCTAAATTTTCCACAATCACAAGTGTGTTCACGCAGGTTAACAAGATATGTTTTCGTGAAGTCACGGATAAAAAACTCGGTGTTGTATAATTCCGTTACTTCACATGGTTCAGACTTGCGCATTCGTCTATAAAGTATGTTCTCTGCATACGGGGTGAGTTCATGATGAAGCATGCCTGAAACAAATCATTAGGAAATTAGCATAAGTCAAAGTATCTTACACACAAATATAATTAAATAATAACGATTAACCTCCTAAAGCACCGCGATCAGCATAAATACGTTGCAGCATGTCAACGAAAGACCGAAGAAGTGATATTATTGGTAAATCTTGCTGAGCTGCAGAGACCCAACGAATCTCATCGCGCATTATTATGGAGAGTATGTTGTAACGGAAAATAGGGAACATCACCAGTGCCCATTTTTCTTGAGAAATACCTTCAAACCAGGTCATTATATCTTGGCCCCCGTGTTGGACCAAAACATCTCTAAGTATAGCAAAGTTCGGTTCAAATTGACGTAATTCGTAAGCCTTGCAAGTCTGCCAGAAAATATGTGGACATTCTTGGAATATTGGCATTCTATCAACAAAATATTTAAACACACTTTTGCAACAATATCCATGGTAACAGTGTGGGAACACATGAGATAGGGCGACGTCTAAGTGATTGGACAATTTGGTAATGAAACAAACTTCTCTAGCATTTCTAATGCATTCATGTAGTCTCATAAGGAACCATGTCCACGAATCTAACGATTCTGAGATTCCAAGACCGATTGCTATTGGTAGAGGTTGATGGTTTCCATCTACCGAGACCGCTACGTACATTGTATGGACGTATGGTCCATTCAATGGTAGGCACTCCAGGAAAATGACTGGTAGGGTGGTAGAAAGGAATGTATGCATCTACAAAAAGGTTTACAACAAATGTTAGTAGCAAGGTTCTAAAAGACGTGAGGCGTGGCGTGGCGGAAGGGTCAAGCCTCAAGGCTTTGCGAGCCATGGCGAGGCTGCAGCGTTTTAAAGCGTGACTTAAGGCGGAAATTTTGTCTATAATTTTTAATTTTCCATATAAATATATATGTATAATTACATATATACATATATATGACTTAAGGCAGTGATTTTCATGGCGTGGCGTCGTAAAGGCTCTGAGGCGTGGCGTCGAGCACACGCCTCAGAGCCTTTACGTGCCTTTACGAAGCAATTGCGTGCCTTTTAGAACACTGAGTAGTATAGAGTTGTGATCATTAGATTAAAAATATGATCAGAATAACAACTTACGACACATCCTACAGCCATAAAACAAAATTCAAATCGTTTCTGGGCATCTTGCTTTATGCTAGTGATTGTATGTGGGTTCGCAAGTTGAAGGTTATGGAAGAAGAGGGGAAGGCGGGTAAAGCTTTGTTTGTGTTGCTTGGTTGATGTACTCATTTTGGATAATAATTGAAATACAAACTGATTGATTACAAAGTATGAAGATATCCACGTATTTATATCCTACTCATTTCGATTACTGTTGACTACACACCCTACCTATTGCTAAAAACTATAGACAATACAATGCTCCCTAATACAACACAGTGTAGAGTACCCTATGGACATGACATTTCACTGCACGGACACTATACGGGCTCCCATGGGCTACGTTTTCCTTTAGATGGGCTGCGTTTTCCTCTAGATGGGCTGCGTTTTCCGTATGCAGAAAATGTCATTGACAAGACAAGACACTGATCCCTATTACAGGACACTGTAGAGTACCCTATGGACATGACATTTCACTGTATGGACACTATACGGGCTCCCATGGGCTGTGTTTTCCTCTAGATGGGCTGCGTTTTCCTCTAGATGGGCTGCGTTTTCCGTATGCAGAAAATGTCGTTGACAAGACAAGACACTGCTCTCCCTATTACAGGACACTGTAGAGTACCTATAGACATGACTCTTCAGTGCATGGACACTATACGGGCTCCCATGGGCTGCGTTTTCCTCTAGATGGGCTGCGTTTTCCTCTAGATAGGCTGCGTTTTCCGTATGCAGAAAACGTCGTTGACAAGACAAGACACTGCTTCCTAATACAGGACAGTGTAGAGTACCATATGGACATGACATTTCACTGCATGGACACTATACAAGCTCCCATGGGCTGCGTTTTCCTCTAGATGGGCTGCGAATTCCTCTAGATGGGCTGCGTTTTCCGTATGCAGAAAATGTCGTTGACAAGACAAGACACTGCTCCCTATTACAGGACACTGTAGAGTACCCTATGGACATGACATTTCACTGCATGTACACTATACGGGCTCCCATGGGCTGCGTTTTCCTCTAGATGGGCAGCGTTTTCCGTATGTAGAAAACGTCGTTGACAAGACAAGACGCTGATCCCTATTACAAGACATTGTAGAGTACCCTATGGACATGACATTTCACTGCATTTCGCAGTCAAACCCACTTATTTCGTAGTCAAACTAACACATGCGGTTTCCCTAATTTCTATATAAATAAATTTTTTCATGTCAACTATCACATCTACACGATCAATCAAATTTAGATATTTTTTTTTGTAAACATGTCTGGTCAATCTCAGAAGTTAAAACGGGTATTGGAAAAACGCAAGGCTCATTCTACATCAACAACTCCACCTACTATTGATGATAGGATGCCAGAGGAAATGAAAAGAATTCTCCTTCACAGCGCCTCTGAAGTCGACAAACAAATTCAATCAATTGCTGAAGATACAAAATTCTTAGAGGGTCAACAGAGATTACTTGACGATAAAAAAAAGTTGGATAGCTTAAAAAAAACTAGAAGTAATAGAAGCTGAGAAATGGATTAAGTCAGCCAAAGCAAACATTGATCGAGAGATGGATAATGTATTGTCACTTGGTCAAGAAATTACTGAAAAAAAGTTTTGGGTAGCTAATATGAAAAAAAACTATCCATATGAGTTTCCTGAGTGGCAAATTAAAGATTAGTTTTTCTATTTCGTAGGTATTAATTATTTCTATTTAAAAGTTGGTATTTAGGGTCCCAGTACTCATTTGTCGCTTGTTGTTTGTATCTCAGTAGTTATTGTTTGTATCACTTTATGTATTTCAGTACTCTATATATCTTTATATTTAATGGTCACATCAACCCCCTCCTCTGTATTATTATTTCCCACCTACCAACCCATTCTAAATGTTCTATATATACACCTTATTTCACCTTAACATTCTTCACACCAAACCATTATCACTCATCAAAAATATCGTAGCCCAAATATGTCTGCTTCATCCTCAGACCGACAAGGAAAACCTTGGCTCATGCCTGAAGACCTTAGAAAACTAGTTACACAGAAAGAAGAGGAGATTGAATCTCAAAACAAATCTATTAGGCAGCAAAAAAACAGTTGGATGAAATGCAGGAAGTGGTTGTCAAAAAAATAAAATGGGTCAAAAAGACACAACAAGATATCAAACAAGCAACTATCTGGGTGCAAAAACAAAAGGAGGCAGTTGAACATGGCGACCTGGAGCTACAAATTAAGGTCAAGGAAATGAAAAGGAAAAACAATTGGGTGATTGCAGAGAAAAAAAATATCTTCTTGATTTCCCAGATTTATGTGATAGTAATTAGACGTATTGCGTATGTTTCTCATGTTTCTATTATCATGTAACCTCTTGATTAGGATGTGCTTTTATAATATTTGTCTTTGTTTTTATTTAATATCAGTACTAAATATTACTATATAAACGTTAGCAACAACCTTCTTTAGACCTTCAAAAAGTAAATCTTTCCGACATCAAATAATTTGGTTAATCATGTTTGTGAACACATCTACTAACACACTTCACGTTAAAAAAAAATTCAAGTAAATCGGAGTTCGTATGGAGAAACTACGGCCGTTCAAAGTTGGACAAAATAAAAATAAACGATACCGGCAACCATCTTTAGACCTTCAAAAAGTAAATCTTTCCGACATCAAATAGTTTGGTTAATCATGTTTCTGAACACATCTACTAATACACTTCACGTTAAAAAAAGATTCAACTAAATCGGAGTTCGTATGAAGAATCTACGACCGTTCAAAGTTGGAAAAAAAATAAATAAACATTACCGATAACCTTGTTTAGACCTTCAAAAAGTAAATCTTTCCGACATCAAATAATTTGGTTAATCATGTTTGTGAACACATCTAGTAATACACTTCTCGTTAAAAAAAATTCAACTAAATCGGTGTTCGTATGAACAAACAACGAGGGTTCAAAGTTAGACAAATAATTAATAAACTTTACCGACAACCTTTTTTAGTGGTTCAAAACGAACACTTTCCGACATCAAAATTTTTTTTAATCATGTTTGTGAACACATCTACTCATACACATCACGTTAAAAAAAACTTCAATTCAATCCGAGTTCGTATGAACAAATGACGAGTGTTCAAAGTTGGACAAAAATTATAACTAAACTCATGAACCTCAAGAACATGTGGGAGGAGATTTGAGGAAAACGCAGGGGAAGGGGAGGAAAACGCAAGGGAAGGGGAGCAAAACGCAGCCGAGCTTGAAGATGGCTTGAAGAGAGGAAAACGCAGGGGAAGGGAGGAAAACGCAGGGGAAGTGAGCAAAACGCAGCCCTTAGGCTGCCCAAGGGAGGAAAACGCAGCTCGAAGGAGGAAAATGCAGCCGCCCCCTGCGGCCTGCGTTTGCCTTGGTTATTTTGAGGCATGACCCGATTTTTTGGCTATTTTGAGGCAAGCCCCTAAGGGATTAGGCTATTTTAGTCATTTTCTCAAAAGAAAAAGAACATTAATTGCTCCATAACTCCTTGCATTAATTGTCCAATGTTCTTCTTTCTTTGCTTTTGGCGTGGCCCTTGAAGATTTAGACAGCAAGACGTGTGACCTTGACTAAATGCATTTAATGAACCAATTTGCTTTTCTATATTCTTTCAATAATCAGATAAAAGAGAGATATTAAAGCTTCATGAGGTACCCGGTTAGCAGAGAGACAACGACAAGTCAGGACCCTTTTCCTTGTTCCCATGCATGCGTACGATTGTAACCAGCTATTTCACTGTTGCTTTTTATGTTGCAGGGTAAATGAGAGTGAAATGGTACAGCTATGCTTTTTAATATTACTTTTTCATTTGTGTGCCGTTTAAAGAGAGAGATGGCTACGAGTGTAACACTAGCTTTAGCTTTTGACTATTGCAGTTTTGCGTGTTCAATAGAAAGAGAGAGAGACATGTCTTTGTACGTGTAGGAGGTGTGATACCGACTAGACCGTGAAAAGTGAAAAGGTTGTACCATGTTTCCCTTTCTTTTTCTCAAATTATCAAATAACCTTTGCTTTTATCCGCCATTGCTTTTCATTTGAATAAAGGAGAGATACAACTTTTCCTTTTGACGTCCAAATATGAAAGAGAACCCATAATAACCAAGATCTTATTTTCTTGTCCATTCAACACTATTTTCAAAACAAAAGTTCTCCATTGTTTTGGTCTTTGCACACAAACGACTTCAGAAGAAAACAAAGCATGAAGTGGGAGCTGCAAAGCAAAGCTTGTTCAAAAACATGATGAAAAGCATCTTGAAGGAGGAATGAGCTGGTATGCATTTTATGACATCACTAATTTCATGTTTCAAGATAATGACATTTTTCTTTCAGATTCAAGAGAAGATGAAGATATAACAAACTGAAGATCCGAAGTGGAGAGTTTAGAGGTATAATCCGAAGGCTGATGTCATATTCCGAATTGCTGATGTCATAATAACATCAGTTCCGAAGAGTTTTAAAAATTCGGTGTCGATCATCTTCATCACATCAGTTTCGAAGTGTTGCAAGAGTTCGGAGTGGACCATCACAATCACCATTCCGAAGAGTATGACGTCATATTCCGAAGTCTTTTAACAAAACATCTAATTTCTTGAACTTTTGGGAACCCAAACCATTTTTGAACATTTTGAACCAAATTTCTCATAAACACCACTCCGAAGATCTAATGAAAAATCATCAAATTTTCTTGGTCTTTTGGTTGGAACTAAAAAGTCTTCAAATCTTTCATTGTACCAACCCGAATTCGTCAATAAATTTCTTTTTTGAGCACATGTTTCTGAATATTTTCTTTTAACCACAACAGACTTTTTATCACTTTTCACTTTTGATTTTGAAATAAGAACACCATCAGAGATATTCTCTTTAGGAACCCACATCATTTTCGTTTTGTGCTTTTTCTTCTTCTTTTATTCTTTTTAAACTTATGAACACAATATCTAAAACAAGAACTTTGTTCATTCTTTTAAGTTGGAACTGAAGTCTTCGGATCTGAAGCCTTTGGATCATGAGGGCTTCGGAGTTGATGATTTCGATTTTCAACTAGTGTGGGTTTTCTATAAGGTTTCATGCCATCAAATATGTTATTTGAGACTGAAGAAAGATCAACTTCGGAATTTGTCTCTTTTGAAGATTTTGCAACAAATAACACTTTCACCAAACATTTTTCTTTCAAATCCAACTCCCCTTTAACCTTTGCATCTTTCTTTTCAGGTTGGGGAACAAGTAAAGATCCAAAGTGTTCATCAGATTTTTCCAGAAATATGAAGATGAAGAACATCATCTTCAAAGTCTTGAAGAGCACGAAGAACACTTGAATCTTCAACCAGAGAAACATATCTTCTTGTAGATTTTCGATTTTCTACCCCTTTTTTCTTATCAATATCTTTAAGAACAATCATCATTTCTGAGAACAAATCTTTGTTTATTTTATGTTTCAAAGGATGAAAAACGAATCTTCCATATAAATCTTTAATACCACCAGAAACAAGTGTATCATTTGTAATCTTCAGATCTCTTAATACAAAACCCATAAGTTGTTCAAAGTTGACTTTATATTTGAGATTATCAACAATAACAGTCCATATTTTCGAGTTTCTTGCTTCCATTTTCGTTTTGAACAACAAATAATCACAGATCTGGGATAAAACTAGAGAGAGAAAGTGGATCTAAAGTGGGTTTTTAGAGAGAGAAAGCAGATCTGGAGTAATATCTAGTGAGAGAAACTAGATCTGAGATTATTTCTTGATGATAAAACTGAATCTGAATAGATTTTTGATGATTGAAAATGAATTTGGATTGAAGAACTCAACAATAGATGAATTTCTTTCCAGAAAACTTACAAAATCTGCAGATCTGAAACTGAATCTTGAATTCTGATTGATGATGTGATTAGTTGTCAAATTAGGAACCGTCCTTGAAATAATCTGTTAAATCTTCAAGGTTAGGCTCTGATACCAATGTTGGGACACGATTTGACAATAAATGCGGAATAATAACAAACACCAATCTAGAATCCAATGTGTCGAATGATTCGATTGAACAAAGTTTTATAATGGGGTTTTACAATGTGTGTTTTACTATGTGTTTCTCTCTCTATCTATGAAATCACTAGGCTCCCTATAGATTATTAACTATACAATAATGAATAAAACACTATTTATAGTCTAGCAAACAAATAAGCCCTAATGAACAAGCCCATAAACATAATTGGGCTTTCCTAATGCCACCAAGTCATAAATGTAGAACTTTGCACCCAACAATTATTGGGTAGATTTTCTAAAGTACAATGTCTAAATAAGAAATCTAAATTACAATGTCTAAATAAAAAATAACTTGAAGTACAATCAGGTATAAAAGTAAGATGGTATAATACACGAATTAATGAAAGCACATTGTTATTTCCTGAACTTAGACCTTTATTTATAAGACAACTACATATTTTAGGATTGGAAGGTAAAAACAAACAAAGTTACCACCACCCCTGTTCATTAACTACAAAATCCTAGTAAACCCACAAGGTTTTGCATTTCATCTTCATCTTTGATTTCAAAGATTGGAAGGTAAAAAACATCAACATTTTGCTTGTATTTTGTATTCAAGAACTGGAATAGACATATAGAGTACCTAACTTTGGGATACTCTTCTTCGTATACCCCTTCTCCCAGTTATAATTATGGAACAAATGCATCTCAGAAACTTATGTAAAGTTTCTTGGCCAACTTTTGAAACCTTCAAAAGATTGTTTTTGTCATAGGGACTCCTATTAGGGGAACTTCAGCTTTTGGATTAACATTATATTTGTAGGTATGTACAGAATTTCCTATTAAATTAATAGTTACTCTGAACACTTGATTTTGCTTATTAATTTCTTGGTTTTCAGTATATTTGTGAACACCTATGGCGGGTATCAATCAAATTAAAAAAATAGCAATAATAGCCTATAAAGAACATAGTTAATGTCATTACATACATAGAAATCACCAACCCCTTAACTTACTAAGAGTACACTTTATGCTCACCTGCCTCATATCTGAACCCGAGTGTCGAATATTTCAAGTACAATTGATCGGAATCGGTAGGCCTAGTTTCGACGAGGTCACAGACTGAAGTCCCCCAAAGGCCATCACCAACCCCTTAACTTACTAAGAGTACAATTTTTTTTTTATATTTCAAGGATGAGACTTTCATGAAATATGTTAATATGCATTTCTTATTGATACACCATGCCATTTGTATTCATTACCTCAAGTTTTATGTTGTGAATGTCCTTGGAATCAATGTATTGTTCTTTGGAATGACAATGTTGATCCACCAGCTACAGTCTCAATCTAAGTCCAATATATGCCAACGCGCAATAAAACCGATTGTTTTGTCTTATACGAGATAAAAAAAATGAACCCTAATCAATGCACATACAAAATACCAAGCTATATCACAAACAAATTTAGACAAAGCCTCTGGAGTCTAAGTTGTAATTGATTCTATAAGACTAAGCCGAGTCGTCTTAGTCTAAGTCGAGTATTCTATTTGAGACTAAGCCGAGTCATTTTAGTCTAAAACATATCCTTTCCAACTTTGTTGTACTTTATGTTGAATATCCTATATGAGACTAAGACGGGTCGTATTAGTGAAATCATATTAGTTAAAAAGATATGTACTCCGGAGTCTTTGAGTATGGAAAGTAGTTGATTTTGAAAATCCTCTCCACCTTTTTGTACTTTATGTTGAATATATATATATATATATATATATATATATATATATATATATATATATATATATATATATATATATATATATATATATATATATATATATATATATATATATATATATATATATATATATATATATATATATATCGATCGAGATCGAGAGAGAAAGAGAGAGAGAGAGAATCTTGGGCTGCGAGTGATAGAAAACAGAGAAGTCTAAATTGACCAGATACCATTACTTCATCTGCAAATCCTTTATTCGCTTCTCCTTCCCCATACCATTACTTCTCGTCCGTCCTGCCCTAGCTACCTCCCGTGTTATGAATCAAATCAATTAACCACACCTGCTTCAAGATTCTTGATTTCCACACTAATATATACGGAATGGAAACACGAAGTAAGAAACGTTATAGAGCAATCTCTCCATGTTCATTGTCAAATGTAAGTAGATTCTTGATTTCCTTTTTTGGTCAATCGATATATTTTGTTAGCTTTCCGCCAAGTGTTTGTGAAAATGCCTTTTGCTCAAACGAAAAAGATGAAAGTGGCTTGTTTTGTCTTTAAATTGATATTCATTTATTTTAGTGGGATCCTAATTCTAATTCTGATTTCAAATGATGCTATTATGGAACCTCTAAAAGTTCATTGCTTTGAAGAAGACTCATCATCAAGTTCAAATGTAAGTGAATGTTTTGCTTATTTTGTTGATATTCATTTGTTATTGCAAGAACATCTGCACTGTCATATCCATCTGACTGTGTGTCCTCCTTTATTGATAAGTGTTCATCAACTTGAAATTACAGTAGGAGAGTTAGGTTTAAATGATAAGTGTTTGAATCATGTAATTAGGTCTCCTTTGCAAGTTTTGAAAGTTGAATGAAGTAGGTTGTTTTTATCTGTATGCAAGCTACTTGATGTTTTCCCTCTTCTTTTTCCTTCTTTCTGAATGCAGCTAGCAAAATACCAAATAATAATGCTGATAAGCAAACTAAACCAAATAAAGGGTATAAATGCTATATGTATCGTAAGTTGTAGTCATATTTGGACCCAGATTTTTGTGGGAGAAAAGGGGAAACAAAAGAATGGAATTGTCATAATTAGGATGAAATCCAAATACTCTAACAAGATGGGGAAATCCAAATAAAGGGTCTGTTTTGTTGCCTTTTATTAATATGGTTGTGTATGTGCGAGCATACCACATACCCTCACATGGTAGGAACTCCTACTAATGTAAGGACCTGTAGAATTAATTACATCATAAGTTTATTGACAGACTACACCCTCTGCATTGCTGTTTTTTTTACAGAGGAAGCGAAGAAAAAGACCCAGAACAATGACTATAAGTTCTAATATATTCAATGTAACTCCATATATTTCATATACATCCTATGTCAATAGGAATATACATGTTTTGGTAAGGGATAATGACTTAAAAATGTAACCAAGTTTTAAAAATGTACAAAAGACACCATTCAAGTTTCATTTGTACAAAAAATACCATTATTTATTGATATTTGAATGATATGATGATACTTTTAGGATACACCAAGGCCCCGAGGGCATGTAGTGCACTTGAAGTGTAATAACACAGCCTCCTCATTGGGCTCATCACAACATAAGTCTCATTTTCGAAGGAGGACCAGGTCACGATCAGTTTCCAATTTAGAGAATTGGTATCTATCACTGTGTATGGCTATGTCCGAATTGGTTAAACAAAATCTTTTAACCTTGCCTCAAATTACGAAGATGGAACATCTTCCAAATGGTCTTTTTCAAAATGAGGGCACGACCCGGGTCGTTTTGTACGAAAAAAGGCTGCAGAAAAGGGTCACTATGATCAAAGATATTTTTAAAGCTGCCGATGCCGTTGAAGAATCATATATTTTTAAAGCTGCCGATGCCGTTGAAGAATCATATATTTTTATGCTGCATTTCTGGGGTACTCTGAAACTTTTATGCCATTCTTTTTTCAACTCTATGACCAAATTGCCCAAATGGGACACACAACTACACACATACACACACGTAAACCCATACACATACTTTATGTTTACTAGAAAATCAGTCGAACAATTCCCTTAACACCATATCAATAAAAAACCACTTAGTGGCTTAAAATGGAGGAGGAACCTATTATATTAATACATACCTTTTGAAATAGCAACACACTATTATAAAGTATGTGGAAGTATTTTTTGCTGATGAGGTAACATAAATACATGATATTGGCTTATATAACTTTTTTTGGTATAATTGTAGCCATCTGGAGTTGTGACAACAGGTTGATCTTGAAGCTGATGGAGTGGGTGTTATGGAGAAGCTTGAACTTAGTCCTATTGTCATTTTATTCGGATTTGTTTATGTTTAACATTTTTGCTACATTGTTCTCATAATTTCTATACGTTTTTTTGATAATTTAAAGCATGTGTTGATTAATCCGGTGTTAATATTTAAGGTACTTCATTTATCTTTGTTTCTTTTGGTGCTAACAAACAAGTTTGGTTAAGGTTTCAACCAATTTCAAAATCAGAATATAATATTAATATTCAAAAGTACATCAGAGTCATTCATATATATGGAAATCATGGTGTGTGTGATCATGGTGTGTGCGATACGATCGTCCCGAGCTCTTCCATACGAACCATCAAAACCTGAAACATTTAAAACATAAAACCGTAAGCACAAAGCTTAGTGAGTTCCCCAAATTACCACATATCATACATACCATGGACCCCGCTCGGTATACATCGGACCCTGTCCGGTCTTGGGCCCCGCCGACATTCATCGGACCCCGTCCGGTTTCGGGCCCCGCCCGACTTTAAGCCCCCCTCGGTAAACATAACATACATGCATACAAGCAAGAGTCACACTAACAGACAATCATATATCCTACAGTAAAGTGAGCAAACTCACCTCGATCCACTGAATAAAGAAATAGAACGGCACTATTCGGTGAGCGGAAACAGAT
Source organism: Cichorium intybus (assembly GCA_023525715.1). Lineage (NCBI taxonomy): Eukaryota > Viridiplantae > Streptophyta > Magnoliopsida > Asterales > Asteraceae > Cichorium > Cichorium intybus. The sequence goes on along the minus strand of CM042010.1, from coordinate 95,351,254 downwards.
AAACCAAAACCCTAATTAGCACCCAGGTTTAAGCCCAACACTAGGCCCAAACGATGGCCCAAACTAACCGATATAACCACCATACGAACACACCCTAACCACAACTCATTATTACAACTCTACCACATCTGTCAAGTACACCAACACACTAACATGGAACCCATACAACTCTACCACATCTATCAAGTACACCAACACACTAACATGGAATCCATACAACCAATTCATTAGTCACGAAGGCATGAACAATTAATATACCATCCACCAAGACTAATGCAACCTATCACTAACCATTAAGGCTCACATGATTAAAACATTAGCTACTAAGGCTCTTATTCAAGTTCCCGCTATTATCCTTCCCAACTATCTAACCATTACATCCTAACAACACACATATAAATAGTCTAAAACTGAGTTTTCTTGTTTCTCTAACGTTTTTAGGGTTTACATTGTTGATGTCCTCATATTATTCAAAAATGTAAATAAAACGCCCAACATTAACCTTATACCGACTTAGTGCCCGTTTGGATGTGCTTATAAAAACTGCTTATTGGCTTATTGACTTTTTGGAAAAGCCATAAGCCATAAGCAACGGCAAATAAGCAGTTTTTAATATGTAAGTAGGCCCTTACTTATGACTTATGACTTTTTCAAAAAGTCAATAAGCCAATAAGCAGTTTTTATAAGCACATCCAAATAGACCCTTATTATTCTTAAATTTAATTCCCAATATACAAGAAAATCCCCTTTTCAGAAATGTAGTATTAAGACTAACAAGATGGTTATTAGTCTAAAACTTAGTTTTGTTGTTTCTCTACCGTTTTTAGCGTTCACATTATTGGTGTCCTCATATTATTCAAAAATGTAAAGAAAACGCCCAACATTGACTTTATACCGATTTATTATTGTTTAATTTAATTCCCAAGATACATTAATTCCCAATTGGGAATTTTATTTACATTTTTTGAATAATATTATTAAAAAATGAGGACTTCACATTATTGGATAATATTATTAAAAAATGAGGACTTCAAATGAAATATAATATACATTTTTTGAATAATATTTTTGAATAATATTATTCACATTATTGGTGTCCTCATATTATTAAAAAATGTAAAGAAAACGCCAAACATTGACTTCATACCGACTTATTATTGTTGAATTTAATTCTCAATATACAAGAAAATCACTTTTTCATAAATGTAGTATTAAGAATAACAAGATCGTTATTAGTCTAAAACTGAGTTTTCTTATTTCTCTACTGTTTTTGGGTTTCACATTATTGGCGTGTCCTCATATTATTCAAAAATGTAAAGAAACCGCCCAACATCGACCTTATACCGACTTATTATTGTTAAATTTAATTCCCAATATACATTAATTCCTAATTTTGAAAATGTTAGAGAAACAATAAAACTCAGTTTTAGACTAACTCGAATCTTCTTAGTCTTAATAATAAATTTCTGAAAAGTGTATTTCCTAGTATATTAGGAATTAAGTTTAACAATAATAACTCAGTATAAAGGTATATATATATATATATATATATATATATATATATATATATATATATATATATATATATATATATATATATATATATATATATATATATATATATATATATATATATATATATATATATATATATAGGGTTAGGATCTGGTAGGAACCCAAAATCCGGTAGAAACCGCGATGACTCTTCTCGTCCAATCATTCTCATAAGGGCAATAACGTCAAAACGTCTTCCTTCGACAAGACGCAATCACGTGCGACGCACGTTCACGGAACGAAATACGAACTCGAGTATTTAAGTGGGTTTTTTAGGTGTGGTTTTTTTTCAACGTGATTTAAGTGAGTTTTTTTTTCTGTTTTTTTTCCATTTTCGTTTTTTTCGTTTTTTTATTTTTTTATTTTATAGTTATTTTTAAAAAAAAATTTTTTTAATTTTTTTTTTGATTATACTTGGTTTTTAGATTTTTATTTTTTTAATATTTTTTTAATTTTTTAATGTTTTTTAATTTTTTTTAATGCTACAGTACTCGATTTTTAATTTTTTTTGTTTTTTTTCATTTTTGATGTATGTTTTTTAATTTTTAACATTTTTTAATCTTAATTTTAACCTTTTTTTTTCGTATCTTTAATCTAATAATTTTGGATCATGATATTTTTAATCATAACGTTTTGGATCATTTATTTTTGGATCATAACATTTTGGATCATAGTTTTTTTGTATCTTGGATCATAAGTTTTGAATTATTTTGTCGTTATATGTTTTTTTAACTCGTTTTGGATCATAACGACTTTTGCATCTTGAATCATAACGAATATTGCATTTTTGATCATAAGTTTTGAATCATAAAACATATTTTGGTTTTAATATTTTTGGATCATATGTATTTTTTTGCTATTTTGATGTGTTTTTTACTTAAAATATATAAATGAACACGAAAAAAACCTTTTTTTCAAATTTTTTTTTCAAACTTACTAATATAATATCTACAATTATCCATTAAATTTTCATAACTTTCATAATTTTTTTTTTAATTTTCGATTTTTTATAATAATAAAAAATAAAAAAATAATTTTTTTTTCAAATTTTCATGATTGTGCTTGTTTTGTAAAGAATTAAATTTTAAGAACTTTGGTTTTTTTAGAATTTTTTTTTTACAAAGAAAAAAAAGTTATGACCCAAAAACTAAGCGGATGAATAAAAAAAACCCAGCAAATCATGTAGCGGCAAGTGTCGCAATCTGGTGGGGGGTCTCGTTGCAATTACCATATTACCCTTATTAATTTGTATTATCCACCCAATAGTTTTGATTTCTATACAAGTAGCCCCCCAAGCTTTTAAGATGTGACATTTTATTCACATTGAATTTTATCCACCCATTTTTGATGATTAAATGTCCAGATTTGTACTTACGGTTCTTATCGGATTTTGAGTTCCTACACGATCCTCCTTATATATATATATATATATATATATATATATATATATATATATATATATATATATATATATATATATATATATATATATATATATATATATATATATATATATATATATATATATATATATATATATATATATATATATATATATATATATATATATATATATATATATATATATATATATATATATATATATATATATATATATATATATATATATATATATATATATATATATATATATATATATATATATATATATATATATATATATATATATATATTGGTTGTGTGTCACGAAGAGACAACTCTCAAGTTTTCCTTACTTTGTGACAGGGTAAGTTTGGTTGTGGATATTTTCTGTGGGAGGATGAGCTCCGAACTTGTCGCTGTGGTTATGGCTATTGTACTGCACTGAAAAAGTGCAAAGGGGGTATCATACACATGCGCCAATGTATGTTAAATTGTTAATTCGATTATCAATGCTTAGGCTACCTGCTACCTAAATATATTTGTGATTGTTTGGTATACAGGTTGAGAATAAGTGTGGCTATAAGGATTTCGTTTCAACAAAGTTAAAGAAAGCAAGAAGCTCAGGTTCTTTAGGACCTTCCACCCCTTGTTCCAGAAACTCAAGTTCTTCAGGACCTTCCACCCCGTGTTCCAGTGGCCAAACAAGGGGCAGCTCGATGAGTGCTAATAAGCTACTTTCACGATCTCTCCAACTGGTTCAATCATCTAATGATGATTTAGTTGCTCTTATTAAAGAATTTTCTGAATGTGAAGCATTTTTGGGCTTGTAGTTTTTACATGGGCTTTAGAGTGTATAGGTAAAAATGAAAACGTGTTCGTCAATTTACTAGGAAATGGTAATTTTCAAAATTCCATGTCCTACCTTGTAAGTTATATAAAAGATTTCACTTTTAATCAAAAAACCGGAAATTTTCTTTGCTTCATTCATTCAAAAACACCCCCAAATCGATTTCTCTCCCCAAAAACCCCAAGGTCCGACATTTTTCATCAAAAACCCTTGATTCTTCACCAGCCCATTTCAACTAGTGACCTAGTTAAACAATTTCACATCCAAAATAACCATTAAATTGATACAAAAAATTTCCGCTCAAATTAGGGCAACACAAACTAGGGCAACAATGAGAACCACAAACTAAGGCAACAATGAAAAAATCAAACTAGGGCAGCAATGAAAAAAATCAAATTCCCCATTCTAGAAATCAAATCGCAGGCCGTGGCCGATCCGTTAGCCTCTCTCCCAATTCAACCTCTTAGCTCCTCTATGTTCTCCGATGACCTCACATACCCAGATGATTTTCTCTCTTTCGACAATGGAGACTTCGACATCACCTTTGACGATATACAACTCCCTTCAGATACCGAAGACTTTTTCAACTCCACCTTCAATCCTACCAATCCGATTGATCTGTCATCCTCCGATCCCGAATTCAATGCCTTTATGATGGTGCTAATTTTTAGGGATTTTGATTAATTGGACGATCTTACCCTTTCCCCCTCCATCTAATCTCACGGCTAGGAACGTAGTTCTGTGGTTAGGTGATATATATTTGGTTCTGCATTGAACCCTTCTCATATATATATATATATATATATATATATATATATATATATATATATATATATATATATATATATATATATATATATATATATATATATATATATATATATATATATATATATATATATATATATATATATATATATATATATATATATATATATATATATATGTTACAAGTAATTGGTGAATGACAACATTATGTCATCACTTTGCATTTACCAATTAAACAACTATATTTGAATAATAGACTTGGTAGTATAAATAGACCATCAATGTAAGGAAGAAAATGCATCTCATATCAACTCTTTCACAAGTGATATACACTCTCTCTACTCTCTCCAAGCTCTCAAGCTTTCTTTCTTTCTTCATCTATATTCTAGTTTTTAGTTTGTTCATAATTGTCGTGGTAACGCTGAATTTATAACACGTTATCAGCACGAGGCTCTAACGAAGGCGATTAAAAGACACATCGATCTAATCAAGGTATGTAATTTCATCAAAACTAGAATGTTAATTAATAATAATAATAATAATAACAACGATAACGAAAAAAAAACAACATTTTATTCTCGAAGTTATGACTACTAACAAATTTCTTTTCTTATTTATCCTTGACGTTATGACTACTAACAAATTTCTTTTCTTATTTATCCTTGACGTTATGACTACTAACGAAGTTCATTTCTTATTCTAAATTTACTTACGCTTTATTAACATTTATTATTGCAAACTAACTTTTGTTATCGCATACTAATTTTTATTTATGCAACTAACATTTATTTATGTATACTAGCGTTTATTTATGCAAACTAACGTTTATTTACGGCAGCTAACGTTTATTTATGCAAACTAACGTTTATTTACGGCAACTAACATTTATTTATGCAAACTAACATTTATTTACGCATACTAACATTTATTTATGTATACTAATGCTTATTTATATAAACTAATGTTTATTTACGCACACTAACATTTATTTATGTATACTAACTATTATTCATGCTCTGACATCTATTTATATATACTAACGTTTATTTATGCGCAACCGATTAAAAATAAAATTTTAAATTTTAAAATAAAAGGAATTTGAGAAGATTCATCTATTTAATTATGTTTGTACCTATAATAAAAATAGTAAAACCCATCCCCACCTTTAAACGACAAATTTAATGAGTTTTATTTTTCTTAGGAACTACAATATGTCAAACATTGCAAAGCTTGAATTTACCGCTCTTGAAGTCAGCGGAAAGAACTACATGCCTTGGACTATAGATGTTACGATGCATCTTGAGTCCATGGATTTATCTGAAACTATAAAAGAAAAAAATAAGTGCACGTCGCAAGATAAAGCACGTGCAATAATTTTCCTTCGCAAACATATCGATGAAATGTTGAGGTATGAATACTTCAATACCACTGATCCTAACACTCTTTGGAAAAGCTTAAAAGAAAGATTTGACCACCAAAAGGAAGTTATACTTCCAAGTGCTAGGGCTGAATGGTTATCGTTGAGGTTTCAAGACTTCAAAAAGGTACATGACTATAATTCCGCATTATTTCGGATATGTTCACAACTAAAATTTTGTGGGGAAGATGTTTCTGATGCTTCAATGTTGGAGAAAACTCTCTACACATTCCATGCATCGAATATGACATTGCAACAACAATATCGTATGCAAAAGCTCAAAAAATATTCTGAGCTTAATACACTTCTCCTTGTTGCTGAACAAAATAATGAACTATTAATAAAGAACCATCGGTCCCGTCCAACAGGTTCAGTAGCACTTCCTGAAGCAAATGCTACTATCACTTATGAACCTAGAAATAATTCGTATGGACGAGGACGTGGTCGTGGTCGTGGTCGTGGTCGTGGACGAGGCCGTGGTCGCGGTCGAGACCATTTTAACCAAAACCAAAATTTTGGGCGCGGTTATACTCAAGGTCGTGGACGCGGTCATCCTTATAACCATGGGCGTGGTCAAAGAAACAATAATCAACACACTCCATAAGGAAATAATGTCCAACCACAAGAAAAAAGAAATGATGCCGGAACATCACAGAACCTCGGAGGTTCTTGTTATAGATGTGGTAGCACAGGTCATTGGTCAAGGACCTGTCGTACAGATCCCCATCTTTGTAAACTTTACCAAGATTCCATTAAAGGAAAGGGGAAAGAAGTCAATCTCATCGATGGTGTTGATCTAGGAAACATTGAACTAAACACTCTTGACTTTTGCAATGATTTAGACATCCTAGAAAACTAGTTTCCTTTTGTAACATGTTTTTAATTTTTCATTGTAATGTTTTTCTTTCTTAATGAAGTTTTTCGAGTCACTTTTATTAAAATGGTGTTCATAACTCATCATTTATTTTTGTTATATGAAGTTCAAAATGAGTTCAACTGGAGCACAAAACCAAGAAAATCTTGGAGAACTCTTAATAATTGATTGTGGTACCACACACACCATCTTGAAAACAAAGAAATATTTTTCCACACTAAAACCCGTAAAAGGGCACATAAATACAATATCAGGTCCTGTAGACTTGATCGTAGGAGCAGGAAATGCTTGTTTCATGTTACCTAATGGTACGAAGTTTGTAATCAGTAATGCGTTATTTTCCCCAAAGTCAAATAGAAATTTATTGGGTTTTAATGATATATATCTTAACGGATATGACACATTCACCAAAACAATAGGAAACAAGAAATATATGTTTATAATAAATGAAAACCATATATTGGAGAAATTACCACAATTTGATTCTGGTTTACATTTTACATATATAAATATAGTTGAGTCAAATTTGGTGGTTAAAGAAAAATTTTGTGATCCTAGAATATTTAGTTTGTGGCATGACAGGCTGGGCCATCCAGGATTAACAATGATGCGTCGAATAATTGAAAATACATTTGGGCATCCATTAAAGGACCAGAAGTTCCCTCAAATAGGTAATAAGAACCCGTGTATTTCTTGTTCCATTGGGAAATTAATTACAAGACCTTCACCAATGAAAGTTGAAAGGGAATCACCTAGATTTCTAGAAAGAATTCAAGGAGACATATGTGGACCAATTCATCCACCTTCTGGACCATTTAAATACTTTATGGTCTTAATAGATGCATCAACTAGATGGTCTCATGTTTGCCTATTATCAACTCGTAACATGGCATTCGCAAAATTCCTAACTCAGATTATTAAACTGAGAGCACATTTTCCTGATTATAACATCAATAAAGTGAGACTTGATAATGCAGGTGAGTTTACGTCTCAAGTATTCAATGATTATTGTATGTCTATAGGAATTACTGTTGAGCATCCAGTTGCACATGTACACACGCAAAATGGTTTAGCAGAATCACTGATTAAATGTCTCCAATTAATAGCTAGACCATTAATAATGAGAACAAAACTTCCTGTTTCCATTTGGGGTCATGCAATTTTACATGCTGCATCACTGATTCGTATATCATACACATTCTCCCCTTCAACTTGTTTCTGGAAAAGAACCAGATATATCCCACCTTAAAATTTTTGGAAGTGCAATATATGTTCCTATTGCTCCACCACAACGTACAAAAATGGGTCCTCAAAGGAGGTTGGGAATATATGTTGGTTTTGAAACAAATTCAATAATAAGATATCTTGAACCTTTGACAGGTGATATGTTTACAGCACGTCTTGCTGATTGCCATTTCAATGAAGAAAATTTCCCAATGCTTGGGGGAGAAATGAAAACCCAAGAAAAGAATGTTTCATGGTATGAACCTTCTTTATCATATCTTGATCCTCGCACATAAGAATGTGAGATGGGTGTTCAAAAAATAATACATTTGCAAGAAGTTGCAAATCAATTACCTGATGCATTTACTGATACAAAAAGAGTTACTAAATCATATATACCTGCTGTTAATGCTCCAGCTCGAATTGAACTCCCAGATAGACAATCTGATAAAAAAGTAACTCAAGAATCCAAAGCACGCCTGAGGCGTGGAAGGCCATTTGGTTCTAAGGATGCAAATCCTAGAAAAAGAAGAGGAATGGAAAATATGTTTGAGCATAATGAAAGTGTTCATGAAGAAACACAAAATAACATTACTTCCCCAGTTGAGGAAATAAATGATAAGGAGATTGAAATTAATTATGGTCATATAAAAATAGTAAGGAGCCAATATGAATTAGAAGATATAATATTTTCTTATTCAGTTGCATGCAATATTATCAATGAGGATCCAGAACCACAATCTGTCATTGAATGCCAAAATAGGCAGGATTGGGGTAAATGGAAAGAGGCCATGCAAGCTGAATTAACGTCTCTCAATAACAGAAAGGTTTTTGGACCTATTATACTCACACCTGGAGTTGTGAAACCATTGGGATACAGATGGATTTTTATACGAAAAAGAAATGAGAAAAATGAAATTGTGAGATACAAAGCCAGGCTCATTGCTCAGGGTTTTTCTCAAAGGCCGGGAATCGATTATGAAGAAACATATTCTCCTGTTATGGATGCAATCACTTTCAGATATTTAATCAGTCTAGTAGTTTCTGAAAATTTAGATATGCATCTTATGGATGTTGTTATTGCTTACTTATATGGATCACTTGATAGTGATATATATATGAAAATCCCCGAAGGATTTAAAATGCCAGAAGCATTAAGTGCAAAACCCAAACAAATGTATTCTATCAAACTGCAAAGATCATTGTATGGGTTAAAGCAATCTGGACGTATGTAGTATAATCGTCTAAGTGATTACTTAATAAGCAAAGACTATAAAAACAATACTATTTGTCCGTGTGTATTTATTAAGAAAACAACATCTGGATATGTGATTATAGCCGTCTATGTTGATGATCTGAACATTATTGGGACGAATAAAGAAATCCTTGAAGTGATTGAATTTTTAAAGAAAGAATTTGAAATGAAAGACCTTGGGAAAACCAAATATTGTCTTGGTTTACAGATTGAGCATATGCCAAATGGGATACTTGTCCATCAATCGAACTATACAGAAAGGGTCTTGAAACGTTTTAATATGGATAAAGCCAAACCTTTAAGCTCTCCAATGATTGTTAGATCACTAAATATTGACAAAGATCCATATCGCCCTTGTGAGGAAAATGAAGAAATTCTTGGTCCAGAAGTACCATATCTTAATGCAATTGGAGCTCTTATGTATCTTACTAATTGTACTAGACCTGATATTTCTTTTGCAGTAAATCTATTAGCAAGATTTAGTTCATCTCCAACAAAAAGACATTGGAATGGAATCAAGCACATATTACGATACCTTCGCGGAACTACTGATTTAGGTTTATTTTTTCCTAATAGTTCAAAACAAGGCTTGATTGGTTATGCAGATGCAGGTTACTTGTCTGATCCTCATAAAGCTAGATCTCAAACTGGATATGTATTCATGAATGGAGGTACTGCAATATCTTGGCGTTCTCAAAAGCAAACACTCGTCGCCACATCTTCAAATCATGCAGAAGTAATTGCTGTAAATGAAGCTAGTAGAGAATGTACATGGTTAAGATCGATGACACAACTTATCCTGACTTCTTGTGGAATTGATAAAAATAAATCTCCAACCTTAATCTATGAAGATAATGCAGCATGTGTCGCTCAAATGAAAGAAGGCTACATCAAAAGCGACAGGACAAAACATATTCCTCCAAAGTTTTTTGAATACACTCAAGAGCGTATAAAGAATCAACAGATTGAACTAAAATATGTTCAATCTAGCAACAATGCAGCAGATCTTTTCACAAAGGTACTTCCTACCAAGATCTTTAGAAAACATGTTCATGGTATTGGAATGAGACATCTACACAATACATAATAGTCATTCGATATCTAAATGAGGGGGAGGCAACTAGACACTGCACTCTTTTTCCCTTCGCTAAAGTTTTTTCCCACTGGGTTTTCTTTAGCAAGGTTTTTAATGAGGCAGTACTTCAAAGTTGAACTCTGATGTAGAATGATGTCATTCAAGGGGGAGTGTTACAAGTAATTGGTGAATGACAACATTATGTCATCACTTTGTCATCACTTTGCATTTACCAATTAAACAAATATATTTGAATAGTAGACTTGGTAGTATAAATAGACCATCAATGTAAGGAAGAAAATGCATCTCATATCAACTCTTTCACAAGTGATATAAACTCTCTCTACTCTCTCCAAGCTCTCAAGCTTTCTTTCTTTCTTCATCTATATTCTAGTTTTTAGTTTCTTCATAATTGTCGTGGTAACGCTGAATTTATAACTATATATATATATATATATATATATATATATATATATATATATATATATATATATATATATATATATATATATATATATATATATATATATATATATATATATATATATATATAATTCAATTTTTATCTATTTGTTGTTATTTATAAATTTGAAAACAAAGGAAAACGTTTTTAAAAAGTAACCCATTTAATTCTAACTTTTAACAATGTTTTAGTTTCTCCCCATTTCATTTACCTGAGTTCTCGATGTTTCCTTCCTCGTCGTAACCCTAGCCTACTCCCTTACTTCCAAAGTTCCAGTCCTGAATTCCTAGGTCCGTCCCAACGTTGATCGTTGTGCTTCATCTGGCGTCAATTAGCTTGGCGATGGGATCCTACGATTCTCACCACATCCCAAAGCCACGGGTGTCGACCCATATTATCAGGTTTCATTTACGGGTTTAATAGATTTCATGATATTTAATTAAAACTGTGTTTTTGGCTTAATAATATTGGCATTGGTGTTTCATGCATGTTTTTCGTTCTTCATGTCTTCATACTCACCTTCAGTTTAAATGTTTAAATCGGCAGGAACACACACATGTACGCTGTGGTAGTAGCGGGAAGTTTGAGTCGTTTATGCATATCTCCTATTATAGGGAGAAACGTAGAGGACCTGTATGTCACCAAGATGAAGTTTTTAGAGGTTGTTGTTATTGGAATGGGTTGTCTCGGAGGACTGCATTTGCAGGTAACTTTGTGTTAATTTTTTGTTAGTTTTTGTTTCTTGCCAAACTAGGGTTGTTTTTGTTGGGTAACCTTGAAGGGTAGAATTGGTATTTTAGCTTTTAGATTGTAGTTTGAAAAAGTCAAGCCACGTTCCTTTTTATTAGTAGTTATTGTTAGCCTTATATTTTGGATATAAATATCCTGTAGCTGCGTTTTTTTAAGAGTGGAGAATAACAGATAGTAACATTAATAAATAACTGCTCATTAGAACTTTTTTTTTTACATTTAACCTATTTTAAATGGAAGTATATTGCATTTTGGAGGGTTAAATGCAATAAATTAAATTTTTACTTCCGTTAGAACATATTATTTAGGCATTTGACCGTATTTAAAACGAAGTGTGTTGCTTTTAAATAATTACTGCAAGAACCAAAATTGTACTTCTACTTGTATGTTCATTACAAGAACGTACATGCTCAAAACTTTTTCTGCCAGTCAGCAGCAGTGCAAGACCCACTGTTTAAAAATCCATAAAATTTAAGATCAAACTTGATAACATTTTAGGTATTTCATAACAGTGCCTACCAGTCACTTGCGCTCTCAAGTTGTTCTGGACAGTTCTTTAACAATAACAGTGGCATAAAAGTCAAAAAAAGGAAAGAAGAATGCCCTTTGAGATCGCTTTTTAGAAACTATTTTTTATTTGACCACTTTGTAGCACCATTGTTTTTACATAATCAAATGAACAACAACAGAACTTGTGTCTTTTAAATTAAAAAGCAACAAAAAAGATGTTTACCTTTTTGAATTAACATCTTTAATTGCAAAAAAAGTTGGGTCTTTAAAAAGAAGACCCAAAGGTTTATATTTATAATTTTTTTTACCATTTTGCCCCCACCCCGTTGTATTTGGGTATTAATTTGATGTTTTGTCCGCATTTAGATCAATTCCATTGTCGAGACCTCCGATAACAAATTGGTTGCTGCTGATGCTAAGTTGAACTTTGAAGATGATGTTGCATACTGCCAAAAAGACGAATTTGCCCTTCGGGATCCGATACAGGAGGATCCGCATGAGGTACAATAGTTACAAAAAAATGGTTTGTAAGTTTTTTAGCAAGTTACATTTATATAGATGGTTTTTAATAGAAACGTACTTGACTACTTGTACAATGCAAACTTTTTAGCGACCAACCATCGAAAATTCAACGATGTCCAATGACCTCTACTCATTACCATTATTTTTACACAGGTTCATAATCTTACTGAACCTTATTTCCTTATTGATTCTACCATCAAGGAGCACCGTTTACACCCACAACCTAACGATTCTGATACCGACAGTGTGGAAATAATTGAGTTTAGCGAAGCTTTTAGCCTTACAAATCACAACTAGAACGGGAATTTGAGGAATAGGTATGTAAATAATAAACTTCTTATTTGATACAAATAAACGTTTTAAAGTAATTAATTATTTGATTCAGATTTGTCGCTTGGAAAAAGAAAGAAAACGGTCTTTTGCTCTAGCCAACTGGAAATGGGAGGAAGTAATTGATATCCAAAGTTCAGGAGACAATGATCCGGAGGTTGATTTGGTGGATGACGCAACGTCACCGGCACCACACAAAAAGATTCCACGAATTACCACTCAAAGTCGCAACCGTGTTCTCCGTCTCCGTGATGAATCTGATGACGATGATGTTACCGAGTGGTTTGGAATTTAGTTTAATATCTTATTATGTCTTTGTTTATAATGGTGCATACACTTGGAAATTGTTTGTTTATGTTTCGTTTTCTTAAATGACGTTATGAAGTAATTCCTGTTTGATGAATGATGCTTCCCAAATTTCATTTACTTTTTAGTTTTTTCCAGTTTTGGTCCCATCCAATTTTGCTGTCACAATATCGTACTTTTGACATTTCTTCTACTATTGAGTTTTTTCAAGTTTTGGTCCTATCCAGTTTTGCTATTATAGCAACATACTATTGACATTTCTTTTACTTTTGAGTTTTTTTCCAGTTTTGCTATTATAGCATCATACTTTTCGTCTTCTATTACTTTTGAGTTTTGTTTTTCTTCAGTTTTGGTCCTATCCGGTTTTGCTATTATAGCATCATAGTTATGACATTTCTTGCCAAAAAAAAAAGCTAAGTGAATGTGATGTCTTGCATGGTGTTTAATCAATCGAGTCGGTAGGCTTTTAATTAGGAATGATAATGGTATCGTATCAGGCCATTTTTTTCCTTCAAACCGTATAGTAAATAATAAAAAACGAAAAAAATATCCAAACATAAGATGGTGTTGAAGTAAATTATTTGGTGCCATGTTTCCATTTTAAGACATAAATTATTTGGTGCTATAGTTGAGTTGATTTCTCAAAGTACAATGCTATCATAGGAGAAAAATGAAACAAATGATTCATACTAAATATATCGCATAAATTTGGTATCACACGGGGATTTTGGATCTATAAGAAAAAATCAAATGGTAAACATTTTAGAAATAGGAAATGTAAGTTATGAAACGTCATATTACTTTAGAAGTAGAGTGCATACCAAGGAATTGACAGGCGGAGTAAGTTAAAAATTCAAAATACACCCGGTAATGGTAAAGTGTGTACATGGTGTGCGTATGTATTTAGGTGTATTTTCAAATTAAAACTGTGCATTTAGGTGTATTTTCTCCCAGAACCCAAAACTGTGTATATTTCAAATTAAAAACAATTGCAATTCCATCTAATTGAATACAACTATGTACTGGACTTGTGATCATATTCACCCTGACATACAACTATTTGCAATTGTTAAATGGATCTAGAATGCATGACCAACAGAAAAGAAAATTAAGCACAAACTCCAAAATTGAAGATTGAACACCTGAAAAGTGTTAAATTGTCCAAGGGCAATTTCGTCCAACATGTTTCAGTTCCACAATAGTCACCCCTGAAAGCATACACTACAACTCCAGGGATTTGGTGTTAGTACATGTCTGGAAAAGAAAAAAAAAATTAAAATTGAAAGTACGTTGCCATTATTAATGCAAGCCTGGGAAGGAAAAAAAATCCAAAAAAGTAGGTTGCTATTATTGTATGTCTGGAAAAGAAAAAAAACAAAAGTACGTTGCTATTAATGCAAGACTGGGAAAACCAAAAAAGCAAAGGAAAAAATTGAAATTAGGTAGGCCGGAGTAGTCGCCAGGTGGGGTGCGGGTGCGGGTTCGGCCGGTAGCAGGTTCAACCAAGTTTCCTGTTGAAGTGCTTCTTATGGACCAAAACTGTAAATATTTGAATCTTGATTACATTTAAATATGTCAACATTTAAATCTGTGAACATTTTCAAATCTTTATTACAGCATCCTAGTTTTAGAAAAAAAGATTGATTATGGCATCCTACTTTAAATGTCTGTCAATAGGACCAAAACTGTCAACATTTTGAAATCTGTCACACGTAAGATGTTATTATTGCACATTTGGAAAAGAAAAAAAATCCAAAGAAAAGAAGGGTTAATTTCATATACGCCCTTATTAAACATTAAAATATCATATTTATCCAACTTTATTTTTAAATATCGTATATACCCTTCTTATGGTTTAAAAATATTAAATTTACCCAAATTAAGTTTTTTAACATTTTATAATCATTTTTTATAAATTAAAATCATTATAGTTAGAAAAAAGAGTTCAATGGACAATATTACCCTTGGTTCTTTAACTCTTAGAAATCAATATGATCAAACACAAAGGCGCCTAACATCGTAAATCTTCAACCCAAAGAATCCATGAAACGCAAAAAATTATTCACTTCAAGTCCATTTTTGCCCTCTGTATGTTCGTCTTCTTCTGATCAAATATCTTTGTCCGCAAACCCATTTTCCCTGGTCTTACAATGGACCTCTGCACATAAACATATTAAATTTTTTATAAATAAATCATGAGAGCATAAAGAAATATAATTTTCCTATAGTTACCTTGACTTTGGTGCGAAATTCTAATAAGCATCCACATGCCAGGCATTTAGAGAATTCTTGAACTGATTTGATTTCACAAATGCAAGTATTTGCATATCAAAAGATAATCATATGAGGAACTTTTATAACTTAGGTGAAACACTTTTATTTGTTCAATATATACAAAGGTATTTTGGCAACGAAACGTACCATGGAAATGAATCTCAAATTCCAATTCCGATTCACCAGAATCCACAAACCAAACATCATTAAAACCAAATTGATGTTGAGAAATGAAGCACCGAAATATCTGTTGGATTAAGTGTCTAAGCCATGACTAATAATTAGTATTTACCTAATTAATAGTAGCATAGTCCATTTGGGTTGCCCTCATGGCTGGAGGTTTGTTGGAAAGTTAAGTAGAGAGAAATGGTTGATTTATTATGTGACTAATAAATCAAGATATTGTTTGTTAATATATTATGAAGATAATATATTAATTAGAAATAATATTATTTGATTAATAATTAATCAGAAATTAATTTGATTAATTTCTGTGGCATTAATTAGATTAATCAGGAGGTCAGGGATTAAAGTCGTACAAATTCAATAGTTGAATTGCGGCGCGTGGCGCGCAAATGACTTGGCCGCGGCGCGCGAACAGATAATCCGGAAAATGGGCTGCGGCTAGGGTTTCTAGCTTTGCCACTTGGTTCCTTATAAATAGGGAACCCTAGGCCTCATTATCAGTTGCTCATTCTATTATTTCTCTCTGGAATTTCGATCCATAATCCTCTCGGCTTGGGTGTGATCTCATTTGAGGCAGGATATTTTTGCTGCTCAGCTTCCAGAAAATTCTAAAAGGTTGGTTTTTCTAATTTTTATTCTTTTAGTTAATTTTCTTATGGCCTTTAGGTTTTGTTATATGTTCAATTAGAAGAAAACATAGATCCTCATAGGTTGCATGTGAACTTAGATTATTTAGTTCATAGTTTGCACAAATCCTTTCAGTGGTATCAGAGATTTTGGTTGTTTTCTTATTGAATGGTTATAACTGTTTTTCCTAAAATTGGGGTTTAAAGCTTATAAACCCTAATTTCATGTGGATCGACTTTTGGATTAGGGTTTTGGAAACCCTAATTCCTCCCTTAGTGATTTTCGATTTGGCCTATTAGGGTTTTAGGAGGTTTTCTATTTTTGGTAACTTTAATTAGTTAATTAAATGGATAACCTTAAACCCATTTCTTAAAATCGAAATCTAGGGGGTTTAGAATAGGTTTTAATTAATTTGATTAATTTGGATAAACCTACCTACATTTGAATTAATTTAATTAATTGTTAATTAAAAGATAATTCAAAAGGGATTTAATTAATTTTAAAATTGCGAAATTAATGGAATAAATCCAGAAAAATATTTTAAAATGTTTAAAATATTTAGATTTAATTAATTTAATTAATTGATAATTAAAATTGATTAAATCGAATTTAAGGTTTAATTTAATTCAAAATTTAATTGTTAAATTTGGTAAAATTAAAAGATAAACCTTGAATATTTTAAAGGGTTTTAAAATACATCTTATATATGTTATTAATTGTTAATACTATATGTATAAGATAAAATTGGTCAGTCAATTCAATAGTAGGCCTCATTCACGAAGCTGGTCTATAAAGTGGGTATAAGGAGGCTGCCTATAAAATGGCAGTCTAATGGGTGAATATTCTCGCCCACCGCTCGCCTGATCAGTGGAGGGTCGTTAGCCGAACAGTTTTGATAGGACCACTTAATCATCAAAAGTATAATGATCAAAGTACTAGAACCTTTTACACAAAATCCCAATCTAGTTACTTTTAAAAAAAATGTGAATTTGATGCTACCCCATGAAATTGCACATTGCACTTTATGAAACGTTGGTGGAGCGTGTGTGGCTTACCGGCACACCAATGGGGGTTCATAAAGAGTGGCAATGGGTGTCTCGGGTGTTATCATTGTTGATGGAGCGTGTGTGGTTAACCGGCACATCAATTTGAGATGATAATGGACCCCGAGAGTACCAAGCTAATTTGCATGGTTATTCACACCCGGTTTGTGATCCTCGGCATCCCAGTCACAAACGGTGGGGCATATCCGAGATTAAACATGCTATTGAACAGTTCAATAAATCCCAAAAGAAACTAGGAATTCCATTTATAATAAGATTATATTTTCTGCGGTGGAATTGGCTGAATCGTCATTCGCCTACCTTTATAAAATTTGCTTATAGATTACGGCATCCCTCTTCTATGTTGCAAATTGTTATAGTTGGATCCTAGCCTTATTTTATATTGGGTTATTATAAGGACCGACAAGTATCTAATTAAACTTACCTTCTTTTATAGATGTCTTCTGCTGATCAATCTGCTCCCCACTCAAACTCCAGTGTTCCCTCTATCCTCTCACTGTGTTCCAAGGTTCAATTGAACGGGACAAACTACAATGACTGGATTAGGAATATCAAGATGGCTCTGAGGTACGAGAACAAAGAGTATGTCCTCGAAACCGAGCTTGTCGATATTGACCCTGAAACTGCTACTCCCGAGGAGATTGCCTTGTACCAAAAACATTCTGATGATGCGACCAAAGTGGCCTGCATCATGATCGCCACAATGAACCCCGAATTGCAAAGGATATATGAAGACTACTGGCCCTTTGAGATGCACAAGGAGCTTGCGGAAAAGTTCCGCAAGCAAGAGCGCATCGAAAGGTGCGAGGTGGTCAAGGACTTCACGAATAGCAAACCTAAAGATGGAGAGTCCATCTGCACTCATGTGCAAAGAATGCAAGGTTACGTGGAGCGGCTTAGAAAGCTTGCGATGCCTGTACCGGAGCAGTTGGCCGTTGACATAGTGCTTAACTCCTTACCGAGTTCTTATGACCAGTTCAGGCTGGCTTATCATTTAAACAACAATCAGGCTACTATGACTGAGTTGCATCGTATGCTTCGAGTAGCTGAGGACGGGATGAAGGGTAAAAGTGTACCCTCGGTTAATCAGCCCGTCCTAGCCATTGGAAGTGGCAAAGGAAAGAAAAGGAAGGGCCCTCTTAAGCAAAATTGGAGGAAAAAGGTTCAGGTCAGGTCATCCAGTAATGGCTCGAGAACCAAGACTTCCCACATTCCTTGTGTGGCCAACCCCGATGAAGCCAACTGTTTCTACTGCAAAGAGAAGGGCCATTGGAAGAGAAGCTTCCCCAAATACTTGCAGGATGTCAAGGATGGGAAACTAAAGCCATCGACAACAGGTATATACACTATCTCTAAAAACTCATCTTCTAATTCTTGGGTCCTTGATATAGGATGTGGTTTTCACATTTGTTCTGATCTGCAGGGCCTAAAGGAAAGCAGGGGGTGGAGCACGGTAGACTGAACTTGATCATGGGCAATAGGAGATCGTCCCCTGTTACCAAGATCGGCGTTTACAGTTTAGTGCTTAGTAGTGATGTTAGTATAGAGTTATTTAATTGTTGCTATTCGCCAGAAATGGCAAGAAACATTATTTCATTTCACGCATTGTTCAGACAAGGATTTTAATTTTCTTTTGATAATAAAATTGGTTCGATTTCTGTTTTCAAAAATGGTATTTTGATTTTTACTACTTATCCTTGTGATGGTGTGTATGAAACTGTTGAATGTGTTGACAATTTAGGACATAGTGTAAATTATATTGATTCTACTAGTGGTGTAGAAAAGGCATGTCTGTGGCATAGTCGGCTCGGGCACATCAGCAAGAAACGCATCGCCCAACTCCAAAAGGATGGAGTGTTGGAATCATTCGACCTCAGGTCGGATGATGTATGCGAATCTTGTCTGTTGGGCAAGATGACTAAATCACCTTTCAAAGGATCTTTTGAAAGAGGTGAGGGTCTGCTGGACATCATTCACACGGATGTGTGTGGTCCATTCAGATCAACCACAAAGGATGGCACGCGATTCTACGTGACCTTTACCGACGATTTTAGTAGATACAGTTATATCTACTTGATCAAGCACAAGTCGGACACCTTTGAAAAGTTCAAAGAGTTTAAGAACGAGGTAGAGAATCAATTAGGCAGGAAGATAAAGATGCTCAGGTCTGACAGAGGCGGAGAGTATCTAAGTATCGAGTTCCTAGACTATCTAAAGGAATGCGGGATAGTTTCGCAGTTGACACCTCCCAGGACACCACAGTTGAACGGTGTTGCAGAGAGGTGCAACCGGACCCTGTTAGACATGGTTCGTTCCATGATGAGTCGAGCTTCACTTCCCATTCACTTCTGGGGGTATGCCTTAGAGACTGCCGCCCCTATCCTCAATCTTGTCCCAATTAAGAAGGTTGCTAAAACACCTCATGAGATGTGGACGAGGAAAGTCCCCTCGTTAGCACACATCAAGGTCTGGGGTTGTGAGGCTTTCGTTAGACGAGAGACTCAAGACAAACTCGCAGAAAGAAGCGAAAGGTGTTTCTTCCTTGGTTATCCTAAACAGTCCTTTGGATATATATTCTATACACCGAGCGAGGACGTGGTCTTTGTAGCTAGACGAGCGGTCTTTCGAGAGAGAGAGAGCTCATATTCAAAGAGGACAGTGGGAGTACCATTGATCTGGAAGAAATTCAAGAGTCATCAGATGACGCAACCTTAGGAGAAACTAGCAACCAACATGAGGAAGAAGTTCCTGTTGGTCCGACAGATGTATCCTTACCTCTTAGGCGTTCTGGTAGGGTTAGCATGCCACCCGAGTTTTATGGGTTCGATATAACTTCGGATGGGGACACGTTTGTCAGTGATAGGACACTGATAAATTTAGATGAACCAGCTAACTACCAAGAAGCAGTGGCGGGCCCTGAGTCTGCCAAGTGGAAAGAGGCCATGGATAGCGAGATCAAGTCCATGTATGACAATCAAGTTTGGAATTTGGTTGACAACGTACCGGGTCGAAAGACAGTCGGGTGCAAATGGATCTCAAGAAGAAGACCGACATGGACGGAAAAGTACACACTTTCAAGGCAAGACTGGTTGCGAAGGGATTTACTCAAACCCCAGGGGTTGACTATGACGAGACCTTCTCACCAGTAGCCAAGATAAAGTCTATTAGGATTATGCTGGCCATAGCTGCATTTCATGACTATGAAATTTGGCAGATGGACGTCAAAACCGCTTTCCTTAATGGGAAGTTGACTGAGGATGTTTACATGAATCAGCCAGAGGGTTTTGTCGATGCAAAGTATCCCAATAAGGTGTGTAAGCTTGAGAGATCAATCTACGGATTGAAGTAAGCTTCTCGCAGCTGGAATCTTTGTTTCCATGAGAAAGTCAAAGAGTTTGGTTTCTCTAGGAGCGAGGATGAGTCCTGCGTATATGTCAAGGCTAGTGGGAGTATAGTCACCTTTCTGGTGCTGTATGTCGATGACATACTGCTCATGGGAAATGATATTCCAACCTTGCAAGATGTCAAGGCTTGGCTTGGGAAATGTTTTGCCATGAAGGACCTAGGAGAGGCTGCCTATATTCTCGGGATAAGAATATTGAGAGATAGGAAGAAGAGACTAATTGGACTTAGTCAGGGTACATACTTGGAAAAGGTACTGAAAAGGTTTAGTATGGAAAATTCCAAGAAGGGAGAGCTACCTATCCAAAGTAATGCAAAATTGAGTAAGACTCAAAGTCCGAGTACAGACGAAGAAATAGCTGAAATGAGTCGGGTACCTTATGCTTCGGCTGCGGGGTCGATCATGTATGCTATGACGTGTACTCGCCCTGACGTGGCCTTTGCTTTAAGCATGGTCAGTCGGTACCAGGGTAACCCTGGAAGGGCGCATTGGATAGCTATAAAGAATATACTCAAGTATCTGCGAAGAACAAAGGACATGGTGTTAGTCCTTGGAGGCAGTGATACATTGAGAGTTGAAGGATATACGGATGCCAGTTTTCAGACGGATAGAGACAGTTTTCAGATGGATAGCTATAACGAAGGTGCGGTCGCCTTGACAAAGGAACCGCGACACCATGGAAAGTCCAGACATATCGACAGAAAGTACCACTACATAAGGCATAAAGTAGAAGAATGTCACCTCGTGGTAAAGAGGGTATCATCGGAAGATAATCCTGCAGATCCCTTGACAAAGGCTCTGAGTAGGATTAAGCATAATCAGTATGCTAGGAGCATTGGATTAAAAGATGATATAAGTTTTTGTAATTAGATAGGTTTTGAAACTTGTAACAATGTTAATGTATTTGACTTTTGTGATTTAATAATGGAGATTTATTAATGAGTAATGGTTTACTAATTTCGTCAATACTTTACCATTGTATTTCATTTTGCATGTTTTTACTTCCTGAATAATTGGATTATTCAAATATCCACAGTCGATTACACTTTTTGGGAGTAAGTGTGAAGTAAGACTGTCATGAATTGGTAATAGATTGTCTAAGGAGTTAGGCATTGCAATTGGATTGCTGCACCATTCGTGAGTACTTGGAAATGGAGATTTGAGTATTGGATAAACCCGCGCTCAATGGATTGCTTCATGGATTTCATCACGAGCAATGTTGAGACGATAATGTCTTTTAATCTTAAGGCTAAGACATATGAGTTATGATTTACTAAGCGATTGTTCATTGATAATACGAAAACGCATCGGTAACTCGGTGTTATAAAACGTATTATTGTGAGTGATTTGTCTGGTAAAAGACATAAGTATATGAGTCGAAGCTTATTCGTCCCTTGACCCTAACGGGGAACAGATATCTGTAGGCCTCTCGATGAATTTGAAGTTGACTAAAATGGTTGGCCAACCGGGACTAAATTGGTAGTCTAAGAGTCATATGCAAATCGGAAATCGAGGAACAGTGAATCAGACCGGGATTGACTTTGATCCATGTCTTGAGTCTGAAAATATCTTGTTGGATGGAGGATCATCTGATCACTTATCTATGGACAGAACTGATTAGATCAGAGTTTGGCAGTGGTTTCTAGGAAGCTAAAAGTGCTGGTTAATTAGAGGTTAAATTGGTAATTATAGTCATAGACTTATCCAAGTGGGAGACTGTTGGATTAAGTGTCTAAGCCATGACTAATAATTAGTATTTACCTAATTAATAGTAGCATAGTCCATTTGGGTTGCCCTCATGGCTGGAGGTTTGTTGAAAAGTTAAGTAGAGAGAAATGGTTGATTTATTATGTGACTAATAAATCAAGATATTGTTTGTTAATATATTATGAAGAGAATATATTAATTAGAAATAATATTATTTGATTAATAACTAATCAGAAATTAATTTGATTAATTTCTGTGGCATTAATTAGATTAATCAGGAGGTCAGGGATTAAAGTCGTACAAATTCAATAGTTGAATTGCGGCGTGCGGTTCCCTATAAATAGGGAACCCTAGGCCTCATTATCAGTTGCTCATTCTATTATTTCTCTCTGGAATTTCGATCCATAATCCTCTCGGCTTGGGTGTGATCTCATTTGAGGCAGGATATTTTTGCTGCTCAGCTTCCAGAAAATTCTAAAAGGTTGGTTTTTCTAATTTTTATTCTTTTAGTTAATTTTCTTATGGCCTTTAGGTTTTGTTATATGTTCAATTAGAAGAAAACATAGTTCCTCATAGGTTGCATGTGAACTTAGATTATTTAGTTCATAGTTTGCACAAATCCTTTCAATATCATCTAACTTTTGAGGAATCAATAATATCATCCAGCTTTGACACCACCAGAGCAAAAACAATGAAGATGCAGCTCCGCACCAAGATTAGGTTCCAAAAACTGTTGATCAAACCCCAGAAAAACATTGTACTTTGAGTAGTTCCTCTGAATTAGCATTAAAGTTTGCTTTACCCCAGATGAACATTTGGCCAGATGAACCGGGGACGCTAGGCTTGTGTGTTAAAGACACCAAAACCAAATTAAAGACACCACCACTTGGAGTTCAATTGATCGATTTTGGAAAGTAAAATTGTTAATAAGTGGAAATAGGTAAAGGCGCTAATGTGAAGTTCAATTGATCGATACAGGGGATGTTAGGGGAGTGTGATAGAGACACAAACATTGGATTGAGAAAGAAACCGACATCTGGAATTCAATTGATCAATTTCCAGAAATCAACATCTTGAATTAGTAGATCAATTTTGTGAAATTTAACACTTTAAATCAGTAGAAGTAGTTAAACACACTTGCTAGGAGTTTAGTGGATCCACAAACACGGGAAATTAGATGTGTTTCTTAAATACACCAACTCCGGACGGTGACGTCGCCGGAAATGGTGGATGCTTACACCGCCCGATAGTATACGAAATTAACCCAACAAAAATGATTATAAAATATTTAAAAATTTAATTTGGGCAAATTTGATATTTTAATACTTTAAGAAGGATGTATACGATATTTAGAAATTAGGTTGGGTAAATATAATATTTTCATGTTTAATAACGACGTATACGAAATTAACCCAAAAAAGAAAGTAGGTTGCTATTAGTGTAAGACTGGAAAAGAAAAAACCAAAAGTACATTGATATTAATGAAAGACTAGAAAACAGAAAAAAGAAAGCAAAAAAAGAAAGAAAGTTGGTTGTTGTTACTATATGACTTGATCTGCTTCTGGGTCGCTGACCATTGTGGTCCTTATTTGAGGTTTTTGTATTAATTATGCTGTAATTTCAACTTGTATCCCATTTAATAAAGATAGTGCTTTTTTTTCTCGTAATTTGCTCTTTTTCAATTTTATATGAAGAAAAGAAAGTAGGATGCTATAATAAACACACCAACAAAAGTACATAGCTATTTATCACAATCAACAAATGAAACAGGTGCATTTGAGCTTACAAGTGATGAAACTAAACCTGGTGCATGTTTATGGATCACAAAATGTAGAGGCTTTGAATACTGGCCCACACCAAATGAAGAAACAAAATACTCAATTACCCCTTCAAGGTTAAAAAAGAGATTTTCATCAATACTTCCGTGTACTGTTCAAATCCTTCAAAGGTTTCAGAAAGTGTAACTTGCTATTAACAACATTATACTACCATTTATTCTCTATTACAGCATCCTACTTTCATTTCTTTTGATTACAACATTGTACTTCAAATTTTTTATAATAAAATCATAGATTATGTTGTAATAAGAAGACATGGAAGTACGATGCTATAATAAACAAATAAATGAAAGTACATTGCTATTTCTTGCATAAAATTATACGGTTGTATTTATTTTGATTTTTTATTGCAGAATTGTTCACAATTTAAGGAGTAATTTTCGTAGTGCTACAAGTATAGTTCTAATAGAACAAACAAAAGCTAAAAGTACAATGTTCTAATAGAACAAACAAAAGTTCACCCTTTGTCCAGTTTGCTTATTACCCTTTTTGATGAAGTAGGCTGCTATAGTGACATAGTTTGATGAAGTAGGTTCCTATAATCACAAAAGAGGTACCAGTAATAAACCCAAAACAGGTTCCTTACTTTATACTTCAAGTGTTTCAATTTTGGTCTGTCCAATTCCGGTATAACAATTTTGGTTATGAGTTCTCGAGTCAACACTTTTGAAACTTCAAGTAGCGATTGGAATTGCATAAATTGAGAGTAGCAACCGACTTCAAATTTAAAATGTATAGTACCATGGATCGACAGTAGAGACGACTGAAATTAGAAAATCAGAGTACCGATTGGGATTGCATCAATTGAGGGTTGTTGACAACTGCATCGGATTGCCATTGGTGGTTACCTGATTCAAAACTTTGACCAATTCTCATGTTAATCGATGGTGGAGGCGTGGTTGGTAGTTAATAAATTGGTGGGTAATGGGTGAATGAAGTGGAGATAGTGGCCGGCGGTTGTAACTGTCCTGGGTGGTTACCGATTGAAAAGTTAGACCAATTCAGGTGGTTAATCGTTGCTGGAGGTGTGATCGGTAGTTAACAAGTTGTGGGTAATGGGTGAATGAAGTGGAGGTAGTGGCCGGCGGTTGTAACTGCCATTGGTGGTTACCGATTGAACACTTTGACCAATTCAGGTGGTGAATCATTGCTGGAGGTGTGGTCGGTGGTTAAGAAGTTGTGGATAATGGGTGAATGAAGTGGACGTAGTTGCAATTGAAATCGTGGCTGGAGGTTAAAGATGAGTCATGGAATAGTGGGCTCGTGGGGAAGGTTGAGATGAGTAACAGTGTATACGACTCTCTCCCTCTATAAATACCTCTTGAAAAGTATTCATTTATTTCTTTACCAGAGTTTAAGCGTATTGAAGTTTTGTTGTTTAACCTGCTGTTGTATTGAAGGTTTAAGCACATCAAATTCTAAACGGGTACTTTCTTATGATTATCTATTGTTTCTCTTTTCGTTTATTAAGTTTATTACAGATCATTTAACTTATAATATCAATTATTATTAGAAAATTTATACTATCGAAAATCTACTTACCTGTATCGGTAAATACACTATTTTCGTCAATGAACAAAGGTGTGAAAACGTTCGTCAATATTTTATTTTTTATTACAATTTAGCATTTAAAAGTTATATTGGAATGAACTTATTTCTTTGAAGAAGATGTCTCATGTAATATTTTTGAATTGATAAATTATATCGCAAAATCTGTTATTGAAAATGATTGTAGAACAATGGATGCTCATACATATGTTGATACCTTTGCATCACTCTTATTCGTTCATGTGTTCTATCATATTGTACCTACCTGTAAGAGTGCATTTTACTTGGATCGATGTAACCTCTAACCACCTGTGTATATTCCTCCTTGATCAATATGTAAGTTTTAAAAGTTAATTGATTTTCTATACACCGTTAGAATTTGTTCTAACATTTGGATTAATAAAATATTATGTTGTCAAGTAGAGAAAGAAAATGGTAGCGGTTGTCCCTCCGAGATTGATGGGATTATATAATGGACGTAATCTTGAGGGACATCTTTTCGTACTAAACCATGTCTGAATAGAACCATCCTTTTACGAGTACCCGAGGTATGAAGGGCATAGTTTTATTCGTGATGATTGGTTTATCTCAATCGGCGATAACAACAACTTCTTTCGGTTGCCAAATGGTGTCGGAAGATGGTTTCTGATATATCCGTTAGTGTCATCGATGCGGAGTCTTTTGAATGATAGGACCACACGAAGAATTCTCATAGGTAAACCAAAAATATTTTTTGTATTTATAAATTGTTAATCCAATATGATAAAATATATACTTATTACAACTTGACTTATGAATAATCGTTTTCTAGATGTTGTCGCAAAAATTATACATGGAGAACGAAATCTGCATAACCATTCATTTAAGCTAACTCTCATAGACGATACGTAAGTGGAAACCTTTTATAAAAATATTGTTTCATTTTGTACCTTTATTTTCTATATTTTATTTACGAAAATTCATATTTTTAATAGGAGAAGCATAATACATATGACTTTGTATGATGCTCCGGTTACACGTGATGTTGTCCATACGTATTTTGCAATAAAGAACAAGTCTATAGTATTTGTATCGCGTGTAAAACTTGTTCATTTTCCTTCATCTTTACGTAAGTCATCTTATTCTATAAAATGATATCTTATATTTTCAATAATATCAACTAAGTAACGTAACTTGATTTTACTATTTTTCACTTTTCCAGCTAACATTTTGAGGTCAACCGAACATTCCGAGATCGCAATCGAACCGGTCATGCCTGAAGCGGAGGCAATTAGGAATATTATGCACCATTAAGCTTATGAACAGATTTGGCACGCAATATGATGTTTTTTTGGGTGTATTTTCATGGATTTGTTAAATTGATGGCTCAACTTTTACTTGGTTGTTTTTATGTTCATATATTATTGCTTGAATTTATCTAATTTAAATGCATCTTTATGATTATAGTTGGGAGATTATTGCAAATTTATAATTTAAGTTGCTTTATACAATTGTAATCATTAACTTTGTTTTGCAAACTATAACCATAGATGATTGTAAAAGTTTGATAAAACTCAATTGACTAAAAAGTATGAAATAACCATTTAATAGAGATCTTTAATCTATACTATAAAATGCATAAAAATATGTAAATCATAAAAAATAGATTTATTAAAAAAATAAGATATGCATGATACCACTTAATTTAACGAGAATTTAGTAATAACAACTAATAAAATTCTAAAAGTTAAGTCTTATGTTAAATTTTGCACCATTTTGATTATAAACATTATACATATAAATGATTTAATATATGTTTGTTTGTTTGTTACTTAGCATAGAATGACATTGTGATGCAACACAATTCCGTGTATTATAGTACAAAATGCGGATTGTAGATGGAGAAAATGACGACGCCTAGTAATATCAAGTATTTTAGTCGTCGTTAGGCCCTATTCTTAGTGAAATTATATCGTATATATTATTGTATTACTCACTTTTGTGTCTAGTGCTTAAATGCGAAAAAAATAAAAACATGGACTAAAAACGTACAAAAATGAAGAAGTTCTGGATAAAGACCATTTTCAGTCGAAAACGTACGTGTGCCGCGACTAGAAGACACGCGCGTCGCGGATAGTCAAAGATCAGGCGATGAGTTGAAATTCAAACAGCAAGAAACGGGGATTTGGATAAGGCCGCACCGTGGTTTTAAGCCATGCGCGACGCGATTAGCTCGAATTTGCAACTATAAATAGAGGCATATAGGTCGAGTTTCAGGAGCGAAGAACAGACCCAAAGGTTGAACCTAGGCTTCTTCGACTCAGGATTTCGGATTTCAGCAGCTTCAATTGGTATTTTTATGTTTTTTATTTAATTTTAGTATTTCTTAGTTTTAGTTCTTGCTTGATTCCACCGATTCTGGATTGTAGAATTTGTTGGACAGGTTTAGTTGGGATAATTTTCGAAGTCAGTACCTTGAGACTTCTGGATTTGGTTTTAGTTAATGTTAATCATTCGGCTTGAGTTAAATTGCATGTTTTCGGTATTGGTTTATGTTTTATGTGTCTATTGAATGGTTTGGATTCTTTAATGCTTCTGATTTTTCTGGAATAACCTTCTGGAATCAGTAAGTAAGTTTGGGTTGAAGTTTGGAATTGTTTAGTTTAGTTAATGTTATTTTTAGTTTTCGGTATTCGATTTTATCGGTTTTTGGGAAGTGAAGGAAACACTGCCAACTATAGCGTGACACTGTAGTTGGTCATTCTGACACTATATTTTGACCACGTGACTCCCACGGATCGACCCTTGTTGCTACTATACTAGTTTGCGTGTAAGGTTTTCTGATTTTGGCGCCGTTGATACTCCCACGGATCGACCCTTGTTGCTACTCCCACGGATCGACCCTTATTTTTCTATTTTTGACCGCATAACGACCTAGGCATGTCAAATTTTGGCGCCGTTTCCGGGGAGTTGTGCGCTTAAGATAGAGTGTCAGTGATTTGTTTTCTGATTTTTATTTTAGTTTTTGGTTAGATAGTTGGTTTCGTAATTTGGTTTTTGGTTTTGACGGTCGTTCGCACTTGTGCATGCGTACCCGTCGGGGTGAGCAATCATCACCGCTTTTGTTTGATTCTAAGATTGAACGAAACGCGCACAGAAACCGTGTGCATAGGCGCTTGATCAATATGAGTCCCGATAGTGTAGTAGTAGAGGATATTACCAATGAGCCTACGGGCGAGGTAATGGGGGGAGCACCATTTATACCCCCAGTTTCATTAGAATTTCATGTAGGTTCTACTGGTGCAATTTCAGCCCCTGCACCCATACCACCATGCACTCAGTCTATTGTTCAACCTTTGAGTCAACCTGTTATAAACCCTGTTGGAAACCCAGCTTCAGCTGTGCCGACTTGGGGAATGCCGATCTGAGATGGTACCCCACGTCCGCGACAGCCGGAACAAGTTTTTCAACCACAACCACAACACCAACCACCCATTTATAAACCTCAACCACCTTTTCAACCCGTACCACCATAACAAAAACCTCAACCTCAAATACAACAACAACCGCAACCTCAAAAATATCAATATCAAGATGGAGATCCAGGCTACGATGAAGAAGATGAAGGATGGATGCCGAACAATCCTGTTCAGCAAAATCAGCAATGGAACAGAGGTCAGGGACCTCCGAGACGATACCAACAGCAACATCAGTAACAAGGGCAACGATATTATAACAACGATTTATATAACAAGGGCAACGATATTATAACAACTTTGCTCAACCAATCGGGCAGTCGGTTGCATCGCACTTCCAACCACGGGAGTACGATGATGCTTTGCCTATTTATTTTCCAAATAATGCTGATAGTCAGGTAGAAATAAGACCTCAATTGTTAGGAGTTTTAACTGAATTTAGAGGATACAAGCAGGATGACCCATACAATCATCTATATGAGTTCTTAGCGATAGCCAATGCTAAAATTCCTAGGAACACCAATAGAAATATCTTTAGGTTGAGGTTATTTCCTTTTACTTTAAAAGATAAGGCGAAGTACTGGTTCACGTCTTTGCAACCAAATAGTGTCATAACCTGGGAACAATTAAAGGCGAAATTTTTACAAGAATTCTACCCAGCTAGTAAGACTTCAGAAATTAAGAGAGCTATTCAAGATTTTCAGCAGAAGTCAGGAGAGGCTTTTCATGATGCATTCGAAAGGTTAAAGGAGTTGATGCAATCTTGACCGCATCATGAGTTTCCACGCTGGAAATTGGTTAAATTCTTTTATGACGGGGTGGATATGACAAATCAAGCCATGATCAATACTTCATCCAGTGGGATCATAATGATGCAGGATCCAGAAGATGCATGGAAGTTTCTGGAACAATTAAGTAATGGTTCCAAAACGAATTATTCTGCAAGAAAGCCAATGAGTACAACAGCAGCAGTTGGAGCCGACAATGACTGAAAGAAGGAAGTAAAAAAGGAGATAGGAGAGTTGAATATGAAGTTCGACAGGTTGATGGTGACCCTTCAACAGGGACCATAGAAGCAGCAGAATGCTCAACAAGGACAAAGGGCTCAAGAGGTCAACCAAGTTTATGGTCAAGGTCAAGGTCAATATAACAATGATGGACGACCTTATAGGCCCTATAATCAAGGAAATCAGAATTACAACAACAACAACCAAGGATACCATCAAAACAACTATCAAGGGTCATCCTCCAACCAGGAAAGATAGTTTCAA
This sequence comes from Cichorium intybus, assembly GCA_023525715.1. Taxonomy (NCBI): domain Eukaryota; kingdom Viridiplantae; phylum Streptophyta; class Magnoliopsida; order Asterales; family Asteraceae; genus Cichorium; species Cichorium intybus. Next base: position 95,320,603 of record CM042010.1, on the reverse strand, counting down.
GCTGCTAACAACAACGGATCTAGTAGCAACAACAGGGGGCCAACTACTAACAACAACAATAGTACCAACCCAGAAACCCCGGGAGAGATGATATCCAAAATGTATGAAATTATGAACACGAGTCAACAGCAGACGCATGCTAATGCGAAGGCAATTGCAAATATGGAAAGGAAGATAGCCCAAATGGCTGAAGACCAACGAAGGAGAGATAATGGCAAGCTCCTGAGCAACACGGAGGTAAACCCAAATCATACTTAGAGAGCCGGGAAGGAACATGTCAATGTTATGGAAACAGAATCGAGGAAAGTTACAATGGAAAACTTGGTAGGAAGGGAAGGTGAGAACAATGAAGAAGGTGTCCAAAAAGAAGAACAGTCAACCGTAGCGGGCATAAAGTAGAAAAAGAAAGTCACGAAGGCAAAAAGGAAGCCAAGTGCACTGAGCGGGCTGTCAATTAATCAACCCATGTGGGATGAATTAAGGAATGCTCCGGAGGACACAAGGATTCTCCAGGAAATGTGCAAGAAAAATGAAAAGCGCAAGATGCCAACACCTGGGACAGTGCGACTTACTGTCAAGGTGAGTGAGGCTTTGTTGGGAACATTTCCCAAAAAGGAGAAAGATCCTGGTTCACCATTGATTACTGTCACTATGGGAGACGTGATCATTCAAAATACTTTGTTAGATCTTGGGGCAAGTGTGAATGTTTTGCCAGGGTATCTTTATGACAAGTACAAGAATGAAGAACCGGAGCCTGTGAAAACAGTTTTACAATTGGTGGGCCAATCTACAAAAGTCTCACGAGGTAAGCTGACGAATGTGATTGTCAAGGTCAGTGATTTCTTGGTGATGGAATACGAAAGTCTGGAGGACGCGCCAGCACTGATTTTAGGACGACCATTTTTAGCAACAGCCAGGGCTGTGATGGACTGCAAGATGGGGGATATGGACATCTGCTTTGGTACACGGAAACAAAGATTGAATATGTTCGGGTGCCCGATGACTTTGCCACCGGGGTGCGATAGTCAGTATCTAAACAACAGACCGTTAATGGCACTAAAAGTGAATAGTAAAGGTAAGAATCGAGTGCAAGAGAATGAAAGCGAGGACGAAGATATTCTTTGGAGAGCAAAAGGACATCCATTAGCATCAGTCGATAAAATGCAACTTTTAAACATGATTGAAATGATGGAATTGAAGCACCAACAATACGAAAAGGACACAAGATGCAGGGAAGCAAAGGTTTTTCAGATCCTGGACGCTCAGCAGCAATGGATCAGTCAGGTAAGTGACCGGATGACACAACTCACGACGTTGTTGGCAACATTGGTTCATGATTTTGCACCCGAAATGAGGAAGCTGGTACCGAAGGAAGAAGATTAGAAGAAGGAAGTTCGTTTGGCTGAAGACGTTAAAAATAGCGCTTGTTGGGAGGCAACCCATCCGTAGATATGTTAGGTTCTTTGTTTTTGAAGTAATTAGAAAAAATTAATCATCATCAGTGCAGGAATTTATAGCATGAAGCAAGTGTGGGGTCAATTGAGAAGAATTACAAAATATCTAAGGTCGCGGCGCGGTAAGGAGAAAACCGCGACGTACGTACGCAAGGTAACCCGATGAGTAGGGGTTCTTTTGGACATGCGCGACGCGCGAAGCCTTTATCCGCGTCGCGGAATTTGATCAGACAGAAAATCGCTTAAAAGTTACGTCTCCTTCGTCGCACTACACACACCAACGACGCCTCACAAAACAGAGCACCGATCAACCACATATCTTTCTTGCGTTTTTCGTGTTTTCTAGTCTATACTATTGAGGTATGGCACTTTAGAACTTGTTCTTTCAAGCTATTTCGTACATTTGAAGTGAGAATTTGATTGAAATAGGTGAAAACTAGAAAAACTTAGAAAATCGGCAATGTTGACTCGTAGGGTGGGTTATTTGCAAAATTCTTACCTGACACGCCTAGGTCGTCGTGCGGTCAAAAATAATAAAAACCTCACTCTCATTAGTATAGTGGTAGTCAGGGTCGATCCACAGGAGTTTCGTGGTCAAGATAAGCGATAGCTTACCAACTGTAGTGTCACGCTACAGCCGGAGGGACTAATCCTCTACTTTTCCAAAAACAGTCCAAAAACATAAAACTCAAATAATTGCCAAAAATCAAATCAAGCATTAACCAAACTAAACCAAATCAAGTCCTAAACTAAAGTTGTTTACTGAAATTAGAAAGTATGATCCAAATTCATAAACAACAAGAACAATCCAAACACATCCAAAGCAATAACGCATAAATAAAGGTAAAATAAGCAAACCAACATGAACTGAATGATTAACTCTATTAAACACCAATCCAGAAGGTTGAAAACAGTAAACAACGAAAATAAAAAGCTATAACCTACTGCTACTGGTTGTCACTGACAACGCCTAGTGATATCAAGTATTTTAGGCGTTGTTGAGCCCTGTTCTTGATAAAATTATATCAGATATGTCTGGGTATTCTCACTTTTCATGCCAGGACTTGTTTGGAAGAAAAGAATGGAAACAGGGACTAAAAGCGTGCAAAAGGAAGAAGTTTGGAAAAGAATGAAAAATCAAGGAAACACGTACGCGCGCCGCGGATCTATGAAACACGCGACGCGGGCTTAAGGCGGTGTAACACATTCAAATGACGAAAAAACAGGATCTGATAAGGACGCGCACCGCGGAATCCATAAAAGCGCGGCGCGGCTGCGGGAAATTTGCAACTATAAATAGAGGCAATTTCAGCTGAAAACCCTAGCAAAGACCGGATGTAAAATCGACCTTGAAGCTCTTTGACTCCAAGATTTCGTTCCAGCAACTTCTCAATTGGTATTTTCATGTTTTGGATTTTATTTTCAATTAGTTTGATAGTTGTAAGCTTTGGTTTGTATCTTTGGGAGTGACAACCATTGATACCAAGCTTAGGTTTCTGTTTTAGTATTATTTGGTTACTGTTTTGATGTTTGGATTTGAGTTTGATGAATGAGAATCATTTGGTTATGAGTATTTTTGGTATTTCGGTGTTTTGGATGTTTGTTTGTGTTTGGATCATTTGAATTGTGTTTGGATCTTATTTTGGCCTTGTTTGGAACTGCTTTCCTTTGCTGAAATCAGTAGCCAATTAGGTTAGTTTTGGGCATTGAACTTTAGCTAGTAGCTGTTCAGTCAGAACCCTAGTTATTAGTTAAGTTATGCCTTGTTTGGTTTGGATGCCTTTGTTTGCTTCTGATTCAGAGATGCACTTCTGATTTCAGAAAGTGACTAGGTTAGTTTGGGTTGAGTTTAGCTTATGCTTGGCTTGACTTTGTCTGGTTATTGCTTTTGGGTTGTTGAGCACTTAGAAACTAGGTCCTTCGACTGTAGCGTGACACTACTAGTTGGTAATCTGTCATTTAGTCTAACCACGAAGCTCCTGCGGATCGACCCTGACTACCACTGTACTAGTGTGTGTTAGGTTTTCTTTATTTTTGACCGCACGACGACCTAGGCGTGTCAAATTTTGGCGCCGTTTCCGGGGAGCTGTGAGCTTAGATTAGGTGATTAGTAGGAACTTGTTTCTTGTTTTTGAAAATTTCATTTGGTTAGTTTTTGTTTTTGATTTTTGTTTGTAGGCGTGTTGCACTAGTACATGCGTACCCGTAGGGGTGAGCAATTATCCCCATTGCATTTTGATCCTGAGATTGAGCGTACTGTGCGCAAAATCCGTGCTCGTAGGTGTTTAACTATCATGAGTTTTAGTCAGGTTAGTAGTAGTCCAGTAAGTGTTGCCCAGGAACCATCAGGTGAGGCAACGGGGATGTTTTCTATTCCCCCACTGTCAGAGTTTCTGTTTGGGAGCACGAGTGCTTCTGGTGGTGCAGTTTCAGCCCCTGCACCCATACCATCATGCACTCCGCCATCTGTACCACCATTTACACCCGTTTCACAACCACAATCTACCAACCCATTTACCTCTGCAATGTCTTGGGGAGAGCCGACCCGTGATGGCACCCCAGTTTCTAGACAGCAGACACCAACCTCTCAACCATTTTCTCAACCACAACTAGTTTTTTTTAAACCTCAACCCACAGTCCAACCTACACAAACTATACACTATCAAAAACCTCCTCAGCCACAATTCCATTATCCAGAGACAGAGGAGAGATATGACGAGGAAGACGAGGGATGGGTGCCACCAGCACCACAGCCACAGTGGAACCGAGGTCGGGGACCTCCCAGAAGAGCACCACAGTATCGACAACCACCAGGTCAGCAGGAATATAACGATCATCTTTACGGTAATCCTGCTCAACCTTTACATTTCGCACAACCGAGAAGGCAATCGGTTGCATCACATTTCCAACCACGGAAATATGATGATTCATCGCCAATTTATATTCCTGATAACATTGATTCTCAAGTAGAAATAAGACCTCAGTTGTTAGGAATATTGACTCAGGTCAGGGGATACAAGACTGACGATCCATATAATCATCTATATGAATTTTTAGCGATTTTCAATGCCAATACTCCTAGGAATACTGATAGAGATATTTTTAGGCTTAGATTGTTCCCATTCACCCTCAAGGATAAAGCCAAATATTGGTTTACATCTTTGCCGCCTAATAGTATTACTAGTTGGGAACAACTCAAGGCTAAGTTTCTTCAAGAATTCTATCCTGTCAGTAAAACCACGGAGGTCAGACGAGCAATCCAAGATTTTCAGCAAAAGCCAGGAGAGGCTTTTCATGAAGCGTTTGATAGGTTAAAAGAGCTGTTGCGATCCTGTCCGCATCATGAAGTTCCTAAATGGCAGTTAGTCAAATTATTCTTCGAGGGAGTTAATGAGACACACCAGGTTATGATAAATGCCTCATCAAGTGGGACATTTATGTGGCAAGAGCCAGAAGATGCCTGGAGATTCTTAGAGCAGTTGAGTTTAGGATCAAAAGTCAGTGGATCGATGAAAGATAAGACGATATATGTAGCTAACATTGAAGCAGAGAACAAATGGAAAGCTGAAATTCAGAAAGAGCTCACTACTGTTACAAAAAGGTTCAATCAGATGCTCGAGAGGTTTCAACAAGAAAAGGGGGCATACGTGTTGCATGGGCAGAATATATGCAATACATGTGGAAAAATTGGACACAATCATAATGAGTGCTCGATGACTCATGAAGAAATAAGTCAAGTGCATAAATATGGTCGATTTCACAACGCACCAAGACCATTCCAAAGTAATCAGCAACGAGAATCGAGAAAACTACCTATGAGGCAGCAGCAGGTGCAACCTCCATCTCCACCATGAGGTATGAACATTGGTTTGCAAGAAATTTTTGCAATGTTAGTACAACTCCAGGAAGTAGAGAAGTCTAATTCAGAAGCAATTCTGAAATTAGGAGAACTACTTGTCAAAATGGAAGAAAAGAGAGTGCAGGAACAGGTGCAATCACCAAGAATGCAAGTTAATGAGGTAATCACACTTAGGAGCGGGAAGAAAATAGACAATAAGGTTACAGCGCCGCCTGCAGATGATGATAGTGATGTGGAAATAGTTTTTGATGAAAAATAAGAATTAGAAAAGGAAAAGAAAAAGGATAAGGAGGAGCAGGTACAGAAGAAGAAGCAGACAAGTATCTGGGAAAAAGGAGAATCAAGTGGAACAGTTCCTTTTCCTACGGCCTTGGAAAAGCCGGAAAAGGACTATATGGAAAGAAAGGACCACAAGCTGAAGATATGTGGGAATTATTTAGCCAGATTAAAGTTAACATTCCTTTAGTCAAACTCATCAAGGAAGTCCCCGCATATGCTAAGTTCCTTAAAGACATGTGCATACATAAGAAGCATATTCTGTCCCACTTGCCTAAGATGATTAGCTTACCCGAGAATGTAAGCTCTATCCTCATGGATGCGCTTCCTCCAAAGATGAAAGATCCGGGAGTTCCTCTCATCTCAGTAGATTTAGGCAATGTGCACATTAAAAGAGCTCTGTTAGATCTAGGTGCAAGTGTGAACATATTGCCTGGACAGTTATTCGACAAGCATGAGTTTGGTACCATGAGATCTACTGATGTGATTCTACAGTTGGCCGATAAGTCCACCAAGGTTCCCAGGGGTATGTTAGTCGATGTCATCATCAAGGTGGGAGAATTTTACTACCCAGCAGATTTTCTTGTTTTGGACACTCGTCAAGCAACTGGTGGAGAACAACCCACGATTATTCTAGGGCGACTGTTTTTGGCCACGGCCAACGCAAATATTGCTTGTCGCACCGGAGATATGGGAATATCTTTTGGGCACCAACAGGCCAAGATCAACATTTTCAATGCTGATCTCAAGGGAAGTAGCATGGAAGAGGAAGAATGTTATCAGGTAGACATCATAGACGAGCTGGTGCAGCAGTACATTCCAGAGGTACTTCAATCAGATGAAAGGGAAACTCAGGAAGAAGCAAATGTTGGAAGAAAAGAGACACAAAATGGAAAAGAAGAAGAAAAGGGAGTCAAGTCTGAAGAATGCGCTTATATAGAGAAGTTACCAACAGAGATTCCAAAGACATTAAAGCCCTCTTTGCAAGAACCACCCAAGCTGGATCTAAAGCCTGTACCAGAACATCTAAAGTATGCCTTTTTGGGAAAGAAGGATACTTTACCAGTGATTGTGGCAGCCAATCTGACAGAGAAACAAGAGATAGAATTGCTCAATATATTGTCCAAACACAAGGAGGCTGTTGGTTGGACAATCGCGGACTTAAAGGGGATCAGTCCGACCACATGTATGCATCGCATTATCATAGAGGAAGGAGCTAAACCTGCCAGGGATACGCAAAGGAAGTTGAATCCCAACCTAAAAGAAGTTGTCAAAAAGGAAGTTCTTAAATGGTTGGACGCAGGAATCATCTACCCCATCTCTGACAGCGAATGGGTTAGCCCAACGCAAACGGTGCCGAAAAAGTCGAGGATCACTGTAGTGGACTCAAAGGATGGTGACAAGATATCTACGAGACCTGTAACCGGGTGGCGAGTCTGTATTGACTATCGGAAACTTAATGCCGCTACGTCTAAAGATCATTTTCCATTGCCCTTCATCGACCAAATCATGGAGAAGTTAGCAGGACAAAAGTACTACTGTTTTTTGGATGGATATTCTGGGTATAATCAGATCGCAATTCATCTAGAAGATCAGGCAAAGACAACGTTCACTTGTCCTTATGGTACTTTTGCATTTCGAAGAATGCCATTTGGATTGTGTAACGTGCCTGCGACGTTTCAACGATGTATGATGGCAATCTTTTCTGACATGATTGGTGAAGCATTAGAAATCTTCATGGATGATTTCTCAATTTTTGGACCTACATTCGAAACTTGCTTAGTTCAATTGGAAAAAGTACTGAAGAGATGTGTAGAATCAAATCTAGTTCTCTCCTGGGAGAAAAGCTATTTCATGGTAAGAGAAGGGATAGTATTAGGACACGTGGTCTCTGAAAGGGGATTCGAAGTCGATCGCGCTAAAGTCAAGGTCATATCCACATTGCCGCCTCCAACATCAGTGAAAGGGGTTAGATCATTCTTGGGGCATGCGGGTTTTTATCGTAGATTTATTAAAGATTTTAGTGCTATTTCTAAACCCCTCTGTGGTCTCCTTTTGAAAGACGCACCATTTATTTTTGACGAAGAATGTGTAAAAGCATTCAATATTCTCAAGAATAAATTGGTCGAGGCCCCCATCCTGAAGCCACCCGACTGGACGCAACCTTTTGAGATAATGTGCGATGCTAGTGACTCTGATGCTGGTGCAGTATTAGGGCAAAAAGTCAACAGGAAACCTGTTGTTATCTACTATGCTAGTAAAACTTTTTCCGAAGCTCAATTGAATTACACAACTACCGAAAAACAATTACTTGTTGTAGTATTTGCTTTAGATAAATTTCGATCTTATATCTGGGGATCCAAGGTGGTGGTTTACACTGACCACAGTGCTGTTCGGCATCTACTTACAAAGAAGGAGTCTAAGCCTAGACTAATTAGGTGGATACTTCTGATGCAAGAATTCGATGTGGACATCAAAGATAAGAAGGGAGCGGAAAATGTTGTAGCAGATCATCTTTCTAGATTACCAGCTGAAGGATTGGATGCAGGAATTCAAGACTCATTCCCTGACGAGCAGCTGTTAGAGGTTAATGGAGCTCCATGGTATGCAAATTACGTAAATTTTATGGCCACGGGAGCAATACCAACACATTGGACGAAACAAAGGCAGAAGCAATTTCGCACGTACGCAAAGAGATTCATTTGGGACGACCCAGACCTTTTTAAGGTAGGAGAGGACCAGATAATTCGCTGATGTGTGCCGGACGATGAAATTGGTGAGGTGTTGGATCTCTGTCATGCATCAGCATGTGGAGGACATTTCAGTGGAAAGAAAACCGGGTATAAAGTTCTCGAATCCGGACTGTATTGGCCAACTATCTTTCGAGATGCGCACAAGACTGCTAAGGAGTGCATCAATTGCCATCAATTAAGGAACATATCAAAAAGGGATCAAATGCCCTTGAATCCGATTTTGGTAGTAGACATTTTTTATGTCTGGGGAATCGATTTCATGGGTCCATTCCCCACATCACATGGATATGTTTACATTTTGGTGGCAGTAGATTATGTCTCTAAATGGATTGAGGCCGAAGCAACTCGTACAAATAATCATCACGTGGTTTGTAAATTTGTAAAGAAAAATAGATTCACTAGGCATGGAGTCCCAAGAGTAATCATTAGCGACGGAGGATCTCATTTCAAGAATTTCAAATTTGGAAGGCTGCTGAAACATTATGGGGTGAATCATCGCATCGCAACACCTTATCATCCACAGACCAGTGACCAGGTGGAGGTATCCAATAGGCAGATCAAAAAATTCTTCAAAATATTGTCAAGACTGATAGAAAGGATTGGTCGCTAAGGCTAGATGACACATTATGGGCGTACCGAACTGCGTACAAAACACCGATCGGGACTACTCCATATCGGTTGGTTTATGGAAAAGGATGTCATCTACTAGTGGAGATCGCCAATCGTGCCCTATGGGCCGTTAAGAAAGTCAACATGGACTATACCGACGCTGGGAAAGAAAGGAAACTTCAGTTGTCTGAATTAGAAGAGTTACGAGATGAGGCATACGAGAACGCAGCCACCTATAAATCAAAGATGAAGCGATATCATGACACAAAGCTGCGATTGAAAGTTTTTGAAGTCGGACAAAAAGTGTGGCTGTATAATTCAAGACTGAAGATGTTCCCCAGGAAACTGAGAAGTAAGTGGAATGGTCCCTACGAAGTGATCAGCATCACAGACTATGGTGCAATCGAAATCCAGGACTTGAAAGGTGGGCAACCATTTAAAGTCAATGGTCATAGACTCAAACCATATATTGCCACGGGCACATTCAAGAAATTAGAAGTAGAGACAGTCGAACTCATAGCAGAGATTCCAACATACGCTACATAATCAGGTAAGTGTACGTCCGACTGAAGACGTTAAACTTAGCGCTTGTCGGGAGGCAACCCGACCGTCATTGTGGAGTTGCATATTTTTTATAATTCATTGCATCCATTTGATCACGGTGAGAAAAAGGCAAGTGTGGGGTCATTTTGGTAATTTTACAATACCGCGACGCGGAATTTTTGGATCCACGCCGCGCGTATTGAGTTTTCGCGATTACATTTAAAATCAGATTTTATACGCGACGCGGATAGAAGCTTCCCGTGCCGCGGCCTTATCCTAACTTGAAATTAAAGATAATCACCAAAACAGAGCTTTTAGAATAATATCCAAACTCCGACACTGTATATATAATCAACTTGCATAAAATCGTGATTCTTTCACCGTCTTTCAAGTCTTCAATCAACCACTACATCTGCACTCCTCTTTCATTCACTGCAAGCCAAGTAAGCCTCTTTTTTCTCTCTTTTAGTGTTATAAGTCTTGAACTTGCTAGATGACACTGTAATTCGTAATGCCGTGCTTAATTGATGAAATTGATTGCCATATTAGGATTACAGAACTATATTGCATAAAGCCCAAGTACTAGATTAGAGAAATTGGTCTTAATTTGACAGAATGATCGAGTTTTCTTGACTGAAATCGCTCGCCGCGTCGCGACATGTACAGTCCACGACACGGAGCTTGAATATTCATCTAGCGCGTCGCGGGTCATTATGTGCGCGACGCGACGAACGTGTGAACAGTGCAGTAATTTTCAATTTTGTGATTTCTGCAGGCAAGATGTCTTCTTCCGCAAGTTCAGAATCAATTGACTGGAACTCCTTAGCTACAGGATTTGGCAGAACACAGGCTTATAGCTTCTATAATCGCCGATCGGTGCAGCAACACAAAAGAATTCTTCCTGCCCGGCCGGTCAACTGCGAGTTGACCAAGGAATCGGGAATCATGGAGCATCTGCAAGATTGGTTGGTCCAAGGGGGTTATGATAATGGCAAACTCATTTACACATGTCGGGCCATTGAAAACGCAGTTCACATAAAAGAACCTATTTATCGGGAGGTGCTTTTGCAATTTCTTGCAAGTTACCACTTTGATAATCAGCCGCTGGGGATGGACACTGAAGAAATGGTGCAGTTTCGGTTGGGTAATCACAACCGAAGCTGCAGTCTATGGGAATTTGGTTATCGTATCGGACTGTATACTGAGGAAGAATCAGAGGCACCGGGATTCGACACCTTCCACCGACGTGCCAATTATGGTGCTGATGATTCTTTCTCTCCTGCTGACTATTGGAGTACCATATCATCCACACGGTATCACGAAAATACCGTACGTGAAGGGCTAATGCATCTACCGGCGCATCAAATGTTGCATCGGTTGATATCGACTATGATTTGGCCCCGTGCGGACGAGGACCGGGTCCTACCACGTGAGCTACATCTCATGTGGTGTTTGACACGGATGCTCTAGACATGCAACATTCTGTATTTTGTGGCTGATTACTTTAAGCAGATCACGAACGAACCATTGAAGCAAATCGCTCTCGATGGGGGACATTATGTAATGAGACTGGCTCAATCCTACGGGTTGCTATCCGAGCATACCACCCGTGGACTAATACTTGTGCAGCCAGTTCCTTTCAGTCCGCCGACCACAATCTCCCGAGATGTGATCTATGTTGATGATGGGATCACAGCAGTTGAGCGATCACCATTCCCGGTGCTGAGGACCGAGCCTTCAACCTCCAAAAAGCGACCGCGGGTGACAATGAATCTACCCCGAGGACTTTCTCCGGCCACCATGGAGTCACGATACTTGGCCGATGAAGTGAAGACAGTTCAAAAAGCTCTGCAGACCCACCTGAAGGAAAACCAGATGCAGTCGGCCGTAACACAGGAGGTCAATAAAAGAACCGAGAACATGCAAGAGCAACTCCTTTGGCTAGCCGACTGTATGATCACATTCATGGCGAAAAACAAGTGTGTTCCACTGACAACGCCTAGTGATATCAAGTATTTTAGGCGTTGTTGAGCCCTGTTCTTGGTAAAATTATATCAAATATGCATGGGTATTCTCACTTTTCGTGCCAGGACTTGTCTGGAGAAAAAGAACAGAAACAGGGACTAAAAGTGTACAAAAGGAAAAAGTATGGAAAGAATGAAAAATCAAGAGAAGACGTACGCGCGCCGCGGATTTATATTCTGCGCGACCCGTTCCTATGGCATCCTTACTGCTCCCGTTCCTATGGCATCCTTACTGCTCCCGTGGCAGCTTCTTTGACTGCTCTGCCTCCATCGCGCACTACATCACGCACTTTGGAGAGGATGCGGCTCATTGAGCTGCAGCGCCCGGGGCAGTACATCCGGGCACCGACCGAGCCTCCTGAGGCACCCCAGGCTGCATACGCCCAGCCCGGCAGGAGACGCCGGAGGCCAGAGCCACCAGCACCAGAGCCTGCGCAGCCACAGCAGGATGACTCACCAGCCCTCCGCCGGCTGGAGGCCAGAGTCACGAGGATTGAGGGTCAGCTCACGATAGTCTTGGACCAGCTCGAGTGGATCGGGGAGGTACTTATACAGATCGCATCAGCCCAGGGCAGACACCCCCGACCATTCCCAGCCAGGTCCCACGATCACGAGGCTGGACCCTCCAGACCACCGGCATGTCCTACTGTAGCGCTACAACTCCAGCATATGAATCGGGGATCTTTTTGTACGCATTATACCTGTGATATTGAGCACCAAGCAGTCTACCGTCCAAAAAGGGGTAACTCTTTCTCCCTTGTTTTGAACTAATTTTTGTACAACAGGGACGTTGTACGGTTTTAAGTGTGGGGTGTGGACGGTCGAAAGAGATATTTTTGAAATTTTTGCAGAAATGATCAATTTTTTAATTTTTAGCAATATTTTTCAAAATTTTTAATGAATTGCAATTTTGAAATGAATGGTTTGTGATTGTGATAGCATTAGTATTTTTCAAGAAATACTATTTATTTGTGATCATACTATTAGTTAGTCAAATAAGTTGAGTTTTACGAGTTTAGAAGATTGAGCCGTTTTAGGATTGGAATTTAGGAAGGAAAAGTCAATCAGTGGCCTTTGTTGTTCGAGCCAGTAGGTCTAAAATGGGTGGGCCTTATGCACCTTACCACCTAAGATCGTCTGGTCTGGGATGGTATTTCTAAAAGCTCGCTACACGGACAACATCGAAAGTCATGGACAATTCCTTAATGGCCTTTAGAATCTGAACGAGTAAGTACACTTCATTGTGGACAGAAAGTTTGTAATCAAGGGTTCTTTAGAAAGCCATGAATTCCAAAGAACAACTCAATTATGTTTTCACGAACTATTCTATTCTAACTCGAAGAGCAATAAACTTTGAAACTAAACACAGTCAAAAATTGTTCGATTCTCTATTACAATTTGTTAAAAACTCTCTTGCTTGGGGACAAGCAAGGCACAAGTGTGGGGTGTTTGACAACGCCTAGTGATATCAAGTATTTTAGGCGTTGTTGAGCCCTGTTCTTGGTAAAATTATATCAAATATGCATGTGTATTCTCACTTTTCGTGCCAGGACTTGTCTGGAGAAAAAGAACAGAAACAAGGACTAAAAGTGTACAAAAGGAAAAAGTATGGAAAGAATGAAAAATCAAGAGAAGACGTACGCGCGCCGCGGATTTATATTCTGCGCGACGCGGACGTAAGGCGGTGGAACACATTTGAATGACGAAAAAACGGGGAACGGATAAGTACGCGAGCCGCGGATTTCACTTATGCGTGGCGCGGTCACGGGAAATTTGCAACTATAAATAGAGGCATTTCCAGCCAAAAACCCTAGCAAAGACCGGGGGTAAACATCGACCTAGAAGCTCTTTGACTCGAGGATTCCATTTCAGAAGCCATCATTTGGTATTTTCATGTTTTAGATTTTATTTCATTTTAGTTAAACATTTGTAAGCTTTGAGTTGAATCTTTGGGTGTGACAACCATTGATCTTCAGCTTAGGGTTCTGTTTTTAGTAGTGTTTGGTTACTGATTTAATGTTTGGATATTGGTTTTGGTGAATGAAATCATTCGGTTAATGTTCACATTGGTTTTTCGGTATTTTGGATGTTAGTTTGTGTTTTGGTTGTTTGTTTGTGTTTGGATTTTGTTTGTGACTTGGTTGGGACTGTTTCCCTTTGCTGAAAACAGTAGCTAACTTGGTTAGGTTGAGCATTAAATTTTGGCTATTAACTGTCTCATAGAACTTTTGGTTATTAGCTAGTTTATGCTACGCTTGGTTTTGCTAGTTTGGATGCCTTCAATTGCTTCTGATTCAGAGATGTACTTCTGAGTTTAGAAAGTAACTAGGTCATTTGGGCATAGCTAAGCTTGGCTTGGGTGTTTGAATTTTGTTTCAAGGTAGAAAGATAGAAATTAGTTCCTCCGACTATAGCCGTGACACTATTAGTTGGTAATCTCTCATCTAGGCTAACCACGTAGCTCCTGTGGATCGACCCTGACTCCACTATACTAGTGAATGTTAGGTTATCTCTTATTTTTGACCACATGACGACCTCTGCGTGCACGTCAAATTTTGGCGCCGTTGCCGGGGAGCTGTGCGCTTTGGTTAGGTGAGTTGTAGGACTTAGTTTCTGATTTTTGAGGTTTGATTTTAGTGTGCTGAATTTCTGGTATGTGGACATCTTCATAATGGGTGATTACATGTACCCGGATCAGTATTATGAAGATTATGAAAATCCGGCCGACACCTGTTACGAGGATGATTGCTACAATGGATCATTCAATGACAATGGATGGCGGACCGAGGAGTCATCTCAGCCTGAGAATTCTGCAACTTGGGCCCAACTTTGGGTATTCCTGTATAACAACTACCACGAGCAGAAGGACCAGGCCGAATCTCTTGAAAAATTGCAAGCTTCTTTAGATAGGTTAGAGGAAAGTTGGAAATGTTCACCACCTTCGCCAGAACCGGAGGCGAGTGAGTTTTATACCAACAATAATGTGTGTGAACTTGCATCACCTGAATATGTGATGGAAGGGCATACACCTTGGGAAAATCAAGAGACCATTGAGATGGTCGAAACGGTTGTTGAGGAAGAGGTTGTAGGTGACAATGCTACCTCTGACTCAACAGCTTTTGATGTGTTTAAGGGTTTTGAGAATGTTGATAATGTTGATCTGGTGTTGGGTGAATCCATACCATCACCAGAAAATTTGGTTGATGAGGATGTTGTGGAGGGGACTGTAAGTGACAGTACAGATTCAACCCAACAATTCCTGAAATTTTTGAAGTTGTTGATGTTTTTGGGGAAGGGGGTGTAGATGACAATATTACCCCCGACCCTGTAATTTTTGAAAATTTTGAGAAACTTGAAAGTAAGGATCCGATGATGGGTGACTTTGTACCACCATCAGATCAAACAAGTCGTTCACTCTTGGTTCCGATCCACTTGTTGGACGATGATCAAGAAGTTGATGCTAACGAATTAATATTTGAAAATAATAAACATGATTTTATCACCACTCATGATCCATTCATGAATGGAAAATTAGATGTAATCAATACTATCGATGAGGACATATGGAAGCATCGTAACATGTTGTCTTCCGATCCCATTCGATTGGAAAATTTTTATTGGGACTGCAAGCCGAAATTGCAACCTGAAGATAGCATGCGAGACACTAGCAAACGAGGTACGAAACAACTACTGGAAGAGGCACTGGGCGCGCTTCATGTCAAGCCCTTGACTTTGAAGAGGTGCAGAAGAAAGGACCGAGCTTGGAGGTTCAAAGCTACCTCCAAGCATTCACGGGAGCTAACCAGAAAGCAACAACCAGGCAGCAGCAGGAGAACTAGCAAGCCATTCGACCCAGGAAAGTTTGAAGGGCAATGGGGCAACGAAGGGACTGAAAATCAGCGAAGGAAGAAGGCGTACGATCCACCGTAGCTGTAGTAGGAATGTTACGTCTGGCTGAAGACGTTAAACTTAGCGCTTGTTGGGAGGCAACCCATCGTGTCATAAGTAGGCTTTATAATTCTTAGGATTAATTTAGAAAATACATCAATCCTTTGCAGGTATTAGTGGTCTGAAGCAAGTGTGGGGTCGTGTGAAAAGTTTTTGAAATCTTCAAGACCGCACCGCGGATTTTTGAATTGCGCGACGCGGGTTCGAAACTCAACCCGATGCGCAGGGGTTGATTTGGCGACACGCGCGTCGCGGAAACGAGAAATGCGTGCCGCGGGAAACGATCAGACGGTTTTTTGCCCTTATACGGTGAGCCGCGGCTCACAACTCAAATCACACGACTCGGAGCTCTGGTGATCAAAAATTTCTTGCATTTTTTCTTGCTTATTGTGTTTCTACTACCAAGGTACGTTCTTTTAACTATCTATCAGCTGTTTAAACTAGTTATTAGGTAGTTAATTTTAGGGTTTTATTCCAAAAAGTTCAAAACTTAGAATCACTAATGCTAGCCTATCGGGTGTTTGTTTTGCCAAATGGACACCCTAGATGAGCTAGTCGGCACTTAGGCTACCTTGTGGTATGATTAAAATGAGATATAGCAGGTTAAAATGGGGATTTGATCCCGGGTTTTCAAAACAGGCGTACGCCGCGCCGCGCCATCGCTCTTGGGCCGCGCCGCGGTGCGGTGGGGAAGAAAAGGGACTGATTTTGCAAAAATTTTTGCTTTGTGGATATATTTTCTTTTTGTAGATGATGTTCAGAATGGAGCACGCTTTCCTCCAGTTCCCCGCGGAGCTGGCCAGTTCTGTTGAGTATACCTCGCGGAGGGATGCTTTGAGGAGTCGCCGGGTGTTAGAGGCGACGGTCATTGATCGAGATATTCTTAGAGACGCAGGGCTCTGGGGTGCGATCGAGCCGTTCTTACATCGCACCTGGACCCACGAGGAGGCGTCATTCACGTGCAGAGGTTGGGACCGGATCATGGCCACTGACGAGGATGTGGTCTACACAGAGCTTCTCCTGGAGTTCCTGTCTACGGTCCATTTCGCTCCCAGGGCGGGAGACCCGCGTTCCAGGCTCGTACGTTTTCGTTTGGGAGGTGAGCACAGGGAGTGCAACCTCCGGGAGTTTGGGAGGCGCACAGGCATCTACACTGCCGCGGACCTCCAGCACCGATATTTCACCCGGTTCCTCGGATCCTGCATTCAGGGGGAGCCAGAAAAGGGCTCCCAATATGGAGGTTTGGGCACCACTGTCCAACGTTAGGTACGAGGCGGGGACCTCGAGGGAGAGCCACCTACGCGATCCACTCCACCGCCTCATGCACCGGATCGTCTCCACCTCCATCATGCAGTGGGAGGGAGGCGAGAAGGTGTCGGGGGACGACGTGACATTTTTGTGGGTCCTCCTCGACCCATCCAGGTTCCTCCACCTCCCTTTCGCCCTTGCGACCGCTCTCTCCACTTACTCTACCGGCGCCTCCACCAGCAGTCCACTAGCCAGGGGGTATTTTATTACTCGCCTGGCCCGTTCCTATGGCATCCTTACTGCTCCCGTGGCAGCTTCTTTGACTGCTCTGCCTCCATCGCGCACTACAGCACGCACTTTGGAGAGGATGCGGCTCATTGAACTGCAGCGCCCGGGGCAGTACATCCGGGCACCGACCGAGCCTCCTGAGGCACCCCAGGCTGCATACGCCCAGCCCGGCAGGAGACGCCGGAGGCCAGAGCCACCAGCACCAGAGCCTGCGCAGCCACAGCAGGATGACTCACCAGCCCTCCGCCGGCTGGAGGCCAGAGTCACGAGGATTGAGGGTCAGCTCACGATAGTCTTGGACCAGCTCGAGTGGATCGGGGAGGTACTTATACAGATCGCATCAGCCCAGGGCAGTCACCCCCGACCATTCCCAACCATGTCCCACGATCACGAGGTTGGACCCTCCAGACCACCGGCATGTCCTACTGTAGCGCTACAACTCCAGCATATGAATCGGGGATCTTTTTGTACGCATTATACCTGTGATATTGAGCACCAAGCAGTCTACCGTCCAAAAAGGGGTAACTCTTTCTCCCTTGTTTTGAACTAATTTTTGTACAACAGGGACGTTGTACGGTTTTAAGTGTGGGGTGTGGACGGTCGAAAGAGATATTTTTGAAATTTTTGCAGAAATGATCAATTTTTCAATTTTTAGCAATATTTTTCAAAATTTTTAATGAATTGCAATTTTGAAATGAATGGTTTGTGATTGTGATAGCATTAGTATTTTTCAAGAAATACTATTTATTTGTGATCATACTATTAGTTAGTCAAATAAGTTGAGTTTTACGAGTTTAGAAGATTGAGCCGTTTTAGGATTGGAATTTAGGAAGGAAAAGTCAATCAGTGGCCTTTGTTGTTCGAGCCAGTAGGTCTAAAATGGGTGGGCCTTATGCACCTTACCACCTAAGATCGTCTGGTCTGGGATGGTATTTTTGAAAGCTCGCTACACGGACAACATCGAAAGTCATGGACAATTCCTTAATGGCCTTTAGAATCTGAACGAGTAAGTACACTTCATTGTGGACAGAAAGTTTGTAATCAAGGGTTCTTTAGAAAGCCATGAATTCCAAAGAACAACTCAATTATGTTTTCACGAACTATTCTATTCTAACTCGAAGAGCAATAAACTTTGAAACTAAACACAGTCAAAAATTGTTCGATTCTCTATTACAATTTGTTAAAAACTCTCTTGCTTGGGGACAAGCAAGGCACAAGTGTGGGGTGTTTGACAACGCCTAGTGATATCAAGTATTTTAGGCGTTGTTGAGCCCTGTTCTTGGTAAAATTATATCAAATATGCATGTGTATTCTCACTTTTCGTGCCAGGACTTGTCTGGAGAAAAAGAACAGAAACAAGGACTAAAAGTGTACAAAAGGAAAAAGTATGGAAAGAATGAAAAATCAAGAGAAGACGTACGCGCGCCGCGGATTTATATTCTGCGCGACGCGGACGTAAGGCGGTGGAACACATTTGAATGACGAAAAAACGGGGAACGGATAAGTACGCGCGCCGCGGATTTCACTTATGCGCGGCGCGGTCACGGGAAATTTGCAACTATAAATAGAGGCATTTCCAGCCGAAAACCCTAGCAAAGACCGGGGGTAAACATCGACCTAGAAGCTCTTTGACTCGAGGATTCCATTTCAGAAGCCATCATTTGGTATTTTCATGTTTTAGATTTTATTTCATTTTAGTTAAACATTTGTAAGCTTTGAGTTGAATCTTTGGGTGTGACAACCATTGATCTTCAGCTTAGGGTTCTGTTTTTAGTAGTGTTTGGTTACTGATTTAATGTTTGGATATCGGTTTTGGTGAATGAAATCATTCGGTTAATGTTAACATTGGTTTTTCGGTATTTTGGATGTTAGTTTGTGTTTTGGTTGTTTGTTTGTGTTTGGATTTTGTTTGTGACTTGGTTGGGACTGTTTCCCTTTGCTGAAAACAGTAGCTAACTTGGTTAGGTTGAGCATTAAATTTTGGCTATTAACTGTCTCATAGAACTTTTGGTTATTAGCTAGTTTATGCTACGCTTGGTTTTGCTAGTTTGGATGCCTTCAATTGCTTCTGATTCAGAGATGTACTTCTGAGTTCAGAAAGTAACTAGGTCATTTGGGCATAGCTAAGCTTGGCTTGGGTGTTTGAATTTTGTTTCAAGGTAGAAAGATAGAAATTAGTTCCTCCGACTATAGCCGTGACACTATTAGTTGGTAATCTCTCATCTAGGCTAACCACGTAGCTCCTGTGGATCGACCCTGACTCCACTATACTAGTGAATGTTAGGTTATCTCTTATTTTTGACCGCATGACGACCTCTGCGTGCACGTCATCCACCAAGACCCCAGCCGACGATTAGGGAAGAAGATGAGGAGCCAATGGAAGAGGATCCGGAAGAAGAAGATGATTATGATGATACCGCTCACAGTTGAAGGAATTGGATGTAATTAATTTGGATTTTTTTTCTAGTACATTTTTGATTTGCACTTCATTAGGTTTTAGTTGAAAAAGTTTGTTTTTAGGTAAGTTTTAGATGAATAAGCCTCTTAAAGGCAGTAAATAGTAATAATAAGATAGTAGTTCTTTGTGTTGAATTGATTTTGTGAGATGTTGAAGTTAGGGTAATCTGCTGAAATTACCGCGCCGCGGCATCAATATATTATGCGACGCGGTCTTTTCCCATTCGACGTTAACTTCGACTCACGTAATTACCGCGACGCGTGTCCTTCAATCACGCGCCGCGGTCATCCGCAACACATATATTTTGTATATTTTATTTGTTATGTTCTTTTAATTTGTTTGTTGAGTTATGCATGATATACCAAATGGGAAGGAGTTGTTTCAGACAAGTGTGGGGTCACCGTGCCCCCTCCACTTGTCTCGACCACCGGCGTGTTCACTGTAGCGCTACAACTCCGGAATACGAAATCAGGGATCCGTTGTTCGCAATTATACCTGTGATACTGAGCACCAAGCAGTCTATCGTCCAAAAAGGGGTAACTCTTTCTCCCTTGTTTTGAAATAATTTTTGTACAACGGGGACGTTGTACGGTTTTAAGTGTGGGGTGTGGACGGTCGAAAGAGAAAATTTTTGAAATTTTTGCAGAAATGATCAATTTTTCAATTTTTAGCAATATTTTTCAAAATTTTTAATAAATTGCAATTTTGAAATGAATGGTTTGTGATTGTGATAGCATTAGTATTTTTCAAGAAATACTATATAGTTGTGATCATGCTATTAGTTAGTCAAGTAAGTTGAGTTTTACGAGTTTAGAAGATTGAGCTGTTTTAGGATCGGAATTTAGGAAGGAAATGCCAATTTGTGGCCTTTGTTGTTCGAGCCGGTAAGTCTAAAATGGGTGGGACTTATGCACCTTACCACCTAAGATCGTCTGGTCTGGGATGGTATTTCTGAAAGCTCGTTACACGGACAACATCGAAAGTCATGGGCAATTCCTTAATGGCCTTTAGAATCTGAATGAGTAAGTACACTTCATTGTGGACAGAAAATTTGTAATCAAGGATTCTCTAGAAAGCCATGAATTCCAAAGAACAATTCAATTATGTTTTCGCGAACTATTCCACTCTAACTCATAGAGCAATAAACTTTGAAACTGAACACAGTCAAAAATTGATTGAGTCTTTATTATAATTTGTTAAAAACTCTCTTGCTTGGGGACAAGCAAGGCACAAGTGTGGGGTGTTTGACAACGCCTAGTGATATCAAGTATTTGAGGCGTTGTTGAGCCCTGTTCTTGATAAAATTATATAAGATATGTCTGGGTATTCTCACTTTTCGTGACAGGACTTGTTTGGAAGAAAAGAATGGAAACAGGGACTAAAAGCGTGCAAAAGGAAAATTTGCAACTATAAATAGAGGCAATTTCAGCCAAAAACCCTAGCAAAGACCGGGTGTAAAATCGACCTTGAAGCTCTTTGACTCCAAGATTTCATTCCAGCAACTTCTCAATTGGTATTTTCATGTTTTGGATTTTATTTTCAATTAGTTAGATAGTTGTAAGCTTTGGTTTGTATCTTTGGGAGTGACAACCATTGATACCAAGCTTAGGTTTCTGTTTTAGTATTATTTGGTTACTGTTTTGATGTTTGGATTTGAGTTTGATGAATGAGAATCATTTGGTTATGAGTATTATTGGTATTTCGGTGTTTTGGATGTTTGTTTGTGTTTGGATCGTTTGAATTGTGTTTGGATCTTATTTTGGCCTTGTTTGGAACTGCTTTCCTTTGCTGAAATCAGTAGCCAATTAGGTTAGTTTTGGACATTGAACTTTAGCTAGTAGCTGTTCAGTCAGAACCCTAGTTATTAGTTAAGTTATGCCTTGTTTGGTTTGGATGCCTTTGTTTGCTTTTGATTCAGAGATGCACTTCTGATTTCAGAAAGTGACTAGGTTAGTTTGGGTTGAGTTTAGCATATGCTTGGCTTGACTTTGTCTGGTTATTGCTTTTGGATAGTTGAGCACTTAAAAACTAGGTCCTCCGACTGTAGCATGACACTACTAGTTGGTAATCTATCATTTAGTCTCACCACGAAGCTCCTGCGGATCGACCCTGACTACCACTGTACTAGTGTGTGTTAGGTTTTCTTTATTTTTGACCGCACGACTACCTAGGAGTGTCAGTCACACCCAGAAACACTAAGCTAGTAACTAACAACAATTGAACTAATAATGAATTAAATGAAGAAACATAAAATACCACGATGGGTTGCTGAAATCCGAAACTTGGAGTCAAAGAAGCCTTAAGTCCACCTTAAGGGTCGTTCATTTCCTGCTGATTTCGACCTAATGGCCTCTATTTATAGTTGTGGATAATTAGGACCTGCGATGTGCAACTCTGATATCTGCGGCGTGCGTATAGCCTTATCCCCGATTTTTCGTCATTTGAATTTCTTCCACCGCTTCATCGTTGACTCAGCGCGGCGCGCCCACATGCATATCCACAGCGCGCATGTTCAGGTTACTGATTTTGTCCTTATCTCCAATCTTTTTTCATTTTGTACACATTTAACCCCTGATTGTAACTTTTCTTTCCAAACAAACACTGACACAAAAAGTGAGAATACCAAAGCATATATTATATATTTTCACCAAGAATAATGCTCAACAACGACTAAAATACTTGATATTACTAGGCGTTGTCAAACACCCCACACTTGTGCCTTGCTTGTCCCCAAGCAAGAGAGTTTTTAACAGATTTAACAAAGACTCAAACAGTTTTTGAATGTGTTTAATTTCAAAGCTTATTGCCCCAAGAGTTAGATTGAAATAGTTTGTGAAAACATAACCAGAATATCATTTGGAATTCATGACTTTCTAAAGAACCCTTGATTACAAATTTTCTGTCCACAGTGAAGTGTATATACTCATACAGATTCTAGAGGCCATAAAAGAACTATCCATGACTTTCGATGTTTTCCATGTAATGAGCTTTCAGAAATACCATCCCAGACCAGACGATCTTAGGTGGCAAGGTGCATAAGTCCCACCTATTTTAGACTTACCGGCTAGAACAACAAAGGCTACTGATTGACAGTCCCTTCCTAAATTCCAATCCTAAAATATCTCAATCTTCTAACTCCTAAAACTCAACTTATTTGACTAAACTCACAGCATGATCACAATTAAACAATATTCCTTGAAAAATACCAATGCTATAACATTCACAAGCTATTCGTTTCAAAATTACAATATATTAAAATTTTGAAAAATTGCTTAAAAATTTTGAAAATTGATCATTTCCCGCAAAAATTTCAAAAACACTCTTTCGACCGTCCACACCCCACACTTAAAACCGTACAACGTCCCCATTGTACAAAATTATTCAAAACTAGGGAGAAAGAGTTACCCCTTAGACGGTTGACTGCTTGATAGTACTCGATTGTAACAGGTACAAAAACACGAACTGCTTACGCTTCAGGTTCAGATTTCCGGGAGTTGTAGTGCAACAGTAAAACACGCCGGTGATCATGGCAAGTGGAGGGGGCACGGTGACCCCACACTTGCCTGAAACCACTCCTCCACAGATTCTCCATTTGGGTATTACATGCATCACTCACAAACATATCAAATGCAAAAAGAAACAAACAAACTAAAATATAAACAACACAAAACAAGATAGTGTCATAAGTTTGGTACAAGTATCTCCAAAAAGAAAAAGAAAAAAATACATCAATCATCTCGGGGTGCTCTGGAAGGACCTGCCTCATGATCATGTGCTCTGGCCGGGAAGGGTCGGGGGTGTCGTCCCTGCTACGAGGCCGTCTCCAAAAGCACCTCTCCAATCCATGCCAGCTGATCCTCAATGCTGGTAACCCTGTCCTCCAGCCGTCGGACGGCTGTCATCACATCTGACAGCTGTGGCTGTGGCTCTGCTGGTGGGTCTGAAAATCTCCGGCATCGCCTCGCCGGACCATCCTCCTGAACATGAGCTGGTCGGGGTGCACGCGGTGCCTCTGTCGCAACCCTCATGTATCGCCCCGCCTGTGGCTGATGAATAAGGCCCATGTTCTCCAAGAATCGGGCAAATGTGCGCACAGGCGGTATCGCTATCAAAATCGCTATGGTCCCAACACTGAGCAGACAATATGATCGGGCCAAACGGGTAATGTAATGACCGCCGGCCATGGGGCTGCTACCGGACGCACCCGCTACTCGGGTGGACAAAAAGACCGCCAAGGCATAGGGTAGATGGAGGAATCTGGTGGGATCGAGAAGCACCCACATATACGTCATGTCCTCGCCGGACAGCTTCTCACCTCCTTGCTTCTGCATAACAGAAGTGGAGATGATACGGTGCATGAGGCGGTGAAGCGGGTTGCGGAGCTGGCTCTCCCTGGCCGACCCCGCCTCAAACTATACATTGGACAGCATGGCCCAAATAGTTGCATTGGCAGCCCGATCTGGCTGCCCCTGGATGCACGCCCAAAGAAAAGGCGCGAAATGGCGGCTTTGGAGCTCCTCCTCTGTGTAAATCTCCGTGCGCCTCCCAAATTCCCGGAGACTGCACTCCCTACTAACTCCCCCAACATGAAGCTGATCGACCTGGACCGTGCCTCCCGTGAGGCTGGTGCATAATGAACTGTGGATAGGAACTCCAGAATAAGCTCTGTGTAGACAGTATCGTCCTGGTTGGCTATCAGCCTTTCCCAGCCGTGGCACGTAAATGTAAACTCCCCAATAGACCAAGTGCGATGGAGAAATGGCTCGATCTCGGCCCAAAGTCCGGCCTGAGCAAGAATATCCCGATCAAAAATGGTCGCCTCGAGAACCCGGTGAGTGATCAACGCATCCCTCTGCTGAATATACTCCGGAGTACTCTCTAAGATCTCAGGGAACTGAAGGAAAGGGTGTCACGTCTGAAAGCCATCTGCACAAACAAACCACAAAAAACAATTTTTTTTTGCAAATTAAGTCCATTTCTTCCCCACCGAGGCGCGGCGCGACGTAGTCTGTCGCAAAACCAAACCCCAATTCATTGATTTCTCGCCTGTTAACATGATCCAACACCACTACATGGTAGCCTAAGTACCGACTAGCCCCTCTAGGGTGGTTATTTTGCAAACAAAACACCCTACGAGCCAGCATTGCCGATTTCTAAGTTTTCTAGTTTTTGAAGAAATCATCCAATTTCGCGGCCTAAATGCTCCTACTAACTAGTAGAAACAAGTTAGAACAACATACCTCGATCGTGGGAATCAAATACATGAGAAAATTTCTGCTTGATTGGAGCTCTGTAGCGCGGCGTGGTTACGAATGAGACGAAAGACCTACCTTATAAAGAAGAAATCCGACCGATCGTTTCCCGCGGTGCGGGTATGGACGAACCGCGGCGCGCGTGTCCCCAATCCAACCCCTGCGCTTCGGGTTGTTTTGCGTATGCGTGGCGTGCCAAACTCCATACCGCGGCGTGGCCTTCAAATTTTCCAAAATCCTTCGTGTGACCCCACACTTGCCTCGAACCAATAATACCTGCAAGATGATGATAATATTTTCTTAATTACTCCTAAGAAACACTATACCTAACCTATAAAGGATGAGTTGCCTCCCAACAAGCGCTAAGTTTAACGTCTTCAGCCAGACGGGTTCCTCCTACTCTTCGCGATCCTCCCGAGGCATCATCCTATCCATCTCTGGTGCAAAGTTGTGAACCGTCATTGCCAGCAATGATGTGAGTTGCGTCATCCGATTGCTGACTTGGCTAATCCACTGCTGCTGTGCGTCTAAGAGCTGTAAGACTTTCGCCTCCCTACACCGTGCTTCTTTTTCATATTGTTGATGTCTTAACTCCATCATTTCTATCATATCCAGCAACTGCACCTTATCCACTATTGATAGCGGATGATCTTTTGTTTCCCTCAGGATCTCTTCTTTTCCACCTTCATCTGCTCGTGTCCATATCTTTCCTTTATCTCTGGTTCCTTGTGCCATCAGCGGACTGTTATTCCAATACTTATCATCATACCCTTGTGGTAGAGATATGGGACTCCCAAACATGTTGAGTCTATACTTCCTCGTCCCGAATGAAATATCCAAATCTCCCGTCTTGCAATCCATAACCGCACCAGCTGTAGCAAAAAATGGATGTCCCAAGATCAATGCGGGCGCGTCCTCCAAACTCTCGTATTCCATGACCAGGAAATCCACGGGGTAAAAGAAATCACCAACTTTAACTATCACATTTGTTAACTTGACCCAGGAAACCTTCGTCGACTGATCAGCTAACTACAGAACCGTTTTTGCTGGTTCTAGTTCCTCATTCTTATATTTGTCATACAAGTATCCTGGTAACACATTAACACTTGCCCCCAAATCCAGCAAGGTGTTCCTAATAACCACATCTCCCACCGTGACAGTAATCAACAGTGATCTAGGATCTTTCTCCTTCTTGGGCAGTGTCCCCAACAATGACTCACTTGCTTTAACTGTCAACCTCACCATAGCCGGTGTAGGAGTCTTGCTCTTTCCATTTTTTTCACACATCTCCTGTAGAATCCTTGTATCTTCAGGAGCATTTTTCAGCTCATCCCACAGAGGTTGATTTATTGATGGCTTGGTTGGTTTACTAGGCTCCTCCTGTGTTTTCTTCGCTTTCTTATCCTTCTTCCTTTGTTTAATGCCAGCCACCACTAGCTGCTCCTCCTCTTGGACCTCCTTGTCCTCCTTAAATTGAGTTTCCTTCTCAACTTGGATTTCCTCCTCATCCTTATCTTTCTCTTCTTTAGCCTTAACTTCTTCTTCATTCTTACCCTTCCCTTCAACCTCAACTTCGTCTTCATATCCTAGTAAGTCTTCTATAGTTACCTTCCTCCATTCGGCCTCAACGGCGTTTACATGCTCCTTCCCTGCCCGTTGAGTATGGTTTGGATTGATTTATGTAGTACTAGGCAACTTGCCATTGTCCCTTTTTCTTTGATCCTCAGCCATCTGAGCGATCTGCCTTTCCATGTTGGCGATGGCTTTGGCATTAGCCTGGGATTGCTGCTGAGTGGCGTTGAACATTCATACATCTTTGCAGTCATGTCTTCTTGGCTTCCTGGGGCATTATTATTATTAGCTGCCCCCTGTTGTTGTTGCTGCTCCCATTTGAATTACTGTTGTTTGCAGGTTGGAATTGCCTAGGTTGATTAGATGACTGCCCTTGATAGTTATTCTGCCTCTGATTGTTGAAATTCTGAGAACCCTGGTTATAAGGTCTGTAAGGTCTTCCATTATTGTACTGTCCTTGACCTTGACCGAAAACCTCATTTGCCTCCAGTGTCCTATGTCCTTGTTGGCCTCCTTGTTGCTGATTCTAGGGCCTATTCTGTAAGGTAGACAATAACCTATCAAACTTCTTATTTAACTCACTAATCTCCTTCTTGACCTCCTTCTTCCAATCTGCGTCTGCTCCTACTGCTGCAGCTGTGCTTACTGGCTTCCTGGTAGAAAAATTTGCTTTCGATCCATTGCTGAGCTGTTCCAGAAATTGCCAAGCCTCATTGGGATCTTGCATCATGATGGTACCACTAGATGATGCATTAATCATTTCTTGGTTCGTTAAGTCCACACCCTCAAAGAATAATTTGACCGGCTGCCATTTTGGAATGTCGTGGTGAGGACAAGAGCGCATCAATTCCTTCAAACGATCCCAAGCCTCATGAAATGCTTCTCCAGGCTTTTGCTAAAAGTCTTGGACTCCTCGCCTAATCTCTGTTGTTTTACTCGCCGGGTAGAACTCTTGTAAAAACTTAGCCTTCAGCTGCTCCCATGTGGTAATACTATTAGACTGAAGAGATGTAAACCAATACTTAGCTTTGTCTTTTAAGGTGAATAGGAACAGTCTTAGCCTAAAGATATTCTTGTTTGTGTTCCTAGGGGTATTGGCATTCGCTATAGCTATGAACGCATACAAGTGATTATATGGATCATCTTGTTTGTAACCCATAAACTCAGGCAATATACCTAAAAGCTGTGGCCTAATTTCTACCTGAGCTTCTACATTTTTGGGAATATAAATGGGCGACGAATCGTCATACTCCCGCGGTTGGAAGTGCGACGTAACCGATTGCCCTCTCGGTTGTACAAAGTATAAAGGTTGAACAAAGTTACCGTTATAGTGATGATCATTGTTGTAACCTGGTTGACCTTGCGGTTGTTGTGGTTGTTGCATCCTTCGTGGAGGTCCCCGACCTCTGTTTCATTGTTGCTGCTGTTGCTGTGGAGGAATCCAACCTTCATCCTCCTCGTCATATCCGTGCTCGACCTCCTGGTACTGATACTGCTGCGGTGGAGGCTGTTGTAGTTGCACATATTGGGTTTGTCGTGGTAAGGTTTGAAAAGTGGGTTGTGGTTTGAAGATGGTTGATTGGTAAGGTGGTTGTAATGATTGTTGAATTTGAGAAATGGTGGTTTGCTGGCATGGTGGTGGGTTGCCATCTCGGGTCGGCGCTCCCCATGCCATCGCAGCTGAAAAAGTGTTGGTTGTTGTTTGTCCTAAAGGTGGAACTGTCGGCAGAGTGCATGATGGTATCGATGCGCAGGCTGAAACCGCACCACCAGTAGCACTCGTGCTACCAAAATGAAATTCTGACACTAGGGGTATAAATGGAATTCCCCCTGTTACCTCGCTCACAGGCTCATGGGTAACATCCTCTATACTAACACTACTAGGACTCATCTTATCTAAGCGCCTATGTGTATGGTTCTTGCATGTGGTTTGTTCGATTTCAGAGTCAAAAAGCAAGGGTGATAACTGCCCATCCTGACGTGTACGCATGCACTACTACAAAACGCCCGCCAAAACCAAAACAAAAAATACTAACCAAACTCAAATCTCAAAACTAAAACTAAAAATCAGAAACAACTCCCTACAGATCGCCTATTCTTAAGCTCACAACTCCCCGGCAACGTTGCCAAAATTTGACACGCCTAGGTCGTCGTGCGGTCAAAAATAATAAAAAACTCACTCTCATTAGTACAGTGGTAGTCACGGTCGATCCACAGGAGTTTTGTGGTCAAGATAGGCGATAGCTTACCAACTGTAGTGTCACGCTACAGCTGGAGGGACTAATCCTTTACTTTTCCAAAAACAGTCCAAAAACATAAAACTGAAATAATTGCCAAAAATCAAATCAAGCATTAACCAAACTAAACCAAATCAATTCCTAAACTAAAGTTGTTTACTGAAATCAGAAAGTATGATCCAAATTCAGAAACAACAAGAACAATCCAAACACATCCAAAGCAATAACACATAAATAAAGGTAAAATTAGCAAACCAACATGAACTGAATGATTAACTCTATTAAACACCAATCCAGAAGGTTGAAAACAGTAAACAACGAAAATAAAAAGCTATAACCTACTGCTACTGGTTGTCACACCCAGAAACACTAAGTAAATAACTAAGAACAATTGAACTAATAATGAATTAAATGAAGAAACATAAAATACCACGATGGGTTGCTGAAATCCGAAACTTGGAGTCAAAGAAGCCTTAAGTCCACCTTATGGGTCGTTCCTTTCCTACTGATTTCGACCTAATGGTGTTTTCAGCCGAAAACCCAAGCAAAACCCTGGTGAAATATCGACCATGAAGGCGCTTTGACTCCAAGAATTCGTTTCAGCAATTACCTTTTTGGTATTTCAGGTTTTTATGTTTAATTTCTTTTAGCGTAGTAATTAGCATTAGTGGCTAGGGTCTTTGGGAGTGACAACCACTAACCTTGAGCATTTTAGTTATTGTTTTTCAGTTTTGGTTACTGTATTGGATGATTGGAATTCGTTGAGTTTATAATAATCATTTGGATACAAGTATTATTGGTTTTTCGGTGTTTGATGCTTGATATTGGATTGTGTTTGTTTGTTTGATGTTTGGATGTTGTTTTGACCTTGATTGGACTGACTTCCTTTGCTGATTTCAGTAGCCAACTAGGTTAGCTTTCTAGGTTTGAACTTTAGCCAGAGACTGTTAAGTTGGACCTTAGTTATTGGTTTAGTTTATACCTTGGTTTATGTTTGGTTGTTTGCCTTTGTTTGCTTCTGAATTAGAGATGTACTTCTGATTTCAGTAAGTGACTAGGTTTGTTTGGAGGTTTAGTTTAAGTTCATGTTTGGTTGGAATTGTTTCAGTTTATGTTTTCTGGGATTAGCAGTCAAAAGCACAGGAACTAAGTCCTCTGACTATAGCGTGACACTATAGTTGGTAATCTATCACCTGACTTGACCACGTAACTCCTGCGGATCGACTCTGACTTCCACTGTGCTAAGTGAGTGTGTTAGGTTTTTCGTATTTTTGACTGCATGACGACCGCTTCGATGTCAAATTTTGGCGACGTTGCCGGGGAGTTGTGAGCTTAAGATTAGGTGATTAGTAGGAACTTTAGTTTCTGATTTTCTTTTGTGAGTTTCAGTTGGTTAGTATTTTGCTTTTTGATTTTTTTCGGGCGTGTTGCATCAGTGCATGCGTACCCGCAGGGGTGAGCAAGTATCCCCTTTGCATTTTGATCCTGAGATTGAGCGAACTGGGCACAAAATCCGTGCACGTAGGCGTTACAATATCATGAGTTTTAGTAATATTAGCAGTAGTCCAGAGCATGTTGCCCAGGAACCCTCGGGTGAGGCAACGGGGATGTCTTTCATTCCCCCGGTTTCGGAGTTTCAATTCGGGAGCACGAGTGCTTTTGGTGGTGCAGTTTCAGCCCCTGTACCCATACATGCACTCCGCCATTGATTCCACCATTTCCACCAGTATCACAACCACAATCCACAAACCCATTCACCTCTGCCATGTCTTGGGGAGCGACGACCCATGATGGCACCCTAGTTTCTAGACAGCACACTTACTTCACAACCATTTTCACAACCACAACCAGTAATTTTTAAACCTCAACCTACACAACTACAACAATACCAGCAACCTCCTCAGCAACAGTACCAATATCCAGAGACTGAGGAGAGATACGATGAGGAAAATGAAGGCTGGGTCCCACCAGCACCACAACAACCATGGGACCGAGGTCGGGGACCTCCAAGAAGAGAACAACAGCATCAACCATTACAAGGTCAGCAAGGATACAATGATCCTCAATGTTACGGTAATCCTGCTCAACGTTTGTATTTTACACAACCGAGAGGGCAATCAGTTGCATCACACTTCCAACCACGGGAGTATGATGATTCATCGCCCATCTATATTCCTGATGATGAAGAACACCATGTAGAAATTAGGCCTCAGCTGATAGGGATATTAACTCAATTCAGAGGATATAAAACTGATGACCCATACAATCATCTGTATGAATTCATATCTATCGCGAATGCTAATACTCCTAGAAATACCAATAGGGATACTTTTAGATTAAGATTATTTCCTTTCACATTAAAGGATAAGGCCAAATATTGGTTCACCTATCCAGTTAGTAAAACCACAGAAGTTAGACGTGCAATTCAAAACTTTCAGCAGCAGCCAGGAGAGGCTTTCCACGAAGCATTTGATCGGTTAAAGGAGTTACTACGATCCTGCCCACACCATGAGGTTCCCAAATGGCAGTTAGTAAAATTGTTCTTTGAAGGAGTCAGCAAATCACATCAAGCAATGATAAATGCCTCGTCAAGTGGGACATTTATATGGCAAGATCCAGAAGAGGCTTGGCAGTTCTTGGAACAATTAAGCAATGGCTCCAAAGCGAACTTTTCTACGAGAAAAACTGTAGGCACAGCAGCAGCAGTGGGAGCTGATGCTGATTGGAAGAAGGAGGTAAAAAAGGAAATAAGCGAATTAAATAAGAAGTTTGACAGACTTATGTCAACGCTGCAGAATGGACCTCAATGTCAACCACAAGGAGGTCAAGGAGGACCGAAAACTCAGGAGGTAAACCAAGTTTATGGCCAGGGTCAAGGTCAGTATAACAATGGAGGACCCTACAGACTATATAATCAAGGGCAGCAGTAGAATTACAACAACCAGAGGCAGAATAACCACCAAGGTCAATCATCAAATCAGCCTAGGTCATACCAGCCCGCAAGCAATAATGGAAATACGAGTGGGGGTGGTAGCAGCAATAATAATAGGGGGCCCGACACTGCTGTCAAAAATGCCCCAGAAAAGCAAGAAAACTTGGTTGCAAAAATGTATGAGACGTTCAGTGCTACTCAGCAGCAGTCCCAAGCCAATGCAAAATCTATTGGAAACATGGAAAGGAAAATTGGACAAATGGCCGAGGATAAGCGAAAAAGGGACAATGGAAAGTTGCCAAGTGCCACGAAAGTTAATCCAACCCATAATCAGCGACCCGGGAAGGAACACGTCAATACTGTCGAGGCTGAATGGAGAAAGGTCACCTTGGAGGACTTATTAGATTCAGGAAGCAAAGGAGAACTTGAGAAGAAAGAAGAAGTCCAGGAGAAAGTGGAGAGTAAAGAGGAAGGTAAGGAAGGAATGGAAGAAAAGGAAATTCCTGTTGAGCAGGAACTCAACGAAAGGTGGACAAGGAGGTCCAGGAAGAAAAGCAGTCAGTGATAGCAGGAATTAAGCAAAGAAAAGGAAGAAAAAACAGGAAGTGCCTAAATCGATAGGGCCATTGATGAACCAACCTCTGTGAGATAAACTTAAAGACACTCCTGAGGATACAAGAATCCTTCAGGAAATGTGCGAGAGAAATGAAAAAGGTAAGATTCCCACACCGGACACTGTTAGATTGACAATTAATGCAAGTGAGACATTTTTAGGAACACTGCCCAAAAAAGAGAAGGATCCTGGATCACCATTGATCACTACTACTGTAGGAGATATGGTAATTCGGAACACTTTGCTGGACTTGGGAGCAAGTGTAAATGTGCTACCGGGGTACTTGTATGATAAATACAAGAATGAAGAATTAGAGCCAGCAAAGGTTGTACTGCAGCTGGCTGACCAATCAACAAAGGTATCCCGGGGAAAATTAACCAATGTCATAGTCAAGGTTGGAGACTTCTTTTATCCTGTAGATTTCCTAGTCATGGAGTATGAAAGTTTGGATGACGCGCCTACGCTCATTTTAGGACGCAAATTTTTAGCTACGGCTGGCACTGTGATTGACTGCAAGACGGGGGATGTGGACATCTCCTTTGGGACGTGAAAAAGGAGGCTGAATATGTTTGGAAATCCTGCATCTTTACCTCCAGGGAACGATGACAAGCAAGCAGACAAAAATGTGCTAATGGAGCCTGGGATTAGGAACAAAGAAAAAATATGGACGCGAACGGGAGAAGGAGGAAAAGAGGAGATTTTAAACGAAACAAAGTATCACTCGTTGGCCACTATTGATAAGAAGCAATTGCTGGATATGATGGAGATGCTAGAGGCAAGACACCAGCAGTATGAGAAAGAATCAAGAGAAAGGGAAGCAAAAGTCTTCAAGCTTCTGGAATCGTAGCAGCAATGGATTAGTCGAGAGAGTGATAGGATGACTCAACTCACATCCTTAATGTCAATGATGGCCCAAAATTTCATACCAGAGTTCAAGCAAATGTCATCTAGAGTTCAAGAAGAAGAATAGGGGTAGGAGTACCACGTCTGGCTGAAGACGTTAAACTTAACGCTTGTTGGGAGGCAACCCATCGTGTCATAGAATAGGTTTTGTATTTCTTAGAAGTAATTAGGAAAAATATCATCATTAATTGCAGGTACTAGCGGTCTAAGGCAAGTGTGGGGTTGTGTGAAGAATTTGAAAATTTTAATGACCACGCCGCGGTTTGTTCATATGCGCGACGCGGGATCGTAAACCAACCCGATGCGCAGGGGTTGATTTGGTGACACGCGCGCCGCGGTTTGTGCATTTGCGCGACGCGGGAATCGATCGGTCGGAATTATTTGATAAAAAGGTAACCCGCGACACTATTCACACACACACCATGCCTCGGAGCTCTGATCAACAAAAATTTCTCGTGTTTTTTCTTGCTCATTTCGTTCCTACTACTACGGTACGTCATTCTAACTAGCTATTACTTGTTAAAACTAGTGATTAGGGGGTTAATTTGGTTGATTTCTCCAAAAACTTCAAAACTTAGAAATCGCCAATGCTGACTCATAGGGTGTTTATTTTGCCAAATAGACACCCTAGATGAGTTAGTCGGCACCTAGGCTACCTTGTGGTGTATTTGGATTGAGTTTAAACAGGTTAAAACTAGATTTGGGTTTGGATTTTGGAAACAGCCGCTCGCCGCGCCGCGCCGCGGTGCGGCGGGGAAGAAAAGGACTTAATTTGCAAAAAATTTTCCTTTTGTGCAGATGTCGTTCAGATTGGATCACAAGTTTCTTCAGTTTCCAGAGGGACCAGCCAGCTCTGTGGAGTACCAATCACGGAGAGACGCCCTCATCAGTCGCCGGGTTCTCGAGGCGACAGTCATCGATATAGACATTCTACGAGACGCGGGGCTCTGGGTGAGATTGAGCCGTTTTTGCACCGCACTTGGGTTGAAGGGGACACTTCATTTACTTTCTGGGGCTGGGATAGGCTCATGGCCACCGAGGAGGACATTGTCTACACCGATCTCCTTCTGGAGTTCCTTTCCACTGTCCAATACGCACCGAGGTCGACAGACCCGTGTTCCAGGCTGATACGGTTCAGACCGGGAGGTGTGCAGAGGGAGTGCAACCTCCGGGAGTTCGAGAGGCGCACCGGTATATATACGGAGGCGGACCTGCAGGACCGCCACTTCACACAGTTCATGGAGGCATGTATTCAGGGGCAGCCTGAGAGGGCTGCCAACACGGAGGTTTGGGCACCATTGTCCAACATTTTCTATGAGGCGGGGACCTCCAGGGAGAGCCATCTCCATGATCCACTCCACCGTCTCATGCACCGCATCGTCTCCACCTCCATCATGCAGCGGGAGGGGGGCGAGAAGGTGTCGGGTGAGGATATGACATTTCTCTGGGTCCTTCTCGACCCCTCCAGGTTCCTCCACCTCCCATTCGCCCTAGCTGTCGCATTGTTCACCCGTACTACGGGCGCGTCCGCCAGCAGTCCATTGGCCCGTGGGTACTTCATCACCCGCCTGGCCCGATCATACCGGATCCTCACCGCCCGCACTGTCGCTTCTTTGACCGCTTTACCTCCATCTCGCACTACGGCGCCAGCATTGGAGAATATGAGGCTGATTGAGCAGCAGCGCCTGGGACAGTTTGTGAGGGTGGCGATCGAGGCACTCCAGGACCCCCAGCCAGCATACGCCCAGCCCGGCAGGAGACGCAGGAGGCAGCCCGCACCGACAGAGCCAGCACCACAACCACAGCAGCAGGAGGATCTATTGGCCATCCACCGACTTGAGACCAGGGTCGCCAGGATGGAGGACCAGTTAGAGTGGATCGGGGAGGTGCTTCTACGGATCGCATCGGCACAGGGCCAGCAAACCCGACTATTCCTAGCCAGAGCCCATGACCATGAGGCTGGACCTTCCAGGCCACCAGGTGACACTTGATGTATTTTTTCTTTTTCATTTTTTGGGATATATGTACTATATCTATGACACACTTTTATCTTTTGCTTGTTTATATTTTATTTGTTATGTTTGTATTTAATGTTTTGTTGAGTCATGCATGTTATACCAAATAGGAAGGAGTTGTCTCAGACAAGTGTGGGGTCACCGTGCCCCCTCCACTTGTCTTGACCACCGGCATGTTTACTGTTGCGCTACAACTCCATAATGCGAAATCGAGGACCCTCTTTGTTCGAATTTGTACCTGTGATACCGAGTACCAACCAAGCAATCTATCGTCCAAAGGGGTAACTCTTTCTCCCTTGTTCTAAATAAATTTTGTACAACGGGGACGTTGTACGTGTTTAAGTGTGGGGTGTGGACGATCGAAAGAGTTTTTTTGAAATTTTTGTAGAAATGACCGAATTTTCAAAATTTTAGCAACTTTTTTAATTTTTTTTAATAAATTGTAAGTTTTAAAACGAATGGTTTGTGATTGTTTTTAGCACTAGTATTTTTCAAGAGATACTATGTAGTTGTTATCATGCTATTAGTTTAGTCAAACAAGTTGAGTTTTAGGAGTTAGACGATTAGAGTGTTTTAGGATTGGAATTTAGGAAGGAAATGTCAATCTGTGGCCTTTGTTGTTCGAGCCGGTAGGTCCGAAAAGGGAGGCCTCGAAGAGGCATTTATGCACCTTACCACCTAAAATCGTCTGGTCTGGGATGGTATTTTCGAAAGCTCGTTACACGGACAACATCGAAAGTCATGGACAATTCCTTAATGGCCTTTAGAATCTGAATGAGTAAGTACACTTCATTGTGGATAGAAAATTTGTAATCAAGGGTTCTCTAGAAAGCCATGAATTCCAAAGAACACTCTGATTAGGTTTTCATGAACTACTTCACTCTAACTCATAAGGCAATAAACTTTGAAACTGAACACAGTCAAAAATTATTTGAGTCTTAGTTAGAATTTATTAAAAAACTCTCTTGCTTGGGGACAAGCAAGGCACAAGTGTGGGGTGTTTGACAACGCCTAGTGATATTAAATATTTTAGTCGTTGTTGAGACCTATTCTTAGTGAAATTATATCATATATATCGTAGTATTCTCACTTTTCGTGCCAGTACTTGTTTGGAAGAAAATAATGAAAACAGGGACCAAAAGCGTGCAAATTGGAGGAAGTTTGGAGAAGAAGGCAAAATCAGGAGATTACGTACGCGCGCCGCGGAAATCAAGAAGGCGCGACGCAGATCTAAGGCGGTGGAACAAATTCAAATGCCGATAAAACGGGAGAAGATTAGTACGCGCGCCGCGGAAACCATAATTGCGCGGCGCGGCTGCGTAAAATTTGCAACTATAAATATAGGTGTTTTCAGCCGAAAACCCAAGCAAAACCCTGGTGAAATATCGACCGTGAAGGCTCTTTGACTCCAAGAATTCGTTTCAGCAACTACCTTTTTGGTATTTCAGGTTTTTATGTTTAATTTCTTTTAGCTTAGTAATTAGCATTAGTGGCTAGGGTCTTTGGGAGTGACAACCAATGACCTTGAGCATTTTAGTTATTGTTTTTCAGTTTTGGTTACTGTATTGGATGATTGGAATTCGTTTTAAGTTTATAATAATCATTTGGTTACAAGTATTATTGGTTTTTCGGTGTTTGATGCTTGATATTGGATTGTGTTTGTTTGTTTGATGTTTAGATGTTGTTTTGACCTTGATTGGACTGACTTCCTTTGTTGATTTCAGTAGCCAACTAGGTTAGCTTTCTAGGTTTGAAATTTAGCCAGTGACTGTTAAGTTGGACCTTAGTTATTGGTTTAGTTTATACCTTGGTTTATGTTTGCTTGTTTGCCTTTGTTTGCTTCTGATTTAAGAGATGTACTTCTGATTTCAGTAAGTGACTAAGTTTGTTTGGAGGTTTAGTTTAAGTTCATGTTTGGTTGGAATTGTTTCAGTTTATGTTTTCTGGGATTAGCAGTCAAAAGCGTAGGAACTAAGTCCTCTGACAATAGCGTGACACTATAGTTGGTAATCTATCACCTGACTTGACCACATAACTCCTGCGGATCGACCCTGACTTCCACTGTGCTAAGTGAGTGTGTTAGGTTTTTCTTATTTTTGACCGCATGACGACCGCTGCGATGTCACGGCGCGCATATAGCCTTATCCTCGATTTTTCGTCATTTGAATTTCTTCCACCGCCTCATCGTTGACCCAGCGTGACGCGCCCACATGGATATCTGCGGCGCGCGTGTTCAGGCGACTGATGTTGTCCTTATCTCCGATCTTCTTTCATTTTGTACGTATTTAACCCCTGTTTCTAACTTTTCTTACCAAACAAACACTGACACAAAAAGTGAGAATACCAAAGCATATATGATATATTTTCACCAAGAATAATGCTCAACAACGACTAAAATACTTGATATTACTAGGCGTTGTCATTACCCTATAAGGGCTAGTCGGTGGTTGTGTTGCATTGTATATGTGTTGGATTGGATTAAATAGGTGAATTTTTGGAGATGATTCGCAACAGTCATACGACGCAACGTGGGGTGTTTATATGCCGCGCCACGCGTATTGGGGTGACGCGCGAGGATCCGCGGCGCGTGTCGAGGACTGATTTTGAATTTTTTTCTATTGTACTTTGTGTGCAGATGGCTGAGCAGGTCGACTACATGCAGGGGCATGAGTTTCTACGATTTCCAAACATACTCGAGGAGACCCCTCGCTACTGAGCCCGACTTCAAGAGCTCCACACCCGACCAGTTCTCGCGGCGATCCGTTTCGATCGAGATATCTTGACCCAGGTGGGGTTGTGGGACCAGCTTGTGCCCTTCCTCCACCACACATGGACCCACCCTGAGGGGGCATTCACATTCACATGCCAGGGATGGGAGCGATTGCTGGCCACTGAGGAGGATGTCGTGTACAAGGAGCTGGTGCTAGGGTTCTATCCACCTGCAAATACACCCCAGCCTCGCGGGAGCCCAGGGTCAAGCTGGAGCGATTTAAACTGGGAGGGCAGAGCCGGGAGTGCATGTTACGGGAGTTCGCCAACCGCAAAAGGATCTACAACGAGGCAGAGATCGGTAGTCTTCACTTTCCACCGTACTTGGGCAGCGATGTCCAATGAGATGTTTGAGGCTGGCTGAGTCAAGGAGAACCAGCTCCGCGGCCCGCTCCACCGACTGATGCACCGGATCGTATCCATTTCCATCATGCAGAGGAAGGGATGCGAGAAGGTGTCCCGGGACGACGTTTACTACATGTGGGTCCTCTCTAACCTCAGCAGGTTCCTCAACCTGCCATATGCACTGGCGGTTTCATTGACGACTCGTGCTGTGGGCACGACTGCTAGGACTCCCATGGACGGCGAGCACTACATTACCCGCCTCGCCCGATCTTACGATATTCTCATTGCCGATGTTTTTGCCGGCTTGGCCCCGACACTACCTACTCAGGCAGCGGGACGTTATTACGAGAACATGGGGATTGCTCACCAGCCGAGGCGGGGTTTATACCAGCTCAGCCCCACGATTGAGTCGACCGGTCTACGGGCACAGGCAGAGGAGGACGAGGAGCAGCTAGACCCGTGACCTAGCCAGCGTAGGAGATTGGAGACGGATGCACCAGTCCAACCACCACCACAGGCTCAGTCACCACCGCAGCCTGTAGACGTGCAGGCTTCCTTGAGGGATCTTTCTACGAGGATGGCACTCCTGGAGGAGCAGCAGGGTGGATTGGAGCGGGAGTATTTGAGCTTCTCACCCTGGCTGGACGAGACCCGCGACCCTTCCCCACCCGAGCCCATGATGATGAGGCCAGCATGATGATTGATTGTACTTTTCTTTTTAGCTTTTGAAACATTGTACATAACCTATGTTTTTATTATTATCTTTTGTGTTTGTATTTTGCGTTTAATTTGTTTGTGAGTGTTTGCATGTAACTACCAATGGGAATCTACCAAGGAGTTGTTTCACGCAAGTGTGGGGGTCATTGTACCTGTACATTTGCCATTTCACCGGCGTGTTCATTGTTGCGCCACAACTCCGGGAATCTGAATCATGATGTACGAGTTTTTATCCTGTGACAATTGGTTCAATCAAGCAGTCTACCGTCTAAAGGGGTAACTCTCTCTCCCTTGTTTTGAAATTAATTTTGTACAACGGGAACGTTGTACGATTTTAAGTGTGGGGTGTGGACGGTCGAAAGAGTTTATTTTTTAAATTTTTGCGAAAAACAAGTCATTTTCAAAAATTTTAACAAATTTAAAAATTTTTAAGAGATTGTAATTTTGAAACGAACAGGTTTTGAATGTTATAGCATTTGTATTTTTCACGAGATACTATTTAGTTGTTAACATGCTATTGTTTGGCCATATAAGTTGAGTTTTAATAGGTGGAAAATTTTTAGATTTGGAGTATTTTAGGATTGGAATTTAGGAGGAAATTGTCAATCAGTGGCCTTTGTTGTTTGAGCCGGCAGGTCCGAAATGGGTGGCCCTGAAAGGGCATTTATGCAACTTACTACCTAAGATCGTCTAGTCTGGGATAGTATTTTCGAAAGCTCGTTACACGGACAACATCGAAAGTCATGGATAGTTCCTTAACGGCCTTTAGAATCTGAATAAGTAAGTTTGCATTTTGCATACTGAAAATTTGTAATCAAGGGTTCTTTAGAAAGTCGTGAATTCCAAAGGGTATTCTGGTCACGTTTTCTTAAAAATCATTTTCAATCTAACTTCTGGAAATAATAAACTTTGAAACCGAAAGCATTCAAAAATGTTTGACGACGCCTAGTAATATCAAATATTTTAGTTGTCGTTAGGCCCTATTCTTAGTGAAATTATATCGTATATATCATGGTATTACTCACTTTTGTGTCTAGTGCTTAAATGCGAAAAAAAGATAAAAACATGGACTAAGACGTACAAAAATGAAGAAGTTCTGGATAAAGACCATTTTTAGTCGAAAACGTACGTGTGCCGCGACTAGAAGACACGCGTGTCGCGGATAGTCAAAGATCAGGCGATGAGTTGAAATTCAAACAGCGAGAAACAGGGATTTGGATAAGGCCGCGCCGCGGTTTTAAGCCATGCGCGATGCGATTAGCTTGAATTTGCAACTATAAATAGAGGCATCTAGGTTGAAACGTTCAGGAGCGAAGAACAGACCCAAAGGTTGAACCTAGGCTTATTTGACTCAGGATTTCGGATTTCAGCAGCTTCAATTGGTATTTTTATGTTTTTTTATTTAATTTTAGTATTTCTTAGTTTTAGTTCTTGCTTGATTCCATCGATTCTGGATTGTAGAATTTGTTGGACAGGTTTAGTTGGGATAATTTTCGAAGTCAGTACCTTGAGACTTATGGATTTGGTTTTAGTTAATGTTAATCATTCGACTTGAGTTAAATTGCATGTTTTCGGTATTGGTTTATGTTTATGTGTTTATTGAATGGTTTGGATTCTTTAATGCTTCTGATTTTTATGGAATAACCTTCTGGAATCAGTAAGTAAGTTTGGGTTGAAGTTTGGAATTGTTTAGTTTAGTTAATGTTATTTTTAGTTTTTGCGTGTAAGGTTTTATTTTTCTATTTTTGACCTCATAACAATCTAGGCGTGTCAGAAACTAGAACCGATGATGCATCCAAATGTTTAAAAGATATAAGAAAGGTGTGTATATCATATGTAATTTGTATATTAAATAATTACAGTCAGATTATGTATGTTTTCATCGAAATAAATACATTATATAGAAAAACGGAAACAATACCAAAGAGACTATTATGCACGAAGAAAGGCGAACAAAAAGAAAAACTTGCTAATGGTGAAGGACCCAGTCATTGTGAAGAAAATGAGGATCCATATGCTTTTGTTTAGGACGGCATCCCTATGGACCACCGCTTGTTAGAGCCCCATGCATTGTGTAGACATTGTGGAGCAAAACGATTCAAATTTGAATTCCCAAGCTTTTGTTGCATGGATGGGAAAACGAAGTTAGCAAACTCTGCAATTCCTAAAGAATTGCACGACCTGTTCACCAAATAAGAACATTTGGAAGAAACGTTCAGGAAAAACATACGTTCATATAACACA
Source organism: Cichorium intybus (assembly GCA_023525715.1). NCBI lineage: Eukaryota > Viridiplantae > Streptophyta > Magnoliopsida > Asterales > Asteraceae > Cichorium > Cichorium intybus. The sequence continues at coordinate 95,279,544 of CM042010.1, read as the reverse complement.
AAATTCTCCTTCACGTCAATGGGTGTGAAATTGGACAAAGAGCTGGCCAATATGACTTCTGGCTTGTATACCTTTAGTGCATGCGGAACAATATATCAAAATATTGATCAGTTAGTTCCAAGGGATGGAGAAGCTAAGTACTTACAGTTATACTTTTATGAGGGTGAATCAGAAATATCACATAGACTCAAATGGTTGAATATCGATAGAACAATTGTTGAAAGGTTGACTCTTGTTCTTGCTTTGAACCCGTATGTAAGATAACTTAAACGCCTTTCTGAACTACAACCGCTAGATGACTATAGAGTCAGTTTAAATGCATCGGTTGAACTTCATCAGAGGGTTTACAATCAACCGACTACATCTGAGGTGACATTCTGATTTGTAAATTTAACATTATTTATAGTATACGGTATGTTTCAGTTGATAAAAGTGTTGGATTAGGTGTTTAAGCCCATAACTATAATTTGTATATACTTGAATTGATAGTATCAAAGTCATTTTGGGTTGCCCTTAATAGTCCAACTGGTATAAAGGTTGATAAAGAGAGAGAAAGAAACAGGTTATTAATTTATTATGTGATGATAAATTAATTAGAAACTAGTTTGATATTAATTAGAATAAATTGGAATTGATTTAGGATTAAGTGCAGGGGCTAGATTGTAATTGTTCAATAGTTGAACAATGGAACCTTCTGGACAAAGTAACACGTGCGACGCGGGCAAGGTATAGCCGGAAAAAGGGTTAGAGATAAGGTTTTTTTATCTCAGTTTGAATTCAAATAAGGTTTATCATTTATCACCCTTGCAGCTATAAATACGCTTCCCCTATCACATTATTCGCTGCCCCATTCCTGTAGACAGTTCTCTGGAATATTCTCTTCTCTCTCAAGCAGAATCTATAATCCTTCTTTAAGGTTTTATAGCGAGCTTTTTCTTAATAAGACTTTAATATAATTAACCTTTGCTTGCACTTTTGGGTGTGACCCATTAGAAGCACGACATTTGTGATGCTAGCTTCTGAGAGATCAACAATACAAAGAATAATTATTATTTGCTATAATAACAATAAGGTATGTAATCCAGAAACCCTCTTTAGTAATTTTGATTACACCTAGGGTTTCCTATAGATGTTCTTATTTATATGTTTAATAGAGAAAACATAGATCCTTTAGGTTGCATGTGAACTTAAGAGTTTACGTTAGTTTGTTTGCCTATTTCCCAGCAGTGGTATTAGAGCATCAGTTTTGTTTCCTATTGAATTTCTATAATGGGAGAACTTAATCTATTAGGGTTTATTGAGATTAAACCCTAAGGGCCATAAATTTCGACTTGGGCTAGGTTTTGATACCCTAGCCTCCTCCCCTGTTTTCGATAATCTGTAGGGTATTAGGATTTTCTGTTTTTGGTAATTATGATTAATTAATAAATGGATAAATCCTTTACCTTGATTTTCGAAAATTAGAGGGTTAGGATTAGGATTAAATTATTTGATTAGTTTAATTAGTTAATCCTTATTTGATTGAATTATTTAATTAATTATTAATTAAAAGATTTATATTAAATCATTTAAATGCTCGAAACTTAAGCCTAGTATTTTAAAACTTTAAAATACATCTTATATATATATTATTAAAAGTTAATATTTATATGTGTAAGAATCAGTCAGTCAAATCGCTATTATGTCTCATTCACGAAGCTTATAAGGGGGGTATAAGGAAACTGTCTATAAAATGACGGTTGAATGGGTGTCTACTCTCACCTACCGCTTCCTTGATTAGTAGAGGGTCGTTAGCAGAACGGATTTGATAGTACAACTTAATCTCATTAAAAGTATAATTTTATTAAAGGAAAGTACTAGAACCTGTTTAATAAAATCTCAAATCTAGTTACTTTAGGAAAAATGTAAAAGATATGATAACCCATGAAATTGCACACTACACTTTATGAGTCGTTAGTGGAGCGTGTGTGGTTTACCGGCACATCAATTGATAGATATATATATATATATATATATATATATATATATATATATATATATATATATATATATATATATATATATATATATATATATATATATATATATATATATATATATATATATATATATATATATATATATATATATATATATATATATATATATATATATATATATATACAGTCAAGATCTTGTGAGATCCCAAATATTCGTAATTGTATTTTTCAAAAAAATAACTTAATGCACTAAGTCACTTATATTTAGGACCATTTTAAAAAAAATTGAAAAAAAATACGCATATAAAAAATGTGCATGTGTATTTTTGTGCAAATGTGCATATATGCACGTTTTGTGCAAATGTGCATGTATGCACGTTTTGTGCATATGTGCATCTTAAAAAAAATAAATTTAAAAAAAATATTTTTTTGACGAAATGTCTTATATATAAGCGACTTAATACATTAAATCATGATATTAAAAAAATATACTTTAAGAGTTTTCAAAATCTCATAAATATATGGGATCTCAAAAAAACCTAACTTTATATATATATATATATATATATATATATATATATATATATATATATATATATATATATATATATATATATATATATATATATATATATATACCTATATATATATACCTATATATATATATATATATATATATATATATACCTATATATATATATATATATATATATATATATATATATATATATATATATATATATATATATATATATATACCTATATACCTATATATATATACCTATACATATAGGTCTATATATATATATATATATATATATATATATATATATATATATATATATATATATATATATATATATATATATATATAGTGTGCGTGTGTGTGTGTTTATGTGTGTGTGTGAACTTGAGAACTAAATCTGTCATTTGATAAAGATTAATCTTATGGTCACCATAAATCACTAATAAAAACTCAAAAGGGTATTTCCATAATAATATTTTTAGAAAATTCATTATTTCATTTTTTTCACAATTACTGATCAATTTGTATTCTAAAAAAATATATATGTTTTATTCTAATATAATCAAATTTACATTTTTGTCACAATTACTGATCAGTTTCACGAACAATATGTATTCTTTGATGAACATGTTATATTCTAAAATGAATTTAATAGATTCTAATAATAAACAAGTAATTTTAATAAGAACATGAACTATTCTAAATTCTAATATGAACATGATCTATTCTGAAATCGTAATAGAAGTATTTCATCCATTTTGCTTATTGTAACCATCTTCAACGATATTGCTAGTTGTACCACGAGGAAAGTTCCTACATGCAAAACAAATCTCAGTTTCAATCATATATAATTGAATATTAATAAGAAATTAATCATAATGACCTATAATTAAACCAGGAAATAAACTGAAGTTAAAAGAGAAAATGAGACCTAGGTTGAACTTTTTGTGAAAGCCAGGTTATTAGGAATGTGGAAAAGAGGGGGTATAATCTTTCCAAGCAAACAATTATGAATTGTTATATCTTCCGGTTTGTGAAATTCATCCTCTTGTAACAATTAAAAAAAGGTGCAGGAAGGGTTATCGATTTATACTTGTGAAGTCAAAGTATGTAAATCCTAGCATAGGTCTTAAATATTAGAATCCTTACTAAGGGAGGGTTATAAATTTACCTGTCGTATATTAACACAACTAATAATATCATGAATATAGTGTCAGATCGGTGCATTTGAAATCCTAGTGAAGCATGTCCACAGTACTCCCCAGATTAAAAGAAATAACAACTTCATAATCTTGATAATTAAACAATTTTTACCACCATAATTTACAAGCACCAAGTAGCAAAAGCATTTAAACTTTCAATAGAACACAATCTCTTCTACTCAAAAGTCCAATAACCACCCACGTAGTTTACATCAGATGTTACTTTTGTCAATATTCTTATACATCTACTTGTTAGTTTGAAAATGGGTTGAAACCTAGATATATGTTAATTTCTAGCAGATGAAGCAAACGTACCACTATAATGACATACTAAACGTCATTAGCATTCAAAATTTCCAAATTAAATTGTCGACTGAAACTCACATCAAGAAGCAACATGTATTTGAAAGCAAAAAAACTCAAAAAAAGTGAATGCGTTGTAAACGATCAAACCTCACAACCCTCACAACCCTTGAATCAAACCATAAATGCAATGCAATGCATCGGATGGTTATATACTATAAGGAGGTTAACCAATGTGAATGCGTTGTAAACGATCAAACCTCACAACCCTTGAATCAAACCATTATAAAATAATATGTGATCTAGATTAGTTCTTTTTAGTTCTCAATCTTTTAACGGTTCTTATTTGAACCTATTCTTGTGTGTGTGTGTGTCTATATATATATATATATATATATATATATATATATATATATATATATATATATATATATATATATATATATATATATATATATATATATATATATATATATATATATATATATATATATATATATATATATATATATATATATATATATATATATATATATATATATACGAGATCGGGTGAGGACTTTTCTTAAAGTGAGGACTCGTGAGGACACCTTAAAAAAATTGAAAAAAAATATAAATAATAAAATGGATCATAGTACTATATCGGAGAAAAAAAATTCGAAAAAAAACTTTTGGATCATTATTTTTTTATAATGAACTAATGAACCACAAAAAAATAAAAAATATGTATCATTACTGTTTTTGAAAGATACAATTTTTTTTTCTAATTTTTTTTGATAATGATATAGTACTATTATTGATTTTATGATTTGTATTTTTTATATATTTTTTGATTTTATGATTTGTATTTTCTAATAAACAAGCCCATAAGCATAAGCGGGCTTTCCTAATGCCACAAAGTCTCAACATGAAGAACTTTGCACCCAACAATCTTCCTCTCAAAGATCGGAATTGATGACGTGACATAGGAAGCGGATCAAGAAACACGTGAATAATCTTCTTTGGTAAATTTCTCGAATGACCAATTACAATATCGAACACAATCTCCCCCTTTTATGATCAATCGAGATCATAAAATCTTATGGTCAGGAGAACTCGGTCGATCCGGAAAAGCAAGTCAAAAATCCCTCTCGAAAAATGAATAGCCATCTTCGGAATTAATCTTTTGTTTTAAAATGAAATCAGCAACCCATTTCATTTGGTCCAAAAATTTGTATTCAATCCATGTGATAATAGCCTAATCCAACAAGTTTAGCCGACAACAATATGTGGCTGGCCCAAATCTTGCAATGAAGCCCAAATTCGGAAATGTTGCAAGCCAAATTTGTAATGAAGTCAAAACAGCCCAATTTGATTTAATTCAAGCCCAAATGCGATCTGAAGACATACTATAACGTAAAAAAGATGGGTCACGTGCATTTCACATGAATTCAAAATAATGTTGAATTTCCTTTCCCATTTAAAGTTGCAGTTTGCTTTTTCAATCACATGAGGCGTGTTGCAGACTATAACGTAAAAAAAAAAAATGATATACCTTTGCATTACCCAGGTGGAGGAGACGGTAGCTGTCCATGCCAGCTGTTTGACTTTGTACCACAAAATGAAATGTTCATTCTCCATTTTAATAACCGGATAAAAGGAAAACAGGTTACGAGCATGTCGTACGTGTTGTATCTTGTAGCCAATGACAGCTAGGAGAGTGGCTTGTAGAATGCGTGTCTACTTTATAAATATCTTCAAACAACTTTTGATTTTTGACGTGTCAAATGAAGGATGAGTATAGCAAATCAGTTTGGTTAAAATCGAACATTTCCAGTTGAAAATAGACTAAAATTGGTTGAGTGGGCTAAAGAGGTTGCGAAGGACAGAGAGACGTGACATGAGAGAGCCACATGGACATCTCAATTAATGCTCCCAAGAACATTTCTTGCTTTTGACATGTAGGCGTACAGGACTGTCATCAAAGAACTGTTCACATGTACGATGGATAGAGGTATGAACTGAACTGGTTGAAGATGAACTAGATTTGTTTCTGAAATTTACGTTTCCAAGATGAAATGAATAAAGTTGCAGGTTGTACCATTTTCTTGAGTATAGTCTGATTAAAATGAATAGAGAAAAAGCGATGCTGGCGTCGAAGGGAGAGAAAGTCAGCTGTAGCAGGTAGACCACAAAATAAACACTCTCCCATGCACTTTTTCAATTTACAACCGGATAAAAGAGAAAATCGACAGCTATACCGTGTTGGCAGGTGTCCAAAGTGACAGCCATGTTAGGTGAAGATTTTATTCAAACCTTGGTTGGTGAAGTTTTTTTTTTTTGTCAAAGTTTGGTGAACATTTTCTAAATTGGCTAGTAGCATGAAGCCTATATAAAGGGTGGTGCTACTCATCAGAAAAATGTACCACAACACAAATAAACACAGAAGCAATAAACATTCCTAGTTATCCGCCGTGGACGTAGGTCATTTTTGGACCGAACCACGTTAAATTCTTGTGTTCTTAATTTGTGAGCTGAGTGTGTGAGTTTAGTGTTCGTATGCTAAGTGTCTCGATCCTAACAAGTGGTATCAGAGCCTTGGTATAGCTCCAGAGAGTGATTTTCTGTTTTTGGGTCGAAAATGTTTTGTCTCAAAAACGATTTTGGTTTACGCCGTTGGAAAGGTCTCGTTCCGCAGATTCCGAAAATATATTTTTTCGAATTTTTTGAGCACCGGAAGACCTCCAAATCGCCGGTCAAAGTTGGTCAAAACTCGCCGGAAAATTGGCCGGAAAAACCAGTTCGCCGGAGAAGACGACACTGTATTACCGGAGTTTCGCCGGAGAAGACGACACTGTAGCGGTACTGTAGCATTTTGCAAAACAGGTCCCTGAGGTTCCAGAAGTTGCAAAACAGTCCTTGAAGTTCCAGAATTTGCAAAACAGGTCCCTGAAGTACCAGAATTTGCAAAATAGGTCCCTGAAGTTCCAGAATTTGCAAAATAGGTCCCTGAAGTTCCAGAATTTGCAAAACAGGTCCCTGAAGTTCCAGAATTTGCAAAATAGGTCCCTGAACTTTCAGAAAATTGCAGTCAGGTCCCTGAACTTTCTGAAAATTGCAGTTTAGCCCCCGAACTTTCAGAAAATTGCATTTTAGCCCCTAAAGTTTCTGAAAATTGCAGTTTAGCCCCCAAACTTTCAGAAAATTGCAGTTTAGCCCCTGAATTTCAGAAAAATTGCATTTTTCACCCTTAATTTCTGAAAGAAAAGTGCATTTTGTCCGTTAAAATGGCAGAAGACGGTAAAATTAAAATTGAGAAGTTTGATGGTACCGATTATGGATTTTGGAAGATGCAAATTGAAGATATGTTGTATCAGAAAAGTTTGCATTTGCCTATGTTGGGCGTACAACCAGATGACATGTATGATGAAGATTGGAAGTTGTTGGATCGACAAGCCTTGGGCGTAGTTAGACTTTCATTGGCGAAAAGTGTTGCGTATAACATTGTCAATGAAACAACTACTTATGGAGTATTTAAGGCTTTGTCCAACATGTACGAGAAGCCGTCCGCTTCAAACAAAGTGTTCCTCATCAAACAATTGGTTAACACCAAGATGAAGGAAGGCATGTCGGTTACCGCTCACATAAACGAGTTTAACTCGATTATTTCTCGTTTAGCCTCAGTTGCAATAAAGTTTGAAGATGAAGTACAAGCGCTCCTCCTTTTATCGTCTTTGCCCGATAGTTGGTCAGGCACAGTCACAGCTGTTAGTAGTGCATCCGGCACTATCAAACTCACTTTTGAGAGTATTCGTGACTTGATTGTAAATGAAGATATCAGACGGAGAAGCAATGGTGAGACTTCTAGTTCTAGTTCTATATTGCATACAGAAAGTAGAGGAAGAAAAAACGAAAGAGGACGTGGTCGAGGCAGATCAAAGTCCAGAAAAAGAGGCCAGTCAAAAACCAGAAAAGACATTGAATGCTGGAATTGCAAAGAAAAAGGTCACTTTAGAAGCCAATGCCCAAAACCACAAGCTGAAAAGAAAGAAGTAAACAATGTATCCGCTGAAGAATCGGGAGATTTTCTCATATGTTGTGTTGAGAATTCAGAAGAATCCTGGATTATGGATTCAGGTGCTTCTTTCCATGCCGTTTCATGCCCAGATATGGTCAAGAACCTACAAACAGGTGCTCTTGGCAAAGTTCGTTTGGCCGATGATCAAGTGCTTGATATTACGGGCATTGGAGACATAGATTTGAAGACCTCCTTAGGAACCACGTGGACATTGAAAGATGTCAGGGTTATTCCAAACTTAAGGAGAAAGTTGATTTCAGTTGGTAAGTTGGATGATGAAGGGTTTGATGTTCACTTTGGGGGTGGACAATGGAAAGTGATCAAAGGCAACTTGGTGATTGCCAAAGGAAAGAAGAAAGGCACTTTATACATGGTAGAGATACCTAGTGATGGTGTTCATGCCGTAACCACAAATCTGAGTCCATCTAATTTATGGCACCAACGACTCGGACACATGAGCAATAAGGGATTGAAGATGTTGGCTCAGAAAGGGAAGTTTCCAGACTTGAAGAAAGTTGAAACAGAATTCTGTGAATCTTGTGTCCTCGGGAGACAAAAGCGGGTTACTTTTGTAAAGACGAGGAAGACACCGAAAGCTCAGAAGTTGGAGCTTGTTCACTCTGATGTATTTGGACCAACACCAGTTTCATCCCTAGGAGGAAAAAACTACTATGTAACCTTTATTGATGATTCAACACGCAAGGTATGGGTCTATTTTATTAAAAATAAATCTGATGTATTTGATACTTTTAAGATATGGAAATCTGCTGTTGAAAATGAAACTGATTTGAAGGTAAAATGCCTGAAGTCGGATAATGGTGGTGAATACATAAGCAAGGAGTTTGTTGACTACTGTGCCAAGCAAGGGATAAAGATGATCAAGACGGTCCCAGGAACCCCTCAGCAGAATGGTGTAGCTGAGAGAATGAATAGAATTTTGAATGAAAGGGCTAGAAGCATGAGGTTGAATGCTGGTTTACCAAAGACATTCTGGGCCGATGCAGTTAACACTGCAGCCTACTTGATTAACCGTTCACCGTGTGTTCCCTTGGATTTTAAATTGCCGGAAGAAATGTGGCAAGAGAAGGAAGTAAGTCTCAAACACCTGAAAGTATTTGGTTGTACTGCTTACAGTTTGTTAAAAGATGGTGACAGGGATAAACTTGATTCAAAGACCAAGAAGTGCACATTCATTGGTTATGGGTCAGATGAAATGGGTTACAGGCTTTGGGATAATGAAAGCAGAAAGATAATCCGAAGCAAGAATGTCACCTTTAACGAAGCTGAGTTATATAAAGACAGAAACACCAAAAGTCCAGAAGTCCAGAAGGAGTACGTTGAATATGAAGGTGGTGAAAAGAAGAAAGAAGCTTCAGTTGAAATCCCTGAATCTGGGGATGATTCAACTGACAGTGGGAGCTCAGAGGATGATTCCAGAAATGACTCTGAAGATGAAGAAACCAGCCCTCCAGCTCCAGAGTCCCCAGCCACACCTCAAGTTCAACCAAGAAGATCTTCCAGAGTCATCAGACCACCACAAAGATACTCACCATCTGTCAACTACATTCTTTTGACAGAAAATGGTGAACCCCAGTGTTACTCTGAAGCTAAGAAGTTGAAAGATTCATTGCAGTGGGAGCTAGCAATGAAAGATGAAATGAAGTCGCTTGAGAAGAACAAGACCTGGCTTTTAACGAAGCTTCCATCCGGGAAGAAGGCTCTTCAGAACAAATGGGTTTTCAGGGTTAAGGACGAACATGATGGTACCAAACGGTACAAAGCCCGATTAGTAGTCAAAGGGTTTCAACAGAAAGAGGGAGTTGATTTCAATGAAATATTCTCTCCAGTAGTGAAGATGACCACTATCAGACTTGTTCTCAGCATTGTAGCAGCAGAAGGTTTGCATCTAGAGCAGCTAGATGTCAAGACAGCTTTTCTACATGGTGACCTAGATGAAGAAATTTACATGACACAACCAGAGGGTTTTCAGATTAAAGGCAAAGAAAACTTGGTGTGTAAATTAAAGAAGAGCTTGTATGGTTTGAAACAAGCGCCAAGACAATGGTATTTGAAGTTTGATAACTTCATGAGAAGAGTTGGTTACAAGAGATGTGACAATGACCATTGTTGTTACATCAAGAAGTTTAAGGGTTCTTATATCATTCTACTACTCTATGTAGATGATATGTTGATTGCAGGTTCAGACATGTCAGAAATCAAGAAGTTAAAGAAACAAATGTCTGAAGAATTCGAGATGAAAGACTTGGGAGCTGCAAACCAAATACTCGGGATGAGTATTTTCAGAAACAAAGAAGACGGCTCTTTGACACTCTCTCAAGAGAAATACATTGAGAAAGTATTAGAGAAGTTTAGCCTTAAAGATGCCAAGATCAGAAGCACACCTTTGGGAAGTCACTTTAAGCTTTCTAAAGTTCAGTCACCAAAATCAGATGAAGACAAGAAAGAAATGGCTAAAGTACCTTATGCATCTGCAGTTGGTAGTCTCATGTATGCAATGGTATGCACGAGACCAGATATTGCACATGCAGTGGGAGTTGTTAGTCGATTTATGTCCAATCCGGGGAGAGAACATTGGGAAGCAGTTAAATGGCTGCTAAGATATTTGAAGGGAACTTCAAAAGTGGCATTGCATTTTAAAGGGAAAGATGTCATTCTGAAGGGTTTTGCAGATGCAGACCTTGGTGGTTGCAAAGACTCATACAAAAGCACTACCGGGTATGTCTTTACAGTGGGAGGCACTGCAGTGAGTTGGATGTCTAAACTCCAGAAAAGTGTTGCCCTTTCAACCACAGAAGCAGAGTATATGGCAGTTGCTGAAGCAAGCAAAGAGCTTATATGGTTGAAGAACTTTCTCGAAGAACTTGGCAAGGAACAAGTTGATTGTGCACTGTTTTGTGATAATCAAAGTGCAATACACCTTGCAAAGAATCCTGTCTTCCATTCGAAGACAAAGCACATACAGCTGAGATATCACTTCATCAGAGAAAGAATTAATGATGGTACTCTGAAGTTGAAGAAGATCAAAGGAACTGAAAATCCAGCTGATATGTTGACTAAGGTTGTTACCTTAGAGAAGTTGAAGCTCTGCATAGCTTCAACTGGCCTTCAGGATAATTGAAGAGAAGGCCAGGGTAACTATGAATGAGTTAAGATCGAAAGTGTTTTTTGGAATACACAATTGAAGCGCAGGTGAAGATTGTTCCGTGGCTTCAAGTGAGAGATTGAAGAATTGTTGCAACAATTGGACGATAGAGAAAGACTACGTTGTTCAAAATCTTCAAGTGGGAGATTGTTAGGTGAAGATTTTATTCAAACCTTGGTTGGTGAAGTTTTTTTTTTTGTCAAAGTTTGGTGAACATTTTCTAAATTGGCTAGTAGCATGAAGCCTATATAAAGGGTGGTGCTACTCATCAGAAAAATGGACCACAACACAAATAAACACAGAAGCAATAAACATTCCTAGTTATCCGCCGTGGACGTAGGTCATTTTTGGACCGAACCACGTTAAATTCTTGTGTTCTTAATTTGTGAGCTGAGTGTGTGAGTTTAGTGTTCGTATGCTAAGTGTCTCGATCCTAACAAGCCAGGGCCGGCTCAATGGGGTGGGCAAACTGGGCGACCGCCCCGGGCCCCCAAACGCCAAAGGGCCCCTATTTTTAGATGTTCTTTATATATTTAGCCAAAGAAAAATCTATTGCTTTGCTAGAAAGGCCTAAACTTAGCCCAAATCATAACTTATCGATGCTATTGTATTTATTTTCAAAATTAATAAAAAATTCCGGAGATACCGCCCTCTTTTATTATAAAAAGTTTATCGCTAGGGGCCCAGTTTATATTTTGCCCCGGGCCCCAAATCGGCTTGAGACGGCCCTGGTGACAGCAAGAGAGAGAAACATGTTGCAGCAAAAGAGAGACATGCTGCATTTCATACGCGTAAAGTGTGATCTCTTGTGACAATATTAGGAAGCAAGTCATTTGGATGGTACGTATATCTTTGAGGAAAACAGAAAAATCCCGATAACAAGCCAAACCCCATTTACTTTCATTCAAAAATACTTTCTTCACCATTTTTGCCTTTGCTCACAAACAGCTTTAGAAGAAAACGAAGGAAAGCATGTTGAAGAATGTATGAGCTTCAGACTCCGAAGGTAAAGTGGAGAGTTCAAAACATACTTACGTTTTTCTTTATATATATATATATATATATATATATATATATATATATATATATATATATATATATATATATATATATATATATATATATATATATATATATATATATATATATATATATATATATATATATATATATATATATATATATATATATATATATATTTCAATTACGTTCATCTCTTCTTTACTCTGAACAGATCAAAAACTCCGAAGAATGTCATGGATTCGGAGTCTCTTTCTTCATCACGTCGGTTTCGAAGAGTTGCAAGAGTTCGGAGTCGATTTCACAATCACCATTCCGAAGGGTTTCAAGAGTTCGGAGTTGTCTTCTTCATCACTTCGGTTCCGAAGAGTATGATGTCATATTCCGAAGTCTTTTAACAGAACATCTAATTTCTTGAACTTTTGGGTACCCAAACCATTTTTGAACATTTTGAACCAAATTTCTCATAAACGCCACTCCGAAGATCTAACGAAAAGTCATCAAATTTTCTTGGTTTTTTGGTTGGAACTAAAAAGTCTTCATATCTTTCATTGTACCAACCCGAATTCACCAAATAATTTCTTCTTTGAAGACAAGTTTCTGAAAATTTTCTTTTAACCAACGAATTTACCACAACATTTTTTATTTCTAATGTGGAGGAACCTCTTCGGAAGATGTCTTTTTGAGCTTGAAAAAGACATGTTATTTATGGTCCAAAACAAGTGAAATCCCTTATTTCCAATAAATCTAATGGTTCGTCCACATTAAACTTTTAGGATCATATAGAGCAAATTGACAAGAAAATTATAATAGTCATTTTTTTGTGAATAATTTAAAGTAGACATTACATTAATTATTATTGGATGCTACTATAGTTACATCTTATATACATTTTTTAACAAAAGTCAACTACTTTGAACCAATTATATCTTATTTGTACGGAAAACAATGCAGTTTTAACCAATAAAAAAAGTTGACTTACATTTAGGGTGTATATAAAGTATAATTGGGGTGTTTATTTGGTGTTTCCCTTATTATTTGATAAGCGTATTTAATAGATTAAAAACAGGGAACCAAAACATCTGACACGTTAATAAATCAATATAACCTCATCAATACAAAAGGGTGGGAGTTGGTGGAAGAGTAAAAGAAAAGCGTATCAACAATTCAATGCAAGTTCAAAACACCGGCATTTTTATTATATTTAAAATAAAAATAACATTAGCTACAGATTTGTAATTTTACTTTACATATAAAAACAAAAAACTCACAGCCTGTGATCTGTTCAGTCTAGTTTGCTATTTACGTTATTGCTCTGCCCACCTTTACTTTTACTGAGGATGAATTATTAGGGTAAACGATAAGACAGAAGCTGTTCTCCAAAATATTCAAAATTTATCAGTAAAACTTCTCTGCTTTCCTTATATCTCTGTTGAGCTTCTTCGGATGTTGAAAATTGAGGCCAGGTAAAACCGTAAAATAATGAGCTATTTTCCTGCCATTCTTCGTTCTTGGTTTCTATTTGTTATCGCTTTTGCTTTTCATATATAGGTGCACTTCTATTAAAGCTTTGTTTCTTTTTAAATTGTTGCTTGAGATCTAGTTTTGCGTTTGGTGATAAATATTGTTGACCTATTTTTTCTAATTAGAGGGAATAAGATATTGACTAGTGTTTTTTCAAGCTATAACGGCGGTATAATGTTTCTACGTTGTTCTTTACACATAATTTGTCCACTGCTTCTTTTAATTATTTATGGATTGTTTCAAGCTTTTTGTTAGATGAAAATGTAGTTATTATCAGGTTGCATTTACAGGTTTAAGAAATATCATGATATTTAATTAAAACTGTGTTTTTCGCTTAATAATATTAGCATTGGTATTTCGTGCATGTTTTTCGTTCTTCATATCTTCATACTCACTTTCAGTTTAAATGTTTAAATCGGCAGGAGCATACACATGTACGCCGTGGTAGTAGTGGGAGGTTTGAGTCGTTTATGCATATCTCCTTTTATAGGGAGAAACGAAGAGGACCAGTATGTTAGCAACATGAAGTTTTTAGACGTTGTTATTGGAATGGGTTGCCTCGGAAAGACTGCATTTGCAGGTAACTTTGTGTTAATTTTTAGTAAGTTTTTTTTCTTGCCAAACTAGGCGGTAGAAACCTGTAGAGAAGAGTTTTGTTGGTGCCATTAAAATTGTTAATTGATGCGGGTATACAACCGTACCAAAAATACACGCATCATTAAATATAAATATTTAATAGTACCGTTTCCCAAACGGCACAAAAAATGACAAGAAATCCCGGAAGAATATAACACTGCACTAAATAACAAGAACCTGCATTATTAATATAACGTATCATATAATTGTAACCGCATCAAAAAAGTCGTTTCCTGAATCCAATTAGAATAAGTTGCACTAGACATTATAACATTGACTTAAATAAGATGCACTAGACATTATAACATTGACCTTACTGTAGAAAATAGGTCAAAAACCTCGTAGATGCTTGAATCCAATTAGAATCTAAGGCTAGTATACTTGACTTTTACAATTCGTGTGAATTGTTCAACTACCGTAAAAAATGCCAATAAACGGTTAAAACAAACTAGAAACATCCTTTATAGTGAAAAAATACTTGGGGAAACTTAAAATAAATTGAAAACTCTAAATTTCACTTTATTATAGTTGTTGAAATCTTAATAAAATCACAAAAACCTTAATAGCCTTGAAAACTCAAATTTATAAATTTTGACATCTAAAAATTTATAAAAATCTTTATGAAACTTATAATAACAAATTAAAATAATCAAATTATTAAATAATATAGGATAAGAAAAATTTTAATTACTAACATTTATTTAATTATAAGCTAAATAAACAAGGAATAAGACATAAATTTTAATCCCACTTTTATAAAAATTGGGGAAATTCATATAAACTATGGAAATTTTTATAAAAAAAAAAAATTTAGGAGAGTGACCCTCTCCCTCCTCTAGAGTCGGCCACCACCCTCTCCCCAATGCATCACTTCCCCAAAAACCCATCATTTGCTTCATTTCTTCACTCCACCACCTTCTTTCACTCTCTCCCACAATCTACTCTCTCTATAATCATTTTCTCCCATTATTTCTCCCTCCTTCCTTTCATCCACGAAAAACACAGCCAAAGAACTCTTTCCTAAGCTCAAAAATCGTATTCCTCAAGGTGGTTCTAAAGGTAATCATATGAAACTGTGACAACCGTCAATTTCGGCCAACAAAGTCAACAAAAGTCAACTGTGACAACTGTCAAATTGGTCAACAAAAGTCAACCGAAGCGTACGTTAGGTCAATATGTCGAAATGTATTTTTCATAGCCTTTACAATGTATTATTGGATATTTTAATACTACGTACGCTAATTCAGATCAATTATCGGGTAAATGCTTTAAATACGGATAATAAACTATAGTAGCGTAAAAATTCGATAATCATATACAATGGTTAGTTTACATTTATAAATACAGATCTCTTTTATATATATATATATATATATATATATATATATATATATATATATATATATATATATATATATATATATAATTTGAATGTTCATATGTGTAGGAAAATAATCCACCCCCAAATTTGCGTATGAGGCTTACGAGAGAGGAGAGCCATTCAGAATATTATGCCTCATATGTGGAATATGTTATGTCATCTATGCCGCAGATTCCTACACACCTTCGGGATGACTATAGGCGAAAAGATATGTCATCGTCGAGCACCTCTTGCTCAAGTGAAGGGCCGTTGGGCTCAGGTCGTCGCAAAAGAGAGCCAGGTATACCGATGTTAATTAGCAAATTTTTAAAGAAAGTTGAGAAAAATGTTAAAGAAAGATTTGATCAACTTGAAGAGAAACTTATAGATACAATAAAAAAGCATAAAGAGGTCGTGGATGAACCGGTCATGGATAACGAATTTTTTGATCCCATCAACCAAAATTGGGATGGAATAGTAAAATCCATTGTGTTTATATATATATATATATATATATATATATATATATATATATATATATATAATGAAATTTATATGACAGTCATTTTATGGAGATGCGACACCAAGACACGACGAAGAAGAAAAAGATGAAAACAGGAATGATGGTGAAGACGATGATGAGGTGACAGTGAGTGAAGTTCCGCCACCAAGTTTCAAAGCTAGGCGAAGAAATGCTTCCAAGTACTTTAAGAGTCCTTTTACGCAGGTACTGTATTTGTTTATGTTTTAGACAATATGCTTACGGTTTACTATAAATGTTGAATTTAATATACAATTTACTTTTGTAGATGAACGATTCAACAGTTAAACAGCGACGACGAAAGCCGGTTCAGGAGCCGGTTCATGAACAGCCTAGGACGGGCCTCATACTTGAGCCATATGTACCTTATGGTCAAGATTTTGCGTATCAGTATGTCGTTGCAAGTCCAGTTCTGTTGGGCAAACATAGACTGATTACCGTACCATTTGATATGAGATTTTTGCGAGAACTAATGGGTCAAGATAAACTTGGATGGTTGCAGTAGTACATGGTTAGTACTAACTTAAACTATATATCTAGTATTTGTTAGTTTATTAATGGGTAAATTGCATAAAAATCACTAACTTTTTTAATTTTCTCGATTTTGACACTGTATTTTTTATTTTTGCAATTAAGTCATTATGTTTTCAGAAAAATGCAATTAAGTCATTATGTTTTCCAAAAAGTTGCGAAAATGATCATATGACAGGATGGCAACACGTTACCAGGTCATATGGTCAAATTTGCAATTTTTCAGAAAACATAATGACTTAATAGCAAAAATAAAACATAGTGTCAAAATCGAAAAATTTGGAAAAGTTATCGAATTTTATGCATTTTACCCTATGCAATTTATATAACTTAATCACTTAACATGCTTCATACGTGTCCAAAAAAGTAAATTTGTTGTTACCTTGTTTTTCCATTTAAAATACTCAAATTTATCGTCCTAAAAGTGGAATTTCAAAAAGATTTAGGATAAATGCATACGAAACCTTCTTTTACTTAAAAAAAATTCTAGTTTAAACTCTTAATACTTTTTCTTTTGTTGAAATTAAGTTTTTTTTTATTGAAAATGGTATACATTTTTTGTTTTATTGAAAACAAGTACTTTAATTTCGAATAAGACGACGCCTTTCTTTATTTGATCTATTTTCATAATTTTTAGCGATTAAGTCTTTCAAAAAATCTAGTGATTAAAAGTATACATTTTATGTCTTCGAGTATGCAAATGTTACTAGCTTGACAGGTTGTATTGCCAAATATTTTTTTTCAATAAGAAAGTTGATGGACTCGATTGAAAAAAATGGTAAAAGTATATTGAACTTTTTATCTACTTAGCTTAAACTATCTTTGTAAATGATTAACCATTTAAGTTTTATTTTTACCTAATTTTGTTGTATTAGGTAATTTATAATTGTTTTCTGTTTTGGAACGATAACATGGCAATTCCACGGCCAATATTGTTGCTGAAGATTCACATGAAAACATTAAAATAATTTTATTAAATAATAACCAAGTTTTGCCTTTGTATCATTGTAAAATTCTATTTTATTCTTGTACATTTATATAAATCAATGAACGAACATCAATATAGATTTTTATAACCCATCATATAAAGACATTGTTTACATAACCAATTACCCAATATGACATTCACACTGAGGGCATGTAAGTTGTTATTCTTATGCATTTATCCTAAATCTTTTTGAAATTCCATTTTTAGGACAATAAATTTGATTACTTTAAATGTAAAAACAAGGTAACAACAAATTTATTTTTTTGGAAACGTATGGGGCATGTAAAGTGATTAAGTTATATAAATTGCATAGGGTAAATTATATAAATTTCGCTAACTTTTACAGATTTTTCGATTTTGACACTATGTTTTATTTTTACTATTAAGTCATTATGTTTTCTAAAAAATTTCAAATTTGACTATATGACCTGGTAACCTATTGTCATCCTGTCGTATGGTCATTTTCACAACTTTTTGGAAAACATAATGACTTGATTGCAATTTTCTGAAAACATAATCACTTAATTGCAAAAACTAAAAATACAGTGTCAAAATCGAGAAAATTGGAAAAGTTAGTGGCTTTTATGCAATTTACCCTTTATTAATGTTATTAATTTGACAAAATTTGTTTGATCTTGCAGCATGTAACTCTTTGGATCCAACTATTATTGGAGAAGTGGGTTGAAGGAGACAACTGGTGTATTATGCCTTCAAATTTCTTCCCTAACGCTAATCCTCGAATTTGGAGGAAACTGGCATCTGGTGAAGGTACTGAAACCCATATGAGCCCGGCTTGGTGGACAGTGGATCGGGTACGCATATGATATTTCAAAGTTTGTATATATATATATATATATATATATATATATATATATATATATATATATATATATATATATATATAAGTTTAAGGTCGTTAATAATAATCGATTTTATTTCTGGTGTTTTTTCACGTAAACGTTAAAGAGGCACATTGGATGTTAGGAGAATTACGTTTGGACACCATGAAAATCCACATTTACGATAGCTTCCTACAAGGTTATTTCTACGATCGCCTGGTACAACAAGGGCACATCCAGAATTTCAAAAAACAGGTTGTTGCCCTTTTGGATTCAATAAAGTATTGGCAGAATCGAGGCATCCCTCGAATAGACGTTGATTTGGAGTTCATCATGGAAACATGGGTGCTTCAACAGTCCAGGCCATTAGGAGATTGTGCTGTTTGGTCTTGTTTATTGTTAGAGTATGCTATATCTGGGGTTCGGGTTCCTGTACAGGGGGACGAAGATTATACGCCCACAGATTACGCAGCTAGGAAGTTTCGTGAACGTATGGGTCGTATTTATTGGGCTTCCCGTTCAAGTTATTATTAGACGGTGTATGTGAAAATAAATTGTAGAGGATTTATTTCAAGTTATAATTTTGAGTATTTATGTCGTTATAAGATTCTAAAAACTTGCATCTACATAACGTTTTAGATAGAATACTTCATTACACACAAAAAAAACAATACAACGTCATGGAAAGTAGCTGACATCCGTCATTTGCTAACGTTCATAAAAACTAAAAATACATATAAAATACGACCATAACTTAAACATAAACATAGGTTTTATGGAAGAATTTGAGATAGGTGCAAGCGGGCAATGTCTTTGTGACATTCAAACAGACTGGTGTACTGTTCAATGAGACAAACTGCATTACAGAGAGTTTCACTTCTTTCTTGTAAAGTAGATTGCTCTCCCAGATAATTGATTGATTGTAGACATTGTTGAGATAAAACGTTGAATATCTACAGGCATTTGGATCACAAGCATTTGCAAATTATAATGCGCTACCTTTATACGCTCATCTGGTATCATACGTGTTATTTGGTAATCAAAATCCTCCAATTGTTCTTGGACATGGCGAAAGCCCTGGTCATCAATAACACGTGAGTGTCAACCAATCTATTTATACGTTCGTCGAGATCTGTCAACTCATTATGTAAGACATTATCAACGGTTGTATCCTGATATAAAAATAGAAAATCAGTTCAGTGAAAACCATTTTCACATGTTAGAAAATTTAAAGTAATTAACAAAATAAAAATAATTATGATAGATTACAACTCTGCTTGAGGAACCCCTTTGGTGATCCATTGATCAATATGAGTAGCTGAATCAATGAAATCAGTTTGAAGTTTGTGTATATAAAGGGTAGTACGTTGTATGTCATGATGAGTTGTCGTTTCAACTATTCCATCTTGGCAGTTTCTTTTAGATAGGACTGTCACTATTACTGATAACTCAATACTGTACATAGAGTAGTGTGTTGCATTAAAGCTTCAGTTGTCGTTTCAACTGTTTAATATCGCCAGTAATTTATGCAGTCATGTGACAGATGACTATTAATAATTATATAGTTATAATAATTACGTCAAAGGAAGTAAAAGTTATCATTCAATAGAATAGAAATCAAAGACGATTCCATGAAACTGGTATTACAACCTACAAATAACGTAATTGTAAAAATAATTAAACCCCCATTTAGCTCAAATCCACGGTAGGATAAACAGCTTCACTCTGTGACATGCTACTAGAGTCACCTCTTATGCTCGTTTTCCTTTTATTGTCTGAACCACGACGTTTGCCTGATCCTGGTTTACGGGTTGGAACTAACGCAGCACATGTAGTTCTTGTGTGACCCCTTTGATGGCAACGAGAACATTCTTTTATTATTGGACCCTCACCTTGTGACGGAATACGATCCATATTTCTCGGTCTTCTAGGTAGACGTCTGTCCATGACTGGGGGTCTAACAAAAATCAAATCGTCCGGTGTCTCCCAATCACAAGGGGTGGGTAGAGGGTTGATAATGGACTCGTACGTCTTTCTATAAAACACAACCAGATATGCATTGTGCACCCATCCAGTACAATCTCCATGGTTTAAGCTGTTTAAAACTCTTATTAGATGGCCACAAGGTATGTCAGACAGTTGCCACTTTCGACATGAACACGTTGCCTCTGCAAAATCGACAATCGCATCCCTAAGGAAGTCTACAACCTGGAATCTTGTACTTGAAATTGGATGGACTAGCCAGTTGCTGCTTTTAGTCATTCTTTTACGAATCTTTGTTTCCGCCCATGGAGTAAGTGTTGTTTTTATATCATCTTAATTAATATTTCAAGTTAGTCGGTCAAAATTTTCAATACAAAGTAAATACGACAACGTTATTAGTGTATCATGAACGATGTAAGTCTTACTTGCATGATTGCGGCGTTCAAAATACCATTGCTGCATTGTTGTTCGAAAAAAGTCAATAAGCATCAGCACTGACATCTTTCTGGCGTATCGGGATAGTGCGTTTATGGACTCCGCGCTGTTAGATGTCATCATATTATACCGCATGCCTTCAAATCTAGACCGAGCCCATTTTTCTGGACCTGCCCTGCCCAAATACGCATACAATTCAGGATTATAATTGTTAATCCTTTGCATCCAATCATTAAATTCTTCGATTGTATATGCTTTACACGCCCCCCAAAAGAATGACTTGATGATTTTCTTAGATCCAAACTTGGTCACTACATTAGAATATAAATGATGACCACAAATTCCATGATGTGAGGTCGGGAAAATGTTTTCAATGGCTGCGGCTATTGCCGCATGCCTATCAGATATGAAACTAAGAGATCCTATGTCGCCAACGCAATCGTGCAGTTTCTCCATGAACCAAGACCATGTTTCCGTGCACTCGTTCTTGCATATTGCATATGCTACCGGTAATATTTGATTATTACCATCCATTGCAACTGCCAATAACATAGTGCCCTTGAAGTCGCCCTTGAGGTGGGCAGCGTCTACCACCAATGTAGGTCTACACCAATTGCGGAAAGCAGTTAACTACAAAAAAGTATATTGTGTTATTGATACGGTTACATTCGTATAGTGGTTGTGAAACTTATTAGTTAAAACAATACTTACAGCGCAGCCTAATGAAATATATATAAATTGAAATCGATCGTCAGCATCTTTTCTGATTGAAGTTACAGTTCCAGGATTATGCTTTTGCAAGTTGTAGTAATACACAGGGAGTCTTGTGAACGATTCCGCTGGATCACCCCTTAACAGATACAATGCATGTTGTTTCGCCCTCCATGCTTGTTTGTAACTAATATCAATTCTGTACTTTGAATTGATATCACGAATTATGTCGTTGCCACGATATACCCTACTTTGGTTGGCAGCCATAACCTCAGACAAAAGATGACCCAATACTTTCTTGTTTGCTTGGCGATGGTTTGGGTTGAGTTGTGAAGACGAGCACGTGTGTTCATCAACAATCTTAGTGCATTGGAATGAGCCGTCACCGCCTTTTTCTGATGTGGCTGTAAAACACCAACTACAGTTATCTTGACAACAAATAGCCTCATACCTTGTTTTTGTTGATCTTCTAACTTTGTATTGAAAGCCTTCGGTCATACTTTTAACACCAAGTGCAAGTTTCATATCGTCTTTGTCTTTATAGGCTTGGAAAACTCTAATCTTTTGTGATGGGTGGTGGCTGTAAGATGAGGTTTTTATTTTTGATGGTACAGGACATGGCGGCGGCTATGACATACCGTACAACAATGTGCTTTTTAACCGATTGTGTTGAGAATCCTCCGACACTCCTTCGTGGTCTTTTTGATCAGCCGTCACTCCTTCGTCACGATCACTTCCTTCCAAGTCCGATAAACGTAAATCACCATCCATGAGATCCCCATTTGGTGCTAGATTACCATCATTTAGAAGGACACAAACTTTATCGTAGTCTTTTTGATCAGCCGTGTCTGCATTACTCATCATATTTTTTGTGCCAAAATCATCCGCAGAAGTACCAATGTCGTCCTCTCATGCGTACTTGAAATTTTCAGGTTCCACATAGTGGATTGGTTCTTGGAAGACGGTTTCTGGAACAGTGTTGGTGGTCATAATATTACATGGAGCATTGTTGCTCCCAAATCCGCTGGACTTCTTTTCATGTGATGTTTTGGACAGGTCGTTACTTCGAATGTCGTCATCTACAACAATGTAAATAGGAACGATGGTGTTCACAGCTTCGATAACTTCTATCAAATGCAAGATATCATTGTCATCAACTATCTCCATAACATAGTTATATTCTGGATGTTGAATTGATAATCTAACACTCGATTGAGCATCACAGCCCGCCTTTGATTTTACCAATAAAGAAAAATCATGAAAATTTATATTTGAACTAAATTTCACTCCGTAATTGTTATGGTTTGGGCTAACGTATTTAGGTTGCCCATCAACTGTGGACCAATGCCCACCGGTGCACACTAGAACAAAATATTTTTTCTGGGATGAACTCATTGTGTAATGTAGTTTAGATTGAATTTCACTCCGTAATTCTTATATTTTTTCTGGGATGAACTCATTTATATAGTTTGTATGACAGCGAACCTCGCAGTCAAAGTTATACGACTTCGCAGTCAAAGTTGTACGAATACGCAGTCAAAGTTGTACGACTTCGCAGTCAAAGTTGTACGAATACGCAGTCAAAGTTGTACGAATACGCAGTCAAAGTTGTACGAATACGCAATCAAAGTTGTACGAAAACGCAGTCAAAGTTGTAC
Organism: Cichorium intybus; assembly: GCA_023525715.1. Classification (NCBI taxonomy): domain Eukaryota; kingdom Viridiplantae; phylum Streptophyta; class Magnoliopsida; order Asterales; family Asteraceae; genus Cichorium; species Cichorium intybus. The sequence continues at coordinate 95,256,088 of CM042010.1, read as the reverse complement.
GAATACGCAGTAAAAGTTGTACGAATACGCAGTCAAAGTTGTACGAATACGCAGTCAAAGTCGTACAGCAACGCAGTCAAAGTTGTACGAATACGCAGTCAAAGTTGTACGAATACGCAGTCAAAGTTGTACGACTACGCAGTCAAAGTTGTACGAATACGCAGTAAAAGTTGTACGAATACGCAGAAAATGTCGTTGACAAGACAAGACACTGCTCCCTATTACAGGACACTATAGAGTACCCTATGGACATGAGATTTCACTGCATGGACACTATACGGGCTCCCTTGGGCTGCGTTTTCCTCTAGATGGGCTGCGTTTTCCTCTAGATGGGCTGCGTTTTCCGTATGCAGAAAATGTCGTTGACTAGACAAGACACTGCTCCCTATTACAGGACACTGTAGAGTACCCTATGTACATGACATTTCACTGCATGGACACTATACGGGCTCCCATGGGCTGCATTTTCCTCTAGATGGGCTGCGAATTCCTCTAGATGGGCTGCGTTTTCCGTATGTAGAAAATGTCGTTGACAAGACAAGATACTGCTCCCTATTACAGGACACTGCAGAGTACCATATGGACATGACATTTCACTGCATTTCGCAGTCAAACCCACTTATTTCGTAGTCAAACTAACACATGCGATTTCCCTAATTTCTATATAAATAAATTTTTTCATGTCAAGTATCACATCTACACGATCAATCAAATTTAGTAATTTTTTTTTGTAAACATGTCTGGTCAATCTCAGAAGTTAAAACGGGTATTGGAAAAACGCAAGGCTCCTTCTACATCAACAATTCCACCTACTATTGATGATAGGATGCCAGAGGAAATGAAAAGAATTCTCCTTCACAGCGCCTCTGAAGTCGACAAACAAATTCAATCAATTGCTGAAGATACAAAATTCTTAGAGGGTCAACGGAGATTACTTGACGGTAAAAAAAGTTGGATAGCTTCAAAAAAACAAGAAGTAATAGAAGCTGAGAAATGGATTAAGTCAACCAAAGCAAACATTGATCGAGAGATGGATAATGTATTGTCACTTGGTCAAGAAATTACTGAAAAAAAAGTTTTGGGTAGCTAATATGAAAAAAAACTATCCATATGAGTTTCCTGAGTGGCAAATTAAAGATTAATTTTTCTATTTTGTATTATCAAATATATTTTCTTAAGTATGAATTTCGTAGGTATTAATTATTTCTATTTCAAGGTTGGTATTTAGGGTCTCAGTAGTCATTTGTCGCTTATTGTTTGTATCTCAGTACTTATTGTTTGTATTACGTTATGTATCTCAGTACTCTATATATCTTTATATTTAATGGTCACATCAACCCCCTCCCCTATATTATTATTTCCTACCTACCAACCCATTCTAAATGTTCTATATATACACCTTATTTCACCTTAACATTCTTCACACCAAACCATTATCACTCATCGAAAATATCGTAGCCCAAATATGTCTGCTTCATCCTCAGACCGACAAGGAAAACCTTGGCTCATGCCTGAAGACCTTAGAAAACTAGTTACACAGAAAGAAGAGGAGATTGAATCTTAAAACAAATCTATTAGGCAGCAAAAAAAACAGTTGGATGAAATGCAGGAAGAGGTTGTCAAAAAAATAAAATGGGTCAAAAAGACACAACAAGATATCAAACAAGCAACTATCTGGGTGCAAAAACAAAAGAAGGCTGTTGAACAGGGCGACCTGGAGCTGCAAATTAAGGTCAAGGAAATGAAAAGGAAAAACAATTGGGTGATTGCAGAGAAAAAAAATATCATCTTAATTCCCAGATTTATGTGATAGTAATTAGACGTATTGCGTATGTTTCTCATGTTTCTATTATCATGTAACCTCTTGATTAGGATGTGCTTTTATAATATTTGTCTTTGTTTTTATTTAATATCAGTACTAAATATTACTATATAAACGTTAGCGACAACCTTCTTTAGACCTTCAAATGTAAATCTTTCCGACATCAAATAATTTGGTTAATCATGTTTGTGAACACATCTACTAATACACTTCACGTTAAAAAAAATTCAAGTAAATCGGAGTTCGTATGGAGAAACTACGACAGTTCAAAGTTGGACAAAAAAATAATTAAACGTTACCGACAACCTTCTTTAGACCTTCAAAAAGTAAATCTTTCCGACATCAAATAATTTGGTTAATCATGTTTTTGAACACATCTACTAATACACTTCACGTTAAAAAAAATTCAAGTAAATTGGAGTTCGTATGGAGAAACTACGGCCGTTCAAAGTTGGACAAAAAATAAATAAACGTTACCGACAACCTTCTTTAGACCTTCAAAAAGTAAATCTTTCCGACATCAAATAATTTGGTTAATCAAGTTTTTGAACACATCTAGTAATACACTTCTCGTTAAAAAAAATTTCAACTAAATCGGAGTTCGTATGAACAAACAACGAGGGTTCGAAGTTGGATAAATAATTAATAAACTTTACTGACAACCTTGTTTAGAGGTTCAAAACGAACACTTTCCGACATCAAAAAAAAATTTTAATCATGTTTGTGAACACATCTACTGATACACTTCACGTTAAAAAAACTTCAATTCAATCCGAGTTCGTATGAACAAATGACGAGTGTTCAAAGTTGGACAAAAATTATAACTAAACTCATCAGCCACCAAGAACCTCAAGAACATGTGGGAGGAAAAAGGAGGAAAATGCAGGGGAAGGGGAGGAAAACGCAGGGGAAGGAGAGCAAAACGCAGCCGCCGATGAGGGAGAGAAAAACGCAGGCGACGGGACGAAAACGCAGCCCTTGTCTGCGACCTGCGTTTTCGTTGGTTATTTTGAGGCAGTGTCCGATTTTTTGGCTATTTTGAGGAAAACCCCTAAGGGATTAGGCTATTTTAGTCATTTTCTCTATATTTAATAAATCGATATAACCTCATCAATACACAAGGCTGGGAGTTGGTGGAAGAGTAAAAGAAAAGCGTACCAACAATTCAATCCAAGTTCAAAACATCGGCCACTGTGATATATTTAAAATAAGAATAATATTTTTTTTGGGTAAAGAGGACGGTACCTCTGGCAAATTTTATTAATAAAAAGAATAAATACAATAAGAGGCTGGGGACTCCCCACCAAAGGAAAAAACAGAAAATCCATCGGGACAGGCCCCAAAGGACAACAACAAAGCTAAACTAGAAACAAAAACAGTACATGGAAACAGAAACATAACAATAACATAAAGGAAAACAACCTGCAGAAAACAAACCATACAAGAAGAGAAATATAGAAGCAAATAAGAGGTTTGTTAAGGGATGGTCCATATCCTTTTAGCCAAATTAACATTAGTGCAAGTTTTCACAGAAAGACTCAGCAGTCTACAACGGATATCATCCTTAATAGTATTCACGATTGCATGATACGATATTTTATTTTTTTTGAAGATTCGAAAATTTCTTTCCTGCCAAATGTGGTAAACTGCTCCAGCAAGCACAAGTCTTCTAATGATGGACCAAATGGTCTTAATCTTAGACACGGGTTTGAGTTGATTAATGATATCGGACCAGCTATCAGTGGGGACGGAGAGATTCATGACATGTTGAAGATCATGCCAAACCATAGAGGGGAAAGAACACTCGAAGAAAAGATGGGAAAGGGAATCAGCACAATCCCCGCAGAAGGCACGAATGAGATTGGAGTTAGTATCCCAGATTTTGATTTTATCATGAGTCTTAAGACGATTTTTAAGAGCAACCCAAAGAATGAATGCATGTCTAGGGATATTCTAGGAGAACCAAACCAGATGATACCAATCAACAGGCTGGTCATAGGACCGAATAGACTGCCAAACAGAACGTATAGAAAAATCAAAAAGAATACCGTCACTAGATCTCCATTGGAGTTTATCAGGAACGGATGGGGATAGAGGAGGGTTATGAGGAAGTAGATTAGGATGGGAGTCCCTCCATTGACCGGGCCGAACCCAAGATCCGTTGATGACAAGGTCAGCAACCTTACTATCAGGATTGAATCCCGCAGCCCTGATGGCACGGGCAGAAATGAATTTAGAGAGGGGACCAGCAGGATGCCAGTTATCGAACCAAGCGGATGTAGAGGACCCATCACCAATCTGGGAAACAATAAAATCTCTTATCTTACTTCGCATATCGAGGATGTTTCGCCAAGCAAAACCTGAACCGTATTTTTTGGGGGCATCCCAAAAGTTACGACCACAGAGACGGTAAGAATGGATCCACTTGACCCAAAAGGGAATCCTTCTTAGAGAGGATTCTCCAAACATGTGAAGCCATAAGTGCAACATTCCAAACAGCAAGATTACGGATTCCAAGTCCTCCATGTTCCTTAGGGAGACACACAGTTTTCCAGGAAACTTTTGCTTTACCACGTTTCAACTCACCATGGCACCAGAGGAAACCCCTCATGAGTTTCTCAATGTCTTTAGAAATAGATTTAGGAAGAATAAAAACATAAGCCCAATAGATTTGCATAAAAGAAAGAACAGAGAGAATAAGCTGAAGACGGCCAGCAAAGGAGAGAGTTTTGTTTTTCCAGTCATTAATCCTGCATTTGACTTTATCAACAAGTCCTTTACAGTCCTTGTGGGCAAGACAGGTGGTGATAAGAGGGATGCCAAGGTATCGGACAGGGAAAGATCCCTCATGGAATCCCACCATTTGGTCAATCGCAGCCCTAGTAGTATCACCAACATTGCAATAAAAGGCTTCGCTTTTCGCAACATTAGGATGGAGCCCAGAAACCCCAGAGAATTCAGCAAGGGAATCACATATGATGCTTACCGAAGATCTATCCCCATGAGAGAAGAGGAGAAGATCATCGGCAAAGCATAGATGTGTGATATTCTGCTCCTCACATTGACGGTGGAATTTAAACGAATCGGATTCAGATATTTTTCTCTTGATCATAAGGTTAAGAACCTCCATAACAAGAGTGAAGAGATAGGGAGAGAGAGGGTCACCTTGGCGTAGGCCCCGATTTCCGTCGAAAAAACCATGTATGTTACCATTGATACTAACTGAGTAAGCCGTAGTAGAAACACATGTCATGATCCAGTCAATCATACGATCGGGGAAACCAAATCCAAACAAGATGGAGCGAAGAAAAGACCAGTCCAAATAAGAATAATATTAACAAAAGATTTGGTGTAAATTACAGTTTTAGTCCCTGTGGTTGGCAGCTTTTTACACTAACAGTCATCTTTTTCAAATCCCACATCCACGGTCCTTAGAGTGGCAAACAATTACAGATTTGGTCCCTACAGTAGCCAAATAATAACAGATGTGGTCTGGGTCCAAGTGAAAATACCAAAATACCCTTTTCCATTTCTTATTTATTTATTTTTTAATTTATTATTACTTAACTAATTAAAAAGAAATGAAAAATACCCCCACCCACCCGGTCTCTCTCTCTCTCTCTCTCTCTCTCTCTCTCTCTCTCTCTCTCTCTCTCTCTCTCCTGAACGTGATTCAACCACAGCACAGCAAAACCTGCAATTTGATCTTCATTTTCCCCAAAATTGGGTCTGTTCGATGATCATTATGTTCCATGAGACAGTATCTTTATAAGTTATCAACTCAAAGAACTTTGTAGCATAATCAAAAGCCTCACATTTTACATAGAAATCAAGGATGGAATTCTGTAATATCGTATCTAAAGAAACCCCATTTCTCAAAATCCACCCAAGAATTGTTTTACCCATGTTCAGTTCATTTGTACTTGCACAACACTTCAAAACACTCGAAAATGTGAACTGAATTTAGAGTAATATGTTCTTTTTGCATCTGGCTAAATAAACTGAAGGCCATTTTGTGTGATCCAATTCGAGAAAATACAGAAATAAGGATAGTTCAAGACCGCACATCTCTCACGGGAATTTCATCGAACGGTTGGTGGGCAAATGTTAGATTACTGGATTTCACATACGAACAGAATGAAGGTGGATCAATGGTGTTCCAGGCAATAGTGATGGTTTGTATCGTGGGTTCTTGTTTGATGCTAGAGCTCGATGCTTCACCTTAATGGAGGTCTGCAATTAGGGGCGGACATAGGGGGTGGCTGGGATAGCAAGTGCTACCCCTCAAATTTTTTGGTGTAGTGCAAAATTTTTGGAAAAATTTTTATCGTAGTGTAAATTTTTCGGTGTACTACCCCTAAACTATTGTGTGCTACCCCTGAGATTTTGTTCTGCGTCCGCCACTGTCTGCAATGGTGAAGTTTCTGTTGAAATATTAAGCTACACTTGGTATATAATAATTGTCGTTAAAACAAAAGATAGGAACATAATAATTGTCGTTAAAACAAAAGATGGGAACGCTTGGAGGTTAATGCAATTATTCATCCAAAAGTTGTAACCGTTACAAAAGGACCATCGTGATGTTCAAAATCTATCGTATAACCTCTATATATATATGCTCGTGTAATCTCTATGTAAGATGTTAACTGATTGTGATAATAAAACGTTTTTTGCTTTCCTGCACAACTTTTCCTTTTTTCTTCCTGTAACTTTTCTTCAATGTTTCCTCCAACAGTTTCCACGGCGTGATTAAGAATCGGAGGTGGTGGGTTTTTGTGGAGAGAGAGAGAGAGAGATCCGGGTAAGGGGTGGGGGGTGATTACCTTTTTTTAAAAAAATTAAATAAAGGAAAATTTTTTAAAAAAAAAAAGAAAAAGAAATTAAAAAAGGCAATTTAGTCTTTTCACAGGGTCAGGGACCAAATCTGCTATTTTTTTGCCACCACAGGGACCAAGAACGTGTGATTTTAAAAGGATGACCAAAAGTGTAAAAAAGTGCCAACCACAAGGACCAAAACTGTAATTTACTCAAAGATTTGTTATTTTACTTTACATATAAAAACAAAAAACTCACAGCCAGTGGTCTCTGTCTGTCTACAGTGTCTAGTTTGCTATTTACGTTATTGCTCTGCCCACCATTACTTTTACCGAGCCTGTGAAATTATTAGCCTAAACAATAAAACAAAAGCTGTTTCTCCAAAATATAAATAACTTAAGCTAATTCCCCTTTCCAAATTTATTAGTGAAACTTCTCGGCTTTCCCTATATCTGGATTTCTCAATCACCCCCATTGTGTTGAGTTTCTTCGGATGTTTGAATGTTGAGGTATTATTTTCCTGCCATTCTTTGTTCTTCGTTTCTATTTGTTATCGCTTTTGCTTTTCATATATAGCTGCACTTCTATTAAAGCTTTGTTTGTTTTTGAATTGTTACTTGAGATCTAGTTTTGCGCTTTAGGTGGTGCCTCGTGATAAATATTGTTGACCATTTTTTCTAATTAGAGGGAAGAAGATATTGACCATTTTTTCTATTAAAGCTTTGTTTCTTTTTAAATTGTTACTTGAGATCTAGTGTTTTTTCAAGCTATGATGGTGTTATAGTGTTTCTATGTTGGCCTTTACACAGTTTTTGTCCACTGCTTCTTTTAATTATTTATGGTTTGTTTCAAGCTTTTTGTTAGATGAAAATGTAGTTAGTATCAGGTTGCATTTACAGGTTTAAGAAATTTCATTATATTTAATTAAAACTGTGTTTTTCGCTTAATAATATTGGCATTGGCATTTCATGCATGTTTTTCGTTCTTCATATCTTCATACTCACTTTCAGTTTAAATGTTTAAATCGGCAGGAGCATACACATGTACGCCGTGGTAGTAGTGGGAAGTTTGAGTCGTTTATGCATATCTCCTTTTATAGGGAGAAACGTACAGGACCAGTATGTTAGCAAGATGAATTTTTTAGACGTTGTTGTTATTGGAATGAGTTGCCTCGGAAGACTGCAATTGCAGGTAACTTTGTGTTAATTTTTAGTAAGTTTATTTTCTCGCCAAACTAGGCAGTAGGCATCAGTAGAGAAGAGTTTTGTTGATGCGGTTAAAATTGTTAATTGTTGCGGGTATCTAATCGCACCAAAAATACAGTGTGGTTTCCCAAACTGCATAAAAAATGACAAGAAATCCCGAAAGAACTTCTAAGTGATACATTCCAATCCCATATCTAATCACTACTCAAATCAGCATTTAAAAGACAACATTTAGCTATCTGCACATTTCCTGCGTCGCACGACATCAGCAGTGCATTTTTTAAGCCTGAATCTGCATATCTTTCATACCACACACACTTCTACAACTCATTTTACACTAGTTCTTGTTACCAGGACAAAACCCATCATTTAACAACTACATAATCACCCAATTCGTCCATATGAACATTAGGGTTTGCAATCAAATTCTAAACACCTATAAACATGCCAAACTCGTCAATTAAGTGCAAATACACATCATCAATCCCCATTACATCCATATTAGACCATATCAGGTCTAGAACAACAAGGGTTAAGAAACCCGTAACCCTAATTTCAGCCAAACATCAAATTAACGAAAAGAACTCGGATGTTTACCTCCTAAGCCGAGAGGGTTAGCACCAAGCACTTCAATTTCATGAATCTCTTGTAAAATCGAGTTCCTAAGCTCCAAAATCGCCCTAACTCCTGCTCCAGACGTTCTCTTTCGAAATAACCCCAAAACCACTGACATAAGACATTCAAATACGACTTATTAAGCCGGTTAGTCCGACTTTGCGTCGTAGGCATTCAGCCCTGCGTCGCAGAAAACATTTTGTGGACCATCTTTTCTCGTTTCTTATCCTTCTAAAATAAAAACATATGTACGTTACCTCTTTCCTTTTTACTAGTCGCGAAAACCACGGTAATGTATAACTACATTTTCGGGACCCGGTGTTACAAATTCTCCTCCTCTTAAAAGATTTCGTTCTCGGAATCTCTCAAGAAACGATTAAATATTTTTACATAATTTATCTCCATTCTAAGGCTCATACACATCAAATATTTTTTTATTATAATATTTTATTTAAGGCAAAATTACACTGTAGCCCCATAAAGTCTTGGTTGCTGGTCGATTTGGTCCCTAAATTATTTTTTTTTTGCGTTATGAGGGCTTGACCCATTATACTGGGTTGCCCCGAATCCAGCTGGATATTCATAGCTTGCGTGGCAGTCGCTGTGCTGATGTCATCTCTCCCACGTCATTGGAACTGGCAACTTGTTACTGTGGTGTGTGGGGAGCAAGTTTAACCGGGTAAACCCGGTATAAAATCGAAGGCTCGTATTGTCACACCCCAAAACCGTATTGGCGGAATAGTTTAAGGGTGGATGACTTCATGAACAATATCATAACAAGGTTAAACAATAGTGAATTCCAAGCACACAACCATCATTAATCAATTGCAAATGTTACAAAGTTTAATTGTTTCATGTTTCAAATACAATTGAAATGATATCAAAAATAGACAGAAAACGACGTCGTAACGTCCCTTCTTGTAGCGCCTGAATTTACCTTAACAATTTCCTGAGAATACAAGTAGTTGAAAAAGTGTCAACAATTAAGTTGGTGAGTTCATAAGATTTTGCGTAAGAAATGTCCTTTGTTTGTAAGCAATAGTGTTGAAAACCAAGAAAATCCAATATTTTCTCATAAAATGTCCAAGTCTTTAAATTCCAAAGACTAAAATGTAATACGTAAATTGTAGTGTGAAATTCTTTAGAAATGTATTTTTCCACGTAAACAATTTATAAAAATAATAAGTTGATTATTTTCCCATGTGAGATACCCTATAACCATACTGTGACTAGTTGGCCTGCTGCGACGTTCTTCAGGCGTCGAAATGTTAGACATTTGGACACCTCAGACCTGCCGGTCAAGCTGTAGCTAGCAGCTCAGGTGCAGGGTTGTCAAGCCCCGTATAGATCTATACTCAAATATCGCGCTCTCTTACCGAGACTCTGGTTATAAAAGTTCAGGACTTATAGTAGGTACTTATAAAAGTACTGTGAAGATTCAACTCACAAAAATGTATGTATTCCAATCAATTTGTTTACGTACGATTTGTATATAAAAACTCTTGTAATCGTCCATTATCATTTTTTCCATGATAATATAGTATTGTTTAATAATTATATAATTTTATATAATTATTTTTGTCATGTTCAAACGTCATAATAACATTGTGTTCATAAACTATTCCAATAATAGTCTATTTTTAGTATTTCGTCGTAATAATCATATTTTTGTGAATAATAACGAAGTAACTTATTCAAATGATTATAAATATCATCTTTTGAGGTATTTCTCACAAAAATGGTGTAATAACTTGATTATAACCATTTTTGCTAGAAAAATAGTGCTTGTATTTATAAAAACGTAGTTTTTACTAGTTTCCATTTTTATAACGTTTTTACCCAAGATCTAGTATTTTTGTACACTTTATTTGTAGTTTTGTAACTTTTACACCACTTAATATGTCAAAGTGTTCATAATACATGGATCTATTCATATTTTATGCCAAGTTCATCTTTATAACATTTTTGTCCAAGAACTAACATTTTTACATACTTTATTTATAGTTTGGAAACTTTTACACTAACATTATATATCATTATGATCATCATACATAGCAATATCCATAAATCATATCAAGAACATTTTTACACAACAACTAGTTTTATAAGTTTGTGTAAATCATCATTTATAGCATTTTAACACATATGAACTTGAATAAAACAACATTTATAGCAATTAAACTTGTATTCTCCCCCAAAAAGGTTAGAAAATATGAAAATGAAGGGTATGAATTCACCTTGAGTGGTAGATCTTAAGGTTTCTTGGTAGAAGATTGAAGAGTTTGGTTCTAGGACCCGGAGGACTCTTGGACAAAACTATTATCCAATGGATTTTCGTGAGTATGTGTGTGTAAAAGAGTAAATGAAGGTATTTAGAACTTAAATCACTAGATGATCATAACTTACCAAGAAAGCTTGCAAGATCCTTGAAGATGATGAAGATTGGAGCTCAAAGACCCTTGGACAAAGCTATTATCCAATGCATTTTGATGGATGTTAGTGTGTGTAAAAGGTGTAAAACTTGTGTTATGTTGTTTAGAATCAAAAGATGGATGAGGCTTACCACTTAATCTTGTGAAAAGAACTTGGAATTGAAACTTGAAGATGATGATGGTGGTGGCGGTTTGAGCCGAGAGCAAGAGGGGGAGAGAGTGAGCCGTGAGTGATGAGAGGAAGAGAGAAGAGAGGAGTGGTGTGATTTGATTCAAATGAAAGTGATCATATCTTGCATGGTTTTGATTAGATTTTAGTTTGATTTCTTTTGCATTTTTAAATTCCTAGACCTTATCATATCTAGATCTTGCATAGTAGCCTTGGATTTGCATGGGGAGAGGTGTGTTCAGCCGATTGGGGGGGGGGGGGGGTAGGGGGGGTGGTGTGAGTTAGTTTTTATAAAATAGCAATGTACTTATATATAATGTGTGATTTTTATAAAATAGTAAGACGTTTTAGTGAAATTTTGTGAGATTTTGACGAAACGAAGTTCTAAATAATTATTCTGTATAAAAACATTGCCAAACATTTATTTTGATTGAAATATAATTCGTTGGGTGTCGAAATACGCGTTTAAGCGCAGTATTCTTCCGATTTCGCGATTTTTGACGTTTTACCGGAAATTGTTTTTAGCTTTGAAATTAAATACTAGATATTATTACGTTACTTATCATATGAATTGTTATTTCATATTTGATGTTTAAGGCACCTCATTTTGTATTTTGAGTCCAAACCCTGTGTACATTTATCTGTTCACAGCGGTTTAATGGTTGTAACTTTCACATACGGACTCCGTTTTTGACGTTCTATATATCCACAGTTTCGTATTTACGAGTAGATCGTTTTATTAACATTATTATTCTCAAAATAATAATTGTACGATTATCGAATTTTTACGCTATAGTAGATTAACGTACGCTTCGTTTGATTTAGCATATGTAATACTATAATATTAATGATTCATCGCAAAAGTTATGGAAAATAACTTTTCAACATATAGATTAATGTACGCTTCGTTTGACTACAGTTGACTTTTGTTGACCAAAATTTACAATTGTCACATCATCTACCCGTTAGAGAGAATTTCGTCCCGAAATTTAGCTCTTGAGTGGATCCTCAAGGGTTTGGGAAGAGATGTGGATACTTCTGCTTCATCTGGTCTTCACACTCCCAAGTAAACTCAGGTCCACGCTTGGCACTCCAACGGACCTTAACTATTGGTATGCGGCTCTGTTTCGTCCTCTTGATCTCTCTGTCCATGATCTCTACGGGTTCTTCCACGAAATGGAGTTTCTCGTTCACCTCGATCTCATCGAGTGTAATAACAAGAGTCTCATCGGACAGGCATTTCTTTAAGTTGGATACGTGAAAGGTGGGATGGACATTGCTGAGCTCCTGCGGTAGTTGAAGTTTGTAGGCTACTGGGCCGATCCTAGCAAGGATCTCGAAGGGCCCAATGTATCTGGGGTTCAGCTTCCCACGCTTTCCAAAGCGTATCATTCCTTTCCATGGCGAGACCTTCAACAACACTCGGTCACCAACCTGGAATTCCAAGGGCTTGCGTCGCTTATCTGCATAGCTCTTTTGTCGATCACGAGATGCTTTCAATCGTTCACGGATCTGAACGATTTTCTCCGTTGTCTCTCGTATGATCTCTGGACCAGTGAGAGTGCTGTTAGGTACTTGACCTCTGGCTAGTTGAGTATCACCCACTTCAGCCCAGCACAGAGGGGATCTGCACTTGCGTCCATATAAAGCTTCAAATGGGGCAACTTTGATGCTAGTGTGGTAGCTGTTGTTGTATGAAAACTCAATGAGTGGTAAGTGGGTGTCCTATGCCTTGCCGAAGTCTATCACACAAGCTCTCAACATGTCTTCCAGCGTTTGAATGGTTCTTTCACTTTGCCCGTCCGTCTGTGGATGGTACGCTGTACTCATGTCAAGTTTGGTTCCCAAGGCTTTTTGCAATAATTGCCAAAATCGTGAAGTGAATCGACTATCTCTATCTGAGATGATCGAAATTGGCGCACCATGCAACCGTACTATTTCTTTGATGTACGTCCTCGTAAGTTTCTCCATCTTGTCGGTCTCCTTGATTGGCAGGAAGTGAGCGGATTTAGTTAACCTATCGACGATTACCCAAATGGTGTCTAACCCACTAGTTGTCTTTGGTAATTTGGTTATGAAGTCCATGGTTATCCGCTCCCACTTCCATTCGGGTATTTCTGGTTGTTGTAGCAGACCCGAGGGCTTTTGATATTCTACTTTAACCTTGGCGCAAGTCAGGCACTTGCCCACGTAAGTAGCAATTTCTGCCTTCATGTTTGGTCACCAATACAGTTTCTTGAGGTCCAGGTACATCTTGTCGGACCCATGGTGAATGGAGTATCTAGTTTTGTGAGCCTCATTCATGATAATGTCTCTGTATCCGCCGAACCTCGGGGTCCAAATTCGGTTCATGAGGTAACGAGCTCCGTCTTCCTTAACTTCGAGGTTTTTATCCATCCCTCGCAAGACTTCATTCGTGACATTCTCAGATTTTAAGGCTTCTAGTTGTGCCTCCTTGATCTGAGTGGACAAATGGGAATGGATTGTTATCGACAAAGACTTTACTCGGCGGCCCGAGTACTCCTTCCGACTAAGGGCATCTGCCACCACGTTGGCCTTTCCTGGATGATAACGAATTTCGCATTCGTAATCACTTAGTAGCTCTACCCATCGTCGTTGTCTCATATTGAGTTCTTTTTGGTTAAGGATATGCTGGAGACTCTTATGGTCGGTGAATACCGTACACTCTGTGCCGTACAGGTAGTGTCTCCAGATCTTCAATGCGAACACTACTGCTCCCAACTCGAGGTCATGTGTAGTGTAGTTTACCTCGTGAGTTTTAAGTTGTCTTGAAGCGTAGGCAATGACTTTTCCTCTCTGCATGAGTACACAACCCAGACCCTGTTCGATGCATCGCAATAGACCACAAAGTCTTCTGTTCCTTCTGGAAGGGACAGGAGAGGACCGCTGCACAAAGCTTTCTTTAGGGTCTGGAAGGCGGCGTCTTGTTTATCTCCCCACTTGAATGTCACACCCTTCTGTGTCAGGGCAGTAAGTGGCTTCGCTATTTTGGAGAAATTCTGTATGAATCTTCGGTAATAGCCAGCAAGGCCCAAAAACTGGCGGATTTCTGTCGGAGTTCTTGGTGCTTCCCAGTTTTCGATGGCTTTGATTTTGGAGGGATCCACATGTATCCCTTCTTTGCTGACTACGTGGCCTAGAAAGTCCACTTTTCGAAGCCAAAATTCGTATTTTGAAAATTTCGCATACAGCTTCTCTGCTCTTAATGTCTCCAAAACTTGTCGTAAGTGTTGACTATGTTCCTCCTTACTTCGTGAATAGATAGGTAAGGTCGGCATACGCGGTTCATCAGATCCATAAACACTGCGGGCGCATTAGTCAATCCGAAGGGCATCACGACGAATTCATAATGGCCGTAGCGGGTTCTGAATGCCGTTTTAGGAACGTCTTCTTCTTGGACTTTGAGTTGATGATACCCCGACCTTAGATCGATTTTTGAGAAGTAACTCGATCCTTGGAGTTGATCGAAAAGGTCGTCGATTCGGGGTAGCGGATACCGATTCTTGATAGTGAGCTTGTTCAATTCTCGATAATGCACATACGGAATGATCCATCATTCTTCTTTACGAACAAGACCGGCGCTCCCCAAGGTGAGAAGCTCGGCCTGATGAACCCTTTACTTAGCAGTTCGTTTAGTTGGCTGGATAATTCTTGCATTTCTGCCGGGGCTAATTGGTATGGCGCTTTTGATACCGGGGTGGCTCCTGGGATCAAATTGATTCTGAACTCGACTTGTCGTGCGGGTGGTACTCCTGGAAGGTCTTCTGGGAATACATCGGGAAAGTCGCAGACTTTGGGGATCTCTTTGATGTTCTTTACTTCTTTCTTCTCGTCAACAACGTGGGCTAGGAAGGCATGGTATCTTTTCTGTAGGTATTTTTGAGCTTTGATGCAGGACACGATTCGGAGGCTGGTACTGCGTTTATCGCCGTAGACAACAAGGGTATTGTCATCCGCCAGATGAAGTCAGATTCCTCGTTTGTAACACATGATGTCGGCATGATGAGGGATTAGCCAATCCATACCAACAATTACGTCAAAGCTTCCTATTTTAACATGAATTAAATCGATTTGGAAGGAGTGATCGTCCAGGGTAAGTGTACAGCCTATGTATATGTCGTTTGTGCTTTCTGTTTTGCCATTAGCCATTTCTACTGTAAATGTTTCATTGAGTGGTTGAGGTTTTTGTTTTAGTAAGTATTTAAACTTGTGGCTTACGAAACTCCTCTCCGCACCGCTATCGAATAGTATACAAGCATATGAATTATTGACGAGGAACGTACCGGTAACCACGGTAGGATCCTCTACCGCTTCCGCGCGTCCCATAGCTAGGACTCTTCTATTTCTCCCCACGTTCTTTGTCTTCGGGCAATCACGCTTAAAATGCCCCGTCTCACCACAACCATAGCAAGCTTGACTCACCCCAGCATTAGAGGCTTGGGTGGTTTGTGGAACTGGCGCCTTGCAGAAACGGGCGGTATGACCCTTTTTGTTACAGTTCGAGCAGTGCATTTCTCTACAGGCTCCGTTATGGTGGAAATTACACTTGTTGCACTTGGGTAGTGTCCCATTATACTGTTTGGTTGCTGTTGGGATTGTCGGGACAGTGGCTGCACGGACTGCCACAATCTGTTGTCTCTTGGCATTTTATTGGTTAGGCTGATTCCTCCCCCTGTTCCAGGGTTTTCTTTTGTGGTCCTTCTCTCTTGGTTGATCAGTTTTGGAGGTCATGGTGCCCTGGCGAACTCCATGGTCGACTAATCGTTGGGCCAGTCGTTTTGCGCTGTTGAAAGTGGCGGGGCTTGCCGCTTCTACATTCCCCTGAATCAGAGGAGATAACCCCCAGATATAACGTTCCACTTTCACAGATTCTGGTGTGACCATAGTAGGGCAGAGGGTTGCCAAATCGTTGAATCAGTTCGTGTAGGAGGTCAGATCTGAACCTTTCATGGTAAGGTTCCACAGCTCTTGTTCTAGTTTTTGGATCTCCCCTCTGGGACAGTACTCTTACATTAGCATGGTCTTCAGTTCCTCCCAACTCATCGAGTTGGCCACGGGAAGTGTCAGAGCCTTAACATGGCCCTTCCACCAGGACATGGCCGTCTCAGCAAAGGTACAAGCGGCGAATTTGACTTTAAATTCCTCGGGGCAGGCGGAGATATCAAAGATTGATTCTGTTTTCTCAATCCATCTCGTGAGAGCAAGGACACCGCCAGTGCCATGGAAAGTCACTGGTTTGCAATTCGCGAAGTCCTTGTAAGTACATACTCGCGATTGGTTTGATGTTTCTCCATTTGTGGAGTCGTTGGTGCCATTTCTGCTCTCGTTGCCATTCGTCCTATTCGGGTTTATCTCAGCGATAGCAGCTGCTACTGCAGCAGTAACAGCGGCTTGGAAGGTAACTGAGTCTATCATGGGTGGCTTGGGAGTTGCGATCGGTGCGCGCCTTGCGTTTCTTTGACGGGGTGGCATATTTTTGCCACAAGGATTCAAGATTTGACATTGGTTAGTTTCTGTAAGGATTATTATAAGTATGTTGTCGTTAGGACATGGCGACTATATTTTAAGTTTATCTTTGTCTTTTTCTTTTCGTAAGTTGTAACCATAAACCACTATCAAACATACATATCAAATATTTGTACAACGTTTTATAAATAAACCACGTCATCATATTAATAATAATTTGTAGCGTTACATGATTTTTAAGATGGAAAATTTTGACCTTCGCAGAGGTCTACAATGCAAAATAAACGGGCGGCGTAACGACCCACAAAGAGTGTAATCACTTAATTGTAGGGTCGCGCCTACATATAAAGCGAGTAGCGTATAGCGCCTACTCGTAAAATCCCAGTCCATAACAAAATCTGAGCAGTAAAAGTACCACTCATGGTGATCTGGATCCCCCAGCTCTGCGTAGTGCATCCACCTGTGCCCTCAGATCGGCAACCTCTCGCTCGGCCTCCTCGGCCCTTCGCTCTATGTCTCGTATCCTTTCCTCAGACTCAGATATCCGTACAAAGGCCTCGCGAAACATCCCCATAGCTGTCCTTCCGTCCTCCTTAAGCGAGTCGACCCTCTCTGAAGTATGGTGATGAGCCTCGTCGATGCGTCGGACGCGTGCTGTGGTGACCTCAGTAGCGGCCCCCACATCCAGGACTTGGCTGGATGTCGCCCTGATCCGATCCTCCTGGCGACTAATACGCCCGATTGTGACCGGTAAGGCTCGGTCTGCGGAACCTCCCTCGCTGAGGTCGAAGAAGTCTCGGAGCATGCCATAAGGAGGAATCAGGCCTTGTTCGCGGCTCCACTAGCGTAGGCGCTCTGCCCATTCTGGCGTCGGGCCCTGAAGAGGTTCTTCTATTAGTAAGGGACGGTGGATGGGAAGTACACTCTTTCGAGGAGTACGCATCCATAACGGGCCACCAGGGTGACGGTATACCTGGAAGCTCGGCTATAGAGTCATAAAATACTCCTATAGTATTTTAAATTTTATGTTTAGTTCTTTTGGTTATTGGTAAGTGTTCGGACTTGTTGTTTACCACGACTATTACTAAGTATACGTTAATCATATCTTGGATCAATACAGTTGATCAGGCTCTATTTATCCAAGATATAATTACCAAAAGTACTTAGGCTTATTCGTAGTGTTCAACTCATCCAACCTCTTTTGTATGTTTTCGTTATGATGTCATTCTAGTATGTATGTATGTACTTATACTTTTTATAAAATTTTCGTTGTAATTTTAAAAGTATACTTGTACGAAAATGTTTTCGAGAGTTTTAGTCCCATTGTATTTATAGTTGTATATTTTTAAATGGATTAATATACTTAGTTCACTATAAACAATGCTCTGATACCAATCTGTCACACCCCAAAACCGTATTGGCGGAATAGTTTAAGGGTGGATGACTTCATGAACAATATCATAACAAGGTTAAACAATAGTGAATTCCAAGCACACAACCATCATTAATCAATTGCAAATGTTACAAAGTTTAATTGTTTCATGTTTCAAATACAATTGAAATGATATCAAAAATAGACAGAAAACGACGTCGTAACGTCCCTTCTTGTAGCGCCTGAATTTACCTTAACAATTTCCTGAGAATACAAGTAGTTGAAAAAGTGTCAACAATTAAGTTGGTGAGTTCATAAGATTTTGCGTAAGAAATGTCCTTTGTTTGTAAGCAATAGTGTTGAAAACCAAGAAAATCCAATATTTTCTCATAAAATGTCCAAGTCTTTAAATTCCAAAGACTAAAATGTAATACGTAAATTGTAGTGTGAAATTCTTTAGAAATGTATTTTTCCACGTAAACAATTTATAAAAATAATAAGTTGATTATTTTCCCATGTGAGATACCCTATAACCATACTGTGACTAGTTGGCCTGCTGCGACGTTCTTCAGGCGTCGGAATGTTAGACATTTGGACACCTCAGACCTGCCGGTCAAACTGTAGCTAGCAGCTCAGGTGCGGCGTTGTCAAGCCCCGTATAGATCTATACTCAAATATCGCGCTCTCTTACCGAGACTCTGGTTATAAAAGTTCAGGACTTATAGTAGGTACTTATAAAAGTACTGTGAAGATTCAACTCACAAAAATGTATGTATTTCAATCAACTTGTTTACGTACGATTTGTATATAAAAACTCTTGTAATCGTCCATTATCATTTTTTCCATGATAATATAGTATTGTTTAATAATTATATAATTTTATATAATTATTTTTGTCATGTTCAAACGTCATAATAACATTGTGTTCATAAACTATTCCAATAATAGTCTATTTTTAGTATTTCGTCGTAATAATCATATTTTTGTGAATAATAACGAAGTAACTTAATCAAATGATTATAAATATCATCTTTTGAGGTATTTCTCACAAAAATGGTGAGTTCATACCCCTCATTTTCATATTTTCTAACCTTTTTGGGGGAGAATACAAGTTTAATTATTATAAATGTTGTTTTATTCAAGTTCATATGTGTTAAAATGCTATAAATAATGATTTACACAAATTTATAAAACAAGTTGTTGTGTAAAAACGCTCTTGATATGATTTATGGATATTGCTATGTATGATGATCATAATGATATATAATGTTAGTGTAAAAGTTTCCAAACTATAAATAAAGTGTGTAAAAATGTTAGTTCTTGGACAAAAATGTTATAAAGATGAAAAGTAGAAATTGTGTAAAGATGAACTTGGCATAAAATATGAATAGATCCATGTATTATGAACACTTTGACATATTAAGTTGTGTAAAAGTTACAAAACTACAAATAAAGTGTACAAAATTCTAGATCTCGGATACAAACGCTGTAAAAACGAAAACTAGTAAAAACTATGTTTTTATAAATAAAAGCACTATTTTCTAGCAAAAATGGTTATAATCAAGTTATTACACTATTTTTGAGAGAAATATCTCAAAAGATGATATTTATAATCTTTTGAATAAGTTACTTCATTATTATTCACAAATATATGATTATTACGACGAAATACTAAAAATAGACTATTATTGGAATAGTTTATGAACACAAGGTTATTATGACGTTTGAACATGGCAAAAATAATTATATAAAATTATATAATTATTAAACAATACTATATTATCATGGAAAAAATGATAATGGATGATTACAAGAGTTTCTATATACAAATTTTACGTATACAAGTTGATTGGAATACATACATTTTTGTGAGATGAATATTCACAGTACTTTTATAAGTACCTACTATAAGTCCTGAACTTTTATAACCAGAGTCTCGGTAAGAGAGCGCGATATTTGAGTATAGATCTATACGGGGCTTGACAACCCTGCACCTGAGCTGCTAGCTACAGCTTGACCGGCAGGTCTGAGGTGTCCAAATGTCTAACATTCTGACGCCTGAAGAACGTCGCAGCAGGCCAACTAGTCACAGTATGGTTATAGGGTATCTCACATGGGAAAATAATCAACTTATTATTATTTTTATGAATTGTTTACGTAGAAAAATACATTTCTAAGGAATTTCACACTACAGTTTACATATTACATTTTAGTTTTTGGGATTTAAAGACTTGGACATTTTATGAGAAAATATTAGATTTTCTTGGCTTTCAACACTATTGCTTACAAACAAAGGACATTTCTTACGCAAAATCTTATGAACTCACCAACTTAATTGTTGACACTTTTTCAACTACTTGTATTCTCAGGAAACTAAAAAGGTAAACCACAAGCTTGGTTGAAGGGACGTTACGACGTCATTTTGCATATTTTTGTTATCATTTGTAATTGTAATCGAAACATGATACATTGAACTATGTAACCTTTACAATTATTTATGATGGTTGTGTTGTTTGGTATCACTATAATTCAACTTTGTTATGATATTGTCCATGAAGTCATCCACCCTCGAACGTTTCCGCCATTACGGTTTGGGGGTGTGACAGATTGGTATCAGAGCATTGTTTATAGTGAACTAAGTATATCAATCCATTTAAAGATATACAACTATAAATACAATGGGACTAAAACTCTCAAAAACATTTTTTCGTACAAATATACTTTTAAAATTACAATGATAGTTGTTATAAAAGTATAAGTACATACATACATACTAGAACGATATCATAACGAAAACATACAAAAGTAGTAAGATGAGTTGAACACTACGGATAGGCCTAAGTGTTTTGGTAATTATATCTTGGATAAATAGAGCCTGATCAACTGTATTGGTCCAAGATATGATTAACGTATACTTAGGAATAGTCGTGGTGAACAACAAGTCCGAACACTTACCAATAACCAAATAAGATATAAAATACTATAGGAGTATTTTATGACGCTATAGAACTAAACATGAAGTTAAAATACTATAAGGGTATTTTGTGTACATTACTTAATCATATATAAGTGTATTTAAGAATCCCCTTTATTTACTTCTTACACCCCAATCCTCATACAGACACCATGGCAGGATTTCATTTGCCAGGAGACCCTTATTTCCCCGAGGAGGGAAATGGAGGATGGCTCAACGAGGAGCCGGAGGAGGAACCAGAAGAGGAAGTTTCGGAAGAAGAAGACCAATGGGAAGATGAAGATTCTGATGACAGGTCTGAGGTCATCAACCCACGCTACCCAGTCCGCGACATACATGCCCCACCACCACCGCCGACATTCCAGGTATATCGCCACCCTGGTGGCCCGTTATGGATGCGTACACCTCGAAAGAGGGTACTTCCCATCCACCGCCCCTTACTAATAGAAGAACCTCTTCAGGACCCGACGCCAGAGTGGGCAGAGCATCTACGCCGCTGGAGCCGCGAGCAGGGCTTGCGACCCCCGCATGGCATGCCCCACGACTACTTCGACCTCAGCGGAGGGGGCTATGCAGACCGAGCCTTACCAGTCATGGTCGGACGCATCAGCCGTCAGGAGGAGCGGATTAGGGCAACCTCCAGTCAGGTCATGGACGTGGGAGCTACTGCCGAGGTCACTGCAGCACGCCTTCGACGCTTAGACGAGGCCCATGACCATACCTCCGGGCGAGTCGACTCGCTCGAGGAGGACGGACGGACAGCTATGGGGATGTTTCGCGAGGCCTTTGTACGGATATCTGAGTCCGAGGAAAGGATACGAGACATAGAGCGAAGGGCCGAGGAGGCCGAGCGAGAAGCTGCCGATATGAGGGCACAGGTGGATGCACTACGCAGAGCTGGGGGATCCAGATCACCATGAGTGGTACTTTTACTGCTCAGATTTTGTTATAGACTAGGATTTTACGAGTAGGCACTATACGCTACTCGCTTTATATGTAGGCGCGACCCTACAATTAAGTGATTACACTCTTTGTGGGTCGTTACGCCGCCCGTTTATTTTTGCATTGTAGACCTCTGCGAAGGTCAAATTTTCCATCTTAAAAATCATGTAACGCTACAAATTATTATTAATATGATGACATTGTTTATTTATAAAACGTTGTACAAATATTTGATATGTATGTTTGATACTGGTTTATGGTTACAACTTACGAAAAGAAAGAGACAAAGATAAACTTAAAATATAGTCGCCATGTCCTAACGAAAACATACTTATAATAATCCTTACAGAAACTAACCAACGTCAAATCTTGAATCCTTGTGGCAGAAATATGCCACCCCGTCGAAGAAACGCTAGGCGCGCACCGATCGCAACTCCCGAGCCACCCATGATGGACTCAGCTATCGCTCAGATAAACTCGAATGAGACGAATGGCAACGGGAGCAGAAATGGCACCAACGACTCCATAAATGGAGAAACATCAAACCAATCACGAGTCTGTACTTACAAGGACTTCGCGAATTGCAAACCAGTGACTTTACATGGTACTGGTGGTGTCCTTGCTCTCATGAGATGGATTGAGAAGACTAAATCAATCTTTGATATCTCTGCATGCCCCGAAGAATTTAAAGTCAAATTCGCCGCTTGTACTTTTGCTGAGACGACCATGTCTTGGTGGAAGGGTCATGTTAAGACTCTGACACTTCCTGTGGCCAACTCAATGAGTTGGGAGGAACTGAAGACCATGCTGATGAAAGAATACTGTCCCAAAGGGGAGATCCAAAAACTAGAACAAGAGCTGTGGAACCTTACCATGAAAGGTTCAGATCTGACCTCCTACATGAACCGATTCAATGACCTGGCAACCCTCTGCCCTACTATGGTCACACCAGAATCTGTGAAAGTGGAACGTTATATCTAGGGGCTATCTCCTCTGATTCAGGGGAATGTAGAAGCGGCAAGCCCCGCCTCTTTCGACAGTGCTAAACGACTGGCCCAACGATTAGTCGACCATGGGGTTCGCCAGGGCACCATGACCTCTAAAACTGATCAACCAAGAGAGAAGGACCACAAAAGAAAACCCTGGAACAGGGGTAGGAATCAGCCTAACCAAGAAAGTGCCAAGAGACAACAGATTGTGGCAGTCCGTGCAGCCACTGTCCCGACTACCCCAACAGCAACCAAATAGTATAATGGGACACTACCTAAGTGCAACAAGTGTAATTTCCACCATACCGGAGCCTGTAGAGAAATGCACTGCTCGAACTGTAACAAAAAGGGTCATACCGCCCGTTTCTGCAAGGCGCCAGTTCCACAAACCACCCAAGCCTCTAATGCTGGGGTGAGTCAAGCTTGCTATGGTTGTGGTGAGACGGGGCATTTTAAGCGTGATTGCCCGATGACAAAGAACGTTGGGAGAAATGGAAGAGTCCTAGCTATGGGACGCGCGGAGGCGGTAGAGGATCCTACCGTGGTTACCGGTACGTTCCTCGTCAATAATTCATATGCTTGTATACTATTCGATAGCGGTGCGGAGAGAAGCTTCGTAAGCCACGAGTTTAAAAACTTACTAAAACAAAAACCTCAACCACTCAATGAAACATTCACAGTAGAAATGGCTAATGGCAAAACAGAAAGCACAAACAACATATACATAGGCTGTACACTTACTCTGGACGATCACTCCTTTCAAATCGACTTAATGCCTGTTAGAATAGGAAGCTTTGACGTGATTGTTGGTATGGATTGGCTAATCCCCCATCATGCCGACATCATGTGTTACGAACGAGGAATCCGACTTCATCTGCCGGATGACAAGACCCTTGTTGTCTACGGCGATAAACCCAGTACCATCCTCCGAATCGTGTCTTGCATCAAAGCTCGAAAATACCTACAGAAAAGATACCATGCCTTCCTAGCCCACGTTGTTGACGAGAAGAAAGAAGTAAAGAGCATCAAAGAGATCCCTGAAGTCTGCGACTTTCCCGACATATTCCCAGAAGACCTTCCAGGAGTACCACCCGCACGACAAGTCGAGTTCAGAATCAATTTGATCCTAGGAGCCACCCCGGTAGCAAAAGCGCCATACCGATTAGCCCCGGCAGAAATGCAAGAATTATTCAGCCAACTAAACGAACTGCTAAGTAAAGGGTTCATCAGGACGAGCTTCCCACCTTGGGGAGCGCCGGTCTTGTTCGTGAAGAAGAAGGATGGATCATTCCGTATGTGCATTGACTATCGGGAGTTGAACAAGCTCACCATCAAGAACCGATACCCGTTACCCCGAATTGACGACCTATTCGATCAACTCCAAGGATCGAGTTATTTCTCAAAAATCGATCTGACGTCGGGATATCACCAATTCAAGGTTCAAGAAGAAGATGTTCCTAAAACAGCATTCAGAAATCGCTACGGCCATTATGAATTCGTTGTGATGCCCTTCGGATTGACCAATGCGCCCGCAGTGTTCATGGATCTGATGAACCGCGTATGCCGACCTTACCTAGATAAATTCGTGATAGTGTTCATCGATGATATACTTATCTATTCACGAAGTAAGGAGGAACATAGTCAACACTTACGACAAGTTTTGGAGACATTAAGAGCAGAGAAGTTGTATGCGAAATTTTCGAAATGCGAATTTTGGCTTCGAAAAGTGGATTTCTAGGCCACGTAGTCAGCAAAGAAGGGATACATGTGGATCCCTCCAAAATCAAAGCCATCGAAAACTGGGAAGCACCAAGAACTCTGACAGAAATCCGCCAGTTTTGGGCCTTGCTGGCTATTACCGAAGATTCATACAGAATTTCTCCAAAATTGTGAAGCCACTTACTGCCCTGACACAGAAGGGTGTAACATTCAAGTAGGGAGATTAACAAGACGCTGCCTTCCAGACCCTAAAGAAAGCTTTGTGCAGCGCTCCTATTCTGTCCCTTCCAGAAGGAACAGAAGACTTTGTGGTCTATTGCGATGCATCGAACCAGGGTTTGGGCTGTATACTCATGCAGAGAGGAAAAGTCATTGCCTACGCTACAAGACAACTTAAAACTCACGAGGTCAACTACACTACACATGACCTCGAATTGGGAGCAGTAGTGTTCGCATTGAAGATCTGGAGACACTACCTGTACGGCACATAGTGTACGGTATTCACCGACCATAAGAGTCTCCAGCATATCCTCAACCAAAAAGAACTCAATATGAGACAACGACGATGGGTAGAGCTACTAAGTGATTACGAATGCGAAATTCGTTATCACCCAGGAAAGGCCAACGTGGTGGCAGATGCCCTTAGTCGGAAAGAGTACTCGGGCTGCCGGGTAAAGTCTCTGTCGATAACGATCCATTCCCATTTGTCCACTCAGATCAAGGAGGCGCAATTAGAAGCCTTAAAACCTGAGAATGTCGCGAATGAAGCCTTGCAAGGAATGGATAAAAACCTCGAAGTTAAGGAAGACGAAGCTCGTTACCTCATGAACCGAATTTGGACCCCAAGGTTCGGCGGATACAGAGACATTGTCATGAATGAGGCTCACAAAACTAGATACTCCATTCACCCTGGGTCTGACAAGATGTACCTGGACCTCAAGAAACTGTATTGGTGGCCAAACATGAAGGCAGAAATTGCTACTTACGTGGGCAAGTGCCTGACTTGCGCCAAGGTTAAAGTAGAATATCAAAAGCCCTCGGGTCTGCTGCAACAACCAGAAATACCCGAGTGGAAGTGGGAGCGGATAACTATGGACTTCATAACCAAACTACCAAAGACAACTGGTGGGTTAGACACCATATGGGTAATCGTCGATAGGTTAACCAAATCCGCTCACTTCCTGCCAATCAAGGAGACCGACAAGATGGAGAAACTTACCAGGACGTACATCAAGGAAATAGTACGATTGCACGGTGCACCAATTTCTATTATATCAGATAGAGATAGTCGGTTCACTTCACGATTTTGGAAATCATTGCAAAAAGCCTTGGGAACCAGGCTCGACATGAGTATAGCGTACCATGCACAGACGGACGGGAAAAGTGAAAGGACCATTCAAACGCTGGAAGACATGTTGAGAGCTTGTGTGATAGACTTTGGTAAGGCGTGGGACACCCTGTTACCGCTCATTGAGTTTTCATAAAACAACAGCTACCACACTAGCATCAAGGTTGCTCCATTCGAAGCTTTATATGGACGCAAGTGCAGATCCCCTCTGTGCTGGGCCGAAGTGGGTGATACTAAACTAGCCAGGGGTCAAGTACCTAACAGTACTCTCACTGGTCCGGAGATCATACGAGAGACAACGGAGAAAATCGTTCAGATTCGTGAACGATTGAAAGCATCACGTGACCGACAAAAGAGCTATGTAGATAAGCGACGCAAGCCCTTGGAATTCCAGGTTGGTGACCGAGTGTTGTTGAAGGTCTCGCCATGGAAAGGAATGATACGCTTTGGAAAGCATGGGAAACTGAACCCCAGATACATTGGGCCCTTTGAGATCCTTGCTAGGATCGGCCCAGTAGCCTACAAACTTCAACTACCGCAGGAGCTCAGCAATGTCCATCCCACCTTTCACGTATCCAACTTAAAGAAATGCCTGTCCGATGAGACTCTTGTCATACCGCTCGACGAGATCGAGGTGAACGAGATCCTTTATTTTGTGGAGGAACCCGTAGAGATCATGGTCAGAGAGATCAAGAGGACGAAACAGAGCCACATACCGATAGTTATGGTCCGTTGGAGTGCAAAGCGTGAACCTGAATTTACTTGGGAGCGTGAAGACCAGATGAAGCAGAAGTACCCACATCTCTTCCCAAACCCTTGAGGATCCACTCAAGAGCTAAATTTCGGGACGAAATTCTCTCTAACGGGTAGATGATGTGACAATTGTAAATTTTGGTCAACAAAAGTCAACTGTAGTCAAACGAAACGTACGTTAATCTATATATTGAAAAGTTATTTTCCATAACTTTTGCGATGAATTATTAATATTATAGTATTACGTATGCTAAATCAAACAATTAACGATTAAAAGTCGAAAATACGGACAGCAAACTACTGTAGCGTAAAAAATCGATAATCGTACAATTATTATTTTGAGAATAATAATATTCATAAAACGATCTACTCGTAAATACGAACCTGTGGATATATAGAACGTCGAAAACGGAGTTCGTATGTGGAAGTTACAACCATTAAATCGCTGTGAACGGATAAATGTACACAGGGTTTGGACTCAAAATACAAAATGTGGTGCCTTAAACATCAAATATGAAATAACAATTCATATGATAAGTAACGTAATAATATCTAGTATTTAATTTCAAAGCTAAAAACAATTTCCGGTAAAACGTCAAAAATCGCGAAAACGGAAGAATACTGCGCTTAAACGCGTATTTCGATATCCAACGAGCTATAATTCAATCAAAATAAATGTTTGACAATGTTTTTATGCAAAATAATTATTTAGAACTTCGTTTCGTCAAAAACGCACAAAATTTCACTAAAACGACTTACTATTTTATAAAAATCACTTATTTTTATAAAGTATGTTGCTATTTTATAAAAATTAACCCACCCCACCCCCCTACCCCCCATCGGCTGGACCATGAGCAAAAATATCAATTCTCAAATCATATAGGTACTATTCACAATCTAGGGAAAATTGAAAGCCTAGAATTTTATATTAAGGAAAATCAAGATCAAATATACCAAAAGGAACCATACCATCTCATTTGAACCAAGTCACCAACACACTCACTTCTCTCTTCCTCTCCTCACTCTCGGCTCACTCTCTCCCTCTCTTCTTCTCTTCCAAAACCGCCACCATCACCATCTTCTTCAAGCTTCATTTCCAAGCTCTTTTTACAAGTTCAAGTGGTAAGCTTCATTCATCTTTTGATTCTAATCTATATAACATAAGTTTTACACCATTTACACACACTAACATCTATGAAAAACCATTGGGTATTAGCATTGTCCAAGGGTCCTCCGAGCTCAAAGGCTTGGATCTTCATTCCTACCACCGATCTTCCAAGAAATACTTAGTTTTAAACCAAGCACGCTACAATGGTGAGTTCATACCCCTCATTTTTCATATTTTCTAACCTTTTTGGGGGAGAATACAAGTTTAATTACTATAAATGTTGTTTTATTCAAGTTCATATGTGTTAAAATGCTATAAATGATAGTTTACACAAATTTATAAAACTAGTTGTTGTGTAAAAATGCTCTTGATATGATTTATGGATATTTCTATGTATGATGATCATAATGATATATAATGTTAGTGTAAAAGTTTTCAAACTATAAATAAAGTGTGTAAAAAAGTTAGTTCTTGGACAAAAATGTTATAAAGATGAAAACTAGAAATTGTGTAAAGATGAACTTGGCATAAAATATGAATAGATCCATGTATTATGAACACTTTGACATATTAAGTTGTGTAAAAGTTACAAAACTACAAATAAAGTGTACAAAAATACTAGATCTCGGATAAAAACGTTGTAAAAACGAAAACTAGTAAAAACTATGTTTTTATAAATAAAAGCACTATTTTCTAGCAAAAATGGTTATAATCAAGTTATTACACCATTTTTGTGAGAAATATCTCAAAAGATGATATTTATAATCTTTTGAATAAGTTACTTCATTATTATTCACAAAAATATGATTATTACGA
The DNA here is from genome assembly GCA_023525715.1 of Cichorium intybus. NCBI lineage: Eukaryota > Viridiplantae > Streptophyta > Magnoliopsida > Asterales > Asteraceae > Cichorium > Cichorium intybus. Next base: position 95,227,522 of record CM042010.1, on the reverse strand, counting down.
CGAAATACTAAAAATAGACTATTATTAAAATAGTTTATGAACACAAGGTTATTATGACGTTTGAACATGACAAAAATAATTATATAAAATTATATAATTATTAAACAATACTATATTATCATGGAAAAAATGATAATGGATGATTACAAGAGTTTCTATATACAAATTTTACGTATACAAGTTGATTGGAATACATACATTTTTGTGAGATGAATCTTCACAAAACTTTTATAAGTACCTACTATAAGTCCTGAACTTTTATAACCAGAGTCTCGGCAAGAGAGCGCGATATTTGAGTATAGATCTATACGGGGCTTGACAACCCTGCACCTGAGCTGCTAGCTACAGCTTGACCGGCAGGTCTGAGGTGTCCAAATGTCTAACATTCCGACGCCTGAAGAACGTCGCAGCAGGCCAACTAGTCACAGTATGGTTATAGGGTATCTCACATGGGAAAATAATCAACTTATTATTATTTTTATGAATTGTTTACGTAGAAAAATACATTTCTAAGGAATTTCACACTACAGTTTACATATTACATTTTAGTCTTTGGGATTTAAAGACTTGGACATTTTATGAGAAAATATTGGATTTTCTTGGCTTTCAACACTATTGCTTACAATCAAAGGACATTTCTTACGCAAAATCTTATGAACTCACCAACTTAATTGTTGACACTTTTTCAACTACTTGTATTCTCAGGAAACTAAAAAGGTAAACCACAAGCTTGGTTGAAGGGACGTTACGACGTCATTTTGCATATTTTTGTTATCATTTGTAATTGTAATCGAAACATGATACATTGAACTATGTAACCTTTACAATTATTTATAATGGTTGTGTTGTTTGGTGTCACTATAATTCAACTTTGTTATGATATTGTCCATGAAGTCATCCACCCTCGAACATTTCCGCCATTACGGTTTGGGGGTGTGACAAAATGTTTCTGAGAATCCATTTTCCACTGCATCACACATACTCCCAAATTTGAAGCAAGCCCTTGACCATGTTTTAGGATTCTTGTCCACCAAAAATTCAGGTGCTGCATTGAAGTGTGGTTTAGTTGTTGCCTTACTAGCTTTCCAAAACAGGATTTGTAACACCAAGATACTTTTTATATGTAAATATAATTAAAAAGGGTAATTTGGTCTTTTGGACAGAAAAGGATTTGGTTTGTAATAATATTTTGAGTTTTGGACTTAAAATGTTATAAATATAAGTTTCTGTCATAAAATTTGACAAGTGTGGCAGAAGTTTAAGAAATGGAACTCCAGGGGCTAAACTGTAAATTCTGGAGGTATAAATAGGGGAAAAGTTCTCCCACATGTGCAGAAGAATTGAGAAGCATCGGGAGAGGGTTTCCTTATACGATTTCTGCAGAAACTTGGAAGTTTTCTTGAAGATCAAAGCTAGAAATTTGATTTTAGGCTTTGAATTGAAGTTATCAAGATCAAAGGTTAGTAATTGTCTCCTAGTCAAGTTCTTGAACTTGTTTCTTCACGGGAGGAACTGGAAATCTATTTCCAGTAATGATCTAATATGATTTATATGATTTCTGGGTTTCAAACATGTTTACAAGTTAAGAACATAACTCAAGAATATGAAAGTATGTTGCTATTGTTGAAATTTGGGACTTCGCTCAAGAACCCTAGATTATGAGTTCTTATGGTCAAGCTTGATTTTAAATTGTTTTGTTAAGTCCTAAAGATCACCTAGGATGTATTAAGACATTCCTAAGTGGTTGTTTTCAAAGAAATTGCATTTTTGGTGAAAAATGGACCAAAATTGTGAAAACGGGAAATTGTAGAAATGGATTTGAATTTGACAATTCTATGGTTTAAAACTTGATATTAATGAAGGGTTTTAGTCTTGAAATAAACCCAATATGATTAAGTCAGGAATTAAGGACTTAACAAGAGAAAATGGGATTTTATAGCATAAAAATCGAGCATTCTGGTCTGATTTGCAGCAGTCACGACGCGACCATGGCCTAGGTCGCGACCCGACGTCGAGGCAGAAATGAAGTTGCTTCCTGTTAAAATTTTGAGCAATTTCCTAGTTTGATTTTGATGCTAGGCTTGTCCGTTTGACCTGAGATTTTGAACATAGGTCTAACATGATATGAAACTTCATGAAAAATTATTAAAATGAGAATACGACCTCCCGAAGGTACTGTAGTAGAATACGCGTATTTCGAGAAGTGTATTAAATTTTTATAATGATGGTTATTGCTCGGAAATGATTGGAAATGGTCTTATATTAGACTCTTATGCACTAGAGTCAATTGAAATGGTAAATTAACCTATAATCATTGTGAAAATGAATGAATTTATAGGTACGGGACAAAATCTTGTGGAATACATCGAAAGGCAAGAAATAACTAACGCTAGTGGTAGCAAGCATCAAGGTGAGTAATCTTAACTATATCTAGTATGATATGATATTGGATTGAGAATCCAAATGGTGCAGCCTTTTTGGCTATGATATAAAAATCTTGAATCTAAATGGTGCGGTGTTATGACCATGATATCGGGTTATTGAACCTAAATTGGTGCGGCCTTTGGGCTATGAAATTAATGATGAAACTGTTGGTGCGGCCTTAGGGCTATGATTTGAATACTTAAAATGTTTTGGTGCGGCCTATATGGCTATGATATATGGTGCGGTCAATTATGACTATGATATATGGTGCGGTCAATTATGACTATGACATATGGGACAGAAACTGTTATGAGAATTTAAATGTTGTTATTCTCTTATTTATGTGAGATTAGTTATATGATTACTCATTGGGCTTTATAGCTCACGGTGTTTATTTGATATGTCCCTGCAGGTGAGCGTGATCCCACTAAGGGGAAAGACAAAGTCCATGACTAGGGACTTAGTAATGTGAAGTAGCAGCCCGGCTTGAAGGATGTATAATATTAGTATGTTGTAATCCTTGATACACTTGTGCCTGTTTGTATTAACTAATACCCCTTTGAATATGGTTTTGAATGTAAAATATGTGTTTGAAAAATAAAATATTTTATGGGGTGTTTTGTTAATAAGTCGGGTGTTACAGGGATTCAAATTGAGCCCCTGTAAATCTCTTCTTGAAGTTAGCATATATGTGCCTTGCACATTGCCTATGCTCAGCTTCAGGTAAAACTTCTTTCACTGCCTCCAAAAGACCCTGCAACATTTGATTAATTGTGAAAATGTAATATGTTTTTAAAAATTTTCAATTTTAACCAGCTTACACCATACCTTATGCTGATCAGACATAAGTGACACACTAAGACCTGATTCCAAGTGCAGATCATCTGCAAGATTTTCCAAAAACCATTTCCAGTTTTCTTTATTCTCTACACACACAACAGCCCAAGCAATTGGGAAGATCTGATTATTTGCATCCCCTCCCAACAGCACTTAAAAGTTCTCCACTACATAACCCCTTCAGAAAACACCCATCCAAGTTAATGAGTCTTCTACATCCACTTCTCCATCCCTCTTTTAAACCAGCAAAACAAACATAAAATTTACTAAAGTAAATTTTCCCATCTGGCATGCTATTCACTTGGAGTTTCACAGTTGAAATAGGATTTGATCTCTTAATCTCCTCATCATATGACCATAGCTTTGCATAGTGTTGAACAATGGTTCCTTCAATTAGACTTAATGCATATTTCTTTGCTCTACGACACTGGCTCATACTAACCTCTATACCAAAATCCTTTCTTACCTCTTCCCTTAATAGTCTCACACTCATTTTTTGTTTGTGTAGTATCTCATTAGTGTAATGACTACCAATCCAAGCATATGTCACAATGGAACCCATTCTATAATTCCTAGCACAATTATGCTCTTCTTGAAGGGACTTGATTTGAAATGACATTTCCTCACTCATCCAAGAACCCCATAACCTAAATGTGCAAGCACCGTTACAACATTTTACTAACAACCTTCTACTATCATTTTTTTTGTAGCATAACTGATAACCATTAGCAACGGCATAATTACAGAGCATAGTTTTAAGTTGTTTAGGATTCTCAAACCTCATACCTAAAACAGGCACCTGCTTCTTCCATTCTATATATGGATTGAACCTTGTTGAACACACTTTTGATCCTGTGTTTACATCCATATCCGTTTCTTCTGAATCATCACCCACAATTTCTTCTGCATGATCACCCACAATTTCTTCTGCATCATCACCCACATTTTCTTCTGTATCATCATCTTCAATTGTCGCCTTTTCATCCAGTCTTTTGGGTGACCCCTTATCCCTACCACAATTTTCCTCATCTGGACTAATAACTCCTTCATCATCTTCATCTATCCAGTCCTGTATCATAACACCTTCATGATCCATGTAAATTGGCAGTAGAACTCCACAGTGGTATAAAACCTCTATGAATTCCACATACTCCATCTCGTCTGAAATCAAACGCAACCCATAAGGTACGTCATGGTCCGGTAGACAATAGTACAGGTTCTTGCATTCCCTCCCAGCAAACCTTTCAAGGAACTCGATACATTCCTTCAACTCCATCCCCGAAAAATCAACGTCGTCTAGGTACTGTTGCATGCCATTTATGTAGCCAAAGGGTTCCCAATTGAAGACTCCTTTGAAGTGTAACTCAACGACAACATTCGATCCCATGGTTTAGATCGACTGTAACAAATTTTGGACGAACTGGGGCTACAGTGTAATTTTGGGCGAACTTGGATTTCGAGTTAGAGGGTTTTCTGCTTCGTTTATTTCGTAACACCATTTGAACAGATGAAAGGGTTTTAAAGTCAATCAATTCATTTTCAAGTGACATGGCAGATGAATCAGGAGCTGACTAGGCTTTGCAACCGATTAACCCATTCATTTTATAGACGAGGGACCTTTTTAACAACCAAATACATAATTCATGCCCTCATAACACCAAAAAAATAACTTAGTGACCAAATCGACCAACAAACAAGACCTCATGGGGCTACAGTGTAATTTTGCCTTTATTTAATCATCATCCGTGTGTTACACGAGTTTTAAACTAGTGTGTGTATATATATATATATATATATATATATATATATATATATATATATATATATATATATATATATATATATATATATATATATATATATATATATATATATATATATATATATATATATATATATATATATATAGAGATATGTTATTTTAAAACTGATAATTATTGTGTGATTGTGTGGACCAATCAGAATTCAGGAAAAAATTCATTTTCATAATTATAGGAGCGGTTACCGGATTTATAGGAGTTTAATTATTTAAAATTAAATGATTTATATGTCAATTACTATTATATGCCTGTTTGGATTTAAAATGATTGGTCCATATTTCGTTACAAGATAACACAATATTTATCAAGATACATTTGATCCTAGTCTTATATATATATATATATATATATATATATATATATATATATATATATATATATATATATATATATATAATATATATATATATATATATATATATATATATATATATATATATATATATATATATATATATATATATATATATATATATATATATATCGAGTGTCGAAGCCCGATCAACGGCCAGCAATGTGATCAGCTCAGTGAACTGTTACAGGAAAAAATGACAAATATGAAACAAAACTTGGCAAACTTAACAACATCAATTTTAAATCAAGTAGTTATTTAAAAAAAACTCTATATTTTTTTTAAACCAGCATAAGGGAAACAGAGTATCCGGTTAAAAAAAGAGATTGTAAACAATGGTTAATAACTGGTCAAGAGCTGACAAAATAAAAATAGTCGATGTTCGATCGACCATAATAAGGTTTGGAAACCCTAGGTGAGTGATCGGAAAAGCAAGGACGTTTGGCCATAGAAGGTCGGTGATGGAGAGTAGAGGTTTTCTGATTTTTTAAAAATAACAAATTAAAAATGAAACGATTTTACAAGATAAAGCTCATTTTACCCGGTACACAATTACCCATTTACAAATCATAATTTAATACACTTTCAATTTATAGTGTATATGGAAATTTTATTGTGCAAATAGAATAACCCATTTACAAATCATAATTTAACAATTAATAGAAAAAAAAAGAAAAAGAAAATAAAAATTATAGAGTAGGAGCAGGGAGGAGTACGTTGATATAGAGTACGCTTAAACCATCACTTCACTTCTTCACATCACCACCAGCTGTATGATTTCACTTCTTCACACCACCACCAGCTATGATTTCTCAAGAATTTCGCTCACCCTCTCCCTCATACTCACTTCTTCACAAACCACCCTCTCCGTCTCCATATCTCCTCAGACACATCTCGTATAAACCCTCCGATATCATTAACGGTATAGTCTTTGAACCCTCGATTCAGTTCCCACTTCCCCTTATATGAATTTTTGTGCTGTGTGCTTATTAGATACTTGAAAATTGTTTGATTTTCCAAGTTCTACTGCTCTTATTTAATAGATTGAATACCTAATTTGCTATGCCAAGTCTCATGTTTGTGTTGGTAAGGTGTTATTTCAAATGCCTGGAAGGTGTTCGATGAAATGCCTGGAAGGTGTTCGATGAAATTCCAATTCCTTCATAATCTGTTTGAAGTGTTGTTCTGTAGTAGCATTGGATGCTTTCCAAAACAAGCTTTCAAAATGAGCCCCAAGGAATTTTTTTTAAGTTTGCACATATGTGTCTTGCACACTGCCTGTGTTCTGATTGAGGAAGAAGTTCCTTAACAGCCTCCATTAATCCCTAAGACAAACAACAAATTGTAAATAATCCTACAAATACACTTACACAACTTATTATATAACAAGTAAATGATTACCTTATGTTGGTCAGACATCAATGTTAACCCATTGCCCAAAGCAAGTTCAAGGTCATCTATAAGCAAATCCAGGAACCACTTCCAATTCTCCTTATTCTCAACACATACCACTGCCCAAGCAATTGGAAATATCTGGTTATTAGCATCCCTACCTATAGCACAAAGCAACTCTCCACAACAGATTCCCTTTAAGAAACACCCATCTAGTCCTATGACTCTTCTACACCCTTCAATCCACCCTTTCTTGATAGCTGCAAAACACACATAAAACTTGCTGAAGTAATTTTTTCCATCAGGCATTAAATTGACTTCCAATTTCACACTGGATCCAGGATTACTCCTTCTAATCTCTGCACCATAAGACCATAATTTTGCATAATGCTCTGTAAGGGTTCCCTCTATCAATGAAATTGCATGTTCTCTTGCCCTTCTACATTGGCTAAGGCTAACCTCAATTCCAAATTTCTTTATCACTTCAAGTCTAAGTTGCCTAATGGTTAGCTTTTGTCTATGTAACATCTCTTTTGTGTAATGACTTCCAATCCATGAGTATGTCACAATTGATCCTAACTTGTAGTTTCTTGCATAATTATGGTCATTTTTCAAGGATTTGATTTGAAATGAATGTTCATCTCCCATCTATGAGGCCCATAATCTGAAAGTACATTCCCCTTTACAATATAACACCAATAGTATTTTGTTATCATTTTTCTTGAAACAAAGTTGGTATCCATGAGCAACATCATAGTTACATAACATGTGTTTAAGTTGTTTTGGGTTCTCAAACCTCATACCTAACACGGGACATTGCAGCTTCCAATGTACATTCTCATTGAAAATGCAATGTTCAACTCCATCCTCAATAACATCTGTTTGGCCTTCATGGGTCTCCTCAGAACACATTTTACTCAGGAAGTCATCATCACATGTCTTGTTCATCTTAGGAATATCTTCTGGACCAATCATATCATCCAAATCATGAAAATTGGGAAACTCTTCTTCTACATCAGGCTCTTTGTCATCAACTTTATCATCATTATCAACAACTTCATCATCTTTATCAACAACTTCATCTTCTCCTTCATCACTTAAAACAAGATTCATATCTTCATCAAACCATTCTTCTAGCTCCGAACCTGTATGGTCCATATACAATGATATGACCATATTTGACTCATATGCTTCAGTAGCCTCATCTAAAAATTGGGCATAGTCGAGATCATTCTCTATGGGTCTTACACCTTTAGACAAAGGTCTATTCGGGATGCAATAGAACAGTCCCTCACATGGTGATCCAGTAAAACGTTCCAACCAAGTGCCACATGTGTGAAGATTCATAGCAGCAAAATCAAAGTCTGTAAACAGATACGTTTCCCCTTCAGCATAAGAGCAGGGATGGCGAACAAACGTACCATTGTAGTGCAATCGTACTTTGAAATAAACTGGATCGGGAAGATTATTAGCCATGCAATTTTGGTTCTCCAGTTGATACTACTTCAACCTTGCAAATTGTTGTTGGTCACTGCCTTCGTCTTGAAAAAACCCTAATCGCCCCCACTGTTCTTTCAACTACAACGATTGTGCAACTGAACCTCTCACTTAATGTCATCTGGTCATTTATTTCACTCAAGTTTTCCATGTGTTTTTCCTTTTGTCTGTAAATGAACCAAATTTGCCAACTCTACTGCCACATACGCACTTCACCGACTAATCAGGTTTCCCTTCCAAAAAGGACTATATAGACACGGTATTTTTCCCATTAATGGCTTAAAACACCCAAAATAAAGTTTAGGGACCTTTTAAAATAATTTCACATACTTTGTGGGGCCATTAGATCAAAAACCCTAAAAAAAACTCTATTTTTTTTTCAAACCAACATAAGGGAAACAGAGTATCCGGTTAAAAAAAGAGATTGTACACAATGGTTAATAACTGGTCAAGAGCTGACAAAATAAAAATAGTCGATGCTCGATCGACCGTAATAAGGTTTGGAAACCCTAGGTGGGTGATTGGAAAAGCAAGGACGTTTGGCCATAGAAGGTCGGTGATGGAGAGTAGAGGTTTTCTGATTTTTTAAAAATAACAAATTAAAAATGAAACGATTTTACAAGATAATGCTCATTTTACCCGGTATACAATTACCCATTTACAAATCATAATTTAATACACTTTCAATTTATAGTGTATATGGAAATTTTATTGTGCAAATAGAATAACCCATTTACAAATCATAATTTAACAATTAATAGAAAAAGAAAAAGAAAAAGAAAATAAAAATTATAGAGTAGGAGCAGGGAGGAGTACGTTGATATAGAGTACGCTTAAACCATCACTTCACTTCTTCACATCACCACCAGCTGTATGATTTCACTTCTTCACAACACCACCAGCTATGATTTCTCAAGAACTTCCCTCACCCTCTCCCTCATACTCACTTCTTCACAAACCACCCTCTCCGTCTCCATATCTCCTCAGACACATCTCGTATAAACCCGCCGATATCATTAACGGTATAGTCTTTGAACCCTCGATTCAGTTCCCACTTCCCCTTATATGAATTTTTGTGCTGTGTGCTTATTAGATACTTGAAAATTGTTTGATTTTCCAAGTTCTACTGCTCTTATTTAATAGATTGAATACCTAATTTGCTATGTCAAGTCTCAAGTTTGTGTTGGTAAGGTGTTATTTCAAATGCCTGGAAGGTGTTCGATGAAATGCCTGAATAAACTATTGTTGTTTCCGCATACCCTATTATGTCCCTGTGAATTACCTCTTTATGCCTACACATGTACGCTTGTGCATTTATCTATTGACTACCTATTATCCAATGGTTAATTATTTTTTCACTTTAAGAGATTTTTAAATCCTTTGCAAGTTTAGATTGGTGTTATAGATATACTTAATAAACTGATCTTTACATCTTTGTCAATTTCTTTGAAGGATTTTGCAAAGAAATGAATGAGCCATTATTCAATGATGATTCCCTCATCACCTGTTTACATAGGATTATATTGGGTGGTCTAGTTGTGTTTGTAGGTTCCATAGTCCAGATTTGGGTGGTCTAGTTGGAGCTAAACCTCCGAACTACTAACATTTTAAATCTTTGATTCTAAACACCCAAGTAACTGAAATTATCCAAAAGCGAAGGCTCAAAGTCAAATAGTGTAGTTGTTTTGGACTACTAAACCCTATGTTAAACACCCAGTGATATTTAAAAAAATGGAGCTTTGTGTTTTCTCAAAGTGTCTTTTCTCTTTCTCGTTCAAGTGCATATTTCTGCATCTCATTCAAGTTGTCTTTTTCTCAACCTTGTGTATGTCTTGGAACAACATCAGAAGGTGAAGTTTGAAATTTGAAAGTTGATTGAATTATCGGTATGATTGCTATTAGACTAAATTACTAAAATGCCCCTTTCAATTATTAATTCTCCAACCAACACTTGGAATGTTAAAAGTACATTGCTAGAATGTTAAAGTACATTGCAGCATCATGTATTTTGTACCCAATTCCTGGCAAACCAGCAAACCAGAAATGGTATTATTTTGTCCCAATTCCTGGAAAACCAGCAAACCAGAAAATGGTATTCATTTTATCATTTCGAAGCAAGCATACAGAAAGACTGGGATAAGACCTGTTGAAGTTAAATCCCCATGTATGGTTTTTTGTAGGTGAAACGTATGGAAATGAAACAGAAAGACTGTTCCACCAAAGTGGAAGTATTCTAATAATGCTCTAGTTATCTAAATTGCTATAACTAAATATTAAAGTATTTTCAGTTTTCTCCATGGATCATATTTTAAGCAATTAAGTGTTCGGGTATCAATTTTATTCTAAATGCTTATATATTTTTAATTTGATGAAGTGGTAATGTTATAATTTTCATGTATAATTTACTTATTTTTAGATTATAACGATTAAAGTTTATTTTTTATGATTAAAATGACTATAGTTTACTTAATTTTAAATTAAACTTGCTATAACAGTTAAGGTAATTATGTATTTGATTTCCTATTAACTTGTCGCTAAATATGAAATAGCGGGCGCTATTTCGGCGCTATCGCTACGTAGCATATAGGTACCTTTACCGCTATTGTCCGCTATTCGCTATCGATAACACTGAGCAAGGGAACAGTTTGAAAGTTTGTAGGCTGAACAATAGGGTAAGGAGTGAAAGTTGTAAGAAACAGCAATGTACTTCCATTAATTTGTTTATTATAGCATTGTACTCTTAAAAATCAACCTAATTATAGCAATACCATCCAATACAATTGGATGGATTTTTCAAAGTACAATGCTATTATTGGGTAGATTTTCTAAAGTACAATGTCTAAATAAGAAATCTAAAGTACAATGTCTAAATAAAAAATAACTTGAAGTACAATCAGGTATAAAAGTAAGATGGTATAATACACAAATTAATGAAAGCACATTGTTATTTCCTGAACTTAGACCTTTATTTTTAAGACAACTACATGTTTTAGGATTGGAAGGTAAAAACAAACAAAGTTACCACCACCCCTGTTCATTAACTACAAAATCCTAGTAAACCCACAAGGTTCTGCATTTCATCTTCATATTTGATTTTAAAGATTGGAAGGTAAAAAACATCAACATTTTGCTTGTATTTTGTATTCAAGAACTGGAATAGACATATAGAGTACCTAACTATGGGATACTCTTCTTCGTATACCCCTTCTCCCAATTATAATTATGGAACAAATGCATCTCAGAAACTTATGTAAAGTTTCTTGGCCAACTTTTGAAACCTTCAAAAGATTGTTTTTGTCATAGGGACTCCTATTAGGGGAACTTCAGCTTTTGGATTAACATTGTATTTGTAGGTATATACAGAATTGCCTATTAAAAATAGTTACTTTGAACACTTGATTATGCTTATCAATTTCTTGGTTTTCAGTATATTTGTGAACACCTATGGCGTATCAATCAAATTAAAAAAAATAGCAATAATAGCCTATAAAGAACATAGTTAATGTCATTACATACACAGAAATCACCAACCCCTTAACTTACTAAGAGTACACTTTATGCTCACCTGCCTCATATCTGAACCCGAGTGTCGAATATTTCAAGTACAATTGATCGGAATCGGTAGGCCTAGTTTCGACGAGGTGACAGACTGAAGTCCCCCAAAGGCCATCACCAAACCCTTAACTTACTAAGAGTACACTTTTTTTTTTCTTTATATTTCAAGGATGAGACTTTCATGAAATATGTTAATATGCATTTCTTATTGATACACCATGCCATTTGTATTCATTACCTCAAGTTTCATGTTGTGAATGTCCTTGGAATCAATGTATTGTTCTTTGGAATGACAATGTTGATCCACCAGCTACAGTCTCAATCTAAGTCCAATATATGCCAACGCGCAATAAAACCGATTGTTTTGTCTTATACAAGATAAAAAAAATGAACCCTAATCAATGCACATACAAAATACCAAGCTATATCACAAACAAATTTAGACAAAGCCTCCGGAGTCTAAGTTGTAATTGATTCTATAAGACTAAGCCGAGTCGTCTTAGTCTAAGTCGAGTATCCCATTTGAGACTAAGCCGAGTCGTTTTAGTCTAAAACATATCCTTTCCAACTTTTTTGTACTTTATGTTGAATATCCTATATGAGACTAAGACGGGTCGTATTAGTTAAATCATATTAGTTAAAAAGATATATACTCCGGAGTCTTTGAGTATGGAAAGTAGTTGATTTTGAAAATCCTCTCCACCTTTTTGTACTTTATGTTGAATATATATATATATATATATATATATATATATATATATATATATATATATATATATATATATATATATATATATATATATATATATATATATATATCGATCGAGAGAGAGAGAAAGAGAGAGAGAGAATCTTGGGCTGCGAGTGATAGAAAACAGAGAAGTCTAAATTGACCAGATACCATTACTTCATCTGCAAATCCTTTATTCTCTTCTCCTTCCCCATACCATTACTTCTCGTCCGTCCTGCCCTATCTACCTCCCGTGTTACGAATCAAATCAATTAACCACACCTGCTTCAAGATTCTTGATTTCCACACTAATATATACGGAATGGAAACACGAAGTAAGAAATGTTATAGAGCAATCTCTCCTTGTTCATTGTCAAATGTAAGTTGATTCTTGATTTCCTTTTTTGGTCAATCGATATATTTTGTTAGCTTTCCGCCAAGTGTTTGTGAAAATGCCTTTTGCTCAAACGAAAAAGATGAAGGTGGCTTGTTTTGTCTTTAAATTGATATTCATTTATTTTAGTGGGATCCTAATTCTAATTCTGATTTCAAATGATGCTATTAAGGAACTTCTAAAAGTCCATTGCTTTGAAGGAGACTCATCATAAAGTTCAAATGTAAGTGAATGTTTTGCTTATTTTGTTGATATTCATTTGTTATTGCAAGAACATCTTCACTGTCATATCCATCTGACTGTGTGTCCTCCTTTATTGATAAGTGTTCATCAACTTGAAATTACAGTAGGAGAGTTAGGTTTAAATGATAAGTGTTTGAATCATGTAATTAGGTCTCCTTTGCAAGTTTTGAAAGTTGAATGAAGTAGGTTGTTTTTATCTGTATGGAAGCTACTTGATGTTTTCCCTCTTCTTTTTCCTTCTTTCTGAATGCAGCTAGCAAAATACCAAATAATAATGCTGATAAGCAAACTAAACCAAATAAAGGGTATAAATGCTATATGTATCGTAAGTTGTAGTCATATTTGGACCCGGATTTTTGTGGGAGAAAAGGGGAAACAAAAGAATGGAATTGTCATAATTAGGATGAAATCCAAATACTCTAACAAGACGGGGAAATCCAAATAAAGGGTCTGTTTTGTTGCCTTTTATTAATATGGTTGTGTATGTACGAGCATACCACATACCCTCACATGATAGGAACTCCTACTAATGTAAGGACCTGTAGAATTAATTACATCATAAGTTTATTGACAGACTACACCCTCTGCATTGCTGTTTTTTTTACAGAGGAAGCGAAGAAAAAGACCCAGAACAATGACTATAAGTTCTAATATATTCAATGTAACTCCATATATTTCATGTACATCCTATGTCAATAGGAATATACATGTTTTGGTAAGGGATAATGACTTAAAAATGTAACCAAGTTTTAAAAATGTACAAAAGACACCATTCAAGTTTCATTTGTACAAAAAATACCATTATTTATTGATATTTGAATGATATGATGATACTTTTAGGATACACCAAGGCCCCGAGGGCATGTAGTGCACTTGAAGTGTAATGACACAGCCTCCTCATTGGGCTCGTCACAACGTAAGTCTCATTTTCGAAGGAGGACCAGGTCACGATCAGTTTCCAATTCAGAGAATTGGTATCTGTCACTGTGTATGGCTATGTCCGAATTGGTTAAACAAAATCTTTTAACCTTGCCTCAAATTACGAAGATGGAACATCTTCCAAATGGTCTTTTTCAAAATGAGGGCACGACCCGTGTCTTTTTGTACGAAAAAAGGCCGCAGAAAAGGGTCACTATGATCAAAGATATTTTTAAAGCTGCCGATGCCGTTGAAGAATCATATATTTTTAAAGCTGCCGATGCCGTTGAAGAATCATAGTAAAAGACTCTCGTTTGTTCGTGGGTATGTTTGCTTTTTCTGAATACTACTTTTTCAAATTTGCTTTTTCTGAATACTACTTTTTCAAACTTTAGGATATGTTTGTGTTAAGCTAGTACGCATCGACATTGATTAGCCAATCTAGAATTACCAACCATAAGCATCGATTAGGTAATCTTAATTACCACTTTTCTAGTTATTTTAAATGTATTTCCTATTTTACCCTTGGAGTTAGAGTTCAATTTTATGCACTGTGCATTTCTGGGGTACTCTGAACAATCAACAACTTTTTTATTACTTTTTTGCCCTTGTCAATATTACAGATGTAGTTCACATTGTAGTTGTATTGACTTATAAACTTGGACATATGCCATTCTTTTTTCAACTCTATGACCAAATTGCCCAAATGGGACAGTAGCCTGCAAAAACAAGTTAAGACATGCCCTAGCCCAAATGGGACAGAAAATAAAATAGATGCCGGTTACCATGGGGTTAGATTTGAGCAAGACCGAACTGTGCTGACTTGGATTGTTGGTTACAAGGTAATCAGTGACCAAAATTGACCAATTTATGCTGCATTTCTGGGGTATTCTGAAACTTTTATGCCATTCTTTTTTCAACTCTATGACCAAATTGCCCAAATGGGACACACAACTACACACATACACACACATAAACCCATACACATACTTTATGTTTACTAGAAAATCAGTCGAACAATTCCCTTAACACCAGAGCAATAAAAAACCACTTAGTGGCTTAAAATGGAGGAGGAACCTATTATATTAATGCATACCTTTTGAAATAGCAACACACTATTATAAAGTATGTGGAAGTATTTTTTGCTGATGAGGTAACATAAATACATGATATTGGCTTATATAACTTTTTTTTTTTTGGTATAATTGTAGTCATCTGGAGTTGTGACAACATGTTGATCTTGAAGCTGATGGAGTGGGTGTTGTGGAGAAACTTGAACTTAGTCCTATTGTTATTTTATTCGGATTTGTTTATGTTTAACATTTTTGCTACATTGTTCTCATAATTTCTGTACGTTTTTTTGATAATTTAAAGCATGTGTTGATTAATCTGGTGTTAATATTTAAGGTACTTCTTTTATCTTTGTTTCTTTTGGTGCTAACAAACAAGTTTGGTTCAGCTTTCATCCAATTTCAAAATCAGAATATAATATTAATATTCAAAAGTACATCAGAGTCATTCATGCGGAAATCATGGTGTGTGCGATACGATCGCCCCGACCTCTTCCATACGAACCACCAAGACCTGAAACATTTGAAACATAAAACCGTAAGTACAAAGCTTAGCGAGTTCCCCAAATTACCACATATCATACATACCATGGACCCCGCCCGACTTCGAGCCCCCCTCGATAAACATAACATACATGCATACAAGCAAGAGTCACACAGACACACAAGCGTATATCCTACAGTAAAGTGAGCAAACTCACATCGATCCGCTGAATAAAGAAATAGAACGGTACTATGCGGTGAGCGGAAATAGATAAACCAAAACCCTAATTAGCACCCAGGTTTAAGCCCAACACTAGGCCCAAACGATGGCCCAAACTAACCGATATAACCACCATAAGAACACACCCTAACCACAACTCATTATTCCAACTCTACCACATCTATCAAGTACACCAACACACTAACATGGAACCCATACAACTCTACCACATCTATCAAGTACACCAACACACTAACATGGAATCCATACAACTAATTCATTAGTCACGAAGGCTTGAACAATTAATATACCATCCACCAAGACTAATGCAACCTATCACTAACCATTAAGGCTCACATGATTAAAACATTAGCTACTAAGGCTCTTACTCAAGTTCCCGCTATTATCCTTCCCAACTATCTAACCATTACATCCTAACAACACACATACAAATAGTCTAAAACTGAGTTTTCTTATTTCTGTAACGTTTTTAGGGTTTACATTGTTGGTGTCCTCATATTATTCAAAAATGTAAATAAAACGCCCAACATTGACCTTATACCGACTTAGTGCCCGTTTGGATGTGCTTATAAAAACTGCTTATTGAGTTATTGGCTTTTTGGAAAAGCCATAAGCCATAAGCAACGACAAATAAGCAGTTTTTAATAAGTAAGGAGGCCCTTACTTATGACTTATGACTTTTCCAAAAAGTCAATAAGCCAATAAGCAGATTTATAAGCACATCCAAACAGACCCTTATTATTGTTAAATTTAATTCCCAACATACAAGAAAATCCCTTTTCAGAAATGTAGTATTAAGACTAACAAGATGGTTATTAGTCTAAAACTTAGTTTTCTTGTTTCTCTACCGTTTTTAGCGTTTACATTATTAGTGTCCTCATATTATTCAAAAATGTAAAGAAAACGCCCACCATTGACTTTATACCGATTTATTATTGTTCAATTTAATTCCCAATATACATTAATTCCCAATTGGGATTTTTATTTACATTTTTTGAATCATATTATTCAAAAATGAGGACTTCACATTATTGGATAATATTATTAAAAATGAGGACTTCAAATGAAATATAATATACATTTTTTGAATGATATTTTTGAATAATATTATTCACATTATTGGTGTCCTCATATTATTCAAAAATGTAAAGAAAACGCCCAACATTGACTTTATACCAACTTATTATTGTTGAATTTAATTCCCAATATACAAGAAAATCCCCTTTTCAGAAATTTAGTATTAAGACTAACAAGATCATTATTAGTCTAAAACTGAGTTTTATTATTTCTCTACCGTTTTTGGGTTTCACACTATTGGCGTGTCCTCATATTATTCAAAAATGTAAACAAAACGCCTAACATTGACCTTATACTGACTCATTATTGTTGAATTTAATTCCCAATATTGAAAATGTTACAAAAACAAGAAAACTCAGTTTTAGACTAACTCGAATCTTCTTAGTATTAATAATAAATTTCTGAAAAGTGTATTTCCTAGTATATTGGGAATTAAGTTTAACAATAATAACTCAGTATAAAGGTCAATATTGTGTGTGTGTGTATATCTATATATATATATATATATATATATATATATATATATATATATATATATATATATATATATATATATATATATATATATATATATATATATATATATATATATATATATATATATATATATATATATATATATATATATATATATATATATATATATAGAATGTTATTAAAATGAAATGGAATATTATTATAATGAAATCATATGTAAACGGATGAGGCCTTTGGTCGAAATGGAAATATGTTATCCCCAACAGCCAAGATCAAAGTTCGAACCCTGGTCTTGGCATTTTCATGACATTTATTTTTTTCGTACCAAAAAACTCAGATAACCGCACCAATAAATCAGAAACCCCCACTAGAGAACTGCATCAACAAACCTAAAATTCAGGTATCGCAAAAAGTTTAAAGGGAATCGCACTAACAAATAGCGACCACATCAATACTTTATTTTAATTTCATTTTTTCATTAACTCATGAATTCTTTTACAGTGATCACAAAACTGCAGGATACCATTCGACACATTCCCTTGAATTTGCATTCTATGTTATCAGAGAGAAACCCTAAAACCAAAACCACATTCCCCTGAATTTGCATTCTACGTTACCTCATCTATTATTGATTCTTGTCTATTTGTATTTCTTAAGTATCATTAACTGTCTCCTTGAAGTTACCTCATCTTTTACAGTTATCAAAGGAAATTACAAACGGAAGATTAAATGGAAAAGAGGAAGAGGCAAACGTGATATTGCTAC
This sequence comes from Cichorium intybus, assembly GCA_023525715.1. Taxonomy (NCBI): domain Eukaryota; kingdom Viridiplantae; phylum Streptophyta; class Magnoliopsida; order Asterales; family Asteraceae; genus Cichorium; species Cichorium intybus. The sequence goes on along the minus strand of CM042010.1, from coordinate 95,209,247 downwards.
TTTTGCAAAGAAGATTTCCAAGGAGGATTATCATTTTGAATTTGATGAAAATAATATCTCAATGAGTAAAGAATTCATGTACTGGTTTGGCATGACGGTTCAACATATGATACCTATGCATATCGATATCGGTAAACTCGATAAAGAAACTTTTGATAAGCTATGGATGGAAACGAAGGTATGATCAGTCATGTGTGTGGGTGTGTGTGTGTATATATATATATATATATATATATATATATATATATATATATATATATATATATATATATATATATATATATATATATATATGCATTTATAGAGTATATGAAAAATGTTAATCAGATCATTAAACTCACCCATCCTTATTCTTTTTTAAATTGTAGAGGACGTGGAACATCGAGACCGATGCTCCAAAAGAGTTTTTGAGGAAGAAAGTTGTGAAACTTGGTACAAATTTTAGATCAAGGCTTGTTAAAGAGTATGTAAATATAGGCAATAGTCCTTGTCAGAAATATACATTTATTGATCCAGTTGATTGGAATATCTTTCTCTTACAAAAAAGTAGCGATGAATTTTTGGTCTTAACTGTTTACTTATTATTAATATTATTATGTATTATGTTTCCAAGTAAGTTATAACAATTTGTTAATTTGTGTGTAGTCAAAAAGTGAGAATTCAAAAGTTAGCATTGCCAAGAGAAAATTAAGGCCCACGTAGGACGAGGTTGCTGGAAGGGTATCGAGAAAAAGAAAGATATGATTTGGGCTCAACTTGAAGAAAAATATGATTTTCTTAAATGTATAACAAATTCATTCTTGGATGTATTTGTTGGATTGAAGATTACGATTTTTTGGTAAGCAAATGTTAACAAATATTTTTTGTAGGACCAAGAGGAGAAAAACATGATAGCGGATGGGAGCTATGGTTTAAATAAGGAAGACCCTTTGGTCCATCTTTTTGGACCCGAGCACGGGGCGATCACATACCATATGCGAGATCATAGGTCATACCAAGGTTCACAGTGGATTGATAAAAAATGTGAACCTTGGTAGAGGCTTGGCCAACACGAGGCCAACCATTCATGACTCTACTTGTGGGCCTGCTTCACCGTGTATTAACTAACCACCTATCCATGTAATATATTATACTTTCCAGCATGTAGTTATAACTTTGCAATTAAAAATATTGTCTGGTTTGCAGATCATGACCGCATGTGAGTTGCTTATCAATGTGGCTGATTCGCAATTAACTATGGCTTTTGGTATAGCATGGCCAACCTCAGGAGGGATGACACATGGGAAACCAATTAAGGAGGGTTTTTTTTAAAGTTCAAGATGATGAGATCATTGAATTGTATAAGGAATTGGTCGTCTATTCGATAACAAAAACGAATGAAGTTGAGACTGTTAAAGATATGTATCAGTCAGTCGTTTATTGGCCAAGATATGCAATAAAGGTATATTTTTATTTAAATATTATAATATGTTTTAGTATATTTTTATTTAAATATTATAATATATGTAACATCCGGAATTTGGGGCTAAAAGTTTAAGGATTAAAGATAAGAATAAATTTACATAACCATAATAATTTAATAAATAAAAATAATGAATTTAATAATTATAATAATAGCTCATAGCAAATTAAATTAAAATGTGTATTTTAAGAGGTATCTAGTCTAGAATAACTAAATAAGGGTAAAATGGAATTTTACCATATGAGATGTTCTAGAAGGAGGATTAAATTGCAACACTAGAACATTTGTATTGGTGGGGAGGGACTTTAGTGTAAATATGAAAGAATTAAAAAGCTGGAAGGACTAGATGGCAATAAGTGAAAAGTTGAGGTTTTAGTTGGGGAAAAACCCCAACTCTCTTCATTTGGTGATTTTGAAGGAAGAGAGGGAGGAGGAGACGATTTCAAAGTGAGCTCAAGAGGAGGAACTTAATCTCAGCAAGATCTAAGTAGTTTTCATCAATCCTTTGAAGATCTAAGGTAAGAAATCTCTTATTCATGTTGAAAACCCACCATATTGGGTTGACCAAGTTCAAATTCGAGTTTCATAGTTAGGGGAGATGGCTTCTATGATCCCAAAGGTGTATCTTATGAATTCTAATGATTATCTCTTCACAATTTGATTGTCTTATGCTTGGAGAATCATGTGGGATGCTTGTTGATTCACATGAACCCTAATATTTAGGGAAAAACCCATCAATGGGTGAAACCTAGATGATTGGATCAACTTGCATCTTAAATGTGTTCTATGAAGAGCTTAAGTGAGTTCCTAGTGATTTCAATCATTGGAAGAAGGAATCTCTTCAATTATTGATCAATTGTTTGGATGGAATTGGATATTCCTTGATCTAAGATTATGAAGTAAATTGGGATTAGAACTTGGATTTGATTCAATGGAGATGATATTGGATGATTTGATTGGGCCAAATGATGTGTAATTTAAGTAGAAATAATGTCCGTTTGATATCTAGAAGTTTGGAGTTGTTTAAGACCTTGATTTGGACCAAAATGCAACACCCCATCTTGCCTACACCTGTTTGGTATATTAATTTATAAAACATCATTATGTGAAAATTTCATTCTTTTAAAAACTTTTCTTTTATGTCAAAAAGACATCTTTTAAAACCTTTGGTCCCAATAAAAACAATTACGTAAAAGATATTTAGACAACCTTGGGGGTTACAAACTCATATCAAAACAACCACAGTAAAGCCTTTAATCATCACCAAGCTATGTCCCGTATTAAACTAACATTTCTACCGAAATTTCGGCATGAACGTTGGGCAATATGGACAAATCCATACTGACCCGACTCAATAAAACAACCCAAAAATAATACGGGACATAACATGACTTTATTGTACAACTACAAAGGAATTCTAAACCATAATCATAAATCTCTCAGTTACATGACATACTATACCGCAATTGAGATCCTCTATCTTCTGAACGTCCGTTCTATCTACATTCCTCTCATCAGCTTCTAAGTCCTTTCCTTCTATCATCTGCTAACCAACATCTTGTTCCTGAGTACATAGCATTTTAAAACAAAAATACGTAAGACATAGATGCCTCGTGAGATACATGGGTTTTAGACTCAGTGAGTTTAAATCAATTTAAATATCATTTGCCATTAACAAATAAAGAAAACCTTCCCTTTCTTTTCAAAACCTGCAAACTCCACTGTTATGTTAAAACAATAAAACAGAAGTTCATTGCTATAATCATTAAAACAGAAATCATTGCTTCTCATCCAAACAAAAGCTCATTGTTAAAACATCAAATACTTTAGCTTAAAATGTCAGGTAAGCAATTCATCATAAGCAAACATAATTCAGGTACTTTCTTAATCATCATAGACTAACTGTAATTCATGATTAATTTATTATTATTTGGCTTTATACGGGTTTCCCCGTATCCCTTTCCCTCCCCGGAATAGAACGAATCTATCCGTGAGGGCGTGCTAGTTCCCTTTCCCTTCATGGAATAGAACAAATCCATCCATAAGGGCGTGCTGAGACAACTACTTCGCGACAGGAGGTACCATCCCAGTAGTGTCTTTTGACCTCCCCTTACTAGGGTGAGATCTTTGTCCGGACGTCTTTCTCATTACTTTCATTTAGTTCATATTTCAATTTTTACCATTATCATTTATCACAAGTTGGTCCCTAGATAAACATCATTCAAAACAAGTAAACTCATTTTCAATTCATTAACATAAAACCGTACTTCTATTTCAACTTTAAAAAAAATCATTTGTAAACCATTTCAATGAGTCAACATAAATCAATATTTTCTAATTCAAGCTTTAAAAACCACTTTGAAAACCATTACTCATGAAACATTTATCATAACTTTTAAAAATCATTTGTCAAACTGTTAATCATAAAAAAATTTAACATAAAAACAAAACTTGTTGCTATATACCCAGAAAAGTCCTCATGTACTCACCTCGGTAGCTAGGTATGTCTAGCTACAATAATCCACTAGCTCTTGACTCTATATGCTTCCAAATATCCTTCAACCTTTATTGATTTAATAAGAGGTTAGTACATGCTACTATACTAGACACATAATATTTATTAAATCATACATAAATTCTTTCTAAACATCATCTAATTCTATTCCAAAGATTAAGTGTGGTTATTAAAGTATAATAGTCCATTTGGACACTTTTACCCTTTTTGTCCCAAATTCGACTAATTATGAATTTCTTGAGTTTAACATGTAATTTAATTAACTTCATAATTCTAACATACTTATAAAACACTACTAATTGCTTAGATGTCAAAACATCTCTTGTTTTACTCATTTATGCAATTTTGACAATTCTAAAACAATAAAGTTTCTATAAATAGAAGTTCTTTTAAAACATGTTATTTCTCATTTAATTGACTCCAATATTTCACCAATATTTCATAAAAGTCATTTCAGTTCAATTCTATGATCTATTTGTGTCATGTGTTGAAAAATATCAATATTGTCCCAAAAGGGTTGGAATGCCTAATACAATTCCAACACATTACCATCCTTTTCTTTCAAATACACATAAACATACTCTATAAAAGATTTTTTATCATTCTTTTCACATATAAATGTATCTAACATATTCCATTGATATTCTTTTGTCCAACATGACATAATTATGCACATTTTATCTTCATATATCCATAGAACTTGCATGTATTCATCAAAAGAATTTTTACTCACTTAAGTTCATCCAATTTAATAATTTGATGGTGTTTTGAGTGAACTTTTTTATGACCTAAGCATAATCTAGGCATTAGAAACACCATACAATCATCAATTTCATGAAACCCTAAATTTCTCAAAATTAGGGTTCATCCATATCATTAAATTTCTATGGATTTAACTTAAATAAATCATGGGGGAATGTTTCTTACCTTAAGAGGAAGAGAATGCAGCAAAAAGCCCCTTGAAATACTTAGAATTACAGCTTGATTGGAGCTACACCTACTAATTTCACCAAGAACACACCTAGTGTTATTGAGAGAATTTTCTAGAAAAAGAGGGGAAGAAATGACTGATTTGCTCCATTATTTCGTCCACATAACCCCTAAGAAGTAGTGGAAGACACTTGTCAAACTTATGGGGTGTTAGATGTCAATTTTGGAGCTGATCTGGCACACCCACGAGGCCACACGTGTCCAGAAAGTGTCCAGCGCACAAAAAAACAAGTCTGCAGCGTACACGGGTCGTGTAGGAAATGTAGAGAAGCTGTCTAGAACCTTTAGGAAGTCCACACGGGTCGTGTCCAACCACACGGGTCGTGTACATCCTTAGAAATGTTTTCCAGCATTTCATATTTTCCTTACATTTTATACTCAACTTCAATAAGTCATAACTTTCTCATTTCTTATGTAAATTTCACAAACCATATATGCTTAGAAAGCTAATAAAACGTTTTACGACTTATTCCTACTGAAATTTCCCCAATTCTAATTAAATTTATCGGTATTCAAGCTCAAACCCGGTTACTTCTTGATTTTTGCTGGTTTTGGGTCAACTTCAATCGATCATAACTTCTTTATCCGAACTCCAAATGTTTCCATTCTTTTTCCTGCATTCTTATTATTCCAAATACTACATTTTTCATGTTGTGAGAAATTTTCTAATTCGAGTTACATTTTGAGTTACTTAGTTCTAAATTTCCAACAACTTTATTTTTACAAGATTTCCCTTTTTATGCCAAATTTCTTCTTAATTCAAGTTCATCAATCATAATTCATACATACACCATTAAGGACTTAATATATGACTTAATTTTAATTATTTACACATTATTACACATCAAATTTATATTTTCATCATTTCTCCTTTAAGCTCTTAACAAAAGACTTAATCATCCCATTACATTCCGTTCACCAACTTACATGTAAACTTTAAACATTGGAACGAAAGTTGGTTGTTACACAAAAGGAGGGAGAAAAGGACCAAAAATCGGAAGTTACAGTGTTAGAACACGGCCTGGGTTAGGGGAAACACGACCCGTGTCAGGATGTCTGAAAAACCTTCTGTTAGCAGAACACGGCCCGTGTTGGGGGGAACACGGCCCGTGTCAGCCTGAGCAGTCTCGAAATGTTGAGTTTTGAGCTTTAAGGGTTGGGATGTTGGTTCTAATGTTCAAGTAAACTCCTAGGACATGTTTAATTAATATTTTACATCTATTTAGTGAAGTTAAATAGCCTTAGAGTTATTAGTAATGTTGGATATTATATCTTCTGGGAGAAGAGTAACTGAGGTTGAAGCAAAAGAGTGACCTCTTCTCGGAACTTAAAAAAGGTGAGTTACCGGGAGTACACATCCCTCTTCTAAACTCTTGTGTGTGATTTATTCTTTTATCATGCATACTTCTTATGTGCTACTTGTTGCATAAATCTTATGTGTGCATGGCATAAAAAGAGTAATTTCAAAGATTTTTCCAAATAAAGGTATTATTGTAGTTTTGAAAGATGTTTTGAGCATTCCTTTGTGCATTGCATTGCATATAGGATGGGGGTTGACCATGAGATGCCTTGAGACCGAGTTTGAACCTTCTCTCAATTAAAGAGGGCGAGTATGAGTTTGACCATTCTCTCAATTAAAGAGGGCGAGTATGAGTTTGACCCTTTTCTCAACTAAAGAGGGCGAGGAGTGATTGTTCCCGACAAAAGGGAACCGCATGAGGGAGTTGCTACCCCTCATGAGGCTAGTGTGATGGCCACTAGTCTTAGTTTAACTCATACGGGGATCAAGTATTATGCTCCGTGCGTTTACTTGTGAACATAGGTGAGTGCCATTGAGGTGAGATAGACTTTTATGAGATGGACGTGGGTTTGGGATAGTTGCATTGCATTTGCATAGCATGCTTATCTATTTTGGGAAACCTTATGATGTTTTATTACAAATCTTAAGTGTGTAAAGAAACTATTTTTGGAGGTTGTCTCGAGTGTTAAGGTTATCCTTTCCACTCATAATGAGGTAACCTCGGGTAACTCACTAGGCATTTTCAATTGCCTAACTGTTTTGATGTGTACTTAGGTTATGGATAGGAGCTAGTGGCGAGGCGAGGACATTTAGAAGACCACGGAGTGTGTGGCAATTTGGACCATGTTATGTTATGTGAATTATGACATTACCTTGCTATAAGTTTGTTAAGATTTTAAATGATGTTTTGGGACCTATTTTCCGCAAATGATGATTAAACCTTAATGTTCATATTCCTCAGAATGGTGAACACTCGTAGCATGGTTCCGTCGGTTGAAGTTCAAGGGAGTGGGGCCGGTGACGAGGCTCAATCTCAACCCACTTCCCTTGCAAGCATTGAAAGATGAAGAAAAGATGGTAGGCAAGGTGAAGGAACTACTTGAGAGCCAAGAGGCAAGGTTGAGAGAGGAAGTGAAGAACATGCTCGGAGACAACGCTGCTTCGGGCGGACAAGAGACAAGTAGCTCGTATGATAGCATGAGACATGGGCCTCCTAATAACAATGTCTCCCAAGACGCAATAGCACCAAAGAAGAAGTGTAACTTCAAAGACTTTAACTCTTGCAAGCCACCAACTTACAACGGGACGTTGGACCCGATTGTACTTCATAATTGGGTAATTGAGATTGAAATGGCCTTTTATGCATGCCAATGTGGAGATAACCAACGTGTGAACTTTGCAATCACTACTCTCAAGGAAACGGCTCTTGAATGGTGGTTGGAGACTAAGGAAATGATGGAAGTTCATATGTTGGAGAGCTTAACATGGGATATGTTCCTAAAGAAGATGAGGGAGAGGTTTTGTACTAAAGAAGAGATCCGTGACCTTGAAAGGAAATTACTTGACTTGAAGAGAGAGAAAATGATCATCACGGAGTACAATACCAAATTCTGTAAACTCTTGAGCTTTGCTAGAAGATTGGCACCGAATGAAGCCACAAAGGTAGATCAATATGTGGGAGGCTTGCCTTGGAATTATCGACTCAACTTTGAGGCTACTACTCTTGAAGTTGCCATGAGGAAGGCGAGGAAGATTGAGAAAACCTTGGAAGAATAAGACAAGGAAAGACCCCAATTTGCGAACAAGAGGAAGGAAGGCCACGAATCACATGGAAATGGTGCTACCGATCAAAAGAAACCAAAGTTTGAAGAATCGAGTAAGAGTGGTGAGGGACAATTCAAGGAAAAAGGGGAGTTGGTGTGTTTCAAATGTGGTGACAATGGTCATATGGCGAATGCATGTAGCAAAGGGATAAAGTGTTTCAAATGTGAAGGTTTTGGCCATAAGGCTAATGAGTGTACTGTTAAGAAGAAACCGGTGGTGGTGGGAGGAGTGAAGCACCCCGGACTAGAGGAAGGACTTTCCAAATGATTGAAGTGGAAGCTAGAGAAAATGAGGATGTTGTGTCAGGTATATTCTTGTGAACTCTGTACCTGCTTTGATTTTATTTGATTCGAGAGTCATTCGTTCCTATGTGTCACCTAAATTGCTAAGAGATTAAGTTACATTTTCGCAAGCTTGAGTAAGAAGTGATAATTGATAGAGCGAGTGGTTCAAGTAAGGTTGTATTAAGGAAATACCATAAGTGGAAGTGGATGTAGTGGGACTAAGTTTTGGGCAAACCTTATTCTTTTAGAGATTGGAGAATTTAATTTAGTTCTAGGGAGGGGTTGGCTAGCAAAGTATGATGTCGAGATTGTATGCAAGAGGTGTTGGGAGCTAAGTATATTTTAAGCACGGAGTATCAGCCTTAAACCGGGGGGACAAAGTGTGAGAGCAATTCAAACTGTTGAAGATGGTTGACTTGGTACTTGTCAGGTTGAAGCATTCTTCGCAGACAAAGCTCACATGGGAAGCGGAAGAGGAAATGCAGAGGAGGTATCCACACATTTCGAGGAATCTGAGATTTCGAGGACGGAATCTTCTTAAGAGGGAGGTAATTGTAACATCCTGAATTTGGGGCTAAAAGTTTAAGGATTAAAGATATGAATAAATTTACATAACAGTAATAATTTAATAAATAAAAATAATGAATTTAATAATTATAATAATTAACTCATAGCAAATTAAATTAAAATGTGTATTTTTAAGAGGTATCTAGTCTAGAATAACTAAATAAAGGTAAAATGGAATTTTACCATATGAGATGTTCTAAAAGGAGGATTAAATTGCAACACTAGAACATTTGTATTGGTGGGGAGGGACTTTAGTGTAAATATGAAAGAATTAAAAAGCTGGAAGGACTAGATGGCAATAAGTGAAAAGTTGAGGTTTTAGTTGGGGAAAAACCCCAACTCTCTTCATTTGGCGATTTTGAAGGAAGAGAGGGAGGAGGAGACGATTTCAAAGTGAGCTCAAGAGGAGGAACTTAATCTCAGCAAGATCTAAGTAGTTTTCATCAATCCTTTGAAGATCTAAGGTAATAAATCTCGTATTCATGTTGAAAACCCACCATATTGGGTTGACCAAGTTCAAATTCGAGTTTCATAGTTGGGGGATATGGCTTCTATGATCCCAAAGGTGTATCTTATGAATTCAAATGATTATCTCTTCACAATTTGATTGTCTTATGCTTGGAGAATCATGTGGGATGCTTGTTGATTCACATAAACCATAATATTTGGGGAAAACCCATCAATGGGTGAAACCTAGATGATTGGATCAACTTGCATCTTAAATGTGTTCTATGAAGAGCTTAAGTGAGTTCCTAGTGATTTCAATCATTGGAAGAAGGAATCTCTTCAATTATTGATCAATTGTTTGGATGGAATTAGATATTCCTTGATCTAAGATTATGAAGTAAATTAGATTAGAACTTGGATTTGATTCAATGGAGATGATATTGGATGATTTGATTGGGCCAAATGATGTGTAATTTAAGTAGAAATAATGTCCGTTTGATATCTAGAAGTTTGGAGTTGCTTAAGACCTTGATTTGGACCAAAAGGAGGGAGAAAAGGACCAAAAATCAGAAGTTACAGTGTCAGAACACGACCCGGGTTAGGGGAAACACGGCCCGGGTTAGGGGAAACACGGCCCGTGTCAGGATGTCTGAAAAACCTTCTGTTAGCAGAACACGGCCCGTGTTGGGGGGAACACGGCCCGTGTCAGCCTGAGCAGTTCCGAAATGTTGAGTTTTGAGCTTTAAGGGTTGGGATGTTGGTTCTAATGTTCAAGTAAACTCCTAGGACATGTTTAATTAATATTTTACATCTATTTAGTGAAGTTAAATAGCCTTAGAGTTATTAGTAATGTTGGATATTATATCTTGTAGGAGAAGAGTAACTGAGGTTGAAGCAAAAGAGTGACCACTTCTTGGAACTTAAGGAAGGTGAGTTACCGGGAGTACACATCCCTCTTCTAAACTCTTGTGTGTGATTTATTCTTTTATCATGCATACTTCTTATGTGCTACTTGTTGCATAAATCTTATGTGTGCATGGCATAAAAAGAGTCATTTCAAAGATGTTTCCAAATAAAGGTATTATTGTAGTTTTGAAAGATGTTTTGAGCATTCCTTTGTACATTGCATTGCATATAGGATGGGGGTTGACCATGAGATGCCTTGAGACCGAGTTTGAACCTTCTCTCAATTAAAGAGGGCGAGTATGAGTTTGACCCTTCTCTCAATTAAAGAGGGCGAGTATGAGTTTGACCCTTTTCTCAACTAAAGAGGGCGAGGAGTGATTGTTCCCGACAAAAGGGAACCACATGAGGGAGTTGCTACCCCTCATGAGGCTAGTGTGATGGCCACTAGTCTTAGTTTAACTCATACGGGGATCAAGTATTATGCTCCGTGCGTTTACTTGTGAACTTAGGTGAGTGCCATTGAGGTGAGATGGACTTTTATGAGATGGACGTGGGTTTGGGATAGTTGAATTGCATTTGCATAGCATGCTTATCTATTTTGGGAAACCTTATGATGTTTTATTACAAATCTTAAGTGTGTAAAGAAACTATTTTTGGAGGTTGTCTCGAGTGTTAAGGTTATCCTTTCCACTCATAATGAGGTAACCTCGGGTAACTCACTAGGCATTTTCAATTGCCTAACTGTTTTGATGTGTACTCAGGTTATGGATAGGAGCTAGTGGCGAGGCGAGGACATTTAGAAGACCACGGAGTGTGTGGCAATTTGGACCATGTTATGTTACGTGAATTATGACATTACCTCGCTATAAGTTTGTTAAGATGATTAAACCTTAAACTAATATTCAAAACGTGATAAATAATGTTTTTATAATAATACCCTAGCGAGGGGTGTCACAATATATTTTAGCTTGCGACCAACAACTTATCAAGCAATTCATCACTAATGGAATCGAGTCACTCCTCGCCACCAATAGACAATGCGACAACGTCATTTTATAGTCTACAGGTACTCGTACCAATTATTTATATATATATTTTTGGTAATTTAGTTTGATTTGTTAAATGTTATAAACCAATAAAATAAAATGTACTCATTAGGTCACTGAAGTTTTAACTGCGTCCAATATGTCACTGAACTTTCAATATTGCACCCAATAGGCCACTAAACTTTTAATTTTGGTTTCGAAATAGCATTGTCCCAGCTTTTAGTCCATTATATCAGGTTAAAATCGCTATGAGGAGAGCAATAACCTATTGAGTAAATTTTGTATTATTGGTTGCCATTTTGGATCATTGACGCTAGTTTGTTTGTTATTTTAGCTTGAGGTAAACAACAGTCCAATTCAAGAACATAATCCTAGTTTTACAAATATGGTTAGTCTTCAAATTTTTTGTTAATTTAGTTTGTTTGTTAATCATATATAAGTACTAATGTTTTTATGATCGTTTTTTAACTATTAGCACAAATTGCTTCTGCTATACACCAACTTAAACACCAACTTCACAACAACCCCCAACCTGAACCCCCACTCAACCCCCAATCCAAACCCAAAACATCATGAAACAAATTTGTTTACCTTGAAGTGGAAATGTCGTTGGGCAATATACGAACAAAAGGTTCTATATGTATGCAAATAGTTTATCGATTATCCGAACTCTTTGGGGATGTCTATTATATTCAAACTCTTGTTACCTCAAGGGTTGTATTCTGACGGGTTGAATCTGTCATCCTATATTCGAAGGTTTTACAACTAACGTTAAATGATTGACTTGATGTCAGCATAGTTAGATGGATTGCAATGTAAGTTGTTATTATTGGTTTAAAATATTATACAGTATCATTTTATATATGATTTAATTTACTAAATTTATATAATATATTTAAGGTATTTTTATGGGCTACCGAACAATTGCAAATGCGCTTTCTTTGATCCAACAGTTATTAAAGATGAAGGTGACAAAACAAATCTGGCCGACCTCATACAGCACATCAAAGAAGTATTTTTGCATTATCCAAACAAAGAATATTTTCTTGCACCATATATTATTAGGTAATACATATTTTTCCATAATCCATACACATACATATACACACTAAACATACAATTGGTTAATTGTTTTATAGTTTCTATTTTTATAGGAGACATTGGGTGCTTTGTATCATTTGTCCGAAAAAAATTATCATGTATATTCTTGATTCTTTACAACGTCTCGGTAAAAAGGAGTTATATCCCCTTGTCTCTATTATTGATGAAGCTTACCCGAATAAATATAAATGGAAGACTGCGAAGGTTTGCTTTAAAATCCCTTTTTGGATCTATTTATTTTAAGGTGTTTAAAATAATTAATTGTGAATTAATTACAGTGCTACAAACAAAAAGACATTTGAGAATGTAGTTTTGTAGCCATTAAACATATGCATAACTTTGTTGAGACCATTCAATATAATTTTGACAATAAAGTAAGTGTTATTTGCATATAAAATATAAAATTTCTAATTATTTGTATACGTTAATATAATTTATTTTATTTGTTTTCAATTTTGGAACAACAAGCAGTATATTTTGGTTGACAAAATTGAAAAAATGGTCTTAAAACTAATTCCGAAATTAGTTGGCAACGAGATTGAAGGCCGGCTGGACATAACTCGGTAATATACTAAATTTTATAGCATTATACTTTGAAAAATATTATAGTGCGTAAATTTAATGATTGTATAATATTGAATTATTTTGAATGTTGTTTCAGCAAATGAAGCACGAGTGCAAAACAAATATACTGTAAATGATTGTATAATTTTGAATGTTTCAACTCTGTAAATTAGTAACCAGTAACCAGAACAAATATGCAAATTGTATAATTTTTTTGTTTTATTGATGGTGCGGTTTAAATTTAATGGTGCTTTTTTAATTTAGTAATTTTGTTTTTTATAGTGTGTAATTTTAAATGGTGCGAAATTAATTAATGGTGCATTTTGGGTTTTTTGTATCATGAGCCAGAGCTACTTGGGCAGGCCTAAGTCCATATGACAGACCTATCTGGGTAGCCCCTTTTAATGATGCGGTTATAATTATAGGGTGCGCAGTTTTAATGGTGCGTAATTTCATGTTATTTAGGGCGAAAGTTTTGTTCTTCCAGGAATGACTTTTTGATGCAGTTATAATTATATGGTGCATTGTTTTAATGGTGTTGGTTCGTGTTATTTAGTGCGGTTTTTTGTTCTTCCAGGAAAGCTTTTTTCATGCGGTTATTGTCATATTTGGTGTGGTTTGGAAAGGCGCACTATTAAATGTTGGTATTTATTGATGCATGTATTTTTGGTGCGGTTGGATACCCCCACCATTTAACCATTTTAACAGCACCAACAAATGTCTTCTCTCATAAGAATAAATCTCAGCCCTTTATTTTTTAAGATCTATGATTAAGTTTAAATTGGTAGTTATTTTATTTATTAATTATAAAATCAACAAATATACCTAATTAAGATCCCGTAAGCGTGTAATTGTAATTCCAACTCATAGATACGATAATATCTCAAATTCTTTTTCGATTAACATAGAGATATTCTTAAATACTCAAGAATCGTCAATCTCATTCTCTTCACATTAGAAACCCTAAATTGCTCAAATAGTTGCCATCATCTTCAAGAACTAAGCTTTGTGTAGTTACAGATGGAGAAGGATGAAGGAAATGCAGCTCCTAACATCAAATCTATTTTTATGCGATTAATAGTAACCACACTAACAAACATTATAAATGGTGCTGTTGCTTCTTTTATTGATGCTAAATCAGTTTTTTGCCGTTTTATAGTGCGGATTTCTTGTTCAACCGCATCAAAAAGTATGGTTTTAAATGATGCGATTGTAAACTTTCGCAGTAAAAATATGGTTTTAATGGTGTGTTTGGATGAAACCGCACTAACAAAACCATTTTTATGCGATTAATAGTAACCGCACCACAAACATTATAAATGATGTTGTTGCTTCTTTTATTGATGTTAAATCAGTTTTTTATCGTTTTATAATGTGGTTTTGTTTTTTGCCATTTTAAAGGTGCAATTGTAAATATTCGAAGTAAAAAAGTATGGTTTTAAAAGATGCGATTGTAAACTTTCGCAGTAAAAATATGGTTTTAATGGGGCATTTGGATGAAACCGCACTAACAAAACCATTTTTATGCGATTAATAGTAACCGCACCAACAAACATTATAAATGGTGCTGTTGCTTCTTTTATTGATGCTAAATCAGTTTTTTGCCGTTTTATAATACAGTTTTGTTGTTCAACCGCATCAATTAAAAAACCCCATCGCACCAACAACTGACTTCTCTACTAGTGTCATGTTCTCAACCTTTTCATGTTTTTATTCTAGGGTTAATGCCACAGTAACCCTCATGGTTTTCATTTTGAATCGATTTGGTCTGTGTGTTTTCTTTTTCTTTCTCTTTAAGGACTCATGGTTTGAAAAAAACATGTTTACTTAGTCACTCAATGGTGAGTGACCCGATAAGACGGTTAACTAGCAAGAAACCTACAAAAAAACATGCCACATGTTTGTCCATGTCATGGGTAGCCTACTATCATTTAAACACAGGGAATATTTTCGAGCCAAGATACTAATGTTTTTCTTTTTAGGTTTAAAAGAAGATAAAGCCATGACAAATTGAAGATCCGAAGAGGAGATTTTGTTGGAATACGATAACATAAAACAAACGCAGCAGAAACTTAAAACAAAAATCGTATTCAACCAGGATCACAGAATCATGCACACTTTTGTAACTGTAAAATCAAGAGTGTTCAAGACATACCTTTTAAATCTCAGATCTGATTTTGTTAGGATGACGAGAGCCCAAAGTAGAACTCATCTAATGTAATCGCACCCAAGACAACGATCCAGCACCCGTTGATGTAGTATATACCTTTGCTTGAAGTTTTAGCACGTAATACTTAGGGTTTTGAAAGAAATCGGCTGTATACCGAGGGGTGGGAGGAGAGTGACGAAAATTAGGGTTTTGGCAGCCCTTACAACTCAGATCTAGGGTTGTATTTATAGTGTTCCTCATCCTTATCCCCTCCCTTGTGGATATTTCACTTTAGTCCTTTATTCTTATTAAGTTTCTAATTAATATACCTTTACTTTGGTATATTAATAAACTTAACCATTAAGTTTCTAATTAATATACCTTTACTTTGGTATATTAATAAACTTAACCCCTCAAGTTTATTTTCGATCTCTTTTAGTTAAATCGTCTCTTGCGTGTAACCCAAAAGGACCCTACTATTTATAATAATATTACCAACCTGTTATAACGATGGGCATATAACCAACAGTCTCCCACTTGCACTTGTTATAACAACTGTATGGTCTAATATTCCTTAACCTAGTAAGGTGTATGTCATCCTAGACAAATGTCGTGTTCATCTAATGAAACAGCTCTTAGGCAAGTGATCAAATATTCATTTGTTCTACAAGATATCCATATGAACGTCTGACATGGAATCCTGTCAGTCTCAAACATTCAAGATTATGTTTCCCGATAGAGATTTGTGATGACCACAACAAACTGCACTTATTGATTCTATATCAATTCAGTACTCAAGGGGCCCCACAGATATCGCTTCTCCTGTTAGGGCAGAAGGAACAAATAAACTTTTACTACATGGATCTCGCCCACTCATCATATCATATCTGGACATTCCCTATATGGCTGCCAGTTACGGACAACGTTGGAGAAAACCAAGACATAACAGACTGCAGGACTAAGAATCAATGCATCTCCGCTTGAAGAATATAAGATATTACCATCTTAGAATTACTCGTGACATATTCCATGAAGTAATCTCTAAGTACAGTTTACTCCAATACTTAATCCCTGTTAAGTACACATGAGAATTAGCGCAGCTCTATGATATGTCCATCTCTATGGACAATTTACTAATTCCTCATGTCAGCCTTGAATCAATACTTACTCCCAAAAGTATGACCGACTGTGGACGTTTTGAATAATAAAATAATTATTCAGGAAGTCAATAAAACATGCAAAATTGAAACACAATGATAAACTAATGAAAAGACTGCCTTTATGCATATATTAAGTTCTCCACATAATAATCTTCAAAACAAATAGAGTTTTACATTGCTTAAGTTCCCAACACAAATCAAACTAAATTAAATACACTCAAACCAACTCATTTGCAAATCTAATGCCCATCGACCTAGTATGAGAATCATGCTTGGCCTGAGATAATGGTTTAGTGAATGGATCAGCAGGATTATCTTCTGATGTAACTCTACTAATCGTGATGTCTCCTTCTTCAACGAGCCTCCAGATAATGGTACTTCAGGTGTATACGCCTTGTGTGCTTGTGAGCCCTGGGTTCTTTCGCCAAGGCGCCTGCACCCTCATTGTCACAGAAGATCTCAACTGGACCATCAATGCTAGGAACAACACCGAGATCCCTGATGAACTTCTTCATCCACATGGCTTCCTTTGCAGCTTCATTAACTGCAATATACTCAGCCTCCATTGTCGAATCAGCTACTGTTTCTTGCTTGGTACTCTTCCAAGTTACTGCCCCACCATTCAGTAAGAACACGAATCCTGACTGTGAACAGGAGTCGTCTCTGTCGGTTTGGAAGCTAGCATCACTATAACCACTTACAGTGAGTTCTTCCATGCCCCCATAGACCAAGAACACTTCCTTCGTCCTCCGAAGATACTTAAGAATGTTCTTGACTGCGGTCCAATGATTTTCACCAGGATTGGCCTGATAACGACTCGTCATACTCAAGGCACAAGAGACGTTAGGCCTTATACATAACATGGCATACAAGATCGATCCCATTGCTGAAGCATATGGGATTCGACTCATTCTTTCTCGTTTATCACTAGATCTAGGACATTGGTCTCTACTCAATGTCATACCACGTTGCATAGGCACGAATCCTTTCTTGGAATCCTGCATCTTGAACCTTTTCAAGATTTTGTCTATGTATGTACTCTGGCTTAAACCAATGAGTCGCCTAGATCTATCTCTATAGATCTTTATACCAAGTATGTATGCCGCTTCTCCTAAGTATTTCATAGCGAAACAATCCCCAAGCCAAGTTTTAACACTTTGCAACATTGGGATATTGTTTCGTATGAGTAGTATGTCATCAACATACAGCACAAGGAAGACAACAGCACTCCCACTAGCTCTGACATATACATATGGCTCATCTTCACTTCTCGAAAATCCAAACTCTTTGATTTTCTCATCGAAGCAGAGATTCCAGCTGCAAGATGCTTGTTTGAGTCCATATCGACTTCACAAGTTTGCACACTCTATTGGGATATTTGGACTGTACAAAACCCTCTGGTTTTGTCATATACACATCCTCTGAAAGTTTTCCGTTAAGGAAAGCGGTTTTTACATCCATTTGCCATATTTCGTAGTCATAAAATGCTGCGATGGCAAACAATATCCTGATAGATTTAATCATTGCCACTAGTGAAAAAGTTTCCTCATAATTAATCCCTTAGGTTTGAGTATAACCTTTTGCCACCAGTCTGGCTTTATATGTGTGTACCTTTCCATCCATGTCTGTCTTCTTCTTGAAGACCCATTTACACCCAACTGTTTTAAGGCCAGGTGTTTGATCAACCAGGTTCCAAACTTGGTTATCATACATGGATTTCATCTCGCTCTCCATAGCCTCCTTCCATTTGGCAGCCTCTGGGCCTGCCATTGCTTCCTGATAGCTGGTAGGTTCATCGTCATCTACCATTGACTCATCACCTTCAGTAATATGTAAACCATAAAACTCAGGTGCATGACGTACTCTATCAGATCTCCGGACAGGAAGTGGAGGTATGTCAGATTCCTCAGCTGTACTTGACTAAAGCTCAATTGGTTTTTCAACCTCTGATTGAGCGCCAGTGCCAACATTAGGTCCTTTATTGGTTGGCTCTTGAATCTCATCAAGATCAATCTGGCTCCCACTGGCCTCTTGGTGTATCAGCTCCCTCTCTCGGAAGACTTCCCTTCGTGCAACAATCACCTTGTTTTTAGAAGGCTTGTAAAACAAATACCCAAAAGAACTAGTAGGATAACCAATAAAGTAACACCTCTCTGATCTGGGTTCTAGTTTGTCGATGGCTTCACGACGAACATAAGCCTCACAACCCTAGACTTTCAAATGCGCTAATGAGGGTTTAGTCCCATTCCATATTTCAGAGGGTGTCTAGCTGACTTTCTTAGTTGGTACAAGGTTCAGGACTTTTGCTACAGTCTCTAAGGCATAGCCCCAGAAACTGATTGGAAGCGTAGCACGACTCATCATGGACCGAACCATATCAAGTAATGTCCGGTTCCTCCTCTCAGCTACACCATTATGTTGTGGTGTTCCGGGAGGAGTCAGCTGCGAAACAATTCCACAGTTCCTTAGATGATCGTAGAATTCTTGACTAAGATATTCTCCACCCCTGTCGGATCGGAGGATCTTAATCCTTTTGCCCCTTTGATTTTCTACTTCGTTCTGAAACCTTTTGAACACCTCGAAGGTTTCAGACTTATGTTTAATCAAATAAACATACCCATATCTACTGAAATCATCAGTAAATGTGACGAAGTACCTTTCTCCATGTATTGTGGCTGATCTGAATGGTCCACACACATCGGTGTGTATGAGGTCCAACAAATCCTTGCCTCTTTCACAGTTTCCTGTGAATGGCGCTTTTGTCATCTTGCCTAATAAACAAGACTCGCATACATCATCAGACTTGAGGTCGAATGATTCCAAAATCCCATCCTCTTGGAGTTTGGCGATGCGTTTCTTGTTTATATGGCCAAGTCGACAATGCCATAGACACGATTTATCTAATACACCTTTGGACGTATTTGAATCAACATTTAAGATTAAGCTATTATTTCTTCTAATGCTCACGATAGTTTCATAAATACCATTTGTAGAACATGCTTTAAAGTAAACACAATCATTTTTGAACACTAAAACATTTCCATTATCAAAACCAAAATCAAAACCGTCTCGATACAAAGCACTAAAAGAAATAATGTTTCTAGCCATTTCTGGCAAATAGCAACAATCTAATAAATTAATAGAAAATCCAGTAGAAAGCACGAGCTCGTAATCCCCAATCCTCTTGACAGCAGCCGTATGTCCGTTGCCCATGATCAGGTCAAGCTCCCCATGCCTTAACTTCTTACTTCTTCTTAGTCCCTGCACATCAGAGCAAATGTGAGTACCACATCCTGTGTCTAGGACCCATGAATTAGTAGTAGAAGTATTATGGAGTTCTATCATCTATATTGCTGAGGTACCAGACACTTTGGGCTTGATCTTCTTGATCTCCTCCAGGTATTTAGGGCAGGTTCCCTTCCAGTGTCCCTTTTCTCCGTAGTGGAAACAAATGGCCTCATCAGGGTTTGGTGACGGCACTATCATAGAACCAGCCTTGCCCTTGTTGCTAGGGTTGGAGTTGGGGTTACCAACTTGACCCTTCCTTTTGCCTTTAGGCTTCTTGGCTTTCTTTTTCTTGATTGACCCTTCCCTGATTGCCAATACCGGAGCCGTGGAGCTGGAGTTCTTAAATTTAGACATATTTGCCTCGGCAGTTTTTAGCATGCCGTGTAACTCCATTATGGTCTTTTCCAATCCATTCATATTAAAATTCAGTGTGAACTGACTGAATGTACTGCTCAGCGAGTGGAGGATGATATCCGTAACCAATTGCTGAGCGATTGGAAATCCAAGTCGCTCCAATCTGTCAACGTATGCTTTCATCTTAAGCACGTGTGTACTGACAGTGGTTCCCTCCTGCTGCTTGCAGTCTAGTAGGGCGATCATGGTGTCGTATTATTCCTGTCTAGCCTGCTCTTGGAACATTTCCTTGAGCTGGTCGGCCATGTCGAACGCCCCAGCGGTCTCGAAACTCTTTTGGAGTTCCGGAACCATGGTCGCCAACATAATACAAGCAACCTCATCCGACTGATCTTTATGCTTTTGCCAAGCATCCTTAACAGCTCTAGTTGCATCGTCAGCAGGAGCCTCAGGAAGAGCTGTATCCAGGACCCATTCTTTCTTATCATACCAGAGGGCGATCCGAAGAGAACGCATCCAGTCCAAGTAGTTGGATCCCGTCAGCTTATCCTTAGAGAGGAGTTGCATTAGTGAGATATTTGTAGCCGAATTCGAATTTGTATTTGCATTTGGAGCCATCTATATGAAAAGTAGATTTTAATTAGTTTGATTAATCCTTAAAAAAATTAATCACCCAAAACAATAATTTTACTTAAGGCTAGAATCCATATTTTACTTCTGGTGGTGAAGAGGTATGCCGTAGTCACCCCCAAAAGTTATTTAGGTAGGCAACACTCTTTTGCCAACTTCAATCTCTATGAAGCTTCTAGATCTTTCGTGATTCATTGAATCTAATCAATGGCATGTTTAGTCCCATCATGCTCATCCTCTCTCCCGTGACGGGTATGCCGCGGATCACGGGTTTGAATGGTAAATCGACCACGAAGGACCCACGTGACACCCGGCCCATGATTCTTGAGCTATCGCGAGTATCACATCATTTTGGCCGAGTCCAATTCGACGCGTTGGCTATAGCACTTTCCACGCCGGAAGGGCCCGGTTAAATGTGTGGTTCTTTGTGGGTAGCATGAGATTTACATTTTCATAAAACGGGATTTTGTTTCGTTTTTGTTAAAACATTTTAACCTTTTAATTGGCATAAGGGTCAATTTAAACTTTTAAAATCGGTTTGAAATTGCCAATTTTACTTTTGAAAAATTCTATTAACTTTTAACAATTTTTTCTTACTTGTGTATTTTCAATAATACTTTTATCTTGAAACACTGTCCTATCAAACCCTTTCGGTAACTCCACTCAATAAAATGCGATAGACGGTGAGGGTGGTAAGCAGTGAATGCTGTTTAAAAACCGACATCATTAGGAATCAAAAAGACCTCCTTAAACCTTCTACACATTTAGAGTAGGTGAGCCTAGTCACGGTCTGACCAATGTTTTTATTTTAAGTTATACATATAGATACAATTCTAATATATATATTATTAAAATTTTTAAGTATTTTGAAGTTTCTGTTTAACTATTAATTCTATTAAACATGCAAGGATGCAGTGTTAATAATTAATTTAAACAATTATCCATTAAAATTTAAAGCATTTTAAACTTTGTGTTTAGCTATTAATCCTATTGAGCATGCAAGCATTCAATGTCAATCATTAATCTAAACAATAATACAATACTAAAATCACAATTTTATAACAAGAAATCTGATTTCAAAAACGTCACGATCATCACGACGTGGGACACTAGAAAACGCGACGTGGTAATCAACACAACACGATCATGACAAGAACGACGTGGCGCGGAACACTAGGAAACGCGACGCGGCAAAACCCTAATGATCGTAACTTTTAAAAAACCCGCAACGCAATATTTCAAGGACGGCGGCGCGGACGTCGAACAGATTCGATAAATCAGGAAAAAACGATTTTTAACAATTTTAATCGAATCAAAACAATACAAAATCATGATAAAGTGGCTCTGATACCACTGTTGGAATACGATAACATAAAACAAATGCAGCGGAAACTTAAAACAAAAATCGCATTCAACCAGGATCACAGAATCATGCACACTTTTGTAACTGTAAAATCAAGAGTGTTCAAGACATACATTTTATATCTCAGATCTGATTTTGTTAGGATGACGAGAGCCCAAAGTAGAACTCCTCTAATGTAATCGCACCCAAGACAACGATCCAGCACCCGTTGATGTAGTATATACCTTTGCTTGATGTTTTAGCACGTAATACTTAGGGTTTTGAAAGAAATCGGCCGTATACCGAGGGGTGGGAGGAGAGTGACGAAAATTAGGGTTTTGGCAGCCCTTACAACTCAGATCTAGGGTTGTATTTATAGTACTCCTCATCCTTATCCCCTCCCTTGTGGATATTTCAATTTAGTCCTTTATCCTTATTAAGTTTCTAATTATTATACCTTTACTTTGGTATATTAATAAACTTAACCATTAAGTTTATAATTAATATACCTTTACTTTGGTATATTAATAAACTTAACCCCTCAAGTTTATTTTCGATCTCTTTTAGCTAAATCGTCTCTTGTGTGTAACCCAAAAGGACCCTACTATTTATAATAATATTACCAACCTGTTATAACGATGGGCATATAACCAACAGATTTGAGAAGTATACACCGAAGGGTGATGTCATAATCTGAATGCTGTCGTCATAATCCGAATTGCTGATGTCATAATCCGAATTGCTGATGCCATAATCCGAAGCCTTCGGCTAAGAATGTTTATATATGAAGGGGAGGAGTTGATGTCATATCCGAAGGTATTTGACAAGTTTTTTTTGGAACCCAAACCATTTTTGAACATTTTGAAGCAAATTTTTCAAAAGACATTATACCAACCCGAGTTCTTTTTGTTGGAACAAGAAAATCTTCATGTAACACATTATACCAACCCGAATCTTTCAAAAAATTTCTTCTTTGAACACAAATCTCTGAAAATTTTCTTTTAACCACAAATTTTCACATATGATTTTGAAGAAACAACATCAGAACATTTCTTTTTAGGAACCCACATCAAATTCGGTTTTGACTTCTTCTTTTTCTTCTTTTTCATCTTTTTAGGAATATGAACACAAGATCTGTAACAAAACTTTGTTCATCTTTTTGAATCTAATCGTAAACCTTCGGATCATAAACCCTTCGGATTTGATAACTTCGATTTTCAACTATAGTGGGTTTTCTGTAAGGTTTCATGCCTTGAAAGATATCACTTAAGGCTGAAGAACCATCAGATTCGGATTTGGGTCTTTTTGAAGTTTCAGCAACAAATAACACTTTCACCAAACATTTTTCTATCAAATCTGACTCCCCCTTAACCTTTTCAACTTCCTTTTCAGGTTGGGGATCAAGCATGGATCCGAAGTGTTCATCATCATTTTCAGATATATGAAGATAAGAACATCATCTTCAAAGTCTTGAGGAACATGAAGACCATTTGCATCTTCAACAAGGGAAACATATTTTCTTACTGATTTTCGGTTTTCTAATCCATGTTTATTGTCAATATCTTTAAGAACTTTTAACATTTCTGAGAACAAATGTTTGTGTGATTGATGTTTCAAAGGATAAAAAATGAGTCTTCCATATGTATCTTTCACACCATCAGAAATAAGAGTATCATTTGTGATCTTCTGATTTCTTAACACAAGACCCACAAATTATTCAAAGTTTACTCTATATTTGAGATTATCAACAATAACTATCCATATTTTCGAATTTCTTGATTCCATTTTTGTTCTAAACAAAAAATAATCAACAGATCTGGAATGAAACAAGAGAGAGAAAGTAGATCTGGTAGATCTGAACGAATTTTGATGATAAAAACTAAATCAAAAACAATTTCTATTGAGATATATCGAATCTGAATCAATATTGATGATCATAAATGATGGGAAATAAGCAAAACAGATAAACTTAACTCTTAAGTTCACATCCAACCTAAAGGATCTATGTTTTCACTATTTGAATCCATAACTAAAACCCTATAGGCATTTCGATTTCTATTAAAAGGATAATTAAGAAATTAATAACATTTGTTGATCTTTTGGAAGCGAGCACCACAAGCATCATGCCTCTAATGGTTCACACCCAAAGCTAGTAACAAGAAAAACCAGAGAGAGTGATAGAAACCCTTAAAATTTCGTGGCCTTTAGGGGCGACACGCCTAGGCCGTCGTGCGGTCAAAAATAGTAAAATACCTCACTTACACTAGTACAGTGGTAGTCAGGGTCGATCCACAGGAGTTTCGTGGTCAAGATAGGCGATAGCTTACCAACTGTAGTGTCACGCTACAGCCAGAGGGACTAACTTCTATTTTTCCAAAAACAGTTCAAAAATCCAATTCCAAAACAAAGTCCAAAACAATCATAAACTTAAACTAAACCAAATCAATTTCTAAACTAGGGTTGTTTACTGAAATCGGAAAGTATGATCCAAATCCAGAAAAAACAAGAACAATTCAAAAGCATTAAACATTCAAACACCAAAATACCAAAAAACATTAATAAACATGGAACCAAATGATTACTTGTATAACCTTCAGATCCAGAACATTCAAAACAGTAACAAACGAAATTCAGAAACTTTAACCTAATGCTAATGGTTGTCACGCCCAAAAACACCAAGCTAATAACTAAAACAACTAAACTAATATTGAAATTAAATGAAGAAACATAAAATACCACGAATGGCTGCTGAAATCCGAAACTTGGAGTCAAAGAAGCCTTAAGTCCACTTTATGGGTCGTTCCTTTCCTGCTGATTTCGACCTAATGGCCTCTATTTATAGTTGTGGAATTTTAAGACCCGCGTCGCGCAACTCTGATACCCGCGGCGCTAGTAGACCCTTATCCCTGATTTTTCGTCATTTGAATTTCTTCCACCGCCTCATCGTTGACTAAGCGTGGCGTGCCCACATGCATACCAGCGGCGCGCGTGTTCAGGCGACTGTTTTCGTCCTTATCTCCAAACTTCTTCGATTTTGCCCGCATTTAACCCCTGTTTATAACTTTTCTTTGCAAACAAGCACTTACACAAAAAGTGAGAATACTAAAGCATATATGATATAAAATCACCAAGAATAAGGCTCAATAACGACAAAAATACTTGATATTACTAGGCGTTGTCAAACACCCCACACTTGTGCCTTGCTTGTCCCCAAGCAAGAGAGTTTTTAACAGATTTTAACTAAGACTCAAACAATTTTTGAACGTGTTCAATTTCAAAGCTTATTGTCCCCAAAGTTAGATGGAATAGTTTTTGCAAAAAATAACCAGAATATTCTTTGG
This sequence comes from Cichorium intybus, assembly GCA_023525715.1. NCBI lineage: Eukaryota > Viridiplantae > Streptophyta > Magnoliopsida > Asterales > Asteraceae > Cichorium > Cichorium intybus. The sequence goes on along the minus strand of CM042010.1, from coordinate 95,183,977 downwards.
AATTCACGACTTTCTAAAGAACCCTTGATTACAAATTTTCTGTCCACAGGAGAGTGTACGTACTCATTCAGATTCTAGAGGCCACTAAATAACTATCCATGACTTTCGATGTTGTCCGTGTAACGAGCTTTCAAAAATACCCATCCCATACCAGACGATCTTAGGTGGCAAGGTGCATAAGCCCCACCCATTTTAGACTTACCAGCTCGAACAACAAAGGCCACTGATTGACAGTCTCTTCCTAAATTCCAATCCTAAAATATCTCAATCTTCTAACTCCTAAAACTCAACTTATTTGACTAAACAGATAGCATGATAACAACTAAATAGTATTTCTTGAAAAATACCAACGCTATACATTCACAAACTATTCGTTTCAAAATTACAATCTATTAAAATTTTTGAAAAATTGCTAAAATTTTTGAAAAATTGCTAAATTTTTTGAAAAATTGCTAAAATTTTTGAAAATTGGTCATTTCCCGCAAAAATTTCAAAAACACTCTTTCGACCGTCCACACCCCACACTTAAAACCGTACAACACTCCCGCTGTACATAAAAAATATTTTAGAACAAGGGAGAAAGAGTTACCCCTAAGACGGTTGACTGCTTGATGGTACTTGGTTGTCACAGGTTACAAAAACGAACATCTCCATGATTCAGAATTCCAGGAATTGTAGCGTAATAGTAAAATGCGTCAATGATCATAGCAAGTGGAGGGGGCACAGTGACCCCACACTTTTCTGAAACAACTCCTCCACAGATTCCCATTTCGGTATTTACATGCAACACTCACAAAAACATTAAATGCAAAAGAAACAAACAAACAACTAAAATCTAAAAATAAAAGTACAAAACTAAAAAGTGTCATAGGTTTGGTACAAATATCCCCAAAAAGTGAAAAGAAAATACATCATTCATCTTGGTGTGGTCGGAAGGGGCCTGCCTCGTCATCATGTGCCCTGGCTGGAATGGAAATGGTGGTGGGCGTCGTCTCTGCTGGGGAGCTGTCTCTAATAAAACCTCCCCGATCCCAGTCAACTGGTCCTCAACCCTGATGATCCTGTCAGTCAGCTCCTGAATCACAGTCAATACATCCGACAACTGTGGCTGGGGCTGATCCTCTGCTGGTGCTTCCACTCTCCGACGTCTCCTCGCTGGCTAGGCATGGGCTGGTTGGGGTGCCTGTGGTGCCTCTGTCGCCACCCTCACATATGTTCCCGTACGCGGCTGATGAATGAGCCCCAAGTTCTCCAGAAAATGGGTTGAAATGCATACGGGTGGTATCGCCGTCAATGTCGCTATGGTCTCGGTAGTGAGCAGGCCGTAGGATCTGGCCAAACGGGTAATGAAGTGCCCGCCGACCATGGGGGTGCTGCCTGATGCACCCGTTACTCGGGTAGAAAGAGAGATCGCCAACGCGGCAGGCAGATGCAGGAATCTCATGGGATCAAGGAGCGCCCACATAAATGTCATGTCCTCCCCGGACACCTTCTCACCTCCTTGCTTCTGCATGACAGAAGTGGAGATGATATGGTGCATAAGGCGGTGGAGTGGGTTGCAGAGCTGGCTCTGCTTGGCCGACCCCGCCTCAAACTGAATATTGGACATCGTAGCCCAAATGACCGCGTTGTTCTCCGGCTCCGGCTGTCCCTGAATGCACGCCCGCTGAAAAGGCGTGAAGTGGCGGCTCTCCAGCTCCTCCGTCGTATAGATCTCTGTTGTCGTCAAAACAACTCACTTGTAGTTGTCATGTCATTTAAGTCTTAATCCAATTATTTACCTTATTATTTGACTATTAGACTTACGAGCAAGCATTACTCGATCATTTAATAGTATAGTTTTGGTAAGTAAATGTATCGAATTTCCACAGGGAGTTGTTAACTAACTTAGAGTTTGCAATTCTTAGTCAAACAGTTTAGAGGCGAGTTATAGTGAAAACTCGTAAAACCAAGTTTTTGAATGTTTATAAAAGAGGTAAACTATTAAGATGCAATGGTCGTAATAACACAACAATAAGTATATGGTATGATCAAATAATTACAAAGGAAACTTTCACCTAGGATTTGTTGATTCATATAAACTTAGATTGACTAGTTTTCAATTATGTGCAATGAGTTTAAATAGGTTGCATTAGGTGTAGGATCCTATGCTCAATTCACCAATTCTAATGACTTTTAAGTTATTATAGCACAATGGTCATGTAGCTAAACAACTTATAATCATGAAGTATTTATATAAGCTAGCATGCAAACATAGTCCGTATCCTAATGGTCATAGCAATATGTTCATACAATCAATGGTCATGAGTTGTAATTAAATGTGATATAAGTTTTATTTCACTAATCAAGTTCATAACTTAGACAACCTTCCTAGTTAAATGGCCAATAACTAGTCCAACGATATATAATTGTCAATTACACATCATACGGTTCGTATAATCAATAAGTTTAAATGGTCAATAAACTCTAATCACAAGAAGATGGTTATCAAGAATATAAACCCTAATCTCATTTAATATGTATAGCATGCAAGTTATATATCCTAACCAATGTTAAACTCGAATCAAGAACTAAATCAACACATGTTTATATTATTGAATCAACATCTCCTAGGCAAAAGTTACAGGGATTTAGCCTAGCATGGTATCAAATGTACAACAACAATATGAAGAAGACATGATAAAAGATACCAACCGGTTACAATCGATGAATCCTTGCTATAATGAAGATCTTAGCTCCTTATTGCTATGAAAATCACTCTCAACAACATGTAAAAATGATAAATACACGAAAATATATCTGAACTATAGTTTTCTTGCTCTCTATGGTGTGTATGGTCCCTAAAAGAAGAGGAGAAGGCCTCAATTTATAGTTGCTGTTCCAGACACCATCGCGTCGCGATCTACATTGGTCGCGTCGCGATATTATTAATGCATTCTTTTGTGCTGGCCAGTGGCCCGATGAGTGGAGTGTAGTAGGTATGATGATTATGCCTCCTGATCAGTGGTCGCGATCCACATAGGTCGCGATCACAAGGGTGATCGGGTCGCGATCTCGTCAGGTCGCCATCTTTTCTTCGTGTTGCGATCTTTCTATCAGCACTGCGTCACTGTGTCATCACTTGTCGCGTCGCGTTCTGTAAGGGGATCGCATCGCGATCTTTGCTGATGCTGCCTTCAACTTTTTTTGTTCACTTTTAGGCTCGTATTCAGCTCCTTCTTTATCCGCAAAGCCATTTTTCCTGTGTTTTGGTAATTTGAGCGTTATAAGTACCTTTTATCTTTAGATCATACCAAAAACACGTGTTTAAGCACTCGATATTGTCCAAAATGTATGTATAAATTAGGCAATATCAAAATACCCCACACTTGAACTTTGCTTGTCCTCAAGCAAACTACAATTTAAAACCAATCCAAAAATTTTGATGTCCAAACAACTTTCCATTTGCTATCACAGATCTAGCGTTTATTACCGATGTTAAGAATAATGAACTAAAAATAAACATAGTGGATTAAACCTAGTCCTATGCAACCATTTCTAACTTTTCAAAATTTTACACAAACTCTCTTTCTAAAAATGACAAGTCTTTAGTTTGAAAAAACTCATTTTTACATAACATTGAATATACCCTTTAAAGATTCTTTCACCTCAAAACTTTTTGTCGAGTTTCCCATATTTAGAAATTGATGCTGGACTCAATTTATCAAGTTAAGTTGATTATCTCTATTTTTTCGCACCTTTGAAACTCGTGACTTTCTATGGAACTCTTGATTACAAATTTTCAACTCATGACTGTACAGAGTTTACTAATTCAAATTCCAAAGGCCACTAAGGAAATTCCATGACTTTCGATGACACCCGTGTAGCGAGCATTCGACAATATTATCCCAAACCAGTTGGTTTTAGGTAATAAGGAGTAGAAATGCCCGTAGGCCCCATTTTATGTCTACTTTCTCGAATGTCAAAGACCACTGATTGAATTTTCCTTCCAGAGTTTCAATCTTTATGGTATTACTTGACTTTTGCTTTTGATCTCATTAGATTTCCTGAGAATTTTTCTCATTTTAAGCTCATTTACCGAGGCTTATTTTCCTCAATTCAGTAACATCATTTAATTCGCACTTTTGTAAAGAGGGAAAGTGACTCAATCTTTTTTGGTAAAAACTCAATTTTTAACAATTGATAAATTTTCAATGGGTCTATTTCTTTATTTATGCACAACATTTTGTAACTATCACCCTAGAAACTTGTCATATATAGAACTTGATTTTATATAAAAATTTGAAAAATCAAAATATATGCATAAGATTAAATTTAATCTACGAATTTATTTTCAAAATATTTTTCTTAACAATTATCTTTTAGCGTTCAATTTTTGGAAAAGTTGTTGAAGATAAAACAAATTTAAATTGGTTTGGTTGATTTTTGCAGTTTGATGCTCTTACCCCACACTTATTTTATACAATAATTTTGTTGTATAAATCATTTAAATCAAAAAGGAGTTTTAGTTGGAATGGACTCCCCTTGGGTAATGAGTCGTGTTGCTTAAAGGACTTTTTCCACAGCAGGAAATTGCTGAACTGACTGCCAGCGTCTGATCAAAACCAAATTCTGCTTCAACACTCAGAAAAATATTAAACACACCACGCAATAATAAAACACACCACACTAAATAAAACTTACAATAAATCCAAAGTATATAAGTATAAAATCAATCCTCAACATCATTAAATTCAGAACCTGAAGTACGAGTGCCATCACCGAAATCTTGCAGATAGTCAGGTGGCACAAACCATGTGGGGACAGGAGGATCATAAGTCGGGTAAGGAATGGAGGGCTGGAAACCCTGACTCTCGTAGAACTCCTGCATGGTGGGCGACATCCACCGGTCATGTACCTGTCTCCTAAGAATGTCGCGCTCCATCCTCTGCATATCTCTCTCTCTCCTAAGATCCGTGTTACTTATCTGCTGAGATAAGTAACGTAAGTCAATCTCCTGCTCTGGGATATCAGGCTGAACTGGAGACCTCTGCCGGCAGCGACGATGAGCTCTGGGGACTGGCTCTGGCTGTGGCTCTGGCTCCGGGTTTTGCCGAGCGTCCATGTCATGACCCTACTCAACAGGGTGATCCTCTAAAATGACTGAAGCACCGTGATCGTCTCGAGCAATCACTCTCATCAGCTCCAAGTAGACCCTCTGCATGAATCGCGGGTCCGACCTCGCGAGTCCCTGCATGTGAGGAGATGAGAACACATCATATGACCTGGCTAGCCTGGAAATAAAATGCCCACCGCTAATGGGGCTCTTCCCTTTCGCCCCCTTCGCTTTCCTGGAAAGGAAGACAACGAGGGTGTACGGGATATTCAGGCACACACCCTCTGAAAGTAGGCACCACATGTAGAATACATCGTCGACTGGTACATTCTCGCAGCCCCTATGGTGATTAACCGTGGTGGCTACGAGTCAATGAAGCAGGCGGTGGATAGGGGAGCGGATACAGCTCTCCACCGTGGTGTGTGAATCGTACACCTCGTCTGCCGGTAGATCCCAAACATCTGCTAAATGGAACTCTTTGGGCTGGTGCTTGAGGCAAGCCTAAAAAAATATGGAGAATCCAGCGGAAACAGTCTCCTCCCTCGTGTATAGGCCTAGGCGTATCCCTAGCTCCAATACACTGCACTCTCGGCTAACTCCTCCCAGCCTGAAGGAGAAAGCAGTCCTATCCGTCAGTTCTCTGTACAGTGGATAGGAACTCCAGTGAAATTTCTTTGAAAATAGGCTCCTGAAAATGGAAAAGTCTGTCCCAAGCATGACAAGCGAAACCAGAAGCAGCATGGATTTTGGTAGTGAAGGCTGCTAGACGGTTGTCTAGCCCGACCGTAGCTGCAAAGTCCCAGTCTAGAGATGGGGGTATATCAATCTCTTTCTTATGAAGTTTCGTCAGTTCGCTCAAATATCGCTGTCGTCTGGCATCGTTTATCGTGGCTGGAAATTGTAGCCATGGATGCGTAGGTAGATCCTCTGGTGGCTGATTCTGTTCTCTTCTCCGTGCCATTTATCTGCGAAAAATTAGAATAATAAAATAGTAGAAAAGTTAGCTTGAAAAAATTTAAAAAATTGCAAAATTGCTCCTGGGTAAGGATCGGGTCGCGATCCATGCAGATCGGGTCGCGATGGCCTGGTCTTGGTCGGGATGGATAGTCTGGTCCTGATCGCTGTCGTGTCGCGATCCAGATAAGGATCAGGGTCGCGATCGTGAAATGGGTCGGATCCTTGGGTGTCCGGATCTAGTTTGGTTTTACCCTTGAATATTCAACGATCGGGTCGCGATCGATAATCAAGTCCGAAGATCACCAAGGATCGGGTCGCGATCTAAGAATTCATTCAAAGATCGGGTCGCAATCTTTGAATGTCCGACTCGGGTTTGCGATTTTTCATCTATTTTCAAGCCAACACATATCTACCTAATAGGGTTTTGTTCGGAAATTGATTTCTCGGAGGATCTAACAATCTAATGGGCAAATATCATTCAAATCCGAGAATCAAATAAAACCTAATTTTATTTCAATTTCACATATCCCTACCTTATTTGCAATGTAACACGAAGATGGATCGAGGATTTACATACCTTGTTTGACGATTTCGACTTGTGAAAAACTGGAAAAAAAAACTTGATCGCGATTTACCGTGGAGATCGGGGTGCGAAGTGTGTTTAGGGTAAAAGTGAAAAGGAATGAATCGCAAGCATTTTTACCCCTGCCGCAACATCGCGACGCGATATGGGCTTGGATCGGGTCGCGATCTTTGGTTTTGACGGGCTATGATCTTGGCCCCTTTGCTGAGATCGCGGCCCTACGGGCTATTAGATCGGGTCGCGATCGTCGACTGAGTGTTTTTCTTCCCTCGTTTTTCCCTTTTGATGATCTTATTTATTTTATTTAATTTTATTTTTATTTTTATTTTTATTTATTTTTATTATTTTTATTTTTTATTTTATTATTTATTTATTTTTTTTAAGACAAATGGAAAAACAAAAATAATACATACCAATCAACAAACTCTGGTTGCCTCCCGGAAGCGCTTCTTTTTCATAGATTTGGAGTCTTTTTAGCTGGACTCCATTCCCCTCTAAGGTTCTACTGTTTGGAGTGGGATGTCTCGTCTTGAACGCCTTCTTCATAACTCTTTAACCTGTGACCGTTCACTTTAAAACTTCCTCCACCTTCCTTGAAAAGATCCACAGCCCCGTGTGGATATACTTCTTTGATTGTGAACGGACCATACCATCGTGTCTTCAGCTTTCCAGGGAAAAGTCTTAATCGTGAATTGTAAAGTAGGACTTTCTCCCTTGGTTGGAAATCTTTGTTTCCTTTCAACCTTGAATCGTGCCACCTTTTGGTTTTATCTTTGTAAATCGCTGAGTTCTCATATGCGTCATTTCTTAGTTCATTTAGCTCGTTCAATTGACACAAACGGTTAGTACTGACAATATTAAAGTCCAAGTTACACGTTTTTAAAGCCCAGAATGCCTTGTGTTCAACCTCTACTGGGAGGTGACAAGCGTTTCCGTACACTAATCTGTATGGGGTGGTGCCAATTGGTGTTTTGAAAGCGGTCCGAAAAGCCCAGAGTGCATCGTCAAGCTTTTCTGACCAGTCCTTTCTACTATTTCCCATGGATCTTTCTAAAATGCGTTTTAAGGCTCGATTTGTGATCTCTGTTTGACCACTTGATTGCGGGTGATATGGTGTAGATATTTGATGGGTTACCCCATACTTATTCAAAGCATTCTCCATTTGTTTGTTGCAAAAATGAGTACCCCTATCGCTTATAAGAGCTTTAGGGACACCGAAACGTGCAAAAATGGTTTTTAGAAATTTAATCACACCTCGAGCATCATTTGTGGGTAAAGCTTTTGCTTCAGCCCACTTTGATACGTAATCCACCGCAACCAATATATATTTATTTCCGTGGGAATTAGGAAAAGGTCACATAAAGTCAATACCCCACACATCGAAAATTTCACATACCTGGATAGAATGCAATGGCATTTCATTTTTGGACGAGATATTACCCGCTCGCTGACACGGATCGCATGTCTTGACGAAATTTGTTGCGTCGTTGAAGATAGTGGGCCAATAAAAGCCCGCTTCAAACACCTTTCGCGCGGTGTAATTTGCTCCGTGATGTCCACCTGTAGGTCCTTGATGGAAATGCTTGAGTATATCTTCTATCTCTTTCCCGTGTACGCACCTCCGTATGATGTTATCCAGACATGAGCGAAACAGGTATGGTTCATCCCATAGGTAGTACTTGATATCGGCAAAGAACTTCTTCTTTTGTTGGTGAGTAAGCCCTTTGACAAGCACTTTGGCTGCAAGATAGTTTACAATATCCGCATACCAGGGGGTCTCCATATCAACATGAATTGACATTACATGCTCTTCAGGGAAAGAGTCGTTCACCTCCTTGTCTTCCCTCGCCTTTTGCTCCGGATTTTCCAGTCTTGACAAATGATCAGCTGCCAAATTCTCGGATCCTTTCTTGTCTTGAATTTCTATATCAAATTCTTGTAACAGCAAGACCCAACGAATTAAACGGGGTTTGGCATCTTGCTTGTTGAACATATATTTGATTACAGAATGATCTGTGTAGACAACGGTTTTTGATAAAATTAGATAAGGTCTGAATTTATCAAAAGCATACACTACTGCCAGGAGTTATTTTTCAGTGGTTGTGTAATTTTCTTGGGCAGGATTCAGAGTTTTGCTGATGTAGTAGATTGGTTTGAATTTCTTGTCGATTCTTTGGCCTAGGACGGCTCCCAACGCGATATCACTTGCGTCTGTCATCAGTTCGAAAGGTAGGTTCCAGTCTGGGCTGACCATGATTGGTGCAGTAGTCAATTTAAGCTTCAAAAACTCAAAAGGATTAACACATTCATTGTTAAAATCAAATGTTACATCATTTTGTAAAAGTTGTGTTAAAGGCTTGGTTATTTTTGAGAAATCTTTTATAAATCTCCGGTAAAAACCGGCATGTCCCAAGAAGCTTCTGACTCCTTTTACGTTGGTCGGTGGTGGAAGTTTAGCAATGACTTCCACTTTTGCCTTGTCAACTTCAATCCCATGTCATGACACTTTGTGTCCCAAAACTATTCCTTCTTTAACCATGAAGTGGCATTTCTCCCAGTTGAGCACTAGATTGGTTTCTTCACATCTTTTAAGCATTTTGTCTAGATTAGACAAACAATCTGTAAATGAGTTACCAAACAGTGAGAAGTCATCCATGAAGACCTCCATTGAGTTTTCCATCATGTCATGGAAGATCGCTGAGACGCATCTTTGAAAAGTGGCTGGAGCATTGCATAGACCAAAAGGCATTCTTCGGTACGCAAAGATTCCTAAAGGGCATGTGAACGTCGTTTTGTCTTGATCTTCTGGGTCAATCGGAATTTGAAAGTAACCTGAAAAACCATCCAAAAAACAGTAATAGGCTTTCCGTGATAGTCGTTCCAGCATTTGATCGATGAAGGGAAGAGGAAAATGGTCTTTTCGTGTTGCATCGTTTAATTTGCGATAATCGATGCACACCCGCCATCCTATCACTGTTCTGGTAGTTATATCTTCATTCTTCTCGTTGGTGATGACTGTTATTCCTCCCTTCTTTGGAACGACGTGGATTGGGCTGACCCATTTGCTGTCAGAAATCGGGTAGATGATATCAGCATCGAGCAGCTTCATGATCTCTTTATCAACCACGTCTTGCATTTTTGGATTAAGCCTTCTTTGATGCTGGGCTGATGGTTTTGAATCTTCTTCCATCAGTATCTTATGAGAACAGATGGTTGGGCTTATTCCTTTTATGTCAGAGATGCTCCATGCGATGGCATCTTTTCTCCTTTTTAGAACTTTCATAAGTTCTCCTTTCTCTTCTTGACTTAAATCAGCTGAAATGACAACCGGGTATTCTTTGGTTTCAATAAAAAATGCATACTCCAAATGGTTTGGAAGTATCTTCAAGTCCAGGATGCTCTAGTTTCTAGGAGATTTTTGCTTTGGTAGTACAGTTTCTTCTTGGTTAGCGAAATGTGGTTCATTTTTCAAGAGTTCCTCCAGCTCCTTCAGATCCTTTTCTGGATCGAATGATTTCTCAGCAAGTTGCATTTCGTGACTATAACCTTCTTCCTGTATGGCTCTGGCTTCCTCTTCCAATATTAAATCGAAAGTGTCGATATGGAAGACTGTGTCATCACTCATCGTTGAGTGTTTGATCGTGTGGTCCATGCTAAAGGTGCTAGCTTCAGTGCCCACCCGAATGGTTAATTTTGTGTCATGAACATCTATCAAAGCTCTTGCCGTGGCTAAGAAAGGTCTTCCAAGAAGAATGGGGACTTCGTCATCTTCCTCCATATCCAGTATGACAAAATCTACAGGAAAAACAAACTTGTCAACTTTTACCAGAAGGTCTTCTACTATCCCTCTTGGATATGTAACCGCCTTGTTAGCAAGATTAATTGCCATTTGCACTGGTTTTGGTTCTGGTAGATTTAGTTTCCTGTAGAAAGAATATGACATTAAGTTGATGCTGGCACCTAAGTCTGCCAAACCATAGCTGCTGGCATGGTTTCCGAAGGTGCAGGGAAGATGTAAACCGCTTGGATCTCCTACTTTTTCTGGTAAGTTCTTCATCATCGATGCATAACATTTTTCACTTAATGTTACCAGTGACATCTCTTCCATTTTCTTTCGGTTAGTTAGGAGGTCTTTGAGGAATTTGGCATATTTTGGCATTTGTGTTATTGCATCAACGAATGGAATGTTGATGCTTAGCTGCTTCAAGTGTTCAAGAAATTTCTTGAATTCTTTATCCTCCTTCTCCTTCTTCAACCGTTGAGGGAATGGAATGGTCGGTTGGTGTGGTTGAGGTGAAGCTGTTTCTTTTGTTCCTCCATCCTTAGTGCTCTCCCGATCTTTTCCAGCTTTATCTTTTTGTGTTTCAGGAGTTGAGTTGATGGCGTCTTCAATGACTGCTGGTGGGATGATTTTTCCGCTTCTGGTTGTGATGGCTTTAGCTTGTGCTCGTGGGTTCGGTTCGGTGTTGGTAGGGAGTGTTCCTATTAGTCTTTCTTGTAACACTTTTGAAATTTGGCCAATTTGGTTCTCTATGTTTTGGATAGAGGCGGCTTGATTTCTTAGTTGAACTTCAATTGCTGTGTGTCTCTTTTCTGACCCTTCCATGAATTTACCCAATATGTCTTCCAATTTTGGTTTCTTTTCTTGGGTATGTTGTGGGTTAAATCCTAGTGGTGGCTGTTTTTGTTGATTATAGGTATTTTACTTGCGTTCAAATGGTGGTTGTTGCCTTTGTTGCTGGTTGTAGAAATCATTTCCTCCTCGCCAGTTGTTTCTACGTATCGGGTAGTCGAATCTGTCTCCAGATGAGTAACAAGCTTCTGCTTTCTTATTACCATATTCATCGTATGGATAGTCTTTCTGTAAGTGAGGACCGCTGTAATTGTCACAGCCCACCATGATGGCATGGATATTTTGAGTCATCTTTTTTAGATCTCTCCCAAATTGATCCAATCGGTTATGAATAACGGACATTCCTTCCACTGCCTCTTCCTTTAACTTTCTTTGGCATGATGGATCTCTTGAGGAATGGTAATGGTGAGAGTGTTTTGCCAGTTCCTCAATTCTTTTATAGGCCTCGGTAGCGGTTAGGTTTATGAGGGGTCCTCTCCCGTCTAGTAGTTGTCTTGTTTGTGTGTTGATGCAGTCGTAGAACTTCTGAACTTTTTGGTGTTTGTCCATGTCGTGTTGTGGACAATCCTGAATCAATTCTTTGAATCGACTCTATGCTTGGTACAAAGTTTCATCTTCGTCTTGGAGGAAGTTCTGAATCTTTGCTTTCAGTTTATTGATTTTGGACGGTGGAGTGTATTCTTCTATGAAATCTTGTTTCAGACCGTTCCATGTAGTGATGGAACCTGGAGGCAGTCTTTTCAACCATTTCTTTGCTCCTTCGCGTAATGTCATTGGGAAGATTCGTAGCATGATTGCGTCTGAGGAAATTCCTGGAATGCTGAAACAATCAGTTATTTCTGTGACTTGCTCGATGTGTTCGACTGGATCTTCTTCTTCTGTTCCTTTGAAAGTGATGCCTTTAAGAGCGGAAAGGTAATGACCTTTAAGCTCAAAAATTACATTTTTAGGTATCTTGGGTCGTACAAGACTTGGTCCTGTTCCGTCTCGTGCTCTGTTGTAATATGCTTTCAAAGTTGGTTCTGGTTCGTTTACTGGGATGTCCATTTCTTGCTTGGTTTTTCTTTTGGAAATATGCTTCTTCTTATTCTTCTCCTTGCGTTAAACTCACGTTCTGGTTCGTTCAGTGCAGGTATGATATTCGGTTGTGAACTTCGGGTCATACACCGTACACAAGAATTAGAAGAAACTGCACTCAAGTTGGTTGCACCCTTTTTGTTTGTTTGTTTTTTTTTAATAAAGCAAATAAAAATTTAAAACCTTTCTAAACCTTTATGTAATCAATTAGTTATAAGAAACTGAATATCTTATCAAATATACTATAATGCGTTGACTATCAAATAAAGAACGCCCAGGCAGGACAGTAGGGAGGCAGGACTCTTTCGGTCAATGACCTTTCGAAAATCCAACAACCAGACCGAATCTCTCTATTCTGACACCGTTCTCGTAAGTAGAATTACTAACATTATAGTTGGACTGATAATCAATTTAGTTTGAAATAACTGAATAAATTACAAGCAGGTATTGAAATTATTTAGCAAAGAAACAAGAGAAACATATGAAAGATTTGAATCAAATTGAAATTTCAACTTCCCACGGTAAAAACCGTAAAAAGGATCGATTGATTAACAATTGTAAACAATAAAATTAATTGAATAACTCCCCGGCAACGGCGCCAAAAACTTGTTGTCGTCAAAACAACTCACTTGTAGTTGTCATGTCGTTTAAGTCTTAATCCAATTATTTACCTTATTATTTGACTATTAGACTTACGAGCAAGCATTACTCGATCATTTAATAGTATAGTTTTGGTAAGTAAATGTATCGAATTTCCACAGGGAGTTGTTAACTAACTTAGAGTTTGCAATTCTTAGTCAAACAGTTTAGAGGCGAGTTTTAGTGAAAACTCGTAAAACCAAGTTTTTGAATGTTTATAAAAGAGGTAAACTACTAAGATGCAATGGTCGTAATAACACAACAATAAGTATATGGTATGATCAAATAATAACAAAGGAAACTTTCACCTAGGATTTGTTGATTCATATAAACTTAGATTGACTAGTTTTCGATTATGTGCAATGAGTTTAAATAGGTTGCATTAGGTGTAGGATCCTATGCTCAATTCACCAATTATAATGACTTTTAAGTTATTATAGCACAATGGTCATGTAGCTAAACAACTTATAATCATGAAGTATTTATATAAGCTAGCATGCAAACATAGTCCATATCCTAATGGTCATAGCAATATGTTCATATAATCAATGGTCATGAGTTGTAATTAAATGTGATATAAGTTTTATTTCACTAATCAAGTTCATAACTTAGACAACCTTCCTAGTTAAATGGCCAATAACTAGTCCAATGATATATAAATGTCAATTACACATCATACTGGTTCATATAATCAATAAGTTTAAATGGTCAATAAACTCTAATCACATGAAGATGGTTATCAAGAATATAAACCCTAATCTCATTTAATATGTATAGCATGCAAGTTATATATCCTAACCAATGTTAAACTCGAATCAAGAACTAAATCAACACATGTTTATATTATTGAATCAACATCTCCTAGGAAAAAGTTACAGGGATTTAGCCTAGCATGGTATCAAATGTACAACAACAATATGAAGAAGACATGATAAAAGATACCAACCGGTTACAATCGATGAATCCTTGCTATAATGAAGATCTTAGCTCCTTATTGTTATGAAAATCACTCTCAACAACATGTAAAAATGATAAATACACGAAAATATATCTAAACTATAGTTTCCTTGCTCTCTATGGTGTGTATGGTCCCTAAAAGAAGAAGAGAAGGCCTCAATTTATAGTTGTTGTTCCAGACACCATCGCGTCGCGATCTACATTGGTCGCGTCGCGATATTATTAATGCATTCTTTTGTGCTGGCCAGTGGCCCGATGAGTGGAGTGCAGTAGGTATGATGATTACGCCTCCTGATCAGTGATCGCGATCCACATAGGTCACGATCCACATAGGTCGCGATCACAAGAGTGATCGGGTCGCGATCTCGTCGGGTCGCCATCTTTTCTTCGTGTTGCGATCTTTCCATCAGCACTGCATCACTGTGTCATCACTTGTCGCGTCGCGTTCTGTAAGGGGATCGCATCGCGATCTTTGCTGATGCTGGCTTCAACTTTTTTTGTTCACTTTTAGGCTCGTATTCAGCTCCTTCTTTATCCGCAAAGCTATTTTTCCTGTGTTTTGGTAATTTGAGCGTTATAAGTACCTTTTATCTTTAAATCATACCAAAAACACGTGTTTAAGCACTGGATATTGTCCGAAATGTATGTATAAATTAGGCAATATCAATCTCTATGCGTCTCCCAAAGTCCCGGAGATTGTACTCTCGGCTCTCTCCCTCCAACCGAGACCTAATCATCCTGGACCGTGCCTCCTGTTAAGTTGGTGTGTATCGAACCGTGGACAGGACCTCCAGAAGAAGCTCCGTGTAAACAATTTCATCCGTGTTGGCCATCAGCCTATCCCAGCCGTGACACGTAAATGTAAATCCTCCAGCAGACCAGGTGCGATGAATAAATGGCTCCAGCTCGCCCCACAGCCCGGCCTGTGTAAGAATATCCCCATCCAATATGGTCGCCTCGAGAACCCGACGAGAAACCAGCTCATCCCTCCGCGACACATACTCCGGTGTGTTCTCTAGAATCTTAGGAAGCTGAAGGAAAGGGTGATCACGTCTGAAAGCCATCTGCACAAACGAACCACACAAAACAAATTTTTTTGCAAAATAAGTCCTTTTCTTCCCCACCGAGGCGCGGCGCGGCCCATGAACTAGGGCGCGGCGCGCCGTAGTCTGTCACGAAACCAAAAACCCCAATCGATGATTTGACCTGCTAAACTCGATCCAACACTACTACAAGGTAGCCTAAGCACCGACTAGCCCCTCTAGGGTGATTATTTTGCAAACAAAACACCCTACGAGCCAGCATTGCCAATTTCTAAGTTTTCTAGTTTTTGAAGAAATCATTCAATTTCGCTTCCTAAATGTTTGTAATAACTAGTACAAATGAGTTTGAACAACGTACCTCGATCGTAGTAATAAAAAACACGAGAAAAGCGCAAGAAAAATTCTGGTCGATCGATGCTCTGGAGCGCGGCGTGGTTACAAATGAACAGAGACGTACCTTATAAAGAATTTTTCTGACCGATCAACTTCCGCGTCGCGCCTAGGAGCAAACCGCGGCACAAGTGTCTCCAATCCAACCCCTGCGCATCGGGTTGCATTGCGATCCCGCGTCGCGCCAAACTCCGTACCGCGTCGCGGCTTTCAAAACCTCCAAAGTCCTTCGTGTGACCCCACACTTGCCTCAAACCAATTATACTTGTGATGATGATGAGAGTAATCTCCTAATTATTCCTGAAAATACAATACCAAACCTATAAGTGATAGGTTTCCTCCCAACAAGCGCTAAGTTTAACGTCTTCAGCCAGATGGGTTACTCCTATTCCTCCCATCCTTCTTGAGGCATCATTTTCTTCATTTCTGGTGCAACATCATGGACCATCGTCGCGAGCAATGTTGTGAGATGCTTCATTCGATCACTTACTTGGCTAATCCATTGCTGTTGTGCATCTAGGAGCTGGAATACCTTTGCCTCCCTGCATCGTGTGTCTTTCTCGTATTTTTGGTGCTTTAACTCCATCAATTCCATAATGTCGAGTAGCTGCACCTTGTCAATGGTTGACAATGGATGTTGCTTTGCCTCCCATAAAATTTCTTCTTTTCCACCTTCACCTGCTCGTGTCCATTGCTTTCCTTTGTCCTTTATTCCCGGTGCCATGAGTGGGTTGTTACTTAAGTACTTATCATTATGCCCTGGTGGCAACGATATCGGGCATCCGAACATATTAGGCCTGCGTTTCCTTGTTCCAAAAGAGATATCCAAGTCTCCCCGTCTTACAGTCCATGACAGCCCCTGCTGTGGCTAAGAATGGACGTCCGAAAATTAACGCAGGTGCATCCTCCAAAAGCTCATATTCCATCACCAAGAAGTCGACGGTATAAAAGAAGTCACTGACTCGCCTAGGTCGTCGTGCGGTCAAAAATAAGAAAATACCTAACACACACTAGTATAGTGGTAGTCAGGGTCGATCTATAGAAGTTATGTGGTCGAGACAGGTGACAGATTACCAACTGCAGTGTCACTCTACAGTCAGAGGATCTAGTTCCTAACTTTTGCCAAACAATCCCAAAAATCATAAATTCCAATAATTCCAAACAAGCATTTACTAAACTAAAGTCCAAACCAACAACTAATCCTAATTGGTTACTGAAATCAGAATTGAAATTCAGAACAACCAAGATTAAATCAACATCCAATCACAAGCAAACATCAAAAATTCATTCCGAAGCATAAAATACCGAAAAGAAGCAATTACTAATACCAAATGATTCATTAACCAAAAACTCAGATCCAAAGGTTCAAAATAGTAACCCAAATATCCAAAACAGAAACTAAGACTATGTATCAATGGTTGTCACTCCCAAAGACACTAGCCAAATGCTACTAACTATGAAACTAATTGAAAATAAAAGAGAAAAACATAAAAATACCAAATGATGGTTGCTGAAGCTAAAACTCGGAGTCAAAGAGCCTTGGGAGTCGTTCCTATGCCAGGTCTTTTTTCATTTTTTTCGACCTAAGACCCTCTATTTATAGTTGCAAAAATTACGAGGCCGCGCCGCGCATAAGTGAATCCCGCGGCGTGCATATGGGCTTATCCCCGTTTTATCGGCATTTGAATTTTCTCCACCGCCTCATCACCGCGTCGCGTCTTTGTGAATTCCACGGCGCGCGTGCGAATTCGCCTGATATTCCCTTGAACTTCAAACTTCTTCCAAATTGTACGCTTTTGGTCCCTGTTTTCATTATTTCTTTCCAAACAAGTGCTGGCACGAAAAGTGAGAATACCACGATATATATGATATAAATTCACTAAGAATAGGGCTCAACGACGAATAAAATATTTGATATTACTAGGCGTTGTCAAACAATTTTTGAGTGTGTTTAATTTCAAAGCTTATTGCCTTATGAGTTAGAGTGAAATAGTTTGTGAAAACATAATCGTAATGTTCTTTGGAATTCATGGCTTTCTAAAGAACCCTTGATTACAAATTTTCTGTCCACAATGAAGTGTACGTACTCATTCAGATTCTAAAGGCCATTAAAGAATTGTCCATGACTTTCGATGTTGTCCGTGTAACAAGCTTTCAGAAATACCATCCCAAACCAAACGATCTTAGTTGGTAAGGTGCATAAATGCCTCTTCTAGGCCACCTTTTTCGGACCTACCGGCTCGAACAACAAAGGCCACAGATTGACAATTCCTTCCTAAATCCCAAACTTAAAACGGTCCAATCTTCTAAACTCATAAAACTCAACATATTTTACTAAACTAATAGCATGATCACAACTGAATAGTATTTATCGAAAAATACCAATGCTATAACATTCATAAGCTATTCGTTTCAAAATTACAATCTATTAAAAATTTTGAAAAAGTTGCTAATATTTTTGAAAATTGGTCTTTTCCGCAAAAATTTCAAAAAAAACACTCTTTCGACCGTCCACACCCCACACTTAAAACTGTACAACGTCCCCGTTGTACAAAAATTATTCAAAACAAGGGAGAAAGAGTTACCCCTTTGGACGGTAGATCGCTTGATTGGTACTCGGTGTCACAGGTACACAAACACGCACAAAAAGTCCTCGATTCAGCATTCTGGAGTTGTAGCGCAACAGTGAACACACGCCGGTGGTCAAAACAAGTGGAGAGGGCACGGTGACCCCACACTTGCTTGAAACAACTCCTCCAATTTGGTAACCCATGCATAACTCAAAAAAAGATTAAATGCAAACAAAACAAGCAAATAAAACAAAAAGATAGTAGTGTCATAAGTACAGTACAGATATCCAAAAGAAAATAAGAAAAATACATCAATCGTCATCCTGGCGGGTCCCAGATGGACCTGCCCCAGCATCTCCTCCGGAGGGGTGAGGTGGAATGTCATCAATCTACATTCGGAGCATGATCATCCTCTGTGTCTCCGCCATCCACTGGTCATGTGCCTCCCTAGCAGACATCCTCTGGCTCAGGTCCTGGATGGCCGCCAGCACATCGGATAGCTGTGGCTGTGGCGCTGGTTCTAGTGCTGCCGGTCTCCGGCGTCACCTGCCTGGCTAGGCGTATGCTGGCTGAGGATCTTGGGGTGCCTCGGTCGCCACCCTCACAAACTGGCCTGGGCGCTGCTGCTCGATCTGCCCCATGTTCTCTAGGGCTCGCGCCGTAGTACGAACTGGTGGTAAGGCAGTCAAGGAGGCTACGGTCGCAGCAGTAAGTATCTGGTAAGAACGGGCCAGGCGGGTGATGTAATGCCCGTGGGCCAGAGGACTGCTGGAAGATGCACCCGTCGCACGGGTGGATAGAGAGACGGCTAGAGCAAACGGGAGGTGGAGGAACCTGGAGGGGTCAAGGAGCACCCAGAGATACGTCATGTCCTCACCAGACACCTTCTCGCCTCCCTCTCTGTGCATGATGGAGGTGGAGACGATGCGGTGCATGAGCCGGTGAAGCGGATTGCGGAGATGGCTCTCCCAGGACGTCCCCGTCTCATAGAACACGTTGGACAAAGGTGCCCAAACATCTGTATTGCATCCCTGGCGGGTTGCCCCTGAACACACGCCCGAAAAAAAAGGCGTAAAATGCTGGTGCTGGAGGTCCGCCTCCGTGTAGATACCCGTGCGTCTCCCAAACTCCCGGAGACTGCACTCCCTGGGGGCTCCCCCCAATCGAAATCGTAAGAGTCTGGACCTGGCCTCTGTCAAACCCGGTGAAAAACGGACCGTGGACAGGAACTCCAAAAGAAGCTCGGTGTACACGGTGTCGTCCTCGTTGGCCATAAGCCTATCCCAACCACGACAAGTGAATGAAGCATCCCCGTGGGTCCATGTGCGGTGGAGGAAGGGCCCGATCTCGCCCCAAAGCCCTGCGTCTCTGAGGATATCCCGGTCAATGATCGTCGCCACGAGAACCCGGCGACCCGTCAGTGCATCCCTCCTGGAGGCAAACTCGACAGAGCTATCCAATCCCTCGGGGAACTGGAGGAAGGGGTGGTCAAGTCTGAAAGACATCTGCACAAAAGAAAGTAGCCAAATTTTTTTGCAAATGTAGTCATTGTCTTCCCTACCGCACCGCGGCGCGGCCCAAGAACCAGGGCATGGCGCGGCGAGCGGCTGTTTTAAATTCCAAACCCAAAATCATGATTTAACCGGTTAAAACTCAATCCAAATGCACTACAAGGTAGCCTAGGCACCGTCGAACCCATCTAGGGTCATTATTTGGCAAAATAAACACCCTACGAGTCGACATTGCCGATTTCTAAGTTTTTGAGTTTTTGGAGAGCTATCCAATCCCTCGGGGAACTGGAGGAAGGGGTGGTCAAGTCTGAAAGACATCTGCACAAAAGAAAGTAGCCAAAATTTTTTGCAAATTTAGTCCTTGTCTTCCCAACCGCACCGCGGCGCGGCCCAAGAACCAGGGCGTGGCGCGGCGAGCGGCAGTTTCAAATTCCAAACCCAAAATCACGATTTAACCGGTTAAAACTCAATCCAAATGCACTACAAGGTAGCCTAGGCACCGACGAACCCATCTAGGGTCATTATTTGGCAAAATAAACACCCTACGAGTCGACATTGCCGATTTCTAAGTTTTTGAGTTTTTGGAGAAATCTTACCTTTTGAACAAGTAAAAACTAGTTAGAATGACGTACCTCGATCGCGGGAATGAAATGAGCAAGAAAAACACGAGAAAATTTTTGATGATCAGAGCTCTGCGGCGTGGGTGTGTATGAATAGTGTCACGGCTTACCTTTTTAACAAAGGAAACCGACCGATCGATTCCTGCGGCGCGGATATGAGCGAACCACGGCGCGCGTATCCCCAAATCAACCCCTGCGCATCGGGTTGATTTACGATCCCGCGACGTGCAATTTTCCTGACCACGGCGCGGTTATCAAAAATTCAATTTTTCTTCAAAACAACCCCACACTTGCCTTGGACCAATAATACCTGCAAATGACGATGATATAATCTTCCTACTTACTAACAAATACAGTACCTTCTTATGAAAGATGGGTTGCCTCCCAACAAGCGCTAAGTTTAACGTCTTCAGCCAGACGTATTATTCCTTCTACAGCTACAGTGGATCTTATGCCTTCTTTCTTTGCTGATTCCCAGTCACCAACGTCCCTTCGTTGCCCCACTGCTCCTCAAACTCTCCTGGGTCGAATGGCTTGCCGGTCCTTCTACTGCTGCCTGGTCACTGTTTGTTGATTAATTCCCGTGAGTACTTGGAGGTAGCTTTGAACCTCCAAGCTCGGTCCTTCCTTCTACATCTCTTCAAGGTCAAAGGCTTGACATGAAGTGCGCCCATTGCCGCTTCCAGTAGTTGTTCCACACCTCGTTTGCTAGTGACTCGCATACTATCTCCTCGTTTGCTAGTGACTCGCATACTATCTTCAGGTTGCAATTTTGTCTTGCAATACCAATAAAATTTTTCCAATCGAATGGGATCGGAAGGCAACAAATCGGGATGCTTCCATATATCCTCATCGATGGTATTGACCACATCTAATTTTACATTCATGAATGGATCATGAGTGGTGATAAAATCATGTTTATTGCTTTCAAATATCAATTCGTCAGCATCAACTTCTTGATCATCGTCCAACAGGTGGATCGGTACCAAGAGTGAGCGACTGGTTTGATCTGATGGTGGTATAACGTCACCCATCACCAGATCCTTATTTTTAAAATGCGCAAAATTCTCAAAAATTTTAGGTTCAGGGGTAGTATTGTCATCTACACCCCCTTCCCCAATAGTATCAACAACTTCAACAATTTCGGGAGTTGTTGGGTTGGGGTCTGTACTGTCACTTACAGACTCCTCCTCAACATCCCCATTAACCAAACTGTCTGGTGATGGTATGGATTCACTCATCACCAGATCAACATTTTCAAAAGCATCAAAAACATTAAAAGCTGTTGAGTCAGGGGAAGTATTGTCACCTACAACCTCTTCCTCAACAACCGTTTCGACCATCTCGGTGGTATCTTGACTTTCCCAAGGTGTGTGTCCTTCCATCACATGTTCAGGTGATGCAGGATCACATACATTATCATTGGTATAAAAATCACTCGCCTCAGGTTCTGGCAAGGGTGGTGAACATTTCCAACTTTCCTCTAACTTATCTAATGAAACTTGCAATTCAAGAGCATCAGCCTGGTCCTTCTGCACTTGGTGGGTGCTAGCCATGAGTTCCAATAATTGGGCCTAAATTGCAGGATTTTCAGGTTGAGATGACTCCTCGGTCCGCCATCCATTGTCATCGAATGATCCATTGTAGCAATCATCCTCGTAATAGTTGTCGGCCGGATTTTCATAATACTCATAATACTGATCCGGGTACATGTAATCACCCATTATAAGGATGTACACATACCAAAAATCAGCAAACTAAAATCAAACATCAAAAATCAGAAACTAAGCCCTACAGATCGCCTACTCTCAAGCTCACAACTCCCCAGCAACGGTGCCAAATTTTGACTCGCCTAGGTCGTTGTGCAGTCAAAAATAAGAAAATACCTAACACACACTAGTATAGTGGTTGTCATGGTCGATCCACAGGAGTTACGTGGTCGAGACAGGTGACAGATTACGAACTGCAGTGTCACTCTACAGTCAGAGGATCTAGTTCCTAACTTTTGCCAAACAATCCCAAAAAGCATAAATTCCAATAATTCCAAACAAGCATTTACTAAACAAAAGTCCAAACCAACAACTAATCCAATCACAAGCAAACATCAAAAATTCATTCCGAAGCAAAAAATACCGAAAAGAAGCAATTACTAATAACCAAATGATTCGTTAACCAAAAACTCAGATCCAAAGGTTCAAAACAATAACCCAAATATCCAAAACAGAAACTAAGACTAAGTATCAATGGTTGTCACTCCCAAAGACACTAGCCAAATGCTACTAACTATGAAACTAATTGAAAATAAAAGAGAAAAACATAAAAATACCAAATGATGGTTGCTGAAGCTAAAACTTGGAGTCAAAGAGCCTTGGGAGTCGTTCCTATGCCAGGCCTTTTTTCATTTTTTTCGACCTAAGACCCTCTATTTATAGTTGCAAAAATCACGAGGCCGCGCCGCACATAAGTGAATCCCGCGGCGCGCGTATTGGCTTATCCCCGTTTTATCGGCATTTGAATTTTCTCCACCGCCTCATCATCGCGTCTCGCCTTTGTGAATTCTGCGGCGCGCGTGCGAATTCGGCTGATATTCACTTGATCTTCAACTTCTTCCAAATTGTACGCTTTTGATCCCTGTTTTCATTATTTCTTTCCAAACAAGTGCTGGCACGAAAAGTGAGAATACCACAATATATATGATATAAATTCACTAAGAATAAGGCTCAACAACGACTAAAATATTTGATATTACTAGGCATTGTCAGTCACCAACCTTGACTATCTAGTTGGTTAAGTTGCATCGTGAGACCTTAGTTGACTGATCAGCCAGCTGCAATACCGTCTTAGCGGGCTCTAATTCCTCATTCTTGTACTTGTCATATAGGTATCCTGGCAACACGTTAACACTTGCTCCCAAATCCAACAACGTGTTCCTGATGACAACATCCCCTACTGTGACAGTAATCAACGGTGAACCGGAGTCCCTTTCCTTCTTGGGCAGTGTGCCCAACAATGCCTCACTTGCTTTAATTGTCAACCTTACATTCTTAGGTGTAGGTGCCTTGCTTTCCTTATTCGTCTTGCACATCTCCTGAAGAATCCTTGTATCTTCAGGAGCATTTTTCAACTCATCCCACAAAGGTTGATTTATTGATGGCCCGACTGGCTTCTTTGGCACCTCCTGCTTCTTCTTTTCCTTCTTATGCTTCTTCCTTTGTTTAATGCCAGCCACCATTGGCTGCTCCTCCTCTTGGACATCATTGTCCTCCTTAATTTGAGTTTCCTTCTCAACTTGAATCTCCTCCTCATTCTTATCTTTCCCGTCTTCAGCCGTAACTTCTTCTTCATTCTTACCCTTCCTTTCAACCTCAACTCCATCTTCATATCCTAGCAAGTCTTCTACAGTCACCTTCCTCCATTCGGCCTCGACGGCGTTCACATGCTCCTTCCCTGCCCGTTGAGTATGGTTTGGATTGATTTCTGTAGTACTAGGCAACTTGCCATTGTCCCTCTTTCTTTGATCCTCAGCCATCTGAGCGATCTGCCTTTCCATGTTGGCGATGGCTTTGGCATTAGCCTGGGACTGCTGCTGGGTGGCATTGAACATTTCATACATCTTTACCGTCATGTCTTCCTGGTTTCCTGTGGCATTATTATTATTAATCGCCCCCTGTTGTTGTTGTTGTTGCTGCTCCCATTTGAATTACTATTGTTCACCGGTTGGAATTGCCTCGGTTGATTGGATGACTGCCCTTGATAATTATTTTGCCTCTGATTGTTGAAATTCTGAGAACCCTGGTTGTAAGGTCTGTAAGGTCATCCATTATTGTACTATCCTTGACCTTGACCGAAAACCTGATTCACCTCCTGGGTCTTATGTCCCTGTTGGCCTCTTGTTGCTGATTCTGGGTCCCATTCTGTAAGGTAGACATTAACCTATCAAACTTCTTATTCAGCTCATTAATTTCCTTCTTGACCTCCTTCTTCCAATCTGCGTCCGCTCCTACTGCTACAGTTGTGCTTACCGGCTTCCTGGTAGAAAAATTTGCCTTTGATCCGTTGCTAAGCTGTTCTAGAAATTGCCAAGCCTCATCAGGATCTTGCATCATGATGGTACCATTGGATGATGCATTGATCATCGCTTGGTTCATTAAGTCCACACCTTCAAAGAAAAGCTTGACCAACTGCCACTTCGGAATATAATGTGAGGGCACGACCTCATCAATTCCTTCAAACGATCCCAAGCCTCGTGAAATGCTTCTCCAGGCTTCTGCTGAAAATCTTGGATGGCTCGCCTAATCTCTATAGTTTTACTCGACGGGTAGAACTCTTGTAAAAACTTAGTCTTCAGCTGCTCCCATGTGGTAATACTATTAGAATAAAGAGATGTAAACCAATACATGGCTTTGTCTTTTAAGGTGAATGGGAACAGTCTTAGCCTAAAGATATTCTTGTTTGTGTTCCTAGGGGTATTGGCATTCGCTATGACTATGAACTCATACAAATGATTATATGGATCATCCTGTTTGTAACCTCTAAATTCAGGCAATATACCTAAAAGTTGTGGCCTAATTTCTACTTGAGCATCTATATTTTCAAGAATATAAATGGGAGATGAATCGTCATACTCCCGCGGTTGGAAGTGCGACGCAACTGATTGCCCTCTCGGTTGTGCAAAGTATAAAGGTTGAACAAAGTTACTGTTATAGTGATCGTTGTTGTAACCTTGTTGACCTTGCGGATGCTGTTGCTGTTGTTGTACTCTCCTTGGAGGTCCCCGACCTCGGTTCCATTGTTGCTGCTGTTGCTGCTGAGGAATCCATCCTTCTTCTTCCTCCTCGTATCTTTGCTCGACCTCCTGATACTGATATTGCTGTGGTGGAGGTTGTTGTTGATATTGTTGTGGTATGGTTTGAAAGGCGGGTTGTGGTTTAAAGATGGGTTGTTGGTATGGTGGTTGTAATGGTTGAGAAATGGTGGTTTGCTGTCTAGGCGGTGGGTTGCCATCTCGGGTCGGTGCTCCCCAAGCTATAGCAGCTGAAAAAGGGTTGGTGGTTTGTGGTTGTAAAGGTGAGACTGAAGGCGGAGTGCATGAGGGTATCGATGCGGGGGTTGAAACCGCACCACCAGTAGCACTCGTGCTCCCAAACTAGAATTTTGACACTAGGGGTATAAATGGAATCCCCCCCCCCCCCCCCGTTACCTCACCCAAGGGTTCATGGGTAACATCCTCTATACTAACATTACTAGGACTCATCTTATCTAAGCGCCTACGCACACACGCTCTTGCACGTGGTTCGTTCGATCTCCGAGTCAAAAAGCAAGGGTGATAATTGCCCACCCCGACGGGTACGCATGCACTAGTGCAGAACGCCCGTCAAAACCAAAACAAAAATACTAACCAAACTAAAATCTCAAAACTAAAACTAAAAATCAGAAAACAACTCCCTACATGTCGCCTACTCTTAAGCTCACAACTCCCCGGCAACGGCGCCAAAATTTGACACGCCTAGGTCGTCGTGCGGTCAAAAATAGTAAAATACCTCACTCACACTAGTACAGTGGTAGTCAGGGTCGATCCACAGGAGTTTCGTGGTCAAGATAGGCGATAGCTTACCAACTGTAGTGTCACGCTACAGCCAGAAGGATTAACTTCTATTTTTCCAAAAACAGTCCAAAATCCAATTCCAAAACAAAGTCCAAAACAAGCATAAACTTAAACTAAACCAAATCAATTTCTAAACTAGGGTTGTTTACTGAAATCAGAAAGTATGATCCAAATTCAGAAACAACATGAAGAACAATTCAAAAGCATTAAACATTCAAACACCAAAATACCAAAAAACATTAATAAACATGGAACCAAACGATTACTTGTATAAACTTCAGATCCAGAACATTCAGAACAGTAACAAACGAAATTCAGAAACTTTAACCTAATGCTAATGGTTGTCACACCCAAAAACACCAAGCTAATAACTAAAACAACTAAACTAATATTGAAATTAAATGAAGAAAAATAAAATACCACGAATGGTGCTAAAATCCAAAACTTGGAGTCAAAGAAGTCTTAAGTCCACCTTATGGGTCGTTCATTGTCTGCTGATTTCGACCTAATGGCCTCTATTTATAGTTGTGGAATTTTAAGACTTGCGTCGCGCAACTCTGATACCCACGGCGCGCGTAGAGCCTTATCACCGATTTTTCGTCATTTGAATTTCTTCCACTGCCTCATCGTTGACTAAGCACGGTACGCCCATATGCATACCCGCGGCGTTCGTGTTCAGGCGACTGTTTTCGTCCTTATCTCCAAACTTCTTCCATTTTGCCCGCATTTAACCCTTGTTTATAACTTTTCTTTGCAAACAAGCACTGACACAAAAAGTGAGAATACCAAAGCATATATGATATAAAATCACCAAGAATAGGGCTCAACAACGACTAAAATACTTGATATTACTAGGCGTTGTCAAGGGGGTACTAGGGCTCCCTATTTATAACCTCAACAGTGTAGCAGATAAGCCTTATTTGAATTTAAACTAGATAAACTTTTATCTTAAATTCAAACCCTTATTTATCTAATATATATTTCAAATATTATAAGGATAAATATCCTTAAACTTTCGTTCACCATATATATATATATATATATATATATATATATATATATATATATATATATATATATATATATATATATATATATATATATATATATATATATATATATATATATATATACTATTATTATCTATTGTCCAACTATTGAACAATTACAATTCAGCCCCTGCACTTTTAATTAATCCAATTAATCCCAAAATTGATTCTAATTAATTTCTGATTAATTATTAAGTAAATAATACTATTTCTAATTAATATATTATCCTCATAATATATTAACAAATTATTTATATTGATTTATTAATCACATAATAAATCAACCTCTCTCTCTCTAAAAGTTATTCTTTCAAATTGCCAGCTATGTGGGCAACCCAAAAGGACTTTGCTATTATCAATCAAGTATATACCAATTATAGTCATGGCTTAGACACCTAATCCAACAGTCTCCCACTTGGATAAATCTTTGACTATAACTTCTAAATCAATCAGCAAATTGTAGCTTCCAAAAGCCATTGCCGAACTCTGACCTAGTCAGTTATGCATCCTAAGATAAGTGATCATATGGTCCTCCGTTCTACAAGATATCATTCGAACTTGAGACATGGATTATAATCAATCTCAGTTCGATACTATGTTTCCCAATTTCCGATTTTTAATGATACAGGACTTGAAATTGAACACATCAATTGAACACATCAATTCAGTGCCGACTGGCTAGAACTTCAGTCAACACCAAATGTCACACCCCCGACCGAGGCGGCGGAACATGCCGGGCTGTGCGACTAAGTTCTTGGATCATAGGCAATTGAATATACAGTACAAGTACAACAATAAACCAAAGGATAGTTGTATTTCATCTTGAAGTTTGAATACATGGTTCTTATAAATAATAATAGTAGAGTACATGAAATGCCTTAACAGATATAACAAAACTAAGTTGCCTGAAATCCGTGAAGATTTCCATCTTCTGAAAGTCTCATTGATTTCCTGAGAATACATGTAGTTTTGAGGGTCAACACAAGGTTGGTGAGAGTTACAGGTTTTCTGCTAAACACAGCACTGATACTTTTAAAATAACTAAAAGTATTCCTTTTGTAAGTATAACCATACTTGTAAATGAGTTTGTAAAGAGTTGCTGAAAATCATAAGTAATACCATACTTATAAATGAATTGTATAGAGTTTTTGAAAACCATAAGTAATACCATACTTATAAATGATATGTACGTTTATGAGAAAACCATCAATGCTTATAGTTGAGTCCTATAACCGAGCTATTCGACTGAAATGTACCCCCTACAACGCTTCATGGACGTCGTAGTAATGAAAAAGATAAGTAGCACCTACATCGATTTGCAAGTCGAAGTTGTAGCTAACAACCATAGGTGGGGGTGTCAACCCGTATAGATCTATACATATGTATCTCGCTCTGCTTGATTAACGGTTATAGTAGCGTGGGGTCTAGGTATTTCTACTTAGTTATGAATAGTGTCTCACTATCTAAGCCATTGATAAATGTAGGATAGACAAGTCTCATCCCAAAATGGTTTTTGTTATAAAAGCCGAGCATGTTGATAAGTATATACGTAATAGTGTACAATACTCGCTTGTTGAAAACATTTTATAAAGCTATAATAACATTTATAAAACTTGATATGAAAATGGTAAATGTTTATATTGCACATGTATTCTCCTCCATAATATATAAAAACATAGACAAAGGGGCCGTAACACTCACTTATTGAAAACATTTTATAAAGCTATAATAACATTTATAAAACTTGATATGAAATTGGTAAATATTTATATTGCACATGTATTCTCCCCCATAATATATAAAAACATAGAAAAATGGGCCGTAACACTCACATTTGAAGCGTGAATTCAGTTTAGATATAAGAACGATCGTGTTTGAGAAGCACCGCGAAATATCACCACAAAACAACAAGGTTTTGTGTGGCGAAGTGATGGTGCGACGTTAGTGGAGCGATGGCCAATGGTGGTGGTGTTCTTGGCCAAAAGGAGAGCAATTGGAGAAAGAAAGAAAAAGGCTAGAAGCTTTGGTGAATTGGTGAAGAAAATGAGATGCAAAGCCTCTTATTTATAGTCTCATGGAGTAGTTGGGGTTGGTGAAAGTGATGTCGTGGATGACATAATTCGTGCGCAAGATCCCGATGTCTAATAATTTTTTCGAGACCGGAGAATTGTCGAGCCGAGTGCACCGGTTTCAGAAACCCAAACGGATTTATTTTTCGAGTTGTAGAACACTGGGAAAACATGTTTAAATATGTGTGTTCGATTATCCGAAGCATCCAGCATTTGACTTTTATAAATATTTTTGCTAAAAATATTTCGAGTATGGAATCCAATAATAGACCATAGTCTGAGTCTAATAATGTTCTCGGAATTTCCATATGAGGTGCGCAAGTACCTCAACGGATCGAAACGATTTATGTAGTTAAATAAAATCAGTGTTACATTGGTTTGTTTTGGCTTGTTTTCTTATAACAGTCGTAACTTTTGCATATGAGCTCCGTTTTGAATGTTATTTATATTTCCGGAATCAGGGAAACATGTACTCTGAGGTTAGATTGCTTGTTTTGTTTCACAAATGGTTAATACTTATTTTCAGTTTTTCAGACGTATTAACTAGGGTTTCAGTTTGTGCTTGAGATATTCCATTATAGGAAGTAAGATTTTATCTCGTATCTTATTTTAATCGTAATAACACTATATTTTCCAAAGTATGCATTGAAGCTCAAAAGGTTTGGTTATAAAGAGGTTTGCGGTGAATTAACTGTTTATAGTTCTAGGTATAAATTTCCGGGATGTCACATTACCTCCCCGTTAAAGGAATTTCGTCCCGAAATTATTTCGTAACATAACACTTCTGCTCGATCGTGTAGAAGTCACACGGGTCGTGTTGTAGTTACTATAGCATCCAGTAGCATCAAGTAGACTTACACGGGTCGGGTTTCGGAGCACGGGTCTGATTTTTAAAAGTTAACGATGCTAACTTTAAAGGTTGGTGTCGCTAACCTGCTTCAGTGGGGTTATTTGGACAGCTTTCCTCATTTACCCTATTTACGAACCAAAATCCTGCTAGGTTATTTTCATAGCAAAAGGTGCGAAATTTGGTCATTTTGATCAATGATTTTGTGTAGTAAAAGTTTGTGGAGGTTGGATTTAACACCCGAAATGCGTTCTCTAGTTCTTAATTCACAAGGTTAGTTTAAGATATGATATGTGATTTGTGGGGTTTCAAACTCTAGATGTCCAAATCTGAAAGTATGCTTCGATTCATCTCATGTGTTGTTAGTGGATTGCTAATATATGTTGTATTGAATCCTCGTTGCGAATATTGTGATGTTTTAACGGTTGATTTGCTAAAACCATGAAATTGGGGGTTTCGGTTTGATAGCATATGATATTCACTAATTGTGATTTGTATTAGCTATTTATTTCTTAATCATTTGAGTTAAGTATTCCGGAAATGCCTGAGGATGTTTAAGATATGATATGTGATTTCATTTTACAGTTGATACTCATAGGATGGAAGGAAGTACGTAAGATATAGGTGGACCACGAGATGCACCTATGCCAGGTGAGTAGTTCTAATTCATTATTTATGATTATATTATGATATAATTGAATTAACTGTAAATCTTAATTGATTGAGATAATCAATTTGTACGAGTTATACAAGGTTGAGAATTTCCTATCATGAACGAGTACTTGTTGTGATTGAGAACTCTAAGTGACTGGGATAATTAAAGAGATTGAGATCAATGATGTTTTGTTTTAGTAGTCGTTGAGAAATGATGAAATGATTTACTAAGTCTTAATTATTTCTCATTGAGTTTAGTTAGCTCATAAAAATGGTTATGTTGTATGTATTATGGATGACAGGGGCAAGAAGATTGCAGAGGGATGAATGACTAACTTGGGGCAAGACTTTTGGACTTTTTGTGAACTATGGCATGCTCTTTTGTATAGTTTTGTAAAAAAATGGTCTTTTGTAACCTAGTTTTGGGACATATTTGTATTAAGTAATCGTGTTTATGATAACTGCTTGTGCTTTTGTTTCTTAACGTTGATTACATTATTAAACCCTTTTGGTTATTAGAGTATTTATTGGTGTAATTTGGAGATAGGAAAATGGGAGTTACATGGAGGGATCCACATGTATCCCTTCCTTGCTGACTTCGTGTCCTAAGAAATCCACCTTTCACATCAAAATTCACATTTTTAAATGAGTACTGAAAATTCTTTGAACTATTTCCGCTATCAAGAGATATACATGTTTTTATTAAAAAAAAGTCTTTTCATTATCTTTTCCTTATCGGATTTAAGCAGCGAATGTTGAAAAAAATGGCACTTAGGGTAATGGAAATGTCGCACCTACTATAGATGTTTTGAATTTCGGTAGTAATAATGGGGGTTGTCCTTTCAGTTCTAGCTGTAAGATATTATATAAACGGGTATGTATCATCATTTGTATCTAAGATTCTTTTCAGTCTCATTTTTTTTACTACTAGTTTATTCTTATATAATCTCAGATTTCCAAATCGAGGCATGGAAAACAGATCTCATATGGAAAACTTGTCAGACGCTGAGCGGAATTTCCTAAGGGAAGAGGGTACCTCCCTATCGTTTAATCAGATACCTCTACTGGAGTCTGGTAATTATAATATCCTTAACTCCTTTTATTTCTTATTCATTTCTCTAGCGTTTTGATTTTGTTTTAAACTATGTGAGGTATAGATTTTCCAGATATATTACCGCTGGATCAACTTCAAGATGATCCTGAAGTTTTTCCTCTGATGGGTATTCTCCCTGAAGATCCACTGCCTTTAAATCAAGACATCGCTGTTGGGCAATCTCAATATATACTTCCAGGTTAAGTCATTTTGTTGAGCTTTATGTTTATTTTTCTTAATTATCTAAATACGTTATACACAGATCCATTTGTAGATGACCTTACTAATGATAATCTAAGCATGAACGTGCCCATACTGCATAGTGGAGTAGGTCTAACAAATCAGGGGTTTCAAACTGACATTCAAAATCAGGATCAAATACAGCCGATCCATGATGACACTATCGAGCTCGCTTCAGAGAATCCTGAGTCCGTGGGTGGTTTTCAATATCAGGATCATTTTCAATTGATCCAAAGTAACTTAGAAAGTTTAAAGAATGGGAATTCTGGGTTTATGGTTGATTTTGGAAATCAAGAACTATTACCCATAATAGGTGTTGAAATTAGAGAGTTGGATCGAGATTCAAAAATTGCGGAATAATATAAATAAACTAGATCAAGAACAGACGATATGAAGAACTGATGTCAAATGATTAACAATGCAACTCAAGAACAATTCAATGAGAACTATTCTGTATGAGCGCCGTAAAGAGATTACAAAAGTTAACCCTAACAGGGTTAAGAATAAGCTATATAAACAAAAACTAAGTATGGAAGGACAGACCCATTCCATAACCGATAGCAAAATTTTAGGCTACAATTCGGGCAACAAATCCGATCAGCATATTTGACTCAATCTTAATTAATGACTCAACAATCTCCCCCTTTGAGTCAAAAATGCGATTTGTCATCATTCTTCACGTTTTACTTCACTTGTTTGTCTGCCAAACACCTTCGGAATGATTGCCAGGATCCTTTTTCGGAATTCAATGTACCACCTCAACATGTCATTGACACAGGTTTTATCTTCAGTGGTGTTGGAAGGCAGTTTATTGATGATGTGAAGAATATGTTCCAACACTGGAGTCCTGTAAAGATGTTTGTCCAAAAGAAAGAATATTCTTTTAACATTCTCGAGGCCTTCCTTTGAATTATATGCCACACTCCAGTTTGAGTTGGCAATTTTTCCGATTTTACGCTTGCTCAGATTTTTGGGAGGAGGACGTCTCACAGTTAAAGGAACTTTATCCAGAACACCAGCAACTTCAACATCGAGCTTTGCCACTTCAAGAATGTAGTATCCAATCATCCTTTTGATATGATCAAAAAGAGGTTGATACTTTTGTTCTCTTGACAGGATATTGAACAAAGATATCCAGTCGAATGGATTCAGAAATGGAAGATCAGCAAGAGAGAATTCCATCTTTTCTTTATCATCTCCTCTCAAAGCCAAGAACCTTGCGTTCTTGAATGGAACAATAACCTCAGGAAGACGTGGAGTCAGCTGCACAATCTTCTTCAAATTCCACGTCAAATGTTGAGGACGCGCATTCTTCAAATAAAAAGTGAATAACAAATCATTCACTTCCGAACTAGAAAGACGGGTGTCTTTAAGTTCCTCAAACCCTCGGAACAGGAGAGCTTTTGCAGTCATCGGAAAGTCAAACTGCGAGTTTACATCATTGCTTGTGTTGTACGAGGCTATTGGTTGAAGCCAGTTCTCCACAGGCTCAGTAATTGCTTCCATTGTCATTCTTTTATAGTGCCATGGAGGAAACAAAGACATTTGAGTTTGGAGAAGTAACTCAGCCTCCCTTTTGGCAGCTTCCTCAGCATCAAGTTTCCGAGTAAGGTTGAGAATTTCATCAACTTCGGTTTCCCTGACCGATTTGGCGGCGTTCTGATCAGATTCATTATCTTCCACTATTTTCTTGCCTTTGTCTTTAGATGGACCAGCGTCTCCTTCAGCATTTTTATTTGATTCAATCGGAGTGTCTTTCTTTGGAGACTCCTGATTAGATAAGCTTTCTTCATTCGGAGTGTCTTTCTTTGGAGACTCCTGATTAGATAGGCTTTCTTCATCTATTTCGTCTCCCCCTTGTTTTGGAGAGGCAACACCTTCCGAAACACCCTTCAAGGCGGCAAGAAGATTGAAGACAGGATGAAGCTTGAGGGTCAGATGTCTGCGCACCTGAGGATTGAGAATCGGATCAGTGTCTTCAACAAGCCTATGAAGAAAGGAGTCGATTTCCGATACACCACGTCGAATAGCTTTGGTCTGTGACAAAGCCGAGGTGAGAATGGCAGACTTGTGACGGAGATCGGTTTTGAGGAGCTAGATTTTAGTTTCTTTGGCGGCTAATTTATCCAACAAATAATTTTCCGAGGCCAAATCTGTCCTCAGTTGATCAACCTTTGTATCCATAGAAGATACCCATTCGGAATATTGTTGCTTCAATTCCGAACGTAAGGTTGAGAGTGCCTCTTTTTCGTTATTCAGAGAGTTGCTGAGGTTGAAGATAACCTGTTGCATACTTTCATTGTTCCGAACATGAGAGTCACGGAAATCTTGAGTGAATTTAAGAACATCTCTTTCCAGTCTGCCAATAGAGAGGGCAGAGTCTTGCATATGTGCTTCAGATTTCTCTATGTGGGAGGTAAATTGACGCATGAGACTGACATTTTCGGTGATCAAGGTATCCACCGAGTCCTTGTGAGCATCTAACTGGGATTGCCAATCGGAGATAGACGGATGGGACTGCGATTGGAGAAGTAAATCCAGTTTAGCAGAAATTTCCGAGAGCTGTTCAGATGACATCGGAATAGAAGAGCTGGGTGTCTTCAGTTTGACATTTGATGGAGATTCAAGGAAATCAGAAAGATCATCCTGATCATCATTAACCAGTATATCTTCCTCTTCATCAACGTCGGTAAGAGGGTTGTTATGAGGTGAATGAGGAGGGGAAGTTTGATCTGGTGATAAAGATGGAGACTTTTGAGTGTTTGTAGGTCGGAGGGGTGATCGTTCAGGTGTAGATTGTGGACTAGAATGAGGAGTTGTTTTTGGTGTGGGGTCATGAGGCGGTGATTGAGGAGAAGGAGAAGGCTTGGGAGGTGGAACATCGTCAAGGTCGTCAGCAATCGGAACATCTCGCGGAGGGGTCGGAATTGGATTAGTATCGGAGAGTTCGTTTTCCGAATCATATGACTGGACAAACTTTCGGAGTCTTCTTGGACGTTTGGGTTGTTTTTCCGTGTCAGATGCAGCAGTCCTGCCCTTTCGTTTGACATTTTTCTTCGGATTTTCAAGTTTGTCAAAGGCAACTTGATGAGTTTGATCAACAGTACGAATTCCGGATGGAGATATTTGTCGATACGCAGCAATGCAGTGCACACCATTCGGAACTCGGTCCAACATTGTGATCGGAATGGATCCGATGAAATCAAAATCCTCCGATTTTGTGGTTGCAAACTGTGTGGTGGATAGTGTCGGAATGACCGCTATGACAGAATCAGTCATGATATGGAGATTATGTTGCTCAATAGCCCTTTTTACCACAATGGTCCAAAATCGAGCACAAGAGATTTCAGAGTGTCGATTTTTGTAGTTCACGCTCTCTACAAATTGGCTCCAAAGAATGGACCCGTAATCCAGATTGATATCGTGATAGAGGCCATAAAATAAAGAATAGAAGAGCTTACTTGCACTGTCTGTGCCTGTCGTGCGTTCGGAGAAGCTCTTGAACAAGATTGTGAAAAGAAAGTTCCACAGAGGCGGTAGGCTCTTCTTTGTGAACTTCGATAGTTGCGTGATATCACCCTTGTAGCCTAGTTGATAGAAAAACCGTGGAAGAGTAGAAGGCGAAAGGGATTCAGGATCGATAATGTCGGTTTGATCAGCAAACCCTAGCAATTTCCCAAATCGAGACTTGGAAATGCGTGTCTTGATTGAACCAACCTCAAACGTAACAACATCATCAGCCTTGTTGTAGAACGCGGAGGAGTATGCAGATGAGAGATACACGATTGGAACCTCCTCTGAAGCAGTTAGGGCTTTGCTAATCCTGGAGAATTTGAGACATTCAATCATCGGCTGAAGAGCTTCATTATACTTCGAAGAGTGAAGATCAATAATCATGTTCTGATTTTGTTTGATCTTCAGCATTAGAGAAGAGGAAGTAATTTCATTTGCTGAGGATGATCCAGCCATTTGAGAGTGCTTGAATGTTCGTGAGAGAGAGAGGGCTTTGAAGATGAAGAGTTCTTTGCGTGAGAGATGAAGAGCGGAGAAACAGAAATAATGAGCCAAAAACCTTTTAAATATCCTTTGAGGAGATTTGGAAAAGGAAATCCCGCTTCAGCCGATTACGTTTCCCAAGAATCACGCCGTATCATTATGAGTAACCCCCAAAAGTCGCAGTGCAGGCGCGTGAATAGCGATAAAGTAGCTGCTGCACAGATGACGCTGTAACGGTTTTTTTTTTTTTTTTTTTTTTTTTTTTTTTTTTTTTTTTTTTTTTTGAAGAACTGAAAAAAATTTGCCAGTTCATCGATAGCAATCCTTATCAACCAGAGTTAGAAAATAAAAAATCAAATAATGATTTTTGTGCAAGAGTGTGCCAAAGAAAAAGAAGAAAATCAAGATTTATTTGGTAGTCTGTGATGTCGGAATGACATAAAACTGATTGATCCCGGGCAATGATCTCTTCCTTTGGAATCAAGAGAGATTCAAAAGTGGTTTTGTGGTTTCCCGTTGAATTACGATCAATTGATTGTTAAGAATCATTGAAAGGTTTCTTTTTAAAAATGATGATTCAATGGGTGGGGTTGAACTGCTTCTCGGATTCCGAAAGCGTGAGAAATGCTCGAAATCGGAAGACAGTACTTGTCTGATCAGAGTAATCATGAAAACAAGTAAGGGTGAGGAGGATTTTGTCTGACTTGGGAAATGCTTGGAATTCTCAAAAAAAAAAATTAATAAAAACTGGATCTTTTTGGATAGAAATTACTTGGTTTAAGTAGATTTCATAAAGACCACGCAAAAGTGAAAAATTGAGATTCCCTTTTAAAGTTTTCATCAATTCCTTAGTGGGATCGGATTTTTGGGTTTCATTCGGAATGATGGTAAAAACAATTCCGAAATCATAAACACAGAATTTGTGTAACCATCAGTATTCAGTGGTAATGCTGAATACCTTCATAAGGGTTACAGGTATATGGGAGTGTAATTAAAATGGAGAAATAATAGAAAGGGCAAGAAAGGTTGATGAGTCTCACAGCGCCCCATGGTAAAAATGAGTTGCGATCTTTGACTAGAATTGCCGAAATCATATATTGAAATTGGTTGAGATTTCAATAATCATGGATATTCGTGTTTGGTACAAAGAAAGGATGAGAAGAAGTCCGTTAATTCAAAATAGTTACAAAAAAAATTGTATTTGTGCTGAGGAATGCTGACAAGGACGTGGCTATCATGAGAAAACATTTAATGCGCAGGCGAAAAGGAAGGAAAACGTCCAATCAGTTGCTAATCAGCCGTCTTCGCCTTTATGACACATAATAATGACAGCAGGCTGCATCATTACTTCAGAAAGTAATTAAATATGCACAATTGGAAGCTTAACCGGTGTCATACTTGCCTATAAAAAGGAAACGTGGTTAGTAGAAAACATCCATATCCAAAAATTTACCACCAAAAGAGAAAACACATGGCGCTTCGTCCCTACAACCGTAATGACAAGGTGGAGGTTAAAATGCAAGAGGGTGACTACGCCGGAGGAATCTATGGCGGGGTTGTCACGAGAGCGTGGCATCACCAATATGAGGTCAGAATGACCACCCTTAACAACAACGAGGGTGGCGGGCCACTGATCGTCCCTACAAGCTACCCTTTTCTGCAGCCTGTCCCACCAAGAATTTTGGTGGAGTTCAAGCAATTCGACCTTGCTGAGGTCTGGCACAGAAGAGGATGGTGGCCGGCGGTGATCATTCGGACCACTCCCCACAACCAGTTCCATGTGGGACTGGTTGATGGAAGTCGTCTTTTTGTTGACGAGAGTGAACTGCGCCTCTACCAAGCTTTCCATCCCGGTGATCCCCCCATGTGGCATTATTACAAGCTATAGGTTGAAGTTGTTATTGGTTTTGCCTTTTGATGTAATGACTTTTGTTCCCGTAGCTTGAATAAAATGTTGTTTTCTTTTGTTTGATGATATCTGTTTGAATTCTGTTTATGCATTCCGAATCATTCTTGTCTAAATTCCGATTCCGAGGCATTCCGAATGTCGGAATCAATCGGAATCTCAGTTAGATATCGGAACGGATTCGGCTTCCATCATTCCGAGACCATGAAGAATTCTGTTGAATGCTAGTTCAGGAAGGGCTTTTGTGAAGATGTCAGCTAGTTGATCATTTGAGCGTACGAAATGGACCTCGATGTTGCCGTCTTCAACATGATCTTTGATAAAGTGATATCTGAGTGCAATGTGTTTAGTTTTTGAGTGTTGCACTGGATTGTGACAGATCCGAATCGCACTTTCGGAATCACAGTAAAGAGGAATACGTTTCATATTAACACCATAATCTCTCAGTTGATTTTGAATCCAGATTATCTGAGAGGTACATGAAGCGGCAGCGATGTATTCAGCTTCAGCTGTTGAGAGTGACACACAAGTTTGTTTCCTTGATTGCCAGCTTACTAGTTTGCCATCAAGAAGTTGACATCCTCCTGAAGTGCTTTTGCGATCCAATCCACAACCACCAAGATCAGCATCGGAAAATGCTTGAACAAAGAAACCAGATCCTGATGGATACCATAGTCCAAGAGAGGTTGTTCTTTTGAGATATCGGAATATATTCTTCACAGCATTGTGGTGTGGCTCTCTAGGATTTGCCTGAAATCTTGCGCAGTAACAAACAGCAAACATAATGTCAGGTCTGCTTGAAGTGAGATAGAGAAGTGAACCTATCATTTGACGATAAAGAGTGATATCTGCTGCAGGTTTGTCTAGTGAAGGAGTGAGTTTTGTTCCGAACGCCATCGGAACTTTTACTTTAGAATCTCCCTTCATTCCGAATTTCTCTAAGAGAGACTTGGTATAAGCTTCCTGATTGATTAATATGCCTTCTGAGCTTTGTTTGATGTTGAGGCCTAGAAAGAAATTGATTTTGCCCATTGAGCTCATTTCAAATTTTGTCTCCATCAGTTTTCGGAATTCAGCTGTTAGGCTTGGGTGAGTAGATCCGAAAATGATGTCATCGACATAGATTTGAACAATCATCAGGTGGCCTCCTTCCTTTTTGCGAAAGAAGGTTGGGTCGACAGATCCTTGCTTGAACTTGGATTGCTTAAGGAACCTAGTTAAAGTTTCATACCAAGCTCTTGGAGCTTGTTTCAGGCCGTAAACAGCTTTGTCTAATACATAGCAATGATCAGGATGTTTACTGCTCACAAAGCCTGGTGGTTGTTCAACGTAGACTGTTTCTTCTAATTCTCCATTCAGAAAAGCGCACTTGACATCCATCTGATAGACATCAAACCCTTTATGTGCTGCATAAGCAAGAAAAATCCGAACGGATTCAAGTCTGGCTACAGGTGCAAAAGTTTCTTCATAATCAATTCCTTCTTCCTGACAGTAACCTTTGACAACCAGTCTTGCTTTGTTTCGTATGACATTCCCTTCTTTGTCTAACTTGTTTCGAAAGACCCATTTCATTCCGAGAACGGATGCGTTTTTCGGTGTCGGAACCAATCGCCACACCCTGTTACGTTCAAATTCGTTTAACTCATCTTGCATTGCTTGAACCCAGTCAGCATGATCAAGTGCTATTTTAACTGTTTTAGGTTCAACCTTGGAGATAAACGAATGAAACATGCAAAATTCCACTTTAGAAAATAATGCGGCTTGCTTTTCTTTAGCCTGAGCTCGAGTAAGAACACCAGCAGAAGTCGTTCCAATGATTTGAGATTTTGGATGATCTCTTGTCCATTTTATCATTGGAGGATAATTTGGATCATATTCAGGATTAATTTCCGAAATAATTTCTTCTGCTTCCGATTGTACCTCTGACTGTGTGTCAAGGTCATTATTTTCAACTTCATTCTCCCCCTGGAAGTTTGCGTCGTTACTATGAACAGAGGGATCCTGCTCAACCGGTAGAGTCGGTGACTCGGATTCGGGAGCCATACTCACACCTGGAATAGGTGCTGAACCCTCCCCCTGGATTGGAGCATCAGTGACAGAAGTTGAAGTGTTGTTCGGAATTGGAACATCAGTAGAATTTTCTTGTGAAGACGCAGTTTCATCAACTGTACTTTCTATAAGTTTTAATAACTCATCTTCATGGTTATCTCGTGCATTTGCTTCTGATGTTTTTGCGGTTTCTTGGTCATCGAACAAATTTAGAAATTCCTCATATAAATCCAGAAGAGGAATTGTGGACTTATTGGATTCAGGAAAGATGTCTTCAGACTTGATACTAACATGCTTTGCTCTGGAATTGTATCTATCGTCAAAGGTGATGTAGTATGTTTCTTCAATCTTTCGAGATCTTTTGTTCAGAACACGATAGGCTTTTGAGGTAAGAGAGTAGCCCAGAAAAATGCCTTCATCAGCTTTTTCATCCCATTTAACTCGTTTTTCTTTGGAGTTAAAAATGAAGCACTTAGATCCAAAAACATGAAAGAATTTCACATTCGGTTTTCTCTTGTTGATGATCTCATAGGGAGTGAGATTGAATCGTTTCGTAATGTTTGATCGGTTCTGTGTGTAACAAGCAGTTGCGATGGCGTCGGCCCAGAAATATAAAGGAAGCTTTGCGAAAGAAAGCATGGTTCGAGCAGCTTCACACAGAGAACGATTCCGTCTTTCTACAACTCCATTTTGTTGAGGAGTGTAAGGGGCAGAGAAGTTATGCGTGATTCCTTTGTTAACAAGAAAATCATCTAGAACTTTATTTTTGAATTCTGTCCCATTATCACTTCTTATCATTCGAACTTGTTTTCGGAGAAGAATTTCTATCTGCTTGATGAAGTTAATCATGTTGATCGCCGCTTCAGACTTTTGCTTGAGGAAGAACACCCATGTGAAACGAGAAAAGTCATCTACTACGACCAGAATGTATTTGTTGTGAGCAACGCTTTCAATTGCAGAAGGACCACAAAGATCAATATGCAAAAGTTCCAATGGTTCGATGATCTTAGTGTTGATTATTGTAGAGTGGCTCTTCCGACTTTGTTTTCCTAGCTCACATGCGTCACAGAGTCGGTCTTTGTCGTACTTGAGTAGCGGTAATCCACGCACAAGATCACCAAGTACCAGTTTATTAATATCACGAAAGTTCATATGAGACAACCGCCTGTGCCAGAGCCAACTATCATCGTTCGTAGCTTTAGTGAGTAGGCAGATAGCCGGTTTTCCTTGAATGGGTCTCATATCCAAGGGAAACATCTCTCCTTTTCTCTTTGACTTCAAGATAATCTTTTTGGATTCTTTCTCAATCAGTTCGGAACCTTCTTCATCAAATGAGACTTTAAGACCAGTTCCGACAACCAGTTGTGAGACACTGATCAAGTTGTGCTGAAGTCCTTCCACATATGCCACTTTGCGTATCGAAATTTCACCATTTGTGATCATGCCATAGCCTTTGATATTGCCTGTTGCATTGTTTCCATAACTGACTTTTCCTCCATTCGACAGTGAACGATATTCTCGTAATTCCTCCTTCCTTCCAGTCATGTGACGTGAACAGCCGCTGTCAATGTACCATTCCGGATCATACTGTTCGTCACGTAGAACCTGCACAAGTTAGAGAGATTTAGGAACCCAAACTAGTGTGGGCCCATGTGAGAATTTTCTTGCGATAGGAAAAGTGCACGATTTTTCAACCCAAAAGGATTTTCTCACAGATGGTTCATTTTTCTTATGTTCAAATCGGAACACTTTCATTTTTGTGGTTTGCCATTGGTTTTTAGCAAAACGAGATTTCTTCGGAGTGAATGTGTTCGTAACTTGATAATAATGAGTTTTCTGATTGTGAGAGAGAAAAGTGAGATTTTGATTTTTAACCGATTGATGAGAGGGTTTTATTTTGGTAGCAACAATTGGATGAGTCTTGTTGGTTTTAAAATCCTGAGCGGTTTCAGGATAAAGTTTTCCCTTGCCTTTTGAATCCATTGAACTGGGAACACGTGTAGGAGTCTTTGTTGTTGTTGAGACAGATGATTTTGGAGTGGGCTCAACTTTCCGACTAGGAATTGGGTTGGCTTTCTGGGTTGGGTTTGAGTCATTTTTGTTTCTCCAGAACTGTTTTCTCTCTTTTAGATTCTTTTTATACCTGGCATTCATTTGTTTCCTTTTGGCAATCAGCTCTTCAGGAGACTTATGAACACAAGATGTTGAGCCGTGATTGGAGTTGGATTTGAAAGTACTCGTTTTAGAGTTCGGAAAAGTAGGTTTCAAGTTCTTTGCACCCCATAAGCCATTTTGAGAAACAGGATTTTTACAGTTCAATGATCCTGAAATGTAATTACCACGAGACTTCCACGAGGTCATTTCGGAAAGACCTTTAGTCTCATCTGAGTTGTCAATTGGTTCCGACCAAAAGAAAGAATCACATACATCGGAATTATCGTTATCGACTAGGACTTTGAGTTCAGTTACATCTTTTGTATTTAGGCCTGGTTTAACAAAAACTTGATTTGGTACAGTTTGAATTTTTGGAAAAACAGTAGCTTGTTCGGTTAAAGTGTGTGATCCTTCACTTTCAACAATTCTCGCAAAAGTAACTGAATTTTCAGAAATGAGATTTTTCTTAATTTCAGTAGAGTTTGATACGAATTCCGAACAATCAATTTCATCCTCAACAGATATTTCACTCATATCGCTTTCATCAAAGTCAGAAATATTCTCATTAATTAGAATATTATCGGAATTTAGTTTAGAGCATAGTGAATGAAAATTCTTTAGAGTTGCTGTTTTAATTTCCTCGTGATCATTTTCTGAAAAATATTCTTTGACCATACTTTTATGTTCTTTGGACTGAATATAGCTTTCAATTTTATCAAGTCCAATTCGATAAGCTTCCGAAACCTCATCAGATGAAACAATGGTTTCACACTTATGACATTCTGCATCGATTTCATCCTCTTTCAGCTCAAGAAAGGGCAAAATCATTTTGTGTAAACCTCTGCCTATGTCACAATCAAGATGTAATTGAGTAATATTATTGTAAAGACGCTTAGCAATTAAACAAAAAATGTTTCTTTGTTTGACAAGAACTAAATTATCTCTTTTGACATAAATAATATCATCTCGTGCTTTAACTAACTCACTATCCAACGCCTCGATTCTCATTCGTCTCTCCTCATTCTTATTCGATATCCTGCTCAATTGATCATTTAGGTTAGAATTACTTAGACGTGTTCTTTTTAAGCTATCACTCAAACTGGAAACGGTAAATCTAAGATCATCTAATTCTGCATCATAACTAGAAGAGCAAATATTTAAAGATTTAAGGATAGAGCGTACCTTTTTGACCACAGCCTCACATTCTTCAACTTGTTCATAGACAGGCTTCGCAGCAAAGCAACTTGCTGAGGCTGGACACCCATCGGTAGAATAACCTCTGCTTTCGGAGAGATCAGCTTTCACCATTAGACATCGACCGTGTGTTGGATTCCTCACCTCCTCATCTTCCGAATCCGTTGACCAGACTTCAATGGCGCCAAACTCGCTGTCCTCTTTCACCACAAAAGCTGCCTTGGTAGATGAAGCATCATTCTTTTTCAGCTCTGCAATCTTCTTTGCATAATAGGCTTCATCTTTCACCTGCTCCTTCTTCTCAGCTTGTTTTCGGAGCAAACAGTCTTTCACAAAGTGATTCTTGCCGTTACAGTAATGGCAATCATATCCTGAGTCGCCTGCAAGTTTCTTCTCTTCGTCATTCTTCTTTTTCTGACTTTCTTCCACAGTCTTTTCAGCATGGAAACCTCCTTGTCGATTTCGATTTTTGAATTTGGAAAAGTTTTTCTTGAAGAACTTCTTGGGATTTGATACCATCAATGCTTTGTCTTCTCTGGTCAAATCGTCATCGGAAAAGTCAGATTCAGAATCATTTTCGGCCGTTTTCTTTCCAGCAGCAACCAGTGCAAGAGAACCAAGATTTGTGGTCGCTTTGGTTTCCGAAATGATTTCCTTTTCATGGGATTTTAGAATTCCCACAACCTTAGCCAAAGTGTAAGTTTTGAACTGTTCATGAGCTTTTATTGTAGAGACAATAGCCTTCCATTCAGAACGAAGACCATCAAGAAAGGTAACCTTTTGCTCAATGACAGTCCGAGCCAGATTGTATTTTAATAATCGACTTAGAAGATGATTATATCGATTAAAGGTCTGGGTCAAAGTTTCTTCCGAACCTTGTGCAAAAGATCCGAAATCGGAAAGAAGAGTGGTCTGAATAGAGTGCTCAAGGTCAGCATCTCCAGAATACAATTCTTTAAGTCTATCCCAGATCTCTTTAGCTGTTTCGCATGAACTAACTAGACGAAGAGTATCTGCTTGAAGAGCAAACCTGATAATTCTAAATGCTTTAATGTTACACATCAGTTTATCTTTTTCGTCTTGAGGAATGTTTGTGTGGGAGACAAGCAAGTTGTTGTATTCTTTTAGGGTTTTATGACCCTTCTTGTGTCTGTGTGAACATGAGTTTCTTCAGTAATAGCTTGCCAGATCGTTGCACCATGTTCTTCAATGCCAAGAACATAATCTTCAAAGTGCAGCGCCCAGACTTCATACTCTTGAGTGAATAGAATTGGAGTCCTGGTAGTTGATCCAATGCTGCTTGAAAGATTAAAAGACTGAGTATGTGAGTCGTCAAAAGCCATTGATACGTTTATTTTGAATGAATCAGAAGTGTAGGTAGAAATCAAAAGGAAGAGTTGAACGTAAAAGATCAAATTCTGATATCTAAGATCGATTGTAACGATGAAGATAATCAAAAACAGATCTGAGAATAACACTAACTCCCGCTCTGATACCAATTGTTGAAATTAGAGAGTTGGATCGAGATTCAAAAATTGCGGAATAATATAAATAAACTAGATCAAGAACAGACGATATGAAGAACTGATGTCAAATGATTAACAATGCAACTCAAGAACAATTCAATGAGAACTATTCTGTATGAGCGCCGTAAAGAGATTACAAAAGTTAACCCTAACAGGGTTAAGAATAAGCTATATAAACAAAAACTAAGTATGGAAGGACAGACCCATTCCATAACCGATAGCAAAATTTTAGGCTACAATTCGGGCAACAAATCCGATCAGCATATTTGACTCAATCTTAATTAATGACTCAACAATAGGTAACAATGAAAGTGTTAGTGATCAGGATCATACACAATTGATCCAAAATGAAAACGTTTCAACCTCGATTCCAAGAACCTTTGAAATTCGTAGAAAAAGGGGTTTTGGACATGCGTTGAGTAAGGAAACAATATCCATGCATTTTGATAAGCCTATTTTGGAAGCTGC
This sequence comes from Cichorium intybus, assembly GCA_023525715.1. Classification (NCBI taxonomy): domain Eukaryota; kingdom Viridiplantae; phylum Streptophyta; class Magnoliopsida; order Asterales; family Asteraceae; genus Cichorium; species Cichorium intybus. The sequence goes on along the minus strand of CM042010.1, from coordinate 95,139,052 downwards.
AAGGGAACTCAACGTTGGATCAACACAGTTGAAGCAACGCTGTAGGAAGTTAGGCATCAAAAGTTGGCCTCGACGACAGATTAAGAGTCTACAAACTCTTATTAACCATACTCAGGTTAAGAATTGTATTTCTTTCTCCACAATTTTAATACCATGAGATTGTAATGACTGAAAGTATTTATGCAACAGGAATTGGATAATAATCCTACTAGAGCAGACGTAATACTTGGTCTAGAGAACGAGAAAAGAGCAATAGTCGAGGGTTCTAGTTCGAAGATAACTGATACCGCAAAGAGATTGAGGCAAGCTGCATTTAAGTCTGTTTACAAGAAAAGAAAGGTTCAGAAGAGGGAAGAAGCTTCATCAGGGACCCATACACAGCAGCAATCTCTGCCTTCTGTTTCTGCTATGAGTGGTTTTAACCATGATTTTCTCAAGACCATAAGTGAAGAGAACCCAGAAGACTTGGCAGGTGACATAGGCCGCCTTCGGCTTTCAGATTGAATTTCTACCAATATTAGTTTAATGGAACTGTTGGTAGGAATGATGGTAGGTTTTCGATAATAGTTATTGGTCAGGTATTATCAAAATATCAGGTTGACTGTGCAAGGATAGGGGCAGATAAAGTGTCTAAATGTATGGTTCTATAGTATTATAAAATATTCCTATAGTATTTTAGCTTCATATTCTATTTTAGAGTTTCTTTGTATATGAATCTTGGTAAGTTTTTAGACTTGTTGTTCACTACGATTATTCCTAAGTACATGTTAGTCACACATTAGACCAATATAGTTGATCAGGCTCTATCTATCCAGGGTATGATTACATACTTACCTAGGTCTACTCGTAGTGTTCAACTCATCTTATTAGTTTTATATTGTTCTGATTATGACACTGTTATACTATGTATGTACTTATACTTTATAAAAATATCATTGTATGTTAAAAGTATACTTTGTACGAAATGTTTTAGAGAGTTTTAGTCTCATTGTATTTATAGTTGTATATAGTGTTCTCATCGCGGGTCAGAGTATATATATAACTCCTATATATATTGTTGGTGGGGTTTGCAGTATTATTAGTTTTTGTTTTGTACCTCAAGACTATCAAATAAGGATCGGCCAGATGAGAAGTACCGGTAGGCAGGATCATTTGGGCATTAAAGCTGATCTAAATCCAAAACCCAAGCGATAGTTCAAACTAGACACCTCACCCGTAAGTAGTCGAGAAGTAGTGTAATTAATAATAATACTTTTATTAGAAGCATGTTGCTATAGTTGTATTCCTCTTTCGAGGATACGAGTTCTCTATAGCCAATTTAGCTCTGATACCATTCTGTCACACCCCCGACCGAGGCGGCGGAACATGCCGGGCTGTGCGACTAAGTTCTTGGATCACAGGCAATTGAATATACAGTATAAGTACAACAATAAACCAAAGGATAGTTGTATTTCATCTTGAAGTTTGAATACATGGTTCTTATAAATAATAATAGTAGAGTACATGAAATGCCTTAACAGATATAACAAAACTAAGTTGCCTGAAATCCGTGAAGATTTCCATCTTCTGAAAGTCTCATTGATTTCCTGAGAATACATGTAGTTTTGAGGGTCAACACAAGGTTGGTGAGAGTTACAGGTTTTCTGCTAAACACAGCACTGATACTTTTCAAATAACTAAAAGTATTCCTTTTGTAAGTATAACCATACTTGTAAATGAGTTTGTAAAGAGTTGCTGAAAATCGTAAGTAATACCATACTTATAAATGAATTGTATAGAGTTTTTGAAAACCATAAGTAATACCATACTTATAAATGATATGTACGTTTATGAGAAAACCACCAATGCTTATAGTTGAGTCCTATAACCGAGCTATTCGACTGAACTGTACCCCCTACAACGCTTCATGGACGTCGTAGTAATGAAAAAGATAAGTAGCACCTACATCGATTTGCAAGTCGAAGTTGTAGCTAACAACCATAGGTGGGGGTGTCAACCCGTATAGATCTATACATATGTATCTCGCTCTGCTTGATTAACGGTTATAGTAGCGTGGGGTCTAGGTATTTCTACTTAGTTATGAATAGTGTCTCACTATCTAAGCCATTGATAAATGTAGGATAGACAAGTCTCATCCCAAAATGGTTTTTGTTATAAAAGCCGAGTATGTTGATAAGTATATACGTAATAGTGTACAATACTCGCTTGTTGAAAACATTTTATAAAGCTATAATAACATTTATAAAACTTGATATGAAAATGGTAAATGTTTATATTGCACATGTATTCTCCCACATAATATATAAAAACATAGACAAAGGGGCCGTAACACTCACTTATTGAAAACATTTTATAAAGCTATAATAACATTTATAAAACTTGATATGAAATTGGTAAATATTTATATTGCACATGTATTCTCCCCCATAATTTATAAAAACATAGACAAAGGGGCCGTAACACTCACATTTGAAGCGTGAATTCAGTTTAGATATAAGAACAATCGTGTTTGAGAAGCACCGCGAAATAACACCACAAAACAACAAGGTTTTGTGCGGCGAAGTGATGGTGCGACGGTAGTGGAGCGATGGCCAATGGTGGTGGTGTTCTTGGCCAAAAGGAGAGCAATTGGAGAAAGAAAGAAAAAAGCTAGAAGCTTTGGTGAATTGGTGAATAAAATGAGATGCAAAGCCTCTTATTTATAGTCTCATGGAGTAGTTGGGGTCGGTGAAAGTGATGTCGTGGATGACATAATTCGTGCGCAAGATCCCGATGTCTAATAATTTTTTTGAGACCGGAGAATTGTCGAGCCGAGTGCACCGGTTTCAGAAACCCAAACGGATTTATTTTTCGAGTTGTAGAACACTGGGAAAACGTGTTTAAATATGTGCGTTCGATTATCCGTAGCATCCAGCGTTTGACTTTTATAAATATTTTTGCTAAAAATATTTCGAGTATGGAATCCAATAATAGACCATAGTCTGAGTCCAATAATGTTCTCGGAATTTCCATATGAGGTGCGCAAGTACCTCAACGGATCGAAACGATTTATGTAGTTAAATAAAATCAGTGTTACACTGGTTTGTTTTGGCTTGTTTTCTTATAACAGTCGTAACATTTGCATATGAGCTCCGTTTTGAATGTTATTTATATTTCCGGAATCAGGGAAACATGTACTCTGAGGTTAGATTGCTTGTTTTGTTTCACAAATGGTTAATACTTATTTTCAGTTTTTCAGACGTATTAACTATGGTTTCAGTTTGTGCTTGAGATATTTCATTATAGGAAGTAAGATTTTATCTCGTATCTTATTTTAATCGTAATGACACTATATTTTCCAAAGTATGCATTGAAGCTCAAAAGGTTTGGTTATAAAGAGGTTTGCGGTGAATTAACTGTTTATAGTTCTAGGTATAAATTTCCGGGATGTCACACCAAATCACCGAGGGGCCTACAGATATCGCTTTTCCCGTTATGGTAAAAGGAATGAATAAACTTTGATTCATATGCTTGTATCCTTTACTCATCAAATCGCGCACAACAATACGTTTTATGACACATCGAGTTACCGATGCGTTTACGCATTATCAATGTATAAGTGACTTGTAAATTTCAACTCATATGTCTCCGTTTCAAGAACATAAGATATTATCATCTCAGAATTACTCGTGATATAATCCATGAAGTAATTCTCTGAGCGTGGTTTTGTCCGATACTCAAATCTCCATTTCTAAGCACTCATGAACATTGCAGCAACTCAATTGCTATGTCTAACTCCTTAGACAATCTACAATTCAATTCATGACAGTCTTAATTCACTACTTACTTCCGAAAGTATGAGCGACTGTGGACATTTGAATATCAAATTAAAGCAAAACATAAAAATCTGATTGGCAGCTACTCCTGCTTATTACCAAGTCTCCACGAGGTAATCACCAAGTCGGATCTGTCATAATATTGTTATGTGTTTCTTGGTTTCTTTTAAACTTTCAATTCAACTTTTATATCTATGTCTATATACCCAAAATGACCTTTCACTCTTTCTATGTATCCAAAATGTCTTACATTGATACACTTCATTGTAGATAATCCAATCAGATACTCTTCCGATCAAATCTCAATATATCATTCTGTCTTTCTCTCTCCCAACTCTATTCCGGAAATGGTGATGTGTATTGTGACTTATCATGGTTCTCGAGGTCTTTAGTCCAGATGACTGCACCCTAAGACTATTCCGAGATGTTATGATGTGCCGGTGAACCACACACGCTCCATCAGAATACCAACGAAACTCTTTAACCATGAAGTCCTTTAGCACCATATTCTGATGTTAATAATTACAGATTTGAAACTCCTTTCAAATTGTTATTACATTCACCCCAATCATTTCTCAATGATTTTCTCACGTGTGCTCAAATAATCTGTCCAGTATTCTTAGCTAGGTTGTATCCTGAATCCAACTTACTATGCTCCAAGCATCAAGTCATCAGGATAAGTCCACAACACCTATGATCGATCCAATTTGCAGAAGCTCATGGAATCTGATCTGTTCCATTCTGAATCTTTTCAGATCCTATAGATTACTCATTATCCTTGTGTCATGACTTTCAGAAAATGTTTCCTTTTGAAGACTCTTTCTTTCATGCATCTTGAGTCATATCAAGATCATACTCATAATGGCTAGGTGTATGCTGACAATTTCATCTATCTGATAGATGTTGGCAATAACGTGATTACGTCGTATTTCTTTTAGATCATGCCAATTCATTACACTTTATAACGACAAGAAACTCTTTTCTTGAAGTCATGCATCTTGAATCTCATGATGATCACACTTAGATTGGCAGGGTCTATACTGATGATGTCATCTATCTGATAGATGCTTGTGACCACCTGAGTATGTTGTATCTGTTCTAGACTTTTCACAGCAAATCATCTCTTAATGTCAACTCATCATACTTTGCAATGATAAGAGACGTTTCCTAGAAATGGTATACATTGATATACAGATCACAACGACACTCCCACTGGATTTGACACGGTTGTAAGACTCTTTTAGACTATCACAAAATCCAAACCATTTGGCATATTTTGAGATTCCAAAATCCAAACCTTCTGACATAATCATAGGATTCTTTCATACTATTCACAAAATCCAAACATTTGGCACATTTTGAGAATTCGAATATCCTTCCTTGTGAGGTCCCCGTAAGATGAATCTCGGTACATGTACCTTTTCTGTTTGGATATATCGGCATGTTCTAAACCCCTTCTGCTGCGTCTACACATAACCTTTGTTTTTTCCATTTAAGGAAAACGGTTCAGATCATCCAATCTTGCTATGACTCATGAAGTGCAGTTACAACAGATGATATCCCTTCAGATTTATTTTAGTTTTGTTGAGAGCGTTTCTCTCAAAATCAATCTCATGACTTCGACAATCGCCTCACTCAATCATTCTTGCTCAAAATGCAGGTACATTTCTATCTATGTTGTCTTCTTTTGATGATCCAATTACTCCCACTGGTTCTTAGGCCAGGTGTAACATCAAACAAATTATCACATAGCTTGAGTTTCGCCCTTAGGTTCTCTTATTTTGGCAGCAATCAGGCTCGCCAATGCTTCCAAGTAGTAAGATTGCTTATCCGTGCCAACTTTAGTGTTTTACCACTAATCGGTATGTCACCCAGATCATAACACCTTATGACGGTGACTAATACTACTGGTCTGCAAAGAGAAGGGTATGTCAGGTTTAACAAGAATCTGATCCCTGGTCAAGTCCCAGTAATGACTAGAGGTTCTTTCACTTGTCCAATCCTTGAACTCTTCAGGATTACTATTGCTCCCACTGTTTCCTCGAAATGTGAATCCTTTCTAAAAGGGCTTTTCTTTCATAAGTGCTTGCGGGATGGCCAATGAAACGACATTGTTGATCAGTTTCATGCCAGTCATAAGGTTTAGACGAATGCTACATGACCCTAGACCCCTATGTGCAAGTGGGACGAACCCTGCTTTACATTTCAGATGGTGTCTGCTAAACCTACTTAGTCTAAGATGTGGTCGAAATATTCTTTTATGGTCTGACTAGTTGAATATCTAATTTATCGAGAACTAATTGGAAGTGTATCTAATACATCGAGGATCGAACCATTTCGACCATTTTTTCTTCCCTGAGACACATTATCACCATTAATGTTCTTGGAAGAGGATGAACTGTGAAACATTTTCTCAGTTTATGTTTTTCACTCAGACTATGTTGATCTTTATACTTCCTTTGAAGTCCTGGAACATTTCAAGGTTTCAATCAAATGCTTAATCTAATAAGCGAAGTCATATTTGTCATACTGATTGGAAAATATTATGAAGTATAACTAATTGTGTTTTATTTGTAGATTCGAGCAATTCACTAATGTGTCTATTGCTCATAATCTTAACGTCTTTTACATCTCCATGTAAATTTATGACTTTGTTAATTTGTTCAATATATGTATTCATCATTTGACTCTAAGTCAACTAATTCCAAAATCATGTCCATTTGATCTTTGGGTGATACATTTCTTGCAACAATTAATTTTATTAAGAATTCACTTCATCATGTGACTCCAAGTCAAGTGATTCCAAAGTCCTGTCCATCTGGACCTTTGGTTGAACCGATTCTTATGAAAGCTTACTTTAACAATCATAAAGAACACAATATATAAATCCAATACATTTTGGATGCACCAACATTCAAGTTGTTACCATCCATGCAATTAACACACTCATACAACATTTTAAGGATAATTTAAACAACTATGTTTTGAAAAGGAAAATCAACATTTTATTAAATCAAAATTATCCTCAAACAATGTACTATATGATAACAGTGTCATACGCATCTAATAAGCTAACAACAAGATCAAAATATCTGACTAAACTTCAAAATTGCACGAGCTCGTGATCCAATCTGAATGTGCTCCTATGCGTCAATGTGTTGAAAATACGATAACTGATCTCCACGAATAAGGTTTTTTAAGCCGATTACTGTGTGACAGATATGTATTTTGGCTATAATATGCAGAATAGATAAGAGTTGCGGAATAAATATAAACTAAAATTAAGTTACTGAAAGCTGTAAATAAATAAAATAAAGCGGTAAATTTAAACTAGACAGTATTTAAATAGACAGAAAGCGGTAAATAAAGTAAATGTTAGAAGTTAGAGGTTAGATGTAATAAACGCCATTATCAACGATAAAGTGTTTTTACAATAAATAAAAGGTTAGAAGTTAGAAGTTAGATGTCTCGGTTAAATACAGTCCACATATGTTGTTGTTGTCACGGTTCAATTTGTATGTCTTGGAATTTAGTACAATTGATTTATAAAAGTTTAAATAAATCAATAATGGCACAGGTAAATTTTTGGAATTATAAAAAGAACTTATCGACAGCAGAGGAAGATGGTGTTTTTCTTTGAAGCGTCGATTCTTGTTGTTTGCGGTAGGATGAGGCTTGGTGATTGGTTCTTGTAGAAAGGGTGGTATGCTCGGTTTGTCTTGCTGAAATGGTATTTCTTCGGTTTTGTGTTGGTTGGAGGTTTGAAGTTTTGGTGTCGGGTGGAGGTTGTTGTTTCTTGCGGTTATTTGGTTTGGTTCTTGTTGCCAAATTCAGAGATTTGAGTGTCTTGAGGTGTCTGGTCGTGGGTTTCTTTGAGAGTGTATGAGTATGGTTATGTGTGTATTCTGTTGTGCAAGATTGGCAAGAGGTGAGCTTCTTATTTATAGTTGCTGAAATACAGGCTTCGCGTCGCGACCATGTGGCCGTCGCGTCGCGAGAGTGCTCATCGCTGGATCAGTTCGCCTTTTGTCGGGTCAGTGCGTCTTCGCTGGTATGTCGAGCTTTTCGTCGCGTTTCCTTTTCGTCGCGTTGCTTTCCGTCGCGTCGCGAAGACTCGTCGTTGAAAGTGTCGTTTTTGGTCTTCTTGCGATCACAAAGTTGGTATTGTCGCGTTTGGGGCTTCGCGTCGCGACCATGTCTTCCGTCGCGTCGCGAGTGCTGTAGCATCTGGATTCTTCTGTCTTGCTTCTCTTCACGTCGCGACACATGTGTCTGTCACGTCGTGATTGCTGTAGCTGAGTGATATTTTTGCTTCTTTGGTTCATAGCATCACTTCCTCAGGTTTGATTGTTTTCTCAAAGTTTCTTGGGTCTTGATTCATTCTTGTTTTTGATCTCGAATTCACGCAACCTGAAATAAACTGATAATACTTGTCCGATAAAATAAAAACAGTTCATCTTATTTCAGTGATTGTCACATACAAAAATATTTTTCAACACAATGCCCTGCATCCTACCGAATCCTTGCATACAAAGCGAATGTGATAATCACATCCTGTATCATGGAATTAAGGATTAAAAGTTTTGAGTTTTAGATATATCTGAGTTGCCAAACGATTTGGCTTTAGAGCATCTTCCAATCTTTCTATGACTGTATCCCACCCTGTGGATTCCCAGTTCGAGACATCTCAGAACCGGTCCAGACGATCTGGATTATTTCTAGATGTGTCTCATTTCCGGACTCAATCCCGAAGTAGTAAAATCAGTGGAACTATGTTTCTCTATGAACGACTTGTACAGAGTCAAAATCGAACAGATCGTACTGGCTAGTCAGTGAGTCGAGTTAATGCTCAACTCCTGATTGATAGGGTGACCAAGTTTATATAGTTCACCTATGTATCCCTCAATCATGAGAACATGCAGGCTGACGCTATTTCTTCTACTAGCTTGCATACTTCAAGCTCCTTGAAAATCCTAGTTCGTTCCTTTTCAACTGGTTCTCGGAACCTTTCCTCAACCAGTCGTGCTAACTCATATGGCCCTAGGAATTCGAAATCCCTACGGAACTCGGGGTCAATGGTCAATAGCATGAGGCTACGAACTTCCTCGGATACATCAATTAAGAAGTCATGCTCATCACAAAGCTGTTGTGTGATGCTATCCTTCAGTGGAATGGGGAGTGGATACTCAATCAGATATGGCTTGCCAGCAAAACTGAGAACCATTCTCCATTTGCGAAGCCATAGTTTAGGCCAGTCAGACTTTCCATATTTAATGGATACTTTCTGAAACTCTCAGAAATGGGTGTTGGAGGAGGAGTAGGAGAGTTGACACTGGTTTCAGACATCTATAAAATCATAATTTATTAGTTTAATTTTAACCCTTTTAAATAATTACCCAATTATTATTTAACAAGGCTAGGACCCAAAATACCCCAACTATGGTGTGAAGAGGGATGTCGTAATTACAACATAATGGTCATTAAGGTATATATACTCTTATCAAATTCAGCTTCTATGAAACTCCTAGATCTGTGAGATTCATTGAAACTATTCAATTGTATGTTTTAATCTCGGATTATGCTCTTCTATTTGTGGCTGGGATGCCGAGGATCACAAACAATATGTGAATAACCATGCAAATGTGCTTGGTAACCTTAATGTCTTTTATCATCTCAATTGATGTGCCGGTTAACCACACATGCTCCATCAACAATGATAATTTATGAGATACCCATTACCACTCTTTATGAGCCCCTATTAGTGTTCCGGTAAACCACACACGCTCCACTGATGTCTCATAAAGTGTAATGTGCAATTTCATGGATTAGCATATCTTTCACATTTTTCCTAAAGTAACTAGATTTGGGATTTTTATAAAATGGGTTCTAGTACTTTCTTTAATAACATTATACTTTTAATGAGATTAAGTAGTCCTATCAAATCCGTTCTTCTAACGACCCTCCACTAATCAAGGGAGCAGTGGGTGAGAGTGGACACCTATTTAACCGCTATTTTATAGGCAGTTTCCTTATACCCCCGTTATAGATCAGCTTCATGAATGAGGCATACTAGCGATTTGACTAACCAGTTCTTATACATATAAATATTAACTTTTAATAATAATATATATAAGATGTATTTTAAACCTTTTAAAATGTTTTGGTTTATCTATTTAAAATTTTGAATTAAACCTTTTAATTTAAATTTAAATTTAAACCTTTGTTGATTTAATGTTTATCTTTTAGTTGACAATTAATTAAATCAGATAAGGATCAACAAATTAATCAAATTAATTTAATCCTATCCTTTACCCACTAAATTCGAAAAACACAAAAGGGTATATGTTTTTCCATTTATTAATTAATCATGATTACCAAAAATAGAAAAACCCTAAACTACCTAGTGAAAATCGAAATTTAAGGGGACTAGGGTTTCTAAAACCTTAGCCCAAAAAAAGAAATTAAGGCCATTAGTGTTTAATTTCTATAAACCCTAATCCAAAAGGTTTAACAATTATAGCAAATTCAAAAGAAAACAAGCCAGAAGCTCTGATATCACTGATGGGAAATAGGCAAAACAGATCAACTTAATTCTTAAGCGAGCACCACAAGCGTCGTGCCTCTAATGGTTCACCCAAAGCTAGCAACAAGAAAAACCAGAGAGAGGGAGAGAACCCCTTAAAATTTCGTGGCCTTAGGGGGAACTGTGGCCTCAAGGGTTTAGCAGATAAGCCTTAAGGGTTTAGCAGATAAGCCTTACAGATAAGCCTTATTTGAATTTAAACTAGATAAACATTTTATCTTAAATTCAAACCCTTATTTATCTAATATATATTTCGAAAATTATAAGGATAAATATCCTTAAAATTTCATTCACCATATATATATATATGTATATATATATATATATATATATATATATATATATATATATATATATATATATATATATATATATATATATATATATATATATATATATATATATATATATATATATATATATATATATATATATATATATACTATAATTCTCTATTGCCCAACTATTGAACAATTACAATTCAACCCCTACACATTTAATTAATCCCAAAATTAATTCCAATTCTGATTAATTATTAATTAAATAATACTATTTCTAATTAATATATTATCCTCATAATATATTAACAAATTATTTATATTGATTTATTAATCACATAATAAATCAATCTCTCTCTAAAAGTTATTCTGTCAAATTGCCAGCTATGAGGGCAACCCAAAAGGACTTTGCTACTACCAATCAAGTATATACCAATTATAGACAAGGTTTAGACGCCTAATCCAACAATAAACAAATCAGAGATGAAGAACTAAACAAAATATTGATTCCATTTCAGAAAAGCTCACAAAAGCTGAAGATTTGATTTTAATTTTTGAATTATGATTGATGATGTAATAGGTTGTCCAAATCAAGAATTGTTCCTTGAAATAATCTCTTTAATCTTCAAGGTTTGGCTCTGATACCAATTGTTATAACAAGATTTGACAAAATGTAGAATAAGAACGAACACCGATCAGGATCCAAAGAGTCGTATGATTGTATTCATCAATGAGTTTTACATTTGATGTATTTCTCTCTCTACAATATGACTCACTCCTTCTAGAATCCTTAGACTACAAATAATAAATAAACACTATTTATAGTCTACACATAATAAATAGTAAGATGCACAAGACCACAAGCCCATAAGCATAAGTGGGCCTTCCTCATGCCACCAAGTCATCATAAATGTAGAACTTTGCACCCAACACGGCCACTCTGAAAGTCCCACAGAGCTCCATTAAAGCACATACTTCTATAATGCATTTTAAGTTACTCCAAAGTATACTGACTAGCCTTACTATAAATAGATACTTATAGTGTTACTTATAATTTAAATATTTCTACTTCCGACACGCACTGTGTCTCAACCATGGACCCCCTATCATATTTTCCTCAAAAAATGAAATATATACCTTAGATAGGGTTGGTTAAGTCTAGGGACCCACTTATAATACTCATAGTCAAAACCAAGACAAACACCACAAAAGGGAACTTAACAGCAAAGCTGGATTTTTGACCCTGTAGCAAACTTTGCAACTTTCAACCAATGAGGGGTTCAAATTAAATTCTCAGAAAAATCATTCATATAGTAGACCCAAATAAAATATCACAGGCTTGACCTTAGGTCAAATTCATTTTCCATAAATAAATTATAAGTACTCAAAGCTAATTGACTTGATCAGTCCACCCACTGAACCACACTTCAAAGATACAACAAAATCTCAAAATGGAAAAGGATTTGGGTTCTAATTTTTGGTTCGAGAAAACTAAACTCCTAACCGGAACGTTTCCCACAAGCCTTGCCCCCAAATGATTTTTTACATTTAATTATGAATTTAGAAAGACAGAATTCATTGTACAACACAACCCTGGACTAGTCAGTGGAGATTGCAACATTCACCTAACCTACAATTAGAATTAGGCCAAGGCCTTTTGGACCAAGAATCTTCATTGAAATAAAATTCCAGGGATGTAAAGTTCAACCCAAATGGATACTTACACGATTTTATACGAATTTTGAAAACTAGCCCAAATTCAGTCAAATGTGATTCACATGAAATAACAAGTATGGTTAGGTTCGCACCCACCTAACCCATTAAGACCACAAAAGGTCGAATGGAACTCATAACACAGAAACAAAGATCAAGAAAAACATTCATTAAGCAATGGTAAGCATAACCAACATACACACATACACACACAACATCCACCTACACCCACGGTGGGGTTATGAGATGGTGGGGTGGGTGTGGTTCTCGGCAAAGAGAAAAGAAGAATACAATAATTCCCGACTCACTTAGCAGCTGCCCTAACCGACCTTGACAACCCTCCTCCTTCCTCTCGCTCCTTCCTCCCCCGGTTTTCTTCCTCTCGGCATCAACACTTCATGCATGGAGAGTAGGATTAGCCCTTATGGGGTTTGATTACGGATATAGTGAGTCGTATGTGTGTGTGGTACGTGTTTGATAGGCTGACAGCAAAAGCCGAAGGCCATAGGTTCTTCTTTCCTCCTCTCATCGATCACCAAGAATCACCAAAAAGAAAAGCCCTTGGAACTTTCCACAAAAGTCACATTTAGTCCCTAGGTTATACACTTTATTTTTTATTTTACCCATATAAGTTTTATATTTCACTTTGGATTTTTATAAATGACAAGTCACCCCCCTCACATGTAGTTTAATTTCTAGAAATTATTATTTTTATTATTATTATCTATCATTTATTTTAGTTATACCTACGACTTCATTTTAGAGTTTACCTTCTAAAATGCGAGATTTGAAAACTTGATGATAATTCTAAACGCTAATGCTAAACCAAACATAGGGTGTTACAACGGAGGAGCCGCGTCGGATGATATCCGTATGTATTAATGGTTATGTTCTTGTCACTCTTTTATGTCGTTGCCTCTCTTTTTGTTTTTGTTGGGAGCAAGTAGTAGCAAGATCTACCTTCGAAGGGCAGGTGATGACGGTTGTCATGGATGGGTTGGCGTTGGGCCGAGGATTGTGTTGTTCGATGGAGCGATGGTGGCTACGGTATGCAGCAAGTAGCAGTTCGAACCCTAAGTGGGGGATGACCACTAGGTTAGGAACAGGAGTTTGACGTCGTGCGGTCTTCGTTGGGTTGTAAAAACATGTGAGGATCCTCTGCATTAAGGACCGGCATGGGTAGGATTCGTTGTTTGTCCTGGAATGAAAATGGGTCGGTAGTGGCAATAGGTTAGAAATACTTGTTGTGTGTTGCACGTTCTTCGTGTTTCCCTTGAGGAGTAAGTGGGAAATGTTCGAATCGGGCGTGGTACGGATTCCTTGGTCGAGCGTCATATCGCCATGCACTGCTGTGAAGAGTGCATGTGTCGTCGTTTTAATTTCAAAGGATATTGAAAAGTCAAGTGTCAGTGCTATTTCTAGAAGTGGTGTTGGCTCTAGTGTTTGTCTCTGTGGGAATTATCGTTGGGCGTGAGTTATAGGATGGGGCCCTGAGGGCCATCAATCAGGTTGGAAGTTGTTGGCTGAAGTCGGTGTCTGCATCAGATGTTGATCCAGTCAGACAATGTTATGCTTCCCTTATTGTCTATCTTTAGTTTCAATGAAAGTGTTTGGACTTGTACGGAGATGTCTTCGGCTATTGTGTGGGAGTAGTCGGCTTGTTTGTTTCGTTGCAAAATAGCGGCCTTAATGTGACTTAGGGTGTTGGATGATCCGTTCGGTCGAACGTGTTTGGGGCTTGGTTGGTATGACTTTGGGCTGCAGTTTGTACCGTCAAATCTGTAGTGTCGCTTGTTAGTTGATGGCTTTAGTGTCACCTTGATGACGTTGGTCATTTGATAAGAGATAATGTTCTTGTATTAGGACAGTTTGAACATTGAGGATGAAGTCGCAAGATTGGGCGGAGGACGAGACGAGGTTCCCATGAATTTCTCTCCTGTTCGTGTTGTACGCTCAGGATGAGGAAAAGTTATAGTTGTATGTTCTGGCTTGGGTTTGAGCAACAACTGTCGCGCGTGTGGTAGGTTCGAACCCAAGTGTGGGAGAACCAGGAAGGTTGGGTCATAGGATATGGACTTTTATGCATCTTTTGTTCGGCAGTTGGGATACAATGATTTCTTTAACGAGGGGATGCTAAGCTCAGCTCTACATGATTATCTCATGAGAAGATGGGACGGTTGTGATGGGATCTCTTGGAATTGGAAGATTTATGAGTAGTGAGATAAGGGATTGTTTGGGTATTCGACTCGGGAAGCGTGTGAAGTTTCAACCAGCTGGATTCCGGCTTGGGCCATGATCGTCGGAGTTCGGAGGGGTGTCTTTGTAGGAAAGCAGGCGTTATACAACCTTGCCATGATAAGGAATTACGGGCGAAAGGATCGGACGTTGTTAAGATGGAGCTGATGTGGGAGCCGACTTGTTGACCAATGGGGTTGTGGAGTGTTGTCTGGGTTCATTCTCAAGGATAAATGTAGTTATGTCTTGTCTTGTCTCTTATCTCAAGGTGTCGAAGCGACTTCTTTCGTGTATCAGAATGTCGGTTAAGCACTTAGTCATCAATGATGTGGGAATTGGGATGAGATAGGCACATTTCCAGGAAGCATGTAAGGGCGCGAATTACAGGGACGAAATCATTTCAAGTGGGGGAGATTTGTAAGACCCTAGTTTCGGTTTAAGTGGGTCGTAAAGCTTCAAGGTTCAAAGTCAAAGAAGAAGGGTGAAGAGGCCATCGCGACACGACGACATGGTCGTCGCGACATGTGTTCGAGAAGGTACACGGGGAGCTGTTAGTTGCGTTGACTAGTTCCAAGCTTTTAGACTTAGGGTTGGATGTTTGGACACGCATTAGACATGCTTGACCATAAAAGTGGTGACTTTATGGATTCTTGACCCTTTTGAGTGGGTTCTGGAAGATCTGGACCCCTAGCTTAGTGCATTAAGGACTGAATTGGATGTTGGACTGTTCGTCCAATGTGACACGACCAAGGGAGGGTCACAACATGATCGTTGGCTGATCCCCGATCTAAGTTTGAGTCGTAGCGACGCGATAGAGTATGGGGACGTGACACAATCGCGTCTTTTGACTTTGATTTTGACTTTGACTTTAACCTTTGACCATTGACTTTTGACGGTTTGACTTTTGGTCAAACTTGGTGGGTTCGAGTTGTCGATTTAAGGGTTGGCCTTATTTTGTGTTCGAAATTTGCTAAGACATGCTTATCCTTAAATTAGGAAATTCGCGTATGTTATTTTCCGAGGCCTCATGTGTGAGGGTGTATATCGGCTCGGTGGATCAGGTGAGGGTGATATTACATACGTAGGTAGCCTTGCTTTACTATGTGTAGTATCATGTACTAGATAGGTGTGCCTTACGTTGTTTGATTGCGTTGTTGATAATAGGAACTCACTGGGTCAGACTGTATGCATAGGCTTCTATGTTGGTATGTGTTAGTCTTCGGGTTCGTTCTGGCGACTGAAGAATGATTGCGGAGCAGGCAAGCCGTGAGCCTAACTGTTTGGGGTAAGCTCGAAGGTCGAATAAGAATGATGGCGGATCGGGGTAAGCCCGTGAGCCACGTTGTTTGGGGCAAGTCGGAGACCAATGAGAATGTGCTTTATTTGATGGATCGTGTGGTATTTTGGGAAACTCACTAAAATTTGTTCTTACTCTTTCACGCTAAATGTTTTTCAAGTATTTACTAGCTTGAGCTTGGAGCACGACGCTACTGTATCACATATGACATTTTGGTATTCAAGTCTTCCACTGGATAATGTATGTAACTGTTTTGATAATCACGAGTTTAAATGTTTTAATTATCGAATTTGGATCGAATGGGTTTATTTTCCAACCCGTTTATGTACATGAACCGTTTTTTAAAATGAAAATTTGACTACAGAAATTGGCGCGTTACAGTATCAACACATGCGTAACTTTTTATTATTTTTTGTAGACTTGCAACATTGTATTGCTTATTTTAACATTGGACAATGTTCTAATCATCGATGGTTAACAACATTATTAGCATAGTTTAAAAACAATTAATTATGCTAATCATTAATGTTTACCTTCGCAATAAGATTCATTGTTTTACTCTACTGTATGATTGATTTTCCCAGAACTTGGCATCAGTGCTTGAACCATCGATATGATCTATTCAACTTTTTCTAAAGAAATCCAACAACCTATTGAAGAATTGATCTCGAAGTTATTGAATTACATAAACGTTCAAACCGTGAAGATTCAATTATAAATAAGAAGCTATCTTTGATTTCTTGCTGATGCTATCTCCGATTTCTTACTGATGCTAGCTCCGATTTCTTGTTGATGTCGATGTATATTCCTAATTGTTATAAGATTCTCCTTATTGTTTGGTTTAAGATCACTATAAATATGGTAAAATAGTTGACGATATCCCATTATTATGGGTAACAATTATTATTTTGTTGCTGTTAATTATTAATGGATTGATGCAATTACTAATATACACTTATGATTTGATCGGCTTCTAGCATCGCTATGGTCGTATAATTCTTTTGAAGGGTCACATGATATTGAATTGTAGTGTCGCGACAGGTCCTCCGTCGTGTCACAAAATATGAACAAAACAATTTTAAAAACGATTTTTAAATGATGGTTTTCTCAGAACTTGGCATCAGTGCTTGAACCATCGATATGATCCATTCAACTTTTTCTAAAGAAATCCAACAACCTATTGAAGAATTGATCTCGAAGTTATTGAATTCAATAAACGTTCAAACCGTGAAGATTCAATTATAAATAAGAAGCTATCTTTGATTTCTTGCTGATGCTATCTCCAATTTCTTGCTGATGCTAGCTCCGATTTCTTGTTGATGTCGATGTATATTCCTAATTTTTATAAGATTCTCCTTATTGTTTGGTTTAAGATCACTATAAATATGGTAAAATATTTGATTATATCCCATTATTATGGGTAACAATTATTATTTTTTTGCTGTTAATTATTAATGGAATGATGCAATTACTAATATACCCTTACGATTTGATCGGCTTCTAGCATCGCTATGGTCGTATAATTCTTTTGAAAGTCACGTGATATCGAATTGTAGTGTCACGACAGGTCCTCCGTCGTGTCACAAAATATGAACAAAACAATTTTAAAAACGATTTTTAAATGATGGTTTTAATGAGTATAAAACACTAATAGAAGCAGGAATGAATCAAAATTACTCAGTTGAATTAAATAGTTTAATTTATATTTGTTAACGCGATACTTTGATTCGTTGTATATTAAATGCTTGTATGATTCAAGCATGAAAGTTATACAAACATTTTATGTACAATGTGGTTGAATACTGAGGTCTTTTGTATGTTTGTTTATGGCTCTCAATCAAAATATTGTGTAGTAGGTTTAAAATATACTTTAATTATATACAATCATGCATTGAATTTTTATGGATTCGGCAACATTCTACCTTGACTAGACCCATGGTTGTGATGTATGGTTGGTTGTTTTGACGGTTTGGTTTGCGCATGTCGTTTTGTTTTTTCATTATATGCAATGTTTTTTTTAATTTGTAATTGTAATAGATTAGTTAGGAAAAAAATCATATTAGTATAGTTGATGTAACAAAACAAAACCAAAGACCACCAAAAGGGAGACAATGGAGCATGATGGCAACGCAAGAGTAGCTGATGCATCCTTGTGGTTATTTCTCCCTAGTGACCATGTTTTCCTCGTGTTGGCTCATGGGAAAATGCATAGGATCCAAGGTGAATGTTACAGTTAATATCTTGTGTTTGTTTATTTGTATTTTGTACTATTGCTTAAACTAGAATTAAAACACAAGTAGATAAAATTGATCTTTTAAAATGACTTAAATTTAAAATACCGTTTTCTAAAAGATTAAAATGTTTTAACGAAATGAAACAGAATCCCGTTTTATGAAAATGTAAATATTATGCTATACATGAAAACTAGACATTTAACTGTATTTCTTCTAGCGTGGGAAGTGCCATAGCCAACATGCCGGATAGGACTCAACCAAAATGATTTAATACTCACAATAACTCATGAATCATGGTTCGGGTATCACGTGGGTTCTTCGTGGTCGATTTACCATCCAAACCTGTAATCCGTGGAATACCCGTCACGGGGGAGGATGGGCATAAAGGGATTAAACATGTCATTGAAAGTTAGTGAATCCCGAAAAATCTATAAGT
This sequence comes from Cichorium intybus, assembly GCA_023525715.1. Taxonomy (NCBI): domain Eukaryota; kingdom Viridiplantae; phylum Streptophyta; class Magnoliopsida; order Asterales; family Asteraceae; genus Cichorium; species Cichorium intybus. The sequence continues at coordinate 95,120,461 of CM042010.1, read as the reverse complement.
TTCATAGTGATTGAAATTGGTAAAGAGTATTGGCTACCTAAATAACTTCTAGGTGTGACTACGACATACCTCTTCACCACCAGAAACTAAATATGGATTCTAGCCTTGACTAAAATTATTTTTGGGCAATTAATTCTTAATGATCAATTAGACTAACTAAAACTATACTTTACACATATATATGGCTCCAAACCCAAATTCGAATTCGGTTGCAAACTTCTCACTTTTACAAATCCTCTCTAAGGATAAGTTGAAGGGACCTAATTACTTGGATTGGATTCATTCTTTGAGGATTGCCATCAGGCACGAGAAGAAAGAGTGGGCTCTGGATGAGGCTCTTCCTGAGGCTCCAGCTGACGATGCAACTAAAGCGGTTAGGGACGCTTGGAAAAAATGTAATGATTAGGTGTATGGGGTTTACTGTCTCATTGTGACGACCATGGTCCCAGAGCTCCAAAAGAGCTTCGAGACTACTGGGGCGTTCGACATTGCCGACTAGCTCAAGGAGATGTTCCAAGAGCAAGAAAGACAGGAACAATTCGACACCATGATTTTCCTACTAGATTGTAAGCAGTAGGAGGGAGCCGCTGTCAGTGTACACATGCTTAAAATTAAAGCTTACATTGATAGATTAGAGCGACTAGGATTTCCAATCGCTTAGGAGTTGGCTACGGATATAATCATCCACAATATAAAAAATACTTTTGTGACACAAATTTTATGTCGGTAAAAACTATTGCTATTTAAAAATCCATAATACTATTAATGGCACATAACCGCATTATAGACATTGATTTACAATATAAAATAAAGACAAAAATAAAATTACTGAAGTCATAACATCATCACATTAATTACAAGTTAAATCATCTTCCAAAATATTTCAAATTTTTGGAAACATGTCTGAAAATTGTCAAATTAAGTCTAAAAACCAAACACAAAATCACAAAACTAACAAATAACTGAATAAAAACTTGAAACTTCATTATGATCATGAACCTCTTTCAGAATCTTCATGCGACTAAAATGATCCTCGTGTTAACTCTTTGTTAGCAATCATATTAGCGGTTACCTATGAAGAAAATAAAAACATTTAAATATTATAAAGTTTTTTAATATGCAAACAAGGACACTATTCAATATGCAAATAATAAAGTATGGCCCACTACATATGTGAAAAGTGGAACAACAAGGCCTTGAAAGATGAAACTGATTGATGATAAATGGAACATAAGAGATATTGCAGTCAAAGTCTGTAGTTATAAAAATTGAGCAGGGGAGAAGATGTGAAGACAGATGGTGATTGTGGGACAGAATGAAAGGGTTCAAAGTCTACATTAATAAAAAAAAGAAATTTTCAAGTAAGATAGGTGTGGGTGTTTTTGGATGATAATGCCCCTATATGGAGGAACTGGATTTTTTTATTCGAAAATCAGTCCGTCCATAAAGAGAAAATAGTTGGGAGGTATCTACAATAAAAGCAGGCATTTGAAGATTTCACTGCTAAGTTTCGACAAAGATGGACAATTTCGCCACTGTAGCAATATAGTTGGTAAAAAAGTAGGTATGGACTTGGAAATTGATCAAAAGATCAACATTACTGCTCGAAAAAGTTGTAGGGATTTGCATAAATGTGGTGTATTATGGACGATATTGCCCCTAGAGCAATGGAGTTGGTAAAAAAGCATGTTGGAACTGGATGCTTGCACAAAAGCTCATTGCTATTCTTTTAGTGATGCAGAAAGTACATTGCTAATTCTTAGAGCTTATATTAGGTTGTTTTAAGCAGTTTTTAGGCTTTAAGCTGTTCATTGCTACGTTTTTTATTGAACTATTAATATCTGAAACTTCATTAATGCATACATTAATTACTTATTCTTTATTTAACTATTAAAATTTGGAACTTCATTAGTGCTTACATTAATTACTGAAAAAACAAAGTTCCCTGATATCTTCATTAACTGTGTATTTCTAAATCATAACGTAAGTAACGTGGGACAAAAATTAAGCGACTGTCTTCTTTTTTGTGTCATCAATATGAAAGTGGTTTATATTTGATAAGTTGGTACTTAAGCAAGTTCTTAATAAGGAAATTACATTGTATGTTCTCTTTTTTGGTTCTTTTTTAATAAAATTTGCTATTTATTAAGTGTATTATTTAAAGTCTGTAACTTCACTTTAAATCATTATTGAGTGTATTATTTAAAGTTTGTAACTTCATTTATTGAGTGATTTTTGTGTTCTCTGTATGTCTTTAACTTCTTTACTTAGGAAGATGTAACATGTTACAAGTCAAAGGCACTAAAAAGTCAAACAGGATCACTTTTGGTGGATTAGATTTACTCATTCAATCGTACACATGCTATGTGCATTTCAAGTAAAACCAAGTATAACACATACTTACCAATTATCCATTGCCATTGTACAACCACAATATATCATACGTATTGGAAGTAAAGAAACACTAACATGGAGCACAGAAGAAAAAAACAAAGCATTAGCGACGAAGCTATATCAGCGACTTTTTTAGGGGCGACATGTCGCCGCTAATGCCTTTAGGGGCGACATACTGGACTAATAGGGGCGACATCTGTCGCCGCTAAAACCACTAATCCTTGTAGTGTTTTTATGTTATACGAGAAAGCTAAATGGAAATTTTTGATTGAATTACAGATTGAAATTACTAGAAGATTTGTATGCAACAACTTGATATCGGTTATGAACTTAGTTGAATTTAGAGGGAAATATAAATGATGTTGAAGTTCGGCCACGATATATTACGCATCAGATACAAAAAATGCATATTATAAATATAGTTTAATAAATATGTTAGTTGTAAATATGTGTGTGAAGGTGAATTCATACAACACACATAACTATACACATGGTTTTTTTAAGATCATTCTATTTTTAATTGTTTTTATAGACTTTTAATGGATATTCTTTTTTTTTTGTGTCATTATTGACTTTGTTTATTAATGACATAAAATATAAAGTTCCACTAAAACTATTTATTTCTTTTATAGCATATGCAAAGTGACATTAAAACGTAAATTATTGGCACAAAACTAAAATGCCGCTAAATCACTATTTTTTTCGTAGTGATTTTTTCATAAACTTGTATTCAAAGGTTGCATCTGTTAATTCAAATTATAAAAATCGGTAATGACTAACTACTTTTATTTATTTATCATAATAGTTATTAGTGATCGTCAATTTTTTTCGTACTTTAATTGAGAATATTCTAAAATAGATTATTACTATTATTATTATTATTATTATTATTATTTGATAAACATATATAATAGATAATTAACGGAACCAAAATATTTTCCACGCTAATAACTTAATATGATATCATAATACACAAGGCAGAGGGTTGGCGGAGGAGTAAAAGAAAAGACGAACAACAATTTAATGCAAACTCAGAAACACAATCCATTGTTATATATTTAAAATTAAAAGAATATCAGCAAAGATTTGCAAATTTACTTTTGCATGCTAAAAACAAAAAACTTACGGCCCATGATCTCTGTCGATGTACACGTTATTGCTCTGCCCACCTTTAATTTGACTGAGCATGCGTATGGAATAGTGTAAACAGTAAAACACAACCTGTTTTCCCAAAATATAAATAATTCAAGCTGTTCCCCATTACTAAGAAACCTCTCCACTTTCGCTATCCAGACTTCTCGATCACTCCATTGTTTTGAACTTCTTTGGATGTTGAGGCCAGGTAAAACCGTAAAATGTTGAGCTATTTTTCTTCCATTTCTCATTCTTCTTTTCTATTAAAGCTTTGTTTTTTTTTAAATTGTTGCATCATGAGATCTAGTTTTGTGTTTTAGGTAGTGCCGGGTGATATGTATTGTTGACCAAGTTTTTTTAATTAGAGAGAAATAGATATTGACTAGTGTTGTTTCGAGCTATATGATGGCCGTATCTAGTTCTAGTGTTTCTAGGTTGGTCCTTTCAGAGAATTTGTCCACTTGTTGTTTTGATTATGTGTGGTTTGTTTCAAGCTTTTTATTAGAAGAAAATGTAGTAACTACCAGGTCGTATTTACAGATTTAAACATTTTATGATATTTTTACATTCGTAATTTTCACTTGATAATTTTGGCATCAGTACTGCATGCAAAGTGTTCGTTCTTCATATTTTCATACTGACTTTCTGTTTAAATGTTTAAATTGGTAGGAACACACAAATATGTAGGCCGTGGTAGTAGCGCGAGTTTGATTCGTTTACACAGATCTCATTTTACGGGGAGACACGTAGAGGACAGTGAGATGAATTTTGTAGACTTTGCTTTTATTGGAATGGGTTGCCTCGGAAGACTACTGCACTACAGGTAACTTGTATTAGATGTTAACTAGCAAAAGCTCTGCTTGTTTTTTTTGGCGTTTGGGTTTTTTTTGGTCGTTATTGCCGTCGGAAGATTTTATGCCCTTATATGTTTGTGTAAGTAATATCAAACATTAGTGACAATTGATTTTCATTGATGATGATAAGGCCTTACATGGATAGTTAAAACAAAAAAAAAAATAACAGACAAGTTTGCCGTGACGTTTTATTATCAACAACCCACCATATTTGCTACGTCTTCATGAGAGATTTAGTTGGATGAGGAGTTGTGTTCGGGAATACCTTCCTCTTCGCGATTTTCGTAGTCGATGGTCTTGAGTTTCTTTTTGTGCCCCTGGATTTCATCTTTTAACATCTCGTCCTCATCTTGTAAGAGCTCTAGAATTCTTGTGGTATTGGTGTTGGTTTCATGCATCGCCGCTTTCGCTTCAACGAATGATAAATTTAGGCTTCGAGTCTGGATCTCCGTAGAAACGGTTTTTAATGTTGTGATCATTCCGCAGTTTTTTTCGTAAGTTGTGAGTAGCTTGACATGTTGTTCGTTTTTTTTGATGAGTGAGAGGAGCATGCTTTCTAAATCAGTGCCTTTCATGTTGTATGTTGGGAGTTTGGTGTGCTGGAGGAAGATGGTATAGGTTTTTATAGTGGAGAAGATGAACGATTGGATGTTTGGATGGTGAGATGTGGTTGTAGGGATGGTCGCTTGTAATTAATGTTCTTAAGTTGAGAGGACTTACAAGTTGGGGCTAGCCCACTTGGCTAACAAGGACTGTTACTAACATGGAGGTTCAGGGTTCAAATCCTGACACTAACATAACAAGGAGTAGTTTAGGAGTAGGATAGATTTGCCGTTCTAAAAAAAAAGTTGATATATATATATATATATATATATATATATATATATATATATATATATATATATATATATATATATATATATATATTATTTTCCATTAACAGTGGAGGCCTTTTTTTGTGTAATGTTTTTTATAGTAGTTTTTTACAAAGGTAATATTAAATAAATCGTTTATGATGAAACACGTACCATATAAATAAATTTGACATGTTTATGTGTTTTTTGTAACATTACCATTCATTGAATATTTTATTGACTATAATATAATAAGAGTGTTTGTAATCGATCTCTATTTTTACTCCAACATAAAGTGAAATTTAAGACAAACAATGTTTAGTTTCCAGCATTCTGTTATTTTTAATTCTATTACTATTTTGTTTTCAGCCTAATTCTTTTTTTAACAACATTTTTTACTGTAAAAAAACATTTTCCTGGTACGTTTCTTTTAAACTTAAAACGATTGTGAGAGGTTCTGTTGATGTGTAATTTTTTTTATAGTTTTTTTTTCGTTATCTATTTTAAAATTTGAAAAGTACGTTTTAGGGCCCTTTTTTTTGGGAAGTGGTTTTCGTTATTTATTAGGGTAATAATAAGTTAAGTGTTTATTGCTATTTGGGTTTTCTGTCGATTGGGTTAATCTTTTGCTATCTGCGGTCTCTTCTTCTTCTTTATACGTGAAGTCTGATCTTTTGTAAAGGTATGTTTTTTAGTTTTGTGGAAGCTTTTCATCGGAGTTAAGGCTTCCATTTGTTGTGTGGCTTTATATTAGGAGATGTTCTTCATAATTATTTGTTAGAGTTGTAAATTGTGTGTTAACTGTTATTTGAATGTTCTATCATTTGGGTTATTTTTTACTACTTGGGATATCTTTTTCTTTTTTATGTGGTGATTCCGATTTGTTGTGAGTATGCGTCTTTTTTCTTTAATGGAAGGTGTAACGGGAGTTTAGAATTCGTGTATGTTGTTTTGCTTTATGTTATGAGATATTCTTTGTAATTTTTTCCTTTTTTTAGTGTGTAATTGTTTTAAAGTTGTGTTGCTTTTTAGATGGCTTTTAATGGATTTCGTATGAGAGATCGTGTGGAGGTAATTAATGAGAAGGAAGGTTTTGAGAATTTTTATTATGCAGCTGAGATTGTTGGATGGACATTGGAGCATGTAGCTGTTAGATATGAGACTTTAGTTGATGAAGATGATGATTTCCCTTTGGAAAAGGCAATCTCCGTGGAGAGCATTCGTCCTTATCCAGCAACTGTGATGGTAGATTGTTGTCCTGGGGATATTGTTGATGTTTGGCATAATGAGGGATGGTGGAGGGGTAAATATCGTCGGTTTGATTCGGACAGAGTAGGCGGTAAGCATTGCCGAGTATATTTTGATTACATGGATTCAGGAATGCGGTTCGAAAGTTATCGGGTTGAGGACGTGCGATTGCATCAGGAATTCTACTTTGAGGACTATGTGAATTTTAATCAGGTGTGGATATATAAGAAAGTGTGATTGAGAAGGTCCATATGAAAAGGATGTTTTTTTGGTGCGTGCAGAACATTTTGGGTACTGGATTTGGAAGGTTTTATGATTTTGTATAAACTTTAGTAATTTTTTTAGAATTATTTTTGGAACTGCTTTTATGTTTGAAGCTTTTATTTTGTTTTTTAAAACGCTGTTATTATTTGGGGTATTGTTCCCTTTGGTTTAAGTAATTCAGATTTTTGAATGCCATTTGGATGTCATTTTATGGGTATATTTTGGCCTACATGATGGCGTAGCGTAAATATGTTTTTTTTGGGTGTCTTATGAGATGGAAAAATGGATTGAGATTAGCGTAGCGAAAGTGTAAAGAAAGTTTAACTATGAATCAATATTTTTTTGAATTCATATATAGTTTGTAATAAATTTTTTTTGGTGCAAAGCTTCGTCTCTATTGTAGCGTTGATTTAGGTGATTTCTTTTCTTTAAACATTTAGTATATAAATGTAAATAATTAATATCTTTGTATTAGACGGGTATAACTGCAGTTTATCAGCCGATTACGTTTGCATGTGATGATTCACAGCTATTAATTGATGTGCCTTGCCGTCAATCATAAAGTTGAAATGGTTAATAGGGTGACTCAGTCATTGCGTTCTTATAAAATGCTATATATGTATATATATTTATAAATGAAATAAGGCTGTTATTTTATAAAATTCGTATCGATATTTGGAATGAAAACCATGGTTAGAAATTGTTTTGAATAGATACACAGATTTGAAAAAATATTTTTAAAGTTATTTATTAAGCTAGTTATGTCATAGAGATGGCTATATGGGCTATGCTAGTTAATCAGAACAGTTTCCCTTTGATTAAGTAATGGGTATAGAAGGAAATAAAAAATAACAATATATGTAAACGTAAAGTTTTAAAGTTAATAATAACGTTGGTTATAGATTTAAAAGAAAAAAAAAAAGGGGGATTCTTATTTAAACGTTTCTTAATGCGTCAAATAAAAGAAGGTGCCTGAATAAAATTAATAATGTATGATGCTCATCATATTTTGCGTTATTTGCTTTTAAAAGTGTTTAAATTTTCTTAAAAAAAAAAAAGGGGATTCTTATTTAAACCTTTCTTAATGCGTGAAATAAAAGAAGGTGTCTGAATAAAATCAAAAACGTATGATGTTCATCATAGTTTGCGTTGTTTGCTTTTGAAAGTGCTTAATTTTTCTTATAGTTTTGGTAATGTAATTTAAGTTTATTTGATTTCGTCACTCATTAATTGTGGGTAGATGAATTGCCGTTATGGTGTCTTCTTGTAACGCTTAATAAATATTTAAAAAACATTATTCGAATGTTTTGACCTCGTTAGGTTGCATAAAGAAATTGTTATAATATATATTTTGTAATTGATTGCTGCAGTTAATATTTCATTCACATTTTGTTATATATACTGTGAACATAGAATAGTTAATCTAATAAGAACTTATTTTATTTGATAGTAAGATGACAACACATCGTAGTAAAATGTAAAGAGGACGTAGACATTATACACATTGCAACAGGAAAGAAAATGCAAGCATTTATGAACTTTCTAAAACAAAGCGAAATTTTTTTTATGAATTATTATAGTCCTCATATGCCATCGATGGTGTTCAAAGTCTTTTTGATTTTCTGACAAAGTAATACTATAGAATCGATGGCTTCGATAATTTGTGTTGTCAAATTGTTGCCGACCATTTGTAAGTTCTTGATTATCCTGTCAATAGCATTCTGATCCATGCCTTCTTCTATAACTTCGATGGTCTCTTTCAGCGTGTCTTCGTTTTGTATTGCTGTATTCACAACATTCATTAGGATGTCTTCCTGCGCATATAAATTATCGAGTTCTTCCTTTTGCTGTGTAAAAAAATCTTTTGTGAGTTGATTGATTTGTAGTGGTAGAAAAAGAAGAAGCCATTGTGATTGTTTATGAATCAAACACAAAGTTTACGTTTTGGGATGTTGGTGTACATAGTTGTAGCCGAGGCTTTCACTTATATAACGTGTCTCTTGGTATAGCTTTTGACATTGTGAATTTAAATATTATTTCGTTTTTGAGTTGTAAACGTATGCGCTACGTGTTGATGATATAATTTTTAATGCAACGTGGTGCAATATGTCGTCTTTTATGAACGGTGTGGACTTATCGATGTCTGTGTAGTCAATACGTATTTGCGTTTTAACTGAATGACATTTCGGAGACGTAAATCCATTTATTCGTTAGAAATTATAATTTTATTTTAAGTTAGTTATATTTAAGGCTATCCCAAAGTTTTTTGTTTAAATAAAGGAAAATCGTTACATGTGTCTGTTAAATTTGTTTATGTAACGTTCTCTAAAACCGTTTATAAACATTTATAAAATAAAAGTGCTAAACATTTTTTTTTCTAGAAGTTGAATTAATATTTGCATTGTTTTCTTAAAAATATATTGTTATTAGAGTTTCTGATGTCATTGTTAACTAAATTAGGTAATAAATTGTTTGTGCATATATGTATTTGTATTTATCGTATAAGACTTTGCTGTGTCTATGTATTAATTTGTGTATAGTTAACAGATATCTAAGTTTTAATTTAATCACATTTAAGATGTGTAAATGCGTTGGTTAGTTAGAAATTATAAATTCATTTTAAATTAGCTATATTTAGTTTGTTCCAAAAAAAATTTAAAATAAAAAAAAACCGTTACAGGTGGTTGGTTAAGTGGTTTATGTAGTATTCTCTAAAACCATTTACGAACTTTGATAAAATTAGAGTGCTAAATATATAGTTTTCAGAACTTTAATTATTTGTTGTTGGGGTTTTTAATAACATATGGTTATTAAAGTTTTTGACTCCGTTTTTAACTAAATCAGTAAAGAGCTTCTTTGTGTACACACCCATTTATATATTTCGTATAGGATTTTGGTTTTTCGTAACAACCCATTTCATTTTTCTTAATTAAATCAGGTAATAGATTGTTTGTGCATATATTTAATTATTTGCTGTTGGGGTTTTTAATAACATATGGTTATTAAAGTTTTTGACTACGTTTTTAAGTAAACCAGTAAATAGGTTGTTTGTGTACACATCCATTTATATCTTTCGTATACGATTTAGCTTTTTTGTAACAAACCATTTCATTTTTAATTAAATTAGGTAATAGATTGTTTGTGCATGTATGTATTTGTATTTTTTGTATAAGACCTTGCTGTATCTATATATCAGTATGTGTATAGTTAACAGATATCTAAGTTTTAATTTAAGGATTAATGAACTAAATGGGTAACCAACTCTTGCTTTTGTCCACATTTAGGTAAGAATGTTTTTTTTGTACATTTTTACCCATCAAACTTATGGTGACCGTTTAAAAAAAGGTAATATGACCCACAATTGTAGGTTTTTGCTGATTTGGGTATTATGTGGCATTATCATGTATGACGTGGCATTACGGAAACCCACCTTCTTCTTCGTTTCTCCCTTACGTGAACCCACCTTCTTCTCCGATCAGTTCCCTCTCTTTCCCCCTTTCTCCCTTACGTGAACCCACCTTCTTCTCTGATCATCTTCTTCTTCTCCGACCATGCTCCGGTCGTCCGCTGCAACCACCGCCGGACGTCATCGCTGCCACCAGCCAAACCACCGCTACTATCCCCCCATCTGCTAACCTAGAGCCACCGCTCACACCGCCATCCACCTCCGCTACCCTCTCTACTCACGATCTGCTTCCATCCAACTGGGAAACACCACATTTCCCCTTCGTCTCTTCATAACCTCCGGTGGTCTCGACAATCCGCCACCTGCAACTTCCGATTCAGCCCATCAAACCGCCGAGTCTCGACAATCCGCCACCGGTTCTAGCCTCCGGTGGCCCTCCGAAGCAAACCCTACCATCACTTTCCCCGATCTGCAACCTGTTGAGTCGACTCGGTCATCTCGACAAGTTGACTCAGTGAACCGGGTTGAGTCGGGTACCATAAGTTTGATGGGTAATGCCACGTAATATTTCCGTAATGCCACGTAATATACAATAATATCCAAATCAGCAAAAACCTACAATCGTGGGTCATATTACCCTTTTTTAAACGGTCACCATAAGTTTGATGGGTGAAAGGGTACAAAAAAAACATTCTTACCTAAATGTGGACAAAAGCAAGAGTTCGTTACCCATTTAGTTCATTAATCCTTAATTTAATTACATTGTAGATGCGTAAATGCGTCGGTTAGTTAGAAATTATAAATTCATTTTAAGTTATTTATATTTAGTTTTTTTCAAATCTTTTTTTAAAGAAAATGAAACCGTCACACGTGGTTGTTGAAATGGTTTATGTAGTATTGTTTAAAACAATTGACGAACATTGATAAAATTAGAGTGATAGATATTCAGTTTTTAGAATTTTGATTATTAGTTGCTGGGATTTTTTAATAACGTATGGTTATTAAAGTTTGTAACTCCGTTTTTAAGAAAAGCAGTAAAGAGGTTCTTTGTGTACACATCCATTTATATCTTTCGTATAGAATTTTGGTTTTTTGTAAGAAACAAAGGATGGGGTTTTTTAAGAAAACCAGTAAAGAGGTTCTTTTTGTACACATTCATTTAGGCTTGACGGAGTAGAGACGCCAAGGGGGTCGCCAAACCCCTTGGCGAGTCGCCATCTCTATTGCCGATGTCCTCGCCATCTTCACTCGCCATCTTCAGTCGCCAACCCCTTGGCGAGATGCCAACCAAGGTTTTGTCTCCAACGGCCAAAAAAAACAGCCATTTTCTTTTCCTTGGCCATTGGCCACCACTGCCTACAAAATGGCCAAGGGCTGCCAACCCACAAAAACTCCTTGGCCATTCGTTGGCCATTCGCCACCACTCCGTGTAGCCTTATATCTTTCGTATATAATTTTACTTTTTTGTAAGAAACAAATGATGATCATAAAACATTTGGATATGATTTAAACAGTTACGCACGTATGAGTAAGACAAAATTCAAAATCAGTACAACTCCGTTTAGCAGTTTTAATCTTTTACACATATATAATATTATGTTTTTAATATATGCAAAACAGGATGATCCTCATTTTTATGTATGAGCATCTGTTACATTACGGTTAGTCTAGTGGTAACTGAAAATGTTGGGATGGCTATTCCGATTTACATTTTACAGGAGTTAATCCCTTTGGTAGTATATTATATAATATAGCCATTCCCATATGGAGGATTCCAAGACAAACTATTGTTCCTAATTACATATGTTACGCATGGAGACACTGGTTTTTAACTTGAATTTCATTCCTTGTGCCGACTGTTGGAACTCAAATGTTCTTTTATTTAATACTCAAACTGAAATACAAAAATTTTTTTTTTGGTGTACGTCGTTGGAAAGGTCTCGTTCCGCAGATTCCGAAAATATATTTTTTCGAATTTTTTGAACGTCGGAAGACCTCCAAATGACCGGTCAAAGTTGGTCAAAACTCGCCGAAAAGTTGGCCGGAAAAAACCAGTTCGCCGGAGAAGACGACACTGTAGCACCGGAGTTTCGCCGGAGAAGACGACACTGTAGCGTCGGAGAAGACGATACTGTAGCAATTCTTGTAGCGGTACTGTAGCAATTCCTATAGCGGTACTGTAGCAGTATTGTTGCAGATTTCCAAAAATTGCAAAACTGGTCCCTGAACTTCAGAAAAATTGCAGTTTGGTCCCTGAACTTCGGGAAAATTGCGGTTTAGTCCCTGAACTTCAGGAAAATTACAGTTTGGTCCCTCAACTTTGTCAAAGTCGCAAAACAGTCACTCAAACATTTGTTTTGAGCAGTTTACCCAGAAAATAATTTGGGTGGGGATTATATTTTGCAAATAACGAGCCAAGAAAAGTTGAATCAAAATTCTATTTAATCGGTGAAGAACAGTTGAACTCAGAAGAAATTTAAAGAAATCGAAAACCAGTGCCAACAGCGTTTGTCGGGTTTTATCGATTCAGTTTAAATTTTCAGTTTCTGATTCTCAGTTCGGTATTCCGCTGTAGTTTAAATAGGTTGATTATTTAACAGAGTTCAGAAGAACAGTCGTTAAGTTCAAACAAGGCTTCGTTTAGTGAAGATTGAAAAGTTGGTGGACGACGCGGATTGAGGCATTATGTGTCAGAAAGTTCAAGATGTGGTATTGGTAAAGGGAGAAAATTAGAGAATTACAAAAGATCAGACGTTCAGACAAATCCAGCGATGATCAGAGTTTCAGGGGTTCAAGAACAGATCATGGGATGAACAGATCAAGTAATTAAGAGAAAATCCGTTTTCGGTAGATCCAACAGTGATTAAAAAGTCAGCAGACTTAGGTGTAATCACGGGATCAGAAAGTTCGGTGTTATTCATGACGTTGAGGTGTGGACATTCTTTAGAGTCGATGTCCAAATAGAGGAAATTCTGCTTCTGAGAATGTGTCTGGGTTTGATGCATTGGGACTCAGTGGAAGGCAGTGAAGACTCTTGGGTTAAGAATTATGGTGCTTCATTTCACGCTACCCACAGCAGTGAAGCACTGCAGAATCTGAAAGTTGGAGACTTTGGAAAGGTAAGACTTGTGAACGATGAATGTTCGCTGTATATGGTCGGATTACCGTCTGAGGGAGTGACCGTCCCAGTTCAGAAGAGAAACAAATTCCGGTTCACAGAATCTCATGGGCAGAAGAGGGTGACCTTTTGCAAGTAGGAAGCCTAGAGCTACAAGGAAGATTCAGGTTGAACGAGCATGGAAAGGTTCAGAAAAATCAGTCGAAGGATATTGTGGCAATAAGAGCACAGAGTATTGTTTCAGTTGCAGGGTTTTGCAACAGTGGGAGCATAGGTCGTGTTTCAATCATAGGTCCAGGACGACAGTGGATTTAGAACCAGTTTTCAGCTGTAAAAGTCTCTCCGGTTTTGATAACTTGCTAAATATGGAGAGTGTTGTTGTTTGTTCTCATATTGTTCCAGGATTCGGTAGTTCGTTTTCAGTGGGAGCCGATAGGGACAGAGAACGGGTCAAGGGCAATTTAAGTCATGACGAACATAGTTGAAACTCATGGGAGTTTTAACGGGCCTTTCAAGTTAACTGATGAGAAGGCCGGGGGAACTAAGAAGGAGTTTACAGAAATACAGATGCACAGTTGAAGCACAGGTGAAGATTGTTCCGTGGCTTCAAGTGGGAGATTGTTGAGTGTGAAGCCACTCTTGTGGTTTGTCAAAGTTGGTGAATGTGAAGTTGGTGAAGTCAATGGTTGGTGAGTCCAAGGTTGGTGAGTCCAAGGTTGGTGAAGTTTGATTTCACATTTCACAATTCACACTACCTTCTCATATGTATAAATAGAGCTTCGGTTGAAGAGATTTATGTACCACACCACAACAATGTAGTTGAATATAAATTCCTAGTTACCTGGTGGACGTAGGTCAGATTAGACCGAACCACGTTAAATTCTTGTGTTCTTAATTTGTGAGCTGAGTGTGTGAGTTTCGTGTTCGTATTCTAAGTGTCTCGATCCTAACACCGACCTCGTTTAGTGGGATTCACAGCCTCGATATCATCTGCATTTTCATAGTTTAAACTATCAGTATCTTAGTACATAATAATGGTTTTTCATATGTATGTACCAGTGTCACTGCATATCAAACGCCTTCTTGCTGTGGACTTTTCTTTAAGCTTGGTGGGGGTTACGAATGAACTGGATTTTTCAGGTGAATCAGTTGCCGGTGTAGAAGGTGGTGGATTTGCTGTTGGGGATATTTCAGGGGATGCAACAGGTGGAATATTTTTTTCACAAATAGTTGTTAGTTTCCCTGAGGATGTCTGTTTCCGTTCGTGACTTAAGTCTACAACTACGAAACTTATCTTATTACTGCTAGATTTCTTGGTTATTTCGACATACAGATTTAGCACCTCTGTTTTATATATTTCCAGTTCAGGAGGCAAAACCTTCCGATCATCATAACCATCCAGTAAAACAAACTGCTCACATGTCTTGCCTGTCAATTTCTTCATAAACGCATCAGTAACCATGACTCTAATAGCTTCTGTTCCGCCATCCAAGATCACATGTAAGCTGAAGCTGTTATAATCATATTTGCAGACATAAATAATTTTATTTGAGTATAAAATAATACAATTAACATATTTTTACTTACAAAAACGTTGGATTTTGAATAGGCCCGTGAGTCACGCAAAACCATGTCTTTCCTTGTATGGGGATTCTTACTTTACACTTGTCACATGTAGAAATAAACCAACTATCCTCACTCTGAAAATCCACAATTCTTGATTTAACACAGATTGTTTTTCCCTGAAAAAGGTTTACTTATTAACACAGAAATTACGGGGTTTGCTTTAAAAACTCTTATTTCACTTACATTCAAATAAGAATAAGATTTTGTCAAAAGATCTCGAATTGTCATTTGTGGAAATGTTGTTGTCAACAACATTGACTTTGTTCCTTCGTTAATTACCAGTGTGGAAGCCAACTCCGGAGGAACCATAGGGTTAACTATTACATGTGTTGCATCCGTGGATGAAACTTTTATCCGACCTATAATTTCATAAAAATTTAGTATACTATTTAAAAGTTACGTAATAAAACGAATAAAATAAGTAAAGTGTTAACAGATTTGGATGTGAGACAGGGTTGTAAAAACAATGACCTCCATATATACTTGGTTTAACATTTGTAATTGCAATCGGTGTTCCAGGCGATGCATTGGACATGACGGATTCATTGAACTTTTCCTTATTTTCAATGCATTCTTTCCAAAGTGTGACAACTACCTCTTGACCCCTATATAGTTAGAAATTAATAAGAATGTTGTCTTAATTATAAAGGAAGGTAATTAAAGTTATAATCTTTCCATATTTCTTACATGTGATCAGTGATTGTTAAATATATTATCGGGTCTCCATCTTTCTTTATACCTGATGCCTTCTTTTTAAAATTTCCAAGAACATCTGCAAGAGATAACCATGTAAAAGGCAAATACAATGTAAATATAAGTAAAAGCTATGTTAAATTATAGATGAAGTTACTTTTTTCGTAAAGTAAACTTGGGTAATATTCTGGCTTGTCAATAAAATTATACAAATCTTTCGTATAAATGAAATCAAACCATGCTTTCGGAATGTCTTCTTTGTCTTCCAGAGAACTAATTTTTGAAGCAGGACCAAGATTAAGGTTTGTATCATTTTTAAGGTTTCTGATGTTTTGGAGTTTCGGAACAGGAGTACTTTTCAATCTCATAACATTTGCCTAGATCCAAAACTGACTCCAAGAATTTTTGTCCAGTGTTTTGTCCAAGTATCGTTATTGCGTCACCCTAAACAGAAGGCATTTATGCAATAAAGTGTGTCATAATCATGATATAGGTGTTAAAAAAATTGTAAAGATATAAACTTACACATTGGTCAACCGCAAGATACCATGTTTCATACTTCCTATAGTGTGGAGTCCATTTTCATAGAATTCTTATCTGAAGCGGTAATCCATCACATCCATATTTTAAATCAGCTATCTTCGCCATCTACAAACCAGAAAAGTAGATTGTACAAAAGTATACATTATGTACGTAAATCTATAAAATACTCTGTGTAACTTTTTACAACCTAAACACATATACATAAATCTATACATTTGCAACTCTATCTTTTTGTTGTTAAGTTATCTATGTACATAAGTAAATCTTTGTAAACAATGTTTCGCGTACGGTTAGAAGGTTGCTTGTTTTCATCTAAAATAAGGATTTTAATAGAATCAGATGAAGTTGCTCTTGAAAGTGCCACATATAATTGCCCATGACTGAAAACCGGCATTGGCAAATACACACCAACTTTCTCCAATGACTATCCTTGACTTTTATTTATAGTCATCGCAAAACACAATCTGCACGGGAACTGCTTTCGAACGAAAATAAAGGGAAGATCAGGTTGTTTATAAATCAGTTTAATCCTAGGCAAATGCACACGCTTCCCAATGCAAGTTCCAGTCATTATGATTGCCTCAATCAACGAAGGTAATAACTTTGTTACTATTAACCTCGTTCTATCACATAAGCCATCCTTTTGATTTAAATTGCGCAATAACAAAATAGGAGAATTCTTCTTTAAGCACAATAAATGTAATGGCAAACCTGGAAAAGTTAAAGTATTTAAATACTCTTCGGGATATAAAGCTTCCGTTTCTGACTGTTGCGTACCATGAGGAATTATGCTATCATTGCTATAATAAGAGACGACTTCACCATCAGCCATTTCCAAAACGATGTTGTTTATCTCAATGGTTGTATCATTCTTGGGACAAACGATGGCTCTATTACAAAGTGTTGCTGCGGAAGGGTTACAAAGAATATCTAAACCATATAGAAATTCTACAAGTTTTTCCAAGGGATGATATGTATCCAAAATGAGGTACTCTTTTGGAATATCAAAAATAAATGTCGAATCCGGATGTAATGGATCGACTGATCCAACAACACCATTACCAACATCTAAAAGCCATGATGCAAAATGGCATGGATCAGTTAGAGATGAAGAAGAAGACACAACAGAAGAGAGGCACATGTTATGCATTAGCTTGTATACGGTAAAGTGATGCCAAAGATACGAATTTGGTAAAGTAAGATCCAAAATTTCACGATTAGACATCTTTTGTTTAACTGGTAAAGTCTGTCTAAAGTCGCCCCCAAGTAGCATTGACATACCACCAAAAACAGTATCTTTATATCATAATATATCTCTAAACGTCCGGTCAACACATTCAAGGCATCTCCGTTCCGTCATGGTTGCTTCATCCCAAACAACCATACATGTTTGTTTTAGAAGTTTAGCCATCTGTGTGTTTTTCTTTATATTGCAAATGGATGTATCTGTAACATCAATTAGTATGTTAAAACGTGAGTGTGCGGTTCTACCGTTAGGCAACAAAAGTGATGCAATGCCCGAAGCAGCAACAGCAAGAACAATCTTACCCATCGAACGGAAATAAGCAAGGATCGTTGACCAAAGAAATGTTTTACCTGTACCCCCATGACCATACACAAACAACAATGTTTGCTTACCCGCCATAAAATCATTTCGAACTCTATTATACACATGCAACTGATCCGGATTTAACATAGCAACCATTTCAATATGTTCTTGTTGTAAACGTGCAGTGTCAAACATAGTCTCCTCTAACAGCAACCTGTTTCTCAAAGAACGAAAAAACCTATCCGAAGGGAGAGGCAAACTGTAATCCAATAAGGACTTTGAAGGGGTTGCTCCATTCAATATTTTCTCTAATTCAACCAAAATGTATTCTTTAATGTCATCCTCACGAACTTCAAAACTGGATGCGACCGATGCGTTCCTTAAGTCACAGCGTATATCATCTCCCATTTTCATCCAACCATTTTCCCACAGAAGTAATGGATTGCTAACTTCACAAAAGAGAAGCAAATGACAAAAGAAAGTGCGCAGCTCCGCAGCGGAGGCCCAAGCAGAAGCTTCTTCAAAAGCGACCATCCATTCGCGATCATCGCCAATTAGACCCAATGCCTCACACGCCAAACGGAAAGAAGCATAAACAGTCCCATTTACAGTTCTAATTTCAGAAAAAGAGCGACATCCTTTTTGATGGCACAACAACATGCGCAAATAAAACAATTCGCCAGAAGTGGGATGAATGTACATGAGGCGACCGACCGGTGGAACAAAATCTCTGGTTCTCTGTATCCAATCTTTCTTAGAGCTATCCCATCTATGAAATTGCGTATATTCAACATAAGTCAAATTCCTACCCTCAGCATTCCAACGATTGCTGACCAGCCATCGACTTAAAGTAGTGTTCCCAAACGTGGGCTGCTTCACAACATTTTCTAATAAGTTGTTGTCTTGGAAGGTAGTAGTTTGCAATCCTTCCAGATGCACAACTAAAATCTGAACAGAAGGGTGGCGCTCATGAATAGAAAAGTTTAACAAACGCCAAGCCGCTTCATGTGAACAAACAAACCGCCCATCAAGAAAGTTCTTTATTTCATCCACACCTTCAAAATCACTTTGTGAGGAAACAGACTGAGACGCATCCACATGCTGAAGCGTAAAGTTAACACGCTCTACACCCTTTGAGATGTATTTAAAAAGATATTTAATTAACATATTCCAACCACAATATTCTACATTAATATGTGCATCAAAACGACTGCAAAGCCTCTTATT
The DNA here is from genome assembly GCA_023525715.1 of Cichorium intybus. Classification (NCBI taxonomy): domain Eukaryota; kingdom Viridiplantae; phylum Streptophyta; class Magnoliopsida; order Asterales; family Asteraceae; genus Cichorium; species Cichorium intybus. The sequence continues at coordinate 95,101,551 of CM042010.1, read as the reverse complement.
GTAAGGAACTACAAAACCATTATGCATCTGAAAACCATTCGGTAAAAGATGACCACCAATATTTCTCCTTCTATAATGTACATACCCGTCCTTATAAAAAAAGTTGAGTTACAAAATGACTTTGGATAACCCTTTTTACACTCACCATCACGCATGCAAGAAGCTCTAACATTTGTCATACCGCAGGGACCGTGTAACATACAGCCCGTGACAATAGAATATAATCTTGACTCTTCATAAGGATCCGGTAGTTCTGCGGTAATGAACTTATCAACATCATCAGGACTTCTAACCTTTGAATGACCACCAACCCACAACAACGTATGACAGTATGGCAAACCCCTCTTTTGGAATTCGATAGTATACAGGTCTGCATAAAAATTCAAAAAAATAAACACAAAAAGTGAGTTATACTAAACATCACTCATAAAAAAAAGAAACTATGTAAACGTTAAATATAAAACTTACAGCCAATCACATCCCCAAACGTCTTATCCTCCTTCAGAAATTTAACAAACTCCAAAACTTTCATTCAAAATATGCGAGCAACAATGTCCGGCCTACTTTGCGGAGATCCCATACCATGTAAACTCATAAATCTCGATATCTCAGGCCGCCTAACGTTGCATGTAAAAGTAATAAAATATTGCGGGTTCCCATAGACTCTACAAATGGCCAACGCATCATGATAAAGCTTATACATATATCGTGGGCCACCAACAAATGTTGAGGGTAAAAAAAAACGTCGTCCGATTGACTTACCCTCCGTATCGCCTCTTGAGATAGCACCATAAACTCCAGAAACATACTCAGAATGTAACACATTTTGATGATTTTGAATATAATCTAATCTATTTTGCTCCACACATAAATAAGCATCAACCAAGAATTGTGGAAAGAGACGACCTCCGTTCAACAACAACATATATATATCCAAACGGTCATGGATTAAATAACTGTAAAACATATTAACAGTGAGAGATTTAGATCCATTAAGACCACAACCCGTGAGTTTAAGAGAGGAACACCAACCATCCTCTGCAAAAGGAAAGAGCAATGGATATTGCAATGGCATATACGAACGATGTAAATAACTTATACGATATGGAGGACCATATTTAGAACGAACTATAACATCATATTGCGAAGCATTCAGGTCATTAGCAACAACAATACTCCCTAAAGTCCCAGGTGCAGGCAAGCCATACCGTCCATCTACAACATTGCTATAAAGTCTAACAGCATACTCTAGAATATTCCCCTGAGCAGCTATCTCCGAAGCAACTCGAAAACTCCTTACGTATTCGTTATGAACAGACAGAATGTTACTAACAATGGCAATATTATTTGCCCTTAAAGAAACACCTTCAGAAAATAACTGCAACCTATAGTAGATCTCATTCTGAATGTCATAAATATAAAGCTGTAGAAAACGTGGCCTCTCAGAAGTTTCCGGACATAGAGATCCAATCCAATGAGACTTGTAATACCGTAATATTAAATAATAGTGAGATTGCGTTAATTTTAGTGTAAATAAGGTTAAATAAGTTTTTATATGGGTTAAAATGGTTAGAAACTCATTTAGGAGAAGTTTGAGCTTAAAAAGTGAAATTCCGGAATCACACGGGGCGTGCAGAATTCACTCGGGGCGTGTGGAATCCTGCAGTGAGCCTTTCCAGAATCACACAGGACGTGCAGAATTCACACGGGGCGTGTGGAATCCTGCAGTGAGCCTTTCCAGAATCACACGGGGCGTGCAGAATCCACACGGGGCGTGTGATGCGTGCAGAACACTTTTTAAAGTCAATTTTATTTCATTTTTGGGAAAACCCACTTCGTCCAAAAACCTCTCCAAAACCCTAGAAACTTAATTCCAACCCTCCAAAGTCAAGATTAGAGCTTATCTTTCACGAATTGAAGCTAGGGATTTACACTTTGAGCTTGAAAGGTAATTCTCCTCGATTTTTGCTTCATTTTGACGGTTGGATTGTTTGATTTGAGATGGTTCCAGGCGGTTTTGATGAACCACCTGCAACTAGTATGAATTAGAGTGAGTTTACTTGGATTAGTGTGTGTAATGGAGTTCTAATTCGAGACCCAAGCTAGCAAAGTGCTTGTATTGTGTTTTTACGGTTATATGAGTTAAATTTGTGAAATTGGAAGTTACAATTAGGATAGTATTGCTATCTTTTGATTGTAACCCTCTCTTATGATTCCAATTCCTTGATTGATATGAATATTGAGTATGATTGAGATATTCTTGAAATTGAGTATTGAGTTTGAGTCATTGTGTTACAGCTAAAGCTAGACAGGAACACACACGAGGTTCGGGAGTTCCACATATCGAATCAACTTCAGGTGAGTAGTTAATTATTAGATGATTATGCCTTATTATGATGTTATTTACAGATAAGAAGTAAGTTATGTTTAATTTGGTTGAATATAACTAAATTTTGAGTATATGGAAGAAAGAGGAATAGTGTGTGAGACACACTATGGACTGAGATAGTCCATTGAGATACAATCAAAGGAGATGATGAATGATACAATTCAACTAACCTTAAATTACTCACTGAGCTTTCAAAGCTCATAAATTGTTTGTTACTGTGATTTGTGTTAGGTTCTGGTAGTGGTGACCGTGGGAAGCGGAACATGGATGGATAGCTACACATGGACTTGGACTTTGACTTAGATATACTTTTGTTGCTTTGTAATATGAAGTAAACCCGGTTTTGTTTAATAGTTGTAATCAGTTGATGTAATAGTTTAGGACTTGAACTAAGCTTTTGATGACAACCTTGTGTATACTTGTTACTCTTTTTGGGATTATACCTCTAATGATATTATGTTTGACTAAAGAAATTGGTATATCCTAAATTTGAGGAACCGGGTGTTACAAGTTGGTATCAGAGCTGTGGTTTAAGGGAATTAAACCTTGAAGATGGGTTTAGACTTAAACCAATGAGATAGAGAAGTCCCAAAGAGTCCCGAGTAGCTATCCTCCACGGTGTATTACAATTGAGTTGATTATACACCATATTGAGTATTATGGTGATATACAAAATGAGTTGATTATACACCATATTGAGTATTATGGTGATATACAAAATGAGTTGATTATACACCATATTGAGTATTATGGTGATATACAAATGAGTTGATTGCACACCATATTGAGTATTATGGTGGTGATTGCTAAACGAGTTGATTTTCTTTTTCAGTTAAAATGAGTGCTGGAAAAGAAAAAGAGCGAGGTGATCCACAAAGAGATAAATTGGGATCACGAGATTCGGGTAAAGAGCATCAACCCGAGGGAGAGCGACCTCCCGAGATACAGAGTAACATGCAGGCGATGATTGCAGCTGAGGTAGCGAAAGCAATCAAAGATATATTACCAACTTATTTGAAGCCTCAAACGGAGACTACAACTGGAGGTACTTCGGGACCCACCCCGATCCAGCCTGAGCAGAGAGAGGATCGTGGAGAGATCTTTACTGAGGCGAGTGGAGCTAGAGTGCCCGAGAAAACGAGAAAGTGCACTTACGATGTTTTTCAAAAATGCAAACCATACGATTTTTATGGGAAGGATGATCCCATAGCAGCCAAGAATTGGTTAACACATCTTGAAAAGATGTTCCACACCAGTAAATGCGACGAGGCGGATAAAGTGGAGTTTGCAACAAACTTGTTAAAGGAGGATGCACAGTTTTGGTGGGAGAATACTTGTATGGAGATTGGAGAGAGCTTGGCGTATACATTGAACTGGGAACAATTCAAGTTGAAGTTCACTGAATACTACTGTTCCAATAATGCTATGAAGGGAATAGAAGAAGAGTTTTTGAAGCTACAACAAGGGTCGAGAACAGTGCAACAATACACACTGGATTTCAATGAGAAGGCAAGATTTGCACAACATCAAGTTGATACTGAGGAGCGTAAGATGGATCGTTACTTGTGGGGTTTAAAAACCCAGATCCGAGAGTTTTTGTCGAGTTCTAGATATACGACCTTTCAACAAGTTGCCGAGGCAGCAAGATCGAGAGAAAGGGAGTTGCAAAGACAGGAGGAGGAGAGAAGAATTGAAAGAGAAGTTGGAGGATTCAAGAGAAAGTGGGAAGGTAAAGCTGTAGATACTTTTCAGAGATCCACTACCACGGGTTCTCAATTCCGTGGTGAACCCAAAAAGAAGGAGGAAAGATGGTGCAAGAAGTGCAGGCGAAAGCACACTGGGGAATGTGATTCTCGAACCCCACCCTCAGTTTGTTTTCAATGTGGAAAGACAGGACATATGGCTCGCCAGTGTATCGAGAGTCGCCCTGTTTGTTTCCACTGTGGAGAAAGTGGGCATATTCGCCCCGATTGCCCAAAGATGAAGTCCGAGTCTCAAAAAGATTTTCAAAGGACCGGACGAGGAGGAGGCTGAGATCGAGATAATCGAGGAGACAGAAGCGGCGGTCACGTGAAAACGAGAGCTTTTCAGTTAACCGTCGATGAGGCGCGAGATCAAACTGATGTTATTACAGGTATTTTTAGCCTGAACTCTTCTCAAGCACGAGTACTCTTTGATTCCGGTGCTTCCGTGTCTTTTATATCGGAGTCCTTTGCTTCTAAACGAAATATTACGTTAGTTGATTTATATGAGAGAGTGATAGTAGATGTAGCAGATGGGAGATGTGTTTTTGTAAAGAGTCATTACGAGCAGTGTCGGCTTGAGATCTATGGGGTTACGTACCTTATTGATCTGAAACCGATCACTAATCATGAGTTTGATGTAATAGTCGGGATGGATTGGATGGATGATAATAGAGGTCAAATGGATTGTCATGAGAAAACACTTTCCATAAAGACACCGACTGGTTCCGGAATTTTGATACGAAGTGAACGACGTTCCCCAAAAGTACCGATAGTGTCACTTGCAACGGCTAGGAGATATATGGAAAGAGGGGGTGAATTGATTATGGCACATGTGATTAGTGCCGAGTCAAAACATTCCAAAATAAAAGAAGTAGAAGTGGTTTGTGATTATCCCGATGTATTTCCAGATGATCTTCCAGGCTTACCACCGAGTCGGCAGGTTGAATTTGTAATTGATGTCATACCGGGGGCGAAGCCGGTAGCTCGACCGCCTTACCGATTGGCACCGTCCGAAATGGAAGAATTAAAGAGACAGTTGCAAGAGTTGTTGGAACTTGGGTTTATTCGTCCGAGTTCGTCTCCGTGGGGTGCACCAATAGTTTTCGTGAAAAAGAAAGACGGCTCCATGAGAATGTGTATAGATTACCGAGAACTTAACAAGATCACGATAAAGAATCGTTATCCGTTACCACGGATTGATGATTTATTTGATCAATTGCAAGGAGCCACGTATTTTTCAAAGATCGATTTGAGATCCGGTTATCATCAATTGAGAGTACAAGAAGCTGATATTCCGAAGACAGCTTTCCGCACGAGGTATGGTCATTACAAGTTCCTAGTAATGCCGTTCGGTTTGACTAATGCTCCAGCCGTTTTCATGGATTTGATGAATCGGGTTTGTCGTCCCTTTCTTGATAAATTCGTAATAGTGTTTATTGACGACATCCTGATTTATTCAAAGAGTCGAGATGAGCACAGATTTCATTTGCAACAAGTGCTAGATCTTCTTCGAGACGAGAAATTATATGCAAAATTTTCAAAATGCGAGTTCTGGTTGCGGGAGATTCAATTTCTTGGCCATGTGATAAATGAAGACGGTAAAAAGGTAGATCCAGCAAAGATCGAAGCCGTAATGAGTTGGGAGCCGCCAAAGAATCCAATGGAGGTTCGTAGTTTCTTGGGGTTAGCAGGCTATTATCGATGATTTGTAGAAAACTTTTCTCGTATAGCTACACCCTTAACCAAATTGACCAAGAAGACGGAGAAATTTAGTTGGACTGAGGCACAACAATCAGCCTTTGAACAACTACGAGATGGCTTGTGCAAAGCTCCAATGTTGGCATTACCGCAAGGAGGGGAGGACTTTGTTCTTTACAGCGATGCCTTCTTAAGTGGTCTTGGATGTGTGTTGATGCAAAGAGGACGAGTGATAGCGTATGCCTCTCGACAACTAAAACCACATGAAAAAGCTTACCCAGTACATGATTTAGAGTTGGCGGCAGTAATTTTTGCATTAAAAATCAGGCGACATTATCTTTATGGAGTGCGATTTCAGATCTATACAGATCATAAAAGTCTGAAATACCTGTTTGATCAGAAAGAGTTAAACATGAGGCAAAGGCGGTGGATGGATCTACTAAAGGATTATGATTGTGAGATACTTTACCATCCTAGTAAAGCAAATGTAGTGGCAGACGCATTGAGCCGAAAAGAGTCACCTATTCGAGTTGTGTCGGCTCGGATGGGAGTTGTAAGTAAACTGCCAGAGATGATACGCAGGTGCCAAAGCGAGGCAAATGATTTAAAGAAAGAAAGGATGATTGGTTATATAGAGAAACTGGTGGAGAATGCACAAGGAATCAAGACTTTCCAAGGGCGAGTTTGGGTTCCAAGGCATGGCGAGGTGAGACAATTATTGCTAAATGATGCTCATTGTACTAGATATTCGGTTCACCCTGGTAGTACACGAATGTATCATACCTTAAAACCGTACTACTGGTGGCCGGGTATGAAGCGAGATGTAGGACGCTTTGTGGAGAACTGCTTGACGTGTCTTCAAGTAAAAGCCAATCATCAAAAGCCATATGGAGCAGTGCAACCGTTACTTGTACCAATGAAGAAATGGGATGAAATCACTATGGATTTCATCACAAAGTTGCCTCGGAGTCCTCGAGGATATGATTCTATATGGGTGATTGTTGACAGGTTAACAAAGTCGGCTCATTTTATTCCAATTCGAGAAAATTATCAAGTATCAAAGCTAGCTGAGATATATACGAGAGAAATTGTGAGACGACATGGAGTGCCAACTTCAATAATTTCTGATAGAGATAGTCGGTTCAATTCACATTTCTGGCAGAGTTTCCAAAAGCATTTTGGTACAAAAGCCTTATAGAGTACTGCGTATCATCCCCAGACAGATGGATAGTCGGAAAGAACGATACAAACACTTGAAGATATGCTACGAGCCTGCATCATTGATTTTGGAGGAAGTTGGGAAGATCATCTGCCTTTGGTAGAGTTAGCCTATAACAACACTTACCACTCCAGTATACAGATGGCACCTTTTGAAGCTTTATACGGTGCACCGTGTCGGACCCCGACTTGTTGGACAGAAACTGGAGAGAAACCATTGGCGGGACCAGAAATTATAGCTGAAACCGAAGAGAAAATACAAAGCATTCGTGAGCACATGCGGGTAGCCCAAAACCGCCAAAAGCAATATGCAGATAGAAGAAGAAAGCTGTTAAAGTTCAATGTTGGGGAAATGGTAATGTTGAAAGTGTCCCCATGGAAAGGAATAATTCGATTTGGCAATAGAGGTAAATTGTGTGACATCCGCCTAAAATGGATTCGGGTCAACCCAACCCAATTGGAAATTTAATAAACCCTACTAGAGCTTACTTGACGCTAATAGGATCAAAACCCATACAATATGATATAAATTGACGTTAATAGCAATATAACATAGTATAACGTTATAACTATAATCAAATTAAATTATGATACCATACTAAAATCAAATCAAAGTATCATGCTCTAATTAAATTAAAAAAAATCAAACTTGAATGCTATAATTAAACTTCAAATCAAAGTAGATTGTTATAATCAAATAATAACCTATTTTTATAAAACTCTATTTTTATAAACACTACATTAAATTTTATAAAACTCTTAAGATGCTTGTGTTAGTGGGGAATTATGAAGACCACCAAAAGTAAAAGTTTATTCCCATTGTCTCCCACTCACACCTCCCATCATCTTTCCTTTCATTTTTCTCCCAACACATTATTCTCATCACCACTCAAACCATATGTATTCTTTCTCTCACTCTCAATCTCGAAATTCCTCCCAGAAATCTTCATATTTCAGCCAAGAACACTCCAATATACTCAAATCTTCATCCCTCTTGAAGCATTCATCAAGGTATGTTGTTAAAAGTCTCAAATTCATGAATGAAACAAATTAAATCCACCAAACTATCTAAAGCTCATTTTATGCATAAACCTGATTTTTCTCAGGATCCCATCAATAAAATAAGAAGTTCTGGAAATTTTCAAAAAATAACTTATTTTTATTGAATTACTATAGTTATTGCAATAAAATAGGGCAATAATTCACATAAAATATTTTTTGCAGTCAATAAATTCTGAGAACATTGTGGAACAACCCATATATTGAGTAAAGTGGATTTATAAAGTTTCATGCATTTATATTACTGTTTGATGCTTATTTTGTATTTTATTTTTTTGTAGATAAATAAATTGCAAAATATAGTTATGTATTTTAAAAACTAGATTTTATATTTTTTTCACCTTATTAACATTTTAAAGACTCCATGACAAAAGTTACAGAATTTTTTAATAATGTTTGCTTATTTTACCTGATTTAATGATTATTTAATGGTTTAAATTGATAATAAATAGCTACACATGTCCAAAAACTATAAACCTTATCCGAATATCATATATAACATGTTAATCATAAATAAAAAGTCTAATGAATTTCTCTTCATATTTTCCTATTATTTATGATTTTATTGATTAGTTAATAATGAAAAACATAAGAAATACTTCCCATAGTCCACAATATCCAAAATATTTACAGTAGGCTCAATATAATGTTAGAAAACTATGGTTAATTTTCCAGAATTTTTGGGAATCATTTAATATTTTTCCCAAAATTTGTTGTGGTTTAATTATTAAAATACTAAATAAATACTAAAGCCGTTAAGAAAAATATGAAAATTTTACAGTAATTACTATTTTATGAAATAATGATTTTCTGATAATTTCAGAGTGTTTCATTACTGTTTAGTATTTAAAACCATTTTCCTAAATATCTAAGCATGTAAAAATGCATTTTTAATGATTATTTCATATAAATAATTGTTTATAATATATAAAATCTGTAAATACTTATAATTTGACTAGTTATTATTTTAATAAGAAATTATTAAAATCTTGCCTAAAGTGAAAATATAAATTAATTAAGCAAAGTAATTAATTCAATTTAAAATTCATTTAACATATTAATACATTAATATTCAAAACAAAATTTGGATTATTGTTAATTCATCTAATATAAAAATATGTGTCTAATTATTTTTATTAATACTATATTCCCGTTTATCGATTCCTAAGCCAAAACTATTAATTATATTAGGTTCTACGACATTTTGACTCGAGCCGTCTATCGTACAACACGCGCATTCCTTATTGGACTAATGTGAGTAATCTACCCCATATTTTATAATTTTCAATACTTTTGGGGTGTATCATGTGGTTTTAATATGTTCTAACTTCATTTTATTATTTTTTCACCATTGAGACATTGTTGAGACATTTATACATGAATCATTATTTGTATAATTATTGTTTGTTTACGCTACATGTACTTGTAGTGCATTACAATTTTTAGTCTAATCTCCATGACTATGCACGTATTCTTGAGGTACGTTATGGACAATAATAGCGCTATTGGGTTAACCACCCCGCCTTGGGACGCTAAGGTGATTGATTGCACGTGGTTGAGTGTGTATGATGATTAGATGCTCTATCATATATATATATATATATATATATATATATATATATATATATATATATATATATATATATATATATATATATACATATATATGTATATATAGGGTGAGGACTTATTGTTGTTGTTATCATTTGTTAATCAATTTTTGGTTTATAAACCGTTATCTCAATAATAGTTGCTTGTCGACTTCCAAAGAAAACAAGTTTCAAATTATAAATATTTCAAACTCACAATTTTCTTTAATAAAACTAGATTACTCACCAACTCTCGTAGTTGACCTGTTTTTACCCATGATGCAGATTTGAAGAATGAAGTTGATGAAAAGTAGGGTGTACCTTAGAAACCCACAAGACTATTTAAATTTGATGTAATAAATGTTGTTGTATTTGGATTTGTATTTGTATGTTGTGGATCTTGTTTGCATACTTAGTATTTAATTGAATCTAATCATATTATAACATAGTTGTCATGAGACTTTGAACAATATATCACGCCTTGATCGATTCCGCCAAGGATCGGGGTGTGACAGATTGGTATCAGAGCCCTTGACTATAGGGAATTAGGTTAATTGCCTTGACCTAGTCTATAGCCTCTAGGGTCCTCTCATATGCTAGTTTATAAAATGCACACACAACTGCATGCAATTCGCACTTAGAAAATTCTAAGAATACATTTGTGTGCTAATTGCTCCCTTATGTGCTTACGTATTACTCCTGACACTTATATGTGTGCATACACTTGTAAATTTTCTCCTCTTTCTCTGAAAATCACACACATACTCAAGTGGTTTCAAAAAAAAAAAATTGTATATACATATATATTCCTTAGAGCTCATAGGAAATCCAAAGTCATCCACTCTAGTTGGGTAGGATCATAGTAATGGACGCGTAGTAACTGGAAGGGGGAGGTGCCGGTAGCCCGAAAGTCCTGACTAGGCAAGCATTTGTATACATCCCAATCAACCGAGGGACCAGTTTGCTTACCTGGGGACCAAAGGCGAGAGTTCCCAAACCTATAGGCCAAAGCGCGTCATTCACATTACTTTTTAGCCATCAAAATACCCGACCTTATCAAACGTATCCGAAAGGATACACTCCAAAATGGCCAACTCATTGGACTATTAAGTTCCCCAATGGGCCTAGAAGTGGGAAAAACATGTGAAAACTTAGTATTGTGGGGGCCCATGCAAGTGCTACATGCTTCACATTTAGTACCCATGGAAAGCCCAAAAGGTGCCCAACACTCCTAACAATGGCCCAACAAGTGTTTTACAATCATTTTACCCAACAATGTCTACAAACTTAATTTCCATAATCAATTTACAAATAACTCACAAGTCCATATGCGTGTTTCTCATAGATGGCATTACGAACCCCATACGCTGCTCGCAGTAACCGAAGGCTAGCCGCCCTTATCGCTAAGGAGGTAGCAAACGTCATCCCAACAATTGCAACCCATATTCAAGATCTTCAGCCGCAAGCTCCAGCAACAACTCCTCGTTGCTCGTTTAAGCACTTTCGTAACTGCAATCCGCCTTACTTCAAAGGCATCGATGGTGCCACCGCACTCCTTGAAAGGTTTTTCGCAACTATAAACTAAATAACCTAAGTTCACATGCAACCTAGAAAAGATCTATGTTTTCTTACTTTGAACATGTAACTAATTCCTAAAGGCCAAACAAAAATTAACTAAAAGAATAAATAAGAAAAACTAACCTTTAGTTTTAATCTTGAAGCTAAGCAGCACAAGTGTCCTGCCTCAAATGAGATCACACCTAGGGAGCCAGAGGAAGGTCACGAAAATTCCAGAGAGAATAATAGAAATGAGCACACATAATGAGGTCTAGGGGTCCCTATTTATAGGGAAACAAGAAACCCTAGCCGTCAGCCATTTTCTGGATTATACGTACGCGCGTCGCGGCCTTTTCATTTGCGCGCCGCGCACCACAATTCAACTATTGAATTTGTACGACTTTAATCCCTGACTTCCTGATTAATCTAATTAATGCCACAGAAATTAATCCAATTAATTTCTGATTAATTATTAATCAATCAATATAGTTTCTAATTAATATATTATCACTTTAATATATTAACAAACCATATCTTTTATTTCTATTGATTTATTAATCCCATAATAAACCAACCTTTCTCTCTACCGAACTTTCTACCAAACCTCCAGCTATAAGGGCAACCCAAATGGACTTTGCTTCTATTAATTAAGTAAATACAAATTATTAGTCATGGCTTAGACACCTAATCCAACAGTCTCCCACTTGGATAAGTCTATGACTATAATTACCAATTTAACCTCTAATTAATCAGTAAACTGTAGCTTCCTAGAAACTGCTGCCGAACTCTGACCTAGTCAGTTCTGTCCATAGATAAGTGATCAGATGATCCTCCGTCCAACAAGATATTTTTCAGACATGAGACATGGATTGAGATCAATCTCTGTCTGACACACTGTTTCCCGATTTCCGATTTTGCTTATGACTTTTAGACTTCTAATTGAACAAATCAACTCAGTCCTGGCTGGCCAGCGCTTCAGTCAACTTCAAAATCATCGAGTGGCCAACAGATATCTGTTTTCCGTCTGGGTCAAGGGACGAATAAGCTTCGACTAATATGTTATATCTTTTACCCGACAAATCACTCACAACAGCACGTTTTATAACACCGAGTTACCGATGCGTTTTCGTACTATCAATGAACAACCGCCTTGCAAATTATAACTCATTTCTCTCAACTTTAAGACCATAAGATATTATCGTCTCAACATTGCTCGTGATATAATCCATGAAGCAATCCATTGAGCGCGGGTTTATCCAATACTCAAATCTCCATTTCCAAGTACTCATGAATGTTGCAGCAATCTTATTGCTATGTCTAACTCCTTAGACAATCTACAAACCAATTCATGACAGTCTTCCTTCATACTTACTCCCTAAGAGTATGAACGACTGTGGATATTTGAATAATTCAATTATTCAGGAAGTAAACATGCAAAAGTGAAACATAAAATCTGACTGGCAGCTACTCCTGCTTATTACCAAGTCTCCACGAGGTAATCACCAAGTCGGATTTATCATAACTATTATCGGTTTCTTATTCTCTTTTAAGCTTTCAATTCAAGCCTTTTATATCTATGTCTACGACCATTTCACTCTTTCTATGTATCCAAGTGTCTAACACTTATACACTTTATTGCAGATGATCCTATCAGATACTCTTCCGATGATATCTCAATTTGTCATTTTGTCATTCTCTCTCACAACTCCATTCCGATGATGTGTACCGTGACTGCCCATGGTTCTCGGGTCTTTAGTCTACATGACTACACCCTAAGACAATTTCGAGGTGTCATGATGTGCCGGTGAACCACACGTGCTCCATCAGAAACCAACGAAATTATTTAACCATGAAGTCCTACAGCACCACGTTCCGGTGTAAACAATTACCGATTTGAAAACCCTTTCAAATCAATCACCCTAGTCATTTCCCAATGATTTCTCACGTCTGTTCAAAAAATCCATTCAGTATTCTCAGCCAGGCAATATCCTGAATCCAACTTACAATGCTCTAAGCATTAAGTCATCAGGATATGCTCATAACACTTCTGATTTGTCCAAGAGGTTCGAGGAACCTGATGTAATCTCATTCCAAGCCCTTTCGGAATCCTAAGATTACCAATAATCCTTGTGTCATGATTTCCGGAAACCATTTCCTTTCAGGGACTCTTTCTTATGCATCTTGAATCCCATCAAGATCATATTCTCAACGGCTAAGTCAATACTGTCAGTCTCATCTATCTGATAGATGTCTATGAACTACGTGAGCATGCTGCACCTTCTTTGTTTCTTTCATGCCAATTCATTACACTTTGCAATGATAGGAAACTCCATTCCTGGGGTTATGCATCTTGAATCTCATCAAGATCATATTGGCAGAATTCTGATCTATCTAATAGATGTTCACAACCACCTGAGTATGTTGTATATCTTAAAAGTCTTTCATAGCGAACCATTTCTTAACACTAAGTCATTACACTTTGTAATGATAACAGACGTTTCCTAGAACCAGTATGTAACCCACATACAATGATAGCAGATAACAATGATACTCCTACTGGCTTTGACACCGTTATATGACTCTTTCAGACTATTCACAAAATCCAAAACTTATGGCACATTTTGCGAAACCGAAATCCAAACCTTTCCGACATATTAAAGGAAATCTTTCAGACTATTCACAAAATCCAAACCTTTTGGCCTATTTTGATAATCCGAATATCCTTTCTTGCGAGATGCCCATGGGACGAATCCCGGGGCCATGTACCTTTTTTTAATGGCATGCTCTATGTGAGTCCCTATTAGTGTGCCGGTAAACCACACACACTCCACTAACGACTCACACTTTGCCACGCAGAATCCTCTCGGATTACATCTTCTATTGAGAGTGCTTCTCTCAGAATCAGTTGCTTGACTCCAAATGATGACTCATTCAACCAGATGTTCTGTAAGTACATTTCTATGTTCCCTTCTTTTGATAATTCAATTACTCCTACTGGTTCCTAGACCAGTTGTAAAGATCAATCAAACTGTCACATAGAATGTGTCTCGCGGTAAGGTTCTCTTATTTGGCAGCAACTGGGCTCACCAATGCTTCCAGCAGTCGGATTACTTATCCGTACCATCTTTAGTGTTTTACCACTACCCGGTATATCACCCAAATCATAACTCCTTATGACAGTGACAATAACTAATGGTCAAGCGAAGAGAGGGTATGTCAGGTTTAACAGGAATCTAATTCCTGGTCAAGTCCCAGTGGTGACTAAAGGTTCTTTCACTTGGCTAATCCCTGAACTCATTCAGAATTATTCTTACTCCCACTGTTTCCTTAGAACTTGAGTTCTTTCTAAAAGTACTCTTCTTCCAAAGGATAACCTACTTAGTCTAAGATGTGGTCGGAATATGGCTTCTGCGGTCTGACTGGTTGAATATTCAATTCATTGACATATTAGTCGGAAATGTATCTAGTGTATCTTATACACCGAGGATCAAACTATTTCGATCAATGCTCCATCATCTTCCTTAAGACACATTATAACCATTAGTGTTCTTGGAAGAGGATAAACTGTGAAACATTTTCTCAGTCTATGTTGTTACTCAGGTTCTATTGATCTTATGCTTCCTTTGAAATCTTTGAACACTTCAAGGTTCCAATCAATCGCTTATTCCGATAAACGAAGCCATATTTGTCAAACCATTTGGCAAATATCATGAAGCATAACTAATCGTGTTCTGTTCGAAGATTCGAGCAATACACAGTAACTTATGTGTCTGTTGCTCAAAATCTTAATACCTTTACAGTTCTATATAAATTTATGACTTTGTTAATATTGTTCAAGACATGCAATCATCACCTGACTCCAAGTCAACTGATTCCAAAATCCTATCCATTGGATCTTTGGGCGATTCCTTTCTTGCCACAATTAATTTTATTAAGCACTCAATTCATCATGTGACTCTAAGTCAAATGATTCCAAAGTCCTGTCCAACTGGACCTTTGGTTGAAGTGATTCTCATAAAATTCACTTTAACAATCATAAAGAACACAATTTACAAATCCAATCCCATTGGATGTATCAACATTCAAGTTATTACCATTTACGTCATCAACACATTCATACAACATTTCGAGGACAATTAAAACAATCATGTTTCAAAAAAAATATTTCATTAAACCAGAATTATCCTCAGAACAATGTACTATGCGAATCCATGTCGTATGTATCTATAAACTAATAACAAGAACAAATATCTAGCTTAACTCAAAAACCGCACGAGCTCCAGATCCAATTCGAATATGCTCCTGTGCGACACCATCCCGCATCCTCCAGTGTAACACCCCGTCCCATATACAACATTTTAATAAAATAATTTACGTGCTAAATTTCCCATAAAAATTTTCATTTTCAATATGGGGTGTCACAAGCTCAATACATTACCATAATTTAAGGAAGTAGGTACATACTCGAATCAATCTAGGACTCCTGTTCCTTTAACGCATCATCTACTCTTTCCACTGCTACCTGAGTACATAGCATTTAAAAAAAAACATACGGAAGACATACGTCTCGTGAGTAATATGGGTTTTAGACCCAAAATAATTTCTCATATTTTAAACATTCCAATTTTCATATGATTTAATTTCCTATGAGCGCACCCATATGTATTCCTTTTCATTAGTGAGCACATTCCTACGAGCGCACCCGTATGTTTTATACGAGACGCACCCGTATAGCTACTTCCTCAATAGCATGAAACGAATTCATCTACCAAGGTAATTAGACAACTACTTCGTGACGGGAGGTACCATCCCAGTAGTGTCTTTTTTTGCCACCCCTACCGCAGCAGGCCGTGGTCTTTATCCGGATACTTCTCAACTCATCAATAGGGCTCAATTACATTGTAAATTTTCTGCATTTCTCATTTATCTTTTGTATACATTATACTTACTGTTTCACAATATCATTTCCAGTTTCACAAAATCATTTCCAGTTCCATAAAACCATTTTCATTTTCATTAAATCATTTCAATTTCCATAAAACCATTTTGACTCCCAAAACATTGTATATAAAATTCATTTCTTTGTATAAAACCCATTTTGCTATGTACTCGAAAATCCACATACTACTCACCTTGACTAGTTAGAGAGGTCTAACTAGAACCATCCTTTTTCCTCGCCCCTCCTATTCATGATCTTTTACTCCTTAAGTACCTAAGGAGTTTATTCACATTTTATTAATAACATGTTATACTTTAATAGTATGTATAGACCACTGAATTTCAGATCTTACTAGACTCATATCACAATATGGTTGTGACATTCATTATTTCACTTATTCTCTTCTTTGCTACTTTCATTTATCATTTACATGGTATATTATTGCCCATTATACCCTTGGACAGTCATACACTCAACTTAACATTATTTTTCATGTTTTTATATCATATTAACCTTATGGTATCAATTGGACATCAAATGGATAGGCCTAGCATCAAATTGCAATTTCATTTTGCCCCTGACTTGGAGCACGACTCGTGCACATTTTGTGCATGAAAGAGCACGACTCGTGCTCTTTGTAGAATGCTATTTTTGGCTTCTACAGGTGGTACGACTCGTGCCAATGATAGTGCAAAAAGGGCACGACTCGTGCCTGTGCTGCAGGTGCGAGATTTTGCCGGATTTTTGTGCTGCAGCTCACTGTTTTCATCTATTAAGTGCTTAATACTTAGCTTAATACTTATAGAATCATTCCATGACTAAAACCCATCATTTTAAAATGTTTTTAAACTATGGAATCACTGATTCCATTCAAATTCATGGAAATCCCGTTTTTGACATTTTTGGTCCAAAAACTGAAATTTCTTCAAATTAACTATCAAAACTGATTTCTTACATCTTTTATAGTATATTGAACTTCATAAAAACCATTAAAACCATCTTTGGTCACAAGGACCCATGAACTAGGGTTCTTGGCCCAAAATCTTGATTTTCACCAATTCAACCATACCTCTTGATTTGAGTGTGGTTGCTTGATGATTTAAGGTTGTTTAGATGGAAAAATCATAGGGACATCTTGGTTCATGACTATGATATCAGTTCCCAAAAAGTCCCATTAAGAACACATATCTATTACCTCAAGAACTAGGATTCTTAGCTTGATTTGTCTTGGAAATCTTGATTCCAAGCCCGTACTATTCACATCTCTCTTCTAGGAATCCTCCCGACCGATCGTCTAGCCCTCTCTAGAACTGTCTACTGCCTTCCCGTGTTCTGTGAATGGGAATGCAGATTTTTTTCCTTTTTATACCTAGTTAATTTACACTTTGGTCCCTCAAGTTTCTTTTTTTCCCAAAATGGCACAAAAACTCTTTTTATATCATTATAAGTTTCATTTTCTTTCATTTTACCCCAAACACTAAAATACTTTATATCAAAGTCCAAAACATGGCAAAAGACTAATTTGCCCACTAGTTTCAAGAAATGGCACTTTGGCCCCTCTAGTTCCATTTTTGCAAAACTGTCCCAAAAACCCAAAATTTTTCTTTTTAAGTTTATTTCATTACATATTAACCCCAAAATCATATTTTCATTACTTGGAAGTCATTTGGATGTCAAATGACCATTTCGCCCTTTTTACCAATTTTTACTGTTACGCCCTTGTTCAACCCAACTTTTATATATTTTTATTTTATGACTTTTACCAAAATTTTCAGGTTCTTACACTCTCCCCTCCTTAAGAGGATTCCGTCCCCGGAATCTTTTCGTATTTTCATAGTATGATTACCTTTTCTTTACTTATACTTTTTATCTTTGAGGAAATAACCTTTTATTTCCTCAACTTGTTAATTACTTATTTCATGTCCAAAACTTTCCAAATAAATTTCCTAGAATTTATGGTTTTAGAAGTTTTCCCACTTCTAAATTTTCTTCTTATAATCAATATATTCTTATATATGAATATTTCTTTAAACTTTACATCTTCCCAAATGACCAAAATATCTTTTTGGTCATTTTACTCTCTTTTCATTATAATACTCCAAATACTTATAACAACTTATACTTTTCTTTTATTAAATAACCAAAATACCCTTCGGTCATTTTATCTGTTTTCTTAACTTTTTAGTCACTCACTCATACATCATACTCTATATATTCCAGTTACATTTCTTTTTACCTCATTTATTTATATACAAAATCTCTTAGTAAAACTCACTTTACATTATAGTTTCATACTTCTATACTTTTATCAAAAATAGCAGTCTACTATATAATTCTCCCAATATCTTTATTAAAACCTGTGAGATTATACCCATCACATTCTTTACTTGAAATTTTTTTTTTCCAAATACCATTAAATATAATTATACATAATTCATATTTATACAAAATTCACAAAATCTTTTCTTTGTAAAATTTTGTCCCTTAATGGACATTTTACTTAAGCAACCCCCCCTTTTTTATAATACCTCCACACTCTTTCCATTTTCACTTAATATTACTTATTTATTTTCACTCTTCTCTATTTCTATTAACAACTCCCGTCTTATTATTATTTATAAGAGATGTATTCTCTTCCTTTTATTACACTTTACACCCTCACTTTTCCGTGTGAGACAAAATGTGACACCCCACTTCTACTATTTGCAAATACTATGGTTTTTCGTATAAATACATGAATACAAAAATACGGTTTATCAAAAACCGATAATTTACATGTTTAAAAACAGTGGGTGTTACAAATCCATACCAAAACTAACCATAGTAAGCAAGAAAGGATTAAACCTTGAGTCCAAGATAGGAGCTAACTCAAGCTCCACTCCAGCTAAACTTCATCCAACTATAGCATAGCATTTTAACCTCGAATACATGGCAAAACATAGAATACGTAAGACAAAAATTGTCTCGTGAGTTACATGAGTTTTAGACTCAAACCTTTAACTTCTTTTCCAACCTTTCTATAAAAACTTATATCATAAAACATCTTTCAAGTTTTATAATAATATCATGCCATAGCTCTTTACTTTTCAAAATCATTACATATCATGCCTTGCAAAAATATCTTCTTTCAAAACTTTATAATGACAATATACTATAACTCTTTACTTCTCAAAAATCATTTTATGATTTACTTTACAAAAATAACATCTTTCTTACTTTCTTTGACTGGTTTTATAAGCTTGCTGGATTTTTATACTTAAGGCTTTAATCACTATAAGTGATACCCCAAGTCTCTATGGCTAGAAAGAACGGATCATTCCTCACCATAGAATTGCTGAGGCAATCTACTTCGCGATGGGGTTTTTTCCCCAGTAGACCCCTTACCTAACCCGGGTAGGTTGGAACATAGTTCCCTTACTAACGCTGCTTGCTACAATTACCAGTCATAAAAAACTTGCTGCTTGCTTGAACATTTCTCATAAACATATAACTTGTGGCTAGGTGCCAAACTACAACATTTTATGTCTTTATGGCTATATGCCAGATATAGCTTTCATCACATAATTTTCTTATGTTTAAACATATTTTTCTAACATGCTAAGCTTTATGCCAAAATATACTTTCCAACATCTTATGGCTATATGCCATTCATACTCGAAAACATATATAGTTTGTAACTAAAACATACTTCTTAAACACATTATGGCTATATGCCTATCCATACTTTCAAACATGTATTTCAAAATATACTTTCACATGATTGGTTCATCGACCAAAACATAACTTCAATATAGCATTATACTTTCACAAACAAGTTAGAAATAATACTCTTGCATATAATTTCACATATAAAAATTTTATAAGAAATCTTGAAAATACTTACTTGCCATGTACCCCAGAGTGGGTAAAAATACTACATGTACTCACCTTGTCTAGTTAGAGAAGTCTAACTAGAATCACTTCTTCCCGTTGTTTTTCCTTTCCTTCAACTTTACTCCTTAATACCTAAGGAGTTCATTTAACATTCTAGTTAATACAAGCTAGGCCTTAGTAACAATTAAAGACCTCTTAATCTACATCTTAATAGATTAATATCACATTATTAACTCATTTTTAGATATTGACATCTAAGACGCATAGTCAAAGAATTGACCATAACTCCCAACCCGGAAACTCGAATGACACAAACTCAGACATTCTGAAAAATAGACACAATACATGACAAGTCTCGAGAAGATACCGAGACTTGAATCACATTCTAAGACCTTAGAAAATAAGTAACAAGATTGACAGTGCAATCTGTCACAAATCTGGATTAACGGAGGAATCACCAATTCCATTCCACTTGGGAATGGAATCAAGGAAAACCCTTTTACATAGGCATACTAGATATAACCAAGAGATTACCCTCCGAAATTCAGACCCAAAAGACAAACCAATTAAGAATTAAAAATCATACAATATGAAGGAAATGAGCAGCAACATTTCTGTCACAACTCAGCATAGGTTGACAAGATTTGTCCAACAACCTGACTTCTGAAAGGAAATAAGTCAAGCCTTTTGGATGAGTTACACTAGACATGAAGATAAAGCTCTCATCCAAAAATTAAACTCAAAGCATAAGCCAACTGAGAATTAAAAATCGTGCAACAAGGACACTGTGCACAGCGAAAATTCTGGTTCAGTCGAAGAGAAGGCATTGGAACCCCAGCTTCCTAATGGAATTGGATCCAGCCCTCTGGATGGAACACATTAGACATGAGGATGGACGTTCCCTAAAATTTCCAGACCTAAACTATGAACCATTTGGGAATTAAAAATCCCACAAGTTGACCTAGGTGTGCAGCAACCAATCTGTGGAGGTCGGATTGCATATACCAAGGTCCAAACCAAAACAATGAACTGAGTCAATCCCTTTTGGTCGAGTATGGCTCATGAAAAGGTTCTTCTCCACACAAAATTTCAGAACAATCCAGTGAAAACACGATTTTACAAGAATTTCACAACACAACTGGATACATAAATCATACTCAGGGAAATCGGGTTCAAAACCCTGGAAAACGACTGAATGAGGTATGAACTCCAACTGATAAACTGAAAAAGACATCGAGACGAAACCATGGGCACTCGAATCGCCTGATTTGGACAGCGTATGATTTTTCTACGAATTATACAACATAGAACAAATTTCCATCCGAAAATCAAACTTGATCATAAACCCCCAAATTCTAGGGTTCTTGACTCAAATCATCATTTCCTTGAATTCCACCATATTCAATGGTTAGAACTGGTTTTCTATGATGTTTTGAGCTAGTTAGAGTATATGGATTCGTTGGATTATCCTCACCCATAAAAATCAGAAATTGGATTTGAAGATCATCCAACAAAACTTGAAGAATTAAGGAGTTTTTACCTTATGAAGTTTGAAATCACAAAATTCCAAGTGTAAATCTCTAGTTTTTTTCCATCTTAATCTTGCTCCTCTTCTTGAAAGATCGTTCACGGTTCTTGAGAGAATTTCCCAGAAGATATTTCTGGTTTTTATGAAGATTATGACATAATTTTTCATTTATATATTTTTCCAACTTTGGCTTTATGACATTTCAGTCCCTGGACTTCCATTTCTTGGACTTTGGCCACCACAATCAAATTTTATTACATATAACGTAGTTTCTTACATTTTTAGTCCAAAAACTAAAAATATAATTTCATAATAAATCTCATTCATGGGCAAATGACCAAATTACCCCTTTATGGTAAAATGACCAAATTACCCTCTTTTACTAGAATTAACTTTCAAATACTTATCACCATTATTTGGTGTCAAAATTTTATTTCATTATATATTAGCTCCAAAAAAAATCATATTTTCCTTACTTAAAAGTCATTTGGATGTCAAATGACCATTTTGCCCTTTCTCATCATCTTTTTCCAAAATTTTGGTATTTTACCACATTTCCAAATAAATTACTTTAAAACTTCCAGAATGTTTTAATCTTTTCCTTATATATTTTCTCTAATATAAATTCACGATTTTTGGGTCGTTACACAAAATCTGTCGAAACAGTACACCCCTCATGAGAATTCGTATTTCTCATTTCAGAGGAATCAGAACGACGTACCGCCTTTTATTTTTAGTAACTAGATATCTATAGGTTTTTTTATGTATAATATATTCTTTTTGGCCTTGTAGTTTTTATACATTTTTACTTATTGAAGTTGACCTATTGTTACTGTCAAACTTCATTACTCTTACTTTCATCATCTTTACTATGTAGTTATAGGATTCATTTAACTCTATACTATCTTCCATACATTCTCACCATAATGTTATCTTTCTCCTCTTATAGTTCACATGGGTTATTCCCATGAATACACATTTTGCATCCCGTGGTGCTTATGGTACTTTTGTATCTTGATTTATTAATAATTTAAACGTTACTCTCGTTCTTGTTCTTTAATTCACGAAATCTCAATTTCACGTGCCTCTTACTTATTTCCTGTACATTATATGCATTACTTTTACATTTACTTACCCTATATCGCTCTTTACTTGTATTACTTTCACATTTTAACGTATTAACATTCCAATTACTCCTTTCATCCACTTTTGTTATTTATGAGATTTTGATCTCATTGATTCATTATTCTTACCAATATAAATATGTCTTTCTCGTTCTTCAATTACTTACAATACTTTTATAGGTATATTTTTTTATTCTTTTTGGGTACCCTGTGTACCATTCTCATATTAATATTTTATGCCTTAATACCTTCCTATAATACTTATTTTTCACTTTAGTGCTTAGTTTAGCACTTTATCTCTTACTTATTCTTTCTCTACCGGTCTTCCAATTGTTTACCATGGTTGATTCCGTTTTTTTTAACTTATAATGTCTCATACATTTTGTATATGGCCACTCACATTTTCATGCTTATTACACTTTTCATGATATTGTCATCTTGTGGTGTAATTAGATTTCACAAACCATATTTATTAACTTCTTGATTACAAAAATCAATTCTTAAACTCTTGTCCCACTCTAGACCTTTACAAGTAAATTTTGTTTCTCTTTTACCTCTTGATTACTACTTAGCACCCCAACTTTACCACGTTGATTCTTTGGTGTTTCTAGTTTATTACATATAGTATTGCATAATTCCAAGCTCAATTTCAATGTACTTCATACATACTTCAAATAATTTTTATGGACATATTCTAAGTTTGACTCTTATAAAAGTCAAGGCTGTCAAGAATTTTATTACCAACTTTATATGCTTTCAGTCTTATTATAATTCTAACTCGTCAATGATATACAACTCCTTGTCTTAACATCTTCTTAACACATATTTACAAGTTTTAATTTGTATAATACTCATATGTATTTACTTGATTCTCTTTTGATTTAAGATCTCAAGTTAAGTACTCCAACTATATATATATATATATATATATATATATATATATATATATATATATATATATATATATATATATATATATATATATATATATATATATATATTCATAGAAATTACTTGATACTACTCTCAACCACCACTATCATTCATTGATAACATTTCATTTTACCTTCATTTCTTTACACTCTTTCCTTTTTCGTATTTTAATGCAGTATACATTATACATTTCCTTACAACATTATATTTTTCATATTTCATATAAGACTTATTTCTTATATATCTTTAGATAATACACAACTCTCATTTATTTTCTTGTTATCTTTCGTTCCTTTATATTTTGGGCTATATGCCAAATACATTATCTCACTCTTTTGCTTCATTCTTTATAGTGGTCTAATTAAGGTACCTATTTCATAATCACCCGTATACTTTTATATATGTCCCGTAACTTACTCATTCTTTTATATTTATAAACATATATACCCATATACACCCTTCCTTATGTTTCATCATTACTAACCATGTACTGACCATTTCTCACAATCTTTGAATACTTTTACTAATTATATCCATTCACATCCAGAAGTGGTAACTTCCTGTCTGTTTATTATTGTTCTTATCTTATCTTTGATTCTTGGTCTAATACTTATCTAGACATTTACTTTTATTCCTTACCTCATATTATTTATGACTCTCAGTCATCTTTCTCACATGCTTTCAGGTATCCTTTTATCATTTACATTTCTTCTTATACTTATATTATATGATCACTAGGTCTGATTCCGATAACCATTTTTCTCATCACCATTTTCTTTAATAACTTTCTTTATATTCCTCTCATTGTCCTCATCGTTTGTCTTATCTTTAATTTCTCTCCTAACACTTGTTTAGGCATTCAATTTTTTTTTTAATTCATGTTCTCATAATCACATTATAATAATGCAAAATACTTAAGATATCATAGTCTTTAACAGGTTTCCATTTTTCATTTCTTTCTCATTCGGGTATCTTACTTCGTTATATTACTCATTATAGCATTGTACTTATGACTTAATCATTTGTTCCAACCATTAAATGCATTTATTTATCATATTTCCTTCGGATTTGGAAGTCAGGACTTCTTATTTCTAGATTTTCGTTTCTGTCTTTGATTCCTTATCTAATACTTGCTTAAGTATTTTACTTTCATTTTATAATAAAGTATTTGATCATTCCCTGGTTGTCCCTGGAAGAAACTTTATATTACTTCTCAATATTTATTCTTTACCCTTTCATACAGCCATTGGGTTTGCCTATAATTACAGAACCCAACTCGTTTCCTTTTTATTTTTCCCCAATTAAATGTTTTCATTCTTCTTTCTTATAGAAGTTTTGTTCATATATATATATATATATATATATATATATTTTTTTTTTTTCTTCTTTCTTTGGTCACTGTTGGAACACCACTTTTATCTTTATTCCATAATCATAATTTGTTTCCGTTAGACAACGGGATTTTTCAGTTATACACTTTCTTTTATATTTGTACTCTATACCCCATTTCTCCCCATTCAAAACTTTCAGTATATTTATACCTTCTGGTCACGTTTATCTTACTGTCTCCTTTCATACTGCCTCATGTTCCATTACGTATACTTTACATTATTTTTCATATGGTAGGGTGGTTATCACAACCACATATTTGGATTTTTACCTTATTACCCTTCACACACTTGTTATCTTAATTTTAATTCTCTTCATTCATACTTTATAATAATTCACATATAGAGTATGGGGTTTTCCCCACTTCATACCTCATACTTATTATTTCATCTTTAATTCTTTTCAATTATACTTTAACAATTTCAGTCATACTTGATTTTATTACATAGATATACCGACCCTATACCCCTCAAATCTCCTACACTCATCCCTTACAGATTCACATGATTCCTGTGTGGTTCCACCAAACTCAAATATATATCCTGTGATTATGATAGTACGGGCCCATAATATTATAACCACCTATACATATTTGCTTCCAGCTTTACCACCAGGACTCATGTTCCACTGTTTTAGGTTTACTCCCACTTCTCCTTACTTACGACCTCATGGTTAAGTATGTACCCTACTTAACTCCTACACAGTTTAAGTCTAGGTTCAAGTATTGACACCTAGTTCACTTAAACTATGGCTCTGATACCAAATTTGTACCACCCCGTCCCATATACAACATTTTAATAAAATAATTTACGTGCTAAATTTCCCATAAAAATTTTCATTTTCAATATGGGGTGTCACAAGCTCAATACATTACCATAATTTAAGGAAGTAGGTACATACTCGAATCAATCTAGGACTCCTGTTCCTTTAACACATCATCCACTCTTTCCACTGCTACCTGAGTACATAGCATTTTAAAAAAAAACATACGTAAGACATACGTCTCGTGAGTAATATGGGTTTTAGACCCAAAATAATTTCTCATATTTTAAACATTCCAATTTTCATATTATTTAATTTCCTATGAGCGCACCCATAGGTATTCCTTTTCATTAGTGAGCACATTCCTACGAGCGCACCCATAGGTTTTATACGAGACGCACCGTATAGCTACTTCCTCAATAGCATGAAACGAATTCATCTACCAAGGTAATTAGACAACTACTTCGCGACGGGAGGTACCATCCCAGTAGTGTCTTTTTTTGCCACCCCTACCGCAGCAGGCCGTGGTCTTTATCCGGATACTTCTCAACTCATCAATAGGGCTCAATCACATTGTTAATTCTCTGCATTTCTCATTTATCTTTTGTATACATTATACTTACTGTTTCACAATATCATTTCCAGTTTCACAAAATCATTTCCAGTTCCATAAAACCATTTTCATTTTCATTAAATCATTTCAATTTCCATAAAACCATTTTGACTCCCAAAACATTGTATATAAAATTCATTTCTCTGTATAAAACCCATTTTGCTATGTACTCGAAAATCCACATACTACTCACCTTGACTAGTTAGAGAGGTCTAACTAGAACCATCCTTTTCCCTCGCCCCTCCTATTCATGATCTTTTACTCCTTAAGTACCTAAGGAGTTTATTCACATTTTATTAATAACATGTTATACTTTAATAGTATGTATAGACCACTGAATTTCAGATCTTACTAGACTCATATCACAATATGGTTGTGACATTCATTATTTCACTTATTCTCTTCTTTCCTACTTTCATTTATCATTTACATGGTATATTATTGCCCATTATACCCTTGGAAAGTCATACACTCAACTTAACATTATTTTTCATGTTTTTATATCATATTAACCTTATGGTATCAATTGGACATCAAATGGATAGGCCTAGCATCAAATTGCAATTTCATTTTGCCCCTGACTTAGAGCACGACTCGTGCACATTTTGTGCATGAAAGAGCACGACTCGTGCTCTTTGTAGAATGCTATTTTTGGCTTCTACAGGTGGCACGACTCGTGCCAATGATAGTGCAAAAAGGGCACGACTCGTGCCTGTGCTGCAGGTGCGAGATTTTGCCGGATTTTTGTGCTGCAGCTCACTGTTTTCATCTATTAAGTGCTTAATACTTAGCTTAATACTTATAGAATCATTCCATGACTAAAACCCATCATTTTAACATGTTTTTAAACTATGGAATCACTGATTCCATTCAAATTCATGGAAATCCCGTTTTTGACATTTTTGGTCCAAAAACTGAAATTTCTTCAAATTAACTATCAAAACTGATTTCTTACATCTTTTATAGTATATTGAACTTCATAAAAACCATTAAAACCATCTTTGGTCACAAGGACCCGTGAACTAGGGTTCTTGGCCCAAAATCTTGATTTTCACCAATTCAACCATACCTCTTGATTTGAGTGTGGTTGCTTGATGATTTAAGGTTGTTTAGATGGAAAAATCATAGGGACATCTTGGTTCATGACTATGATATCAGTTCCCAAAAAGTCCCATTAAGAACACATATCTATTACCTCAAGAACTAGGATTCTTAGCTTGATTTGTCTTGGAAATCTTGATTCCAAGCCCGTACTCTTCACATCTCTCTTCTAGGAATCCTCCCGACCGATCGTCCAGCCCTCTCTAGAACTCTCTACTGCCTTCCCGTGTTCTGTGAATGGGAATGCAGATTTTTTTCCTTTTTATACCTAGTTAATTTACACTTTGGTCCCTCAAGTTTCTTTTTTTCCCAAAATGGCACAAAAACTCTTTTTATATCATTATAAGTTTCATTTTCTTTCATTTTACCCCAAACACTAAAATACTTTATATCAAAGTCCAAAACATGGCAAAAGACTAATTTGCCCACTAGTTTCAAGAAATGGCACTTTGGCCCCTCTAGTTCCATTTTTGCAAAACTGTCCCAAAAACCCAAAATTTTTCTTTTTAAGTTTATTTCATTACATATTAACCCCAAAATCATATTTTCATTACTTGGAAGTCATTTGGATGACAAATGACCATTTCGCCCTTTTTACCAATTTTTACTGTTACGCCCTTGTTCAACCCAACTTTTATATATTTTTATTTTATGACTTTTACCAAAATTTTCAGGTTCTTACATCCAGAGTTCGTGCATACAGAGCAAACGTGTGAAACACATCCTGTATCAAGGAAATGAGGATCAGGTGTTCTGAATTCTAAGATATTTATGAGTTTACCAAACGGTTTGGCTTTGGAGCATTTTCCAATCTTTTCGTGACTGTGTCCCACCTTGTGGATTCCCAGTTTGAAGCATCGAACAATCGGTCCAGACGATCTGGATCATTTCTTGATGCACCTTAATACTGGACTCAATCCTGAAGCAGCTGAATTAATGGAACTATGCTTCTCGATGAACGATTCATACAGAGTCGACATTGAATGCACTTCCACGATTGTCTTATCCGGTTACCCTTTCTGTTCATCTGGATGAACAGATCAGCGAGTTGAGCTAATGCTTAACTCCCGATCCCAAAGGGAAACCAATTTTATACTGTTCGCCTATGTATCCCTCAATCTCGTGAACACGCAAACTGGTGCTACTTCCTTCTAGCTTGCAACTTCAAGCTCTTTGAAGATCCTAGTTCGTTCCCTTTATTCAACCAGTTCACGGAACCTTTCCTGAACTAGCTGTGCTAACTTATCAAACCCCAGGAATTCTAAATCCCTGCGGAACTCGGGGTTAATGATCAATAGCATAAGGCAACGAGCTTCCTTGGACTCAATAGTCAAGGAGTCATGCTCATCACAAGCTGCTGTGTGATGCCATGTTTGGGAGCGGACACTCAGTCGGATATGGTTCGCCAGCAAAACTAAGAACTATTCTCTAATTGCAAAACCATATCATATAGTCAAGGCCAGTCAGCCTTACCATATTTAACAGGTGCTTTCTGAAGCTCTCAGAAATGGGTGAAGGAGGGGAAGGAGGAGAATGACACTTTCTTCAGACATATATAAAATATGAATTTATTTGTTTAATTAATCCTTTTAAATAATTACCCAATATATATTATTTAACAAGGCTAGGATCCAAAATACCCCAACTATGCTGTGAAGAGGGATGCCGTAGTCACAACACAGTGGTCATTAAGGTAGATAACTTTTATCAATTTCAGTCTTATGAAATTCCTAGATCTGTGATATTCATTGAACTGTTCAATGGCATGTTTAATCTCGGATATGCCCCACCGTTTGTGACTGGGATGCCGAGGATCACAAACCGGGTGTGAATAACCATGCAAATTAGCTTGGTACTCTCGGGGTCCATTATCATCTCAAATTGATGTGCCGGTTAACCACACACGCTCCATCAACAATGATAACACCTGAGAAACCCATTGCCACTCTTTATGAACTCCCATTGGTGTGCCGGTAACCCACACACGCTCCACCAATGTTTCATAAAGTGCAATGTGCAATTTCATGGGATAGCATCAAATTCACATTTTTTCTAAAGTAACTAGATTGGGATTTTTGTAAATGGTTCTAGTACTTTGATCATTATACTTTTAATGATTAAGCGGTCCTATCAAAACTGTTCGGCTAACGACCCTCCACTGATCAGGCGAGCGGTGGGTGAGAGTGAACACCCATTTGACCGCCATTTTAAAGGCAGTCTCCTTATACCCATTTTATAGACCAGCTTCGTGAATGAGGCCTACTAATGATTTGACTAACCAATTTATCTTATACATATAGTATTAACCTTTAATAATATATATAAGATGTATTTTAAATCTTTTAAAATATTCCTGGTTTATCTTTTAATTTCCTGAAATTTAACTATTAAATTTCAAATTAAATTAAACCTTTAATTTGATTTAATTTATCTTTTAATTAAACTATTAATTAAATTAATTAAATCTAGATATTTTAAACCTTTTAAAATATTTTAGCATTTATCCTTTAATTTTCGAAATTTAACCATTAAATAAAAATTAAATTAAATCCCTTGAATTATCTTTTAATTAAACAATTAATTAAATTAATTCAAATGTAGATAGGTTTTCCAAATTAATCAAATCAATTTAAACCTATCTTAAACCCCTAATTATCGAATTCAAACAAACTGGGTTTAAGGTTATCCATTTAATTAACCAATTAAAGTTACCAAAAATAGAAAACCTCCTAAAACCCTAACCAGGAAAATCGAAAAAGAAGGGGGAAGGGGCTAGGGTTTCAAAAACCCTAAATCCCAAAATCGAAATCAGGCCCAAAAGATTTATAAACAATAAACCCTAATTAGGAAAACTATTACAGCCATTCAATAAGAAAACAACCAAATGCTCTGATACCACTGAAAGGTTTTTCGCAACCATGAACTAAATAACCTAAGTTCACATGCAACCTAGAAAAGATCTATGTTTTCTTACTTTGAACATGTAACTAATTCCTAAAGGCCAAACAAAAATTAACTAAAATAATAAATCAGAAAAACTAACCTTTAGTTTTAATCTTGAAGCTAAGCAGCACAAGTGTCCTGCCTCAAATGAGATCACACCCAGGGAGCCAGAGGAAGGTCACGAAAATTCCAGAGAGAATAATAGAAATGAGCACACATAATGAGGTCTAGGGGTCCCTATTTATAGGGGAAACAAGAAACCCTAGCCGTCAGCCATTTTCCGGATTATACGTACGCGCGTCGCGGCCTTTTCATTTGCGCGCCACGCGCCGTAATTCAACTATTGAATTTGTACGACTTTAATCCCTGACTTCCTGATTAATCTAATTAATGCCACAGAAATTAATCCAATTAATTTCTGATTAATTATTAATCAATCAATATAGTTTCTAATTAATATATTATCACTTTAATATATTAACAAACCATATCTTTTATTTCTATTGATTTATTAATCCCATAATAAACCAACCTTTCTCTCTACCGAACTTTCTACCAAACCTCCAGCTATGAGGGCAACCCAAATGCACTTTGCTTCTATTAATTAAGTAAATCCAAATTATTAGTCATGGCTTAGACACCTAATCCAACACTCCTTACATGGATCGAAGAAATGGAGAGTACTTTCATCCATAGCGAGTGTCCTGAGGACCTGATGGTCCGTCACGCCACAGGGTGCCTCCAAGGTCATGCTTTCACCTGGTGGAACCTAGAAAAACGGGCAAAAGGAGAGGCTGTTGCCTTGGGAATGACCTGGTCAACACTAAAGGAACGCATGATGGAGAAGTTCTGCCCTGACAGCGAATTGCAAACTCTCGAGGAGGAATTCTGGAATTCGAAACAGGTGGGAGGAGATAACGCGACCTACACAAATAGATTCCATGATCTCTCAAGACTCCTACCTCATATGGTTCAACCTATGAAAACTGTAATACGCCGCTACATCAAAGGGTTACCGTGCCAGATCCGTGATTCGGTGACTAGCAGCAGGCCATCTACCCTGGAATCTGCTATTGAAATAGCAGGTCAACCCAACGAGGACAATGTGAACGATGGTGTCCTCCCACGCAAGGGTTTAAAGATGTCTACTGAAAAGCCGACCCATGAGACTCCTCTAATTGTCAAGTCCGAGTCCTCACACCGACACGACAAAAAGAAGCGGAAAAGCCATCACCACAACCATGCTGTTATTACCCCTGCCACTCCTATCTCCCAAGTCACCCCACAAGCCCAACCAAACAAAAAACCGTATACTGGACCTCACCCCCTCTGTAACCACTGTAACTATCACCATATGACCACCAGCCCGTGTCGCTATGGCCACTTGGCGGACACATGCCGGGTACCAAAAACTCAGCGACCATTTGCTCTACCCTCAAATCAGCAAACACAAACCCGGTATCCAACTGGAACATGCTTCAACTGTGGTGACCCCACCCATTTCAGAAACGCGTGTCCTAGGCTCGTCAATATCATCAACACTCAAGCCCAGGCAAATCCAACAATGCAGGTTCCAGCTCCCAAAGGCCGAGCCTTTGTCATTACCGCAACTCAAGCACAGACTGATAACAAGGTCGTAAATGGTACGTTTCTCATAAATGACTGCTACGCGTCAGTACTTTTTGATTCAGGTGCCGATAAAAGTTTTGTGTCTTTGGAATTTGAGCCCATACTTCACACACCTCGCACGATTCATAAATTCATTAGACTTTTTGAATTACTATAATTAAATCCACCAAACTATCTAAAGCTCATTTCATGCATTTATATTAGTGTTTGATGCTTATTTTGTATTTTATTTTTTTGTAGATAAATAAATTGCAAAATATAGTTATGTATGTTAAAAACTAGATTTTATATTTTTTGCACCTTATTAACATTTTAAAGACTCCATGACAAAATGTACAGATTTTTGTAAGAATGTTTTCTTATTTTACCCGATTTAATGATTATTTAATGGTTTAAATTGATAATAAATAGCTACACATGTCCAAAAATTATAAAACCTTATCAAAATATCATATATAACATCTTAATCATAAATAAAAAGTCTAATGAATTTCTCTTAATAGTTTCCTATTATTTATGATTTTATTGATTAGTTAATAATGAAAAACATAAGAAATACTTCCCATAGTCCAAAATATCCAAAATATTTACAGTAGTCTCAATATAATGTGAGAAAACTATGGTTAATTTTCCAGAATTTTTGGGAATCATTTATTTTTTTTCCCAAAATTTGTTGTGGTTTAATTATTAAAATACTAAATAAATACTAAAGCAGTTAAGAAAAATATGAAAATTTTACAGTAATTACTATTTTATGAAATAATGAGTTTCGGATAATTTCAGAGTGTTTCATTACTGTTTAGTATTTAAAACCATTTTTCTAAATATCTAAGCATGTAAAAATGCATTTTTAATGATTATTTCATATAAATAATTGTTTATAATATATAAAATCTGTAAATACTTATAACTTGACTAGTTAGTATTTTAATAAGAAATTATTAAAATCTTGCCTAAAATGAAAATATAAATTAATTAAGCAAAGTAATTAATTCAATTTAAAATTCATTTAACATATGAATACATTAATATTCAAAACAAAATTTGGATTATTGTTAATTCATCTAATATAAGAATATGTGTCTAATTATTTTTATTAATACTATATTCCCGTTTATCGATTCCTAAGCCAAAACTATTAATTATATTAGGTTCTACGACATTTTGACTCGAGCCGTCTATCGTACAACACGCGCATTCCTTATTGGACTAATGTGAGTAATCTACCCCATATTTTATAATTTTCAATACTTTTGGGGTGTATCATGTGGTTTTAATATGTTCTAACTTCATTTTATTATTTTTTCACCATTGAGACATTGTTGGGACATTTATACATGAATCATTATTTGTATAATTATTGTTTGTTTACGCTACATGTACTTGTAGTGCATTACAATTTTTAGTCTAATCTCCATGACTATGCACGTATTCTTGAGGTACGTTATGGACAATAATAGCGCTATTGGGTTAACCACCCCGCCTTGGGACGCTAAGGTGACTAATTGCACGTGGTTGAGTGTGTATGATGATTACATGCTCCATCCTATATATATATATATATATATATATATATATATATATATATATATATATATATATATATATATATATATATATATATATATATATATATATATATATATATATATATATATATATATATATATATATATATATATATATATATATATATATATATATATATATATATATATATATATATAGGGTGAGGACTTATTGTTGTTGTTATCATTTGTTAATCAATTTTTGATTTATAAACCGTTATCTCAATAATACTTGCTTGTTGACTTCCAAAGAAAACAAGTTTCAAATTATAAATATTTCAAACTCACAATTTTCTTTAATAAAACTAGATTACTCACCAACTCTCGTAGTTGACCTGTTTTTATCCATGATGCAGATTTGAAGAATGAAGTTGATGAAAAGTAGGGTGTACCTTAGAAACCCACAAGACTATTTAAATTTGATGTAATAAATGTTGTTGTTTTTGGATTTGTATTTGTATGTTGTGGATCTTGTTTGCATACTTAGTACTTAATTGAATCTAATCATATTATAACATAGTTGTCATGAGACTTTGAACAATATATCACGCCTTGATCGATTCCGCCAAGGATCGGGGTGTGACAGATTGGTATCAGAGCCCTTGACTATAGGAAATTAGGTTAATTGCCTTGACCTAGTCTATAGCCTCTAGGGTCCTCTCATATTCTAGTTTATAAAATGCACACACAACTGCATGCAATTCGTACTTAGAAAATTCTAAGAATACATTTGTGTGCTAATTGCTCCCTTATGTGCTTACGTATTACTCCTGACACTTATATGTGTGCATACACTTGTAAATTTTCTACTCTTTCTCTTAAAATCACACACATACTCAAGTGGTTTCAAAAAAAAATTGTATATACATATATATTCCTTAGAGCTCATAGGAATTTCAAAGTCATACACTCTAGTTGGGTAGGATCATAGTAATGGACGCGTAGTAACTGGAAGGGGGTGGTGCCGGTAGCCCGAAAGTCCTGACTAGGCAAGCATTAGTATACATCCCAATCAACCGAGGGACCAGTTTGCTTACCTGGGGACCAAAGGCGAGAGTTCTCAAACCTATAGGCCAAAGCGCGTCATTCACATTACTTTTGAGCCATCAAAATACCCGACCTTATCAAACGTATCCGAAAGGATACACTCCAAAATGGCCAACTCATTGGACTATTAAGTTCCCTAATGGGCCTAGAAGTGGGAAAAACATGTGAAAACTTAGTATTGTGGGGGCCCACACAAGTGCTACATGCTTCACATTTAGTACCCATGGAAAGCCCAAAAGGTGCCCAACACTCCTAACAATGGCCCAACAAGTGTTTTACAATCATTTTACCCAACAATGTCTACAAACTTAATTTCCATAATCAATTTACAAATAACTCACAAGTCCATATGCGTGTTTCTCATAGATGGCATTACGACCCCCATACGCTGCTCGCAGCAACCGAAGGCTAGCCGCCCTTATCGCTAAGGAGGTAGCAAACGTCATCCCAACAATTGCAACCCATATTCAAGATCTTCAGCCGCAAGCTCCAGCAACCACTCCTCGTTGCTCGTTTAAGCACTTTCGTAACTGCAATCCGCCTTACTTCAAAGGCATCGATGGTGCCACCGCACTCCTTACATGGATCGAAGAAATGGAGAGTACTCTCATCTATAGAGAGTGTCCTGGGGACCTGATGGTCCGTCACGCCACAGGGTGCCTCCAAGGTCATGCTCTCACCTGGTGGAACCTAGAAAAACGGGCAAAAGGAGAGGATGTTGCCTTGGGAATGACCTGGTCAACACTAAAGGAACGCATGATGGAGAAGTTCTGCCCTGACAGCGAATTACAAACTCTCGAGGAGGAATTCTGGAATCTGAAACAGGTGGGAGGCGATAACGTGACCTACACAAATAGATTCCATGATCTCTCAAGACTCCTACCTCACATGGTTCAACCTATGAAAACTGCAATACGCCGCTACATCAAAGGGTTACCGCGCCAGATCCGTGATTCGGTGACCAGCAGCAGGCCATCTACCCTGGAATCCGCTATTGAAATAGCAGGTCAACTCAACGAGGACAATGTGAACGATGGTGTCCTCCCACGCAAGGGTTTAAAGATGTCTACTGAAAAGCCGACCCTTGAGACTCCCCTAATTGTGAAGTCCGAGTCCTCACACCGACATGACAAAAAGAAGCGGAAAAGCCATCACCACAACCATGCTGTTATTACCCCTGCCACTCCTATCTCCCAAGTCACCCCACAAGCCCAACCAAACAAAAAGCCGTATACTGGACCTCACCGCCTCTGTAACCACTGTAACTATCACCATATGACCACCACCCCGTGTCGCCTTTGTACGACTTGTGGTCGCTATGGCCACTTGGCGGACACATGCCGGGTACCAAAAACTCAGCGACCATTTGCTCTGCCCTCAAATCAGAAAACACAAACCCGGTATCCAATTGGAACATGCTTCAACTGTGGTGACCCCACCCATTTCAGAAACGCGTGTCCTAGGCTCGTCAATATCATCAACACTCAAGCCCAGGCAAATCCAACAATGCAGGTTCCAGCTCCCAAAGGCCGAGCCTTTGTCATTACCGTAACTCAAGCACAGACTGATAACAAGGTCGTAAATGGTCCGTTTCTCATAAATGACTGCTACGCGTCAGTACTTTTTGATTCAGGTGCCGATAAAAGTTTTGTGTCTTTGGAATTTGAGCCCATACTTCACACACCTCGCACGACGTGATAACCGTAAGACACGTTCACCATACCAAAAGACAGCAGAACAAAACCGACAGACATTTATAGCGTCACCACAATCAAAGTAAAGAGGTAACGGTAAGATAGAAGAAACACTCATGTCAAAAACACCCTTAAAACAAACAACCTTCCGACAAAAACCAAACAACCCAAAAACTACCAAACGAAACCCATAGAAAGACAAAGCATCAACCTAACTTAATCATGCGACCCATAAAACAATTTAAAAAACGTTACAATTAAATCTTATTAAACACTAACCTTACAGAGCAAATATCCACAGGTAAGAGCCACCAGGAAACCTGAAAAAAACAAAAAGGAGAACTATATGTCAACAAAACCATAAACCAATGAGACAACAAATACACGAAAAAACGCAATAACCTCAAAGTAGAAGGGAAACCCAAAAACATATAAACATCCAAAAAAATAAACAGCGCATGAATGGAAACCAGCTGATAAAATCCAAAAAAAATGCAAACAACCCAAAAACTACCAAACGAAACCCATAGAAAGAAAGCATCCAACTCATAAAACAATCTAAAAAGAACGTCACAATTAAATCTCATTAAACACTAACCTTACAGAGCAAAAATCCACAGATAAGAACCAACATGAAACCTGAAAAAAACAAAAAGGAGAACTATACGTCAGGATATCTCAAGTAAACGGAAAGAAATGAGAAGCTCTAAAACAACGAAAGAAAACTGTAAACCAATGAGACAACAAATAGACGGAAAACGCAATAACCTCAAAGTAAAAGGGAAACCCAAAAACAGCGCGAAAGAACACAAAAAATGCAGCGCGAAAAAACACAACTCCTAAGTAATTTAAAGTTCAAAGAAAAGGAAGGACCTTAGAAACCTGACCTCCGCAACCTACGCTGATGAAAGAGACGACCAAAACACCCACATGCAAAGAAACGAAAGAAGGTCAGGCGATGAAAGAAACCACTAACGACGCAAATTCACCACAGTGGCGTAGGAGGTAAGCGACCGACAAAGAGAGGAAGACGAAACGGTAACCATCGAAGTAAAAGTTCACTCAAACAACACGTGTCACACCCAAAAATAGATTATCCGAAAAGATCCCCAAAACCGGTCGTAGATCCGAATTGCAAAAACCCAAAAAAAAAACCCAACAAAATTAACACAAACAACATTATCACATCTTCCGAAAACATTATATAACACACAAAAACAGACGGGTTTTAAATAATAGAATAATGGATTGTTTTTTACTCGCCAAAGATGAATATTTAATTTGTTAATTATGTAACTAATACATGTTGAGGAGTTTGAGTGTTCTATAACAAACAAAGGTAATCGCTCAAGCATTCAATAATGATATATATATATATATATATATATATATATATATATATATATATATATATATATATATATATATATATATATATATATATATATATATATATATATATATATATATATATATATATATATATATATATATATATATATATATATATATATATATATATATGGAGAGGTTATATAGACTACCAATAAAAGGTGGAGAACCGGAGGATCATTCTGGACCAATCATTTCATAAGGGCATATTAGTAATTGTGTATTTTAGTTAAATTATAATAGAATAAATTAATGAGAAAATGACTAAAATAGCCTAATCCCTTAGGGGTAGATCGTCTAACACCACCGCAACGTGCCATATTGGCTACCACCTCCTTCGCGCCTCATGGCGTTGCTGCTGTTGCGAAAGGGGACCCGTTATTATGCAGTTATATGATGATGCACGCAATCCGGCCCCAAAACGAAAACAACCGAAAGGGACGGTTTCATTTCTTACTGGGAAACCACTACCTCTCGTATGGAGCCGAAGAATTCTGTTTGATAACGGGATTAAAATTCGGTCGGGTTGACGGATCTAAACGCTTAATGAAGAAGGTCCAGTCAACATTTGTGCGACGCGTTTTCGGCGATCTGAGACCTGAAAATTTGACAACGGGGGATGTACACACCGTGATATTACAACCACGTTTTCGTCGATTATCTGACGAGGACGCCGTTAGGTGTGTATTGCTATACATTGTTACAACCGGTTACCATGGACGAGAGATCAATGAAAAAGTAACCGTTGAATGGCTTTCAGTGGTGGAAAACTTTGACGATTTTAACACGTATATAATAATTAATGTGTTTAATAAAAGAGAAATATAATAGATTACTTAAATTTAATAACATTTTTATGTCTATCAGATATCCTTGGGGGACTCAGATTTGGGAGACTGAATATAAAGAGTTAAATAAAATTTACACTAAGATCGAAGATCACGAGAGTTTGCCGGCTCCCCGACAAGCATTAAGGATGTCTGTTTCAGGTTATTCATATTCGTTTAAGGTAATTTGTTTCAGGTTATTCATATCCATTTATAATTTTAAATTTTTGATGAAAGTTGCATATAATTTTAATTTTTGTCATAGATTTGGATATGGGAAACCATGCCGGCTCTCGAAGGTATATTTTCTGCAGAGCAAGTAAAAAATATTTACACACACACAATGGTTAGTTTATATTTATAAATACAGATCTCTTATATATATATATATATATATATATATATATATATATATATATATATATATATATATATATATATATATATATATATATATATATATATATATATATATATATATATATATATATATATATATATATATATATATATATATATATATATATATATATATATATATATATATATATATATACGATCGTGTTTTCGGCCATCACTATGGTATCAGAGCCATGATTTCAAAGTCTTTGATGTATTCAACACTTTAAAAACAAAAATGAATATATTGAAAGTATTCAATAAAAGTAATGAAAATTCTATTAAAAATCAATTAATAGAGGAATTTGAAATTCCAAAAAATCTAGATCTACTTAATAAATGGACAATTCCTAAAATACACCCTAGACTAATATATGAATTGGGAACATTTGAACAAATAAGATTTACTCATCCAATCAAAACAACTGAAAAAAATTTAACTTTAAATCAAGAAGAAATGATTATAAAGTTATTAACGGCACAGGATATTAATAGATATCAAAATAAAAAATATAATTACTTACATATAGGCTTAGTACAAATTGCATTTAAACCCTTAACTTTATAAGGTTTACCTGAAAGCTTTTTAGCTGTTCTAAGGGATGCACGTAATATAGATTATAAAAAGTCTCTAATGGGTATTATACAATCTAGTCTGGCTCATGGCCCAGTATATTTTAATGTTTATCCTAACTTACAATTATCATTATCTAATGTTAATATATTGGATGCTTTAACTTTAAATGTTAAAACACATGGTTATAATTACATGCCAGGATCATAATTAATATGTATATGTTATAGGATTTATTATAAACCACTATTCACTATGAACCCTAGATGTAAAAGAATTAATAAATCAATTAATGAAACTATACTAATAAAAGTAATTTCGATATGTCTAAAATTACAAAAAGAAGAGCTATAAAATGGGATGAAATAAAATTTCCAGAAAATTGGATAATGGAAGGAGTAGTTCCTCCACCACCAATAACTCAACATAATTTAACAGATATTATACAGACAATAGATGGAAGTATAAAAATTGAATTTGAAAAACCAACAAGAGAAGTTGGTAATACATCATTAATAAAAAGATGTTACTCAAATAGGTTTAATTATTCTTATATCTCACCTATAGATTATAAAATTGAAATGCCTTCTAGGGCATCTACATCTGAAATAGATGAGAAAATAAAAAATTTAAATATAAAAAACAATATTGTTTTTCAAGAAGAAGATCCTACTCTTTCAGAAATGGATTTTCCAACAACTAAGATTTCTGATATCTAATGGAAGAAAAATTAGATTTTAGCCCTGGATCACAGACCAGAAAATTAATAAGTGAAGAATTTTATAGTAATAAATGGATAACATTTCGAAAATGGTTTTTTGAAGAATTTACTTCTGAAAAATTAGAAATTTTACAAAATCAATTTTATGACTATTTAACTTCGATAAATAAAATTGGATTTTTTGCCCCATGGTTTTTAGAAAAATATGTCTATGAACAAAAAAGCACTGTAAATGCTCTTGAAAGAATTTATCATATAAGTGACGACCAATATGTAAAAGGTATATTTCCACCACAACAACCATTTTTTATTGAAAAAGATGGTATTAAAATAAAATTTTCATCTTTTCAAAAACTTTTTACAAACAATTCCGTTATAATAACAGATCATATAAATGCTCTAGTTCAACAGTTAAATTTTAACAACTTATGTTCGAATATAATAAATGAACAAATGATTTCTCTACACGAAAAAGTAGATAAAGTAATATCACAGTCACAAATAAATGAAAAAAATGATAAAAAAAAAGAAGATAGTAAACTATCAAACAAAAATTTAATAACAGAAACCATACAGCCACCCCCACAGATTAATAATTTTAAACTTAAAGATTATAAAGACTTAGAAGACATATTATCAAAGAAATTTGAAAAATTAAATAGAAATACAATTAATAAAAATAATACAGAAAATAGTGAAAGTGAACAAGAAACAGAATATAATATGGAAATCACTAAGATTGGATCTTATGATAGTAAATTTGCTAGAAAACCAGTTCAAAGGATGTATTATTATCCACGACCAAGTCCTCAGGATGTCCTACATGAAGAACAGGAATATGAATTTAGTAATAGTTATAGTGGTAAAAATATTTATGAATGGAACATAAATGGATTTGCTGAAAGTCAAATTTATAATACTGTTCACAGAATGCTAATGTATAGTACAATAGCTAAACAAGCTGGAAATGATGATAAAAAAGTAGCCAAAATGATAGTTTCAGGGTTTACTGGACAATTAAAAGGTTGGTGGGATAATTATCTAACCACCACACAACAACAATCAATATATAATAGTGTTACAAAATCAGAAGGAGATAATGAAGTCTCAAATGCTGTATATACTTTAACATGTACAATTGTAGAACATTTTACTGGTAGATGGACTGATAATTCAGAACATATAAGAGTTTTATTAAATGGATTAAAATGTAGAACATTAACATCATTTAGATGGTATAAAGATACTTTTCTTAATAGAGTAATGGAATTACCAGATTGTAATAGTCCTTATTGGAAAGTTAAATTTATAGACGGACTACCTAATTTATTTGCAGAAAGAATAAGAAAAAAATTAAGAGAAAATAATCCTAACAATTTTATATGAAAATCTTACTTATGGAAGATTAATAGGAACATGTATCCAAGAAGGATTATCTTTATGTATTGAAATAAAATTAAATCATCAAATTAAAAGTCAACGTCTTAATGAGAAAAGACAATTAGGAGAATTTTGTGAACAATTTGGAATGGATATGAATCTTAAAAATTCCAGTAAAAAATCTAAAACAAGAAAATATTCAGAAGACAGGAAAAATAAAAGAATTAAGAAAAAGAGTTTTAGAAAACAAAAAAGAGAAGAAAATTCTAAAAATAATAAAAAAAATTAAAACCAAAAGAATGATAGATGCTATAAATGTGGAAGAACTGGTCATTATGCTAATAAATGTAAAATGAAAAAT
Organism: Cichorium intybus; assembly: GCA_023525715.1. NCBI lineage: Eukaryota > Viridiplantae > Streptophyta > Magnoliopsida > Asterales > Asteraceae > Cichorium > Cichorium intybus. Next base: position 95,059,499 of record CM042010.1, on the reverse strand, counting down.
AAAGAGAAGATAAAAAAGAAAATTAATAAATTAGATTTAGATGATAATACTAAACAAAAGTTTATTAGTCTAATGGAAGACACAGATATGGATAGTTCAGAAAATTACTTAGAAAATTATTATGACGAAGATATTACTTCAAGTGAAGATGAATGTAATTGTATTATTAAAACAGAATTAGAATCAGACAATAATAAATTTGAAGATGAAATATATCTGATTAAATCACAATTCCAAAATAATTTACAAATTAATATGATTAGTAGTGATATTACAAAATTACTCAAAGAAGTATCAGATAATAAAATTAGAAATCAAATTATAGACAAAGTACAAACTACTGATAAAGGAAAACAAGTGGTTAATGAAGAACCTTATTCCATGAAAAAAATTAGATCAAATGCTAAAAGAAAGAAGAAATGGAAATATTAAACCCACCTTTGATTTAATAACAGTTGAAGATTTAAATAAAGAAATCACTAATTTAAAATTAGAAATTGAAAGTTTAAAGAAACATTCTATAATCCAAGATAATAGAATAACTAAACATGAAAAAAAACCCATTACAGAATCATATGCTGATATCATGAAAAAGGATGAAAATATTAGTAATGAAAATTTATTCTTACAATCAATTGAAAAGGTAATTTTTAGAAAATTGTATTTAAAAATCAATCTTTTAATAGGATATAATTATAAAAAATAATTTACAGCATTAGTTGATAGTGGTGCAGATATGAACTGTATAAGGGAAGGAATAATTCCTACTAAATATTTTCAAAAAACGTCAAATAAATTAAAAGGAGTTTCAGGAGAAAATTTAGATATCACATATAAATTAACAAATGCAAAAATATGCACAGATGGTATATGTTTACCAGTCCATTTTACTATTGTAAAAAATATAAACAATGAAATGATTTTAGGAAACCCATTTTTAGAAATGATATTACCTTTCCTAACTGATAAAGAAAAAATTACAGGATTATACGAAGGACAAATAATAAGTTTTTCTTTTATAAGTCCCCCTCAAACTATCTGGATAGACGAAATTAAAAATCAGTTGATAGCAAAATTAAATCAAATCAATTGTATAAAAGAAGAAATCAACATTCATACTATAGAAGATACTCTTAAAAATCCTAAATTACAAGATAAGATTAAATTATTACAAAATCAATTCTCAAACAATATTTGTAATAACCATCCAAATGCTTTTTGCGATAGGAAAAAACATATGGTAAATCTACCATATGAAGAAACTTTTAACGAAAAGGATATTCCAACAAAAGCAAGGCCATGCCAAATGAATTCAAATTATTTAGAAATTTGTAAAAAAGAAATACACTCTCTATTAGATAAAAGGTTAATAAGACCTTCTAAATCACCATGGTCATGTACGGCTTTTTATGTCAATAAAAATGCAGAAAAAGAAAGAGGAGTTCCTAGACTTGTAATCAATTATAAACCATTGAATAAAGTTTTAAAATGGATTAGATATCCAATTCCTAATAAAAAGGATTTATTGGATAGATTACATGATGCTATTATATTTTCTAAATTTGATTTAAAATCAGGATATTGGCAAATCCAAATCACAAAAAATGACAGATATAAAACTGCTTTTAATGTCCCATTTGGACAATATGAATGGAATGTCATGCCATTTGGACTAAAAAATGCACCCTCTGAATTTCAAAATATAATGAATGATATTTTTTATCCTTATAGTAACTTTATAATAGTCTATATTGATGATATTTTAGTATTCTCTAAAAATATTGAACAACATTTTCATCATCTAAACATATTTGAACAAATAATTATAAAGAATGGTTTAGTAATATCTCAACCAAAGATGGCTTTATTTCAAACAAAAGTAAGATTCCTAGGTCATAATATAGAGAAATGAACAATGACTGATTCCAAATTACAGGTAAAAGACAATGCATATGTTTATATGTTAAAACATGTAGAAAGAGAATTCAAGCAAAAGAAGAAAATAAAAGCTGTAATCACAGCAAGAGAAATTGAAGAATATAAGAATTCCATACAGTTCTTTAGGAAATTCATTTCTCAAACTACTTGTTAACTTTTATTGTAAAATTTATAAATAGAAAAATATCTTTTCATATCTATATTTTACAGGAATGATTCCTCGTGACAGAGGAAGAGGAAGAGGCCAGTACCCTCATAGGGGACAAGGCCGAGGAAACTTTCCTCCATTACCTTATCATAGTAAAAGTGGCAGTAATACTGCATCTTCATCATCTTCCTCAATTAAACAGGATGATCCATTATATGGAGAATTTATGGAATTCCTAAAAGCAAAGAAAGGTGAAACCAGTAATACTGGCAATTCATACGCAAATACTGTAATAACAGAAGAACCAGATGATTCAAAGGATTATTATAGAAATCCACATCAAGAATTAATATTAATTCTTGAAGAAAAAGATATAATGAGATATTTTGATGCCAATAATGATGATTGGCTACTTATGTCCAGATATTTGGACACTGCTTCATATTCAGCGGGATCTTATAAACAAAGATCATATTATGAAAATATTTTAAAGGCCACAGAATCTTGTGAAATATCACATTTTTATCCGGCCAATTCAAATCAAGTTTATAACTTCAGCAAAATTAAAATAAAAAAGATTATAACAGCAGAAGATTGCGGAATAAGTACCCTGAAAGAAAAAGAGTTTATACACCCTGAACAGAGAATCCCTGTGAAATTTAATTATTGGGATTATGTTGAAAGCTTTTATAAAGTATTCTTATATGAAAATTCAAAAAGAAAACATTATTGGTTTATAAAAGTGTGTTCTAAAGTGTACAATAAAGATATTCCTAATTGGTTTTTGAAATGGTGGACTAAGTAAGAAAATAATTAGAGTCCATAATAAAGGTTCATTTACATAATCAAACACTATAAGACTAAGTAAGACAGTTAGCCTAGTCAACGAGTATAATGCCCTAAAATGCCATTCCTTGGCCTGAAACGGGCTAAAACGCGACTAATGGCTAGGTCCATACTTAGGCCAAACACTGAGATTATGACCTTATAAGATTATGAACAAAATTATTTTTCCAGACTTTTTTTTTTTAGTCATAATCTCAAGTCATGATGAATTCAACACTTTAATAATTTAGCCTTGCATTAAGGCAGAACAGATATTTAATGTATAAGAAATAAATACAAGAGAGTAAATATGAACACTTACAATGTATACGCAGACTTTTATTTCAGCAGAAGGATTTTTACAAGATGGGTTCAGAGAATACAAGAGAGTTGGGTTTTTTCAGGTCTGCCTAGAACTGATAGCAAGCCTATCTATTTATAAGCTCGGATTTCAAATATTTATGAAATCTATTCTATACAAGATCATTGAGGCCTGATATAATGGCCGACAACAGTACAATAATTTTTAAACTTTATTAAAGAATATTCGGTTTACGCGTCTTCTGCGTTCTCGTGAATGGAGGGGCCCTCCACCTTCAATTATGGGCTGTATTGATTAAGGCATTTTGTCCTTATTCTTGTTTTGGGAATCTTTGAATAGAGTAGCTTCCATTTTTGTGAAAAGATCTTCAATAGGAATTGTCGGGAGTTCTTCATCAATTGGATGGGATTCTCCACTCAGCATATGAAATTGATTTTCACTATCAACAAAGGTCATAGATTCATTATCTGAGTGACCTTTTATTTTTTCTGCATGCTGCATAATGACAGTTTTCATTTGATGAATGTACTCCTTAAGAATTTCTTGATCTGTTGGGTCCTTATGATACTGGCTCTTTAATTGTTCAGCAATTTGCTGTAGGGGCTCTTTTTTAGCTTGTTTTTGCCTGAATTCTTTCTGGGAAGTATACTTCTTAAGTGTTTCTTTGATTTGATCGATTACTTCCTTGGAGTGCATTTCTCCAGTTTCATGATTTTTTGCAATCATCTTGGGCCAAAATTTTGTAAGGAAAATCCTTTGAATCGAAGGGAATTGTTGAGTGGTATAATCAACTTCTGGGATCCATTTCCAGATCCATGGAATTGAAAATTCAGTGAAAAAAGGATATGAAGGTAAATGTTGTTGGCCACCACTATATTTAGTGATATCATTTATTAATCGTGGTGAAATTGTTACCCATTCCTCATATAATGATTTGAATGGTTCTGGAAGTATTTCAATCGATGGACCATATGATATCCACCATTTTAAAAATCAATTAGGAATATCTTTATTGTACACTTTGGAACACACTTTTATAAGCCAAGAATGTTTTCTTTTTGAATTTTCATATAAGAGTACTTTATAAAAGCTTTCAACATAATCCCAATAATTAAATTTCACAGGGATTCTCTGTTCAGGGTGTATAAACTCTTTTTATTTCAGGGTACTTATTCCCCAATCTTCTGCTGTTATAATCTTTTTTATTATTATTTTGCTGAAGTTATAAACTTGATTTGAATTGACTGGATAAAAATGTGATATTTCACAAGAATCTGTGGCCTTTAAAATATTTTCATAATATGATCTTTGTTTATAAGATCCTGCTGAATATGAAGCAGTGTCTAAATATCTGGACATAAGTAACCAATCATCATTATTGGCATCAAAATATCTCATTATATCTTTTTCTTTAAGAATTAATATTAATTCTTGATGTGGATTTCTATAATAATCCTCTGAATCATCTGGTTCTTCTGTTATTACAGTATTTGTGTATGAATTGCCAGTATTACTGGTTTCACCTTATTTTGCTTTTAGGAATTCCATAAATTCTCCATATAATGGATCATCATGTTTAATTGATGAAGATGATGAAGATGCAGTATTACTGCCACTTTTACTATGATAAGGTAATGGAGGAAAGTTTCCTCGGCCTTGTCCCCTATGAGGGTACTGGCCTCTTCCTCTTCCTCTGTCACGAGGAATCATTCCTGTAAAATATAGATATGAAAAGATATTTCTCTATTTATAAATTTTACAATAAAAATTAACAAGTAGTTTGAGAAATGAATTTTCTAAAGAACTGTATGGAATTCTTATATTCTTCAATTTCTCTTGCTGTGATTACAGCTTTTATTTTCTTCTTTTGCTTGAATTCTCTTTCTACATGTTTTAACATATAAACATATACATTGTCTTTTACCTGTAATTTGGAATCAGTCATTGTTCCTGCATAAAATTGTTGTACAATTTAAAATTCTTTCTAAGGATTTTATTTCTGAATTTATAATTATAGAAAACATTCTATAAAATGTTGGGGAGTATTCCTCAATTTCTTGTAAGTCCCACATTATAAATCTCATTAGTTGGTGATTACCATTTTTATGGCTTTTTCACTTTCTTTTAATAAATGGTTTAAATATTCCCTATCTTCTAAATAAAATATTTCTCCTTTAATATAAACTTTCCATTTAGAAGTGCTAGGTTCACTAGATTCTTCTGTTTTAAAATTATTTGAAATGGGACCAAAATTCATTTGAAGATCTATAGCTTCTATTTCATCGAGACTCATTTGGGTAATGGAATTATCTGATTTATCTGATTCTGTATTCATTGCAAATATTCTCGAGTTAAAAAATCAAGGAGATTATTATCTACTCCTTTTTTGTATTGAACTTCAAAATCAAAACATGCTAAATTAGCTGGCCATCTATCAAACATTTGTTTAGAGACATCATGTTTAAAATCTTTATTAAGAATAAACACGGCCTAGATCGAAATTAATAAAACAATAATTAAAACAAAATAGCCCAGAATCTAAAAGAGAATATTTAATAAGATTTTATTCTGGAAAATGGAATTCAACACAAAAGAATTATTCTACTACTGCTAAAGAAATATTATCTTTAGTAAAATGCATTTTAATTATTGTTTTATTAAATATTCTCTTTTAGATTCTGGGCTATTTTGTAATAATTAAAACAAAATAGCCCAGAATCTAAAAGAGAATATTTAATAAGATTTTATTCTGGAAAATGGAATTCAGCACAAAAGAATTATTCTACTACTGCTAAAGAAATATTATCTTTAGTAAAATGCATTTTAAAATTCCAAGATGATTTATACAATCAACATTTTATCGTGAAGACAGATTGTCAAGCAGCCAAGTTTATTCTTAATAATGATTTTAAACATGATGTCTCTAAACAAATGTTTGCTAGATGGCAAGCTAATTTAGCATGCTTTGATTTTGAAGTTCAATACAAAAAAGGAGTAGATAATAATCTCCCTGATTTTTTAACTCGAGAATATTTACAATGAATATAGAATTAGATAATTCCATTACCCAAATGAGTCTCGATGAAATAGAAGCTATAGATCTTCAAATGAATTTTGGTCCCATTTCAAATAATTTTAAAACAGAAGAATCTAGTGAACCTAGCACTTCTAAATGGAAAGTTTATATTACAGGAGAAATATTTTATTTAGAAGATAGGGAATATTTAAACCATTTATTAAAAGAAAGTGAAAAAGCCATAAAAAATGGTAATCACCAACTAATGAGATTTATAATGTGGGACTTAGAAGAAATTGAGGAATACTCCCCAACATTTTATAGAATGTTTTCTATAATTATAAATTCAGAAATAAAATCCTTAGAAAGAATTTTAAATTGTACAACAATTTTATGCAGGAACAATGACTGATTCCAAATTACAGGTAAAAGACAATGTATATGTTTATATGTTAAAACATGTAAAAAGAGAATTCAAGCAAAAGAAGAAAATAAAAGCTGTAATCACAGCAAGAGAAATTGAAAAATATAAGAATTCCATACAGTTCTTTAGAAAATTCATTTCTCAAACTACTTGTTAACTTTTATTGTAAAATTTATAAATAGAGAAATATCTTTTCATATCTATATTTTACAGGAATGATTCCTCGTGACAGAGGAAGAGGAAGAGGCCAGTACCCTCATAGGGTACAAGGCCGAGGAAACTTTCCTCCATTACCTTATCACAGTAAAAGTGGCTGTTGAAAATACGATAACTGATCTCCACGAATAAGGTTTTTAAGCCGATTACTGTGTGACAGATATGTATTTTATCTATAATATGTGGAATAAATAAGTGTTGCGGAATAAAATAAAACGGTAAATCTAAACTAGACAGTATTTAAATAGACAGAAAGCGGTAAATAAAGTAAATGTTAGAAGTTAGAGGTTAGATGTAATAAACGCCATTATCAACGATAAAGTGTTTTTTACAATAGATAAAAAGGTTAGAAGTTAGAAGTTAGAAGTTAGATGTCTCGGTTAAATACAGTCCACATATGTTTTCGTTGTCACGGTTCGATTTTTATGTCTTGGATATTTAGTACAGTTGATTTATAAAAGTTTGAATAAATCAATAATAACACAGATAATTTCAAAAGAACTTATCGATAGCAGATGAATATGGTGATTTTCTTTGAAGCTTCGATTCTTGTTCTTTGCTCGGGTTTTCTTGCTGAAATGGTGTTTCTTCGGTTTTGTGTTGATTTGGAGGTTGGATGTATTGGTTTCGGGTGGAGGTTTTGTTTGGTGTAGAGTAGAGGTTGTTTAGAGGTTTGAAGTTTTGGTGTCGGGTGGAGGTTGTTGTTTCTTGCGGTTATATGGTTTGATTCTTGTTGAAAGATTCAGAATTTTGAGTGTCTTGAGCTGTTTGGTCGTGGGTTTCTTTGAGTGTATATGAGTATATGTGTAAGGTCTTTTTGTGTGTTGTGTGAATGGCAAGAGGTGAGCTTCTTATTTATAGTTGCTGATGAACAGCGTTCGCGTCGTGACCATAGGGTCCGTCGTGTCGCGAAGGTGCGTGTGTTGGGTTGCTTTTGGTCGGCCACTGGTTAGTGCGTTGGGTTGGTAGTCTCGCGATTAGAAGGTTGGTGGTGTCGCGTTGGAGCCTTCGCGTCGCGACCATGTCCTCCGTCGCGTCGCGATCGCTGTAGAAGTTTGGTCTTCTGCCTTGCTTCTCTTCACGTCGCGACCACAGTGTCTGTCGCGTCGTGATTGCTGTAGCAGTGTGATATTTTGTATTTTGCTCTTTGGTTCATAGCATTACTTCCTCAGGTTTGGTTGTTTTCTCAAAGTTTCTCGGGTCTTGATTCATCTTTTTTTTTTGATCTTGAATTCATGCAATCTGAAATAAACTGATAATATTTGTTAGATAAAAACAGTTCATCTTATTTCAGTGATTTTCACATACAAAAATATATTTTTCAACAATTTCCCCCTATGTGATCATTACTGAAATAAGAACAGATTAAAAAGTAAGGTTGAAAATTTGGATAAAACATTTATAAAACCATATAACGTGTTTTGAAAAAGTGTGACTAGATTTTACTTATGTTTTGAAAAATGTTTGTCAAGAATATTTGTTTCTGAATCAAGGTATCATGTTCAAATATCAAAGGGTTTTTGTATATGTACTTTCATGATATTCCTTAAGATTTTATAACATTTATAAAGACGACAAGTGATCTTAACAGGTCGATTCAGATGAATACTCATAGGTATAGCTCACACTTGACTGAGGTGTTTGTGGTTGTTCTGGGTGCAAAACTGGTGTATAATCACTAAAGATGAGTGATATCTCTCAGTTTGAAGGTGTTGACTTATGCTTAATATGGATTTATACCTATATACTTTAGTCACTTGGTCTTCATATTAGATAATCAATCACATAAGACTGGTTTCGGCATTACTCAGAGGGTTTCTTCATTCATGCCATTGATGTTCACTCTCTCTCCGTCGGGAAATACATGTAGAGGGGTTTAGAAATTTTCATAGTGCATATTGCAACTAAGAATATTCAGTTTATGAAGGCTACAGTATCTCGGTAAGTCTTCGTTTTTGACAGCCATATTTGATAAAGCTTTTGAGAATTCGTTGTTTTGAGAGATGTTTGTCTTTATGGATTGTTGTAATAACTCTTCTTTTGCTTTGGTGAAGTGTTCACCTTTGTTTTATCCTTTCTGATTTTCGCGAATACCTTTTGTGTAAAAGATATCTGATGTGGTTTGTGATTTGTTGACATCATTTGTTGGATATGACTTTGCGTTTTGAGATTTTGAGTTTTCTTCTGGTTTTCTTGGATACGACTTTGTCGTTTCTTCAATTGTCAGACTTGCTATGCAATATGATAACTCTTTTCTTGATGTGGCTTCATTGAGGATATGGATAGGTGATATAATAGACAGTTTGTCTAATATATAAAGAAATGATTGTATCGTCCCTGGTCATTTTGATATCTAAGCAAAAATGAGACTAGCATCATGGTATAAGAGTATAAATCCTATAAGTCATAATGAAAACACCTTTGCTCACAGAAATGAATTTCACTTAGCAGTTGAAGACGAGGCACAAATTCTCACATGGGTTTGGTTTTCATCTGAATCTCCTGATCTTATGTCCCTTAATTGATAAAATCGTTATAATTGAAATAAATTCAAAGGGAATAGGAGAATGTTCATAACGAAAATTTTGAGATTTGAACCTTCACTTTAGTTTAAGAATCAATATGACTGAGAACATTCATCGAGCATAAGTATCTGAAAATTTAGTCAAGAAGATGTTAATCACATGGTTTTATAAGGACTTTAAAAGATAAAACTTTATCCTAATTTTTTTTTGTGATTTTTGATTATTTGAATGTTTTTGGAAAATTTGGTTATTTGAATGTTTTTGGAAAATTTGGTTATTTGAATGTTTTTGGAAAATTTTGGTTATTTGACTGAAAGTAAACACTCTTTTGTACAAACAAAAAGTAAGAGATTATGGATGGATGTTATCTGGATTCAACATTCCTAGACGGCCTAGGAAGTATTGAAACTTGGTTTCGTCTAAAGCCTTAGTAAAGACATCGGCAATTTGATCTTCAGTGTTGATGAAGTGTAATTCAATATGACCCTTTTGAATGTTGTCTTTGAGGAAATGATATCGAATGTCGATGTGCTTTGTCATGGAATGGTGCACGGGATTGTGAGAAATGGCAATAGCGCTGGTTGAGTCACAAAATATTGGAATTTGTGAGACTTTGTAGCCATAGTCACGTAATTGAGTTTGCATCCACATGACTTGTGAACAGCAGCTTGCGGCAGCTACATATTCAGCTTCTGCGGTTGAAGTGGACACGCATGATTGTTTCTTTGAAGTCCAACTTACCAGTCTGCCTCCTAGAAATTGACAAGAACCAGATGTGCTTTTCCTGTCTAGTCTGCATCCTCCATAGTCGGAGTCGGTAAAGGCGTTAAGCTGAAAATCAGAGTTAGCTGGATACCAAAGGCCAAGAGATGGAGTTCCTTTAAGATATTTGAAAATTCTTTTCACAGCTATAGCATGAGATTCCATAGGATTGGCTTGGTATCTGGCACAGACACATGTAGAAAACATGATGTCGGGTCTGCTCGCTGTGAGGTATAGGAGTGATCCTATCATTCCTCGATATTTCTTTTGATCAACAGGCTTGCCATTTAAGTCTGCATCTAATTTGTAACCAAAGGCCATTGGGGTTTTTGCTGTATTGGATTTGTCAAGAGAAAAACGAGTTAGAAGACTTTTGACATAATTTTCTTGATTGATGAAAATTCCATCTGATGATTGTTTGACTTGAAGTCCAAGAAAAGTAGTCATTTCTCCTATCATGCTCATCTCAAATTTGCTCTTCATTAAATCTGCAAACTTGACACTCAATGATTCATCAGTAGAACCGAAAATAATGTCATCGACATATATTTGAACGATTAACAGATGTTTATTAAAGATTTTTTGAAAGAGAGTTTGATCAATTGAACCTCTTTTGAATCCTGATTCTTCTAGAAATGTTGACAAAGTTGAATACCAGGCTCGAGGTGCTTGTTTTAAGCCATAAACTGCTTTTTGTAACTTAAAACTGTGATTTGGGAACTGTGGATCTTCAAAACCTGGAGGTTGTTGAATATACACATCGCGATCAATCTCTCCATGTAAAAATGCACATTTTACATCCATTTGGAATACTTTGAAGTTCTTGTGTGCTGCATATGCTAGAAAGATACGAATGGCTTCGAGTCTTGCAACTGGAGCATAAGTTTCATCGTAGTCGATTCCTTCTTGTTGTGAATAGCCCTTGACGACAAGTCTTGCTTTGTTTCGACAAACTATGCCTTGATCATCAGTTTTGTTTCTGAAAACCCATCTTGAACCTACTACAGTAACATCGGGAGGAGTAGGAACAAGATCCCATACTTGGTTTCTTTCGAATTCAGCTAGTTCTTCTTGCATGGCTTTGACCCAGTCTGGATCTTTGAGAGCTGAATGGATGGTTTTGGGTTCAGTCATTGATAAGAATGCTCCGTATAAACATTCATTTGAGGTAGCGGCTCTTGTTTGAATACCAGAATTAGGATCTCCTATGATTTGGTTTGCAGGATGATTCCTGGTCCATTTGTTTAGGCGAGTTTTTTTAGGTATTTCGATTGGTGTTTCTATGTCCCATTATTCTTCTTGGTCAGGTGATTCTGTTGGGAATAGATTTTGGTTGTTGTCAGATATGTCTTTTTGGATTATAGGGTGAGAATGAGGTAATGAAGGTTCCCCCATAGATGATGCACTGGGATCATTTTGAACAGGTGGATTGGGAGTGTTCAAAGAGGGATTTGGTGTTGGTAATTCCCCCTCAACTTGATCTGCATTTTCTTGGTTTGATTGTGAAGTTTCTGCATCGGAGTTTCCTGTAGGAATAGTAGAGGATGTTAGAAACTCAGAATTATAAGCGGTTTTGGGTTGTTCAAAAAGTAAATCAAGATCGAGTTCTATGTCCATAGAAGGCATTTGTTGAATTGGATTTTGAAAAATATTATCAATCATTTTGGAACCAAAATGTTTACGATCCAATTTCCTGACATAAAATTCATCGAAATGAACATCAGTACTTTCTTCAATTACTCTAGTACGTTTGTTCAGTACTCGATAAGCAGCTGAGGTAAAAGAGTAACCAAGGAAAATTCCTTCGTCTGATCTTGATTCAAATTTTGAAAGATGATCTTTGTTATTCTTTATGAAGCATCGACAACCAAAAATATGAAAGAATTTGATGTTTGGTTTTCGGTTGTTAATGACTTCATATGGTGTTTTATGAAGATGTTTACGGATTAAAGAACGATTTTGAGTGTAACAAGCTGTGGCTATTGCTTCTGCCCAGAAGTATTGTGGCAGATCAGCAAAGATGAGCATTGATCTTGCAGCTTCGCACAGAGTTCGGTTCCTTCTTTCAACAACGCCGTTTTGTTGAGGAGTGTAAGGGGCTGAGAAGTTGTGTTCGATGCCTTTGTTTTTGAGAAATGAGTCTAGAGTTATGTTTTTGAACTCTAAACCATTATCACTTCGGATTCTTCGAACTGGTCGTTTGAGCTTTAATTCAATCTGTTTGATGAAGTTGATCATTTCTTCAGGTGCTTCTGACTTTAGCCTTAAAAAGAAAACCCAAGTAAAGCGTGAGTATCCATCAATAATAACAAGGATGTACTTCTTCCCTTTTATGCTTTGGGTTTTTGCAGGGCCACAAAGATCAATGTGCAGTAATTCTAGTGGTTCGGATACACTAGATTCAGAAATGCTTTTATGAGAGGATTTGGACAATTTCCCTCCTTCACAGGCTGCACAAAGAGTTTCATTATCAAGTTTCAGAAGTGGCAGTCCGCGAACAAGATCATTTGCGATCAACTTGTTGATGTAGCCGAAATTGAGATGGGAAAGACGACGATGCCACAACCAGCTAATATCAGCTGAAGCTTTGGATAAGAGACAGATGTCTGGTTTTCCATAGATAAGGTCCATATCTAGTGGATACATGTTGCCTAGACGATCAGAATTAACTAGAATGGCTTTGGTCTTGGCATCCGTGATTATGCTTCGTTGTTTGGTGAAAAGAACTTCATGATTGTTGTCACAGAGTTGTGATACACTGATTAGGTTGTGTTTCAGGCCGTCAACGTAGGCTACTTTCATGATGGTGAAGTGACCATTTGTTATGTTTCCATAACCTTTGATTCTTGCAGTCATGTTATTTCCAAAAGTAACATCTTGTTTGGATTCTGTGGGTTTGAAGTCTCGTAGAAAGCTTTGGTTTCCTGTCATATGCTTGGAGCAGCCACTATCAATATACCATGTTCCATCCTGGGGCTCTCCAGCACAAAGTGCCTGCAATTAGACAGAAAGTTTAGGTACCCAAACCATGGTGGGTCCTGATTTGTTAATGGTTTTTGATAATTTGGAATCATTGAAATATTTGTTGATTGAACGGAATGGTTGAGGTTTAAGTTGATTTATAAGATTTTCCCAAAGTGAGATTTGTTTTTGAAAACCTGTCATTTGAAATGATTTCTGATTTTGTGAAAAGTATCCTATATGTGAAGTTCTGTTTGATGACCTTTCTTTGTATCTGGGATTTTGATGATTCTGAAAAACATTATGATGATGGAATGGAATTTGGTGAAATGATGGTTTCTAAAAGTTCCTTGTGAGATTGAAGTTTATCTCTTGAAAGCGATTTTGAATCGGTTTTTGAAATGGTTTTTGTTTTGGATTAAAGGTTTGTTTTTGTGGCACAGTGACTGGTTTCAAAGGTTTCTCTTGGGTTTCTTTGAAAACTTTGGGCTTGGTTTGTTCTTTTGGTTTAAAGACAGTTTGAATGGGTTGTTTATTTGTCTGTTGTTTCTTTGAATACTTTTGTCCCAGACTGTTCTTTCCAATAAAGGTTGAGTTTAAAGAGGGAAAGACAGTTGGAGCAGAAGTAATACCATTTTGATGAACATAATTTTCTCCATTTAAGAATTTTTCAAGTTTGATTGTGCCATCATTCTTTGTTAGTTTAGTAGATCTCAATTGATGAGTTACTGAACTAGCAGAGTCTGATTCAGATTTTACAACTCTTTTATATGACTTGTTGAAAAAAGTATCATCTGGGCTGCAGTTGATAACTGTTTCATCATCTGAATCGTCCTCATTGGCAGATAAGCAAAAATCTGGTAGAGGCGATTTAGAGTTTTCACAAATTGTCCCGTTTTTCTTTTCAGTCTTTTCATTTTCAAAGGATTCTCTTCCAATTCCTGGTTTATAATTTGTATCAATTTTGCCAGTTCCTAAGTTGTTTGCTTTAGTGAAAACATCATCACTCAATTTTCTGGCAATATTGATAGAATCCAGTTTTTCTTGAAATCTTTGATTTTCGGATTCAAGAAATTTGATTTGCTTTGAAGAATCATCTAGTTTTAGAATTAAACTAGTGTTATTGTCAGTTAAATCTTGAATTTTTTGTTTTAACTGAAGGACTTCCTTTTCTAAGGTATCTTTTATTTCAGATGAAATAACAGATTGAGTTTTTATTTCTAAGTCCTTTTTTTGTTTTAGAGCTTCATTTAATTGTTCTAGGACGTGATTATTTTCTTCAGATTTTCGTTCAATGTCTCTTTCAAGTTTGTCTCTAGTCCTTGTAGATTCTCCAAATCTGAGTTGCAAGGTTTGTAATTCAGATTTGTAGATATCAGATTTGACTATTGTGTCATGATACAGTCTGAGATCAGCTTTTAGACTGTTCTCAATCTTAGTCATGTGGGACTCAAATGGTGTTCTTGAAAGACCGAGATCTGAGATCATAGACCATACCTGATCGATGACATATGGAGCTCTTGTGGTTGGTTCATTGTCAGCCATGAAGCAGAAGTTTGACTGAGCTGGTTCAGTATCTGTTTCATCATCAGAAGTTGGCCAGTGTTCCACGCTAGGTTCGTAGAATGCCATCAAAGCTTTTTGCTTTGCTTTCTTTTCTTGTTTCTTCAGCTCTTCGGCTTTTTGAGCATAGTAAGCTGAGTCTTTGACTTTGACTTTGGCTCGACAATCTCGGGCATAATGATTTAGTCCTTTGCATTTGTGACAAATGATTACGTCGTCATCATCATCGTTATTGTCAGCCTTTTGGCTCTTAACGGGTGTTCTTTCAGATGTTTGAGTTTGTTTCTGTTGAGATGGTTTTGAATGATTTTGCTGAAATCCAGAATTTTGGTTATTTTGAAAACCATTGTTTTGATTATAAGAGTTGTGATTATTTTGAAATCCACGATTCTGAAAGTTTTGTCCAAAAGTGGATCTTTGTTGAAAATTTGGTCTATGATGTGGCAAAAATATTTCGAGATTAGTGTTTGCTACCAAAGCACACAATTGTTGGTAGTCAGCTTCATTATTTGGATCAGACAAGTCACAAGAATTACTTAAGAAAGCTTGGTTTTGATCAATTTGACTTTGATCAGGAAAATGTGGTTGGTTTTTAGAGGAAGTTGTCAGAAGAGCAAGTGGTCCTCCAAAAGAAGTAGACGTTGGTGGGTCAATCGAGGATTCATACGATTGTAATTCTCCGTACAGATTGTACAAAGATTCAGTATGAATTGCTGGATTTCCCTGAATGATAAGTTTGACCATTTTCCAGCTTTCATAAAGGTTGTTTAAAAATTTGAGGTTTATCTCATGTTGTGACTTTTTGATGCCTAAATTATTCATTTTGATGGTAATGAGATTGAACCTGTCATGAGCATCATGGATGGTCTCATGTGAAAACATTTTGAAGTTGTCAAATTCGTTTAAAACAGATGTTTTCTTGTTTCCAATGATTCTCTCATTTCCTTCTAAACGATTTTTCAAAGTTTGCCAAATTTGGTTTGCAGTTAAAAGGATTATATCATTCATTTGGCTTAGAATACTGTGGGGTATTCCAGACACAAGTTCCTTTTTGGCTTGAAGTTCAAGTTTCTTCCTTTCATTCAGTATATCCAGGGTACTTGTAAGAGAGGTCATGTTATCTGGTAGAGATCCGTCTACACATTTCCACACATCTTCACTTATAGAGTTGAGATGAAGATTCATACGACCTACCCATGATTTATATTCTTCGGGAATAAGAATGGGTGCTCGAGTACCTGAACCTATACTGTTAGCAATAGATACAGAATTTATGTTTGAGTAGTTTGCGGAAGACATTTTTGGTTTTTTTTTTGTTAACGAAAATGTGATGTTAAAATGAAATTTTTAAAGAAAACTTATTGGTGGTTTATAAAAACGCTACACAAAAGTTTTCGACAAAAATTTTCAAAATAAATCACACAAGTAATTTTATTTTTTTTTTGTTTTTGAACAAGTGATATTAAGATGAAATTTTTAAAGGAAACTTATTGGTGGTTTATAAAAACGCTACACAAAAGTTCTCGACAAAAATTTCAAAGTAAATCACACAAGCTCTGATACCAATTGTTGAAAATACGTTAACTGATCTCCACGAATAAGGTTTTTAAGCCGATTACTGTGTGACAGATATGTATTTTATCTATAATATGCGGAATAAATAAGAGTTGCGGAATAAAATAAAACGGTAAATCTAAACTAGACAGTATTTAAATAGACAGAAAGCGGTAAATAAAGTAAATGTTAGAAGTTAGAGGTTAGATGTAATAAACGCCATTATCAACGATAAAGTGTTTTTTACAATAGATAAATAGGTTAGAAGTTAGAAGTTAGAAGTTAGATGTCTCGGTTAAATACAGTCCACATATGTTTTCGTTGTCACGGTTCGATTTTTATGTCTTGGATATTTGGTACAGTTGATTTATAAAAGTTTGAATAAATCAATAATAACACAGATAATTTCAAAAGAACTTATCGATAGCAGATGAATATGGTGATTTTCTTTGAAGCTTCGATTCTTGTTCTTTGCTCGGGTTTTCTTGCTGAAATGGTGTTTCTTCGGTTTTGTGTTGATTTGGAGGTTGGATGTATTGGTGTCGGGTGGAGGTTTTGTTTGGTGTAGAGTAGAGGTTGTTTAGAGGTTTGAAGTTTTGGTGTCGGGTGGAGGTTGTTGTTTCTTGCGGTTATATGGTTTGATTCTTGTTGAAAGATTCAGAATTTTGAGTGTCTTGAGCTGTTTGGTCGTGGGTTTCTTTGAGTGTATATGAGTATATGTGTAAGGTCTTTTTGTGTGTTGTGTGAATGGCAAGAGGTGAGCTTCTTATTTATAGTTGCTGATGAACAGCGTTCGCGTCGCAACCATAGGGTCCGTCGCGTCGCGAAGGTGCGTGTGTCGGGTTGCTTTTGGTCGGCCACTGGTTAGTGCGTTGGGTTGGTAGTCTCGCGATTAGAAGGTTGGTGGTGTCGCGTTGGAGCCTTCGCGTCGCGACCATGTCCTCCTTCGCGCCGCGATCGCTGTAGAAGTTTGGTCTTCTGCCTTGCTTCTCTTCACGTCGCGACCACAGTGTCTGTCGCGTCGTGATTGCTGTAGCAGTGTGATATTTTGTATTTTGCTCTTTGGTTCGTAGCATTACTTCCTCAGGTTTGGTTGTTTTCTTAAAGTTTCTCGGGTCTTGATTCATCTTTGTTTTTGATCTTGAATTCATGCAATCTGAAATAAACTGATAATATTTGTTAGATAAAAACAGTTCATCTTATTTCAGTGATTTTCACATACAAAAATATATTTTTCAACAGTGGCAGTAATACTGCATCTTCATCATCTTCCTCAATTAAACAGGATGATCCATTATATGGAGAATTTATGGAATTCCTAAAAGCAAAGAAAGATGAAACCAGTAATACTGGCAATTCATACGCAAATACTGTAATAACAGAAGAACCAGATGATTCAAAGGATTATTATAGAAATCCACATCAAGAATTAATATTAATTCTTGAAGAAAAAGATATAGTGAGATATTTTGATGCCAATAATGATGATTGGTTACTTATGTCCAGATATTTGGACACTGCTTCATATTCAGCGGGATCTTATAAATAAATATCATATTATAAAAATATTTTAAAGGCCACAGAATCTTGTGAAATATCACATTCTTATCCGGCCAATTCAAATCAAGTTTATAACTTCATCAAAATTATAATAAAAAATATTATAACAGCAGAAAATTGGGGAATAAGTACCCTGAAAGAAAAAGAGTTTATACACCCTGAACAAAGAATCCTTGTGAAATTTAATTATTGGGATTATGTTGAAAGCTTTTATAAAGTATTCTTATATGAAAATTCAAAAAGAAAACATTCTTGGTGTATAAAAGTGTTTCCAAAGTGTACAATAAAGATATTCCTAATTGGTTTTTAAAATGGTGGATATCATATGGTCCATCGATTGAAATACTTCCAGAACCATTAAAATCATTATATGAGGAATGGGTAACAATTTCACCACGATTAATAAATGATATCACTAAATATAGTGGTGGTCAACAACATTTACCTTCATATCATTTTTTCACTGAATTTTCAATTCCATGGATTTGGAAATGGATCCCAGAAGTTGATTATACCACTCAACAATTCCCTTCGATTCAAAGGATTTTCCTTACAAAATTTTGGCCCAAGATGATTGCAAAAAATCATGAAACTGGAGAAATGCACTCCAAGGAAGTAATCGATCAAATCAAAGAAACACTTAAGAAGTATACTTCCCAGAAAGAATTCAGGCAAAAACAAGCTAAAAAGGAGCCCCTACAGCAAATTGCTGAACAATTAAAGAGCCAGTATCATAAGGACCCAACAGATCAAGAAATTCTTAAGGAGTACATTCATCAAATGAAAACTGTCATTATCCAGCATGCAGAAAAAATAAAAGGTCACTCAGATAATGAATCTATGACCTCTGTTGATAGTGAAAATCAATTTCATATGCTGAGTGGAGAATCCCAGCCAATTGATGAAGAACTCCCGACAATTCCTATTGAAGATCTTTTCACAGAAATGGAAGCTACTCTATTCAAAGATTCCTAAAACAAGAATAAGGACAAAATGCCTTAATCAATACAGCCCATAATTGAAGGTGGAGGGCCCTTCCATTCACGAGAACGCAGAAGATGCGTAAACCGAATATTCTTTAATAAAGTTTTAAAATTATTGTACTGTTGTCGGCCATTATATCAGGCCTCAATGATCTTGTATAGAATAGATTTCATAAATATTTGAAATCCGAGCTTATAAATATATAGGCTTGCTAACAGTTCTAGGCAGACCTGAAAAAACCCAACTCTATTGTATTCTCTGAACCCATCTTGTAAAAATCCTTCTGCTGAAATAAAAGTCTGCTTATACATTGTAAGTGTTCATATTTACTCTCTTGTATTTATTTCTTATACATTAAATATCTGTTCTGCCTTAATGCAAGGCTAAATTATTAAAGTGTTGAATTCATCATGACTTGAGATTATGACTAAAAAAAAAAGTCTGGAAAAATATTTTTTGTTCATAATCTTATAAGGTCATAATCTCAGTGTTTGGCCTAAGTATGGACCTAGCCATTAGTCGCGTTTTAGCCCGTTTCAGGCCAAGGAATGGCATTTTAGGGCATTATACTCGTTGACTAGGCTAACTGTCTTACTTAGTCTTACAGTGTTTGATTATGTAAATGAACCTTTATTATGGACTCTAATTATTTTCCAGATTACAAATTAAATATTTAATAATTGTTTTTTATTTAATTATTGTTTTATTAATTTCGATCCAGGCCGTGTTTTCGGCCATCACTATGGCATATATATATATATATATATATATATATATATATATATATATATATATATATATATATATATATATATATATATATATATATATATATATATATATATGTATATATATATATATATATATATATATATATATATATATATATATATATATATATATATATATATAAATATATATATATATATATATATATATATATATATATATATATATATATATATATATATATATATATATATATATATATATATATATATATATATATATATATATATATATATATATATATATATATCAGTGTTGTAAAAGTCGGCCTAGGTGCTAGGCGGACGGGCTCCGCCTACGATTAGTGGTAGGCGGTCAGGCGGATTCAGTCAACAACGGTCAAAATCGGGTTTAGGCGAGCCTAGGCGGGTCTGGGCGGGTCTAGGCGGCAAAATTTTCAATTTTTCAAAATTACAAATTTCAAAATTTTCAAAAATTTTCAAATTTTCAAAATTTTCAAAAATTATCAAATTCTCAAAAAAAAATTAAAATTTTAGATTTTTAAAATTTAAAATTAGAAATTTTCAAAATTTCAGAATAATAATATATATTAAATATTTTATTATATTAATAATATATATTTTATTTTATTAGTAATTTCAATTTTTTATTATGTATACAAATTATGATAATCGGTGGCTAAGTTACGATTATTGATTATTAAAATTGTCAAAAATGTCATTAATTTGATGACTTACATATTTGAACACTTAGATTTGTCAAATTGTTATGCTTATTTATTCATTTGTAGGGATATAGGTAATATCTAAATTTTAAAAAATAAATTTTGTTACAATTAATACTCCCTGCATAGGCGCCCGACTAGTCCTCGCTTAGGCCGACTAGTCCTAGGCCCCAGTCGACCGCCCATCTACCGCCTAGCGACTTCTACAACCTTGATATATATATATATATATATATATATATATATATATATATATATATATATATATATATATATATATATATATATATATATATATATATATATATATATATATATATATATATATATATATATAATTTGAATGTTCATATGTGTAGGAAAATAATCCACCCCCAAATTTGTGTATGAGGCTTACGAGAGAGGAGACAAATTCAGAATATTATGCCTCATATGTGGGATATGTTATGTCATCTATGCCGCAGATTCCTTCACACGTTCGCGATGACTTTAGGCGACAAGATATGTCATTGTCGAGCACCTCTTGCTCAAGTGAAGGGCCGTTGGGCTCAGGTCGTCGCAAAGGAGACCCAGTTATACCGATGTTCATTAACAAACTTTTAAAGAAAGTTGAGAAAAATTTTACAAAAAGAATTGATAAACTTGTAGATACAATAAGAAAGCAAAAAGAGGTTGTGGAGGAAGCGGTCGTGGATGACGATTTTTTTGATCCCGTCAACCAAAATTGGGATGGAACGGTAAAATCAAATGTGTTTAATATTCTACCGCACGCACACACACACACAGACACACACACACACACACACACATATATATATATATATATATATATATATATATATATATATATATATATATATATATATATATATATAATGAAATTTATATGACAGGAATTTTATCATAATGAGACACCGAGACACGACAATGAAAAAATTATGAAAACCAGAATGATGGTGAAGACGTTGATGAGGTGACTGTGAGTGAAGTTCCGCCACCAATTTTCAAAGCTAGGCGAAGAAAGCCTTCCCAATACGTTAAGAGTCCTTTTACGCAGGTATTGTAGTTGTTTATGTTTTAGACAATATGTTTACGGTTTAATGTTGAATTTAATATACAATTTACTTTTGTAGATCAAACATTCAACAGTTAAACAGCGATGACGAAAGACGGTTCATGAAGAGCCTAGGACGGGCCTCATACTTGAGCCATATGTACCTTATGGTCAAGATTTTGCGTATGAGTATGTCGTTGCTGTTGAGAACATTTGTGATGAAATGCTGACATATCTGAAGTCCCGCCCATGAAGTCCATTATATAAGAAAACTACGAAGTGAATAAACAAGAGAAGACACCGAAGTCTAAAGACTCTGAAGTGCTATGCATAGAGGATCCGAAGACTTCACAGACTGTCATCTTGTCTTTTGTGTGCACGCGTATAGTACAATACGTGTTGCATGAATCTTCTATCCTATTGGCTACTACACTGATAGGATATTCTCTGTAAAAGTTGTACTATTGGTATCACTGATTCAGTATAAATATCAGTGATACCATACCGTGTCGAGTGTGAGACTACAAGTTTAGATTACGAGAATTGTATGTCTACAAAATAGAAAACCCAATTGTAAAACCAAAGTTCTAATCAAGCATTCGGCACATGTTATTCATATCACATTGTTCAATTAGCTTTGTTGCATTATCATTGTGTGATTGATTGTGTTATTGATTCCATATCTATATTAGTTCATCTATTCTCTTATTTCAACACCCAACAAGTGGTATCAGAGCAAGTCAGCTCAAAAACCTGTTGATAGAGTTCGAATTCGTTTGCTTCAGCTCTAAATCTGAATCGATTCTCAGATTTAGTCTTCCGCAACTGTTGCAAATCTCTACCACCCGTTTTTACTGAAAAGATCCAGTTGAAATACATCAAGATGATTGATTCCACAGCAACTTATGCCAATATACTTAACTATGCAAATCTCATCGGTTCTGCAACAAAGGCCCCTGTTCTAGTAACTTCTTACTATGATTATTGGGCTGGTCGAATGAAAGATTATCTTATTGGACTGGACAAAGACTTATGGAGGTCTGTGACTGAAGGTCCACACACTGACATTGCTGGTCGATTCGTTGTTCCTGATGGAGAAGAAGCTGTTGTTCTTAATGCTGCAGACATGAAGAAGCTTGAAAACGATGAGAGGGCCATGCGTGAACTGAGAAGTGGCTTGGGTCCTGATGTCAGTCACCACATTGCTGATGCGAAATCTGCAAAGGAGATGTGGGACAATCTTGAACTCCGCTTCGGAGGAGATAAAATCCTCCATACTAGCAAAGTTCAGGAAATCCTTGCAGACTTCGGGAACTTTAAGCAAGAAGAAAACGAGTCCTTAGAAACCTGTTATGAACGTTTAAGCAACATGATTTACACACTAGATAAGTATGGAGAGACAAGAAGCCAACAAGAAATAAACATCAAATTTCTCTACAGTCTTCGCAAGGAGTGGAGGCCAATCATGCTCATGGTCAAATCCTATGAGAATATTGAAAAATACAAGTTGGCAGCCCTATACAATTTATTAAAATCGCATGAACCCGATGTGGTAGGTCGAAGAAGTGAAATGGCTAGTTCTGGACCACTAGCTCTCGTGTCAAAAGAAGAGGAAGAATCAAGTGATGAAGACATTGCTGCCTATATGGTAGATGATAATGGAGATACTGTTGCTCTCTATGCTGCCAACAATCGTAGGTTCAAGAAACCCTTCTTCAAAAACAACTTAGGAAAGCCATTTATGAAAAACTTTAACAAATCAAACTTCAACTCCAAGCCCAAACATGAAATATTCACTCCAAAAGAAGAGAACTTAAAATTGTCAACCCCGAAGCCATCTGAAAAACCAGCATCGGAGTCATCCAAAGAAAAGTCCGAAGAGAAGAAGATCTCAGGTGATTCTGGTTATGATTGCAATTATTTTCATGGCAAAAATCATTTTGCAAAAGACTGCATGCTTCGGAAGCAAAACAAAAAGAAACCACAAGTGAAGGATGAAGCATATTACGCAAGAAAATTGGAGGAAGTTAGAGTAAGGACCAAAGACCTAGCCTTAATGGCTGCTGATGATCGTCAGGGATCATATCAAATTTGGTCTTCGGACTCAGAAGATGACGAAGTGAGAAAGCCATCTCATAGTGCTTTCATGGCCTATGATGTCGATAAGAGCTTTCTAAAAGACACTTCGGAGAAATTGAATGACGAGGAAATGATGAAGGTTGAAGCAACTGCGGGTCTTGGGTTTGTGACTTCGGAGGGACTAGAAATGACAGCTGATGATACTCTGAAGACGTGGTTTGAAGACTCTTCTGATGATGATGAGGAAGTGTGCTTGATGGCAAATGACACCCGTCTGACAATCCCTGAACAGGTATCAAAACTTCATTCATCTTTTAAAATTCCTATTTCTCATTCTGCTCCAATTATAAATGAAATAACTCGTGATTGCTCTGTTATGCATAAATTACTCATTGATGCTAAAAATAGGGAAGTACTCACTGAGCAGGAGCTTCTAAGCTTGAGGGGGAGAGTAGAAAGTCTGAAGCTGGCATTAGAAAAATCCAATCTTAGAATCTCCTTGTTAGAAGAAAATAGATAAAAATTCCTAAACAATCATGATGTAATCTTAAAACAGCGAAACATATTTTGTGAAACTACCAAACGATTATATGCGCATATTACTAGAATTTATCATTCAGCTGATGTTTGCAATGTCCAACATAGACAACTATTACCCTTCATTGAGTTCAAATTAAAGGAAGTCGATAGTATATCTTATGAATGCGAATTTATAGTATCAGGTTCCGAAGTTACAAATCCATCTTATAAACATGGACTGATATCTGTAGAAAAACATCTAACTACTAATAAATTGTTGAAAATATTGCCTCAAGAAATTCCCATCCTGAAAAAGGCTGTACCTCAAATTGAAACAAAGGAAAATGAACTTGTCAATAACATTTCTGAAAAGGATTCTGAAAGTGATTCGGACATGGAGGAGATTGATTGTTCCTCTTTGATATTGTTAAAGTCATCATCTATATCCGAATCGACCTCCGAAGACATTTCACAAATGTCTTCGGCGGACAAAGGAGAAACAAAAATGGATTGTGAATCAAAAATTTTTGAAACCAAAGAAACTTCAAATTTTAAACTTCAAATCACAGATGAATCCAACTCTTACGATCAATATCTCAAGGATGATTCAAAAAGGCTAGTCAAAGTGGCATGTATCTATCCTAAGGTTTCTTACTTCAAAAACACAATTTTTGTAAAACCCGGTGGATTACCCTTAATTGATAATGAATTGCAAAAACTTCTTGAAAAGGATAACTCCACAGTTACAAATGAAGGGTTTTTCTCATCATCCAAAATGGTCAAGAATGAAATAAATGAGAAAATGGAAGTAAAAAATAAATATAAGGAAACAAGAATTATACGGTCACAACGTGTATAATCGTCTTTGTTTTGAAAAAGAGAAAATACTCAAAAACATGTCACACTTACTAAATCTCAAAAATGATGATCACATTTACATTAATCAAAACTACAAACAAATTCAAGTTGTGGAAAAACCAAAGTTCCGAAGATGGATGTATTGGAATTAATGGAATCTTGTGAATGTGTACCTTTTTCACACAATCCTGAAAATGAAGTTTCAAAATCAAAAGTTTTAACCAACAAAACTTTGACACAAAAACCCCAAATTTTGAAAAGACCACAAGTTCTACAAAAACCAAAATTAGCAGTGGTGATTTCAAAACCAACTCAAAACCCCACTGTTGAAAATTCGAAAACCAAGCAAACCCTAAATCTTGTGAAAAGAAAAACTCCTTTTAGAGATTTGAAACAAAATGAAGCAATTGCTTCCACTTCTGGTACAAAACGTGTTTGTTCAAAAATCTCAGAAGTTAAAAGTCGAAATGAAAAACCAACTTTTACACCTACGAAACCTAACTTTCCAAATCCAAAATTTCAAAAACCGACGAAGAAAACATTTTCAAAAGGAAACAATCTGATAGATACATTCCACAAATGGCTGGACAACAATTTGGATATGTTCAAGGATAAGGATCTCTCATTAAATGACTTTAAAATGGCATACGAAGAGTATCTTTGTACCTCTACGTTGTGCAGCTCAATTTCAACGAAGTCAAAAACGGAAAAACCAAAACAAAATTGGAAAAGAAATGACTTGAAAGAAAACTTAACTGCAAAAACAAAAACTTCAAAATCTTCAAAATCCTCAAAATCAAAATATTCTATTCAAAAATGGGTTCCGAAGTCTGCCATTTTGTCAGTCACTTCGGACTCATCATTTTTAACTACAAACTCTTCGGAATCCCGCTCAAACACTTCGGAATCATGCTCATCACATGAGGCTTCGGAAAATTTGATTAAGTTAAATGCAAATGAAATTTCTGAAGAGGCCGTAGAAAAATGGATTCAAGAATCCTTTGCTTACCCTGAGGACCCAAGATTGATTGGGTACCAACTCCTTCTTGATTGATTGCAGGTTATGTCTAATGAGCGGTATGATTCAAAATGGTACATGGATAGTGGCTGCTCAAGACATATGACAGGAAGAAAGGAATATCTCAGGGATTACAGAAATTTGGATGATGCCGGAAATGTACGCTTTGGTAATAATGAAACATGTCCAATTCGGGGATATGGAAAAATAACAAATGGCCAATTCACTATCAGTCGAGTGGCATTTGTTGAAGGATTAAAACATAATCTTGTCAGTATATCTCAATTGGTGGTTGGAACGGGAAACGTTGTTACTTTCAACAACCAAGGGAGTGTAATCACCAAAGAAGCAACAAACGAAGTATTACTGAAATCGGAAAGGAAGGGATCTATGTTTCCCTTAAATCTAAAGCCAGTGACCGGTGGGCAATCTCTATGTCTTCTCTCCAAAGCCAACTCCGATGTCAGCTGGTTATGGCACCGAAGACTCGCCCATCTGAACTTCAAAGATCTGAATAAATTGGTGGCTATGGATTTGGTTCGAGGAATGCCGGCTCTCAAATTCGACAATGATTCTCTTTGCTCTGCTTGTTAACATGGTAAACAGACAAAACAAAGGCATCCTACTGTGATTAACCCAAAAATCACTAAACCTCTTTCTTTTCTCTACATGGATTTGTGTGGACCATCTGCAGTAGAATCAATGGGAAAGAAGAAGTACATTCTTGTTATTGTTGATGACTATTCAAGGTTTACTTGGGTGTTGTTCCTACGAAACAAATCCGATACAGCTGAAGAAATCATCAACTTTATAAAGAAAATGGAATTGATGCTCAACAAGAAAGTCCGAAGTATGCACAGTGACAACGGTTCGGAGTTCAAAAATCAGACCTTGGACGGATTCTTGAAGACAAAGGGAATTAGTCACAACTTCTCTGTACCCTATACTCCTCAACAAAATGGGGTCGTGGAAAGAAGAAATCGCTCCTTGTGTGAAGCAGCCAGAACAATGCTAAACTTTGCAAACTTGCCCATGTACTTCTGGGCTGAAGCTATCTCTACTGCATGCTTTACTCAAAACAGATCCTACATTCATAAAAGATTTCATATTACACCTTACGAAGTACTCAACCGAAGAAAGCCAAATGTCAAATTTCTTCACATCTTTGGTTGTAGGTGTTTTATCTTAAACATGAAGGATCACTTCACCAACTTCGATGACAAATCAGAAGAAGGCATCTTCCTTGGTTACTCTCAAGACTCAAAAGTCTACAGAGTCATGAACAAGAGAACTCGCAAAATCGAAGAAACCTTTAATCTAAGGTTTGATGACTACTACATCAAGAAGTCTCTGCATCCATTTCCTATGTCTTTAGTCTTTCCAAAGCCTGCTGTAGATGCTGTTCCAATCACAACATTCGACACAGACTTCTCACTTTTATTTGATCAACCTGTGAGAGCTGTGGACTCCGAAGCTAGAGCACCAGATAACCATGAGTCCGAACTCTCCAAGCTCACAGATGGACCTGATGACTCCTCTACAAGCAGCATATAAAGACCATCTTCTTTTGAGGGGGAGCCATCTAACCAAAGTATGGGAAATGCAAGTGTCGAAAGGGAGCCATCAAACCGATGTGCTGGCACTCCAAGTACTGATGGGGAATCAAACAACAATCCAGGAGGAACCAACACACTTATCTCTACTCCCCAGTCAATCTCAAATATCATATCCAGGTATCCAACAATCCAGGGGGAGCCAGAGACTGCCACTCTGAATTCAGTCACAACAATCGCTTCGGATAAACCTACAACTTCCTCAACACCAACAAATGTCCAGGGGGAGCACATATCAAACTCTACCTCACAAATACACACACCACAAACCAACACAAATTCGAATAATCACTTGCTAATGGGTGATTTTCCTTCCACTTCGGGATATCCCTCAGACATTGAGGACATCGATGCTGAAGGACCTCCTGATTTTGATCCAAACTATCCTCCTTTGGACAAATGGACGAGAAATCATCCTCCATCACTTGTCATCGGTGATGTTCGAGATAAAGTACTGACTCGTGCACAACTACACCAAAGGCAATTAGATCTTAACAAAACTTCTGAGTTGTGCATGTTCAATGTCTTTATCTCTAAGGTAGAACCTAAGAACGTCAAAGATGCATTTGATCACTCAGACTGGATTGAAGCAATGCAGTTGGAATTAGAAGAATTTGAAAGAAACAAAGTCTGGAGGCTAATTCCAAAACCTGCAAATGCCTCAATTGTCGGTCTCAAATGGGTGTACCGTAACAAACTAGACACCGAAGGGAATGTAGTTCGGCACAAGGCTAGGTTGGTTGTCAAGGGTTACTGTCAACAGGAGGGGATCGATTATGAAGAAACTTTTGCTCCTGTTGCCAGACTCGAATCAGTTCGGATATTTTTAGCTTATGCTGCACACAAAAATTTTGATGTCTATCAAATGGATGTTAAATGTGCTTTTCTGAATGGTGATCTCGAGGAAACCGTTTTTGTTGAACAACCGCCTGGCTTTGAAAGTAAAACTCATCCAAATTATTGCTATGTGCTAGACAAAGCAGTCTATGGTTTAAAACAAGCTCCAAGAGCTTGGTATGAGACCCTGACTAAATTTTTAAAAGAATCAAACTTTAAACAGGGATCAGTGGACCCAACACTTTTTAGAAAGAAAGTTGGATCTCACTTGATGTTAGTCCAAATTTATGTGGATGACATAATCTTTGGATCTACTGACCCCAATTTGTCAAAAGACTTTGAAAAACTGATAAAAAGCAAATTTCAAATGAGTATGATGGGAAAAATAAATTTCTTTCTGGGTTTACAAATCAAACAATCTAAGGAGGGGATATTCATCAATCAACAAAAGTATACGAAGAGTTTGCTCGAACGCTTCGGAATGACTAACTGCTCCAAAGCAAAAGTTCCTTTGCCTGCAGGTACAAGGTTAAATCTATCATTGGACAAACCAAAGACAGACATACAGCAATACCGAAGTATGATTGGATCATTGCTCTACCTTACAGCTAGTCGGCCTGACATCATGTTTGCAGTTTGCAATTGTGCAAGATATCAGGCTGACCCAAGGGAACCTCACTTGGCTGCTGTTAAGACAATATTCTGATATCTTCATGGAACTACTGCTTATGGTCTGTGGTATCCAGCAAACTCTGGTTTTTACATACAAGCATACTCAGACTCCGATCTTGGTGGATGCTCTATTGATCGCAAGAGCACTTCTGGGGGTTGTCAATTCTTAGATGGAAAACTTATCAGCTGGCAATCCAAGAAACAAACTTATGTCTCTATCTCCACCGCAGAGGCTGAATATGTAGCAGCTGCAGCGTGCACTTCGCAGATCATTTGGATTCAAAGTCAATTGAAAGACTATGCCATTAATATGAGAAAAATTCCCTTGTTCTGTGACTCTCAAAGTGCAATTCGTATATGCCACAATCCAGTTCAACATTCCAAGACGAAGCATATAGCTCTTCGCTACCACTTCATCAAAAGTCATGTTGAGGAGGGGAATATTGAGGTGCACTTTGTTCACACTACAGAAAAATTGGCAGATATCTTCACAAAGGCTCTAAATGAAGAAGCATTCACAAGAATCGTTCGTGGACTTGGAATGATAGATGGATCAACTCTTCAATAAATTCCAGATTTGCTCACTCTTACTCTGTTCTGAAAATTTGAAAATAATAAACTCCGCAGACCCCCGAAGTCAATTTTGACTTCGGAGCTCATCGGAGAAAAATTAGCAAAAATTCCGCAGACTCCCGAAGTCAATTTTGGCTTCGGAGCGCATCAGAGAACCTGCTACTTTGAAAATTTACAAAAATTAAAAAACTCCGCAAACCCCCGAAGTCAATTTTGGCTTCGGAGCTCATCGGAGAACTTGCAAAAACATTTGTTGCTTCACAGCAGTATTCCGAAGTAAAATATCACTTCGGAAGTCTGTGAAACAAACTTTTCTTCACAATAAAATCTCAAAATTTGAAAATCACTTAAACATTGGTTGACTCTATGTTTCAATTGTTGTTTAAGTCAAAGGAAATTCAAAAACAAGAAAATTCATTCCAAACGAAAAGAAAATTCTGATGCATAATGACAAAGTCTAAGTTTTCTCTCATAAATTAACCAAGTAAAGGACAAAACTTTGATTTTAGATTCTGAAAACCATACCTTATTGCACTAAAAGGTATTTGGGAATCGACTTGAAACATTGGTAAGAAAACAGACTTCGAAGTGAGGTCAAGGCTATTTTACAATTTGAAGCCTTATTTGATTCTAATAACCTTAACATAATGTCTATTTCTAACCACCCTTCGAAACTTGACTTGCTTCAACCTCAAACCAATCTTGTAGCCTCAAAACTACACAGAATAATTCAAGTGCTCCGAAGTTTTCCTCAAAAATAGAACCAACATTGTTTGATAAGTAAATTTACATCCCTTTTCATTAAATGGTACAAAATTGAACTATATGAAGATTTTCACTCACAATGATTGTTTAATACAAAAACAAAAGCACCAAAGAAAGAAACCAAATGGTGATGTTCTATATCTTCGGATAAGGAAATTCATAATAGAAAACAAAAGCAAAAATCAAAATAGAAAACAAGAAAGAAAAATAGAAAACAATTGTCAAAAGAAACAAAGACAAACAAAAATCAAAAGATAACCAAGGGAATGCAAAAGAAAAATCAGCATTCAAAGGCTTATTCTTCTGCTTTAAATAACGGTACAAGGAGCTCCTATAACATAGTCGAGTACCTTGTAGAAGAATATGAACATTTCAAGTAGTCTGTCTTAAATGATAAAGTAGGAGTGGTGTACGAAGCTCAAAGGCTTTTCATCAGAGCTTAGTATCCAAACACTTCAACTGATGAAAGGGAATAAAATTTTCAAATGAATCTTCAAAACAATTCAATCTAACTTTCAGAAACACTTCTGATGCTCAATTCATGAATGAAAACTTCGTTAAATTTCAAATGCAAAGGATGTTATCTTTATTATATTTGAAAATTTTGAAGCACATAAGCACAACTCAAAACATATTTCCTAATGCGAAATCAAGTTAGTAATGGGGTAATTAGACTTATACATTGACGACTGATATTGAATCAAACAAACTTCAAAATGAAAAGTGGACTTCCAACATGATTCGAATGATTCTGAACATTAACTCATTAAATCATCTTTTCATAATATTCATGGAAGTTAAGGTTAAACGACATGTTGCATCAGTCAAAAGTAAAATAAAAAACTCATAGAAAAACAAAGAGAAAAACATATAGACTTCGGTACATTGATGAACACTTTTCAATCACATGTCAATCACCGAAGTGAAAGAACACTCTTCGGAGTTAAACATAACTTTATGCTCCGAAGCGTATTCTCAACGGTCATAATTTTTCATAACTGCGAAGTCAATTAAATGTTCAAATGATTTCCACATTTATGATAAATCACAGAGACAAACATTCCATGAATTATAACCATTTGCTTACAGCTATCAATGAGAATTAAATGGAAAACATTAACCATAATGACTTCTCAAAAGGTAACAGTTCAAATTTTGAATTATAGCAACTGACAGCCGTATATTTCTCCTTTTTGCAGAGATAGTGGGACAAGCAAGTGCTGAGGTGTCCACTTTCTACCGGACAATTTCAATCGTGCATTAAACGGCCTAGGGACCACGAACGCCATATAAACTTCTCACCTCTTCCATTGCACTCTTTACGCAAACACAACTCTCATTTCTCTCTGCAAACTTACTCTCAAAGAAATCCACAAACTCTTCGTCTTCTTCATCTTCCTCATCTAACCATCAATGGCGGCTGAAGCATCATCGCAAACCGCTGAAGCCATGTCTGTTCCAAATCTCAAGAGTCAATCATCAAACCTGGTGCTACGAAACGATCTATCTCTTTACCCTAAACCAATCGATGCATTGGTGGAATGCATGAAAAGGCCTGTACTAGGTTACGCCTTAACATGTACTCCTTCCGTCCCTGCAACTCTGGTTCACAGGGCTTACTACACATCCAATGCCCTGTTTGACTCCAACAACCAGGTCAAATCTGTATTCTATGAGGCTGTTGATGCCAAGGGCAAAACAAAGAAAGTACAATTAACCAAGGAAAAGTTTGCAGAAGCTCTTCGACTTCCAATCTATAACTCAAAGGAAATGGTGGTCCCATCTGCTGACCAACTGGTCAATATGTTCAACGAAATGGGGTATGAACCCCCACTTGAAAGAATTAGCACCTTCAAGAAAAACCAACTCCCTGACCTCTGGAGATACTTCTTCAGTATCTTCCTGAGATGTCTTTCTGGTAGAACCTCAGGCCTTGATTCTGCAAGTGTTACATTTCAAGGTCTCCTCTACGGAATTTACTACGATGTCAAGGTGGACTTCGCAACAATTCTGTGGACCGATTTCTGTTCCCACATCAATCACAGTATGAAGGGGACAGAAATTGCAAATGCAAGATTCTGGGCAATCGTCGTTCATGCCCACTACCAGCAGATAGGGTGTGTCCCTGATCCCTCTCTTGGAGAAATGAAGTTCACTCCTATTGCGATTCCTATACTAGACGACAAACCCGCTGACTTCTGTGCTCAAATTCCAAATGTCATGCTCTCCAAAGTTCCCCTGGAATGCAATGAGGTAAACTCCTATCGCAACACCTTAATAATTCCTTACCCAACTCGCGATATGAGTCAGGTTGCACCTGTAAGAGAGCTTCCAAAAGGAAAAGGGAAGAGGAAAATGGCTGGTGGACCCAGTGGTCCTAAGAAATAAGAGAAGAAAAGAAAGACTTCGGTGAAAACAACACCGAAGAGGAAACAGCCAAATAGGCAAAGGAAAATCATGGTTGTGGATGAGTCTTCGGACTCAGAAAGGACTCCATCCACAGTCCATGAAGAAGAACTGTTTGCTGATCAACCTCCTTCACCTACATCAACAACCAGACCAACCTCTCCATTGAAAACTACCATTCCTCCATCTCCACTTAAAACAACCAGACCACCCACACCTACACAAACTATACCTCCTCCTCCACCACCTCCAACAACAGCTCAACAAACTACCACCATTCACACTACTACATAGGAAATACCACCACCACCACCAACAACTGCTCCTCCAACCTCCGAAGTACCTATCTCTGGTATTGATTTTTCATTACCTGAGTTTGACTTAACCACATCACCCTCAAGACAAGACCCCACTTCGGCTACCTTCTTTGAAGCCTTTCATATGGCTCCTTTGAACGTTGAAGGAGTGTCGGATGAAGATTTGCCAGATGAAGGATTTGTACTAATGAAACAGTACAAAGTCCTCAACTCCAAGCTTGACACTCTCATTCAAGCTCAAACTGGCTTTGATCCCACCAAACCCACCTTGGGAGACATCACCGAAGAGATTGAATCTCTGGAGTTCTCCTTATCCAAAGAATTCAAAGATTCCATACAAAAGCTTGAACAAAAGCTCATGGATGAACAAAATAAGATCCAATCTTCCTTCGAAAAGAAGTTGGAATCCGCTGTCACCTCCATCAACAATAAAGTTGATGCCCTTGCTGAGAAGACTGATAAAACAAACTCCGAAGTCATGAAAGCCTTGCAAGGACTTCGGAGTGAATCCCAGCAAAGTACCAAGCTTGAAAAATAGCTTGATGAGGCTAGAGCAAAAATCGAAGAGCTCACAGCCGCCCAAACCTCTTCGGATATCACTAAGTTTATAGAGGAACTGCAACGAACGAATGCAGCTCTCACACAAGACTTGATTGCAAAGTTGAGAGTTGCACTTTAACCTCTGATAAACTTTTCTGATAGGTTGTCTAGGCCACAGGGCAGGCCTAGACAGATCCCTGCAGCCACAGCAGGTCCTTCAACCTTCACCATTACAACCACTACCATGGGTGCTAGTGGATCGGCTGGAGCTGGAAGCTCAACAGACCGATCGCTAGAAAACATAATTGCTCCACACATGGAGGAAATATACAAGGCCAGACGAGCAGATTACAATTTGATGATCAAAATAAACGAATTTGCTCGAGATAATGGTGACTGGACTGTTGAGGCAATCAAGCAATTTGGATTCCAAAATCCAAATGTACTTAACAGACTTCCTCTTCGGAGTTTTGCAATATTGACTCCGAAGACACCCAGCTTGACATTCCCTTCAATCCGAAGACTTTCTCTTTCCTTCAATTCGTCTCTTCGGTACCCGAGGATCAGAAAGCAAGTTTTTGGGCCAACAAAATAAATTTTCATGCCAAATACATTCAACGGCAGAGTTATGTTTGGAGCTTGAACAAGATAAAGAAAATTCTTTCAATTAAAGAAGCTGAAGTCTATTTGGGCTTCAGAAATTATGAATTTCTTGTTCTTAGGGGGGCAGATGAAGTTGAATCTAGGTTCTCAATTGCAGACTTCCCAATCATGAATCCTATGGACTTCATCCAGATTCTTGATCTTTTGCGAAGCGGCGAGGCTGCTCATGCTGCAATGTCTGCCCTTGCCATCAAAAACCACATACTGGGCTTTCTTAACAATTATCTTCTCCGGTTTGCAAAACAAGACCTGGAGCTATGTTCCTACTACATACAACCTTTGAACACTCCTCCTGTTGTAGTTCGGAACATAGCCAGATTCAAGAATGGAGAGATCTTAGACGAACCATATGGCGTAGTTTTCAAAGGACTTCGAAATGAAACCGAAGTCACAATCAAGTTCTTTGAAATAGACTACATAGGCCTCCATCCCTCCTCCTTTATCTCAGGGATGATTTCTCATGTGAATGCCTGTCATGCAAATTCCACCGAGAAAAAGAAGAAGTTCATAGATCATATGAACTGGTATCTTGCAGTAAGAAAAACCTTGAAGAGGGCATACAAGAGAAACTTTCGTGTATAGGCTTCGGATGCACTTCACACAAAGGGGGAGATTGTTGAGAACATTTGTGATGAAATGCTGACATATCCGAAGTCCCTCCCATGAAGTCCATTATATAAGAAAACCCCAAAGTGAATAAACAAGAGAAGACACCGAAGTCTAAAGACTCCGAAGTGCTATGCATAGAGGATCCGAAGACTTCACAGACTGTAATCTTGTCTTTTGTGTGCACACGTATAGTACAATACGTGTTGCATGAATCTTCTATCATATTGGCTAGTACACTGATAAGATATTCTCTGTAAAAGTTGTACTATTGGTATCACTGATTCAGTATAAATATCAGTGATACCATACGGTGTCGAGTGTGAGACTACAAGTTTAGATTACCAGAATTGTATGTCTACAAAATAGAAAACCCAATTGTAAAACCAAAGTTCTAATCAAGCATTCGGCACATGTTATTCATATCACATTGTTCAATTAGCTTTGTTGCATTATCATTGTGTGATTGATTGTGTTATTGATTCCATATCTATATTAGTTCATCTATTCTCTTATTTCAACACCCAACAGTTGCAAGTCTGAAACTGTTGAGTAAACATAGACTGTTTAGCGTACCATTTAAAATGGGATTTTGGCGAGAACTAATGGGTCAAGGCAAAAGTGGATGGTTGCAATACATGGTTAGTACTAACTTAAACTATAAATTTAGTATTTGTTAGTTTATTAATGTTATTAATTTGAGAAATTTTGTTTTATCTTGCAGCATGTTACTCTTTGGATCCAACTATTGTTGGAGAAGTGGGTTGAAGGAGGCAACTGGTGTCTTATGCCTTCAAATTTCTTCCCTAATGCTAAACCTCGAATTTGGAGTAAAGTGGCATCTGGTGAAGGTGGTGAAACCCATATGAGCCCGGCTTGGTGGATAGTGGATCGGGTACTATATATATATATATATATATATATATATATATATATATATATATATATATATATATATATATATATATATATATATATATATATATATATATATATATATATATATATATATATATAAGTTTAAGGTCGTTAATATTAATCGATTTTATTTCAGGTATTTTTTCATGTAAACGTTAAAAATCAACATTGGATGTTAGGAGAATTACGTTTGGACACCATGAAAATCTACCTTTACGATAGCTTCCTACAAGGTCAATACTACAATCGCCTGGTAGAACAAGGGTACATCCAGAAATTCAAAACGGAGGTTTTTGCCCTTTTGGATTCAATAAACTATTGGAATAATCGAGACATCCCTCGAATAGACTTTGATTTGGAGTTCATCATGGAAGCATGGGTGCCTCAACTGTCTGGGTCATTAGGAGATTTTGCTGTTTGGTCTTGTTTATTGTTAGAGTATGCTATATCTGGGGTTCGGGTTCCTGTACATGGGGACGCAGATTATATGCCCACAGATTACGCAGCTAGGGTGTTTCGTGAACGTATGGGTCATATTTTTTTGGGGTTCCCATTCAAGTTATTATTAGACGGTGTATGTGAAAATAATTTGTAGAGGATTTATTTCAATGTTATAATTTTTAGTATTTATGTCGTTATAAGATTCTAAAAACTTGCATCTACAAAACGTTTTAGATAAAATCTTCATTACACATAAAATACGACCATACCATAAACATAAAAACTAAAAATACATATAAAATACGACCATACCATAAACATAAACAAATGTTTTACGGAAGAATTTGAGATAGGTGCAAGCGGGCAGTGTCTTTGTGACATTCAAACAGACTGGTGTACTGTTCAATGAGACAAACTGCATTACGAAGTATTTCACTTCGGTCTTGAAAAGTAGATTGCGTCCCAGATAATTGATTGATTGTAGATATTGTTGAGATAAAACGTTGAATATCTACAGGCATTTGGATCACAAGTATTTGCAAATTATAATGCGCTACCTTTATACGCTCATCTGGTATCATACGTGTTATTTGGAAATCAAATTCCTCCAATTGTTCTTGGACATGGCGAAAAGCCCTGGTCATCAATAAAATGTGAGTGTCAACCAATCTATTTATACGTTCGTCAAGATCTGTCAACTCATTATGTAAGACATTATCAACGGTTGTATCCTGATATAAAAATAGAAAATCAGTTCAGTGAAAACCATTTTCACATGTTAAAAGATTTAAAGAATTGAACAAAGTAAAAGAATTATGATAGCTTACAACTCTGCTTGAGGAACCCCTTTGGTGATCCATTGATCAATATGAGTAACTGAATGAATGAAATCGGTTTGAAGTTAGTGTATATAAAGGGTAGTACATTGTATGACATGATGAGTTGTCGTTTCAACTATTCCATCTTGCCAGTTTCTTTTAGATAGGGTTGTCACTATTAATGATAACTCAATACTGTACATAGAGTAGTGTGTTGCATTAAAGCTTGAGTTGTCGTTTCAACTGTTTAATATTGCCAGTAATTTATGCAGTCATGTGATAGATGACTATTAATAATTATATAGTTATAATAATTACGTCAAAGGAAGTAAAAGTTGTCATTCAATAGATTATAAATCAAAGATGATTCCATGAAACTGGTATTACAACCTAAAAATAACGTAATTTTAAACATAATTAAACCCCCATTTAGCTCAAATCCATGTTAGGATAAACAGCTTCACTCTGTGACATGCTACTAGAGTCACCTCTTATGCTCGTTTTCCCTTTATTGTCTGAAACACGACGTTTGCTTGATCCTTCTGGTTTACGGGTTGGAACTAACGCAAGACATGTAGTTCTTGTGTGACCCCTTTGATGGCAACGAGAACATTATTTTATTATTGGACCCTTACCTTGTGACGGAATACGATCCATATTTCTTGGTCTACCAGGTAGACGTCTGTCCATCACTGGGGGTCTCACAAAAATCAAATCGTCTGGTGTCTCCCAATCACAAGTGGTGGGTAGAGGGTTGATAATTGACTTGTACGTCTTTCTATAAAACACAACCTGATATGCATTGTGCACCCATCCAGTACAATCTCCATGGTTTAAGCTGTTTAAAACTCTTATTAGATGGCCACAAGGTATGCCAGAGAGTTGCCACTTTTGACATGAACATGTTGACTCTGCAAAATCGACAATCCTATCCCTAAGGAAGTCTACAACCTGGAATCTTGAATTTGAAATTGGATGAACCAGCCAGTTGCTGCTTTTAGTCATTCTTTTACGAATCTTTGCTTTCGCCCATGGAGTAAGTGTTGTTTTTATATCATCTAAATAAATATTTCAAGTTAGTCGGTCAATATTTTGGATACAAAGTAAATACTACAACGTTATTACTGTATCATGAACGATGTAACTCTTACCTCCACGATTGCGGCGTTCAAAATACCATTGCTGCATTGTTGTTCGAAAAAAGTCAATGAGCATCAGCACTGGCATCTTTCTGGCGTATCGGGATAGTGCGTTTATGGACTCCGCGCTGTTGGATGTCATAAGATTATACCGCATGCCTTCAAATCTAGACCGTGCCTATTTTTCTGGACCTGCCCTGTCCAAGTATGCATACAATTCAGAATTATAATTGTTAATCCTTTGCATCCAATCATTAAATTCTTCGATTGTATATGCTTTACAGGCCCCCCAAAAGAATGACTTGATTATTTTCTTGGATCCAAACTTGGTCACTACATTAGAATATAAATGATGACCATAAATTCCATGATGTGAGGTCGGGAAAATGTTTTCAATGGATGCGGCTATTGCCGCATGCCTATCATATATGAAACTATGAGATCCCATGTCGCCAACACAATCGTGCAGTTTTTCCATGAACCAAGACCATGTTTCCGTGCACTCGCTCTTGCATATTGTATATGCTACCGGTAATATTTGATTGTTACCATCCATCGCAACTGCCAATAACATAGTGCCCTTGAAGTCGCCCTTTAGGTGGGCAGCGTCTACCACCAATGTAGATCTACACCAATTGCGGAAAGCATTTAACTACAAAAAAGTATATTGTGTTAATTATACGGTTACATTTGTATAATGGTTGTGCAATTGATTAGTTAAAACAATACTTACAGCGCAGCCTAATGAAATATATATAAATTGAAATCGATCGTCAGCATCTTTTCTGATTGATGTTACAGTTCCAGGATTATGCTTTTCCAAGTTGTAGCAATACACAGGGAGTCTTGTGAACGATTCCGTTGGGTCACCCCTTAACAAATACAATGCATATTGTTTCGCCGTCCATGCTTGTTTGTAACTAATATCAATTCTGTACTTTGAATTGATATCACGAATTATGTCGTTGACACGATATACCCTACTTTGGTTGGCAGCCATAACCTCAGACAACAGATGACCCAATACTTTCTTGTTTGCTTGGCGATGGTTTGGGTTGAGTTGTGAAGACGAGCACGTGTGTTCATCAACAATCTTAGTGCAATGGAATGAGCCGTCACCGCCTTTTTCTGTTGTGGCTGTAAAATACCAACTATAGTTATCTTGACAACAAATAGCCTCATACCTTGTTTTTGTTGATCTTCTAACTTTGTATTGAAAGCCTTCGGTCATACTTTTAACACCAAGTGCAAGTTTCATAGCGTCTTTGTCTTTGTAGGCTTGGAAAACTCTAATCTTTTATGATGGGTGGTGGCTGTAAGATGAGGTTTTTATCTTTGATGGTACAGGACATGGCGGCGGCTGTGGCATACTTTACAACAATGTGCTTCTTAACTGATTGTGTTGAGCATCATCCGACACTCCTTCGTAGTCTTTTTGATCAGCCATCACTCCTTCGTCACGATCACTTCCTTCCAGGTCCGATAAACGTAAATCACCATCCACGGGATCCCCATTTGGTGCTAGATTACCATCATTTAGAAGAACACAAACTTCATCGTAGTCTTTTTGATTAGCCGTCACTGCATTACTCATCATATCTTGTTTGCCAAAATCATCTGCACAAGTACCAATGTCGTCCTCTCCTACGTACTTGAAATTTTCAGGTTCCACATAGTGGATTGCTGTTTCGAAGACGGTTTCTGGAACATTGTTGGTGGTCATAATATTACATGGAACATTGTTGCTCCCAAATCCGCTGGACTTCTTTTCATGTGATATTTTGCACAGGTCGTTACTTCGATTCTCGTCATCATCTGTAACAACGTAAATAGGAACGATGGTGTTCACAGCTTCGATAACTTCTATCAAATGCAATATATCATTGTCATCAACTATCTCCATAACATAGTTATATTCTGGATGTTGAATTGATAATCTAACACTCGATTGAGCATCGAAACCGGCCTTTGATTTTTCCAATAAAGCAAAATCATGAAAATTTATATTAGAACTAAATTTCACTCCGTAATTCTTATAGTTTGGGCTAACCTATTTAGGTTGCCCATCAAATGTGGACCAATTCCCACCGGTGCACACTAGAACAAAATATTTTTTCTAGGATGAACTCATTGTGTAATGTAGTGTAGATTGTTTTCAGTGTATTCTGAGATGAACAAAATATTTTTTCTCGGATGAACTTATAGTATGTATGACAGCGAAGCTCGCAGTCAATGTTGTACGACTTCGCAGTCAATGTTGTACGACTTCGCAGTCAATGTTGTACGACTTCGCAGTCAATGATGTACGAATTCGCAGTCAACGTTGTACGACTTCGCAGTCAATGCTGTACGATTCCGCAGTCAATGTTGTACGACTTCGTAGTCAATGATGTACAAATTCGCAGTCAACGTTGTACGACTTCGCAGTCAATGCTGTACAACTTTGCAGTCAATGTTGTACGATTCCGCAGTCAATAATGTACAAATTCGCAGTCAATGATGTACGAATTCGCAGTCAACGTTGTACGAGTTCGCAGTCAACGTTGTACGAGTTCGCAGTCAATGCTGTACGATTCCGCAGTCAATGTTGTACGAGTTCGCAGTCAATCATGTACGAGTTCGCAGTCAACGTTGTACGACTTTGCAGTCAATGTTGTACGATTTCGCAGTCATTGTTGTACGATTCCGCAGTCAATGTTGTACGACTTCGCAGTCAATGTTCTATAGAGTTATATATACTGTTACAAGGTAGTTAGCATTTGTGGAGTTAAATTATGACTTCTTCTGAAGATGCTACTTGGCATTGTGACGATGAGGATTGTTACATTTGTTCAGATATTAACCCTTTTCCCGATGTCTGCCCAGGCCAGCCAGGATATTCTATGAATGATCTATTACGAAATAAAATGTCGGACTATATATTTGATGCGATGACACGTGCAGAAGACGAAAACAAAAGAGACCTGGAAAAAACAAGGATTCTAGATGACCGTATAGAACTCCTTTGTGAGAAATTGAAGGAAAAGAAATTTTGGGTTGAAGATACGTCTATGAAGATAAAAAATGCTAAACGTTGGATTGAGGAAACTGAACAAGAAGTTTCTAAGCTTGTGGAAGAAAAAAAATTGTATTGCGGATGTTAGTAGGATAAGGGGAGATTTTATCGACCGTGAAAAAACAATGTATCCGTTGCAATTCCCAAATTTGTGGCCTAGTAATTAATATTATGTATTATATTATTCCAATTAAAGCAAATCGCAGTCTATATACTAGACAGTTGATGTGACAATTAAGTAGATCTAGGTAGAGTGGTTTGTTTGTATCTGTATCTTTCCCACTTTTCATCTCTATATAAAGGTGTGCTCTTATGCTCTAATGCGTATGTTTATGTTGTATCTGAGTTTCTTCCATCAACAAAATATCAAATGGCAAGAACATGTGGTTGTTACAGTTATCCTACATTAATACATGTGTCGAATACAAGCAGAAACCCAGGAAGACAGTTCTATGCTTGTAGTAACAAGGTAATATTATAATATCGAACCCACGTATGTTTTATAATATGATCGTACTATATGATAACTTTTCCTGTAATATCATTAATATAGATGCTAAACTATGGGTTTAATGGGTGGGTCAATGAAGACAATGTTGTTGCCAGAATTCAAAGAGATACAGAACTAAGAAGGCTTCAACTTGAGAATCGAAATTTGAAGATCGTCCTAGTGCTCAGTTGGATGCTTTTTGTAGCCATACTAGTTTATAAGGTCTAATTACCATATAACTGAAAGGTTTTCTGCAACTATGAACTAAAAATCCTAAGTTCACATGCAACCTATATAGATCTAAGTTTTTCTTCTAGTTAAACATATAACATTTCCTAAAAGGCCCAAAAAGTATTAAACTAAAAGAAAGATCAAGAAAAACCAACCTTTAGTGAATCTTGGAAGCAAAGCAACAGAAACCTCTTGCCTCAAATGTAGTCACACCCTAGCTTGGAGTTGTTGGCCGAAAATACCTTCTTAGAGAGCTTCAAAATTGTGGCTTTAGGGTTAGGGTGAGCCTCCCTATTTATAGGCTCCAAATGGTGATCAGATAAACCTTAAAGATAAACCTTTTTGAATTCAAATTAAGATAAGCCTTTATCTTAATAATTCAAACCCTTTTATCCTCATTATCAAAATCGAAAATATATATGTTTCCATATATAATTTCGTTCACCACTCTCACTCACTCAACTGTCACTTACTCAACTATTGAATAATTACAGTTTTAGTCCCTGCACCTTAATTAATCAATTTAACTGCCAAATTAATTCCAATTAATTCCAGAAAAA
Organism: Cichorium intybus; assembly: GCA_023525715.1. Classification (NCBI taxonomy): domain Eukaryota; kingdom Viridiplantae; phylum Streptophyta; class Magnoliopsida; order Asterales; family Asteraceae; genus Cichorium; species Cichorium intybus. Next base: position 95,017,055 of record CM042010.1, on the reverse strand, counting down.
TTTCTAATTAATTATTATAGCTTCTAATTAATATATTATCACTTAAATATATTAATAAACTATTTATTTAACTTCTATTGATTTATTAAGATAATAATAAATCAATCTTTCTCTCTACCGGACTTTCTGCCAATCCTCCAACTATGAGGGCAACCCAAATGGACTATGCTACTATTAATTAGATAAATACTAATTATTAGTCATGGCTTAGACACCTAATCTAACAATAACGGTGATGAACTGTGTAATGGTAGTAAAGTAAATCCTTATATGACTTTACTTAACCATCTTGTAGTTTCCCTAATGTGTGTAACGTCGTTGGACTCTAATTTCAATTTCTATGTTGTCGTTAACATTGCATAATTCATACACAAAAATCAATTTGCAATCATCAAGTAACAAAATGACATTACTCAGCATTTAGTCAACAACGAACTACATTGATCAAACAACGAAATACTTTTAACACAAAGGTCAAATATCTAAGACAAACCTAATGGGGGTAAAACATCTAAGACAAAGCTAAAGGGGGTAAAACATCCACCATGTTGATACGTACATGCCATTCACTTTAAGGAGGTACAACATGCACCACTTCCATTTGATATGTAGCTCTATATGCAGCCGTAGTGAAATAAATGTTCACCGTATTAAAATCCTCTTGTAACATCATATAGGTTCGATACGCAGCCAGGCCGTGACGACATGGAATACCAGAACTCCTAAATTTTCCACAATCACAAGTGTGTTCACGCAGGTTAACAAGATATGTTTTTGTGAAGTCGCGGACAAAAAACTCAGTGTTGTATAATTCCGTTACTTCACATGGTTCAGACTTGCGCATTCGTCTGTAAAGTATGTTCTCCGCATACGGGGTGAGTTCATGAAATAGCATACCTGAAACAAATCATTGGGAAATTAGAATAAGTGAAAGTATCTTACACCCAAATATAATTAAATAATAACGATTAACCTCCTAAAGCACCGCGATTAGCATAAATACGTTACAGCATGTCAATGAAAAACCGAAGGAGTGATATTATTGGTAAATCTTGCTGAGCTGCAGAGACCCAACGAATCTCATCGGGCATTTTTATGGAAAGTATGTTGTAACGGAAATTAGGGAACATCACCCGTGCCCATTTTTCTTGAGAAATACCTTCAAACCAGGTGATTATATTTTGGCCCCCGTGTTGGCCCAATACGTCTCTAAGTATAGCAAAGTTCGGTTCAAAATGAAGTAATTCATAAGCCTTGCAAGTCTGCCAGAAAATATGTGGACATTCTTGGAATATTGGCATTCTATCAAGAAAATATTTAAACACACTTTTGCAACAATATTCATGGTAACAATGTGGGAACACCTGAGATAGGGCGACGTCTAAGTGATTGGACAATTTCGTAATGAAAGAAACTTCTCTAGCATTTCGTATGCATTCATTTAGTCTCATAAGAAACCATGTCCACGAATCTAACGATTCTGCGATTCCAAGACCGATTGCTATAGGTAGAGGTTGATGGTTTCCATCTACCGAGACCGCTACGTATATTGTATGGATGTATGGCCCATTCAATGGTAGGCACTCCAGGAAAATGATTGGTAGGGTAGTAGAAAGGAATGTTTGCATCTACAAAAAGGTTTACAACAAATGTTAGTAGTATAGAGTTGTGATCATTACATAAAAATTATGATCAGAATAACAACTTACGACACATCCTACAGCCATAAAACAAAATTCAAATCGTTTCTGGGCATCTTGTTTTATGCTAGTGATTGTGTGTGGGTTCGCAATTTCAAGGTTATGGAATAAGAGGGGAAGGTGGGTAAAGCTTTGTTTGTGTTACTTGGTTGATGTACTCATTTTGGATAATAATTGAAATACAAACTAATGGATTAGAAAGTATGGAGATATCCACGTATTTATATCCTACTCATTTCGATTACTGTTGACAACACACTGCTCCCTAATGCTAAACACTATAGATTACAATATGGACATGACTTTTCACTGCATTTCGTTGTCAAACACACTTATTTCTTAGTCAAACTAGCAGAAAGTCATGTTGAAAAGACAATACACTACTGCCTATTGCAGGACACTAAACAGTACCCTATGGACATGACATTTCACTACATGGACACTATACGGGCTCCCATGGGCTGCGTTTTCCTCTAGATGGGCTGCGTTTTCCGTATGCAGAAAATGAGGTTGATAAGACAAGACACTGCTCCCTATTGCAGGACACTATAGAGTACCCTATGGACATGACATTTCACTGCATTTCGCAGTCAAACCCACTTATTTCGTAGTCAAACTAAGACATGCGATTTCCCTAATTTCTATATAAATAAATTTTTTCATCTCAAGTATCACATCTACACGATCAATCAAATTTAGTAATTTTTTGTTTGTAAACATGTCTGGTCAATCTCAGAAGTTAAAACGGGTATTGGAAAAACGCAAGGCTCCTTGTACATCAACAATTCCACCTACGATTGATGATAGGATGCCAGAGGAAATGAAAAGAATTCTCCTTCACAGTGCCTCTGAAGTCGACAAACAAATTCAATCAATTGGTGAAAATACAAAATTCTTAGAGGGTGAACGAATATTACTTGACGGTAAAAAAAGTTGGATAGCTTCAAAAAAACAAGAAGTAATAGAAGCTGAGAAATGGATTAAGTCAACCAAAGCAAACATTGATCGAGAGATGGATAATGTATTGTCACTTGGTCAAGAAATTACTGAAAAAAAGTTTTGGGTAGCTAATATGAAAAAAAAACTATCCATATGAGTTTCCTGAGTGGCAAATTAAAGATTAGTTTTATTATTTTGTATTATCTAATATATTTTGTTAAGTATGAATTTCGTAGGTATTAATTATTTCTATTTCAAGGTTGGTATTTAGGGTCTCAGTAGTCATTTGTCGTTTATTGTTTGTATCTAAATACTTATTGTTTGTATCACTTTATGTATCTCAATACTCTATATATCTTTATATTTAATGGTCACATCAACCCCCTCCCCTGTATTATTATTTCCCACCTACCAACCCATTCTAAATGTCCTATATATGTACCTTATTTCACCTTAACAATCTTCACACCAAACAATTTTCGCTCATCGAAAATATTGTAGCCCAAATATGTCTGCTTCATCCTCAGACCGACAAGGAAAACCTTGGCTCATGCATGAAGACCGTAGAAAACTAGTTATACAGAAAGAAGAGGAGATTGAATCTCAAAAGAAATCTATTAGGCAGCAAAAAAAACAGTTGGATGAAATGCAGGAAGAGGTTGTCAAAAAAATAAAATGGGTCAAAAAGACACAACAAGATATCAAACAAGCAACTATCTGGGTGCAAAAACAAAAGGAGGCTGTTGAACAGGGCGAGCTGGAGCTGCAAATTAAGGTCAAAGAAATGAAAAGGAAAAACAATTGGGTGCTTGCAGAGAAAAAAATATATCCTCTTGATTTCCCAGATTTATGTGATAGTAATTAGACCTATTGCGTATGTTTCTATTATCATGTAACCTCTTGATTAAGATATGCTTTTATAATATTTGTCTTTGTTTTTGTTTAATATCAGTACTAAATATTAATATTTACACTTTCTATATAAACGTTACCGACAACCTTCTTTAGACCTTCAAAAGTAAATCTTTTGGTCATCAAATAATTTGGTTAATCATGTTTGTGAACACATCTACTAATACACTTCACGTTAAAAAAAATTCAAGTAAATCGGAGTTCGTATGGAGAAACTACGACCGTTCAAAGTTGGACAAAAAATAAATAAACGTTACCGACAATCTTCTTTAGACCTTCAAAAGTAAATTTTTCCGACATCAAATAATTTGGTTAATCATGTTTGTGAACACATCTACTAATACACTTCACGTTAAAAAAAACAATTCAAGTAAATCGGAGTTCGTATGGAGAAACTACGACCGTTCAAAGTTGGACAAAAAATAAATAAATGTTACCGAAAACCTTCTTTAGACCTTCAAAAAGTAAATTTTTCTGACATCAAATAATTTGGTTAATCATGTTTGTGAACACATCTAGTAATACACTTCTCGTTAAAAAAAAGTTTCAACTAAATCGGAGTTCGTATGAACAAACAACGAGGGTTCGAAGTTGGACAAATAATTAATAAACTTTACCAACAACCTTGTTTAGAGGTTCAAAAGGAACACTTTCCGACATCAAAAATTTTTGTTAATCATGTTTGTGAACACATCTACTGATAACTTCACGTTAAAAAAAACTTCAATTCAATCCGAGTTCGTATAAACAAATGACGAGTGTTCAAAGTTGGACAAAATTTACAACTAAACTCATGAACCACCAAGAACCTCAAGAACATGTGGGAGGAAAATGGAGGAAAACGCAGGGGAAGGGGAGGAAAACGCAGCCGAGCCAGAGCAAAACGCAGCCGTTGATTGAAGAGAGGAAACGCAGCAGAGAGGACGAAAACGCAGCCGACCCTGCGAGCTGCGTTTTCGTTGGTTAGTTTGGGGCATGGTCCGATTTTTTGGCTATTTTGAGGAAAACCCTTATGGTATTAGGCTATTTTAGTCATTTTCTCTAAATTAATTGATAATTTCCTAAAATCTAAGGATTTGATTAATAGTTACCTAAAATCTAGAAATTTGATTAATAGTTATCTAAAATATAGGGATTTGATTAGTAGTAGAATAAATTATCCTTTAATAGGATTTTTTATTCGAAAAAACGTTTGTAATCATGAATGAATAAAGTATAATATAGATATAAAAAATGAAATACATGTGTATTTCATTTTTTATATCTATATTATACTTTATTCATTCATGATTACAAACGTTTTTTTGAATAAAAATACACTAATACGTTAAATTACAAAAAAAACATATACATGTGTAATCATAAATTAATACAAGACAATATAAATATACAAAAAAGTTAACTACATTTATAATCATGAATGATTATAGAACACAAAAATGGGAAAAAATACAACATAATTTTAGACATAAATAATTAAAAATAATACAACTTTAATCACAAATGATTAAAGAACAATGTTGTTGTGCTAAATCTTTTGACTTGAAATAGACTGCTTCGACTTCTCATTCATGCAACTCCAATACTCGGAAAAATCTACATTCAAGATGCATACAAATCATGTCAATAAAAAAAGGATAAATGCATAAAATGACCCATAATCATCAATGAATAATACTAATAATCATTAATAAATAACACGTATAATCAATGAATACACCCTAATCATCAATGAATACATCAAGTTTTAAGCTCCATTTCTTTACTTTGATTTGCACCCTATTCAAAAAAGATAAAAAGATATAAGCATCAGTGAATAACATATATAATATGAACCCAATTGTAAATATAATCATCAGTTAATAATACCTATAATCATAAATAATTATACCTCTAATCATAAATGATTAGAACTGATTTGTGATTTTCTTCTCATTATAAATAATATTCCCCTAATCATAAATGAATATGGTATTCATTCATGAATACCAAATGATTAAACGACTTAATCACAAAATAATTTTAAAAGTAATAACGACTAATATAAAACTACATGATTAATTACTTACAAATATATTATAAAGCATAATGTAACATTTGAAACTTCATTCGAAACAATTTGAATTAAAAAGAATTCTTTTTATATGATTTCCCACTTAAGACCAAAACTCAATTTCGTTAAAAGTGTACTACTTGGAAAAAGTCATTTTGTAGTAATTTCTGGTTTAAGACAATTAATACATGTCATAAATCCATTGAAAAGAAGATGTGGTGAACGTTTTCTAAGTATAAATGTTGGATTCTTTTTATATATATTTTTACAAATAAATATCTCGAGTAATAAAAATGATTACAAGTTTGATTTTTTTTATATATTTTTTGCAAATAAATTTCTCAAGTACTAAAATTGATTAAAAACAAAGAGAAAAAAATCATAAAAAAATTCACAGACCTGGATGCTTGATTTGAAGTGTGAGAAAATAAATAAAAAATTGGAAAGGCTTTGATTCTTGAGTCTAACTACTGTCGAAGTGCAGAAGTTATTCCTCTTCTTCCGTTTGAATTAAATGACAGCCACAAAAAATCGAGACCACCCCTTTTTGTCCCTTTTAGTCAAATCACAACCATATACAAATCACATGTTCGCTCCTTCAATTGATCTGCATCGATCACTTTCACAGAGTGTTAACCCCTTAAATCGCATTGGTTGCGAGAGGGAGTGTCGGGAGTATTTGCGATTGCAACGGAGAGATACGGAGGGTGATTCTTGATTAGAGGCGGCAACAGGTGATAAGAAACACAAGAAGGACGCGCGGCTTGATGAATTTAAAAAGAAAATTAGTGGAATCCCTAATTGAAAATTAGTGGAAGCAATAAACTAGGGATAAAATATATATTTAAATAATTTGATTTTATGGAATGGTAAACGTATGCTAAATTTAAGGAATGGATATGAAAAGGATGTGACTAATATACCCTTATACGCATTTCAAAAGTTACAGATTCATATTACTAGTTTTCAAATTTACAAAACGGTCCCTTTGATATTAGCCATAGATTTGAATAATTTGACGATTGAGATCGCGTCTCCAGTTCTCTATCTTTTACTGGTTCTCTAATGAACCTATATATATATATATATATATATATATATATATATATATATATATATATATATATATATATATATATATATATATATATATAAGGCAAAATTACACTGTAGCCCCATAAAGTCTTGGTTGCTGGTCGATTTGGTCCCTAAATTATTTTTTTTGCGTTATGAGGGCTTGAACTCTTAGATAACCGACTAAAAAGGTCCTTGACCCATTATAATGGGTTTCCCCGAATCCAGCTGGATATTCATAGGTTGCGTGGCAGTCGCTGTGCTGATGTCATCTCTCCCACGTCATTGGAACTGGCAACTTGTTACTATGGTGCGTGGGGAGCAAGGTTAACCGGGTAAACCCGGTATAAAATCGAAGGCTCGTATCGAGCAAAACCCAAGATTTGATTACCCTATTGTGCAAAAAACTCCAGATCCATAACCTAAATCGGTGTTTTCGCAGCTGCTAAGTGATGGAATTGGAAATGGACTTGTTGTTCAACGAGTTTACCGTTCACGACATGTTACCGAACATCTTCTCGATCGAAGAAAATATAAATGTCACTATACTACTCGAGTTAGCTTTGATGCATGAAGAAGTTGACGCAACGATCTCACTGATGCACGCGGAGAATGAAGTTCTCAGGCGGGAAGTTCAGAAGCTGAAAAAGACCATGAAAGCGATGATTTGGGGGGGAGTTGTCGGGATTGTGGCAATGGGTATCGCATTCGCTTTCAGTAAGTAAGGTATTGTGGTGGGTATGGGTAGTTGAAGTGTAGGTTTAAGATTAACGTTAAGTACTTGTGTAGGTTTATGGTATTTTGCAAGACCTGTGATGTTTCCAGGAATTTTGTTTAACTTAGGGTTGGATTTGAATTACTGTGATGGTTAAAGGCATGTTGGTTAACGTATGGATGGATCTGATGTGTAGGATAACTAGAAATCGCAATATAATTAGTAACATTAACTAAAGTTTGTCTGTTAATGCTTCGTATTTTGCATAAACCTTGTTATCATCTTTGTTAGATCTTCTTGGTAAGTAAAATTTGTAACACCATTGAGGAACACAGATCTGCTAATGGTAATGTACGTTGATCTGGAAACAAAATTTGAGGAACACAGATCTGTAAACAAAATATCATGAAAACTGTAAAAAAAAAAGATTTGTGATATAATACCAACATACTTATGAGAATATTGAACAAAATATGTGTAAAAAAAGATAGGAGAAAACTGTAAAAATTAGCAGAAATGGTATGGTACTTTAAAAAATAATCAAAAATGGTAAGGTACTAATGAAATCAAATATAATCTGATGTAATATAATGGAAGTTTATTTTGTCCGTGGGTATTGGGCAATATAAGGTTTCAATGTAGTTTGTTTTTGACATTTAGTTGTTTTGACTAAAAAAGTGGTATGATACTTTCATTTTTTTCCCAAAAATAGCAACGTAGATTGAAATTTTGGTTCCAAATATAGTCCTTATTGTTATTGTGCAGGCATATGGGTAAGTATGGCTGAAATGTGGTATAGTCCTTAAAAAACTTTGGTTTTGTGCAGGCATATGGGTAAGTATGGATCAAACGTAGTATGAAAATTTCGTTGCAAATATAGTCCTTAAAAAAACTTTGCAAATTAAGTCCCTCAGTAAGCAATTAAAATTGAAACACGCTGTAAATAACAATCCACTTGTAAAAGACATTTTAACCATTTTGGTCAACCAAAAGATAATTAAAACCCACTCTAAATAACAACCCACTTTGCAAATTTGGTCCATTTTGGTCTATTTTAGTCTATTTTGGTCCATTATGTGACATTACAATTGTTACCACAAATTCATTATTCAAAATGAAACCACAACCATCAAACTTAACATCCAACATAATTTCAAAGTCACAATTTGTTTTTTTCAAACTAACACTAATACAGATTAAAACTAACATAATTGTTAACTAATCCAACTCCATCGGCTTACCAGAAGTCATCCCTTCACCACCAGGTACCTCAACTGTTTTCCAAGCTTTCTTTTTAGAATTCTTTCTGATCTTTTTGGCTCTGGCTTCTTCTTACACACACTCTCTTGAGTCCCTCCAGCATCCACCCCCAAAGGCTGTTGAATCCTTGATGTGGTGCAGTTAGTTGACTTGCCACCCCCACAGCCTGTTGATGTGGCCATTTTCCTCTTACCCCTTTTAGAAGTAGTGGTCTTGGTGGATGTGGCATTATGATTACATGTTAATTTGTTGTGACCAGGCTCTTTGCAAATGCCACACAAAACGCTTTTACCAGCTTTTGAGACTGTGTGCTTGTTGCTTCTCTCACATGCATCCTTCTTTCTCCTTATGGTTGGCCTCCCTGACATTCTTCTTCTTATGGGGGGTAAAGGTGGAATAAATTCAGTTTGTGGCCACATTTGTGATCCATTCATACCTTTTATTAGATGTTTGTAAGTGTTCTTATAAAATATTGCAAGGTATAAAGGATTCACAAATTGTTCAATTGTCCCATTGACAAATGAAATTGTTGCCAAGGAATGCACACATGCATAACCATTGATTTCCCATAGCCTGCAAGTGCAAGTCTTCTTCTCCAAGTCCACAGCATATGCCTCACCCATATTCCTTGTTTCAAATTGCATCAAACCACAGGGCAACACTTGCCAGTACCTGGTATTTACATGTTTAGTGAGTTGAATGTACACAATAAAAAAACATTAAGAAATTGTACCTTTGCTGGACTTTTAAGTTATTTATTTTCTGTCTAAGGACTGGACAAATCTCATAGTCTGGCCAATTACTGCCTTTCAGTTGCATTCTATGCATCCTGTCCATAACATACATCCTAATTTCTTCTAACATGGTGATGATTGGTTTTTTCCTAGCCTCAGTAATCACACTGTTAAATGTTTCTGAGAATCCATTTTACACTGCATCACACATACTCCTAAATTTGAAGAAAGCCCTTGACCATGTTTTAGGATTCTTGTCTACCAAAAATTCATGTGCTGCATTGCTCAATTGTTGGATTTCCTTCATTATTGCATTGAAGTGGGGTTCAGTTGTTGCCTTACTAGCTTTCCAAAACAGGGATTCAAATTGAATCCCTGTAAATCTCTTCTTGAAGTTAGCATATATGTGCCTTGCACATTGCCTATGCTCAGCTTCAAGTAAAACTTCTTTCACTGCCTCCAAAAGACCCTGCAACATTTGATTAATTGTGAAAATGTAATATGTTTTTAAAAATTTTCAATTTTAACCAGCTTACACCATACCTTATGTTGATCAGACATAAGTGACACACTAAGACCTGATTCCAAGTGCAGATCATCTGCAAGATTTTCCAAAAACCATTTCCAGTTTTCTTTATTCTCTACACACACAACAGCCCAAGCAATTGGGAAGATCTAATTATTTGCATCCCTCCCAACAGCACTTAAAAGTTCTCCACTACATAACCCCTTTAGAAAACACCCATCCAAGTTAATGAGTCTTCTACATCCCTCTTTTAAAGCAGCAAAACAAACATAAAATTTACTAAAGTAATTTTTCCCATCTGGCATGCTATTCACTTGGAGTTTCACAGTTGAACCAGGATTTGATCTCTTAATCTCCTCACCATATGACCATAGCTTTGCATAGTGTTCAACAATGGTTCCTTCAATTAGACTTAATGCATATTTCTTTGCTCTACGACACTGGCTCATACTAACCTCTATACCAAAATCCTTTCTTACCTCTTCCCTTAATAGTCTCACACTCATTTTTTGTTTGTGTAGTATCTCATTAGTGTAATGACTACCAATCCAAGGATATGTCACAAGGGAACCCATTCTATAATTCCTAGTACAATTATGCTCTTCTTGAAGGGACTTGATTTGAAATGACATTTCCTCACTCATCCAAGAACCCCATAACCTAAATGTGCAAGCACCGTTACAACATTTTACTAACAACCTTCTACTATCATTTTTTTTGTAGCATAACTGATAACCATTAGCAACAGCATAATTACATAGCATAGTTTTAAGTTGTTTAGGATTCTCAAACCTCATACCTAAAACAGGCACCTGCTTCTTCCATTCTATATCTGGATTGAATCTTGTTGAACACACTTTTGATCCTGTGTTTACATCCATATCCATTTCTTCTGAATCATCACCCACAATTTCTTCTGCATGATCACCCACAATTTCTTCTGCATCATCACCCACATTTTCTTCTGCATCATCATCTTCAATTGTCGCCTTTTCATCCAGTCTTTTAGGTGACCCCTTATCCCTACCACAATTTTCCTCACCTGGACTAATAACTCCTTCATCGTCTTCATCTATCCAGTCATGTATCATAACACCTTCATGATCCATGTAAATTGGCAGTAGAACTCCACAGTGGTATAAAACCTCTATGAATTCCACATACTCCATCTTGTCTGAAATCAAACGCAACCCATAAGGTACGTCATGGTCCGGTAGACAATAGTATAGGTTCTTGCATTCCCTCCCAGCAAACCTTTCAAGGAACTCGATACATTCCTTCAACTCCATCCCTGAAAAATCAACATCGTCTAGGTACTGTTGTATGCCATTTATGTAGCCAAAGGGTTCCCGATTGAAGACTCCTTTGAAGTGTAACTCAACAACAACATTCGATCCCATGGTTTAGATTGACTTTAACAAATTTTGGGTGAACTAGGGCTACAGTGTAATTTTGGGCGAACTTGGATTTCGAGTTGGAGGGTTTTCTGCTTCGTTTATTTCGTAACACCATTTGAACAGATGAAAGGGTTTTAAAGTCAATCAATTCATTTTCGAGTGACATGGCAGATGAATCAGCAGCTGACTAGGCTTTGCAACTGGTTAACCCCTTCGTTTTATAGACGAGGGACCTTTTTAACAACCAAATACATAATTCATGCCCTCATAACACCAAAAAAATAACTTAGTGACCAAATCGACCAACAAACAAGACCTCATGGGGCTACAGTGTAATTTTGCCTATATATTAAAACCCATAGTTTCTCTAGAAGCTTTCATGGGGGTGGTGGGGAAACGGGGGGGGGGGGGGGGGGGGTGGGTTCTTTGTTAGTGCTTTTCATTTATTGCTTTGTTTTGTGATTTGCTGTTTTTAGTCCTTTGATTCTCGAAAATGAACCAACCACAGTTTTTACTTGTTAATCTTGGTTATTGATTTACAAATCTGATAACTACAAGTTGTTCAATTAATTCACACATGTAATTCGTTTATTAATTCCGATTAATATTCTTGAAACCTTTGAATGCTACACTAGTGGCAGAATTCTTACTTAGATCTTATGTACCGGAGTGGTTCATCGTCAAAACCCACCGTTCAAAAATAAAAACTAAACACTTCCACTTCCTTGAAAATCTGAAATAAAAATTATCATCCAACATCAAACATATTTAAAACAAAAACATAGATATTACCTGCATTAAAAATGGGGGGGGGGGGGGAACGGTGGGTGGATTCTTTGTTAGTGCTTTTCAATTATTGCTTTCTTTTGTGATTTGCTGTTTTTAGTCATTTGATTCTCGAAAATGAACCAACCACAGTTTTTACTTTTTAATCTTGGTTATGATTTACAAATCTGATAACTAGAAGTTGTTCAATTAATTCACACATGTAATTCGTTTATTAATCCCGATTAATATTCTAGATACCTTTAAATGCTACACTAGTGCATAATTCTTACTTAGATCTTATGTACCAGAGTGGTTCATCGTCAAAACCCACCGTTCAAAAATAAAACTAAACACTTCCACTTCCTTGAAAAGCTGAAAAAAAAATTATCATCCAACATCAAACATATTTAAAACAAAAACATAAATATTACCTACATTAAAAAAAATTAAATTAAGATGAAAGAACGAAACACAGACGATACATTTTTTACCACAAAATGTCCACCTTTTACAACTACTTTCTCCAAAACATTTGAACCCAAAAGAACACAAACTTAACATAACCATTTACATATTAACAAATCGTCTTGCAACAACTTCCACAACAAAAAAAACATCAGATCTACGACTAAACTACCACCAGACTTTTCATATTACAGCAAAACCCAAAATATCATCACCAAACACACCCTACCGCACCGACAAACAAAACCCCATAACAGAAAACTAACATAAACAACTAAAGACACTTAAAACCTCCGATAAGTCCAAACACGAATGAAGTTGACATGATCAGCAAAATGAAAGTCTTGATGTAAACGAACATCTAATGGACGATAACTTTCATGTCGAAGACCTTCCACCATATAATCAAAATAAACTCGACAGTACCTACCATCCTCGCGATCAATATTGAAACGCCGGTACCTTCCCCTCCACCAACCGTCATTATGCCAAACGTCTACCAGATCTCCAGGAAAAAAAAACCACGACATTCGCCGGATAAGGTCGAATACTGTCAACTCTCACCATCTCCTCCAATGGCGCTTCACCGCTGTCATCAAATAAGGTTTCGTATCGGACTCTGACGTGATGTCTCGACCACGCGACAATCCCAGCACCGTAGTATGAGTTTTCGAATCCATCACCGGTACCGATGACCTCCACACGATCGCCTAGACGGTAACCTTTCGACGACATTCTACAAAGAAAAACTAACATCAATTACATAAACAATAAAAAACAAAATCAAAAAATAACATCACATACGTTATGTTTTCTTGAAATGAAAACTGTCTGTGTGATTTTGTCTCCGTAAGTAAAAATGAGAGAAATTACAGTGATTAAATACAAGAAACTGATAAGACAAGTAACTGCATTTCTTCATACGTATTAAATGGGAGAGTATTAAATGGAAGACGAAAACCGCCGACTGCATCCTTTCTCTGCATTCGATTTCCAACAAAAACAAGCAAATTAAATACATACAACAACACCATTTAAAGAAAACTAATAACTTTAAAAAAAATATTGCCCTAAAATGTGTCACCAAACTCATGCGGAGCACGGGAGGATACTAGTTATAAATAAAAATCAGCTTCGTTAAAGAAAATGTAAACATAATATGCTAAAAAAACTCAAACGTAAACCAACGAATACCTAATTTTTTTTCTACCATCTTTTGTTATTTCTATCTTAATGTTACCACAACCAATAGCACATCTTTTTTAAGATTTACGATTTGCAAATTTTAAAACATAAACAATAAAAATAATTACAAACACAAACCAATTTCATCGGAAAATTATTTCATTTCGTCAACCTGCAACGTATTTTCCATTTCCAGCCCAACAGTTGATATATTATTTTTTTTGTCCCAGAAACTTTTTTCTCTCCCCATTTTAGGTTTTTGTGATGTTTTTAATCATTAATCTGAGTAAAATGAGTATGTTTCTTGTGTTTTTACCTATCAAAGAATTTGAAAAGCATGTCTTCTAGATTTTTATAGTCATTAGTTGAATTAATTCTTCTATTGAATACTACAAACCAACCATCAATATCCAAAATCAACATTTGCTTGCTGGAGTAGTGCCGAAGTTCTTACTTATATCTTATATGAGTCAACCGAAAACGTTAAAAATACGGAATAACAACCAAAATTGCAAATGGAAATAAATCAGGTAACTTTAGGAAACATAAATGTTAATTATAATTTAAGTCCTAAAGTTTGTTTTTTTTCCAACTATAACCATTCCCACCTTGTCAAACATCTGAAAAATAAATTATGATACCTTCATAACAAAAAAAACTCAAAACACACTGCTTCAAACCCAAAAAGTTAACTTTACTGCTACTTAACAGACTTACATAATCGAAAACTTCTTTCAGAATAAACATAAAGAAAATAAAATCAAACACACCCATTATCCCTGATATTCTATGCACAATTTTTGGTAAAACTACCTCCACCGTCCAAAAATAAAAACTAACCACTCCCACCTCCTCAAACATCTGAAAAAAATTATCACCAAACATTAGACAAACTTAAAACAAAACTATAAACATTACCTATACCACAAATTGATCCGGTAATACTCGGTACCAAATTCCAAAAAAAAAAAAACCTAAGATTAAAGAACAAAATGCTTTCAAATGCTTTTCTTGACGTAGAAACGCACACAATACCCCTTTGCCATAACCTCTCCACCTTTTATGATTAGTTCCTCGAAAACATCTGAAACCAAAAGACACTTTTCAAAAATACAAATTTAACATAACCATCGATATATTAACAAACCGTTTTATAATGACTTCCACATCCAAAAAACATCAGATCTACAACTCAAATACCACCAAAGTTTTCATACTACACCAAAAAACAAAACATCTTCATTAAACACACCCTACTACACCAAAAAACAAAACACAATTATCCAAATCCATCAAAAACCCAAAATAGACAACCCACATAAACAACTAAACACACTCAAAATCTCCGATAACTCCACACACGGGTGAAGTTCACATAATCACCAAAATGAAACTCTTGGTGTAAGCGAACATGTTGTGGCCGATAACTTTCATGACGAGGACCCTGCACCATATAATCAAAACAAACCCTACAATACCTACCATCTTCGCAGTCAACATCAAAACAGCGATATGTTCCTCTCCACCAACCATCGTTATGCCAAACATCCACCAGATCTCCAGGAGAGAAAAACACCACCCCAGTCGCCGGATATTGTCAACCCTAATCGCCTCTTCCAACGGCACATCACCACTTTCGTCAAACAACGTTTCATATCGGACTGTAACATGATGCCTCGACCATGCAATGATCCCAGCACCATAGTAGGAGTCTTCAAATCCATCGCCGCTACCAATAACCTCCACACGGTCGCCCACGCGGTAATCATTTCACGTTATCCTACAAACAAAAACAAACAACAATTACATAAACAATAAAGAAGAAAATCAAAAAACGAAAATCACATATCTTATGCTTTCTTCCAATCAAGATTCTCCGTATGCTTTCACAAGAAAACACAAGTAAAAAACGAAAGAAAATACAGGGATTAAAAACACATACAAACCAGGAGACAAATAAGAAGCTGAATTTCTTTCGTTTTTACTTGTGTTTTCTTGTGAAAGCATACGGAGAATCTTGATTGGAAGAGAGCATAAGGTATGTGATTTTCGTTTTTTGAATTTCTTCTTAATTGTTTATGTAATTTCTGTTTGTTTTTGTTTGTAGGATGACGTCAAATGGTTACCGCGTGGGCAACCGTGTGGAGGTTATCGGTAGCGGCGATGGATTTGTCCTACTATGGTGCTGGGATCATTGCATGGTCGAGGCATCATGTTACAGTCCGGTATGAAATGTTGTTTGACGACAGTGGTGATGCGCCGTTGGAAGAGGCAATTCAGGTTGAAAGTATCCGGCCGTATCCGGCGACTGGGGTGGTCTTTTTCTCTCTTGGAGATCTGGTGGATGTTTGGCATAACGATGGTTGGTGGAGAGGAACATATCGCCGTTTTGATGTTGACCGCGAAGATGGTAGGTATTGTAGGGTTTATTTTGATTATATAGTGCAGGGTCTTCGTCATGAAAGTTATCGGCCAAAACATCTTTGCTTACACCAAGAGTTTCATTTTGGTGATTATGTGAACTTCACTCGTGCGTGGAGTTATCAGAGGTTTTGAGTGTGTTTATGTAGGTTGTCTGTTTTGGGTGTTTGATGGATTTGGATAATTGTGTTTATTTTTTTTGGTGTAGTAGGGTGTGTTTAATGAAGATATTTTGTTTTTGGTGTAGTATGAAAACTTTGGTGGTATTTGAGTTGTAGATCTGATGTTTTTTCGATGTGGAAGTCATTGTAAGACGGTTTGTTAATATATCGATGGTTATGTTAAATTTGAATTTTTGAAAAGTGTCTTTTGGTTTCAGATGTTTTCGAGGAACTAATCATAAAAGGTGGAGAGGTTATGGCGAAGGGGTATTGTGTGCTTTGCTACGTGAAGAAAAGCATTTTGTTCTTTCATCTTAGGTTTTGTTTTTGGAATTTGGTACAGAGTATTACCAGATCAATTTGTGGTACAGGTAATATTTATAGTTTTGTTTTAAGTTTGTCTAATGTTTGGTGATAATTTTTTTTCAGATGTTTGAGGAGGTGGGAGTGGTCAGTTTTTATTTTTGGATGGTGGAGGTAGTTTTACCAAAAATTGTGCATAGGATATCAGGTATAATGGGTGTGTTTGATTTTATTTTCTTTATGTTTATTCTGAAAGAAGTTTTCGATTATGTAAGTCTGTTAAGTAGCAGTAAAGTTAACTTTTTGGGTTTGAAGCAGTGTGTTTTGAGTTTGTTTTGTTATGAAGGTATCATAATTTATTTTACAGATGTTTGACAAGGTGGGAATGGTTATAGTTGGAAAAAAAAAACTTAAGGACTTAAATTGTAATTAACAGTTATGTTTCCTAAAGTTACCTGATTTTTTTCCATTTGCAATTTTGGTTGTTATTCCGTATTTTTAACGTTTTCGGTTGACTCATATAAGATATAAGTAAGAACTTCGGCACTACTCCAGCAAGCAAAGGTTGATTTTGGATATTGATGGTTGGTTTGCAGTATTCAATAGAAGAATTAATTCAACTAATGACTATAAAAGTCTAGAATACATGCTTTTCAAATTCTTTGATAGGTAAAAACACAGGAAACATAGTTATTTTACTCAGATTAAGGATTAAAAACATCACAAAAACCTAAAATGGGGAGAGAAAAAAGTTTCTAGGACAAAAAAAAATAATATATCAACTGTTGGGCTGGAAATGGAAAATACATTGCAGGTTGACGAAATGAAATAATTTTTCGATGAATTGGTTTGTGTTTGTAATTATTTTTATTGTTTATGTTTTAAAATTTGCAAATCGTAAATCTTAAAAAAGATGTGCTATTGGTTGTGGTAACAATAAGATAGAAATAACAAAAGATGGTAGAAAAAAAATTAGGTATTCGTTGGTTTACATTTGAGTTTTTTTAGCATATTATGTTTACATTTTCTTTAACGAAGCTGATTTTTATTTATAACTAGTATCCTCCCGTGCTCCGCACGGGTTTGGTGACACATTAGGGCAATATATATATTTTTAAAGTTATTAATTTTTTCTTTAAATGGTGTTGTATGTATTTAATTTGCTTGTTTTTGTTGGAAATCGAATGCAGAGAAAGGATGCAGTCGGCGGTTTTCGTCTTCCATTTAATACTCTCCCATTTAATACGTATGAAGAAATGCAGTTACTTGTCTTATCAGTTTCTTGTATTTAATTACTGTAATTTCTCTCATTTTTACTTACGGAGATAAAATCACACGGACAGTTTTCATTTCAAGAAAACATAACGTATGTGATGTTATTTTTTTGATTTTGTTTTTTATTGTTTATGTAACTGATGTTAGTTTTTCTTTGTAGAATGTCGTCGAAAGGTTACCGTCTAGGCGATCGTGTGGAGGTCATCGGTATCGGTGACGGATTCGAAAACTCATACTACGGTGCTGGGATTGTCGCGTGATCGAGACATCACGTCAGAGTCCGATACGAAACCTTGTTTGATGACAGCGGTGAAGCGCCGTTGGAGGAGACGGTGAGAGTTGACAGTATTCGACCTTATCCGGCGAATGTCGTGGTTTTTTTTTCTCCTGGAGATCTGGTAGACGTTTGGCATAATGACGGTTGGTGGAGGGGAAGGTACCGGCGTTTCAATATTGATCGCGAGGATGGTAGGTACTGTCGAGTTTATTTTGATTATATGGTGGAAGGTCTTCGACACGAAAGCTATCGTCCATTAGATGTTCGTTTTCATCAAGACTTTAATTTTGCTGATCATGTCAACTTCATTCGTGTTTGGACTTATCGGAGGTTTTAAGTGTTTTTAGTTGTTTATGTTAGTTGTCTGTTATGGGGTTTTGTTTGTTGGTGCGGTAGGGTGTGTTTGGTGATGATATTTTGGGTTTTGCTGTAATCACTACTAGAAAAAGACATATATAATATGGTTGAAATGGTTAATATAATACAAATGGTCAACCGTATTAATAGATAGGTGTATTATATTAGTTCACAATATAATACATCATTTTCGACCTTACTATATCATCCAATATAATACAGCATTTCACATAATATAATACATCATTTTCGACCGTACTATACACAATATAATACATCATTAATCTAATATAATACATCATTTCACAATTTCGACCGTACTATATCATCAAATCAACAATATAATACAACATTCCAACTGTAATATAAGATACATCAACTGTAATATATTTGATACCATAGTACCTCACCAATATAATACATCAATCAAAACTCTAATATAATGTCATTTTCACCAATATAATACACCATACAAACAAAATCATAACCACATATAAAATCTTATATATATATATCCAGATTTAACTAAAACATATATCAACCCAAGAACGTTCTTTTGTAATCATCATTTGTCAAAACTAGAGGTAATATCTTACAATATTCTGCAAACCTTTTTCAAAACTCTATTTTCAACTACCCTTTCTACAAAATTCTGCACCTTCCATTAACAACAGCATTATACAAAATACATTCAATGCATGTTTTGTTACCAAGGCAATTGTACTTTGAAAAACTATCATATTATAGCATTGTACTTTCCATTATTTAACTATCTATTTTTGATAAAACAACTAACCGTGAACCAAATCCTTCATTTCAGATATTCATTTGCATAATTTGTCATCCATGTCTTCACGCGTTTATCCAACTCCTCAGCCGTAAATGGTTTTTTGTCCTTCAAAATGTTCTATAAAAATTAAAATAAAAAAATTGTTATTTAACAACGGTGAGGATTTCAAGTAATAGAAAAGATGCCCAAAAAATTAAAATAAAATTTTTTTTTATTAGAAAGTTGTTTAGGTGTAATCAAACATCTACAGAAACACTAGCATACATAAAATTGGTTCACAAACACCAGATGCCTAAAGTATCAAATCAATGAAGTCCAAAAAGTAATTTATTAGAATGCACTGATTGAAGTACACGTCTGAAATTTGAAAACACTTTTCTAAGTTGAAAGACATGAACCAAGATTGTTAATTCTAAAATCCACATTCAACACGAACTAATCAAATCATTTTAAAAGTGAACAAAGAAAGAATGGCAGAAATAACGGCCACTAGGTATAAAATGATGAAAAAGGGTAATATATGTAATTGGTACAATCAAGCAAAAATATTACATGGATATAAGCTAGTATGTCATCGAGGTCACTGTCAATCCTTCCCCATGTTGCTTTGAAATCCATTGATACAACTTTTCCTGCACAAAAAAGCATATTTTGGTAAGGAGGGAGTACAAATGTACAATGAACTAAACAATGATAACTTTCTTATTACAACAATAAACATTATCCTCAATTTTTTGTTGTCCGCCATTTACTTGGATCCAAAAATGGGCTCAATTTTCATTATGTTCTATTTGGCATTTTGTCGAACATATGGCGTTCCAAATTAAGATTTTCAATAAGGAACTAAAAACCAATTATGCAAGTTGTCTAGAATCTCTTCCAATACAAATAAGTACTCATTTCATCATTTAAGTTAAGTTGATTATCAATCCACTCATATACAATAGTACTAATTTTACATAAATCAGGATAAACTTACCACGAAGTTGATGGCTAGATGATGTCGAGTTTCCAATGGGAGGGGTAGAACTGAGTGACCGGTGATGCTGGAATGCCGGAGGGAGTGGCCTTTTCTACTGAGAAATTGAGTGTTTGAATCGAAAAATTAAAACGAGAACGTTGAGTAACCGATTGGAAAGGAAAAATGAGTAGCCGGCGATGCTCGAATGGTGGTGGTGTGCTGGCGGTGTGGCCGGCGACGTCGGAATTGTGGTGACGGAGTGTGAAGTGACGGAGCGACGTTGGAACGTTTGTAATTTGGGGAACTTTTATAATGAGAATTGCAGACGTCGACTTTAACAATTCGTATAAGAATTTGGATGTATGAATAACAACCAATCTTTGACACCAAGGTAACCGGGTAAGTGATATGACAGAGAAATGAAATATAAAGGAAGCGAGATACTTACGATTTGGAATAAACTCGATTCTAATCTGGCAATGAAGCGCGAAATGGTGGCCAAAAAGTCTCTTAAAGCTACAATGTCCTATATTTGGCCAAAAGAATGTATATGAAGGAGTAAGGCCAAAAGAATGTATATAAAGGAGGAAGAGAGGGGATTCAAACCTCTTTACTATGCACGGTTGTCTGTGATTGCAATTAGTCGATCATACATTTCGAATTTGATTTGGATGTTTGGGTCGCTCATATTTCTCTGCCCTAATACTAATAAGCAATGTCCGAAAGTAAAGAAAGTGTGGCGGTACGGTGGCTTTTATAATCTCTATAACCTTATATAATACGGTCGAAATCTCATATAATACGGTCGTAACCATCCGTACTATATAATCTCATATACTACGCCCCTGTCCGTACTTTATAATCCTCATATAACCATACTATATAATCCTCATACAATACATACTAGTCAACCATACTCTATTGCCTCATCAACCGTACCATATATCATTTATCTAATACGCAGCTATAACCCGTATATTAATATCTCTTTAACCGTACTCTATACCCTTTATCTAATACGCATCATATCACCCGCATTTTAATCTCTCTTTAACCGTATTCTATTCCAGTAAAACTTATTCTAATACGGGACTCCAAATAACCGTATTTGATCCCTGTATTCTATTGGCATTTTTCCAGTAGTGAATATGAAAAGTCTGGTGGTAGTTTAGTCGTAGATCTGATGTTTTTTTGTTGTGGAAGTTGTTGCAAGACGTTTTGTTAATTTGTAAATGTTTATGTTAAGTTTGTGTTCTTTTGGTTTCAAATGTTTTGGAGAAAGTAGTTGTAAACGGTGGACAGGTTGTGGTAAAAAAGGTATCGTCTGTGTTTCGTTCTTTTATTTTAATTTAATATTTTTAAGTCAGGTAATATTTATGTTTTTGTTTTAAATATGTTTGATGTTGGATGATAATTTTTTTTCAGCTTTTCAAGGAAGTGGAAGTGTTTAGTTTTATTTTTGAATGGTGGGTTTTGATGATGAACCACTCCGGTACATAAGATCTAAGTAAGAATTCTGCCACTAGTGTAACATTCAAAGGTTTCTAGAATATTAATGGGGATTAATAAACGAATTACATGTGTGAATTAATTGAACTACTTGTAGTTATCAGATTTGTAAATCAATAACCAATATTAAAAAGTAAAAACTGTGGTTGGTTCATTTTCGAGAATCAAATGACTAAAAACAGCCAATCACAAAAGAAAGCAATAAATGAAAAGCACTAACAAAGAACCCACCCCCCGTTTTCCCCCCTTATTTTTAATGCAGGTAGTATTTATATTTTTGTTTTAAATATGTTTGATGTTGGATGATAATTTATTTTCAGATTTTCAAGGAAGCGGAAGTGTTTAGTTTTTATTTTTGAACGGTGGGTTTTGACGATGAACCACTCCGGTACATAAGATCTAAGTAATAATTCTGCCTTTAGTGTAACATTCAAAGGTTTCTAGAATATTAATCAGGATTAATAAACGAATTACATGTGTGAATTAATTGAACAACTTGTAGTTATCAGATTTGTAAATCAATAACCAAGATTAAAAAGTAAAAACTGTGGTTGGTTCATTTTCGAGAATCAAAGGACTAAAAACAGCAAATCACAAAAGAAAGCAATAAATGAAAAGCACTAACAAAGAACCCACCCCCCATTTCCCCCCACCCCATGAAGGCTTCTAGATAAACTATGGGTTTTAATATATATATATATATATATATATATATATATATATATATATATATATATATATATATATATATATATATATATATATATATATATATATATATATATATATTATTTTATAAACAATTCAATCGGCTTTAGATTTTTTTTAGAAACTCGATCCGTATTTGTAATTTTTTTTATAAAAGTGGTATAAGTTTGCGTTTTTGTAATACAATTGTGCATATTTAAATTTTTTGATAAAGTGTATGGATGGTTTTTGAAAGGTTTTCTGCAACTATGAACTAAAATTCCTAAGTTCACATACAACCTATATAGATCTAAGTTTTCTTCTAGTTAAACATATAACAAATTCTAAAAGGCCCAGAAAATATAAACTAAAAGAAGAGATTAACAAAAACCAACCTTTAGTGAATCCTGGAAGCAAAGCAACAGAAATCTCTTGCCTCAAATGCAGTCACACCCTAGCTGGAGTCTTGGCCGAAAATCCTTGGGGAAGAGAGAGTCAAAAATCACAGGTTATGGGGGGTTTGAGGCTTCCTATTTATAGCCTCCATGTGGTGATCAGATAAACGTTACAGATAAACCTTTTTGAATTCGAATTAAGATAAAACCATTATTTTAATCATTCAAACCATATTTATTTGTAAATATATATATCTTTCGAAAATATATATATCTATATATATTTTCGGCCAACACCACACTCACTTAAAACTGTCACTTACTCAACTATTGAATAATTACAGTTTTAGTCCCTGCGCCTTTAATTAATTAATTTAACTGCCAAATTAATTCCAATTAATTCCAGAAAAATTTCTAATTAATTATTATAGTTTCTAATTAATATATTATCACTTAAATATATTAATAAACTATTTATTTAATTTTCTATTGATTTATTAATCACATAACAAATCAATCTTTCTCTCTACCGGACTTTCTACCAATCCTCCAACTATGAGGGCAACCCAAGTGGACTATGCTACTATTAATTAGATAAATACTAATTATTATTAGTCATGGCTTAGACGCCTAATCCAACAGTCTCCCACTTGGCTAAGTCTATGACTAAAATTACCAATTTACCCTCTAATTAATTTAGCAACTGTAGCTTCCTAGAAACCGCTGCCGAACTCTGACCTAGTCAGTTCTGTCCAAAGATAAGTGATCAGATGATCCTCCGTCCAACAAGATATTTTCAGACTCAAGACATGGATTAAGATCAATCCTGGTCTGATTCTCTATTTCCCGATTTCTGATTTGCATATGACTTTAAGACTACTAATTGAGCATATCAATTTAGTCCTGGTTGGCCAACCCTTTCAGTCAACTTCAAAATCATCGAGAGGCCTACAGATATCTGTTTTCCCGATTGGGTCAAGGGACGAATAACTTTTGACTCATATACTTATGTCCTTTACTTAGTAAAATCATTCACAACAACACGTTTTATAACACCGTGTTACTGATGCGGTTTCGCATTGTCAATGAACAACCGCTTGGTAAAACATAACTCATATGTCTCTACTTAAAGATCAAAAGATATTATCGTCTCAACATTGCTTATGATGAAATCCATGAAGCAATCTGTTGAGTGTGGGTTTATCCAATACTCAAATCCCTATTTTCTAAGTACTCATGAATAGTGTAGGAATCTTATTGCTATGTCTAACTCATTAGACAATCTACAAAACTATTCATGACAGTCTTCATTCATACTTACTCCCTAAAAAGTATGAGTGACTGTGGATATTCGAATAATAATTAAATTACTTAGGAAGTAAACATGCAAAATTGAAACACAATAATAAACAATCAACAAATGGTAGTATCAAATACTCATCAACAAAACTATATTATTAATTCACCAAAGTTAATTACATTTATATTGCAACAAGTTTCAAATCCTATCTAATTACAAAAACTAATATCATCTGTTAATCCTATGCGCCGTGCATGCTGATAATGCTTAACCCTACTCAGAGCCTTTGTCAAGGGATCTGTAGGATTATATTCTGATGATACCCTCTTCACTATGAGGTGACCTTCTTCTACCCTATGTCTTATGTAGTGATACTTTCTGTCGATGTGTCTGGACTTTCCATGATCTCTCGGTTCCTTTGTCAAAGCAACCGCTCCTTCATTATCGCAGAACAGTTCCATTGGCTCCTGAATACTCGGGACTACTCCAAGGTCACTGATGAAGTTCTTCAGCCAAGCCGCTTCCTTTTACGCTTCACTTGCTGCGATGTACTCTGATTCGCACATTGAATCAGCCACCGTCTCTTGCTTGGAACTTTTCCAAGTTATTGCTCCCCCATTTAATAGGAATACCCAGCCTGACTGAGACTGACCGTTGTCTCTATCTGTCTGAAAACTGGCATCAGTATACCCATCAACTCTCAAGGTATCGCTGCCACCAAGGACTAAAACAAAGTTCTTCGTCCTTCACAGATACTTGAGTATGTTTTTGACTGCTGTCCAATGTGTCCTACCAGGGTTTCCCTGGTATCGACTGACCATGCTCAAGGAAAAAGTCACGTCGGGACGAGTACACGTCATGGCGTACATGATCGACCCCACAACCGAAGCGTAAGGTACCCGACTCATGTCTGCAATTTCCTCGTCTGTACTTGGACTCAGAGTCTTACTCAGCTTAGCATTACTTTGCATTGGTAGCTCTCCCTTCTTGGAATTTTCCATACTAAATCTTTTCAGTACCTTTTCCAAGTATGTACTCTAACTAAGTCTAATTAGTCTCTTCTTCCTATCTCTCAATATTCTTATCCCGAGAATATAGGCTGCCTCTCCTTGGTCTTTCATAGCGAAACACTTTCCGAGCCAAGACTTGACATCTTGCAAGGTCGGAACGTCGTTTCCTATGAGCAGTATGTCATCTACATACAGCACCAGGAAAGTGACTATACTCCCACTAGCTTTGACATATACGCAAGACTCATCCTGGCTCCTAGAGAAACCAAATTCTTTTACTTTCTCGTGGAAACAAAGATTCCAGCTGTGAGAAGCTTGTTTTAATCCATAGATGGATTTCTCAAGCTTACACACTTTGTCAGGATACTTTGCATCAACAAAACCCTCTGGCTGATTCATGTAAACATCCTAAGTCAACTTCCCATTAAGGAAAGTGGTTTTGACGTCCATCTGCCAAATTTCATAGTCATGAAATGCAGCTATGGCCAGCATAATCCTAATTGACTTTATCTTAGCCACTGGTGAGAAGGTCTCATCATAGTCAATCCCTGGGGTTGAGTAAAGCCCTTCGCAACCAGTCTTGCTTTGAAAGTGTGTACCTTTCCGTCCATGTCAGTCTTCTTCTTGAAGATCCACTTGCACCCGAATGTTTTTCGACCCGGTACATTGTCAACCAAGTTCCAAACTTGATTGTCATAGATGGACTTGATCTAGCTGTCCATTGCCTCTTTCCACTTGGCAGACTCAAGGCCCGCCACCGCTTCCCGGTAGTTAGCAGGTTCATCCAAATTTATCAGTGTCCTATCACTGATAAACATATCTCTATCCGTAGTTATATGGAATCCATAAAACTCGGGTGGCATGCTAACTCTACTAGAGCGTCTAAGAGGTAAGGATATGTCAGTTGGACCAACAGGAACTTCTTCCTCTTGTTGGTTGCTAGTTTCTGCTAAGGTTGCATCATCGGGCGACTCTTGAATCTCTGCAAGGTCAATGGTACTCCCACTGTCCTCTTTGAATATGAGTTCTCTCTCTCGAAAGACTCCCCGTCTCGCTACAAAGACCACGTCCTCGCTCGGTCTGTAGAACAGGTATCCAAAGGACCGTTTGGGATATCCAATGAAAAAACATTTCTCGCTTCTCTCTGCGAGTTTATCGTGAGTCTCTCTTCTAACGAAAGCCTCACAACCCCAGACTTTGATATGTGCTAACGAGGGAACTTTCCATGTCCACATCGCATGAGGTGTTTTAGCAACCTTCTTAGTAAGGACAAGATTGAGGATGTGGGCGGCAGTCTCTAAGGCATACCCCCAGAAGTGAATGAGAAGTGAAGCTCGACTCATCATGGAACGAACCATGTCTAACAAGGTTCGGTTACGTCTCTCGGCAACACCGTTCAACTGTGGTGTCCGAGGAGGCGATAACTGTGAAACTATTCCATATTCCTTTAGGTAGTCTAGGAACTCGATACTAAGATACTCTCCGCCTCTGTCGGACCTGAGCATCTTTATCTTCCTGCCCAATTGATTTTCAACTTCATTTTTGAACTCTTTGAACTTTTCAAAGGTGTTTGACTTGTGTTTGATTAAGTAGACATACCCGTATCTACTAAAATCGTCAGTGAAGGTCACGTAGAACCGTGTGCCGTCTTTTGTGGTAGATCTGAAGGGACCACACACATCTGTGTGTATGATGTCCAAAAGACCCTCACCTCTTTCAAAGGAACCCTTGAAAGGTGATTTTGTCATCTTGCCCAAAAGACAAGATTCGTATACATCATCCGATTTGAGGTCGAATGATTCCAACACTCCATCCTTTTGGAGTTGGGCGATGCGTTTCTTGTTAATGTGCCCAAGACGACAGTGCCACAAGCACGCCTTTTCTACACCATTAGAAGAATCAATAAAGTTTATACTATGACCTAAATTGTCTACACATTGCACAGTTTCATACACACCATCACAAGGTAAAGCAGTAAATACAGAAATGCCATTTGTGAAAAACAGAAATGGAACAATTACTATTATCAAACGAAAACTATAAACCTTGTCTAAACAATGCATGAAATGAAATAATATTCCTTGCCATTTCTGGCGAATAACAGCAATTAAATAGTTCTAAACAAACACCTCTACTGAGCACTAAACTATAAGTCCCGATCTTGGTCACAGGCGACGATCTCCTATTCCCCATGATCAGATTGAGTCTACCGTGCTCCACCTCCCTGCTTTCCCTTAGGCCCTGCAAATCAGAACAAATGTGAAAACCACATCCTATATCAAGGACCCAAGAAACGAAAGATGGTGAGTTTTTAAAGATAGTGTAAATACCTGCTGAAGACGGCTTGACTTTGCCATCCTTCAAATCTTGCAGGTATGTAGGGCAGCTTCTCTTCCAATGGCCCCTTGCTTTGAAATAAAAGCACTCTGCTTCCTTGGGATTGACATTATGAGGAATGCCAGAAGTCATGGGTTTGGAGCCGTTGCTGGACGATCCAACATGCACCTTTTCCCTCCAATTCTGCTTGGGAGGGCCCTTTCTCTTCTCTCCCCTTCCACCAGTAATGGCCAGGACGACTTCATTAGCAGCGGGTACACTCTTACCCTTCATTCCATCCTCAGCAGTGCGGAGCATGCGATGCAGTTCGGCCAGAGTGGCCTGAGAGTTGTTCAGATGATACGCCAGCGTGAACTGGTCATATGAACTAGGCAGAGAATTTAGCACTATGTCTACTGCTAAATCCTCGTGAACTGGCATCTCAAGCTTCCTAAGCCTTTCCACGTATCCTTGCATCCTCTGCACGTGGTTACAGATAGACTCTCTATCCTTTGGCTTCGCATTGGTGAAAGCTTTGACTACTTCGCGCCTCTCTATGCGCTCCTGCTTGTAGAACTTTTCCGCCAGCTCTTTGTCCATTTCATAGGGCCAGTAGTCTTCATATATTCTTTGCAATTCCGGGTTCATTGTAGCTATCATGATGCAAGCCACTTTGGTTGCATCATCAGAATGTTTTGAGTATTGAGCGATTTCTTCGGGAGTAGCATTATCAGGATCAATTTCAACCAGCTCGGTTTCCAGAACATACTCTTTATGTTCAAACCTTAGAGCCATCTTGATGTTACGGATACAGTCATTATAGTTGGTATCGTCCAACGTAACTTTGGAGCATAATGACAAGATAGAGGTAACATTGGAGTTTGATTGGGGGGCGGTTTGATCAGCAGAAGACATCTATAAAAGAAGATAGTTTTAATTAGATATTAATAATAATCCTTATAATAACCCAATAATAATTATAAGGCTAGGATCCTACAATAACAATTTACAATCTCGAAGAGGGATGCCGTAAATCAATATTGTAAATTTTATAAGGTAGGCGAATAACGATTCAGCCAATTCCACCGCGGAAAGATAATCATATTAAAATGGAATTCCTAGATTCTTTGAGATTTATTGAACTATTCAATAGCATGTTTCAATCTCGGATGTGCCCCACTGTTTGTGACTGGGATACCGAGAATCACAAACCGGGTGTGAATAACCATGCAAATTAGCTTGGTACTCTCGGGGTCAGTTGTCATCTCTAATTGATGTGCCGGTAAACCACACACGCTCCATCAACAATGACAACACCCGAGAAACCCATTGAAACTCTTTATGAACCCCAATTGGCGTGCCGGTAAACCACACACGCTCCACCAATGTTTCATAAAGTGCAATGTGCAATTTCATAGGTTAGCACCAATTCACATTTTTCCTAAAGTAACTAGATTGAGATTTTATTAAGTGTTCTAGTACTTTGAATCATTATACTTTTAGTGATTATTAGGCGGTCCTATCAAACCTGTTCGGCTAACGACCCTACACTGATCAGGCGAGCGGTGGGCGAGAGTGTTCACCCATTAGACCGCCATTTTATAGGCAGTCTCCTTATACCCACTTTATAGACCAGCTTCGTGAATGAGGCCTACTAATGATTTGACTAACCATTTAATCTCATACATATAAAAATAACTTCCTAGTTATAATATATATAAGATGTAATTTTTTAAACCTTTAAAAAATTGTTTCTGGTTTATCTTTGAATTTATTGTCGATTTAAGCTATTAAATTTAAAATTAAATTAAACCATTAAAACCCGATTTAATTATCTTTTAATTAACCAATTAATTAAATTAATTAAATTTGATATTTTAAACCTTTTAAAATATTACTAGATTTTATCTATTAATTTTCGAGATTTAAAGACAATTAAATTCGAAATTAATTAATCCTTTTAATTATCTTTTAATTAAACAATTAATTAAATTAATTAATATTGCAGATAGGTGTCACAAAATAATCAAATTAATTTAAACCTATCCTTATCCCCTAATTTTCGATTTTTAGGATAAGAGGTTTAAGGTTTATCTATTTAAACAATTAAAGTTACCAAAAATAGAAAGCCTTCTAAACCTATCCTAAAATCAGGCCAAGCAGGAGGGGGGGCCGGCCAAGGTTTTCAAAAACCCTAACCCTAATTTTCGAAATGGCCACATTAGGGTTTAGAAACAATAAACCCTAATTTTCAGGATACAGTTATAGCAATTTAACAAGAAAACGAACCAAATAGCTCTGATACCACTGAAAGGTTTTTTGCAACTATGAACTAAACTTCCTAAGTTCACATGCAACCTATATAGATATAAGTTTTCTTCTAGTTAAACATATAACAAATCCTAAAAGGCCCGGAAAATATAAACTAAAAGAAGAGATTAAGAAAAACCAACCTTTAGTGAATCTTGGAAGCAAAGCAACAGAAATCTCTTGTCTCAAATGCAGTCACACCCTAGCTGGAGTCTTGGCCGAAAATCCTTGGCGAAGAGAGAGTCAAAAATCACAGGTTATGGGGGGTTTGAGGTTCTCTATTTATAGCCTCCATGTGGTGATCAGATAAACGTTACAGATAAACCTTTTTGAATTCGAATTAAGATAAAACCATTATTTTAATCATTCAAACCATATTTATCTGTAAATATATATATATATATATATATATATATATATATATATATATATATATATATATATATATATATATATATATATATATATTCGGCCAACACCACACTCACTTAAAACTGTCACTTATTCAACTATTGAATAATTACAGTTTTAGTCCCTGCACCTTTAATTAATTAATTTAACTGCCAAATTAATTCCAATTAATTCCAGAAAAAATTCTAATTAATTATTATAGGTTCTAATTAATATATTATCACTTAAATATATTAATAAACTATTTATTTAATTTCTATGGATTTATTAATCACATAATAAATCAATCTTTCTCACTATCGGACTTTCTACCAATCCTCCAACTATGAGGGCAACCCAAATGGACTATGCTACTATTAATTAGATAAATACTAATTATTAGTCATGACTTAGACACCTAATCCAACAGTTTTGTCTTTGTGACATATTGGTTCGTATTTCGAAGTGTTTTGTTAAAATTCGTTGCGTTTTCTGTTTATTTGATATAGTTGTTTGTCTCCATGTTTTTTTTAATGAAATCGATTGATGTATTCGTTTTTTTTTTAAAATTGATGGTCTGTATTTGCATTTATGTAATAAAATTGGTGAATGTCTACAGACTACATTCATATAAAACTGATGTTAAAGCTGATGTTGTATGTTTGCATAGTTGGTTTGTGATTGTAAGCTTATTGAGAAATTTTGTTCCGGTTAATTGGTAAGTATGGGAATGTTGTATTTTTCTTACGTGCGTGTTATGTATATTTTGCTCGAAACTTTAGCAAATGAATTATTCTAGGTGGGTGGTAAAGGTGTTTAATTTTTTCTAACATAAGGTACGGATTTGGTCATAAGTAAAATATTTTTTTTGGTACAATTTTTTTGTTTTTATTATGATTTTGATTACATTACTTTCTAATTTAAATTTTTTTACAGTTTTACCCAATGTTTTTAATCTTATTATCAATGTGGTCGACAACTTTATTTTTATTGTTTCTTAAATTTTTTTTTGCTAAATTATGGTTTAAATTTCTTTTACATATGTTTGGATTTTTTTGAGACAACTGTAATGATGTTGTTTTATATTTACATTATTTTGACAAAGTTTTGATATTTATATTTTTCTAATGGTAATTGACTCTATTTTTGCAAGTATATATATACTGGAGACGAAATTTTATTTTTCATACGGTTGAGAGTATAATACAGACATAAAACAATAAAAGGTATCGAAAACTTTTGTTGCAGTGATAGACGGTAAGGTGGCTGCGTTGACTAACTGTTTGAATATCTACTTGTGATCTATATCTTCAAAAATTTTGTTGATCTTTCCTTGTATGGAGGTTATTTCTTCGATGGCTTTATTTATATTTTTCTAATAGTAAGGGACTCTATTTTTGCAAGTGTATATACATTGGAAACGAAATTTTAATTTTCATACGGTTGACATTACAATACAAACATAAAACAGTAAAAGGTGTCAAAAGCTTTTGTTGTAGTGATAGACGGTAAGGCGGCTGCATTGACTAATTGTTTGAGTATCTACCAGTGATCTATATCTTCAAAAATTTTGTTGACCTTTCTTTTCCTTGTATGGAGGTTATTTATTCGATGGCTTCATTTATTTGCGTTATGATATTGTGTTTCAGCTGTTGCAAGCCATTTTTCGCAGCCTCTATTGAATTTGGGTCGACACCTCGGTTTAGAATTTCGATAACTTCTGTGGCTATGTCATCGTTCTGTATTGCGGTGCATATGAAGTCGTTTGCAGTGTTAAGTTGTTGATATAGTCTACCGATTTCTCTTTTTTGTTTCTCTGTGGCTTCATTTTGATTTCCAATTTGGTTATTACGCGGATTAGAAGGGGAAGCCATGGTGGTAGCAAGTGATTGTAGATGGTTGCTGATGTTATTGAAGGCTTTGGTTTGTTGATTCTCATGTAGATTGTCTTGGTTTATACGCGAAAGTGTTTGTAGATTGTACCGAAATTTTGAAATTAAGAATCATTTCTTCCATTTTTTTTGTTTTTTCTGGACGGCATGTGATACGTGCACATGTGTTGTTGTATTGTTTGTCATCTTGTGCTTTGTAAGTTTGTAGAGGCTGCATGTGAAGCTTTTTTAAATAATTATTTTTTACTACAAACTTTTTATATAGATAGTGGTTTTATGTGAAATTTGTTGCTCGATTTCAAAAAGACTGTATATTTTTTGTATATTGGAATTTTGTGAAGTTTGACGCACCGTATACACTGGGATGATAGGTACATATATTACAGATAGTTAGCATTTCCGTTACAAAATATTTGTATCTGTTAACAGAACATACACATTTTAAAACTATAGTCCTGTCAGATCATTCATTAAGTACTTGCTTCATTACGTGGTACGACTACGCTTCATCTTCATTATGGGAATCAGATTGCTTTTTTTTGGAGTTGTCTTCTGTGAAAATGATCCGAAATTAGAATTTATTGTATCGAATTATGTATTCTGAATGATTAAATATTAGTTACCTTTAGAGTCATACTAAAGACGCTTAACAGGACCGCATTTTGAATTATCAAAAGATTGTGTTTGTTTCTTGGTTGCTTCTTGTTGGGTTGTCGATGTATAAGCTGTGGGAGGCAGTGTTAAATTTGAAGTTGTAATTGTCGCCATTTCCATTGCTGGTGGGGGTGTAGTATCTTGAATGGAATTGGTTAACAATGGAGTAGGATTTTGAATCAGATTATCTAAGTTTGAGATTTCGATGGCATCGACTATAACAAATCCAATTGTTTGGGGAACTGAACGTTTTGTCATTTCAATCAAAAGACTTTGGGGTCTTCCTATCACTTCTTCAATCGGTGGAGGCATGGTAAATTGGTTTTCATATCCTTTTTCAATAACCAACTTTTCGCAAGTGCATCCAACCATTCTTTCTACAAAGGCATTTGTAGCAATGGCGGTCATGATGCTGGTATCATCAATAATATTTGCTGAAAAACTGTAGCTATTTTGTGAAATAAGAAAAAAAGCAAGTTATATTTTGCATATTGTATTTTATGAAGTCCATATAAATGCAGGAACTTATTAAAACTTTGGCGGATTGACTTGTCCATCGCTAACGCAAAACCAAATATCTCCTTGTTTTGCAACTCGTTCGTTGCATTTTTGACATATTGCTGTGTACCGCGAATCAAAAATTCTATAGCTCTCTATGGCTGCTTTGGTGAGGAATTTCTTAGCCTGCAACGTATAATTAGTTTTGTTTTAACATCAATGTACTTTAATTTTTTTAATTGTAATATTAATATATTTTTATTTTTCTGTTTATATACTTACCAATTTTTATCCGTTACATACTATTCTTATCTAGTGAAAAAAATTATAATATAATAGTATTGTTTTTAGTCCATGATTCGGATGGGCAGATACTCATATAGGTAGTGCACTTACAATTAGTTCAGAGTGTTCCTTAGTTAGAAGGTCGACTATAGTGATTGTGGTGTACGGTAAGGTGATAGCACCGGAGGAGCTCGGTTGGGAACTGCAGTACATTTGCAAATTCAGAATTCAATGAATATATAATGTATTTGCTAAAGTGTGACTCATACCTTTGAAGATCAAGAATTCCTGGTGCAAGAGTTGGATTGACAATAACATAAATAGCGTCTGTAGAAGCTAATTTCAATCATCCTGTTTCAATAAATGTTACCGATATAAATGATGGAATGTTATCGTAATGTTAAACATAAAAGTTAGACAGTAAAGAGTAACCATACCTCCATAGGTTATGACTTTGATATTAGTAGCTGCTATTGTAGTACCTATAACTGTATTTAATAACTGTTGGTGACTAACTCTATGCTTGGATTGGTAACAGTCTTTCCAAAGTGTAGTGACAATTTCATGTCCACTGGTGTATGTTGTCAAGTGTAATAGTTTTAGTAATGAACATCGAAACGTTAGACAATGTAATTAGGGTGTTATGTTACTTACTCATTTCCTACTAATGTTAAGTACATTAATCGATCGCCTTTGTTCTTTTTCCCAGATTCATAGGATTTAAAGCATCCCACATAGTCTGCAGTACAAAAATACAGCAAAGCAATTCCGGTATTAAACTGTGACATTATCAAAGGTATAAAGTTTTAGCTGGAAAGAAACCTCGGAAGTAATCTGGACTTGCTAACAGGTTATGTAATTCTTCAATGGTTGCTGGGTGGTACCATTCTTTCGGTATGTCTGAAATATCTGTTAATTCGTCAATTTTGAATGACTGTTCGAAATTAATATGAAACTGTTTTTTTAGCATTTTCCTGTGGATTTCTGTGTTGGAGCAGGTATAATTCTGGATGGCATAGCAACGTAAAATCTAAAGATTTGATTCTCCAAATGCTTGATTTGTTTTCTCGGCAAGTATATGGATGGCATCGCCCTGTTGCGTATAAACAGTTGTGATCAGCAAAAAGTTGTAGAAGACTTGTTGGTGTAAAATATACTAAAGATCTTACCTTTTCATGTACTACTAAAAACCATGTTTCATGTGTTCGAAGATGAGGAACCCATTTCCGAAGTACGGGTATTTCTAACCTACGCGTTGGACAGCCACTAAAAAGTTCAGAAATTCCTACCATCCCTATAAATCTGCAAAGAAAAAGAAATTCCAGAATTGTATGTCACAAAAAATTTATGTACAAAGCATATTGTCTCTCCTTATGAACCTCAACATTTTCAATAAGTGTTTGAAGATCTTTAAATACTATATTTATGGTGGTGTTTGATAGATGACCATCAGAGTTTTGAAGGAGAATCATTATAGAATCGGGCGATGTTGCTCTTGAAAGTGCAACATAAAGTTGACCGTGCGTAAAAACAGCCTGTGGCAAATACACCCCGATTTTTTCCAATGATTGACCTTGACTTTTATTGATAGTCATTGCGTAGCATACTTTGCATGGAAACTGTTTTCTGATGAATATAAAAGGTAATTATGTTGGATATGGTGTCTAAGTCATGACTTATAATTATATTTATCTTGTTAATTGAAGCAAAGTCCATTTGGGTTGCCCTCATAGTTGGAGGATTAATGTAAAGTTTAGTAGAGAGAGGTTGATTTATTAATTGTTTAATAAATCAATAGAAATAAATAAATAGTTTATTAATATATTTAAGTGTTAATATATTAATTAGAAACTATAATAATTAATTAGAAATTAATCTGGAATTAATTTAGATTTAATTCAGTGATTAAATAAATTAATTAAAGGTGCAGGACCGGTTTGTATTTATTCAATAGTTGAATAACTGATAAACCAGAAGCCAGGGGACTGGATTTGGCGCCACCTTGGAGGCTCCTTCCAAGGGTGGCGAAAACCCTAATTCGGGTTTAAGAAGTCTGGTCCAAGTGGTCAGCAGGCTTGCCCACTAAGGAAGCTCCTTAGGGTTTCAGCTGTAACCCTTGGAGGCTATAAAATGAGACTCCTTGTTCCTCCTTTTCTGCGCCAACTTTGAACTTGAAGAAATCTGCTGGATTTTCTCCTCCTTGCTTTGGGTGTGACTACATTTGAGGTAGGATCAGTTTGCTGCTAGCTTCAAGAACAATATCAAAAGGTTGGTAACTCTTAATTTGATATTTAGAAATAAATGTTGGCGTTAGGTTTTGTTATTATATCCTCATAGAAGAAAACATAGATCTTTTTTTAGGGTTGCATGTGAACATAGGAATTTTGTAGTTCATTGATTGTGTAAAACCCTTCAGTGGTATCAGAGCTATGGCTTGTTTTCTTGTGAATTTGATATAAATTGTTTATATATTCATAAGGGTTATTGAAATTAACCCTTTGTGTGGCCATGAAACCATGTTGGCGGCTAGGGTTAAGCAAACCCTAGCTCCCCTTTCCTTTTCTGCGATTTGCTTGCTGCCTTGATAAGTAGGTTGTTATTTTTGGTAATTATTGGATAATTAAATAACTGGAACCCCTTATCACTTGATTGCAATTTTCGATGATTAGGATAAGGGTTAGGAAATTAATTTGATTAATTTTTGTGATTCCCTTATTTGATTTAATTAGTTTAATTAAATTGTTTAATTAAAAGACCAATTAAATCACTTAAAGATTTAATTTAAATTTTCAAAATTTGCGAAAATTAGAAGAAAATTAAATCTAAAATATTTTAATAAGATTAAAATATATCTTATATATTTATGATTAAAAGTTAATATTTATATGTAAGATAAAACTGGTTAGTCTTACCGTTAGTAGGCATCATTCACAAAACTGTCCTATAAAGAGGGTATAAGGCGACTGCCTATAAAATGGTAGTCTAATGGGTATCTACTCTTACCCACCGCTCTCCTGGTCAGTTAAGTATCGTTAGCCGAACGGGTTTGATAGAACCGCTAAGCCTCTTAAAAGTATAACGCTATAATTGAAAGTACTAGAACCTTGAACAAAATCCCAATCTAGTTACTTTAGGTTTAAAATGTGAATTGATGCTAACCCATGGAATTGTACATTGCACTTTGTGGAACGTTGGTGGAGCGTGTGTGGTTTACCGGCATGCCAACTGGGGTCCACAAAGAGTCGCAATGGGTTTCTCGATTTTGCCATTATTGACGGAGCGTGTGTGGTTAACCGGCACGTCAATTAGAGATGGTAATCGACTTTGAGAGTACCGAGCTAATTCACATGGTTATTCACACCCGGTTTGTGATCCTCGGTATCCCAGTCACAAACAGCGGGGCATTCCCGAGATTAAAACATGCTATTGAACAGTTCAATAAATCTCAAAAGAAACTAGGAATTCCATTATAATTTGATTATGTTTCCGCGGTGGAATTGGCCAAATCGTCATTCGCCTACCTTATAAAATTTACAATAAAGATTACGGCATCCCTCTTCGATATTGTAGATTGTTATTGTAGGATCCTAGCTTTATATTTATTCTTGGGTGAATATAAGGATTATTTAATAATGTCTAATTAAAACTACCTTCTTCTTATTCAGATGTCTTCTGACCAATCCGTTCCCCACTCAAACTCCGGTAATGTCACCTCGATCCTGTCGTTGTGCTCAAAAGTGACGTTGGACGGCACTAATTACAATGACTGGATTCGTAACATCAAAATGGCTCTAAGGTTTGAACACAAAGAGTATGTTCTGGAAACCGAGCTGATTGAGGTTGACCCAAAAACCGCTACTCACGAGGAACTCGCCTCGTACACTAAACACTCGGATGATGCGACCAAAGTGGCCTGCATCATGATCGCTACCATGAACCCTGAACTGCAGCGTATTTATGAGGACTAATGACCTTACGAGATGCACCAAGAGCTCACGGAAAGGTTCCGCAAGCAAGAGCGCATCGAAAGGCGTGAAGTGGTTAAAGCATTCACTAACGGCAAGCCTAAGGATGGAGAGTCCATCTGCGCTCATGTGCAAAGGATGCATGGTTATGTGGAAAGGCTTAGAAAGCTGCAGATGCCTGTACATGAGGATTTGGCTGTTGACATAGTGTTGAATTCTCTACCCAGTTCTTATAACCAGTTAACATTGGCGTATCATTTGATAGTAAGATTTAATAAGTGCACCACTATAGTTTCACTTTCATGAAAACTAAAAAAAAAAATTCAATTTAATCTCATTTATATATGTATTATAGCATATTGGTTTTATCTAACAGTGTAAGAACATTGCAATTTCATTTATAGTTGTTACAGTAAAGGAAAAGTCTCTTACTTTAAGCAATTTCAATTAAGTTCATATTATTAGGCAAAGAAACCAAAGTAAATTGTTTTAAAACAGCCCCAAATATTCTAATTGTTGTCTAAATTACCGACCCTTAATTAAAAATATATGACAATAAAGTAAAATTCTTTTCTAAAAGTTTACAGCATAGAATTTCGCAAAACCAAAATAAGCAACTACAGAAAGAAACATACAAAAAAGAAGCAAAACAAAGTTTAAATAAAATTACTTACAAGCAGACAAGTCTCCAAAAGGTATATCTCTCTTGAGAAACATAATAAACTCAGCGACCTTCATTTGGAAGATCCTAGCAATGATATCTGGACGGTCTTGAGCGCACCTAATATCATTTCGTGCCATATATCTAACAATTTATGGCCACTTAACATTGCATGTAAAAGTAATAAAATATTGTGGATTGCCATAAACTCTACAGATAGCAAGCGCGCCCTGATAGTGTTTATACATATAATGCGGGCCACCAATGAAAGATGCAGGTAAAAAGAACCGTTTTCCAATA
This sequence comes from Cichorium intybus, assembly GCA_023525715.1. Taxonomy (NCBI): domain Eukaryota; kingdom Viridiplantae; phylum Streptophyta; class Magnoliopsida; order Asterales; family Asteraceae; genus Cichorium; species Cichorium intybus. The sequence goes on along the minus strand of CM042010.1, from coordinate 94,978,610 downwards.
AGTCCAGCGTCCGAATCTCCTTGTGAAATAGCATCATGTACCCCACTTACATGCTCACAGCGTAAATTGTTCTGATTATTACAGATATAATCGAGACGGCTTTCTTCAACACAAAGATAAGCATAAATCAGAAACTGTTGAAACAATCGACCGCACTGCAATAGCAACGTATATACACTGCTACGACCATGAATCAAATAACTATAGTACATGTTTAACGTGACTGGTTACGAAGTAACGCTAGTAGCAGAACGCAACTTAAATCTCGTAGACCAACCATTTTCACCATATGGAAACAACAACGGATACTGTAAGGGGATATAAGAATAATGTAATTTGCTAATCCTCGTTTGCTGCCCTCCCCGATAATGAACGATAATATCATAAGTGGATGCATTTGGATCATCGGCTGTCACAATAACACCCAAAGCATTCCCATATGGATGACCATATCGAACATCAGGAACGTTATTGTATAACCGTACAGCATAATTATCCAAATTTTGTACCCGAGCCAAACATAATGCATTTTTAAACACCCGCACATACTCGTTATTTCCATTCAAAACTTGCAGGTCCAATGATCTCACAATAACACATTGATATCAATCAACAATAATAAAAACACAAGGAGATTTATCAACTTCAATGCACTCTTTGTATTGATCAAAGACTAGTACATAAGCTGTGTGATTGCCAAGAACACTCAATAATTTCTCTCTCTAGCTTAGCACAATTTCCAAGGTAATCAACATGACAAATGATGTCATAAAAGTCTTAAATACCCTAGACCTAATGACCTAAGACCTAAACCCATAAAACCGATCCACTATAAGGACTAAAAACCGAACAACCCATGGTTGTTCGTCTTTCCCATCGAATTACAAAAAAAGCCCATTTAAATTATCTATTACAATTTTAGTCCTAATAAATAAAGATTAAACCAAACTAAATAATTCCCAACAATCTCCCACTTGGTTTAATGCTTCATTTATCTGCAGGCTTCACTTGAACTTGGATGTCAGTTGAATTACTGCAAAAAATTTCCAACACTCTCCCCCTTAAATGGACAGTCTCCTCCTTAGCAGGAAAACCTTTTGCTTAGTAGGCAACAGGAGTGAATGTTGATGGAATTTAGCACATTGCAGCGACAACTTCGTCTTTGATGCAGGTTGTCTTCGAATTTGGATTGGTAAGCACTTTAGGTCATAGAGCATGTCTAGAATCAGCACATCCAGCTTTTGATTTGACTTTAACCTTGACTGGAGTCTGACTCTTCTCATCTCTTCATCTTGATCACTTAAGGTGTTAATGTAGTAAGAAGTTGACTGAGGAGGAAATCAAGCAACTTCTCATATGGAATTCAGCTTCACCTTCTTCGGGAACAAATTTGTGTTGAAATTCTTGAACGCTTCATTTTACTGACGCTTCTCGATACGATCACCAATTAGCAAATCCTGTGGGTCACGGAGTTGGAAACTCTCACCACAGTTGTTCAAGGATTCATCCTTGGCTCAGAATGAGACTTCTCGCAGTATCTGTGTGAACCCGGGGGAACGCAATGCGATTGTTTGAGTATCGGAGAACTACTAGTGGTTGTTTTGATTTAGGCCCCTGCATATTCTTGATCAGAGATCTCAACGCAGTTGACAAGTTGACAAGTCAACTTGGCTCTTGGCGAGACGTTCAATGGTATCCAATCTCTGCGGGGTGTACCATCCTAGTGCCAATTTTGAATCAGGTAAAGTTGTTGGGGTCTCACAGCTATTGTGGCAAACAACAACGATCACTGACCCAGAGTTTCAATGTTTCATCAATGTGAGGTAATATCACATTGAATCACGAACATTTTTTTAGAAGAAGTGTTAGGTCAAGAGAGGTATGAGCGTGTAATATGTCTTGGTTACTAGACATACCCATCGGCTAGACTTTCGAACTGTCATCAGTATATGGTTTATTACACTAAGTCATCCAACTCTTGAATTAGAAGCTTTATAAGGTGAGAAAGGTTGTTGATGCCTCACATCTACTACTGGTGTTGTAGCAGAGATCATTAACATAGAGTGTTGAAATATCATCATTACTTGATATAAAAGTAATGAATCGTCTATTTCTTATATCAGAAATTTGTAAAGATGGTTAAGAATAGATTGGTGTGTGTGATAGACTATGGTATGCAGTCTAACCATCGGCACATACTTTTTAACTCTCGACTTTGAGTGGTTTCTCTCTAAGTGTCTAGAAGTTGGTGTTACACAAGAAAAACTTTAGATTGGTTAAGAAGCAGTTGTCAGTGCTTCACATTCATTGGGGTGTACGAATGGAGATCACAAACACTTAAAAATTACCTCAGCAGTGAGTGGTATAAACTCGGTGCGTCGTTGGTAGGTAATACTGTTTTTTTATAAAAAAAATGAAAACATATTTTTTTTTAAATTTTTTGAATTTTGTTTTGTTTTCTAAAGGTCACGAAGAAACCTTGGACTGGGTTAAATTTTTTTGTTTTGTTTTTCTTCTCCCCCTAAATTTGTGCTTGGGAAGAAGAGCGGAAATAAAACATGTACAAATTTACCTAAACAAAAATAAAGTAAAAATATTACAGAACTGATTTAATAGTCAGTGAAAGGTATCATTTTAAGCATCTCACAAGCACATTGAATCGAGCTTTTGCAACAGGTTTTGTGAATAAGTCCTCCACATTATTATCAGTGTGGACTTTTTCCAAGTGGATCAATTTACGCTCGAAGCAAGCTCTGATAAAATGAATTTTGATATCAATGTGCTTGGTCTTAAAATGCTGGACAGGGTTTTTCACAATTTGGATAGCAGCTTCATTGTCACAAAAGATTGGAGTATCAAGAAAGTTCATACCGTAACCAAGGAGCTGATGCTGCATCCAAATGACTTGAGAACAGCAGGCCGAGGCAGCAACATACTCAGCTTCTGCTGTAGATGTTGACACGGTCTGTTGTTTTCTGCATTGCCATGAGATCAGCCTGTCTCCTAGAAACTGACATCCAGCTCTGGTGGACTTTCTGTCAATTTCACACCCTCCGTATATAGTTGCTATCTGAAAATGCGTAAAGATCAAATTCACGGTTCTTTGGATACCAGAGACCAAATTTTGGTCTCCCCTTAAGGTATCGAAAGATCCGTTTGACAGCATCAAGATGAGAAGGTTTAGGATTAGCCTGTTAGCGACCACATTGGCAGACTGCAAAAATGATATCCGGTCTGCTAGCAGTCAGGTACATCAGCGAACCGATCATCGAACTATAGTAGGTTTGAGCAACTGATTGGTCATTTGAGTCTGAGGATAGCAGTGGTCACTCAGCCATTGGAGTGTTAGCTTCTTTCGCATCCTTGAAACCGAATTTAGCAAGAGTATCATCCACATACTTTGCTTGATGAAGAAGGATACCTGTTGAACTTTTCTTCACTTGCAACCCGAGAAACATCGTCATCTCTCCCAACGAACTCATCTCGAATCTTTTCTTCATCACCATCTCAAACTCCTTGCACAAAACCTCGCTTGTTGAACCGAAGATGATGTCGTCCACATAGATCTGGACAACGATTTGATCAACATTTTGGCGTTTGATGAACAGAGTCTGATCAATACTTCCACTAGTATAACCGTGCTGCAGAAAGTGTTCCATCAGGGTAGCATACCAAGCACGAGGAGCTTGATGCAGACCACAAAGGGCTTTATCAAGCTTATAGACATGATTTGGAAACTTGGAGTTGACAAAACCGGGAGGTTGATCAACATAAATCTCCTCTTTCACCTCTCCGTACAAGAATGCTGTCTTGACGTCCATTTGGTAGACGGTATAATTCATGTAAGAAGCGTAGGCAAGGAAGACCTGAATCGCTTCAAGTCGCACCACAGGAGCATATACTTCCGTGTAATCAAGTCCTTCTATCTGTCTAAAGCCGCAAACCACCAGGCGTGCCATGTTTCGCACGTTCACTCCCGAATCATCTTGCTTGTTGCGAAACACCCATCTTGTATCCAAAGCCTTTTTGCCTTCGGGTAGTTCCACCAATTGCCAGACATTCAACTTCTCAAACTGGTTCAACTCCTCATGCATTGCATCCACCCAACTAGGTTCATTGAGTGCCATCTCCACGTTCTTCGGCTCGATTTTAGAAATGAAGCACAAGTAAAGACACTCGTTGACTTGACTACTTTGGCTTCTGGTTAAGACACCATCATCCAGAGGGCCAATAATGTTGTCGATTGGATGGTCCCGTTGAATTCTTGAAGGGACTTCATATTGGAGCAAAGAAGTAGAGAACGGAAGATTGGTTATATTCTCAACCCTTTCTGCGCCTAAAGTACCTCTATCAGAATCTCTAAAGTCGTGAGAGGTAGTTGCAATGTACTCGTCAGGAATCCTTTCTGGAAAGAGAGAATCCATGAGAGTAGAATCAAACACGTCAGCCGGTTCAGGTTGAATAACATCTTCAGGGGTAATTGACTGCTCAACAACTGGAGTATCGCCAACAACTTGGGATGAGACATCTGGAGCATCCTCAATAATGGGAGCAGAAACATGAGATGCACCGTCATTTGAAATTTGATCTTGAATAATGACAGACGGGGTGATAAGATCAGGAATGATATCATCAGCATCTTCTCTATTAGTTCCACTAGGGCCTGGTTGTGTGCCTGAAACATCATCAGAAAACACAAAGAAAGGTTTAAACAGTTCAGCATAATCAAACAGCAAGTCAGTTCCAACACGGGCATCAGTTGGATTCTCTTCAAGCCAGCAAACATCAAATGATTCCACGATTTGCTTTGTCGCCTTGTTGTACACTCGATACGCGATTTTATTCGCATATCCAACGAAGTAACAATCATCCGCCTTGGAGTTGAACTTCGGAGCAGCTTCAAGATGAAGAAGAGTGCAAAGGCAGCCAAAGGTACGGAAATGTGAAACATTTGGCTTGCGACCATAAAGAATCTCGTAAGGTGTCTTCATTTGAGGTTTGTTGATGATGACCCGATTCTAAACATGGAAGGCTGTGTTGATAGCTTCAGCCCAGAAAATCACTGCCAGTTTAGAATCCGCACAGCATGGTACACGCAGCATCAATAAGTGTTCTGTTCCGTCACTCAGCAACACCGTTCTGTTGAGGAGTATGAGGAGCACTAAACTGAAGCAGGATACCCTTGTCTATACAAAACTTGTTAAGAACAGCATTCTTGAATTCTGTTCCATTGTCGCATCTGATGGCCTTCAGTTTCTAATTCGTCTGATTTTCAATGAGCTTGATGAATCTAATGACGAGATCTGCAGTTTCACTTTTGTTCTTTAAGAAGAAAACCCATGTAAAACGTGAGTAGTCATCAATAATAACAAGACAGTAAGAACTGCGATTGAGACTAAGAGCATTAACCGAGCCAAATAGATCCATATGAATCAGCTGAAGAATCGAATCAATGGAATTGATTTGCTTGGGCTTGTGTGACTTTCTGTGATGTTTGCCTTGAGCACAGGCAACACATTTCTCGAATGTAATGAAGTCCTTGATTGGAAGTCCTGCAACCATGTTGTTCTTTGCAAGGGGATCCACGTTCTTTACGTTGGCGTGACGGAGACGACTGTGCCAGAACATCGCGCTTTGCTCCGCAGCTCTGGAGAATAAGCAGGTGACATTTTCGGGAGTGTTGTGATTCATGTCGATATTTGAGAAACGCTCAGCAGACTGTGCTCAAGCTCAGGTACAAAATTCACGTTCTCAAACTTCAACACACCATTCGATATCGTCTCTCTCTACGTGATCATCCATTTTTCAACTCCTGCGAAGCAAACACATCCCCCGTTGAATTTCTCAATGTGGTGTAGTTGGGACATGTCGCCTGTCATGTGCCTAAAACAGCCACTATCAACATACCAAGATCTGCTGATATTCCTCCGTAACTGTTCCTGTACGCACATTTAAGCAAATTATTACCACACACACACATGTCCATATTTAAGAAAATTATTACCACACACACACATGCAAGCAATAGATTTATCAGTCAAATTCTTTTTCCTAGCAGGTTTAGAATCAACACCACACAAAGGTTTTAAAATAACAGAACTCTTAGAATCAAAATTAACATCAACAAAAATATCAGAATTAGTCTTCAAACAGTTTTTAATAGAATTTAAAGCAGACGAGTCTTCAACTTCCTCAATCTTCGATTTTATTTTATCTGCACATGAGATAGAAACATCAGTATTTTTCATTTCAGAACTCTCAGCGGTGCCAGGTGTACTTGGTTGAATGTAATTTGATAAAAAACAGTATTCAGATTCTTCAGTGTTTGGTGATGGAGTAAAATTATTATTGTATGGAGGGGGAACAGCACTAAACCCTAGACATTCACCTTGTAAGTTTGACCAGACAGTTTGTTTTTCAAGTATAGTTTCGACTACATAATTAGATACATATACCTTTTTAAAGGTTGATTCTTCCTTTAGAAATTTTATTTTTAATGCATTTAATTCAGTAGTCAAACTAGCAATATCTTCGTTGGCAAACCTAAGTTGACATCTAGTTGTGCTAAATTCATCTTGTATTTGTTTGAAATCAGAAATTTTGGCATCTAAGGTTTCTTGAAGGGGCTTTAATTTCTTTTTATGTTTATAGACAAGGCTTTCGGTTTCTAAAACTTCTCTAACTAAATTTTCATTCAGTTCATGATATCTAGCAATTATATCAATACAGGACTGAGAAGAGCAAGAAACTGTACTAACCTCATCACCGGTAGGAGTGGAAGATACCATAAAGGCGAACTGTAGGTCCATCATCTCTCCTTCTGCAGCGTCCACGTCTATCTCTCATTCAATCTGGGCCAGGTGAGCTCTGCCTTCTCCATTTAGGTTCAGGTCATGCAGTTGGTCTTCCCAGGTAAACTACTGAGCCACCATCGCCCGTTCAACATTTTGAGAATGAGCACCATCACGATTAGTTCCAACCGGCACCATGGTTCTGTCTTGATTCTCCATTCTTGGTTTGGTGCATTCACGAGCAAAATGTTGAAACACCTCAGATTGGCCTTGCTGAGACTCATCTTCCTATCACCAGTGTTGTTCACCCAGTTGTTTCTTCCGGTTCTTTGGGTGAATTTCTTGGCCCTATGCACCGCCATAGCAATGTGCCAAGAAATGTCCATCTCTTCCAAATCATCTGGATTGATTTGATCCAGGTCTCCAGCAGTCATAGGGTGAAACAGTTCACCGACCACCAAGACATTGTAACAATTCAGAAGACTAGCCATCAAACCAAGATTCTCTTCAGTGCCATGAGGAAGAGGTTGAGCAACAGGCGGGATTTTGACAGAGGGAGCAGCAACAGGTGGAGCAGGATGTGCCATAGAGGATGAACTAGGTTCAAATTGAGTTGGGGCTTTAGGAGTGGCATGACTAGTAGCTTGGACAGAGAAAGCATTGTTAGTTGAAGTACTGATGTTAGCAGACTGGTACGAGCTAACATGGTTCATTCCTCTCTGCTTGTCATCCATATCACAAGATTTAATAATGGCCATAATCTCAGAAAGTGAGAGTACAGCAAGGTCTTTGGTCTTCTTGATGACAACTACATTCATGTCCCAGCTTCTAGGTAGTGAATTGAGAAGCTTCTTGTTAACATCTATCTTGGGAAATGAAATCCCAGCAGTGGATAATTCTGTGTGAAGGGTAATGAACCATTGAAGTTGAGCTTCCAAAGACTCTCTGAGGACGTGATTAAACATGTTGAATCTCTGTCGAAGCATATCTTCCATGCTTTGCTTCATGTCTTCATTGCCCTCATACACGTCAATCAATGCGTCCCATAAGGATTTAGCAGTTGTATACTCACGGAAACCCTGAGCAATTTCAGGAGAAAGTGCCATAGACAGGGTAGCAAGAGCTCTTTGATCAGGTTCAACTTTTTCAAAGTCTAAATCAATGTAATCTTCAAACGGTTTGTCCACCAAAACTTCACCTCTCGTCATGGTAATTCTAACTGGTGGACGAAAAAAACATTTCCACAGCTTCACGTCTTTCATTTTGATGTATTGTTCAAACCGATACTTCCATTCGGTGAAACCTTCAGCTTTAATCAAACGAGGAATACGGGTAACGGTACCCATAACCGAATCGAGGTCGCTATTAACGAATGACATTGCGGGATCCATCGGAAAAATTTTAAAGTTTGAAAAAATTAAATTACAAATTTAAATTCGCAAAAATTAAAAAATCACGAGACAAAACAATCAAGCAACACCGAGCAATCCAATTCACGTAGGGCGAGTAAGCAACAAAGGTCAAACCGAGCAACAGGAGGACTAAGGAACCGAGCAACCAATTCAATCGAACAACTAAAAACGAGTACCAAAAACCGTGTAACACGCAAATCTTAAGGACCGAACAACAAACACTCACGTTGATCGAACAACCAAAAGTCAACAAATCCACTGAACCACAAACCGAATAACCGGTTGACCGAGTAACCAGGAAATCACCAAGCAATCAGCAAACCGATCAACCCAATCAAACCGAGCAAACTACAACCGACCGAACAACCAACCGAAACCAAGCCGCCACCGAGTAACCAGGAAACAAACCGAGCAACAATCAGGAACCCTAGAAAACTTAAGGCAGCTGCCGAACAACCTCCTTGCAACCTTAATGATCCACCGAAAAACCCACTAAAAACGCTAACAATTTCTTGCACCGTCGAACAACTCCAAGCGTTCCAACCGAGTAACCCCAAATCTCGCAAAAACACACTCCGCAATGCAATTTTTGGATCAAAAACCATATTTTTAAGGATTTTTACTTGAAGATCAACGATGAACACCAAGTACACAACCTCAAAAACTCGAAAAACAGTCCAAAAACTCACAAAAAACAGATCAAACTCTCCAAATCTCCAAGAACAAAATATGATTGATATCAAAAACAAGCTCTGATACCAATTGTAGGTCCAATGATCTCACAATAACACAATGATATCAATCAACAATAATAAAAACACAAGGAGATTTATCAACTTCAATGCACTCTTTGTATTGATCAAAGACTAGTACATAAGTTGTGTGATTGCCAAGAACACTCAATAATTTCTCTCTCTCTAGCTTAGCACAATTTCCAAGGAAATCAACATGACAAATGATGTCATAAAAGGCTTAAATACCCTAGACCTAATGACCTAAGACCTAAGCCCATAAAACCGATCCACTAGCATATAAATGGCGTGGACCATAAGGACTAAAAACCGAACAACCCATGGTTGTTCGGCCTTCCCATCGAATTACAAATAAAGCCCATTTTAATTATCTATTACAATTTTAGTCCTAATAAATAAAGATTAAACCAAACTAAATAATTCCCAACAAAACTAAAGACAGCCCCGCAACAACGTCTGCCTGTAAAGCCAACCCACCATCCCCAATAATCCGCAAACGATTACTAACTTCGTTCTCCATATCGTATACATATAGCTGAAAAATCGAGGTGGATCCGATCCTTGTGGACAAAAATACCCAATTCGGTGACAAATTGACCGAAAACCTTAAAAGTATATGGACCAATACCACTGTTAACCGTTTCATCAATTTTTGCCCCAAAAGAGGTCATCGAAAACATTGAATTGTAAACCATAATATTATCCATATAGTGTTTATTCTGAAGCAAATCCAAAATATAAGATGGAGGCATTAAGGGTATGGGCAACACAATAGCTCCCTGATGACAACAGTGGTTATAAACAGGATTATTGCGGGTAGAACCTCCAATACTTCTCTCACTCCACCAAAATTCGGCTTTACAATAGAAGCAAACCCAAACACAATCGCCATGATCATGGTACACAAGTAGAGGCCTATGAACAACAGAAGCAGCAAGAGCAGAGGATTGTGGAGCCTCAATTAACCCACCAACAACAGAAACAGTCGAAATGGATGACTCTCCGATTTCAAAACCTCCAACCATAGAATATTCCATAGAAAAACACAACACAGAAACCCTAAACAAATAAGAAACAAAGTCACCAGAAAGGAAACACTAAATACCTGCGATCGAACTGAAGCTACGAGGAATCACAGACAGCAAATTAGAATGCGTTAGCTATCGAAAGTAGAAACCCAGAAAGAAAACCTGACAGCAAAGTCATGTAAGAAGAATGCAAAAATAGCAGGATGAAGAAACAAAAGACATTAAAAGAAGTTGAACACGTGTAAATAAATGACACCAAAGCTAACCTGGGGATCCATATTTTATTGGACATCGATTGGGTCCAATGAAGTAATTGACAGTTCATTCCAAGATCAAAGAAGGAAAGTTACGATGAGTTAAAGTGAAACGGACAATTGGAGGACGAAAAGTGGCAAATCCCAAAAGAAACCAATAAATACAAACCACTACCAAAAAGGCCACCCTCCACCCCCAGCAAACCTTCTAGAAAAAAGTTGGTTTTTAATATATAGAGTAATATCAATCATTGTTTGTAAGGTAATATGATGTAATTTACAATTTTATGTTTTCAAAACCATTTAATTGGAAATGTTTCAATAATTATAAAACTTAGGTTTTGAAAACTTTTTAGTTAATTCGATAATCTTGATTTAGGTTTTGTATTTAATACCGTTAACATGTTAAAGTGTACTTACGAAGTTTAATTTTAAGTTTATTTGATATTTGATTTAGATTTGACATTTAACCTCATATTTAAATTAGTAAATGAAGTATATTTTATTGATAATTGAAAAAGTCTTTCATTAATATGATAATATTAACATAAGTAATAAAATACATAAGTTAATAATTTGAAAACTTTTTAGTTAATTTGATATGTCGATTCAGGTTTTATATTTAATACATTTGATATATTTTACTATTTTTACAAAGTCTGTTTTTAAGTTTATTTGATATTTGATTTAGACTTGGCATTTATCATCGTATTTAACTTAACAAACTAAGTATATTTTAGGGAAATTGTCACTGTAGCACAATGACGTTTCAAGAAATGCTTAAATTGGTCCCTAAGGTTTTTTTGCCACATAAGGGAACTAACTAATGAAAACCGGTTAATATTAGCCCCATATAAATTTTACCCGGTTACACTTACAGCTGAATCTATGTGGCAGTGACATTAGTGACGCGGCCAATGAAAAAAACAAAACTTAGGGAGCAAGGGTTCCACAGTGTACTATGGTCCCCTTCCCCATAAATCATTCCCTTTCCGGTATCCATTTGAAAAAAACATTACCCTCATATAGTAAGTTTGAAAAGTTTATGGCATCCTCATCATCATCATTCGGTTATCCAAATGTAGGTATAAATTTGGAGGACCTCAACACTCCCTTGCAAAGTACCAGTTGTCGAAGGCAGACGGTGAGCCATACCTCAGGCAGCACGATGCCCATGTATTCGACAACAAGAGTTCCGGCCCCTGGAGCCCCACCAGCCGGTGTACCGCCTGCCGGAAGACCACCGCACGGAAACAAATACGTACGGAGGAGACATTTCGAGCGTATGGAGTCACAAAGGGAAAAAATGATGTCTATGCAAAGGAAGGTAAACGCGGCCCTGATGTGTTTATGTGTTGCGGTGGGATGGTATGTGGGTTGGTTTGCAAGGGGTTAGGGATTGTGGTCGATCATGTATTTCTTTTGGGGGGTTAGGGTTTTTGGAGGATGACCGGTTTGTTTTGGGGTTAATGGATTTTTTGGAGGAAATCGGTTAATGGGGTAATGGATAATGGCTTAAGTTTTTTTTCTTTTGGTTGTAAGGTTGGTAATCCAGGTTTCCCTTATGTTATTAGTATTGTGGTTCATATATTATGTTAATCGAAGATATATTATGTTAATCGAAGATATGTGTTTCTGGTCGATCTTCACAAATGTCCATTTTTGTACATGTTTGTGGATTGCTTTGGTTGATATTATGGATGGATATTATGTTATGTTTGTGTATTAAATGTCCGTTTTAGCCTTAAAATGTGAAAATGTTGTTCAAGTGTTTAAATATTGTTTAATTGTGAATTTACAGTGTAGTAAATGGATATGAGAATTAAGGCGTGATGGGATATTGAAGTATGTTATCATCTGGGATACTTGGTCTTAATTGAAATAAGAATTAAAATCAGAAGTGCAAAAATGTAGAACAATTTTTGATTGAAAACAAAGTCACAACATAACATAACATGTGCTTAATGGATCAATGGATTAACAGAAGTGTCTTAATTGAAAACAAAGTGACTACATAACATAACATTTTCACCATTTCAAACAAGCAAAGTCACAACATAAACATTTTCACCATTTCAAACTTGAAAACAAAGTCACAACATAACATTTTCACCATTTGAAACAAGAAAATTCAGAACATAACATGCAAACTTGAACAATATGTCTTATTCGACCCACAAACATTTTCACCATTTCAAACAAATTTATCTAACGAAACATCTAATCTAAATCCATTGGGACTTCAGAAGTGTTGCCTTCATCGTTCTTTCCTTCAACTCTTGTAGCCAATTTCTTCTTCACAATCCGCTCTGACCTTTTTGGCATACGTTTCCCTAGTGGTGTGCTTTGCTTTGTCATAATACCAATAACATCCTCCTTATTACCATGGTACTTTCATTGACACGATTTCCAGGCTCAGGTGCATTCACTTGAATTCCATCCCCATCAGTTGCATTTACTTGAATTCCATCCCCAGCCTTTGATTGAGAACCTGGCTCTTGATCATTACCTCCATTACCTACTTCACCTTTATCATGCACATTTGCCTTTCTGCTTGGTCCTTTTTTAACCCTGACCTTAGATGGCCTTTGAACTTGCTTACAAGTAGTCTTGTTATGGCCACGCTGTTTACATATCCCACAAAGTACTCTTTTGTCCAATTTGGTCATAGTATGTTTCCCAACTTTTTCAGAAACATCTCTTCTTCTTTTTAAAGTTGGCCTAACCGGCATTCTTCTTTTAATTGGTGGAAAAGGAGGAGTATAATCTGTAGATTTCCACATGTCTTGTCTATTCATAGCTTACAACTGATACTTGTAAGCATTCTTGTAAAAGGTTGATAGATATAGTGGGTCCACATATGCTTCAATTTTCCCGTTTATGTATGATATTGTTGCAATAGAATGCACACACCCATATCTATTGAGTTCCCACAGTCTGCAGGTGCAAGTTTTCTTTTCTAAGTCAACAGCATAAGATTCTCCTAAGCTCCTAGTTTCAAATTGGAGAAGGCCACTAGGAAGCACTTGCTAGTATCTAGAAATTCACAAAAAAGTTAAATAAGTCTATTAGCCAATATAAAATTAGTATATAAAACCATAGATACATACCTCTTGTTGGATTTTCAACTCATTAATTTTTTGTCTAATGGCAGGCCAAACTTGGTAGTCAGGCCAGTTGCATCCTTTCAGTTTCATTTTATGCATCCTTTCCATCACATAAGTACGTATTTCTTCAAGCATTGTTATAATTGGTTTTTTCCTTGCTTCAACAAGCACACTATTAAAGCTTTCAGATATACCATTCTCTACAGTATCACACATACTGTCTAATCTAAAAAAGGCCCTTGACTATGTCTTAGGATCCCTTTCCATTAGATATTCATGAGCTGCAGGGTTTAGCAACTCAATTTCTTTCATTACTGCTTTAAAGTGAGGTTCAGTTGAAGCCTTGCTTGCTTTCCAAAACAAGTTCTCAAAGTGAGCACCGAAAAATCTCTTCTTAAAGTTAGCATAAATATGCCTAGCACACTGCCTATGTTCAGCAGCAGGTAATACTTCCTTCATAGCCTCTAACAGACCCTACATGGTGCATTGCAACATTATCAAATACAAATAACTACATACTAAAGCAAAGTTACAATTAAAACATACCTTATGTTGAACTGACATCAAAGTCACTCCAAGACCACTTTCAAGGTGCAGATCTTCTGTAATGTTCTCCATGAACCACTTCCAGTTATCTTTATTTTCCACACTAACTACAGCCCATGCAATTAGGTATATTTGATTATTTGCATCCCTCCCAACTGGACTTAACAACTCATCAGAACATAAACCTTTCAAAAAACACCTATCAAGGTTAATCGCTCTTCTACAACCAGTTTTCCAACCCTCTTTTAATCCATGAAAACACACATAAAACCTAGTGAAGTAATTTTTTCCATCTGGCATGCAATTTACCCCCACTTTCACATTAAACCCCGGATTAGATCTTCTAATCTCCTCTCCATATGACCAAAGTTTGGCATAGTGTTCAACTATGGTTCCCTGGATTAGAGTCAATGCATGTGTCTTTGCTCTCCTACATTGATTCACGCTAACCTCTATCCTAAATTTCTGTTTCACATCTTCCCTTAGTTTCCTAATAATCAATTTTTGGTTTTGAGGAATCTCAGTAGTGTAGTGACTACCAATCCAAGCATAGTTTCCTATTGAACCAAAATTAAAATTCCTTGCACAATTATGCTCATGGATTAGAAACTTAATTTGGAATGAGTGCTCCTCGCTCATCCATGATGCCTAAAGCCTAAATGAACAATCACCACCACAACAATTTGCCAATAATCTCCTACTATCATTCTTTTTATAACACAATTGATATCCATTTGCTACAGCATAATTACAAAGCATATCTTTCAATTGTTTATGGCTTTCAAAATGCATACCTAGTACAGGCTTCTGTTTCTTCCACTCAACTTCTGCATTAAACCTTGTTTGCACGTCATCTTGTCTGTAAATGTCACCAATGTTAACTTCTTTTGGATCATGCTCACCCATCTGATTTTCTAAGCCATTTGTCATCTCCGGTGGTGTTTTTGTGTTGTTGACATGAGTGTTGAGGTCAATTCTGTCAATCCCCTCCACCATTTGGGGTGAAAAACCTCCTCCTACTCCTGAATGGTGATCTTCAGGGCTAATCACTTCCTCGTGGTCTTCAACTATTCATTCTTTCACATTGACACCGGTATGATCCACATACATTGGCACAACAGTTCCATAATGGTAAGCTATCTCGATGAACTCAACATATTCCATCTCGTCTGTAATCATCTTCAATCCTTCTGCTATCTCGCACTCAGGTAAACAGAAATATAGGTTCCTGCACTTCTCTCCCGTAAATCTTTCGAGAAACTTGACACATTCTTCTAAATCCATCCCCGCAAAATCAATATCTTCAAACAGGTGATGCATGCCCTCAGAGTAACTTAAGGGTTGCCTTGTGAACACTTCATGATAGTGTACATCCACTTTGCTATTTGATTCCATTAGCACGAAGAACAATCCGATCGGGTAAAGGGTTTGCTGGTAAAAGATCGAAAAGGGTTTTCGTCTTTGAACCGCCTTTCAACTTTTATACACTATATTATTAAACTTGATGACATGGCAGGTGAGTAGGATACGTAACAATTAACACGATGACTTCATTTGATGATATGGTTGATGGGTCTTATATTTTAACCGGATGACCCCTTCAGTTTGGGATCAATGGTGTTTTTAAACCGGTTTTCATTAGTTAGTTCCCTTATGTGGCGAAAAAAAAAACTTAGGGACCAATTAAAGCATTTCTTGAAACGTCATTGTGCTACAGCGACAATTTCCCTATATTTTATTGATAATTTAAAGTCTTTCATTAATATGATAATATTTAAATGTAATAAAATATTTAAGTTACTAAATTAAATATATTATGTTGGAAGTTGAACATTTTGGGGGTTTCAAATCAATAATAATACGTTGATATATAAAATTGTAACTATGACATTAACCAACATGTTGTTGAAAATGAATATGACATTGACGTTAACTAGGAAATAATAATCCTAACATTGAGTTGATACATAAAATTTTAACTATTTTGATTAACGTTACTTAATGAGCTTTATCTGCGGCTTGTGTATTAATTAAATTAAGCATAATTATAGATTTAATGTAACTTTGAACTATTGTTAAGATTAATTAATTTAAAAATTACTTATTTGACCATATTTTAATTTCGATCATGATGATGGCTTAAAATATCAACGATTGTTATATTTTGTTAACAACCACTTATTATAATTAATAAGTTAAAGAACACATTTAAAAAATACTATTTATTAATAAAAAGTTATTGATGCTAAGACATTTGAAAAATTACAGGATATTCACATAAAATAACTATGTGAAAATTATAATGATTTAGAGGTTATAAATATTTGAATACAATTATAAATTTTCTTAATCCATTTGTTTTTTTAACTATGTCAGTTATATTGTGACAATTGCTAATTTGGTCAACAAAAGTCAACCGTAGTCAAACGAAGCGTACGTTAATCCATATGTTGAAATGTAATTTTCCAGAACTCTTACGATGTATTATTAGTTATTATAATACTATGTACGCTAATTCAAATCAATTATCGAGTAAACGTTGAAAATAGGGATAGTAAACGATGTATTCGTGAATACGAACCTGTGGATAATCATACACATTTTGGGAATAATAATATTCACAAAACGACGTATTCGTGAATACAAAACTGTGGATATATAGAACGTCGAAAACAGAATTCGTATGTGAAAGTTACAACAATTAAATCGCTGTAAACGAATAAATGCACACAAGCTTTGGATCCAAAATACAAAATGTGGTGCCTTAAACATCAAATATGGGATAGCAAATCATATATTATGAAGCGTAATCACGTCTAGTATTTAATTTCAAAGCCAAACATAGTTTCCGGTAAAATGCTGAAAATCGCGTAATCGGAAGAATATTGCGCTTAAACGCGTATTTCATCATTTAACGAGTTATGATTCAATCTAAATAAATGTTAAGCAATGTTTTTATACATAATATTTATTTAGAATATCATTTCTTCAAAAACTCATAAAATTACGCTAAAACGTTTTACGTATTTTATAAAAACCACTTATTTTTATAAAGGACTGGCATTTTTTATAAAAACAACTCACCCCACCCCCTACCCCCCATCGGCAGCCATAGAACCCAACACATCACAAACAAAAATCTTAATGTCACTATTCACAATCTAGATTAAAAAAAGGCTATGAATAAATAATACCACATAATCCAAATTAAATCTAATAAAGGACTAGAAAGTATTCATTTGACCAAAGACACCCAACACAACTCTCATCTCTTTCTCTCTACCCTCGGCTCACTCACCATCCCTCTACCACCCCTCAACCACCCGCCACCACCTTAAACCACCGCCGGCCACCACCTTCCACCACCACCATTCCTCATTTTCAAGTGTTTTACAAATCTTCTTGGTAAGCTAGCTTCATCTAGTGATTTTAAGACCTATTATACCACTTTCATCTCTTTTACACACACTAACATTTACGGAAATCCATTGGGTAATAGCTTTGTCCAAGGGTCTTCCGAGCTAAAAGGCTTGAATCCTTGTTTCTACCGATAATCTCTCGAGACGACACTTGTTTCTAGTCAAAGAACGTTTCAAGGGTGAGTTCATACCCCTCATTTTCATATTTTCCAAGCTTATAGGGGGAGAATTGACACGCCTAGGTCGTCGTGCGGTCAAAAATAGTAAAATACCTCACTCTTACTAGTACAGTGGTAGTCAGGGTCGATCCACAGGAGTTTCGTGGTCAAGGTAGGTGATAGATTACCAGTTGCAGTGTCACGCTACAACCAGAGGGACTAATCTCTACTTTCCCAAAAACAGTCCAAAAATCTAAATCCAAACAAAGTCCAAAACAAAGCATAAACTTACGCTAAACCAAATCAATCTCTAAACTAGGGTTGTCTACTGAAATCAGAAAGTATGATCCAAATCCAGAAACAACAAAAACAATCCAAACACATCCAAAGCAATAAAGCATAAAATAAGGTAAATGAAGCAAACCAACATGAACTGAATGATTAACTCTATTAAACACCAATCCAGAAGGTTCGAAACAGTAAACAACGAAAATCAGAAACTTTAACCTAATGCTAATGGTTGTCACACCCAAAAACACCAAGCTAATCAACTAAAAACAACTAAACTAATATGAAATTAAATGAAGAAACATAAATACCACGAATGGCTTGCTGAAATCCGAAACTTGGAGTCAAAGAAGCCTTAAGTCCACCTTATGGGTTGTTCATTGCCTGGTGATTTCGACCTAATGGCCTCTATTTATAGTTGTGGAAATTAAGTAGCCGGATCGTGCAACTCTGATACCCGCGGCGTGTGTAGAGCCTTATCCCCGATTTTTCGTCATTCGAATTTCTTCCACCGCGTCATCGTTGACTAAGAGCGGCG
Source organism: Cichorium intybus (assembly GCA_023525715.1). Taxonomy (NCBI): domain Eukaryota; kingdom Viridiplantae; phylum Streptophyta; class Magnoliopsida; order Asterales; family Asteraceae; genus Cichorium; species Cichorium intybus. Next base: position 94,960,317 of record CM042010.1, on the reverse strand, counting down.
CGCCCACATGCATACCCACGGCGCGCGTGTCCAGACAACTGTTTTTGTCCTTATCTCCAAACTTCTTTCATTTTGTCCGCATTCAACCCCTATGTATAACTTTTCTTTCCAAACAAGCACTGACACAAAAAGTGAGAATACCAAAGCATATATGATATAAAATCACCAAGAATAGGGCTCCACAACGACTAAAATACTCGATATTACTAGGCGTTGTCAAACACCCCACACTTGTGCCTTGCTTGTCCCCAAGCAATAGTTTTTAACAGATTTTAACTAAGACTCAAATACTTTTTGAATGTGTTCAATTTTAAAGCTTATTGCTTCTAGAGTTAGATGGAATAGATTTTGCAAACATAATCAGAATATTCTTTGGAATTCATGACTTTCTAAAGAACCCTTGATTACAAATTTTCTGTCCACAATGAGGTGTACGTACTCATTCATATTCTAAAGGCCATTAAAGAACTATCCATGACTTTCGATGTTGTCCGTGTAACGAGCTTTCAGAAATACCATCCCAGACCAGACGATCTTAGGTGGCAAGGTGCATAAACCCCACCCATTTTAGACTTACCGATTCGAACAACAAAGGCCACTGATTGACAATTCCTTCCTAAATTCCAAACCTAAAATACTCCAATCTTCTAACTCCTAAAACTCAACTTATTTGACTAAACTCATACCATGATAACAACTAAATAGTATTTCTCGAAAAATACCAGTGCTATAACATTCACAAACTATTTGTTTCAAAATTGCAATCTATTAAAATTTTTGAAAAAATTGCAAAAAAAATTTTGAAAATCGGTCATTTCCCGCAAAATTTCAAAAACACTCTTTCGATCGTCCACACCCCACACTTAAAACCGTACAACGCCCTCGTTGTACATAAAAAAATATTTCTAGACAAGGGAGAAAGAGTTACCCCTTAGATGGTTGACTGCTTGATGGTACTTGGTTGTCACAGGTTACAAAAAAAGGAACATCTCCACGATTCAGAATTTCCAGGAGTTGTAGCGCAACAGTAAAACACGCCGGTGATCATAGCAAGTGGAGGGGGCACGGTGACCCCACACTTGCCTGAAACAACTCCTCCACAGATTCCCATTTTGGTATTTACATGCATCACTCACAAAAACATTAAATGCAAACAAACAAACGAACAACTAAAATAAAAGTACAGGAAATAAAAGTGTCATAAGTCTGGTACAAATATTGCAAAAGATGAAAAGAAAATACATCAATCGTCCTGGTGTGGTCGGGAGGGGCCTGCCTCGTCATCATGTGCCCTGGCTGGAAATGGTGGTGGGCGTCGTCCCGCTGGGGAGCTTCTCCAATAAAACCTCCCCAATCCAAGCTAACTGGTCCTTAACCCTGGCAATCCTGGCAGTCAGCTCCCGAACCTCAGTCAATAAATCCGACAACTGTGGCTGGGGCTGGTCCTCCGCTGGTGCCTCCACTCTCCGACGTCTCCTCGCTGGCTGGGCATGTGCTGGTCGGGGTGCCTGTGGTGCATCTGTCGCCACCCTCACATATGTACCCGTACGCGGCTGATGGATGAGTCCCATGTTCTCCAGAAAATGGGCTGAAGTGCGCATGGGTGGGATCGTCGTCAATGTCGCGATGGTCTCGGCGGTGAGCAGGCCGTAGGATCTGGCCAAACGGGTAATAAAGCGCCCGCCAACCATGGGACTGGTGCCTGATGCACTCGCTGCTCGGGTGGACAAAGAGATCGCCAGCACGTAGGTCAGATGTAGAAATCTGGAGGGATCGAGAAGCTCCCACATAAATGTCATGTGCTCCCCGGACACCTTCGCACCTCCTTGCTTCTGCAGGACAGAAGTGGAGATGATACGGTGTATGAGACGGTCGAGTGGGTTGCGGAGCTGGGTCTCCCTGGCCGACCCGACTCAAACTGAATATCAGACAACGTAGACCAAATGACCATGTTGTTATCCCGCTCCGACTGACCCTGAATGCACGCCCGAAGAAAAGGCGTGAAGTGGCGACTCTCAAACTCCTCCGTGCTATAGATCTCCGTGCGTCTCCCAAAATCCTAAAGGTTGCACTCCCGACTCTCTCCCCTAACCGAAACCTAATCATCCTCGACCGTGCCTCCCACGAAGCTGGTGTGTAGTGAACAGTGGACAGGAACACCATAAGAAGCTCCGCATAGACAATATCATTCGCGTTGGCCATCAGCCTATCCCAGCCGTGGTACGTAAATGTGAACTCTCCAGCAGACCAAGTACGGTGAATAAATGGCTCCAGCTCGCCCCACAGTCCCGCCTGTGTAAGAATATCCCAATCCAGAATGGTCGCCGAGAGAACCCGGTGAGAAACCAGCTCGTCTCTCCATGACACGTACTCCGGTGTGCTCTCTAATATCTTAGGAAACTGAAGGAAAAGGTGATCATGTCTGAAAGCCATCTGCACAAACGAACCACACAAAACAATTTCTCCCATTCTTCTTGAGGCATCATTTTCTTCATTTCTGGTGCAACATTATGGACCATCGTCGCGAGCAATGTTGTGAGCTGCGTCATTCGATCACTTACATGGCTAATCCGTTGCTACTGTGCATCCAGGAGTTGGAAGACCTTTGCCTCCGTGCACCGTGTGTCTTTTTCGTATTGTTGGTGCTTTAACTCCATCAATTCCATCATATCAAGCAGCTGCACCTTGTCAATGGTTGATAACGGATGTTGCTTTACCTCCCATAAAATTTCTTATTTTCCTCCTTCACCTGCTCGTGTCAATTGCTTCCCTCTGTCCTTTATTCCCGATGCCATGAGTAGGTTGTTGCTTAAGTCCTTATCATTATGCCCCGGTGGCAATGATATTGGATATCCGAACATGTTCAGCCTGCGTTTCCTTGTTCCAAAAGAGATATCCAAGTCTCCTGTCTTACAGTCCATGACAGCCGCAGCTGTGGCTAAGAATGGACGTCCCAGAATTAACACAGGTGCATCCTCTAAGCTTTCATATTCCATTACTAAGAAGTCGACGGGATAAAATAAGTCACCAACCTTGACTATCACATTGGTTAACTTGCCTCGTGAGACCTTAGTTGACTGATCGGCCCGCTGTAATACCGTCTTAGCAGGCTCTAATTCCTCATTTTTGTACTTGTCATACAGGTACCCTGGCAACACGTTAACACTTGCTCCCAAATCCAGTAATGTGTTCCTGATGACAACATCCCCTACCTTGACAGTAATCAACGGTGAATCGGGGTCTCTCTCCTTCTTGGGCAGTGTCCCCAACAATGCCTCACTTGCTTTAACTGTCAACCTCACCGTCTCAGGTGTGAGTGCCTTGCTTTCCTTATTTGTCTTGCACATCTCCTGAAGAATCCTTGTATCTTCAGGAGCATCTTTCAACTCATCCCACAGAGGTTGATTTATTGATGGCCTGACTGGCTTGTTTGGCACCTCCTGCTTCTTCTTTTCCTTCTTATCCTTCTTCCTTTGTTTAATGCCAGCCACCCTTGGCTGCTCCTTCTCTTGGACATCCTTGTCCTCCTTAATTTGAGTTTCCTTCTCAACTTGAATCTCCTCCTCATCCTTATCTTTTATTTCTTCTTCAACCTTAACTTCTTCTTCATTCTTATCCTTCATTTCAACCTCAACTTCATCTTCATATCCTAGAAAATATTCTACAGTCACCTTCCTCCATTCGGCCTCGACAGCGTTCACATGCTCCTCTCCTGCCTGTTGAGTATGGTTTGGGTTGATTTCCGTAGTACTAGGCAGCTTGCCATTATCCCTCTTTTGTTAATCCTCAGCCATCTGAGCAATCTGCCTTTCCATGTTGGTGATGGCTTTGGCATTAGCCTGAGACTGCTGCCGGGTGGCATTGAACATTTCATACATCTTTGCAGTCAAGTCTTCCTGATTTCCTAGGGCATTATTGTTGGCATTAGTCGGCCCCCTGTTGTTGTTGTTCCCATTTGAATTGCTGTTGTTCACCGTTTGAAATTACTTAGGCTGATTGGACGACTACCCTTGATAGTTATTCTGCCTCTGATTATTGAAATTCTACGAACCCTGGTTGTAAGGTCTGTAAGGTCGTCCAATTTGTACTGTCCTTGACCTTGACCAAAACATGATTCGCCTCCTGGGTCCTATGTCCCTGTTGGCCTCCTTGTTGCTGATTCTAGGGCCTATTCTGTAAGGTGGACATTAAGCTGTCAAACTTCTTATGCTACTCACTGATCTCCTTCTTGACCTCCTTCTTCCAATCTGCGTCCGCTCCTACTGCTGCAGCTGTACTTACCGGCTTCCTAGTAGAAAAATTTGCCTTTGATCCGTTGCTAAGCTGTTCCAGATATTGCCAATCCTCATCAGGATCTTGCATCATGATGGTGCCACTAGACGATGCGTTAATCATTGCTTGGTTCGTTAAGTCTAAACCTTCAAAGAAAAGCTTGACCAACTGCCACTTCAGAATATCATTCTGAGGGCATGACCTCATCAATTCCTTCAAACGATCCCAAGCCTCGTGAAATGCTTCTCCAGGATTCTGTTCAAAATCTTGGATGGGTCGCCTAATCTCTGTAGTTTTACTCGCCGGGTAGAGCTCTTGTAAAAATTTAGCCTTCAGCTGCTCCCATGTGGTGATACTATTAGACTGAAGAGACGTAAACCAATATTTGGCTTTATCTTTTAAAGTGAATGGGAACAATCTTAACCTAAAGATATTCTTGTTTGTGTTCCTAGGAGTATTGGCATTCGCTATGGCTATGAACTCATACAAATGATTATATGGATCATCCTATTTGTAACCCCTAAATTCTGGCAATATACCTAAAAGTTGTGGCCTAATTTCTACCTGAGCATCTACATTTTTAGGAATATAAATGGGTGATGAATCGTCATACTCCCGCGGTTGGAAGTGCGACGCAACCGATTGCCCTCTCGGTTGTGCAAAGTATAAAGGTTGAACAAAGTTACCGTTATAGTGATCGTTGTTGTAACCATGCTGACCTTGTAGTTGCTGCTGCTGTTGTTGTACTCTCCTTGGAGGTCCCCGACCTCGATTCCATTGTTGTTGTTGAGGAATCCATCCTTATTCCTCCTCCTCGTATCTCTGCTCGACCTCATGGTACTGATATTGCTGTGGTGGAGGTTGTGGTTGATATTTTTGTGGTTGTTATGGTATGGTTTGAAAAGTGGATTGTGGTTTAAAGATAGGTTGTTGGTATTGTGGTTTTAATGGTTGTGATTGTTGTGGTTGAGAAATGGTGGTATGATGTCTTAGCGCTGGGTTGCCATCTCGGGTCTGCGCTACCCAAGCCATAGCAGATGAAAAAGGGTTGGTGGTTTGTGGTTGTAATGGTGGAACAGAAGGTGGAGTGCATGATGGTATCGATACGGGGGCTGAAACCGCACCATCAGTAGCACTCGTGCTCCCAAACTGGAATTCTGACACTGGGGGTATAAATGGAATCCCCCTTGTTACCTCACCCAAGGGTTCATGGGTAACATCCTCTAAACTAACATTACTAGGACTCATCTTATCTAAGCTCCTACGCACACGGTTCTTGCGCACGGTTCGTTCGATCACCGAGTCAAAAAGCAAGGGTGAGACTTATTTTGCACAAACGGCCGTTATTTTGAAGGCCGCGACGCGGTACGTAGTTTAGCGCGACGCGGGATCGCAATACAAAATAACCATCCGCGACACGTACTCTCGTCTCTCATGTCTGAAAACCATCTGCACAAACAAACCACACAAAACAATTTTTTTGCAAAATAAGTCCTTTTCTTCCCCCACAGAACTGCGGCGCAGCCCAAGAACTAGGAGGCGGCGCGTCGAGGGTCTGTCACGAAACCAAAACCCTAATCGCTGATTTGACCTGCTAAAACAACACTAATACAAGGTAGCCTAAGCACCGACTAGCCCCTCTAGGGTGATTATTTTGCAAACAAAACACCCTACGAGCCAGCATTGCCGATTTCTAAGTTTTCTAGTTTCTGAAGAAATCATCCAATTTCGCTGCATAAATGCTTGTAATAACTAGTACAAATGACTTAGAACAACGTACCTCAATCGTAGCAATCAAAAACACGAGAAAAACGCAAGAAAATGTATGGTCGATCGATGCTCTGGAGCGAGACGTGGTTACAAATGAACAGAGACGTACCTTATAAACACTTTTCTGACCGATCAACTTCCACGTCGTGCCTAGGAGCGAACCGCGGCGCGCGTGTCTCCAATACAACCCCTGCGCATCAGGTTGTATTGCGATCCCGTGTTACGCTAAACTTCGTACCGCGTCGCGGCCTTCAAAACTCCCAAAGTCATTCGTGTGACCCCACACTTGCCTCAGACCAATTATACATGTGATGACGATGATAATATCTTCCTAATTCCTCCTAAAAATACAGCCGTGGTACGTAAATGTGAACTCTCCTGCAGACCAAGTACGGTGAATAAATGACTCCAGCTCGCCCCACAGTCCCGCCTGTGTAAGAATATCCCAATCCAGAATGGTCGCCTCGAGAACCCGACGAGAAACCAGCTCGTCTCTCCGCGACACGTACTCTGGTGTGCTCTTTAAGTCCTTTTCTGAAAACCATCTGCACAAACAGTAAACAACGAAAATCAGAAACTTTAACCTAAAGCTAATGGTTGTCACACCCAAAAACACCAAGCTAATCAACTAAAAACAACTAAACTAATATGAAATTAAATGAAGAAACAAAAATACCACGAAAGGCTTGCTGAAATCCGACCTAATGGCCTCTATTTATAGTTGTGGAAATTAAGTAGCCGCGTCGCGCAACTCTGATACCCGCAGCGCGCGTAGAGCCTTATCCCCGATTTTCGTCTTTTGAATTTCTTCCACCGCCTCGTCGTTGACTAAGCACGGCACACCCACATGCATACCCGCGGCGCGCGTGTCCAGACGACTATTTTTTCCCTTATCTCCAAACTTCTTGCATTTTGTCCACATTCAACCCCTGTTTATAACTTTTCTTTCCAAACAAGCACTAACACAAAAAGTGAGAATACCAAAGCATATATGAATAAAATCACCAAGAATAGGGCTCAACAACGACTAAAATACTCGATATTACTAGACGTTGTCAAGAATACAAGTTTACACACTAAAAACGACTACTTACACAAGTATTTAACGAGTTTTTGTGTAAAAAAGGTTTTTGACATGAAATATGGTTAGATCTAAGTATTATAAACACTATGATATAATATGTTTAATTAAAAGTTACAAATCTACAAACATATTGTGTGTAAATATGCTAGATCTTCAAAAGAAAAGTTACTAAAAAGAAAACTATCATAAACTACGTTTTTGTGACCGGAAATACGAGTTTTCTAGCAAAAATGGTTATAACCAAGTTATTACACAATTTTTGTGGGAAATATCTTAAAGATGTTTATAACTATCTAAATTAGTTATTTCACATATGTTCGTAAATATATGCTTATTACGACAGAATACTAAAAATAAACTATTATAGGAATAGTTTATGGAAACAAGGGTTATTATGACATTTTAAACAAGACAAAATAATTATATAAAAATATATAGTTATTATACATTACTATTTTATGATTGGAAAAATGATAATGGTGAAAACAAAGGTTTTTCTTAACAAATATACGTAAACGAGTTGATATACATACATTTTTGTGAGACGGGTCTTCACAGTGCATATATAAGTACGCATACTAAAAGTCCTGAAATTTATAACCAGAGTCTTGGTAAGAGAGCCTGATATTTGTGTATAGATCTATACGGGATTGACAACCCCGCACCTGAGTTGTTAACTACAGCTAGACCGGCAGGTCTGAGATGACAAATGTCTAACATTCCAACGCCTGAAGAACGTCGCGGCAGACATACATGGTCTTAGTATGGTTATAGGCGTCTCGCATTGGAAAATCAACTATATAAATTGTTTACATGGAAATTATACATTTTTAACAGCTTTATACTACAAACTACGTTATACATTTTAGTCTTTGGAGTTTTAAGACTCGAAACACTTTTATAAGAAAATATTGGATTTTCTTGGATTATAATACTATCGTTTATAAAAAAATGATTTTTCTCATACAAAATACTTATGAACTCACCAACTTAATTGTTGACTATTTTTCAATTACTTGTATTCTCGGAAAACTGATAAGGTAAACCACAAGCGCTAATGAAGGGACGTTACAGCATCATTTTACGTATTTTGCATCATATTGAGATTGTAATCGAAACGTACAACATTGAACTATTTAACCATTACAATTATTTATGATCGTTGTGTTGCTTTGAATCACTATTATTCGACATTGTTATGATATTGTTCATGAAGTCATCCACCCTCGAACGTTTCCGCTAATTCGTTTTGGGAGTGTGACAGATTGGTATTAGAGCATTGTTTATAGTGAACTAAGTACAAATATACTCTTAAAATACAATGAGACTAAAACTCTCGAAAAACATTTTTGTACAAATATAATCTTAAAATACAATGATATTTTTATAAAATTATAAGTACATACATACACGCTAGAACGAATTATAACAAGTACATACAAAAGTAGTAAGATGAGTTGATCACTACGAATAGGCCTAAGTATTTTGGTAGTCGTATCTAGGACAGATAGAGCCTCATCAACTGTATCGGTCCAAGATGTGACTAACGGATGCTTAGGAATAGTCGTGGTGAACAACAAGTGTAAAAACTTACCTACAACCAAATAACTAAACGATAAAAGTTAAAATTTAGATTTTTTTATGTGCCTCTCATGCCCCTACCCTTACACAGACGTCATGGCGGGATTCCACTTACCAGGAGACACTTATTTCCCTGAAGAGGGAAATGGTGGATGGCTCGACGAGGAGCCAGAGGAGGGTCCGGAAGAGGAGGAAGACATGTGGGAGGAGGATTCTAACACGGGGTCTGAGGTCATCAACCCACGCCACTGAGTTCGTTATCTACACGAGCCCCCACCAGAACCGAGTTACGAGGTATACCGCCACCCCGGTGGCCCACTATGGATGCGTACTCCTTCAAAGAGGGTACTTCCTATTCATCGACCGTTACTGATTAATGAACCTCCTCAGGATCAGGCACCTGCCTGGGCGGAGCACCTGCGTCGGTAGAGCCGCGAACAGAGACAGCATAACCCCTACGACATGAGTCGTGACTACTTTGACCTTAGTGAGGGAGGCTCGGCCGACAGAGCCTTACCGGTCGTGATTGGTCGTATCCACCACCTGGACGAACAGGCCAGGGCGACCACTAGCCAGATCTTTGATGTGGGAGCCGCCACAGAGATTACCACTTCTCGGGTCTAACGCCTCGATGAGGCCCACGACCAGACCAGGGAGAGGGTCGACTCACTTAGGGACGATGTAATGGCTGCCCAAGGAGAATTCAGAGAGATCTATGACCGACTGACCACTGCAGAGCAGAGGGCACAGTAAGTGGAGCAAAGGGCCAAGGACGCCAGGCAGGAGACTAGGGAGTTGAGGGCACACGTAGCCTCGCTCCGGGGAGCGGGAGAATGGGGCTCGCCATGAGTAGTGTTTATACTATTCAGATTTTGATATAGATTAGGAACTTCCGAGTATGCTTTATGCACTGCTCATCTTTGTATGTAGGTGCAACCCTACGATTAAGTGATTACACTCTTCAGGGGTCGTTATGCCGTTCATTTTATTTTCCATGTACTGTAGACCTCCATGAAGGTCAAATTTTCCTTTCAAATCATGTAATGTTACGAAGTATTATTAATGAAATGACTTATTTTTATTTTATAAAGTGTCGTACAAGTGTTTGATTTGTGTGCTTGATACTCGAAATGTGTTTACAAACTTGCAATAAAGAAAAGACAAAATAAACATATAACATAAACGTTTTTCCTTTATAACACTTTACTTATAACAATTACCGAAAACATACCCTCGTTACATCTTAAATCCTTATGGCAGAAGGATGCCGCCTAGAAGAAGAAGCACTCGACGTGCCGAGTCGGAGCTACCAGAAACACCGCTAATGGATTCCGCCACTTTCCAAGCCGCCGTGGCAGCCGTCGTTGCAAACATAAATCCAAATGGCATAAATGGAAGTTGACGCAGGAATGGTAATAACGACTCCACCAACGGGGAAACACCAAACCACCAACGGGTGTGTACTTACAAGGATTTCGCCAACTACAAACCCATGGCTTTCCGTGGGGACGGCAGGGTGATCACCCTGACCATGTGGTTTGAAAAGACAGAATCGGTGTTTGACATCTCCGCTTGCCCCGAAGAATTCAAAGTTAAGTATGTTGCCTGTACTTTCTCTGAGGCGGCCTTATCATGGTGGAACGGCCATGTAAAATCATTGACGCTCGCCGTAGCCAACTCCATGAGTTGGGAGGAACTGAAAACAATGATGCTGGAGGAATACAGCCCTACGAGCAAAGTTTAAAAGGTGGAGCACGAATTATGGAATCTCACTGTGAAAGATTCTGATATAACTGTTTACACCAACAGGTTTAACGACCTAGAGGTTCTGTGTCCTTCAATAGTCACACCAGAGTCGAAGAAAGTGGAGCGTTTCATTTGGGGGCTGTCTCCCCAAATCCAGGGGAATGTAGAAGCTGCAGGTCCTACTACTTATGACAGTGCCAAGCATTTGGCACAGAGATTGGTCGATCATGGAGTCCGCCAGGGCACTATGACGCTTAAAACAGAGCAATCGAGGGGAAGAGACCACAAAAGAAAGCCCTAGAACAGGGGAAGGGGGCAGTCAAACCAAGAAAGTGCCAAAAGACAACAAATCGTGGCCGTCCATGCCGCCACTATCCCTGCTGCCCCAGCACCAACAAAGCAATATGTTGGGACTTTACCCAAATGCAACAAGTGCAACTTCCACCATCATGGGGCTTGAAGAGAAATGCACTGTTCAAACTGTAGCAAGAAGGGGCATACTTCATGATAATGCAGAACATCAACTCAGCAAACCACCCAAGCCTCTAATGCTGGGGTGAGTCAAGCTTGTTATGGTTGTGGGAAGACGGGGCATTTCAAGCGGGAGTGCCCGAAAACAAAGAACAAGATTGTTGGAGGAAATGGAAGAGTTTTGGCTATGGGACGTGTAGAAGCAGTGGAGGATCCCACTAAGATTACCCATACATTCCTCCTCAATAACTCATATGCATGCATACTATTCAATAGCGGTGCGGAGAGGAGTATCATGAGCCACGAGTTTAAATACTTACTAAAACAAAAAATCACAGCCACTCAATGAAATATTTACAGTAGAAATGGCTAATGGCAAAACAGAAAGTACCAACTGAAACGCCTTGGTCGTGGTGCGGTCAAAAATAAGAAAATAACCTCGCCGACTAACTAGTATAGCAGTAGTAAGGGTCGCTCCATGGGAGTTTGGTGGTCAAGATAGAATGACAATATACCAACTGTAGTGTCATGCTACAGCCAGCAGTATTGTTTCTACTTTCCCAAAAACAAATAAAAGCAAAATACCAAACAAGGGCCAAAACCAAATCAAACACATCCAAACATCAATAATGCAAAATAACATCAAACCGAATGATTACTTTATAATTCAAAACCAAATACCAAACCAATATCCAAACAATCAAATCAGATCTAAACTACCAACTATTTACAACTGAAATCAGAAACTACAAATCTAAACGAACATTGAGTAATCGACGGAAATCCCGATTGCGGAATACCTCGATACCGAGTTAACAAAAAACAAGAGAAAAACTAAATAACTAACCAAAATGCTGATTCCCACTGAAAAACTGATGAAATTTTGCCTTCGGATCCCTCCTTCGCGTCCCGGGATGTTCTAAAAGTTGGACGGGACTCCGGTATTCATAGTTGTGCGAAATTAGGGTTCCCGCGTCGCGGCCAAGGTCTTCCTACGTCGCGCGTGTCTTCTCGAGCCCGAAATATCAGAGTTTGAAATTCAAAAATAGAGATTTTATCCAGTCGCGAGATAGCGGTGCTATCTCAAGAGATAGCTGCGCTATCTATGCCAGATTTGTCTTCTTGCCCCTTTTGCTCCATAACTTCTCCAGAATTGCACTAAAACCCTTGCATTTACATTAAAAATATTTCCAAGCACTTTGGAACAAAAGTAAGTGATATTAGCCAATTTAAGACATATATTTAATCCAAAACATAGCTAAAAGACGACTATAATACTTGATACTACTAGGCGTCGTCAAACACCCCACACATGTGCCTTGCTTGTCCCCAAGCAAGAGAGTTTTTAACAGATTTTAACTAAGACTCAAAACTTTTTGAACGTGTTCAATTTCAAAGCTTATTGTTTCGAGAGTTAGATTGAAAATAGTTTTTGCAAACATAACCAGCATATTCTTTGGAATTCACGACTTTCTAAAGAACCCTTGATTACAAATTTTCTGTCCACACGATAGTGTACGTACTCATTCAGATTCTAAAGGTCGCTAAAGAACTATCCACGACTTTCGATGTTGTCCGTGTAACGAGCTTTCGGAAATGCCATCCCAGACCAGACGATCTTAGGTGGTAAGGTGAATAAGTACCTCTTTGAGGCCACCCATTTTAGACCTAACGGCTCGAACAACAAAGGCCACTGATTGACAGTCCCTTCCTAAATTCTAAACATATAGCATGATAACAACTAAATACTATCTCTTGAAAAATACCAATGCTATAACATTCACAAACTATTTGTTTCAAAATTACAATCTATTAAAAATTTTGAAAATTTGCTAAAATTTTGAAAATGACTCATTTCCCGCAAAAATTTCAAAAACACTCTTTCGACCGTCCGCACCCCACACTTGAAATCGTATAGCGTCCCCATTGTACATAAAATAGATTCAAAACAATGGAGAAAGATTTACCCCTTTAGACGGTAGACTGCTTGATTGTCGGAATCAGCTATAACAGGGTTCATCGTTCGCGTCATTCTCGATGAAATCCGGGAGTCGGGGCGCAGCAGTAAAACACGCCAGCATAATGCAAGTGCAGGGGGTACAATGACCCCACACTTGCGATGAGATCCAGTGTCTATCGATCAAAGTCAAGGGTCCGCGGTGCCAAATGAAGTGTGCCGCGTCGCGAGTATGCGCGAAAAGCCCCTGTGCATCGGGTCTCTCCTCGGTCCGCGTTGCGGTTTGATGATGTTGGCGGCGCGACTTCCAATTTTCCTTTCTTTGTTTTATACTTACTCATCCTCACCCCTCACTTAGGACATACAGTATCACACTCAACAATAATCATCCTCAATGATATTTTGACTAAAAATAAAAATAAGAATAAAAAGAAAATACTTATAAAAAATCGAGTTGCCTCCCAAAAGCGCTTCTTTGCTCGGTCTTTTAGCTGGACCGTCCTTCTGTGGCTATGGTGGATCGTACGCAATCTTCCTTTGCGGATTTTCAGTTCCCACCGTTTGTTTGTTGACCCGATACTCCAGTTTCCCTGGATCAAATGGCTTGTCGTTTCCTCTGCTGCTGCTGCTCGGTTGCTGTTTTCTGATTAATTCGTGCGAATGTTTGGAAGTTGCTTTAAACCTCCAAGCTCGGTCCTTCCTTCGGTATCTCTTTAACGTCACCGGCTTAATGTGGAGCGCGCCCAGTTCCGCTCCTAGTGATTGTTTTGCAAATCTCATTTTGCTAGCGTCTCGCGTGGCATCTGCGGTTTGCAATTTTGGCTTGCAGTACCAATAAAGATTTTCCAATCGAATGAGATCGGAGGGCATAATATCAGTATGCTCCCGAATATCCTCATCGATGGTATTGATCACATCCAACTTTTCACTCATTAATGGATCATGAGTGGTGAAAAAACTATATTTCTCGTTTTCAAAAACTACCTCGTCGTTATCATCATTTTGGTCACCGTCCAAATTGGTGGATCGGGACCAAGAATGAACGACTAGTTTTATCTGGTAATGATATAGATTCACTCATCACCAGATCTTGAATTTCAAAAGCGTCAACAATTTCAGGAGTTGTTGGGTGGGGGTTTCTATTCTCAATTACATCCCCTTCCTCAATGTCCTTTTCGACCAAATTGTCTGGTGATGGTATAGATTCAATCATCACCATATCAACATTATTAATCTTTTCAAAAACATCAAAAGTTGTTGATTCAGGGGTAGTATTGTCACCTACAACCTCTTCCTCAACAACATTTCCGACCCTCTCAGTGGTCTTTTGATTTTCCCCATGTGTATGCCCTTCCATCACATGTTCAGGTGATGCAGGTTCACACACCGTATTATTGGTATTAAAATCACTCGCCTCCGTTTTTGGCGAGTTTGGCGAAAATCCCAAATTTTGGTCGTTCACATCAGCACAATTATCTTGTTGGTTGTTGTTGTTGTATTGCACTTGACCATACGCTTGACTAACCTCTTGTGGTCTTTGTTCTTGTTGACCGTGTTGCTGTTGATTTGGTGGTCCTTGCTGCACGGTGGCCAATACTGTATCAAGCTTCCTGCTAAGGGCACCGATCTCATTCTTCACCTCCTTCTTCCAGTCGTTATCGATATCTACTTCTTCCGCCGATGAGGTGTTGTTTGTCTTCCTTGTTGAATGATTGAACTTGGATCCATTGCTGAGTTGCTCCAAGAAACTCCATGCCGTCTTGCTATCTTGCAGCATAATTTTCCTTCCAAATGATGCATTAATCACAGCCTGGCTCATACTGTCGACAACGTCGTAGAATATCGTGACCAACTGCCATCGTGGAAACTGGTGGTGTAGACATGAGCGTAATAACTCCTTCAATCTCTCGAAAGCATCGTGGAATGCTTCCCTGGGTTTTTGCTGGAACTCCTCTATATCTCTTCTTACTTCCATCGTCTTGCTTGTAGGGTAGAACTCTTGCAAGAACCATGTCCTCAACTGCTTCCAAGTAGTGATACTATTGGTTGGCAGCGACATGAACCAATACTGCGCCTTGTCCTTGAGTGTGAACGGAAACAACCTAAGCCTAAAGAAATTCCTATCAACATTTCTAGGTATGTTAACGTTGGCTATATCTAAGAACTCGTGAAGATGATTATAAGGATTATCCTGCGTATAACCCCTAAATTTAGGCAACACACCTAACAACTCTGGCCCAATCTCTACCTGACAATCTACATTTTCAGGAAAAAATATAGGCAATGCCTCATCGTAATCCCGTGGCTGGAAGTGCGATGCAACCGACTGCCCACTCGGTTGTGCAAAATAAAGCGGACGAACGAAATTACCGTTGTTGTAGAGCCCATTATTATACCATTGTCCTCTCCACTGATTGTTTTGATGTTGCTGCCATGGAGGTCCTCGACCTTGGTTCTACTGGTTGTTATTGTAATAAACCGGGCCAGTATAACAAGTGTATTGACCCGGGTACATGTAATCATCTATTGTGAGGACATACACATACAGAAAATTAAAAACAAAAATCAAACATCAAAAGAAAAAAATACCACTGATCGTCTATCGTAAGCGTACAACTCCTGGGAAATGGCGCCAAAAGTTGACACGCCTTGGTCGTCGTGCGGTCAAAAATAAGAAAATAACCTCACCGACTAACTAGTATAGCAGTAGTAAGGGTCGATCCACAGGAGTTTGGTGGTCAAGATAGAACGACAGTATACCAACTGTAGTGTCACGCTACAGCCAGCGGTATTGTTTCTACTTTTCCGAAAACCAATAAAAGCAAGATACCAAATAAGTGCCAAAACCAAATCAAACACATCCAAACATCAATAATGCAAAATAACATCAAACCAAATGATCATTTTATAATTCAAAACCAAATATCAAACCAATATCCAAACAATCAAATCAGATCTAAACTACCAACTATTTACTACTAAAATCAGAAACTACAAATCTAAACGAACATCGAGTAATCGACGGAAATCCCGATTGCGGAATACCTCGATACTGAGTTGATAAAACAAGAGAAAACCTAAATAACTAACCAAAATGCTGATTCTCACTGAAAAACTGACGAAATTCTGCCTTCGGATCCCTCCTTCGCGTCCCGGGATGTTCTAAAAGTCGGACGGGACTCCGGTATTTATAGTTGTGCGAAATTAGGGTTCCCGCGTCGCGGCCAAGGTCTTCCTGCGTTGCGCGTGTCTTCTCGAGCCCGAAATCTCGGAGTTTGAAATTCAAAAACGGATATTTTATCCAGTCGCGAGATAGTGGCACTATCTTAAGAGATAGCCACGCTATCTATGCCAGATTTGTCTTCTTGCCCCTTTTGCTCCATAACTTCTCCAGAATTGCACTAAAACCCCTGCATTTACACTAAAAACATTTCCAAGCACTTTGGCACAAAAGTAAGTGATATTAGCCAATTTAAGACATATATCTAATCGAAAACATAGCTAAAAGACGACTATAATACTTGATATTACTAGGCGTCGTCACCAACGACATATACATAGGTTGCACGCTGACTCTGAACAGTCACACCTTCCAAATCGACCTAATTCCTGTTAGAATAGGAAGCTTTGATGTAATTATTGGTATAGATTGGCTGATTCCTCATCATGCTTATATCATGTGCTACGAACGAGCCGTCCGACTTCACCTACCGGATGACAAGACCCTTGTCGTCTATGGCGATAAACCCAACACCAGCCTCCGAATTGTGTCTTGCATTAAAGCGCGAATGTACCTACACAAAAGATACCATGCATTCCTAGCTCACGTGGTTGATGAGAAGAAAGAATTAAAAAAGTATCAAAGAGATTCCTGAAGTCTGCAACTTTTCCGATGTATTCTCAGAAGATCTTCCAGGAGTACCACCCGCACGACAAGTCGAGTTCAGAATCGATTTGATTCCTAGAGCCACCCCCCGTAGCAAAAGCACCATATCGGTTAGCCCCGGAAAAAATGCACGAATTGTTCAGTCAGCTGAGCGAACTGCTAAGTAAAGGGTTCATCAGGCCGAGTTTCTCACCTTGGGGAGCACCGGTCTTGTTCGTGAAGAAGAAGGATGGATCATTCCGTATGTGCATTGACTATCGGGAGTTGAAAAAGCTTACTATCAAGAACCGATATCCATTACCCCGAATTGACGACCTGTTTGACCAGCTTCAAGGATCGAGTTACTTCTCAAAAATCGATCTAAGGGTGGGGTACCACCAGCTCAGAGTTCAGGAGGAAGATGTTCCTAAGACAGCATTTAGGACTCCTTACTGCCTCTACGAGTTTGTTGTGATGCCCCTCAAATTGACTAATGTGCCACCAGTGTTCATGGACCTAATGAACCGCGTGTACTGACCTTACTTAGACAAATTCATGATAGTGTTCATCGACAACATACTAATCTATTCACAAAGTATGGAGGAACATAGTCAACATCTACGACAAGTTTTAGAGACGCTAAGGGCAGAAAAGTTGTATGCAAAGTTTTCAAAATGTGAATTTTGGATTCGAAAGGTGGACTTTCTGGGCCACGTAGTCAGCGAGGAAGGGATACATGTGGATCCCTCCAAAATCAAAGCCATCGAAAACTAGGAAGCACCAAGAACACCGACGGAAATCCACCAGTTTTTGGGCCTTGCTGGCTACTATCGAAGATTCATACAGAACTTTTCCGAAATCGCAAAGCCACTTACCGCCCTGACACAGAAGGGTGTAACATTCAATTGGGAGGATAAACAAGACGCCGCCTTCCAGACTCTAAAGAAAGCTTTATGTAGCGCTCCTATTCTGTCCCTTCCGGAAGGAACAGAAGACTTTGTAGTCTACTGCGATGCATCCAACCAGGGTCTGGGCTACGTACTCATGCAAAGAGGAAAGGTCATTGCCTACGCTTCGAGACAACTTAAAATCCACAAGGTCAACTACACCATACATGGCCTCGAGTTAGGGGCAGTAGTGTTCGCATTGATGATCTAGAGACACTACCTTTAGGGCACTAAGTGTACAATCTTCACTAACCATAAGAGTCTCCAGCATATCCTCAACCAAAAATAGCTCAACATGAGACAACGACGATGGGTAGATCTACTAAGTGATTATGAATGTCAAATTCGTTACCATCCGGGAAAGGCCAATGTAGTAGCGGATGCCCTAAGTCGAAAAGAGTATTCGGGCCGCCGAGTAAAGTCATTGACAATGACGATCCATTCACATCTGTCCACTCAGATCAAGGAGGCGCAACTCGAAGCCTTGAAACCTAAGAACGTCGCAAGTGAAGCCTTGCGAGGAATGGATAAAAACCTAGAAGTCAAGGATGACGGAGCTCGATCGTTACCTTATGAATCGAATCTGGACACCGATATTTGGCGGATACAGAGACATTATCATGAATGAGGCTCACAAAACTAGATACTTCGTTCATCCTTGGTCCGATAAGATGTACTTGGACCTCAAGTAACTATATTGGTGGCCAAACATGAAGGCAGAAATTGCTACTTACGTGGGCAAGTGTCTGACTTCCGCCAACGTTAAAGTAGAATATCAAAAGCCCTCGGGTTTACTGCAACAACCGAAAATACCCGAGTGGAAATGGTAGCGGATAACTATGGACTTCATAACCAAGTTACCCAAAACAATTGGTGGGTTGGACACCATATGGGTAATCGTCGATAGGTTAAATAAGTCTGCACACTTCCTACCAATCAAGGAAACCAAAAAGATGGAGAAACTTACAAGGACGTACATCAAATAAATTTTACAATTGCATGGTGCGCCAATTTCTATTATCTCGGATAGATATAGTCGGTTCACGTCACGATTTTGGCAATCATTGCAAAAACCCTTGGGGACCGGACTCAACATGAGTACGGCGTACCATCCATAGACGGCCGGGCAGAGTGAAAGAACGATCCAGACGCTGCAAGACATGTTGAGAGCCTGTGTGATTGACTTCGGTAAGGCGTGGGACACCCACTTTCCGCTCATTGAATTTTCATACAACAATAGTTATCACACGATCATTAAAGTTGCTCCATTTGAAGCTGTATACGGACACAAGTGCAGATCCCCTCTATGCTGGGCTGAGGTGGGTGATACTCAGTTAGCCAGAGGACAAGTACCTAACAGCACTCTCACCGGTCCGGAGATCATACGAGAGATGACAGAGAAAAATTTTCAGTTCCGCAAACGATTGAAGGCATCTCGTGACCAGCAAAAGAGTTGTGCATATAAACGATGTAAACCCTTGGAATTTTAGGTTGGCGATCGTGTGTTGTTGAAGGTGTCACCGTGGAAGGGCATGATACGCTTTGGAAAACGTGGGAAACTGAACCCAAGGTACATTGGACCAGTTGAGATCCTTGCTAAGATCGGCCCGGTAGCCTACAAACTCCAGCTACCACAGGAACTCAGCAATGTACATCCCACTTTTCACGTGTCCAACCTAAAGAAGTGTCTGTCCGATGAGACTCCTGTCATTCCACTTGATGAGATCGAAGTGAACGAGAACCTCCATTTCGTTGAAGACCCCGTGGAGATCATGGACAGAGAAATCAAGAGAACGAAACAAACTCGCATACCGATAGTAAAGGTTCGCTGGAGCGCCAAGCGTGGACCTGAATTTACTTGGGAGCACAAGGACCAAATGAAACAGAAATATCCACATCTCTTCCCAAACCCTTGAGGATCTACTCAAGTGCTAAATTTCGGGACGAAATTCTTTCTAACGGGTAGATGATGTGACAATTGTGAATTTGGTCAACAAAAGTCAACCGTAGTCAAATGAAGCGTACGTTAATCCATATGTTGAAATGTAATTTTCCAGAACTCTTATGATGTATTATTAGTTATTATAATACTACGTACGCTAATTTAAACCAATTATCGACTAAACGCTGAAAATACGGATAGTAAACTACTGTAGCATAAAAATTCGATAATCATACAATTATTATTTTGGGAATAATAATATTCACAAAAATATGTACTCGTGAATACGAACCTGTGGATATGTAGAACGTCGAAAACAGAATTCGTATGTGAAAGTTACAACAATTTAATCGCTGTGAACGAATAAATGTACACAGGGTTTGGATCCAAAATACAAAATCTGGTGCCTTAAACATCAAATACGGGATAAGAAATCATATATTATGAAGCGTAATCACGTCTAGTATTTAATTTCAAAGCCAAACATAGTTTCCGGTAAAATGCTGAAAATCGTGTAATCGGTAAAATACTGCGCTTAAACGCGTATTTCATCATTTAACGAGTTATGATTCAATCTAAATAAATGTTTAGCAATTTTTTTATACATAATATTTATTTAGAAGATCATTTCTTCAAAAACTAATAAAATTACGCTAAAACGTTTTACGTATTTTATAAAAACCACTTATTTTTATAAAGGAATGACATTTTTTTTTAAAAACAACCCACCCCATCCCCCTCCCCAACCCCCCATCGGCAGCCATAGAATCCAACACATCGCAAACAAAAATCCTAATGTCACTATTCACAATCTAGATTAAAAAAAGGCTATGAATAAATAATACCACAAAATCCAAATTAAATCTAATAAAGGACTAGAAAGTATTCATTTGACATAAGACACCCAACACAACTCTCATCTCTTTCTCTCTACCCTCGGCTCACTCACCATCCCTCCACCACCCCTCAACCACCCGCCACCACCTTAAACCACCGCGGGCCACCACCTTCCACCACCACCATTCCTCATTTTCAAGTGTTTTACAAATCGTCTTGGTAAGCTAGCTTCATCCAGTGATTTTAAGACCTATTATACCACTTTCATCTCTTTTATACACACTAACATTTACGAAAATCCATTGGGTAATAGCTTTGTCCAAGGGTCCTCCGAGCTCCAAGGCTTGAATCCTTGTTTCTACCGGTAATCTCTCGAGACCACATTTGTTTCTATTCAAAGAACTCTTCAAGGGTGAGTTCATACCCCTCATTTTCATCTTTCCAAGCTTTTAGGGGGAGAATACAAGTTTACACACTAAACGACTATTTACACAAGTATTTAACGAGTTTTTGTGTAAAAAGGTTTTTGACATGAAATATGGTTAGATCTAAGTATTATAAACACTATGATATAATATGTTTAATTAAAAGTTACAAATCTACAAACATATTGTGTGTAAATATGCTAGATCTTCAAAAGAAAAGTTACTAAAAAGAAAACTAGCATAAACTACGTTTTTGTGACCGGAAATACGAGTTTTCTAGCAAAAATGGTTATAACCAAGTTATTACACCATTTTTGTGGGAAATATCTTAAAGATGTTTATAACCATCTAAATTAGTTATTTCACATATGTTCGTAAATATATGCTTATTACGACAGAATACTAAAAATAAACTATTATAGGAATAGTTTATGGAAACAATGGTTATTATGACATTTTAAACAAGACAAAATAATTATATAAAAATATATAATTATTATATATTACTATTTTATGATGAGAAAAATGATAATGGTGAAAACAAAGGTTTTTCTTAACAAATATATGTAAACGAGTTGATATACATACGTTTTTGTGAGACGGGTCTTCACAGTTCTTATATAAGTATGCATACTATAAGTCCTGAAATTTATAACCAGAGTCATGGTAAGAGAGCATGATATTTGTATATAGATCTATACGGGATTGACAACCCCGCACCTGAGCTGTTAGCTATAGCTAGACCGGCAGGTCTGAGGTGACAAATGTCTAACATTCCAACGCCAGAAGAACATCACAGCAGGCATACATGGTCGCAGTATGGTTATAGGGTGTCTCGCATGGGAAAATCAAATATATGAATTGTTTACATGGAAATTATACATTTTTAACAGTTTTATACTACAAACTACGTTATACAATTTAGTCTTTGGATTTTTAAGACTGAAAACACTTTTATAAGAAAATATTGGATTTTCTTGGATTACAATATTATCGTGTACAAAGAAAATGATTTTTCTCATAAAAAATACTTATGAACTCACCAACTTAATTGTTGACACTTTTTCAACTACTTGTATTCTCAATAAACTGATATGGTAAACCACAAGCGCTAATGAAGGGACGTTACGGCGTCATTTTACATATTTTTGCATCATATTGAGATTGTAATTGTAACGTACAACATTGAACTATGTAACCTTTACAATTATTTTATGATGGTTGTGTTGCTTTGAATCACTATTATTCGACATTGTTATGATATTGTTCATGAAGTCATCCACCCTCGAAGAACGCAAAACTCTTTGGGTGCTTCTAGTGGGAGAGAAAGGTGAAAATATTATGGCCAGCTAGAAGAAATTATTGAGGTGAAATATACGTATGGGTATTCGGCTGTACTATTTCGCTGCAAGTGGTTTGGGATGTTCACAATGGCATCCCAAATGCTGACATCGTCTTAGCTGAAAATGTCGACGTCGTTCATAACCCCTATTCATCTAATTGTGGTATTGTAATCGACTTGAGTCAATACTTTCAAAACATTCCTAATTATGATAGCGGTGACGACTCTGATACTGAAGTTGATCCGCCAATGGTTACCGTTAATTGAGTGATTGATTGCGAGACTGATGATGCTGATACTGATTCAGAGGGGTCTGCTTATGACACTGAAGTATCCGAGGGAGAGGAAGATCATTAATGCACTTGTAATTTATTTATGTGTCAGGAGATGATATCGATTTGGATGTTGCTGCTTTATGTCATGGCCTATGTGATGGGCCATGGTGGAGATCCACCAATTCCGCCTTGGAGAGGCCCAAGTCGCCATGTGATGGATGGTAAGTGTTATTATAATTTTTTTATCTATTGTATTTATTCATTTATTATAACAATCGTGACTAATATTTTTAAATTTATATTGCAGCTGTACCGGCAAGAAGAAAAACAAGAGGGAAAGCCAAAAACTTTCAACTACAACAGCAACTCAATAAATTAGGGCGGCCATTGACATTGTCTTTTGATAGAGCGGCTACGTATACCCCGGTTGGTAAACCGTATGACCTCTTTGTTCGTGAGGTGGGGATGTACATGTGGCATATCATGCCTTTGGATCGAAAAGATTGGAGAAATGTTACCGAAGCCGAGAAGCATGCCTTACGAGAGCATCTCAGGTGAACTATATATATAAGTTTATTTTTGTATGTTCTTTATTTATTTTTTTACTTTACTAACTTATTTTTAATTTGTAGGGTCAATTCGATTTAGATGCGCTTGAGTGAGATCGCGAGCATCCTCAGTTGTTAAATGGTGTTGATGCGGTGCTGAAGAAGCGGTATAGAGACCGAAAAAATGATGCAAAATGATTTTTTTTTTCTGACTTAGAAGGGTATGGACATATAGACGTGAATAGAAATACCCCCCCCCCCCCCCCCCCCCGCCCCACATGGTATGCCTGCTGAAAATTGGAACAAAACTTTAGACTTTTTCTGCTCAGATACACATCGAAAACGATCATTATCTAACTCAGGAACCTGTCAACAACAAAAATACACAAACTGGGGGGGGGGGGGGACAAGCTCATATAGTAGTGCTTGTTTCAAAACGGTAATGCTTAATCGAGAATAGTACTACATCATTATAAAAAAAATTGGAAAAAAAATTTTTTTGATCATTGAGAAACAGTAATGATCCACAAAAAATTTTATTTTGGGGATCATTGTTTCATTATAAAAAATAATGATCCAAAAGTTTTTTTCTAATTTTTTTCTCCGATATAGTACTATGATCCATTTTATTATTTATATTTTTTTCAATTTTTTTAAGGTGTCCTCACGAGTCCTCACTTTAAGAAAAGTCCTCAGCCGATCACTTATATATATATATATATATATATATATATATATATATATATATATATATATATATATATATATATATATATATATATATATATATATATATATATATATATATATATATATATATATATATATATATATATATATATATATATATATATATATATATATATATATATATATATATATATATATATATATATATATATATGATATATTATAAAGCATGGATAATTTACAACCATCTTACAACACAAAATGTCTTAAAGTCTTAAAATGGTACAACACATTAATGCACCTTTTTCTAATTTCAATGTTTAACAAAAATATTTATTGTAAATAATCTTGACCATAGATTGCTTTGAAGCAATCAATGGCTAAAATCTATCCTAACAACTACACTTGGATCACCAATTCAAAATTTGAAATCCCTCCAAAAAATACAATTTACACTATAAAATCAAGGTGAGACATCAAATCTTCACTGCATCTCCAAATCGCACTACACAAGTTCCTGTTTCTGCACAATAGAAATAATGATTTCTAAATTATTTTTTTTGCATACAAACACAAATATTAAATTAATTTTCATTTTGCAGGTTGCTGTAATTGTCGTTTTTCAGGGATACTACCTTTTGTTGCTGCTGCTGTTCAAAGGTATGAACCAATGTCAATATCATTTCTGCATACAAACACAAATAAACAAAATGTTTCGATTTATTTACAAGTAATTTTGCAGGTCTGTAATCTATTTAAGCAAAACAACAGTATTTTTTCAGGGCTGTTACCTGTTTCTGCACACGAATAGGAGATGTAACAAAACATGAAAACTCTTTGCAGTGGAGAAAGTTTAAACTAATGGTTAGATTTATAACATTTTTTAAATATTTGGACTTTACAGTATATCACATTTATGTTAAATTGAACACTAAAGACCACAAGTATCTTGATTTCTGATTTATAACTCTTAGACCATATGAAAACTAAAACAAATTGAAAAGAAATGTCAGAAAACTGCTGTAGAACAATTTCAGTAGCAAAAGCAGAAAATCCCTTACTAAACTTGAAGATAAATCAGATACTTTAAATTAAATTTCAAAATCAGAAAACTGATAAGTAAAATTCAAGATGGCCCTATACGCTTCACTGATAAGCAAAAATAGAAACAATTTCAAAAGCAATATCACAAACCGATTAGCCTAGCTTCACCGATTTCCAGTAAATTTAATGAAAGCTTTTCATCAGCCCTACATCATGAAGCAGATCATGTAGGATCATCGTGAAGCAGATCACGTATGGAGCATCTTGAAAACCTATAACCAAAATCAGAAAACATAAAAAAAAAACAAAAGGAAAAAAGAAAACCATAAAACAAAAAATGGAGGAACAATTTCAGTAACTTCACATGTAAAATCTGAAATCAGGAACAAATTCAGTAACTTCCCTCGGGTTTGTGTGAACAAATCAGGAACTTCCCTCGGGTTTGTGTAACTTGACATGTAAAATCTGAAATCAGGAACAAAAAATGGAGGAACAATTTCAGTAACCTGACATGTAAAATCTGAAATCAGGAATAGATCGGTAACTTCCCTCGGGTTTGTGTGAACAAATCAGGAACATGTCGGTGTGGATAAGAGAAATAATAAAATATAAGAATAGATAGAAAGAACTCAGAGAAGTCGATTTACTGATTTGTTGGTTAGGCACCGGATCCGGTGAGTAAAGCTTCAGTCATCGATCTGAAAAGCTTCAATCATCACCGGAACACTTCACTACCATCCCACCCCAGCACATCCCCAGCACTATCATCGCCGGAGAATAGAAAATGAGGGAAACACAGATCGACTGAGAAAGAAAGAGAAACGGAGAGAGGGTGAGAAATGGAATCGGTGGTCGGATGCAAGCGGTCGAGAACCGGTGGTCGCCGGAGAGAAACACAGATCGAGAGTGACAAATTGGAGGTCGAGAATCGACGGTAGGTAAGAACGAATCCGACAACTATGGAAGCTATGGCGGTGGGAGATGGTTGCTTTGCCGGATCCAGAACCGAAACGACATGATCTGCAAAAGAATGGAGGCGGACTTGCGTAGATCGTTTCGATGTATAGAACCGGATCGAAACGATAGGTAGCTTGGTGTTGGATTTGCGTAGGTCGTTTCGATGTATAGAACCGGAGTGACAGGATCTGCAAAGGAATGGAGGCGGATCGACATGATCGAGAGCAAAGGATCATGTCGATGGTGGTCGGCCTTATTTAGCGGTGCAATGGTCAGAGCTTGGTGTGTGCGTGTCTACGAAGGAAGCAGCCGAATCAATCGACAGGCTTCAGATGGTCGACGGTATGGGGGCGGACGAAGGCGACACTGCAGATCGAATGAGGGAGGCGGGATGAAGGTAGGAGACGAGGCGGGTTGTGTAGTATACCCAAATTCCGATTTTAACCCTTTTTATTATTATTATTATTTTGGTTTTAGTTAATTATCAATTCACTTAATCAATATTAACCCTTTTTATTTAAATATTTATTTCATTTATATATATATATATATATATATATATATATATATATATATATATATATATATATATATATATATATATATATATATATATATATATATATATATATATATATATATATATATATATATATATATATATATATATATATATATATATATATATATATATATATTATTAAAAATCAGTTTTTGATTTTCGCTAAATAGACAAATCACCATCGGAAAACTATACTTTAAAACAAATTATCGTCACCACCACGTTGCTCGAGCATATCACTAGAAACTATTTGCCGACTGGAAACCTAACTGTCGTCCGAAAATTATTAGCCGCAACGAATTGTTAGAAACTTTTAACCTATTAAATATAAATTAAATATAAATTACCCTTGAAAATGATAATCGTAAAAACAATACAAACTCATTGAAAATAATATATTTTTAACCAAATACAAAAATTATACGTCAAATTTTAAACTTAAAATAACATGTTTTTGCATTTAAATAATACAATAAATGTCACTAACGATTCTTCTATTTAACTTTTATATTTTATTTAAACTTAAAATAACATGTTTTTGCGTTATTGAAAAACATGACATAGTTTCATATATAAGCAAAATCAGCGAATTTAACTTTATAACGGTGACAGAAAAAAATATTTCATACTATTGTTCTTATTTTAACTGGAAACTACTAGCTGAAAGAAACTATTCGCCGCCGCCGCATCACGCGGGTATGCCGCTAGAATTTTTACAGTTTTGGTCCGAAAAATTGTTTTGTCCCTTGCCCCTTTGTTTACTTTGTTTTTTTTTTTTTTTCAGATTATAGCATTCTACTTCTATTTATCATTTCATTGCAAAATATCCCATTAGTTCCAAACCGATTTTTAAAAGTTTTTTCCATTTTTGGTCCCACTCCGGGTATTTACCGTCCCCTATATCGTTGGAAAGGTAATCAATTGCCAGAAAAGAAATTAATCACTCTCATATTCGCCAACTCCCCCTCCCATCTGCAACCTAAAACCTAAAAAGTAATTGCCGAAACGAAACTATTTGCTGCCGCCGCATTGCGCGGGTACGCAGCTAGTGTATATATATATATATATATATATATATATATATATATATATATATATATATATATATATATATATATATATATATATATATATATATATATATATATATATATATATATATATATATATATATATATATATATATATATACGAATACGATCAAATGTATCTTTATAAATATTGTGTTACCTTGTAACTAAATATGGACCAATCATTTTAAATACGGACAGGAGTATAATATTAATTGACATATAAATCAATTAATTTTAAATAAATAAAATCCTATAAATCCGGTAACCGCACCTATAATTACGAAAACTAACTTTTTCCTAAATTCTGATTGATCCACACAGTCACACAATAATTATCAGTTTTAAAATAACCTAACTATATATATATATATATATATATATATATATATATATATATATATATATATATATATATATATATATATATATATATATATATATATATATATATATATATATATATATATATATATATATATACTAGGTGCGTACCCGCGCGTTGCAGCGGCGACAAATTATTTGTTTTCATGAATAGTTTGCGGGTGACGATTAATTTCATTTCGAGAAATAGACTACTTTCTTTCGACGACAAGTAGATTTGAGTCGACGATTAATCTCGTTCAGTAAATTATTCATATTCAAATAGCATGCAAAGTGATCGTACTTTCGGAAATTAGGGGTGGCGTTAGCTTCCTTTTGGAAACATGTTCCAAAGAGCACTCGGTGTGTGTTTTTTATTCGTCGAATGATATTACGTTAGTTGATGACTATTTTTATTCGTTGGCTCGTTGTAGAAAAGTAGGAAAGATAGATTAAAATTCGTTAGCCGAATAATTTTTTTTGTTCAAAAAATGTTTATCAAGAACAATGACAAGCCTAAATTTTAATATACAAGGCTGTTTGTAAATTAGTTGTAATTTAATAAGTTCTCAAGCTTTAGAGCAAATAAATTGTGAATACTTATAAACGTCTTGTAAACAAAATTAAAAGTTTGAAGTAAAATTCTCGTTCATTACTTTTAGTAATAATGTAATATGTAAAGTGATTTTGTATAATTTAAAGCTAAATGAAACTAAAAAACATAAGAAATAGTGTGATTTTGTACGATATTGTTCATATAATATGTTTGAATATTAATTATGTTAATATTAATATCAACATTATACTAATAAAAAAATAATAATTAAAAATAAAATTCTTCTACGTATTACAAAAAAACCTCTGATTATAAAAGTAATAGTTTCTTTTGTCTTTTTGCAAATAAAATAACTTATTAGCTATTAGTTCAACTATTTGAGATTAATTTTTATTCTTTTCAAGATCAATATTAGTCTGAGATTGTCATATACCAAATATTATTTAATATATTGGTAAATGTTATTTTTCATTAAAGCATATTTATATTGTTTAGTGTTCTTTTAGATTAAAAAGATAAATACATCGTAATTTTTAGTTAAAAATATAAGTATACTATTGTTTGGAGTTAAAATAAAAAATATACAATAATCATGTTAATTGGATTATTGTTTACCTTTTTCGCTACAATTGATTTACCAAGAAAGCTTAAAAATAGCAGGATTTTATGTTTTAGACTTTTGCGATGAAAGAACGTAAATGAACCGACCTCTGATAATAGTTCTTTAATTATTTTAATTATTTTGATTGACAAAGTTTAAGAGCCGTCAATGTTTTAGATAGGGTATTGGTAAAAAAACCCCTTCATTATGATCATATGATTTATATGTCCAATCAATTAGGGTTTTTATTTTTTAATATTAGTTTTAACATATATATATATATATATATATATATATATATGTGTTATTTGGTCGATTAAATCGGGTTTCGGTTAAGTCGGTTTTTTTAATTTTTCCAAATTAATCGTAACCAAACCAAATAACGTTCGATTAAATCGGTTTCGGTTTATTCGGTTTTGTTAAATTGATTTCCGTTTAATTTAATCAAACCAAATAATGTTCGGTTAAATTGATTTCAGTTTAATTTGTTTCGATTTATTCGGTTTGGTAAGCGGTTTCGGTCTAATTTAACCAAACCAAATAAGGTTCGGCTAAATCGGTTTTGGTTTATTCGATTTGGTTAATCGGTTTCGGTTTATTCGGTTTGGTTAATCGGTTTAGGTTTATTCGATTTGGTTAATCGGTTCCGGTTTATATATATATTGTATTTATTATCTTCATTTATGCAAAAAAAATAGCCCGATTAGAATAATTAGAACAACACTATATTACAATATTTGACAATATAAACATACAAAACTATTAAAGTGTATTCAAACAAAACGTCAAAAATTAAAAAATTAGTACGTCAAAAATTAGAAAACTAATAAATTACAACGTTAAATAATGCAAACGAACAAAACGTAAAAAACATATTAGAAAATATATTCGAACTAAACGTCAAAAAGTTAAAAAATTATTTAAATTATAAATACTAAAATAAGTAAATAAATTAAATAAAAATAATATATATATATATATATATATATATATATATATATATATATATATATATATATATATATATATATATATATATATATATATATATATATATATATATATATATATATATTAAAAGTAATATTAAAAAGAAACCTCAATTGATGGGACATCCTAAATTCATTATGAGGGGTTTTTTTTAAGATGACCCATTTAGGGTCATCTTAAAAAAAACCCCTCATGATGTCTCATCAATTAGAGTTTTATTTTATATTAGTTTTAATATATATATATATATATATATATATATATATATATATATATATATATATATATATATATATATATATATATATATATATATATATATATATATTATTTTTAATTAATTAATTAATTAATTTAGGTATTTATAATTTAAATAATTATTTAACATTTTGACGTTTAGTTCGAATATATTTTCTAATATGTTTTTTTTTACGTTTTGTTCGTTTGCATTATTTAACGTTGTAATTTACTATTTTTCTAATTTTTGACGTGCTAATTTTATAATTTTTGACGTTTTGTTTGAATACACTTTTATATGTTTTGTTCGTTTATATTATCAAATGTTGTAATATAGTGTTGTTCTAATTATTCTAATCGAACTATTTTTTATTGCAAAAATGAAGATAATAAAATACATGTCAACGATTTTTCGAAGGGTTTTATGTTAAATTGATGTTTAATGGTAGTTCTGCTTTATTCAAAACTTGCTTTTATTGATGTTTCTTGGGTGTGGATGAGATTATGAATATATATCAACGATTTGTCTAAATCTGATTGTGACGATGGAAGATATTTTTTTAGCAAAGCATGCTGGATTTCAACCCTGTTGGTTGTATGATTGCCAAAATTTTGAAATTTGTCAGTCCATGCTGATACAAACATTTCCTTAAATCCTGATGAGACGTAAATACCTGAAACCAATTAACCAAATCGAATATATATATATATATATATATATATATATATATATATATATATATATATATATATATATATATATATATATATATATATATATATATATATATATATATATATATAAACCGAAACCAATTAACCAAATCGAATAAACCAAAACCGATTTAACTGAATCTTATTTGGTTTAGTTACGATAAATTTGGAAATTTAAAAAAACCGACTTAAACCGAAACCCGCTATATATATATATATATATATATATATATATATATATATATATATATATATATATATATATATATATATATATATATATATATATATATATATACTAGCTGCGTACCCGCGCAATGCGGCGGCGGCAAATAATTTCGTTTCGAGGAATATTTTCTAGAGGCCAATTAGTTGTCTTTACTCTTTCGTACAATTGTTTTTCATTAAATGTAGAAGTACGGTAGATATTTTTGTGTATCCGCAAAATATGACGGGTTTGCTTAGGTGTTGCGAATAGTTTTTTTTATTTCAACAAATAGTAAAAGTGACAAATTATAGTGATTTGTCATTGATTAGTTTTTTCTGAAAGACTTTGTTTATAAAGACATTGTTTATAAAGTCAGAAACGAAATAATCTTTTTGGGTCCGTAGTTGTATAGTGTTGAGTTGAGGTCAAGGTGCAGATGTTGGTGAATAGTTATGTTTTGAAAATAGTTTATTCCTACGAACAGTTTGTTTTCATGAATACATTCTCCCCTTTTATAGTTGAAGAGTTACGGTTTAGTGTTGTTCCAGGTTTATGGTTTATTGATTAGGATTTAGGGCTTAAGATTTATAAGGCTAATAAATTACACAATAAATGAAAATAACATATATTGCGCCTAACTACCTTGATTTCAAATACTCGTCAAATTACAATCATGCTATATTTTAAAGAACATGTGGCGGACTCCTACTTAATGCAGTTTGTTTATCATCACTTAGATGCCCAGGTTAAGAATAAAGGTGATAAAATTGCAAAGTAGCAAATTAAAAGATGAACTTTTGGTTGATAAAATATCATAAAATAACCATATATTTTATAATAATAAAAGAGAATTTTTGAAATTACCATTCAATAAAACATTTTTTATAAAATCAAAATTTTATTTTTTACATAAAGTTAACGTTACTACTTTTGGCCAAGACTTATGCGGATGTAGGGTTATGGGACGAAGTGCAAAGAGTGAAGAAGCTTTTGCAAACTAAAGGATTTGAAAAGAAATCTGGATGTAGTTGGATTGAAGTGAAACGGAAAGTGTACTCGTTTGTTTCAGTTGATGAGTTTAATCCACACATTGAGCAACTTCATGCTTTTTTGTTGAAATTATCGATGGAGATGAAGGCGAAAGGGTATAAACCGAAGACTAAAGTTGTGTTGTATGATGTTGATGAGGAAGAAAATGAGAGAATTTTATTGGGTCATAGTGAGAAACTTGCGGTAGCATTTGTGTTGATTAATAGTTGCAGAGGAGAAACAATTAGGATCACAAAGAACTTACGGTTATACAAAGACTGTCATTCGGTTACAATGTTTGTGTCTATGTTTGCTAATAGAGAGATTCTGGTTCATGATGTGAACCACGTGCACCATTTTAAAGACGGTGTTTGCTCGTGTGGGGATTATTGGTAATGTTTGTAAACATACTCGACTCCTAATCTTTCTTATCGACATGGGTTTTGTATACATGTATAGTTTTCGTTGATCGGGCAACTTTTCAAAAATGAAAATGATGAATGTTGGTTTTCCATGGAACCATAAAGAAAGCAAAATAGTCATAAGTTTTAGTGTGTAAATGAAAACAGTCAAACAATATAACTTTTTAACCGTTCAGTTTACAGAAAGTGTTTTCAAAATACAAATGCTTCTCCTTTTTACTGCGCAGTCAATGAGCCTTCTTGCTTCACTTTGAGTAAATTAGTCTCAATGACGCTTCTTAAGTGCTCGTACCTGAGTTGAGGAATGCCGTCTATTTTGTTCTGGTTTTTGGGGGGTTAATAATAATATAATAAAATAGAAATGATAATCATAACATAATAACAAATAAAGTAAACTACAAGAATGGTCCCTGTAGTATACCAAAACTTTAAAAAAAAAACATAATGATAAGAATATACAATGGATTATTGAAACTTTTCAAAAAAAAATTCAAAAAATTCAAAATATTCAATGTTTTCAAATTTTGAAAATTTGAAAGTTTTCAAAATTTTAAAATTTAAAAATCAAATTTTGAAAACTTTCAAATATTCAAATTTTCAAAATTTGAAAACTTTCAAATTTTCAAATTTTCAAACTTTGAAACTTTCAAGTTTTCAAAATTTGAAAATTTGAAAGTTTCCAAATTTTGAAAATTTGAATATTTGAAAGTTTTCAAAATTTGAAAATTTCAAAATTTGAAAGTTTTCAAAATTTGAAATTTTGAAAATTTGAAAATTTGAAAGTTTTCAAATTTTGAAAATTTGAAAATTTTCAAAATTTGAAAATTTGAAAGTCATAACAAGTAGGATTATAACCAAAAAGAAAAAGAAAAAAAGAAACTACTTAATATTATTTAATATTTTCAGGTTCTAAAATCCAAATAGTAGGATGCTATATATCCCATACATAAATTGAGGAAGATTGCAGGGACCAAAATGTAATTTACAACAAAATTTTGATTCTCTGTTTTTTATATAATCTGATTATTTGTTTCAGAACCTGATTTATAGTAGATACGTCGTTTCTACTTCTTTTTAATAATATTTATTATTTTCAAGATATAAAAGCCAAATAGTAGGATGCTATTGCAGATATTCAAGTAAAAGTAAGGTGCAGCATGTAATTATACAGAATCAATTTTAACATTTTGCTAATTGTATTCAGAATTCAATTTTCTATGCAGCAGACAAAGTAGGATGCTATATCCGATACATAAATGAAAGTAGATTGCAGGGTCTAAAATGTAATTTACAATATGAATTTTCTATGCAGAAGGTATCTCTACAGAATCAATTTTATAGAGAAAATGAGACATTAGACATACCTGGAAGGCAGTTTCTATTTTTGGTACTTCTGTAATTCTGTTATTGAGGGACAGAAGTAGTAAACAAAAAAATAATCAGAAGAGGATGAGAAAGAATGACAGAACCGCAAAAAAATTGTATTTTGGTATGCAGCAGGTATCTCCACAACATCAGATACCCCAACACCGGTACATCTATTAACTGCAAAACAAGAATTAAATGGAAGTACCTTGCTATTTCTTGACATTATCCAAAACTACCATGCTATTAACCTGAAAAAAATCAAATGAATTTGTATGCCCAATACTCAACTTTATTCATAGGAAACAGAATTGAATACCATTTATAGTAAAAAAATCAAATACCCCAACACCGGTTCATCTTTTGTTTAACCAAACAACACTCAATGTTAGGTTTGCTAGGGGTGTAGTACCATTGTAAACACCTCCATAACTATCACAGGTGGCCAGGGGTGTAGTACCTTTGGTCAGTGATGATGGGTTTCACGGTGGTGCTGTCTCCGGTCAGTGGCGGTGAGAATCCGGTGTAGTTAAAACATGGAATTAAGATTATTGAAAGCAAATCTGGTGGAGATCCAAACGAAAGCCGGTGGAGATCTAAACCAAATTCAAAAACATAAACATCTCTTAAGCATATTACCTAAGTTCAGCACTTCCACACCATTCAGAGTATTTAAACTCATACCTGAGAATCTCCATAGCTTGAGCCAACATATACGAATGCATTATCAAGATATGATATGGTTGATGCTATAGAGGTTTCTCCTAAAACCTCAATTTAGAGTCCAGTAACTCTATAATAAATAAAGACAAGTGTCTTTTAGAACAAATGGGAATAATATTTAAATGTTTATAGAACAAAAGTTTGAATAAAAACTCACTTTTCTTTTTCTTGGGTTATGACAAGTAAGTGAAGAAGGCCGCTGCAGTCACCAAGTAAATACCTGGAACCATCTGCATCTACGATTGGAGTTTGGTTCTATCAGAAGAGAAAAATCAAAAAATTAAATCTAAAGCAAAGAACAAAAACCTTGTAGAATCGCCTCTTTTTAGATTCAATAATCCGAAGCACAATCCTAACGTAATTGGAAGAGGAGGTTACGAAAACGTATAAAAATGTGTCTTACCACCAGATGAAATAATCGGAAGCACAATCCTAAAGTGATACAAGAACCCTGTAACAAGGATCCCAACTCGAATCGAAAGGGCATGGCTTCCAGTAAGAAAACATTCCACACATGATGTGGGAAGTTGAAGGCGGCACCACCACCATCACCAACCTGTGGATTTCAATGTAAAGTAAAAATATATGGGTCAACTTCTATTTGACTCATATACGGTTTGGAGAAATTAGCGTACCTGGATTTGGAGATACCGAAAGTAGAAGAGATATAAATCTATTGTGAAAGAGTGAAATTAACCGTAAAATTAGATCTACATCTAGGTTTTTGGTTCCATTTTGGATTGCTTCCGTGCCCCTGCATCATTTATGTTGGTAGAGAGAGGCGTAGTCGATGATGGTGAACATGATGGCGTAGAATTTATCGGGATCTCTTTGCGATGAGACACAAATCGAGGGTTTTCTTTGCGATGTGGTGACTGTGAGACGTGAAATGGTGGTGGGGGAAAGAAGTAGGTGGAGGTTTTTCGAATGCCAAGAAGATCTGCACTGAAAAGTCAGCTTACCCATGTTGAATCCTTAGAAAATCGTGGTAGCTCTGGTTCGTTCATCTGTGTATCTTTCGATGGTGGACCAATTGTGGCGTTGGTGGCCCGATTGGGGAGGTGGTAGCAGGGGTAAATGGAGGAGGCTGTGATTAGGTTGTCGGGAGATCAAAGAGGGAGAGAGAATGCGAGAGAGGGTTTTCAAATTTTGAAAAGAAGATTTTCAGTTTTCAATTTGTGAAAGTGAGATTTCAGCTTTTATTTGCCCGCTTAATGTTTGTTGTCCTCTGAAAATCACGCGTGTTGGACATGTACAGCATTAAGGGTTGAACCAAAAGTCTTAAAATTAAGACTTTTTGCTTTAAACTATTGTGCAATGTGTATTATAATTTGTACCATCTTAAAAATTAAGACAATTATGCATAAGGGGGTTGTAATTTATATATGGTTTATAGTATAGTATATATATATATATATATATATATATATATATATATATATATATATATATATATATATATATATATATATATATATATATATATATATATATATTAAAACTAATATAAAAAGAAACCCTAACTGATGGGACATCATATTTCATTATGAGGGGGTTTTTTTACCAATACCTTTTAGATATAGCTTTTTATGATTTATTTAATCATCAAACTATCATGTGTGTAAAGTAAACGTCGATAATCAAGCAAAATTTAAAATTAATTTCTAGTTTAATATAATAGTAGAAGGTTACAAACGTTAACAAATACCAATTTAACACTTTTGGTATAACAAATATTAACTAATAACTTGATTTTTAAAATTATCTATTTAATAATTAAATTTATATACTTGAGTATTGGGAACGTATTTCCCTTTTTTTACTTTTACTTTTAGATTTTTAGGTTGTCTATGCAAAAAGACAGACACAAGTCTCATCAAATAATATATTCATTATTCCCCAAGCAAATCTTTTGTACATTATTAGAATGGATCGCGTCTCTTTCTCCAATGTATTCAATAAGGAAAACAAAAAACAAAAACACAAGATGCTTAAACAACATCTCACTCATTATACGTATATTCCCTTTTTCTGCTCTTCCCCAATTCAAACAACATGATATAAATTTTACTTTTAAGGTCTAGCTAGAAAATTAGGTCTAATGTTTTATCAAATAATACAAGTTCAACATTTAACTTCTCCAGCCTTTGGTTAGGAAATCAAAATCAAGAAAATCAACGAATACACCAAACAAAAATTTCTACTTACTACACACAAAAAAAGTTATTACAATAAACACAAAATCAATTGTATACAAAAAAAAAACTTAGTCTAAAATCCCTTCCAGTTTTATACAACAAATACATATTTAAAGAAACGAATCCTTCTGCAGACACGTTTAATATATATATATATATATATATATATATATATATATATATATATATATATATATATATATATATATATATATATATATATATATATATATATATATATATATATATATATGAAAACACATATTTATTGCATGTATGAAAAAAAGTCAAGCCAAAGAGTTTTTCATCAAAAAGAATTTGAATGATAATCCTAACAGGTAGAAGAAATCAGCGTAAAAGAATAAAAATAAGAACAACTGAATGATCGATATCGAGAATAAAGAAAGTTTTTCATCATTTTATTTATAATTTGTTTCATCCAGATCTGAAATCATGAAACAAACACAAAAAACCTTTAGCCATATAGACGCAAATATTTCAAACATATATATTCAGGAAACGAATCCAAGAGTAACCCACGATCAGAAGGAGGGGATGACTCTCACATATATCTCTATTTCCCTGAAAAATGAAAAAAAAAAATAGTTAGATGTTTCCTCGAACTGAAAAGAACACCTAAAAGCCATGTTTTTTCATTAACAAAAGAAAACTTGATATTCTTTCATAAAAACAATTCATTATTCCAAATAAACGTCCGCACATAAATTTATACATAAACACAAATAATTATACACATATATTACAACATTTACAGATACATATCTAAAAGATCAAACCATTCTCGGGTTCGGTGGTGGTGGTGGTGAGATACGATAGAGAAAGAGATAGATTAGGTTAGTTACAGATTGAGAAACACGAAAGCAGATGTAAGAATAACATTGAACTCTACTGTGAATCTTCACTCTTTCACTGATTTCTCGTCTCCATTGGCGTTTGATGGTGGCAGTGAGAGAGCGGAAAAGCAAAACATGTATTCAAATGAAGGGTAGAGGCCGGTGATAGCATGATGGGTTGCTGGTGGTGGTGGATGTCGAATGTGAAGGGTTTTCTAGCAAACAATGAACAGATAATTTCTTATGGTTCACATGCAACCCTAGAAAGATCTATGTTTTCTTCTATGAAGATAATAAACTAAAATCCTAAGGCCAACAATTATTTCTAAAGATCAAATGAAGAATAACCAACCTTTTGATCTTGTTCTTGAAGCTAGCAGCAAAGAGATCCTGCCTCAAATGAAGTCACACCCAAGCAATGGAGAAGACAGTCCAGCAGAGTATTCTTGGTTCAAAAGTGGCGCAGGTTTTAGGGTGACCAAGTGCCTCATTTTATAGCCTCCAAGGGTTACAGCTGAAACCCTAAGGAGCCTCCAAATGGGCAAGCTTGTTAACCATTTGGACAAGGCTTTCCTTAACCCTAATTAGGGTTTCGAAATATGAGTGTATCCACTCATAATTTCACCAACTTAGGCCTTCCACTGGTTTGCCAGATTATTCAACTATTGAATAAATACAAACCAGTCCCTGCACTTTTAATTAATTTGTTTAATCACTAAATTAAATCCAATTAATTCTAGATTAAATCTCAATTAATTATTATAGTTTCTAATTAATATATTAACACTTAAATATATTAATAAACCATTTAATTAATTCTATTGATTTATTACACAATTAATAAATCAACCTTTTACTCTACTGAACTCGATCCTAACCTCCAGCTATGAGGGCAAACCAAATGGACTTTGCTTCAATTAACAAGATAAATATAAATATAAAGTCATGGCTTAGACACCTAATTCTTGAATTTTACTTGCTTCTACTGATTTCTTTCGGTCAATATAGCATCTAGAACCCATTTTAAGCCATTAGAATCAAGTTAATCATATAAACTTGGATTTTAGGGTTCTTGGCAAAATTCCTAATTCTCAACAATAACAACATACTTTCAATTTTTGAGTCATGTTTTTAATACATAACTTATTTCAACTTAGAAATCATGTAATTATCATGGATTATGACTGGAATTCGAATTTCAGTTCATCCCACGAAAATCATATTCAAGAGCTTGACTAAGAAGTCAATTTCTTACCTTATTTTACTTGCCAAATCTTCATTCTTCAAACACTTGGCCTAAATTCTGCTTCACTTCTCAAGAATTTGCAGAATTCACATCACCAAAATCCTTCCCGTAGCTTCTCCAAATGATCAGCCACATAGGAGAGTCAACTCTCCTATTTATACTTCCAGATTTTTCAAATTTAGTCCCTAAGTTCACTTTTTTGAACTTTTGGCACTATAATCAAATTTTATCACAATAAAACTTCCATTCTTTATAGATTTGCCACAACCAACAATATTTTTCATATTTGGTCCTTCACATGGTCAAATGACCAAAATACCCTTTTATGGTAAAACGACCAAAAATCAGTTTTTATAACATTTTAAGTCCAAAACTCAAAATATTATTTCAAACCAAATTCTTTTCTGTCCAAAAGACCAAATTACCCTTCTAAGGTAAAATGACTAATTTACCCTTTTTATTATATTTACATAAAAAGAGTGTCTTGGTGTTACAAATTCTCCCCTCCTTCAAAAGATTTCGTCCCCGAAATCATACTATCAAGCGAGGGTATTTCTTTCTCGTTACAATTCCGGTTTCCCATATCATATGGAAACATTCATGGTATTGCTAAAGCACTTTTACCATACTAGTCTTCTATTACTCAACTGTCTTATCTTCCGGTCAAACACCTTCTTGGGTTGTCCCGGTACCTCAATTTCTCATCTACCTCAATTTCAACATGAGGTATTCATTGAAATTTATCAATCTATGTTCTCAGAACCATGAGACCCATAGAAAACTTTATAATTATCTTGAAATTCATCAAGAATCTTCGATCAGTACACCAAAATTCTTACTCTTTGGGTCATATGGAAAAATCCAATAAATGAGGACTTAACCTTCTTTTTGTCCTAAACAGATTTTTAGTCTTTCCAAGGAATGTTTTGAGTATCACCATCTTCTCTCACTTGGAGTTTCAATGGTTTTACTCGACAATCCGCATACTACTTTTGTCGATTTTTGGTTTATTTCCAAGCTTTCTCGAATTTGCCTAATCTTTTCTTCTTTTTGAAATAAAATCTCGGGTCCAGCCAACGGCTTCTCCCCAACTTCAATCTAGTAAGTCTGCGTGCAACACGATACTCTATACTATACATTATACAGGCCATCTAAATGCTGGTACTAAACTATCATTATCTACGGGTTCTACCAAAGATAGTCGATCTTTTCATCCTTCACCAGGGTCTATTATGCAAGTTCGATGCATATTTTCTAAAGTCTGCATCATTATTTCATCTTGTTTATCAATCTGCAAATCTTATACAGTACTAACTAGTACTTTTGAGCTAATTATTCTTGAAATTTATGCCAAAATCAACGAATAATTCTAGTTTCTCGACTCGATACAGTCGCTACCGGTAACGCACGTCGGCAAATTTCTCCTTCTATGTAGTTTTTCACTACTTTTTGTTCTTAATTTCTTCCCTAGTCGGTATACATTCGCACTGATTTCCTCAACCAATCTGCAATTACTCATATGGTATCATACCCATATAGTATTTGCGGGGACTTTCTTATAAAGTCTATAATAATATCGTCCCATTTCTTCCCTGGGACCAACAACGGCTAAATTTTCCGTATGTTTCTAATAATTTGACTGTAGTTACACACAATTCAAACACTTTTCACATGTCTTTCAATGTCTTTCTTTAGCCCCGGTCACCAATACATAGGTTTTATCATCCTACACAGTTTGGTACTGCCCCGGGCATTTAGCATATCTACCCTAATATACGTCTTTTAAGGGTAGATTTCATATCTCACCATGCTTTGGAACTCACATATACAACCACCAAGGGTTTTCAATCACTGTGAATTTCTAACTAGCTTCTTTCAATAGCTAATCATTCATTTACTTGTCAGGTTTTCAGACTTGTATACTTCTTTCTATGCTACCCGAATCAACTCAGGTATTCAATTTGCCACATTCACGCATGTGGTTGTATCCTTTCAAAAGATACTCTTTCTAATTCAAGGCATCTATAATCACATACGCCTTTCTGAGATGGTACAAGATTTCATACCCGAAATCTCTAAGTAACCCATTTATCTTTATTATTTCATATGTAGCTTCTTTTGATCAGTTAAGTACTTCAAACTTATATGATCCATATAAACAGTAAGCTTTACACCATATAAGTAGTGTCTCCAAAGCTTAAATGTCAAAGTCATAATTGCTACTGCAATATCATGTATCCAAAATCAACTCTGGATGCATTTCTATAAAACAATTTTATCTTCTCCGCTTAGCGATAATGCTAACACCGGAGTTTCACACAAGGTTTGTTTCAACCTTTGAAAAGTTACATGTGGTCTTTCTTACCACTCAGACTTTTCACTTTGCTTAATCAACTTTAGTCAGCTAAACAGCAATCGAGGAGCAGTTTTCTGCAACTCTCCTATAATAAACCGCCAATCCAAGGAACTACAAATTTCAGTCCGATTCCTCAGGCGGTTCCAGTTTTATCACATCATCAATTCTACTGGATTTATTTTATCATCTTTGGCACTATTATCATGCCCAAAGAATTGAAACTCCTTTTAGCCAAACTTTCATACTTGGAGAATTTTACATATCACTTAACTCAGCGAAATAACTCCAATATCTGGTACAAACGTACCTCATATTCGATCTGGTTTCGAGAATATCATATTCTCAGCAGTCAATGCACATATGCATCAACTTGTCTTTCTTCTTTTCAAGCAAGATAGGGCTCCATATAATGACACATTCGGCCATATGAGATCCCAATTCAAAACAATTTCTTCCAATTGCTTTACCACTCTGCCATCTCTACAGAGACTAATCAATATAGAGCCTAAATAACGGAAACGGCTCCCAAGACTAGCTAAATCATAAGCTCTTCTCGCTAATCTGGCAGAAATCCTGGAAGTTCTTTTCAAAAGAAACATCCGAGAATTTATTTAAAGTAGTACACTACTTTAACCGCTTTATTTAGCTTGGCCCATACCACGTATGCCAACTACAACATCATTCTTTTACTAACTCTTTTCCGAGTTTAAGCAAAGAAAATAACCGGTATTCTCAACAACGGTCATTTACCGTGGATTTTCATCCGTTTCATTTCTGTTTTAAGAACCATACTGTTCTTGTTTCTACAATTCATGTTAGCATCATTCATTGCTAACCAATTTATAAGCACAATTGCTTCAAATTCACTGGTAGTCGTTAGCTTTAGATTCATAGGGAAAATGGTCTCGTAAATCCTAGGCAAACTACCTTCCAGGTGTTCAATATCTAGAACATACTTGCTATCTGCTATAGCTGTTTCCAAAATTTCATCTAAAATCGTTGATGAAATATTCCAACAAGACGCCAGTGTCACCGATCCAAAGCATAGCTTCATGGATCAAATATAACATACACGAGGTTATATTCAAAACATTTACATCGGAGATCATATCTGTCTCCTCACGAGCTCATTCCAAAATCTGCTGGAATGCTCAGGGTACCACTGGTCCTTTTTAACCATTCATTTCTTCTTTCTTTCCTGGGTTCATCACCTGTTACTCCACATTTAGCATGTGAGTATTTCATAAGAAAGTGATCTGTAGTTCCACGCTGGAACCACTTCCGTCCCATACAACAAACTCGAGCAATATGCTCCCAATTTCCTGAAATTTCAGCATGTCAACGGTAGAGTCTCAACTTTAAAATGTTCTGAGTGCTTTTCCTGCACTTCTTACATCACATCATCTTTTCGTTCTGGTCCCTTCTCTTTAAGGTTATATCTAATCATGTTAACTTCTTCTGAGAAGTCCACCAATTTTATTTCTGCTTTTCTTGTAGTCTCAACTACTGTTCTTTCACCTTGAATATCAATCAGGGTGAGCAACCGATTTCTTTTTCTGACCACATCAGCCAATATTGCTCATCATGTGGATTTTCTGCTATTCGTCCCCTTTTTGGCTCTCATACCACGGAGCCTTGCAAAAGGGCTGATCTATTTCCTAGAGCTTCGCGCCCTAAATGTCTTCCAAGAAGATTCATAGTTCATACTTCTTATACATCAGAAGTTAGCAACAGTCAGGTTATATATGTATAATAACAACTATATACACCTAACTATGCATCATGTCTACTGTCTCAGGGTTTAAGTCCAGGAATCTACTCTATAGACACCTAGTTCACTTAAACCACGGCTCTGATACCAACTTGTAACACCCGGCTTTTAAAACAAAACACTCCTTAAAAATTTTTCATTTAAAACCAAGGTTTCAATACATAAAACCATAACAAAGGGGTATATTTTAATAAAAACGGGTACAAGCGTATCAAGGAGAGTATAAAATACCGTAGTCTCCTTTGAAGCCGGGCTGCTACTGACAGCATCTAAGAGTCCTACTTCTCGAGTCACGGACTCCATCTATTCCCTTATCAGGATCATGCTAACCTGCAGGGACATTTAACACACGGTATGAGCTACAAAGCTCAGTGAGTAATCGTATCTGCAAATAACACGTATAAAAACACAATCATGTATTTGTCTGGATATCAAATCCAAACTCCTAGCCTTACTGGCTGACCAAATATCTTCTAGGATTTCACATCCTAATCTGTAGCCTTACCGGCTGAATCACAATAACCTGTAATTATCAAGTCACGTCAGTTATTTGCACATATACTCATGTCTAACCAATTCTGTCCCATGTTTCTTAGTCACAATGGACTGCATCATATGTCATGGCTATATCAGCCGTATCATGTCATTTTCAATATATATATCATAGCCCGCAGACCGCACCAGCTGGGTTCAATAACCCGATATCATAGCCAAAAGGCCGCACCAAAATATCATAGCCCGAAGACCGCACCGTTTAGTAACAGTTTCTTTCACGATCAATTATGGCTCTCGGGTTAGCTCGCTGTTGCCTTGGCTCACGGGTTAGCCCGCTGTTGCCTAGACTCACGGCTCCGTTCTTGTCATCGCAATGACTCTCGGCTTATCCGGTCTTGTCTATATGGGTTTGACTCACAGCTC
This sequence comes from Cichorium intybus, assembly GCA_023525715.1. Classification (NCBI taxonomy): domain Eukaryota; kingdom Viridiplantae; phylum Streptophyta; class Magnoliopsida; order Asterales; family Asteraceae; genus Cichorium; species Cichorium intybus. Next base: position 94,916,381 of record CM042010.1, on the reverse strand, counting down.
CGTTATTGTCTGTTATAGACTCACGGCTTATCTGGTATTGTCATATCATTGATATTGACTGACTCACAGCTCCGTTCTTGTTTATAATAGACTCACGGCTTATCTGGTCTTGTCATATCATAGTGTATATATATATATGTATTGACTCCCGTTCTTGTCATCGCAATGACTCACGGCTTATCTGGTCTTGTCTTTTACATATATTTTTACACTTGTCGTTTTCGTCCCTCGAAGCTGTTTCAACCTGTAACAATTCAATCATCATATATCATATATGATATCAGTGAGATTACTCACCTGGATGCTAGCTGCATTTGAATCCGGTTGTTTCTTGCTTTTGCGTGCACCACAACCATTTTGTCCCATACCTATTTATCCATTTCGTATCAAATGATAATAGGTTAATAATCATTTCAATTGACTCTAATACATAAGAGTCCTGTACCATACAATTGGGGACCATTTCCAAATGATAACTTTCATTTACCATCTTTTTACAAATTATACATTTTCCCAAAATACACGTATTTTGCTACAGTACTTTCGGGAGGTCGTATACGTATTCCGATAATTTTCCATGAAGTTTCACAACATATTAGACCTATGTTTAAAATTTCAGGTCAATCAGATAAGCCTAGCATCAAATTCAAACTTGGAAATTGCACCAATTTTAACAGAGGATTTTCTGTATTCTGTCGCAGCCTCGCGTCGCGACCATGGTTATGCTCGTCGCGTCGCGACTGCTGAACAGAAGTGCAGAAACTCCCGATTTTTATGCTACAAATTTCCATTTTCTCATATTAAGCCCTTAATACATGACTTAATCGATAGAGGATTGTTCCAGGTCAAAAACCATTCATTTACATCTAGTTTTAACCCATGGAAATCATATAATTCAAACATTTTCCAACAATTCCCGTTTTGACATTTTGGTCCAAAAACCGAAATTCTTGAATTTTACTTGCTTCTACTGATTTCTTTCAGTCAATATAGCATCTAGAACCCATTTTAAGAAGTTAATCATATAAACTTGGATTTTAGGGTTCTTGGCAAAATTCCCAATTCTCAACAATAACAACATACTTTCAATTTTTGAGTCATGTTTTTAATACATAACTTATTTCAACTTAGAAATCATGTAATTATCATGGATTATGACTGGAATTCGAATTTCAGTTCATCCCACGAAAATCATATTCAAGAGCTTGACTAAGAAGTCAATTTCTTACCTTATTTTACTTGCCAAATCTTCATTCTTCAAACACTTGGCCTAAATTCTGCTTCACTTCTCAAGAATTTGCAGAATTCACATCACCAAAATCCTTCCCGTAGCTTCTCCAAATGATCAGCCACATAGGAGAGTCAACTCTCCTATTTATACTTCCAGATTTTTCAAATTTAGTCCCTAAGTTCACTTTCTTGAACTTTTGGCACTATAATCAAATTTTATCACAATAAAACTTCCATTCTTTATAGATTTGCCACAACCAACAATATTTTTCATATTTGGTCCTTCACATGGTCAAATGACCAAAATACCCTTTTATGGTAAAACGACCAAAAATCAGTTTTTATAACATTTTAAGTCCAAAACTCAAAATATTATTTCAAACCAAATTCTTTTCTGTCCAAAAATACCAAATTACCCTTCTAAGGTAAAATGACTAATTTACCCTTTTTATTATATTTACATAAAAAGAGTGTCTTGGTGTTACACTTTGGTTGAATTGATTCTTACAACATTTTTCTTAACAATCATAAGGGACACAATTCCTAAATACAAACACTTTGGATGTATCAATGTTTAAGTTATTACTAATCATGCATTCAACACAATCATACAACATTTGAAGGATATTTCAAACAACATGTGATAAAAGAAAATTGGCAATTTTATTAAAACAAAATCCTTGAACAATGTATTATATGATAGACAATGTCATACGCATCTAATAAGCTAATAACATGATTTCAACATTTAACTAAGCTCCAAAACTGCATAAGCTTCAGATCCAATCTGAATATGCTCCTATGCAACAACATCCCACATCCCACAGAGTCCATGCATACAGAGAAAATGTGAAAAACACATCCTATATCAAGGAATTAAGGATCAGGTGTTCTGAGTTTTAAGATATTCCTGAGTTGCCAAACTATTCGGCTTCGGAGCATTTTCCAATCTTTCCGTGACTGTGTCCCACCCTGTGGATTCCCAGTTTGAAACATCGAGGAACCGGTCCAGACGATCTGGATCATTTCTTGATGTGTCCTATTACTGGACTCAATCCCGAAGCAGCTGAATCAATGGAACTATGCTTCTCTATGAGCGACTCATACAGAGTCAACATTGAATGCATATCCACGATTGTCTTATCTGGTTTCCCTTCCTGTACTTCAGGATGAACGGATCAGCGAGTCGAGCTAATGCTTTAACTCCCAATCAAAAGGGAACCAAATTTATACAGTTCACCTATGTGTCTCTCAGTCTTGAGAACATGTGATCTGGTGCTACTTCCTGCACACTTCAAACTCTTTGAAGATCTTAGCTCGTCCTTTCTCAACCAGTTCATGGAACTTTTCCACAACTAGCTATGTTAACTTATCTGACCCCAGGAATTCTAAATTCCTGCGAAACTGGGGGTCAATGATCAGTAGTATAAGGCAACGAACTTTTCTTGACTTAACAATCAAGGAGTCATGCTCATCACAAGCTACTGTGTGATGTCATCCTTTGGGGAGCGGACACTCAGTCAGATATGGCTTGCCAGCAAAACGGAGAACTATTCTCTATTTATGAAGCCATACCATATAGTTTAGGCCAGTCAGCCTTATCATATGTAGCAGGTGCATTCTGAAGCTCTCAGAAATGGGTGAAAGAGGAGAGGGAGAAGAATAGACACTTGATTCAGACATCTACAATAAACAGAATTTTATTAGTTTAATTAGCCCTTTTAAATAATTACCCAATTTATTATTTATAAAGGCTAGGACCCAAAATGCCCCAACTATGATGTGAAGAGGGATGCTGTAAATAATCACAACATAATGGTCATTAAGGTAGATAATACACTTATCAATTTCATCTTATGAAATTCCTAGATCTGTTGAGACACATTGAACTGTTCAATGGCATGTTTAGTCTCGGATGTGCCCCACTGTTTGTGACTGGGTTGCCGAGGATCACAAATCGGGTATGAATAACCATGCAAGTTCGCTCGGTACTCTCGAAGTCAATTGCCATCTCTAATTAACGTGCCGGTTAACCACACACGCTCCGTTAATAATGGTAAAATCGAAAAACCCATTGCGACTCTTTGCGGACCCCAGTTGGCGTACCGGTTAACCACACACGCTCCACCAACGTTTCACAAAGTGAAATGTGCAATTCCATGGATTAGCACCAATTCAAAATTTTGAACCTAAAGTAACTAGATTGGGATTTATTTAATGTTCTAGTACTTTCAATTATAGCATTATACTTTTAAGAGGCTTTAGCGGTTCTATCAAACCCGTTTGGCTAACGACACTCGACTGACCAGGAGAGCGGTGGGTAAGAGTGGATACCCATTAGACTGCCATTTTATAGGCAGTCGCCTTATACTCTCTTTATAGGACAGTTTTGTGAATGAGGCCTACTAGCGGTAAGACTAACCAATTTTCTTATATATAAATATTAACTTTTAATCATAAATATATAAGATATATTTTAATCTTATTAAAATATTTTAGATTTAATTTTCTAAGAATTTTCGTGAATTTAGATATATTTTTCGAAAATTTTAATTAAATCTTTAAGTGATTTAATTGGTCTTTTAATTAAACAATTTAATTAAACTAATTAAATCAAGGGAGGGAATTACTAAAATTAATCAAATTAATTTCCTAACCCTTATCCTAGATCTCGAAATATAGCAGGCAATGATAAGGGGTTCCAGTTATTTAATTATCCAATAATTACCAAAAATAACAACCAACTAATCAAGGCAGCAAGCAATTCGCAGATAAGGCAAGGGAGGCTAGGGTTTTTGAAACCCTAGCCACCATGGACGAAAATTAGGCCTCCCAAGGGTTTATTTTCCAAAACCCTTTGATCAAACAAGCAGTTTATATCAATTCACAAGAAAACAAGCCAAGCTCTGATACCACTGAAGGGTTTTCTAGCAAACAATGAACAAATAATCTCTTATGGTTCACATGCAACCCTAGAAAGATCTATGTTTTCTTCTATGAAGATAATAAACTAAAATCCTAAGGCCAACAATTATTTCTAAAGATCAAATGAAGAATAACCAACCTTTTGATCTTGTTCTTGAATCTAGCAGCAAAGAGATCATGCCTCAAATGAAGTCACACCCAAGCAATGGAGAAGACAGTCCAACAGAGTATTATTGGTTCAAAAGTGGCGCAGGTTTTAAGGTGACCAGGTGCCTCCTTTTATAGCCTCCAAGGGTTACAGCTGAAACCCTAAGGAGCCTCCAAATGGGCAAGCCTGTTAACCATTTGGACAAGGCTTTCCTTAACCATAATTAGGGTTTCGAAATATGAGTGTATCCACTCATAATTTCGCCAACTTAGGCCCTTCCACTGGTTTGCCAGGTTATTCAACTATTGAATAAATACAAACCAGTCCCTGCACTTTTAATTAATTTATTTAATCACTAAATTAAATCCAATTAATTTTAGATTAAATCTCAATTAATTATTATAGTTTCTAATTAACATATTAACACTTAAATATATTAATAAACCATTTAATTAATTCTATTGATTTATTACACAATTAATAAATCAACCTTTTACTCTACTGAACTCGATCCTAACCTCCAGCTATGAGGGCAACCCAAATGGACTTTGCTTCAATTAACAAGATAAATATAAATATAAAGTCATGGCTTAGACACCTAATCAAATAGAATGGTCATACAATGGTGGTGATGGCGGATGATTCCTGAGGGAATTTTGGGGTTTCATTATATAGAAAGTAGAGAGCATATTGAGAGTACTGGGAGGAGCGTATGTGAGAGAAACATCTTATGTAAGAGACTTTAAATAGAAAGGGAAAAATTGAAGGGTCATGTTAAAACAAACGATTTCACGGGAGAAAGAAATTTGTCGGACGATTGTCATGCTTCAAAGACTTATAGTCTTAAAGAATAGTCTTAAAATTAAGACTTTTGTGCTATAAGAGTCTTGTAAATTATACATGCATTATAATATCTATTATTTATATATATATATATATATATATATATATATATATATATATATATATATATATATATATATATATATATATATATATATACTAGGGGCGTACCCGCGCGTTGCAGCGGCGACAAATTATTTGTTTTCATGAATAGTTTGCGGGTGACGATTAATTTCATTTCGACAAATAGACTACTTTCTTTCGACGACAAGTAGATTTGAGTCGACGATTAATCTCGTTCAGTAAATTATTCATATTCAAATAGCATGCAAAGTGATCGTACTTTCGGACATTAGGGGTGGCGTAAGCTTCCTTTTGGAAACATGTTCCAAAGAGCACTCGGTGTGAGTTTTTTATTCGTCGAATGATATTACGTTAGTTGATGACTATTTTTATTCGTTGGCTCGTTGTAGAAAAGTAGGAAAGATAGATTAAAATTCGTTAGCCGGATGATTATTTTTTTTTGTTCAAAAAATGTTTATCAAGAACAATGACGAGCCTAAATTTTAATATACAAGGCTGTTTGTAAATTAGTTGTAATTTAATAAGTTCTCAAGCTTTAGAGCATCTGGCTAGTGCAAAAGGGATGGTGGAAAATTTTGGTAAGGGTGTGCTTCATGATATTTAATGTGATTTTTGGCTAAAACCACATCGCAAACCTAATTATACATTTTAAATTAGAAAAATTAGAAACAAGGAAATCAAAAAGATTTTTTGAAGTATGAATAGTAATATGGGTATGATCTTCTTCTCATCAAGTATATATATATATGTGAGAATGGTATGTTGTTTTGGGTGCTACTATAGATACACCCCATATACACCTTTTAACAAAAGTCAACTACTTTGAACAAATTATATCTTATTTGTATAGAAACAATGCAGTTTTAAACAATAAAAAAGTTGACTTACATTTAGGGTGTATATGAAGTATAATTGGGGTGTTTATTTGGTGTTTCCCGTTGTTTTGAATATTGATGGTCTCGGAACTAACAAACTCATCATTTATACATTTTGAATTTTTATTATTTTGTTGAAAATGTAATTTTTAACAGAATAGTTTTCCTTTTCAAAATTTATAATCTTTAATTTATGCACAAATAAATTGTGAATACTTATAAACGTCTTGTAAACAAAATTAAAAGTTTGAAGTAAAATTCTCGTTCATTACTTTTAGTAATAATGTAATATGTAAATTGATTTTGTACGATATTCTTCTACGTATTACAAAAAGACCTCTGATTATAAAAGTAATAGTTTCTTTTGTCTTTTTGCAAATAAAATAACTTATTAGCTATTAGTTCAACTATTTGAGATTAATTTTTATTCTTTTCAGGATCAATATTAGTCTGAGATTGTCATGTACCAAATATTATATAATATATTGGTAAATATTATTTTTCATTAAAGCATATTTATATTGTTTAGCGTTCTTTTAGATTAAAAAGACAAATACATCGTAATTTTTAGTTAAAAATATAAGTATACAATTGTTTGGAGTTAAAATAAAAAATATACAATAATCATGTTAATTGGATTATTGTTTACCTTTTTCGCTACAACTGATTTACCAAGAAAGCTTAAAAATAGCAGGATTTTATGTTTTAGACTTTTGCGATGAAAGAACGTAAATGAACCGACCTCCGATAATAGTTCTTTAATTATTTTAATTATTTTGATTGACAAAGTTTAAGAGCCGTCAATGTTTTAGATATAGCTTTTTATGATTTATTTAATCATCAAACTATCATGTGTGTAAAGTAAACGTCGATAATCAAGCAAAATTTAAAATTAATTTCTAGTTTAATATAATAGTAGAAGGTTACAAACGTTAACAAATACCAATTTAACGCTTTTGGTATAACAAATATTAACTAATAACTTGATTTTTAAAATTATCTATTTAATAATTAAATTTATGTACTTGAGTATTGGGAATGTATTTCCTTTTTTTTACTTTTACTTTTAGGTTTTTAGGTTGTCTATGCAAAAAGACAGTCACAAGTCTCATCAAATAATATATTCATTATTCCCCAAGCAAATCTTTTGTACATTATTAGAATGGATGGCGTCTCTTTATCCAATGTATTCAATAAGGAAAACAAAAAACACAAACACAAGATGCATAAACAACATTTCACTCATTATACGTATATTCCCTTTTTGCTTCTCTTCCCAAATTCAAACAACATGAAATAAATTTTACTTTTTAAGGTCTAGCTAGAAAATTAGGTCTAATGTTTTATCAAATAATACAAGTTCAACATTTAACTTCTCCAGCCTTTGGTTAGGAAATCAAGAAAATCAACGAATACACCAAACAAAAATTTCTACTTACTACACAAAAAAAAGTTATTACAATAAACACAAAATCAATTGTATACAAAAAAAACTTAGTCTAAAATCCCTTCCAGTTTTATACAACAAATACATATTTAAAGAAACGAATCCTTCTGCAGACACGTTTAATATATATATATATATATATATATATATATATATATATATATATATATATATATATATATATATATATATATATATATATATATATATATATCCTATCCTAATAAATAAGTAACTCAAAGCCACATGTCATCTCCTCTTTGATTTTACCACATGTCATTTTCTCATAATTTTAAATTTCTTAAAAAAATTGTTTGAATTGAATGTATTTAATGTATTTAATTCCAATAATTCATAACTCAAGCAAGAAATTAGGAACCTATTTATTTAAAATACATTTATCTAATGATTCAATCAAAAAATAGGTTCTTTATTTACAAGATTCTCTTCTACTCATGTTAGGGTTAATTCAACGGTTACACATTTGACTTGAAAAAATTGTTTTCCATTTTGTTTTTATCACAAAGTTAAACAATTAAATATGTTCTTATATTCATGTAATGATTCAATCAAACTAGAGAGTTTATTTGGCTAACTACACATACACAAAAAGTATATATTGTTTTTCATAAAATGATAAATATAAATATTTCTTAAAATAATTAACAAGTCTCCTAATAAATAATAAGAAATTCATGGTTTGGAATAACAAGGTCCAAACACTACAAATACTAACAAACTTTTACTATTTTTACCAAAATAAGTCAATTTAAAGATAACCATATCAAATTAGAGTTAACCATTTTTTTAAATTTTACTTTATCATCATAGTTTTACATTTAATAAGAAGCAACTACATATTTTTATATATAACACAAAATAATACCATATTTTATTTTTAACATAAAACTACATGCTTTAATTTTTAATTGAAAACATCAACGTAATAATGTCGTCGTCGCATTGCGCGGGTACACAACTAGCAGTGAAGTAATATCATTTGGTAATCGTGTTATAGAAATAGAGATTATATCTGAAAATGATATTGGAAATCATACGTTTATTCCAAAAATGTCTTTGACGCTTTCAGATAGAATAATTTCTTTCAAATTTCAAAGAAAACAATTTCCATTGACTGTATGTTTTGCAATGACAATAAATAAGAGTCAACGACAATCGCTATCAAATGTGGGTTTGTTTCTGAGACAACCGGTCTTCACACACGACCAGTTGTATGTTATATTGTCGAGAGTTAAAAGTAAAGATAGATTAAAAATGTTAATTTTAAACGACGGTAAACTTAGCAATAGAACAACAAATGTTGTATTCAAAGAAGTCTTTCAAAATAGTAATTTATTATGATTGTTCAAAGTTTATCAACAATTATGTTATAGTGTCTAATTTAATAATGTATTTATCCAAAAATTTCATTATATATTGTCGAGAATTTGTTATGCATAATTATTAGTGTTTAAGTTTTCTTATTTAACAACTATTTTGTATCATCCCGTGTATTACACGGGATGATACAACTAGTATATATATATATATATATATATATATATATATATATATATATATATATATATATATATATATATATATATATATATATATATATATATATATATATATATATATATATATATATATATGAAAACACATATTTATTGCATGTATGAAAAAAGTCAAAAAGGAGTCGAGAGGAAGCCAAAGAGTTTTTTCATCAAAAAGAATTTGAATGATAATCCTAACAGGTAGAAGGAATCACCGTAAAAGAATAAAAATAAGAACAACTGAATGATCGATATTGAGAATAAAGAAAGTTTTTCATCATTTTATTTATCATTTGTTTCATCCAGATCTAAAATCATGAAACAAACACAAAAAACCTTTAGCCATATAGACGCAAATATTTCAAACATATATATTCAGGAAACGAATCCAAGAGTAACCCACGATCAGAAGGAGGGGATGACTCTCACATCTATCTCTATTTCCTTGAAAAATGAAAAAAAAAAATAGTTAGATCTTTCCTCGAACTGAAAAGAACACCTAAAAGCCATGTTTTTTCATTAACAAAAGAAAACTTGATATTCTTTCATAAAAACAATTCATTATTCCAAATAAACGTCCGCACATAGATTTATACATAAACATAAAGAATTATACACAGATATTACAACATTTACAGATACATATCTAAAAGATCAAACCATTCTCGGGTTCGGTGGTGGTGGTGAGATACGATAGAGAAAGAGATAGATTTGGTTAGTTACAGATTGAGAAACACGAAAGCAGATGTAAGAATAACATTGAACTCTACTGTGAATCTTCACTCTTTCACTGATTTCTCGTCTCCAGTGGCGTTTGATAGTGGCAGTGAGAGAGCGGAAAAGCAAAACATGTATTCAAATGAAGGGTAGAGGCCGCTGATAGCATGATGGGTCGCTGGTGGTGGTGGATGTCGAATGGTGATACAATGGTGGTGATGGCGGATGATTCCTGAGGGAATTTTGGGGTTTCATTATATAGAAAGTAGAGAGCATATTGAGAGTACTGGGAGGAGCGTATGTGAGAGAAACATCTTATGTGAGAGACTTTAAATAGAAAGGGAAAAATTGAAGGGTCATGTTAAAACAAACGATTTCACAGGAGAAAGAAATTTATCGGACGATTGTCATGCTTCAAAGACTTGTATAGTCTTAAAGAAGAGTCTTAAAATTAAGACTTTTGTGCTATAAGAGTCTTGTAAAATATACAAGCATTATAATATGTATTATATATATATATATATAGTAGGTGCGTACCCGCACGTTGCAGCGGCGACAAATTATTTGTTTTCATGAATAGTTTGCGGGTGACGATTAATTTCATTTCGACATATAGACTACTTTCTTTCGACGACAAGTAGATTTGAGTCGACGAGTAATCTCGTTCAGTAAATTATTCATATTCAAATAGCATGCAAAGTGATCGTACTTTCGGAAATTAGGGGTGGCGTTAGCTTCCTTTTGGAAAGATGTTCCAAAGAACACTCGGTGTGTGTTTTTTATTCGTCGAATGATATTACGTTAGTTGATGACTATTTTTATTCGTTAGCTCGTTGTAGAAAAGTAGGAAATATAGATTAAAATTCGTTAGCCGGATGATTTTTTTTTTTTGTTCAAAAAATGTTTATCAAGTTCAATGACGAGCCTAAATTTTAATATACAAGGCTGTTTGTAAATTAGTTGTAATTTAATAAGTTCTCAAGCTTTAGAGCATCTGGCTAGTCTAGCTAGTGCAAAAGGGATGGTGGAAAATTTTGGTAAGGGTATGCTTCATGATATTTAATATGATTTTTGGCTAAAACCGCATCGCAAACCTAATTATACATTTTAAATTAGAAAAATTAGAAACAAGGAAATTAAAAAGATTTTTTGAAGTATGAATAGTAACGAGCGGAAGGGAGCCGCGCGTTGCTGCGGTTAAGGAAGTCAACAAATTAAAACTACAGGGATCAAAACTGTAATAATGTTAAACTGGCAAACAAAGTATAGGGACCAAAATTGTAATTAATAAAAATTAAAACTATAGGGACTAAAACTATAATTATACAAATTGAAACTACAGGGGTAAAAATTGTAATAAACTAAAGTTGTACTGTTCATTGGAGACAACAATTGTATATATATATATATGAAAACACATATTTATTGCATGTATGAAAAAAGTCAAAAAGGAGTCGAGAGGAAGCCAAAGAGTTTTTCATCAAAAAGAATTTGAATGATAATCCTAACAGGTAGAAGGAATCACCGTAAAAGAATAAAAATAAGAACAACTGAATGATCGATATTGAGAATAAAGAAAGTTTTTCATCGTTTTATTTATCATTTGTTTCATCCAGATCTGAAATCATGAAACAAACACAAAAAACCTTTAGCCATATAGACGCAAATATTTCAAACATATATATTCAGGAAACGAATCCAAGAGTAACCCACGATCAGAAGGAGGGGATGACTCTCACATCTATCTCTATTTCCCAGAAAAATGAAAAAAAAAATAGTTAGATCTTTCCTCGAACTGAAAAGAACACCTAAAAGCCATGTTTTTTCATTAACAAAAGAAAACTTGATATTCTTTCATAAAAACAATTCATTATTCCAAATAAACGTCCGCACATAGATTTATACATAAACACAAAGAATTATACACATATATTACAACATTTACAGATACATATCTAAAAGATCAAACCATTCTCGGGTTCGGTGGTGGTGGTGGTGAGATACGATAGAGAAAGAGATAGATTTGGTTAGTTACAGATTGAGAAACACGAAAGCAGATGTAAGAATAACATTGAACTCTACTATGAATCTTCACTCTTTCACTGATTTCTCGTCTCCAGTGGCGTTTGATGGTGGCAGTGAGAGAGCGGAAAAGAAAAACACGTATTCAAATGAAGGGTAGAGGCCGGTGATAGCATGATGGGTCGCTGGTGGTGGTGGATGTCGAATGGTCATACAATGGTGGTGATGGCGGATGATTCCTGAGGGAATTTTGGGGTCTCATTATATAGAAAGTAGAGAGCATATTGAGAGTATATTGAGAGTACTGGGAGGAGCGTATGTGAGAGAAACATCTTATGTGAGAGACTTTAAATAGAAAGGGAAAAATTGAAGGGTCATGTTAAAACAAACGATTTCACAGGAGAAAGAAATTTGTCGGACGATTGTCATGCTTCAAAGACTTGTAATGTCTTAAAGAATAGTCTTAAAATTAAGACTTTTGTTCTATAAGAGTCTTGTAAATTATACATGCATTATAATATGTATTAGATATTAGATATTATATGTGTATATATATATATATATATATATATATATATATATATATATATATATATATATATATATATATATATATATATATATATATATATATATATATATATATAAAAGAGTAAATTACAGTTTTGGTCCCTGTGGTTTGGGAAAACTAACACAATGGTCCCAACTATTAGATTTTCACTATAGGGGTTACTAACGTTTGCAAAATCCAACAAATACGTCCCTCACTACGTTACCGTCATCTATATGTCGTCAAACCCCCCACATGTACCGATCACGTAGGGGTATTTTCGTCCTTTCGCAATAGGGTCTGTATCAAGTTAATAAAAGCGGAAACCAGATTGTCATTTATTCTAAATGTCAAACATAATCAACACACATATTTGGTGTGGTAGATCTCGAAGAAGCAACGAAGCAGGTATGGTCGTGTGCATCTGTGGGACGCAAGCGAGCCTGTGTACATCTTGGACAAATCTTAATCCAGGCACGAGATTTTGGAGATGTAGTCGGTGTGGCTTTGTTGGTTGGTCGGACCCTGTAATGTGTCAAAGATTGATGATGATAATTCCAGGCATGTTGCAGGGGAGGCGGATGCATCTGGAGGAAATAGCTCGACTTGAAGGTGAACTCAGGGTTGCTCAAAGGTACAAAATGGTGGTTGTTGTTTCCTGGATGTTCTTCATCATCTACTGGATGTTTACGACATTTGAGTAGGTTTGGGTATTAAGGTGTTCGTTTAGTGTAAGTCCAAGGGGGTTGTAGAACTTCAGATTTTGGGGTGTTTGATCTTGTTATTTCTGGGAATATTTACTAGTATCGGTAGAAAAATAGTACTTAACTTATGTAGTACCTTTTGATGTATGATCCGTTTTGTTTGGTGTATTGAAGCTATCAATGAATGTTAATTACATGTGTTAGCAATTTTGTATGCTCACAAGGTGAAGGTGTAACTAACTTATTTTGTATCAATATGTATCTTGAGTTTATTGTAGATGATAAAATGTAACACCAAGATACTCCTTATATGTAAATATAATTAAAAGGGGTAATTTGGTCATTTTACCTTAGAAGGATAATTTGGTCTTTTGGACAGAAAAGGATTTGATTTGTAATAATATTTTGAGTTTTGGACTTAAAATGTTATTAAAACAAGTTTTTGTCATAAAATTTGATAAATGTGGCAAAAGTACAAGTAATTGAACTCCAGGGGTTAAATTGTAATTTATGGAGGTATAAATAGGAGAGAAGCTTCTCCACATGTGCAGAAGCTGGAGAAGATATGGGAGAGGGTTTTTGGCTGAGACCTTTGGCAAGTTCTTGAAGAATTGAAGCTGAAAATCGGATTGGTACTTGGAATTTGAAATCTCAAGTGATTAAAGGTTAGTAATTGTATCTCTAACTCATGTTCTTGAGGATCCTTCATGAGATGAATTTGATGACTGAAATTTCAGTCATGAATTATGTGTTTTAATGGCTTAATACTTCCAATAAGTCATGTTTTAATAACATAACTCAAGAATAGGGAAGTAGGTTGTTATTTTTGAAGATTTGCAATTTTGATCAAGAACCCTAGATTGTGAGTTCTTGTGATTAACTTGGTTTTAATGGTTGATAATGACTTCTAGATGTCATTTTAGTTGAACTAAACCAGTAGAAGTGATTATAACTTAGTAATTTCGGTTTTGGACCAAAATTGTGAAAAACGGGAAATTCTTGAAATGAATTGGAATCACCAATTCCATTGTTTAGAAACTGAAATAAATGAATGGTTTTGGCCTTGGAACAAACCCTAGTGATTAAGTCGTGTATTAAGGGCTTAATATGAGAAAATGGGATTTTGTAGCTTGAAAATCGGACACACCGGTCTGAACCAGCAGCAATCGCTACGCGACCAGGGGAGGGGTCGCGACGCGAGGTCGAGGCAGACACTATCAAACCTTCTGTTAATATTTTGAGCAATTTCCAAGTATGATTTTGATGCTAGGCTTGTCCGTTTGACCTGAAATTTTAAACATAGGTCTAATATGGTATGAAACTTCATGGAAAATTATTAAAATGAGAATACGACCTCCCAAATGTACTGTAGTAGAATACGCGTATTTCGGGAAGTGTATTAAATTTTTATAATGATGGTTATTGCTCGAAAATGATTGGAAATGGTGTTATATTAGACTCTTATGTATTAGAGTCAACTGAAATGGTGATTAACCTATGATCATTTGGTATATAAATAAATGAATAGGTAACGGACAAGTGTATTGATAAAGATGCAAGAATGCAAAGGCTAACGGGATACAATCGCAGCAAGTATCCAGGTGAGTAATCTCACTTATATCATATATGATATGTGTTGATTGAACTGTTACAGGTTGAAACAGTTTTGGGGACGAATTTGACAGTTTAAAGATGCATTAAAAAGACAATACCAGATAAGCCGTGAGTCTGAAAAAGACAAGAACGGAGCTGTGAGTCAATAAAAAGACAATACCGGGTAAGCCGTGAGTCAATGAAATGACAAGAACGGAGCCGTGAGTCTAGGCAAAAGCGGGGCAAACTCGTGAGCCGTAAATGACTATGAAATAAAATGTTATTAAATGGTACGACCACTTGTTGTTATGATATTGGATGTTATATCCAACTGGTGCGGCCTATATGGCTATGATATTGGATGTTATATCCAACTGGTACGGCCTATATGGCTATGATATTGGATGTTATATCCAACTGGTGTGGCCTATATGGCTATGATATTTGATGATATATCCAACTGGTGCGGTCTATATGGCTATGATATTGTTATATGGAAATGGTGCGGCCTTATGGCTATGATATTGGATGATTAAATCCAAACGGTGCGGCCTTATGGCTATGATATTGAACTTGAATCTAAATGGTGCGGTCTTATGGCTATGATATCAGGTTATTAAAACCTGTTGGTGCGGCCTTAGGGCTATGATATAAATGTTGAAATTGTTTGGTGCGGCTTATACGGCCAGGAAATATGGTGCAGTCAATTATGACTAAGAAACATGGGACAGAAATGGTAATTGAGAATTTATATGTTTATTTTCTCTTGTACACATATGGCTTTTTGTGGCTAACAGATTTGATGTGATCAATGTTCAAATAACAGGTTAGATATGATTAAATGTTCAAATAACTGACGTGATTTGATAATCATATGTTATTATGGTTCAGCCTGTAAGGCTATGAGGTAGGATGTGAAATCCTAAGAGATATATGGTCAGCCAGTAAGGCTAGGAGTTTGGATCCGATATCCAGATAAATATATATGGTTAGCCGGGAGAGGCTATAAAGTGGGACCTAGTATTGAAAAGATGAGTTAAAAGAGATTTATCATATATAGAGAATTATATATGAATGTATTTCTTATACATGTTATTTGCAGATATGATTACTCACTGAGCTTTATAGCTCATGTTATTTGTTAAATGTCCCTGCAGGTTAGCATGATCCTGATAAGGGAAAAGATAGAGTCCGTGACTAAAGAAGTGGGACTTATAGATGCTGTCAGTAGCAGCCCGGCTTCAAAGGAGATTATGGTATTTTATACTCTCCTTGATACACTTGTACCCGTTTTTAATAAAATATACCCCTTTTGTTATGGTTTTATGTATTGAAACCTTTGTTTTAAATGAAAAATTTTCAGGGGTGTTTTTGTTTTAAAAGCCGGGTGTTACATAAAACAAGTGACTTTGTCATTAATTAATGTTAATTTAAAAGCCACGATTTAGGCAAGGTGATTAAGTTAACCGAAAGTATGATCAGCATAAACTTTATGATCATCATAAGTTATAAACTTAACAAATATAGTAAAACTATAATGGTGTAAAAATAATTTGGGCAACGAACTTATGTGTTTCACTAAATATGTACAACGTAGTTCTATAAAGCATGCAACACAAAATGTGGCGAAGCGGGCCATGTTCGAATGTACATGTAAACCAAAATGCACCATAACAAACACACAAATAATACTAATTGTTCACATTGTATGTTACATAAAACACCAAATAACAAACGTCGTATGTCTTTAACATAATACAATATCTTAGTTTAGATGACAGAACATAATGTCTTTAACATAACACACCGAATGACATAGACATAACACAAACTGCTTGTTGATAAACTTAACCACTTGTAAAAAAATACCACACATTACCCATTACCACGCTTGTCAGGTTAATCACTTACCACTTTTTCCTTTTCCCTTGTCTTGTTGTCCCTTGCAAGATCTCAAATTATGACCTGGATTCTTACACTTGCTACGTGTGACGGTTATGTACTTTTTTGACAATTTGTACACGACCCTTTTCTTTTGACTACTTTGTGAAGTAGATTCTTCCTGACACCTCTTTCGCTTCATTTTTGGACGTCCCACCTTTTACAACAAAAACAAGTATATAGTTAATATATACGAAATCTACTGTAACCCAATACAATACTTATTGATGTAGTTACCTGAGTGTGATGTTTGGGGTGAACCAATGTCGTAGGCTTCCTTGACATCGTCCCCAAGACAGCGAGCACGAATTCGAATGCTATCGTTCTTGATCATTCTTAGTTGCCTGTTCTTGTACACTGACAAATTTTATATGGCTTCCTTTACAACGTTCTTCCCTGGGAAGTAATCCCCAACTTTGAAATCAGGTTCATTCGAATTCCCGATTGAGTAATCAACTTCATTTCCCATTTCTTCTAAAAATTTTTCCCGATCACTCTTGTTTGGATCATAGCTTTTAAAGTGATCGTTGTCCAGTACTTCCATCTCTTCCGGTTTGTTGACTTGTTGTGTTTCTTCTTCAAAGGGGGAATCCATTACTGTTGAAAATTAAAAAGCGAAAACTCGAAGGTTTTTGGGTCCAAGATATTTTGCTCAACAATAAACGAAAATACATAAATATTAAGTGCTGAAATGTAAAGGAACGATGCGAAAATATAAATGACGTGAAACGTAAAGTTGCGGAATATTTAAATAAATCGTAAAGAACAAGTGCGAAAATTAAAAGACAATAATTAAACGATATAATGTAATTCGTATTTTTCATTGATATAGAAATGTGTTACAAATTTAAAAGTTAAGCTCAAACACAATTCCTAGTCTAAGATGAATTACATGAAGATCTAGAAAGAAGGAATAGAAGAAAAGATAGAAAATATAGAAGGATAGAATGGGAGATATGGAGTGTATAAAGGGTGTTCTTGATGTTCTTGATCCAGCCCCTCCTTCACTTCCTTTATACTACATTGGAGTGATAGTTTTCTCACAATCTCTCCAAGTCTCACAAATCTCACACTAAACTTCATGACCCAAGCCTCCTATTTATAGGAGGAGAATATAACTTTTCAGATCCTAAAGTACAAAAAATAATATTAAACTATTAAAAAACTACAATCCTACAGCTGGCCTAAATAATCTAAGTCTTGAACTTCTTGATCTGCACTCGCTGTGTACTTTCGTTACTAAATGGATCAGCACTGGACTTTTCTAAACGGCAACTTCTGAACTGTGGTGATTTTGGATCCTCTCAAGTTCGGATCCTCAAGCCTTGACTTTGGAACCTTGAGTTTTGGTATTACACCTCCTGCCTTCGGTATGGGCAGGTTTGGTACTTGCTTCGGTTCTAGCACATTTATGAATCGGATCCTACTAGCTTCGGTATTGTCTTTAGAAGGTCTAGCTTCGGTACAGAGTTCTGAACTGGTTTCGGATTATGCTTGGTTAGAGACTGCCTGATTTCGAAACTACATATCACTTTTGGATCCATGCCCTTCAGAATTGACTTCGGCTTGTAGGTTTCAAAACTTCTCATTTTCTGATCTACCTTCGGTACAGGCTTGGAGTTCGGATCAGTGGCTGCGGCATGCAGACTTCGGAACCTGCTGCTGAACTTCGGTACTTTGTGTTTTCGGTACCAGCTTTGGTACCTTATGATTTTGGTACAACCTTCGGTTTAGCAGTCGGGAGGTTCAGCAGTGTGATTTCTGGAATGTTCATTTTCTGACGCAAACTTGGATTTTACCAAGTTTGGTCCTCAACTGCTGGAGGTTCCTAAGTTCTGATCATACTTCAATTACTCAACATTTTCGGCATTTACATTAACAATTACAATTTGAACATTCTCTATGTCAACTTCCTGGTCATCAACTCTTTCATCTTCCTCCAGGTGCACACTACTTTGACCATCCTTCTGATTTTTAGTCCCACTATTGGAACCAGCTGAAACGTCTTCTATAAGGTGTATCAAAGGGATATTTGTTTGTTCCAGGTTGTCATTAGGTTGTCTCATTGATTCAAACCATAAGGTATCGGTATCGGCTCCTAAATTTACATTAGGGTTTGTGTTTATCTCCAATCGAAAGTTTGGATCGTCTACGTTATAGGTAAACACAGGGTCATAAAAAATCAGCTTGAAAGGAATCAAAATTGTGAACTTCCCAAACGTCTTCGTCCAAAGGGACCACCTGTTAATGTTCCCCTTCCGTTCTTGCAGGGTCGTACGCGACCATCTCCAAACACGGTTCAGTCGCATGACCTTGATCTTCTTTGCAGTGTAAGGTTTCGCTCAAGTCAAAACACAGCTTTTTACTACATGAGGCCTTAATAGTCGACGACTTTTGTAATTTCCTTAGTTCCAGCGAAATCAAAAACCGTCATCGTCCAGATAATTAGGGATCAGAGACTTACCGTGATTATTGAATAAAGACACACCGTGTTCTACGAATATTTGGATCTGTCCTACAATAACCACATATCTAGCAAGGATATTGTAATCTGCCTGACAACCTAAGGGAATAAGACCCTTTTCTAAACTAATCACAGGGAGAAGAAAGTGGAAAAAGGTGGTTCATGGATATCGCAACACAAAACCCTAAGAATCTTGAGCATGACTTCGTGGTTCAGCTCTTTGACATCAACATTGTCAATGTAGCTTACCTTCCCGTTGAGTATTCCAAACTGGGTTGCATTTGAAAAGATCCACCATAGTGGAGCTCCATGGTGAACAACCTCTTGTTACCGTCTGCAAAATGGAAACTCAGTATATGTTACTTCTGATATCAATCAAAGGTATAACTTGAAGATCCATGCTTACCGTAACCCTTCAGAGCGGAGTCATCCTCCGTATTACCTCTAACCACCCACATTGTTGTCCTCGGCTGCAAGGGTTCGATCGGTATACAACTTTAGAGAAAATCACCTATGCAAATGGGAAGCCGATCGTATCTTCTAAGTGGTTATTGAGGTGACGCACATTTAAGGCGGTAAATCATAACCTGCAAAACTACCAAGCAAAATGTTAGAAATACGCCCATGTGATCTACACATGTGGGGGTTTAACGATACAATATAGACGGTAAGGATAAGAGGGACGTATTTGTTGGATTTCATAAACTTTAGTGACCCCCATAGTGAAAATCTAATAGTTGGGACCATTGTGTTAGTTTTCCCACACCACAGGGACCAAAACTGTAATTTACTCTATATTTAATATATATGTAAAATGCTAACTTTTTATGTTAAACAGGGTAAAAAGAGAATCGATCTATTTCGGAAGACTCACACCCGTCAAGATGGGACATGGGAGAATGACCTGGCTCATCAACAATATGTAAGTGTTTATACAAAAAAATTAATTCAACATCATTATTATATTTAATATATGTAAAATGCTAACTTTTTATTTATTTATGTAAAATGCAGCTTGAGTTGGAATACGAGTTTCAGTTATTAGGTGATCCCTCCCCCAAAGCACCTTCGAAGGATGTCGAGTTATTTGAAAAGGTGTTAGGTGCTCGCCGTTGACATATCAAAGGGATTGGCCGTAAACCTCCTGCGATGGTACCGCATAACTATAATATAGGTCAATCATCCCAAACAGCAACTACAGAAACAACTCCAAAGGTAAATATTAATTGTTAACTACTTAATTGTTAAATACTTAATTTGTTTTTAACTAATAATATACATTTTTATTCTTTTGAAGGATGCAATTGCACGGATGCTTGAGGATCCAAAATATAGATATATGTTGGCAGAATTTATGAGTACGTATTCGGTAGAGCACGGTGGAGAAACGAGCAAGGATTCCGGGGATATAGAAGGTGACGAAGATGATCAAGATGACGACTTAGAGTAGTGTTATTATTTTATGTTTCCTGACGATTTTAATTTATGTAAACTGAGATTATGTTTTATGTTTTAGATATTATTATTTGTTGGGAATCGACTATCTCGTATTTTGCTTCATTATTGCAATTTCAGGTTTATATTAAAAATATTAATAATCCAAAAAATATAAAAATAATAATAATAAAAATAATAATAATAAAAATAATAATAATAATTTAAAAATAATAATAATAATGAGCAACAGCGGCGACACTTAATAATCAATAGCGGCGACTAAATTCCCGATGACACGTCATCACCGGAGACTTGATGGGTCATTAGGGGCGACAGCAACAGCGACGACAGCTGTCAATAGTGGCGACAAGTACTACCGGCGACGTCAATAGCGGCGATTTTTTAGCATTAGCAACGAAATAGTTGCGGCAACTTTTTAGCGGCGATTTGTCGCCGGTAAAGATTTTAGCGGCGACGTTTGATAGCTTTAGCGGCGACTTTTTGTCGCCGGTAAAGGCGACGTACCCTGTAGTGATATCTCAGGTTTAATTGTAAAGTTGGTATATGAACAGTGTATTTAATCTATTTCGAACGCAATAGATGAAACCGAAATGTTTTTAATTATTTTTAAAGATAATTTTTATTATTCAAAACCAACATTTTTACCACCATAAACTTTAGCATCAATATTTCAGCAGCATAATTTTTAGTATCTCTATTTTAGCATCAATATTTTCAGCACAACTATTTGATGATTAATTTACCATTCACTATGTTGAAGTTTTGGATATTATGAAGGTATTTTGGAAGTAAACAGAAAACCCATAAATATAGAGTAAATTACAGAAACAATCCCTTAAGTTACCCAAAACTAACATAGAGTGCCCAACTATCCATTTTTCACTTCGTCAGTCCCTTTTGTTTCCTTATTACAACAGATTGGTCCCTATGCTCGTTTCCATCGTTAACCTTCCGTCAAACCCGTCCCATGCGCCCTTCACGTGGGGGTATTTCGGTCTATCGCGTTTTACTTTTGCAGGTGATGATTTGCCGCCATTAATGACAGTCACTTCATCAACAACCTGAAGATTTCCTCGAATCATTTTATATACGCAGACTCTTCACTATTCGAGCTTCATACCATAACAACAGTTACAAGACACAGAGAAAAAATGTGGGTAGTGCGAGTAACCGAGGAAGACGACACAGCGATGAACGCTTACGGTAAGCTTCAAGGTTTAAACTTTAAAAAGTAGAACATTCGAAACCCTAAAAAAGTAGAACATTCGAAACCTGCTACGCATGATCACCATCAGCTTGAATGTGATTCATCTTCTCTTTGTGCCGTTCAATCTCCTCACCTAGCAACTTATGGATCTCCTTAGCAAGGTCCCAAATCTTCCCAGCAACCACCTTACTGTCACCGATCGCCTTGTTAGCCTCCAAGTAATTGTTGTACTTCGGCCGCCCAACCAAAGCTTCATCCATTGAGTTCTTCTCGTTGTGGTCTGCTACAAGCTTCCAATCTAACAGTCGAATGAAGTTTTGGTTTTCCTCTGCCATGTTGATCAACGATTGAAGCATAACTTCCAAAGCCTTTGCGTTCATTTTTTTTCTCACGAGTTGCATTTGAGAACCAAATGCGGGTTACTTATACTACAACGACATCTAGAACCATCATTAGGGTGCGGTGGATTTGACCGGTGATTAGAGGCCCATTAAATGCAGGTGTAGTTGAAAAGATTCATATCCGTAGTCATTTATTACAACTAATGATGGACTGCGAATTAGGAATAACACTAGGAGGACTTTATTGGTAATTTACAAATTTTTTTGTTATAAACGTAAATATATTTGCAACGATTTGTCACAAACCACAATGTTACTGAAACACATTGTGTATTTGATGTTTTTTATAATAATAGTTTCAAGGGACTCGAAATTATATTGCTTCATGAAGATTACATTGCTTGATGATGATTACAAAACGGATCAAACTTCATAATCTACTAGAAATGTTAAGTACTATAAATTTATCGGAAATATTAACTGACCCCATAAACTTAAACATCAAAGAACCCCAAAATATGATGTTCTAATACCCCCGTATAATAACAGTTACCAGAAATTCTTAAAACCAACTAACTACTCAAACATAATAAACATGACGAAGATGATGAAGAACATCCAAGACACAACCAGAACCATCTTGTACCTTTGAGCTACCCTGAGTTCACCTTGAAGTCGACCTATTTCTTCAAGATGCAACCGCCTCGCTTGTAACAAACCTGGAATGATCAATACGGACCTACGGCACATCGGAGGGTCCGACCAACCCACAAACCTACATTGGCTGCATCTCCAAAATCGCCTTCCTGGGTTAAGATTTGTCCACGACGTACAAAGAGTCGCTAGCCTTCCACATATGCAACGAACCATACCTGCTTCGCCGAATCTATGAATTCTACCAGACCAAATGTGTCTCGAGAGTGTGTTTGACATTTGGAGTTCATGAGATTTTTTCCCGCTTATATTAACATCCGACACGCACAAATGCAAAAGTACAAAAATACCATCACTTAAAGTTCTCATTTGGATGGTTTGACGGAAGGTTAACGATGGAAACGAGCATAGGGACCAATCTGTCGTAACAAAGAAACGAAAGGGACTGCCGAAGTGAAAATTGGATAGTTGGGCACCCTATGTTAGTTTTGCGAAACCTTAAGGATTGTTTCTGTAATTTACTCATAAATATATTTTAACTTAGAGCTTGGAAAAGACATGTTATTTATGGTCAACAAAGGTGAAATCCATTTTTTCTGACCATTCTATTTGGTCGTCTGTATTAAACTTTTAGGAATCGTACATATAAGATAAAATTGAGTAATTGACAACAATTTTTTGATAGCCATTAACCCGTAAAAATACCACTTTTCTCTAGACAAGTTACAAACTTTATCAAATAAATTTTTTTTTCACAAACTAGTATTCAAAGGTTGCATCTGTTAATTTAAATTATAAAAAAAATGGTAATAACTAACTACTTTTTATTATAATACTTATTAGTGATCGTCAATTTTACTCGTACTTTAATTGAGAATATTCTAAAATAGATATTGGATAATGTTAATTTTAATTTTTTAGAAACAAGAGTATACAAAGTTATAAACTCTCCTTTATTGTTAAAAAAAAACCCAGTTTGAAAGGATGGGTCACATCCCGTAGAAGTGAGCAAATAAAACGATATTAATATAATAAATGGTCATCTTAAAAAAACCCCCTCATCATTAAACTTATAATGTCCCATCAATTTGGGTTTCCTTTTATATATATATATATATATATATATATATATATATATATATATATATATATATATATATATATATATATATATATATATATATATATATATATATATATATATATATATATATATATATATATATATATGCATTGCTGGTTCTTTATAATCCAAACCCCTTGAATCAATTGAAGTAGACACGTTTGAACAACTTCGCCTAAGGGGTTGTTGTGGAGGTGGATAAACGGTAGTTTTATTGAACCGTTTATCCTTCAAAGAGGGACGTCAGTGAGTGGACTTGTGAACATCGGGTTCACAAACTGTAGTTTTTGACGGTGCAAAAAACTCATTTACCCTATTATAAAGAGCACACTTACCATGTTTGGACTGTTTTTTGTCTCTCATGGAGTTCGTCTTCACAATAATAATAAGTGCGCATACTAACCCATAACAAGTGTGCACTTGACAACCACAATTCTCAAAAAACACGCAAATAAATTTTGAGTGATACCGATTAACCAAATCGAATAAGCCTAAACCGATTAACTGGAGAAGCTTGTAAAACAAAGTGTACTTCAAATTATATATATATATATATATATATATATATATATATATATATATATATATATATATATATATATATATATATATATATATATATATGTATATATATATATATATATATATATATATATATATATATATATATATATATATATATATATATATATATATATATATATATATATAACATAAAAGAAACCTAAATTAGAAATACTAAATTACAATGTGTTCAAACAAAACGTCAAAAATTAGAACAAAAATTACTAAATTACAACGCTAAATGATACCAACGAACAAAACGTTAAAAAAACACATTAGAAAACGTATTCGAACTAAACGTCAAAAAGTTAGAATAAAATTTAAATTATAAATACTAAAATAAGTATTTATATTAAATAAAAAAAATTAATAATAGTTATAAAGTTACAAAAAAAAGAAAATAATTAAAAAAATATCATAATTAATATATAACTATTCACCAACGTAATATCAACTAACGTAATATCAATAAACCATAAACCTGGAACAACACTAAACCGTAACTCTTCAACTATAAAAGGGGAGAATGTATTCATGAAAACAAACTGTTCGTAGGAATAAACTATTTTCAAAACATAACTATTCACCAACATCTGCACCTTGACCTCAACTCAACACTATACAACTACGGACCCAAAAAGATTATTTCGTTTCTGACTTTATAAACAATGTCTTTATAAACAAAGTCTTTCAGAAAAAACTAATCAATGACAAATCACTATAATTTGTCACTTTTACTATTTGTTGAAATAAAAAAAACTATTCGCAACACCTAAGCAAACCCGTCATATTTTGCGGATACACAAAAATATCTACCGTACTTCTACATTTAATGAAAAACAATTGTACGAAAGAGTAAAGACAACTAATTGGCCTCTAGAAAATATTCCTCGAAACGAAATTATTTGCCGCCGCCGCATTGCGCGGGTACGCAGCTAGTATATATATATATATATATATATATATATATATATATATATATATATATATATATATATATATATATATATATATATATATATATATATATATATATATATATATATATATATATATATATATATATATATATATATATATATATATATATATATATATATATATATATATATATATATATATATATATATATATATAGCGGGTTTCGGTTTAAGTCGGTTTTTTTAAATTTCCAAATTTATCGTAACTAAACCAAATAAGATTCAGTTAAATCGGTTTTGGTTTATTCGATTTGGTTAATTGGTTTCGGTTTATATATATATATATATATATATATATATATATATATATATATATATATATATATATATATATATATATATATATATATATATATATATATATATTCGATTTGGTTAATTGGTTTCAGGTATTTACGTCTCATCAGGATTTAAGGAAATGTTTGTATCAGCATGGACTGACAAATTTCAAAATTTTGGCAATCATACAACCAACAGGGTTGAAATCCAGCATGCTTTGCTAAAAAAATATCTTCCATCGTCACAATCAGATTTAGACAAATCGTTGATATATATTCATAATCTCATCCACACCCAAGAAACATCAATAAAAGCAAGTTTTGAATAAAGCAGAACTACCATTAAACATCAATTTAACATAAAACCCTTCGAAAAATCGTTGACATGTATTTTATTATCTTCATTTTTGCAATAAAAAATAGTTCGATTAGAATAATTAGAACAACACTATATTACAACATTTGATAATATAAACGAACAAAACATATAAAAGTGTATTCAAACAAAACGTCAAAAATTATAAAATTAGCACGTCAAAAATTAGAAAAATAGTAAATTACAACGTTAAATAATGCAAACGAACAAAACGTAAAAAAAAACATATTAGAAAATATATTCGAACTAAACGTCAAAATGTTAAATAATTATTTAAATTATAAATACCTAAATTAATTAATTAATTAATTAAAAATAATATATATATATATATATATATATATATATATATATATATATATATATATATATTAAAACTAATATAAAATAAAACTCTAATTGATGAGACATCATGAGGGGTTTTTTTTAAGATGACCCTAAATTATATAGCTGTAGGTATTAGAGGGACAACAATTTAATGGAAGTTCATAAACACCATCTACTTTATATATTTAAAATAAAAAGAATATCAGCAAAGATTTGTAAATCTACTTTTGCATGCTAAAAACAAAAAACTTACGGTCCATCATCTCCGTCGTTCTACACGTTATTGCTGTGTGCCTCTCTCTGTCCACCTTTAATTTTACTGAGCATATGTATGGAATAGTGTAAATGGTAAAACACAATATGTTTTCCCAAAATATAAATAACTTAAGTTGTTCCCCCTTCCTAATTAACGAAGGGAAGTGATCCGTACACAATAATTTTTCTCTGTATACAATAATTCATGTTTACGAATGTTGTATACTATGCATTAAAATGTTCAATTGTTGTGTATGGAGAAAAATAGTTGTGTACGAATCACTTCCCATTAATGAAACATCTCTACTTTCGCTATCCAGATTTTTCGATCACTCTATTGTTTTAAACTTCTTTGGATGTTGAGGCTAGGTAAAACCGTAAAATGTTGAGCTATTTTTCTTCCATTTCTTTTCTATTAAAGCTTTGTTTCTTTTCTATTAAAGCTTTGTTTCTTTTTAAATTGTTGCATGAGATCTAGTTTTGTGTTTTAGGTAGTGCGGTAGTGCCGGGGGATATGTATTGTTGACCATGTTTTTTTAATTAGAGGGAAATATATATCGAGTAGTGTTGTTTCGAGCTACTTGGTGGCGGTATGTAGTTCTAGTGTTTCTAGGTTGGTCCATACAGAGAATTTGTCCACTTGTTTTGATTATTTGTGGTTTGTTTCAAGCTTTTTATTAGAAGAAAATGTAGTAAATAACTACCAGGTCGTATTTACAGATTTAAACATTTTATGATATTTTTACATTCGTATTTTTCACTTGATTATTTTGACATCGGTACTGCATGCAAAGTGTTCGTTCTTCATATTTTCATACTCACTTTCTGTTTAAATGTTTAAATTGGCAGGAACACACAAATGTAGGCCGTGGTAATAGCGGGAAGTTTGATTCGTTTAAGCAGATCTCCGTTTATGGGGAGAAATGTAGAGGACAGTAAAGATGAAATTTGTAGACTTTACTCTTATTGGAATGGGTTGCCTCGGACCACTACTGTAGGTAAACTGTATTAGATGTTAATGGGTAAGTAAAATTTCTACAAATATGTTTTAGTAAGTTTTTATATTGCGTAAGATATCGATATGCAATTTAATGTAGAATATATTTTGCTATTGAAAATCATTGCATATATTGAAATATGAGAATTGTTATTATTATTATTTATAGGTAAACAAGCTGGTTATCCATTTTATAGCAGTTATGCTGTCGAATTTTAGATATAAAAAACTAAATTACGTTTGTTGTTTTGTTTAATGTAGGAAAAAAATCCAAGCCGAGTACAAAACCATACTAGACAAAGCTGATGGTGATGTGTCAAAGGTTGATGAGGTTAAATGCCTTAAACGTGCGCTTGGAGAAATGTGTGGGCATACACGGGGAGTCGGTAGAAAAATTAAGAATATTCCAACTTACCACGCACCGGACGCTTCAACATCAATCCAAAACTTCAATCAAATGACTCAACAATTATCCAACAGTTTACCCAACAGGTTGATGAGGTTAAATGCCTTAAACGTGCGCTTGGAGAAAGGCGTAGGCATACACGGGGGTCGGTAGAAACGTTAAGAATATCCCAGCTTATCACGCACCGGGCCTTCAACATCAACCCAAAACTTCAACCAAATGACTCAACAATTTACCCCAACAGTTTATCCAACAATTGACTTCGGGGGCGGACCTAGGGGTGCCCGGGTGTGCCCGTGCCCTCCCTGGAATTTTATCCCATAGTGTAAAATTTTGTTTTTATATATAGGTCTCCCCCGTCTAAAAAAAGGTGCTCCTCAGTGCCTCCCGTATCCATTTTTTCTGGGTCCGCCACTGATTGACTCAACAATTGACTCAACATTTAAGTCAATAGTTTAATCAACATATGCAAACAATTTTTACCCAAAATAACATTCCACAACCGTTTCAACCCTTCCAATTTCAAGTTGATCAAATGAAACTATAATCTATACAGATTCAATCTCCAAACAACCAAAGTAATGATGATGATTAAAGGACACAAACACAAAGTGATAGTGAAGGAGGTGGCGTCGGAAATGAAAATGAAACCGAAAGTGAAAGCGATTAAAACAATTTGAACAACTTTTGTGTAATATTTGGATGATATTTTATGTATTAACGTTATGTGTTTTGGAAAGTTATATATTTATGTGTTATTGGTACGTTGTTTTAAATGTTTTAGTATTCATATTTTATATTTTGCTGAATTGTATTGCTAATGTATATAATATTTGACATTTTGTGGAAACAAAAAAAAAAAAAAAAACATGTACAGAGTCTATAGGGACGACATTTAGTCTCTATAGACTGATCTATATTGACGACATGTCGTCCCAATAGATTACCCATGTTTTTTCAACATATATTTAGGAACGATAAGTCGTCGCAATAGATAGGTCTATAGGTTACTCTATATAGACGACATGTCGTCCCTATAGACCTATCTATTACGACGACTTGTCGTCACTATAGTCAATTAATTTTAAAATCAAAACTTTTTTGAGACGAATTTAAATGCACGAAAAGTCGTCTCTATAGACGAGCTATATAGACGATGTCTATAGCTACGACATTTTCGGTCCATAGTGACGAAACTGTATCGTCGAATGCTATAGGGACGACATGCCGTGCCCGGGGTCTATAGGGACGACTTTAAGGTCTATAGGGATGTCGTCCCTATAGCCTTTGATTTTGTAGTGACTGTAGCAAACTTGGGGACCAAGGAATGCATAGTGGACGTGGTCCCCTTTCCTTTAAAATCGGGCACCGGTTAAAGAAAAAATGAAAACATTATTACCCACTATTGAAGACTTGAATATCACGATGGTATCTTACGCTTCCTCTTCTCGACACCCAAGTGGGGGTATAAAACTGAGTGACTTAAACATTCCCTTAAGCAGTAGTGGGAGGAGGACTAGCGAATCTCCGGTCGAAGAAAGTGATAACGCCTAATAATATCAAGTATTATAGTCGTTATTAAGCTATGTTTTGAATGAAATATACTTCTGAAAATACGATATTACTCACGTTTTGTGTCGATGGTACTTGTTGCAAATTACAGGAAATACAGGGTAAAAAAGTGCAAGTTTTGGCAAAGTTTGGAAAGAAGACTACTTTAGGTCGACATAATACGCGCGCCGCATACCCAAAGGAGCTACGCGACGCGGTGAGCTGTGACACCGGGTGAGGATTTGAAATTCAAAGTGCGAAGAAACGGGCATTCGAGATAAGCCGCGTCGCATATAAGCCTATACCACAACGTGTGCAGGCAAAATTTGCAACTATAAATAGAGGGTCCCGGTTCGTGATTCGGGAGCGAAGATTCGACCTTTGAGTGGAACTCAGACATCTTTGACTCAGAATTCATAGCTTAATGATTTGTAGTTGGTAGTTTGATAATTTCCATTATTATTTCGTTTCATTTTTTGTAAGTCCGAATCCGATCACACGGTATCAATCTAACACTCAATGGTACGGAAACCCAATGAGTGAATCAATCAAAACACAAGAACGAGGAGATTTACTACCAATCTTCAATGCACTCTATTAATGATAATAGACAGGTACATAGGATTCTTGATTGCTTGAATGCAAGAATATTCTCTCTATAATGCACGCACTCCCAAAACAACCAACATTGACAATGACGGCTACCTAGTCTATATATACCTACACATGATATCAGCTAAACCCTAAGCCCATAAGACAAAATCCCTCCGAAAACGTGAGCCTGGCCCAACCGAAAACTAAGTGACTTCGGTCATGATGACCGAAAACCCTGGATGATTTCGGTCCAAGCCGAAAACTAAATTCAGCCCAAATAAATCTTCATTTTAGCCCAGAAACTCTTGGATTTGGTCCGAATAAATGCAAAGATTAAACCAACAATAAATATGGCCTAACAATCTCCTCCTTGGTTTAATGCTTTCATTTGTCTTCATGCTTTATCTTGATCTTGGTTTTTGGTTGAGCACTGCAGCAACATTCTAACAATCTCCCCCTTTACAGGTGGCGGGTGAAGATGTTAATAGCTTTCAGCACGTTGCAGAGACAACTTTATCTTCAGTATTGGACAGTCTTCAGATTTATCTTTGATCACATGTTGGGCAAACAGGGTTCAACATAAGTCTTGAAATCACGACATCCAGCTTTTGATTTGACTTTGACTGGAACTGGAGTCTGACTCTTCACATCTCTTTCTTGATCACAAAAAGGTACAAATGTAGCAACGAACTAATTGAGGAGGAATTCAATGCAGCTAGTCACATGGATTTATACTTCACCTTCTTCGGGGATAAAATATACGCGTCGAAACTCTTGAACTTCACTTGTATGTGTTTCTTGATAGAAATGATGACCGCAAATCCTGTGGGTCATGGAGTCATAAAACTCTCACCACAGTTGTTCAATGACCCAGCCTTGGCTCAGAATGAGACTTCTCACAGTATCTGTGTGAACCGGAGGAACGTACTGCGATTGTTTGAGTGTCGGTGAACTACTCGTGGTCGTTTTGATTAGGCCCGTGCATATCCTTGATCAAAGATCTCAATGCAAGTATCAAGTCAACAAGTTGAGTTGGCTCTTGGCGAGACGTTCAATGGTATCCAAACTCTGCGGAGTGTACCATCCTAGTGTTAATTTTAAAGCCGATGAAGTTGTTGGGGTCTCACAACTATTGTGGTAGACAACAGCGATCACTTACCCAGAGTTTTGATGTTTCATCAATGCGAGGTAGAATCACATTGAGTCACAAACATCTTCATTAGAAGAAAATTTAGGGTCAAGAGTGGTATGAGCATGTAATATGTCTTGGTTACTAGACATACCCATCGGCTAGACTTTCGAATTGTCATCAATGTATGGTTTATTACATTGAATCATCCAACTCTTGAATTAGAAGATTTGTAGGTAAGAATGGTTGTTGATGCCTCACATCTACTACTGGTGTTGTAGCAGAGATCAATAGCATAGATTTTCGAAATATCATCACCAGTTGGTTTAAAGTGATGAGTTGTCTATTTATTGCAACAGAAAGATAGAGGTGGTTGAGAATGGATTGGTGCGTGTGATAGATTACAGTACGCAATATAACCATCGGCACAGAATTGTAACTCTCGACTCTGAGTGGCTTTACTCAAAGTGTCTAGAAGTTTGTGTTGCAGAAATGACTTTAGGTTGAGATAAAAGTTGTTAATGCTTCATAACTCATTGTGGTCTACCAATGAGAATCATCAGCACAAGTATTTTGTCTCAGCAGTGAGTGGTATAGCTTTGTGCGTTGTTGACAGGTAAGAAATGTCTTAGCGAGTCACGTAATAGTGAGTCACATCTTTGACATAAGGATTTTGGATCTGTATTCCTGATTGGTATTGATCAGAAACATTGGCGATCGTGCAAATATTTTTGTTTTTTTAATTTTCTGAAAAGTAAGGCATAAGAAAAAATATTTTTGTATTTTTGAAAATTTATGATGTTTTTTTGTTTTTGTTGTTTTTTTAATTCTCCCCCAATATTGTGCATGGAAGAGAAATTTCGAACATAAAAACATGAACAAATTTAACTAAAAAAATTGTACAAAATTTACATGAACTGATTTAGTCATCGAAACGAATCAAATCCAGTATGGAATGAAGTTACCTTTTCAATTCAACACATCGTTAGATACGATCCCCACGTGATCTTGCCTCTCTCCCCTCCCACAAAGGGCACATACTCTCCATTAATGATTTGAATGTTGCGCAATTGAGAGATGTCTCCAATCATGTGCCCGGAACAGCTATTATCAGCAAACCAAGGTCGGATCACGATATTCCTCCATCGCTGCTCCTGCACAAGATGTGGGATTAATTCACTTTTGGAACCCAGTCCATCTTGAAACTGGGTTGATCATTGTCATCCACATAGTGTACTCTTTCCCATGACATGTCTTGCTGATCAGATATAGAACATGAAGAATTAGCAGGATAATGGGAGGAATTGGAAACGAGGCCTTTTGGTACCCATCGGTAATTTGGTTTTTGTCGCTTGTTGTTTAACCGGATGGGTGTATCAGCACTTGAGTTTGAAGCAGAACTCCCCTTGATTTGTGCTTATGTTGCCAGTGTGGACTCGATGATGATCCTAGAGATGAGCTCGACCTTACCGATTTAGATTTGGCAGAGTCATCTCTTGAATCAGTCTTCTTGTCCTTGGGGGCCTACTTCTTGGCCTTTGCTGCGTTCCAATTACCGTCGCATGACCGTGACCTCGAGGGTTTTCTTTTGCAAGAACTCCCTCTTGGCACATTCTGCCAGTGTTGTGCATAGAAGGGAATGTACGAATGATTTGGACAATTCCTGGCGATGTGACCTGCAATCCCACAATTGAAGCACGTTGTCTTTTCAAGTAAATGAGATTGTGACTTGGTCCTTGTCCTTTTGAATTTTTCAATGAGTTACCATACGTATGTAACGCCCCAATTTCAAAAATTTTAAAATTCATTTATTGCCAAGGTTCCAATAAAATATTTATTCCAAAAAGTAAATCTGTTCAACATATTATTTAAACCAACAGCGGAAATATTTGAAAATACTAATATAGTTCATTAAATTAAATCTCTTGTATGCGATGTGCTGCCGTCAAGCCTTGCCCTTCCCTTTGTCATTTGAAATACCTGAAATGTTATAAAGTCAACGGGTAAGCTTAAAGCTTAGTGAGTCCACAAATTACCATACATGCCCACATATTAAACAACCCCGTCCTCGAGAACGACCTGACCCTACCCGGCATACAACAGCTACGGGCATCCATCATACAACAGCTATGGACACGGGAAGGTTCTACCCATCATACAACAGCTATGGGTTCCCGGTTATGGCCCAGCCCATCATACAACAGCTATTGGACAAGGCAGTAGTCCAACTCGCCATACAACAGCTACGAGGGGACACGCATCAGTACTGAGCCCAACAACAAATAACCACATATATAGAGCAAATCATATAACTGTAAATAACACACAAGATGTCTAACATGCAACATTATATAGTAAGGTGAGGATACTCACCTGATTCGAAACCGCACGGATATACTTTAATATCCCTACTTAGCTCGTCCACACACCTATATCCCACATACACAACATGTCAAGCACTGACTAAACTTCTATAGACTTGCCTAAAGGTCAGTCCCCATGTTTGGTAACCAACACTGGTCGAAACTAAGCTTTTAGGTCAAACAGCCGCTCGCCGCGGCGTGGCTTCTCACCCTACGCGTCGCGGCTATCTCCGCATAGTTACGGGGCTTAGCCGAACCCGCGTCGCGGACATAGCCTGTCCGCGCCGCAGACTCGTATTAATCCAAAGTCTTCTAAGCCCTAAATCAGTTCAGTCATCGGCTAGGGTTTCACTCCATACCCTCCCTAGGATCATAAACTACCCTAAGATCACTTCCTCATGGACATGCAAGTCCATGCATGTCCTTGGTCCAAACCCTAAGTGTTACAAGTCATCTAAGACTACTAACCAAGGGATAACTCCTTAATACGAGATAAAATGAAATATCAGAAGGTAGATCCTCTTACATTGCTTCTAGAGAACAGAGGAATGCACCCGATCGACTACAAGCCTTTCCCCACGTTGTATCTCTTCCTTCAAACCTTCAAAGCCTTAGACCCAAAGAGCCTCTGCTGAAACCAGTCGACTCCACTCTAGAAATTTCCCAAAAACACGAACCCTAGGGCTGGGACCCTTTATATAGGCGTTTAAATCCGAATTAGGGTTTTTCCATTAGCGGCGCACCGCGCCGCGGATCCTTTAAGGTCGCGCCGCGCGTACAAAATCATTCGCGAATCCAGATCCCTCCCGAGCCGCGCTGCGGATCCGTCCAGGCCGCGCCTCGGCGGAACGGGTCTTACAACGTACAAGCACAACCATATTTACTCGGACTCGGTCTTTATCCAACAGGAAGTTCACCTTCTTTCACAAACTTCTGTGGTTTAAATTTTCCAAAATTTGGAATTTTTGAATTTTGAACATCACCACAAGAAGTTGCAGAATCAGAAGTAATGGTTTTGGTGCAATTATTAGGAACAGCAGAAGATGAAGCATCAGATTTTGACGAGTCTTCAACAGAACTAGGACCATTTTTGTCCTCCTTGCTTGTATCTTCCACTATTACTTCATCTGCACAAGAAGTAGAGACATTATTATCATTTACCTCACCCTTTTCAGTCGGGCTGGGTTGTTCAGCTATAAATATTTCGTTTATCTCGAGGGGTGGGGTATAATTGTGATTGAAAGGAGGTGGGACCCTTTTATACCCCAGACCCTGGTTACCATCCCATTTAATCTGATGCTCGATCATTGATTCGACTATTGCACTTGACCCTTCGAACTTCTTAAAAATGAAACTAGTATCTTGAAGTTTAGCTTTCAAACAGTCAAGCTCGGCAGTCAATTTAGCAATATCTTCATTGGCGAATCTAAGGTGACAACTGTTAATGTTGTACTCTTCTTGTAATTTATTAAAATATGACGTTTTAGCTTCCAGCTTTTCTTGAAGGGGTTTCAACTTCTTTTTAGAATTGTAAACAAGATTTT
The DNA here is from genome assembly GCA_023525715.1 of Cichorium intybus. Classification (NCBI taxonomy): domain Eukaryota; kingdom Viridiplantae; phylum Streptophyta; class Magnoliopsida; order Asterales; family Asteraceae; genus Cichorium; species Cichorium intybus. The sequence goes on along the minus strand of CM042010.1, from coordinate 94,881,135 downwards.
CAAGATCGAAAACTTCCCTTACTAAATGTTCATTTTGTTCACGGTATATTTTAATATTATCTTCGCAAGCTTTGGTGCTTGAGACTTCACAATTTTCCTTTATCGTGGTGGCCATTTTAAGGATTCAAGTTGACCGATAAGCCTTCAAATGCCAAAAAGTTGATCGAAAACTCCAAAAAAAGTTCGTCGAAAACCCAAAGTTTGACCATTCGAAACTTTTTGACCCTATAAAAATTTGACAGAGAACTCCTCTGACCGAAATCCAAGGCTGACCGAAAACCAGGTTCTTGACCGAAAACCCAGACCGAAATCAAGGATTTCTGCCGAAAACTCAAGAGTTAACCGAAATCACCACAAACCCTACCAGCTTCCACCGAAATCATTATTGGGCTGACCGAAAACCCATAAAAAGGACTGAAATTTCCAAGAAACCCTAGCTGAAAGATGCGCCGCCACCGAAATCCTCAGATCTGGACCGAAATCGCCAACCAGATCTGAAAAACGTCGATTTTTGTGCGAAAAGTTGAATTTTAAGATCAAAAACTCGATTTTTGCCCAAAAAATCGATGAACACGAAGAACACTGACAACGCCTAGTAATATCAAATATTTTAGTCGTTGTTGAGCCCTATTCTTAGTGGAATTATATCATATATATATCGTGGTATTCTCACTTTTCGTGCCAGCACTTGTTTGGAAAGAAATAATGAAAACAGGGACCAAAAGCGTGCAATTTGGAAGAAGTTTGAAGATCAAGGAAAAATCAGGTGAAGATGTACACGCGCCGCGGGATCCACTTATGTGCGGTGCGGCTTCGAGATTTTTTGCAACTATAAATAGAGGCTCTTAGGTCGAAAAAAGTAGCGAATACCTGGTGTGAAATTGACCGCCAAGGCTCTTTGACTCCGAGATTTAGCTTTAGCAACCATCTTTTGGTATTTTCATGTTTTTATTTTTAATTTTCAATTAGTTAAATAGTTAGTGATAGTTGGCTAGTGTCTTTGGGAGTGACAACCATTGACATTGAGTCTTGATTTCTGTTTTTGATAGTTTGGTTACTGTGTTGGACCCTTTGGATCTGATTTAATTAATGGTAATCATTTGGTTTATGTTAATTGCTCAGTTTTTCGGTGTTTATGCTTGTGAATGAATTTTTGAGTGATTGGATTGTGTTTGATGTTGGTTTGACCTTGATTGTACTGAATCCCATTTCTGATTTCAGTGATCAATTAGGGTTAGTTATTGATTTCGATTTTAGTTTAGTGAATGCTTGCTTGGAATTGTTTTAGTTTATGATTTTTGGGATTGTTTGGCAAAAGCTAGGAACTAGGTCCTCTGACTGTAGCGTGACACTGCAGTTGGTAATCTGTCACCTGTCTCGACCACGTAACTCCTGTGGATCCACCCTGACTTCCACTGTGCTAAGTGTGTGTGTTAGGTATTTTCTTATTTTTGACCGCATGACGACCGCTGCGATGTCAAATTTTGGCGCCGTTGTCGGGGAGTTGTGAGCTTGACAATAGGTGATCTGTAGGACTTTTAGTTTCTGAATTTTGGTTTTGATTTTGAGATTTCAGTTAGTTAGTAATTTTGCTTGTTTGATTTCTCGGGCATGTTGCACATGTGCATGCGTACCCGTAGGGGTGAGCAATTATCCCCTTTGCGTTTTGACTCAAAAATTAAGCGAACTGCACGCAAGATCCGTGCACGTAGGCGTTTAAATACAATGAGTTTTAGTACTGTCAGTAGTAGTATAGTGAGTGTTGCCCAGGAACCCTCGGGTGAGGCAACGAGGATGTCATTTATTCCCCCAATTTCAGAATTTCACATTGGGAGCACGAGTGTTACTGGTGGTGCAGCTTCAGCCCCTGCACCTATACCATCATGCACTCCACCGTCGATTCCGCCATTTCAACCTTTATCCCAACCACAATCCACAAACCCATTTACATCTGCCATGTCTTGGGGAGCGCCGACCCGTGATGGCACCCCAGTATCTAGACAGCAGACACCCATTTCACAACCACCACCAATACTTTTTAAACCACAAACCATATTCCAACCTACACCACCGCAGCAACAATACCAACAACCACCTCAGCAGCAGTACTAGTATCAAGAGGCTGAGGAGAGGTATGAGGATGAAGACGAAGGATGGGTTCCACCAGCATCACAGCAACCATGGAACCGAGGTCGGGGACCTCCAAGAAGAGCACAGCAGCATCAACCACTACAAGGTCAGCAGAGATATAATGATCATCACTTTTACGGTAATCCTGCTCAACCCTTGTATTTTGCACAACCAAGGGGCAATCGGTTGCATCGTACTTCCAGCCACGGGAGTACGATGACTCGTCGCCCATTTACATTCCTGATGATATAGAATCTCAAGTAGAAATTAGACCTCAGTTGTTAGGAATATTACCAGAATTTAGGGGGTACAAACAGGATGACCCATACAATCACTTGTATGAGTTCATAGCTATCGCAAATGCTAATACCCCTAGGAACACCAATAAGATCATTTTTTGATTAAGATTGTTCCCATTCACTCTGAAAGACAAAGCCAAATATTGGTTCACGTCTTTGCCATCGAATAGCATCACTACATGGGACCAACTCAAAGCTAAGTTCCTACAAGAGTTTTATCCGGCAAGCAAGACGACGGAAATCAGGAGGGCCATTCAGGATTTCCAGCAGAAGCCTGGGGAAACTTTTCATGAAGCATGGGATCGTCTAAAGGAGTTGATGTGGTCGTGCCCTCATCACGATATTCCAAAGTGGCAACTGGTCAAGGTATTCTTTGAAGGAGCAAGTGAGACGAACCAAGCTATGATCAACACATCATCTAGTGGCACCATTATGATGCAAGACCCGGAGGAGGCTTGGCAGCGTTTTGGAACAGTTAAGTAATGGCTCTAAGGCAAATTTCTCCACAAGAAAGACGGTAGGCACAACTGCAGCAGTAGGAGCCGATGCCGACTGGAAAAAGGATGTAAAGAAGGAGATAAGCGAGCTTAATAAGAAATTCGATAGACTTGTGTCTACTCTGCAGAATGGACCTCAGAGTCAATCACAAGGAGGTCAAGGAGGACCAAAGACTCAAGAAGCAAATCAAGTCTATGGTCAGGGTCAAGGTCTATATAAAATGGACGACCCTATAGACCATATAACCAAGGTCAGTAGAATTTCAATAACCAGAGGCAGAACAACTACCAAGGGAAATCATCCAACCTGCCCAGGCAGTATCAACCGGCAAACAATAATGGTAATGCCAATGGAAATGGTAGCAGCAACAATAGGGGGCCCAACAACTCTATCAACAATGCCCCAGGAACTCAGGAGGATCTAGTTGCGAAAATGTATGAGATGTTCAACACAACACAGCAGCAATCGCAGGCCAATGTGAAAACCATCGTCAATATGGAGAGGGAAATCGCCCAAATGGCTGAAGACTAATGAAAAAGAGATAATGGGAAGCTGCCAAGTACCACAAAAGTCAATCCGACCCATGGTCAGCGGGCTGAAAAGGAACATGTCAACACTGTCGAGGCTGAATGGAGGAAAGTCACCCTGGAAGATTTGCTAGAATCAGGAAATGAGGCTGAAAGTGAAAAGGAAGAAGAAGTTAAGGAAAAGGTGGAAATTGAAAAAGAGAATAGGAAAGACACAGAATTAAAGGAAATTTCCGTTGAGAAGGAACCTCAACCAAAAGAGGACAAGGATGTCCAAGAGGAAAAGCGCCGATAATAGCTGGAATTAAACAAAGGAAGAAGGATAAGAAGGGAAAGAAAACACAGGAAGCGCCCAAATCGACGGGGCCATCGATGAATTAACCCTTGTGGGGCGAACTTAAGAACGCTCCTAAGGATACAAGAATTCTTCATGAGATGTGCGAGACAATTGGAAAAAGCAAGACTCCCACACCTGACACTGTGAGGTTGACAATTAAAGCTAGTGAGGCACTGTTGGGAACACTGCCCAAGAAATAAAAGGATCCTGGGTCCCCACTGATTACTACTACTGTAGGAGATGTGGTCATTAGGAACACCTTACTGGATTTGGGGGTAAGCGTGAATGTGCTACCGGGATATTTGTATGATAAATACAAGAATGAGGAATTAGAGCCGGCAAAGACCGTGTTACAGTTGGCTGACCAGTCAACCGAAGTATCCCGAGGTAAGCTGACCAATGTTATAGTGAAAGTTGGGGATTTCTTTTACCTAGTGGACTTTTTACTTATGGAATACGAGAGTCAGGAGGATGCACCCACGTTAATATTAGGACGTCCGTTTTTGGCTACAGCCGGCGCTATTATTGATTGCAAAACAGGAGATTTGGATATCTTCTTTGGGTTGAGGAAAAGAAGGTTGAATATGTTTGGAAGTCCCATATCTCTACCTCAAGGGTATGATGATAAGAATTTGGACAACAACTTGCTGATGGAACCTGGGGTTAGGGACAAAAGAAAAATATGGACCCGAACAGGAGAAGGAGGAAAAGAGGAAGTTTTAAAGGAAACAAAGGAGCATCCGTTGTCCACCATTGACAAGGAACAGCTGCTGGACATGATGGAGATGTTGGAGGCAAGGCACCAGCAATACGAGAGAGATGCAAGGGAAAGAGAAGCAAAGGTCTTTCAACTTCTGAAAACCCAGCAACAATGGATTAGCAAGGTTGGTGACAGGATGACTCAACTCACTTCATTAATGTCAATGATGGCCCACAATTTCGCGCCAGATCATAAGAAGATGCCAACAGGAATTCAAGAAGAGTAGGAGTAGGAATGGTACGTCTGGCTGAAGATGTTAAACTTAGCGCTTGTTGGGAGGCAACCCATCTTTTCATAGGTTAGGTACTGTATTCTTAGGAGTAACTAGGAAGATTATATCATCGTCATTTGCAGGTATTATTAGTCCAAGGCAAGTGTGGGGTTGTTTTGAAGAATTTGGATTTTTGATGACCGCGTCGCGGTCAGGCGATTTGCGCGCCGCGGGTTCGTAAACCAACCCGATGCGCGGGGGTTGATTTGGGGGTACGCGCGCCGCGGTTCACTAATATCCGCGCCACGGGAATCGATCGGTCGGTTTCCTTCGCAAATAAGGTAAGCCGCGACACTATTCACACACACTCACGCCGCAGAGCTCTGATCATCGAAAATTTCTCGTATTTTTTCTTGCTCATTACATTCTCGCCAGCAAGGTACGTCATTCTAACTAGCTTTTACTTGTTAAAACTAGCGATTAGGCAGTTGATTTGGTTGATTTCTCCAAAAACCCAAAAACTTAGAAATCGCCGATGCTGACTCGTAGGGTGTTTATTTTGCCAAATAGTGACCCTAGATGAGTTAGTCGGTACTTAGGCTACCTTGTAATGTAGTTGGATTGAGTTTAAACAGTTTAGATCGTGATATGGGGTTTGGAATTGGAAACAGCCACTCGTCACGCCGCGCCATGGTTCTTGGGACGCGCCGCGGTGCGGTAGAGAAGAAAAGGACTAAAAGTGAAAAAAAATTGGCTATTTTCTTTTGTGCAGATGTCGTTCAGACTTGACCACCAGTTTCTCCAGTTCCCTGAGGGATTGGACAGCTCCGTTGAGTTTGCCAGCAGGAGGGATGCACTCATAGGTCGTCGGGTTCTCGAGGCGACGATCATTGACAGGGATATTCTCAGAGACGCGGGGCTTTGGGGCGAGATTGAGCCATTCCTCCACCGTACATGGACCCACGGGGATGCTTCATTCACGTGTCGAGGTTGGGATAGGCTTATGGCCAACCAGGACGACACCGTGTATACTGAGCTTCTTTTGGAGTTCTTGTCCACAATTCGATTTTCACCAGGTTCGACAGAGCCCCGTTCCAGACTCGTACGATTTAGATTGGGGGGAGTCCCCAAGGAGTGCAATCTCCGGGAGTTTGGGAGGCGCACAGGCATCTATACGGAGGCGGACCTCCAGCACCATCATTTTGCGCCTTTTCTTCGGGCGTGTGTTCAGGGGCAGCCCGCCAGGGATGCCAATACAGATGTTTGGGCAACCTTGTCCAACATATTCTATGAGGAAGGGACATCCAGGGAGAGCCATCTCCGTGATCCGCTTCACCGGCTCATGCACCGCATCGTCTCCACCTCCATCATGCACAAGGAGGGGCGAGAAGGTGTCCGGCGAGGACATGACATATCTCTGGGTCCTCCTTGACCCCTCCAGGTTCCTTCACCTCCCGTTCGCTCTAGCCGTCTCCCTATCCACCCGTGCGACGGGTGCATCATCCAGCAGTCCTCTGGCCCGCGGGCATTACATCACCCCCTGGCCCGTTCGTACCGGATCCTTACTGCTCCCGTCGTGGCATCCTTGACTGCTTTACCTCCAGTTTGCACTACGGCGCGAGCCTTGGAGAACATGGGGCTTATCAAGCAGCAGCGCCCAGGCCAGTACGTGAGGGTGGCGACCGAGGCACCCCAGGCTTCCCAGCCAGCATACGCCCAGCCAGGTAGGAGACGCCGGAGACCAACAGCACCAGCAGAGCCAGCGCCACAGCCACAACTATCCGATGTGCTGGCAGCCATCCAGGACCTGAGCCAGAGGATGTCTGCTAGGGAGGCCATGACCAGTGGATGGCAGAGACACAGAGGATGATCATGCTCCGGATGCAGATTGATGACATTCCACCTCACCCCTCCGGAGGCGATGCTGTGGCAGGTCCATCTGGGACCCGCCAGGACGACGATTGATGTATTTTTCTTATTTTTCTTCTTTTGGATATCTGTACTGTACTTATGACGCTTTCTATCTTTTGTTTATATTGTATTTCGTTTGTTTGTGTTTAATCTTTTTGTGAGTCATGCATGTGATACCAATTGGAGGAGTTGTTTCAAGCAAGTGTGGGGTCACCGTGCCCCCTCCACTTGCTTTGACCACTGGCGTGTTTACTGTTGCGCTACAACTCCAGAATGCTAAATTGAGGACCTTTTTGTTCGTATTTGTACCTGTGACACCGAGTACCAATCAAGTGATCTACCGTCCAAAGGGGTAACTCTTTCTCCCTTGTTCTAAAAAATTTTTATACAACGGTGACGTTGTACGGTTTTAAGTGTGGGGTGTGGACGGTCGAAAGAGTAGTCTTTGACATTTTTGCGGAAAAGACCGATTTTCAAAATTTTTAGCAACTTTTTCAAAAGTTTTAATAGATTGTAATTTTGAAACGGATAGTTTATGATTGTTTATAGCATTGATATTTTTCGAGAAATACTATTTAGTTGTAATCATGCTATTAGTTTAGTCAAATAGGTTGAGTTTTATGAGTTAGACGATTGGGATATTTTAGGTTTGGGATTTAGGAAGGGACTGTCAATCAGTGGCCTTTGTTGTTCAAGCCGGTCTAAAATGGGTGGACCTTACACACCTTACCACCTAAGATCGTCTGGTCTGGGATGGTATTTCTGAAAGCTCGCTACATGGACAACATCGAAAGTCATGGATGTTGAAACAAAAAGAGTGGATCTGGATTCAAACAATGCGGAATAAGAATGATAAACAAGAAACAAGAACATACGCTATGTAGAACTGATGTCGAATGATTGAATTTGCAACTCAAGAACAATTCAAAGAGATCTATTCTGTATGAGTGCCGTAAAAACGATTACAAAAGTTAACCCTAATGAGGGTACGTGCATGCTATATATATAAGACTAAGTATGGAAGGACAGGCCCATTCCATAACCGATAAGCTAATCTAGTGGCGCAAAATAAGGAGACAAATCAGGTTCGCATCTTTGACTCAATCTTATTAATGACTCTACAATCTCCCCCTTTGAGTCAAACAGCGAACAGTCTTCATTCTTCAGGCTCAGATTTCGCAACTTTCAGTTCCTTATCGAATACTCTCGGAATCAAGAGCAGGATCCTTTTCCGAAAAGCGATGTACCAGGTCAGCATGTCGTTGAAGCACCTTTTGTCAAACTCGGTATTAAGTTTTGTCCTGTTGATAAGTTCGAGAATTTTCATCAGTGCAGGAGTTCGGTAAAGATGCTTGTCTCGCAGAAAGAAAATTCTCTTCACCGAATCCCTTCCCTCCTTGGACGGATAAGCCACATTCCAGTCATCCTTTTTGATCTTTCCGAGACGACGTTTCTTCAGATCGAATGGAGGTTTTTCAGCTGAAACCTTCGGAGTGGAGTTCAGAACTGCAGCCACTTCTACGTCAAGCGTTGAAACTTCAAGAATGTATCCCATGAGCAATCTCTTGACATGCTCAAAAAGAATCTCATGATCTTCTCTTCTTTTGAGGATGTTGAACAAGGACACCCAATCAAATGGATTCATGAAGGGAAGATCTGCCAAGGTGAATTCATCTGTCTCCTCATCTGATCCTCGGTGTGCAAGGAAGATGGCATTTCGGAAAGGAGAAGTCACATGCGGCATTCTTGGAGTGAGCTTCACAATCTTCTTCAAGCTCCAAGAAAGGTATTGAGGTTTGGAATGCTCCAGATAGAAGTTGAACAACATATCATTAACCACAGCCCTAGGATGTTTATTCGTTGTGAGTTCATCGAAGCAGCGAATTAGAAATGCTCTCGCCGTCATCGGAAAATCAAATTGCGAATCTACTTGATTTCCAACGTCGTAAGAGCAATTTGGCTGCAACCAGTTTTCAATTAGCTGTGTGATAGCTTCCGACTTCATAGTTTCATAATCCCAATCATGGAAGAGGGTTTTCCGAGCTTCGAGTTCGATTGCCGCTTCTTGTTTGGCTGCCTCTTCGGCATCGAGCTTCCTGCTGATTCGGAGAAGTTCATCAAGTTCCTTGTCTCTTACAGCCCTGGCTAGTTTGGCTGCCTCCGAAATTTCTATCTCTTCGTCAACATCATCTTCACCGATCTTCTTTGTCTTTCTTTTCGAAGGACCGGCACATGTGTCACCAACCTTCATTTTCTCAAACCAATTTTCTTCTTGTTTTTGAACGTCATCAGCAGACTCTTGAGTCCCTGGTTCCTTCACGTTGGTGACCTTAGACAGTTTGGGTCGTTGAATAGGACTCTCGGTTACCTTTTGCTTACCATCTCCTTTATCGTCTTTGGAGACGTCGGAGATATTGGTATTGTTATCTTCTTTCTTATTTTCCTTGTCTTCCAGATTTTCAGGCCCATCATCCCCATTGTCGTTATCGGAATCGTCCTTTGAGTTATTGTCTCCCCTTTGTTTCGGAACGACAACGTCGTCCGAAACACCCTGAATCTTGCTCAACAAGAGTAGAACAGGATGTAGCTTGTTCGTGATATGACCACGAAGGTAAGGGGTGAGGACGGGATCATCTTCTTCTACCATCCGACGAATGTTAGTGTCAATCTTGGTGACACAGTTCCGAACCGCGTGAGTTTGCGAAACAGCAGATGTCAAGACTGATGTAGTGTTTTTGAGCTCAGCCTTCAGAAGTTGGATCTTTGTAGTTTTAGAAGCTACGAGATCCATTAATTCATCTTCCATTGCCATATCTGCTTGCAATTTATCAACCTTAGCTTGCAGAGAAGACGCCAGTTCGGAGTGCTCTTTTCGGAGGTCGGAACGAAGTGTGGCTATTTCTTCTCTTTCCGCCTTAAGGGTGTCTGCAAACCCTTGAAGAACCTTCGACATTTTTTCGTTGTTGGACACAGTGGATTCTTTGAAGTCCTTCATAAAGTGCAGGACATCAACTTCTATGTCGCCAATCTTTTTGGCAGTCTCCTCCATATTTGCCTTTGATTTTTCCATGGCCGAGGAGAAATGTTCCACTAATTTGACATTGTCCGAAACCAATGTCTCAACTTGAGTTTTGTAAGTGTCCAACTGGGATTGCCAGTCAGAAGTGGAAGGTCCCTGTGGTGTTTGAAGAAGTTTGTCCAGTTTGGAGGACAACTCTTGGAATTGCTCCTGAGTCATGGGAGCAGAGGGTACAGAGGAATGAAAGTTGACATTAAAGGGCGACTCAATGAAGTCAGCCATTTCATCTTGATCATCGTAAATCAGAACATCTTCATCCTCTTGTTCGGAAGTGGGTTCTGGAATTTTCGGTGAGTTTTGGGTAGAAGTGTCTGGTTGGGGGATTTTTGTGAAGGAGATTTTGGTGATGGAGAATGTGGTGGAGCAGTTTGCTTAGGTGGAGATTCTGGTGGTGGTGAATTTGGTGGTGTTGGTTGATGTGGTGGAGATTTAGGTGTTGAAGGAGGTGTGGGTTTTGGAGTAGTTTCAGGAGTTGGAGTAGGAGGCATTTGAAATGGTTCTTTTGAAGGCTCTCCGTCTGCATGTTCATCTAAATCGTCCTCTAGGGGATTGGTGAGATTCTGATCATCGGAGTGTTCATCCTCCGAGTGATGTGGCATAACAAGATTCCGAAGCCTTCGAGAACGCTTTGAAGGTTTTTCTGTGTCGGAAGCAGCACCCTTACCCTTTCTCTTAACCACTTTCTTCGGATTCTCAAGCTTGTCGAATGCAAGGTGATGCTTGTCATCTAGATTCCGAACGGTGAAGCGTGTCTGTTTGCAGTAATCAACAACACACTTGATGTTATTCGGAACACGATTCAGCATTGCCATTGGAATGGCACCAATAAATTCAAAATCCTCCAATTTGCTCTTTGTGAAGGTCACAGTTGGCAGGGTTGAAATAACAGCCATCACGAAATCAGTCATGATATGAATATCATGCTTCTCGATTGTTCGCTGAACATCGAGGGACCAAAAGCGAGCACACGAAATCTCTTGATGTCGGAGTCTATAATTGACACTGTCAACAAATTGACTCCAAAGGATGGAGCCATAGTCGAGATTGACATCATTATAAAGACCATAGAAGAAAGAGTAGAACAACTTACTTGCACTGTTAGTACCAGTAGTTCTTTCCGAGAAGCTTTTAAAGAGAATGGTGAATAGAGCATTCCACTGTGGTGGTAAACCCTTCTTGGCAAATTTGGACAACTGGGTAATGTCACCTTTGTAACCCATTTGATAAGAATAGACGAGGAAGAGTGACTGGTTGAAGCGATTCTGGGTCGACTAGGTCTGTGGTTTCCGTAAACCCTAGAAGTTTACTGAACCTGGATTTTGAAATCTTCGTATTGACATTACCCACCTCAAAAGTGACAAACTCCTCCGCTTTATTATAGAAGGCGGTGGAGTAGGCGGCGGAGAGGAGAGAGATAGGCACCGAGGCGGAAGCCATCAACGCCTTTGAAATCCGTGAGTATTTCAGGCACTCGATCATTGGGCGAATATGTTCGTTGTAGTGAGAGGAGTTGAGATCGATGATCAGGTTTTGGTTGGCTTTGATCTTCAACATCAGAGTTGAAGAGGTGTTGTCGTTAGCAGAAGAAGAGCCAGCCATTGGAGAGGTCTTGAGAAAGAAATCGCTCTGAAAGGTTGAATAATCTTGAGAAGAAAATGAACTGCGGAGAAAAGAGAGAAGTCCTTAATAAACCCTTTAAATATCTTTTGGGTATTAACGGTAAAAGAGAAAATCCCACTTTAGACGATTCCGTTTCCCAAAAATTTTGCTTTTATCCTTATGAGTAGCCCCCAAGAGTCGCTTGTCAGGCGCGTGAAAAGCGAGAAATCAGCCAACAGTTGGATGACGTTGTAACTGACACGTATTGATGACCTCATTCAAAATTCAAAAGTGAATTCAAAAAGCTGACGTGGCATTGTATCCAAAGATAAACCTTATCACAGAGAAAACTAGAGTTAGAAAAATCGATACCAATTTTTGTGCAAGAGTGTGCCAAAAATAAAGAAGTAAAGCAATATTTATTTGGGAAATCTGTGATGTCGGAAAGACATAAAGACTGTGTGATCCCGGGCAGCGATCTCTTCCTTCGGAATCGCGAGTGATTCGGAAGTGCTTTTGTGGTTTCCCGTTGAATTACGATCAAATGATTGATAAGAATCATTGAAAGGCATCTTTTTAAGATTTAAGGTTTGTAATTGGTGGTTTGACTTTCTTTCGAATTACAAAACGTGAGAAATGTCCGAAATCGGAAGAAATGACTTGTTTGACCAGAGTAGCCATAAAACAAGTAAGGGTATGGAGGACTTTATCTAACAAAGGAAATGGTTTAGAATCTCAAAAAAAAAATTAAAACTTGATCTTTGTGGTTAGAAATAGCTTGGTTAAAGCAACGTTCATAAAGATCACGTAAAAAAATGAGATTCTCATTTGAGTCCGTCAATTACATATGGTAATCGGATTTTTGGGTTTCATTCGGAATGGTGGTAAGGACTATTCCGAAATCACAAACACAGAATTTGTGTAACCATCAGTTTTCAGTGGTAAAGCTGAAAAGCTTCATAAGGGTTACAGTTATATGAAAAGGTGTTGTATGGAGAAGTTATAGTAGGGTCAAGAAGGGTTGATGGGTCTCACAGCGCATCATGGTAAATATGATTTGCGATCTTCGACCAGAGTTTCCGAAATCATATATTGAAATTGGTTTATATTTCAATAATCATTGAATTTCGATTTTGGTACTTAGAAATAGAGATAAGAAGTTGTCTGTCAAATCAGAAGAGTTTCATACTGTGCATAAAAAATAATTAGATATGTCTCCAGAAGAATGCTGACGAAGATTCAGTTATTATGATAAATCATTTATGGTTCAGGCGAAAAGGGTGGAAACGTCCAATCGTGTTGCCAATCAGCCGTCACTGTCTTAATGACGCGTAATTATGACTGCAGACTTCATCATTACTTCAAAAAGTAATTTAATATCCGTAATTGGGAAGCCTAACCGGTGTCATGTTTGCCTATAAAATGAACCATTGTTAGTAGTGATAACACACATTCAAAGAAAGTACCATCTGAAGATTCATCAACATGGCTCGTCGTCCCTACAACCATTTTGACAAGGCCGAAGTGAAGATGCAGGAAGGCGAGTATGCAGGCGGCATCTATGGCGGTGTTGTCATGGGAGTGTGGAACCACTGGTACGAAGTGAGGATGACCACACTCAATGATGATGAGGGTGGTCCACTGACCATCCAAACCAGCTATCCCTTCTTGCAGCCTGTCCCACCAAGAGTCTTGGTAGAGTACAAACAGTTTGACCTCGTTGAGGTTTGGCACAGGCGGGGATGGTGGCCGGCGGTGATCACACGCACAACTCCCCACAACCAGTTCCATGTGGGACTGGCAGATGCGACTCGCCTCTTTGTGGATGAGAGCGAGGTGCGCATCTACCAAGCTTTCCATCTAGGTGATCCTCCCATGTGGCAATACTACAAGCTGTAGGAAGTTGTTTTTGTATTTTCTTTTGATGTTCTGTACTTCCTCCCTATATTGGTAATAAAATATGATCTTCTTTTGCCTTCTGATGAGTCATTATCTGCAAACTTAAGCACAGCAAACCAAAGAAAATCCAAAACCAAAAAAAATAAAAGAAAGAACACGAGAAAATATTTTTGTTGTTTAGTAAAAAAAAATTAAACAAAAGAAAGAACACGAGAAAATATTTTTGTTTTTTTGTAAAAAAAATTAAACAAAAGAAAGAACATAAGAAAATATTTTTGTTGTTTTGTAAAAAAATTAAACAAAAGAAATAACACGAGAAAATATTTTTGTTGTTTTGTAAAAAAATTAAACAAAAGAAAGAACACGAGAAAATATTTTTGTTGTTTTGTAAAAAAATTAAACAAAAGAAATATACAAAAGGATACATCCATTCCGAAACGATTTTAGTTAAATTCCGATTCCGAGGTGTTCCGAATTTCGGAATCAATCGGAAAATCAGTTAGTTTTCGGAACAGATTCAGCTTCCATCATTCCGAGACCATGAAGTATTCTGTTGAATGTCGGTTAAGGGAGGGCCTTGGTAAAGATGTCTGCTAACTGATCATTTGAACGAACAAAATGTATTTCGATGTTGTCATCTTCAACATGATCTTTAATGAAATGATATCTGAGTGCAATGTGTTTGGTCTTTGAGTGTTGCACAGGATTATGACATATTCGAATCGCACTTTCTGAATCATAATAAAGTGGGATACGCTTCATGCTGACTCCATAGTCTCTCAGTTGATTTTGAATCCAAATAATTTGAGAGGTGCAAGAAGCAGCAGCAATGTACTCAGCTTCAGCTGTAGAGAGTGACACACACGTTTGTTTTCTTGATTGCCAGCTCACAAGCTTGCCATCGAGAAGTTGACATCCTCCTGAGGTGCTTTTGCGATCTAATCCACAACCCCCAAGATCTGCATCGGAAAATGCTTGCACAAAGAAACCAGATCCTGATGGATACCATAGCCCAAGTGAGGTTGTCCTTTTTAGATATCGGAATATGTTTTTCACAACAGTGAGATGTGGCTCCTTGGGATTAGCCTGATATCTAGCATAGTAACACACAGCAAACATAATGTTAGGTCGACTTGAAGTAAGGTAAAGAAGAGAACCTATCATTTGACAATAAAGAGTGATGTCTGCTGCAGGTTTGTCTAGCGAAGGAGTGAGCTTGGTTCCGAACGCCATTGGAACTTTGACTTTAGAATCTCCCTTCATTCCGAATTTCTCCAGGAGTGACTTGGTGTAAGCTTCTTGATTTATGAAGATTCCTTCAGAACTTTGTCTGATGTTAAGGCCTAAAAAGAAGTTGATTTTCCCCATTGAGCTCATTTCAAACTTTGTCTCCATCAGTTTTCAGAATTCAGCTGTTAGGCATGGATGAGTAGATCCGAAAATGATATCATCAACGTAAATCTGAACAATCATAAGATAAATTTCCTTCCTTTTTGCGAAAGAAGGTGGGATCGACGGAACCTTGCTTGAATTTAGATTGTTTGAGGAAACGAGTTAGAGTTTCGTACCAAGCTCTTGGAGCTTGCTTCAGACCATAAACTGCTTTATCCAGAACATAGCAGTGGTCTGGATGTTTGCTGTTGACAAAGCCAGGTGGTTGTTCAACGTAAACCGTTTCTTCAAGTTCTGCATTCAGAAATGCACACTTCACATCCATTTGATAGACGTCGAAACCTTTGTGTGCAGCATATGCAAGAAAAATCCGAACGGATTCTAATCTTGCAACGGGTGCGAACGTCTCTTCGTAATCAATTCCTTCTTCCTGACAATAACCTTTAACGACCAATCGAGCCTTATTCCGAATGACATTCCCTTCTTTGTCTAGTTTGTTTCGGAATACCCACTTCATTCTGAGAACTGATGCCTTTTCCGGAGTAGGAACTAATCTCCATACTTTGTTGCGTTCAAATTCATTCAACTCGTCTTGCATAGCTTGGACCCAGTCAGCATGATCAAGTGCAACTTTGACTGTTTTGGGTTCGATCTTAGAGATGAAAGAATGGAACATGCAAAATTCCACCTTTGAAAATAATGAAGCTTGTTTTTCTTTGATCTGAGCTCGAGTGAGAACTCCTGCAGATGTTTCTCCAATTATCTGAGATTGTGGGTGATCTCTTGTCCATTTGAGCATTGGAGGATAATTCAGATCATATTCAGGATTAAGCTCTGGAAAAATTTCTTCTGCTTCTGATTAAACTTCTGATTGAGTATCATTATAATTATTTTCAATCTCATTCTCCCCCTGGAAGTTTGCATGGAGTTCTGTAGCAACATTATCAGAGTTTCCTTCATTGATAGAAGGTGTGCAGGTCTCTGTTTCAAAAAAAAAAAGACCCTCCCCTGGATGGGTGGATTCTCCCCCTGGATTGTTGAATCGGAGAAGTTGGTGGGTGTCGAAATCGGACCATCAGAAGTAGTAGAAGTGGTCAGAATCGGAACTTCAGAAGTAGCAGCATTGTTCGGAATCGGAACTTCAGGAGTGTTGTCATGTTCAGTGCCATTTTCAATGACTGCGCTGTCTATTATTTTCAACAGCTCATCCCCTTGATTATCTTTTGCTTTAGTTTCAACTGACTTCGCAGTTTCAGGTTCATCGAACAAATTCAGAAACTCTTCGTACAGATCCATAAGAGGAATTGTGGTTTTATTTGACTCAGGGATGATTTCTTGTGTCGTCATTGTAGAATGCTTTGCTCTGGAATTGTATCTATCATCGAAGGTGATGTAGTACGTTTCTTCAATCTTCCGAGATCGTTTGTTCAGAACACGATAGGCCTTTGAGGTAAGAGAATATCCTAGAAATATGCCTTCATCAGCCTTTTCATCCCACTTAACTCGTTTCTCTTTAAAGTTAAAAATGAAACACTTAGATCCAAAGACATGAAAGAATTTCACATTTGGTTTTCTTTTGTTAAGAATTTCATAGGGAGTTACATGAAAATGTTTGTTGATGTTCGAACGATTCTGAGTAAAACAAGCTGTTGCAATAGCGTCCACCCAGAAGTATAGAGGAAGTTTCGCAAAAGAAAGCATGGTTCGTGCAGCCTCACATAGAGAGCGATTGCATCTCTCTACTACTCCATTTTGTTGAGGAGTATAAGGGGCAGAGAAGTTATGCGAAATTCCTTTGTTGAGAAGGAAATCATCAAGAATTTGATTTTTAAACTCTGTGCCATTATCACTCCTTATCATCGGAACTTGCTTTCGGAGAAGAGTTTCGATCTGCTTGATGAAGTTAATCATATTGATTGCTGCTTCAGATTTTTTCTTGAGAAAGAACACCCATGTGAAACGAGAAAAATCGTCTACCACGACCAAAATGTATTTGTTATGAGCAACACTTTCGATTGCAGACGGACCACAAAGATCGATATGAAGAAGTTCCAAAGGTTCGATGATCTTTGTGTTAATTATTGTGGAATGACTCTTTCTACTTTGTTTTCCAAGCTCAAAAGCATCACACAAGCGGTCTTTATCGTACTTGAGTAGCAGCAATCCTCTTACAAGGTCACCAAGTACAAGCTTGTTAATATCTCGAAAGTTCATATGAGATAATCGCCTATGCCATAACCAGCTATCATCATTCGCAGCTTTTGTGAGTAAGCAAATGGTTGGTTTTCCTTGAATGAATCTCATATCCAAAGGAAACATTTCTCCTTTTCGTTTTGATTTCAGAACTACCTTTTTAGATTCCTTTTCAATCAACTCAGAACCTTCTTCATCAAATGAAACATTAAGGCCAGTTCCAACCACTAACAGCGAGACACTGATTAAGTTATGCTGAAGTCCTTCAACATATGCAACTTTTCGGATTGAAATTTCACCATTCGTGATCATGCCATATCCTTTGATTTTACCCGTTGCATTGTTTCCATAGCTTACTTTTCCTCCATTCGGTAGCGAGCGATACTCTCGTAATTCTTCCTTTCTCCCAGTCATGTGACGTGAACAGCCGCTATCAATATACCATTCCGGATCATACTGTTCGTCACGCAGTACCTGCACAATTTAGAGAGATTTAGGAACCCAAACCATTGTGGGCCCATGTGAGAATTTTTTAGAATTAGGAAATACGCTTGATTTTTCAACCCAAAATGCCTTTTTCACAAGAGGTTGATTTTTCTTAGTTTCAATTCGAAACACTTTCATTTTTGTGGTTTGCCAACTTTCGTTAGCAAAACGAGATTTTGAAGGAATGAATGTTTTGGTTACTTGAAAATAATGAGCTTTCTGAGTAAAGGTGTTATCAGTGGGTTTTGGAAGTTTGACTGACTGAGGGATGGGTTTTGGCATTGGTGAAACAACTTGGTGAGACTTGTTGCTTTTGAGAATTTGCCTGCTTTCAGGTTCAGGGTAAAGCTTGGCTTTCCCTATTAAATCGTTTGTTCTGATGATATGAGTGGGATTCTTTCTCTTTAAGGAAGTTAAGGAAGTTGGTTTTGGTATCATATTTTGCTTAGATTTCTGAATCAGAATAGAATTGACTTTCTTGGATAGGTTTAAATCGTTTTTGTTTCTCCAAAATTGTTTTCTTTCTTTTAAATTCTTTTTGTACCTAGCATTCATTTGTTTCCTTTTGGCTATTAGCTCTTCAGGAGACTTATGAATGCGAGATGTTGAACAACTGTTAGAAACAATCTTGGGATTGCTCAATTTTGAGTTCGGAAAATTCTTTGTGCCCCATGAGTCATGTTGCGAAACTGAATTTTCGCAATTCAACGATCCAAAGATATATTTACCACGAGACTTCCAAGAAGTCAATTCAGAAAGACCTTTGGTCTCATCTGAGTTGTCAATTGGTTCCGACCAAAAGAAAGCATCACAAACATCGGAATTATCGTTATCAACCAGGACTTTAAGTTCAGTTACATCCTTAGAATTCAGTTTAACAAAAACTTGATTTGGAACTGTCTGAATTTTTGGGAAAACAGTGGCTTGTTCGGTTAAAGCTTGCGATCCATTATTTTTAACAATTCTTGCGAAAGCTACTGAATTTTCGGAAATGAGATTTTTCTTAGATTCAGTAGAATTGTTTATGAATTCTGAACAGTTAATCTCATCCTCCACAAATATCTCACTCATTTCACTTTCATCAAAATCAGAAATATTCTCATTAATGGGAGTATTATCGGAATTTAATTTAGAGCATAATGAGTGAAAGTTCTTTAAGGTTGCTGTTTTAATTTCCTCATGATCGTTTTCAGATAAATATTCTTTAACCATGATTTTATGTTCTTTGGACTGAATGTAACTTTCAATTTTGTCAAGTCCAATTCGATAGGCTTCCGAAACATCGTCAGATGAAACAATGGTTTCACACTTGTAGCATTCAGCATCAATTTCGTCCTCTTTCAATTCAAGAAAGGGCAAAATCATTTTGTGTAAATCCCTGCCTATATCACAATCAAGGTGCAATTGAGTAATATTATTGTAAAGACGCTTTGCAATTAGACAAAAAATGTTCCTCTGTTTAACAAGAACCAAATTATCTCTTTTGACATAAATAATATCATCTTTTGCTCAAACTAACTCACTATCCAACGCCTCGATTCTCATTCGCCTTTCCTCATTCTTATTCGATACCCTGCTCAATTGATCATTTAAGTTAGAGTTACTTAGACGTGTTCTTTTTAAGCTATCACTCAAACTAGAAACAGTGAATCTAAGATCATCTAATTCATTATCATATCTGGAAGAGCAGATATTTAAAGATTTTAGGATAGAGTGTACCTTGTTGACCACGGCTTCACATTCTTCTACCTGTTCCGAAACAGGCTTGGTAGCGAAACAGCTTGCTGTAGTTTGGCACCCATCTGTAGAGTACCCCCTGCTTTCGGAATGGTCAGCCTTCACCATTAAACATCGACCATGCGTCGGGTTTCTCACTTCTTCATCTTCAGAATCTGTTGACCAGACCTCAACGGCACCAAACTCTCTTTCTTCCTTCACCACAAAGGCTGCTTTGGCAGTCGAAGTATCATTCTTTTTCAATTCCGCAATCTTCTTTGCGTAGTATGCTTCGTCCTTGACCTGCTCCTTCTTCTCAGTCTGCTTTCGGAGCAAGCAGTCTTTTACAAAGTGATTTTTGCCTTTACAGTAATGACAGTCGTAGCCAGAATCACCAACAAGCTTCTTTTCCTCTTCATTTTTCTTTTTCTGATTATCCTCCGATCTCTTCTCAGAATTGAAGCCTCTCTGTCGACTTCTGCTTTTGAACTTTGAAAAGTTTTTCTTGAAGAACCTTTTAGGATTTGAGACCATTAAGGCTTTATCTTCCATTGTCAGATCATCATCGGAAAAATCAGATTTGGAATCGACTTCGACAGTCTTCTTTCCTGCTGCGACTAAAGCAAGTGAACCCAGACTAGCAGTCGCTTTAGCTTCTGAAGTGATTTCTTTTTCATGGGACTTAAGAATTTCCACCACTTTAGCCAGAGTGTAATTTTTTGAACTGCTCATGTGCCTTGATAGTTGAGACAATAGCCTTCCATTCGGAACGAAGACCATCCAAAAAGGTGACTTTTTGCTCAATCACAGTTCGAGCAATTTTGTATTTCAGCAAACGACTGAGAAGATGATTGTAGCGATTAAATGTTTGGGTCAGAGTTTCTTCTGAACCTTGTGCAAAGGATCCGAAATCAGAAAGAAGAGTGGTTTGAATTGAGTACTCTAGATCATCATCTCCAGAGTACCAATTCCTTTATCCTATCCCAAATCTCTTTCGCTGTTTTACAAGAGCTTACCAAACGAAGAGTGTCTGCTTGAAGAGCAAATCGAATAATTCTGAATGCCTTGATATTGCACATCAGTTTATCCTTTTCGTCTTGTGGGATATCTGTGTGAGTGACAAGAAGATTGTTGTATTCTTTTAGGGTTTTAATAACCCTCCTTGTGGTTGTATGAGCGTAGGTTTCTTCATTAATGGCTTGCCATATTGTTGCTCCATGTTCTTCTATCCCAAGAACATAATCTTCAAAGTGCAATGCCCAGACCTCATATTCTTGAGTAAAGAGAATTGGGGTCCTGGTGGTGGATCCAATACTGCTTGATAGATTGAAAGATTGAGTGTGTGAATCGTCAAATCCATGTGATCTTGCTTATGGTTTGAATCAGAAGTGTAATAATAAATCAAAAGAAGATTCTAACGTAAAAATCAAGGTCTGATATCTTAAATCGATCAAAACGATGAAGATAATCAGAGGTAGATCTGTGAATAACACTATCTCCCGCTCTGATACCAATTGTTGAAACAAAAAGAGTGGATCTGGATTCAAGCAATGCGGAATAAGAATGATAAACAAGAAACAAGAACATACGCTATGTAGAACTGATGTCGAATGATTGAATTTGCAACTCAAGAACAATTCAAAGAGAACTATTATGTATGAGTGCCGTAAAAACGATTACAAAAGTTAACCCTAATGAGGGTACGTGCATGCTATATATATAAGACTAAGTATGGAAGGACAGGCCTATTCCATAACCGATAAGCTAATCTAGTGGCGTAAAATAAGGATACAAATCAGGTTCGCATCTTTGACTCAATCTTATTAATGACTCTACAATGGACAATTCCTTAATGGCCTTTAGAATCTGAATGAGTACGTACACTTCAATGTGGACAGAAAATTTTTAATCAAGGGTTCTCTAGAAAGCCATGAATTCCAAAGAACATTCCGATTATGTTTTCACGAACTATTTCACTCTAACTCATAAGGCAATAAGCTTTGAAATTAAACACAGTCAAAAATTGTTTGGGTCTTTATTAGAATTTGTTAAAAAAACACTCTTGCTTGGGGACAAGCAAGGCACAAGTGTGGGGTGTTTGACAACGCCTAGTAATATCAAATATTTTAGTCGTTGTTGAGCCCTATTCTTAGTGGAATTATATCATATATAACGTGGTATTCTCACTTTTCGTGCCAGCACTTGTTTGGAAATAAATAATGAAAACAGGGACCAAAAGCGTGCAATTTGGAAGAAGTTTGAAGATCAAGGCAAAATCAGGTGAAGACGTACGCGCGCCGCGGGATCCACTTATGCGCGGAGTGGCTTCGAGATTTTTGCAACTATAAATAGAGGCTCTTAGGTCGAAAAAATTAGCGAAGACCTGGTGTGAAATCGACCCCCAAGGCTCTTTGACTCCGAGATTTAGCTTCAGCAACCATCTTTTGGTATTTTCATGTTTTTATCTTTAATTTTCAATTAGTTAAATAGTTAGTGATAGTTAGATAGTGTCTTTGGGAGTGACAACCATTGACATTGAGTCTTGATTTCTTTTTTTGATAGTTTGGTTACTGTGTTGGACCCATTGGATCTGATTTAGTTAATGCTAATCATTTGGTTTATGTTAATTGCTCAGTTTTTCGGTGTTTATGCTTGTGAATGAATTTTTGAGTGATTGGATTGTGTTTGATGTTGGTTTGACCTTGATTGTACTGAATCCCATTTCTGATTTCAGTGATCAATTAGGGTTAGTTATTGATTTGGATTTTAGTTTAGTGAATGCTTGCTTGGAATTGTTGTAGTTTATGATTTTTCGGATTGTTTGGCAAAAGTTAGGAACTAGGTCCTCTGACTGTAGCGTGACACTGCAGTTGGTAATTTGTCACCTGTCTCGACCACGTAACTCCTGTGGATCGACCCTGACTTCCACTGTGCTAAGTGTGTGTGTTAGGTATTTTCTTATTTTTGACCGCATGACGACCGCTGCGATGTCAACCAAGATCCAAAACGTCCAAAACAGCAAGTAATCTTCCAAAAATCGCCAAAATCTCTAAGATCCAAACAAAAGTTTCGAAAGATTAATACCAAACCACCCAAAAATTGAGTTTTTAGGCTCTGATACCAATTGTAAGTCTGAATCCGATCACACGGTATCAATCTAACACTCAATGGTACGGAAACCCAATGAGTGAATCAATCAAAACACAAAAACGAGGAGATTTACTACCAATGTTCAATGCACTCTATTAATGATAATAGACAGGTATATAAGATTCTTGATTGCTTGAATGCAAGAATATTCTCTCTATAATGCACGTACTCCCAAAACAACCAACATAGACAATAACGGATACCTAGTCTATATATACCTACGCATGATATCAGCTAAACCCTAAGCTCATAAGGCAAAAGCCCACCGAAAACGTGAGCATGGCCCAACCGAAAACTAAGTAATTTCAGACATCATGACCGAAAACCCTGATTTCGGTCCAGGCCGAAAACTAAATTCAGCCCAAATAAATCTTCATTTTAGCCCAGAACCTCTTGGATTTGGTATGAATAAATGCAAAGATTAAACCAACAATAAATATGGCCTAACATTTTCGGTTTTTGTTATTTCGTGCAATTAAGGGTTCTGGATTGTAGAACACCGTTGACCACGTGGATTAGATTTCATTCCTGATTTTAGAAGCATTCAACTTTCATTCGGGGTTTTATTTTAATGCAAGTTTGGTTGGAAGCTATTTCATGTTCGTTTATAATTCCGGTTCGATAATCGTTGTCGTTTGGATTGATTGTGTAGATTTTTCGGGTTCTGATTTCTGAGTTGGATCTCGAAATCAGATTCGATCGAGTGTTAATTGGATTTAAGTTTAGATCAATAGTTCGTCTTTTGCATTTTCGAGCTTTATGGTTCTTTAAGTGTATGAACAGAAACCGTCTATAGAGTGACACTATAGGTTGGTCGAGTTTTGAAACAGATTGTCGTCCACTGACTCCACGGTTCGACCCTTACTTACTGCTAGCTTGTGGGTTGGTCTATAACAATTACGAGAATGATTGCCATAATGAATCATTTAATGACAATGGGTATGGAAATTTGGATCAGTACGAACAAAATGGGTACACCAATCAGAACAGATGTGAGAAATATGGGGGTCCGACCAATAACTATTATGAGAGTGATTGCAACAATGGATCATTCAATGACAATGGATAGCGGACCGATGAGCCGACTCAATCTAGAAATTACAATGAGTCGTGTTTTGTGAACAATCAGGATTGAGACCCTTTCGTGCAAAGCGATGTTGGACCAAATATTGGAAATAATGGCCGAAACCCTTCAAGTTCAATTAAATATGGATATGGTCAAATCCGTTTTGTTAAATGCAAAGTTGGAGCTGGCTTGGGAATTGGCGGTCGAAATCGGTCAAGCAGTGGATGGTCAAATCCCTTTTATTCAATGTGAAGTTGGAGCTGGCTTGGGAATTGACGATCGAAATCCGTCAAGTGGTGGATGATCAGACCAATGCTCGCCAGAAATATAGGAACATATGGGATTTCCGCCATACTCGCCAGAAACTGAGGCGAGTGATTTTGATACCAATGATATTGTGTGTGAACCTGCATCACTTGAACATGTGATGGAAGGTCATACACCTTGGGAAAGTCGGGAGACTACCGAGATGGTTGTTGATGAGGAGGTTGTAGATGACAATACTACCCCTGACTCAACAACTTTTGATGTTTTTGAGAAATTTGAAAGTCGAGATCTCGTGATGAGTGAATCTATACCATCAACAGACAATTTGTGCAAAGAGAAAGTTGAGGAGAGGGTTGTAATTGGCAATACTAACCCCTACCCAACAACTCCTGAAATTGTTGAAATTGCTAATACTTTTGAAATTCAAGATCTGGTAATGAGTGAATCTATACCATCACCAGATAACATGGTCGAGACGGTTATTGAGTGAGGGGGCGTAGATGACA
This sequence comes from Cichorium intybus, assembly GCA_023525715.1. NCBI lineage: Eukaryota > Viridiplantae > Streptophyta > Magnoliopsida > Asterales > Asteraceae > Cichorium > Cichorium intybus. The sequence goes on along the minus strand of CM042010.1, from coordinate 94,857,109 downwards.
ATACCATCCCGACCCAGCGATTTTGAAAATTTTAAACAATTTGAAAGTAAGATTTGGTGATGAGTGAATTTGTACAATCACCAGACAAACCCAGTCGCTCATTCTTGGTACCGATCCACCTATTGGACGATGACCAAGAAGATGATAATGACGATGTGGTTTTTGAAAACGAGAAACATAATTTTGTCGCCACTCATGACCCATTAATGAGTGGAAAGTTGGATGTGATCAATACCATCGATGAGGACATTCGGGAGCATACCAATATTATGCCCTCCGATCCCATCCGATTAGAAATTTTTTATTGGTGCTACAGGCCAAAACCGCAAGCTGCAGACAACACGCAATATGCGATCAAAAGACGATTCACAAAACCATTACTGGGAGCGGCACTGGATGCGCTCCACGTCAAACTGGTGGTTTTGAAGAGACGCCGTGGAAAAGACCGAGCTCGGAGGTTTAAAGAAAACTCCAAGCATTCACAGAGAATAATCGGAAGACGGCGACCGGTCAGCAATAGTAGAATCGGCAAGCCATTTGGTACAGGAAAGCTGGAGGAGTACTGGGTCAACGAAGGAACGGTGGAGGCTGAAATTTAGCAGAGACAAATGGCATACGACCCATCGTAGCCGCAGAAGGACGATCCAGCTAAAAGACCAAGCAAAAGTAGCGCTTTCGGGAGGCAACCCGACATTCTCGATAAGTATTTTAATTTTTAGTTTAAATTTTTAATTTTTAGTTTTTAGTTAAAATATCACTCGGAATAATTTTTCAAAAACGACACCGTCTGGCCAGAGTGTTGGGTGGTTCACGGTTTTTAAATAATTGACAAAAAATCACGTACGAACGTTCATCGTGCCCCTACACTTGCATTATACTGCTGCGCCCCGACTCCTAGATTTCATCGAGAATGGTACGAGCAATCGATTTTGTTACGTATGAACCCAACAAGCAAGAAATTCACCGTTCTTAAGGGGTAAGTCTTTTCTCCCTTGTTTTGAAATTTTTATTTGTACAATGGGGACGTTGTACGTTTTAAAGTGTGGGGTGGGGACGATCGAAAAGAATTTTTGAATTTTTGCAGAAAAAGTCATAATTTTAAATTTTTTTAGCAATTTTCAAAATTTTTATGAAGTTGTAACTTGGAAACGAATAGATTTTGAATGTTATAGCACTATGATATTTTTCAAGAAATATTGTTTAGTTGTTATCATGCTAGTTTTGAGTTAAAATAAGTTGAGTGTTTTAGAAAGTTATGAAATTCTGGATTTAGAATATCTTAGGATTGGGATTCAGGAAGGAAATATCAATCATTGGCCTTCGTTGTTTGAGCCGGTAGGTCTTAAAAGGGTGTCATGTACGCCATTTATGCACCTCACTACCTAAGATCGTCTGATTTGGGATAGTATTTTCGAAAGATCGTTACGCGAACAACATCGAAAGAAATGGATAAGTCCTTAACGGCATTTAGAATCTGAATAAGTAAGTTTGCACAAGTGTGAACAGAAAATTTGTAATCAAGGGTTCTTTAGAAAGTCGTGATTCCCAAAGGGTATTTGTTAGAATTTGTTAAAAACTTTACTTGCTTAGGGACAAGTAAGGCACAAGTGTGGGATGTTTGATAACGCCTAATAATATCAAGTATTATAGTCGTTATTGAGCTATGTTTTGAATGAAATATACTTCTGAAAATACGATATTACTCACGTTTTGTGTTGAGGGTACTTGTTGCAAATTACAGTAAATACAGGGTAAAAAGTGAAAGTTTTGGCAAAGTTTGGAATGCTTCATCTTTGACTTAAGATTTCTTCTCATTCTTTTTGCAAAGCATACAGTCTTTGGCAAAGTGGTTCTTGTCATGGCAGTAATTGCAGTCATACCTAGAATCACCAGAAACCTTCACTTCAGTCTTCTCAAATCTAGCTTGTGGTGTTTCTGAAGGCTTTGGAGCAGGCTTCGGAGCCGAAGAGTTTTCACTTTTTGGAGATGGGTTAGAAACGAATTCAGGTTATGGTTTCGGAGTGTAAGTGGGTTTGAAATTGTTCGAGAAGGGTTTTCCAGTTCCTTGACGATTAACAAAGGGTTTCTTAAACCTTCGATTGTTTGCAGCATACAAAGCAACCGATTCGCCATTTTCATTTATCATGAAGCCATTGGATTTGTCTTCATCTTCAACATCCTCAACATTCGAAAGAAGAGCCATAGATCCAGCATCTGCATTTTTTCTTCTTCTACCAACGATATCTGGTTCGTGAGATTTCAACAAGTTATACAAGGCAGCAAGTTTGTATTCCTTGATGTTCTCATAAGATTTAACCATCAGCATGATAGGACGCCATTCCTTCTTGAGGTTGTGCGGGAATTTGATATTCACTTCCTGTTGACTTCAGAGTTCACCATATTTCTCAAGAGTGTAGATGATGTTGTTGTAGCGTTCATAAGCTTGTTCTAAGGACTCGTTCTCTTTCTGCTGAAAATTTCCAAAGTCAGCAAGAACTTTAGTGACTATGCTTGATTGAAGAGTTGTATCACCAGCGAATCTCAATGCAAGATTATCCCATATTTCCTTTGCAGATTTAGCATTTTGAATGTGGTGTTAGACATCAGGACCAAGGCCACTTCTGAGTTCTCTCATGGCTCTCTCATCATTTGAGATTTTCTTCAGATTTGCTGCCATGATCACCTTAGCATTTCTCCTTTAGGTACAACAAATCTAGCACAAATATCTGTGTGAGGTCCTTCCGTCACAGATCTCCACAAATCATTGTCGAGACCATTAAGGTAGTCCTTCATACGACCAGTCCAATAGTCATAAAAGCTTGGAATAAGAACAGGAGCTTTAGTTGATGAACCGATTAGGTTGGCATAGTTGAGCATATTTGCATAAGCAGTTGTTAAATCAGTCATTGTATCGAAATGCTTGTTTATAATCTTTTTTCAGAAGGAAAAAAAAAACTTGTAGGAGAGAGTAGGAACTGTTGGAATACGATAGCATAAAAACAACGCAGCGGAAACAGAAATCAAAATCGTATTCAACCAGGATCACAGAATCATGCACACTTTTGTAACTGTAAAATCAAGAGGGTTCAAGACATACCTTTTAAATCTCAGATCTGATTTTGTTAGGATGACGAGAGCCCAAAGTAGAACTCCTCTAATGTAATCGCACCCAAGACAACGATCCAGCACCCGTTGATGTAGTATATACCTTTGCTTGAAGTTTTAGCACATAATACCTAGGGTTTTGAAAGAAATCGGCCGTATACCGAGGGGTGGGAGGAGGGTGACGAAAATTAGGGTTTTGGCCGCCACTACAACTCAGATCTAGGGTTGTATTTATAGTGCTCCTCATCCTTATCCCCTCCCTTGTGGATATTTCACTTTGGTCCTTTATCCTTATTAAGTTTCTAATTAATATACCTTTACTTTGGTATATTAATAAACTTAACCATTAAGTTTCTAATTAATATATCTTTACTTTGATATATTAATAAACTTAACCCCTCAAGTTTATTTTCGATCTCTTTTAGCTAAATCGTCTCTTGCGTGTAACCCAAAAGGACCCTACTATTTATAATAATATTACCAACTTGTTATAACGATGGGCATATAACCAACAGTCTCCCACTTGCACTTGTTATAACAACTGTATGGTCTAATATTCATTAACCTAGTAAGGTGTATGTCATCCTAGACAAGTGCCGTGTTCATCTAATGAAACAGCCCTTAGGCAAGTGATCAAATATTCCTTTGTTCTAAAAGATATCTTTATGAACGTCTGACATGGAATCATGTCAGTCTCAGACATTCAATATTATGTTTCCCGATAGAGATTTGTGATGACCACAACAAACTGCACTATTGATTCTATATCAATTCAGTCTCGGTACGGCCGTACACTTGCTGTCAGCACCAAATCATCGAGGGGCCCATAGATATCGCTTCTCCTGTTAGGGCAGAAGGAACAAATAAACTTTGACTACACGGATCTCGCCTACTCATCATGTCATACCTGGACATCCCCTGTATGGCTGCCAGTTACGGACAACGTTGGAGAAAACCAAGGCACAACAGACTGCAGGACAAAGAATCAATGCATCTCCGCTTGAAGAATATAAGATATTACCATCTTAGAATTACTCGTGACAGATTCCATGAAGTAATCTCTAAGTGCAGGTTACTCCAATACTTAATCCCTATTAAGTACACATGAGAATTAGTGCATTTCCATGCTATGTCCATCTCGATGGACAATCTACCAATTCCTCATGTCAGTCTTGAATCAATACTTACTCCCAAAAGTATGACCGACTGTGGACAGTTTGAATAATAATTAAATTATTCAGGAAGTCAATAAAACACGCAAAATCGGAACACAATGATAAACTAATGAAATGACTGCCTTTATGCATATATTATGTTCTCCACATAATAATCTTCATATCAGATAGAGTTTTTCATTGCTTAAGTTCCCAATACAAATCAAACTATACTAACTTCACTCAAAGTCAATTCATTTGCATATCTAATGCATATGGACTTAGCATGATCGATATTGCTTAGTCCGAGACATTGACTTAGTGATCAGATCAGCTATCTTGCCTCATCCAATATAGCTCTATTAACTGAGATGTCTCTTTTGGTAAGAACCCGGATCCTGACTGCGTACAAGAACCGTTTCTATTAGTTTTGGAAGCTACTATCAGTGTGCTTCTTTACACTGAGTTCTCCCATACTATAATGGATCAAGAATATCTTAAACATTTAAGATACTTCGTGACTTCCATCCATTTGACTTTTGCCAGGATTAGCCTAATGTCAAATCATCATGCTCAAGGCATATGATACATTAGGTCTCGTACATTATGCGATTGATCCATATGCAAGTGCATACGGGAATCAACTTATCTCATTCAGGATCTTAATGGAACTAGGACTCTGAGTTTCACTCAGTCCTAAACCCTGATACAGAAACTTGAATCCCTTATAGGAGTCTTGTATCTCTAGATCCATCTGCTCATGTACTCTAGCTTATCCTTATGAAGCACTTAGTTCTATCTCCATAGATCATGATGCTTCATATGCAATAGGTCACTCCTATGTCATTTGTAGCATAGCAATTCTCATTTATTTATGATTTCTCGATATAGGGACGTTTATATGAGAACTTTGCTATCTGCATACAACATAGGTTGGACTTCAGTGCTCCCACTAGCACTGACATTTACATAGTTCACTTTTGTTTCCAAAATCCCTATGAAGCACTTAATTCTATCTCCATAGATCAAAATGCTTCATGCGCATTAAGTCTCTCCTGTGTCATTTAAAGCATAGCAATTCTCATTTATTTCATATTTCTCGTAGGGACATTTACATGAGAACTTTGCTATCTGTGTACGACATAGGGTAGACTTCAATGCTCCCACTAGCTCTGACATATACACATGACTCATCTTTACTTCTCGAAAATCCAAACTCTTTGATTTTCTCATCGAAGCAGAGATTCCAGCTACGAGATGCTTGTTTGAGTCCATAAATCGACTTCACAAGTTTACACACTCTATTAGGATATTTGGACTGTACAAAACCCCTTGGTTGTGTCATATACACATCCTCTGAAAGTTTTCCGTTAAGGAAAGAGGTTTTTACATCCATTTGCCATATTTCGTAGTCATAGAATGCTGCGATGACAAACAATATCTTAATAGATTTAATCATCACCACTGGTGAAAAAGTTTCCTCATAATCAATCCCTCGGGTTTGAGTATAACCCTTTGCCACCAGTCTGGCTTTGTTTGTGTGTACCTTTCTATCCACGTCTGTCTTCTTCTTGAAGACCCATTTACACCCAACTATTTTAAGGTCAGGTGTTTGATCAACCAGGTTCCAAACTTGGTTATCATACATGGATTTCATCTCGCTCTCCATCATCTCTTTCCTTAAGGCAACCCAAAAGGGCCTGCCACGACTTCCGATAATTGGTAGGATCACAATGATCCACCGGACATTCATCACCTTCGTCAACATGTAATTCATGAAAACCATGTGTATGACGTCCTTTATCAGTTTCTCGAACAGGAGATGGAGTTATGTCAGATTCCTCAGCAAACTCTTACTGAGTCTCAACAGGTTTTACTACCTCTGGTTGAGTGCTAGTGCCAACATCAGGCTCTTTGATCCTTTGAGTCTCATCAAGATCAGTCAGGCTCCCACTGATTTCTTGAATACCAGCTTCCTATCATAGAAGACTGCCATTTATACAACATCATACTGTTGTCAAAATGCTTATTATATCCAAGTACTCTAATGGAATAACACTTCTGTTAATCGGCGTCTTCTGAGCTACACGGTAAACCGTAAGTCTCAAGACCCCAAATTTCTAAATATGCTAGTGAAGAAACATCTACACTCCATATTTCTTAGACAGTGTTTTTAGAACCTTTTGTGTTGGTGCAAGGGTTTGGACTCTATTGTCTCTAAGGTTTAACCTCAGACATAGATTGGAAGCATAATACAATCCATCATAAGTCGAACCTTTATGTTCGATTATAACTCAGACACACCATACGATGCTCGTAGCGTTCTAAGTGGATTTGACTGTTGAAACAATTTTTACAGTCCATTAGATGATTGTATAATCTTTGACTAAGAAACTCTTTATCCGCACTTGGATTTAGAATTCTCATCCTTTGCTCATTTGATTCAATACTCTGTTCTTGAAGTACTGATCACCATATAGGTTTCAAACTCAATAGAGTATTTTAGACGGTTTAGTGGAAAACTGAACGGTCCAAATACATTAGATGTACAACGTCCAACAGATTCTCAGCCTTTGCCCACAATAACTTGTGAGCAGTACATAGTTATCTCTCTATGTAGACAAGAATAACAGTTATCATAAGACTTTCAGTCAAATGATCTCCAGAATCCTATCCATCTGGAGTTCTGGTAGCTTCTTTCAAGTTTACAAAACCAGACAATTCCACTCATACCATTAATCCAAACATTTGGATTCTCTTGAATCAACCTTTTCGAACTATTGTTGTGAACCAGTTCTCATAGATGTAATGACCATAACTTTGTTCCAAAATAACTTTTAAAATAACTTTTATTTAAAACAACCTTTATTTAAACCAAGTCAAAACCATCTGATGAAACAATGTTCACATCAACAATTTTCAAATTGCAAAACCATAAACTAAAACACTATAGAGAAGTTGGTTCCTAATCCTATGGATGAAAGCAAGCTGCTTGTAGTCCATGATTCGATCCAGCTCTCCATGGTTTGTACCTCTGCTTTATTCTAGTCTCTGCCCATTAAAATGGCAATACTGGTCATAAGCAAAGCACTTATGGAATTACAAATATACCTGAAGTGCCATACTCTTTGGCTTGCAACTACTTCTATTGCATCAGATATCTTGAGCATTTATGCCTTCCATGTCCCACATCCTTTCAGTGGAAACAAAAATCTTCCTCAGGATTTCAGTATTGAGGTTTCTTTAGGAAAATCATTCCCTTGGTAGGGTTTGTCCTTTTCCTTTTGACACCTCCTTTAGGAATTGTGGTGTTGGATTCCCTAGCCATGTAAAGTTCTACTTTCCTCAACATGCTATGTAATCTCTCGAAGGGTCCTTTTAAGTTCTATATAATGAAGTCCAGAATGAACTAATCATAAGAACTAGTCAGCGAGTTAAGGACAATGTCCGTGACTAACTCCTGACTTGTTGGAAATCCCAACCTCCACATTTGGTCAACGTACCCTCTTATGCTAAACATATGGGTATTGACTCTCCATCCTAGTAACAGCCTACATCCAAATAATGCTTTCATGACTTCGAATCGTTCCCATTTAACCTGCTCTTGGATCATGTCCTTAAGCCGGTTAATCATGTCAAAGCACCAAGACCCCACAATCTTCTTTGAAGCTCGGGAATCATAGTGTCTAACATGAAACGAGCAACCTTATTCGAATCATTTAGATGTCTAAGATGATTGACCGTCTATTTCAGCACTAATGGATCTGGCTGGATAATCCATAGGAACTTGTTCCTCAATCATATAAAATTTTCCCTCGACATTGAGTACTCTTCTCAAGTTCTGGAACCAACATGCATAATCTATGCCGTTGAACTTACTTTGATCGAGGAAGCCACGCAGTAAAAAAAACTTGTAACTTTCAAACTTTCTTTAGTAGACATCTAAAATAGAGTTTTGTTTAGTTTGATTATCCCTTAATAAATTAATTACCCATAAAATTATTTTACTTAAGGCTAGAATCCATATTTCACTTTTGGTAGTGAAGAGGTATGTCGTAGTCACCCCCAGAAGTTATTTAGGTAGGCAATACTCTTTTGCCAACTTCAATCTCTATGAAGCTTCTAGATCTTTTGGGATTCATTGAATCTGATCAATGGCATGTTTAATCCCATCATGCTCATCCTCTCTCTCATGACGGGTATGCCGCGGATCACGAGTTTGGATGGTAAATCGAACACGAAGACTCACGTGACACCCGGCCCATGATTCATGAGTTATCGCGAGTATCACATCATTTTGGCCGAGTCCAATCCGACGCGTTGGCTATAGCACTTCCCACGCCGGAAGGGCCCGGTTAAATGTGTGGTTCTTTGTGGGTAGCATGTGATTCACATTTTCATAAAACGGGATTTCGTTTCGTTAAGTTAAAACATTTTAACTTTCTTTTTGGCAAAATGGTCTCTTAAACTTTTAAAATCCGTCTTACAATTGCCAATAATTTTAAAACATGTTAACAACTTTTAACAATCTAGTTTTGCATATATCATTCTTGTTAAAACACTTTAACCTTTTAATTGGCAAAAAGGGTAAATTTAAACATTTTAAAACCAATTTGAAATGCCAATTCACTTTTGAAAAATTCTATTAACTTTTAACAATTTTTCTTACTTGTGTATTTTCAGTAATACTTTTATCTTGAAACACTGTTCCATCAAACCCTTTCGGTAACTCCACTCGATAAAATGTGACAGGCGGTGAGGGTGGTAAGCAATGAATGCTATTTAAAAACCGACCTCATTAGGAATCAAAGAGACCTCCTTCAACCTTCTACACATTTAGAGTAGGTGGGCCTAGTCACGGTCTGACCAATGTTTTATTTTAAGTTATACATATAGATACAATTCTAATATATATATCATTTAAAATTTCAAGTATTCTTTGAAAATTGTGTTTAACTATTAATTCTATTAAACACGCAAGGATGCAGTGTTAATAATTAATTTAAACAATCATCCATTAAATTTTGAAGCATTTTAAACTTTGTGTTTAGCTATTAATCCTATTGAGCATGCAAGTATTCTATGTCAAAGATTAATCTACACAATCATACAATACTAAAATCACCATTTTATAACAAGAAATCTGATTTCAGAAAAATAAAACATCACGACCGCCGCGACGCGTAACACGAGAAAACGCGACGCGGTAATCAAAAGAAACCGATCATGACAAGAACGTCGCGGCGCGAAACACTAAGAAACGCGACGCGGCAAAACCCTAATGATCGTAACTTTATAGAAGACCGCGACGCGACCATTCAAGGACCGCGGCGCGGACGTCGACAGATTCGATAATTCAAAGAAAAAAAAACGATTTTTTTTAACAAATCTAATCGAATCTAAACAGTACAAAATCATGATAAAGTGGCTCTGATACCACTGTTGGAATACGATAGCATAAAAACAACGCAGCGGAAACAGAAATCAAAATCGTATTCAACCAGGATCACAGAATCATGCACACTTTTGTAACTTTAGAAAAACCAAGAGGGTTCAAGACATACCTTTTAAATCTCAGATCTGATTTTGTTAGGATGACGAGAGCCCAAAGTAGAACTCCTCTAATGTAATCGCACCCAAGACAACGATCCAACACCCGTTGATGTAGTATATACCTTTGCTTGAAGTTTTAGCACATAATACCTAGGGTTTTGAAAGAAATCGGCCGTATACCGAGGGGTGGGAGGAGGGTGACGAAAATTAGGGTTTTGGCTGCCACTACAACTCAGATCTAGGGTTGTATTTATAGTGTTCCTCATCCTTATCCCCTCCCTTGTAGATATTTCACTTTGGTCCTTTATCCTTATTAAGTTTCTAATTAATATACCTTTACTTTGGTATATTAATAAACTTAACCATTAAGTTTCTAATTAATATATCTTTACTTTGATATATTAATAAACTTAACCCCTCAAGTTTATTTTCGATCTCTTTTAGCTAAATCGTCTCTTGCGTGTAACCCAAAAGGACCCTACTATTTATAATAATGTTACCAACTTGTTATAACGATGGGCATATAACCAACAGGAACAACTTGCGGAAATCTAGATCTAAGAACAATTCAGATATAGAAGTTGTAGTGATGAACAATGAACTTTCTCTCACATGTTTTCGAGCTGAAAACCACTCTGATACCACTTGTTGAGTAAAGATTTCGAGCAATGAAATAAAGAGTATGAATAATATAAAGGTATGATTCAATCAACAAGAACAAGAACAAGTAATAAGATGAACAGATGAAAATGAGTAAACAATGTGTCGAATGCTTGATTAATCTTTTAGGGTTTTACAAGTTTGGTGATAAAGAAGCACACCCAGCCCAGATCCAATATCTTGATATTTATACGTGATCAGGATATGGATAGTACAAAATAAAGTAATAATACAATGAGAGAATATTCTAACAGAGTACTAGCCAATCAGAGAATGTCTACGTGCACCACTAATTCTGACATCACAACGTGGGAAATGGATAAGGTTGGTTACGCGTGTCTTCGGAACCTCCAGTGCTGATATTGCAATCTTGTTAAAACAAATTACAATGAGCTTAGGTACCTACGAATAGCTACATATATATTGGTCCCTTGTGTTCCATGATAACTTCTTTTAAGTATTTGTAAATTTTGCAATCACCTATTAGAGAGTAGGATTATTTTTTGAAAAGTTGTTTATTTATACTTAAAGAATTGGGATGCGAAACTTAATCCAATAAGCCGCATATTAATATCTTTTTAACAAACTTGTGATATGTAAAAATGTCATAATCGTTGAGTAAAAAAATCACTTATAGAATTAACAACAAATAAATAAATAACTACTGTTTTAGGCACATGTATAAGCATTTTTGTTTAGATGAAACAATACACTTTTAGTTTTGCACGATTACAAAAGACTTCATGGCATAACAAAATATGGCGAATACATTTGCACATAGGATGTCATCTTCCCAAAAGTAGGTTGCTAGAAAAAGCAATTTTTGGCTAAAAAAACATTGGTCTTGAAAGTCGGGTTGATAAAAAAATGCTTTGTTTAAAAGTAAGTTGATAAAAAAACTATGTTTAAAAGTATTTTGCTAAAAAAACATTGTTGTTTAAGTTTGTTGCTAAAAATGGCGTTACTAAATAAAATTGTTACATAAAACTACATCATTTTAAAGTAGATTGCTAAAAAATACAATTATTAAAAGTAGGTTACTAAAATAAACATTTTTTGATAAAAAACATGGGTCTTGAAAATCAAGTTGCTAAAAAAAGTTTTGTTTAGAAGTTGGTTGGTAAAAAGACCATTGTTTCAAAGTAAGTTGCTAAAAAACCATTTTCTTTAAAGTTTGTTGCTAAAAATATATTTACTAACTAAATTTGTTATTGAAAAAACATCGTTTGAAAGTAGGCTGCTAAAAAATACATTTTTTAAAAGTAAGTGCTAGAAAAAACAGTTTTTTGATCAAAAAACATCGGTGTTGATAAAAAAACTTTATCTAAAATTAGGATGATAAAAAAATTCTTTTAAAATAAGTTGCTAAAAGTACACTTATTAAAAGTAGGTTGCTTGAAAAATCAATTTTTTTCCAAACCCACATTGGTCTGGAAACTAAAGTTGACAAATAAAGCTTTGCATCAAGGTATACTCGATCATCGAGGTATACCACTTTTAGTTGCCAAATGTTATGTCTCTAAACAGGTGGCCAAATTTGCATCATCCGTATGGGTGTTGTGTAATTAATTAAGGGATTCAAAGCCACACAAATATTTAGTTTTAGTTTTTGTCCCCATTAATCTATTTTCATGTTTTAATAGCATCAAGGCCTTGATTTTATTAAGGTAGGGACTTAAAGTCGATAACTAAACAGAAGGGAAGGAAACAAAGAAATGTCTGATGATGCATATCACAAAGAGATTCACGATACTTATGGTGAAATAATACATGGAGGCGTGAATGGATAATTCTTTGTTTTGTTGTAGGTACTTCCATTCCACGACCTAACACTTACAAAACAATAGTCACAATTTACTTTATGAAAATAAAACATCAAATGCACATTGAAAAAAGGGGTTAAACCTGGAATCAACTTGAGGAACTATGAAAAAGCTTTTGGATATGTTTAGAAAGCAGCCTTAGATAGGGTTTTAAAGCAGTACTCGGTGTGTTTAGGGAAAATGACTTAAATGGGTAACTATCTTTTCGGATTGTTCACATATGGATAACATTTTATTTTTTGTACTCATTTACCCATCGAACTTCTTGATGGTGTTCACATCTGACCATTATGACCGGGTATCTCCTGTTTACTGCTAAGTTGGCATGTATGCAAGCTTATGTGGAGTCTACGTGGCAAATTAACCTTTATATTACACTTTTTTGCCCTATACGAATTCAAACCACAGATCGAAAACAGCCATGGCGGCTTCTTCTTCTTCATCGACTTCTTTCTCTTCTCGCCAAAAAGACGACCTTCAATTGAAACATCCATGTGGTTGTGGGTTACCCTTTCGATTGAGGACTTTGTGAACCCCAGCAAACCCTAGACGAAAGTTTAGAGTTTGCCCTAACTCACTGGTAAAGATGAAATTTTCGACATTAGGTTTAATTTGTCTTGCATAACGATGCAGCTCATTGTTACAGAAGGAGAACACTCGAAAATGCGACTTCTGGGAATGGGCTGATGATGAAACGCAAGAGATCAAGAGGGACAAAAAAGGCATTGAAGATTCGAGTAAAGGCACTGAAGATTCGAGTAAAAAAGACGAATTTGGAATCTTCAATTTGATGTTGAAAATGTCTGCTTTGGAACACGAGATTAACATACGCAAGATGAAGATGGAAGAAGAAAAATTGACTGTTAGGCAAGAGCTAGGGAAGCTTAATTCCAAGATTTTTACTCAGAAAATTGTAATTGTAGTGATGTTTATTTTGTTAGCTTATAATTAGAGAAGGTTTTAATGGAAGATGTTTCTTTTGTTACCTTAATTCCAAGATTTGGTTGTATCAGAATGTCTTATTAGACTAAGATGTGTGTTAAGAACACTGAAATATGTTAAGAGGACAGAATGTATACAGATATCATTAAACAACATTTAGCTTAATTCAACACTTGTATGTTAAGAAGTATGTTAAGAGGACAGAATGTATACAGATATCATTAACCAACATTTAACACAATGTTTACAAAAGACTATGCTAATTACAAAAGTTGTGCCCAAGTTTGTGCCCTACTGTCTTAAAGACTGTGCTAATTACAAAAGTTGTGCCCAAATCTGTCCCCCACTGTCCCAAAAACACATTAAACCATAACTACTCCACTTCAAGTGGTTGTTCTTGACTGTTTCCTTCCTTCGACCCTACATTCTTACCCAGCTTACTTAAGGTGATTCTTTCTGATTTTCTCCTAGTCTTCTTTTTAGTTTCCTCCTCTTCCACACCAACCTCCTCTTCAACCCCCTCTTGCATAGTAGGTTCCAGACCAACCTCCTCTTCAACCCCTTCTTGCACAGCAGGTTCCACACCAACCTCCTCTTCAACCCTCTCTTGCACAGCAGGTTCCACACCTGATCAAATACAAAAAATTATTTGCTTACCCATATCTTCAACCTCTTCATCCGGCACCTCCATATCAGCCCAATCAAGGACTAGTTCATTCTCATGGTCAATGTAAACATTCATTCGGAACTCATTCTTATCCTCGTAACCCACTTCAAGGAACTCGACATAATCAGCATCATTTCCGAATCTTCTAATCCCCTCTGCTAGTGTTTCATGCTTAGTGCAGTAATACACATCATCGCACCTTGTTTTGCATAACTTTCCAAGAAACTCTTTGAATTCTCTGAGAAAGAACAAACTAAAATCAACATCACGAATTGACACTCGAACTCTACCCAAGTACGTTAATGGCTTTGGCGTAAAAAATCCGTTGTAATGTATATCGACTTTCAGTAAGTTAATCGACGCAGACTCCTCCTCCATGTTATCATCGTCTTCAATTGAACTCGTTAATGCTATTTGGAACCCTAATCGATGCTTTGAAGAGTTGAATTTCACATGGGTGTGTCGTAATGTCACCGTAAGCGCTTGATTTTGAACCCTAATTGACCGTTGAAGGGGGTAATATCCATGTAATACGACACATAAGCAATAATAGCCACGTAATACAACGAAACCGGGTAAAACCGGAGGTACCCGCTCATAATGGTCAGATGTGAACACCGTCAAGAAGTTCGATTGGTAAATGAGTACAAAAAATAAAATGTTACCCATATGTGAACAAGCCGAAAAGATAGTTACCTATTTAAGTCATTTTCCCGATGTGTTTATTGGAAAAAAGGATGACCCCATACTCATCGCCAGATACGAAACCATACCTAAAGTTTGCGTGAAGGATATATCAAACATTGTGTATGGGTCCATTAAGGTACACTTTTTTCAGTGCTTTATTTATGGGTTAATGACTTGGGAGGGTAATTTACTTTTCAAAATGTTCACATTAAGGTAACAATGTTTTTTTTGTTCACATTTACCCATTTAACTTGTTATACCTATTAAAAAAGGGTAATATGACCGGCTCGTGGGGGTTTTCATGACTTGAGAGGGTAACTTACTTTTCAAAATGTTCACATTTAGGTAACAATGTTTTTTTTGTTCACATTTACCCATTTAACTTGTTATATCTGTTCAAAAAAGGGTGATATGATCGGGAAAACTCCACCAGCCAAATATACAATGTTATACATAGGTAGATTTTTCAAAGGATTTAAATGATATTCTGTACAAATATTTTATGTATTAGGGTGGACGGTGCAAACACCGTCGAACCCGCTGTTGGCCGAACCAGCCTGAAGCCGCTGCGGACGGTGCAGAAGCCGACGAACCTACCACTGCCGAACCCACCTCCAACCCGCTGCTCAACTTGCTGCCCCCTTTTCCTTCTTTGCCTTCGAATCACAACGGCTTCATAACCCCGCCATTTCTCCTCCTTGAACCCGCCGCACGCCGAACCCGCACGACACCGGCGGTGCCACACCATCTATCTCATGAACCCGTGGGCGGTCTTGCCCTGCTCCGTCCACCCTTATATGTGAATATTGAGACGAATGTAACCAGCAAACATATACATGTTATTTTAACTTTGTCTCAAGGTTTTTAATTACAAAGGAAGTTACTACACATGCCATTCTTTGAAGAATCTTCTTTTCCTGTTTTAGGGTCATAATAGACAGCACGCCTAACACAAAAACTAGTTGTCTTTCCATCAAATGAATCAACATATATTGTGGATGCAATTAAATAAAGACACACATTATGAGGAGCCCCGGGTTTCTTAGGGTTCTCACCATGTTTATAAATTTTTTACTAAAAGTTAACACAAAAATGATTTCCCAAAACCCTCTTAAAAGTCATTGATAAATAAAGTAAGGTGTTGTTTCTTTGTGACTTGTGTATATATTTAAGTGTTTCTTTTTTACTTAATGTAGAAAGAACAACTTGATAGAGAGGCAAGTTTTTTATCAAATGGGTTAATGACTTCAGATGGTAACTTACTTTTCAAAATGTTCACATTTAGGTAACAATGTTTTTTGTTCACATTTACCCATTTAACTTGTTAAACCTGTTCAAAAAAGGGTAATATGACCGGGAAAACCGCCACCAGCCGGTCATGTTACCCTTTTTTGCACAGGTATAACAAGTTAAATGGGTAAATGTGAACAAAAAAAACATTGTTACCTTAATGTGACTATTTTGAAAAGTAAGTTACCCTCTGAAGTCATTAACCCTTTATTTATTTGTCTATAACCGATGGCAATTATATATTTTTAAAATCCATTTTCAAAATTCGTCATATGTAATACCTATTGTTTTCTTTAATTTGATTTAAGATAGCAAAAAATGAAAAGCATATTAGGAATTTTGCAGTTCACATGAAAAGTTTTTTTCCTACTTTTGAGTTTTTTCAAATTAAATAAAACAATATCTTTTATATTATCTTTGAGCGTAGTTTTGTTAGTTCTTTATTTATATGTTTATAAATATCATCAACAAATTAAACTTAAATATATATATAATTATCATATTATATTTTGTAATTATTGTTGCCAACTGGTACTTTTTGTTTTTATTTTAAATATTCGGTTTTAAGAATAAGGTGTTCCATTTTTTAAAAATTAATATATTAAATTTTTGATTTTATAAATTTAAATTATAAGGTCAATCTTTTTGTTAGGTGAAGATTTTTCAAATGTAGGTTTGGTAGCCTCCTTTGGAATGCAAATTCTTCTTTGATTCACATTGATTTTTTCCACACTCATAAGCCTATAAATACTAGGCTTTGGTTGAGAAGCAAGATGCACCACTTGAGCTCAAAACAAGAGTTATAAATTGTAATCTTGTGAGTATTAATAAGATTTCTCTAGTTGCGGCCCGTGGACGTAGGATTTGCACCGAATCCGAACCACGTAAAAATCCTTGTGTTCTTCTTGCTTTATTTTCGTGAGTTTGTGTGTGTGATAGTGTGTTTCCGCTGCGTGTACCCGGTTCGATTCCTAACAACTGGTATCAGAGCTTCGGGTTTTGGAGGAGGTCTCGGTTTTAGAAATTAGAGTATGCTCTGTGGTTGCAGTTTTGTCTGATCTTCCACATCAGAAACTAATTTCTATTAATCGTATTAAAGGTGTATTGGTACTTTGAAGGGTACTGTTCTGTCACACAAAAGTACTATAAAAGATTTGTCTCTTGTTTGTCGTAATGGCTGAAGACAAGGTTGTAATCGAGAAGTTCAACGGTTCTGACTTTAGCTGGTGGAAAATGCAATTAGAAGCATTGCTATGTCAGAAAGATTTGGACGTGGTACTTGGAGACAAACCGGAGAGAATGGAAAAAGCTGCTGAAGATGCATGGAACTCAAAGGACAACAAAGCTAAGGCGGTTATTACGTTGTCGTTGGAAAGGAGCGTTGCTTTCAACATCATGAAGGAAACCACAGCGCGTTGTATGATGGATGCTCTGACGAACATGTATAAGAAACCGTCGGCGGCTAACAAGGTGTTCTTGATGAGGGAGCTGTTCACTACAAGGATGAATGAGGAAGACTCAGTTACGGTTCACATTAACAATCTAAATTCAATTCTGTCCAGATTGTCATCTGTGGGAATTAAATTTGATAACGAGACTCAAGCTTCACTGCTACTAGCTTCACTACCCGATAGCTGGTCTGGAACAGTAACCGCTGTTACAAGTTCAGTGGGGACCAGTGGTATGACTTTTGAAGGGGTTAGAGATTTGGTTCTTGGCGAGGATGTCAGACGCAAGAATCAAGGTGGATCTTCTTCTTCTGAGTTATTAAATATCGGAAGAGGTAGAGGGAATAGCAGGAATAGTGGGAGCAGTGGGAGTCGGGGAAGAAGTTCATCTAGAACTTGGAAGAATGTGAAGTGCTGGAACTGCAAAGAGGTGGGACATGTTAAGAGTCAATGTCCAAAGAAAGAATTGAACATTGCTGGTGCTGAGAGTGTGTCTGAGGATGATGCACTGATACTAAGTATGGAAAGTTCTGTAGACTCTTGGGTCATGGATTCAGGGGCTTCGTTTCACGCCATGGACAACGGAGAAACGATGGTGAATCTAAAAGAAGGAGATTTTAGGAAGGTATGGTTAGCAAATGACGAGATGCTTCAAGTAACGGGCATGGGAGATATTGATCTGGTTACTTCATTGGGAACTACATGGAACCTGAAGAATGTCTGGGTGATTCCGGAGCTGAAGAAGAAATTGATTTATGTTGGTCAGCTGGATAAACAAGGACTGGAAGTAAGGTTTGGTGGTGGTAAATGGAGGGTGGTCAATGGTAATTCGGTGATTGCTCAAGGTATGAAGTGTGGTCATTGTATATGGTTGAGGTACCTGCTGAGGGAAGTATGACCGTCCCGGTTAAGCATGGCAAAATCTGGTTCGCTAAATCTAGTGCTAAGAGAGTTCATTTTGCAAACATGAATTCTGGAGCCAAGGGGATGTTAACTGAACGAGTCGGAAAGTCTAAACCATTCAGGGGATTTTGTGACAGTGGGAGCACGGGGTGTGTTCCGGGTACAGTTACAAAGAGCCGTTGGGTTTTGAAGACTAAGACTGAAAAATTCTCTCCTGTTGGAAGTTTGCAAAGTTTGGAGAGTGTTAGTGGTCCTCGGTGTATCTCTGGAGCTGGTGGAGTGTCCAAACCGGTTGAGACAGAGGATGAGTCGGTGGTGGGATTAGCCACGGCTGAGTTGAAGCTAGTGGGAGCTTCAACTGGCCCTTCTAGTACTTGAAGATGAGGGGTGGCTGCAATTAGAGAAATTGGACTAAGTTTAGCTTGTTCTTGGGAGCTGGAGGCTTGGAAGACTTGGTTGTTTTAAGATTACTGAAGTTACTATATTGTTCAAAATCTTCAAGTGGGAGATTGTTAGGTGAAGATTTTTCAAATGTAGGTTTGGTAGCCTCCTTTGGAATGCAAATTCTTCTTTGATTCACATTGATTTTTTCCACACTCATAAGCCTATAAATACTAGGCTTTGGTTGAGAAGCAAGATGCACCACTTGAGCTCAAAACAAGAGTTATAAATTGTAATCTTGTGAGTATTAATAAGATTTCTCTAGTTGCGGCCCGTGGACGTAGGATTTGCACCGAATCCGAACCACGTAAAAATCCTTGTGTTCTTCTTGCTTTATTTTCGTGAGTTTGTGTGTGTGATAGTGTGTTTCCGCTGCGTGTACCCGGTCCGATTCCTAACACTTTTATCATCATCATTATTATTATTGTTAAGTGTTAACATATTTAAGAAATGTTAGTTGTTTCGATTTTGAATTTCCAATTTAAGGATAAGTTGTATAGGATTTTTTTTTATTTAATGGTAAATTCAAGACTTTTTAACTATAAATTGTAAGGTTTGTCATTTTGAATTTCCAATTTTAGGATAAGGTGCACAGGTTTTTTTTTTTATAAATTAGTATGTTAATTCACGACCTTTTAACTATAAATTGTAAGGTTTATCTTTTATATTTTTGTGAAGTCTTAAATACCTTAATATGTTCTGATCTATCCCGTATGACTTATTCTAGTTTTAACAGAAACCCAAAAAGTAAAAAAGTTAAGATGAATTCAAAAAATCTAAAAGTACATTGCTATCTAGCTTTCAAAACCGAAAGTAAATTACTTGTAAAATTGCAAAATGAAAGTACATTGCTTCAAATAATGCACCCTATTGGCATATTAAAGCAAATATTTTTTTTCAAAAAGAACCAATCTAAAAGCATATTAGTTAGTAAATTAAAGAGAAAAGGAAAGGCTAATAGTTGATGTACCAAATTATCATACATAACGAAGGCTAGAGGATATCTTTTTTAACCTACGCATGGACTGATCGTGTAAAATTGAATTTGAACACCATTTGAAACGTTTGGTTCACTGATAGAAAATACATGGTCTAAACATTTTAAACAAACCCAGAAGGAGAAATTACCTTTCTTTAAACTGATGAGAAAATATGTACCAAAAATCTGTCTGAGAAAAGGATAGTTGAAAAAAAAAGCTGCCAGTGAGCTGTCGGAATTAAGGAGTCGGAATTAAGGAAACGGAGGAAAATGATGGTAGGTAGTGATTTTTAGCAAGTCTTCGACCAACAATAGAGCTTGAAGAGCACTAAAGGTGGTGTGTGATCTTCACATTTGGAGCTGTCCGGATGCGGGCGAGAGAGGAAGAAAGGGATAGCTGGAAGAAAGCTGTCGGTATTAAGGATACGGTGGAAAACGATGGTAGGCGGTGATTTATAGCAAGTCGTCGACCAACAGTAGAGCTTGAAGAGCGTTGAAGATGGTGTGCGATCTTCACATTTGGAGCTATCGGGATACAGGCGAAAGAGGAAGATGATGGTTGGAGGTGATGGCTTCAAAGATCTGAAGATGATGTTTGAGAGAGTCGAAGACGGAAGGCGATGTTTGAGAGAGCAAAAAATAGAAGCCACTATTTGAGAGAGAGGAAGACTAAGCTGGTATTAAAAGAGAAAGAAATAACCTCATTTGTTGGGAAGCATACTGTTGATTGGAAAAGACATTGTGAAGAGTAAATATAACATTTGGTAAATGTTAAATACCAGGGTTTTAAGCCGAGTATTGCGGTGGAGTTTAAGCAATAACTATTGTGATATACGATGATATTTTAAAGTTTAAGCTTCACACTATTTGTAGGTTATTTTAAGCTACACGTCAATGACTCTTGGTGCAAACTCGAAGCTCTATACTAAAATGATTAAAAATCAGGCTCTTTGTGCAAACTCGAAGCTCTATTACAACATTGTACTTTTGAAAGTATAATGTTGAAATGGGAAGAAATGAAAGTGTAACAATATAAATAAATTAATTAAAGTAAGTTGTTATTTCTTACATTTAACCCAAATTAAATGCAATAAATAGAAATTTACTTTCATTTATTATTGTATTATAGCATCCTACTTTCATTTTGTTCTGTTACATCATTGTACTTTTTAGAGTATAATATTGTTATAAAAAAATGCAAGTAGGATAATATAATAAACAAAATAATGAAAGTAAGTTGCTATTACTTGCATTTAGCCACATCAAAACATATCAAATGTATAAAAACCAACACATTATATTTCATATGGTCTTTGGTTATAATCACAACAATGCCATTACTCCCACAACCATTTACCAACTTGGTGAAGGTATATTTCATTTGAGAAAACAGAGTATACATAACCTTTTTTTCTTTCAAATAAGACATTTTTTATGGAATGAGATTGTAAACAGGTAAAAAGATATAGCTTCCTTTATCGCAAGGCCTTCACATTTCATCTGAAATTCGCCTTGTTTTCTCTTTCAATAATCATGTAGGATGCTATAATAAGCAACTAAAAGAAAGAGGCCTTGCTATTTTTTTGCATTTAACTAAAAGAATAAAGTATTTAATTATTCCCATAACGCATCATTTATTCATTGAAATTACCTTGCACCATAAAGAATTAGTTACCTTACTCGGTAGTTGTAATATCAACAAAAGGCTTTACCGTCAACTGCAATGATATGAAGTATGTTAATAAAAAGTTAATTACATGTAAAACATAACTTTAGTTTTTCAATATACATAAAAAGTCTGACCAAATTTTGGCTTAATGCTTTGAGTTTATGATTTTAATCGGCAAAAGTTTTTTTCTTAATTGTGATCAAAATGTTATGGTTTTTATGATTATTTGCATAAAAGACAACATTTTAACTGTTTATTTTCCAAAAAAGACCTATTTTTTGACCAGATATGACCTGTAAATGTATAAAAAGACAAAGCACCAAGAGTTCAAGCATATAGATATGACCTGTAAATGTATAAAAAGACAAAGCACCAAGAGTTCAAGCATATAATAATTGTTTACCTGTGCTTATAAATTGTGTCTATAAGACCTAATCTAATCAAGTTATTTACACGTGATTATAAATTGTGTCTGTAATTCCTACTCAAATCAAGTTATTTATTAAAATATGTATTTTATTTATCGGTTACTTTTAATCAGGAAATTTGGTTTCCATTTGTTATCTAGTTGGTTTTTTTATAATTGGATTCAAATACAATTGTTTTCTTCTAATCAACCATTATTACCATAATATTATAACTTTGTAATATATGTTAGGGAATAATTATCATTTTGACACCACTTCTTCCATTTTTATGCAAACTCCACCACACCTATTTATCTTATCACAACATAACTTGATTCTTATCTTTGCAAACTGCAGAATATACAATCTATCTATACATACTAATAAAGGAGGTATGTTAAGTGCCACTTGGCATTTTTTTTAGAGCCTTACTGCCACGTGTCCTATTTTTACTCTCAGTTATATTTTCCCGCTCATTATTTTTATGTACTGAATACCTATTATACCCTTTCATTATCGACACAGCGTGGGAAAAGATAAAGAACGAAAAATCAGGGATTCATCGGCACAAATCTCGGCCCGTCTCTTCTTATTTATCACAATCACATTCCACGCCTATAAACCATTCTCTCTTAAACCCTACTTTACCTCTACCATATACCGTCGTCGTCATCATCGTTATCCGACCTTCACCGACACTGAACATCCATCGCTGCCACACCGCACTGCTGAACATCCACGACCACACCACATAACAGCTTTTATACCTTCACCACAATTTATAGGTTTTGTGTCGCCTTTAACCACCCGACCACCATCCCACCGCCTCTTATCTATACTCTGTCTATATATGTTGCACCATGAGTCAGCACTTCTCTACACATTGAATGGTTCTTCAATATTCTCATGTCCTTCACGAATTACAGGCAACCTTATTCTCTTGCTCTATCAGCCATACGCCTCTTTGTCTCTCCTTCTATTGACAGGTCCTTTTCTTATAATGTAAGTCTCTATGTTTGTATTTTGCAGCCATAGAGGTAGAAATTGGCAAATGTGCTGCTTGATTTGCCAGGTTTGAAATCCGCTAATGTGTCTAAGTGGTTGTGTATGGAGGTGTGCGACTTTGTGTATGGGTGTGTGTTTGTATTTAGACTGTAATTTACAACCTAAAGTTGGAATTGGACCAAATAAATCTGATCAAAGCCACTGCATAACAACGTATTTTGTGGAAGTTTACTATGTTTTCAGCCATTGGTCATGCGACATTTGTTTTTTTGATTATTCTCATTGTTATGTTGACTGCTTGGAGCCTATCTGATCAAAGCCACTGCATAACAAAAATATTTTGTTTTGTTTGTTATTTATGGTTTTTGTTACTTTTTGATCATTGTTCCAAGTAAAATGACTATTTTTGGTCCTTTATTATAGCTTTTATTTTTTTTTTGCAATTTTGGTCCCCAAAAGTTCTCATGCGATTTTGGTCCTTCCTTGAGGTTTTTGTAATGTTTTTGGTCTTTGTTCCAAGAAAATTGGCTATTTTGGACCTTGGCTAAAGTTGATTTTTGTAAATTTGGTTTCAAAAGTCCCTGGGTAAAGCTGACCTTTGCAAATTTGGTCTCAAAAGTATGGTCATTTTATTATGTTGCTATAAACTGATTCATGGATTGGATGTTTTGTGTATGGCATGTGCGATTCAGCACTCCCACCCCACAGCCGCCTACAATATGATCTTATTTTTTTTCTGTTTGTACGGATTTGATGTTTTGTATTTCTGATCTTATATGCCTCCTCACAGTTTGTAGAATTTGGAATTAGTTGAAAATTTTGTGTGTGTGTGAGTGTGTGCGTGTGTGGTTATGTGTGTACATGACTGTCTGAGTTTCTGTGTGTGAGTGAAAATTGCACGAGTGATTGAAGTACGATGTTTTATAGATAGAAAGATGAAAGTAGGATGCTATAAATCACAAATAATTGAAAGTTGTTGCTCTTTCTTGCTTTCAGGATCCAGTGAAAGTTACTCGTAGCAGGGCAAGGGACAACACAAATAGAGGTTGAAGGCCATGGCTGCGTCTTATCCTTTCTGGTTCATATCAATCCACACCAAACTAATTTTATTATTTTACTTTATGAAACTTAGCAACACTAGAAAATGCAACCAAGAGATTTTAATGCCAAACTATTTTTTAGACTTTCCAGTTCTAAAATAACATAAATATCTTTTTGAAAATTTTTGTTTTTGATTTTTAACAGATTTTAAAATGAAGTCAAACTAGTTGTTGTAGACTTTTTGCGGAAAATGGTTTAAAGCAACAAATGGTGAAATTATTTAAGACTGTCCGTGAGTTTGGCTTGTGGATTGCAATAATTTTTAATTAAAAGACTGTTCCTAACTGTTCTTGGTTCTTGAATTATATTTCATATAATGTGATTTTCGTCGTTTTTAATGGCGAAAGTGGCTAAAATGTCAAGTTTTTCTCCATTTTTGCTGGGATTAGTCGGGTATGCAGAGTTTGGTATAGAGAATTAGGTCAATGCAGGTTTGGATTTTGGATACTAATTTCAATATCCACATGCGTATGAGGCTAATGTTGCATTAGGATACGGATGGATGATGGTGAGATAGTGAGGTTATGATATTTACACTTTGTAAACCATATACAAGATAGTCGTTAAAAGTGTTGAATATTGATTGAGTGACTTTATATTTGATAGTAATACAGGACCTGACCGTGAAATAGGAGGCAAATATGAAGTTATTATGTTATTTGTGTAGATCTTTATAAAGGAACTGGCATCGTGTTCACCTTATTTTTCCTTCAAATAAATTAAATACATTTATCTTCTTTTCTACACATCTTTATATATATCCAAAAGGCATGTTCATTTATGCTGTGATTGAAGTTTGGAAGTGGAATCTTAAAAGTTTGAATTGCCAGTTGTAAAACTATCTTGGGTGCATTGATTTTAAAACGAATTCCTCATGTTCCTTAAATTTGAAGCCTGTCATTTTCAAGTACTATTGTTTAATAGCGATTTAATCAGCAACAACCTTTAGGTATGTGATTCTTTATATTTATTATCATTTAGATTTCTTATTGTTACCAAAATTAAAAGAAACTACATGCTAACGGATAGGAAACCTTTTGGTCACATGTAAGACATCATGCACCTTTTCAATCATTTTCTTATTAGGGCATTCAACTTTGAAAAATATAGCAAAGATCAGATCCAATACACAAATAGTAGTGTTTATTTTAAATACGTAGATGCAACATGTGGGTAGCTTATCTCATGCAAGAAAAAAATAACTTCTTTTCATTTTTAAAATAGTATATTTATATAGCATAACAGGACTGACAGTGATGGAAAGGTTAACAGCTCGTGGTTGTTTAATCCGACTCTCATTTTTATTATTATGTATGATGATTATGGTTATTTGATTATAACTTTTTTGTATTTTGATGGGTCATTTTTCTATTTTTTTTCATGTTGTTTAATAGATTATGAAACTTGCTAAATATAATTATAATTATAAATAAAAATAAAAATGTGTTTTAGATACCGGATGCATCACATCAGAAATAACTTGCCATTTTTTAATATCCTAAAACGTGATATGTAACCGAACTGATAAACAATTTTTTGCAACTTTATGAATAAATAACATATATTTTTAATTTTAATTTTTTTAATTAGTTATCCATGTAGCACATTTGTTAGTAACCAT
Organism: Cichorium intybus; assembly: GCA_023525715.1. Taxonomy (NCBI): domain Eukaryota; kingdom Viridiplantae; phylum Streptophyta; class Magnoliopsida; order Asterales; family Asteraceae; genus Cichorium; species Cichorium intybus. The sequence goes on along the minus strand of CM042010.1, from coordinate 94,831,654 downwards.
CAAACTTTTTCAGAATAAGACAACCTTAATAGTATAAGTGAAATATAAGTGATTAAACCATAAATTTGACAAAATATGATGATTTTTATTTTTATTTTTTAAATCAAACAGTGTAACACACGGGTTATAAACTAGTATGAAGAATATACAACCGCCAACATAATATATCCGTACAAATGATCTTTATTTCAAAGAAACTTAAATCGTCTTTAACTTAAATTTGAAATAATCTTATCAAATCACAAAAGCCTACGCATGATTACATCATATTTATAAGATAATGATGAAACCATCAATTATGATAAACTTAATAATTGTCTTAATCACATAAGCAATTTAACACTTAATCCGACTGTTAAATCGTAGTCCAACAATTCGAATAAACAGATGCATTATCATATCTCATTCAAGTGTAGAATTGGCATGGATGATTTCAGATGTTCTTATAGACCAATAATATTCTCTTTGTGTTAGGTCATTTTTACTAAAAGGGGCTGTAAATTTGTATCAATTACAAAGTTAAAAACATGTCAAAAACAATAGTTATAATCAGGGTATCAGTAATTCCAAACCCAAAGCAAAGTACAGATCTTCCCTAGGCATAAGCTACGATTATGGCAACTTCAATACCACGTATACAACAAATACCGGACACAACGCGTAAGTAAAGTGTGCTTATTACGTTAAATGGCATAAACCTGGAATGAACAAACTAAAAGAGGAAAACTTATAGCGGGAAAACGCGTATCGAGCTTCTTCTTCATAGCATTAATACACCAACAATTTGAACAATTAAAAGAGAAAGGACAAAGAGTGCGTAAGAGGAGATCTGATCCCTAACTATTTAATGGTATAAATCTTACGTAATTGTCCCTTTTCTTTCAATTGTTTTTTTATAAACATTCTTTTGGTGAAGAGCCTGCGTAACAAAAAGATCATTTTTCATTGTTAGTCTTTATGTGATTATGGATTTGGATGATGCATTGGCAGATGAGCTGATTGACATTTATTGTAAATGGGTAAGCACTTTATATCCTGCTCCTTTAGCTTTTTTGTAATTAGCCTGTTTACATTTGTTATCAGGTGAAAGGGTTTTGATAATTTATATGTGGGTACTCTGCATATGCAAGAAGCTATTGGTATTTTTAGGGGAGTGATTTGTACACATAACAATTTCTTTTTGCCATAAATCACATATTTATTTTTGGGAACAAATTATACTTTTTCATATTATACCATTGTACTTTAAAAAGTCTAGCAAATTATACTTGCTATTATGAAAATTGGAAACAAATGTAAATTTAGCTCTATGTTTTGTGGGTTTTTGTAGACTATGGTTTTGAGCAGTCGTCCTCGACTGCTATATCAAAGACACATCTGAGGGACTTTCTGTAACTAGGAATTTGAGCGAGATTTTCAATCACAATCCCATATTTTTTCTATTTAGAAATATGCAAAAAATATTTATAAGTGTTTGCGTTTGTTCAATTTGATTGACTGATTGAGTTGGAGGATTGGAAGACTTCAAACTGTCGATTAAGTTTTTTTAATTTCATTTATTAATTTCAACTTCGATCAAGTTGTGATTACTAATAAGCTATCTTCTTATAAAATTTTCATGAAATAAATCTTCAAATGGTTTAGAGTCTATTGGTTTGCTGAAAAGCATTTCATTTTGAACTTTGTGCAATATATTTTTTTCCTAACTACCAAGAGTTCATATTTAGAGATGGATCTTTAATAGTAATTATTATTTATTACGTCAATATGGTATAGTTACTTGGTTGTTACCTACTATATTTGCATGGACAAAGCTAGTGGATGCCTAAAAAATATTAAATATGGATGCAATCACTTATAACTATGAACATGGAGGTAATCACCAACATTAGAACGGCAAAAATATACGTACAACTTCCAATTGTTTTCTTTCTTTTAAAAGTTTGCAGCAGATGGATAGACAAATGAAAAGAAAGTCCACTTTATTTTTTTTAATTGGTTTAGTCTGGGCATGTGGATTCGATAGATCAGGCGTGAATTCAACCTTCAATATTATCCTATTTTTTCTGCTGTACATTAATCGCATAGAGGAACATTAGTAGCTGCCATCACTCTATTGTTTTATGTAGGCTATCGTCAATGTTATTATATTTTTGGATATACCATGTTGGCTGTTAAAGAAAGATAAGACAGACTATCATCAATTAATACTATTTAAATTTATGATCATTCTGGGGGTTTACCATGTTGGCTGTTTGAAGGAGCATAAGACGTAACTAAATAGGGTTCATAATCATGGATTATAATTAATCATTGTTGAAACTTCATCTTTTGTAGTGCTTACTTTTACTAGAATAATTACGTCTAAAAAACATTACTCGGATATATAGTCATTTGTATATTGTTTTTCAAAAGACCATTATAGAAAAGGTACACCCATGCATGTTATTGTATACATATAAAAGACATGTTTTTTAAATTATATCAGGGCCGATCTAAGCCGATTTGTGGCCCGGGGCAAAAAAAAATAAGGCCCTTCAAATATTTATATTTTTGAAAAAAAGCAGTAAGTACATAAATTTTTATTAACTAAAAAACTAACTAAAAAATTAGAATTTTGCAAAGATTTGTATGCAAAGATGTTGGGTTTGGAACATATAACATGATATGAGTTCATGTAACGGCACAACATAGACATTTTCCCAATCGAATGATCTTGATGTAGGTATGCAAGTTCATAAGTTTGTGGTGCATTGCTTAATGGGGCTTCTCTTTCAATTTACTTGCACAAAACACAAGATTTAAAGAGGATTGTCTTTAATATATCACATTCGACATACATCATTTATCTAAATCAAATCACGCTATTTTGGATATAGGACTAAAATCAACAAGCAATCTATTGAGCTACATACAGCCTACATACATAAATTACACAATTTATTCAAACAATTTAAAACCCCAAAACAATGTAAGTTTTAACAGAAATTTGAAAATTTTTATTCAGACAATCAATCAAACATCTAGTGTGCATGTTCTAAATGTATATCCAAAATGATACTTGAAGCCCATCACAATTAAACCTCCAAATTAGAATATCAAACAAAAAGGGAGACAAAAAATCGTTGAAAAACTAACGAATATATTGATATCAATTCAGATAATTGTTTCCCCAATATATAAGAATATATGAAAAAACATGTGAACTCCGGTCTCCAACTATAACAAGATGACACTATAACTAAAAAGTACTGGAAACTAAAATACATAACATACCTCGTGATGAATAGAAGTAGTGAAAAGCAAAATAAAGGTGACAGATTTTTTGGTTTTTTAGATAAATATGCTTCTGCATTCTTGAAAACTATTGTAAGGTCGTGTATTACGAGGAGACATCAAACGTTAAGTATTTATTCTTGAAAATTGAAGCGTCATCTCATGGAGTTGGTTCTTGAGGCACTCCAAAAACAAATTTAACTATGATGTAAAAGGGACAGGTTCGAACACGAAGCGTCATCCAACTCAACTCCTACGACAAACCGTTTCAACAACAAGCATCCTTGGATATTTAAAGCATATTATAATGTATATCATCTAAAACTATACACATACACACATTGGTCGTAGCTCGTAGGGGCCCCGAGACTTGTTGAGGCCCGGGTGGTCGCCCAGCTTGCCCTGCCTCTAGGACCAGCCCCGAATAATATACATTATTATATTATAAATATGGTTACTTTATGTACATCATTGACATCATTAGAGACGGATAAAGTACAAAATTACATTATTAATCTATCAATGTTATCAGCTAAACTTACAAAAAGCATCGTTTTTTATCGTTATATATAAAAAATAGAAAATAAATATTTGTTGCCACCGTTTATATAACAATCCGCATTTTCCACTTAATGGTTAATGATGTTTTACGATTCATCGTATGTTTTTGAAATATGATATTTTTGAAACAAAACTAATTGACGAAAAACACAGTTTATCACAAAAAATTGCTTTCATATAGGATTTTGTCATCGAATTTCAAACAATAAATTTAATAATATGTTCTATGTAAACACATACACACATACACACACAAAAGATTTTAGCGAACTTGTCGCAATGCGTTTTAATCGTGAATCACCATCTACTCAATATTTCTTTGTGTTGAATTTGATGGTGATTTTTATCTTTCAATTTTGAACTTCATGAGAAATATATTTTGACTTTAATTGTCATTTTCGAATAATATTTTGTAAATACATTTTAGCGATAATGTATTTTTATTTTAAGCACAAAATATCCCTTTTATTTTGACTTTAACCCAAAATATTAGCAATATTAATCTTTTTAACTTAAAACAACAATGTTTTTTAACAACATGGAAACTCAATGATAAACTTCAGTAAAACTCGAACTAAAACACCAATGTGTTGTTATTTTCAACCAAAAGGAACATTGTAATTTTATTTTTAATACAAAAAATAATGAACTTTTAACTAAAAGCTATCAGATATCCTATTTTAACCAAAATAACATGTTTTTTGGTTTTAAACCTAAACAACACATTATTAACCCAAAACATCTGTCGAAAACAAATTAATCGCAGAAGTAAAATTATTTCTTTGCCGCCACATCGCGCAAGTACGAACCTGATATATATATATATATATATATATATATATATATATATATATATATATATATATATATATATATATATATATATATATATATATATATATATATATATATATATATATATATATATATATATATATATATATATATATAATTTAAAATTCATTATATATATATATATATATATATATATATATATATATATATATATATATATATAATTTAAAATTCATTATAACTATACAAATCATTTTACCATATTAACTCACACTAAGACAAACCGGAGTCGTAACGTAGCACGGTGCGGTGTTGGACGTGGAGCACGAACACCGCATGGTAACACCGCCCCACTTGGGGTGTTACGTGCAGTGAGGCTTGGACCCCGGTGATGGAACAACGTACAGGGAAGGGGAAAGAATTTTATAGTTTTGGTCCCTTAACGGCTATATCCTTGAACGATTAAAAAAATTAATATATTCTCTTTATATATATATATATATATATATATATATATATATATATATATATATATATATATATATATATATATATGTGTGTGTGTGTGTGTGTGTGTTTATACACACACATATACATACATTTAAATTACACAACTCTCAATCCTTTATCCAACCATTTTTTTCAAACACAAAATGTCTAAAATGTCTTCGCACTCATCGTCGACGTCGTCATTCGAGGAAAGCTCACAACTCGAGGAAATGCAATTTGTCGGTAATATAATGCAACGCACGATAGCATACTTCGATAACCAAGCGGGAAGTTCACATGTGCCTAGAAGACGGGCTCCTGATTTACGTAGAGAACGTGATGACGGCCATAATCATTTAATTCAAGATTATTTTTCCGATGACGCCGTGTACGCTTGCAAGTTCTGGCGCAGGTTCCGAATGCATAAAGAATTGTTTTTACGCATTGTTGGGGATTTGGAATCACGATTCGCGTATTTTCAGCAACGGTGGGATACAAGAGGTACAAAGGGGTTTACGTCGATACAAAAATGCACATCGGCTATCCGACAACTAGCCACGGGTTTAGGAGCCGACTCGTGGGATGAGTACTTACGAATGTCCGAAAGAACGTCACGGGAGTCACTTTACAAGTTTTCAAAGGCCATTATCTCGGTTCTCGTAGGCAATGTGCCCAAATGCATGGCGTGGTCAGTTTATGCGGAGGGACCACAGACCCGACAATAATTTCAGAAGCGGTCGCATCGACAGATCTTTAGTTTTGGCATGCTTTTTTCGGAGTTGCTGAGTCTAACAACGACATCAACGTGCTCACTGCTCGATCAATCCCCCGTGTTCAACGATATATTTCAAGGAATATCTCATGACGTCCTGTTTGTAGTGAACGACATTACTTACAAACGTGGTTATTATTTGACCGATGAGATTTATTCCGGAGTACTCTGTTTTTTTGAAGGCGTGGTCCCATCCGAACGACGAAAACGTTTGAGGTTTAAGACGGTCCAAGGAGGAGCTCGGAAGGATATAGAACGAGCGTTCGATATTCTTAAAAGACGTTTCAACATTATTTACAATCCGGCATGTACTTGGGACGCCAGAAAAATTAAGTCTATCATGTACGCGTGCATGATATTACACAATATGATTTTAGAACACGAAGGCAAAGCTATATGCTGATTTGATGAAAATGAAGTTTTGCCATCGCTTGAACCTTTCGGTTTTGACACGCCTCAATGCCGAGCAAATAGAGCGGAGGTACGTAGCCGCGAGTTGCACAACAACCTTCGAGCGGATTTGTCGGAGCATGTCCACCGGAACGCAATTGACGTTGCCAATATTGAAGATGAAGAGTTGTTCTTGTCGACGGATGAAGAATCGGAGGAGTATATGGATGACGACGAAGATGAACTATCCGACAACGACTCCTACGGCTCGGAGGATTGACGTTTCTATTTTTTCATGTTTTATCGTGTGTCGCTTTTAATTGTCGTTTTTTTATTTTTCGTTCGTCGTTTTAATTTACGTTTGTAATTTAATTTATTAATGAAGTGTTATTTTAAAAAAATAGTTTGGTTAAATTTAAATTATATTATTTATTTAATTAAAAAAATAAGTGGTTGGTGAGGGGTTAACATTTTCTAGAATTGAATGGGTGAGGGTTAGTGAGGGGAAAGTGAGGTGGCATCTACGTGACACTCAAACCCCTTTGGAGTGAGTGGTCATGGCTCCCCTTGGTCTAAATGTACCATTTTCAAAATTAACTTTTGTATTTAGTTTAGTTAAGTTTTATATTTAGTTTAATTTAATTATATTGATGCATCCATAAAGTATACTGTTTTTAAAATACAATGCCGATATTATAAAAAAAATATCGAGGAGGGTCTCGAGAGATAAACAGTTGAAATTGTATTAAAATACAATGCTGGTATTATAAAAAAAATATCGGTCGTAGTTTCGCAGTTTTTTTATGTTTGTAGTTTCTTGTTTTTAATTGTTGTTTTTATTTAATTTGTTGTATGTCGTTTTTATTTTCTAAATTAGTGAGTTGGTTTTCTTTTTTTAATTATTTGGTTAATTTAATTTTAATAGGTTTGTTATTTAGTTTAATTTATTTATAATATTTATTTAATTAAAAAAATGAGTGGTAGTTAGGGTTACCATTTCCAAGATTTAAAAGGGTAATAGACAGTGAAGGTTTATTGAGGTGACGCTTACGCGACGGATAAAAAATAAATGGTAGTGTGGGTTTGCACCCTTCCACTTTTCTTGGTTTAATCGTGTTTTGTAATTTCATAGTAATATTATTGTTGTTTTGTAATTTATAAAAGAACCGATACCGTTTTGAAACTTTACTAGTAATTTTGTTTGAAAGATTCTCTATTGCCTTTCCTTTCACATCATGCGCATGCTATAGCTCCTGTAACTTCATTGGAAACATGCAATCCCATTACTGTAAAATGTGTAACCAGTGAAATTCGCCAATGTCATGTCGTTTTCTCCATATTATACGACACCTTTCTCATTAATTGGGTTTAAATGTCTTTGTCATATTTTCTTCTCATGTAAAAACATGAAAGTGGACTCACACACACAATTTCTCATATTTCAAATAGCAAATGAGAAAAGTGACAAAGGAGTTTGAATCTCTTTATTGGAAGCTGGTTTTTATCCGACGGGCGCCCATAGATTAAATCTGATGCATTTTGACTTTTTATATGGATAAGATATTTCAAAATGGCCTTATGATTAAATAAAATGTCCTCAAGTGAGCTTGATTAATAAGCTTTAGAAACCTAAAAAAATTCTATCTCTTGAATTCGTGCCCTTATTTTCTTTCTTGGCTGACAACGTGGGAAGCTGTTACTTTCACCCACATGCAACATGCATGTTCTTCTCATGTAGGATCTCATAGGAAAATGGAAATAAGTCGTATCTAAATGTGCATATTTAATGAGAATACATTTTTATCCGAATGTTATTTGAGTCTTGAGAAACAAAGTGCTGATTTTAATAAAGTAAAATACAAAATTTTAATGTTATATCATTTCCATGAAATCCTAATATTCATCGTTCCTTATAAAATAAATCAAAGTAAAAACTGCAAAATTGTCAGTGTAGTTTGTCAAAAAATATGGATAAGATTCAAAAAGTTTCCAACTTGCATGAAATATTCAAAATGTTGGTGATTTTAGTGTCACCGGGTCATTTTATGTAATTGAAACCAACATGTGAGCTAACGGCTATTTAGTTTGTATCCTAATATATGTTCGGGTATGTGCGGAGTGCATGCATGTATAAGGTCAAATAAATAGCCGGTTCGACGACAAGTCGGAGGTCCGGGGGCAGCGCCCCTGGGTTCGAGGTTTCCAAAGGGGCAGCGCCCCTTTGACAGGGTCTAGGGGCAGCGCCCCTAGCGGGGGTTCCGGGGGCCGAGAGGGTACATAGTGGAAAATTGTATTTCTCGATGGTGATTATGGTAAAACTGACTAATTTCGTCAGTTTTGTAAACCATTAATTCCTTCATAAATTCGTGACTTGCTACCAAAGAAACCGATGACGGAAACCCTAAAGCCCATGACGGCTAACCCTAGACAAACCCTGTTCCACTCATTTATTATAAATACGGCTCTCCTAATTGAGGAGAAAAACACCCTTTTTAGCTCTCGTTTTCATCAAACTCTCTCAGATCTCCATAACAATTTGGCTCACGTTTTCTATGCCTAGATTCGTGAGTGTGCTCTTGGATTATCCTAAGCTGAAATTCTTGTAACCTGGGCATAGGATAGAAATATCAGTTCGGAAAGTGTTCTCACGATCCAAGGGGTATCCAGATCTCCACTTAAACCCTACCCAATATCTAACAATTAACAATCGAACTGATATTTCTTGTTTCTGGAGATGGCTGAAACAATCCGCGAGATGACCACGAAGTTCGCAAAACTGGAGAAGTTTGAAGGCGTTGATTTCAGGCGCCGGAAGAAGAAGATGCACTTCATGCTGACCACTCTGAAAGCAGCATACGTGCTGACTACTCCAAGACCAGCCATGCCTGAGGAAGGTGCTGAAGAGTCGATCCCTTGAAGAGACCAGGAAGAGGCAAAAGTGGGACAACGATGACTACATCTGCAAAGGTCACATTCTGAACGCTATGTCTGATGCTCTATTTGATATCCATGGTGATGCTTTAACTGCTAAAGAATTGTGGGACACTCTTGAATTGAAATACATCACGGAGGACGCTTTTAGTAAGAAGTTCCTGGTTAGTGACTTTAATAATTACAAAATGGTTGATTCAAGGTCTGTCACTGAACAATTCAATGAACTGCTTGGCATTTATGGTCAATTTAAACTGTACAAAATGAATATGGATGAATCCATTGCCGTGTCAAGTGTGATTGACAAACTTCCACCATCCTGGAAGGATTTCAAACATAACTTGAAACATCAAAAGGAGGAACTGTCATTGGTTCAACTTGCTAGTCATATTCGCATTGAAGAATCCATTCGTGCGAAGGATGTTGACAAATCAAAAGGAAAGGTTGAACCTGGACAGCCCTCTGTTTATATGGTTGAAAACAAACCAAGGAATCTGAACAACAAAGGACATGGCAAACGTAAGCAGGAACATGTCCCAAATAACCCCAACAAAAAGAAAAAGGATCTGGTTTGTTGGAGGTGCAACAAGGTGGGACATTGCAAACGTGATTGTCGTGTGAACTTAGGCAACAATAATGGTGTTGGAAATAGTGGAACCAATGGAAGTGTGAACGGGTCTTCGGGCCAAGTTAAAGGAGGTCAGTTTTTGACTAACTTTGATAATTCTAATCAGAATTATGTTTATTATGTTTCACTTATTCCTGAATCATTCTATGTACAAGATGATTATGTTGCTTGGTGGATCGACTCCGGGGCAACGAACCATGTATGCAAGGATAAACGGATGTTTGAAACACTAACACCGCTTGATGATGGATCGGTGCCGAGGATGGGAGACGATTCTTTTATTCCTATTTGTGGTTTTGGTGCCGTGTGTCTTGAATTTACTTTTGAAAAGACTATTACGCTTTTTGATGTTTTGTTTGTTCCTAAGATTCGAAAGAATCTTGTTAGTTCTAGTTGTTTGAATTCTAATGGTTTTAAACAAGTTATTGAGTCAAATAAGTTTATTTTGTCTCGGGGTGGAATGTTTATTTTTCTTGGATATTTGAATAATAGAATGTTTCGTTTGAATCTTGTTGACAAATTATTACCTGTTCAAAATTCTGCATTTGTATCTTCTACTTCTAATGTTGACAAATCTATGCTATGGCATGCAAGATTAGGTCATGTCAATTTTAGAAGGATGCATGAGATGTCAAAAGATGGTTTAATTACAGCCTTTGACATGACTTCTAATAAATGTAAAACATGCATGCTCACAAAAGTGACAAAATAGCCCTTTCCTTATGTTACTAGAAATTCGACTGTTTTGGAACTTGTACACAGTGACCTGTGTGATTTTCACTCTACTCCTTCCTTGGGTGGTAAACGATATGTCGTCACATTCATTGATGACTGTACCCGGGTTTTCTATGTGTATTTGCTTAATGCTAAAAGTGAAGCATTGGAAAAGTTCAAAATATACAAAGCCGAGGTGGAATTGCAATTGGGCAATTTGGTTAAGCGTCTTCGGACTGATATGGGAGGTGAATATATGGATCCCATATACTTCCAATCAGTGGGTATCATTCATGAGACCACAGCGCCTTACTCGCCTCCACAGAATGGAATTGCTGAACGCAAAAAATCGAGTTTTAAAGGAAATGGTAAACTCGATGTTGTCATACTCGAGATTGAGTAATGGATTCTGGGGAGAGGCCATGTTAACGGCCTGTTATTTACTAAATAAGGTTCCAAATAAAAAGAACAAAACAGTCCCATATGAACTTTGGTTCAAGAAAAAGCCGAATTTGAGTTATTTTCGGGTTTGGAGATGTCGGGCAGTTGTAAAACTAATCGAGCCCAAAAGGAAAACTTTGGGGGAATGTGGAATAGATTGTATATTCATTGGATATGCGGAACATTCCAAGGTATAGAGGTTCTATGTGATTGATCCTAATGATTTGGTATCGGTTAACACCATTATCGAGTCACGAGATGCAATTTTTGATGAGATGTGTTTCTCATCTATTCAAAGGCCTAAGGATTTGACTTTTGGCACTAATGAGGTGCAAAAATCCAGAAAGTTCAGATGGTGTAAATGGTTTTGTTGAACCAGAAATACGAGAGCTTTGAACGAGCAAAAGAGGCAAAATCCCGAAAAATTTCAGTTCCGATTTCCAAATGTATTTAGTGGAAGGAACAAGGGATGATGAGGTCCTTCAATACTCGTATTGTTACAGTATTGAGGATGATCCAAAGACATATCAAAAGGCCATGCAGTCTCGAGATGTAATTTTTTGGAAGGAAGCAATTGATGATGAAATGTCATCAATTCTTGAGAATAACACTTGGGTGTTAGCTGATTTGCCTCCAGGTTCTAAACCACTTGGTTGCAAATGGATTTTCAAAAAGAAAATGATTGTTAATAGGACTATTGACAATTTCAAAGCCCGGTTAGTCATTCAAGGTTTTAGACAAAAACCCGGAGTTGACTATTTCGATACGTATGCTCCGATTGCATGTATCTCTACTATTAGATTGTTGATTTCCTTGGCAAGCATCCACAATCTGATTATTCATCAAATGGATGTGAAAACAACCTTTTTGAATGGCGAACTCGATGAAGAAGTTTACATGAAACAATCGGAAGGTTTCGTTATGCCCGGTAAAGTGTTGGATTAAGTGTCTAAGCCATGACTTATAATTGTATTTATCTTGTTAATAGAAGCTAAGTCCATTTGGGTTGCCCTCATAGCTGGAGGATGGATGTATAGTTCAATAGAGAGAATGGTTGATTTATTAATTGTTTAATAAATCAATAGAAAATAAATATATGGTTTATTAATATATTTAAGTGTTAATATATTACTTAGAAACTATATTAATTAATTGATATTTAATCTAGAATTAATTGGATATAATTTAGTGATTAAATAAATTAATAAAAGCTGCAGGGACTGGTTTGCATTTATTCAATAGTTCAATAACTGGCCAGGTAGAAACCAGGGACCAAAATGGCGCCACCCTGGAGGCTCCTCCAGGGTTTGGCGAAACCCTAATTAGGGTTTTGGGAAGCCTGGTCCAAGTGGTCAAAAGGCTTGTTCATTTGGAGGCTCCTTAGGGTTTCAGGTGTAACCCTTGGAGGCTATAAAAGGACCCCCCCTAGGCACCTCATTCTTCATGCCATCTCTCTCTCTGTTACTCTGTTAGACTGTTTTCTCCATTGCTTGGGTGTGACTTGCATTTGAGGCAGGATTATTTTGCTGCTAGCTTCAAGGATCATAAGATCAAAAGATTGGTTTTCTCAGTTTTGATCTTTAGAAATTAATTGTTCCTTTAGGTTTAGTTTATTATCTTCATAGAAGAAAACATAGATCATATTAGGGTTGCATGTGAACCATAGGAATCTATTTGTTCATTGATTGCATAGAAACCTTTCAGTGATATCAAAGCATAGGCTTGTTTTCTTATGAATTGATATAAAATGCATGTATGATTCTTGCCTTGAGGTGTTTTGCGAAAACTCCTCCTTGAGAGGCTTCTTGGTCGACGGTTTGGCTAGGGTTTCCTAACCCTAGCCGCCAAGCCCCTTGGTCCCCCTTATTTGCTTGATTTACTTGCCTTAAAAGTATGTTGTTATTTTTGGTAATTGGATTAATTAAATAACTAGAACTCTTTTTACCTGGCTTGTAATTTTCGATCACTATAGGGGCCTAGATAGAAAAATTAATTTGATTAATTTGATAAAATCCATCTTAGATTTAATTAGTTTAATTAATTGTTAATTAAAAGATCAATTAAATCGGTTTAAAGAATTAATTTAAAATTTTCGAAAAAATAGTTTAAAATTTGCGAAAATTATGAGATAATTAATTCTAAAATATTTTAATAAGATTAAAATATATCTTATATATTTATGATTAAAAGTTAATATTTATATATAAGAAAATTGGTTAGTCTTACCGTTAGTAGGCCACATTCATAAAGCTGTCCTCTAGAGAGGGTATAAGGCGACTTCCTATAAAATGGTAGTCTAATGGGTATCTACTCTTACCCACCGCTCTCCTGGTCAGTCGAGTGTCGTTAGCCGAACGGGTTTGATAGAACCGCTAAGCCTCTTAAAAGTATAATGATATAATTGAAAGTACTAGAACTTTAATCAAAACCCAATCTAGTTACTTTAGGTTCAAAAATATGAATTGGTGCTAATCCATGAAATTGCACATTGCACTTTGTGGAACATTAGTGGAGCGTGTGTGGTTTACCGGCACGCCAACTGGGATACGCAAAGAGTCGCACTGGGTTTCTCGATTTTGTCATTATTAACGGAGCGTGTGTGGTTAACCGGCACGTTAATTAGAGATGACAATTGACTTCGAGAGTACCGAGCGAATTTGCATGGTTATTCACACCCGGTTTGTGATCCTTGGTATCCCAGTCACAAACAGTGGGGCATCCTCGAGATTAAAACATGCTAACAAACAGTTCGGTAAATCTCAATGAAACTAGGAATTCCAGTATAATAAGATTATTTTTCCACGGTGGAATTGGCTGAATCGTCATTCGCCTACCTTATAAAATTTACAATAAAGATTACGGTATCCCTTTTCGATATTGTAGATTGTTATTGTAGGGTCCTAGCCTTATATTTATTCTTGGGTGAATATAAGTTTTTTAATAAATGTCTAATTAAAACTACCTTCTTCTTGTTCAGATGTCTTCTGACCAATCCGTTCCCCACTCGAATCCCGGTAATGTCACCTGGATTTTGTCATTGTGCTCAAAAGTGACGTTAGACGGCACTAACTACAATGACTGGATCCGCAACATAAAAATGGCTCTACGGTTTGAACACAAAGAGTATGTTCTGGAAACCGAGCTAGTTGAGGTTGACCCAGATACCGCTACTCCCGAGGAAGTCGCCTCGTACACCAAACACTCCGATGATGCGACCAAAGTGGCCTGCATCATGATCGCTACTATGAACCCTGAACTGCAGCGTATCTGTAAGAACCCGCAAAAGTTGTAAAAGGGCAAAATGGTCTTTTGGCATATTGTAAGACCATTATGTAAAATAATATGTAATTTGTGGAATAATATTATAAGAAATAAAAGTTTATGTGAAATTTGGAGTTTTACCGAGTGAATAGTGAAATTTGGCCAAAAAGGGCAAATTGGTCATTTGACATGAAAATGATCATTTTGTTAAAGAATTTCCATCAAGGGGCTAAATTGGTAACTAATAGAACTTGGGTTGCAAGACTATGAACTTTAGGACTAGTTTTGAACAAAAGATGGAAGTCAAGGACCAAAATATAAATATTTTATAAAAATTAAAATATAAATAAGAGAGTTAATCAACTCTCATTCTCCAGAACATCATAGAAGAATCGGGAGAGAACGAGAGAGAGCTAGAGAGGAGCACGGGAAGATCAAAGGTTTGCCAAGAAATCAAGAAACAACATTGGAATTAGTGATTCCAAGCTTCAAGAGGTAAGGTTTTCAAGCTCTAAGCTCCAAATTCGGAATCGGGAATCAAGCTTTGGTTTCTGATTTTCCAGAAATCATGGTTCCAATATAATCATCCAGTTTATCTTGCTCAAAATCACCACAAAAGCATGTTCTAGCCATGGAATATGTGAAAATTTAAGAAAATGGGGATTTTGCTCAAGAACCCTAATTCATGGGTTTGTAAGATCAAAGCTGGTTTTTATGGTTTTTTTAAGTCCAGATGATCACTTAGGATGTATTAAGACACTCCTAAGTGGTTAATTTCAAAAAGATGGATTTTTAGTGAAAATTACCAAAAACGGGTTTTTGTGAAATTGGAATTGGAATCAGTGATTCCATGGGTTAAAACCTGATGTAAAGTAAGGGTTTTAGTCATGGAATGATAGTAAAATGATTAAGTTAAGTATTAAGCACTTAACTGGTGAAAATAGAGGTCTGCAGCTCAAAATTCGGACTTAAAACTGGACCTGCAGACATGGCACGAGTCGTGCCATATTTGGTCTATGGTTAGCACGAGTCTTGCTCACTATTTGAGCCAGAAATAGCATTATACTTTTGGCACGAGTCGTGCTTCCCTAAGCACAAAAAGAGCACGAGTCGTGCTCCAAAGCAGGGGGCATTCTGTCCAATTTTGAGATTTGAACTTGATGCTAGACATGTCCATATGGTCTATAATTCATACCATAGGCTTAAAATGGTATGAAACCACATGGAAAATTATTAAATTCAGAATACGACCCCTTGGGGGTACTGTAGTAGAATACGGGTACATTGAAGAGTATACAATTCGTGGAAAGATGATTGTTAGTAGTCATATACTTGTTATGACTTGAAGTTGTGTCATATGAGACCTTAGAACTATAGAGTCAGTTGTAGTATGTATTTATTAAATATATATACGTGATACTTGTGTAGGTGTTGCTTCGAATATTGTTGAGCACGGAAAGGGGAAAGGAGTACGAGAAGCTTAGTGATCTGTAGCTATATCAAGGTGAGTTTTATGAGGATTTTTCTAGTACATAGCAAAATGATATTTTCAGAAAAATGAGACTTCCAAATATTTTTAGATACTAAATTTTGGAAACAGTTTTGAAAGTAGCTCTAAGAGCTATGTGTTTAAAAGAGATTTTAAAGAAGTTCAATTTTTAAAGAAGTATAGTTTGTAAAGTTTTGAAAGAAGCTCCATATGAGAGCTAAAGATTTTGATGTTAGTTTTAAAGTGATTTTCGAGAGTATGAGTCAAAGAGTTAAAGTTTGAGCTTGTTTTGAAATTGTGTCCATATTTGACCAATTTGAGATGAAATGAAGAAAGTAAAAAGATACGAATCAGAGCAAAGAAAGTAGTAAGAGTTAGTTGTCCGGACTAGGATCACCCACATAATCGGGAGATCAGAAGACACTACTGGGATGGTACCTCCCGTCGCGAAGTAGTTGTCTAGCTTAGCATACCCTTGTGCTTGAATCCGTTCCAAGTCACAAAGGGGAGTCAGAAAGAGCATAACCTAGCGGGTGGATCTGTTATGTCCCGCGAGGGGAGCTAGTAGAATGAATTAAATTAAACTAATTCATGAGTTTCAGTTGGTCACCAGAAAATGAGAAAGAAAGCGGTTTTGAGAAAGAAAGTATTTTTAGAGTTTGAAAGTAAAGAAAAAAATGAAATTTTGAGATTTGTTTCATAAATCAGTTTTAAGCAGTTTACTTGTAATATTCCAAGTTTTGAACAGAAAAGTTTTGGGTCTAAACCCATATTACTCACGAGGCTTTATGTCTCACGTTTATATTTTTAAATGCTATGTACTTAGGTGAAAGGAGCATAAGTTGAAGTTGGGACAGTGTATATACAGTAAGTTTAAATTATGGTTTTCTGTATTGAGTCTGTAATACCCCTTCAGAATAAAGTTTGTAAAAAAAATTAAGTGACTTTTTCATAGTCACGAGTTGTAGAATATTTTTGTAATGTAAACTGTATTTAAATACCGTTTGAGAAAGGGGTGTTACAGTTTTGGTATCAGAGCCATAGTTTAAGCGAATTAGGTTGGAATACCATCCTTGGCTTAAACCAGCAAGAGAAGTAGTAAAGTGCCTTAGTAATATAGAGGTACACTTAGACTTATAGAAGTTATAGAGTGAGTATGACTGCTATAAAAGTGCAGTCAAGATAGGGAGATAACATGCTACCGCTTACGAAATACTGTATAGAAATGTGTATTAAACAGAAATTTTGTTTATCTATATAGTAATGGAAGGAGGAAGACAGACACCATCAGCTGACAGGGGTGAGGGCAGTCACACTTCTTCTAGAGGAAGTGGACCCGGACATGTTATTCGAAATGATGGGGCTGAGCCAAACCCACCACCACAACCTGTCACTATGGAAGCAATTTAGTATCTGATCAATAATTTACGAAATGAGCTGAAGCAAGACGTGAATAACATTATCGATAGCCGAATGGGTGAACCTAGTGCCCATTCTTCACAAGAAGTCTCTAAAAGACAACCGAGGAAGAAGCCGGTGGAGAAAACAGAAGGAAGTAGAAAGGCTGTTCCTTTAAGTCCTTCATGGCTTGTAAACCGCCAGAATACCACGGCAGTTTTGAGCCAAAGGTGACAATGAGATGGATCCTGGAAATCGAACAGGTGATACAAGCTAGTAAATGTAGTAAAGAAGACCAAGTCAACTATGCGTCCCGGCAGTTGAAAGATGATGCTTTAGTGTGGTGGAATACCAAATACGAGAGTTTGGGGAAAGACGTTATTTATGGCTGGTCGTGGACGGAGTTTGTCTCGTGTCTTAAAGATAAATTCTGTCCCACGAGAGATCTCGAGAAGATAAACGAAGATTTCCTGATGATAAAGAAAGGAGACTCGTCGATTGACGAATATACGAAGAGGTTTTGTGACATGCTGCCTTTCGTGGGGGAATCCTATCCCTCTGAGCGGTCCCGAATTAACCGATATGTTCGGGGGTTACAATGGAATTATGAGCTGGAAGTGAAGAAAGCTGAAACTTTAGAGGGGGCTATCATTGCTTCCCGAAACGTGGAGGATGTTGGAAAACGACAAAATGACGAAAGACCAAGCTTCAGTGACAAAAGAAAGACAGTTAGTAGCAGTGGGAATTCAAAGAAGAAAGGGAAAACAAGCCTTAGTCAGACTCGACAGGGGAATGTAAGGAAGTGCGAGAAGTGCGGAAAAGAACATAGTGGCGAATGTCGTGCGGGATCAAACGCCTGTTTTAATTGTGGCGGACTAGGTCATAAAATGAAGGACTGTAAGGCAAAGAAAGCTAGTCAAGTGGAGTGTTTTTCGTGCCATCAGATTGGGCACTATAGTTTCAACTGCCCAAACAAGGGAGGAGAGACTATGGTGTCCACAGCTCAGAAAAAGACGGAGCCACAGAAGGTGAAGACTCGAGCCTTCCAAATCACCAGAGAGGAGGCAAAGGAGGCGCACGGTGTCGTCTCAGGTATACTACTGATCAACTAAACACCTACATATGTGTTGTTTGATTCCGGTTCTACGTATTCGTTCGTGTCCCATAGATTTGGAGCCTGATTGAGAGTCCCGTTAGAATTGTTAGACAGGGTTTTTGAAGTGGAAGTAGCGGATGGAATGTTTGTCGAAGTTCAGCATATGTACCGAAATTGTGAACTTGATATCAATGGCAAGAAGTTTCAACTTAATCTTCTTCCCATTGGGATTAAGTCCTTTGATGTGATAATTGGGATGGATTGGCTTGGTGCCAACGACGCGAAGATAGCCTGTGGACAGAAGAAGGTGTCTGTTAAAACCCTAGGAGCTAAAGTGTACGTATATGGAGAAAGAAGAAAGCATGTGCCAAGTCTCATTAGTGTGGCAAAAGCCCGAAGGTGTATCAGGAAAGGGTGTGTATCTTTCCTGGCTTATGTGATGACTGAAGACAAAGTAAAACAGACGTATAAAGACATAGAAGTAGTAAAAGAATTCCCAGAAGTTTTCCCAGATGAGTTACCAGGCTTGCCACCAGAAACGCAAGTTGAGTTTCGGATAGACCTTGTCCTAGGAGCTTCCCCAATAGCACGAGCACCGTATCGGTTAGCACCGACAGAAATGCGGGAATTAATGTCCCAGCTGCAGGAGTTACTAGATAAAGGCTTTATCAGGCCTAGTTCTTCTCCGTGGGGTGCTCCAGTTCTATTTGTAAAGAAGAAAGATGGATCAATGCGTATGTGCATTGATTACAGAGAATTGAACAAGATTACTATCAAGAACCGTTACCCGTTGCCCAGAATAGACGATTTGTTCGATCAGTTACAAGGCGCAGATTATTTTTCAAAGATTGATTTGAGATCGGGTTATCACCAAGTCAGGGTGAAAGAGAGTGATGTGTAGAAGACAGTGTTCCGTACTCGATACGGACATTACGAGTTTCTAGTGATGCCAATCGGTCTTACCAATGCACCAGCGGTTTTCATGGACTTAATGAATCGGGTCTGTAAACCATTCCTAGACCGATTTGTTATAGTGTTCATCGATGACATACTGATATACTCAAAGAACAGAGAAGAGCATGCGAGCCACCTGCGAACAGTGCTTGAGACTTTGAGGCGAGAACAACTATATGCAAAGTTCTCCAAGTGCGAGTTTTGGATGCGAGAGGTGCAATTCCTTGGACATGTTGTGTCTATCCAAGGTATAAAAGTTGATCCATCAAAAGTTGAAGCAGTGTGAAATGGGAGCCTCCCAAGACGCCAACTGAAGTTAGAAGTTTTCTCGGACTTGCCGGGTATTACCGGAGATTTATCCAAGATTTCTCCCGTATAGCAGTGCCACTTACACGACTAACCCGGAAGGAAGAAAAATTTAGATGGCAAGAAGAACAAGAAAGAGCGTTCGCTACATTAAAAGAGAAGTTGTGTAATGCGCCAGTCCTTACGTTACCAGATGGGACAGAAGATTTCGAAGTTTACAGCGATGCCTCGCATCGGGGGCTTGGCTGTGTATTAATGCAGAGAGGGAAGGTTATAGCATACGCTTCCAGACAGTTGAAAGACCTAGAGACAAAGTACACAACCCACGATTTAGAGCTTGCAGCGATCGTATTTGCCTTGAAGATTTGGAGACATTACTTGTATGGTACAAAGTGCAAGCTATTTACTGATCACAAGAGTTTACAGTATGTGTTCTCTCAAAAAGAGTTGAACATGAGACAGAGTAGATGGCTAGAGTTGATAAGTGATTATGATTGCGAGATTGTGTACCATCCTGGTAAAGCAAATATGGTAGCAGATGCATTAAGTAGAAAAGCTCCTGAGAAAAGAATCAAAGCAAGATCGATGCAAATAGAACTAGTATCCAGTATTATAGAACAGATTAAAGCAGCTCAACAGAAAGTTGAAGAAAGTGGAGATTTGAAAGATGAGAAATTAGAAAAAGACATACAATTTGAGATCAATAGTCAAGGATTAAAGACTTTTAGAAACCGCATTTGGGTGCCGAAAGCAGGAGGTTTGAGAAAGCTGATTTTAGAGGAGTCACATAAGTCAAAGTATTCCATACATCCAGGGAGTACCAAGACTTATCAAGATTTGAGAAGACAGTACTGGTGGCCTGGAATGAAGAAGAGGATAGCTAAGTACATCTCCAAGTGTGTTATTTGTGCACAAGTCAAGGCGGAACATCAAGTCCCGCATGGAGATGCTCAGTCATTGCACATTCCAGCCGGAAAGTGGGAAGATGTAATCATGGACTTTATTGTCGGGTTACCAAGAACGAGAAGAGGTTATGATTGTATATGGGTCATAGTGGACCGGTTGACCAAGAGTGCACTGTTTCTAGCCATAAAAGAAACTACTCCCTTGGAGAAGTTAGCCCAGTTGTACATAGATGAAGTGTTAAGAATATATGGTGCACCGTTGTCCATCGTGTCAGATAGAGACCCCAGATTTACCTCTAACTTCTAGAGAGCTTTACAAGAGAAATTGGGAACGAGAATTCAGCTAAGTACAGCGTATCATCCACAAACGGATGGTCAGAGTGAACGAACGATTCAGACAGTAGAAGACATGCTACGATCATGCGTGATGGATTTTGGAGGCAGTTGGGATGAACACCTGCCTTTAGTGGAGTTTGCATATAACAATAGCTACCATTCTAGCATTAAAATGCCACCCTTTGAGGCATTGTATGGTAGAAAGTGTAGAACTCCTTTATGCTGGTTGGAGGCGGGTGAGACTAAGTTGACAGGACCAGAAATTGTTAGAGTGACCAATGAGAAGATTGGAGTGATTCAGACTAACATGAAAGCAGCACAAGACCGACAAAAGAGTTACTCCAATTTAAAGAAAAGACCATATGATTTGCAAGAAGGTGACTTAGTGATGATAAAAGTGTCGCCATGGAAGGGTGTAGTCAGATTTGGCAAGAGAGGAAAGCTGAGTCCAAGGTACATTGGACCTTTTAGAATCCTGAAGAGAGTTGGATTACAAGCGTTCAAGCTGGAGTTACCACCAGAACTCAGTAGAATACATGATACCTTTCATGTATGCTACCTGAAGAAGTACTTTGGAAAAGAAGAGCTAGTCATACCGTATACAGATTTGAGGGTGGAGACTCCTAACAGATTAGTTGAAGAACCCGAAGCGATTATAGAAATGCAGACTAAAAAGCTAAGGAACAAGGAGATCGACATTGTGCTAGTCAAGTGGAAGCATCCCTTAGGGTCAAACCTGACTTGGGAGACGTTAGAACAAATGAAAAGAAGATATCCAAATTTCACAGATTACGAAAAGATTCCGAGGACGGAATCCGCATAAGGAGGGGTGACTGTAAGAACCCGCAAAAGTTGTAAAAGGGCAAAATGGTCTTTTGGCATATTGTAAGACCATTATGTAAAATAATATGTAATTTGTGGAATAATATTATAAGAAATAAAAGTTTATGTGAAATTTGGAGTTTTACCGAGTGAATAGTGAAATTTGGCCAAAAAGGGCAAATTGGTCATTTGACATGAAAATGATCATTTTGTTAAAGAATTTCCATTAAGGGGCTAAATTGGTAACTAATAGAACTTGGGTTGCAAGACTATGAACTTTAGGACTAGTTTTGAACAAAAGATGGAAGTCAAGGACCAAAATGTAAATATTTTATAAAAATTAAAATATAAATAAGAGAGTTAATCAACTCTCATTCTCCATAACATCATAGAAGAATCGGGAGAGAACGAGAGAGAGCTAGAGAGGAGCACGGGAAGATCAAAGGTTTGCCAAGAAATCAAGAAACAACATTGGAATTAGTGATTCCAAGCTTCAAGAGGTAAGGTTTTCAAGCTCTAAGCTCCAAATTCGGAATCGGGAATCAAGCTTTGGTTTCTGATTTTCCAGAAATCATGGTTCCAATATAATCATCCAGTTTATCTTGCTCAAAATCACCACAAAAGCATGTTCTAGCCATGGAATATGTGAAAAATTAAGAAAATGGGGATTTTGCTCAAGAACCCTAATTCATGGGTTTGTAAGATCAAAGCTGGTTTTTATGGTTTTGTTAAGTCCAGATGATCACTTAGGATGTATTAAGACACTCCTAAGTGGTTAATTTCAAAAAGATGGATTTTTAGTGAAAATTACCAAAAACGGGTTTTTGTGAAATTGGAATTGGAATCAGTGATTCCATGGGTTAAAACCTGATGTAAAGTAAGGTTTTTAGTCATGGAATGATAGTAAAATGATTAAGTTAAGTATTAAGCACTTAACTGGTGAAAATAGAGGTCTGCAGCTCAAAAATCGGACTTAAAACTGGACCTGCAGACATGGCACGAGTCGTGCCATATTTGGTCTATGGTTAGCACGAGTCGTGCTCACTATTTGAGCCAGAAATAGCATTATACTTTTGCCACGAGTCGTGCTTCCCTAAGCACAAAAAGAGCACGAGTCGTGCTCCAAAGCAGGGGGCATTCTGTCCAATTTTGAGATTTGAACTTGATGCTAGACATGTCCATTTGGTCTATAATTCATACCATAGGCTTAAATGGTATGAAACCACATGGAAAATTATTAAATTCAGAATACGACCCCTTGGGGGTACTGTAGTAGAATACGGGTACATTGAAGAGTATACAATTCGTGGAAAGATGATTGTTAGTAGTCATATACTTGTTATGACTTGAAGTTGTGTCATATGATACCTTAGAACTATAGAGTCAGTTGTAGTATGTATTTATTAAATATATATACGTGATACTTGTGTAGGTGTTGCTTCGAATATTGTTGAGCACGGAAAGGGGAAAGGAGTACGAGAAGCTTAGTGATCTGTAGCTATATCAAGGTGAGTTTTATGAGGATTTTTCTAGTACATAGCAAAATGATATTTTCAGAAAAATGAGACTTCCAAATATTTTTAGATACTAAAGTTTGGAAACAGTTTTGAAAGTAGCTCTAAGAGCTATGTGTTTAAAAGAGATTTTAAAGAAGTTCAATTTTTAAAGAAGTATAGTTTGTAAAGTTTTGAAAGAAGCTCCATATGAGAGCTAAAGATTTTGATGTTAGTTTTAAAGTGATTTTCGAGAGTATGAGTCAAAGAGTTAAAGTTTGAGCTTGTTTTGAAATTGTGTCCATATTTGACCAATTTGAGATGAAATGAAGAAAGTAAAAAGATACGAATCAGAGCAAAGAAAGTAGTAAGAGTTAGTTGTCCGGACTAGGATCACCCACATAATCGGGAGATCAGAAGACACTACTGGGATGGTACCTCCCGTCGCGAAGTAGTTGTCTAGCTTAGCATACCCTTGTGCTTGAATCCGTTCCAAGTCACAAAGGGGAGTCAGAAAGAGCATAACCTAGCGGGTGGATCTGTTATGTCCCGCGAGGGGAGCTAGTAGAATGAATTAAATTAAACTAATTCATGAGTTTCAGTTGGTCACCAGAAAATGAGAAAGAAAGCAGTTTTGAGAAAGAAAGTATTTTTAGAGTTTGAAAGTAAAGAAAAAAATGAAATTTTGAGATTTGTTTCATAAATCAGTTTTAAGCAGTTTACTTGTAATATTCCAAGTTTTGAACAGAAAAGTTTTGGGTCTAAACCCATATTACTCACGAGGCTTTATGTCTCACGTTTATATTTTTAAATGCTATGTACTTAGGTGAAAGGAGCATAAGTTGAAGTTGGGACAGTGTATATACAGTAAGTTTAAATTATGGTTTTCTGTATTGAGTCTGTAATACCCCTTCAGAATAAAGTTTGTAAAAAAAATTAAGTGACTTTTTCATAGTCACGAGTTGTAGAATATTTTTGTAATGTAAACTGTATTTAAATACCGTTTGAGAAAGGGGTGTTACAGTATCTATGAGGACTATTGGCCTTACAAGATGCACAAAGAGCTCACGGAAACGTTCCGCAAGCAAGAGCGCATCGAAAGGCGTGAGGTTGTAAAAGCCTTCACTAACGGCAAGTCTAAAGATGGAGAGTCCATCTGCACTTATGTGCAAAGGATGCATGGTTATGTGGAGAGGCTTAGGAAGCTAGAAATGCTTGTTCATGAGGATTTAGCTGTTGATATAGTGCTAAACTCCTTGCCCAGTTCTTATGACCAGTTCACACTGGCGTATCATTTGAACAACAACCAGGCAACCCTAGCTGAGTTCCACCGCATGCTTCGTACGGCTGAAGACGGGATGAAGGAAAAAGGTTTGCTCATTGTCAACCCGCCTGTCCTGGCTATTGGCTCTGGCAAAGGAAAGAAACGGAAGGGCCCTCCTAAGCAGAACTGGAGGGAAAAGACTCATGTCGGGTCATCAAGCAGTGCCCCGAAGGGCAAGTCTTCCGGCATTCCGCATGTTTAGAACCCCAAAGATGCCGACTGTTTTTACTGCAAGCAAAAGGGTCATCGGAAGAGGAGCTGCCCAACGTATCTGCAGGATATCAAGGACGGTAAAGTGAAACTATCACAAGCAGGTACATACTCAATTTCTGATAACTCATCTTCTTGTTCTTGGGTCCTTGACACAGGATGTGGTTTTCATATCTGTTCTGATTTGTAGGGCCTAGAGGAAGGTAGGGAGCTGGAGCACGGTAGATTGAACCTGGTCATGGGCAATAGGCGAACGTCACCTGTTACCAAGATCAGTGTCTATAGACTAGCGCTTAGTAATGGAGTTAGATTAGATTTACATAATTGTTGCTATTCGCCAGATATGGCTAAAACATGATTTCTTTTCATGCACTGTTCAGACAAGGTTTTTATTATGAATTTAATAAATTGAATGGTTCAATTTCTGTTTTCAAAGATAATGTTTTTATATTTAATGTTATGCCTTGTGATGGAGTGTATGAATCTATTATGTGTGTTGATAATTATGGTAAAAATGTTTTAGCTATTGATGCTTCGAGCGGTATAGAAAAGGCGTGCTTGTGGCACTGTCGCCTTGGCCATATCAACAAGAAACGCATCGCCCAACTCCAAAAGGATGGAGTATTGGAATATTTCGACCTCGGGTCGGACGATGTATGCGAATCTTGCTTGCTTGGTAAGATGACAAAATCACCATTAAAAGGTTCCTTTGAAAGAGGTGAAGGCCTGTTAGACATCATACACACATATGTGTGTGGTCCCTTCAGAACAACCACAAAAGATGGCATGCGGTTCTAAGTCAAAACTTATCCGTCCCCTGACCCGATGGGAAACAGATATCTGTAGGCCTCTCGATGATTTTGAAGTTGACTGAAAGTGTTGGCCAATCGGGACTAAATTGATGTGTTCAATTAGTAGTCTCAAAAGTCATATGCAAATCAGAAATCGAGAAACAAAGTATCAGACCTAGATTGACTTTATCCATGTCTAGAGTCTTAGTATCTTGTTGGACGGAGGATCATCTGATCATTTATCTTTGGACATAACTGATTGAGTCAGAGTTCATGACAGTTTCTGGGAAACTGATATTAATCAGAAGGTAAATAGACAATTAAAGTCATAGACTTATCCAAGTGGGAGACTGTTGGATTAGGTGTCTAAGCTATGACTTATAATTGTATTTTTCTTGTTAATAGAAGCTAAGTCCATTTGGGTTGTCCTCATAGCTGGAGGATAGATGTATAGTTCAGTAGAGAGAATGGTTGATTTATTAATTGTTTAATAAATCAATAGAAAATAAATATATGGTTTATTAATATATTTAAGTGTTAATATATTAATTAGAAACTATATTAATTAATTGAGATTTAATCTAGAATTAATTGGATATAATTTAATGATTAAATAAATTAATAAAAGCTGCAGGGACTGGTTTGCATTTATTCAATAGTTGAATAACTGGCCAGGTAAAAACCAGGGACCAAAATGACGCCACCCTGGAGGCTCCTCCAGGGTTTGGCGAAACCCTAATTAGGGTTTTGGGAAGCCTGGTCCAAGTGGTCAAAAGGCTTGTTCATTTGGAGGCTCCTTATGGTTTCAGGTGTAACCCTTGGAGGCTATAAAAGGAACCCCCTGGGCACCTCATTCTTCACGTCATCTCTCTTTCTGTTACTCTGCTGGACTGTTTTCTCCATTGCTTGGGTGTGACTTGCATTTGAGGCAAGATTATTTTGCTGCTAGCTTCAAGGATCATAAGATCAAAAGGTTGGTTTTCTCAGTTTTGATCTTTAGAAATTAATTGTTCCTTTAGGTTTAGTTTATTATCTTCATAGAAGAAAACATAGATCATATTAGGGTTGCATGTGAACCATAGGAATCTATTTGTTCATTGATTGCATAGAAACCCTTCATAAAGAGCATATGGTATGTAAACTTGTGAAATCTTTGTACAGGCTGAAACAAGCGCCCAAGCAATGCCATCAAAAGTTTGATGAGATGATTTTGTCCTCTGGTTTTAAGTTAAACCAAAGTGACAAATGTGTTTACAGTAGATTCGATGATGCTACTGGTGCTGGAGTGATCATTTGTTTATATGTAGATGACATGTTGATTTTCGGTACTGACCAAAATCAAGTAGATGAAACAAATAAACTGTTGTCATCAAAGATTTCCATGAAAGATTTGGGAGAGGCTGATGTGATTCTTGGAATAAGAATTAAGAGGATGAATAAAGTATTAGTAAAGACTCAAAGACACTATATTTAGAAAATTCTCAAGCGGTTTAATTTTGCCGATTGTTCACCGGTGAGCATTCCCATGGATCCAATTGTGAAATTGATGGAGAACAAAGGAACTCGTATTTCAAAATTTGAATACTCTAAGGCCATTGGTATCTTGATGTATCTTATGACAAGTACCAGGCCTGATATTGCTTTTGTTGTGGGAAAATTGAGCAAGTACACTAAGAATCCTAATGCTCAACATTGGCAAGCAGTGAATAGAGTATTTAAGTATCTCAAGGGAACCATGGATTATGGATTAAGTTACTTGGGATATCCTTTAGTCTTGGAAGGACATTCAGATGCAAGTTGGATAACCAACCTGGAGGATCATTCCTTAACAACTGGTTGGGTATTCTTGCTTGGGGGAGGTGCTATCTCCTGGGCTTCTAAGAAGCAAACTTGCATCACAAACTCAACAATGGAATCTGAGTTTATTGCATTAAGTTCTGCCGGAAAAGAAGCTGAATGGTTAAGGAACTTGGTCTATGAGATTCTTTTGTGGTTTAAACCGATAACACCTATTTCTATCCGTTGTGATAATGCTACCGCTCTAGGCAGGGCTTATACTCAAGTGTGCAATGACAAGTGTCGACACTTAGGTTTCCGACACAATATGGTTAGAGGTCTAATCGTGAATGGTGTGTGAAATCACAACACAACATGGCAGATCATTTAACTAAGGGTTTGCCAAGAGACTTAGTGCACAAGTCTGCGATTTGGATGAGATTAAAGTCCATCTAATTCTGTAATGATGAGACGCCCAATTCCATTCTAATATGACATTAGGAGTTGAATTCAACGTGGAAAGCTCACACTTATAGATTGGAACACATGAATCATTCATCCCAAGTAAAGTGTTCGGTTCTGCAGTTGACCAGGTTGAAGTTAAACTTCTTAATAATTCCTTTGATTAAATGTATGTGCAGATACATGGAAAGGAGTTACCTACGTGATTGTGAAGTGTAGCCGCACTTCAAGATGTTGTGGACTTGGCCTTGATACGATCATGAGAGGATTAGGACACACAGCTTTATAATAGCGTCAAGTTGTATTTTGCTAGAAAGATCAATAAACTAGTATGTATTTTACCTTTTGGTATTCTTATTGGTTGATGGGTACAATTCTTAGAACACCCTGATTCTCGAATATTTGTAAGTGTATTATACTAAGTGGAAATTCAATCGTTTCGACATTTTCATTTATGTACTGGTTTGGTTTGTTTTGATAAAGTCATGTTTGTTCAAGGGTTCCACTAAAATGGGGGAGGATTGTTTGTGATTTTAGTGTCACCAGGTCATTTTATGTAATTGGAACTAACATGTGAGCTAAGGGCTATTTAGTTTGTATCCTAATATATGCTCGGGTATGTGCGGACGACAAGTCGGGGTCCCGGGGCAGCGCCCCTGGGTTCGGGGTTTCCAAAAGGGTAGCGCCCCTAGCGGGGGTTCTAGGGGCCGAGAGGGTACATAGTAGAAAATTGTATTTCTCGAGGGGCCGAGAGGGTACATAGTGGAAAATCGTATTTCTCGTGACTTGCTACCAAAGGAACCCATGACGGCAACCCTAAAGCCCATGACGACTAACCCTAGACAAACCCTTTTCCACTCGTTTATTATAAATACGGCTCTCCTCATTGAGGAGAAAAACACCCTATTTAGCTCTCGTTTTCATCAAACTCACTCAGATCTCCATAGCAATTTGGCTCACGTTTTCTGTGCCTAGATTCGTGAGTGTCCTCTTGGATTATCCTATGCTGAAAATATCAGTTTGGAAAGTGTTTTCACGATCCAAGGGTATCTAGATCTCCACTCAAACCTACTCAATATGTAACAGAAAATCAGTAAGATTTCATGGTTTTAGTCGTTGACAGACTTGAAAATACTGAATTACTCTTTTAATTTCTTTTTGCATTTTTTCAACAACATAGTTTTTAGCATCACTGTTTAACACCAACATTTTATTACCAAAAATTTTAGCATCAATAGTATCTCTATTATAACATCAATATTTTCACCAAAACAATTAACTCATTAATTTACCATTCTATCGGTCGAAGTTTTGAACAATTAATATATATCAAAATGAAAGTATTTTCAAGGACAACAAAGAAACCGTAAATATATTTTTATTTTGAGCTTGAAAAAGACATGTTATTTATGGTCCAAAACAAATGAAATCCCTTATATCCAATAAATCTATTGGTTCATCCACATTAATCTTTTAGGATCATATAGAGCAAATTGACAATAAATTTATAATAGTCATTTGTTTGTGAATATTTTAAGATAGACATTACATTAGTTATTATTGGATAAGCGTATTTAATAGATTAAAAACAGGGAACCAAAATATTTAATAAATCGATATAACCTCATCAATACACAAGGCTGGGAGTTGGTGGAGGAGTAAAAGAAAAGCGTACCAACAATTCAATCCAAGTTCAAAACATCGGCCACTGTGATATATTTAAAATAAGAAGAATATTAACCAAAGATTTGTTATTTTACTTTACATATAAAAACAAAAAACTCACAGCCAGTGGTTTCTGTCTGTCTACAGTGTCTAGTTTGCTATTTACGTTATTGCTCTGCCCACCATTACTTTTTACCGAGCCTGTGAAATTATTAGCCTAAACAATAAAACAAAAGCTGTTTCTCCAAAATATAAATAACTTAAGCTATTCCCCCTTCCAAATTTATCAGTGAAACTTCTCAGCTTTCCCTATATCTGGATTTCTCAATCACCCCCATTGTGTTGAGTTTCTTCGGATGTTTGAATGTTGAGGTATTATTTTCCTGCCATTCTTTGTTCTTCGTTTCTATTTGTTATCGCTTTTGCTTTTCATATATAGCTACGCTTCTATTAAAGCTTTGTTTGTTTTTAAATTGTTACTTGAGATCTAGTTTTGCGCTTTAGGTGGTGCCTCGTGATAAATATTGTTGACCATTTTTTCTAATTAGAGGGAAGAAGATATTGACCATTTTTTCTATTAAACCTTTGTTTCTTTTTAAATTGTTACTTGAGATCTATTGTTTTTTCAAGCTATGATGGTGGTATAGTGTTTCTATGTTGGCCTTTACACAGTTTTTGTCCACTGCTTCTTTTAATTATTTATGGTTTGTTTCAAGCTTTTTGTTAGATGAAAATGTAGTTAGTATCAGGTTGCATTTACAGCTTTAAGAAATTTCATGATATTTAATTAAAATTGTGTTTTTCGCTTAATAATATTGGCATTGGCATTTCATGCATGTTTTTCGTTCTTCATATCTTCATACTCACTTTCAGTTTAAATGTTTAAATCGGCAGGAGCATACACATGTACGTCGTGGTAGTAGTGGGAAGTTTGATTCGTTTATGCATATCTCCTTTTATAGGGAGAAACGTACATGACCAGTATGTTAGCATGATGAATTTTTTAGACGTTGTTGTTATTGGAATGGGTTGCCTCGGAAGACTGCAATTGCAGGTAACTTTGTGTTAATTTTTAGTAAGTTTATTTTCTCACCAAACTAGGCAGTAGGCATCAGTAGAGAAGAGTTTTGTTGATGCGGTTAATATTGTTAATTGTTGCGGGTATCTAATCGCACCAAAAATGCAGTGTGGTTTCCCAAACTGCATCAAAAATGACAAGAAATCCCGAAAGAACTTCTAAGTGATACATTCCAATCCCATATCTAATCACTACTCAAATCAGCATTTAAAAGACGACATTTAGCTATCTGCACATTTCCTGAGTCGCGCGACATCAGCAGTGCATCTTTTAAGCCTGAATCTGCATATCTTTCATACTACACACACTTCTACAACTCATTTTACAGCTAGTTCTTGTTACTAGGACAAAACCCCATCATTTAACAACTACATAAACACCCAATTCGTCCATATGAACATTAGGGTTTGCAATCAAATTCTAAACACCTATAAACATGCCAAACTCGTCAATTAAGTGCAAATACACATCATCAATCACCATTACATCCATATTAGACCATATCAGGTCTAGAACAACAAGGGTTAAGAAACCCGTAACCCTAATTTCAGCCAAACATCAAATTAACGAAAAGAACTTGGATGTTTACCTAAGCCGAGAGGGTTAGCACCAAGCACTTCAATTTCATGAATCTCTTGTAAAATCGAGTTCCTAAGCTCCAAAATCGCCGTAACTCCTGCCCCAGACGTTCACTTTCGAAATAACCCCAAAACCACTGACATAAGACATTCAAATACGACTTATTAAGCCGGTTAGTCCGACTTTGCGTCGTAGGCATTCAGCCCTGCGTCGCAGAAAACATTTTGTGGGCCATCTTTTCTCGTTTCTTATCCTTCTAAAATAACAACATATTTACGTTACCTCTTTCCTTTTTGATAGTCTCGAACACCACGGTAATGTTTAACTACATTTCTGGGACCCGGTGTTACAAATTCTTCTCCTCTTAAAAGATTTTGTTCTCGGAATCTCTCAAGAAACGATTAAATATTTTTACATAATTTATCTCCATTCTAAGGCTCATACACATCAAATATTTTTTTATTATAATATTTTATTTAATCATCATCCGTGTGTTACACTGTTTTAAACTAGTGTATATATATATATATATATATATATATATATAACACTTCTCGGTTGGTTGGAACGGGTAAGACTCATGCCTCTCTTAGGAGAGGTTGTGAGTTCGAACCTCATTACACACAAGTAAAGCTAAAGATATTAACGTCGAACTTGTGGCCTCTGTGCTAGGCCGTGAAGCGTGTACCCGGGGCTGCTGGTTTAACCAGTAGTCAGTTGCCTGCAGGGCGTCCTTACGGGATGGGCGTGTACTATGCACCAGGGTTTGCCGATTGCGTGTGCGGGTCTAGTCTCTGGCAGTATCTACTTGGAGAAAGGGAAGGTTCAACGGTCTACCGAGCAAAGCATCTCCGACCGAATAATCCTATATGTACCTAGCTAGGCTGCAGTATATTACGTACCCGTGTAATAGGATTTATCCCTAACTTGCAATATATATATATATATATATATATATATATATATATATATATATATATATATATATATATATATATATATATATATATATATATATATATATATATATATATATATATATATATATATATATATATATATATATATATATATATATATAGAGAGAGAGAGAGAGAGAGAGAGAGAGAGAGAGATAGGTTATTTTGAAACTGATAATTATTGTGTGACTGTGTGGACCAATCAGAATTCAGGAAAAAATTCATTTTCGTAATTATAGGAGCGGTTACCGGATTTATAATAGTTTATTTATTTAAAATTAAATGATTTATATGTCAATTACTATTATACCCCTGTCTGGATTTAAAATGATTGGTCCATATTTACTTACAAGGTAACACAATATTTATCAAGATATATTTGATCCTAGTCTTATATATATATATATATATATATATATATATATATATATATATATATATATATATATATATATATATATATATATATATATATATATATATATATATACCCGAGTGTCGAAGCCTGATCAACGGCCAGCAATGTGATCAGCTCAGTGAACCGTTACAGTTACTGGTAAAAATGAGAAATATGAAACAAAACTTGGCAAACTTAACAACATCAATTTTAAATCAAGTAGTTATTTAAAAAAAACTCTATATTTTTTTTCAAACCAGCATAAGGGAAACAGAGTATCCGGTTAAAAAAGAGATTGTAAACAATGGTTAATAACTGGTCAAGAGCTGACAAAATAAAAATAGTCGACGTTCGATCGACCGTAATAAGGTTTGGAAACCCTAGGTGAGTGATCGGAAAAGCAAGGACGTTTGGCCATAGAAGGTCGGTGATGGAGAGTAGAGGTTTTCTGATTTTTTAAAAATAACAAATTAAAAATGAAACGATTTTACAAGATAATGCTCATTTTACCCGGTATACAATTACCTATTTACAAATCATAATTTAATGCACTTTCAATTTATAGTGTATATGGAAATTTTATTGTGCAAATAGAATAACCCATTTACAAATCATAATTTAACAATTAATAGAAAAAGAAAAAGAAAAAGAAAATAAAAATTATAGAGTAGGAGCAGGGAGGAGTACGTTGATATAGAGTAGGCTTAAACCATCACTTCACTTCTTCACACCACCACCAGCTATGATTTCTCAAGAACTTACCTGACCCTCTCCCTCATACTCACTTCTTCACAAACCACCCTTTCCGTCTCCATATCTCCTCAGACACATCTCGTATAAACCCTCCGATATCATTAACGGTATAGTCTTTGAACCCTCGATTCAGTTCCCACTTCCCCTTATATGAATTTTTGTGCTGTGTGCTTATTAAATACTTGAAAATTGTTTGATTTTCCAAGTTCTACTGCTCTTATTTAATAGATTGAATACCTAATTTGCTATGTCAAGTCTCAAGTTTGTGTTGTTTTTACCGACATTTACAGCATGCTGATAAGACAACGCCACCGGAAATTAATTTGAAAGGCACGGGAAATAAGATACGGGAGGTGGTAGATCGTCTAACACCACCGCAACGGGCAATATTCGCTACCACCGTATTCGCGCCTCATGGCGATGCTCCTGTTGCGAAAGGGGACCCGTTACTGTGCAGTTATATGTTCATGCACGAGATCCGGCTCCAAAACGAAAACGACCGAAAGGGACAGTTTCATTTTTTACTGGGAAACCACTACCTCTCGTATGGAGCCGAAGAATTCTGTTTGATAACGAGATTAAAATTCGGTCGGGTTGCGGGATCTAGACGGTTAATGAAGAAGGTCCAATCAATATTTGTGGAACGCGTTTTCGGCGAGGGAATGAAACTTGCGGATTTGGCAACGGGGGATCTACACACTGTTATATTACAACCACGTTTTCGTCAACTATCTGACGAGGACACCGTTAGGTGTGTATTGTTATACATTTTGTGTGCCGGTTACCTTTCAAAAGAGAAAAATGAAAAAGTAACTGTTGAATGGCTTTCGGTGGCGGAAAACTTTGACGATTTTAACAGGTAAATAAAATTTAATTTGTTTTATAAAAGAGTAATATTATAGATTACTTAAATTTAATAACATTTTTATGTCTATCAGATATCTTTGGGGGACTCAGATATGGGAACATGAATATACACAGTTAAATATGTTATGTCATCTATGCTGCAGATTCCTACACACCTTCGGGATGACTATAGGCGAAAAGATATGTCATCGTCGAGCACCTCTTGCTCGAGTGAAGGGCCGTTGGGCTCAGGTCGTCGCAAAAGAGAGCCAGCTATACCGATGTTAATTAGCAAACTTTTAAAGAAAGTTGAGAAAAATGTCAGTAAAAGATTTGATCAACTTGAAGAGAAACTTATAGATACAATAAGAAAGCATAATGAGGTCGTGGATGAACCGGCCATGGATGACGAATTTTTTGATCCCATCAACCAAAATTTGGATGGAATGGTAAAATCCATTGTGTTTATATATATATATATATATATATATATATATATATATATATATATATATATATATATATATATATATATATATATATATATATATATATATATATATATATATATATATATATATATATATATATATATATATATATATATATATATATATATATATATATATATATATATATATAAAATGAAATTTATATGACAGTCATTTTATGGAGATGCGACATCGAGACACGACGAAGAAGGAAAAGATGAAAACAGGAACGATGGTGAAGACGATGATGAGGTGACAGTGAGTGAAGTTCCGCCACCAAGTTTCAAAGCTAGGCGAAGAAATGCTTCCAAGTACTTTAAGAGTCCTTTTACACATGTACTGTATTTGTTTATGTTTTAGAC
This sequence comes from Cichorium intybus, assembly GCA_023525715.1. Classification (NCBI taxonomy): domain Eukaryota; kingdom Viridiplantae; phylum Streptophyta; class Magnoliopsida; order Asterales; family Asteraceae; genus Cichorium; species Cichorium intybus. Next base: position 94,796,904 of record CM042010.1, on the reverse strand, counting down.
AATATCCTTACGGTTTACTATACAATGTTGAATTTAATATACAATTTACTTTTGTAGATGGACGATTCAACAGTTAAACAGCGACGACGAAAGCCGGTTCAGGAGCCGGTTCATGAACAGCCTAGGACGGGCCTCATACTTGAGCCATATGTACCTTATGGTCAAGATTTTGCATATCAGTATGTCGTTGAAGTCCAGATCTGTTCGGTAGACATAGACTGATTACCGTACCATTTGATATGGGATTTTGGCGAGAACTAATGGGTCAAGATAAACTTGGATGGTTGCAATACATGGTTAGTACTAACTTAAACTATATATCTAGTATTTGTTAGTTTATTAATGTTATTAATTTGACAAAATTTGTTTTATCTTGCAGCATGTAACTCTTTGGATCCAACTATTATTGGAGAAGTGGGTTGAAGAAGACAACTGGTGTATTATGCCTTCAAATTTCTTCCCTAACGCTAGTCCTCGAATTTGGAGGAAACTGACATCTGGTGAAGGTACTGAAACCCATATGAGCCCGGCTTGGTGGACAGTGGATCGGGTACGCATATGATATTTCAAAGTTTGTATATATATATATATATATATATATATATATATATATATATATATATATATATATATATATATATATATATATATATATATATATATATATATATATATATATATATATATATATATATACTAGTTGTAAGACCCGTGTATTACACGGGATGATATAAAAAATTATTAATTAAGAATATCTAAACATTAATAATTATACATAAGAAATTTGTTTGTGTATCGTGACATCAAACTTTTGGTTTTAACTATTACGATTTTGTATTTTGATAAATATAATTGATTATGAGAATGTCATCGGTACTAAAATCAAATTTACTATTATGATTGGAATTGTTTATTATGACATCAATTGTCTCTCTATTGTCTCTCAAATCATTCTAAACATTAAAAAATAATATGATATCAAAAACCAATTAATTTTGAAATTGAATTATAATAATTAATGTTGAAATTGAATGATAATTAAACCAATCATTAAAGACTTAGAAACGTTTCAAACCAATTAATTTTTCTTAAGAAATTTAAAATTATGAGAAAATGACATGTGGCAAATTCAATGAGAAGATGACATGTGACTTTGAGTTACTTATTTATTAGGATAGAATATATATATATATATATATATATATATATATATATATATATATATATATATATATATATATATATATATATATATATATATATATATATATATATATATATATATATATATATATATATATATATATATATATATATATATATATATATATATATATATATATATATATATATATATATATATATATATATATATAAGTTTAAGGTCGTTAATAATAATCGAATTTATTTCAGGTGTTTTTTCACGTAAACGTTAAAGAGGCACATTGGATGTTAGGAGAATTACGTTTGGACACCATGAAAATCCACATTTACGATAGCTTCCTATAAGGTCATTTCTACGATCGCCTGGTACAACAAGGGCACATCCAGAATTTCAAAAAGCAGGTTGTTGCCCTTTTGGATTCAATAAACTATTGGCAGAATCGAGGCATCCCTCGAATAGACGTTGATTTGGAGTTCATCATGGAAACATGGGTGCCTCAACAGTCCGGGCCATTAGGAGATTGTGCTGTTTGGTCTTGTTTATTGTTAGAGTATGCTATATCTGGGGTTCAGGTTCCTGTACAGGGGGACGAAGATTATACGCCCACAGATTACGCAGCTAGGAAGTTTCGTGAACGTATGGGTCGTATTTACTGGGCTTCCCGTTCAAGTTATTATTAGACGGTGTATGTGAAAATAAATTGTAGAGGATTTATTTCAATGTTATAATTTTGAGTATTTATGTCGTTATAAGATTCTAAAAACTTGCATCTACAAAACGTTTTAGATAGAATACTTCATTACACACAAAAAAAACATTACAACGTCATGGAAAGTAGCTGACATCCGTCATTTGCTAACGTTCATAAAAACTAAAAATACATATAAAATACGACCATACCTTAAACATAAACATAGGTTTTACGGAAGAATTTGAGATAGGTGCAAGCGGGCAGTGTCTTTGTGACATTCAAACAGACTGGTGTACTGTTCAATGAGACAAACTGCATTACGGAGAGTTTCACTTCTTTCTTGTAAAGTAGATTGTTGCCCAGATAATTGATTGATTGTAGACATTGTTGAGATAAAACGTTGAATATCTACAGGCATTTGGATCACAAGCATTTGCAAATTATAATGCGCTACCTTTATACGCTCATCTGGTATCATACATGTTATTTGGTAATCAAATTCCTCCAATTGTTCTTGGACATGGCGAAAAGCCCTGGTCATCAATAACACGTGAGTGTCAACCAATCTATTTATACGTTCGTCGAGATCTGTCAACTCATTATGTAAGACATTATCAACGGTTGTATCCTGATATAAAAATAGAAAACCAGTTCAGTGAAAACCATTTTCACATGTTAGAAAATTTAAAGTAATTAACAAAATGAAAATAATTATGATAGCTTACAACTCTGCTTGAGGAACCCCTTTGGTGATCCATTGATCAATATGAGTAACTGAATGAATGAAATCGGTTTAAAGTTTCTTTATATAAAGGGTAGTACATGACTTTTCACTGCATTAGTTAGTAGCAGAAACTCATGTTGACAAGACAATACACTGCTCCCTATTACAGGACACCATAGAGGCATAGAGTACCCTATGGACATGACATTTCACTGCATGGACATTATACGGGCTCCCATGGGCTGCGTTTTCCTCTAGATGGGCTGCGTTTTCCTCTAGATGGGCTGCGTTTTCCGTATGCAGAAAATGTCGTTGACAAGACAAGACACTTCTCCCTATTACAAGACACTATAGAGTACGTTGTATGTCATGATGAGATGTCGTTTCAACTATTCCATCTTGGCAGTTTCTTTTAGATAGGACTGTCACTATTACTGATAACTCAATACTGTACATAGAGTAGCGTGTTGCATCAAAGCTTCAGTTGTCGTTTCAACTGTTTAATATTGCCAGTAATTTATGCAGTCATGTGACAGATGACTATTAATAATTATATAGTTATAATAATTACTTCAAAGGAAGTAAAAGTGATCATTCAATATAATAGAAATCAAAGATGATCCCATGAAACTGGTATTACAACCTAAAAATAACGTAATTGTAAAAATAATTAAACCCCCATTAAGCTCAAATCCACGGTAGGATAAACAGCTTCACTCTGTGACATGCTACTAGAGTCACCTCTTATGCTCGTTTTCCCTTTATTGTCTGAACCACGACGTTTGCCTGATCCATCTGGTTTACGGGTTGGAACTAACGCAGGACATGTAGTTCTTGTGTGACCCCTTTGATGGCAACGAGAACATTCTTTTATTATTGGACCCTCACCTTGTGACGGAATACGATCCATATTTCTCGGTCTTCCAGGTAGACGTCTGTCCATGACTGGGGGTCTTACAAAAATCAAATCGTCCGGTGTCTCCCAATCACAAGGGGTGGGTAGAGGGTTGATAATGGACTCGTACGTCTTTCTATAAAACACAACCAGATATGCATTGTGCACCCATCCAGTGCAATCTCCATGGTTTAAGCTGTTTAAAACTCTTATTAGATGGCCACAAGGTATGCCAGACAGTTGCCACTTTCGACATGAACACGTTGCCTCTGCAAAATCGACAATCGCATCCCTAAGGAAGTCTACAACCTGGAATCTTGTACTTGAAATTGGATGGACTAGCCAGTTGCTGCTTTTAGTCATTCTTTTACGAATCTTTGCTTCCGCCCATGGAGTAAGTGTTGTTTTTATATCATCTAAATAAATATTTCAAGTTAGTCGGTCAAAATTTTCAATACAAAGTAAATACGACAACGTTATTAGTGTATCATGAACGATGTAAGTCTTACTTGCACGATTGCGGCGTTCAAAATACCATTGCTGCATTGTTGTTCGAAAAAAGTCAATGAGCATCAGGACTGGCATCTTTCTGGCGTATCGGGATAGTGCTTTTATGGACTCCGCACTGTTAGATGTCATCATATTATACCGCATGCCTTCAAATCTAGACCGAGCCCATTTTTCTAGACCTGCCCTGTCCAAGTACGCATACAATTCAGGATTATAATTGTTAACCCTTTGCATCCAATCATTAAATTCTTCGATTGTATATGCTTTACACGCCCCCCAAAAGAATGACTTGATGCTTTTCTTGGATCCAAACTTGGTCACTATATTAGAATATAAATGATGAGCACAAATTCCATGATGTGAGGTCGGGAAATTGTTTTCAATGGCTGCGGCTATTGCCGCATGCCTATCAGATATGAAACTAAGAGATCCCATGTCGCCAACGCAATCGTGCAGTTTCTCCATGAACCAAGACCATGTTTCCGTGCACTCGCTCTTGCATATTGCATATGCTACCAGTAATATTTGATTATTACCATCCATTGCAACTGCCAATAACATAGTGCCCTTGAAGTCGCCCTTGAGGTGGGTAGCGTCTACCACCAATGTAGGTCTACACCAATTGCGGAAAGCAGTTAACTACAAAAAAGTTTGTTGTGTTATTGATACGGTTACATTCGTATAGTGGTTGTGAAATTTATTAGTTAAAACAATACTTACAGCGCAACCTAATGAAATATATATAAATTGAAATCGATCGTCAGCATCTTTTCTGATTGAAGTTACAGTTCCAGGATTATGCTTTTGCAAGTTGTAGCAATACACAGGGAGTCTTGTGAACGATTCCGCTGGATCACCCCTTAACAGATACAATGCATGTTGTTTCACCCTCCATGCTTGTTTGTAATTAATATCAATTCTGTACTTTGAATTGATATCACGAATTATGTCGTTGCCACGATATACCCTACTTTGGTTGGCAGTCATAACCTTAGACAAAAGATGACCCAATACTTTCTTGTTTGCTTGGCGATGGTTTGGGTTGAGTTGTGAAGACGAGCACGTGTGTTCATCAACAATCTTAGTGCATTGGAATGAGCCGTCACCGCCTTTTTCTAATGTGGCTGTAAAACACCAACTACAGTTATCTTGACAACAAATAGCCTCATACCTTGTTTTTGTTGATCTTCTAACTTTGTATTGAAAGCCTTCGGTCATACTTTTAACACCAAGTGCAAGTTTCGTAGCGTCTTTGTCTTTATAGGCTTGGAAAACTCTAATCTTTTGTGATGGGTGGTGGCTGTAAGATGAGGTTTTTATTTTTGATGGTACAGGACATGGCGGCGGCTGTGCCATACCGTACAACAATGTGCTTTTTAACCGATTGTGTCGAGCATCCTCCGACCCTCCTTCGTGGTCGTTTTGATCAGCCGTCACTCCTTCGTCACGATCACTTCCTTCCAAGTCCGATAAACGTAAATCACCATCCACGGGATCCCCATTTGGTGCTAGATTACCATCATTTAGAAGGACACAAACTTTATCGTAGTCTTTTTATCAGCCGTGTCTGCATTACTCATCATATTTTTGGCGCCAAAATCATCCGCACAAGTACCAATGTCGTCCTCTCCTGCGTACTTGAAATTTTCAGGTTCCACATAGTGGATTGGTTCTTGGAAGACGGTTTCTGGAACAGTGTTGGTGGTCATAATATTACATGGAGCATTGTTGCTCCCAAATTCGCTGGACTTCTTTTCCTGTGATGTTTTGCACAGGTCGTTACTTCGAATCTCGTCATCTGCAACAACGTAAATAGGAACGATGGTGTTCACAGCTTCGATAACTTCTATCAAATGCATGATATCATTGTCATCAACTATCTCCATAACATAGTTATATTCTGGATGTTGAATTGATAATCTAGCACTCGATTGAGCATCGAAACCCGCCTTTGATTTTACCAATAAAGAAAAATCATTAAAATTTATATTTGAACTAAATTTCACTCTGTAATTCTTATGGTTTGGGCAAACGTATTTAGGTTGCCCATCAACTGTGGACCAATGCCCACCGGTGCACACTAGAACAAAATATTTTTTTTGGGATGAACTCATTGTGTAATGTAGTTTAGATTGAATTTCACTCCGTAATTCTTATATTTTTTCTGGGATTAACTCATTTATATAGTTTGTATGACAGCGAACAACGCAGTCAAAGTTGTACGAATACGCAGTCAAAAGTTGTACGAATACGCAGTCAAAAGTTGTACGACTACGCAGTCAAAGTTGTACGACTACGCAATCAAAGTTGTACGAATACGCAGTCAATGTTGTACGACAACGCAGTCAAAGTTGTATGACTACGCAGTCAAAGTCGTACGAATACGCAGTCAATGTCGTACGACAACGCAGTCAAAGTTGTACGAATACGCAGTCAAAGTTGTATGAATACGCAGTCAATGTTGTACGACTACGCAGTCAAAGTTGTACGACTACGCAGTCAAAATTATACGAATACGCAGTCAAAGTTGTACGAATACGCAGTCAAAGTTGTATGAATACGCAGTCGATGTTGTACAACTACGCAGTCAAAGTTGTACGAATACGCAGACAATGTTGTACGACTACGCAGTCAAAGTTGAACGAATTCCCAGTCAATGTTGTATAGAGTTATAAATACTGTTACAAGCTAGTAAGCATTTCTAGAGTTACATTATGAGTTCTTCTAAAGATGCTACTTGGCATTGTGAGGATGAGGATTGTTACATTTGTTCAGATATTAACCCTTTTCCCGATGTCTGCCCAGGTCAGCCAGGATATTCTATGAATGATCCACTACCAGATAAAATGCCTGATTATATATTTGATGCGATGACACGCGCAGAAGAAGAAAACAAAAGAGACCCGGAAAAAACAAGGATTATAGATGACCGTATAGAGCTCCTTTGTGAGAAATTGAAGGAAAAGAAAATTTGGGTTAAAGATACGTCTATGAAGCTAAAAAATGCTAAACGTTGGATTGAGGAAACTGTACAATAAGTTTCTAAGCTTGTGGAAGAAAAAAATCGTATTGCGGATGTTAGTAGGATAAGGGGAGATTTTATCGACAGTGAAAAAACAATGTATCCGTTGCAATTCCCAAATTTGTGGCCTAGTAATTAATATTATTTATTATATTATTCCAATTAAAGCAAATCGCAGTCTATATACTAGACAGTTGATGTGACAATTAAGTAGATGTAGGTAAAGTGGTTTGTTTGTATTTGTATCTTTCCTACTTTTCATCTCTATATAAAGGTGTGCTCTTATGGTCTAATGCGTATCTTTTTGTTGTATCTGAGTTTGTTCCATCATCAAAATATCAAATGGCAAGAACATGTGGTTGTTGCGGTTATCCTACATTAATACGTGTGTCGAATACAAGCAGAAACCCAGGAAGACAATTCTATGCTTGTAGTAACAAGGTAATATTATAATATCGAACCCACCTATGTTTTATAATATGATCGTTCTATATGATAACCTTTGCTGTAATATCATTAATACAGATGCTAAACTGTGGCTTTAATGGGTGGGTCGATGAAGACAATGTTGTTGCCAGAATTCAAAGAGATAGAGAAATAAGAAGGCTTCAACTCGAGAATCGAAATTTGAAGATCGTCCTAGTGCTCAGTTGGATGCTTTTTGTAGCCACACTAGTTTATAAAGTCTAATTACCATATAACGGTGATGAATTGTGTAATGGTAGTAAAGTAAATCCTTATATGACTTTATTGAACCATCTAGTAGTTTTCCGAATGTGTGTAACGTCGTTGGACTCTAATTTCAATTTCTATGTTGTCCTTAAAGATCCAACAGGTAAACATACTTTTGTAATCATGAAGTAAACTTAACCAAAACCTTGAATCCCGTACCAACTAAATAATACATGTCTTGAATAGGAAACACCAAAACCTTTTTTGTAAACTTAACCAAAACCTTGAATCCAGGACCAACTGCTTCATCTCCTATGAACTACACCAAAGATGCAACATAACAGTCAGAGTTTGCAGAAAGAAATAGAAGCAATTTCGGTAAATGCAGCTAAAGATATGGTCGGTTTGCAAGATATGAAAGGAAGAGAGATGTGTAACTGTTAATCAACTTTCATTTATTCTTTTTATAAAAAAACTGCAGAGAGTCAATAGAGTCAAAATTGCAGTGAGTAGTCATTCACAGGAGGGCATGGTAGATTGCTAGCCATGTCAGTGACGAGTCTTTTCCGTTGAACTTTATGTTTGATAAACATTATCTTTTTTGGATTTCTAAACATGATATGTTAAAAAAATTTATTATACAGATATACTTTTATTTATGTCTTTAAAGAAAGAAATCAAAAGAAAACATTGATCGTAAGTTTTCATGGTTTAGGACCTTTAGGTCCTTAAAATAAAATGAATATTATGTTATTTTGGTATATATTTTGGCATTTTTAATAGTATTTTAATATTTATATAATTATAAATTAATACAAAATGACGTTACCCAACATTTAGTCAACAACGCAATAATTTGATGAAACAACGAAATACTTTTAACACAAAGGTCACATATCTAATACAAAGCTAAAGGGGGTAAAACATCCACCATGTTGACAGGTACATGCAATTCACTTTGAGGGGGTATAGCCTGCACCACTTCCGTTTGATATGCAGCTCTATATGTAGCCGTAGTAAAATAAATGTTCACCGTATTAAAATCCTCCAGTAACATCATATAGGTTCGATACGCAGCCAGGCCGTGACGACATGGAATACCAGAACTCCTAAATTTTCCACAATCATAAGTGTGTTCACGCAGGTTAACAAGATATGTTTTCGTGAAGTCACGGACAAAAAACTCGGTGTTGTATAATTCCGTTACTTCACATGGTTCAGACTTGCGCATTCGTCTATAAAGTATGTTCTCTGCATACGGGGTGAGTTCATGATGAAGCATGCCTGAAACAAATCATTAGGAAATTAGCATAAGTCAAAGTATCTTACACACAAATATAATTAAATAATAACGATTAACCTCCTAAAGCACCGCGATCAGCATAAATACGTTGCAGCATGTCAACGAAAGACCGAAGAAGTGATATTATTGGTAAATCTTGCTGAGCTGCAGAGACCCAACGAATCTCATTGGGCATTATTATGGAGAGTATGTTATAACGGAAAATAGGGAACATCACCCGTGTCCATTTTTCTTGAGAAATACCTTCAAACCAGGTCATTATATCTTGGCCCCCGTGTTGGACCAAAACATCTCTAAGTATAGCAAAGTTCGGTTCAAATTGACGTAATTCATAAGCCTTGCAAGTCTGCCAGAAAATATGTGGACATTCTTAGAATATTGGCATTCTATCAACAAAATATTTAAACACACTTTTGCAACAATATCCATGGTAACAGTGTGGGAACACATGAGATAGGGCGACGTCTAAGTGATTGGACAATTTGGTAATGAAACAAACTTCTCTAGCATTTCTAATGCATTCATCTAGTCTCATAAGGAACCATGTCCACGAATCTAACGATTCTGAGATTCCAAGACCGATTGCTATTGGTAGAAGTTGATGGTTTCCATCTACCGAGACCGCTACGTACATTGTACGGACGTATGGTCTATTCAATGGTAGGCACTCCAGGAAAATGACTGGTAGGGTGGTAGAAAGGAATGTATACATCTACAAAAAGGTTTACAACAAATGTTAGTAGTATAGAGTTGTGATCATTAGATTAAAAATATGATCAGAATAACAACTTACGACACATCCTACAGCCATAAAACAAAATTCAAATAGTTTCTGGGCATCTTGCTTTATGCTAGTGATTGTATGTGGGTTCGCAAGTTGAAGGTTATGGAAGAAGAGGGGAAGGCGGGTAAAGCTTTGTTTGTGTTGCTTGGTTGATGTACTCATTTTGGATAATAATTGAAATACAAACTGATTGATTACAAAGTATGGAGATATCCACGTATTTATATCCTACTCATTTCGATTACTGTTGACTACACACCCTACCTGTTGCTAAAAACTATAGACGATACACTGCTCCCTAATACATCACAGTGTAGAGTACCCTATGGACATGACATTTCACTGCATGGACACTATACGGGCTCCCATGGGCTGCGTTTTCCTCTAGATGGGCTGCGTTTTCCGTATGCAGAAAATGTCGTTGACAAGACAAGACACTGCTCCCTATTATAGGACACTGTAGAGTACCCTATGGACATGACATTTCACTGCATGGACACTATACGGGCTCCCATGGGCTGCGTTTTCCTCTAGATGGGCTGCGTTTTCCTCTAGATGGGCTGCGTTTTCCGTATGCAGAAAATGTCGTTGACAAGACAAGATACTGCTCCCTATTACAGGACACTGTAGAGTACCTATAGACATGACATTTCACTGCATGGACACTATACGGGCTCCCATGGGCTGCGTTTTCCTCTAGATGGGCTGCGTTTTCCTCTAGATGGGCTGCGTTTTCCGTATGCAGAAAATGTCGTTGACAAGACAAGACACTGCTCCCTATTACAGGACACTGTAGAGTACCTATAGACATGACATTTCACTGCATGGACACTATACGGGCTCCCATGGGCTGCGTTTTTCCTATGCAGAAAACGTCGTTGACAAGACAAGACACTGCTCCCTAATACAGGACAGTGTAGAGTACCATATGGACATGACATTTCACTGCACGGACACTATACAGGCTCCCATGGGCTGCGTTTTCCTCTAGATGGGCTGCGAATTCCTCTAGATGGGCTGCGTTTTCCGTATGCAGAAAATGTCGTTGACAAGACAAGACACTGCTCCCTATTACAGGACACTGTAGAGTACCCTATAGACATGACATTTCACTGCATGGACACTATACGGGCTCCCATGGGCTGCGTTTTCCTCTAGATGGGCTGTGTTTTCCTCTAGATGGGCTGCGTTTTCCGTATGCAGAAAACGTCGTTGACAAGACAAGACACTGATCCCTATTACAATACACTGTAGAGTACCCTATGGACATGACATTTCACTGCATTTCGCAGTCAACCCCACTTATTTCATAGTCAAACTAACACATGCGATTTCCCTAATTTCTCTATAAATAAATTTTTTCATGTCAACTATCACATCTACACGATCAATCAAATTTAGATATTTTTTTTTGTAAACATGTCTGATCAATCTCAGAAGTTAAAACGGGTATTGGAAAAACGCAAGGCTCCTTGTACATCAACAACTCCACCTACTATTGATGATAGGATGCCAGAGGAAATGAAAAGAATTCTCCTTCACAGCGCCTCTGAAGTCGACAAACAAATTCAATCAGTTTCTGAAGATACAAAATTCTTAGAGGGTCAACGGAGATTACTTGACGGTAAAAAAAGTTGGATAGCTTAAAAAAAACAAGAAGTAATAGAAGCTGAGAAATGGATTAAGTCAACCAAAGCAAACATTGATCGAGAGTTGGATAATGTATTGTCACTTGGTTAAGAAATTACTGAAAAAAAGTTTTGGGTAGCTAATATGAAAAAAAACTATCCATATGAGTTTCCTGAGTGACAAATTAAAGATTAGTTTTTCTATTTCGTAGGTATTAATTATTTCTATTTCAAAGTTGGTATTTAGGGTCTCAGTAGTCATTTGTCGCTTATTGTTTGTATCTCACTACTTATTGTTTGTATCACTTTATGTATCTCAGTACTCTATATATCTTTATATTTAATGGTCACATCAACCCCCTCCCCTGTATTATTATTTCCCACCTAATAACCCATTCTAAATGTTCTATATATACACCTTATTTCACCTTAACATTTTTCACACCAAACCATTATCACTCATCGAAAATATCATAGCCCAAATATGTCTGCTTCATCCTCAGATCGACAAGGAAAACCTTGGCTCATGCCTGAAGACCTTAGAAAACTAGTTACACAGAAAGAAGAGGAGATTGAATCTCAAAACAAATCTATTAGGCAGCAAAAAAAAAACAGTTGGATGAAATGCAGGAAAAGGTTGTCAAAAAAATAAAATGGGTCAAAAAGACACAACAAGATATCAAACAAGCAACTATCTGGGTGCAAAAACAAAAGGAGGCTGTTGAACAGGGCGACTTGGAGCTACAAATTAAGGTCAAGGAAATGAAAAGGAAAAACAATTGGGTGATTGCAGAGAAAAAAAAATATCCTCTTGATTTCCCAGATTTATGTGATAGTAATTAGACGTATTGCGTATGTTTCTCATGTTTCTATTATCATGTAACCTCTTGATTATGATGTGCTTTTATAATCTTTGTTTTTATTTAATATCAGTACTAAATATTACTATATAAACGTTAGCAACAACCTTCTTTAGACCTTCAAAAAGTAAATCTTTCCGACATCAAATAATTTGGTTAATCATGTTTGTGAACACATCTACTAATACACTTCACGTTAAAAAAAATTCAAGTAAATCGGAGTTCGTATGGAGAAACTACGGCCGTTCAAAGTTGGACAAAATAAAAATAAACGTTACCGACAACCATCTTTAGACCTTCAAAAAGTAAATCTTTCCGACATCAAATAGTTTGGTTAATCATGTTTGTGAACACATCTACTAATACACTTCACGTTAAAAAAAGATTCAACTAAATCGGAGTTCGTATGAAGAATCTACGACCGTTCAAAGTTGGAAAAAAAATAAATAAACATTACCGACAACCTTGTTTAGACCTTCAAAAAGTAAATCTTTCCGACATCAAATAATTTGGTTAATCATGTTTGTGAACACATCTAGTAATACACTTCTCGTTAAAAAAAAATTTCAACTAAATCGGTGTTCGTATGAACAAACAACGAGGGTTCAAAGTTGGACAAATAATTAATAAACTTTACCGACAACCTTTTTTAGAGGTTCAAAACGAACACTTTCCGACATCAAATTTTTTTTTTAATCATGTTTGTGAATACATCTACTCATACACTTCACGTTAAAAAAACTTCAATTCAATCCGAGTTCGTATGAACAAATGACGAGTGTTCAAAGTTGGACAAAAATTATAACTAAACTCATGAACCTCAAGAACATGTGGGAGGAGATTTGAGGAAAACGCAGGGGAAGGGGAGGAAAACGCAGGGGAAGGGGAGCAAAACGCAGCCGAGCTTGAAGATGGCTTGAAGAGAGGAAAACGCAGGGGAAGGGAGGAAAACGCAGGGGAAGTGAGCAAAACGCAGCCCTTAGGCTGCCCAAGGGAGGAAAACGCAGCTCGAAGGAGGAAAATGCAGCCGCCCCCTACGGCCTGCGTTTTCCTTGGTTATTTTGAGTCATGACCCGATTTTTTGGCTATTTTGAGGCAAACCCCTAAGGGATTAGGCTATTTTAGTCATTTTCTCAAAAGAAAAAGAACATTAATTGCTCCATAACTCCTTGCATTAATTGTCCAATGTTCTTCTTTCTTTGCTTTTTGCGTGGCCCTTGAAGATTTAGACAGCAAGACGTGTGACCTTGACTAAATGCATTTAATGAACCAATTTGCTTTTCTATATTCTTTCAATAATCAGATAAAAGAGAGATATAAAAGCTTCATGAGGTACCCGGTTAGCAGAGAGACAACGACAAGTCAGGACCCTTGTCCTTGTTCCCATGCATGCGTACGATTGTAACCAGCTATTTCACTGTTGCTTTTTATGTTGCAGGGTAAATGAGAGTGAAATGGTACAACTATGCTTTTTAATATTACTTTTTCATTTGTGTACCGTTTAAAGAGAGAGATGGCTAGGAGTGTAACACTAGCTTTAGCTTTTGACTATTGCAGTTTTGCGTGTTCAATAGAAAGAGAGAGAGACATGTCTTTGTACGTGTAGGAGGTGTGATACCGACTAGACCGTGAAAAGTCAAAAGGTTGTACCATGTTTCCCTTTCTTTTTCTCAAATTATCAAATAACCTTTGCTTTTATCCGCCATTGCTTTTCATTTGAATAAAGGAGAGATACAACTTTTCCTTTTGACGTCCAAATATGAAAGAGAACCCATAATAACCAAGATCTTATTTTCTTGTCCATTCAACACTATTTTCAAAACAAAAGTTCTCCATTGTTTTGGTCTTTGCACACAAACGACTTCAGAAGAAAACAAAGCATGAAGTGGGAGCTGCAAAGCAAAGCTTGTTCAAAAACATGATGAAAAGCATCTTGAAGGAGGAATGAGCTGGTATGCATTTTATGACATCACTAATTTCATGTTTCAAGATAATGACATTTTTCTTTCAGATTCAAGAGAAGATGAAGATATAACAAACTGAAGATCCGAAGTGGAGAGTTTAGAGGTATAATCCGAAGGCTGATGTCATATTCCGAATTGCTGATGTCATAATCACATCAGTTCCGAAGAGTTTTAAAAATTCGGTGTCGATCATCTTCATCACATCAGTTCCGAAGTGTTGCAAGAGTTCGGAGTGGACCATCACAATCACCATTCCGAAGAGTATGACGTCATATTACGAAGTCTTTTAACAAAACATCTAATTTCTTGAACTTTTGGGAACCCAAACCATTTTTGAACATTTTGAACCAAATTTCTCATAAACACCACTCCGAAGATCTAATGAAAAATCATCAAATTTTCTTGGTCTTTTGGTTGGAACTAAAAAGTCTTCAAATCTTTCATTGTACCAACCCGAATTCATTAATAAATTTCTTTTTTGAGCACATGTTTCTGAATATTTTCTTTTAACCACAACAGACTTTTTATCACTTTTCACTTCTGATTTTGAAATAAGAACACCATCAGAGATATTATCTTTGGGAACCCACATCATTTTCGTTTTGTGCTTTTTCTTCTTCTTTTTATTCTTTTTAAACTTATGAACACAATATCTAAAACAAGAACTTTGTTCATTCTTTTGAGTTGGAACTGAAGTCTTCGGATCTGAAGCCTTTGGATCATGAGGGCTTCGGAGTTGATGATTTCGATTTTCAACTAGTGTGGGTTTTCTATAAGGTTTCATGCCATCAAATATGTTATTTGAGACTGAAGAAAGATCAACTTCGGAATTTGTCTCTTTTGAAGATTTTGCAACAAACAACACTTTCACCAAACATTTTTCTTTCAAATCCAACTCCCCTTTAACCTTTGCATCTTTCTTTTCAGGTTGGGGAACAAGTAAAGATCCGAAGTGTTCATCAGATTTTCCAGAAACATGAAGATGAAGAACATCATCTTCAAAGTCTTGAAGAGCACGAAGAACACTTGAATCTTTAACCAGAGAAACATATCTTCTTGTAGATTTTCGATTTTCTACCCCTTTTTTCTTATCAATATCTTTAAGAACAATCATCATTTCTGAGAACAAATCTTTGTTTATTTTATGTTTCAAAGGATGAAAAACGAATCTTCCATATAAATCTTTAATACCACCAGAAACAAGTGTATCATTTGTAATCTTCAGATCTCTTAATACAAAACCCATAAATTGTTCAAAGTTGACTTTATATTTTAGATTATCAACAATAACAGTCCATATTTTCGAGTTTCTTGCTTCCAGTTTCGTTTTGAACAACAAATAATCACAGATCTGGGATAAAACTAGAGAGAGAAAGTGGATCTAAAGTAGGTTTTTAGAGAGAGAAAGCAGATCTGGAGTAATATCTAGCAAGAGAAACTAGATCTGAGATGATTTCTTGATGATAAAAACGAATCTGAATAGATTTTTGATGATTGAAAACGAATTTGGATTGAAGAACTCAACAATAGATGAATTTCTTTCCAGAAAACTTACAAAATCTGCAGATCTGAAACTGAATCTTGAATTCTGATTGATGATGTGATTAGTTGTCAAATCAGGAACCGTCCTTGAAATAATCTGTTAAATCTTCAAGGTTAGGCTCTGATACCAATGTTGGGACACGATTTGACAATAAATGCAGAATAATAACAAACACCAATCTAGAATCCAATGTGTCGAATGATTCGATTGAAAAAAGTTTTACAATGGGGTTTTACAATGTGTGTTTTACTATGTGTTTCTCTCTCTATCTATGAAATCACTAGGCTCCCTCTAGATTATTAACTATACAATAATGAATAAAACACTATTTATAGTCTAGCAAACAAATAAGCCCTAATGAACAAGCCCATAAACATAAATGGGCTTTCCTAATGCCACCAAGTCATAAATGTAGAACTTTGCACCCAACAATTATTGGGTAGATTTTCTAAAGTACAATGTCTAAATAAGAAATCTAAAGTACAATGTCTAAATAAAAAATAACTTGAAGTACAATCAGGTATAAAAGTAAGATGGTATAATACACGAATTAATGAAAGCACATTGTTATTTCTTGAACTTAGACCTTTATTTATAAGACAACTACATATTTTAGGATTGGAAGGTAAAAACAAACAAAGTTACCACCACCCCTGTTCATTAACTACAAAATCCTAGTAAACCCACAAGGTTCTGCATTTCATCTTCATCTTTGATTTCAATGATTGGAAGGTAAAAAACATCAACATTTTGCTTGTATTTTGTATTCAAGAACTGGAATAGACATATAGAGTACCTAACTTTGGGATACTCTTCTTCGTATACCCCTTCTCCCATTTATAATTATGGAACAAATGCATCTCAGAAACTTATGTAAAGTTTCTTGGCCAACTTTTGAAACCTTCAAAAGATTGTTTTTGTCATAGGGACTCCTATTAGGGGAACTTCAGCTTTTGGATTAACATTATATTTGTAGGTATGTACAGAATTGCCTATTAAATTAATAGTTACTCTGAACACTTGATTTTGCTTATCAATTTCTTGGTTTTCAGTATATTTGTGAACACCTATGGCGGGTATCAATCAAATTAAAAAAATAGCAATAATACCCTATAAAGAACATAGTTAATGTCATTACATACATAGAAATCACCAACCCCTTAACTTACTAAGAGTACACTTTATGCTCACCTGCCTCATATCTGAACCCGAGTGTCGAATATTTCAAGTACAATTGATCGGAATCGGTAGGCCTAGTTTCGACGAGGTCACAGACTGAAGTCCCCCAAAGGCCATCACCAACCCCTTAACTTACTAAGAGTACACTTTTTTTCTTTATATTTCAAGGATGAGACTTTCATCAAATATGTTAATATGCATTTCTTATTGATACACCATGCCATTTGTATTCATTACCTCAAGTTTTATGTTGTGAATGTCCTTGGAATCAATGTATTGTTCTTTGGAATGACAATGTTGATCCACCAGCTACAGTCTCAATCTAAGTCCAATATATGCCAACGCGCAATAAAACCGATTGTTTTGTCTTATACGGGATAAAAAAAATGAACCCTAATCAATGCACATACAAAATACCAAGCTATATCACAAACAAATTTAGACAAAGCCTCCGGAGTCTAAGTTGTAATTGATTCTATAAGACTAAGCCGAGTCGTCTTAGTCTAAGTCGAGTATTCTATTTGAGACTAAGCCGAGTCGTTTTAGTCTAAAACATATCCTTTCCAACTTTGTTGTACTTTATGTTGAATATATATATATATATATATATATATATATATATATATATATATATATATATATATATATATATATATATATATATATATATATATATATATATATATATATATATATATATATATATATATATCGATCGAGATCGAGAGAGAAAGAGAGAGAGAGAGAGAGAATCTTGGGCTGCGAGTGATAGAAAACAGAGAAGTCTAAATTGACCAGATACCATTACTTCATCTGCAAATCCTTTATTCGCTTCTCCTTCCCCATACCATTACTTCTCGTCCGTCCTGCCCTAGCTACCTCCCGTGTTATGAATCAAATCAATTAACCACACCTGCTTCAAGATTCTTGATTTCCACACTAATATATACGGAATGGAAACACGAAGTAAGAAACATTATAGAGCAATCTCTCCATGTTCATTGTCAAATGTAAGTAGATTCTTGATTTCCTTTTTTGGTCAATCGATATATTTTGTTAGCTTTCCGCCAAGTGTTTGTGAAAATGCCTTTTGCTCAAACGAAAAAGATGAAAGTGGATTGTTTTGTCTTTAAATTGATATTCATTTATTTTAGTGGGATCCTAATTCTAATTCTGATTTCAAATGATGCTATTAAGGAACCTCTAAAACTCCATTGCTTTGAAGAAGACTCATCATCAAGTTCAAATGTAAGTGAATGTTTTGTTTATTTTGTTGATATTCATTTGTTATTGCACGAACATCTGCACTGTCATATCCATCTGACTGTGTGTCCTCCTTTATTGATAAGTGTTCATCAACTTGAAATTACAGTAGGAGAGTTAGGTTTAAACGATAAGTGTTTGAATCATGTAATTAGGTCTCCTTTGCAAGTTTTGAAAGTTGAATGAAGTAGGTTGTTTTTATCTGTATGCCAGCTACTTGATGTTTTCCCTCTTCTTTTTCCTTCTTTCTGAATGCAGCTAGCAAAATACCAAATAATAATGCTGATAAGCAAACTAAACCAAATAAAGGGTATAAATGCTATATGTATCGTAAGTTGTAGTCATATTTGGACCCAGATTTTTGTGGGAGAAAAGGGGAAACAAAAGAATGGAATTGTCATAATTAGGATGAAATCCAAATACTCTAACAAGACGGGGAAATCCAAATAAAGGGTCTGTTTTGTTGCCTTTTATTAATATGGTTGTGTATGTACGAGCATACCACATACCCTCACATGGTAGGAACTCCTACTAATGTAAGGACCTGTAGAATTAATTACATCATAAGTTTATTGACAGACTACACCCTCTGCATTGCTGTTTTTTTTACAGAGGAAGCGAAGAAAAAGACCCAGAACAATGACTATAAGTTCTAATATATTCAATGTAACTCCATATATTTCATATACATCCTATGTCAATAGGAATATACATGTTTTGGTAAGGGATAATGACTTAAAAATGTAACCAAGTTTTAAAAATGTACAAAAGACACCATTCAAGTTTCATTTGTACAAAAAATACCATTATTTATTGATATTTGAATGATATGATGATACTTTTAGGATACACCAAGGCCCCGAGGGCATGTAGTGCACTTGAAGTGTAATAACACAGCCTCCTCATTGGGCTCATCACAACATAAGTCTCATTTTCGAAGGAGGACCAGGTCACGATCAGTTTCCAATTTAGAGAATTGGTATCTATCACTGTGTATGGCTATGTCCGAATTGGTTAAACAAAATCTTTTAACCTTGCCTCAAATTACGAAGATGGAACATCTTCCAAATGGTCTTTTTCAAAATGAGGGCACGACTCGGGTCTTTTTGTACGAAAAAAGGCCGCAGAAAAGGGTCACTATGATCAAAGATATTTTTAAAGCTGCCGATGCCGTTGAAGAATCATATATTTTTAAAGCTGCCGATGCCGTTGAAGAATCATATATTTTTATGCTGCATTTCTGGGGTACTCTGAAACTTTTATGCCATTCTTTTTTCAACTCTATGACCAAATTGCCCAAATGGGACACACAACTACACACATACACACACGTAAACCCATACACATACTTTATGTTTACTAGAAAATCAGTCGAACAATTCCCTTAACACCAGAGCAATAAAAAACCACTTAGTGGCTTAAAATGGAGGAGGAACCTATTATATTAATACATACCTTTTGAAATAGCAACACACTATTATAAAGTATGTGGAAGTATTTTTTGCTGATGAGGTAACATAAATACATGATATTGGCTTATATAACTTTTTTTGGTATAATTGTAGCCATCTGGAGTTGTGACAACAGGTTGATCTTGAAGCTGATGGAGTGGGTGTTATGGAGAAGCTTGAACTTAGTCCTATTGTCATTTTATTCAGATTTGTTTATGTTTAACATTTTTGCTACATTGTTCTCATAATTTCTGTATGTTTTTTTGAAAATTTAAAGCATGTGTTGATTAACCCGGTGTTAATATTTAAGGTACTTCATTTATCTTTGTTTCTTTTGGTGCTAACAAACAAGTTTGGTTAAGGTTTCAACCAATTTCAAAATCAGAATATAATATTAATATTCAAAAGTACATCAGAGTCATTCATATATATGGAAATCATGGTGTGTGTGATCATGGTGTGTGCGATACGATCGTCCCGAGCTCTTCCATACGAACCATCAAAACCTGAAACATTTAAAACATAAAACCGTAAGCACAAAGCTTAGTGAGTTCCCCAAATTACCACATATCATACATACCATGGACCCCGCTCGGTATACATCGGACCCTGTCCGGTCTTGGGCCCCGCCAACATTCATCGGACCCCGTCCAGTTTCGGGCCCCGCCCGACTTCGAGCCCCCCTCGGTAAACATAACATACATGCATACAAGCAAGAGTCACACTGACAGACAATCATATATCCTACAGTAAAGTGAGCAAACTCACCTCGATCCACTGAATAAAGAAATAGAATGGTACTATGCGGTGAGCGGAAACAGATAAACCAAAACCCTAATTAGCACCCAGGTTTAAGCCCAACACTAGGCCCAAACGATGGCCCAAACTAACCGATATAACCACCATACGAACACACCCTAACCACAACTCATTATTACAACTCTACCACATCTGTCAAGTACACCAACACACTAACATGGAACCCATACAACTCTACCACATCTATCAAGTACACCAACACACTAACATGGAATCCATACAACCAATTCATTAGTCACGAAGGCATGAACAATTAATATACCATCCACCAAGACTAATGCAACCTATCACTAACCATTAAGGCTCACATGATTAAAACATTAGCTACTAAGGCTCTTATTCAAGTTCCCGCTATTATCCTTCCCAACTATCTAACCATTACATCCTAACAACACACATATAAATAGTCTAAAACTGAGTTTTCTTGTTTCTCTAACGTTTTTAGGGTTTACATTGTTGGTGTCCTCATATTATTCAAAAACGTAAATAAAACGCCCAACATTAACCTTATACCGACTTAGTGCCCGTTTGGATGTGCTTATAAAAACTGCTTATTGGCTTATTGACTTTTTGGAAAAGCCATAAGCCATAAGCAACGGCAAATAAGCATTTTTTAATACGTAAGTATGCCCTTACTTATGACTTATGACTTTTTCAAAAAGTCAATAAGCCAATAAGCAGTTTTTATAAGCACATCCAAATAGACCCTTATTATTGTTAAATTTAATTCCCAATATACAAGAAAATCTCCTTTTCAGAAATGTAGTATTAAGACTAACAAGATGGTTATTAGTCTAAAACTTAGTTTTCTTGTTTCTCTACCGTTTTTAGCGTTCACATTATTGGTGTCCTCATATTATTCAAAAATGTAAAGAAAACGCCCAACATTGACTTTATACCGATTTATTATTGTTTAATTTAATTCCCAAGATACATTAATTCCCAATTGGGAATTTTATTTCATTTTTTGAATAATATTATTAAAAAATGAGGACTTCACATTATTGGATAATATTATTAAAACATGAGGACTTCAAATGAAATATAATATACATTTTTTGAATAATATTTTTGAATAATATTATTCACATTATTGGTGTCCTCATATTATTAAAAAATGTAAAGAAAACGCCAAACATTGACTTCATACCGACTTATTATTGTTGAATTGAATTCTCAATATACAAGAAAATCACTTTTTCAGAAATGTAGTATTAAGAATAACAAGATCGTTATTAGTCTAAAACTGAGTTTTCTTATTTCTCTACTGTTTTTGGGTTTCACATTATTGGCGTGTCCTCATATTATTCAAAAATGTAAAGAAACCGCCCAACATCGACCTTATACCGACTTATTATTGTTAAATTTAATTCCTAATATACATTAATTCCTAATTTTGAAAATGTTAGAGAAACAAGAAAACCCAGTTTTAGATTAACTCGAATCTTCTTAGTCTTAATAATAAATTTCTGAAAAGTGTATTTCCTAGTATATTGGGAATTAAGTTTAACAATAATAACTCAGTATAAAGGTATATATATATATATATATATATATATATATATATATATATATATATATATATATATATATATATATATATATATATATATATATATATATATATATATATATATATATATATATATATATATATATATATATATATATATATATATATATATATATATAGGGTTAGGATATGGTAGGAACCCAAAATCCGGTAGAAACCGCGATAACTCTTCTCGTCCAATCATTCTCATAAGGACAATAAAGTCAAAACGTCTTCATTCGACAAGACGCAATCACGTACGACGCACGTCCACGGAACGAAATACGAACTCGAGTATTTAAGTGGGTTTTTTAGGTGTGGTTTTTTTTCAACGTGATTTAAGTGAGTTTTTTTTTTCTGTTTTTTTCGTTTTTTTATTTTTTAGTTATTTTTTTTAAATTATTATTTTTTTAATTTTTTTTTCGATTATACTCGGTTTTTAGATTTTTAATTTTTTTAATTTTTTTAATGTTTTTTTAATTTTTTTAATGCTACAGTACTCGATTTTTAATTTTTTTTTGTTTTTTTTTCATTTTTGATGTACGTTTTTAAATTTTTAACATTTTTTAATCTTAATTTTAACGTTTTTTTTCGTATCTTTAATCTAATAATTTTGGATCATGATATTTTTAATCATAACGTTTTGGATCATGTATTTTTGGATCATAACATTTTGGATCATAGTTTTTTTGTATCTTGGATCATAAGTTTTGAATTATTTTGTCGTTATATGTTTTTTTAACTCGTTTTGGATCATAACAACTTTTGCATCTTGAATCATAACGAATATTGCATTTTTGATCATAAGTTTTGAATCATAAAACATATTTTGGTTTTAATATTTTTGGATCATATGTATTTTTTTGCTATTTTGATGTGTTTTTTACTTAAAATATATAAATGAACACGAAAAAAACCTTTTTTCAAATTTTTTTTTCAAACTTACTAATATAATACCTACAATTATCCATTAAATTTTCATAATTTTCATAATTTTTTTTAATTTTCGATTTTTTATAATAATAAAAAATAAAAAAAAATAATTTTTTTTCAAATTTTCATGATTGTGCTTGTTTTGTAGAGAATTAAATTTTAAGAACTTTGGTTTTTTTAGAATTTTTTTTTACAAATAAAAAAAAAGTTATGACCCAAAGACTAAGCGGGGGAATAAAAAAAACCCAGCAAATCATGTAGCGACAAGTGTCGCAATCTGGTGGGGGGTCTCGTTGCAATTACCATATTACCCTTATTAATTTGTATTATCCACCCAATAGTTTTGATTTCTATACAAGTAGCCCCCCAAGCTTTTAAGGTGTGACATTTTATTCACATTAAATCTTATCCACCCATTTTTCATGATTAAATGTCCAATTTGTACTTACGGTTCTTACCGGATTTTGAGTTCCTACACGATCCTCCTTATATATATATATATATATATATATATATATATATATATATATATATATATATATATATATATATATATATATATATATATATATATATATATATATATATATATATATATATATATATATATATATATATTGATTGTGTGTCACGAAGAGACGACTCTCAAGTTTTCCTTACTTTGTGACAGGGTAAGTTTGGTTGTGGATATTTTCTGTGGGAGGATGAGCTCCGAACTTGTCGCTGTGGTTATGGCTATTGTACTGCACTGAAAAAGTGCAAAGGGGGTATCATACACATGCGCCAATGTATGTTAAATTGTTAATTCGATTATCAATGCTTAGGCTACCTGCTACCTAGTATATATATATATATACTAGGCGAATCCTCGCGCGTTGTGCAGGAACAAAATTATGTAGTTAAAATAATATTATATGTGTTTTGTTTGAAAATATCTAAGGCAATGTCATCAACTATGAAATAACAATTATATATAAGAAATCAAAAGGTTGATGTATCACTAATGAATTATCTTATATTAAGACATTCTTTCTAAAAAATCAAAAAATAAACAAATAATTAGTTTTTATCATTATAAATAAACAATAACAAATTTTCATCAGATAATGGTTAAAATAAGAAAAGAAAATCATAGTATAGTTGGAATCTTTATTGTGGAATTTTTTTCGATTTATTGGTAATAAACTAATATAAATAAAAAAGTTTTTTAGTTACAAAGAAATATTGTTTAAATATTATGACTTTTCAACTTTCTACAAAAACTTTAACCAACTACAACCGAAAAGACATAAGTAAAAAAAGTCGACTAATTGCATTAAATTGTTTCATTTGATTAACCACATCAAACCCTGCAAAATTTAAAAAAAGTTGTAGAAGCAATTTTATGATTTTATATATTACAATTTTACGAGCAACAAATACTACAGAAAAATTTAATACTACAAATTTTTAATAACAAAAAGTACCAAAATAACTATTATAACATTTGCATTAAAAAAAATAAAGCACGCCTAACTCATATAAAGAATGTAAAACCAATTTCAACAAAAAAATTAAAAATAATTTCAACAATATATAAATTCAACATACATTTGGTGTATTTTCTCATTTATTCTACTCTTCATATTTTAATCACAAGCATTGAAAAACATTAATGTTTTTATGAGAAAAATCTACTCATATAGTAACAACATGTATAAATGAGATGAATACAAAAACGTTTCTAGTAAATGCTATTAATTTAGGAAATATGAAGAGTCATTTAGATTTCAAATCATTATGACATGAGATAACATAATATATCTAACCATATTAGTTTGGAAGGCCTCTATTAGAGTATAACATATATATATATATATATATATATATATATATATATATATATATATATATATATATATATATATATATATATATATATATATATATATATATATATATATATATATATATATATATATATATATATATATATATATATATATATATATATATATAGACACATACACACACACACACATATATATACACACGCACATACATACATACACACATACACATAAAGACAACAATGTTAATAGTCTTTTATCAACAATATTTTGCGTGGTTGTGGAGTTTATGATTCAATTATTGCTATGCATATTTTTCTTGAAATAATTTCTATATTAGTAGTTTTTTCTCACAAAAATTATTCTTGTGGTTGAAAAGTTTTCTGTTCAAATATAAGTTTGTGATTTAAATATGAAGTTGAACAAATAAGTTTTTCGCATCAATGGTATGTGTAATGTGAATTTTTCTTTAGATTATAGTGCTTGAAATAGGAAGTAGAATTAAGCGATCGGGAAAAAGGTAACAAAATGGTAATTTGATGATTTTTTCGACGAACTAAATCTATCATTCTTTTGTTGATTTCTATATTTTTTTTCTAAATTGTTTATTCAAACCTTTTGTACGGTTTAAGAGTGTTTGACATGTTTTCTGAAAATAAATATTATAATAGATGTTTCATTGTTTTTATGTTATTAAAAGTTGTAGTAATTATTATTTCATATTATTTATTATTCATTAGGTTGTGTGTGTGTGTGTGTAATCACAATCTAATAAATAATAAATAACATAAATTAATAGTTACTACAATTTTGAATAACATAGAAACAATGAAACATTTATTATAACATTTATTTTCGAAAGACACATAAAAAACTCCTAAATTGTATAAAATGTTTGTAGAAACAATTTCAAATATATATTGTAATCAATAAAAGAATAGTATATTTAGTTCATCGAAAATCATCAAAATGTTTGTAGAATATACGCTGGACTTACTATTGAAGCGATAAACTCATTTCTTCAACTCTTTATATTTGAATCGCAAGCTCTTCAACGACATGAACAGTTTTTGAGAGAAAATACTACTAATATAACTATTTTCCCAATAAAATCTACATCTATAACATGGTAAAGTTCTCATCATTTTAAAAAAATAAAGACAAAATCGAAAATTAACCTACAACATGGTGGAATTCTCACAAGTTTATAACTATATATAACCAAAACGAAAAAAAGCCTATGACATTGTTGAGCTCTCATGCTTATATTATAGATAACAATAACAAAAATTGAAGAGATGCAAGTTGAAGTAATCAAGTGTGAAATAGTTCTTATATCGTCAAAATATTTTAAATAAGCAAAAACAATTAATTAGCATAAGATGAAGAGATATGAGTTACAAATAAATATTTAAGTAGTATAAGATGAAAAGTTGGGAGTTTCTAATGAATATGATGCAAGTATTTAGTTTTCTTGATTCACAATGATTTAAATGACCTCTATTATAAGAGTTATATATATATATATATATATATATATATATATATATATATATATATATATATATATATATATATATATATATATATATATATATATATATATATATATATATATATATATATATATATATATATAAGTAGTATAAGATGAAAAGTTGGGAGTTTCAAATGAATATGATGCAAGTATTTAGTTTTCTTGATTCACAATGATTTGAATGACCTTTATTATAAGAGTTATATATATATATATATATATATATATATATATATATATATATATATATATATATATATATATATATATATATATATATATATATATATATATATATATATATATATATATATATATATATATATATATATATATATATATATATATATATATATATGGGATGGGTTCAATGCATAACCAAATTAAATCACCTAACTGCAGAACCACATTTATAACCCTTGGATCATTATATCAATGGTCTAAATTAAAAAGGGTGTACAAAAATATCATACGCCTTATGTAGAGAATCACTTCCAACCAAGGGCATAATGGGGTTTCTACCTATTCATCTTCGTAACCCACCTTCCTGGGTCAGATTCACCACCGCCATCAGCAACTTCTTCACAGACAACACCATAGCCACCATACCTGCAACTCTATGAAAAACAAAGCAGAAAAAGGAACGATGATCGAGCTTTGTAAAAGTTATTTTAACAGATACGTACAATCCCTAGATTACAGCAATCTCAGATTTTCAAAATTGATTTGATTTTTAGCAATCGTGGCTTGTAATCAATGTCTTGTTAGTAGCGATTCAATCATGATCAAAAATTCCGATTGTGTGGTTTTTGGTGGAATAAATTGATTCCAGAAATCAAATTGATGACGTCCTTTTTCTTGTCGTTGTAATGGTTCTCGTATTTCATCAATACATGTTCATCAATGAACATATGCTCATATGAAGTTATTTCACCAGGTAGGTATAAAATCTTATCCCTAGATTACAAATCGCTACTATGTGGTTTTTGGTGGAAGAAATTGATTCTAGAAATCAAATTGATGGCGTCCTTTTTCTTGTTGCTGTAATGGTTCTCGTATTTCATCAATATATGTTCATCAATGAACAAATGTTCATCAATGAACATATGTTCATCAATGAACATATGTTCATCAATGAACATACGTAGTTATTTCATCAGGTACGTACAATATCTTATCCCTATATTACAAATCACTACTGTGTGGTTTTTGGTGGAAGAAATTGATTCTAGAAATCAAATCGCAGGTCGTGGCCGATCCGTTAGCCTCTCTCCCAATTCAACCTCTTAGCTCCTCTATGTTCTCCGATGACCTCACATACCCAGATGATTTTCTCTCTTTCGACAATGGAGACTTCGACATCACCTTTGACGATATACAACTCCCTTCAGATACCGAAGACTTTTTCAACTCCACCTTCAATCCTACCAATCCGATTGATCTGTCATCCTCCGATCCCGAATTCAATGCCTTTATGATGGTGCTAATTTTTAGGGATTTTGATTAATTGGACGATCTTACCCTTTCCCCCTCCATCTAATCTCACGGCTAGGAACGTAGTTCTGTGGTTAGGTGATATATATTTGGTTCTGCATTGAACCCTTCTCATATATATATATATATATATATATATATATATATATATATATATATATATATATATATATATATATATATATATATATATATATATAAAATTCAATTTTTATCTATTTGTTGTTATTTATAAATTTGAAAACAAAGGAAAACGTTTTTAAAAAGTAACCCATTTAATTCTAGCTTTTAACAATGTTTTAGTTTCTCCCCATTTCATTTACCTGAGTTCTCGATGTTTCCTTCCTCATCGTAACCCTAGCCTACTCCCTTACTTCCAAAGTTCCAGTCCTGAATTCCTCGGTCCGTCCCAACGTTGATCTTTCTGCTTCATCTGGCGTCAATTAGCTAGGCGATGGGATCCTACGATTCTCACCACATCCCAAAGCCACGGGTGTCGACCCATATTATCAGGTTGCATTTACGGGTTTAATAGATTTCATGATATTTAATTAAAACTGTGTTTTTGGCTTAATAATATTGGCATTGGTGTTTCATGCATGTTTTTCGTTCTTCATGTCTTCATACTCACCTTCAGTTTAAATGTTTAAATCGGCAGGAACACACACATGTACGCTGTGGTAGTAGTCGGAAGTTTGATTCGGTTATGCATATCTCCTATTATAGGGAGAAACGTAGAGGACCTGTATGTCACCAAGATGAAGTTTTTAGAGGTTGTTGTTATTGGAATGGGTTGTCTCGGAGGACTGCATTTGCATTTGTTGGGTAATCTTGAAGGGTAGAATTGGTATTATAGCTTTTAGATTGTAGTTTGAATAAGTCAAGCCACGTTCCTTTTTATTAGTAGTTATTGTTAGCCTTATATTTTGGATATAAATATCCTGTAGCTGCGTTTTTTTAAGAGTCACTACAAGAAATCCGGGCAATACCGGCGACGCTTTTAGCGGCGACGCAGGGTATTACCGGTGACACCTGGCGATCCGTGTGACATGCGATCTCTGCCGTTCATTCTATTTTTAAATCGACGGTCCAAAATTGGGCGGGATATTTTCCCTCCGTGTTTGTTGCCGCTGATGATACGTCGCCGCTAAAGATCAATAATGTCGCCGCTAAAGCCTTGCGAATCAGAATAACCCCTCCTTCCTCAGCTCATTCTGTCTTCACGCAACCATGGTTTCTCTTTCGCGAAATCCGTTCCAGGCAACCCTCTGACGATCGATTACGACAATTTCCCCTCACCTCCTTCATTCCCCCACCTCCAACCTTCGTTCCCTCACCTCCACTGTCTCCATTTCCGAAAAAATCAATTTTTCAACGGCGGTTTACGGTTTATTGCGGCGGTACAAATCGTTTTCCGGCGACTAGGTAAGATCCAAAGTGATTTCCACCTCCTCCTTCAGTTATTATCGGAAAAACCGGTTAAATTTGTATGCTAAACCGAAGGAATTTGTGTTTGTTTGATCTCTACAGCACCGGAAGTTCCAACTCCGGCTGGTGGCGCCGTTAGCCACCTCTAGCCGCCTCCACTCGCCTGAGACAGTTACCACCACCCTCCAAGTATGCTTTATCAAGCTTTGCTTTATCAAGTTTTGCTAAGTTCTTAATAAAAGTGCTTAATGCTTATTGAAAGTGTTAATGTTTCTTGAATGTGATTAATACTTAAGTGCTTAATATTTAAGTTCTTAATAAAAGTGCTTAATAAATTTCATATGTGCTTAATGCTTCTAATTGGTTTGATAAGTGCTAAATTGTGCTTAATTTGTTTGATAAGTGCTAAATTGTGTTGATAAGTGCTTAATTGGTTTAATAAGTGCTAAATAATGCTTAATGCTTCATATAAGTGCTTAATTGTTTTGATAGTGTGTGTTAAGTACTTAATTGGTTTTGGAAATGTTTGTGTTAAGTACTTAATTTACATGTACTTAATTTGACGGATGTTTTGATAGTGCTTAATGGTTAATTGATGCTTCTTGTGATATGTAATATGTTTTGGAAGTGTTTTTATGAAGTACTTATTTGTTAAGTACTTAATAATTAAGTACTTAATTATTAAGTGATTAATTGATTTTTATAGTACTTAATGGTTAATTGATGCATATTGTGATATGTGAGTACATCATGATTTTTGTGATTATTTGTTGTTGTTTGATAGTATAATATGATGTGTTTTTTGTTGTCAAAACTAAAAAACAAAGATTAAATTATTTAAAATGTAACGTTAACATAAACCCTAAACTTTTAAAGTCTATTGTTAAACCTAAATGCTAAACTTTTAATAGTAAACTACAAACCCTAAACTGTAAACATAAAAGTATTTAAAGTCTATTGTTAAACCTAAATGCTACACTTTTAACCGTAAATTACAAACCCTAAATCGTAAAATTTAGCCAAAACCCTAAACCTAAAAGAAAAAACATAAAATTATTTGGAGCTAAACCATAAACCCTAAACCCTAAACCGTAAACTCTAAACCCTAAACCGTAAAATTTCACCTAAACCCTAAACTTAAAAGAAAAAACAAAAAATTATTTGGAGCTAAACCCTAAACCCTAAACCCTAAACTTTAAACAATTAACCCTAATCCCTAATCCCTAAACCCTAAACCCTAAACATTAAACCCTAAACCCTAAAGCCTAAAGCCTAAACCTTAAATGTTTATTGTTTAAACCCTAAACCCAAACGCTAAACCCTAAATGGTGTAACCTAAACTCCAACCCCTGAACCCTAAATTCTAAACCTTAAACTCTAAACCCTAAACTTTAACCTAAACCCTAAACCTAAAAGAAAAGACATAATTTGATTTATAAATTAATTTTGGTTTAGGTTACGTGTCTTCCTTTCAATCATCTTAGAAATATGGTTTAGGTTACGTGTCTTCCTTTCAATCATCTTGAGCTTAGAAATACCCGCCCAAAATTGATTTAGAAATTAATTTTGGGTTGTCCCCGTTTTGGGACTGCTTTTTGAATGCTTTATATCATCTAGGATGTGAATGCATATTACATGTTTGGTTGTTTAAGAAAGATTCGGTTGCCATTTTCTCTTTGCTCTTCGAGTATATACTTTTATATATACTTGGGAGCTAAGGGGAAATGCTGCCGGATTTTTCTTAGACAACCAATCTTGTAATAAGCATTCACATATGAGGTAAGGTATTCAAAAAGTGGGTGTAGAAGCCTACCCTTGTGAATACTCTATCTATAGTCCGCTAATCTGTCCCATTTTGGGGATACTTTTTCCATCATCCTATTCATGAATACTCTATCTAATTTTCATTTCCAGTAGAATAAACCTTAAACCCTAAATTATGTTTCAGTTGCATCATGCCTGTTGATAAAAGCTGGCTTATCCATCTAAACCGTAGCTCACTTGAGTATCGACGAGGAGTTGACGCTTTTGTTGAGATGTGCAAAGCACAAGTCGACTCAAAAGGTGCTGTAAGATGTGCGTGTACAAGGTGTCATAACACAGAAATAATACCCTTTCAATTAATGAAACATCATATGCGTGTATATGGTTTCTGTCGGTCGTATAAGACGTGGACCTATCACGGTGAAAGTTTAATTCCTCCGGTTGTAGATGACGTTAGAGAGGCGCCAAGTAACGATATGGCTGACGTCATCGAGGACGTTAGAGAGGCGTTGATGGAAGATGATGCCAACGCAGACGAAGACAACTCGGATACAGAGAGTAGCGGTGTTTATGATGGCTTTGAAGAACTGTTAGCAGAAGCCCGATCAGAATTATATCCCGGTTGTAAAAAGTTTTCTTCGCTCGATTTTTTAGCAAAGGTTATGCATATAAAAGTGAAGAACAAATGGACTAATAGTTCATTTGATGAACTCCTTGAGTTGTTGCGAGAATCACATCCCGAAGGCAACAAAGTTCCCATTTCGCATTATGCAGCCAAAAGGACCTTAAGAAAGATTGGTTTGGGGTATGAGGCTATACATGCGTGCAAAAATGACTGTGCTCTCTTCTGGAAAGAATACAAGTCGTTACAGAATTGTCCTATTTGTAAAGAGAGTCGGTGGGTCGATAAAAACACAAAGGGTAAGAAAGTAGCTCACAAGGTGTTACGATACTTTCCTGTGACCCCCAGGCTACGACGTTTGTATTCTTCAAGGCATACAGCAAAAGATATGCTTTGGCACAGTATTGGACGATCAAAAGATGGTACGATGCGTCATCCTGTTGATGGATCTTCATGGAAGGAATTTGATTTAAAGTACCCTGACTTTGCGAGTGAACCCCGAAACGTTCGCTTAGGGCTTGCAGCCGATGGTTTTAATCCATTTGGTAACATGAGTTCGAGTCACAGCACATGGCCAGTTGTACTCACGACATACAATTTGCCTCCATGGCTATGCATGAAAGACTCCTCATTTATGTTGTCATTGTTGATTCCTGGCCCTAAATCAGCCGGAAAGGACATTGATGTTTTCCTTAGGCCGTTGGTGGAAGAGCTTAAGCGACTATGGCAGGATGGCGTGCGTACCAAAGACGCAGTGACTGGAAAGTTTTTCACAATGAAGGCGATGTTGTTATGGACCATAAACGACTATCCAGCTCGTAGTAGTCTATCAGGCTGGAGCGGACAAGGTCATAAAGCATGTCCAACTTGCAACAAAGACACGCCTTCATTTCGTATAACAAACAAAGTCGTATATATTGGCCATCGCCGTTTCTTAGATGTTAACGATCCGTGGAGAGAGAGTTTAGACTTCAACGGAAAACCCGAGACGAGACCTGCCCCAAGACAATTTAGTGATGCAGACATACAAGCTCAACTAGATCGTCTAATCTATCGTAAACCGGGAAAACATCCTGGAAACGTCCTGCCAAAGAGGGCTGACTTCGAGTTGAACTGGTCTAAAAAAAGCATTTTTTTCGAACTCGAATATTGGTCTTCTCTGCAGTTGAAGCACAACTTGGATGTAATGCATATTGAGTAAAACGTGTGCGACAGTTTGTTGGGTACTCTTCTAATGAACAATAATAGTAAAGACACATCCAACGCACGGGTCGACTTGAAAAACCTAAATATTCGGAAGACACAATGGTTGCGGCAAAGGGGCAACAAGTGGTATAAACCCCACCCAAAATACTCATTCACGGACGATCATCGAAAGCTTTTTTGCCAATTTATAAAAGATGTCAAACTGCCGGATGGGTTTGCCTCTAATATCAACAAGAAGGTGGTAGATAACAATACTAACATTACCGCGTTGAAGTCTCATGACTGCCATATTCTTATGCAACGCTTGATACCAATTGGAGTAAGAGGCTTTTTGGCTAAAGATACTTATATGCCAATGGTAGATCTTTGCACGTTCTTTAAGCAACTTTGCTCCAGAACACTCAAGGTGGAGGATATGGAGAGAGCAAGAGATGTGATTCTTATAATCTTGTGTAAGTTAGAATTGATCTATCCTCCAGCGTTTTTTGATGTTATGATTCATTTAGTTATGCATTTACCTGATGAAGCGATTCAAGGAGGTCCGATATACATGAGATGGATGTATCCGTTTGAAAGGTATTTAAAAAAACTAAAGAATTATGTCAGAAATAAGGCAAGACCGGAAGGTTGTATAGCTGAAGGTTATGTGGCCGAAGAAGCTCTGTCATTTTGTTCTATGTACCTTAAAGATGTCCAGACTAGATTCAATCGCCCCGACAGAAACGAGGATTTTGTTGTTGAAAAAAGAAAGTTGTGGGTGTTTGAGTCTAAATGTCGTCCCACTAGCGCAACGCAAATCAAACAACTTAGTCCAAGCGAAAGACTTATCATAGAATGGTTTGTACTTGATAGCTGTGAAGAAGCCGGCCAATATATCGAGTAAGTACTGTTCCTTTTCTTTAACTTTTCATTATCTGTGAAGTATTTTCCTTTCTTGACTTCTTATACATATTCTTGTCATCAATGTAGAGAATTCAAATCAGTTTATCCCCAAAGTGATGTTAAAACCGAATTTCAAGAGTGGTTTCTCGAAAAGGTAATATATAATAACAAACATATGTTTTAATATATAACAAAGTAATAAAATATAACACACCTTTATCTATATTTGTTAGGTCTATTCAATGAAATCACAAAATTCTCTTGAAGTTCACAAGGAGTTGTATGCTCTTTCAATGCGTGCGAGAATAAATGTTCGTACTTACACCGCTTGCATAGTCAACGGTGTTAGGTTTATGGTACTTGGTCGCGACTCCCAACGCACAACGCAAAACTCTGGAGTTCTAGCGGTGGACGAGAATAATGTGAAATATTATGGCCAATTAGAAGATATCATTGAGGTCGATTATCCATATGGATATTCCACTGTACTATTTCGGTGCAAGTGGTTCGATCCATTTCGGTACTCGACTGATAATGATATCACAATTATTAACACAGAACACGAATGGAACAAAGAAGATCAATTAATATTTGCTTCACAAGCCAAACAAGTGTTTTATATCCAAGAACCTTCTCGAGGTAAGCAAAAGAATAACCATCGGTGGGTTGTCGAGCATGTTAATCATCGAAAAATTTGGGATCTACCATTGCATGATGACCGCATCGAAGATGTTCAGAATGACTCTGTCCAGAATGTTGACAAAGACTTAGCCGAAAGTCTCGATGTCGTTCACAACAACTCTTCATCTAATTGTAACCTTGTAATCGACTTGAGTCAATACTTTCAAAACATTCCTACTTATGATACAGAGGAGGCTGATGTCGAGACTGATCCGCCAGCAGTTACTGTTAATGAAGTGTCTGATGCCGAGACAGATTATGATGAGAACGATCCCGATTATGATACAGAGGAGTCCGAGAGAGAGATGGAAATATATGACGGCGAGTCTGATTAAAACGCTTGTTGTAATTTGTATTTGTATATGAGAGCCACTTGTTCTCATTTCTATATGTAATATGAAACTTTTTTTGTATTTTCATGTTGTGAAAGAAAACTTAATTCATGTTGTATTTCTGTGTTCTATATCCTATAACTTTTCAGGTAATGGCTGATGTCATGGCCCGAGGCCATGGCGGCGATGGAGCAGAGGATCCCCCACCTCCCGTTAGTAGAGGGGGAGGACAGCACGAGGCGGATCGTAAGACTTATTATTACCTTTTTTATTATAATATATTTATTCATATGTTATAAATTTCATGACTAATATTTTGTTGATGATAATTGCAGTTGTTCCAAGGAGGAAAACTAGGGGAAAAGCTAAAAACTTGAAACTTACAAAGAAGGTACAGCAAGCAGGGGGACCTTTGAAACTAACGTTTGACACACTTGCTACGTTTACCCCGATTGGTGAGCTTAGTGAGTGTTTCGTTCGTGAGGTCGGAATATATATGTGGGCATCGATCCCTTTCAACAAAGGTAGTTGGGACAAAGTTTCCCACGCCAATAGGGTCGCTTTGTTGGAGCATCTTAGGGTAAATGATCTATATAATTATATTTGTATATACATTGGAAATTAGTCTTTTTACTCGACTAACTTTTTTTTGGCTATGCAAGTTACACTTTGATATTGCTGAGGTTGAGAAGGATCCCAATTTGATGGAAAGCATTAATTCAGAATTTCAAAAGCGGTATAGAGACCGCAAATCTGATGCAAAAAGAGAGTTTCTTAAAGCGGGAGGGTATGCTGATGTTGAAAAAGCTTTGGACAACCCTCCCTTGGGTATGGATCGTGCAAATTGGAAAAAAGCTATAGATTATTTCCACACGCCAGAACATCTAAATCGATCAAAAAGTAATAAAGAAGTTCGTGCAAAACAACAAATCACAAATCGTGGGGGGACACGCAAGTATAGTAGTGCTTGTTTTAAAGAAGTAATGTTTTATATACACATTTATAAAGAAGTAATAATTTATATATAAGAGTTTATTTAATGATGTATAATCTAATGTTTTATGTCAAACAGGAAAAGACCAGAGTTGAGGCATTCCGCGATGGTCATACGGACAAAGAGGGGAAATTTGATAGCCCAGTAACCGAGCAACAACATGTAAGTGTTTATTTTAAGTATAAATCTATTAAGCGTTTATACATAAATCTATTAAATTAATCATTTTGGTTAAATGCAGCGTGATCTACAACGAGCATATGAAGAATGTACTCAAACACCACCGGATCATATCGGGATATTCGAAAAGGTGTTGGGTGCTCGTCGTGGTCATGTTAAAGGGGTCGGACGAAAACCTTCCTTGAAAGGGTCGACTTGCTTTGAAGAGGGACAATCATCACAGCCACAAACTCAATCCACAGAGGTAAAGTAGCATTTTAAGTAGATTGCTATTTTTGTAATTGTTTGATACTTGTAAAGTATTTTATAAAGATTATTGAATGCATTTTTAAAGTACATTGCTATTTTGGTAATTGTTTGATACTTGTAATATATGCATTTTTAAAGTACATTGCTATTTTTAAAGTACATTGCTATTTTGGTAATTGTTCTTTTAAAGTACATTGCTATTTTGGTAATTGTTTGATACTTGTAATATATGTTTGATACTTATAATGTATGCTTTATTTTGTAGAAAAATAAATTTGAGAAGTTGCTTGAGAACCCGGCATTTAGAGCTAGACTCGTAAAGATGATGGAGGAATCGTTTAATGCCGAAGAAGATGATGGAGGAAACAACGGGGACGAGGGACAAGATGGTGACGGAGGTACCGGCGAAGAGTAAGTTTGGTTTACCCGGTTTTGGGTATTTTGGATGAATTAGACGTAATATGTAAACGTAATATTGGGTACTATTTGTTGTTTTTATGTTATTAGACAAACTTTTGTTTTATCCGTTTTAGATGAATTGTGTAACCGTTTGGTACTAGTTGTTATCTTATTAGACAAACTTTTATGGTGTGTATGTTTATTTTGTTGGTTTATATATATAGGACATAATTTTGGCTACTAAAAACAGTAAATTGAAAAAAAAAAAAAAAAACACCTTTAGCGGCGACACTTTTAGCGACGACGACCATTACCGTCGACATTTTGGTGACTGTTGGAAACCTTTACCGGCGTCACTATTACCGGCGACAAAGGTATTACCGGCGACACCTTTTACCGGCGACAGACGTATTACCGGCGACAATTGCTACTTTTAGCGGCGACACCCGTCGCCGCTATTGGTGCCGTTTCTTGTAGTGAGTGGAGAATAACAGAAATCTTTGCCCCACTCGTTGAATGCTATTTTTGGACTTTAATAATCCAAACAGAATTTTCAAAAAAAATGATTTCATTTCAAATATTGCATTTCAATTTCCTCTGTGTGTGTGGGCGCATGTTATAATTTTATATGCACGATCTGAATAAAGACGCTCCAAGAAATAATATGCAGGATCAGATAGTAACATTAATAAATAACTGCTCATTAGAACTTTTTTTTTTTTTTTTTTTACATTTAACCTATTTTAAATGGAAGTATATTTCATTTTGGAGGGTTAAATGAAATAAATTAAATTGTACTTCCGTTAGAACATATTATTTAGGCATTTGACCGTATTTAAAACGAAGTGTGTTGCTTTTAAATAATTATTGCAAGAACCAAAATTGTACTTCTACTTGTATGTTCATTACAAGTACGTACATGCTCAAAACTTTTGCTGCTAGTCAGCTGCAGTGCAAGATCCACTGTTTAAAAATCCATAAAATTTAAGATCAAACTTGATAACATTTTAGGTATTTCATAACAGTGCCTACCAGTCACCTGAGCTCCCAAGTTGTTCTGGACAGTTCTTTAACAATAACAGTGGCATAAAAGTCAAAAAACGGAAAGAAGAATGCCCTTTGAGATCACTTTTTAGAAATTATTTTTTATTTGACCACTTTGTAGCACCATTGTTTTTACCAAGGTTTTGAAAACCGGACCG
The DNA here is from genome assembly GCA_023525715.1 of Cichorium intybus. Taxonomy (NCBI): domain Eukaryota; kingdom Viridiplantae; phylum Streptophyta; class Magnoliopsida; order Asterales; family Asteraceae; genus Cichorium; species Cichorium intybus. The sequence goes on along the minus strand of CM042010.1, from coordinate 94,759,147 downwards.
GTAAGCGAACCGGCCGCCATACCGGTTCGATGGTTCAACAGGTTCAACCGGTCGGACCGGTCAAAAAAACCGGATGACGTCATAATTACGCAATAATTATTTTAAAAATTATTAAAAATTCAAAAAATACCAAATAAACTATAAACTAAAGCTTAGGGACCAATTGTGCAATTTCTTTATAGTTGCATGAGATCTTTTCCTCTTGGGCTTGTCATGACGGGATGAAAAAAAAAAGAGCCATGGGCTCTCGGCCCTTATGCACCAACCGACCAAGCCTCATGGGGTGACTCAAGTATGCGATCTTTCCAAATTAGTAAACCCTAAATCAATTCTAGTTGGAGCCGTGAAGTTAGAAGCCGAGACCTTCCCTCCCAATTGCCGTTTTTCTATTGCCGGGAAGAGAAAGAAAGGGATGCGTGAGGATGGGGGAAGGCTGGAGGAGACCGAGTAATGGCTGTCAGGGTCGAGGGATTGCAGTAAGGTAAGCCGCAAAATCGATCGACGGGGATGTATAGTGACTCGCTGCTGCAGGAGCAAAGGCCGGAGCCGTTGCTGAGGAGGATGAAAGGCTGTAGCCGTCGCCGGAGGTGGAGGAGGAGGAAAGGCCGGAGGCGTCTAGGTATAGGTTTGTATTGCTTAAAAACCGGTTCGTATTGCTTAAAAACCAGGGCGGTCGAACCGCGAACAGTAAAAAACCGGCGGTTTTTGGCGGGTCAGATGACAAACGGTTTTTTTGGACTTAAAAACCGGAAACCTTACCGGTTCCCGGTTGAACCGGCCGGTCCGGTATGGTTTTCAAAACAATGGTTTTTACATAATCAAATGAACAACAACAGAACTTGTGTCTTTTAAATTAAAAAGCAACAAAAAAGATGTTTAACTTTTTGAATTAAGATCTTTAATTGCACAAAAAGTTGGGTCTTTACAAAGAAGACCCAAAGGTTTATATTTATAATTTTTTTACCATTTTGCCCCCACCCGTTGTATTTGGGTATTAACTTGATGTTTTGTCTGCATTTAGATCAATTTCATTGTCGAGACATCCGATAACAACTTGGTTGCTGCTGATGCTAAGTTGAACTTTGAAGATGATGTTGCATACCGCCAAAAAGACGAATTTGCCCTTCGGGATCTGATACAGGAGGATCCGCGTGAGGTACAATAGTTACAAAAAAAATGGTTTGTAAGTTTTTTAGCAAGTTACATTTATATAGATTGTTTTTAATAGAAACGTACTTGACTACTTGTACAATGCAAACTTTTTAGCGACCAACCATCGAAAATTCAACGATGTCCAATGACCTCTACTCATTGCCATTATTTTTACACAGGTTCATAATCTTACTGAACCTTATTTCCTTATTGATTCTGCCATCAAGGAGCACCGTTTACCCCCACAACCTAACGATTCTGATACCGACAGTGTGGAAATAATTGAGTTTAGCGAAGCTTTTAGCCCTTACAAATCACAACTAGAACGGGAATTTGAGGAATAGGTATGGAAATAATAAATTTCTTATTTGATACAAATAAACGTTTTAAAGTAATTAATTAATTGATTCAGATTTGTCGCTTGGAAAAAGAAAGAAAACGGTCTTTTGCTCTAGCCAACTGGAAATGGGAGGAAGTAATTGATATCCAAAGTTCATTAGACAATGATCCGGAGGTTGATTTGGTGGATGACGCAACGTCACCGGCACCACGCAAAAAGATTCCACGAATTACCACTCAAAGTCGCAATCGTGTTCTCCGTCTCCGTGATGAATCTGATGACGATGATGTTACTGAGTGGTTTGGAATTTAGTTTAATATCTTATTATGTCTTTGTTTATTAGGGTGCATACACTTGGAAATTGTTTGTTTATGTTTAGTTTTCTTAAATGACGTTATGAAGTAATTCCTGTTTGATGAATGATGCTTCCCAAATTTCATTTACTTTTTAGTTTTTTCCAGTTTTGGTCCCATCCAGTTTTGCTATTATAGCAACATACTATTGACATTTCTTTTACTTTTGAGTTTTTTCTAGTTTTGGTCTCATCCAGTTTTGCTATTATAGCATCATACTTTTCGTCTTCTATTACTTTTGAGTTTTTTTTTTTTTTTTTTTTTTTTTTTTTTCAGTTTTGGTCCTATCCGGTTTTGCTATTATAGCATCATAGTTATGACATTTCTTGCCAAAAAAAAGTTAAGTGAATGTGATGTCTTGCATGGTTTTAATCAATCGAGTCGGTAGGCTTTTAATTATGAGTGATCATGGTATCGTATCAGGCCATTTTTTCCTTCAAACCATATAGTAAATAATAAAAAACGAAAAAACTATCCAAACATAAGATGGTGTTGAAGTAAATTATTTGGTGCCATGTTTCCATTTTAAGACATAAACTTTGAGAATTCTCTCCAATAATTGCATTGTACTTTTGGAAACGTTTTTGTTAGACCATTGCTATAGTTGAGTGATTTCTCAAAGTACAATGCTATCATAGGAGAAAAATGAAACAAATGATTCATACTAAATATATCGCATAAAGTTGGTATCACACGGGGATTTTGGATCTATAAGAAAAACTCAAATGGTAAACATTTTAGAAATAGGAAATGTAAGTTATGAAACGTCATATTACTTTAGAAGTAGAGTGCATACCAGGAATTGACAGGCGGAGTAAATTAAAAATTCAAAATACACCCGGTAACGGTAAAGTGTGTACATGGTGTGCGTATGTATTTAGGTGTATTTTCAAATTAAAACTGTGCATTTAGGTGTATTTTCTTGCAGAACCCAAAACTGTGTATATTTCAAATTAAAAACAATTGCAATTCCATCTAATTGAATACAACTATGTACTGGACTTGTGATCATATTCACCCTGACATACAACTATTTGCAATTGTTAAATGGATCTAGAATGCATGACCAACAGAAAAGAAAATTAAGCACAAACTCCAAAATTGAAGATTGAACACCAGAAAAGTGTTAAATTGTCCAAGGGCAATTTCGTCCAACATGTTTCAGTTCCACAATAGTCACCCCTGAAAGCATAAACTACAACTCCAGGGATTTGGTGTTATTAAAATTGAAAGTACATTGCCATTATTAATGCAAGTCTGGGAAGGAAAAAAATCCAAAAAAGTAGGTTGCTATTATTGTATGTCTGGAAAAGAAAAAAAAACAAAAGTATGTTGCTATTAATGCAAGACTGTGAAAACCAAAAAAGCAAAGAAAAAAAAATTGAAATTAGGAAGGCCGGAGTCGTCGCCAGGTGTTGAAAATACGATAACTGATCTCCATGAATAAGGTTTTTAAGCCGATTACTGTGTGATAGATATGTATTTTAGCTATAATATGCGGAATAAATATAAACTAAAATTAAGTTGCTGAAAGCTATAAATAAATAAAATAAAGCGGTAAATTTAAACTAGACAGTATTTAAATAGACAGAAAGCAGTAAATAAAATAAATGTTAGAAGTTAGAGGTTAGATGTAATAAACGCCATTATCAACGCTAAAGTGTTTTTACAATAAATAAAAGGTTAGAAGTTAGAAGTTAGAAGTTAGATGTCTCAGTTAAATACAGTCCACATATGTTGTTGTTGTCATGGTTCAATTTGTATGTCTTGGAATTTAGTACAATTGATTTATAAAAGTTTAAATAAATCAATAATGGCACAGGTAAATTATTGGAATTATAAAAAGAACTTATCGACAGCAGAGGAAGATGGTGTTTTTCTTTGAAGCGTCGATTCTTGTTCTTTGCGGTAGGATGAGGATTGGTGATTTTTGGTGTTTGGGTAGAATGGATTTTTGAATCTTGAGGCTGTGCGGTTTGGTTCTTGTAGAAAGGGTGGTATGCTCGGTTTTCCTTGCTGAAATGGTATTTCTTCGGTTTTGTGTTGGTTTGGACGTGGGTTTGCTTGTGTGTGTGTATTGTAGTTGTATTGGTGCTGTATGGGTTTGGTGTCGGGTTTTATAGAGGTTTTGTTTGGTGTCGGGTAGAGGTTGTTTAGAGGTTTGAAGTTTGGTGTCGAGTAGAGGTTGTTTAGAGGTTTGAAGTTTGGTGTCGGGTAGAGGTTGTTTAGAGGTTTGAAGTTTGGTGTCGGGTGGAGGTTTTGTTTCTTGCGGTTATATGGTTTGGTTCTTGTTGCCAAATTCAGAAATTTGAGTGTCTTGAGGTGTTTGGTCGTGGGTTTCTTTGAGTGTGTATAAGTATGGTGCTAAGGTGTTGAAAGGTTTTCTGCAATCCATGAACTAAATAACCTAAGTTCACATGCAACCTATAAGGATCTATGTTTTCTTCTAATTGAACATATAACAAAAAATCTAGAGGCTAATAAAAGAAATTAAAGATTAAAACAGAAAAACCAACCTTTAATTTCTTGGAAGCTGAGCAGCAAAATTATCCTGCCTCAAATGAAAGTCACACCCAAGCCGGGAGGTTTATGGATCGAAATTCCAGAGAGAAATAGTAGAATGAGCAACTGATAATGAGGTCTAGGGTTCCCTATTTATAGGAACCAAGTGGCAAAGCTGAAACCCTAGCCGCAGCCCATTTTCCGGATTATCTGTACGCGCGCCGCGCCCAAGTCATTTGCGCGCCGCGCGCCGCAATTCAACTATTGAATTTGTACGACTTTAATCCCTGACCTCCTGATTAATCTAATTAATGCCACAGAAATTAATCAAATTAATTTCTGATTAATTATTAATCAAATAATATTATTTCTAATTAATATATTATCTTCATAATATATTAACAAACAATATCTTGATTTATTAGTCACATAATAAATCAACCCCTTTCTCTCTACTTAACTTTCCAACAAACCTCCAGCCATGAGGGCAACCCAAATGGACTATGCTACTATTAATCAGGTAAATACTAATTATTAGTCATGGCTTAGACACCTAATCCAACAGTCTCCCACTTGGATAAGTCTATGACTATAATTACCAATTTAACCTCTAATTAACCAACACTTTTAGCTTCCTAGAAACCACTGCCAAACTCTGATCTAATCAGTTCTGTCCATAGATAAGTGATCAGATGATCCTCCGTCCAACAAGATATTTTCAGACTCAAGACATGGATTAAAGTCAATCCCGGTCTGATTCACTGTTCCTCGATTTTCGATTTGCATATGACTCTTAGACTACCAATTTAGTCCCGGTTGGCCAACCATTTTAGTCAACTTCAAATTCATCGAGAGGCCTACAGATATCTGTTCCCCGTTAGGGTCAAGGGACGAATAAGCTTCGACTCATATACTTATGTCTTTTATCAGACAAATCACTCACAACAATACGTTTTATAACACCGAGTTACCTATGCGTTTTCGTATTATCAATGAACAACCGTCTAGTAAATCATAACTCATATGTCTTAGCTTAAAGATCAAAAGATATTATCGTCTCAATATTGCTCGTGATGAAATCCATGAAGCAATCCATTGAGCGCGGGTTTATCCAATACTCAAATCTCCATTTCCAAGTACTCACGAATGGTGCAACAATCCAATTGCAATGTTTAACTCCTTAGACAATCTATTACCAATTCATGACAGTCTTACTTCACACTTACTCCCAAAAGTGTAATCGACTGTGGATATTTGAATAATCCAATTATTCAGGAAGTAAAACATGCAAAATGAAACACAATGATAAAGTATTGACAAAAGTAGTAAACCATTACTCATTAATAAATCTCTATTATTAAATCACAAGAGTCAAATACAATACATTGTTACAAGTTTCGAAACCTATCTAATTTACATAAACTTTATATCATCTCTTAATCCAATGCTCCTAGCATGCTGATAATGCTTAATCCTACTCAGAGCCTTTGTCAAGGGATCTGCAGGATTATCTTCTGATGATACCCTCTTTACCACGAGGTGACCTTCTTCTACCTTATGCCTTATGTAGTGGTACTTTCTGTCGATATGTCTGGACTTTCCATGGTCTCACGGTTCCTTTGTCAAGGCGACCGCACCTTCGTTATCGCAGAACAGTTCCACGGGCTCCTGAATACTCGGGACTACTCCAAGGTCACCGATGAAGTTCTTCAGCCAAGCCGCTTCCTTTGACGCTTCACTTGCTGCTATATACTCTGATTCACAAGTGGAATCAGCCACCGTATCTTGCTTGGAACTTTTCCAAGTTACCGCTCCTCCGTTCAGAAGGAATACCCAGCCAGACTGAGACCGTCCACTGTCTCTATCCATCTGAAAACTGGCATCCGTATATCCTTCAATTCTCAAGGTATCACTGCCTCCAAGGACTAACACCATGTCCTTTATTCTTCGCAGATACTTGAGTATATTCTTTACGGCTATCCAATGCGCCCTTCCAGGGTTTCCCTGGTACCGACTGACCATGCTCAGAGCAAAGGCCACGTCAGGGCGAGTACACGTCATAGCATACATGATCGACCCCACAGCCGAAGCGTAAGGTACCCGACTCATCTCAGCTATTTCCACGTCTGTACTCGGACTTTGAGTCTTACTCAATTTTGCATTACTTTGGATAGGTAGCTCTCCCTTCTTGGAATTTTCCATACTAAACCTTTTCAGTACCTTTTCCAAGTATGTACACTGACTAAGTCCAATCAGTCTCTTCTTCCTATCTCTCAATATTCTTATCCCGAGAATATAGGCAGCCTCTCCTAGGTCCTTCATGGCGAAACATTTCCCAAGCCAAGCCTTGACATCTTGCAAGGTTGGAATATCGTTTCCCATGAGCAGTATGTCATTGACATACAGCACCAGAAAGGTGACTATACTCCCACTAGCCTTGACATATACGCAGGACTCATCCTCGCTCCTAGAGAAGCCAAACTCTTTGACTTTCTCATGGAAACAAAGATTCCAGCTGCGAGAAGCTTGCTTCAATCCATAGATTGATCTCTCAAGCTTACACACCTTATTAGGATACTTTGCATCGACAAAACCCTATGGCTGATTCATGTAAACATCCTCAGTCAATTTTCCATTAAGGAAGGCGGTTTTGACGTCCATCTGCCAAATTTCATAGTCATGAAATGCAGCTATGGCCAGCATAATCCTAATAGACTTTATCTTGGCTACTGGTGAGAAGGTCTCGTCATAGTCAACCCCTGGGGTTTGAGTAAAGCCCTTCGCAACCAGTCTTGCCTTGAAAGTGTGTACTTTTCCGTCCATGTCGGTCTTCTTCTTGAAGATCCATTTGCACCCGACTGTCTTTCGACCCGGTACGTTGTCAACCAAGTTCCAAACTTGATTGTCATACATGGATTTGATCTCGCTATCCATGGCCTCTTTCCACTTGGCAGACTCAGGGCCCGCCACTGATTCCTGGTAGTTAGCTGGTTCATCCAAATTTATCAGTGTCCTATCACTGACAAACGTGTCCCCATCCGAAGTTATATGGAACCCATAAAACTCGGGTGGCATGCTGACCCTACCGGAACGCCTAAGAGGTAAGGATACATCTGTCGGATCAACAGGAACTTCTTCCTCATGTTGGTTGCTAGTTTCTCCTAAGGTTGCGTCATCTGATGACTCTTGAATTTCTTCCAGATCAATGGTACTCCCACTGTCCTCTTTGAATATGAGCTCTCTCTCTCTCGAAAGACCGCTCGTCTAGCTACAAAGACCACGTCCTCGCTCGGATATCCAAAGGACTGTTTGGGATAACCAAGGAAGAAACACCTTTCACTTCTGTCTGCGAGTTTGTCTTGTGTCTCTCGTCTAACGAAAGCCTCACAACCCCAGACTTTGATATGTGCCAACGAGGGAACTTTCCCTGTCCACATCTCATGAGGTGTTTTAGCAACCTTCTTAGTTGGGACAAGATTGAGGATATGGGCGGCAGTCTCCAAGGCATACCCCCAGAAGTGAATGGGAAGTGAAGCTCGACTCATCATGGAACGAACCATGTCCAACAGGGTTCGGTTACGCCTCTCCGCAACACCGTTCAACTGTGTTGTCCTGGGAGGTGTCAATTGCGAAACTATTCCGCATTCCTTTAGATAGTCTAGAAACTCGATACTTAGATACTCTCCGCCTCTGTCGGACCTGAGCATCTTTATCTTCCTGCCTAATTGATTCTCTACCTCGTTCTTAAACTCTTTAAACTTTTCAAAGGTGTCCGACTTGTGCTTGATCAAGTAGATGTAACCGTATCTACTAAAATCGTCGGTAAAGGTCACGTAGAACCGCGTGCCATCCTTTGTGGTTGATCTGAATGGACCACACACATCCGTGTGAATGATGTCCAGCAGACCCTCAGCTCTTTCAAAAGACCCTTTGAAAGGTGATTTAGTCATCTTGCCCAACAGACAAGATTCGCATACATCATCCGACCTGAGGTCGAATGATTCCAACACTCCATCATTTTGGAGTTGGGCGATCCGTTTCTTGCTGATGTGCCCGAGCCGACTATGCCACAGACATGCCTTTTCTACACCACTAGTAGAATCAATATAATTTACACTATGTCCTAAATTGTCAACACATTCAACAGTTTCATACACACCATCACAAGGATAAGCAGTAAAAATCAAAATACCATTTTTGAAAACAGAAATCGAACCAATTTTATTATCAAAAGAAAATTGAAATCCTTGTCTGAACAATGCGTGAAATGAAATAATGTTTCTTGCCATTTCTGGCGAATAGCAACAATTAAATAATTCTATACTAACATCACTACTAAGCACTAAACTGTAAACGCCGATCTTGGTAACAGGGGACGATCTCCTATTGCCCATGATCAAGTTCAGTCTACCGTGCTCCACCTCCCTGCTTTCCTTTAGGCCCTGTAGCTCAGAACAAATATGAAAACCACATCCTGTATCAAGGACCCAAGAATTAGAAGATGGTGAGTTTTTAGAGATAGTGTATATACCTGCTGTCGATGGCTTTACTTTCCCATCCTTGACATCCTGCAAGTATTTGGGGCAGCTTCTCTTCCAATGGCCCTTCTCTTTGCAGTAGAAACAGTTAGCTTCATCGGGGTTGGCCACACAAGGAATGTGGGAAGTCTTGGTTCTCGAGCCATTACTGGATGACCCGACCTGAACCTTTTCCCTCCAATTTTGCTTAGGAGGGCCCTTCCTTTTCTTTCCTTTGCCACTTCCAATGGCCAGGACGGGCTGATTAACCGAGGGTACACTTTTACCCTTCATCCCGTCCTCAGCTACTCGAAGCATACGATGCAACTCAGTCATATTAGCCTGATTGTTGTTCAAATGATAAGCCAGCCTGAACTGGTCATAAGAACTCGGTAAGGAGTTAAGCACTATGTCAACGGCCAACTCCTCAGGTACAGGCATCGCAAGCTTTCTAAGCCGCTCCACGTAACCTTGCATTCTTTGCACATGAGTGCATATGGACTCTCCATCTTTAGGTTTGCTGTTCGTGAAGTCCTTGACCACCTCGCACCTTTCGATGCGCTCTTGCTTGCGGAACTTTTCCGCAAGCTCCTTGTGCATCTCAAAGGGCCAGTAGTCTTCGTATATCCTCTGCAATTCGGGGTTCATTGTAGCGATCATGATGCAGGCCACTTTGGTCGCATCATCAGTATGTTTTTGGTACAAGGCAATTTCCTCGGGAGTAGCAGTTTCAGGGTCAATATCGACAAGCTCGGTCTCGAGGACATACTCCTTGTTCTTGTACCTCAGAGCCATCTTGATATTTCTAATCCAGTCATTGTAGTTTGTTCCGTTCAATTGAACCTTGGAACACAGTGAGAGGATAGAGGGAACACTGGAGTTTGAGTGGGGAGCGGATTGATCAGCAGAAGACATCTATAAAAGAAGGTAAGTTTAATTAGATATTTGTCGGTCCTTATAATAACCCAATATAAAATAAGGCTAGGATCCAACTATAACAATTTGCAACATTGAAGAGGGATGCCGTAATCTATAATCAATTTTATAAAGGTAGGTGAATGACGATTCAGTCAATTCCACCGCGGAAAAATAATCTTATTATAAATGGAAATTAGCTTGGTACTGTTCAATAGCATGTTTAATCTCGGATATGCCCCACCGTTTGTGACTGGGATGCCGAGGATCACAAACCGGGTGTGAATAACCATGCAAATTAGCTTGGTACTCTCGGGGTCCATTATCATCTCAAATTGATGTGCCGGTTAACCACACACGCTCCATCAACAATGATAACACCCGAGACACCCATTGCCACTCTTTATGAACCCCCATTGGTGTGCCGGTAAACCACACACGCTCCACCAACGTTTCGTAAAGTGCAATGTGCAATTTCATGGGTTAGCATCAAATTCACATTTTTCCCTAAAGTAACTAGATTGGGATTTTGTGTAAAGGTTCTAGTACTTTGATCATTATACTTTTTAATGATTAAGTGGTCCTTATCAAGACTGTTCGGCTAACGACCCTCCACTGATCAGGCGAGCGGTGGGTGAGAGTGTTCAACCATTAGACTACCATTTTATAGGCAGTCTCCTTATACCCACTTTATAGACCAGCTTCGTGAATGAGGCCTACTATTGAATTGACTGACCAATTTTATCTTATACATATAGTATTAACAATTAATTACATATATAAGATGTATTTTAAAACCCTTTAAAATATTCAAGGTTTATCTTTTAATTTTACCAAATTTAACAATTAAATTTTAAATTAAATTAAACCTTAAATCGATTTAATTAATTTTAATTACCAATTAATTAAATTAATTAAATCTAAATATTTTAAACATTTTAAAATATTTTTCTGGATTTTTCCATTAATTTCGCAATTTTAAAATTAATTAAATACCTTTTGAATTATCTTTTAATTAACAATTAATTAAATTAATTCAAATGAAGATAGGTTTATCCAAATTAATCAAATTAATTAAAACTTATCCTAAACACCCTAAAAACCGATTTCAATTAATGGGGTTTAAGGTTATCCATTTAATTAACAAATAAAGTTACCAAAAATAGAAAACCTTCTAAAACCCTAAAAGCCAAAATCGAAAAATTACATGGGGGGGATTAGGGTTTCCAAAACCCTAATCCTAAAAGTCGATCCACATAAAATTAGGGTTTATAAGCCTTAAATCCTAAAACAGTTATATCAATTCAACAAGAAAAACAAGACAGGCTCTGATACCACTGAAAGGTTTTCTGCAATCCATGAACTAAATAACCTAAGTTTACATGCAACCTATAAGGATCTATGCTTTCTTCTAATTGAACATATAACAAAAATCTAGAGGCTAATAAAAGAAATTAAAGATTAAAACAAAAAAACCAACATTTAATTTCTTGGAAGCTGAGCAGCAAAATTATCCTGCCTCAAATGAAAGTCACACCCAAGACGGGAGGTTTATGGATCGAAATTCCAGAGAGAAATAGTAGAATGAGCAACTGATAATGAGGTCTAGGGTTCCCTATTTATAGGGAACCAAGTGGCAAAGCTGAAACCCTAGCCGCAGCCCATTTTCCGGATTATCTGTACGCGTGCCGCGCCCAAGTCATTTGCGCGCCGCGCGCCGCAATTCAACTATTGAATTTGTACGACTTTAATCCCTGACCTCCAGATTAATCTAATTAATGCCACAGAAATTAATCCAATTAATTTCTGATTAATTATTAATCAAATAATATTATTTCTAATTAATATATTATCTTCATAATATATTAACAAACAATATCTTGATTTATTAGTCACATAATAAATCAACCCCTTTCTCTCTACTTAACTTTCCAACAAACCTCCAGCCATGAGGGCAACCCAAATGGACTATGCTACTATTAATCAGGTAAATACTAATTATTATTCATGGCTTAGACACCTAATCCAACAAAGATTGGCAAGAGGTGAGCTTCTTATTTATAGTTGCTGAAATACAGGGTTCGCGTCGCGACCATATGGCCGTCGCGTCGTGAAGGTGCGTAGTGGTGTTGCTTTTGGTCTGCCACTGGTTAGTGCGTTGTGTTGGTAGCCTAGCGATTGAAAAGTTGGTGGTGTCGCGTTGAAGGCTTCGCGTCGCGACCAGGCCTTCCGTCGCGTCGTGATTGCTGTACAATCTGGACTCTTGTGTTTTGTTCTTCTTCGCGTCGCGACATATGTGTCTGTCGGGTGGTGATTGCTGTAGCTGGGTGATTTTTGCTCTTTGGTTCATAGCATCACTTCATCAGGTTTGGTTGTTTTCTCAAAGTTTCTTGGGTCTTGATTCATTCTTGTTTTTGATCTCGAATTCACGCAACCTGAAATAAACTGATAATATTTGTTAGATAAAATAAAAACAGTTCATCTTATTTCAGTGATGGTCACATACAAAAATATTTTTCAACAATTTCCCCCTATGTGATCATTACTGAAATAAGGACAGATTAAAAGGTAAGATTGAAAATTTTTGAAATTTGGATAAAACATTTATAAAACCATATCACTTGTTTTGAAAAAGTGTGACTAGATTTTACTTATGTTTCGAAAAATATTTGTCAAGAATATTTGTTTCTGAATCAAGGTTTCATGTTCGATTATGAAAAGGTTTTTGTATATGTATATTCATAATATTCCTTAAGATTTTATAGCATTTATAAAGACGACAACTGATCTTAATAGGTCGATTCAGATGAACTCTCATAGGTATAGCTCACACTTGACTGAGGTGTTTTGGTTGTTCTGGGTGCAGAACTGGTGTATAATCACTAAAGATGAGTGATATCTCTCAGTTTGAAGCTGTTGACTTATGCTTAATGTGGATTTATACCTATATACTTTAGTCACTTGGTCTTCATATTAGATAATCAATCACATAAGTCTGGTTTCAGCATTACTCTGAGGGTTTCTTCATTCATGCCATTGATGTTCACTCTCTCTCCGTCGGGAAATACATGTAGAGGGGTTTAAAATTTTCATAGTGCGGTTTGCAACTAAGAATATTCAATTATGAAGGCTACAGTATCCTGGTAAATCTTCGGTTTTGACAGTTATATTTGATAAAGCATTTGAGAATCCGTTTGTTTGGAAAATTTTGAGAGATGTCTGTCTTGATGGATTGTTGTTGTAAATCTTCCTTTTCTTTGGTGAAGTGTTCACCTTTGTCTTTATCTTTTCTTGATTTGTGCGAATACACATTGTGTAAAAGATATCTGATGTGGTTACCAATTGTGATTTGTTGACAACATTTGTTGGGGATGACTTTGCACTTTTGAGATTTGATTTTCATGTTTTCTTCTGGTTTTCTTGGATATGACTTGTCGTTTCTTCAATTGTCAGACTTGCTATGCAAGATGATAAATCTTTTATTGATGTAGCTTGATTGAGGATAGGGATAGGTGATATAAAAGACAGTTTGTCTAATATATAAGAAAATTAATGTATCGTCCCTGGTCATTTTGATATCTAAGCAAAAATGAGACTAGCATCACGGTATAAGAGTATAAATCCTATAAGTCATAATGAAAACACCTTTGCTCACAGAAATGAATTCCACTTAGCAGTTGAAGACGAGGCACAAATTCTCACATGGGTTTGGTTTTCATCTGAATCTCCTAATCTTATGTCCCTTAATAGATAAAATCGTTATAATTGAAATAAATTCAAAGGGAATAAGAGAGTGTACATAACGAAAATTTTGAAATTTGAACCTTCATTTTAATTAAGAATCAATATGACTGAGAACATTCATCGAGCATAAGTATCTGAAAATTTAGTCAAGAAGATGTTAATCACATGGTTTTATAAGGATTTTAAAAAGATAAAACTTTATCCTAATTTTTGTGATATTTGATTATGTGGATGTTTTTGGAAAATTTTGGTTATTTGAATGTTTTTGGTAAAATTTTTGTTATTTGAATGTTTTTGGTAAAATTTTTTTTTTGAATTTTCTATTTGAATGAAAGTAAACACTCTTTTGTACAAACAAAAAGTAAAAGATTAAGGATGGATGTTATTTGGATTTAGCATTCCTAGCCGGCCTAGGAAGTATTGAAACTTGGTTTCGTCTAGAGCCTTAATAAAGACATCGGCAATTTGATCTTCGGTGTTGATGAAGTGTAATTCGATATGACCCTTTTGAATGTTGTCTTTGAGGAAATGATATCGAATGTCGATGTGCTTTGTCATGGAATGGTGCACGGGATTGTGAGAAATGGCAATAGCGCTGGTTGAGTCACAAAATATGGGAATTTGTGAGACTTTGTAGCCATAGTCACGTAATTGAGTTTGCATCCACATGACTTGTGAACAACAGCTTGCGGCGGCTACATATTCAGCTTCTACGGTTGAAGTGGACACGCATGATTGTTTCTTTGAAGTCCAACTTACCAGTCTGCCTCCTAGAAATTGGCAAGAACCAGATGTGCTTTTCCTGTCTAGTCTGCATCCTCCATAGTCGGAATCGGTGAAGGCGTTAAGCTGAAAATCAGAGTTAGCTGGATACCAAAGGCCAAGAGATGGAGTTCCTTTAAGATATTTGAAAATTCTTTTCACAGCTACAGCCTACAGCATGAGATTCCATAGGATTGGCTTGGTATCTGGCACAGACACATGTAGAAAACATGATGTCGGGTCTGCTGGCTGTGAGGTATAGGAGTGATCCTATCATTCCTCGATATTTCTTTTGATCAACAGGCTTGCCATTTAAGTCTGCATCTAATTTGTAACCAAAGGCCATTGGGGTTTTTGCTGTATTGGATTTTTCAAGAGAAAAACGAGTTAGAAGATTTTTGACATAATTTTCTTGATTGATGAAAATTCCATCTGATGATTGTTTGACTTGAAGTCCAAGAAAAGTAGTCATTTCTCCTATCATGCTCATCTCAAATTTGCTCTTCATTAAATCTGCAAACTTGATACTCAAAGATTCATCAGTAGAACCGAAAATAATGTCATCGACATATATTTGAACGATTAACAGATGTTTATTAAAGATTTTACGAAAGAGAGTTTGATCAATTGAACCTCTTTTGAATCCTGATTCTTCTAGAAATGTTGACAATGTTGAATACCAGGCTCGAGGTGCTTGTTTTAAGCCATAAACTGCTTTTTGTAACTTAAAACTGTGATTTGGGAACTGTGGATCTTCAAAACCTGGAGGTTGTTGAATATACACATCGCGATCAATCTCTCCATGTAAAAATGCACATTTTACATCCATTTGAAATACTTTGAAGTTCTTGTGTGCTGCATATGCTAGAAAGATATGAATGGCTTCGAGTCTTGCAACTGGAGCATAAGTTTCATCATAGTCGATTCCTTCTTGTTGTGAATAGCCCTTGACGACAAGTCTTGCTTTGTTTCGACAAACTATTCCTTGATCATCAGTTTTGTTTCTGAAAACCCATCTTGAACCTACTACAGTAACATCGGGAGGAGTAGGAACAAGATCCCATACTTGGTTTCTTTCGAATTCAGCTAGTTCTTCTTGCATGGCTTTGACCCAGTCTGGATCTTTGAGAGCTGAATGGATGGTTTTGGGTTCAGTCATGGATAAGAATGCTCCGTATAAACATTCATTTGAGGTGGCGGCTCTTGTTTGAATACCAGAATTGGGATCTCCTATGATTTGTTCTGTAGGATGATTCCTGGTCCATTTGATTAGGCGAGTTTTTTCTGGTATTTCGATTGGTGTTTCTATTTCCCATTGTTCTTCTTGGTCAGGTGATTCTGTTGGGAATAGATTTTGGGTGTTATCAGATATGTCTTTTTGGATTATAGGGTGAGAATGGGGTAATGAAGGTTCCCCCATAGATGATGTACTGGGATCATTTTGGACAGGTGGATTTAAAGAGGGATTTAGTGTTGGTAGTTCCCCCTCAACTTGATCTGCATTTTCTTGGTTTGATTGTGAAGTTTCTGCATCGGAGTTACCTGTAGGAATAGTAGAAGATGTTAGAAACTCAGAATTATAAGCGGTTTTGGGTTGTTCAAAAAGTAAATCAAGATCGATTTCTATGTCCGTAGAAGGCATTTGTTGAATTGGATTTTGAAAAATATTATCAATCATTTTAGAACCAAAATGTTCACGATCCAATTTCCTGACATAAAATTCTTCGAAATGAACATCGGTACTTTCTTCAATTACTCTAGTACGTTTGTTCAGTACTCGATAAGCAGCTGAGGTAAAAGAGTAACCAAGGAAAATTCCTTCGTCTGATCTTGATTCAAATTTTGAAAGGTGATCTTTGTTATTCTTTATAAAGCATCGACAACCAAAAATATAAAAGAATTTGATGTTTGGTTTTCGGTTGTTAATGACTTCATATGGTGTTTTATGAAGATGTTTATGGATTAAAGAACGATTTTGAGTGTAGCAAGCTGTGGCTATTGCTTCTGCCCAGAAGTATTGTGGTAGATCAGCAAAGATAAGCATTGATCTTGCAGCTTCACACAGAGTTCTGTTCCTTCTTTCAACTACTCCGTTCTGTTGTGGAGTATATGGAGCTGATAGGTCGTGTTCAATTCCCTTGTTTCTGAGAAACGAATCTAGAGTTATGTTTTTGAACTCAGATCCATTATCACTTCGGATTCTACGAACAGGTCGTTTGAGCTTTAATTCAATCTGTTTGATGAAGTTGATCATTTCTTCAGGTGCTTCTGACTTTAGCCTTAAAAAGAAAACCCAAGTAAATCGTGAATATCCATCAATAATAACAAGGATGTATTTCTTCCCTTTTATGCTTTGGGTTTTTGCAGGGCCACAAAGATCAATGTGCAGTAATTCTAGTGGTTCGGATACACTAGATTCAGGAATGCTTTTATGAAAGGATTTGGACAGTTTTCCTTCTTCACAAGCTGCACAAAGAGTTTCATTATCAAGTTTCAGAAGTGGCAGTCCGCGAACAAGATCATTTGCAATCAACTTGTTGATGTAGCCGAAATTGAGATGGGAAAGACGATGATGCCACAACCAACTAATATCAGCTGAAGCTTTGGATAAGAGACAGATGTCTGGTTTTCCATAGATAAGGTCCATATCTAGTGGATACATGTTGCCTAGACGATCAGAATTAACTAGAATGGCTTTGGTCTTGGCATCCATGATTATGCTTCGTTGTTTGGTGAAACGAACTTCATGATTGTTGTCACAGAGTTGTGATACGCTGATCAGGTTGTGTTTCAGTCCGTCAACGTAGGCTACTTTCTTGATGGTGAAGTGACCATTTGTTATGTTTCCATAACCTTTGATTCTTGCAGTCATGTTATTTCCAAAAGTAACATCTTGTTTGGATTCTGTGGGTTTGAAGTCTCGTAGAAAGCTCTGGTTTCCTGTCATATGCTTGGAGCAGCCACTATCGATATACCATGTGCCATCCTTGGGCTCTCCAGCACAAAGTGCCTGCAATTAGACAGAAAGTTTAGGTACCCAAACCATGGTCGGTCCTGATTTGTTAATGGTTTTTGATAATTTGGAATCATTGTAGTATTTGTTGATTGGACGGAATGGTTGAGGTTTAAGTTGATTTATTAGATTTTCCCAAAGTGAGATTTGTTTTTGAAAACCTGTCATTTGAAATGATTTCTGATTTTGTGAAAAGTATCCTATATGTGAAGTTCTGTTTGATAACCTTTCTTTGTATCTGGGATTTTGATGATTTTGAAAAACATTATGATGATGGAATGGAATTTGGTGAAATGATGTTTTCTGAAAGTTCCTTGAGAGATTGAAGTTTATCTCTTGAAAGCGATTTTGAATTGGTTTTTGAAAAGGTTTTTGTTTTGGACTAAAGGTTTGTTTTTGTGGCACAGAGATTGGTTTCAAAGGTTTCTCTTGGATTTCTTTGAAAACATTAGGCTTGCTTTGTTCTTTTGGTTTAAAGACAGCTTGAATGGGTTGTTTATTTGTCTGCTGTTTCTTTGAATACTTTTGTCCCAAACTGTTCTTTCCAATAAAGGTTGAGTTTAAAGACGGAAAGACAGTTTGAGCAGAAGTACTACCATTATGATGAACATAATTTTCTCCATTTAAGAAATTTTCAAGTTTGATTTTGCCATCATTCCTTGTTAGTTTAGTAGATCTCAATTGATGAGTTACTTAACTAGCAGAGTCTGATTCAGATTTTACAACTCTTTTGAATGACTTGTTGAAAAAAGTATCATCTGGGCTGCAGTTGATAACTGTTTCATCATCTGAATCGTCCTCATTCGCAGATATGAAAAGATCTGGTAGAGGCGATTTAGAGTTTTCACAAATTGTCCCATTTTCCTTTTTAGTCTTTTCATTTTCAAAGGATTCTCTTCCAATTCCTGGTTTATAATTCGTATCAATTTTGCCGGTTCCTAAGTTGTTTGCTTTAGTGAAAATATCATCACTCAATTTTCTAGCAATATTGATAGAATCCAGTTTTCCTTGAAATCTTTGATTTTCGGATTCAAGAAATTTGATTTTTTTGAAGAATCATCTAGTTTTAGAATTAAACTAGTGTTTTTGTCAGTTAAATCTTGAATTTTTTGTTTTAACTGAAGGACTTCCTTTTCTAAGGTATCTTTTATTTCAGATGAAATAACAGATTGATTTTTTATTTCTAAGTCCCTTTTTTGTTTTAGAGCTTCATTTAATTGTTCTAGGACGTGATTATTTTCTTCAGATTTTCGTTCAATGTCTCTTTCAAGTTTGTCTCTAGTCCTTGTAGATTCTCCAAATCTGAGTTGCAAGGTTTGTAATTCAGATTTGTAGATGTCAGATTTGACTATTGTGTCATGATACAGTCTGAGATCAGCTTTTAGACTGTTCTCAATCTTAGTCATGTGGGACTCAAATGGTGTTCTTGAAAGACCGAGTTCTGAGATCATAGACCATACCTGATCGATGACATATGGAGCTCTTGTGGTTGGTTCATTATCAGCCATGAAGCAGAAGTTTGATTGAGCTGGTTCAGTATCTGTTTCATCATCAGAAGTTGGCCAGTGTTCCACGCTAGGTTCGTGGAGTGCCATCAAAGCTTTTTTGCTTTGCTTTCTTTTCTTGTTTCTTCAGCTCTTCGGCTTTTTGAGCATAGTAAGCTGAGTCTTTGACCTTGACTTTGGCTCGACAATCTCGGGCATAATGATTTAGTCCTTTGCAGTTGTGACAAATGATTACGTCATTATCATCATCGTTATTGTCAGCCTTTTGGCTCTTAACGGGTGGTTTTTCAGGTGCTTGAGTTTGTTTCTGTTGAGATGGTTTTGAATGATTTTGCTGAAATCCAGGACTTTGGTTATTTTGAAAACCATTGTTTTGATTATAAGAGTTGTGATTATTTTGAAATCCACGATTCTGAAAGTTTTGTCCAAAAGTGGATCTTTGTTGAAAATTTGGTCTGAAGTTATGATGTGGCAAAAATCTTTCGAGATTAGTGTTTGCTACCAAAGCACACAATTGTTGGTAATCAGCTTCATTATTTGGATCAGACAAGTCACAAGAATTACTTAAAAAAGCTTGGTTTTGATTTAAATCAATTTGACTTTGATCAAGAAAATGTGTTTGGTTTTGAGAAGATGTTGACAAAAGAGCAAGTGGTCCTCCAAAAGAAGTAGACGTTGGTGGGTCAATCGTGAATTCATATGATTGTAATTGTCCGTACATATTGTACAAAGATTCAGTCTGAATTGCTGGATTTCCCTGAATGATTAGTTTTACCATTTTCCAGCTTTCATAAAGGTTGTTTAAAAATTTGAGGTTTATCTCATGCTGTGATTTTTTGATGCCCAAATTATTCATTTTGATGGTAATGAGATTGAACCTATCATGAGCATCATGGATGGTCTCATGTGAAAACATTTTGAAGTTTTCAAATTCGTTTAAAACAGATGTTTTCTTGTTTCCAATGATTCTCTCATTTCCTTCAAAACGATTTTTCAAAGTTTGCCAAATTTGGTTTGCAGTTAAAAGGATTATATCATTCATTTGGCTTAGAATACTGTGGGGTATTCCAGACACAAGTTCCTTTTTGGCTTGAAGTTCAAGTTTCTTCCTTTCATTCAGTATATCCAAGTTACTCGTAAGAGAGGTCATGTTATCTGGTAGAGATCCGTCTACACATTTCCACACATCTTCACTTATAGAGTGAAGATGAAGATTCATACGACCTACCCATGAGTTATATTCTTCAGGAATAAGAATGGGTGCTCGAGTACCTGAACCTATACTGTTAGCAATAGATACAGAATTTATGTTTGAGTAGTTTGCGGAAGACATTTTTAGTTGGTTTTTTTTTAATATTTTTTTTTGACAAAAAATGTGATGTTAAAATGATTTTTTTAAAAGAAAACTTATTGGTGGTTTATAAAAACGCTACACAAAAGTTTTCGACAAAAATTTCAAAATAAATCACACGAGTAATTTTTAAATGTTTTTTTATTTTTTTATTTTTTTATTTTTATTATTTTTTTTGAACAAGTGATATTAAGATGAAATTTTTAAAGAAAACTTATTGGTGGTTTATAAAAACGCTACACAAAAGTTTTCGACAAAAATTCCAGACTAAATCACACAAGCTCTGATACCAATTGTTGAAAATACGATAACTGATCTCCACGAATAAGGTTTTTAACCCGATTACTGTGTGACAGATATGTATTTTAGCTATAATATGCGGAATAAATATAAACTAAAATTAAGTTACTGAAAGCTATAAATAAATAAAATAAAGCGGTAAATTTAAACTAGACAGTATTTAAATAGACAGAAAGCGGTAAATAAAATAAATGTTAGAAGTTAGAGGTTAGATGTAAT
The DNA here is from genome assembly GCA_023525715.1 of Cichorium intybus. Classification (NCBI taxonomy): domain Eukaryota; kingdom Viridiplantae; phylum Streptophyta; class Magnoliopsida; order Asterales; family Asteraceae; genus Cichorium; species Cichorium intybus. Next base: position 94,738,474 of record CM042010.1, on the reverse strand, counting down.
AAACGCCATTATCAACGATAAAGTGTTTTTACAATAAATAAAAGGTTAGAAGTTAGAAGTTAGAAGTTAGATGTCTCGGTTAAATACAGTCCACATATGTTGTTGTTGTCATGGTTCAATTTGTATGTCTTGGAATTTAGTACAATTGATTTATAAAAGTTTAAATAAATCAATAATGGCACAGGTAAATTATTGGAATTATAAAAAGAACTTATCGACAGTAGAGGAAGATGGTGTTTTTCTTTGAAGCGTCGATTCTTGTTCTTTGCGGTAGGATGAGGATTGGTGATTTTTGGTGTTTGGGTAGAATGGATTTTTGAATCTTGAGGTTGTGTGGTTTGGTTCTTGTAGAAAGGGTGGTATGCTCGGTTTTCCTTGCTGAAATGGTATTTCTTCGGTTTTGTGTTGGTTTGGACGTGGGTTTGCTTTTGTGTGTGTATTGTAGTTGTATTGGTGCTGTATGGGTTTGGTGTCGGGTTTTATAGAGGTTTTGTTTGGTGTCGGGTAGAGGTTGTTTAGAGGTTTGGACGTGGGTTTGCTTGTGTGTGTGTATTACAGCATCCTAGTTTTAGAAAAAAAGATTGATTATGGCATCCTACTTTAAATGTCTGTCAATAGGACCAAAACTGTCAATATTTTGAAATCTGTCACATGTAAGATGTTATTATTGCACATTTGGAAAAGAAAAAATCCAAAGAAAAGAAGGGTTAATTTCATATACGCCCTTATTAAACATTAAAATATCATATTTATCCAACCTTATTTTTAAATATCGTATATATCCTTCTTATGGTTTAAAAATATTAAATTTACCCAAATTAAGTTTTTTAACAATTTATAATCATTTTTTATAAATTAAAATCATTATAGTTAGAAAAAAGAGTTAAATGGACAATATTACCCTTCTTTCTTTAACTCTTAGAAATCAATATGATCAAACACAAAGGCGCCTAACATCGTAAATCTTCAACCCAAAGAATCCATGAAATGCAAAAAATTATTCACTTCAAGTCCATTTTTGCCCTCTGTATGTTCGTCTTCTTCTGATCAAATATCTTTGTCCGCAAACCCATTTTCCCTGGTCTTATAATGGACCTCTCCACATAAACATATTAAATTTTTTACAAATAAATCCTGAGAGCATAAAGAAATATAATTTTCCTATAGTTACCTCGACTTTGGTGCGGAATTCTAATAAGCATCCACATGCCTGACATTTAGAGAATTCTTGAACTGATTTGATTTAACAAATGCAAGTATTTGCATATCAAAAGATAATCGTATGAGGAACTTTTATAACTTAGGTGAAACACTTTTATTTGTTTCAATATATACAAGGGTATTTTGGCAACGAAACGTACCATGGAAATGAATCTCAAATTCCAATTCCGATTCACCAGAATCCACAAACCAAACATCATTAAAACCAAATTGATGTTGAGAAATGAAGCACCGAAATATCATCTAACTTTTGAGGAATCAATAATATCATCCAGCTTTGACACCACCAGAGCAAAAACAATGAAGATGCAGCTCCGCACCAAGATTAGGTTCCAAAAACTGTTGAGCAAACCCCAGAAAAACATTGTACTTTGAGTAGTTCCTCTGAATTAGCATTAAAGTTTGCTTTACCCCATATGAACATTTGGCCAGATGAACTCTGGACGCTAGGCTTGTGTGTTAAAGACACCAAAACCAAATTAAAGACACCACCACTTGGAGTTCAATTGATCGATTTTAGAAAGTAAAATTGTTAATAAGTGGAAATAGGTAAAGGCGCTAATGTGAAGTTCAATTGATCGATACAGGGGATGTTAGGGGAGTGTGATAGAGACACCAACATTGGATTGAGAAAGAAACCAACATCTGGAATTCAATTGATCAATTTCCAGAAATCAACATCTTGAATTAGTAGATCAATTTTGTGAAATTGAACACTTTAAATCAGTAGAAGTAGTTAAACACACTTGCTAGGAGTTCAGTGGATCCACAAACACGGGAAATTAGATGTGTATCTTAAATACACCAACTCCGGACGGTGACGTCGCCGGAAATGGTGGATGCTTACACCGCCCGATAGTATACGAAATTAACCCAACAAAAATGATTATAAAATATTTAAAAATTTAATTTGGGCAAATTTGATGTTTTAATACTTTAAGAAGGATGCATACGATATTTAGAAATTAGGTTGGGTAAATATAATATTTTCATGTTTAATAAGGACGTATACGAAATTAACCCAAAAAAGAAAGTAGGTTGCTATTAGTGTAAGACTGGAAAAGAAAAAACCAAAAGTACATTGATATTAATGAAAGTCTAGAAAACAGAAAAAAGCAAGCAAAAAAAGAAAGAAAGTTGGTTGTTGTTACTATATGACTTGATCTGCTTCTTGGGTCGCTGACCATTGTGGTCCTTATTTGAGGGTTTTGTATTAATTATGCTGGAACTTCAACTTGTATCCCATTTAATAAAGATAGTGCTTTTTTTTTTCTCGTAATTTGCTCTTTTTCAAGTTTATATGAAGAAAAGAAAGTAGGATGCTATAATAAACACACCAACAAAAGTACATAGCTATTTGTCACAATCAACAAATGAAACAGGTGCATTTGAGCTTACAAGTGATGAAACTAAACCTGGTGCATGTTTATGGATCACAAAACGTAGAGGCTTTGAATACTGGCCCACACCAAATGAAGAAACAAAATACTCAATTACCCCTTCAAGGTTAAAAAAGAGATTTTCATCAATACTTCCATGTACTGTTCAAATCCTTCAAAGGTTTCAGAAAGTGTAACTTGCTATTAACAACATTATACTTCCATTTATTCTCTATTACAGCATCCCACTTTCATTTCTTTTGATTACAACATTGTACTTCAAATTTTTTCTAATAAATCGTAGATTATGTTGTAATAAGAAGATATGGAAGTACGATGCTATAATAAACAAATAAATGAAAGTACATTGCTATTTCTCGCATAGAATTGTACGGTTGTATTTATTTTGATTTTTTATTTCAGAATTGTTCACAATTTAAGGAGTAATTTTCGTAGTGCTACAAGTATAGTTCTAATAGAATAAACAAAAGCTAAAAGTACAATGTTCTAATAGAACAAACAAAAGTTCACCCTTTGTCCAGTTTGCTTATTACCCTTTTTGATGAAGTAGGCTGCTATAGTGACATAGTTTGATGAAGTAGGTTGCTATAATCACAAAAGAGGTACCAGTAATAAACCCAAAACAGGTTCCTTACTTTATACTTCAAGTGTTTCAATTTTGGTCCGTCCAATTCCAGTATAACAATTTTGGTCATGAGTTCTCGAGTCAACACTTCTGAAACTTCAAGTAGCGATTGGGATTGCATAAATTGAGAGTAGCAACCCACTTAAAATTCAAAATGTATAGTACCATGGATCGACAGTAGAGACGACTGAAATTAGAAAATCAGAGTACCGATTGGGATTGCATAAATTGAGGGTTGTTGACAACTGCATCGGATTGCCATTGGTGGTTACCTGATTCAAAACTTTGACCAATTCTCATGTTAATCGGTGGTGGAGGCGTGGTTGGTAGTTAATAAATTGGTGGGTAATGGGTGAATTAAGTGGAGATAGTGGTCGGCGGTTGTTACTGTCCTGGGTGGTTACCGATTGAAAAGTTAGACCAATTCAGGTGGTTAATCGTTGCTGGAGGTGTGATCGGTAGTTAACAAGTTGTGGGTAATGGGTGAATGAAGTGGAGGTAGTGGCCGATGGTTGTAACTGCCATTTGTGGTTACCGATTGAACACTTTGACCAATTCAGGTGGTGAATCATTGCTGGAGGCGTGGTCGGTGGTTAAGAAGTTGTGGATAATGGGTGAATGAAGTGGACGTAGTTGCAATTGAAATCGTGGCTGGAGGTTAAATATGAGTCATGGAATAGTGGGCTCGTGGGGAAGGTTGAGATGGGTAACAGTGTATACGACTCTCTCCCTCTATTAATACCTCTTGAAAGTATTCATTTATTTCTTTACCGAGTTTAAGCGTATTGAAGTTTTGTTGTTTAACCTGCTGTTGTATTGAAGGTTTAAGCACATCAAATTCTAAACGGGTACTTTCTTATGATTATCTATTGTTTCTCTTTTCGTTTATTAAGTTTATTACAAATCATTTAACTTATAATATCAATTATTATTAGAAAATTTATACTGTCGAAAATCTACTTACCTGTATCGGTAAATACACTATTTTCGTCAATGAACAAAGGTGTGAAAACGTTCGTCAATATTTTATCTTTTATTACAATTTAGCATTTAAAAGTTATATTGGAATGAACTTATTTCTTTGAAGAAGATGTCTCATGTAATATTTTTGAATTGATAAATTATATCGCATAATCTGTTATTGAAAATGATTGTAGAACAATGGATGCTCATACATATGTTGATACCTTTGCATCACTCTTATTCGTTCATGTGTGCTATCATATCGTACCTACATGTAAGAGTGCATTTTACTTGGATCGATGTAACATCTAACCACCTGTGTATATTCCTCCTTGATCAATATGTAAGTTTTAAAAGTTAATTGATTTTCTATACACCGTTAGAATTTGTTCTAACATTTGGATTAATTAAATATTATGTTGTCAAATAGAGAAATAAAATGGTAGCGGTTGTCCCTCCGAGATTGATGGGATTATATAATGGACGTAATCTTGAGGGACATCTTTTCGTACTAAACCATGTCTGAATAGAACCATCCTTTTACGAGTACCTGAGGTATGAAGGGTATAGTTTTATTCGTGATGATTGGTTTATCTCAATCGGCGATAACAACAACTTCTTTCGGTTGCCAAATGGTGTCGGAAGATGGTTTCTGATATATCCATTAGTGTCATCGATGCAGAGTCTTTTGAATGATAGGACCACACGAAGAATTCTCATAGGTAAACCAATCGTTTATAAATTGTTAATCCAATATGATAAAATATATACTTATTACAACTTGACTTATGAATAATCGTTTTCTAGATGTTGTCACGAAAATTATTCATGGAGAACAAAATCCGCATAACCATTCATTTAAGCTAACTCTCATAGACGATACGTAAGTGGAAACCTTTTATAAAAATATTGTTTCATTTTGTACCTTTATTTTCTATATTTTATTTACGAAAATTCATATTTTTAATAGGAGAAGCATAATACATATGACTTTGTATGATGCTCCGGGTACACGTGATGTTGTCCATACGTATTTTGCAATATAGAACAAGTCTATAGTATTTGTATCTATAACGCCCCAATTTCGAAAAGATTTAAAATTTATTTATTACCAAGGTTCCAATAAAATATTCATTCCAAAAACATAAACTGTTCAACATATTACTTAAACCAACAGCGGAAACATTTGAAAATACTAATATAGTTCATTAACATAAATCTCTTGTATGCGATGCGTTGCCGTCAAGCCTTGCCCTTCCTTTTGTCATTTGAAATACCTGAAATGTTATAAAATCAACGTGTAAGCCTAAAGCTTAGTGAGTCCACAAATTACCATACATGCCCACACATTAAACAACCCGTCCTCGAGAACGACCCGACCCTACCCGCCATACAACAGCTACGGGCGTCCATCATACAACAGCTATGGACACGAGAAGGTTCTACCCATCATACAACAGCTATGGGTTCCCGGTTATGGCCCATCCCATCATACAACAGCTATGGGACAAGACAATAGTCCTACTCGTCATACAACAGCTACGAGGGGACACGCATCAGTACTGAGCCCAACAACAAACAATCACAGATATAGAGCAAATCATATAACTATAAATAACATACAAGATGCCTAACATGCAACATCATATAGTAAGGTGAGGATACTCACCTGATTCGAAACCGCACAGATATACTTTAAAATCCCCACTTAGCTCGTCCACACACCTATATCCCACATACACAACATGTCAAGCACAGACTAAACTTCTATAGACTTGCCTAAAGGTCAGTCCCCACGTTTGGTAACCAACACTGGTCGAAACTAAGCATTTGGGTCAAACAGCCGCCCGCCGCGGCGTGGCTTCTTACCCTACGCGTCGCGTCTATCTCCGCAAAGCTACGGGGCTTAGCTGAACCCGCGTCGCTGACATAGCCTGTCCGCGCCGCGGACTCATATTAATCCAAAGTCTTCTAAGCCCTAAATCAGTTCAGTCATCGGCTAGGGTTTCACTCCATACCCTTCCTGGGATCAGAAACTACCCTAAGATCAATTCCTTATGGACATGCAAGTCTATGCATGTCCTTGGTCAAAACCCTAAGTGTTACAAGTCATCTAAGACTACTAGGCAAGGGATAACACCTTAATACGAGATAAAATGAAATATCAGAAGGTAGATCCTCTTACCTTGCCTCTGGAGAACAGAGGAATGCACTCTATCGACTACAAGCCTTTCCCCTCGTTGTATCTCTTCCTTTAAACCTTCAAAGCCTTGGAACCAAGGAGCCTCTGCTGAAACCAGTCGACTCCACTCTAGAAATTTCCCAAAAAACACGAACCCTAGGGCTGGGACCCTTTATATAGGCGTTTAAATCCGAATTAGGGTTTTTCACATTAGCGGCGCACCGCGCCGCGGGTTCTTCCGAGCCGCACCGCGCGTACAAGTCCTTCGCGATTCCAGATCCTTCCTAAAGCCGCGCTGTGGATTAGTCCGGGCCGTGACTCGGCGGAATGGGTCTTACAATTCTCCCCCACTTAACTGGATTTCGTCCCCGATATCCGTGCCGGTAAACAATTCTGGATAATGCCTTCGGATTTCCTCCTCCGGTTCCCAAGTCCACTCAGACCCTTTACGATGCTGCCACTGCACCTTAACTAATCCTATTGTTTTATTTCGTAAAGTTTTTATCTTCCTTTCAATGATGGCAATTGGTCGCTCCATATAATTTAGGCGTTCGTCTAATTGAATATCCTCCAAAGGCACTATTGTAGATTCCTCAGTAATGCACTTCCTGAGTTGCGAAACGTGGAACGTGTCGTGAATCTGGCTAAGCTGCTCGGGCAGCTCCAACCGGTAAGCTACCTTACCTACTCGGGCAATGATTCGATAAGGTCCAATGTACCTAGGGCCAAGCTTTCCTCGCTTCCTAAAATGAATAACTCCCTTCCAAGGTGACACCTTGAGAAGAACATAATCCCCAACTTGAAACTCGAGATCGGACCGTCGCCGATCTGCATAACTTTTCTGTCGACTCTAAGCCGTTAACAACCTTTCCCGAACCTTCTGAATTAGCTCGGTAGTCCTGAGTACTACCTCAGTACTACCCAATACCTGCTGGCCAACCTCGCCCCAGCAAATAGGATTCCGACATTTCCTTCCATACAACATCTCAAAGGGAGCCCTGTCAATGCTTGCGTGATAACTGTTATTATAGGAAAACTCAGCTAGAGGGAGATGGGAATCCCAACTCCCGCCAAAATCGATAATGCATGCCCTAAGCATATCCTCCAGCGTTTGAATCGTCCTTTCACTCTGCCCATCCGTCTGAGGGTGATATGCTGTGCTGAAATGGAGGCGAGTGCCTAATTCCTCATGAAACTTCTTCCAAAACCTAGACGTAAATCGGACATCCCGGTCGGATATCACCGAGATCGATATACCATGCCGAGAGATAATCTCGTCTACGTAGACCTTAGCCAATTCCTTTGCAGAGAAGGTCTCTTGAATGGGGAGGAAATGAGCACTTTTAGTCAACCTATCCACGATAACCCAAATAGTGTCCATATGTCGAGGGGTTCTTGGCAACTTCGTGATGAAATCCATTGTGATATGCTCCCATTTCCATTCTGGGATCTCAAGAGGCTGCAATCTACCATGGGGCCGTTGGTGCTCGACCTTAACCTTACGACAGGTCATGAATCTTTCAACGAACCAAGCTACTTCCCTCTTCATGCCTGGCCACCAATAATATTCGCGCAGATCCCTATACATTTTAGTTGCTCCAGGGTGGATAGAGAACTTGGATTTATGTGCCTCCTCCAATAGGGTTTGACGAACCCCGCCCAGCTTCGGTACCCAAATTCTCTCATGGCAAGTTAACACATCTCTACTATCTTTGACCATAGCTGCCAACTGACCCACAATTCTTTCACCTTTTTGATTTTCGCTCTTGCTTGCTTCCACTTGAGCCTTCCTTATCAGCTCAAGCAGCAGTGTCACAATTGTCATCCTTAGACAAACGCCCCGAAGGGGTGTACCTGAAGTCTTACGGCTTAACGCATCCGCTACCACATTGCCCTTTCCAGGGTGATAGTGTATCTCACAATCATAGTCTTTCAATACATCTAACCATCTCCTCTGTCTCATATTGAGATTGGCCTGATCCATCAGATACTTCAAACTCTTGTGGTCGGTATAGATGGTACACTTCACTCCATACAAATAGTGTCTCCAAATCTTGAGAGCCAAAACCACCGCTCCCAATTCCAAATCATGAGTAGGATAGTTAGCCTCATGGGGCTTCAACTGTTGCGAGGCGTAAGCAATCACCCTGCCTCGTTGCATCATGACTGTCCCCAATCCCGAGATAGATGCATCGCAATAAACTACCATATCCTCCATGCCTTCAGGCAAGGTTAAAACTGGAGCTTTACACAATTTCCGCCGCAAAGTCTCAAAAGCCTGCTGCTACTCCTCACCCCACCGAAAAGCAGCATTTTTCTTAGTTAGCCGAGTCAAAGGTACCGCAACATTTGAGAAGTCTTGGATGAAACGACGATAATAACCAGCCAGACCCAAGAAACTTCTAATCTCCGAGGGAGTCTTCGGAACCTCCCATCGCATCACGGCCTCCACCTTAGCCGGGTCTACCATGATTCCTTGCTTGTTGACGACGTGATCTAAAAACTGAACCTCCCGCAGCCAAAAGTCACACTTGGATAATTTTGCATAGAGATTCTCCTTCCTTAAGGTCTCCAATACTTCCCTTAAATGCTGTTCGTGTTGCTCCCTGCTCCGAGAGTAAACTAAGATATTGTCAATGAAAACTATAACCGACCGATCCAACATCGGTCGACACACCCGGTTCATTAAGTCCATAAAAGCTGCAGGGGCATTGGTCAGTCCAAACGGCATCACTACAAACTCAAAGTGGCCGTACCTCATAAGAAAAGCCGTTTTCGGGATGTCTTCCTCCCGTACTCGCATTTGATGGTATCCCGTACTCGCATTTGATGGTATCCTGACTGCAAATCAATTTTTGAAAACCACGAAGCGCCCTGCAGTTGATCGAATAAGTCGTTGATGCGAGGTAATGGATATCGATTCTTCACCGTAAGCTTGTTCAGCTCACGATAATCTATGCACATCCTATTGGAACCATCCTTCTTCTTAACAAATAAAATAGGCGCTCCCCACGGTGAGCAACTGGGTCGAATAAATCTCTTATCCAGTAACTCCCAAAGTTGAATAGACAACTCCAACATCTCTGTAGGCGCAAGACGATACGATGCTTTAGCTATTGGAGCCGCACCGGGAGTTAAGTCGATCTTAAATTCCACCTGTCTCTCTGGCAGTATGCCAGGAAGGTCCTCGGGAAAAACATCAGGAAAATCCCGAACCACCGGTATATCACCTGCTTTCTGCTGTGGCTTCTTTTCTCGCACGTCTAAAACATAAGCCACAAATCCCGAAACTCCATGTTGAAAATGTCTGCGTGCCCTAGCAGCTGAACAGCAAACTGCACCTCGATTCTTTCTCTCGCCCTGCACAACCAACTCTCCCCCACTTGGGGTTTGAATCCACACTCGTTTGTTCTTACAATCAATCCATGATTCATGCTGACCCAACCAATCCATACCGATGATGACTCGAGAGTCACTCAACGGTATAGGGATGAGATCGATCAGAAACTTTATTCCTTGAATCATTACTTCACATCCCCGATAAACACTAGTCGCTTGCACGGTTTTATCATCCGCAATTTCTACTTCTAACGGCCGATGAAGAGTTCCTAAAGCAATACCGAAACCCTTTCCCAACACAGCAGACACAAAAGAATGACTAGCACCCGAATCAAATAGTACAAAGGTAGGCGTAGAGTTGACTAAGAAAGTTCCTAATCAAAGCATAATAGACACATTAATTACACACACCACAAACATGAGGCAAGTAAAGAAAGAGTACCCGTAACGACGTCGGGCGCATCCTGTGCCTCCTCGGCGGTCATGACGAATGCTCGACCCTTGGTCTTAGTGGCTTCCCCTTTCCCTTGCTTACCATCGGTAATTCGGAGAGTAGTGGGTGCTGGATTCTGAACCACTCCCTGAGTCAGACGGGGACACTGGGCCTTGAAGTGGCCTACCTGATTACAATTAAAACAAACTTGACCTCCTGACGACAATCTTTAGCATAGTGGCCCTCCTTTCCACACTTATGGCATATTAACACCCAGCAACGCCCCTCATGATTCCTTTCACACTTACCACACTTACCATGGCTCTTTTGCCCTTGCTTTCCCTGATCTGCCCCTCGAAATTTCTTTGACGCCTGCTGAGTCTGAGTAGGCGCCGGACGCTTCTGCCTTTGTTGGGTTTCCAATTCCAACTCTCGGGCCCGAGCGGCTGCGATCATATCGGCAAGAGTTTGGTGCCTAGCAGCAGACACAAATTCTCGAATGTCTGTACGAAGCATCGCCAAATATCGAGTCATCCTCATGCGCTCAGTTGCCGCAAACTCTGGACAGAAGAGTGTTCGCTCACTAAACTTTTTGGTGATCTCCGTCACCGTCTCAGTGGTCTGGGTCAGATTCAGGTATTTCTGTGCCAAGCGTTCCATTTCCACTTGTGGAACATACTCTAGTTTGAACTGTTCCTTGAATTACGGCCACGTAATAGCATCCAACTGAGCAGGGGTGAGATCGTTCGTTCGTATTTCCCACCAATCTTTCGCACCCTCTCTCAGAAGATTCACCGCACATGTTACCTTTGAGTTCTCAGGACATGAACAGGTGCGGAAGGCACCCTCTACCGCGGAAATCCATCGCATGCTGACAATCGGATCCCTGCCCCCATCGAACATCGGAGGCAAACAAGCCGAAAAGTCCTTATAGTTTGCATCCCAGGCCCTCGACGTGCCCTGAGTAGCCAGTCGCTCCTCGAGCATTGCCCATAGCTCAGCTTTAATAGTACCAAAGAACTGAGGTATCGCAGCCAACACTTCTCGCGAGACCTCCTCCACTATCAGGTTGCGGAGATTTTCATCAGCCGGTCCTCCCCTACTCGAGGCACCCGCATCTGGCCCACTGTTACTTCGAGTGACTGCCATTCTGAAATGCGCAATAGTTTTAATATCACTACCCGGGTCACTCCTATCTACCCAACTACTTGACTTTCTAGGACTTTGGTTGACTACTCTTGACTCAAGCGTGAATCATGTGCTTTCAGTAGTACTGGCCTGGTACTACCTTCCACACCTATTAGCCCTTGTTCCAAGTTTATTAACCATCCTCCTAAATTGTCGCACATTACGCTAAAACCACTTCCTATGAATCTTGTGATCATGCACCGTGGTCCCTAATCATTGACTTAATTCTCCCTCCCATACGTGCCTAAAAGAACTACTGCTAACATCGTCGAGTCACCTCACAGACGCACAGCCGTACACAATCGGGAATAAGCTAGACGTTTGAATAACTGATCCTACCGTAAAGTCACAACCAAAGAAGGAACAGCCAGTAAGGCCAGACCAAAAATTCTCAGGCTATCTTACCCTAATTGTATATAACCTACCACCATTGACTAAGCAACCTAACGACTGTAGCATAACATTCCAAAGCAGCACATATGGCACAAAACAGTTTACAGAGTATATTATCCAGGAAATTTTTACATCCTAGCACAATACATTTTATCAGATAACACAAACTTGGCATGAGTAATTGGGAATCACATAAACTTACTTGAGCTCGGTTGACGGTTCGCATCGCATCTTCTTTTACCTTAATCTAACTTTCCAAAAACATTTTCTTGAAAAAATCGCTCAGTTCTAAGTTTGAGTTTGGATTCCCAATATAGTTCATCCAAATCCCTCAAACCAAGGCTCTGATACCATTTTGTAACGCCCCAATTTCGAAAAGATTTAAAATTTATTTATTACCAAGGTTCCAATAAAATATTCATTCCAAAAACATAAACTGTTCAACATATTACTTAAACCAACAGCGGAAACATTTGAAAATACTAATATAGTTCATTAACATAAATCTCTTGTATGCGATGCGCTGCCGTTAAGCCTTGCGCTTTCCTTTGTCATTTGAAATACCTGGAATGTTATAAAATCAACGGGTACGAGCGTCCACACATTAAACAACCCGTCCTCGAGACGACCCGACCCTACCCACCATACAACAGCTACGAGCGTCCATCATACAACAGCTATGGACACGAGAAGGTTCTACCCATCATACAACAGCTATGGGTTCCCGGTTATGGCCCAGCCCATCATACAACAGCTATGGGACAAGGCAATAGTCCAACTCGTCATACAACAGCTACGAGGGGACACACATCAGTACTGAGCCCAACAACAAACAATCACAGATATAGAACAAATCATATAACTGTAAATAACACACAAGATGCCTAACATGCAACATCATATAGTAAGGTGAGGATACTCACCTGATTCGAAACCGCACAGATATACTTTAATACCCCCACTTAGCTCGTCCACACACCTATATCCCACATACACAACATGTCAAGCACGGACTAAACTTCTATAGACTTGCCTAAAGGTCAGTCCCCACGTTTGGTAACCAACACCGGTCGAAACTAAGCTTTTGGGTCAAACAGCCGCCCGCCGCGGCGTGGCTTCTTACCCTATGCGTCGCGGCTATCTCCGCATAGCTACGGGGCTTAGCCGAACCTGCGTTGCTGACATAGCCTGTCCGCGCCGCAGACTCGTATTAATCCAAAGTCTTCTAAGCCCTAAATCAGTTCAGTCATCGGCTAGGGTTTCACTCCATACCCTTCCTGGGATCAGAAACTACCCTAAGATCACTTCCTTATGGACATGCAAGTCCATGCATGTCATTGGTCAAAACCCTAAGTGTTACAAGTCATCTAATACTACTAGCCAAGGGATAACACCTTAATACGAGATAAAATGAAATATCAGAAGGTAGATCCTCTTACCTTGCTTCTGGAGAACAGAGGAATGCACCCGATCGACTACAAGCCTTTCCCCTCGTTGTATCTCTTCCTTAAAACCTTCAAAGCGTTGGAACCAAGGAGCCTCTGCTGAAACTAGTCGACTCCATCTAGAAATTTCCCAAAAACACGAACCCTAGGGCTGGGACCCTTTATATAGGCGTTTAAATCCGAATTAGGGTTTTTCACATTAGCGGCGCACAGCGCCGCGGGTTCTTCCGAGCCGTGCCGCGTGCACAAGTCCTTCGCGATTCCAGATCCTTCCTAAAGCCGCGCCGCGACTCGGCGGAACGAGTCTTACAGTATCGCGTGTAAAACTTGTTCATTTTCCTTCATCTTTACGTAAGTCATCTTATTCTATAAAATGATATCTTATATTTTCAATAATATCAACTAAGTAACGTAACTTAATTTTACTATTTTTCACTTTTCCAGCTAATATTTTGAGGTCAACCGAACATTCCGAGATCGCAATCGAACCGGTCATGCCTGAAGCGGAGGCAATTAGGAATATTATGCACCATTAAGTTTATGAACAGATTTGGCACGCAATATGATGTTTTTTGGGCGTATTTTCATGGATTTGTTAAATTGATGGTTCAACTTTTACTTGGTTGTTTTTATGTTCATATATTGTTGCTTGAATTTATCTAATTTAAATGCATATTTATGATTATAGTTGGGAGATTATTGCAAATTTATAATTTAAGTTGCTTTATACAATTGTAATCATTAACTTTGTTTTGCAAATTATAAACATTGATGATTGTAAAAGTTTGATAAAACTCAATTGACTAAAAAGTATGAAATAACCATTTAATAGAGATCTTTAATATATACTATAAAATGCATAAAAATATGTAAATCATAAAAAATAGATTTATTAAAAAAATAAGATATGCTTGATACCACTTAATTTAACGAGAATTTAGTAATAACAACTAATAAAATTCTAAAAGTTAAGTCTTATATTAAATTTTGCAGCATTTTGATTATAAACATTATACATATAAATGATTTAAGATATGTTTGTTTGTTTGTTACTTAGCATAGAATGACATTGTGATGCAACACAATTCCGTGTATTATAGTACAAAATGAGGATTGTAGATGGAGAAAATGACGACGCCTAGTAATATCAAGTATTTTAGTCGTCGTTAGGCCCTATTCTTAGTGAAATTATATCGTATATGTCATTGTATTACGCACTTTTGTGTCTAGTGCTTAAATGCGAAAAAGATAAAAACATGGACTAAAAACGTACAAAAATGAAGAAGTTCTGGATAAAGACCATTTTCAGTCGAAAACGTACGCGTCCCGCGACTAGAAGACACGCGCGTCGCGGATAGTCAAAGATCAGGCGATGAGTTGAAATTCAAACAACGAGAAACGGGGATTCGGATAAGGCCGCACTGCGGTTTTAAGCCATGCGCGACGCGATTAGCTCGAATTTGCAACTATAAATAGAGGCATCTAGGTAGAGTTTCAGGAGCGAAGAACAGACCCAAAGGTTGAACCTAGGCTTCTTCGACTCAGGATTTTGGATTTTAGCAGCTTCAATTGGTATTTTTATGTTTTTTTTATTTAATTTTAGTATTTCTTTGTTTTAGTTCTTGCTTGATTCCATCGATTCTGGATTGTAGAATTTGTTGGACTGGTTTAGTTGGGATAATTTTCGAAGTCAGTACCTTGAGACTTCTGGATTTGGTTTTAGTTAACGTTAATCATTCGGCTTGAGTTAAATTGCATGTTTTCGGTATTGGTTTATGTTTATGTGTTTATTGAATGGTTTGGATTCTTTAATGCTTCTGATTTTTCTCCTTCTGGAATCAGTAAGTAAGTTTGGGTTGAAGTTTGGAATTGTTTAGTTTAGTTAATGTTATTTTTAGTTTTCGGTATTCGATTTTATCGGTTTTCAGGAAGTGAAGGAAACACCGCCAACTATAGCGTGACACTATAGTTGGTCATTCTAACACTATATTTTGACCACGTGACTCCCACGGATCCACCCTTGTTGCTACTATACTAGTTTGCGTGTAAGGTTTTATTTTTCTATTTTTGACCGCATAACGACTTAGACATGTCAAATTTTGGCGCCGTTGCCGGGGAGTTGTGCGCTTAAGATAGAGTGTCAGTGATTTGTTTTCTGATTTTTGTTTTAGTTTTTGGTTAGATAGTTCGTTTAGTAATTTGGTTTTTGGTTTTGACGGTCGTTCGTACTTGTGCATGCATACCCGTCGGGGTGAGCAATCATCACCGCTTTTGTTTGATTCTGAGATTGAACGAACCGCGTGCAGAAACCGTGTGCATAGGCCCTTGATCAATATGAGTCCCGATAGTGTAATAGTAGAGGATATTACCAATGAGCCTACGGGTAAGGTAATGAGGGGAGCACCATTTATACCACCAGTTTCATCAGAATTGCATGTAGGTTCTACTAGTGCTAGTGGTGGTGCAGTTTCAGCCCCTACACCCATACCACCATGCACTCAGTCTATTGTTCAACCTTTGAGTCAACCTGTTATAAACCCTCAGCTTCAGCTGTGCCGACTTGGGGAATGCCGACTTGAGATGGTACCCCACGTCCGCGACAGCCGAAACAAGTTTCTCAACCACAACCACAACACCAACCACCCATTTATAAACCTCAACCACCTTTTCAACCCGTTGACATGCCTAGGTCGTCGTGCGGTCAAAAATAAGAGAAAACCTAACACACACTAGTATAGCAGTAGTCAGGGTCGATCCACAGGAGCTTCGTGGTTAGACTAGATGAGAGATTACCAACTAGTAGTGTCACAGCTACAGTTGGAGGATCTAGTTTCTACCTTCCTAATCACTAGCAAACAAAAGCAATGATCAAACACACTCAAGCCAAGCTAAGCTAAGCTCAAATGACCTAGTCACTTTCTGAAATCAGAAGTACATCTCTGAATCAGAAGCAATCAAAGGCATCCAAACTAGCAAAACCAAGCAAAGCATAAACTAGCCACTAACTAGAGTTCTATTGAACAGTTACTAGCCAAGGTTTAATGCTTACAAACTAACCTAATTAGCTACTGATTTCAACAAAGGAAAACAGTCCCAACAAGGTCAAAACAATATCCAAACATAAATCAAACATCCAAAACCAAACACAAGCATAAAAACACCGAAAAGCTAAGATTAAATGTAACCAAATGCTTCTCATTCACCAAATCCGAATCCAAATATAAAAACAGTAACCAAATGAGATAAAAACAGAAGCCAAAGCTTAATATCAATGGTTGTCACACCCAAAGATACAAAACCAAGCTTAAATCCAACTATTTAATTACAAATAAAATCTAAAACTAACCAATACCAAATGAGAGTCTTCTGGAATGAAATCTTGGAGTCAAAGAGCTTCAAGGTCGATTTTACACCCGGTCTTTGCTAGTGTTTTCGGCTAGAAATGCCTCTATTTATAGTTGCAAATTTCCCGCAGCCGCGCCGCGCAGAAGTGAAATTCGCGGCGCACGTACTTATCTTTTCCCGTTTCTTCGGCATTTGAATGTGTTCCACCGCCTTAAGCCCGCGTCGCGCATAGTTAATTCCCGCGGTGCGCGTACGAGTTTCCTTGATTTTTCATTCTTTCCAAACTTCTTCCTTTTGCACGCTTTTAGTCCCTGTTTTCATTCTTTTTCTCCAAACAAGTCCTGGCACAAAAAGTGAGAATACCCAGACATATTAGATATAATTTTATCAAGAACAGGGCTCAACAACGCCTAAAATACTTGATATCACTAGGCGTTGTCACCCGTACCACCACAACAAAAACCTCAACCTCAAATACAACAACCGCAACCTCAAAAATATCAATATCAAGATGGAGATCCAGGCTACGATGAAGAAGATGAAGTATATGCCGAACAATCTTGTTCAGCAAAATCAGCAATGGAACAGAGGTCAGGGACCTCCGAGACGATACCAATAGCAACATCAGTAACAAGGGCAACAATATTATAACAACGAGTTATATAATGACGGTAATTTTGTTCCACCCTTGTACTTTGCTCAACCAATCGGGCAGTCGGTTGCATCGCACTTCCAACCATGGGAGTATGATGATGCTTTGCCTATTTATTTTTCGGATAATGCTGATAGTCAGGTAGAAATAAGACCTCAATTGTTAGGAGTTTTAACTGAATTTAGAGGATACAAGCAGGATGACCCATACAATCATCTATATGAGTTCTTAGCGATAGCCAATGCTAATATTCCTAGGAACACCAATAGAAATATCTTTAGGTTGAGGTTATTTCCTTTTACTTTAAAAGATAAGGCTAAGTACTGGTTCACATATTTGCAACCAAATAGTGTCACAACCTGGGAACAATTAAAGGTGAAATTTTTACAAGAATTCTACCGAGCTAGCAAGACTTCAGAAATTAAGAGAGCTATTCAAGATTTTCAGCAGAAGCCAGGAGAGGCTTTTCATGATGCATTCGAAAGGTTAAAGGAGTTGATGCAATCTTGCCCGCATCATCAGTTTCCACGCTGGCAATTGGTTAAATTCTTTTATGACGGGGTGGATACGAAAAATCAAGCCATGATCAACGCTTCATCCAGTGGGATCATAATGATGCAGGATCCAGAAGATGCATGGAGGTTTCCGGAACAATTAAGTAATGGTTCCAAAACGAATTATTCTACAAGGAAGCCAGTGAGTACAGCAGCAGCAGTTGGAGCCGACAATGACTGAAAGAAGGAAGTAAAAACGGAGATAGGAGAGTTGAATAGGAAGTTCGACAGGTTGATGGTGACCCTTCAACAGGGACCACAGAAGCAGCAGAATGCTCAACAAGGACAAAGGGCTCAAGAGGTCAAACACGTTTATGGTCAAGGTCAAGGTCAATATTGTTGGATTAGGTGTCTAAGCCATGACTAATAATTAGTATTTATCTAATTAATAGAGGCACAGTCCATTTGGGTTGCCCTCATGGTTAGAGGTTTGGTAGAAAATTCGGTAGAGAGAAAGGTTGGATTTATTATGGGATTAATAAATCAACAGGAATTAAATATATGGTTT
The DNA here is from genome assembly GCA_023525715.1 of Cichorium intybus. Taxonomy (NCBI): domain Eukaryota; kingdom Viridiplantae; phylum Streptophyta; class Magnoliopsida; order Asterales; family Asteraceae; genus Cichorium; species Cichorium intybus. Next base: position 94,720,226 of record CM042010.1, on the reverse strand, counting down.
ATTAATATATTAAAGTCATAATATATTAATTAGAAACTATATTAATTAATTAGGAATTAATCCGGAATTAATTGGATTTAATTTGGGGATTAATTAATTAATTAAATGTGCAGGGACTGAAACTGTAATTATTCAATAGTTGAGTAAGTGACAGTGTGACAGTGGCCAGTAGTTGGCGAAATTAAGGAATGATTATCCTTAATTTCGAAATTGATATATAGATAAAAAGGAATTTGAATTATAAGATAAAAGGTTTATCTTATTTGAATTCAAAAAAAGGTTTATCCTTAAGGCTTATCAACTGATCATCCTGTAACTATAAATAGGGGGTCCCTGTAACCCTATTTTCTGCGCCAACTTCAAGAGCTCTCTCTGGGATTTTCGATTTCTCCTCTCCTCCAGCTTGGGTGTGACTTTCATTTGAGGCAGGATATTTTTGCTGCTTGGCTTCAAGAAATTAAGGTTGGTTTTTCTATTTGATCTTTAGTTTCTTTTATTGGCCTCTAGGTTTTTGTTATATGTTCAATTAGAAGAAAACATAGATCCTTATAGGTTGCATGTGAACTTAGGTTATTTAGTTCATGGTTTGCAGAAAACCTTTCAGTGGTATCAGAGCCTGTATTGTTTTCTTGTTGAATTGCTATAACTGTTTTAGGGTTTAAAGCCTATAAACCCTAATATATATCAAAATCGATTTATAGGATTAGGGTTTTGGAAACCCTAATCCCCCCCCCCCCCTTGCTAAATTTCGAAATCTGCCTTTAGGGTTTTAGGAGGTTTTCTATTTTTGGTAACTTTATTTGTTAATTAAATGGATAACCTTAAACCTTTTCCTTGAAATCGAAATTTAGGGGTTTAAGGATAGGTTTTAATTAATTTGATTAATTTGGATAAACCTATCTTCATTTGAATTAATTTAATTAATTGTTAATTAAAAGATAATTCATAAAGGGATTTAATTAATTTTAAATTGGCGAAATTAATGGAATAGATCCAGAAAAATATTTTAAAATGTTTAAAATATTTAAATTTAATTAATTTAATTAATTGGTAATTAAAATTGATTAAATCGAAATTTAAGGTTTAATTTAATTTAAAATTTAATTGTTAAATTTGGTAAAATTAAAAGATAAACCTTGAATATTTTAAAGGGTTTTAAAATACATCTTATATATGTTATTAAAAGTTAATATTATATATATGAGATAAATTTGGATAGTCAAATCAATAGTAGGCCTCATTCACGAAGCTGGTCTATAAAGTGGGTATAAGGAGACTGCCTATAAAATGGTAGTCTAATGGGTGAACACTCTCACCCACCGCTCGCCTGATCAGTGGAGGGTCGTTAGCCGAACGGGTTTGACAGAACCACTTAATCATTAAAAGTATAATGATCAAAGTACTAGAACCATTTATAAAATCCCAATCTAGTTACTTTAGGAAAAATGTGAATTTGATGCTACCCCATGAAATTGCACATTGCACTTTATGAAACGTTGGTGGAGCGTGTGTGGTTTACCGGCACACCAATGGGGGTTCATAAAGAGTGGCAATGGGTGTCTCGGGTGTTATCATTGTTGATGGAGCGTGTGTGGTTTACCGGCACATCAATTTGAGATGATAATGGACCCCGAGAGTACCAAGCTAATTTGCATGGTTATTCACACCCGGTTTGTGATCCTCGGCATCCCAGTCACAAACAGTGGGGCATATCTGAGATTAAACATGCTATTGAACAGTTCAATATATCTCAAAAGAAACTAGGAATTCCATTTATAATAAGATTATTTTTCCGTGGTGGAATTGGCTGAATCGTCATTCGCCTACCTTTATAAAATTTGCTTATAGACTACGGCATCCCTCTTCTATGTTGCAAAATGTTATAGTTGGATCCTAGCCTTATTTTATATTGTGTTATTATAAGGACCAACAAGTATCTAATTAAACTTACCTTCTTTTATAGATGTCTTCTGCTGATCAATCCGCTCCCCAATCAAACTCTAGTGTTCCCTCTATCCTCTCAATGTGTTCCAAGGTTCAATTGAACGGGACAAACTACAATGACTGGATTAGAAACATCAAGATGGCTCTGAGGTACGAGAACAAAGAGTATGTTCTCGAGACTGAGCTTGTCGATGTTGACCCTGAAACTGCTACTCCCGAGGAAATTGCCTCGTACCAAAAACATTCTGATGATGCGACCAAAGTGGCCTGCATCATGATCGCCACAATGAACCCCGAATTGCAAAGGATATATGAAGACTACTGGCCCTTTGAGATGCACAAGGAGCTGGCGGAAAAGTTCCACAAGCAGGAGCGCATCGAGAGGTGCGAGGTGGTCAAGGACTTCACGAACAGCAAACCTAAAGATGGAGAGTCCATCTGCGTTCATGTGCAAAGAATGCAAGGTTACGTGGAGCGGATTAGAAAGCTTGCAATGTCTGTACCGGAGGAGTTGGCCGTTGACATAGTGCTTAACTCCCTACCGAGTTCTTATGACCAGTTCAGGCTGGCTTATCATTTGAACAACAATCAGGCTAACCTGACTGAATTGCATCGCATGCTTCAAGTTGCTGAGGACGGGATGAAGGGTAAAAGTGTACCCTCAGTCAATCAGCCCGTCTTAGCCATTGGAAGTCGCAAAGGAAAGAAAAGGAAGGGCCCTCCTAAGCAAAATTGGAGGGAAAAGGTTCAGGTCGGGTCATCCAGTAATGGCTCGAGAACCAAGACTTCCCACATTCCTTGTGTAGCCAACCCCGATGAAGCCAACTGTTTCTACTGCAAAGAGAAGGGCCATTGGAAGAGAAGCTGCCCCAAATACTTGCAGGATGTCAAGGATGGGAAAGTAAAGCCATCGACAGCAGGTATATACACTATCTCTAAAAACTCACCATCTTCTAATTCTTGGGTCCTTGATACAGGATGTGGTTTTCACATTTGTTCTGATCTGCAGGGCCTAAAGGAAAGCAAGGAGGTGGAGCACGGTAGACTGAACTTGATCATGGGCAATAGGAGATCGTCCCCTGTTACCAAGATCGGCGTTTATAGTTTAGTGCTTAGTAGTGATGTTAGTTTAGAATTATTAAATTGTTGCTATTCGCCATAAATGGCAAGAAACATTATTTCATTTCACGCATTGTTCAGACAAGGATTTCAATTTTCTTTTGATAATAAAATTGGTTCTATTTCTGTTTTCAAAAATGGTATTTTGATTTTTACTGCTTATCCTTGTGATGGTGTGTATGAAACTGTTGAATGTGTTGACAATTTAGGACATAGTGTAAATTATATTGATTCTACTAGTGGTGTAGAAAAAGCATGTCTGTGGCATAGTCGGCTCGGGCACATCAGCAAGAAACGCATCGCCCAACTCCAAAAGGATGGAGTGTTGGAATCATTCGACCTCAGGTCGGATGATGTATGCGAATCTTGTCTGTTGGGCAAGATGACTAAATCACCTTTCAAAGGGTCTTTTGAAAGAGGTGAGGGTCTGCTGGACATCATTCACACGGATGTGTGTGGTCCATTCAGATCAACCACAAAGGATGGCACGCGATTCTACGTGACCTTTACCGACGATTTTAGTAGATACGGTTATATCTACTTGATCAAGCACAAGTCGGACACCTTCGAAAAGTTCAAAGAGTTTAAGAACGAGGTAGAAAATCAATTAGGCAGGAAGATAAAGATGCTCAGGTCCGACAGAGGCGGAGAGTATCTAAGTATCGAGTTCCTAGACTATCTAAAGGAATGCGGAATAGTTTCGCAGTTGACACCTCCCAGGACACCACAGTTGAACGGTGTTGCAGAGAGGCGCAACCGAACCCTGTTGGACATGGTTCGTTCCATGATGAGTCGAGCTTCACTTCCCATTCACTTCTGGGGGTATGCCTTAGAGACTGCCGCCCATATCCTCAATCTTGTCCCTACTAAAAAGGTTGCTAAAACACCTCATGAAATGTGGACGGGGAAAGTTCCCTCGTTGGCACATATCAAAGTCTGGGGTTGTGAGGCTTTCGTTAGACGAGAGACTCAAGACAAACTCGCAGAAAGAAGCGAAAGGTGTTTCTTCCTTGGTTATCCCAAACAGTCCTTTGGATATCTATTCTACAGACCGAGCGAGGACGTGGTCTTTGTAGCTAGACGAGCGGTCTTTCGAGAGAGAGAGAGAGCTCATATTCAAAGAGGACAGTGGGAGTACCATTGATCTGGAAGAAATTCAAGAGTCATCAGATGACGCAACCTTAGGAGAAACTAGCAACCAACATGAGGAAGAAGTTCCTGTTGGTCCGACAAATGTATCCTTACCTCTTAGGCGTTCCGGTAGGGTTAGCATGCCACCCGAGTTTTATGGGTTCCATATAACTTCGGATGGGGACACGTTTGTCAGTGATAAGACACTGATAAATTTGGATGAACCAGCTAACTACCAGGAAGCAGTGGCGGGCCCTGAGTCTGCCAAGTGGAAAGAGGCCATGGATAGCGAGATTAAGTCCATGTATGACAAACAAGTTTGGAACTTGGTTGACAACGTACCGAGTCGAAAGACAGTCGGGTGCAAATGGATCTTCAAGAAGAAGACCGACATGGACGGAAAGGTACACACTTTCAAGGCAAGACTGGTTGCGAAGGGCTTTACTCAAACCCCAGGGGTTGACTATGACGAGACCTTCTCACCAGTAGCCAAGATAAAGTCTATTAGGATTATGCTGGCCATAGCTGCATTTCATGACTATGAAATTTGGCAGATGGACGTCAAAACCGCTTTCCTTAATGGGAAGTTGACTGAGGATGTTTACATGAATCAGCCAGAGGGTTTTGTCGATGCAAAGTATCCTAATAAGGTGTGTAAGCTTGAGAGATCAATCTACGGATTGAAGCAAGCTTCTCGCAGCTGGAATCTTTGTTTCCATGAGAAAGTCAAAGAGTTTGGCTTCTCTAGGAGCGAGGATGAATCCTGCGTATATGTCAAGGCTAGTGGGAGTATAGTCACCTTTCTGGTGCTGTATGTCGATGACATACTGCTCATGGGAAACGATATTCCAACCTTGCAAGATGTCAAGGCCTGGCTTGGGAAATGTTTCGCCATGAAGGACCTAGGAGAGGCTGCCTATATTCTCGGGATAAGAATATTGAGAGATAGGAAAAAGAGACTAATTGGACTTAGTCAGGGTACATACTTGGAAAAGGTACTGAAAAGGTTTAGTATGGAAAATTCCAAGAAGGGAGAGCTGCCTATCCAAAGTAATGCGAAATTGAGTAAGACTCAAAGTCCGAGTACAGACGAAGAAATAGCTGAAATGAGTCGGGTACCTTATGCTTCGGCTGTAGGATCGATCATGTACGCTATGACGTGTACTCGCCCTGACGTGGCCTTTGCTTTGAGCATGGTCAGTCGGTACCAGGGTAACCCTGGAAGGGCGCATTGGATAGCTGTGAAAAATATACTCAAGTATCTGCGAAGGACAAAGAACATGGTGTTAGTCCTCGGTGGCAGTGATACCTTGAGAGTTGAAGGATATACAGATGCCAGCTTTCAGACGGATAGAGACAGTGGTCGGTCTCAGTCGGGCTGGGTATTCCTTTTGAACGGTGGAGCAGTTACTTGGAAAAGTTCCAAGCAAGAAACAGTGGCTGATTCTACGTGCGAATCAGAGTACATACCAGCAAGTGAAGCGTCAAAGGAAGCGGCTTGGCTGAAGAACTTTATCGGTGACCTTGGAGTAGTCTCGAGTATTCAGGAGCCCTTGGAACTATTCTGCGATAATGAAGGTGCGGTCCCCTTGACAAAGGAACCGCGAGATCATGGAAAGTCCAGACATATAGACAGAAAGTACCACTACATCAGGCATAGGGTAGAAGAAGGTCACCTCGTGGTAAAGAGGGTATCATCGGAAGATAATCCTGCAGATCCCTTGACAAAGGCTCTGAGTAGGATTAAGCATAATCAGCATGCTAGGAGCATTGGATTAAGAGATGATATAAGTTTTTGTAATTAGATAGTTTTTTTTGAAACTTGTAACAATGTTATTGTATTTGACTTTTGTGATTTAATAATAGAGATTTATTAATGAGTAATGGTTTACTATTTTGTCAATAATATATCATTGTGTTTCATTTTGCATGTTTTACTTCCTGAGTAATTGGATTATTCAAATATCTACAGTCGCTCATACTTTTAGGGAGTAAGTATGAAGTAAGGCAGTCATGAATTGGTAATAGATTGTCTAAGGAGTTAGACATTGCAATTGGATTGATGCACCATTCGTGAGTACTTGGAAATGGGGATTTGAGTATTGGATAAACCCGCGCTCAATGGATTGCTTCATGGATTACATCACGAGCAATATTGAGACGATAATATCTTTTGATCTTTAAGCTAAGACATATAAGTTATGATTTACTAGACGGTTATTCATTGATAATATGAAAACGCATCGGTAACTCGGTGTTATAAAACGTATTGTTGTGAGTGATTTGTCTGGTAAAAGACATAAGTATATGAGTCAAAGTTTATTCGTCCCTTGACCCTAACGGGGAACAGATATCTGTAGGCCTCTCGATGATTTTGAAGTTGACTAAAATGGTTGGCCAACCGGGACTAAATTGGTAGTCTAAGAGTCATATGCAAATCGGAAATCAAGGAACAGTGAATCAGATCAGATTGATTTTATCCATGTCTTGAGTCTGAAAATATCTTGTTGGACGGAGGATCATCAGATCACTTATCTATGGACAGGACTGATTAGATCAGAGTTTGGCATTGGTTTCTAGGAAGCTACAAGTGCTGGTTAATTAGAGGCTAAATTGGTAATTATAGTCATAGACTTATCCAAGTGGGAGACTGTTGGATTAGGTGTCTAAGCCATGACTAATAATTAGTATTTATCTAATTAATAGAGGCACAGTCCATTTGGGTTGCCCTCATGGTTAGAGGTTTGGTAGAAAATTCGGTAGAGAGAAAGGTTGGATTTATTATGGGATTAATAAATCAACAGGAATTAAATATATGGTTTATTAATATATTAAAGTCATAATATATTAATTAGAAACTATATTAATTAATTAAGAATTAATCCGGAATTAATTGGATTTAATTTGGGGATTAATTAATTAATTAAAGGTGCAGGGACTGAAACTTTAATTATTCAATAGTTGAGTAAGTGACAGTGTGACAGTGGCCAGTAGTTGGCGAAATTAAGGAATGATTATCCTTAATTTCGAAATTGATATATAGATAAAAAGGAATTTGAATTATAAGATAAAAGGTTTATCTTATTTGAATTCAAAAAAAGGTTTATCCTTAAGGCTTATCAACTGATCATCCTGTAACTATAAATAGGGGGTCCCTGAAACCCTATTTTCTGCGCCAACTTCAAGAGCTCTCTCTGGGATTTTCGATTTCTCCTCTCCTCCGCTTGGGTGTGACTTTCATTTGAGGCAGGATATTTTTGCTGCTTAGCTTCAAGAAATTAAGGTTGGTTTTTCTATTTGATCTTTAGTTTCTTTTATTGGCCTCTAGGTTTTTGTTATATGTTCAATTAGAAGAAAACATAGATCCTTATAGGTTGCATGTGAACTTAGGTTATTTAGTTCATGGTTTGCAGAAAACCTTTCAAATATAACAATGATGGACGACCTTATAGGCCCTATAATCAAGGAAATCAGAATTAAAACAACAACAACCAAGGATACTGTCAAAACAACTATCACGGGTCATCCTCCAACCAGCAAAGACAGTTTCAAGCTGCTAATAACAACGGATCTAGTAGCAACAACAGGGGGCAAACTACTAACAACAACAATAGTACCAACCCAGAAACCCCAGAAGAGATGATAGCCAAAATGTATGAAATTATGAACACGAGTCAACAGCAGACGCAGGCTAATACGAAGGCAATTGCAAATATGGAAAGGAAGATAGCCCAAATGGCTGAATACCAACGAAGGAGAGATAATGGCAAGCTCCCGAGCAACACAGAGGTAAACCCAAATCATACTCAGTGAGCCGGGAAGGAACATGTCAATGTTATGGAAACAAAATCGAGGAAAGTTACAATGGAAAACTTGGTAGGAAGGGAAGGTGAGAACAAGGAAGAAGGTGTCCAAAAAGAAGAACAGTCAATCGTAGCAGGCATAAAGCAGAAAAAGAAAGTCACAAAGGCAAAAAGGAAGCCAAGTGCACCGAGCGGGCCATCAATTAATCAACCCCTGTGGGATGAATTAAGGAGTGCTCTAGAGGACACAAGGATTCTCCAGGAAATGTGCAAGAAAAATGAAAAGCTCGAGATGCCAACACCAGAGACAGTGCGACTTACTATCAAGGCGAGTGAGGCTTTGTTGGGAACATAGCCCAAATAGGAGAAAGATCCTGGTTCACCATTGATTACTGTCACTATGGGAGACGTGATCATTCGAAATACTTTGTTAGATCTTGGGGCAAGTGTGAATGTTTTGCCGGGGTATCTTTATGACAAGTACAAGAATGAAGAACCGGAGCCTGTGAAAACAGTTTTACAATTGGCGGGCCAATCTACAAAAGTCTCACGAGGTAAGCTGACGAATGTGATAGTCAAGGTTAGTGATTTCTTCTATCCAGTAGATTTCTTGGTGATGGAATACGAAAGTTTGGAGGACGCGCCAACACTAATTTTGGGACGACCATTTTTAGCAACAGCTGGGGCTGTGATGGACTGCAAGACGGGGGATATGGACATCTCCTTTGGTACACGGAAACGAAGATTGAATATGTTTGGGTGCCGATTACTTTGCCACCGGGGTACGATAGTCAGTATCTAAACAACAGACCGTTAATGGCACCAAAAGTGAATAGTAAAGGTAAGAATCGAGTGCAAGAGAATGAAAGCGAGGATGAAGAGATTCTTTGGAGAGCAAAAGGACATGCATTAGCATCAGTCGATAAAATGCAACTTTTAGACATGATTGAAATGATGGAATTGAAGCACCAACAATACGAAAAGGACACAAGATGCAGGGAAGCAAAGGTTTTTCAGATCCTGGACGCTCAGCAGCAATGGATCAGTCAGGTAAGTGACCGGATGACATAACTCACGACGTTGCTGGCAACATTGGTTCATGATTTTGCACCCGAAATGAGGAAGCTGGTACCGAAGGAAGAAGATTAGAAGAAGGAAGTTCGTCTGGCTGAAGACGTTAAACATAGCGCTTGTTGGGAGGCAACCCATCTGTAGATAGGTTAGGTTCTTTGTTTTTGAAGTAATTAGAAAAAATTAATCATCATCAGTGCAGGAATTTATAGCATGAAGCAAGTGTGGGGTCAATTGAGAAGAATTGCAAAATATCGAAGGTCGCGACGCGGTAACGAGAAAACCGCGACGCACGTACGCAAGGTAACCCGATGCACAGGGGATCTTTTGGACATGCGCGACGCGCGAAGCCTTTATCCGCGTCGCGGAATTTGATCAGACAGAAAACCGCTTAAAAGTTACGTCTCCTTCGTCCCAGTACACACACCAACGACGCCGCACAAAACAGAGCACCAGACAACCATATATCTTTCTTGCGTTTTTCGTGTTTTCTAGTCTCTACTATTGAGGTATGGCACTTAGAACTCGTTCTTTCAAGCTATTTCCTACATTTGAAGTGGGAATTTGATTGAAATAGGTGAAAACTAGAAAAACTTAGAAAATCGGCAATGTTGACTCGTAGGGTGAGTTATTTGCAAAATTCTTACCTCACACGCCTAGGTCGTCGTGCAGTCCAAAATAATAAAAACCTCACTCTCATTAGTACAGTGGTAGTCAGGGTCGATCCACAGGAGTTTTGTGGTCAAGATAGGCGATAGCTTACCAACTGTAGTGTCACGCTACAGCCGGAGGGACTAATCCTCTACTTTTCCAAAAAAAGTCCAAAAACATAAAACTTAAATAATTGCCAAAAATCAAATCAAGCATTAACCAAACTAAACCAAATCAATTCCTAAACTAAAGTTGTTTACTGAAATCAGAAAGTATGATCCAAATTCAGAAACAACAAGAACAATCCAAACACATCCAAAGCAATAACGCATAAATAAAGGTAAAATAAGCAAACCAACATGAACTGAATGATTAACTCTATTAAACACCAATCCAGAAGGTTGAAAACAGTAAACAACGAAAATAAAAAGCTATAACCTACTGCTACCGGTTGTCACACCCAGAAACACTAAGCTAATAACTAAGAACAATTGAACTAATAATGAATTAAATGAAGAAACATAAAATACCACGATGGGTTGCTGAAATCTGAAACTTGGAGTCAAAGAAGCCTTAAGTCCACCTTATGGGTCGTTCCTTTCTTGCTAATTTCGACCTAATGGCCTCTATTTATAGTTTTGAAAAATTAGGACCCGCGTCGCGCAACTCTGATATCCGCGGCGTGCGTATAGCCTTATCCCCGATTTTTCGTCATTTAAATTTCTTCCACCTCCTCATCGTTGACTCAGCGTGGCGCGCCCACATGGATATCCGCGGCGCGCATGTTCAGGCGACTTATTTTGTCCTTATCTCCAATCTTCTTTCATTTTGTACGTATTTAACCCCTGTTTGTAACTTTTCTTTCCAAACAAACACTGACACAAAAAGTGAGAATACCAAAGCATATATGATATATTTTCACAAAGAATAATGCTCAACAACGACTAAAATACTTGATATTACTAGGCGTTGTCATTACCCTAGAGGGGCTAGTCGGTGGTTAGGTTGCATTGTATATGTGTTGGATTGGATTAAATAGGTGAATTTTTTGAGATGTTTTGCAACAGTCATACGACGCAACGCGGGGTGTTCATATGTCGCGCCGCGCATATTGGGGTGATGCGTGAGGATCCGCGGCGCGTGTCGAGGACTAATTTTGAATTTTTTTCTATTGTACTTTGTGTGCAAATGGCTGAGCAGGTCGACTACAGGCCGGGGAATGAGTTTCTATGATTTCCAGACATACTCGAGGAGACCCCTCGCTACCGAGCCCGACTTCAGGAGCTCCACACCCGACCAGTTCTCGCGGTGATCCGTTTCGATCGAGATATCTTGACCCAAGTGGGGTTATGGGACCAGCTTGTGCCCTTCCTCCACCGCATATTGACCCACCCTGAGGGGGCATTCACATTCAGATGCCAGGGATAGGAGCGATTGCTGGCCACTGAGGAGGATGTCGTGTACAAGGAGCTGATGCTCGAGTTCTATCCACTTGCAGATACACCCCAGCCTCACGGGAGCCTAGGGCCCAGCTGGTGCGATTTAGACTGGAAGGGCAGAGCCAGGAGTGCATGTTACGGGAGTTCTCCAGACGCACAGGGATCTACACCGAGGCAGAGATCGGTAGTCTTCACTTTCCACCGTACTTGGGCAGCGATGTCCAATGAGATGTTTGACGCTGGCTCAGTCAAGGAGAGCCAGCTCCCCGGCCCACTCCACCGACTGATGCACCAGATCGTATCCATTTCCATCATGTAGAGGAAGGGATGCAAGAAGGTGTCCCGGGACGACGTTTACTACATGTGGGTCCTCTCTAACCTCAGCAGGTTACTCAACCTGCCATATACACTGGCAGTTTCTTTGACGACTCGTGCTGTGGGCACGACTGCTAGGAGTCCCATGGCCGGCGAGCACTACATTACCCGCCTGGCCCGATCTTACGACATTCTCATTGCCGATGTTCTTGCCGGCTTGGCCCCGACACTACCTACTCAGGCAGCGGGACGTTATTACGAGAACATGGGGATTGCTCACCAGCCGAGATGGGGTTTGTACCAGCTCAGCCCCACGACTGAGTCGACCGGTCCACGGGAACAGGCAGAGGAGGACGAGGAGCAGCTAGACCCGCGACCCAGCCAGCGTAGGAGATTGGAGACGGATGCACCAGTCCAACCACCACCACAGGCTTAGTCACCACCGCAGCCTGTAGACGTGCAGGCTTCCTTGAGGGATCTTTCTACGAGGATGGCACTCCTGGAGGAGCAGCAGGGTGGATTGGAGCGGGAGTATTTGAGCTTCTCACCCTGGCTGGACGAGACCCGCGACCCTTCCCCACCCGAGCGCATGATGATGAGGCTGGTCAATCTAGGACTCATCATGATAATTGATTGTACTTTTCTTTTTAGCTTTTGAAACATTGTACATAACCTATGTTTTTATTATTATCTTTTGTGTTTGTATTTTGAGTTTAATTTATTTGTGAGTGTTTGCATGTAATTACCAATGGGAATCTACCGAGCAGTTGTTTCATGCAAGTGTGTGGGGTCATTGTACCTGTGCATTTGCCATTTCACCGGCGTGTTCATTGTTGCGCCATAACTCCGGGAATCTGAATCATGATGTACGAGTTTTTATCCTGTGACAATTGGTTCAATCAAGCAATCTACCGTCTAAATGGGTAACTCTCTCTCCCTTGTTTTGAAATTAATTTTGTACAACGGGGACGTTGTACGATTTTAAGTGTGGGGTGTGGACGGTCGAAAGAGTTTATTTTTGAATTTTTTGCAAAAAACAAGTCATTTTAAAAAATTTAACAAATTTTCAAAATTTTTAAGAGATTGTAATTTTGAAACGAACAAGTTATGAATGTTATAGCATTTGTATTTTTCACAAGATACTATTTAGTTGTTAGCATGCTATTGTTTGGTCATATAAGTTGAGTTTTAAGAGGTGGAAAATTTTTAGATTTGGAGTATTTTAGGATTGGAATTTAGGAGGGAATTGTCAATCAGTGGCCTTTGTTGTTCGAGCCGGTAGGTCCAAAATGGGTGGCCCTGAAAGGGCATTTATGCAACTTACTACCTAAGATCGTCTGGTCTGGGATAGTATTTTCGAAAGCTCGTTACACGGACAACATCGAAAGTCATGGATAGTTCCTTAACGGCCTTTAGAATCTGAATAAGTAAGTTTGCATTTTGCATACTGAAAATTTGTAATCAAGGGTTTTTTAGAAAGTCGTGAATTCCAAAGGGTATTCTGGTCACGTTTTCTTAAAAATCATTTTCAATCTAACTTTTGGAAATAATAAACTTTGAAATTGAAAGCATTCAAAAATGTTTGAGTCTTAGTTATAATTTGTTAAAAACTCACTTGCCTGGGGACAAGCAAGGCACAAGTGTGGGGTGTTTGACGACGCCTAGTTATATCAAGTATTTTAGTTGTCGTTAGGCCATATTCTTAGTGAAATTATATCGTATATATCATGGTATTACTCACTTTTGTGTCTAGTGCTTAAATGCGAAAAAAAGATAAAAACATGGACTAAGACGTACAAAAATGAAGAAGTTCTGGATAAAGACCATTTTCAGTCGAAAACGTACACGCGCCGCGACTAAAAGACACGTGCGTCGCGGATAGTCAAAGATCAGGCGATGAGTTGAAATTCAAACAGCGAGAAACAGGGATTTGGATAAGGCCGCGCTGCGGTTTTAAGCCATGCGCGATGCGATTAGCTCGAATTTGCGACTATAAATAGAGGCATCTAGGTCGAGTTTTAGGAGCGAAGAACAGACCCAAAGGTTGAACCTAGGCTTCTTCGACTCAGGATTTCGGATTTCAGTAGCTTCAATTGGTATTTTTATGTTTTTAATTTAATTTTAGTATTTCTTAGTTTTAGTTCTTGCTTGATTCCATCGATTCTGGATTGTAGAATCTGTTGGGACAAGTTTAGTTGGGATAATTTTCGAAGTAAGTACCTTGAGACTTCTGGATTTGGTTTTAGTTAATGTTAATCATTCGGTTTGAGTTAAATTGCATGTTTTCGGTATTGGTTTATGTTTGTGTTTATTGAATGGTTTGGATTCTTTAATGCTTCTAATTTTTCTGGAATAACCTTCTAGAATCAGTAAGTAAGTTTGGGTTGAAGTTTGGAATTGTTTAGTTTAGTTAATGTTATTTTTAGTTTTCGGTATTCGATTTTATCGGTTTTCGGAAAGTGAAGGAAACACCACCAACTATAGCGTGACACTGTAGTTGGTTATTTTGACACTATATTTTGACCACGTGACTCCCACGGATCGACCCTTGCTGCTACTATACTAGTTTGCGTGTAAGGTTTTCTTTTTCTATTTTTGACAGCATAACGATCTAGGCATGTCAGAAACTAGAACCGATGATGCATCCAAATGTTTAAAAGATATAAGAAAAGGTATGTATATCATATGCAATTTGTATATTAAATAATTACAGTCAGATTATGTACGTTTTCATCGAAATAAATACATTATATAGAAAAACAAAAACAATACCAAAGAGACTATTATGCACGAAGAAAGGCGAACAAAAAGAAAAAACTGGCTAATGGTGAAGGACGCAGTCATTGTGAAGAAAATGAGGATCCATATGCTTTTGCTTAGGACGACATCCCTATGGACCACCGCTTGTTAGAGCCCCCTGCATTGTGTAGACATTGTGGAGCAAAACGATTCAAATTTGAATTCCCAAGCTTTTGTTGCATGGATGGGAAAACGAAGTTAGCAAACTCTACAATTCCTAAAGAATTGCACGACCTGTTCACCAAATAAGAACATTTGGAAGAAACGTTCAGGAAAAACATACGTTCATATAACACAAACTTCTCCTTCACGCCAATGGGTGTGAAATTGGACAAAGAGCTGGCTAATATGACTTCTGGCTTGTATACCTTTAGTGCATGCGGAACAATATATCAAAATATTGATCAGTTAGTTCCAAGGGATGGAGAAGCTAAGTACTTACAGTTATACTTTTATGAGGCTGAATCAGAAATATCACATAGACTCAAATGGTTGAATATCGATAGAACAATTGTTGAAAGGTTGACTCTTGTTCTTGCTTTGAACTCGTATGTAAGATAACTTAAATGCCTTTCTGAACTATAACCGCTAGATGACTATAGAGTCAGTTTAAATGCATTGGTTGAACTTGATCAGAGGGTTTACAATCAACCGACTACATCTGAGGTGACATTCTGATTTGTAAATTTAACATTATTTATAGTATACAGTATGTTTCAGTTGATAAAAGTGTTGGATTAGGTGTTTAAGCCCATAACTATAATTTGTATATACTTGAATTGATAGTATCAAAGTCCATTTGGGTTGCCGTTAATAGTCCAACTAGTATAAAGGTTGATAAAGAGAGAGAAAGAAACAGGTTATTATATTATTATGTGATGATAAATTAATTAGAAACTAGTTTGATATTAATTAGAATAAATTGGAATTGATTTAGGATTAAGTGCAGGGGCTGGATTGTAATTGTTCAATAGTTGAACAATGGAACCTTCTGGACAAAGTAACACGCGCGACGCGGGAAAGGTATAGCCGGAAAAAGGGTTAGAGATAAGGTTTTTTTATCTTAGTTTGAATTCAAATAAGGTTTATCATTTATCACCCTTGCAGCTATAAATACGCTTCCCCTGTCACATTATTCGCTGCCCCATTCCTGTAGACAGTTCTCTGGAATATTCTCTTCTCTCTCAAGCAGAATCTATAATCCTTCTTTAAGGTTTTATAGCGAGCTTTTTCTTAATAAGACTTTAAGATAATTAACCTTTGCTTGCATTTTTGGGTGTGAACCATTAGAGGCATGACATTTGTGATGCTAGCTTCTGAGAGATCAACAATACAAGAAATAATTGTTATTTACTATAATAACAATAAGGTATGTAATTCAGAAGCCCTCTTTAGTAATTTTGATTATACCTAGGGTTTCCTATAAATGTTCTTATTTATATGTTTAATAGAGAAAACATAGATCCTTTAGGTTGCATATGAACTTAAAAGTTTACGTTTGTTTGTTTGCCTATTTCCCATCAGTGGTATTAGAGCGTCAGTTTTGTTTCCTATTGAATTGCTATAATTGGAGAGCTTAATCTATTAGGGTTTATTGAGATTAAACCCTAAGGGCCATAAATTTCGACATGGGCTAGGTTTTGATACCCTAGCCTCCTCCCCTGTTTTCGATAATCTGTAGGGTATTAGGATTTTCTGTTTTTGGTAATTATGATTAATTAATAAATCGATAAATCATTACCTTGATTTTCGAAAATTAGAGGGTTAGGATTAGGATTAAGTTATTTGATTAATTTAATTAGTTAATCCTTATTTGATTGAATTATTTAATTAATTATTAATTAAAAGATTTATATTAAATCATTTAAATGCTCAAAATTTAAGCCTAGTATTTTAAAACTTTAAAATACATCTTATATATATATATATATATATATATATATATATATATATATATATATATATATATATATATATATATATATATATATATATATATATATATATATATATATATATATATATATATTATTAAAAGTTAATATTTATATGTGTAAGAATCAGTCAGTCAAATCGCTATTATGTCTCATTCACGAAGCTTATAAGGGGGGTATAAGGAAACTGCATATAAAATGACGGTTGAATGGGTGTCTACTCTCACCCACCGCTTCCTGGATTAGTGGAGGGTCGTTAACAGAACGGATTTGATAAAACAACTTAATCTCATTAAAAGTATAATTTTATTAAAGGAAAGTACTAGAACCTGTTTAATAAAATCTCAAATCTAGTTACTTTAGGAAAAATATGAAAGATATGATAACCCATGAAATTGCACACTACAATTTATGAGTCGTTAGTGGAGCGTGTGTGGTTTACCGGCACATCAATTGATATATATATATATATATATATATATATATATATATATATATATATATATATATATATATATATATATATATACATACATACATACATACATACATACATACATACATACATACATACATACATATATACATATATATATATATATATATATATATATATATATATATATATATATATATATATATATATATATATATATATATATATATATATATATATATAATATACAGTCAAGATCTTGTGAGATCCCAAATATTCGTAATTGTATTTTTCAAAAAAATAACTTAATGCACTAAGTCCCTTATATTTAAGACCATTTTAAAAAAAATTGAAAAAAATACGCATATACGAAATGTGCATATGTGTATTTTTGTGCAAATGTGCATATATGCACGTTTTGTGCAAATGTGCATGTATGCACGTTTTGTGCATATGTGCATCTTAAAAAAAATCAAATTTTAAAAAAATATTTTTTTGACGAAATGTCTTATATATAAGCGACTTAATACATTAAATCATGATATAAAAAATTATACTTTAAGAGTTTTCAAAATCTCATAAATATATGGGATCTCAAAAAAACCTAACTTTATATATATATATATATATATATATATATATATATATATATATATATATATATATATATATATATATATATATATATATATATATATATATATATATATATATATATATATATATATATATATATATATATATATGTGTGTGTGTGTGTGTGAGTGTGTGTGTGTGTGTGTGTGAACTTGAGAACTAAATCTGTCCTTTGATAAAGATTAATTTTATGGTCACCACAAATCACTAATAAAAACTCAAAAGGGTATTTCCGGAATTCTAACATAAAAATCAATTTGGTAATTAAAATAGAATCCCTATAATTATGGTGATATCTAACTTCCTAATTTTATGGATTTTAAAATTCGAATTAATTTAAATCACTTTTTTTACTAATCTGAATTTTGAATCATTTTTTATTAATCCAATTTACATTTTATTATAATAATATTTTTAGAAAATTCATTATTTCATTTTTTTCACAATTACTGATCAGTTTGTATTCTAAAAAAATATATATGTTTTATTCTAAAATAAACAAATTTACATTTTTGTCACAATTACTGATCAGTTTCACGAACAATATGTATTCTTTGATGAACATGTTATATTCTAAAATGAATTTAATAGATTCTAACAATAAACAAGTAATTTTAATATGAACATGAACCATTCTAAATTCTAATATGAACATGATCTATTCTGAAATCGTAATAGAATGACTGAGAATGACTGAGTCTCCTCTGTATTTCATCCATTTTGCTTATTGTAACCATCTTCAACAATATTGCTAGTTGTACCACGAGGAAAGTTCCTACATGCAAAACAAATCTCAGTTTCAATCATATATAATTGAATATTAATAAGAAATTAATCATAATGACCTATAATTAAACCAGGAAACAAACTGAAGTTAAAAGAGAAAAGAGAAAATGAGACCTAGGTTGAACTTTTTGTGAAAGCCAGGTTATTAGGAATGTGGAAAAGAGGGGGTATAATCTTTCCAAGCAAACAATTATGAATTGTTATATCTTCCGGTTTGTGAAATTCATGCTCTTGTAACAATTAAAAAAAGGTGCAGGAAGGGTTATCGATTTATACTTGTGAAGTCAAAGTATGTAAATCCCAGCATAGGTCTTAAATATTAGAATCCTTACTAAGGGAGGGTTATAAATTTACCTGTCGTATATTAACACAACTAATAATATCATGAATGTAGTGTCAGATCGGTGCATTTGAAAACGTAGTGAAGCATGTCCACAGTACTCCCCAGATTAAAAGAAATAACAACTTCATAATCTTGATAATTAAACAATTTTTACCACCACAATTTACAAGCACCAAGTAACAAAAGCATTTAAACTTTCAATAGAACACAATCTCTTCTACTCAAAAGTCCAATAACCACCCACGTAGTTTACATCAGATGTTACTTTTCTCAATATTCTTATACATCTACTTGTTAGTTTGAAAATGGGTTGAAACCTAGATATATGTTAATTTCTAGCAGATGAAGCAAACGTACCACTATAATGACCTACTAAATGTCATTAGCATTCAAAATTTCCAAATTAAATTGTCGACTGAAACTCACATCAAGAAGTAGCATGTATTTGAAAGCAAAAAAATTCAAAAAAAGTCAATCATCCTTGATTGAGGGTGAAGCCAACTATAATCTCAGCAACAAAGCAAAAGGCACAAATCTTGGAGCAAGTCAGCATTTTATATATATATATATATATATATATATATATATATATATATATATATATATATATATATATATATATATATATATATATATATATATATATATATATATATATATATATATATATATATAATCTCAGCCATTAATGCAACGCATCGGATGGTTATATACTATAAGGAGGTTAACCAATGTGAATGCGTTGTAAACGAACAAACCTCACAACCCTTGTATCAAACCATTATAAAATAATATCTGATCTAAATTAGTTCTTTTTAGTTCTCAATCTTTTAGCGGTTCTTATTTGAACCTATTCTTGTGTGTGTGTGTGTGTATATATATATATATATATATATATATATATATATATATATATATATATATATATATATATATATATATATATATATATATATATATATATATATATATATATATAAGAGATCGGGTGAGGACTTTTCTTAAAGTGAGGACTCGTGAGGACACCTTAAAAAAATTGAAAAAAAATATAAATAATAAAATGGATCATAGGACTATATCGGAGAAAAACAATTCGAAAAAAAAATCTTTTGGATCATTATTTCTTTATAATGAACTAATGAACCACAAAAAAATAAAAAATATGTATCATTACTGTTTTTGAATGATCCAATTTTTTTTTTCCAATTTTTTTTATAATTATATAGTACTATTCTTGATTTTATGATTTGTATTTTTTATATTTTTTTTCAATTTTTTAAGGCGTCCTTACGAGTTTTCACCGAAAAAAGAGTTCTCACCGGAACGGGACCCTATATATATATATATATATATATATATATATATATATATATATATATATATATATATATATATATATATATATATATATATATATATATATATATATATACAAATCAGTTTACCATATTAACTCACACTAATACTATTTTTAAAATTAATTTTTGTATTTAGTTTAATTAAGTTTTATATATAGTTTAATTATATTGATGCATCCATAGAGTATATTGTTTTTAAAATACAATGTTGATATTATAAAAAAATATCGAGGAGGGTATCAAGATAAACACTCGAAATTGTATTAAAATACAATGCTGGTATTATAAAAAAAATATCGGCCGTAGTTTCGCAATTTTTTATGTTTGTAGTTTCTCTTTTTTAATTGTTGTTTTTATCTATTTTGTTGTATGTCGTTTTTATTTCTAAATTAGTGAATTGTTTTTTTTTAATTATTTGGTTAATTTAATTTTAATAGGTTTGTTATTTAGTTTAATTTATTTATAATATTTATTTAATTAAAAAAAGTGAGTGATAGTCAGGGTTTACCATTTCCAAGATTTAGAAATGTAAGGTGTTAGTGAAGCTTTATCGAGGTGGTGTCTACGCGACGGGTAGGGGTGAGCAAAAACCGAATTGCATGGTAAAAAACCGCAAAAATCGAAACCGATTAACCACAAGCGAATCAATAACCGACGGTGCGGTTTTCAATTTTGAATTAACCGCAAAATTGCGGTGCGGTGCGGTTATATAACATATATCGTACCGAAATAACCGCAACCACACCGCATTCAATAACCGCAAATATAACCGCACTGCTAACCGCATACTTAAATAATTATAGAGTGTTTAAAATTAAATAGTGGTTTTAAATTTTAAGTTTGAGACAAGTCTTTAATATGTGGTTGCTTTATTTTAATCTTTAATTGGTTAAATCACAAAACGAGTATCAAATTCATATGGTTAAAGAAACCGCATATAATAACCGCACAAAATAACCACACCAAATATATGTGGTTAATAACCGCAACCGCAACTGCAAAAACCGCAACAGCATAAAATAAGCATATAACCGCACCACACTATTAACAGCACTATTTGGTTATTGAAATTTTAATAACCGCATTTGCGGTTAGCGGTACAGTTTTGGCCAATAACCGCGCCTAACCACACCACGCTCACCCCTAGCGACGGGTAAAAAGTGAGTGGTAGTGTGGGGTTTTCACCCTTCCACTCCGACTCAGATTTCGATCGAGCGACTGTGCGACACCACCACGTCGTCTTCTCCATTTGAATGTTGGTGCCATCTATTGTCAATCGATGCAGTTAGAGTGTATTGATGATCGGTAAATAATTGGATTTGGTCGTTGGTTGGGCAAACGAAGTCCGATGTAAACTTTGAACGGAAATGGGAATGGGAATGGGAACGGAGACGAGAACGGTATTTGCTTTTGGTTTGGTGATACTTTTTAGTTAAAGCAATTATGATAGTACCAAATATTGTATTGAAAAGGGCCTTCATTATGATAGAATAATTTAGAAATTTTGAAAACAATAATAATCCACGTGGACGTCATGTCAGCGCCACGTGGACTAAAAAGGGTTCAAATGACATAGTTTTAGTCAGTTTAAGGACTTAGAAAGCACAAAATATTGTATAGGGACATTTTAAAATATTTGACACAACTTTGTTGGACCAATAGATCAATAACCCTAGTTTTTAACATCACTGTTTTAACACCAACATTTTACTACCAAAATTTTTAGCATCAATAGTATCTCTATTATAACATCAATATTTTCACAAAAACAATTAACTCACTAATTTATCATTCTTTCGGTCGAAGTTTTGAGCAATTAATAATATCAAAATGAAAGTATTTTGAAGTACAACAAAGAAACCGTAAATATATTTTTATTTTGAGCTTGAAAAAGACATGTTATTTATGGTCCAAAACAAGTGAAATCCCTTATTTCCAATAAATCTAATGGTTCGTCCACATTAAACTTTTAGGATCATATAGAGCAAATTGACAAGAAAATTATAATAGTCATTTGTTTGTGAATAATTTAAAGTAGCCATTACATTAATTATTATTTGATAAGCGTATTTAATAGATTAAAAACAGGGAACCAAAACATCTGACACGTTAATAAATCAATATAACCTCATCAATACAAAAGGCTGGGAGTTGGTGGAAGAGTAAAAGAAAAGCGTATCAACAATTCAATGCAAGTTCAAAACACCGGCATTTTTATTATATTTAAAATAAAAATAACATTAGCTACAGATTTGTAATTTTACTTTACATATAAAAACAAAAAACTCACAGCCTGTGATCTGTTCGTCTAGTTTGCTATTTACGTTATTGCTCTGCCCACCTTTACTTTTACTGAGCATGAATTATTAGGGTAAACGATAAAACTTCTCTGCTTTCCTTATATCTCTGTTGAGCTTCTTCGGATGTTGAATATTGAGGCCAGGTAAAACCGTAAAATAATGAGCTATTTTCCTGCCATTCTTCGTTCTTGGTTTCTATTTGTTATCGCTTTTGCTTTTCATATATAGGTGCACTTCTATTAAAGCTTTGTTTCTTTTTAAATTGTTGCTTGAGATCTAGTTTTGCGTTTGGTGATAAATATAATATTGTTGACCTATTTTTTCTAATTAGAGGGAATAAGATATTGACTAGTGTTTTTTCATGCTATAACGGCGGTATAATGTTTCTACGTTGGTCTTTACACATAATTTGTCCACTGCTTCTTTTAACTATTTATGGTTTGTTTCAAGCTTTTTGTTAGATGAAAATGTAGTTATTATCAGGTTGCATTTACGGGTTTAAGAAATATCATGATATTTAATCAAAACTGTGTTTTTCGCTTAATAATATTAGCATTGGTATTTCGTGCATGTTTTTCGTTCTTCATATCTTCATACTCACTTTCAGTTTAAATGTTTAAATCGGCAGGAGCATACACATGTACGCCGTGGTAGTAGTGGGAGGTTTGAGTCGTTTATGCATATCTCCTTTTATAGGGAGAAACGAAGAGGACCAGTATGTTAGCAACATGAAGTTTTTAGACGTTGTTATTGGAATGGGTTGCCTCGGAAAGACTGCATTTGCAGGTAACTTTGTGTTAATTTTTAGTAAGTTTTTTTTCTTGCCAAACTAGGCGGTAGACACCTGTAGAGAAGAGTTTTGTTGGTGCCATTAAAATTGTTAATTGATGCGGGTATACAACCGTACCAAAAATACACGCATCATTAAATATAAATATTTGATAGTACCGTTTCCCAAATGGCATAAAAATGACAAGAAATCCCGGAAAAATATAACACTGCACTAAATAACAAGAACCTGCATTATTAATATAACGTATCATATAATTGTAACCGCATCAAAAAAGTCGTTTCCTGAAAGAATAGAACATCGTACTAAATAACAACAACCCGGATGTGACAACTGTCAATTTCAAGTCATTCTTTGACTTAAATAAGTTGCACTAGACATTATAACATTGACCTTACTGTAGAAAATAGGTCAAAAACCTCGTAGATGCTTGAATCCAATTAGAATCTAAGGCTAGTATACTTGACTTTTACAATTCGTGTGAATTGTTCAACTACCGTAAAAAATACCAATAAACGGTTAAAACAAACTACAAACATCCTTTATAGTGAAAAAATACTTAGGGAAACTTAAAATAAATTGAAAACTCTAAATTTCACTTTATTATAGTTGTTGAAATTTTAATAAAATCACAAAAACCTTAATAGCCTTGAAAACTCAAATTTATAAATTTTGACATCTAAAAATTTATAAAAATCTTTATGAAACTTATAATAACAAATTAAAATAATCAAATTATTAAATAATATAGGATAAGAAAAATTTTAATTACTAACATTTAGTTAATTATAAGCTAAATAAACAAGGAATAAGACATAAATTTTAATCCCACTTTTACAAAAATTGGGGAAATTTATATAAACTATGGAAATTTTTATAAAAAAAAAAAAGTAAGGAGAGTGACCCTCTCCCTCCTCTAGAGTCGGCCACCACCCTCTCCCCAATGCATCACTTCCCAAAAAACCCATCATTTGCTTCATTTCTTCACTCCACCACCTTCTTTCACTCTCTCCCACACTCTACTATCTCTATAATCATTTTCTCTCATTATTTCTCCCTCCTTCCTTTCATCCACGAAAAACACAGCCAAAGAACTCTTTCCTAAGCTCAAAAATCGTATTCCTCAAGGTGGTTCTAAAGGTAATCATATGAAACTGTGACAACCATCAATTTCGGCCAACAAAGTCAACAAAAGTCAACTGTGACAACTGTCAAATTGGTCAACAAAAGTCAACCAAAGCGTACGTTAGGTCAATCCAAATGGCATTACGACAAATTCATAATGACCATATCGTGTTCTGAATGCTGTCTTCGGGATGTCTTCTTCTTGAACTCTAAGTTGATGATACCCGGACCTCAAATCGATTTTCGAAAAGTAGCTGGATCCTTGTAACTGATCGAATAGGTCATCAATTCTGGGGAGGGGGTATCTATTCTTGACGGTCAACTTGTTCAATTCGCGGTAGTCAATGCACATTCTGAAGAATCAATCTTTCTTCTTTACAAACAGAACCGGCACTCCCCATGGTGAGAAGCTCGGTCGAATGAATCCTTTTTCTAACAGTTCGTGTAATTGACTAGACAGCTCTTGCATCTCAGCAGGGGCCAATCTGTATGGTGATTTTGCTATGGGGGCTGCTCCCGGGATTAGATCGATTTTGAATTCAACTTGACGGGTTGGTGGTACCCCCGGGAGATCTTCTAGGAACACGTCAGGAAAATCATGGACTTCTGGTATGTCAGTGATTTCCTTCACCTTCTTCTTCTCATCTACAACATGGGCTAAGAAAGCGTAGTATTTCTTGTGTAAATACTTCTGGGCTTTCAGACATGAGACAATTTGAAGGTTCTTTCCTGATTTGACACCATGTACTATGAGAGTTTTGTAGTTTAGGAGGTTAAGTCGTATGGCGTTATCGTGGCACATAATGTCTGCGTGATGAGGATCTAACCAATCCATGCCAACAATTACGTCGAAGCTTTTAATGGTCATTGGCATGAGGTTAATATGGAAAGTATCTTCGTTTAGAGTTATGGTACAGTTTAGGTAAATTTCGTTAGTGCTTTCGGTTCTCCCATTTGCCATTTCTACCGTGTAGTTTTTGTTTAACGAATGGGGGTTTTGTTTTAGTATTTGCTTGTATTCATGACTAACAAAACTCTTTTCTGCGCCACTATCGAAAAGTACATGTGCAAAGGAGTTATTAATGAGGAACGTACCGGTCACCACGGTGGGGTCTTGGATTGCCTCCTTCGTTCCCAAGGCCATAACCCTTCCTTGACCACCTCCGCCCGGTCCCTTTGCCTTCGGGCAATCTTTTCTGAAATGTCCAGTTTCGCCACACCCATAACAAGTGCGGCTTGCTCCCGAATTAGATGCTTGATTGGTCCCCTGGGTCGGGACTTTACAGAAACGGGCCGTGTGACCTTTCTGGTTACAATTGAAACAAGTTAGCTCTCGGCAAGCGCCGTTGTGGCGAAAGGGGCATTTGGCACACTTTGGGAGGGGTCCGGCATATTGCTTTGGTTGAGCCGGGACGACAGGAGTGGTAGCGGCGAAGACTGCCACCGTTTCTTGTTTCTTTTGCGACCCTTGTTGATATTTACCTTTCTTCTTGCCCCGAATTTCCTTTTGTTCTCTCCTCCTTGCGGAGGGCCAGTTTTCTGCGCCATGTTCCCCTGACGGATAGCTTGTTCGGTTAGTTGGTGTGCGATGCGTTTGGCACTGTCGTAGGTGGTCGGTCTGGATGAAGTGACCATCCCTTGGATTTGTGGTGCTAACCCCCAAATGTATATCTCGATCTTCACATACTCAGGGGTAACCATTCCGGGGCATAAGACAGCCAGATCGTTGAAGCGATTTGTATAAGCTGTCACACCAGAACCCTTCATAGTTAGGTTCCACAATTCTTGTTCCAAGCTTTGAATTTCCGTTCTTGGGCAGTACTCTTCGAGCATCATCACTTTGAGTTCCTCCCAGCTCATAACGTTGGCTGTTGCGAGGCCCATAGTTTTAACATGGCTGTTCCACCATGACAGCGCTGCATCCACAAAGGTCCATGCAGCGAACTTGACTTTTGATTCTGTGACAATTGCAAATTTTGGGCAACAAAAGTCAACTGTAATCAAACGACGCGTACGTTAATCTATATGTTGAAAAGTTATTTTCCATAACTTTTGCGATGAATTATTAATATTATAGTATTACGTATGCTAAATCACAACAATAATCAGTTAAAAATCGAAAATACGGACAGCAGACTACTGTAGCGTAAAAATTCGATAATCGTACAATTATTATTTTGAGAATAATAATATTCATAAAACGATCTACTCGTAAATACGAAACTGTGGATATATAGAACGTCGAAAACAGAGTTCATATGTCAAAGTTATAACGATTAAACCGCTGTGAACGGATAAATGTACACAGGGTTTGGACTCAAATTACAAAATGAGGTGCCTTAAACATCAAATATGAAATAACAATTCATATGATAAGTAACGTAATAATACCTAGTATACTGCGCTTAAACGCGTATTCCGGCATCCAACGAGTTATAATTCAATATAAATAAATGTTTGGCAATGTTTTTATACAAAATAATTATTTAGAACTTCCTTTCGTCAAAAACGCACAAAATTTCACTAAAACGACTTACTATTTTATAAAAATCACTTATTTTTATAAAGTATATTGCTATTTTATAAAAACCACACCACCCCACCCCCCTACCCCCCATCGGCAGCCCCCAAGCCACCCAACCCTTCACACCATATCTCAACTTACTATTCATGATCTAGGCTCTTAAAAGGGCTATGAATTTTATAATATGAAAAAAATCAAGTTGGATCTTCAAGGAACTTAACTAGTTACATTTCACCAAACTAACTCACTTCTCTCCTTCACCACTCTCTTTTCTCCTCTCTTCCTCCTTGCTCTCGGCCTCAAACCACAATCACCATCACCATCTTCAAGCTTCCATCTCAAGCTTCTTTCACAAGTTTAAGTAGTAAGTTTCACTTATCTTTTGATTCTATACTACATAACACAAGTTTACACCTTTTTACACACACTAACATCCATCCATCTCCATTGGATATTAGTTTTGTTCAAGGGTCTTTGAGCCCCAAACTTCATCATCTTCAAAGATCTTGCAAGTATCCTTGGTAAGTTATGATCATCTAGTGATTTAAGTTCTAAATACCTTCATTTACCCTTTTATACACACATACTCACGAAAATCCATTAGATAATAGCTTTGTCCAAGGGTCCTCCGGGTCTTAGAACCAAAATCTCCAATCTTCTTCCAAGGAACCATAAGATCCACACTCAAGGTGAGTTCATACCCCTCATTTTCATGTTTTCAAACCTTTTTGGGGGAGAATACAAGTTTCTTTAACTATATATGTTGTTTATTCAAGTTTATATGAGTTTAAATGATATATATGTTGATTTACACAAGTTTATAAAGTTAGTATTTGGGTAAAAATACCTTTGACATGAAATATGGCTAGATCTTTGTAAGATGTTCATAATGATACATAATATGCTTGTATAAAAGTTACTAGCATATAATTAAAGTGTGTAAAAATGTTAGATCTTGAACAAAAATGTTATAACTATGATTTTGGCTTGAAATATGAGTAGATCCATGTATTATGAACACTTTGACATACTAAGTTGTGTAAAAGTTACAAAAACTACAAATAAAGTGTACAAAAACACTAGATCTTGGATAGAAACGTTATAAAAACGAAAACTAGTAAAAACTACGTTTTTATAAACAAATACACTATTTTCTAGCAAAAATTGTTATAATCAAGATATTCCACTATTTTTGTGAGAAATATCTCAAAAGATAATATTTATAATCTTTGAACAAGTTATTTCGCTATCGTTCGTAAAAATAAGGTTATTACGACGCAATTACTAAAAATAGACTATTATTGGAATAGTTTATGAACAAAAAGGTTATTATGACATTTAAACATGATAAAAATAATTATATAAAAATATATAATTATTATACTTTACTATATTATCATGGGAAAAATGATAATGGACGACTTCAAGAGTTTTTATATACAAATCGTACGTAAACAAGTTGATTGGAACACATACATTTTGTGAGATGAATCTTCACAGTACTTTTATAAGTACCTACTATAAGTCCTCAACATTGATATAACCAGAGTCTCGGTAAGAGAGTGCGATATTTGA
The DNA here is from genome assembly GCA_023525715.1 of Cichorium intybus. Taxonomy (NCBI): domain Eukaryota; kingdom Viridiplantae; phylum Streptophyta; class Magnoliopsida; order Asterales; family Asteraceae; genus Cichorium; species Cichorium intybus. Next base: position 94,692,147 of record CM042010.1, on the reverse strand, counting down.
GTATAGATCTATACTGGGCTTGACAAACCCCGCACCTGAGCTGCTAGCTACAGCTCGACCGGCAGGTCTGAGGTGTCCAAATGTCTAACATTCCGACGCCTGAAGAACGTCGCAGCAGGCCAACTAGTCACAGTATGGTTATATGGTATCTCACATGGGAAAATAATCAACTTAATATTTTTATAAATTGTTTACGTGGAAACACACATTTCAACGAAAGTACACTACCGTTTACATACTACATTTTAGTCTTTGGGATTTAAAGACTTGGACATTTTTATGAGAAAATATTGGATTTCCTTGGTTTTCAACGCTATTGCTTACAAACAAAGGACATTTCTTATACAAAAACCTTATGAACTCACCAACTTAATTGTTGACACTTTTTCAACTACTTGTATTCTCAGGAAACTCAAAAGGGTAAATCACAAGCGTGGTTTAAGCGACGTTACGACGTCATTTTGCATATTTTTGTTATCATCAGTAATTGTAATCGAAACATGATACATTGAACTATGTAACTTTTACAATTATGTAATGATGGTTGTTTGCTTGGATTTCCCTATTGTGTAACTTTGTTATGATATTGTTCATGAAGTCACCCACCCTTGAACGTTTCCGCCAATACGGTTTGAGGGTGTGACAGATTGGTATCAGAGCATTGTTTATAGTGAACTAAGTATATCAATCCATTTAAAGATATACAACTATAAATACAATGGGACTAAAACTCTCGAAAACATTTTTTCGTACAAGTATACTTTTAAAATTACAACGATAATTTTTATAAAAGTATAAGTACATACATACATACATACTAAAACCATATCATAACGAAAACATACAAAAGTGGTAAGATGAGTTGAACGCTACGGATAGGCCTGTAAGTGTTTGGTAATGATGTCTTGGATGAATAGAGCCTGATCAACTGTATTGATCCAAGTTATGATTAACGTATGCTTAGGAATAGTCATGGCGAACAACAAGTCCGAACACTTACCAGTAACTAAAAGAACTAAACATGAAATTTAAAATACTATAGGAGTATTTTATGACGCTATAAAATGAAACATGAAACTAAAATACTATATGAGTATTTTACGTACATCACTTAATTATATTATGCGTATTTAAGGATCCCCTTTATATACTTCTTACACCCCACTCCCCGCACAGACATCATGGCAGGCTTCCATTTACCCGGAGATCCTTATTTCCCCGACGAGGGAAATAACGGATGGCTCAACGGAGATCCGGAAGAGGACTTCGAGGAGGATCCGGAAGAGGACTTCGAGGAGGATCCGGAAGAGGGCGAGGAGATGGAAGAAGAAGACCAGTGGGACGAGGAAGAGCCCGAAGATGAACCAGAAGTCATCGACCCTCGTCACCCAGTCCGCAGCTTACATGCACCACCGCCACCACCACTATTTCAGGTATATCGCCACCCTGGTGGCCCGTTATGGATGCGTACACCTCGAAAGAGGGTACTTCCCATTCACCGCCCCTTACTAATAGAAGAACCTCTTCAGGGCCCGACACCAGCTTGGGCAGAGCAGATATGCGTCTGGAGCCGCGAGCAAGACTTGCGACCCCCGTATCACCTATTCTACGACCACTACGACATCGACAGAGGGGGCTATGCGGACCGAGCTCTACCTACCATGGTCGGACACATCAATCGCCATGAGGAGCAGATCAGGGCGACCACCAGTCAGATTATGGACGTGGGGGCCACCGCCGAGGTCACCGCAGCACGCCTCCGACGTTTAGACGAGACCCGCGGCCATACCGCTGGACTACTCGACACCCTCGAGGAGGACGTACAGACAGCCCTGGGGATGTGGCGAGAGGCTATTGAGCGAATATCAGATTCTGAGCAGAGAATACGAGATATTGAGCGGAGGGCCGAGGAGGCCGAGCACGAAGCTGCTGAGCTCAGGGCGCAGGTGGACGCACTACGTGGGACTAGGAGGTCAGGTTCATCATGAGTAGTACTTATACTACTCAAGTTTTGGTATAGACTAGGACATCTATGAGTACGCGTTATGTGCGACTCACTATTGTACGTAGGCACGGCTCTACAATCAAGTGACTACACTTTTTGTAAGCCGTTACACTGTTTATTTTTTTTATCGCTCTGTAGGCCTCTGTGAAGGTCAAAATTTTCATTTCAAAACTTATGTAACACCCCGTATTATTCTGAATATGAAGAATATGTTTGATTTATAAGATGATGTATGTGTGAATGATCAGTATATTTGATACTAAATCATAGATACAACTTACGGAACGAAAGAAACAAGATAACAATAAGATACAAGGACCACATTCTAATGATGACATAATCATAACAATTCTTCCAAAAACTAACCAACGTCAATCTTAAATCCTTGTGGCAGAATCATGCCACCTCGCCGAAGAAATAACAGACGCACACCCGTCGAGACACCCGAAGCACCTATGATGGACTCGGCGACATTTCAAGCCGCTGTCACCGTAGCGTGACCGCAGCTGTCGCCCATATTAACACCAACGGGATAAATGGAAACGGAAGTGGAAATGGTACCAACGACTCCACAAATGGAGAAACAACCAACCAATCGCGAGTATGCTCTTACAAGGACTTCGCGAACTACAAACCAGTAACTTTCTATGGTACCGGTGGTGTCCTTGCTCTCACAAGGTGGATCGAGAAAACCGAGTCGATCTTCAATATCACTGCATGTTCAGAAGAAACGAAAGTCAAGTTCGCTGCCTGCACTTTCGCTGAGACGGCTATGTCTTGGTGGAAGGGCCATGTCAAGGCGATGACACTCCCAGTGGCAAACTCGATAGGCTGGGACGGATTAAAGACAATGTTGATGAAGGAGTACAGCCCCAGGGGGGAAATCCAAAAGTTGGAACAAGAGCTGTGGAACCTCACAATGAAAGGTTCGGATCTAAACGCTTACACAAACCGATTCAACGATCTGGCAACCCTCTGCCCAGCCATGGTCACGCCAGAGTCTGTAAAAGTGGAACGTTACATATGGGGACTATCATCCCAGATCCAAGGGAATGTGGAAGCCGCAAGTCCCGCCACTTTTGACAGCGCCAAACGATTGGCCCAACGATTGGTCGACCATGGGATACGCCAGGGCACCATGACCTAAAAGACCGAACAGCCAAGAGAAAAGGATCACAAGAGGAAACCCTGGAATACGGGGAGAAACCAACCAAATCAAGATGGTGCGAAAAGACAACAGATTGTGGCAGTTCGTGCAACCACTATCCCAAACGCCTCAACAACCACCAAACAATACATTGGGACGCTACCCAAGTGCAACAAGTGCAATTTCCACCATACTGGAGCCTATAGGGAAATGCACTGTTTGAACTGTAACAAGAAGGGCCACACCGCCCGATTCTGCAGGACGCCAACCCCACAAGCCATTCAAGCCACTAATGTCGGGGTGAGTCAAGCTTGTTATGGTTGTGGCGAGACGGGGCATTATAAACGTGATTGCCCAAAGACAAAGAATGTGGGGAGAAACGGAAGAGTCCTAGCCATGGGACGCGCTGAAGCGGTAGAGGATCCTACCGTGGTTACCGGTACGTTCCTCGTCAATAATTCATATGCTTGTGTACTATTCGATAGCGGTGCGGAGAGAAGTTTCGTAAGCCACGAGTTTAAATACTTACTAAAACAAAAACCTCAACCACTCAATGAAACATTTACAGTAGAAATGGCTAATGGAAAAACAGAAAGCACAAACAACATATACGTAGGCTGTACACTTACCCTGGATGATCACTCTTTTCAAATCGATTTAATGCCCGTTAAAATAGGAAGTTTTGACGTGATTGTTGGTATGGATTGGCTAATTCCCCATCATGCCGACATCATGTGTTACGAACGAGGAATCCGACTTCATCTGCCGGATGACAAGACCCTTGTTGTCTACGGTGATAAACCCAGTACCAGCCTCCGAATCGTATCTTGCATCAAAGCCCGAAAATACCTACAGAAAAGATACCATGCCTTCTTAGCCCATGTTGTTGACGAAAAGAAAGAAGTAAAGAACATCAAAGAAATCCCCGAAGTCTGTGACTTTTCCGATGTGTTCCCAGAAGATCTTCCAGGAGTACCACCCGCACGACAAGTCGAGTTCAGAATCGATCTGATTCCAGGAGCCACCCCTGTAGCTAAAGCGCTATACCGATTAGCCCCGACAGAAATGCAAGAATTATCCGGCCAACTAAACGAACTGCTAAGTAAAGGGTACATCAGGCCGAGCTTCTCACCTTGGGGAGCGCCGGTCTTATTCGTGAAGAAGAAGGATGGATCATTCCGTATGTGCATTGACTATCGGGAGTTGAACAAGCTCACCATCAAGAACCGATACCCACTACCCCGAATTGAGGACCTGTTCGATCAACTCCAAGGAGCGAGCTATTTCTCAAAAATCGATCTGAGGTCGGGATATCACCAACTCAAGGTTCAAGAAGAAGATGTTCCTAAAACGGCATTCAGAACTCGCTACGGCCATTATGAATTCGTTGTGATGCCCTTCGGATTAACCAATGCGCCCGCGGTGTTCATGGATCTGATAAACCGAGTATGCCGACCTTACCTGGAAAAATTCGTGATAGTATTCATTGACGACATACTTATTTATTCACGAAGCAAGGAGGAACATAGCCAACACTTACGACAAGTTTTGGAGACGTTAAGAGCGGAGAAGCTGTATGCGAAATTTTCGAAATGCGAATTTTGGCTTCGAAAAGTGGACTTCCTAGGCCACGTAGTCAGCAAAGAAGGGATACATGTGGATCCCTCCAAAATCAAAGCCATCGAAAGCTGGAAAGCACCAAGAACTCCGACAGAAATCAGTCAGTTTTTGGGCCTTGCTGGCTATTACCGAAGATTCATACAGAATTTCTCCAAAATTGCAAAGCCACTTACCACCCTGACACAGAAGGGCGTGGCATTCAAGTGGGGAGATAATCAAGACACCGCGTTCCAGACCCTAAAGAAAGCTATATGCAGCGCTCCTATTCTGTCCCTTCCAGAAGGAACAGAAGACTTTGTAGTCTATTGCGACGCATCGAACCAGGGTCTGGGCTGTGTACTCATGCAGAGAGGAAAGGTCATTGCTTACGCTTCAAGACAACTTAAAACTCACGAGGTCAACTACACTACCCATGACCTCGAGTTGGGAGCAGTAGTGTTCACATTGAAGATCTGGAGGCACTACCTGTACGGCACAGAATGTACAGTATACACCGACCATAAGAGTCTCCAGCATATCCTCAACCAAAAAGAACTCAATATGAGACAACGACGTTGGGTGGAGCTACTAAGTGACTACGAATGCGAAATTCGTTATCACCCAGGGAAGGCCAACGTAGTAGCTGATGCCCTCAGCCGGAAAGAATACTCGGGCCGCCGAGTGAAATCATTAACAATGACAATCCATTCCCATTTACCCACTCAGATCAAAGAGGCGCAGCTAGAAGCCTTAAAACCTGAGAACGTTGCAAATGAAGCCTTGCGAGGGATGGATAAAAACCTTGAATTTAAGGATGACGGAGCTCGTTACCTCATGAACCGAATCTGGACACCGAGATTCGGCGGATACAAAGACATTATCATGAATAAAGCTCACAAGACTAGATACTCCGTTCATCCTGGGTCCGACAAAATGTACCTGGACCTCAAGAAACTGTATTGGTGGCCAAACATGAAGGCAGAAATCGCTACTTACGTGGGCAAGTGCCTGACTTGCGCCAAAGTTAAAGTAGAATACCAAAAGCCCTCGGGTTTGCTAGTTCAACCACCAATATCCGAGTGGAAGTGGGAGCGGATAACAATGGACTTCATAACCAAATTACCAAAGACAACCGGTGGGTTAGATACTATATGGGTAATTGTCGATAGGTTAACCAAATCCGCTCACTTCCTGCCAATCAAGGAGAGTGATAGGACGGATAAGCTAGCAAGGCTCTACCTCAAGGAGATTGTAAAATTACACGGTGTGCCGAGATCAATCATCTCGGATAGAGATAGCCGGTTCACTTCAAACTTTTGGCAATCATTACAAAAGGCTATGGGAACCAGGCTTGACATGAGCACAGCTTACCATCCGCAGACGGATGGCCAAAGTGAAAGAACCATCCAAACGCCGGAAGATATGTTGAGAGCATGTGTGATAGACTTCGGTAAGGCGTGGGACACCCACTTACCGCTCATTGAATTCTCATACAACAACAGCTACCACACTAGCATCAAAGCTGCTCCATTTGAAGCTTTATATGGACGCAAGTGTAGATCCCCTCTGTGCTGGGCCGAAGTGGGTGATACTCAACTAGCCAGAGGCCAAACACCTAACAGCGCTCTCACCGGTCCGGAAATCATACGAGAGACAACTGAGAAAATCGTTCAGATCCGTGAGCGATTGAAAGCCTCTCGTGACCGACAAAAGAGCTACGTAGACAAGCGACGCAAGCCTTTGGAATTCCAGGTTGGTGACCGAGTGTTGTTGAAGGTCTCGCCATGGAAGGGAATGATACGCTTTGGAAAGCGCGGGAAGCTGAACCCCAGATACATTGGGCCCTTTGAGATCCTCGCTAGGATCGGCCCAGTAGCCTACAGACTTCGATTACCGCAGGAGCTCAGCAATGTCCATCCCACCTTTCACATGTCCAACTTAAAGAAATGCCTGTCCGATGAAACTCTTGTCATTCCGCTCGACGAGATCGAGGTGAACGAGAACCTTCTTTTTGTGGAAGAACCCGTAGATATCATGGACAGAGAAATCAAGAGGACGAAACAAAGCCGCATTCAGATAGTTAAGGTCCGTTGGAGTGCCAAGCGCGGACCAGAATTTACTTGGGAGCGCGAAGACCAGATGAAGCAGAAGTATCCACATCTCTTCCCAAACCCTTGAGAATCCACTCAAGAGTTGAATTTCGGGACGAAATTCTCTCTAACGGGTAGATGATGTGACAATTGTAAATTTTGGTCAACAAAAGTCAACTGTATTCAAACGAAGCATATGTTAATCTATATGTTGAAAAGTTATTTTCCATAACTTTTGCGTTGAATTATTAATATTATAGTATTACGTATGCTAAATCAAAACAATTATCGGTTAAAAATCGAAAATACGGACAGCAGACTACTGTAGCGCAAAAATTCGATAATCGTACAATTATTATTTTGAGAATAATAATATTCATAAAACGATCCACTCGTAACTACGAAACTGTGGATATATAGAACGTCAAAAACGGAGTTCGTATGTGAAAGTTATAACGATTAAACCGCTGTGTACGGATAAATGTACACAGGGTTTGGACTCAAATTACAAAATGAAGTGCCTTAAACATCAGATATGAAATAACAATTCATATGATAAGTAACGTAATAGTATCTAGTATTTAATTCCAAAGCTAAATGCAATTTCCGGTAAAATGCCGAAAATCGCGAAAACGGAAGAATACCGCGCTTAAACGCGTATTCCGGCACCCAACGAGTTATAATTCAATCAAAATAAATGTTTGGCAATGTTTTTATACAAAATAATTATTTAGAACTTCGTTTCGTCAAAAACGCACAAAAATTCACTAAAACGTCTTACTATTTTATAAAAATCACACATTTTTATAACTACATTGCTATTTTTATAAAAACCACACCACCCCACCCCACCCCCTTCCCAAATCAGCAGCCCCCCCCCCCCCCCCCCTTAGGGGACAAACCATCACACCAAAAGCTTTATCCCATTTTTATAATTATAGGCCTTAAAAGGCTAGGAATTTTATATTAGAAAATCATGAAACTAACTCTTCAAAGGAATGAACTAGCCATTTGCATCTAACCATCACTCACAACTCTCTCATTCCTCTCTTCTCCTTCCTTGCTCTCGGCCACAAACACAAACACCACCATCTTCATCTTCAAACGCCATTCCAAGCTCATTACTCAAGATCAAGTGGTAAGTTCCATTCCCTTTTGATTCTAAAACAACATAACACAAATTTACACCTTTTACACACACTAACATCCATCCATATCCATTGGATATTAGATTTGTTCAAAGGTCTTTAAGCTCCAAACTCCATCATCTTCAAAGATCTTTCAAGCTCTCTTGGTAAGTTATGATCATCTAGTGATTTAAGTTCTAAATACCTCCATATACTCTTTTATACACACATACTCACGGAAATCCATTGGATAATAGCTTTGTCCAAGGGTCCTCCGGGTCTTAGAACCAAAATCTTCAATCTTTTTCCAAGGAATCCTAAGATCCACACTCAAGGTGAGTTCATACCCCATATTTTCATCTTTTCAAACCTTTTTGGGGGAGAATACAAGTTCTTTAACTATATATGTTGTTTATTCAAGTTTATATATGTTTAAATGATATATATGTTGATTTCACAAGTTTATAAAGTTAGTATTTGGATAAAAATACATTTGATATGATACATGGATAGATCCTTGTAAGATATTCACTATAATACATGGTATGCCTGTATAAAAGTTCTAGACTATAATTAAAGTGTGTAAAAATGTTAGATCTTGAATAAAAATGTTATAAATATGATTTTGACATGAAATATGAGTAGATCCATGTATTATGAACACTTTGACATACTAAGTTGTGTAAAAGTTACTAAACTACAAATAAAGTGTACAAAGATGCTAGATCTTGAATAAAAACGTTATAAAAACGAAAACTAGTAAAAACTACGTTTTTATAAATAAAGACACTATTTTCTAGCAAAAATGGTTATAATCAAGTTATTATATTATTTTTGTGTGAAATATCTCAAAAGATAATATTTATAATCATTGAACAAGTTATTTCGCTATTATTCACAAAAATAATGTTATTACGACGCAATTACTAAAAATAGACTATTATTGGAATAGTTTATGAGCAAAAGGTTACTATGACATTTAGACATGACAAAAATAATTGTATAAAAATATATAATTATTTCACTATACTATATTATCATGGGAAAAATGATAATGGTTGATTACAAGAGTTTTTATATACAAATCGTACGTAAACAAGTTGATTGGAATACATACATTTTTGTGAGATGAATCTTCACAGTACTTTTATAAGTACCTGCTATAAGTCCTGAACATTATATAACCAGAGTCTCGGTAAGAGAGCGCGATATTTGAGTATAGATCTATACGGGGCTTGACAACCCCGCACCTGAGCTGCTAGCTACAGCTTGACCGGCAGGTCTGAGGTGTCCAAATGTCTAACATTTCCGACGCCTGAAGAACGTCGCAGCAGGCCAACTAGTCACAGTATGGTTATATGGTATCTCACATGGGAAAATAATCAACTTAATATTTTTATAAATTGTTTACGTGGAAACACACATTTCAACGAAAGTACACTATAGTTTACACACTACATTTTAGTCTTTGGGATTTAAAGACTTGGACATTTTATGAGAAAATATTGGATTTTCTTGGTTTTCAACACTATTGCTTACAAACAAAGGACATTTCTTATACAAAAATCTTATGAACTCACCAACTTAATTGTTGACACTTTTTCCAACTACTTGTATTCTCAGGAAACTGATTTGGTAAATCAAGCGCTACAAGAAAGGACGTTACGACGTCATTTTTGTCTGTTTTGATATCATTATAATTGTATTTGAAACATGATACAGTTAAACTATGTAGCATTTGCAATTATGTAATGATGGTTGTTTGCTTGGTTTTCACTATTGTGCAACTTTGTTATGATATTGTTCATGAAGTCATCCACCCTTAAACTATTCCGCCAATACGGTTTGAGGGTGTGACAGATTGGTATCAGAGCATTGTTTATAGTGAACTAAGTATATCAATCCATTTAAAAGATATACAACTATAAATACAATGGGACTAATACTCACGATAACATTTTATCTAAATATACTTTTAAAAATTATAACGATAATTTTTATAAAAAGTATAAGTACATACATCCCTACTAGAACGATACCATAACAAAAACATATAAAAGTGTTAGGATGAGTTGAATACTACGGATAGACCTAAGTGCTTCAGTGATTATGTCTTGGATAAATAAAGCCTGATCAACTTTATTGGTTCAAGATATGATTAACGGGTGCTTAGGGATAGTCGTAGCAAACAACAAATCCGAAACACTTCCCAATAACCAAACAACTAAACGTAAAAATCTAAAATACTATGGGAGTATTTCGAGACGCTATAAAACTAAACCTATACATTAAAATACCATAGGGGTATTTTGCGTACATTACTTATTCATACATGTGTATTTAAAATCCCTATAGAAATATTCTTACTCCCCACCCCTCGTACAGACACCTTGGCAGGTTTTCACTTACCAGGAGATCCCTATTTCCCCGACGAGGGAGATAACGGGTGGCTCAACGAGGAACCAGAAGAAGACTTTGAAGAGGACCCGGAAGAGGAAATTGAGGAGGATCCGGAGGAGAATATCGAAGTGGACTTTGAAGAGGACGAAGAGATGGAAGAAGAGGACTCGGAGGCAGAGTCCGAAGTCTATGACCCGCGGTTCCCTGTGCGCGAACACAATGCACCACCCCCACCACCAGGCTTCCAGGTATACCGCCATCCAGGGGGCCAACTTTGGATGCGTACTCCTCGGAAGAGGGTACTCCCCATTCATCGTCCCTTACTTATTAAAGAACCATTGCAGGGTCGGACTCCGGAGTGGGCGGAACGCATACGTCTATGGAGCCACGATCAGGGCCTAGTCACCCCATATGGCATGAGTTTTGACATCGGGAATGGGACATCCGCGGACCGAGCGTTACCGGTTATGGTCGGACGCATCAGTCGCCACGATGTGCAGATCCGGGCGACCTCCAGTCAGATTATGGACGTGGGGGCCACCGCCGAGACCACCGCAGCACGCCTCAGGCGTTTAGACGAGGCCCACAATCACACCTCCAGACGAATCGACCCCCTCGAGGAGGACGTACAGGCAGCGTTGGGGATGTGGCGCGAGGCTATCCTTCGAGTATCCGATTCCGAGGAGAGGATTCGCGAGATAGAATGGAGGGCCGAACAGGCCGAGCGCGAAGCTGCTGAGCTCAGGGCGCAAGTGGACGCACTACGCAGAGCTGGGGGATCCAGTTCGTCTTGAGTAGTGCTTATACTACTCAAATTTTGTTATAGACTAGGACCTTACGAGTAGGCACTATACGCTACTCGCTTTGTATGTAGGCGCGACCCTACAATTAAGTGATTACACTCTTTGTGGGTCGTTACGCCGCCCGTTTATTTTTACATTGTAGACCTCTGCGAAGGTCAAATTTTCCATCTTAAAAATCATGTAACGCTACAAATTATTATTAATATGATGATGTGGTTTATTTATAAAGCGTTGTACAAATATTTGATATGTATGTTTGATACTAGCTTATGATTACAATCTACGAAAAGAAAAAGACAAAGAGAAACTTAAAATATAGTCGTCATGTCCTAACGACAACATACTTGTAATAGTCCTTACAGAAACTAACCAACGTCAAACCTTGAATCCTTGTGGCAGAAATATGCCACCCCGTAGAAGAAACGCTAGGCGAGCACCGATCGCAACTCCAGAGCCACCCATGATGGACTCAGCAACTTTCCAAGCAGCTGTTACTGCTGCGGTAGCAGCTGCTATCGCTCAGATAAACCCGAATGGGACGAATGGAAACGGGAGCAGAAATGGTACCAACGACTCCACAAATGGAGAAACATCAAACCAATCGCGAGTATGTTCTTACAAGGACTTCGCGAATTGCAAACCAGTAACTTTCCACGGTACCGGTGGTGTCCTTGCTCTCACGAGATGGATTGAGAAAACAGAATCAATCTTTGACATCTCCGCCTGTCCCGAGGAATTTAAAGTCAAATACGCCGCTTGTACCTTTGCCGAGACGGCCATGTCCTGGTGGAAGGGCCATGTTAAGACTCTGACACTTCCCGTGGCCAACTCGATGAGTTGGGAAGAACTAAAGACCATGCTGATGAAAGAGTACTGTCCCAGGAGGGAGATCCAAAAGCTAGAACAAGAGCTGTGGAACCTGACCATGAAAGGTTCAGATCTGACCGCCTACACGAACCGATTCAACGATTTGGCAACCCTTTGCCCTAATATGGTCACACCGGAGTCTGTAAAAGTAGAACGCTACATCTGGGGGCTATCCCCTCTAATCCAAGGAAATGTGGAAGCCGCGAGTCCCGCCACTTTTGACAGCGCCAAACGATTGGCCCAACGATTGGTCGACCATGGGATACGCCAGGGAACCATGACCCAAAAGACCGAACAGCCAAAAGAAAGAGATCACAAGAGGAAACCATGGAATAGGGGGAGAAACCAACCAAATCAAGATGGTGCGAAAAGACAACAAATTGTGGCAGTTCGTGCAGCCACTGTCCCGAACGCCCCAACTACCACCAAGCAATACATTGGGACGCTACCCAAGTGTAACAAGTGCAACTTCCACCATACCGGACCCTGTAGAGAAATGCACTGCTTGAACTGTAACAAGAAGGGCCACACTGCCCGATTCTGCAGGACGCCAACCCCACAAACCTCTCAAGCCACTAATGTCGGGGTGAGTCAAGCCTTGTTATGGTTGTGGTGAGACAGGGCATTTTAAACGTGATTGCCCAAAGACAAAGAATGTGGGGAGAAATGGAAGAGTCCTAGCCATGGGACGCGCTGAAGCGGTAGAGGATCCTACCGTGGTTACCGGTACGTTCCTCGTCAATAATTCATATGCTTGTATACTATTCGATAGCGGTGCAGAGAGGAGTTTCGTAAGCCACGAGTTTAAATATTTACTAAAACAAAAACCTCAACCACTCAATGAAACATTTACAGTAGAAATGGCTAATGGCAAAACAGAAAGCACAAACAACATATACATAGGCTGTACACTTACCCTGGATGATCACTCTTTTCAAATCGATTTAATGCATGTTAAAATAGGAAGTTTTGACGTGATTGTTGGTATGGATTGTCTAATTCCCCACCATGCCGACATCATGTGTTACGAACGAGGAATCCGACTACATCTGCCAGATGACAAGACCCTTGTTGTCTACGGTGATAAACCCAGTACCAGCCTCCGAATCGTATCTTGCATCAACGCCCGAAAATACCTACAGAAAAGATACCATGCCTTCTTAGCCCATGTTGTTGACGAAAAGAAAGAAGTAAAGAACATCAAAGAAATCCCCGAAGTCTGTGACTTTTCCGATGTGTTCCCAGAAGATCTTCCAGGAGTACCACCCGCACGACAAGTCGAGTTCAGAATCGATTTGATTCCAGGAGCCACCCCGGTAGCAAAAACACCTTACCGATTAGCCCCGGCAGAAATGCAAGAATTATCCAGCCAACTAAACGAACTGCTAAGTAAAGGGTTCATCAGGCCGAGCTTCTCACCTTGGGGAGCGCCGGTCTTGTTCGTGAAGAAGAAGGATGGATCATTCCGTATGTGTATTGACTATCGGGAGTTGAACAAGCTCACTATAAAAAATCGATACCCGCTACCCCGAATTGACGACCTGTTTGATCAACTCCAAGGAGCGAGCTATTTCTCAAAAAATCGATCTGAGGTCGGGATATCACCAACTCAAGGTTCAAGAAGAAGATGTTCCTAAAACGGCATTCAGAACTCGCTACGGCCATTATGAATTCGTTGTGATGCCCTTCGGATTAACCAATGCGCCCGCAGTATTCATGGATCTGATGAACCGAGTATGCCGACCTTATCTGGATAAATTCATGATAGTATTCATTGACGACATACTTATTTATTCACGAAGCAAGGAGGAACATAGCCAACACTTACGACAAGTTTTGGAGACGTTAAGAACGGAAAAGCTGTATGCGAAATTTTCGAAATGCGAATTTTGGCTTCGAAAGGTGGACTTCCTAGGCCACGTGGTCAGCAAAGAAGGGATACATGTGGATCCCTCCAAAATCAAAGCCATCGAAAGCTGGAAAGCACCAAGAACTCCGACAGAAATCCGTCAGTTTTTGGGCCTTGCTGGCTATTACCGAAGATTCATACAGAATTTCTCCAAAATTGCAAAGCCACTTACCATCCTGACACAGAAGGGTGTGACATTCAAGTGGGGAGATAACCAAGACGCCGCCTTCCAGACCCTAAAGAAAGCTTTATGCAGCGCTCCTATTCTGTCCCTTCCAGAAGGAACAGAAGACTTTGTGGTCTATTGCGACGCATCGAACCAGGGTCTGGGCTGTGTACTCATGCAGAGAGGAAAGGTCATTGCTTACGCTTCAAGGCAGCTTAAAACCCACGAGGTCAACTACACTACACATGACCTCGAGTTGGGAGCAGTAGTGTTCGCATTGAAAATCTGGAGACACTACCTGTACGGCACAGAATGTACGGTATACACCGACCATAAGAGTCTCCAGCATATCCTCAACCAAAAAGAACTCAATATGAGGCAACGACGTTGGATGGAGCTACTAAGTGACTACGAATGCGAAATTCGTTATCACCCAGGGAAGGCCAACGTAGTAGCTGATGCCCTCAGTCGAAAAGAATACTCGGGCCGCCGAGTGAAATCATTAACAATGACGATCCATTCCCAGTTACCCACTCAGATTAAAGAGGCGCAGCTAGAAGCCTTAAAACCTGAAAACGTCGCAAATGAAGCCTTGCGAGGGATGGATAAAAACCTTGAAGTTAAGGATGACGGAGCTCGTTACCTCATGAACCGAATCTGGACACCGAAATTCGGCGGATACAGAGACATTATCATGAATGAAGCTCACAAGACTAGATACTCCGTTCATCCCGGGTCCGACAAGATGTACCAGGACCTCAAGAAACTGTATTGGTGGCCAAACATGAAGGCAGAAATCGCTACTTACGTGGGTAAGTGCCTGACTTGCACCAAAGTTAAAGTAGAATACCAAAAGCCCTCGGGTTTGCTAGTTCAACCACCAATATCCGAGTGGAAGTGGGAGCGGATAACAATGGACTTCATAACCAAATTACCAAAGACAACCGGTGGGTTAGATACTATATGCGTAATTGTCGATAGGTTAACCAAATCCGCTCACTTCCTGCCAATCAAGGAGAGTGATAGGACGGATAAGCTAGCAAGGCTCTACCTCAAGGAGATTGTAAAATTGCACGGTGTGCCGAGATCAATCATCTCGGATAGAGATAGCCGATTCACTTCAAACTTTTGGCAATCATTACAAGAGGCTATGGGAACCAGGCTTGACATAAGCACAGCTTACCATCCGCAGACGGATGGCCAAAATGAAAGAACCATCCAAACGCTGGAAGATATGTTGAGAGCCTGTGTGATAGACTTCGGTAAGGCGTGGGACACCCACTTACCGCTCATTGAATTCTCATACAACAACAGCTACCACACTAGCATCAAAGCTGCTCCATTTGAAGCTTTATATGGACGCAAGTGTAGATCCCCTCTGTGCTGGGCCGAAGTGGGTGATACTCAACTAGCCAGAGGCCAAACACCTAACAGCGCTCTCACCGGTCCGGAAATCATACGAGAGACAACTGAGAAAATCGTTCAGATCCGTGAGCGATTGAAAGCCTCTCGTGACCGACAAAAGAGCTACGTAGACAAGCGACGCAAGCCTTTGGAATTCCAGGTTGGTGACCGAGTGTTGTTGAAGGTCTCGCCATGGAAGGGAATGATACGCTTTGGAAAGCGCGGGAAGCTGAACCCCAGATACATTGGGCCCTTTGAGATCCTCGCTAGGATCGGCCCAGTAGCCTACAGACTTCGATTACCGCAGGAGCTCAGCAATGTCCATCCCACCTTTCACGTGTCCAACTTAAAGAAATGCCTGTCCGATGAAACTCTTGTCATTCCGCTCGACGAGATCGAGGTGAACGAGAACCTTCTTTTTGTGGAAGAACCCGTAGAGATCATGGACAGAGAAATCAAGAGGACGAAACAAAGCCGCATTCCGATAGTTAAGGTCCGTTGGAGTGCCAAGCGCGGACCAGAATTTACTTGGGAGCGCGAAGACCAGATGAAGCAGAAGTATCCACATCTCTTCCAAACCCTTGAGAATCCACTCAAGAGTTGAATTTCGGGACGAAATTCTCTCTAACGGGTAGATGATGTGACAATTGTAAATTTTGGTCAACAAAAGTCAACTGTATTCAAACGAAGCATATGTTAATCTATATGTTGAAAAGTTATTTTCCATAACTTTTGCGTTGAATTATTAATATTATAGTATTACGTATGCTAAATCAAAACAATTATCGGTTAAAAATCGAAAATACGGACAGCAGACTACTGTAGCGCAAAAATTCGATAATCGTACAATTATTATTTTGAGAATAATAATATTCATAAAACGATCCACTCGTAACTACGAAACTGTGGATATATAGAACGTCAAAAACGGAGTTCGTATGTGAAAGTTATAACGATTAAACCGCTGTGTACGGATAAATGTACACAGGGTTTGGACTCAAATTACAAAATGAAGTGCCTTAAACATCAGATATGAAATAACAATTCATATGATAAGTAACGTAATAGTATCTAGTATTTAATTCCAAAGCTAAATGCAATTTCCGGTAAAATGCCGAAAATCGCGAAAACGGAAGAATACCGCGCTTAAACGCGTATTCCGGCACCCAACGAGTTATAATTCAATCAAAATAAATGTTTGGCAATGTTTTTATACAAAATAATTATTTAGAACTTCGTTTCGTCAAAAACGCACAAAAATTCACTAAAACGTCTTACTATTTTATAAAAATCACACATTTTTATAACTACATTGCTATTTTTATAAAAACCACACCACCCCACCCCACCCCCTTCCCAAATCAGCAGCCCCCCCCCCCCCCCCTTTAGGGGACAAACCATCACACCAAAAGCTTTATCCCATTTTTATAATTATAGGCCTTAAAAGGCTAGGAATTTTATATTAGAAAATCATGAAACTAACTCTTTAAAGGAATGAACTAGCCATTTGCATCTAACCATCACTCACAACTCTCTCATTCCTCTCTTCTCCTTCCTTGCTCTCGGCCACAAACACAAACACCACCATCTTCATCTTCAAACTCCATTCCAAGCTCATTACTCAAGATCAAGTGGTAAGTTCCATTCCCTTTTGATTCTAAAACAACATAACACAAATTTACACCTTTTACACACACTAACATCCATCCATATCCATTTGATATTAGATTTGTTCAAAGGTCTTTAAGCTCCAAACTCCATCATCTTCAAAGATCTTTCAAGCTCTCTTGGTAAGTTATGATCATCTAGTGATTTAAGTTCTAAATACCTCCATATACTCTTTTATACACACATACTCACGGAAATCCATTGGATAATAGCTTTGTCCAAGGGTCCTCCGGGTATTAGAACCAAAATCTTCAATCTTCTTCCAAGGAATCCTAAGATTCACACTCAAGGTGAGTTCATACCCCATATTTTCATCTTTTCAAACCTTTTTGGGGGAGAATACAAGTTCTTTAACTATATATGTTGTTTATTCAAGTTTATATATGTTTAAATGATATATATGTTGATTTCACAAGTTTATAAAGTTAGTATTTGGATAAAAATACCTTTGATATGATACATGGATAGATCCTTGTAAGATATTCACTATAATACATGGTATGCTTGTATAAAAGTTCTAGACTATAATTAAAGTGTGTAAAAATGTTAGATCTTGAATAAAAATGTTATAAATATGATTTTGACATGAAATATGAGTAGATCCATGTATTATGAACACTTTGACATACTAAGTAGTGTAAAACTTACTAAACTACAAATAAAGTGTACAAAGATGCTAGATCTTGAATAAAAACGTTATAAAAACGAAAACTAGTAAAAACTACGTTTTTATAAATAAAGACACTATTTTCTAGCAAAAATGGTTATAATCAAGTTATTATATTATTTTTGTGTGAAATATCTCAAAAGATAATATTTATAATCCTTGAACAAGTTATTTCGCTATTACTCACAAAAATAATGTTATTACGACGCAATTACTAAAAATAGACTATTATTGGAATAGTTTATGAGCAAAAGGTTACTATGACATTTAGACATGACAAAAATAATTGTATAAAAATATATAATTATTTCACTATACTATATTATCATGGGAAAAATGATAATGGTTGATTACAAGAGTTTTTATATACAAATCGTACGTAAACAAGTTGATTGGAATACATACATTTTTGTGAGATGAATCTTCACAGTACTTTTATAAGTACCTACTATAAGTCCTGAACATTATATAACCAGAGTCTCGGTAAGAGAGCGCGATATTTGAGTATAGATCTATACGGGGGTTGACAACCCCGCACCTGAGCTGCTAGCTACAGCTTGACCGGCAGGTCTGAGGTGTCCAAATGTCTAACATTTCCGACGCCTGAAGAACGTCGCAGCAGGCCAACTAGTCACAGTATGGTTATATGGTATCTCACATGGGAAAATAATCAACTTAATATTTTTATAAATTGTTTACGTGGAAACACACATTTCAACGAAAGTACACTACAGTTTACACACTACATTTTAGTCTTTGGGATTTAAAGACTTGGACATTTTATGAGAAAATATTGGATTTTCTTGGTTTTCAACACTATTGCTTACAAACAAAGGACATTTCTTATACAAAAATTTTATGAACTCACCAACTTAATTGTTGACACTTTTTCCAACTACTTGTATTCTCAGGAAACTGATTTGGTAAATCAAGCGCTACAAGAAAGGACGTTACGACGTCATTTTTGTCTGTTTTGATATCATTATAATTGTATTTGAAACATGATACAGTTAAACTATGTAGCATTTGCAATTATGTAATGATGGTTGTTTGCTTGGTTTTCACTATTGTGCAACTTTGTTATGATATTGTTCATGAAGTCATCCACCCTTAAACTATTCCGCCAATACGGTTTGAGGGTGTGACATGAACTCACCAACTTAATTGTTGACACTTTTTCAACTACTTGTATTCTCAGGAAACTAAAAAGGGTAAATCACAAGCGTGGTTGAAGCGACGTTACGACTTCATTTTGCATATTTTTGTTATCATCAGTAATTGTAATCGAAACATGATACATTGAACTATGTAACTTTTACAATTATGTAATGATGGTTGTTTGCTTGGATTTCACTATTGTGTAACTTTGTTATGATATTGTTCATGAAGTCACCCACCATTGAACGTTTCCGCCAATACGGTTTGAAGGCGTGACAGATTCGTTAGGACAAGCACAAATCTCAAAGATTGACTCGGTTTTCTCGAACCAGCGAGTCAATGAGATCACTCCCCCAGCACCATGGAATGCTTTGGGTTTGCAAAGTGAAAAGTCTTTGTATGTGCACGGGCGAGGGTGCCCACGGCTTTCGCCTTGGGAGCTGTTAGTCCCCTGCCCCGATCCTTCTTGTCTGGCTGCACTGTGGTTTGCTAGTGCGGCCGCTACTCTCTCTGCGATCATTGATTCGACAGCAGCCGCGTCCAAAGGTGGGGGTGGCGCTACCGCTGTTTCTGTTGCTCTTGCATTAGCTCTTGTATTTCTCCTGGGTGGCATGGTTCTCCCTTAAGGATGGATGAATTTTGTAAGTAGTTGCGGTTAATACAAAATGCATAAGTAAGCACGATATTAACATAGAATTTAAATCGTCACAACCAACAAGTAATCGTAGTAAATATTTCATACAACAATCATTTGTCAATTTAAACTGAAATTTTAATATATCATCCGCAAGTTTTCGTTATATTACATTAACAAAATTGGCGTTCATCGACGCATCCTAATACATCATACTTAGATCAAGGAAAATACGAAGAAATAACTCTTCCTAATAGCCGAGTCGAGAAATCATCTGTTTCATAATCCGTCCATCAGATGCCACAAAGTCTGGGGAATTACTCAGACATCTCCCATGCCAGACGAGAAGCCTGGTCTGCCTGCTGTTCAGCAGCCGTCGCACGCTGCTCAGCGGCTGTCGCACGCCGCTCGGCGGCTGCTGCCCTATCTAGGGCATCCTTGCACCCCTGTTCCAAAACATCCATTCTTTCTCCATGGGTCTGAAGTTGCAATTCGCTTAGCAACCTCACTCTCCTGGTAGAATCTCCTGCTTCGCTTGCGGTCTCCCATGCTACCTGGTGTAGTGACCGAAAACGAGCATCGAGGCGGTACACATAAGGTACCAATACCGGAAGGACTCGATCTCCAACCGCGCGGAGCCTCGGAGAGAGGAAGGGATGATAAGGACCGAATGGAGAAGGCACTCCTCCTTCGATAGCCCAGTCATGTATGATGGCACCCCAATTAGGGGAGGCCCCATGGTAGATGTGCGGGGGTGTGGTCTCGTCCCTAGGACGTACCCCATTGACCACTTCTCCTGAGTGGTCCTCCACCTCGGCTTCTTCTTCCGAGTCCTCTTCACTCCAATCGTGCTCTTCATGTACCGGATACTATGCGTCTCCATTGTGGGCGTTTGCCATAGCTAAAAAAAAGTAAGGAAAATAGTGTATATAAATACGTAGATTATAACAATTTTAATAATAACTAATATTATTAACGCATTTATAATTCTACATGTTGTGAATTTTTGGTATGGCTCCCGAGCTTTGATTTCGTTGTCTATTATACTCACACTTAGTTATATGTTGGTCAAACCGTAGCTAAACGTAGTTGATCAGGCTACGTCTCCCCATGATTTGATAACATATTATACTAAGTCTAATCATAATTTTCAACTTAACTCTAGCATTTCTTGTATTGTGATACTATCTCTGTTTGTATATGTATACTTTTATAAGAATATTTTCATTATATTCTAAAAGTATTATTATATGTTTCAAAATTTTATTTTAGCAGAGGGATAAGTCCCCGTATCTATAGTTGTATTTATTACATGGAAGAATATACTTAGTTTGCTATAGACAATTGCTCTGATACCAATCTGTCACACCCCCAAACCACGATGGCAGAATTGTCTGAGGGTGGAACGGCACATAGTATCACAACAATTGCATACAACCAAACACAAGTAAATAACAACCATCATGCATTAAAATTGGAAAGTTACACAGTTTAGTAATATTGTTTCGATCCAATTACATCATGATATCAAAAGTATTAATCGGAAACGTCTTCACGTCTCGCCAAAAGGTTTTACCTGTTCTTGTTTAACGGTTACCTGAGAATACAAGTAATTTTACAAGTGTCAACATTACGTTGGTGAGTTCATAAGAGTTTTTGTGGTGATAAAACCAAGTGATTTCTTCATGAAAACCGTAGAGAAATGGTGTAAACTTTCTTAGCGTAGTAGTGAAAAACTCATAGTGTAGTACTGAAAAACTCATAGTGTCATAGTGAAGAGTTCTCGTAATATGATAGCGATATTTGTTTCGTAGTGAAATAGTGAAAATTTTTGTTTGAACATTTGAAAAGTGTCACATGTAGTTTCACACTTAAGTGAAACCATTTGAAGATATTTTCCCAAATATAGGATGTTCGTTGTTGATTTGTGAGTTATTATAACCTTGTTAAGAGCTAGTGACCTGGCACGACGTTCTTCAGGCGTCGTAATAGTGAAAGACATTTGTCACCCTTGATCCGTCGATCGTAGTTGTAGCTAACAACCATAGGTGGGGATTTTCAATCCCATATAGATCTATATACAACTATCCCGCTCATACATGATTAGGGTTATAATCCAAGAATTTAATGTGTACTCTTATTAGTACCGTGAAGCGATGTCTCACAATCTTACCCAACGCAAATGTCATATCCTTATTTGTAGCGTAGTGAAAAGCGTTTTGTATTAATAATTACCAAATATATGTCCATGATAATTATTATATGTAATAATTATATATTCATATAATTATTCTTATAACTTTTAGTGTACCTTATCGTTCGATTCATAAATTATTCCCTTAATAATTTATATAATTGTTTTCCAGTGGTATGTTTAGCTCTAAACAATGTTAATGAGTTGAAATGTATCATTTCTTATATCTAAGCGTTTAAGCATATAATTATCAAGATAGTTTTGAAGTCATGCAATACATCATGGTGAAGAGTTCATATTAGTCATTTTAGTAAAGTGATGGCAACACATTTTCAAATCTTGTCGTTTATTGGAAATAATAGTAATTTTTCCCAAATGGCCTTTCGAGTTTTTGTTACTACAATATGGCCCTTTTCATTTTGAAAACTCAAGTTTTTTTTGTAAATAATAACCCAAATTTACTTTGGCATTAAATATATAAGAAATTCTTAGTTACGTCGTAATAACGTTCTTTTTACTTATATGATAGTTTTAACGTAAAAGTTGTGTCGTCATGTTTACTTGACTATTTAAACAAAGCACTTATTTTACATCCTTTGTCAAGTACTCACATGAATATCACATTTATGTCGATTTTATCATAACATAAATCAAATAGCATTATTTGTGACAAATATGTGTAATAGTCTAAATACTTGTTTCTTTAAAACACAAGTGTATAATAGTTTACCACAAACACTTTATTTGTGCCATTCACTTTATAATAAGATGCATAACATGAATCTCTTAACATTTCAAGAATATAACATGTAAACATAGCATTTGTCAAGATTATATCATAAACTTTACAATAATACATTATATACATGGATAAAACTTGTATTCTCCCCCTAAAACTTGGATAAAGGTGAAAATGAGGGGTATGAACTCACCTTGAGTGGTGGATCTAAGGTTTCTTGGTGGAGGAGTGTGGATTCAAGCATTGGAGTTCGGAGGACCCTTGGATAAAACTATTACCAAAAGGATTTTCGTGAGTGTTATTGTGTAAAAGAGATGAAAAGGTAGTAAAAGTCTTAGAATTACTAGATGAACATAACTTACCAAGAGGATTTGCAAGATTCTTGAAGATGATGAAGAATGGAGCTCAAGGACCTTTGGACAAAGCTAATATCCAATGGATTTTGGTGGATGTTAGTGTGTGTAAAAGAGATGTAATTGGTATGGAAAGTCTTAGAATCAAGTGAGGAGTGTAACTTACCACTTAGATTGTAGCAATACTTGATGATTCAAGAGTTTGATTTTGAGAAGATGAGGCCGAGAGTGAGGGAGAGGAAGAGAGAAGAGAGCTTGGTGAAATGTGGTTCAAATGAGATGACTAGTTAGTACCTTAGGAGATTTGAGTTTGATTTTTCTTCCTTATTTTAATTATAGCCTTTAACTTTCTCTTAGATCATGAATAGTGCCTAGGAGATTTTGTTGTGATGTGTTGATTTTCCCAAGGGTGGCTGCCGATTTGGGGGTAGGGGGTGGGGTGGGGTGGGTTAGATTTTATAAAAATGGTAGCTTACTTATGTAAATATGTGATTTTTATAAAATCGTACGACGTTTTAGTGAAATTATTTTGAGTTTTTGACGAAACGAAGTTCTAAATAATTATTTTGTATAAAAACATTGTTAGACATTTATTTAGATGGTGTCATAACTCGTTAGGTGACGAAATACGCGTTTAAGCGCAGTATTCTTCCGATTTTGCGATTTTCAGCATTTTACCGGAAAATACATTTTGCTTTGGAATTAAATACTAGATAATATTACGCTTCATACTATATGACTTATTATCCTATATTTAATATTTAAGGTACCACATTTTACCGTTCACAGCGATTTATATCAAAATAATATTTGTGTGTTTATGGAACGGTAAATGTACACAGGGTTTAGACCTAAGATACAAATCGTGGTACCTTAAACATCAAATCTGGGATAATAAGTCATATAGTATGAAGCGTAATATTATCTAGTATTTAATTTCAAAGCCAAATGTGTTTTCCGGTAAAATGCTGAAAATCACGTAATCGGAAGAATACTGTGCTTAAACTCGTATTTCATCGTCAAACGAGTTATGACACCATCTAAATAAATGTTTAACAATGTTTTTATACATAATATTTATTTGGAACATCATTTAGTCAAAAACTCATAAAATTTCACAAAAACGTTTTACGATTTTATAAAAACTACTTAATTATATAAGTAGATGGTTATAATTTATAAAAGATCACCCCACCCCACCCCCTACCCACCCCATCGGCAGCCACATGAGTCCCAAGACATCATACCATGATCTAGAGCAACTACTCATGATCTTATACTTGAAGGCCTAGGACTTGATCTGTATAATAAACAATTATAAGCTAAATACTACCAAGATCTTATGAGACTAGGTTCTTCATCATAACACACCCCCATCTCTCCTCCCCTCCCTCTAACCCTCGGCCCAAACACCGATCACCACCCTCCTTCCATCAACATCATATCTTCTATGTACTATGAGATCCATTATAAAAATGGTGAAAGTCTTATCATGATTATTTTAATGGATTTGCCATATCTTGCATGGTTCCCATGCAAGATCACCTTCCAATTATCCTCCTATAAATCTCAACCTCCTTGGAGCATCCTCATCTTTGCTTCATTGTCTCCAAGTCACATATATTCATACTCTCAAAAGCTCTTTTGTTTCCAAGAAAATTCCAAGTCTTTCAAGGGCTTTTCAAAGTTGAATTTGGTAAGATATTCATACTCATCTAGTGATTCTAAGACTTTCCATAACAATTACATCTCTTTTACACCCACTAACACTCACCAAAGTCGTGGGTAATAGCTTTATTCAAAGGTCCATGAGCTCCATTCTTCATCATCCTCAAGAATCTTGCAATCATCTTGGTAAGTCATGATCATCTAGTAGTTTTAAAGTTCTTGATACATTCATTTACTCTTTTACACACAATTACTCACGGAAATCCTTTGGATATTAGTTTTGTCAAAGAGTCCTCCGGGTCCTAGAGCCAAACTCTTCACCTTTCCACCAAGAAGCCTTAGATCCACCACTCAAGGTGAGTTCATACCCCTCATTTTCACTTTTATCCAAGTTTTAGGGGGAGAATACAAGTTTTAACCATGAATATGATGTATTATTGTAAAGTTTATGAAATAATCTTGACAAATGATATGTTTACATGTGATATTCTTGAAATGCTAAGAGATTCATGCTAGTCATCTTATTATAAAGTGAAAGGCACAAATAAAATACTTGTGGTAAACTATTATACATTTGTAGTTAAAAGAAACAAGTATTTAGACTATTACACATGTTTTGACACAAAGAATACTATATGATTTATGTTATGATAAAATGGACATAAATGTGATGTTCATATGAGTACTTGACAACAGATGTGAAAATAAGTGTTTTGTTTAAAAAGTTAAGTAAACATGATGACACAACTTTTACGTCAAAACTATTATATAAGTAAAAAGAATGTTATTACGACGTAACTAAGATTTCTTGAATATATAACGCCAAAGCAAATTTGGGGTTATTATTTATAAAAAACTTGAGTTTTCAAAATAAAAAGGGCCATATTTTAGTAGCAAGTGCTAGAAAAGCCATTTGGGAAAAATTACTATTATTTCAAATAAACGACGAGTTTTAAAAATAAGTTGTCATCACTTTACTAAAATGACTAATATGAACTCTTCACCATGACATGATGCATGACTTCAAAACTATCTTGATATTTATATGTTCAAATGTTTAGATGTAAGAAATGATACATTTCAACTCAATGACATCATTTAAACCTAAATATACCATTACGACGGGAAAACATTTGTATAAGTTATTAAGGGAATAATTTATGAAGCAAACGACAAAGTACACTAAATGTTAAAAGAATAGTTATATGAATATATAATTATTACATATATTGATTATCATGGATATACTTGGTAAATATCAATACAATACGGGTTTCACTACACTACGAATAAGGATATGACATGTGCGTTGGGTAACATTGTGAGACATCGCTTCACGGTACTAAAAAGAGTACTTTTTAAATTCCTGGATTATAACCTTAATCATGTATCAGCGGGATAATTGTATACAGATCCATATGGGATTGACAATCCCCACCTATGGTTGTTAGCTACAACTACGTTCGACGGATCAAGGGTGACAAATGTTTTTCACTATTACGACGCCTGAAGAACGTCGCGCCATGTCACTAGGTTATTGCAAGGTTATAATAACTCACAAATTAACAACGAACGTCCTATATTTGGGGAAAGTATCTCCAAATGGTTTCACTTAAGTGTGAAACTACATGTTACACTCTTCAAAGACTCAAAATGAGAACTTTCACTATTTCACTACGAAACATATATTGCTATCATATTACGAGAATTTTCACTACTACACTATGAGATTTTCACTAATACATTAAGAAAGTTTACATTATATCCATACGAGTTTTCATGAAGAAATCACTACGTTTTTATCACTACAAAAACTCTTATGAACTCACCAACGTAATGTTGACACTTGTAAAATTACTTGTATTCTCAGGAAATCGTCAACAACAGGTAAACCTTTTGGCGAGACGCAAAGACATTTCCTTTTAATACTTTTGATGTCATGTTGTAATTGGATCGAAACAATATTACCAAACTGTGTAACTTTCCAATTTTAATACATGATGGTTGTTATTTACTTGTGTTTGATTGTATGCAATGGTTGTGATACTATATGCCGTTCCACCCTCCGACGATTCCGCCATCGTGGTTTGGGGGTGTGAGAGATTGGTATCAGAGCAATTGTCTATAGCGAACTAAGTATATTCTTCCATGTAAGAAATACAACTATAGATACGGGGACTTATACCTCTGCTAAAAATTTTAAGCGTACAATAATACTTTTAGAATATAATGATAATATCCTTATAAAGTATACACATACAAACAGAGATAGTATCACAATACAAGAACACTAGAGTTAAGTTGAAAATTTTGATTAGACTTAGTATAATATGTTATCAAATCATGGAAAGACGTAGCTTGATCAACTACGTTTAACTATGGTTTGACCGACATATAACTAAGTGTGAATATAATGGACAACGAAATCAAAACTCGGGAGTCATACCAAAAATTCACAACAAGTAGAATTATAAATGCGTTAACAATATTAGTCATTATTAAAATTGTTATAATCTACGTATTTATATACTTTATTTACTATATTTTTTTAGCTATGGCAAACGCCCACGATGGAGACGTGTAGTATCCCGTACTTGAAGTATACGATTGGAGTGAAGAGGACTCGGAAGAACAAGCCGAGGTGGAGGACCAGACAGGAGAAGTGGTCAACGGGGGATGTCTTAGGGACAAGACCACACCCCCGCTCATCTATCATGGGGCCTCCCCTCATTGGGGTGCCATCATACATGACTGGGCTATCGAAGGAGGGGTACCTTCTCCATCCGGCCCTTATCATCCCTTCCTCTCTCCGAGACTCCGCACGGTTGGAGATCGAGTCCTCCCAGTATTGGTGCCATATGTGTACCGCCTCGACGCCCGTTTTCGGTCACTACACCAAGTAGCAAGGGAGACCGCGAGCGAGGCAGGAGATTCTACCAGGAGAGTGAGATTGTTAAGAGAATTGCAACTTCAGGCCCATGTAGAGATCACGACCATAAAAGATGAACAAGAGAACACAACAAACCGTATTGCCTCCATGGAAGAAAGAATGGCTGTTTTGGAACACGGATACTGGACAGGGCGGCAGCCGCCGAGCGGCATGCGACAGCCGCTGAGCAGTGTGCGACGGCTGCTGAGCAGCAGACATATCAGGCTTCTCGTCTGGCATGGGAGATGTCTAAGCAATTCGCCAGACTTTGTGGCATCTGATGGATGGATTATGAAACAGATGATTTCTCGACTCGGCTATTAGAAAGAATTATTTCTTCGTATTTTCCCTCTATCTAAGTATGATGTATTAGGATGCGTTAATGAACGCCTATTTTGTTAATGTAATGTAACGAAAACCTTGCGGATAATATAATAGAAATTTCAGTTTAAATTGACAAAAGATTGTTGTATGAAATAATTACTACGATTACGTGTTGGTTGTGATGATGTAATTCGATGTAAATATCATACTTACTTATGCATTTCGTATTAACCGTAATTACTTACAAAATTCATCCATCCAAAAGACAGAACCATGCCACCCAAGAGAAATACAAGAGCCAACGCAAGAGCAACATGAACACCGGCCGCGTCACCCCCACCTTTGGACGCGGCTGCCATCGAAATAATGATCGCGGAAAGAGTGGCGACAGCACTTGCTGACCATAGCGCAGCCAGGAAAAAAGGATCAGGGCAGGGAACTAACAGCTTCCAAGGAGAAAGCCGTGGGCACCCTCGCCCGTGCACATACAACGACTTTTCAAATTGCAAACCCAGAGTATTCTATGGTGATGGGGGAGTGATCACGTTGACCCGCTGGTTCGAGAAAACCGAGTCAATCTTTGAAATCTGTGCTTGTCCTAGCGAATCCAAAGTCAAGTTCGCTGCTTGTACCTTTGTGGATGCAGCGCTGTCAAGGTGGAAAGGCCATGTCAAAACTATGGGCCTCGCAACGGCCAACGCTATGACCTTGGAAGAACTCAAAGTAATGATGCTCGAAGAATACTGCCCAAGAACGGAGATTCAAGGCTTGGAACAAGAATTGTGGAACCTAACTACGAGGGGTTCAGATGTGACAACTTATACAAATTGCTTCAACGATCTAGCTGTCTTATGCCCCCGAATGGTTACCCCCGAGTATGTGAAGATCGAGCGATACATTTGGGGGTTAGCACCACAAATCCAAGGAATGGTCACTTCATCTGGGCCAACCACCTACGATAGTGCCAAGCGCATCGCTCACCAACTAACCGAACAAGGTATCCACCAAGGAAACTTCGCGCAGAAAACTGACCCTCCGCGAGGAGGATAGAACAAAAGGAAATTCGGGGGCAAGAAGAAAAGGAAATATCAACAGGGGTCGCAAAAGAAGCAAGAAACGGTGCCAGTCTTCGCCGCTACTACCCCTGTCGTTCCAGCTCAAGCAAAGCAATACGCCGGATCCCTCCCAAAGTGTGGCAAATGCCACTTTCACCACAACGGAGCTTGCCGAGAGCTAACCTGTTTCAATTGTAACCAGAAAGGTCACACGACCTGTTTCTGTAAAGTCCCAACCCAGGGGACCAATCAAGCATCTAATTCAGGAGCAAGCCGCACTTGTTATGGGTGTGGCGAAAGTGGACATATCAGAAAAGATTGCCCGAAGGCAAAGGGACCGGGCGGAGGTGGTCAAGGAAGGGTTATGGCCTTGGGAACGAAAGAGGCAATCCAAGACCCCACCGTGGTGACCGGTACGTTCCTCATTAATAACTCCTTTGCACATGTACTTTTCGATAGTGGCGCAGAAAAGAGTTTCGTTAGTCATGAATACAAGCAAATACTAAAATAAAACCCCCATTCGTTAAACAAAAACTACACGGTAGAAATGGCAAATGGGAGAACCGAAAGCACTAACAAAATTTACCTAAACTGTACCATAACTCTAAACGAAGATACTTTCCATATTAACCTCATGCCAATGACCATTAAAAGCTTCGACGTAATTGTTGGCATGGATTGGTTAGATCCTCATCACGCAGAAATTATGTGCCACGATAAAGCCATACGACTTAACCTCCCAAACGACGAAACCCTCATAGTACATGGCGTCAAATCAGGAAAGAACCTTCGAATCGTCTCATGTCTGAATGCCCAGAAGTATTTACACAAGAAATACTACGCCTTCTTAGCCCATGTTGTAGATGAGAAGAAGACGGTGAAGGAAATCACTGACATACCAGAAGTCCGCAGTTTTCCTGACGTGTTCCCAGAAGATCTCCCGGGGGTACCACCAACCCGTCAAGTCGAATCGATATCGATCTGATTCCGGGAGCAGCCCTCATAGCAAAATCACCATACAGATTAGCCCCTGCTGAGATGCAAGAGTTGTCTAGTCAATTACACGAACTGTTAGAAAAAGGATTCATTCGACCTAGCTTCTCACCATGGGGAACGCCAGCTCTGTTTGTAAAGAAGAAAGATGGATCCTTCAGAATGTGTATTGACTATCAAGAATTGAACAAGTTGACCGTCAAAAATAGATACCCACTCCCAAGAATTGATGACCTATTCGATCAGTTACAAGGATCCAGCTACTTCTCGAAATTCGATTTGAGGTCCGGGTATCATCAACTTAGAGTTTCAGAAGAAGACATCCCGAAGACGGCGTTTAGAACACGATATGGTCATTATGAATTTGTCGTAATGCCATTTGGATTGACCAACGCCCCTGCAGTATTCATAGACCTAATGAATTGGGTATACAGGACATTCTTAGACAAATTTATGATTGTATTTATCGATGATATATTCATATATTCACGAAGTGAAAAAGAACACAGCCAACACCTACGCTTGATTTTGGAACTACTCAGAAAAGAGAAATTGTATGCCAAGTTCCCTAAATGCGAATTTTGGATACGAAAAGTAGACTTCTTGGGCCATGTGGTTAGCCAAGAAGGGATCCATGTCGACCCATCCAAGATCAAAGCGATAGAAAACTACCCCGACAGAGATCCGTCAATTTTTGGGTCTTGCTGGTTACTACCGGAGATTCATCAAAAACTTCTCCAAAATAGCGAAGCCTCTCACGGCCCTAACGCAGAAAGGTGCCTGCTTTGACTGGGATGACCCCCAAGAGAATGCATTCCAAACACTAAAGCAAATGTTGTGCAGTGCACCAATCCTGTCTCTTCCAGAAGGAACGGATGATTTTGTGGTATATTGCGACGCGTCAAAACAAGGTTTAGGGTGCGTACTCATGCAAAGGGAGAAAGTTATTGCCTATGCTGCCAGACAACTCAAACCGCATGAGGTCAACTACACCACGCACGACCTCGAGTTGGGAGCCATGGTATTCGCACTAAAGATATGGAGACATTACCTCTATGGAACGAAGTGTACGATTTTCACCGATCATAAAAGCCTACAGCATATCCTCAATCAGAAGGAGCTCAACATGAGGCAACGAAGATGGGTTGAATTACTAAGTGATTACGAGTGCGACATTCGCTATCATCCGGGCAAGGCGAATGTAGTAGCTGATGCCTTAAGTCGGAAGGAGTACTCGGGACGTCGAGTAAAGTCGCTAACGATCACCATACACTCACACCTCCCTACTCAAATCAGGGATGCTCAGCTTGAAGCACTGAAACCAGAGAACGTCACCCATGAGACTCTTCGTGGGATGGACAAAATTTTCGAGCTCAAGGAAGATGGAACGCGATATTTCATGAACCGAATCTGGACGCCAAAGTTCGGTAGGTTTAGAGAATTGGTTATGGAAGAAGCTCACAAGACAAAATACTCCGTCCATCCTGGGTCGAATAAGATGTATCTTGACTTAAAGAGGTTTTACTGGTGGCCAAACATGAAAGCAGAGATCGCCACTTTCGTGAGCAAATGCTTGACCTATGCAAAAGTCAAGGTAGAATAACAAAAGCCCTCGGGTCTGTTGCAACAGCCGGAAATACCCGAGTGGAAATGAGAGTGGATCACCATGGATTTTATAAAAAAATTACCTAGAACAACTGGTGGACATGACACCATTTGGGTGATTGTAGACCGTTTAACAAAATATGCTCACTTTTTACCAATCAAGGAGACCGATAAGATGGAAAAGCTAACGAGGGTTTACCTCAAGGAAATTGTAAAATTGCATGGTGTGCCGATATCAATCATCTTGGATAGAGATAGCCGATTCACTTCGCGCTTTTGGCAATCATTGCAAGAGGCCATGGGAACCAGACTCGACATGAGCACAGCTTACCATCCACAAACAGATGGTCAAAGTGAACGAACCATTCAAACGCTGGAAGACATGCTTCGCGCTTGCGTAATAGACCTTGGCAAAGCATGGGACGTTCACTTACCACTGATTGAATTCTCCTACAACAACAGTTACCACACTAGCATCAAGGCCGCTCTATTCGAAGCATTATACAGGCGTAAGTGCAGATCACCCTTGTGTTGGGCCGAGGTTGATGACACCCAACTAGTCAAGGGTCAAGTGACAAACAACACACTCACCGGACTAGAAATCATACGGGAAACAACAGAAAAGATCGTTCAAATCCGGGAACGATTGAAGGCCTCTCGTGATCGACAGAAGAGCTATGCAGACAAAAGGCGTAAACCGTTAGAATTCCAAATGGGTGATCTTGTCATGTTGAAGGTCTGCCCTTGGAAAGGAATGATACGCTTCGGCAAGAGGGGAAATCTTAACCCAAGATACATCGGACCTTTCAAAATCCTAGCAAGGATTGGTCCTGTAGCCTACAAGCTTCAGCTACCCCAAGAGTTGAGTAAGGTACACAACACCTTCCAAGTATCATATCTCAAGATGTGCTTATCCGATGAGAGACCCTGGTTATTCCTCT
This sequence comes from Cichorium intybus, assembly GCA_023525715.1. Taxonomy (NCBI): domain Eukaryota; kingdom Viridiplantae; phylum Streptophyta; class Magnoliopsida; order Asterales; family Asteraceae; genus Cichorium; species Cichorium intybus. The sequence goes on along the minus strand of CM042010.1, from coordinate 94,659,702 downwards.
TGATGAAATCGAAGTCAATGAAAACCTACATTTCATAGAGGAACCGGTGGAGATCATGGATAGGGAAATCAAAAGAACCAAACAAAGTCGTATCCCAATAGTAAAGGTTCGCTGGAACGCTAAGCGAGGACCTGAGTTTACTTGGGAACGCGAAGATCAGATGAAACAAAAGTACCCCAAATTGTTCCCAGGAACCCAGTGACCGATATCTAAAACTAAATTTCGGGACGAAATTTCCTCTAACAGGGGAATGATGTGACAACCGTCAAAAATCGGTCAACAAAAGTCAACGAAAGTCAATAAAGTCAACTGAGGCATACATTAGGTTAACATGTTGAAATGTAAGTTTCATAACCTTTGTATTATATATTTGAATATTATAATACTACACGCACTAGTTGAAAACAGTTATTGAATGAGCACTATAAATACGTATAATAAAGTACAGCAGCGTAGAAATTCGATAAACGTACAAATATTATTTTGATATAAATAATATTCATAACACGATGTATTCATAAATACGAACCTGTGGATATATAGAATGTTGAAAACGGAGCTCGTATGCAAAAGTTACAACAAATTAAATCGTTGTGAACGGTAAATGTACACATGGTTTAGACCTAAGATACAAATCGTTGTACCTTAAACATCAAATCTGGGATAATAAGTCATATAGTATGAAGCGTAATATTATCTAGTATTTAATTTCAAAGCCAAATGTATTTTCCGGTAACATGCTGAAAATCGCGTAATCGGAAGAATACTGCGCATAAACTCGTATTTCATCGTCAAACGAGTTATGACACCATCTAAATAAATGTTTAACAATGTTTTTATACATAATATTTATTTGGAACATCGTTTAGTCAAAAACTCATAAAATTTCACAAAAACGTTTTACGATTTTATAAAAACTACTTAATTATATAAGTAGATTGTTATATCTTATAAAAGATCACCCAACCCCACCCCCTACCCACCCCATCGGCAGCCACATGAGTCCCAAGACATCATACCATGATCTAGAGCAACTATTCATGATCTTAGACTTGAAGGCCTACGACTTGATCTTTATAATAAACAATTATAAGTTAAATACTACCAAGATCTTATGAGACTAGGTTCTTCATCATAACACACCCCCATCTCTCCTCCCCTCCCTCTAACCCTCGGCCCAAACACCCATCACCATCCTCCTTCCATCAACATCATATCTTCTATGTAGTATGAGATCCATTATAAAAATGATGAAAGCCTTATCAAGATTATTTTAATGGATTTGCCATATCTTGCATGGTTCCCATGCAAGATCACCTTCCAATTATCCTCCTATAAATCTCTACCTCCTTGGAGCATCCTCACCTTTGCTTCATTGTCTCCAAGTCACATATATTCATACTCTCAAAAGCTCTTTTGTTTCCAAGAAAATTCCAAGTCTTTCAAGGGCTTTTCAAAGTTGAATTTGGTAAGATATTCTTACGCATCTAGTGATTCTAAGACTTTGCATAACAATTACATCTCTTTTACACACACTAACACTCACCAAACTCGTGGGTAATAGATTTATTCAAAGGTCATTGAGCTCCATTCTTCATCATCCTCAAGAATCTTACAATCATCTTGGTAAGTCATGATCATCTAGTAGTTTTAAAGTTGTTGATACTTTCATTTACTCTTTTACACACAATTACTCACGGAAATCCTTTGGATATTCGTTTTGTCCAAGAGTCCTCCGGATCCTAGAGCCAAACTCTTCACCTTTCCACCAAGAAACCTTAGATCCACCACTCAAGGTGAGTTCATACCCCTCATTTTCACTTTTATCCAAGTTTTAGGGGGAGAATACAAGTTTTAACCATGAATATGATGTATTATTGTAAAGTTTATGAAATAATCTTGAAAAATGATATGTTTACATGTTATATTCTTGAAATGCTAAGAGATTCATGTTACTCATCTTATTATAAAGTGAAAGGCACAAATAAAATACTTGTGGTAAACTATTATACATTTGTAGTTAAAAGAAACAAGTATTTAGACTATTACACATGTTTTGACACAAAGAATACTATATGATTTATGTTATAATAAAATAGACATAAATGTGATGTTCATATGAGTACTTGACAACGGATGTGAAAATAAGTGTTTTGTTTAAAAAGTCAAGTAAACATGATGACACAACGTTTACGTCAAAACTATTATATAAGTAAAAAGAATGTTATTATGACGTAACTAAGATTTCTTGAATATATAACGCCAAAGAAAATTTGGGGTTATTATTTACAAAAAACTTGAGTTTTCAAAATAAAAAGGGCCATATTTTAGTAGCAAGTGTAGAAAGGCCATTTGGGAAAAATTACTATTATTTCAAATAAACGACGAGTTTTGAAAATAAGTTGCCATCACTTTACTAAAATGACTAATATGAACTCTTCACCATGACATGATGCATGACTTCAAAACTATCTTGATATTTATATGTTCAAATGTTTAGATGTAAGAAATGATACATTTCAACTCGATGACATCATTTAAACCTTAATATACCATTACGACGGGAAAACATTTGTATAAGTTATTAAGGGAATAATTTATGAAGCAAACGACAAAGTACAATAAATGTTATAAGAATAATTATATGAATATATAATTATTACATATATTGATTATCATGAATATACTTGGTAAATATCAATACAATACGGGTTTCACTACAGTACGAATAAGGATATGACATGTGCGTTGGGTAACATTGTGAGACATCGCTTCACGGTACTAAAAAGAGTACACTTTAAATTCCTGGATTATAACCTTAATCATGTATCAGCGGGATAGTTGTATATAAATCCATAAGGGATTGACAATCCCCACCTATGGTTGTTAGCTACAACTACGTTCGACGGATCAAGGGTGACAAATGTCTTTCACTATTACGACGCCTGAAGAACGTCGCGCCATGTCACTAGGTTATAGCAAGGTTATAATAACTCACAAATTAACACCAAACGTCCTATATTTGGGGAAAGTATCTCCAAATGGTTTCACTTAAGTGTGAAACTACATGTTACACTCTTCAAAGACTCAAAATAAGAACTTTCACTATTTCACTACGAAACATATATCACTATCATATTACTAGAATTTTCACTACTACACTATGAGATTTTCACTAATACATTAAGAAAGTTTACATTATATCCATACGAGTTTTCATGAAGAAATCGCTATGTTTTTATCACTACAAAAACTCTTATGAACTCACCAACGTAATGTTGACACTTCTAAAATTACTTGTATTCTCAGGAAATCGTTAATCAAGAACAGGTAAACCTTTTGGCGAGACGCGAAGACGTTTCCGTTTAATACTTTTGATATCATGTTGTAATTGGATCGAAACAATACTACCAAACTGTGTAACCTTCCAATTTTAATACATGATGGTTGTTATTTACTTGTGTTTGATTGTATGTAATGGTTGTGATACTATATGCCGTTCCACCCTCCGATGATTCCGCCATCGTGGTTTGGGGGTGTGACAGTATGTCATCGATGAATACTATCACGAAGTTATCTAATTAAGGTCGGCATACGCGGTTCATTAAGTCCATGAACACTACGGGCGCATTAGTTAATCCGAAGGGCATCACAACGAACTCGTAGTGACCGTAACAAGTCCTAAATGCCATCTTTGGAATATCTTCTTCTTGGACTCTGAGCTGGTGGTACCCCGACCTTAGATCGATTTTTGAGAAGTATCTCGATCCTTGGAGTTGGTCAAATAGGTCGTCAATTCGGGGTAATGGATATCGGTTCTTGATAGTGAGCTTATTCAACTTCCGATAGTCAATGCACATACGGAATGATCCATCCTTCTTCTTCACGAACAAGACCGGTGGTCCCCAAGGTGAGAAACTCGGCCTGATGAACCGTTTACTTAGTAGTTCGCTCAACTGATTGGATAATTCCTGCATTTTTGCAGGGGCTAACCGATATGGTGCTTTTGCTACGGGGCTGGCTCCCGAAATCAAATCGATTCTGAATTCGACTTGTCGTGCGGGTGGTACTCCTGGAAGGTCTTCTTGGAATACATCAAAAAAGTCGCAGACTTCAGGAATCCCTTTGATACTCATTACTTCTTTCTTCTCATCAACCACGTGGCTAGGAATGTGTGGTATCTTTTGTATAGGTACTTCCGCGCTTTAATACAAGACACGATTCGGAGGCTGGTGTTGGGTTTATCACCATAGACGACGAGGGTCTTGTCATCCGGTAGGTGAAGTCGGACGGCTCTTTCGTAGCACATGATATCAGCATCGTGAGGAATCAGCCAATCCATACCAATGATTACATCAAAGCTTCCTATTCTAACAGGCATTAGGTCGATTTAGAAGGAGTGATCGTTTAGAGTTAATATGCAACCTACGTATATGTCGTTGATACTTAAGGTTTTGCAGTTAGCCATTTCTACTGTAAACGTTTCATTGAGTGGTCGGGGTTCTTGTTTTAGTAAATATTTAAACTCGTGGCTTACGAAACTCCTCTCCGTACCGCTATCGAATAGTATGCATGCATATGAGTTATTGACGAGAAACGTACCGGTAGCCACAGTGGGATCCTCCACCGCTTCCGTGCATCCCATAGCTAAAACCCTTCCATTCCCCCCAACAGTTTTGTTCTTTGTTTTCGGGCACTCCCGCTTGAAATGCCCCGTTTCCCCACAACCATAACAAGCTTGACTCACCCCAGCGTTAGAGGCTTGGGTGGTTTGCTGGGTCGATGCTCTGTAGTATCTTGAAGTATGCCCCTTCTTGCCACAGCTTGTACATTGCATTTCTCTACAAGCCCCATGATGATGGAAGTTGCACTTGTTGCATTTGGGTAAAGTCCCAACATATTGCTTTGTTGGTGCTGGGCCGCGGGGACAGTGGCGACATGAACTGCCACGATTTGTTGTCTCTTGGCACTTTCTTGGTTTGACTGGCCCTTTCCCCTGTTCCAGGGTTTTCTTTTGTGGTCTCTTCCCCTCGGTTGCTCTGTTTTAAGTGTCATAGTGCCCTGGCGGACTCCATGATCGACCAATCTCTGTGCCAAACGCTTGGCACTGTCATAAGTAGTAGGGCCTACAGCTTCGACATTTCCCTGAATTTGGGGAGACAACCCCCAGATGAAACGCTCCACTTTCTTCGGCTCTGGTGTGACCATCGAAGGACATAGAACTGCCAGGTCGTTAAACCTGTTGGTGTAGGCAGTTATATCAGAGTCATTCATGGTGAGGTTCCATAATTCTTGCTCCAGCTTTTTGAACTTCGCCCCTAGGGAAATACTCCTCCAGCATTATTATTTTTAGCTCTTGACAACTCATGAAGTTGGCTACCGCGAGCGTTAGCGATTTTATGTGGCCGTTCCACCATGATAAGGCCGCGTCAGAAAAAGTACAGGCAGCGTACTTAACTTTAAACTCTTCGGGACAAGCGGAGATGTCGAACACTGATTCTATCTTTTCAAATCACCTAGTCAAGGCGATAACCCTGCCGTCCCCACGGAAAGGCATGGGTTTACAGTTTGCGAAATCCTTGTAAGTACACACTCGTTGGTGATTTGGTGTTTCTCCGTTGGTGGAATCATTAGTGCTATTTCTGCTTCCACTTGCGTTGGTACCGTTTAGATTTATGTTAGCGACTGCGGCTGCCACAGCGGCAGCTACAACGGCCTGTAAGGTGCCAGAATCCATTAATGGTGCTTCTGGTATCTCTACCTTGGCACGTGGAGTGCTTCTTCTTCTAGGTGGCATCTTTCTGTCATCAAGGTACGATGTTTATGTTATATGTTTATTTTTTCCTTTCCTTATCACAATTTGTAAACACATTTCTAGTATCAAGCATATATATCAAACACTTGTACAACACTTTATAAAATAAAAATATACCATTCCATTAATAATACTTCATAGCATTACATGATTTGAGAGGAAAATTTGACGTTCGTAGAGGTCTACAGTACATAAAAATAAAATGAATGGCATAACGACCCCCAAAGAGTGTAATCACTTAATTGTAACGTCACGCCTACATACAAGGATGAGCAGCGCATAAAGCTTACTCGGAAGTTCCTAATCTATATCAAAATCTGAGTAGGCTAAACACCACTTATGGTGAACCCCGTCCTCCTGTTCCCCGGAGCGCGGCTACGTGTGCCCTCAACTCCGCAGCCTCCTGTATGGCCTTCTCGGGCCTCTGCTCTGCGTCTCGTGCCCTTTGCTCTGCGGTTTGTAGTCGGCCATAGATCTCTCTGAACTCTCCTCGGGTAGCCATAACATCGTCCTCAAGCGAGTCAATCCTCACTATGGTTTGGTCGTGGGCCTCATCGAGGCGTCGGACTCGGGCAACAGCAATCTCTGTGGCGGCTCCCACGTCAAAAACCTGACTAGTGGTCGCCCTAGTCTGCTTGTCCAAGCGGTGAATGCGACCAATCACGACTGGTAAGCCTTGTCGGCCGAGCCTCCCACACTAAGATCAAAATAGTCACGACTCATGCCGTTGGGGTTGCGTTGTCGCTGCTCGCGACTCCACCTGTACAAGTGTTCCGCCTAGACGGTCGTCGGATCCTGTGGAGGTTCATTAATCAGTAATCGTCGATGAATGGGGAGTACACTTTTTCGAGGAGTACGCATCCATAGTGGACCACCGGGGTGGCGGTATACCTCGAAATTTGGTTCCGGTAGCGGTTTGTGTAAGTCACGAACTGGATGGCACGGGTCGATGACCTCGGACCTGGTATCAGAATCCTCCTCCCACATGTCCTCTTCTTCCTTCGAAACCTCTTCTGGCTCCCGTTGAGCCATCCTCCGTTTCCCTCTTCAGGGAAATAGGGGCTCCCGGTAAGTGTATTCCAGCCATGATGTCTGTGCAAGGATAAGGGTATGAGAGGTACGAAAAAAAATAAAAAAATAAAAAATATATAAGTGTATCATCTTGTAGTATTCATAAAATACTCTTATAGTATTTTAACTTTTATTGTTTAGTTATTTGGTTGTAGGTATGTTTTTAGACTTGTTGTTCACCACGACTATTTCTAAGCACCCGTTAGTCACATCTTGGACCGATACAGTTGATCAGGCTGTATCTATCCTAGGTACGACTACCTAAATACTTAGACCTATTCGTAGTGTTCAACTCATCTTACTACTTTTGTATGTTCTTGTTATAATATCGTTCTAGTGTCTATGTATGTACTTATACTTTTATAAAAATTATCGTTGAAGTTTTAAAAGTATACTTTTACGAAATTGTTTTCGAGAGTTTTAGTCCCATTATATTTATAGTTATATATCTTTAAATGGATTGATATACTTAGTTCACTATAAACAATGCTCTGATACCAATCTGTCACACCCCAAACCGAATTGGCGGAAACGTTCGAGGGTGGATGACTTCATGAACAATATCATAACAATGTTGAATAATAGTGATTTAAAGCAACACAACCATCATAAAATAATTGCAACAGTTACATAGTTCAATGTTGTATGTTTCAATTACAATTACAAATGAAGCAAAAATACGTAAAATGACATCGTAACGTCCCTTCATTTAGCGCTTGTGGTTTAGCTTATCAATTTCTTGAGAATACAAGTAGTTGAAAAAGTGTCAACAATTAAGTTGGTGAGTTCATAAATATTTTGTATGAGAAAAATCCTTTTTCTTTGTAAACGATAGTATTGTAATCCAAGAAAATCCAACATTTTCTTATAAAAGTTTCCAAGTCTTTTAAAACCCCAAAGACTAAAATGTATTGTGTAGTTTGTAGTATAAAACCGGTAAAAATGTATATTTCAATGTAAACAATTTATATACTTGATTTTCCCATGCGAGACGCCCTATAACCATACTGTGACCATGTAGGCCTGCTTCGACGTTCTTCAGGCGTCGGACTGTTAGACATTTGTCACCTGTTAGACATTTGTCACCTCAGACCTGGTCTAGCTGTAGCTAACAACTCTGGTTATAAATTTCAGGACTTTTAGTATGTGTAATTTTATAAGCACTGTGAAGACCCGTCATACAAAAATGTATGTATATCAACTCGTTTACGTATATTTGTTAAGGAACCTTTGTTTTCACCGTTATCATATTTCCTATGATAATATTGTAATGTATAATAATTATATATTTTTATATAATTATTCTGTCTTGTTCAAAATATCATAATAATCCTTGTGTACATAAAGTATTCGTATAATAGTCTATTTTCAGTATTCCGTCGTAATAAGCATTTATTTACGAACATATGTAAAATAACTTATTTAGACGGTTATAAACAACATCTTTTAAGATATTTCCCACAAAATGGTGTAATAACTTGATCATTACCATTTTTGCTAGAAAAGTCGTATTTCAGGTCACAAAAACGTAGTTTATACTAGTTCTCGTTTGTGTGACTTTTATTTTAAAGATCTAGCATTTTTACACACAATATGATTATAGATTTGTAACTTTTATTTAAACATATTACATCATAGTGTTCATACTTAGATCTAATCATATTTCATGTCAAAAACATTTTTACACAAAAACTCGTTAAAAAGTTGTGTAAATAGTCGTTTTTAGTGTGTAAACTTATATTCTCCCCCTAAAAGCTTGGAAAAAATGAAAATGAGGGGTATGAACTCACCCTTGATGCGTGCTTTAACTAGAAACAAGGTTGTTCTTGAAGGATTGCCGATAGAAACAAGGATCTAAGCCTTGGAGCTCGAAGGACCCTTGGACAAAACTATTATCCAATGGATTTACGTAAATGTTAGTGTTTGTAAAAGGGATGAAAGTTGTGTAATAGGTGTTAAAATTAGTAGATGAAGTTAACTTACCAAGCACTTTATAAAAATGCCACTATTTATATAAAAATAAGTAATTTTTATAGAATCGTAAAACGTTTTAGCGTAATTTTATGAGTTTTTTAAAGAAATGATGTCCTAAATAAATATTATGTATAAAAACATTGCTAAACATTTATTTAGATTGAGTCGTAGCTCGTTAAACGATGAGACACATGTTTAAGCGTAGTATCCTTCCGATTACGCGATTTTTTCAGCATTTTACCGAAAAATATATTTAACTTTGAAATTAAATACTAGATAGTATTATGCTTCATAATATATGATTTGTTATTCCATATTTGATGTTTAAGGCACCACGTTTTGTATTTCGGGTCCAAACCCTGTGTACATTTATCCGTTCACCGTGGTTTAATTGTTGTAGCTTCCACATACGAATTCTGTTTTCGACATTCTATATATCCACAGGTTCGTATTCACGAATACATCGTTTTATGAATATTATTATTCTCAAAATAATAATTGTATGATTATCGGATTTTTACGCTACAGTAGTTTATTATACGTGTTTTCAGCGTTTACTTGATAATTGATTTAAATCAACGTACGTAGAATTATATTATCTAATAATACATCGCAAAAGTTATCGAAAATTACATTTCAATATATGGATTAACGTATGCTTTGTTTGGCTACGGTTGACTTTTGTTGACCAAATTTGCAATTGTCACAACATATTTTTATAAAAGAATGACATTTTTATAAAAACAACCCACCCACCCCCTACCCCCCTATCGGCAGCCATCTTGACCCAAGCCATCACACCATATCAATGAGGTTACTATTCATAGTCTTAGAGAATAAAGGCTATAAATAAAATAATACAATAAAAATAAACTAAAATCTAATAAATTATACCACCTTTCATTTGAACCAAGAAAAAGGCACACACTCTCTTCTCTTTTCTCTCTAGCCATCGGCTCACATACCACCATCCCACCACCTCTCAACTACCCGTCACCACCATAAACCACCGTCGGCCACCACCTTCCACCACCACCATCCACCATTTTCAAGTGTTTTTGAAATCTTTTTTGTAAGTTAGCTTCATCTAGTGATTTTAAGACCTATTATACGACTTTCATCTCTTTTACACACACTAACATTTACGGAAATCCACTGGATAATTGCTTTGTCCAAGGGTCCTCCGAGGTCCAAGGCTTGAATCATTGTTTCCACCGTTAATCTCTTAAGACCACACTTGTTTCTAGTCAAAGCACGCTTCAAGGGTAGTTCATACCCCTCATTTTTATCTTTATTCAAGTTTTTAGGAGGAGAATACAAGTTTACACAATAAAAACGACTATTTACACAAGTTTTTAATGAGTTTTTGTGTAAGAAGGTTTTTGACATGAAATATGATTAGATCTAAGTATTATGAACACTATGATGTAATATTTTTAAATAAAAGTTACAAATCTATAAACATATTGTGTGTAAATATGCTAGATCTTTAAAAGAAAAGTCACAAAAACGAAAACTAGTATAAACTACGTTTTTGTGACCGAAAATATGACTTTTCTAGCAAAAATGGTTATAACCAAGTTATTACACCATTTTTGTGGGAAATATCTTAAAAGATGTTGTTTGTAACCATCTAAATAAGTTATTTCACATATATTCGTAAATATATTCTTATTACGACGGAATACTAAAATATAAACTATTATAGGAATAGTTTATGGACACAAGGGTTATTATGACATTTTGAACCAGACAAAACAATTATATAAAAATATATAATTATTATACATTACTATATTATCATGGGAAAGTGATAACGGTGAAAACAAATGTTTCCTTAACAAATATACGTAAACGATTTGATATACATACATTTTTGTGAGACGGGTCTTCATAGTGCTTATATAAGTACGCATACTAAAAGTCCTGAAATTTATAACCAGAGTCTCGGTAAGAGAGCGTGATATTTGTGTATAGATCTATACGGGATTGACAACCCCGTACCCGAGCTGTTAGCTACAGCTAGACCGGCACGTCTGAGGCGACAAATGTCTAATATTCCGACGCCTGAAGAACGTCGCAACATGCATACATGGTCGCAGTATGGTTATAGGGCGTCTCGCATGGGAAAATCAACTATATAAATTGTTTACGTGGAATTATAAAATTTTAACAGTTTTATACTACAAACTACGTTATACATTTTAATCTTTGGATTTTTATGACTGAAAACACTTTTATAAGAAACTATTGGATTTTCTTGGATTACAATATTATCGTTTACAAGGAAATGGATTTTTCTCATACAAAACACTTATCAACTCACTAACTTAATTGTTGACACTTTTTCAAATTACTTGTATTTTCATGAAGTTGATAAGGTAATCTGCAAGTACCGACGAAGGAACGTTATGGCGTCATGCTATATATATTTGAATAATTTTGTAATTGTAATCGAAACATGCAACATTGAACTTATGTAACCTTTACAATTGTTTTATGATGGATATGTTTAATTTGAATCACTATTGTTCGACATTGCTATGATATAGTTCATGAAGTCATCCACTCGAACGTTTCCGCCAATTCGGTTTGGGAGTGTGACAGATTGGTATAAGAGCATTGTTTATAGTGAACTATGTATATCAATCCATTTAAGATATACAACTATAAATACAATGGGACTAAAACTCTCGAAAACATTTTCATACAAGTATACTTTTAAAATTACAACGATAAATTTTTATAAAAGTATAAGTACATACATACACAATAGAACGATATTATAACAAGAACATACAAAAGTAGTAAGAGGAGTTGAACACTACCAATAGGCCTAAGTATTTAGGTAGTCTTATCTAGGATCGATAGAGCCTGATCAACTGTATCGGTCCAAGATGTGACTAACGGGTGCCTAAGTATTTAGGTAGTCGTATCTAGGATCGATAGAGCCTGATCAACTGTATCGGTCCAAGATGTGACTAACGGGTGCTTAGTAATAGTCGTGGTGAACAACAAATCTAAAAATTTACCTACAATCAAATAACTAAATAATAAAAGTTAAAATACTATAGAAGTATTTTATGAATACTAAAAAACTATACATTTAGACTTTTTACGTGCCTCTCATACCATTACCCTTGCACAGACGTCATGGCGGGATTCCACTTACCAGGAGACCCTTATTACCTTGAGGAGGGAAATGGTGGATGGCTCAACGAGGAACCAGAGGAGGACCAAGAGGAGGGTCCAGAAGAGGAGGAAGACATGTGGGAGGAAGACTCTGACACGGGGTCCGAGGTCATCGACCCACGCTACCCAATTCGTGATCTACACGAACCTCGGCCGGAGCCGAGTTACGAGGTATACCGCCACCCCGGTGGCCTACTATGGATGCGAAATCCTCGAAAGAGGGTACTTCCCATTCATCGACCGTTACTGATTAATGAAGCTCTCTAGGATGAGACACCTGTCTGGGCGGAGCCCCTGCATCGGTGGAGCCGCAAACAGAGACAACGTAACCCCTACGGCATGAGCCGTGACTACGTTAACCTTAGTGAAGGAGGCTCGGCCGACAGAGCCCAACCGGTCGTGATTGGTCATATCCAGCGCCTGAACGAGCAGGCCAGGGCGACCACTAGCCAGATCTTTGATTTGGGAGCTGCCACAGAGATTACCACTGCTCGGGTCCGACGCCTCGATGAGGCCCGCGACCAGACCATGGAGAGGGTCGACTCACTTGGGGACGATGTTATGGCTGCCCAAGGAGAATTCAGAGAGATCTATGACCGACTGGCCACCATAGAGTAGAGGGCGCGAGAGGCGGTGCAAAGGACCAAGCAGGCCAGACAGGAGACTAGGGAGTTGAGGGCATACGTAGCCTCGCTTCGGGGAACAGAGAATGGGGCTCGCCATGAGTAGTGTTTACACTATTCAGATTTTGATATAGATTAGGAACTTCCGAGTAAGCTTTATGCGCTGCTCATATTTGTGTGTAGGCGCGACCCTACGATTAAGTGATTACACTCTTCGGGGGTCGTTATGTCGTTCATTTTATTTTCCATGTACTGTAGACCTCCATGAAGGTCAAATTTTCCTTTCAAATCATTTAATGTTACGAAGTATTATTAATGAAATGGCGTATTTTTATTTTATAAAGTGTCGTATAAGTGTTTGATTTGTATGCTTGATACTGGAAATGTGTTTACAAATTGCGATAAATAAAAGACAAAATAAACATATAACATAAATGGCGTACCTTGATAACACCTTACTTATAACAATTACCGAAAACTTACCATCGTTCCATCTTAAACCCTTATGGCAGAAGGATGCCACCTAGAAGAAGAAGCACTCGACGTGCCGAGGCGGAGCTACCATATACACCGCTAATGGATTCTGCCACTTTCCAAGCCGCTGTGGCTGTCGCTATGGTAGCCGCCGTTGCAAACATAAATCCAAACGGCACAAACAGAAGTGGAAGCAGGAATGGTACTAACGATTCCACCAACGGGGAAACACCAAACCACCAACGAGTGTGTACTTACAAGGATTTTGCCAACTACAAACCCATGGCTTTCCGTGGGGACAGCGGGGTCATCGCCGTGACCAGGTGGTTTGAAAAGACAGAATCGGTGTTTGACATCTCCGCTTGCCTTGAAGAATTTAAAGTTAAGTATGCTGCCTGTACTTTCTCTGATGCGGGCTTATCATGGTCAAACGACCATGTAAAATCACTGACGCTCGCCGTAGCCAACTCCATGAGTTTGGAGGAACTGAAAACAATGATGCTGGAGGAATACTGCCCTAGGGGCGAAGTTCAAAAGATGGAGCAGGAATTATGGAATATCACGATGAAAGATTCTGATATAACCGGCTACACCAACAGGTTTAACGACCTAGCAGTTCTGTGTCCTTCAATGGTCACACCAGAGTCGAAGAAAGTGGAGCGTTTCATCTGGGGACTGTCTCCCCAAATTCAGGGGATGTTGAAGCTGCAGGTCCTACTACTTACGACAGTGCCAAGCATTTGGCACAGAGATTGGTCGATCATGGAGTCCGCCAGGGCACTATGACACTTAAAACAGAGCATTCGAGGGGAAGAGACCATAAAAGAAAACCTTGGAACACGGGAAGGGGTCAGTCAAACCAAGAAAGTGCCAAAAGACATAAATTGTGGCCGTCCATGCCGCCACTGTCCCTGCTGCCCCAGCGCCAACAAAGCAATATGTTGGGACTTTACCCAAATGCAACAAGTGCAACTTCCACCATCATAGGGCTTGTAGAGAAATGCAGTGTTCAAACTATGGCAAGAAGGGGCATACTTCACGATACTGTAGAGCATCAACTCAACAAACCACCCAAGCCTATAATGCTGGGGTGAGTCAAGCCTGTTACGGATGTGGGGAAACGGGGCATTTCAAGCCGGAGTGCTCGAAAACAAATAACAAGACTGTTGGAGGAAATGGAAGGGTTTTGGCTATGGGACGTGTAGAAGCAGTGGAGGATCCCACTGTGGTTACCGGTACGTTCCTCCTCAATAACTCATATGCATGCATACTATTCGATAGCGGTGCGGAGAGGAGTTTCGTAAGCCACGAGTTTAAATACTTACTAAAACAAAAACCCAACCACTCAACGAAACATTCACAGTAGAAAAGGCTAATGGCAAAAAAAAGTACCAACAACATATACGTAGGATGCACACTGACTCTGGACGATCACTCCTTCCAAATCGACCTAATGCCTGTTAGAATAGGAAGCATTGATGTGATTGTTGGTATGGATTGACTGATTCCTTATCAGGAAATTGATAAGGTAACCTACAAGCATTGACGAAGGGACGCTACGACGTCATACTATGTATTTTTGAATCATATTGTAATTGTAATTGAAACGTAAAACTTTGAACTCAGATAACTTTTACAATTATATTATGATGGATGTGTTTGCTTTGATCACTATTGTTCAACGTTGTTATGTTACTGTTCAGGAAGTCATCCATCCTCGAACGTTTCCGCCAATCTGGTTTGGGGGTGTGACAGATTGGTGTCAGAGCATTGTCTATAAGGAACTAAGTATATCAATCCATTTAAGATATAGAACTATAAATACAATGTGACTAAAACTCTCGAAAACATTTCGTACAAATATACTTTTAAAATACAAATGATATTTTTATAAAAGTATAAGTACATACATACACACTAGAACGGTATTATAACAAGAACATACAAAAGTAGTAAGATGAGTTGAACACTACGAATAGGCCTAAGTATTTAGGTAATCATATCTTGGGTAGATAGAGCCTGATCAACTGTATCGGTCCAAGGTGTGGCTAACGGGTGCTTAGGAATAGTCGTAGTGAACAGCAAGTCTAAAAACTTACCAATAATCAAATAACTAAACATAAAGCTAAAATACTATAGGAGTATTTTATGATTACTAGAAAACTATACATTTAGACTCTTTACGTGCCCCTCATACCCCTACCCTTGCATAGACATCATGGCAGGCTTTCATTTGCCAGGAGACCCTTATTTCCCCGACGAGGGAAATAATGGATGGCTCGACGAAGAGGAAGAAGAAGACCCCGAGGAGGGTCAGGAAGAAGAGGAAGAGATGTCAGGAGAAGACTCCTATGCAGAGTCCGAGGTCAGCGACCCACACTTCCCGGTTCGCGATCTACACGAGCCTCGGCCAGAGCCGAACTACCAGGTATACCGCCACCCCAGTGGTCCGCTATGGATGCATACACCTCGAAAGAGGGTACTTCCCATTCCCCGACCGTTACTGATAGATGTACCTCTCCAGGACCCGACACATGTTTAGGCAGAGCACCAGCACCGGTGGAGTCGTGAGCAGAGGAAGCGCGCCCCTTACGGCATGAGCCAAGATTATTTTGACCTCAACGAGGGAGTCTCAGCTGACAGGGCCTTACTGTTCATGATTGGTTGTATCTCCCGCCTGGACGACCAAGCCAGGGCGACTACTAGCCAGATCCTAAATGTGGGGGCCACCACCGAGATCACCACCGCTCGTGTCCGGTGCCACGATGAAGCCCACGACCAGACGAGAGAGATCGTCGACTCACTTGGGGATGATGCGATGATCGCCCATGATGAACTCAGAGAGCTCCGTGACCGGCAGTCCAACATGGAGCAAAGGATACGAGAGGCGGAGCAACGGGCCGAAGAGGCCAGATAGGAGGCCAGGGAGATGAGGGCATACATTACCTCACTACAGGAAGCAGGCGAATAGAGATTGCCATGAATAGTGCCTACACTATTCAAATTTTGTTATAAATTAGGAGTTTCCGAGTTAGCATTGGTCGTACTCACCTTTTTATGTAGGTACCACCCTACGATTAAGTGATTACACTCTTCGAGGGGTCGTTATACTGTTCATTTTATTTTCTATGTACTGTAGACCAACATGAAGGTCAAATTTTCCTTCCAAATTATGTAATATTACAAAATATTATTAATGAAATGGTGTATCTTTATTTCATAAAGTGTCGTACGAGTGTTTGATTTTTATGATTGATACTTGAAAAATGTTTGCAAATTACGATAAAGAAAAGACAAAATAAACGTATAACAGAAACGTCGTACTTTGATAATACATGGCCTATAACTATTACCGAATGCTTACCATCGTTCCATCTGAAATCCTAATGGCAGAAGGATGCCACCTAGACGAAGTAATCGATGCACCGGGACGGATCCACCAGAAACACCACTGATGGATTCCGCCACTTTCCAAGCCGCTGTGGCTACTGCCGTTGCAAACATAAACCCAAACAGAACGAACGGAAGTGGAAGCAGGAATGGTACTAACAGTTCCACGAACGGGGAAACACCAGGGCACCAACGGCCGTGTACTTACAAATAATTCGCCAACTACAAACCCTTGGCATTCCGTGGCGACGGCAGAGTTATCGCCCTGACCAGATGGTTCGAAAATACTGATCGGTGTTTAACATTTTCTCTTGCCATGAGGAATTCAAGGTTAAGTACGCTGCCTGTAACTTCCAACAACAAAGCAATATATTGGGACTTTGTCTAAATGCAACAAATGTAAATTCCACCACCATGGGGCTTGTAAAGAAATGCATTGTACAAACTGTGGCAGAAACAGGCATACTTCACGTTTCTGCAGAGCATTAACTCAACAGGCCACCCCAACCTCTAATGCTGGGGTGAGTCAAGCTTGTTATGGATGTGGGGAAAAGGGGCATTTTAAAAGGGAGTGCCCAAAGGCAAAGAACAAGGCTGGTGGAGGCATCAGAAGGGTTTTAGCTATGGGACGTGTGGAAGCAGTGGAGGATCCCATTGTGGTTACCAGTACGTTCCTCCTCAATAACTTAAATGCATGCATACTATTCGATAGCGGTGCGGAGAGGAGTTTCGTAAGCCACAAGTTTAAATATTTACTAAAATAAAAGCCCAAACCACTCAATGAAACATTCACAATAGAAATGGCTAATGGCAAAACAGAAAGTACCAACGACATATACATAGGATGCACACTGACTCAAAACGATCACTCCTTCCAAATCGACCTAATACCTGTTAGAATAGGAAGCTTTGATGTGATTGTTGGTATGGATTGGCTGAATCCTCATCATGCCGATATCATGTGCTACGAACGAGCCATCCGACTTCACATACCAGATGACAAAACCCTTGTCGTCTATGGCGATAAACCCAACACCAGCCTCCGAATCCTGTCTTGCATTAAAGCACGAAAGTACCTACTCAAAAGATACCACACATTCCTAGCCCACGTGGTTGATGAGAAGAAAGAAGTAAATAGTATCAAGGAGATTCCGAAGTCTGCGACTTTTCTGATGTATTCCTAGAACACTTTTCGGGACTACCACCCGCACGACAAGTGGAGTTCAGAATCAACTTGATTCCTGGAGCCACCCGCATAGCAAAAGCGCCATATCAGTTAGCCCCGACATAAATGCAGAAATTGTCCAGTCAGCTGAACGAACTACTAAGTGAGGGGTTCATCAGGCCGAGCTTCTCACCTTGGGGAGCACCGATCTTGTTTGCAAAGAAGAAGGATGGATCATTCCGTATGTGCATTGACTATCGGGAGTTGAACAAGCTCACTATCAAGAACCGATATCCGTTACCCCGAATTGACGACCTATTTGACCAACTCCAAGGATCGAGTTACTTCTCAAAAATCGATCTAAGGTCGGGGTATCATCAACTCAAAGTCCAGGAGGAAGATGTTCCTAAGACGACATTTACGGCTCGTTACGGCCACTACGAGTTCGTTGTGATGCCGTTCGGATTGATTAATGAGCCCGCGGTGTTCATGGACCTAATGAACCGCTTATGCCGACCTTACTTGGATAAATTCGTGATAGTGTTCATCGACGACATATTGATCTATTCACGAAGTAAGGAGGAACATAGTCAACATCTATGACAAGTTTTGGAGACGCTAAGGGTGGAAAAGTTGTATGCAAAGTTTTCAAAATGTGAATTTTGGATCTGAAAGGTGGAGTTTCTAGGCCACGTAGTCAACGAGGAAGGGATACATGTGGATCCCTCCAAAATCAAAGCAATCAAAAACTGGGAAGCGCCGAGAACATCGACGGAAATCCGCCAATTTTTGGGTCTCGCTGGCTATTGTCGAAGATTCATACATAACTTTTCCAAAATTGTGAAGCCACTTACTGCCCTGACACGGAAAGGAGTAATCTTCAATTGGGAGGATAAACAAGACACCGCATTCCAAACTCCAAAGCATGCTTTATGCAGCGCTCCAATTCTGTCCCTTCCGGAAGGAACAGAAGACTTTGTGGTCTACTGCGATGCACCCAACCAGGGTTTAGGTTGCGTACTCATGCAAAGGGGAAAGGTCATTGCCTATGCTTCAAGACAACTTAAAACCCATGAGGTCAACTACACCACATATGACCTCGAGTTAGGGGCAGTAGTGTTCGCATTGAAGATCTGGAGACACTACCTTTATGGCACTAGGTGTACGATCTTCACTAACCACAAGAGTCAGCACATTCTCAACCAAAAGGAGCTCAACATGAGATAACGACGATGGGTGGAGTTACTAAGTGATTATGAATGCAAAATTCGTTACCACCCGGGTAAGGCCAATGTAGTAGCTAACGCCCTAAGTCATAAGGAGTACTCAGGCCGCCGAGTGAAATAATTGACAATAACGATCCATTCACATCTGTCCACTCAGATCAAGGAGGCGCATCTGAAACCTGAAAATGTCGCAAGTGAAGCCTTGCGAGGAATGGATAAAAACCTTGAAGTCAAGGATGACGGAGCCCGTTACCTCATGAATCGAATCTGGACACCAAGATTCGGTGGATACAGAGACATTATCATGAACGAGGCTCACAAAAGCAGATACTCTGTTCATCCCGGGTCCGATAAGACGTATCTAGACCTCAAGAAACTATATTGGTGGCCAAACATGAAAGCAGAGATTGCTACATATGTGGGCAAGTGTTTGACTTGCGCCAAGGTCAAGGTGGAGTATCAAAATCCCTCGCGTTTTCTACAACAACCAGAGATACCCGAGTAGAAGTGGGAACGGATAACCATGGACTTCGTAACTAAGTTACCCAAAACAACTGGTGGGCTAGACACCATATGGGTAATTGTCGATAGGTTGACCAAGTCCGCACACTTCCTACCCATCAAAGAAACAAACAAAATGGAGAAACTGACAAGGAAGTAAATCAAAGAGATTGTACGATTGCATGGTGCGTCAATATCCATTATCTCGGATAGGGATAGTTGCTTTACGTCACGATTTTGGCAATCCTTGCAAAAGGCCTTGGGTACTAGACTTGACATGAGTACAACTTACCATCCACAAACCGATGGGCAAAGTGAAACAACCATCCAAACACTGGAAGACATGTTGAGAGCTTGTGTGATAGACGTCGGTAAGGCGTGGGACACCCACTTACCACTCATTGAGTTTTCATACAACAATAGTTATCACACGAGCATCAAAGTTGCTCCATTTGAAGCCCTGTATGGGCGTAAGTGCATATCTCCTCTATGTTGGGCCGAGGTGGGTGACACTCAGTTAGCTAGAGGACAAGTGCCTAATAGCACTCTCACCGGTCTTGGAATCATACGAGAAACGACAAAGAAAATATTTCAAATCCGTGAACGATTGAAAGCATCTCGTGACCGACAAAAGAGTTATGCGGATAAACGATGCAATCCCTTAGAATTCCAGGTTGGCGACCGTGTATTGTTGAAGGTCTTACCCTGGAAGGGAATGATACGCTTTGGAAAGCGTGGGAAACTAAACCCAAGGTACATTGGGCCATTTGAGATCCTTGCAAGGATTAGCCCGGTAGCCTACCGACTTCGACTACCACAGGAACTCAACAACGTACACCCCACCTTCCATGTATCCAATCTAAAGAAGTGTCTGTCCGATGAAACTCTCGTCATCCCACTTGACGAGATTGAAGTGAACAAGAATCTCCACTTCGTCGAAGAACTCGTGGAAATCATGGACTGGAGAGTCAAGAGAACGAAGCAAAGCCGCATGCCAATAGTAAAGGTCCGTTGGAGCGCCAAGCATGGCTTGAATTTACTTGAGAACGTGAGGACCAGATGAAACAGAAATACACACATCTCTTCCCAAGCTCTTGAGAATCTACTCAAGTGCTAAATTTCGGGACGAAATTCCTTCTAACGGGTAGATGATGTGACAACTGTCAATTTGGTCAACAAGAATCAACCGAAGTCAACCGAAGCATACGTTAAATCAATTTGTGAAAATGTAATTCTTCATAACTTTTACGATGTATTATTAAATATTATAATACTACGTACGCTAATTCAAATCAATTATCGAGTAAACGCTGTAAATGCAGATAATAAACTACAATAGCGTAAAAATTCGATAATCATATAAATATTATTTTGGGGTTAATAATATTCATAAAACGATGTATTCGTGAATACGAATCTGTGGACATATAGAACGTCGAAAACGGAGTTCGTATGTGAAAGTTACAACTGGTAATTCGCTGTGAACGACAAATGTACACAGGGTTTAGACCTAAAATACGAAACGTGGTGCCGTAAACATAAAAATGGGATAAGGAAACATATATTATGAAGCGTAATATTGGCTAGTATTTAATTACAGAGCCAAATATATTTTTCGGTAAAATGCTAAAAATCGCGTATTCGGAAGAATATTGCGCTTAAACGCGTATACCATCAACCGACAAGTTACGAGTCAATCTAAATGAATGTTTACAAATTTTTTCATACATAATATTTATTTATAAAATCATTTCTCCAAAAACTTATAAAAATACTCCAAACGTTTTACGTATTTTATAAAAATACACATTTTTATAAACTAATAATATAAATTACAAAATACCACTCCTACCCCCCCCCCCCCCCTCACCCCATCGGCAGCTAATGATCACCCAACATCACACCATGATCTTATGTCACTATTCCAAATCCTAGCCATATGGTCTAGATGTGATTTTCTTATTAAACAATTAAAACTAAAAATCTTTCAAAATGTAATAAAAACGACTTAGATCTTCTCATTTGACTAGCCAATCCTCTCCATACTCACTCTTTCTCTCTAACTTTTGGTCCACCACCACCACATACAACCACCGGCCACCACCCTCCACCACCTTCGACCACCGTGTGTCGTTGTTCTGCCGCCGTTAACCACCGATTTTCGTTCGAAAACAACGTTATTCCGGAGCATTTTTCGAGACCAAACCCAAGATCAAACTTGTTTTTAAGTAAAGCACGCTTCAAGGGTGAGTTCATACCCCTCTTTTTTATCTTTATTCAAGTTTTAGGGGGAGAATACAAGGTTTACACCGTAAAAACGGCTATTTACACAAGTTTTCAACTAATTTTTGTGTAAAATGGTTTTTAACATGAAATGATGCTAGATCTAAGTCTTATGAACAATATTATGTGATATGTTTAAATAAAAACACAAATCTACAAACATAATGTGTGTAAATATGCTAGATCTTTAAAAGAAAAGTCACAAAAATGAAAACTAGAATAAACTACGTTTTTGTGATCGGGAATACGATTTTTCTAACAAAAATGGTTATAACCAAGTTATTACATCATTTTTGTGGGAAATATCTTAAAAGATGTTATTTATGAACATCTAAACAAGTTATTTAACATATATTCGTAAATATATGCTTTGTACAACGAAATATTAAGAACAAACTATTATAGGAATAGTTTATGGACACAAGTGTTACTATGACTTTTTGAACAAGACAAAATAATTTTATATAATTATTATACATTATTATATTATCATGGGAAAATTATAATGGTAAATACAAGGGTTATTCATGTACAAATATACGTAAACGAGTTGCTACACACATTTTGTAAGACGGGTCTTCACCGTACTTATTTAAGTACACATACTAGAGTCTCGGTAAGAGAGCGTGATATTTGTGTATAGATCTATACGGGATTGACAAACCCGCACCTGAGCTGTTAGCTACAGCTAGACCGGCAGGTCTGAGGTGACAAATGTCTAACATTCCGACGCTTGAAGAATGTCGCAGCAGGCTTACATGGTCGCAGTATGATTATAGGGTGTCTCACATGGGAAAATCACCTATATATTTTGTATATATGGAAATATGCATTTTTAAATAGTTTTATACTATATTAAAAACTACATTATACATTTTTAGTCTTTGGATTTTTAAGACTTAAAACACTTTTATAAGAAAATATTGGATTTTCTTGGATTACAATACTATCTTTTACCAAGAAATTGATTTTTCTCATATAAAATACTTATGAACTCATCAACTTAATTATTGACACTTTTTCAAACTACTTGTATTCTCAGGAAATTGATAAGGTAACCTACAAGCATTGATGAAGGGACACTACGGCGTCATACTATGTATTTTTGAATCATATTGTAATTGTAATTGAAACGTACAACTTTGAACTCATGTAACTTTTACAATTATCTTATGATGGATGTTTTACTTTGATCACTATTTTTCAACGTTGTTACGATACAGTTCATGCAGTCATCCACCCTCGAACATTTCCGCCAATCTGGTTTGGGGGTGTGACAATGAACACCGCGGGCACATTAGTCAATCTGAAGGGCATCACAACGAACTGGTGGTACCCCGACCTTAGATCGATTTTTGAGAAGTAACTCGATCCTTGAAGTTGGTCAAATAGATCGTCAATTCGGGGTAGTGCATATCGGTTCTTGATTGTGAGTTTGTTCAACTCTTGGTAGTCGATGAACATACGGAATGATCAATCTTTCTTCTTCACGAACAAGACCGGTGCTCCCCAAGGTGAAAAGCTCGGCCTGATGAACCCTTTACTTAGTAGTTCGTTCAATTGACTGGACAATTACTGCATTTCTGCCGGAGCTAACCGATATGGTGATTTTGCTACGGGGGTGGCTCCAGGAATCAAGTCGATTCTGAACTCGACTTGTCGTGCGGATGGTACTCCCGGAAGGTCTTCTGGGAATACATCAGAAAGGTCACAAACTTCAGGAATCTCCTTGATACTCTTTACTTCTTTCTTCTCATCAACCACATGGGCTAGGAATGCATGGTATCTTTTGTGCAGGTACTTTCATGCTTTAATGCAAGACACGATTCGGAGGCGCTGGTGTTGGGTTTATCGCCATAGACGACAAGTGTCTTGCTATTTAGTTGGTGAAGTCGGACGATCGTTTCGTAGCACATGATATCGGCATGATGAGGAATCAGCCAATCCATACCAACAATCACATCAAAGTTTCCTATTCTAACAGCCATTAGGTCGATTTGGAAGGAATGATCGTTTAGAGTCGGTGTGCATCCTACGTATATGTTGTTGGTACTTTTTGTTTTTCCATTAGCCTTTTCTACTGTGAATATTTCGTTAAGTGGTTGGGGTTTTTGTTTTAGTAAGTATTTAAACTCGTGGCTTACGAAACTCCTCTCCACACCGCTATCGAATAGTATGCATGCATATGAGTTATTAAGGAGAAACATACCGGTAACCACAGTAGGATCCTCCACTGCTTCCGAGCATCCCATTGCTAAAACCCTTCCAATGCCCCCCAACATTCTTGTTCTTTGCCTTCGGGCACTTCCTTTTAAAATGCCTCGTCTCCCCACATCCGTAACATGCTTGGCTGACCAAGCATTATTCGCTTGGGTGGCCTGTTGAGTTGGCGCCCTACAAAAGCGTGAAGTATGCCCCTTTCTGCCACAAGTCGTACAGTGCATTTCTTTGCAAGCTCTATTATGGTGGAATTTACATTTGTTTCATTTAGGCAGGGTCCCAACATATTGCTTCGTCGTCGTTAGGGTAGCAGGGACAGCGGCGGCATGGACTGCCATAATTTGTTGTCTCTAAGCATCTTCGTGGTTTGATTGGCATTTTCCCCTGTTCCAGGGCTTTCACTTGTGGTCCCTGCCCCTTTGTTGATCAGTTTTAAGGGTCATGGTGCCCTGGCGAACTCCATGGTCAACCAGTCTTTGTGTCAAACGTTTGGCACTATCATAAGTAGCAGGGCTTGCGGATTCAATATTTCCTTGGATTTGGGGAGATAGTCCCCAGATATAACGCTCCACCTTATTTGATTCTGGCGTGACCATTGAAGGACACAGAACCGTCAGGTCGTTAAACCGATTGGTGTAGGCAGTTATATCGGAATCCTTCATTGTGAGATTCTACAGTTCTTGCTCCAGTTTCTGAACCTCACCCCTAGGGCAGTATTTTTCCAATAGCATTGCTTTCAAATCTTCCAACACATGGAGTTGGCTACGGCGGGTGTCAGTGTCTTCACATGGCCATTCTACCAGGACAAGGCTGCTTCAGAAAAAATACAAGCAGCGTATTTGACCTTGAATTCTTCAGGGCATGCAGAAATGTCAAACATTGATTCGGTCTTTTTGAACCATCTGGTAAGGGTGATGACTCCGCCATTGCCACAGAATTCCATGGGTTTGCAGTTGGCGAAGTCTTTGTAAGTGCACACCCGTTGGTGTGCTGGTGTTTCCGCATTGGTGGAACTGTTGGTACTGTTCCTGCTTCCATTTTCGTTCGTGCCATTTGGGTTTATGTTCGCAACGGCAGATGCCACAGCGGCTTAAAAAGTGATGGAGTCCATCAGCGGTGTTTTTGGTGGATCCGTCCCGGTACGTCGATTACTTCGTCGAGGTGACATTCTTCTACCATTGGGATTTAAGATGGAATGATGGTAAGCTGTCGATAATAGTTATAGGTCAGGTATTATAAAAAATACAATGTTTCTTTTATATCTTTATTATGTCTTTTCTTTCTCGTAATTTGCAAACATTTTTCAAGTATCTATCATATTAAGCGAACACTCGTATAATAATCTATGAAATAAATAATAGTGCTCAATGAGATAAATGTATGTCATTCCATTAATAATATTTTGAAATGTTACATAGTTTGAAAGAAAATTTGACCTTTATGGAGGTCTACAATACATAAAAAAATTAAAATGGACAGCATAACGACCCCTCGAAGAGTAGCACCAACGCTAACTCGGAATTCCTAATCTATAACAAAATTTGAATAGTATAGGCACTATTCATGGCGAGCGCCATTCCCCTGGTCCCTAGAGTGAGGCTATGTATGCCCTCATCTCTCTGGCTTCCTGTCTGGCCTCTTCGGCTCGTTGCTCCGCCTCCAGCATCCTTCGCTCCATGTTGGCTTGTCGGTCACGGAGCTCCCTGAGTTCTGGTCAGGTGGTCATAGCACCATCCCCGAGCGAATCGACAATCTCTCTAGTCTGATCGTTTGCTTCGTCAAGGCGCCAGACTCGAGTAGCAGTGACTTTGGTGGCGGCCCCCACATCAAGTATTTGGCTCGTAGCCGCTCTGGCTTGGTCGTCAAGGCGGGCGATGCGGCGGATCATGACAGGGAGAGCCCTGTCAGCCAAGCCCCCACTGCTGAGTTCAAAGTAATCTCGACTCATGCCATATAGGGCTTGCTGCCCGTGTTCGTGGCTCCAACATTGTAGATCCTCTACCCAATCAGGCCTCGGGTCCTGGGGAGGTACATCTATTAGTAAAGGTTCGGTCCTGTGAATGGGGAGTACCTTCTTCCGAGGAGTGTGCATCCATAACGGACCACCTGGGTGGCGGTATACCTGATAGTTCGGCTGTGGCCAAGGTTCGCGCAGGTCGCGAACCGAAAAGCACGGATCGCTAACTTCGGATTCCGCATCGGAGTCTTCCTCCGACATCTCTTCATCTTCCTCCTGACCCTCCTCGGGGTCCTCTTCAGGCTCTTCGTCGAGCCATCCGTTATTTCCCAGGTCGGGAAAATAAGGATCTCCTGGTAGATGGAAGCCTGCCATGACGTCTGTGCAAGGATAGGGGTATGAGGGAAATAAAGAGTCTAAATGTATGGTTCTGTAGTATCATAAAATACTCCTATAGTATTTTAGCTTTATGTTTAGTTATTTAGTTATTGGTAAGTTTTTAGACTTGTTGTTCACTACCACTATTCCTAAGCACATGTTAGTCACACCTTGGACTGATACAGTTGATCAGGCTCTATCTATCCTAGATATGATTACATAATTACCTAGGCCTATTCGTAGTGTTCAACTCATCTTGCTACTTTTGTATGTTCTTGTTATAATACCGTTCTAGTGTGTGTGTGTATGTACTTATACTTTTATAAAAATATCATTGTATTTTAAAAGTATACTTGTACGAAATGTTTTAGAGAGTTTTAGTCCCATTGTATTTATAGTTGTATATATTAAATGGATTGATATACCTAGTTGACTATAAACAACGCTCTGATACCAATCTGTCACAACCCCAAACTAGGATGGCGGAAACGTCTGGGGGTGAATGAATTAATGAACAGTATCATAACAACGTTTTACAATAATGATCAAAGGAAACACATCCATCATATATATAATTGTAAATGTTACATGAGTTCAAAAGTTAGTAGGTTTCAAATACAATTACAATATGATTCATATACAATTACAATATGATTCCAAAAATACATAGTATGACGCCGTAGGGTCCCATCGTCAAAGCTTGTGGTTTATCAATTTCCTGAGAATACAAGTAGTTTGAAAGAGGTTCAACAATTAAGTTGGTGAGTTCATGAGGGTTTTGTTTGAGAAAATCCATTTCTTTGTAAAAGATAGTACAATAACCCACAAAATCCAATATTTTCTTGTAAAAGTGTTAAAGTATTAAAAACCCAAAGACCGATAATGTATAACGTAGTTTAGTATAAAACTATTTAAAATGCATATTCCCACGTAAAGTAAATATATCGTTGATTTTCCCATGTGAGACTCCCTATAACCATATTATGACCGATGTAAGCCTGCTGCGACGTTCTTCAGGCGTCGGAATGATAGACATTTGTCACCTAACTAACAGCTCAGGTGCGGGTTTGTCAATCCCGTATAGATCTATACACAAATATCACGATCTCTTACCGAGACTCTGGTTATAATTTCAGGACTTTTAGTATGTGTACTTAAAATAAGTACGGCGAAGACCCGTCTCACAAAATTTGTTATCAACTTGTTTACGTTTATTTGTATATGAAAAACCTTTATATATATATATATATATATATATATATATATATATATATATATATATATATATATATATATATATATATATATATATATATATATATGTATGTATGTATGTATGTATGTATGTATGTATGTATGTATGTATATATATATATATATATATATATATATATATATATATATATATATATATATACTCATACTTACATACATACATACATACATACATATATATATATATATACATACATACATACATACATACATACATACATGCATACATACATACATACATACAGACATATATATATATATATATATATATATATATATATATATATATATATATATATATATATATATATCTATATATATATATACATAATAACTTGCTTAGATGTTCATAAATAACATCTTTTAAGATATTTCCCACAAAAATGGTTTAATAATTTGGTTATAACCATTTTTGTTAGAAAAGTCACGTTTCCGTTCATAAAAACGTAGTTTTTACTAGTTTCATTTTTGTGACTTTTCTTTAGAAGTTTTGTTGGAAATATTTGTGATGAAGTGCTTGCCTATCCGAAGACCTGAAGATCAAGTAAACAAGACCTTGAAGCCTAAATACTCCGATGGGTTTATCCTAGAGGATCTGAAGGCTTATCTGTAATAACTGTTTTGGGTGCACGCGTATTCTGAAGACAACGTGTTGCATAATAAGCTATTCCTATTAGCTAGTACACTGTATGAATATTCTGTAACATCTTTTGTACTAACCGTATCACTGATTAGGTATAAATATCAGTGATACCTATCTGTGTGGAGTGTTTGTTTAGATTCACTCTCATTGTAAAACCCTAAACGTGAAATCAAAGCATTCGGCACATGTTATCCATTTCTTATTGTGTTCTTCATTACTCCCATTCATACTTGCTTGTGTTGTTCGTTTGGCTTAATTGATCTTGCTAGAATACTTGTTATTATCCAATATTTGATTGAATTCGCCACCCAACACGTGCTATCAGAGTCGGACAGCTCGAAAACTAGTCTATAGAGTCTCATTTCATTGCTACAGTTCTAGATCTGAATTGTTTCTTAGATCTAGTATTCCGCAACTGTTAACAATCTCTATTACTCGTTTTTCTGAAAAGATCAAGTTAAAAATCAATCAAAATGACTGATTCTACAGTAACTTATGCAAATATGTTGAACTTTGCCAATTTAATTGGCTCATCCACTAAAGCTCTTGTTCTTGTTCCTAGCTACTACGATTACTGGTCTGATCGAATGAGAGATTATCTAGAAGGTCTAGATGAAGAGAAGGATATTTAGAGATCTGTCAGAGATGGTCCTCATACTGACATCAAAGGACGATTCATAGTTGTTGATGGTGATGATGCTGAAGTTCTCACTGCTGCTGACCTGAAGAAAGTCAGATATGACGAACGAGCCATGAGTGAGCTTCGAAGTGGACTTGGTCCAGATGTTAGAGATCACATCTCTGGTGCTAAATCTGCCAAGGAAATCTGGGATCTACTTGCTGTGAGATTTGCTAGTGATAACACTCTTCAATCGAGTGTTGTTCAAGAAGTGTTTGCTTACTTCGGTAACTTCAAGCAACAAGAGAATGAATCCTTGGAACAAGCTTACAAACGTTACAGTAAAATGGTGTATGATCTAGAAAAGTATAGTGAAAACCGATGTCAACAAGAGATCAACATCAAATTCCTCTATAGTTTAAGGCCTGAATGGAGACCTATTATGCCGATGATCAAGTCTTATGAAAACATCAACACATATTCTCTAGCAGCTCTCTATAATCTCATCAAATCTCATGAACCAGACATCTGTGGAAGAAGAAGCGAGAATGCTGGTTCTGGTTCATTAGCTCTTGTGTCAAATGTCGAAGAAGAAGAAGCCAAGGATGAGCCTGATGGTTATATGGAAGGAGAAAATGGAGAAACGATTTCTTTGTATGCTGCAAATAATCGTAGGTTCAGAAAACCATTTGTGAACAAATCTAACTCAGGAAAACCTTTTGTGAAACCTTTCAACAAAACTTCTTATACTCCAAAACCCAAACCAGAGATCTACACACCTAAGGAGGAGACCCCCAAATCTTCAACTCCGAAGCCTGTTGAAACAAAGACTTCGGAGGCTCCAAAAGACAGATCTGAAGACAAGAAGATTGATGGTGACTCTGGGTACGATTGCAACTATTGCCATGGTAAAAATCATTTCGCAAAAGACTGCATGCTTCGCAAAAGAAATGACAAGCAGACCCAAGTCAAGGATGAAGCCTACTATGCAAGGAAGATGGAGGAGGTAAGAGAGAAAACCAAGGATCTGGTCTTGATGGCTTCAGAAGATAGAATGGGTACGTACCAGGTGTGGTCATCTGACTCCAAAGATGAGGAAGTAAGGAAGCCAACTCATAGTGCATTCATTGCCTATGATGAAGGTAAGAGCTTCCCGAAGGGTACCTCTGAGGAGAGTGAAGCTGATGAAAACATGGGTCTAGAGGAGTTCGGAGGTCTGGGTTACAAGGGATCGGAGACAAAGAATGTGATTGCTGAAGGTGTTCCGAAGATTTGGTTTGATGATTCTTCGGGTGATGAAGAGGAGATCTGCCTGATGGCGAAGGACTCTCGTCAGCCCATTCCAGAACAGGTAACTAAACTTCTCTTATCTTTTAATATTCCTGCATCAAAATTTTCAGCTGATATTAATGAAATAACACGTGATTGCTCTATGATGAACAAATTTCTTATTGATGCTAAAAATAGGGCTAAGGTGAATGACCAGGAGATTCTATAGTTGAGGGGAGAGTAGAAAGTACGAAGCTGTCCCTAGAAAAAGCCAACTTAAGAATCTCACTGTTAGAGGCGAATAGAGAGAGAATTTTGAATAACAATGATGTAGTGCTAAAACAACGCATTATCTTTTGTGAAACTGCAAAACGTCTGTACTCTCATATCACTCACATTTATCATTCTGCTGACATATGTAATGTTCAACATAGACAACTACTACCTTTTATTGAGTTTAAGCTGAAAAATATTGATAGCATCTCTTATGAATGTGAATCGACTGTTTCTGGTTCTGAAGTCACCAATCCTTCGTATAAGCATGGTTTGATATGTGTTGAGAAATACTTAACTGCTGATAATCTGATAAAAACATTGCCAAAAGAAATTCCAATCTTGCAGAAGAACATTCCTCAACTCGAAAATAAATCAGAAGTGATTGTTGAAACTGAATCTGAAAATGAATCAGAAAGTGATTCGGATATGGAGGAAATTGATTGTTCTTCCTTGTCTATATTTAAACCTTCCTCTACATCCGCATCACCCTCCGAAGATATCTCACAATTGTCTTCGGTTGACAAAGGCAAAGAAAAAAATTGATTGTGAAACTGTAACACCTGAATTTCAAAATGACAATAATGAGATTGTAAAAACAAAAATACAAGTTTCTGATGAATGTGTCTCTTATGATCAATATCTCAAAGACAATTCAAAAAGGCTAGTCAATGTTGCATGTGTCTATCCGAAGGTTTCTTACTTCAAAAATTCTATCTTTGTGAAACCCGGTGGTGTACTTTTAATTGACAATGATTTGGTGAAACTTATTGAGGAGGATAATTCTACAGTCACTGAGGAAGGATTCTTCTCATCCTCAAAGATGCTTGAAAACAACATGAATTAAAAGTTGGAAGTAAAAATAAATGTGCGAAAACAAGATTTATATGGGCATAACATTTACAATCGTCTTTGTTAAGAACAAAACAAGATTCCAGAAAATTTGACTCATATTTTAAAAGACAAAAATGAAAATCACATTTACACTAACAGAAATTACAAACAAATTCAAGTTATGGATAAAACTGTAACTCCGAAGATGGATGTTTTTCAATTAATGGAGTCAAATGAAAGTGTACCTCTTGCTCAAACTTTTGAAAACGATATTTCAAAACCTAAGATAATTATTTCCAAACCTGCGGTACAAAAACCTCAAATTTTGAAAAGACCACAAGTTCAAAACTTCGCATCAACTTCCAAAGCAAAACCAGCAGTTGTGATTACAAAACCAATCCAAAAACCAACTACTGTGAATTTGAAAGCTAAACAAATATCAAATCTTGTGAAAAGAAAAACACCCTTCGTACCATCAAAACCTATTGATACGAAGGCTTCCACCTCTGGAACAAAACCAATGGATATGAAGGATTCAAAAGTTAAAACAAAGCAATCATCCTTCATACCATCAAAACCAAATTTCCCAAATCCCAAGTTTCAAAAACCTTCACGAAAAACATTTTCAAAAGGAGATAACCTGATAGATACATTCCATGCTTGGCTAGAAAAAAATTTGAATTTGTTCAAAGATAAGAATCTATCACTAAACGATTTCAAGCTTGCATATGAGGAGTACCTGTGTACTTCCACATTGTGTAGCTCTTTATCAAGGAAATCAACAAA
Organism: Cichorium intybus; assembly: GCA_023525715.1. Taxonomy (NCBI): domain Eukaryota; kingdom Viridiplantae; phylum Streptophyta; class Magnoliopsida; order Asterales; family Asteraceae; genus Cichorium; species Cichorium intybus. The sequence goes on along the minus strand of CM042010.1, from coordinate 94,627,734 downwards.
TGAAAAACCAATCACCAATTGGAAAAGGAATGACCTGAAAGAAAATTTAACTGCAAAAACAAAATCTTCTAGGTTATTGAGCTCTTAAAAAACATCTGAAACTAAGAAAACTTCAAAAACAACTAAATCAAAATCATCCAAACAAATTTGGGTTCCGAAGGTTTCCACAATTTCAACCTCTTCGGATTCATCAGTTCTAACAAAAAGCTCTTCGGATTCATTTTCTGGTTCATCATGCTTATCACATCAAACTTCGGAGAACATGATAAACCTCTCAGCTAATGAAATAACAGAAGAGGCTGTTGAAAAGTGGATTCAAGAATCCTTTGCTTACCCTGAGGACCTAAGATTGATTGGGTACCAACTTCTTCTTGATTGATTGCAAGTTATGTCAAATGAGCAGTATGACACTAAATGGTACATGGATAGTGGCTGCTCTAGACATATGACTGGCAAGAGGGAGTATCTCAGGAATTATAGAACTTTGGATAATGTAGGGAACGTTCACTTTGGTAACAACGACACTTGTCCTATTCGGGGTGATAGCGTGCCATCTGGCACCTGCTGGCGCGCTCCTAGTAGATCTCCTTGGAGAGCTCTCTCCAGAGGAACTCCAGCCTGGATCACAAACAGCGCTCCCGCTGGAATGTCCGGCCTGGACGAGACTCGATCCCATGCCTTGTCACTCACGCATGGCGTCCGTACCTGACAAAGATCGTGCGCCTCCACACGACTCGCCTAGACCAATGGGAGACGAGGCAAAGGACGAGGATCGTGCACCCAATCAACAGTCTGGTCCCCACCTGCCACAGCAGGGATCCTGTAGGCCATGGCGACAAGCACCACACGTATAAATATTAACATGCGCCATCTGGTAAGAGAGATCACTCTCACACTCTCACACTCTCACTCTCAATACACACTCACGTCTTCATTGCCCTCACCGAAGATCTGAATTAGGCATCAGAGCGTTCGTCCGGGACCCCCTCCTGGAGAACGGCCGACGCCATCTTTCCCTTGTGATTGTGGTCGCAGGTCATCCTCCAAGCGATCGGAATCACCCTGAAGCGAAGCAGAAGTCGAACATCGCATCATTGGCGCTGTTGAAAAATGTTTTTGTATGTGACCATCATTGAAATAAGACGAACTGTTTTTATATTATCTAATAAATATTATCAGTTTATTTCAGGTTGAGTGGATTCGAGATTGAACGATTAAATGACAAAATAAGAAAATTATTTTCAAAATAGATTGGAGTTAAATTTATCATTTATTAAACTTGATTATTGAGGAATAGTTATTTTAATTATTTTCTAAATAATTGATTTTGATAAAAGATGCAATTTAATTGAAAAAGAGTTTTAAAGCCTAAAACAAAGAAAATTATAAAAGAAAATTAAATTAAATCTATTTAAAATGAATTATTGGAAATATTATTTCTATATAATTTATTTTATTAGATTTAATTAATTTTATAAATTAAAAATGAATTTTTTAATTTATTTTAATTTATTTCGGAATTTTAAAATCATTTAAAATCAATTAAAAAAAAAAAGAAACAGCACTGGCCCAGCTCCAAGCCGCAGCCCAACTCGCCACCGACCTAGTCCGCGTCTTAGCCCACCTCCACTCCTGCGACCCGCCAGCCGCTCCGGATCCGAACACGCTGAACCGCTCCGGCTCCATTTCTCCTCACAGAAAATCCGCGCCCGCGACCCATTTTCGACCCGGTTCCGACCCATCCGACAAAACCGCGAATTCTGGCCAAATATTTACAGTTTTGGTCCCTAAAGTTCCGAAAATCATACCACCCAAAACCCATTTTACACCCTTTATACCCATTTTTTACACCATTTTTTCACAACTACACATTTATAACACCAAAAAATCCACCAAATCCTCTCCAACTTCCACCATCTTATTTTCCAAACCTTAAACCTTCACCAAGAACACCAAGAACACCAACAAAAACACCAAGAACACCAACAAAAACACCAAGAACACCAAGAACACGAAGAACACGAAGAACACCAAGAACACCTAGAGACAGTCTATTAGAAATCCAGTCCAACCCTAAGCCAGTTCAGTCAATTTATTTGACGAACCTACTTGATAGACCCGTCGTTCCATCAGTCCAGTTACAAACCAGTTCACTCAATTCATTTGACAAACCTACTTGATATATATATTTATATAATTATAGTTATTTATATTATTCATCGTTCTATGTCTTTTAATTATATTCATTTACATTATTTATCACTTTAAGTCATTTAATTACTGTAATTTATATTATTTATCGCTTTATGTCATTTAAATACAGTTATTTATATTATTTATAGCTTTCAAGTTTATTTATATTCCGCAACTCTTATTATTTATTCCGCATATTATCTTTAATATATATTTCTGTCACACAGTAAACAGTGCGAACCTTTATTTGTGGTTATCAGATCTTTTTATTTTCAACAATTGGTATCAGAGCTTGTGTGATTTATATTGAAATTTTCGTTGAAAAACTTTTGGTTAGCGTTTATATAAACCTTCCATAAGCGTTTCTTTGAATATTTCATTTAATATCACTTGTTAAAAATCCTTTTTTTTTAAATTAAAATTAAAAATCTTAAAAACATGTCTTCTGCTAATTACTCTAACATGAATTCAGTTTCTATTGCCAACAGCTTAGGATCTGGTTCACGGGCACCCATACTTATACCTGAAGAGTATAATTCGTGGGTTGGTCGAATGAATCTACATCTTAACACAATAAATGAAGATGTTTGGAAATGTGTTGAAGGCACATATACTGCTCCAGAAAATATGACTACTCTTGCTACAAATCAAGTCATTCAAGCTGAAAACAGAAGAAAATTGGAACTACAAGAAAAAAAGGAACTGGTGTCTGGCATACCTCACAGTATTCTAAGTCAAATGGATGACATTATACTGTTAACCGCAAATCAAATTTGGGAAAATTTAAAAAACCGTTTTTGTGGAAATGAAAGAATTATTGGAAATAAAAGAACATCCGTTTTAAATGAATTTGATAATTTCAAAATGCTTTCATCAGAAACCATCCACGATGCTCACGATAGGTTCAATCGTATTATTGTTAAAATGAACAATTTGGGTATCAAAAAGACACAACACGAGATAAATCTCAAATTTTTAAACAATCTTTTCGAAAGCTGGAAAATGGTTAAACTTATTATTCAGGGAAATCCAGCTATTCATACTGAAACTTTATACAATTTGTATGGAGAACTTCAATCGTATGAATCCTCGATTGACCCACCAACCACTACAGCTTTTGGAGGACCACTTGCTCTTGTGTCCACATCTTCTCAAAACCAAACACTTTTCAACGATCAAAACTTTAATCATTCTAATCAAACCACAACTTTTCAAAACCAAGATTTTGTAAATAATTGCTTTGATCAGTTCGATTCGAACGATGAAGCAGATTATCAATAACTATGTGCGTTGGTTGCAAACACAAATCTCCAAAGATTTGTCCCAAATCTTGGTCAATCAAATTTTAGACCAAATTTTCAAAACGGACCGTCTTTTGGACAAAACAATTCAAGGTTTCAACCAAGACCATCTTTTGGACAAAACAACTCAGGTTTTCTATCTAGACCTTCTTTTGGACAAAATTCTCAAAGACCTTCCTTACAAAACAACTCAAACCAAGGTTCTCAAAACCAGGGATTTCCAAACAATCTAAATTCAAGTCATAATAATAATCCATACAACAACTTTCAGAATCAAAATAGAGGTTTTCAAATCAAGGTTACAATAACCAAAACAACAATTTTCAAAATAACCAAAATTCTGGATTCAAACAAAACCATTCTCAAACTTCCCAACAAACCCAAACTCATACACCCGAAAGACTTCCTATAAAGAGTCAAAAGGATGACAGTGATGAAGAAGTGATCATCTGTCATAACTGCAAAGGAACGAATTACTATGCCAGAGATTGCTGAGCCAAAAACAAAACCAAAATCAAAGACTCAACATACTACGCTCAAAAAGCCGATGAATTAAAGAAACTGGAAAACCAAGACAAACAAAAAGCGTTGATGGCAGTCCATGAACCAATTGTTGAATACTGGCCAACTTCTGCTGATGAAGCTGACAATGAACCAACACAATCAAACTTCTGCTTCGTATCAGGTGTTGAAATACCTTCAAGAGCTCCTAACATCATAGAACAGGTATGGTCCATGATCTCTGAACTTGGTTTTTCTAAAACAATTTTTGAGTCCCACATAACCAAAATTGAGAAAAGTTTGGAAGCTGATCTCAAAACATACCATGACACAATGGTTAATTCTGATATTTTCAAATCTGAGTTACAAACTTTGCAACTCAAATTTGGAGAATCAACAAGAATTAAAACCAAATTGGAAAGAGACGTTGAAAGAAAATCGGAAGATTATAATCACGTCTTTGAACAATTAAATCAGGCCTTAATTCAGAAAAGAGATTTGGAACAAAAAAATCAGTCAGTCATTTCTTCTGAAATAAAAGACGTTTTAGAAATGGAAATCCTTCAGTTGAAACAAGACATTCAAGAATCAACTGAAAAATACAATCTTTTAAATGAAAAACTGACTGATTCTTTAAAACAAATCAATTCTCTTGAAACCGACAATAAAAGACTAATATGGAGTATGAATTCTATCAAAGTTGCTAGAAAATTAAGTGATGATGTTTTTACCAAGGCAAACACCTTGGGAACAGGCAAAATTGATACGAATTACAAACCCGGAATCAGAAGAGAATCGTTCGAAATTGAACAAGCAAAACAAGAAAACATGACTAATTGTGAAAACTCTGAATCCACTCTACCAGATCTATTCACATATGTTAATGAGGAAGATTCAGATTACGAAACAGTTATCAACGGTAGCCCAGATGATACTGCTTTCAATGTTTCCAAAACGTCTTTCAAAAAAGTCGTAAATTCTGAATCGGACTCTGCTAGTTCGGTAACTCATCAATTGAGATCTACTAAACTAACAAGGAATGATGGCACAATCAAACTTGAAAATTTCTTAAATGAAGAAAATTCTGTTCATCAAAATGGTAATACTTCTGCTTCAATTGTCTTTCCCTATTTAAACTCAACCTTTATTGGAAAGAACAATCTGAGACAAAAGTATTCAAAGAAACAACAGACAAATAAACAACCCATTCAAACTGTCCTTAAACCAAAGGAACAAAGCAAGCCCAAAGTTTTCAAAGAAACCCAAAGGAAACCTTTGAAACCAGTCTCTGTGCCACAAAAACAAACTTTCAATCTAAAACCAAAACCTCTTCAAAAACCTTTTCAAAACCGCTCATCATACCCCAGATATGAAGAAAACTTTTCAAATCAATTTTCACATCTAGGATATCTTTCACCAAATCACAGATGTTATCAACTCACAGGTTATCAAAAACAAATCATATTTTGGGAAAACTTGATAAATCAAATCAAACCTCAACCATTCCATTCTCATACACCAAACTTTTACAGCAACTTGAAGTTAAATGCTACAATAAATTCATTAAGCAAAGAACCCAAAATAACAACTGACAAACCAGGACATATTCATATTTGGGTACCTAAACTTTCTGTCTGATTGCAGGTATTTAATGCTGGAGAACCCAATGATTATACATGGTATATTGATAGTGGCTGCTCCAAGCATATGACAGGAAACCGGAACTACTTGCGTGAATTTAAACCTACCCAAACCAATCAAGATGTTACTTTCGGCAACAACATGACAGCAAAAATCAAAGGTTATGGAAACATAACAAATGGTAATTTTACCATAAAGAAAGTTGCCTATGTCGATGATCTGAAACACAACCTCATCAGTGTTTCTCAACTGTGTGATAACGATCTTGAAGTTCTATTCACCAATCAACGAATCTTGATCATGAACGCCAAAACCAAAGAAGTTATCGTTGATTCTTACCGTGCCGGAAATATGTATCCACTTGACATGGATCTTATCCATGGTAAACCCGATATTTGTCTGCTATCTAAAGCCCCAGCAGATATTAGTTGGTTATGGCACCGCCACCTTTCCCATCTAAACTTTGGGTACATCAACAAATTGATCGGTGATGATCTTGTTCGAGGGCTACCACTTCTGAAGCTTGATAACGAAACTCTTTGTGCCGCATGTGAAAAAGGAAAACTTTCCAAATCCACTCATAAAAGCATTTCAGAATCTAATGTATCCGAACCACTAGAATTGTTGCACATACACCTTTGTGGCCCTGCCAAAACCCAAACCATACAAGGAAAGAAGTACATTATTGTTGTCGTTGATGGATTCTCGCGCTTTACTTGGTGCTTTTTCTTAAGACTAAAATCAGAGGCACCTGAAGAGATGATCAACTTCATCAAACAAATCGAACTGAAGCTCAAAAGACCTGTTCGAAGAATCCGAAGTGATAATGGTTTAGAGTTCAAAAACAAGACTCTAGATTCATTTCTGAAAGACAAAGGAATTGAACATAACTTCTCAGCCCCATACACTCCACAACAGAATGTCGTTGTCGAAAGAAGGAACAGAACTCTATGTGAAGCTGTAAGATCAATGCTCATCTTTGCTGATCTGCCACAATACTTCTGGGCAGAAGCAATAGCCATAGCTTGCTACACACAAAATCGTTCCTTAATCCATAAACATCTTCATAAAACACCCTATGAAGTCATTAACAACCGAAAACCAAACATCAAATTTTTCCATATTTTTGGTTGTCGATGCTTCATAAAGAATAATAAAGATCACCTTTTAAATTTTGAATCAAGATCGGACGAAGGAATTTTCCTTGGTTACTCGTTTTCCTCAGCTGCTTATCGAGTACTGAACAAACGTACGAGAGTAATTGAAGAAAGTACCGATGTTCATTTCGATGAATTTTATGTCAGGAAATTGGATCGTGAACATTTTGGTTCTAAAATGATTGATAATATTTTTCAAAATCCAATTCAAAAAACACCTTCTCCTGAGATAGACATTGAAATTGATCTTGATTTACTTTTTGAACAACCCAAAACCGCTTACAATTATGAACTTCTAACTACTTCTCTTGATCCTACAAGAACACCCACTGAAGGAACTCCACAAACAAACCAAAATGATGCAGATCAATTCGAGTGGGAACCACCAACACATACTTCCTCTTTAGAACAAACACCAAATCCTCCTTTGAACACCCCATCTCCAAATGACCAAAATAAACCTGATGCATCATTTATGGGGGAACCTTCAAACCTATTCCAAGAAGAAACACCTGGAGAAGAACAATGGGATACCGAAATTCCAATTATTATAGTGAATGAAAAACGCTTAATAAAGTGGACCAGAAATCATCCTATAGACCAAATCATCGGAGATCCCAATTCAGGCATTCAAACTAGAGCAGCATCCACAAATGAATGTTTATTTGGAGCCTTCTTATCCATGACAGAACCCAAAACCATACATTCTGCTCTCAAAGATCCAGACTGGGTAAAAGCAATGCAAGAAGAGCTAGCAGAATTTGAAAGAAACGACGTATGGAATCTTGTTCCTACCCCACCCGATGTTACTGTTATAAGTTCAAGATGGGTCTACAGAAACAAGACTGACGATCAAGGAATCATTTGTCGAAACAAGGCACGTCTTGTAGTCAAAGGATATTCACAACAAGAAGGAATCGACTATGATGAAACATATGCTCCAGTTGCCAGAATTGAAGCAATTCGCATCTTTCTTGCATATGCTGCACATAAGAACTTCAAAGTATTCCAAATGGACGTTAAATGTGCATTCCTACATGGAGAGTTAGATCGCGAAGTATACATCCAACAACCACCAGGTTTCGAAGATCCCAAACTTCCAAATCACAGTTTTAAATTGCAGAAAGCTTTCTATGGCTTGAAACAAGCACCCCGAGCCTGGTATGCCACATTGTCAGCATTTCTCGAAGAATCAGGTTTTAAAAGAGGTTCAATCGATCAAACCCTCTTTCGTAAAATCTTTAATAAACATCTTTTAATTGTACAAATATATGTTGATGACATTATTTTCGGTTCTACTGATGAATCTTTGAGTGTTAAGTTTGCAGATCTAATGAAGAGCAAATTTCAAACAGTCAACTGATGGAATTTTCATCAACCAAGAAAATTATGTCAAAAACCTACTCACTCGATTTTCAATGGACAAGTCCAATACCGCAAAAACCCCAATGGCTTTTGGATACAAAATCGATACAGACTTAAATGGCAAACCCATTGACCAAAAAAGATATCGTGGAATGATCGGATCACTCTTATACCTCACTGCCAGCAGACCTGACATCATGTTTTCTACATGTGTCTGTGCCAGATACCAAGCAAATCCTATGGAATCTCACGTAATTGCTGTGAAACGCATCTTCAAATACCTTAAAGGCACTCCCAAACTTGGCCTTTGGTATCCAGCTAAATCCGATTTTCAGCTGAACGCTTTCACCGACTCAGACTACGGAGGATGCAAGCTAGATTGGAAGAGTACATCTGGTAGCTGTCAATTCCTAGGAGGTAGACTAGTGAGTTGGACTTCAAAGAAACAGACTTGTGTATCCACATCAACAGCAGAAGCTGAATACGTCGCTGCTGCCAGCTGTTGTTCACAAGTCATATGGATGCAAACTCAACTGCGTGACTATGGCTTCAAAATCTCACAAATTCCCATATTTTGTGACTCAACCAGTGCTATTGCCATTTCTCACAATCCCGTTCACCATTCCATGACAAAGCACATCGACATTCGATATCATTTCATCAAAGACAACATTCAAAAGGGTCATGTCGAGTTGCACTTCATCAACACCGAAGATCAAATTGCCGATGTCTTCACTAAGGCTCTCGATGAAACAAAGTTTCTATACTTCCTAGGCCGTCTAGGAATGTTAAATCCATATATCATCCATCCTTAAACTTTTACTTTTTGTTTGTACAAACGTGTGTTTACTTTAATTCAAAAAGAAAAACAAATAAAAAAAATTACAAAACTTCAAAAGACAAAAAGATTTTAGATTTTTATAATTTTCATATCTTTCCTTAAAAACCAAAATTTCCAAAAACATTCAAATAACCAAAATTTTCGAAAACATTCAAATAACCAAAATTTCCAAAAACATTCAGAAAAACAAATTTTCAAATAAAAACAATAAAAGACTTGCCATAAAAAGCTTTTATAGAACCTTGTGATTAATCGTCTCTTGACTTAATTTTTCAGATGCTTATGCTCGATGAAGATTTTAAGTCATATTGATTCTCAATTGGAGTGAAGGTTCAAATCTCCTACTTTTCATAATGTATATAACTTTATTTCCTTCGATTTTATTTCATTATTGACGATTTTAAACAATCAAGGGACATAAGGTTAGGAGGTTCAGATGAAAACAAAAACCCATGTGAGAATTTGTGCCTCGTCGATCTAAATCATTGTGGAATTCAATTCTTGTGAGCATAGGTGTGTCTCTATTGCTTTTAAGGTATACCCGATTATGTCACAGTCTCATTTTTGCTTAGATATCAAAATGACCAGGGACGATACTTTCATTTCTTACATACTAGACAAAGTGTCTTTTATGCCACCTATCCCTACCTAGTTAAAAACCAACCAAAAATGAAGACAGCCTAAAAATAGAAAGACTTCAAACAGCGACATATCCTTACAAGGAAATCAAAGGCGAAAAAAAGATCTATCAACATCCAATCCTCAAAGACGAGTCAACAAGAAAATCAAATCACTCACCGAAGAAATACCAAGTTAAACAAACTTTCAACCAAATGGTTATTTCAAAACAAACATCATCAAATCCATCAATTTGTTTTTAACCATTTTTCAGAAAAGCAGATATATCAATCACTCAAGACAGATGCTCTTATATAAAAAAAATTATTCTCAATTGTAGCAAATTCTCAATGCTAAAACAAAATATCTTTTTACAATAAATCGATATTGATCAACAAACATGATATCATCAAAGAAGAAGCTGCAACAACAATAAATTTCCCGGGATACTATAGCCTTCATCACTGAAGATTCTTAGTTACAAACTGCACTATGAAAATTGCTAAACCCCTCTACATGTATTTCCCGACGGAAAGAGAGTGAACGTTAATGGCATGAATGAAGAAACCCGTTGAGTAATGCCGAAACCAGTCTTATGTGATTGATTATCTAATAATGAGACTAAGTGACTTTACAGGAAAAGCATAGATGAACACCTCCAATATGAGTGTGAGTCGTTAGAGAGAGATATCACTCATTTTTAGTGATCATTAACTTGTTCTACTGCCAGAATAACCAAACACCCAAGTGAAATGTGAGCTATATCTATGAGCGTTCATCTGAATCGACCTGTTAGACCACTTGTCGTCATAAATAATGCTATAAAATCTTAAGAAATTTATTTAGATACATATATGGCTACCCTTTGATAACCGAACCCGAGACTTTGATTCGGAATCAAACATTCTTCAAAATCTTTTTCAAAACATAAGATATGTAAAACCAAGTCGCAAACTTTCAAAATGATTACAATGGTTTTATATATATCTTATCATTGACAAAACTTTTATCCCAAATCTTCAATGTTAAAACTGTTAATGTGATTATACCTGTCCTTATTTCATCAATGATCACATAGGGGGAAATTGTTGAAAAATGTTTTTGTATGTGACCATCATTAAAATAAGACGAACTGTTTTTATATTATCTAATAAATATTATCAGTTTATTTCAGGTTGAGTGGATTCGAGATTGAACGATTAAATGACAAAATAAGAAAATTATTTTAAAAAATAGATTGGAGTTAAATTTATCATTTATTAAACTTGATTATTGAGGAATAGTTATTTTAATTATTTTCTAAATAATTGATTTTGATAAAAGATGCAATTTAATTGAAAAAGAGTTTTAAAGCCTAAAACAAATAAAAATATAAAAGAAAATTAAATTAAATCTATTTAAAATGAATTATTGGAAATATTATTTCTAAATAATTTATTTTATTAGATGTAATTAATTTTATAAATTAAAAATGAATTTTTTAATTTATTTTAATTTATTTCGGAATTTTAAAATCATTTAAAATCAATTAAAAAAAAAAAACAGCACCGGCCCAGCTCCAAGCCGCAGCCCAACTCGCCACCGGCCCAGTCCGCGTCTTAGCCCAGCTCCTGCGACCCGCCAGCCGGTCCGGATCTGAACACGCTGAACCGCTCCGGCTCCATTTCTCCTCACAGAAGATCCGCGCCCGCGACCCATTTCCGACCCGGTTCCGACCCATCCGACAAAACCGCGAATTCTGGCCAAATATTTACAGTTTTGGTCCCTAAAGTTCCAAAAATCATTCAAAAACCACCCAAAACCCTTTTTACACCCTTTATAACCATTTGTTCACAACTACACATTTATAACACCAAAAAATCCACCAAATCCTCTCCAACTTCCACCATCTTATTTTCCAAACCTTAAACCTTCACCAAGAACACCAAGAACACCAACAAAAACACCAAGAACACCAAGAACACCAAGATCAACACCAAGAATACCAAGAACACGAAGAACACGAAGAACACCAAGAACACCAAGAACACCTAGAGACACAGTTTATTAGAAATCCAGTCAAACCCTAAGCGAGTTCAGTCAATTTATTTGACGAACCTACTTGATAGACCAGTCGTTCCATCAGTCCAGTTACAAACCAGTTCAGTCAATTCATTTGACGAACCTACTTGATATATATATTTATATAATTATAGTTATTTATATTATTCATCGTTCTATGTCTTTTAATTATATTAATTTACATTATTTATCGCTTTAAGTCATTTAATTACTGTAATTTATATTATTTATCGCTTTATGTCATTTAAATACTGTTATTTATATTATTTATAGCTTTCAAGTTTATTTATATTCCGCAACTCTTATTATTTATTCCGCATATTATCTTTAATATATATTTCTGTCACACAGTAAACGGTGCGAACCTTTATTTGTGGTGATCAGATCTTTTTATTTTCAACAGGCGCCATCCGTGTTGTGACACGAAACAAAAGACCACATTAACCATCTCCGACAATGGCAACTGAAGGAACAAGAATAGCAGGTAACCACCCTACAAGCCCCATACGATCAATGACATCTCTAAGCCCGATACTAGCAGAAACCACACCAAACACACGGTCACCATCCATAACTGCCATCCCTACACTCCTACTGCTGCCACAAACGCCTATTCCGCCACCGGTATTCCCATACTCCATGGCCTCGCCAGCCATGAATACACCACCACCGTTCATACCATTCAGTTATCCATTCCCACCGTTCCAACCACCAGTGGGAACACAACTATTCACCTCACCACCCCCATCATTTTTTCAACCATCCCAGTCGACAACAACACCGTTATTCACGAGTTTCTCACCAATTTCAACACCAATAATACCAATACCAACACCAACGCCGGTAAACACTCCTATCTCGATTTCAGCCAGCATACCAAACATCACATCTCCTTTGCTCTATACCCAACCACCAATTTACCAACTCGTTACTCCTCCTACTCAAACAACAAACTCCATCAACCCGTTACCCTCGTAAACATACAAATCCCCATTTAACAAAGAGATACATGAGTATGATATGCCAAACACAACAAAGTTGCCGCATCTAAAAACTTATGATGGAACGACTTGTCCAGACAGCCATATTGACGCGTATGAATGGCATATGTAATCATTGAAGCTAGACGAACGCTTCTGGTGCACGCACTTCCGAACGACGCTGGATGGGAACGCTGGCGCGTGGTTTAAAAGTTTAGCCCCAAGCAGCATCAAGAACTTTGCTGAACGCAAGGAACAATTCCTATCAAACTTTATGCTGTTGCGTAAATACAAAGGAGACATTAGGGAGATTATCGGCTGTGAACAGTTGGAGGGTGAAACAGTCAGAACCTAGAGAAAACTGCACACCATACTTCGACGACAGACGCCACACATTCAAGAAAGGTAAACCATCAAAGCCCTTCGGTAACCATTACAAAGATGATAGAAGACACAGACGGACAGACATCTTGGCGGTCACAGAGAAAATCAAAACGACAAGGAAAGCGCCAGAACGTCCGAGAGACTAATTCAAGTACTGCGAATTCCACAAGTGTTATGGCCATGACACCGCTGAATGTGCAGTCCTAAAAAAAACTCGACCAAAGGATCCAGCGAGGAAACCTAAACGACATAGCCAAGTCCATCCGCCAGAGAAATGACATAAATGACGCATCGGCAAAAAACAAAGACGCGCCAAAGAAAGCGCCAGAGATCCTCACGATTAACAAGCACCACCCGCCTAGAGCGAGAACGAATTCCGGCCCCCAACATACAAAAAATTTCTTTCTTTAGTAGAGATAAGAAGCCAGACGGCTGGAATAGTGATGACAAACTAATAATCCAAGTGAGAATCCGAGACATAGTCATTCACCGGGTACACAGAGACAGTGGCAGTGTGGCAGACATCATGTTCGAACACTGCTTCTGCCAGCTGCCATGAGACTGGAGAGTAGAGCTATGCCCCCCGGGGCGAAACATGACCGACTTTACAGGACACAGCACTGTACCAACCGAAATGATTTACCTACTAATCCCGATAGAGGACGATAAACGAAAGAAGACCGTTACGCTAGAATTCACAGTGGTGCGAGCACCATCAGAGCACAACATCATCTTGGGAAGACCGACAACGTTATACTTCGGCATAGTTGCGTCAACGCTACACGGCATAATCAAGTTCCCAACGGAAGACGGGGTGGCCGCCGTCCTCGCCACACCGCAGAAGACACTTAAATGCTACCAGATCATGTTGCCGGCAGACATTGATGGAAAACGGAAACGTCCGAGAGAGGAATCCAAGAATAGCAACGAGATAATTCACCACGACTACCTAGACCAAACTATAAGCATTGGCAGCGCGTTACCACCCAATTTGCGGAAGGAGGTCATATCTTTGCTTAGAAAATACAAACATGTGTTTGCTTGGGAACCAACGGACATGGTTGGGGTAAATAGATCAATTCGAGCACATTCTGAACATCACGCCAGGAAGCAACATCATCAAGCAGAAACGACGAGGCTAGGCTGGTGAGCGCGACAATGCAATTAACGCAGAAGTGGCAAAACTAGTCCAGGCCGGCATCGTCCGGGAGGCTTTCTTTCCAACATGGATTGCCAACCCGATGATGGTAAAGAAAAGTGATGGAAGTTGGAGGATGTGTATCGATTACACTGATCTAAACAAGGCATACCCAAAAGATTGCTACCCCGTCCCTGAAATAGATCAAAAAGTAGAATCCTTGGAAGGCTTCAAATGGAAATGCTTCCTGGATGCCTACAAGGGTTATCACCAGATCCTCATGCGGAAGGAAGACGAAGACAAGACAGCCTTCTATAAAGACCACGACACTTTTTGCTACCATAAAATGCCGTTTGGTTTAAAAAACGCTAGAGCAACGTATCAGAGGCTAGCCGATAAAGTATTCAAAGACCAAATTAGAAGAAATGTAGAAGTATATGTTGATGACATGGTGATAAAAAGCCGCACTGAGCAGTCCTTGCTACAGGATATTGAAGAAACTTTTAAAACTCTTTCTCAAATACAAATGAAACTCAACCCAGCAAAATGCACATTTGGCGTGGAAGAAGGAAAATTTTTGGGCTACTATGTTACACAGGAGGGCATCCAACCAAATCCAGAGAAAATCAAAGATTTTGTCGAGATAAAATCGCCAGTGAGTTTAAGAGAGATACAAGGCCTCAAAGGAAAGCTTACAGCCTTGGGGCGCTTTGTAGCAAAGTCGGCCGAGCAAGCACTACCACTCTTCAATACGTTGAAGGGTTGTGTCAACAAAAGTAATTTCAAATGGACCGAGGAGGTAGAGACGACCTTGAAACACCTAAAGGAGGCAATGAAGGAATTACCAATGCTAGCATGCCCAGTTCCTAGAGAGAAACTATCCATCTATCTGGCAGCGTCGCCAGAAGCCATAAGCGCGGTATTAACCGTAGAGAGAGAACGCCAGCAGAGGCCAGTCTTAGCACTAATTTATGTTGCAGGCCGGCTGAGACGTTATTTCCAAGCCCACCATGTGGAGGTGCTCACAAGCCAACCAATACGCCAAATACTTTTGAAACGTGAAAAATCAGGCGCTTGGCCAAATGGGGCATCGAATTGGGGGAGAAGACATTGAGTACAAACCGAGAACAACCATCAAAGGCCAGGCTTTGGCAGATTTCCTGGCGGAAATACCAGAGGGAGAATATGAAACGAAGAATAAAACAATAGTACCTGATCAGAAAATACACACAGAACCCTGGTTCTGGACGCTCTATACGGATGGAGCAGCAAGCAAAGAGGGCTCGGGAGCGGGCCTAGTGTTAACAAGTCCGGAGGGCGAAGAAATAACTTATGCACTCAGATTTGACTTCCAGACGTCGAACAATGAGGCAGAGTATGAGGCGCTACTAGCAGGAATGAGACTTGCGAGAGAGAGCAGGGCACAACGTTTGCTGGCACAGAACGACTCTTTGTTGGTAACGAATCAGATTAACAGGATGTACGAGATGAAGGACCACAGAATGAAGAAATATGCAGAGGAGGTGAAAAGACTGGCAGCCACAATGGAAGACTTCACAATTAAACAGATCCCACGCTTAGCCAATAGAAAAGCCGACACGCTAAGCAAGCTAGCATCTGAGGCATTTGACCACCTGTCCAAAGAAGTCCTGGTGGAAGTCTTAAAACATAGAAGCATTGGTGGACAAGAAATAGCACCGATCAGCACGACTGCTATAACATGGATGACGCCCCTAGTTGACTATTTGACGCAAGGCCTCTTACCAACAAACGATACTGAAGCAAGAAAGATAAGAGTGAAACCCCTCAATATGCGATATGGAACGACGTGCTATACAGACGAGGCCATTTAGGAACTTGGCTAAAATGTATCACGAGTGAAGAAGGAAAAGTACTACCGGAAGAAATCCACACAGGGGAGTCAGGCGCGCACGAAGGCGCCAAAGCGCTCACAGGAAAAATCCTAAGAGCTGGGGCATACTGGCCGGAAATCCACATAGATGCAAAAGAAATAACAAGGAAGTGCATGGCGTGTCGCCAGCCGCACCCCTGACCATCATTTCTAGCCCATGGCCTTTCCACCAGTGGGGTATTGATATAGTGGGACCATTCCCAGAGGCGCCCGGACGAGTAAAGTTCCTTATAGTTGCTGTAGACTACTTTACAAAGTGGATTGAAGCTGAGGCCGTTGTCTCAATCACAGGCCGAAACATGATTAAATTCATGTGGAAGAACATCCTGACCAGATTCGGCACTCCCAAAACCCTGGTCAGCGATAATGGGTTACAATTTGCAGAAGACACTTTCCGGACCTGGTGCACTGAAAAGATGATCAAGAAAAAGTTCACATCAGTGGCTCACCCCAAGCGAACGGGCAGACCGAAGTGTCCAACACAACTTTGGTAATGGGACTAAAGAAGAGGCTTGGGAAAGCAAAAGGCAGCTGGGTGGAGGAACTGCCTATAGTAATATGGTCATACCGGACTACCCCACGAACGTCAACAAACGAAACGCCGTTCAAGCTAACGTATGGCACAGAGGCCGTCCTCCCACCAGAAATCTTTGTAGGCAGCCTAAGGACGACAAAATTCGATGAAGTGAGAAACGACCAGGACCTCCTTCTAAACCTGGACTTGCTGGAAGAAAAACGAGAACTTGCCGGGATAAGGCAGGCATGTTACAAGGCAACGACGGAGAGATACTACAACAAGAGGGTCCGAGAGAAACATTTTAGAATAGGAGACTTAGTCCTCCAGAAAAATGAGGCAAGCCACGCAGAGCCTCGAGGCAAGTTACGCCCAACTTGGGAGGGCCCATACCGGATCACAGAGGCCAGCTCAAAGGGCTCCTACGCCCACGAAACTTTGGAAGGAAGAGCGATCCCAAGGACATGGAATGTTCAGAACCTCAAACAGTTCCACTACTAGACAAGATGCAGCAAGCCAACATCACAGCAATAAGTCGGTTACCGAACCAACCGAGTTTCACATTAACAATTGTAACAGTTGCATGAACACAATTTGTTGAATGAAGAATGCTATTTTGTATTTTGTGCATTGCGAACAAACGAAATGTCCAAAAAGACTCAGCGACTCCTGGTCCTAGTCTTATTGACCTTAAGGGTGAAATATTCCCTAGCGGGCTAGCGAATCCTAGTCCTAGCCTTAGCAAGGTCCATCCAGGTGAGACATCCCGAAGAAGGCTCAGCGACTCCTGGTCCTAGTCTTATTAAGCTTAAGGGTGAAATACTCGCTAGCGGGCTAGCGACTCCTGGTCCTAGCCTTAGCAAGGTCCAGCTGGGTGAAAAATCCCGAAGAAGGCTCAGTGACTCCTGGTCCTAGTCTTATTGACCTTAAGGGTGAAATATTCCCTAGCGGGCTAGCGACTCCTGGTCCTAGCCTTAACAAGGTCCAGCCGGGTGAGACATCCCGAAGAAGGCTCAGCGACTCCTGGTCCTAGTCTTATTAACCTTAAGGGTGAAATATTCCCTAGCGGGCTAGCGACTCCTGGTCCTAGCCTTAGTAAGGTCCAGCCGGGTGAGATATCCCGAAAAAGGCTCAGCGACTCCTGGTCCTAGTCTTATCGATTTTAAGGGTGAAATAGTCCCTAACCGGCTCAGCGACTTCTGGTCCTAGCCTTAGCAAAATCCAACCGGGTAAAAAGTCTCAGAGGAGGCTTAGCGACTCCCGGTCGTGGCTTTAGCTAGGTCTGACTAGATAAGGCGCCTAGCAAACAGACTTACCGACAACTGTCCCCGGCCCCAACAAGGTCTGAAGAAATGAGAAATCTTAAAAAGACTAAACGGTTATTAGTCATAACCCATTAGTTACAACAGTTTAATGCCAAAATGAAACACAGAAAATGCCAACACAAGACAAAGAGAAAACAACCATAGCAGTCAAACCATCACCAATACATAAAGCAAACAAAAAATGTCTAGCCCTTTAAGCCTTACAAAAGAAAACGTTCAAAGTATCTCAAACAAAGGGCCTCAGCTGGGACTTACAAACAATTGTTCATACCAACAAATATCTAAACAAACAAAGTAAGAGAACAGATACCTTTCAGGGACGAGATGGCCCAGAAACATTGGAAGGATCCAGCAGTGCCTTAAGCGCGGTCACACCAAGCTCTCCAAGTTTGAAAGCGGTGGCATAATCAACATTCATAAATGTGTCCACTGCTTCATCAACTTCAACTCCATAATCGATCAGAGCCGCCTCCTCCTTCACAGCAACTTCCTTGCCGGCCCTAACCTCCTTCAAAGCACGCGAATAGCCCTCAGCTTGGCCAGCCGCCAGACACACCTCCTTTAAGCGATGAACACCCATCCCAAATAACGGCTCTCCATAACCAAGTCAACAACACCTATTATGTCTTCAGTTAACAACCAAGAAATATCTGCTTCAGCCTCCTCCAATGCTTGAGTCTTTGCCTGGGCAACCCGGTCACGCTCACAAGCATCCCTCTCAACGCTTTCAACTTGTATATAAAGCCCTTCGTTCTCTGACTTCACTCCCGCCAGGGCACTCTGAAGTTCCACCTTCTCACGGTCGAGACCAGACAACTGATCCCTTAATCTAACATTCTCCTTTTCAGAGGCCTGCAAAAGAGCCATATGAGATTGGAGATCAGCGTCAGCATGTAGAACACGACCACGAAGGTCCTTTAAGGCATCTTGGTGCTTAACAATCCCGGCACAGGCCACATATAGCTCCTGTTGGAGGGAGGGACGCTCAGCATTGGCAGCTAACAATTGTTCCAGTTGATTGGCACCATCACTGAAAAAGCATGCACTCTGCGCGGCTGCATAACGAAGCGAGCCTACCAAATCAGCCGGGGAATAACTCCCCATCTTTGACCTGGTGATAGGAGGAAACACATGTTGTGTGAATTCCAGTGCAGTTTGATAAGATGACAACTGAGCCCCCTCGGTCAAACTCCAGCAGGGTACAAACTTCCCAGCTGAAGCAGATAGACCAGCCTCTACATCACCCACTGGAGGAAGTCCCAAAGCCGCAGCACCACCACGATAACCAAATCCGAGCAATCAAGACGAGGATGTTGAGACCCAACCGCTGTGCGAGGTTCATTCTCCCCAGATCCTTCAACAGCTACATTTTCAACCATAGGGTGGGTACCGATACGATCACCCCCACCCTGGTCGATGTCCATGTCCCTGCCCTGAGATGTGTCGTCAACAATGTTGATCACCGGAGACTGCGTAGGAGCAACACCAGAGGCCCCGTTACCCCCTCCCAAGCGGCGAGGACGTAACCGCCGGGGTAAAACGACACTGGCAGAGCTATCACCAAGACCCTGCCAAGCAGCACGCCGTTTGACCACAACCTTTAATGGACTACCATGATCACCCTCAGCACCCCTATCAGCTACTTTCTCCTGGGAAGCGCTCTTAGCATCACCAACTGTAACCACTACAGGACCGGCTCCCACAGCTCGCCGCCGCTCCTCATCCTGCACCTCAGAAGCTCGTGTGATGAAAGCTTCATGACGAAAGGCACGGGAAGGGAGCACACGGTCAATCAATGGGATTTCCCGGTACCGGAGACTGCCCGGTTAATCTCTCGCCAAGACATCGGTAAAACGAATGTCATGTTCTCGACTTGCAAAACTGAAAAGACAAAAACCCTAATTTTATTTTCCAAAAAAAGGGGGGAAGAAGAGGAGAAAAGAACAACATGACCAAGATAAAACTAACCATCGATAATGCTAAAGAACTCGGGCATCTTTCCCCGAAGGCGCCATAATGTGCTCATACCGGCTCCGGCCAGTATGTACTCAGAAAACTCCCCACCAACTACAGGAAAAGACCGCAAAACCCTCGCAATCGCCTCCTTCGCAGGGAAAAGGTTGAAGGCACGATCAAAAATCGGTTCAACACGGCGGTTCATGGCACCAACACGACGCTGATTTACCTAGACGAAATGACGGCCTCAGTATTTGCCTAAACCCTTTTGATCGGTAACAATGGTTGGGCGATCTTTTCGAACACAAAAAGTGTAGTTACTCCGGTCGAGGCATGCGCGAAACGGAAAAAATGGCGAAAGACAAACAGATCGGGTGCTAAGTGATTCGCTCGTGAAAGAAGCTCGAAAGCAACGATTTTGTTCACACCATTGGGAACCAACTAGTGAATGTGAACATGATAGTGGGTGAGAACCTCCATGAAGAAATCCGAAGTAGGCAACCGGTACCCGGCGTCGAAGTGCTTTAGATGCATACCTATTTTCCCTTCCGGTGGGAAGGAGAGAATGGCATTGTCGGCAGGAACTTCCACTTCATCCTCTAGTTGGAAACCGTAACTAGCTACCAATGAATCAAGGTATCCCACAACGGGAGCGGCGTCTGATGAAGAACTCATTGTAAACGAAAGATTGAAGGACGACTGATGAGGAGGAAACGAAGAGAGATTTGAGGAAGAAAGAAACTGCAAAAGTAACTGACGAGCGAAGAAAGAGGGATATAAAGAGATCGGTTACGGAAAGGTCATGGGCGGGAATTTCAAAATCCCCACCGCGTGATAATTAAAGCCGTCTGAACAACGGTCACATCAGAACAGAAACGACCCGTCGCTAGTCCCAGTCAACATCACTAGCTTCGCATACCTAATAATACCTAAGACTAGGGAGACTTGATAGCGTGCCATCTGGAACCTGCTGGCGCGCTCCTAGAAGATCTCCTTGGAGAGCTCTCTCCAGAGGAACTCCAGCCTGGATCACAAACAGCGCTCCCGCTGGAATGTCCGGCCTGGACGAGACTCGATCCCATGCCTCGTCACTCACGCATGGCGTCCGTACCTGATAAAGATCGTGCGCCCCCACACAACTCGCCTGGACCAATGGGAGACGAGGCAAAGGACGAGGATCGTGCACCCAATCAGCGGTCTGGTCCCCACCTGCCACAGTAGGGATCGTGTCGGCCATGACAACAAGCATCGCAGGTATAAATATCAACACGTGCCATCTGGTAAGAGAGATCACTCTCACACTCTCACACTCTCACTCTCAATACACACTCACGTATTCATTGCCCTCGCCGGAGATCTGACTTAGGCATCAGAGCGTTCTTCTGGGACCCCCTCCTGGAGAACGGTTGACGCCATCTTTTCTCTTGTGATTATGGTCGCAGGTCATCCTCCAAGCGATCGGAATCACCCTGAAGCGAAGCAAAAGTCGAACATCACATCACGGGGTTATGGAAAAATCACGAATTGGCAATTCACAATAAACAAAGTGGCATTTGTTGAAGGTTTGAAGCACAATCTTGTAAGCATTTCTCAATTGGTTGTTGGAACTGGCAATGTTGTAACATTCAACAATCAAGGGAGTGTTATTACGAAGGAAGCCACAAAAGAAGTACTGCTAAAGTCAGAAAGAAAAGGATCAATGTTTCCCTTGAATCTAAAGCCAGTAACAGGTGGGCAATCTCTATGTCTTCTATCCAAAGCAAACTCAGATATCAGTTGGTTATGGCACCGAAGACTTGCTCACTTGAAGTTCAAAGATATAAACAAGTTAGTGGCTATGAATTTGGTTCGTGGTATGCCAGCTCTCAAATTCGATAATGACTCACTTTGTTCTACTTGTGAACATGGCAAGCAAACAAAACAAAGGCATCCAACTTTGATTAATCCAAAAATCACCGAACCTCTTTCACTTCTTTATATGGATCTTTGTGGTCCTTCTGCAGTGGAATCTATTGGGAAGAAGAAGTACATTTTGGTGATTGTTGATGACTATTCAAAGTTCATATGGGTCTTATTTGTAAGAAAAACAAGTCAGATGCAGCTAAAGAAATCATCTATTTCATTAAGTACATGGAAGCAATGCTCAATAAAACAGTTCGAATAGTGCACAGTGACAATGGTTCTGAGTTCAAAAATCATACTCTTGATAGATTTCTGATGAAAAAGGGAATTAGTAACAATTTCTCAGCACCGTATACTCCTCAACAAAATGGTGTTGTTGAAAGACGTAATTGTTCCCTATGTGAAGCAGCTTGAACTATGCTCAACTTTGCAAACCTGCCCATGTACTTCTGGGCCGAAGCCATTTCTACTGCATGTTTCACTCAGAACATATCATACATCCACAAGAGATTCCATATTACACCTTACGAAGTGCTCAACCGAAGAAAGCCAAATGTCAAGTTTCTTCACATCTTCGGTTGTAGGTGTTTTATATTGAACTTGAAAGGTCATTTGACAAAATTCAATGATAAATCAGAAGAAGGGATATTTCTTAGATACTCTCAAAACTCAAAAGCATACAGAGTCATGAATAAAAGGACACACAAAATTGAAGAAACCTTCAACCTTTCATTTGATGACTACTATTTCAAGAAATCATTCCATCTTTTTCCAATGTCATCTATCTTTCCCAAACCGGTTGTTGATGCATTACCAATAACCACCTTCGATGCTGACTTCAATCTTCTCTTTGATCCTCCTGTGAGAGTTGTGGACTCCAAAGCTAGAGCATCAGATAACAATGTGTCTAAACTGTCCAAGCTCACAGATGGCCCCGAAGACTCACCAACAAGTAGTATTCGGAGACCCTCTTCAGTTGAAGGGGAGCCATCAGATAAATCTGCAGGGAATTCTGGTTTCGAGGGGGAGCACAACAATTCAAGTCTCAATCACCCTTTACATGAAACTTCACACATCATGTCCCTGTATCCTTCTGTCCAGGGGAGCCAGAAGTCTTAACTCCAATCTCTTCGGATAATGGAAGAACAAACTCTCCAACAACTGCTGTCGAGGGGGAGAATACTCTTAACTCTTCTTTAACTTCCTCCAATAACACAACACCTAAAACAAATGTCACAAACTCAAATAATGAAAATCATTTAACAACTGATGATTTCCCATCCACTTCAAAATATCCTTCGGACACTGAGGAAATCAATGCCGAAGGACCACCTGAATTTGATCCAAATTTTCCTCCGTTAGAAAAGTGGACGAGAAATCATCCTCAATCACTTGTCATCGGTAACGTTCATGATAAGGTTCTGACACATACGCAACTCAATAAAAAACAACAAGAATTAAATAGAACTTCGAAGTTGTGCATGTTCAATGTTTTCATCTCCAAAATCGAACCAAAGAACGTTAAAGATGCATTTGATCACCTAGACTGGATTGAAGCAATGCAATTGGAATTAGAAAATTTTAAAAGAAATAAAGTTTGGAGACTTATTCCAAAACCTATAAATGCTTCAATCGTTGGTCTCAAATGGGTATACAGAAACAAACTTGACACCGAAGACAATGTGGTTAGAAACAAAGCAAGGCTGGTTGTCAAAGGTTATTGTCTACAGGAGGGGATTGACTATGAAGAAACATTCGCTCCTGTTGCCAGACTCGAATCAGTTCGGATCTTTCTAGCTTATGATGCACATAAAAACTTTGATGTCTATCAAATGGATGTCAAATGTGCATTTTTGAATGGTGATCTCGAGAAAACTGTCGTTGTTGAACAACCAGCTGGCTTTGTTGACAAAGAAAATCCTAACCATTGCTACGTGTTAGATAAAGTTGTATATGGTTTAAAAAAAGCTCCTAGAGCTTGGTATGAAACCTTGACAAAGATTTTAAAAGAGTCAAACTTCAAAAAAGGCTCAGTGGATCCAACACTTTTTCGAAAAAAAGTGGATTCTCACTTGATGTTGGTCCAAATTTATGTGGATGACATAATCTTCGGATCCACTGATCCAAAACTCACAAAAGACTTTGAAAAATTAATGAAAAGCAAATTTCAAATGAGTATGATGGGGAAGATTAATTTCTTCCTTGGACTACAGATCAAACAATCAAAAGAAGGGATTTTTATCAATCAACAAAAATACACAAAAAGTTTACTTGAACGCTTCGGAATGACTAACCGTTCAAATGCAAAGGTTCCATTACCCGCAGGTACAAGATTGAATCATTCGTTGGACAAACCATCGAAGCATGATAGGATCACTGCTTTACCTCACAGCCCGTCGTCCTGACATTATGTTCGCAGTGTGCAATTGTGCACGATATCAAACTGATCCACGCGAACCACACTTGGCTGCGGTGAAAACAATCTTTCGCTATCTCCACAATACACCTGCGTATTGTTTATGGTATCCAGCAAACTCAGGGTTCTACATACAAGCTTATTCAGATTCAGACCTGGGTGGATGCTCAATTGATCGCAAAAGCACTTCTGGTGGATGCCAATTCCTTGATGGAAAGCTCATCAGCTGGCAGTCAAAGAAGCAAACTTGTGTATCACTATCCACAGCCGAAGGAGAGTATGTAGCAGCAGCTGCATGCACTTCACAGGTCATTTGGATTCAAAGCCAATTAAGAGATTATGACATCAACATGAGAAAGATTCATTTGTTTTGTGACTCACAAAGTGCTATTCGGATATGTCACAATCCTGTTCAACATTCCAAGACGAAACATATAGCTCTTCGCTATCGTTTCATCAAAAGTCTTGTTGAGGAGGGGAATATAGAAGTGCACTTTGTTCAGACAACATAACAACTGGCATATATCTTCACAAAAGCTTTGAATGAAGACTCATTCACACGAATAGTTCGAGGACTTGGCATGATTGATGGATCCACTCTGACATAAAACCTCAGATTTGCTTTTTCTTATCTTACTCTTTTCAATTAAAAAATAAGATATTGTGCTGTCCCGAAGCATTCCGAACCTTCAGAGTCCATCGGAACAGACAATTCAGTCAATAAAACTTCATAAATGTCAAAAATCATAGAAACAACAATTGTCTTCGTATCATAAGGATGAAAACTTTTGTTCAAAATGCTTGCTTTGTTAAATGGATGAATACAATACAAACAAGGATCATTTTCAAAGGTTTCAAAAGTTCAATTCAAAATTCTTATGCATAAATGACAAATTTTGACCTTCTTTCATGAATAATCCGATTAAAGGACAAAACTTTTATTTTAGATTCTGACTTCGGAGTGAGGTTAAGACTGTTTTACTATACGAAGTCTTGTGTGCTTTAGGTATCCTTAACATCATGTTTATCTCTAAGCTCCTTGTTGAACTTAACTCGCTTCGTTATCAAAATTAATCAAGTACTTCCTATACTACTCAGGACAAATCTCATGCTCCGAAGTTTTCTTCATGAGTGATACCGGCATTGACTGATAAAAGAATTTAAAACTTTCTTCACTCTTGTTTCAAAATTAAACTATACGAAGCATTTCAAACACAAAAGGATTGATCAAACATTTCAAGAGCACCATAAAAAAGATTCACATGGTGACATTTTCAAACATGAAAATTGTTCAAAATTCAAAAGAAAACAACAAAATCAAAATATCAAAAGAAACAAAGACAACAATACAAGTAAAAAGATAAAATAAAGAGTGCAAAAACAAAGAAAAATTCGCACTGAAAGACTTACTTCTCTATCTTAAATGATGATACAACGAGCTCCTATAACATAGTCGAGTACCTTCTAGAGAGTATGGACATCTCAAGTAATCTGTCTTAAATGACACAGTTGAGGTGGTGTATGAATCTCAAAGGCTTGTCATCAGAGAAACATATCCAAAAACCTTAACTGATGAAATGGGAAAAAATTTTCAAAACACCTTCAAGTCAATCCAAAAATTTCACCTTATCTTTTGATGTTCAATTCAAAAGTAAATGGTTTTGAATTTCAACGCTGTGAATGCCAACATTACTTCGCATGAAAAATTTGAAGCATAATCGAAATATCAAACATCTTTGCAAAATGCGAAATTAAATTCAACTTAGGGTGGTTAGACTTAGACATTCCTTGACTGATGATAAATCACACAGACTTCGGAGTGAAAAATGGACTTCCAACATTATCCGAATGATTCTGAAAGCTAGATTGTTAAATCATGATTTCATTAAATTCAAGGAAGCCATGGTCAAAAGTCAAAATGCATCTTGATAAGGAAAAACCCTTTTCTCAACAAAGGTATCAGATCTTCAGAGTGGTTATGTATTCCTTCACAAAAATCTTTATCTGAAAGATTCTAATAACACTTCAGAATGATTGTTAGTATTCATCACACTTTAGTGTAACAAAAGATCAAACCATTCTCATGAGTCCGAAGTCAATTAAATGTTCAATAATTTAGGCATTTATGAGGATCACAAAGACAAACATTCCATGGTATAAATTTACGAGGGAATAATCGTCTGTATCACAGAAAATCTCGTAAATATCATAACTAAAAATATATGACGGTTGTATTCTCTCCTTTTTCAAATTCATGATGACTGACACTTAGGCGGTTCCGTTTTTGTAGGGTTAGTGGAACGTTGGAAGCTGATGTGGCATATTCTCATTCGACCATTCAAACATCCGCATTAAATGACATTGGGACCACAATCAGTATAAATACCGCTCATACAGTCTGTTCAAATCTTTACGCATACAATCGTATCACCTCTTCTCTTCTTTGCAAATCCTCTCAAAGAACCCTAACTGTTCATCGTCTTCCCCAATCTTCAATCTCAACAATGACGACTGCTGCTCCTGAAGGTTCTTCCCAAAGCCCTAAGGGAATCGCAATTCCTGTCCTCAAAAACCAATCAGCCAATCTTTTCCTTCGCCCTGATCTGAAATTCTACCCCAAACTGATCGACGCTCTAGTCGAATGACTGAAACAACCAATCCTTGCTCATGCTCTGACTTATACCCCCTCTGTACCTGCAACTATGGTGCACAGAACACACTATACCTTGCTTGCTATCTTCGACGGTGACAATAATGTACAACCGGTGCACTTTGAAGTACTCAATGCTGATGGTACCACCAAGAGAATTCAACTTACTAAATCTCGATTCACCAAAGCACTACAACTTCCAATTTTAGACCCAAAAGAGATTGTTGTTCCAACTGCTGAACAACTCGTTGATATGTTCAACGAAATAGGGTATGAACCTAGACTCAGTGGCATCAGCACCTTCAAGAAGAAACATCTTCCTGACCTATGGAGGTATTTCTTTGGTATCTTTCTGCGTTGTGTATCTGGAAGAACTTTAGAGCAAGACTTTGCAAGCCAGACTTTCCTCAGTCTCTTGTATGGGATCTACTATGATGTCAAGGTCGATTTCCTTTCGATCTTGTGGACTGATTTCTGCTCTCACATCAACCACCCAGCAAAGGGGACTAAAATCTTAAATGCGAGATTTTGGGCTATGGTGGTACATGAACACTACCAAAGAACATATTTCATCTATGATCCTGCCCTTCCTGGAATGAGGTACTCCTACATTACACTTCCTTCTATTGATGAACACTCCACTCAGTATTCTACACAGATTCCCCATGTCATGCTCGCCAAGGTTTCTCTTTAATTATAACGATACTGTCAATATGTATCGTTCCACACTCACTATGCCATATCCCACTAGTCCATCCACAAAAGCTACCATCACAAAAGCCCCATCAAAAACCAAAGGAAAGAAGAAGGTTGCTGGAGGCCCTAGCAGTCCGAAGGCTGTTAAGAAGAGGAAGGCTGCGGATCAGCCTCCTGCTAAAAGAACCCAGCCAAAGAGGACAAAGAAACAAGTGATTATGGAATCTTCGGATACCGAAAGAACTCAGTCCGAAGATATCCATAGAGAAGAAGAAGAAGAAGAAGAAGAACATATCTCCGAAGCCATGTCGGACTTAAGACCACCCTCTCCACCACCAACCACTACTCCATAAACCTCCACAATTTCATGTGAACCTATATCTACAACTCTTCCCATTTCCACCACCATATTCACCACTTCTTCGGATATACCTCCCATCTCTTCATCCGTAGAAATTCCAACACCATCCGAGCCCATGACAACCACCATAGAAACTCCAATAACCTCCACTCCCAAACATCCGAACCCATCATCACCTCATCTGAACCAATGCTTAATATTCCTTCCTCTGGTTTGGATACTGCTTTACCTTATTATCCTTACCAAGAAGGTTTTGATTTTGAATCTGTTTTTCCCTCAAAACCACCATCTGGAGAAGAAACAATGGCTGCCTATCACATGGCACCAATAACAAATAGAAGAAACAGATGATGAAAACCTCGATGATGGAGATTTTGTTTTCATCAAACAATACAAAACACTCAATCGCAAGCTTGATGCTCTTCTCCAAACACAAACATGTTTTACCCTTTGAAGAAGCCTGAGGGTAGTATTGGTGAACAAATAGATGAAGCAAAGAAGACCTTGATAGAAAAAGTTGATGAATTGTCAAGGGGTCTGAGAAAAGGATTCTAGATCAGCAGGTTAGGATCCATAGCATCCTTGAAGGAAAGTTGAATACTGCTGTTGAGCAGGTTGAGGAAAGACACAAGCTCCTCAATGAGCAAACTGAGATGAAAATTGTTGATCTTATTGGAAGAATTGAGTCTTCAAACTCTAAACTGTCCAAGGCCTTAAATGACCTTTGGACTGAGACCAAGGCTTTCTAAACTCAGTACAACACCCACTTTGAAAAACAGCTCGAGGAGGCCCAGAAGAAAATTGAAGAGTTGATTGCTGAACAGTCAGCCTCTGTTGTGACTAGCTTTGCTGAAGAGCTGAAAAAGACAAACTCCACAATCACAACTGCGCTAGTGGAAAAGCTCAAAGTCAGTCTTCAACCATTGATCAACATGGCCATCTGAATGGAAAGGACTCAAACTGCCCAATTGAGACCCCAAGCATTTGCTTAGGCTGAGCCTTCGGTTCAACCCTCACAAGGGGGAGATTCTGAAGCTTCTGGGTCTCGTTCCTTGATTACAGCAACCTCCGAACCAACAACAACATATTAACCTATCACTTTGGGTAGACCAGCTTTCATGCCACCAATCTTGTCCAAAACTGGTCCTACATTTGGCACTTCCACATCAATAGAAGCAGGCGGTGTAACACCCGACTTTTAAAACAACAACACCCCTTAAATTTTTTTTATTTAAAACATAGGTCCCAATATACAAAACCATACAAAAAGGGGTATATTTTAGTATAAACGGGTACAACCGTATCAAGGAGTATACAAATATAGTAACCTCCTTCTAAGCCGGGCTGCTACTGACAGTATCTACGAGTCCACTTCTTTAGTCACAGACTTTATCTTTTCCCTTATCAGGATCATGCTAACCTGCAGGGACATTTAACAAATAACGTAAGCTATAAAGCCCAGTGAGTAATTATATCTACAAATAACATGTACAAGAAATACAATCATGTACAATTCTCTATACAGGTTAAGTCTCTTTCTACTCATCATTTCAACATCAAGTCCCATTTTATAGCCCCATCGACTAACCGTATATATTTGGATATCAGATCCAAACTCTTAGCCTCACCGGCTGATCGTATATCTATTAGGATTTCACATCTAATATCCTAGCCTTACAGACTGAACGATAATAACATATGGATATCAGATCCATTTTCCTAGCCTTACAGGCTGAACGGTAATACTATAAGATTATCAAATCACATCTGTTATTTGGACATTTAATAAAATAAAACCTGTTATTTGAACATCAAATTAAATCAAATCTGTTAGCCACAAAAGCCATATCAAATATATCAAATCAAATTTCATAGCCACGGAGACCGTATAATCCTAGTCACAAAGGTCGTATGGTAATAGTATATGGATATCAGATCCATAATACATAATCACAAAAGACTCACGAATTTACCCTGCTGTTGTCTAGTAATCACATATGGCTCACGAGTTTGCCCCGCTTTCGCCTAGACTCACGACTCCGTTCTTGTCATTTCATTGACTCACGGCTTATCCGGTATTGTGTTTTTATTGACTCACAGATCCGTTCTTGTCTTTCTCAGACTCACGGCTTATCTGGTATTGTCGTATTATTGACTCACAGCTCCGTTCTTGTCTTTTTCAGACTCACGGCTTATCTGGTATTGTCGTATTATTGACTCACAGTTCCGTTCTGGTCTTTCTCAGACTCACTACTTATCTGGTATTGTCTTTTTATTGACTCTTTAAAACTGTCAATTTCATCCCTCAAAGCTATTTCAATCTACAACAGTTCAATCAACACATATTACATCGAATATAAGTGAGATTACTCACCTGGATATTTGCTGCAATTGTATCCCGTTAGTCTTTGCCTTCTTGCACATGTTTATCAATGCACTTGTCCGGTACCTATTTATTCATTTATATACCAAATGATAATAGGTTAACCACCAATTTAGTTGACTCTACTACACAAGAGTTCAATGTAATACAACTACAAATCATATTTAGATGATAAACATTCCTTTACCATCTTTGTAGAACTTTTATACTTTCCTGACATACACGTATTTGTCTACAGTGCCCTCGGGAGGTCGTATTCTCATCCAATATTTTTCCATGACTTTTCAAACTATCATGGACTTGTAGTTAAAGCTTGAAGTCAATCGGACATGCCTAGCATCAAATTCAAACTTCAAAAGCCCCTGATCAAGTGCACGACTCGTGCAAATTTTGCCCTATAAAGAGCACGACTCGTGCATGGACTTTTAGCAACTTATTTTCACTCTGCAAGGGGGAACACGACCCGTGCCAAAAGAGCACGACCTGTGCTGTTGCTGCAGACCCCAGTTCAGTCCGAATTTTGCACTGTAGCTTCCTGATTTTGCGTATTAAGTTCTTATTTCAGTTCTTTATCAATTGGGTATCAATATATGGCAAAACCCTTTCATTTACATGAGTTTTGGACCATTGGAATCAATGATTCCAGCCATTTTCAAACTATTCACGTTTTTCACATTTTTGCACAAAACCGAAATTGTTTGAAATTAACTACTACTACTGATTCTTTTCATCAAATACAACATATGGGACTTATTCAAACCCATTTATATCAACTCAGTCATCCAAATGCGTGATTTAGGGTTCTTGAGCCAAAAACCCCAAAATCCATAAATTCATCAAATTCTTTTGTTTCAAATACATGTTCTTATCATATAAACATGTTTAAGACTTAGCAATCATATACACATCATGGATCATAACTGAAATTACAGTTTTCAGTCCATCCATGAAGAACCCATAAGAACACTTAGGTTAGAACTTCACTACTAACCTTAATTGCTTCAAATTCTTTAATTCCAAGCTATGATTTCGATTTTCCTACTTCAATCATCAAAATTTGCAGAAATCGCCTTCAAGAACAACTTCCCGTAGCCTCTAAAATGTTCAGCCATACATAGGAGAGTCAACTCTCCTATTTATACTTCTAGATTTTACAATTTTAGTCCCTAAGTTTCATTTCTTGAACTTTTGGCACTTTTCTCACATTTTATCACATAAAACTTTCTTTTCTTATATTTTTGCCACAAGCAAACAATATTTTTACATATTTGGTCCTTCACATGGTCAAATGACCAAATTACCCCTTATATATATATATATATATATATATATATATATATATATATATATATATATATATATATATATATATATATATATATATATATATATATATATATATATATATATATATATATATATATATATATAACGTTCAAATACATATCACAAGTATTTGGTGTTACAGGCGGTTCTGGTACAAAGCCTGAAGACAAAGAAATGAGGATTGCTCCTCAAATGGAGCAAGTCCATAAAGAAAGAGAGGAAGAATACAACAAGATGCTCAGGATGAATAACATCGCCACAGAAAACCAAGCCTGGACAGCTGAGTTGATAGCAGCTATTGGTTTCACTGATGAATGACTCTCCTGGCCATGAAGCTGAAACCATGATGATATTCAGAGCTGCAAAGGCCCACATCTCCTCCTTCCTTCGGAACTATCTTCTCAGATTCGCCAAGTTTGATATAGAAGTGGCAGATCTCTTCGGATAGTCCCTTGCACCCCCACCAGTTACTGTTGAAAACTTTGATCAGTTAAAACAAGGGCAGATTGTGGAAATGCCCTGGGGTGTTGTTTTCAAGGGACTTTCAAAAGTTAATGAAACGGTGATAGCCAAGTTCTTTGAAGTTGATTATAAGGGTCTTTACCCTTCGGCTATGATCACCAACATATTGTTCACAGTGAATTCATGCTTCGTGAATCACTAGCAAGAGAAGAAGAAAATAAGAGGGCACCTTAACTGGTGGCTTGCAGTTAGGTATGCCTTGAGACAGGCATTCCGAAGAAACTTTGCTAGATAGGCTTCGTATGCACTTCACATAAAGGGGGAGATTGTTGTAAATATTTGTGATGAAGTGCTTGCCTATCCGAAGACCTGAAGATCAAGTAAACAAGACCCCGAAGCATGAAGACTCCGAAGGGTTTATCCTAGAGGATCCGAAGGCTTATCTGTAATAACTATTTTGGGTGCACGCATATTTTGTAGACAACGTGTTGCACAATAAGCTAATCCTATTGGCTAATACACTGTAGGAATATTATGTAATATCTTTTGTATTAACCGTATCACTGATTAGGTATAAATATCAGTGATACATGTCTGTGTCGAGTGTTCGTTTAGATCCACTCTCATTGTAAAACCCTAAACGTGAAATCAAAGCATTTGGCACCTGTTATCCATTTCTTATTGTGTTCTTCATTACTCCCATTCATACTTGCTTGTGTTGTTCGTTTGGCTAAATTGATCTTGCTAGAATACTTGTTATTATCCAATATTTGATTGAATTCGACACCCAACAAGTTCTAACATGTTTATACTCATTATTTTCGTAGATTTGTGTTATTATTAAACATAACACATAATAATGTTCATAACACTTGGATCTAACATTATTTCAAGTAGAAAACCTTTTACACAAATTTTTTTTAGAAACATGTGTAAATAATCATTTTTATGGTGAAATCTTGTATTTCCCCCTAAAAACTTGAATAAAGATGAACAAGAAGGGTATGAACTCATCCTTGAAGCGTGATTTAAGCAAAAACGAGCTTTGTCTTGGGTTTGGACTTGAACAACGCTCCGAAATAACGACATTATTAAATGGACACCGGTGGTCAACGACGGCGAAATGGCGGCAAACGGTGGCCGGAGGTGGTGGAGGGTGGTGGCCGAAGGTGGTGTAGGGTGGTGGTGTGGCCGATTTTTGAGAGAAAGAGTGAGGAGAAGTTTGATGATCTTTTGTGTTCAAGTGAGAAGATGTTAGCTTTTTATTAGATTTTGGAAGATATTGTTGTGTATTTGTTTATTAGACAATCACTCCTTAGGCACCATGTCTAGGATTGTGAATAGTAACAAGAGATATTGGAGTGATGTTTTGGGATCATGGCTGCCGATTTGGATGGGGGTGGGGTGGATTGGTCTTTTATAAATTATACAATTAGTTTATATAATTGGGTCTTTTTATAAGGCGCGGTAAAACGTTTTGCGTTTTTTTATATGTTTTCGGAGAAATGATCATATAAACAAATATTATGTATAAAAAAATTGGTAAACGTTCATTTAGATTGACTCGTAACTCGTTAGATGAAGATATGCGCGATTAAGCGCGATATTCTTCCGAATACACGATTTTTAGCATTTTACCGAAAAATATATTTGGCTATGAAATTAAATACTAGACAATATTACGCATTATAACATACGTTTCATTATTTTATTTTTGATATTTAAGGCACCACGTTTTGTATTTTATGGTCCAAACTAAAACACCCTTGCTTAAGGCTTTTCATAAAACATCATTTTAACCCATGGTTTATCATCATTATCTATAAAATCATCCTTTAGTAAAAACCCTAGTTTCAACATCTTCAAATAAGTCATTTTCTTTCAAAACCATTTTAAAAACACATGGGGTTTAATGAGAAATAATTTAGGTTTGAGTTGCGGAAAACATCGTTTGGTCCCATTTTAGATAAAACATTTTAGTTTATAAGATAGCGAGGTTGTAACAATTTCAATACCATTACATGATAGTGTTTTATTTTTACAATAAAACACTATCATTTAAAGACTATTTTATCGCATAAAGATGCTCAGAGGCATACAAAAACTATATTTTCGTGCAAAACAAAAGAACCCAAAAACCGCCTTAAAACATGCAAAATGCTTCTTCATAACAGATATGGTTTAGACAGATCCATCTAACCTACCTCGTCTGTTAACCAAACAGTCATATTTCAATAAAGAATGCATGTTTTCACACCAAATAGGCAACAGCTCACATTCCAACGGCAGCTCCTGATGCACACCACAGACTCCCAAAAGTCTGGCGGTGATAATAGATCTACTGTCGGGTCAATACTAGCCAAAGCCAGCCATTTGTTTTCGCATAGAAAGCATCTCACAAATCACGGGGAAAGCCTATTAAGATATCATTAATTCTCTCAATAGAATTATGATTAATTTTTCTTTAGTCCCCAGACATCCTCACAAAAATTGCAAGCTAACGAGAGAATATCTCATCTTTTATACACTGCACATCACGGCCCACTGCTGTGTTGCAGATGCAAATCTGCCAGAACTATGGTTTTTACCATAGGAAATCCTGATAAGCTCAACATCAAAACAGCCTTATATTAACAGGTGGCTAAACATGAATTACGATTCATGTTTAACTTGAACAGAGTTCTCCGGAGCTGCTGGTGTGAGGAAAACAAGAGGGATTTGCGTGTTAACAATTATGGCTTATTTTCAGGAACAAGACCCAAGAACTCTAATGAAACAATCAAACCCGAGGAAGTGACGCTCCAAACTTAAGACCAAAAATACCAAAAACACATAAAAATTACAGCAATCGCGACTTGACAGACCATGTGTCGCGACGTGAAGAGAAGCAAGGCAGAAGACCCAAAAATCTACAGCAGTCGCGCCGCGACGGAGGCCATGGTCGCGACGCGAAGACATAGGACGCGACAATACCAACTTCTTGGTCGCGAGACTACCAACACAGCGCACTAGCCAGACCAGTGGCCGACAAAAGTAGCACCAGGCCGCAACACAGCGCACTAGCCAGACCAGTGGCCGACAAAAGTAGCACCAGGCCGCACCCTCGCGACGCGACGGGACCTTTGGTCGCGACGCGAGCACTGTGCTCAGCCAGTATAAATAGAAGCTCTCTATGCACGGATTAAAACACCCATATACACCAATTTACATCAATTCACCCCAATTCTCAGAAGATTACTCCAATTAGTTGTAATAGTTCAAAATATATCTTAGTTAGTTGTTTAGAACCGATAGATCATCTATCTCGGTTGTAATTTTAGTAGTAATTCAAGATCATCCGAAGGATACACGCATCAAGTTACATGTCAAGAAACAACAAGACTATCGCCACGATCATCATGGAAGGCTAATCTTTTCAGATTACTTCCGGTAATGTTATCCAACCTTTAGTGTAACATGTTTTTACTTTGATTCCGAAAAAATGTTTTACTATTGTAACTTTTAAACTCTCATATCTTTGAATACAACTAGTGAATCATTTGTGTCTACTTCTACTTGCTATCATATTCTTAAGACATAGTATTACCAACATATTATTCGTGCCTATCTCACCTAAATAACGAGCTAAGACGGATAATCAGTTAATATACTTTGTGCCCAAATAATATGTTAATAAGTTGTAACGTTACTATCATCTAGATAAAACATAATATTGCTACACCATTATTTGTGCCTAATCTACTTAATTGTTAGACAAAGACAAGTAATTGATTCAACATGTTATGTATTTACCCATGTAATACTAATTGTCAGTAAACTGTAATTATGTCAAAGTAATTATATCGGAATCATTGTTGTAAAACATGTGAAACTAATTGTTGATAATTAAACCGGAGGTAATTCTTCCTCTATTCTCAAGTTACAATTTCAATATTTTTACCATCACCGTCAATATTTACTTTACAACTCGTTAAAAGTTAACCACTAAATCCTTGGACTCGACCCCGCTTGCCCTATCTACGTAGTAAAAGTGGGTTATAAATTGTTTTTGACGCGTGTGACGATAGCGTTGTCAAAATGGCGCCGTTGTCGGGGATTATGTGCGCTTAATTTCTAAAGAGTTGCTTAAAGTTAAATTTTTCTTTTTATTATTATTTTCCTTCTTGTGCAAACTCACTTGTTTATGCATACAAGACATAGTGTTGTCAACACTAGGATTTATTCCATGAATGAAGGAAGGACAATGAATGATTTTCTCACCATAGATTTGGGTTATTATGACTTTTATTGTCCACCACCGCAACAAGATCCATACGATGATGATTGGTGGGGGAGCAACAATTCGGACCCAAATCAAGATGACGAGTCATCCTATTTTCTACCAAATCAAGGATCACATGAGTCGTCATTTGACAAGAAATTAGATCTAATATTGGAATTGTTGAAGGAAGGCTTCAAACAAGAGGAAAACAACTCCAAAGCAATCTTAATGCTTGAAAATCAATTGGAACAAATGGTGGAGCAAGTAAAAGAACAACCATCGGACGATCATTCAGGAACTACGCAAGTGGATGAGGTAACTATCTTGTGTAGGGATGAATCTTTTGACATTAATGTACATAAACCTACACCACCCGATTATGAAGTTGTGGTGGAGGATTATGTATCAATTAATGAAGAACATACTGAATTAGAAACACTTAACCAAGAAAATTATGAACTTGAATTGGAAACATCTCAAATAATTTTCCAAGAACTAGAAACACCAAAAGTTGAGGAGGGGTCAGTGGAGTCTAATACCGCCCCTGACCTAGCGAATTTCAAAGAACCAGAAAAGCAACTTCTTTTTGACATTTTTGTGATAGATTCCAAAAGACTGGCCATATTCAAAAAACCAAATGACATCATTAATCGTCCCATTTCAGCAACTATCTATGCCCATATTAGTTGTCAAGAAGGTGTGATTGATGTGATATTTGGAAACCAAAAAATTAAACTTCAACTATTTGGACGTACTAATGATCCTCTGATCTGTGGGGACTTGTTTGTAATCA
The DNA here is from genome assembly GCA_023525715.1 of Cichorium intybus. Taxonomy (NCBI): domain Eukaryota; kingdom Viridiplantae; phylum Streptophyta; class Magnoliopsida; order Asterales; family Asteraceae; genus Cichorium; species Cichorium intybus. Next base: position 94,590,597 of record CM042010.1, on the reverse strand, counting down.
ATACTATGGATGATTACTTGTATAAGCATACAACAAATATGCTCGCTGACACTACCCACGATCCGGAGATACTTTTCTCTTGTGACAGGTCAAAACATGTGGATAACATTGGAAGTAAACATGTGAAGAAAAGAATACAGAAAAAGAAACATCACACCACACGATCTTACAAATCAAAGATGAAAGTGGTCGGTGGTATCAAGACTCGGTTACAGGACTTTACTCGAAGGAGAAATACATGTCCTTTCAAAACAAGGTTTAAGTGCTCTTTCAAAAGACTCAAAGTTAAAAAAACAAGATTCGATAAGGTCAAAGTTGACATGCCATTTGATCCGGGTGAAACTCGGGAATGTGAGTTGTTTGAAGATAAAGAGAAATATATGACACCATATCACCACAACATAATTGTTTTTCAAAAAAAAAAAAAAAAGTCAACTAACATACGATCCTCCATGAAGCATGGATAACGGTTAAAGCCTTACGTTCAAATGGTGGATAACTCAAAAGTAGTGTTTGAAAAAATTGCTTTAACTAATCCAAAAATCTAACCAATTGAGCATAAGGCATTGCGTCCGGCTGAAGACGTTAAACTTAGCGCTTTTCGGGAGGCAACCCGAGAACTTTGTGGGTGTGTTCACTGCAAGCCCTCATTTACACTTATGCAAAGCATAAGTGTGTAGTGTGTTTAATTATTTGTTTTTAGTATGTTTAATTATTTGTTTTTAGTGTGTTTTATTTCATAAAAACATAAAAAAACATAAAAATTTGTGTGTGTTAAATATACAGACATACAGGTGAAAAGAGGGGATAAAAACAAAGTTGAAAAATGAAAAAAATAGCCCTCTGAAGACCCCTCGCGACGAGACAAAAATCCTTCGCGACCGCGAGAGCAGAAAAAACGCGATCAGGAAATACCCAGCTTCCAGGCTTCGCGCCGCGACCAAGCCCTCTGTCGCGATGCGAAGGAGCGTGTCCAGGTATATAAACTTAACCCTAAACAGCCGCCGCTTTTTACCCTTACTCTCCCTCTCGCGATCTCTCTCATGGCCAGGCGAAGATCCAACCAAAAGCCCCGTTTTTCTTCAATTTTTTTTTGTGTAAATCATCATCTAAGGTACGTGTATCCTTCCTCTACTCTCGCTTAAGGTTTGTACATGTTAATTCCTAGCGAAATCGACGAAATGTTGGCCGAACCGATGATTACGATCGGGTTGCTTTTAAACGTTGTTAATTCCTTAAATTGATGCTTGTATATGTTAGATATATCACTTAGGAACCTTGTTGACTTAATGCATTAAGTCAAAACCAAGCAAAACAGGTGAAATCGACCCTCACGATCGGTCTGTTCGTCGCTCGCGATCGCGACAGGTAGGATCCTCGCGACTCGAGGCCTGACGTGACCTGGACGCGACCAGGTCGCGAAGGCTGGGCAGGGGCTGAAAATTTTGTTCGTTTTTGCTATTTTACTTGCTTGTTACACTGGATTGATGATTTGTATAACTTGGAAATTTACAGATATGGCGCGTAGAAGGGAGCAAAGACAACAACCAGTCGAAAGGGACGACATCGCTTCACATCCATGGTTGCGATTTCCAAATACCATTCCCGCGGCTAGGAAAAATGTGTACGAGGCAAACTTGGAAAGATACAGGCTAAGAGATGTTGAGCCAGCCCTAGTATTAGACTGGAATTTTGCTAATACTATTGGGATTACTGCAGCACTTGACCAATATTTGGTCAAGACCGATGGCGCATATACCAGCTACGCGTGGAGAAACTTGTTCCAGATCCGAGAGCACAGCTACAAAGAGCTGATGCTAGAGTTTTTCTCCACGGTCACCTTCGATCCGACCGAGGAGGACATGTTTGTATGCACGGGTTTTTCCTTCCGACTTGGAGGGGAACCTAGGCAGTGCAGTATTGTTGAGCTAGGATGGAGACTGGGTCTCTATCCACATGGTGATTCTCGTACACCAGAGTTCAGAGAGTACCTGGCTCAATGCCTCACCAGCCCACCCGAAGAATTGGTCAATGAAGAATTCTGGGGAGAGATTGCTAATACTTTATATCTTCCCGAGACTGCAGTGGAGAGTGCGATCCGCTCTCCCATTCACAGGATACTACATCGACTTGTTGCTACTTCCGTCAATCAACGGAGGGGCAGCGAGAAGGTTCCAGCTGCGGATCTCTTCTACCTGTGGTGTCTTTTGACACCAGGGAGGCACTGCAACCTCCCGTACTCACTGGCATTTTTTCTGGCCCGTAAGGCCACAGGGGCCCGAGCTTCTAGCCCCCTCTGCGGTGGTCATTTGATCACACGACTGGCTCACTCATATGGTGTCACAGCATTACCAGCAATGCGGTCCATGACCCCGAGAGAACCAAGAGCCATCGGACGTCAGTATTTGGAGTCTATGAGGGTGATCCGACAGTCAGGTCCACCAGGGTCATTTGTGCTCGCCGAGCCAGAGCACGATGAGCAGGCACCCGAGGCTGCTCAAGCACCACCTCCACCTCCCAAACGCCGACAGCGCCAGCGACAGATATCTCCTGCTCATCCACAGGACCCAGAGCCCGAGATTAACCTCGGGACCATTTACCAGCAGATGCAGTCATGGCATCTAGAGAGCCAGACCCAGTACCGACAGATGCAGGACTGGCATCTGGCCCACCAGGTCCAGAATCAGTGGATGGCAGATTCTATGACAGACTTCTCCAGATACTGTTCCACCTGTACCTGATTGGTACAGGGGTAGCTATCCTCAGGGAGATGGGGCGGGGCCATCGGGTACTCATGACGATGACTATGATGATGATGAGTGAGTTTTTATTTTTATTATTTTTTTAGTTGGTTTGAACTTTTAGATACTATTGTGTTTTAATTATTGTTGGTTTGAATTTAAATATTGTGTGGTTTGAATTTACTTAAGTATTTTATGGTTGTTCAGAATGACGTTTGTTTGTGTTTTTGATCATATTACAGAAGGTGATCAAACATGCTGGCAGTCAGTTCAGCGCCCAACGTATCAATTGATCCCATCGTTTAAAAAAATAAAATAAAATAAAATTTTCAAAAAAAAAAAGAAAGCAAATGCAAAAAAAACTCCATTTTGCTTGAGGACAAGCAAACCTCAAGTGTGTAGTATTTTGATAGTGTTTTATTTTTACAATAAAACACTATCATTTAAAGACTATTTTATCGCATAAAGATGCTCAGAGGCATACAAAAACTATATTTTCGTGCAAAACAAAAGAACCCAAAAACCGCCTTAAAACATGCAAAATGCTTCTTCATAACAGATATGGTTTAGACAGATCCATCTAACCTACCTCGTCTGTTAACCAAACAGTCATATTTCAATAAAGAATGCATGTTTTCACAACAAATAGGCAACAGCTCACATTCCAACGGCAGCTTCTGATGCACACCACAGACTCCCAAAAGTCTGGCGGTGATAATAGATCTACTGTCGGGTCAATACTAGCCAAAGCCAGCCATTTGTTTTCGCATAGAAAACATCTCACAAATCACGGGGAAAGCCTATTAAGATATCATTAATTCTCTCAATAGAATTATGATTAATTTGTCTTTAGTCCCCAGACATCCGCACAAAAATTGCAAGCTAACGAGAGAATATCTCATCTTTTATACACTGCACATCACGGCCCACTACTGTGTTGCAGATGCAAATCTGCCAGAACTATGGTTTTTACCATAGGAAATCCTGATAAGCTCAACATCAAAACAGGCTTATATTAACAGGTGGCTAAACATGAATTACGATTCATGTTTAACTTGAACAGAGTTCTCCGGAGCTGCTGGTGTGAGGAAAACAAGAGGGATTTGCGTGTTAACAATTATGGCTTATTTTCAGGAACAAGACCCAAGAACTCTAATGAAACAATCAAACCCGAGGAAGTGACGCTCCAAACTTAAGACCAAAAATACCAAAAACACATAAAAATTACAGCAATCGCGACATGACAGACCATGTGTCGCGACGTGAAGAGAAGCAAGGCAGAAGACCCAAAAATCTACAGCAGTCGTGCCGCGACGGAGGCCATGGTCGCGACGCGAAGACATAGGACGCGACAATACCAACTTCTTGGTCGCGAGACTACCAACACAGCGCACTAGCCAGACCAGTGGCCGACAAAAGTAGCACCAGGCCGCAACACAGCGCACTAGCCAGACCAGTGGCCGACAAAAGTAGCACCAGGCCGCACCCTCGCGACGCGACGGGACCTTTGGTCGCGACGCGAGCACTGTGCTCAGCCAGTATAAATAGAAGCTCTCTATGCACGGATTAAAACACCCATATACACCAATTTACATCAATTCACCCCAATTCTCAGAAGATTACTCCAATTAGTTGTAATAGTTCAAAATATATCTTAGTTAGTTGTTTAGAACCGATAGATCATCTATCTCGGTTGTAATTTTAGTAGTAATTCAAGATCATCCGAAGGATACACGCATCAAGTTACATGTCAAGAAACAACAAGACTATCGCCACGATCATCATGGAAGGCTAATCTTTTCAGATTACTTCCGGTAATGTTATCCAACCTTTAGTGTAACATGTTTTTACTTTGATTCCGAACAAATGTTTTACTATTGTAACTTTTAAACTCTCATATATTTGAATACAACTAGTGAATCATTTGTGTCTACTTCTACTTGCTATCATATTCTTAAGACATAGTATTACCAACATATTATTCGTGCCTATCTCACCTAAATAACGAGCTAAGACGGATAATCAGTTAATATACTTTGTGCCCAAATAATATGTTAATAAGTTGTAACGTTACTATCATCTAGATAAAACATAATATTGCTACACCATTATTTGTGCCTAATCTACTTAATTGTTAGACAAAGACAAATAATCGATTCAACATGTTATGTATTTACCCATGTAATAGTAATTGTCAGTAAACTGTAATTATGTCAAAGTAATTATATCGGAATCATTGTAGTAAAACATGTGAAACTAATTGTTGATAATTAAACCGGAGGTAATTCTTCCTCTATTCTCAAGTTACAATTTCAATATTTTTACCATCACCGTCAATATTTACTTTACAACTCGTTAAAAGTTAACCACTAAATCCTTGGACTCGACCCCGCTTGCCCTATCTACGTAGTAAAAGTGGGTTATAAATTGTTTTTGACGCGTGTGACGATGGCGTTGTCATTACACAGCTCAAATGATACCACACAAACTGTGGCCTTCAAAACATCCAGCTCTTCTAAGTCATCTAAACTCCTGAACCTGAGTACACATCAAAATAAGTTAGGCAATTGAAATGCCTAGTGAGTTTACTCGAGGTTGACCCATTTCGAGTGAGTAGTGAACTACCACACTCGGGACAAACCCCCAAAAATAGATTTGAAACACACTTCAAAAGTTATTTAAAACATCATAAGGATTTACTCAAAATAGATAGTTATGATATGCAAATGCAATGCATGATGCAACTATCCCAAACCCACGTCCATCTCATAAAAGTCCCACTCACCGCAATGGCACCTACCTAAGTTCACAAATGACACGCACAAAGCATATCACTCGATCCCCGTATAGGTTAAACTAGAACAAGTGGCTATCACACTAGTCCCATGAGGGTTAGCAACTCCCTCATGCGGTTTCCTATTGTCGGAAACAATCCCAAGACATCATTGAGGGTGGCTATCCAGCCCCAAAGGCCCTCTCCATGGGTATAACATCATAAAGGTGGCTATTTCAGCCAAACATCATTAAACATCTTTAAGGTCATCATAAGGTTCACTCGGTCAATCCCATCCTATATCCAATGCAATGCACAATTAAGATGCTCAAACATCTTTCGAAACATCATCATCTTTATTTGAAAACATCTTTAGAAAACTCATTTTCATGCAATGCACAACTAGTAATCATATAACACATTGCACATAATATAATGCATGAAAAGTAATTGACAACACACACAAAAGAGAGTTGGAAGGATGTGTACTCCCGATAAACTCATTGAAGGTCAACTGACGAGTCAACACTAACTCCACACACGGTTTGATGCATTGGAGGCGCTCCTAGACATCATCCCACCCATCAAATCATCTTAGTTGAGTGTTAGCTCAAGTCCTTAGTCTCACCTCCAAGTCACTACAACATATCTCCTTCCTACAATACAAGAACGAAAGATATCATACTCGTTTCATCTAAAACCCACACTATAATTACTTCTTTAGAACCAAGAAGGAATAATCATCCAACATCCAAAATGAAGTCCTTGACCCTCTAATATAAGGAAAATCTTAGTTAAAACATCCCCAAAGTTTGGCATTAAAACGAGGACCCAAAGCGCAAACCATAAAGCTCAAAACCCAAAAACTGACAATTCTGGCCAGACCCAGCTACATGGGTCGTGTATCCCTACACGGGTCATGTAGGACCCAAGGAAAAACTAATCTGAAGCCCCAGAGACCCTACACGGGTCGTGTATCAGCACACGAGTCGTGTACGATGTGCAGTAGCTTGGTTTTTGGTCATTTTAACCCCCTTTTGACCCAATTGAAGCTTCAAATCAACCCAAGACCAATTATACATGAAAAGACACATTTAATAACTCATTTACAAGCATTCAACTCCCAATCCAAGTGTTCATGACATAAACCAATGGAAATCACAATTCAAGTTCTTATCTCATAACAAGTGATTCATGAACTATGTTCCAAGTCAATCATTACACCTAACACCACCAAGTCCCCATTAAGTCCTTAACCAAGGTCATCTCTTAAGATAATCATTCCCACACAAACTCCAAAGAAGATAGCCTCATGGAATCTCTAATTCCAGTCATTGGTCCAAATGATTAAACCCATGGAATCCCCAATTCCAATCCATCAATGGATGATTACATGTGGAGATTCCTTCTTCCATTCCATGGAATCCTCAGGAAATGATCCTTACTCCAATATTACTTCCAAATTGATGCATTAAACTCATTCATCTATTAAACAAAATATCGATTCCTCATATATATATGAATAAAACCCATTTCAACACCTAATTCCCATATTCTAGTGATTCAAGGTTTCAAATTACACATCAAGGGTTGGGATCCTTAGGGAATCATCCCCTCATCCAAGTCCACCATAAGCATCCACCAATTTCATGATTCCTCCACTAACCATCAAATCCCCAAATTTTAGGGTTCATAACATACAAATAAATCAAGTAGTTGAATCTAGAGCATCCATGGATTGAATGTTGACTCCAACCACTTAGAAACATCAAACAAACATTAGGGAATCATAAGAAGAACCTCATCCCAACATAAATCTCGGATTGGGTCCAAACCCCAACCCAAACTCGAAAATCTAGAGCTAGAAAGGTGGATTTATACCTTAGATAGCTTGAAATCTTCAAGTATATGATCAATCTTCAAGAACAAGCCACAATCCTCCTCTGAATCCATGAAATTGCCATTTTCTCCTCCTCCCCTCTCTAAACTCGTGATTGTGGCTGAAATGGGGGAAACCCCCATCAAAAACTTGATATCTTTCATAATTGGCAAAACTAGTCCCTATAGTTTAATCCTTTTTAACCCAACACCCCAAAAGTCCATTTCCTCTAACAAGGAGTGTCTAAGTTCACACTTATGCTCCAAATATAATTATTTATTTCACAAGAGTCATTCTCTAGGTCAACACTAACCCTTAGCTCCCAATTTGGCACAAATGGTCCCTTACACTAAAATTCTTCACAATTTAGGTCCTTAATGAAATTCAGGGAATTATTAGACCTAATTTAAACTCCACTTCAATTCCTTTAATATATTTTCTAATTTTTCTAATCCATGACTAGTCAAATCTACTTAGGGTAAGTTTGGCCAAATTGACACTTTTAGTCCTTATGACAAAATTTCTCACATTTGGTTACAATTTGATTTTAAAACGATATTTGGATCATTTATTCACAATGTAAAAATATAATGAAATGTTAAATTTATTTATTTATTTGTTTTCTTTATTTCCAAAAATAGATTTTATTTTGTTGATTTAAGCCCAAAACTCCTAGGCCCGAAACATGGATGTTACATTATCTACCCCTTAAAAGGATTCCGTCCCCGGAATCAATATTAAGCAATAAAGCACTAATTTGTTTTCCAAAATCTCAAAAGTTGCCTCTACTTAAATTTAAAACTTTATAAAAGTTGAAGTGCCATAAATTCCATTTTGTAAAACTGTTTTACTTCAAAGAACTACTTGTCTCGACTTTCTTTTCAATAATTGATCTTCTTTAAAACATGCAATTATTAAATTGAAATCTTTTTCAACTCGACCCTTTGTTTTAAAAAAGATTTGAACACTCAAATTTGTGGTAAATATTTTGAGGAAACTATTCCTTATGAGAGAATTTCAATAAACCTTTGTGAAAAGAAGATACCCCTTCGAATTCGTACACTTTATGTAAAACAATAAAGTTTCAAACTTATTTAGAAACATACTTTCATTGAATTTATTGACAAAATCTCAAAGAGATCATCACTCCTGGGTATTCACTACCGATTCATGATGTCCCCTTTGGCATTCACTTTATAAAAGTCTTGCATTTTTGAGATATTCTCGTCCAATTTTTTTATAAAAATTTTCTCAAATTTTTAAAAACACTTTTGAAAAGATTGGCCTTACGTCATTCTTAACTTCTTATTAGGGTAGGTTATTCACAACTTCACATACCCAAGGTGATTAACGGTTTAATCATATGGCCTCTAGTCTCATCATGCATCCATGTCTCTTCACCCTAACATGAATTAGTAACTCACTATTCCCATAAGGTTCCATTGGTCACTAAGCCATCGCTAACTACTAAAGAACCTAATGATCTAAGTCCTTCTTGCGTCTTACAATAAGGTTTCTCTAGTTCAGACATTAAGGCACAAACCATGCTACTCTTACATAAACTTAGTCTTCTATAGCTAAGGCAAGGTCACCAAATTGAACACCAAAAAGATGTTAGATGGTTCTCAAAGGAAGGTAAGGGTAAGGAAGAAAGGTTTAAGGGTCACGACAAAGAATTTCTCCAACGGCTCCAAATCTTCACCTTTCTTTCACTTAACTACTACTCTGCTCGTCATGCTCCTTGCTTGCTTCAAGTTGTCACCAGAATTCCCTTAGTTGGTTCCTTTTAGTCAATGCCACCTCATCAACCTTGCTATGCTTCAAGCTTCATCCCATTTAAGTCATTCTTTCATCATCCAAGATCATCCTCTATTCTTCAAAAGTGCTTGTGAGCAGGAAGCTCAATTCCTTAGCAGTCGCCATTCTCACAAAGTTCTTCCTCATGTTGCCATGTAGTCATGATCCTTCAAGGTTGTACTTCATTTCCACATAAGAATCCTCATGCATAAAATCCTCTTTCCAAGAATATTCCTCATGCCAAACCGAATTCACTAATTAAATGGTTAGAGCCTTAGTCACAAGCAAGCACTTACTACTAAGTTCTAAAGGCCAACTACTTAAGAGGTCAAATATCCTTAAAAGATGATAGTTTAAGTCTAAGCACTACTCCTAGCACCTAGTTCACTTAAACTCATGCTCTGATACAAAATTGAAACACCCTCGCTTAAGGCTTTTCATAAAACATCATTTTAACCCATGGTTTATCATCATTATCTATAAAATCATCCTTTAGTGAAAACTCTAGTTTCAACATCTTCAAATAAGTCATTTTCTTTCAAAACCATTTTAAAAACACATGGGGTTTAATGAGAAATAATTTAGGTTTAAGTTACGGAAAACATCGTTTGGTCCCATTTTAGATAAAACATTTTAGTTTATAAAATAGCGAGGTTGTAACAATTTCAATACCACTACACAGCTCAAATGATACCACACAAATAGTGGCCTTCTAAACATCCAGCTCTTCTAAGTCATCTAAACTCCTCAACCTGAGTACACATCAAAATAAGTTAGTCAATTAAAATGCCTAGTGAGTTTACCCGAGGTTGACCCATTTCGAGTGAGTAGTGAACTACCACACTCGGGACAAACCCCCAAAAATAGATTTGAAACACACTTCAAAAGTTATTTTAAACATCATAAGGATTTACTCAAAATAGATAGTTATGATATGCAAATGCAATGGATGATGCAACTATCCCAAACCCACGTCCATGTCATAAAAGTCCCACTCACCGCAATGGCACCAACCAAAGTTCACAAATGACACGCACAAAGCATACCACTTGATCCCCATATAGGTTAAACTAGAACTAGTGGCCATCACACTAGTCCCATGAGGGTTAGCAACTCCCTCATGCGGTTTCCTATTGTCGGAAACAATCCCAAGACATCATTGAGGGTGGCTATCCAGCCCCAAAGGCCCTCTACATGGGTATAACATCATAAAGGTGGCTATTTCAGCCAAACATCATTAAACATCTTTAAGGACATCATGAGGTTCACTTGGTCAATCCCATCCTATATGCAATGTAATGCACAATTAGGATGCTCAAATATCTTTCGAAACATCATCATCTTTATTTGAAAACATCTTTAGAAAACTCATTTTCATGCAATGCACAAGTAGTAATCATATAACACATTACACATAATATCATGCATGAAAAGTAATTGACAACACACAGAAAAGATAGTTGGAAGGATGTGTACTCCCGGTAAACTCACCTAAGGTCAACTGACGAGTCAACACTAACTCCACACACAGTTTGATGCATTGGAGGCGCTCATAGATATTATCCCATCCATCAAATCATCTTAGTTGTGTGTTAGCTCAAGTCCTTAGTCTCACCTCCAAGTCACAACAACATATCTCCTTCCTACAATACAAGAACGGAAGATATCATACACGTTTCATCTAAAAGTCACACTCTAATTACTTCTTTAGAACCAAGAAGGAACAATCATCCAACATCCAAAATGAAGTCCTTGACCCTCTAATATAAGGAAAATCTTAGTTAAAACATCCCCAAAGTTTGGCATTAAACCGTGGACCCAAAGCCCAAATCATAAAGCTCAAAACCCAAAAACTGACAATTCTGGCCAGACCCAGCTGTTGAATTTACTTGAAGGTCCTTGGATTAAAGTTTTAAGTTTATCAATTATATTAGGAAAGATGGGAAGGGGATTTAAAAAGGAAACTAAAAATAAAGCACAAGAATAATTAAACTAGACAAAAATTAAATTACCGAAAGCTATAAATAAATAAAATAAAGCGGTAAATTTAAACTAGACAGTATTTAAATAGACAGAAAGCAGTAAATAAAATAAATGTTAGAAGTTAGATGTTAGATGTAATAAACGCCATTATCAACGATAAAGGGTTTTTACAATAAATAAATAGTTAGAAATTAGTAATGTCTTGGTTGAATATAGTCCACATTTGTTTTCTTCGTCACGGTTCAATTTGGATGTCTTGGAATTTCAATATATCAGCACAAATAAATTTAGTCGAAATAATAACGAAAATGTGATCGTTAAATAAATAGCGCAAGAAATTAATCATTCATTTTATATTTAAACATATGAAATATTTAAAATGAAATAGAAATGAAAATTTCAAAAGAACTTATCGACAACGGAAGAATGTGGCGTTTTTCTTGATGTGTCGATTCTTGTTCTTTGCGGCAAGATGAGGTATTGGGTTTTTGGTTGTTGATTGTAGGTTTTTTGGTGTGTTTTGATGTTGTTTTGGTTTGGTGTGATGGTTTGTAGGTTTTGGTGTGTATTTTGGTGTATGTTTTGGTGGGTTTTTGATGTAGAAAGATGTTGAAAATGATGTGTAATTGTGTAGAATGGTTCTAAACAACTAACTAAGAGAGATTTCTAGATATTACAAATGATTGAGAGTGTTCTTGTGTGAATTGGTAAATTGGTGTTTAAAACCGTGCATAGAAGGCTTCTATTTATAGTTGCTGAAACACAGGGCTCGCATCGCGACCATGTGAACGTCGCGTCGCGAGGGTGCGCTGTCGTGTTGCTTTTAGTCGGCCATTTGTCTGGTCAGTGTGTCTTGTTGGTAGTCTCGCGATCGAAGTTGGTGTTGTCGCGTTCACTGAGCTTCGCGTCGCGACCAATGGTTCTGTCGCGTCGCGATTGCTGTAGCAGCTGGAGTCTTTGTGTTTTGCTCTTCTTCACGTCGCGACACCTGTGTCTGTCGCGTCGTGATTGCTGTAGCTGGGTGATATTTTTGTATTTTGCTCTTTGGTTCATAGCATCACTTCATCAGGTTTGGTTGTTTCTCAGAGTTAATCGTTGCCAGGGAAAAGCTTTATCAAATGCTTTTCCAAATAATTGATTTCCTTTTCTTATTTTTCTTGTTTTTGATCTCGAATCCACGCAACCTGAAATAAACTGATAATATTTTTCAGATAAAATAAAAACAGTTCATCTTATTTCAGTGATGGTCACATACAAAAATATTTTTCAACAATTTCCCCCTATGTGATCATTACTGAAATAAGGACAGATTAAAAGGTAAGATTGAAAATTCTTGAAATTTGGATAAAACATTTATAAAACCATATCACTTGTTTTGAAAAAGTGTGACTAGATTTTACTTATGTTTTGAAAAATGTTTGTCAAGAATATTTGTTTCTGAATCAAGGTTTCATGTACAATTATCAAAGGGTTTTTGTATATGTATTTTCATAATATTCCTTAAGATTTTATAGCATTTATAAAGACGACAAGTGATCTTAATAGGTCTATTCAGATGAACTCTCATAGGTATAGCTCACACTTGACTGAGGTGTTTTATTTGTTCTGGGTGCAGAACTGGTGTATAATCACTAAAGATGAGTGATATCTCTCAGTTTGAAGGTGTTGACTTATGCTTAATGTGGATTTATACCTATATACTTTAGTCACTTGGTCTTCATATTAGATAATCAATCACATAAGACTGGTTTCGGCATTACTCTGAGGGTTTCTTCATTCATGCCATTGATGTTCACTCTCTCTCCGTCGGGAAATACATGTAGAGGGGTTTAGAAATTTTCATAGTGCAGTTTGCAACTAAGAATATTCAATTATGAAGGCTACAGTATCCTGGTAAATCTTCGGTTTTGACAGTTATATTTGATAAAGCATTTGAGAATCCGTTTGTTTGGAAAATTTTGAGAGATGTCTGTCTTGATGGATTGTTGTTGTAAATCTTCCTTTTCTTTGGTGAATTGTTCACCATTGTCTTTATCTTTTCTTGATTTGTGTGAATACACATTGTATAAAAGATATCTGATGTGGTTACCAATTGTGATTTGTTGACAGCATTTGTTGGGGATGACTTTGCACTTTGAGATTTGATTTCCATGTTTTCTTCTGGTTTTCTTGGATATGACTTGTCGTTTCTTCAATTGTCAGACTTGTTATGCTAGATGATAAATCTTTTCTTGATGTGGCTTGATTGATGATAGGGATAGGTGATATAAAAGACAGTTTGTCTAATATATATGAAAATGATTGTATCGTCCCTGGTCATTTTGATATCTAAGCAAAAATGAGACTAGCATCACGGTATAAGAGTATAAATCCTATAAGTGACAATGAAAACACCTTTGCTCATAGAAATGAATTCCACTTAGCAGTTGACGACGAGGCACAAATTCTCACATGGGTTTGGTTTTCATCTGAATCTCCTAATCTTATGTCCATTAATATATAAAATCGTTATAATTGAAATAAATTCAAAGGGAATAGGAGAATGTACATAATGAAAAATTTGAAATTTGATCCTTCACTTTAATTAAGAATCAATATGACTGAGAACATTCATCGAGCATAAGTATCTGAAATTTTAGTCAAGGAGATGTTAATCACATGGTTTTATAAAGACTTTAAAAAGATAAAAACTTTATCCTAATTTTTGTGATTTTTGATTATGTGGATGTTTTTGGAATATTTTGGTTATTTGAATGTTTTTGGTAAAATTTTTGTTATTTGAATGTTTTTAGAAAATTTTGGTTATTTGAATGTTTTTGGTAAATTTTTAAAAAAAATTTCAAATGTTTTTGAATTTTCTTTTTAAATGAAAGTAAACACTCTTTTATACAAACAAAAAGTAAAAGATTAAGGATGGATGTTATCTGGATTTAACATTCCTAGACGGCCTAGGAAGTATTGAAACTTAGTTTCATCGAGAGCCTTAGTGAAGACATCGGCAATTTGATCTTCGGTGTTTATGAAGTGCAATTCGATATAACCCTTTTGAATGTTGTCTTTGATGAAATGATATTGAATGTCGATGTGTTTTGTCATGGAATGGTGAACGGGATTGTGAGAAATGGCAATAGCGCTGGTTGAGTCACAAAATATGGGAATTTGTGAGATTTTATAGCCATAGTCACGTAATTGAGTTTGCATCCACATGACTTGTGAACAGCAGCTTGCGGCGGCTACATATTCAGCTTTTGCGGTTGAAGTGGACACACATGATTGTTTCTTTGAAGTCCAACTTACCAGTCTGCCTCCTAGAAATTGGCAAGAACCAGATGTACTTTTCCTGTCTAGTCTGCATCCTCCATAGTCGGAGTCGGTGAAGGCGTTAAGCTGAAAATCAGAGTTAGCTGGATACCAAAGGCCAAGAGATGGAGTTCCTTTAAGATATTTGAAAATTCTTTTCACAGCTACAACATGAGATTCCATAGGATTGGCTTGGTATCTGGCACAGACACATGTAGAAAACATGATGTCGGGTCTGTTGGCTGTGAGGTATAGGAGTGATCCTATCATTCCTCGATATTTCTTTTGATCAACAGGCTTGCCATCTAAGTCTGCATCTAATTTGTAACCAAAGGCCATTGGGGTTTTTGCTGTATTGGATTTGTCAAGAGAAAAACGAGTTAGAAGATTTTTGACATAATTTTCTTGATTGATGAAAATTCCATCTGATGATTGTTTGACTTGAAGTCCAAGAAAAGTAGTCATTTCTCCTATCATGCTCATCTCAAATTTGCTCTTCATTAAATCTGCAAACTTGATACTCAAAGATTCATCAGTAGAACCGAAAATAATGTCATCGACATATATTTGAACGATTAACAGATGTTTATTAAAGATTTTACAAAAGAGAGTTTGATCAATTGAACCTCTTTTGAATCCTGATTCTTCTAGAAATGTTGACAAAGTTGAATACCAGGCTCGAGGTGCTTGTTTTAAGCCATAAACTGCTTTTTGTAACTTAAAACTGTGATTTGGGAACTGTGGATCTTTAAAACCTGGAGGTTGTTGAATATACACATCGCGATCAATCTCTCCATGTAAAAATGCACATTTTACATCCATTTGGAATAATTTGAAGTTCTTGTGTGCTGCATATGCTAGAAAGATACGAATGGCTTCCAGTCTTGCAATTGGAGCATAAGTTTCATCGTAGTCGATTCCTTCTTGTTGTGAATAGCCCTTGACGACAAGTCTTGCTTTGTTTCGACAAACTATTCCTTGATCATCAGTTTTGTTTCTAAAAACCCATCTTGAACCTACTACAGTAACATCGGGAGGAGTAGGAACAAGATCCCATACTTGGTTTCTTTCGAATTCAGCTAGTTCTTCTTGCATGGCTTTGACCTAGTCTGGATCTTTGAGAGCTGAATGGATGGTTTTGGGTTCATTCATGGATAAGAATGCTCCGTATAAACATTCATTTGAGGTAGCGGCTCTTGTTTGAATACCAGAATTGGGATCTCCTATGATTTGTTCTGTAGGATGATTCCTGGTCCATTTGATTAGGCGAGTTTTTTTAGCTATTTCGATTGGTGTTTCTATGTCCCATTGTTCTTCTTGGTCAGGTGATTCTGTTGGGAATAGATTTTGGTTGTTGTCAGATATGTCTTTTTGGATTATAGGGTGAGAATGGGGTAATGAAGGTTCCCCCATAGATGATGCACTGGGATCATTTTGAACAAGTGGATTTAAAGAGGGATTTAGTGTTGGTAGTTCCCCCTCAACTTGATCTGCATTTTCTTGGTTTGATTGTGAAGTTTCTGCATCAGAGTTACCTGTAGGAATAGTAGAAGATGTTAGAAATTCAGAATTATAAGAGGTTTTAGGTTGTTCAAAAAGTAAATCAAGATCGATTTCTATGTTCGTAGAAGGCATTTGTTGAATTGGATTTTGAAAAATATTATCAATCATTTTAGAACCAAAATGTTCACGATCCAATTTCCTGACATAAAATTCATCGAAATGAACATCGGTACTTTCTTCAATTACTCTAGTACGTTTGTTCAGTACTCGATAAGCAGCTGAGGTAAAAGAGTAACCAAGGAAAATTCCTTCGTCTGATATTGATTTAAATTTTGAAAGGTGATCTTTGTTATTCTTTATGAAGCATCGACAACCAAAAATATGAAAGAATTTGATGTTTGGTTTTCGGTTGTTAATGACTTCATATGGTGTTTTATGAAGATGTTTATGGATTAAAGAACGATTTTGAGTGTAGCAAGCTGTGGCTATTGCTTCTGCCCAGAAGTATTATGGTAGATCAGCAAAGATAAGCATTGATCTTGCAGCTTCACACAGAGTTCTGTTCCTTCTTTCAACAACTCCGTTATGTTGTGGAGTATATGGAGCTGACAGGTCGTGTTCAATTCCCTTGTTTCTGAGAAACGAATCTAGAGTTATGTTTTTAAACTCAGATCCATTGTCACTTCGGATTCTACGAACAGGACGTTTGAGCTTTAATTCAATCTGTTTGATGAAGTTGATCATTTCTTCAGGTGCTTCAGACTTTAGCCTTAAAAAGAAAACCCAAGTAAAGCGTGAATATCCATCAATAATAACAAGGATGTATTTCTTCCCTTTTATGCTTTGGGTTTTTGCGGGGCCACAAAGATCAATGTGCAGTAATTCTAGTGGTTCGGATACACTAGATTCAGGAATGCTTTTATGAGAGGATTTGGACAGTTTTCCTCCTTCACAAGCTGCACAAAGAGTTTCATTATCAAGTTTCAGAAGTGGCAGTCCGCTAACAAGATCATTTGCAATCAACTTGTTGATGTAGCCGAAATTGAGATGGGAAAGACGACGATGCCACAGCCAACTAATATCAGCTGAAGCTTTGGATAAGAGACAGATGTCTGGTTTTCCGTAGATAAGGTCCATATCTAGTGGATACATGTTGCCTAGATGATGAGAATTAACTAGCATGGCTTTGGTCTTGGCATCCATGATTATGCTTCGTTGTTTGGTGAAAAGAACTTCATGATTGTTGTCACAAAGTTGTGATACGCTGATCAGGTTGTGTTTCAGTCCGTCAACGTAGGCTACTTTCTTGATGGTGAAGTGACCATTTGTTATGTTTCCATAACCTTTGATTCTTGCAGTCATGTTATTTCCAAAAGTAACATCTTGTTTGGATTCTATGGGTTTGAAGTCTCGTAGAAAGCTCTGGTTTCCTGTCATATGCTTGGAGCAGCCACTATCGATATACCATGTGCCATCCTTGGGCTCTCCAGCACAAAGTGCCTGCAATTAGACAGAAAGTTTAGGTACCCAAACCATGGTGGGTCCTGATTTGTTAATGGTTTTCGATAATTTGGAATCATTGTGGTATTTGTTTATTGGACGGAATGGTTGAGGTTTAAGTTGACTTATCAGATTTTCCAAAGTGAGATTTGTTTTTGAAAACCTGTCATTTGAAATGATTTCTGATTTTGTGAAAAGTATCCTATATGTGAAGTTCTATTTGATAACCTTTCTTTGTATCTGGGATTTGGATGATTTTGAAAAACATTATGATGATGGAATGGAATTTGGTGAAATGATGGTTTCTGAAAGTTCCTTGAGAGATTGAAGTTTATCTCTTGAAAGCGACTTTGAATCGGTTTTTGAAAAGGTTTTTGTTTTGGATTAAAAGTTTGTTTTTGTGGCATAGATACTTGTTTCAAAGGTTTCTCTTGGGTTTCTTTGAAAACATTAGGCTTGCTTTGTTCTTTTGGTTTAAAGACAGCTTGAATGGGTTGTTTATTTGTCTGCTGTTTCTTTGAATACTTTTGTCCCAGACTGTTCTTTCCAATAAAGGTTGAGTTTAAAGAGGGAAAGACAGTTGGAGCAGAAGTACTACCATTCTGATGAATAAAATTTTCTCCATTTAAGAAATTTTCAAGTTTGATTGTGCCATCATTCCTTGTTAGTTTAGTAGATCTCAATTGATGAGTTACTGAACTAGCAGAGTCTGATTCAGATTTTACAACTCTTTTGAATGACTTGTTTAAAAAAGTATCATCTGGGCTGCAATTGATAACTGTTTCATCATCTGAATCGTCCTCATTGGCAGATATGAAAAAATCTGGTAGAGGCGATTTAGAGTTTTCACAAATTGTCCCATGTTTCTTTTCAGTGTTTTCATTTTCAAAGGATTCTCTTCCAATTCCTGGTTTATAATTCATATCAATTTTTCCAGTTCCTAAGTTGTTTGCTTTAATGAAAATATCATCACTCAATTTTCTAGCAAGATTGATAGAATCCAGTTTTCCTTGAAATCTTTGATTCTCGGATTCAAGAAGTTTGATTTGTTTTGAAGAATCATCTAGTTTTAGAATCAAACTAGTGTTTTTGTCCGTTAAATCTTGAATTTTTTGTTTTAACTGAAGGACTTCCTTTTCTAAGGTATCTTTTATTTCAGATGAAATAACAGATTGATTTTTTATTTCTAAGTCCCTTTTTTGTTTTAGAGCTTCATTTAATTGTTCTAGGACGTGATTATTTTCTTCTGATTTTCGTTTAATGTCTCTTTCAAGTTTGTCTCTAGTCCTTGTTGATTATCCAAATCTGAGTTGCAAGGTTTGTAATTCATATTTGTAGATGTCAGATTTTACTATTGTGTCATGATACAGTCTGAGATCAGCTTTTAGACTGTTCTCAATCTTAGTCATGTGGGACTCAAATGGTGTTCTTGAAAGACCGAGTTCTGAGATCATAGACCATACCTGATCGATGACATATGGAGCTCTTATGGTTGGTTCATTATCAGCCATGAAGCAGAAGTTTGATTGAGCTGGTTCAGTATCTGTTTCATCATCAGAAGTTGGCCAGTATTCCACGCTAGGTTCGTGGATTGCCATCAAAGCTTTTTGCTTTGCTTTCTTTTCTTGTTTCTTCAGCTCTTCGGCTTTTTGAGCATAGTAAGCTGAGTCTTTGACCTTAACTTTGGATCGACAATCTCGGGCATAATGATTTGGTCCTTTGCAGTTGTGACAAATGATTACGTCATCATCATCATTACTGTCAGCCTTTTGGCTCTTAACGGGTGGTTTTTCAGGTGCTTGAGTTTGTTTCTGTTGAGATGGTTTTGAATGATTTTGCTGAAATCCAGAACTTTGGTTATTTTGAAAACCATTGTTTTGATTATAAGAATTGTGATTTGGATTATTGTTAAAACCAGAGTTGGGATTATTTTGAAATCCACGATTCTGAAAGTTTTGTCCAAAAGTGGATCTTTGTTGAAATCTTGAACTGTTCTGACCAAAGGAGGATCTTGGTTGAAAATTTGGTCTAAAGTTTGATTGACTTTGATGTGGCAAAAATATTTCGAGATTAGTGTTTGCTACCAAAGCACACAATTGTTGGTAATCAGCTTCATTATTTGGATCAGACAAGTCACAATAATTACTCAAAAAAGCTTGGTTTTGATTTTGATGAGAGATTTGATTTAAATCAAATTGACTTTGATCAATAAAATGTGTTTGGTTTTGAGAAGATATTGACAATAGAGCAAGTGGTCCTCCAAAAGAAGTAGACGTTGGTGGGTCAATCGAGGATTCATATGATTGTAATTCTCCGTACAGATTGTACAAAGATTCAGTATGAATTGCTGGATTTCCCTGAATGATTAGTTTTACCATTTTCCAGCTTTTATAAAGGTTGTTTAAAAACTTGAGGTTTATCTCATGCTATGACTTTTTGATGCCCAAATTATTCATTTTGATGGTAATGAGATTGAACCTGTCATGAGCATCATGGATGGTCTCATGTGAAAACATTTTGAAGTTGTCAAATTCGTTTAAAACAGATGTTTTCTTATTTCCAATGATTCTCTCATTTCCTTCAAAACGATTTTTCAAAGTTTGCCAAATTTGGTTTGCAGTTAAAAGGATTATATCATTCATTTGGCATAGAATACTGTGGGGTATTCCAGACACAAGTTCCTTTTTGGCTTGAAGTTCAAGTTTCTTTCTTTCATTCAGTATATCTAAGTTACTCGTAAGAGAGGTCATGTTTTCTGGTAGAGATCCGTCTACACATTTCCACACATCTTCACTTATGGAGTTAAGATGAAGATTCATACGACCTACCCATGAGTTATATTCTTCAGGAATAAGAATGGGTACTCGAGTACCTGAACATATACTGTTAGCAATAGATACAGAATTTATGTTTGAGTAGTTTGCGGAAGACATTTTTAGTGGTTTTTTTTAAATATAATTTTTGAACAAGTGATATTAAGATGAAAGTTTTAAAGAAAACTTATTGGTGGTTTATAAAAACGCTACACAAAAGTTTTCAACAAAAATTTCAGACTAAATCACACGAGCTCTGATACCAATTGTTGAATTTACTTGAAGGTCCTTGGATTAAAGTTTTAAGTTTATCAATTATATTAGGGAAGATGGGAAGGGGATTTAAAAAGGAAACTAAAAATAAAGCACAAGAATAATTAAACTAGACAAAAATTAAATTACCGAAAGCTATAAATAAATAAAATAAAGCGGTAAATTTAAACTAGACAGTATTTAAATAGACAGAAAGCAGTAAATAAAATAAATGTTAGAAGTTAGATGTTAGATGTAATAAACGCCATTATCAACGATAAAGGGTTTTTACAATAAATAAAAAGTTAGAAATTAGTAATGTCTTGGTTGAATATAGTCCACATTTGTTTTCTTCGTCACGGTTCAATTTGGATGTCTTGGAATTTCAGTATATCGGAACAAATAAATTTAGTCGAAATAATAACGAAAATGTGATCGTTAAATAAATAGCGCAAGAAATTAATCATTCATTTTATATTTAAACATATGAAATATTTAAAATGAAATAGAAATGAAAATTTCAAAAGAACTTATCGACAACGGAAGAATGTGGCGTTTTTCTTGATGTATCGATTCTTGTTCTTTGCGGCAAGATGAGGTATTGGGTTTTTGGTTGTTGATTGTAGGTTTTTTGGTGTGTTTTGATGTTGTTTTGGTTTGGTGTGATGGTTTGTAGGTTTTGGTGTGTATTTTGGTGTAGGTTTTGGTGTATGTTTTGGTGGGTTTTTGATGTAGAAAGATGTTGAAAATGATGTGTAATTGTGTAGAATGGTTCTAAACAACTAACTAAGAGAGATTTCTAGATATTACAACTGATTGAGAGTGTTCTTGTGTGAATTGGTAAATTGGTGTTTAAAACCGTGCATAGAAGGCTTCTATTTATAGTTGCTGAAACATAGGGCTCGCGTCGCGACCATGTGAACGTCGCGTCGCGAGGGTGCGCTGTCGTGTTGCTTTTGGTCGGCCATTTGTCTGGTCAGTGCGTCTTGTTGGTAGTCTCGCGATCGAAGTTGGTGTTGTCGCGTTCACTGAGCTTCGCGTCGCAACCAATGGTTTCGTCGCGTCGCGATTGCTGTAGCATCTTGAGTCTTTGTGTTTTGCTCTTCTTCACGTCGCGACACCTGTGTCTGTCGCGTCGTGATTGCTGTAGCTGGGTGATATTTTTGTATTTTGCTCTTTGGTTCATAGCATCACTTCATCAGGTTTGGTTGTTTCTCAGAGTTAATCGTTGCCAGGGAAAAGCTCTATCAAATGCTTTTCCAAATAATTGATTTCCTTTTCTTATTTTTCTTGTTTTTGATCTCGAATCCACGCAACCTGAAATAAACTGATAATATTTGTCAGATAAAATAAAAACAGTTCATCTTATTTCAGTGATGGTCACATACAAAAATATTTTTCAACACCAGCTACACGGGTCGTGTAGCCCTACACAGGTCGTGTAGGACCCAAGGGAAAATTGATCCGAAGCCCCAAAGACCCTACACGGGTCGTGTACGCTGTGCAGTAGCTTGGTTTTTGGTCATTTTAACCCCCTTTTGACCCAATTGAAGCTTCAAATCAACCCAAGACCAATTATACATGAAAATACACATTTAATAACTCATTTACAAGCATTCAACTCCCAATCCAAGTGTTCATGACTTAAACCAATGGAAATCACAATTCAAGTTCTTATCTCCTAACAAGTGATTCATGAACTATGTTCCAAGTCAATCATTACACCTAACACCATCAAGTCCCCATTAAGTCCTTAACAAAGGTCATCTCTTAAGAGAATCATTCCCACACAAACTCCAAAGAAGATAGCCTCATGGAATCTCCAATTCCAGTCATTGGTCCAAATGATTAAACCCATGGAATCCCCAATTCCAATCCATCAATGGATGATTACATGTGGAGATTCCTTCTTCCATTCCATGGAATCCTTAGGAAATGATCCTTACTGCAATATTACTTTCAAATTGATGCATTAAAGTCATTCATCTATTAAACAAAAGAGCTATTCCTCGTATACATGAATAAAACCCGATAATTGATTTGAATTAGCATACGTAGTATTATAATATTTGATAATATATTGTAAAGGTTATCAAAAATTACATTTCAACATAATGACCTAACGTACGCTTCGTTTGACTTAGGTTGACTTTTGCTTACCAAACCGAGAATGAGTGACTTTCACACCCCAGTTGTCACAATCCATCCCTAGACGTTTCCGCCATCCTGGTTTGGAGGTGTGACAGATTGGTATCAGAGCATTGTTTATAGTGAACTAATTACATCAATCCATTTAAGATATACAACTATAAATACAATGGGACTAAAACTCTCTAAAACATTTCGTACAAGTATACTTTTAAAATACAATGATAATTTTATAAAGTATAAGTACATACATACATACATACATACTAGAACAGTATTATAAAAAGAACATACAAAAAGTAGTAAGATGAGTTGAACACCATGAATAGGCCAAGGCAATTATGTTATAATATCTAGGATAGATAGAGCATGATCAACTGTATTGGTCCAAGGTGTAACTAACATGTGCTTAGGAATAGTCGTACTGAACAACAAGTCTAAAACTTACCAATAACCACATAACTAAACATTAAGCTAAAATAATATATGTGTATTTTATGATACTATAGAACCATACATCTAGACTCTCTATGTGTCTCTCATACCGATACCCTTGCACAGACAACATGGTGGGTTTCCACCTACTTGGAGATCCTTATTTTCCCGAACAGGGAAACAATGGATGGCTCGATGAGGAGCCCGAGGAGAACATCGAGTAGGGTCAAGAGGAGGACGAAGAGATGATCAAGGAAGACTCCGACACGGACTCCGAAGACAGCGATCCGTGTTTTCCAGTTTGCAACTTGCGTGAACCACGGCCAGAGCCGAATTTTCAGGTATACCGCCACCTAGATGGTCCACTTTGGATGCTCGTAAGAGGGTACTTCCCATTCCCAGACCTGAGCCCTTACTAATAGATGTACCTCCCTAAGACCCGACACCCGATTGGGCAGAGGACCTTCGACATTGGAGCCGCGAGCAAGGGCAGCAAACCCCATATGGTATGCATCGAGAGTTCTTTGACCTCAGCATTGGGGGCTCAGCTGACAGGGCTCTCCCTGTCATGGTTTGTCGCCTCTCTCACCTTGACAACCGAGCCAGCTCTCACAAAGAACACGATCAGACTCGAGGGATCATTGATTCACTCGGAGAAGACGTTACGACTGCCCGAGCAGAAATCAAGGAGCTCCACGAACGACATGCCAATATGGTGCGAAGGATGATTGAGGCCGAGCGTCAAGCTGAGGAGGCCAGGCAGGAAGCTAGGGAGATACGGGCATACATAGCCGCACTTCAAGGATCGGGTGGATGGCACTCGCCATGAATAGTGCTTATACTATTCAAAATTTGTTATAGATTAGGATTTCCGAGTTAGCGTTGGTGCTACTCACCTATGTTGTCTAATTTATTTCCTATGCATCGTAGACCTCCATGAAGGTCAATTTTTCTCAAACTATGTAACACTACAAAATATTATTAATGAAATGGCATCCATTAATTTCATTGGGTATTATTATGTATTTCATAAATTGTCATGCAAGTGTTCGATTTATATGGTAGATACTCGAAAAATGTTTACTAGTTACGACAAAGATAAGACTTAATAAAAATATAACCGAAACGTTGTATTTCGATAATACCAGACCTATAACTATTATCGAAAGCTTACCATCATTCCATATTTAATCTAAATGGTAGAAGAATGCCACCACGACGAAGTAACCGACGTACCGAAACAGTTCCACCAGAAACACCACTGATGGACTCTGCCACATTCCAAGTCGCAGTGGCAGCCACAGTGGCAGCCTCCATTGCAAACATTAACACTAATGGTACAAACGGGGCGGGAACGGTGCCAACAGTTCCACTAATGGAGAAACACAAGGACACCAACGGGTGTGCACATATAAAGACTTCGCCAACTGCAAGCACCATGGCATTTCGTGGCGACGGTGGTGTCATCGCCCTGACAGGATGGTTCGAGAAAACCGAATCAGTATTTGACATTTTTGCATGCCCCGAAGAATTTAAGGTCAAATACGCTGCCTGTACTTTTTCCAAAGTGTTCTTGTCCTGGTGGAACAGCCATGTTAAAACCCTGACACTTGCAGTGGCCAACTCTATGAGTTGGGAAGATTTTAAAGCCATGATGTTGGAAGAATAGTTCCCTAGGGGCGAGGTTCAAAAATTGGATCATGAGCTGTGGAACCTCAAGATGAAGGATACTGATATAGCCGCCTACACTAACCAATTTATCGACCTAGCAGTCTTGTGTCCCTCAATGGCCACGCCGGAATCAACGAAGGTGGAACTTTATATTTGGGGACTATCCCCCCAAATCCAAGGAAATGTTAAAGCTGCAAGCCTAGCCACCAACGACAGTGCCAAGCGCTTGGCACAAAGACTGGTCGACCATGGAGTCCGCTAGGGCACTATGACAGTTAAAACTGATCAACCAAGGGGCAGAGACCACAAGCGAAAGCCCTGGAACAGGGGAAAGGGCAAACGAAACCAATAAAGTGCCAAAAGACAACAAATTGTGGGAGTCCATGCCGCCACTGTCCCTGCTGCCCCAACAACGACGAAGAAATATATTAGGACTCTGCCTAATTGCAACAAGTGCAATTTCCACCACAATAGAGCTTGCAAGGAAATGCAGTACACAATTTGTGGCAGGAAGCGTCATACTTCTCGCTTCTGTAGGGCGCCAGCTCCACGGGCCACCCAAGCCTCTAATGCTAGGGTGAGCCAAGGATGTTATAGATGTGGAGAAACGGGGCATTACAAAAGGGAGTGCCCGAAAGCAAAGAACAAGAATATCGGGGGCATGGGAATGGGGCACGCGGAAGCAGTGGAGAATCCCACTGTGGTTACCCGTACATTTCTCATCAATAACTCATATGCATACATACTATTCGATAGCGGTGCAGAGAGGAGTTTCGTAAGCCACGAGTTTAAATACTTACTAAAACAAAAACCCCAACCACTCAACGAAACATTCACAGTAGAAATGGCTAATGGCAAAACAGAAAGTACCAACGACATATAGATAGGATGCACACTGACCCTAAACGATCACTCCTTCCAAATCAACCTGATGCCTGTTAAAATAGGAAGCTTTGATGTGATCATTGGGATGGGATGGCTAATTCCTCACCATGCCGATATCATGTACTATGAAAGGGTTGTCTGACTTAACTTACCATATAGCGAAACTCTTGTCGTCTATGGTGACAAACCTAGCACAAGCCTTCGAATCGTCTCTTGCATTAAGGCTCGAAAGTACCTGCACAAAAGATACCATGCATTTCTAGCTCACATTTTGTTGATGAGAAGAAAGAAGTAAAGAGTATCTAGGAGATTCCTGAAGTCTGCAATTTTTCCGATGTATTCCAAAAAGACCTTCCGGGAGTACCACCCGCACGAAAAGTCGAGTTCGGAATCGACTTGATACCTGGAGCCACCCCCGTAGTAAAATCACCGTATCGGTTAGCCCCGGCAGAAATGCAGGAATTTGTTGAGAAATTTTGTGATGAAGTGTTAACATATCCGAAGTCCAACTCATGAAGAAAACCCCGAAGTGAACCCCGAAGTGAATAAACAGGTGAAGACACCGAAGTGAATAAACAGGGAAGACACCGAAGTCTAAAGACTCCGAACTGCAATGCATAGAGGATCCGAAGACTTGACAGTCTGTCATTTTGTCTTTTATGTGCACGCGTATAGTACAATACGTGTTGCATGAATCTTATATCCTATTGGCTAGTACACTGATAGGATATTCTCTGTAATAGGTGTACTATTGGTATCTCTGATTCAGTATAAATATCAGTGATACCATACCGTGTCGAGTGTGAGATTACGAGATTAACTTACGAGAATCGTATATCTTCAACATAGAAAACCCAATTGTAAAACCAAGTTCAAATCAAATCATTCGGCACATGTTATTCATATCTCATTGTTCAATTAACTTGTTGCATTAACGTTGTGTAATTAATTGTGTTATTGATTCATTGATTCAATATCTATATCTGCTCATCTATTTTCTTATTTCAACACCCAACAAGTGGTATCAGAGCGGGTCAGCTTAAAAACCTGTTGATAGAGTTCAAATTCGTTTGCTTCAGTTCTAAATCTGAATCGATTCTCAGATTTAGTCTTCCGCATCTGTTGCAAATCTCTACCACTCGTTTTACTGAAAAGATCCCGTTGAAATACTTCAAGATGACTGATTCAACTACAACTTATGCTAATATGCTTAACTATGCCAACCTCATCGGTTCAGCAACAAAAGCCCCTGTTCTAGTAACTTCTTACTACGATTATTGGGCTGGTCGAATGAAGGATTACCTCATAGGACTGGACAAAGATCTATGGAGGTCTGTGACTGATGGTCCTCACACAGACATTGCTGGTCGATTTGTTGTTCCTGACGGTGAAGAAGCTGTTGTTCTTAATGCCGCAGATATGAAAAAGCTTGAAAACGACGAGAGAGCCATGCGCAAACTGAGAAGTGGCTTAGGTCCTGATGTCAGTCACCACATTGCCGATGCAAAATCCGCCAAAGAGATGTGGGATAACCTCGAACTTCGTTTCGGAGGAGATAAAATTATTCATACCAGCAAAGTTCAAGAAATTCTTGCAGACTTCGGGAACTTTAAGCAAGAAGAAAATGAGTCCTTGGAAGCCTGTTATGAACGTTTGAGCAACATGATTTACACACTCGATAAGTATGGGGAAACAAGAAGCCAACAAGAGATAAATATCAAATTTCTCTACAGCCTTCGTAAGGAATGGAGACCAATCATGCTTATGGTCAAATCATATGAGAATATTGAGAAATACAAGCTGGCTGCTCTCTACAATCTATTAAAATCACATGAACCCGATGTGGTAGGACGAAGGAGTGAAATGGCTAGTTCTGGACCACTAGCTCTCATGTCAAAAGAAGAAGAAGAATCAAGTGATGAAGATGTTGCTGCCTACATGGTAGATGATAATGGAGACACTGTTGCTCTCTATGCCGCCAACAATCGAAGATTCAAGAAACCATTCTTCAAAAATAACTCTGGAAAACCATTTGTGAAAAACTTTAACAAATCAAACTTCAACTCTAAGCCCAAACCTGAAATACTCACTTCAAAGGAAGATAACTTGAAACTGTCAACCCCGAAGCCATCTGAAAAATCTGCTTCGGAGTCATCCAAAGAAAAGTCCGAAGAGAAGAAAATCTCAGGAGATTCTGGCTATGATTGTAATTATTGTCATGGCAAGAATCATTTCGCAAAAGACTGCATGCTTCGAAAGCAAAATGAAAAGAAACCACAAGTGAAGGATGAAGCCTACTACGCAAGAAAAATGGAGGAAGCGAGAGTAAGGACCAAAGACCTAGCCTTAATGGCTGCTGATGAACGACAAGGATCATATCAAGTTTGGTCTTCGGATTCAGATGATGACGAAGTGAGAAAGCCATCTCATAGTGCTTTCATGGCCTATGATGACGATAAGAGCTTTCCACAAGACACTTCGGAGAAGTCGAATGAAGAGAAATGGTTGATGATTGAAGCAACTGCGGGTCTTGGGTTTGTGACTTCGGAGGATCTGGATATAACTGCTACTGATACTCCGAAGACTTGGGATGAAGATTCGTCTGATGATGATGAGGAAGTATGCTTGATGGCTAATGACAACCGGTTGACAATTCCAGAACAGGTATCAAAACTTCTTTCATCTTTTAAAATTCCTACTTCTCAATCTGCTCCCATTATAAATGAAATAACTCGTGATTGTTCTACCATGCATAAATTACTCATTGATTCCAAAAATAGGGAAATACTTAGTGAACAGGAGCTTCTAAGCTTAAGGGGGAGAGTAGAGAACCTGAAGCTAGCATTAGAGAAATCTAATCTTAGAATCTCCTTGTTAGAAGAAAATAGAGAAAAATTTTTAAACAATCATGATGTAATCTTAAGACAGAGAAACATATTTTGTGAAACAGCCAAACGACTATATGCTCATATTACAAGAATTTATCATTCAGCCGATGTTTGTAATGTCCAGCATAGACAACTATTGCCTTTTATTGAGTTTAAATTAAAAGAAGTCGATAGTATATCTTATGAATGCGAATCTATAGTATCAGGCTCCGAAGTTACTAATCCATCATACAAACATGGCCTGATATCTGTGGAAAAACATCTAACTGCTGATAAATTGTTGAAAATATTGCCTCAAGAAATTCCAATCCTGAATAAGCCTGTACCTCAAATTGAATCAAATGAAAAAAGAATTGTCAATGACTTGTCTGAAAAAGATTCTGAAAGCGACTCGGACATGGAGGAGATTGATTGTTCCTCCTTGATTTTGTTAAAATCATCCTCCATATCCGAATCAACCTCCGAAGACATCTCACAAATGTCTTCGATGGACAAAGGAAAAAAAAATTGAGTTGTGAATCAAAAATTCTTGAAATCAAAGAAACTTCAAATTTTAAACTTCAAGTCACTGATGAATCTGTCTCTTATGATCAATATCTCAAGGATAATTCAAAAAGGCTAGTCCATTTGGCATGTATCTATCCCAAGGTTTCTTACTTCAAAAACTCAATCTTTGTAAAACCCGGAGGATTATCCTTAATTGATAATGAATTGCAAAAACTTCTTGAAAAGGATAACTCCACAGTTACAAATGAAGGATTTTTCTCATCATCCAAAATGATTGAGAATGAAATAAATGAGATAATGGAAGTAAAAGTAAATATAAGAAAACAAGAACTATACGGCCACAACGTATATAATCGTCTTTGTTATGAAAAGGAGAAAGTGCCTGAAAATTTGTCACACTTGCTAAACCTCAAAAATAACGATCACATTTACGTTAATCGAAACTACAAACAAATTCAAGTTGTGGAAAAACCCACAGTTCCGAAGATGGATGTATTGGAATTAATGGAATCTTGTGAAAGTGTTCCTTTTTCACTTAATCCTGAAAATGAAATTTCAAAATCAGAAGTTTCATATTTCAAAACTTTGACACAAAAACCCCAAATTTTGAAAAGACCACAAGTTCTACAAAAACCAAAATCAGCAGTAGTGATTTCAAAACCAACTCAAAAACACACTGTTGAAGATTCGAAATCCAAGCAAACCCTAAATCTTGTGAAAAGAAAAACTTCTCTTAGAAACTTAAAACAAAATGAAGCAATTGCTTCCACTTCTGGTACAAAACCTGTTTGCACAAAAATATCAGAAGTTAAAAGTCAAAATGAAAAACCGTCTTTTACACCAATAAAACCTAACTTTCCAAATCCCAAATTTCAAAAACCAACAAAGAAAACATTTTCAAAAGGAAACAATCTGATAGATACATTCCACAAATGGCTGGAAAACAATTTGGAAATGTTCAAGGATAAGGATCTCTCATTAAACGACTTCAAATTGGCATACGAAGAGTATCTCTGTACCTCTACGTCGTGCAGTTCAATTTCAACAAAGTCAAAAATAGATAAACCAAAACGACATTGGATAAGAAATGATCTCAAAGAAAACCTGACTGCTAAAACAAAGACCTCAAAATCTTCAAACTCCTCAAAATCAAAAATTTCCATTCAAAAATGGGTTCCGAAGTCTGTCACTCCGTCAGTCACTTCGGACTCATTGATTTCAAACACAAATTCCTCTGAATCCTGCTCAAACATTTCAGAATCATGTTCACTGCATGAGGCTTGTGAGAATTTGATTAATTTAAATGCAAACGAAATCTCTGAAGAGGCCGTAGAAAAATGGATTCAAGAATCCTTTGCTTACCCTGAGGACCCAAGATTGATTGGGTACCAACTCCTTCTTGACTGATTGCAGGTTATGTCTGATGAGCAGTATGATTCAAAATGGTACATGGACAGTGGCTGCTCAAGACATATGACGGGGAGAAAGGAATATCTCAGGGATTACAGGAATTTGGATGATGCTGGAAACGTACGCTTTGGTAATAATGAAACATGTCCAATTCGGGGATATGGAAAAATAACAAATGGTCAATTCACTATCAACCGAGTAGCATTTGTTGAAGGATTAAAACATAATCTTGTGAGTATATCTCAATTGGTGGTTGGAACGGGAAATGCTGTAACTTTCAACAACCAAGGGAGTGTAATCACCAAAGAAGCAACAAACGAAGTCTTACTGAAATCAGAAAGGAAGGGATCTATGTTTCCCTTAAATCTAAAGCCAGTGACCGGTGGGCAATCTTTATGTCTTCTCTCCAAAGCCAACTCAGATGTCAGCTGGTTATGGCACCGAAGACTTGCCCACCTGAACTTCAAAGATCTGAACAAATTGGTGGCCATGGATTTGGTTCGAGGAATGCCTGCTCTAAAATTTGACAATGATTCTCTCTGCGCTGCATGTGAACACGGCAAGCAGACAAAACAAAGACATCCTACAGTGATCAACCCCAAAATCACCGAACCACTTTCCGTTCTATACATAGATTTGTGTGGACCATCTGCTATAGAGTCAATTGGAAAGAAGAAGTACATTATGGTTATTGTTGATGATTATTCAAGGTTTACTTGGGTGATATTTCTCAGAAACAAATCCGATGCAGCTGAAGAAATCATTAACTTTATAAAGAAAATGGAATTAATGCTAAACAAGAAAGTCCGAACTGTGCACAGTGACAACGGTTCGGAGTTCAAAAATCAGACTCTTCATGGATTCTTGAAGTTAAAGGGAATTAACCACAACTTCTCAGCACCTTACACTCCTCAACAAAACGGTGTTGTAGAAAGAAGAAATCGCTCCCTGTGTGAAGCTGCAAGAACAATGCTCAACTTTGCAAATTTGCCCATGTACTTCTGGGCCGAAGCAATTTCTACTGCATGCTTTACACAAAACAGATCCTATATTCACAAAAGATTTCATATTACACCTTACGAAGTACTCAACCGAAGAAAGCCAAATGTCAAATTCCTTCACATTTTTGGTTGTAGGTGTTTTATCTTAAACATGAAGGATCATTTAACCAAGTTCGATAACAAATCAGAAGAAGGCATCTTTCTTGGTTACTCTCATGACTCAAAAGCCTACAGAGTCATGAATAAGAAAACTCGCAAAATCGAAGAAACCTTTAATCTAAGGTTTGATGACTACTACATCAAGAAGTCTCTGCATCCTTTTCCTATGTCTTCAATCTTTCCAAACCCTGCAGTAGAAGCTACTCAAATCACAACATTTGACACAGACTTCTCTCTTTTATTTGATCAACCTGAGAGAGCTGTGGACTCTGAAGTAAGAGCACCAGACAACCATGAGTCCGAACTCTCCAAGCTCACAGACGGACCCGATGACTCTTCTACAAGCAGCATACAAAGACCATCTTCTGTTGAGGGGGAGCCATCCAACCAAAGTATGGAAAATGCAAGTGTCTCCACTCCCCAGTCAATTTCAAATATCATATCCATGCATCCAACAATCCAGGGGGAGCAAGAGATTGCAACTCCGAATTCAGTCACAACAATCGCTTCAGATAACGCTACCTCTTCTTCAACTCCAACAAACATCCAGGGGGAACACATATCAAACTCAACTTCACAAATACATACACAACAAAACAACACAAACTCGAATAATCACTTGCTAATGGATGATTTTCCCTCCACTTCGGGATATCCCTCAGACATTGAGGACATCGATGCTGAAGGACCTCCTGATTTTGATCCAAACTATCCTCCTTTGGACAAATGGACGAAAAATCATCCTCCATCACTTGTCATTGGTGACGTTCGAGATAAAGTACTGACTCGTGCACAACTTCACCAAAAGCAATTAAATCTCAACAAAAATTCAGAGTTGTGCATGTTCAATGTCTTTATCTCTAAGATAGAACCTAAGAACGTCAAAGATGCATTTGATCACTCAGACTGGATTGAAGCAATGCAATTGGAATTAGAAGAATTTGAAAGAAACAAAGTGTGGAGGCTAATTCCAAAACCTGCAAATGCCTCAATTGTCGGTCTCAAATGGGTGTATCGTAACAAGCTAGACACCGAAGGCAACGTAGTTCGGAATAAAGCTAGGTTGGTTGTCAAGGGTTACTGTCAACAGGAGGGGATTGATTATGAAGAAACCTTCGCTCCTGTTGCCAGACTCGAATCAGTTCGGATATTTTTAGCTTATGCTGCACACAAAAATTTTGATGTCTATCAAATGGATGTTAAATGTGCTTTTCTGAATGGTGATCTCGAGGAAACCGTTTTTGTTGAACAACCACCTGGTTTTGAAAGTAAAACTCATCCGAATTATTGTTATGTGCTAGACAAAGCAGTCTATGGTTTAAAACAAGCTCCAAGAGCTTGGTATGAAACCTTGACAAAATTTTTAAAAGAATCAAACTTCAAACAGGGATCAGTAGATCCAACACTTTTTAGAAAGAAAGTTGGATCTCACTTGATGTTAGTCCAAATTTATGTGGATGACATAATCTTTGGATCTACTGACCCCAATTTGTCAAAAGACTTTGAAAAACTGATGAAAAGCAAATTTCAAATGAGTATGATGGGAAAAATAAACTTCTTTCTTGGTTTACAAATCAAACAATCTAAGGAGGGGATATACATCAATCAACAAAAATATACGAAGAGCTTGCTTGAACGATTCGGAATGACTAACTGCTCCAAAGCAAAAGTTCCTCTGCCTGCAGGTACACGGTTAAATCCATCATTGGACAAACCAAAGACCGACATACAACAATACCGAAGCATGATTGGATCACTGCTCTATCTTATAGCCAGTCGTCCTGACATCATGTTTGCAGTCTGCAATTATGCAAGATATCAGGCTGATCCAAGGGAACCTCACCTGGCTGCTGTTAAGACAATATTCCGATATCTTCATGGAACTACTGCTTATGGTCTATGGTATCCAGCAAACTCTGGTTTCTACATTCAAGCATACTCAGACTCTGATCTTGGTGGATGTTCTATTGATCGCAAGAGTACCTCAGGGGGTTGTCAATTCTTAGATGGAAAACTGATCAGCTGGCAATCCAAGAAACAAACTTGCGTCTCTATTTCCACCGCAGAGGCTGAATATGTGGCAGCTGCAGCATGCACTTCGCAGATCATTTGGATTCAAAGCCAACTGAAATACTATGCCATTAATATGAGAAAAATTCCTTTGTTCTGTGACTTTCAAAGTGCAATTCGTATATGCCACAATCCAGTTCAACATTCCAAGACGAAGCATATAGCACTTCGCTATCACTTCATCAAAAGTCATGTTGAGGAGGGGAATATTGAGGTGCACTTTGTTCACACTACAGAACAATTGGCAGATATCTTCACAAAGGCTCTAAATGAAGAAGCATTCACAAGAATCGTTCGAGGACTTGGAATGATAGATGGATCAACTCTTCAATAAATTCCAGATTTGTTCACTCTTACTTTGTTCACAAAGTTTATAAAAAAAAATAAAAAAAATAATAAATAATCTCCGCAGACCCCC
The DNA here is from genome assembly GCA_023525715.1 of Cichorium intybus. Taxonomy (NCBI): domain Eukaryota; kingdom Viridiplantae; phylum Streptophyta; class Magnoliopsida; order Asterales; family Asteraceae; genus Cichorium; species Cichorium intybus. Next base: position 94,556,464 of record CM042010.1, on the reverse strand, counting down.
GAAGTCAATTTTGACTTCGGAGCTCATCGGAGAAAAAGAAGCAAAAACACAAATCTCCGCAGACCCCCGAAGTCAATTTTGATTTCGGAGCTCATTGGAGAAAAATATGCAAAAACACAAATCTCCGCAGACCCCCGAAGTCGATTTTATCTTCGGAGCTCATCGGAGAAAAACACTTGGAACTGCACCGCAGCACTCCGAAGTAAAACATCACTTCGGAGGTCTGCGGAACAAACCTTTCTTCAGAATAAATTCTTTAAAATTGAAAACTATTTGAACAAATGTTGACTTCATCCTTTAAGGATAAATATTAAGATTTGTTTAAGTCAAAGGAAACTCAAAAACAAGAAAACTCATACCAAACAAAAGGAAAAGTCTGATGCACAATGACAAAGTTTAACTCTTCTCGCATGAATTAACCAATTAAAGAACAAAACTTTGATTTTAGATTCTGAAAATCATACCATATTGCACTAAAAGGTATTTGGGAATCGACTTGAAACATCGGTAAGAAAACAGACTTCGAAGTGAGGTCAAGGCTATTTTACAAATTGATGTCTTGTTTGATTTCAATAACCTTTAACATATTGTCTATTTCTAACCACCCTTCGAAACTTGACTCGCTTCAACTTCAAACGGATTATGTAGCCTCAAAACTACACATGATAATTCAAGTGCTCTGAAGTTTTCCTCAAAAATAGAACCAACATTGTTTGATAAGTAAATTTACATCTCTTTTCATTAAATGATACAAAATTGAACTATATGAAGTTTTTCACTTATAAGGATTGTTTAATGCAAAAACAAAAGGCACCAAAGAAAGAAATCAAATGGTGATGTTTTATATCTTCGGATAAGGAAATTCATAACAGAAAACAAAAGCAAATATCAAAATAGAAAACAAGAAAGAAAAACAGAAAACAATTGTCAAAAGAAACAAAGACAAACAAAAATCGAAAGATAACCAAAGGAATGCAAAAGAAAAATCAGCATTCAAAGGCTTATTCTTCTGTTTTAAATAACAATACAAGGAGCTCCTATAACATAGTCGAGTACTTTGTAGAAGAATATGAACATTTCAAGTAATCCGTCTTAAATGACAAAGTTGGAGTGGTGTACAAAGCTCAAAGGCTTGTCATCTGAGCTAAGTATCCAAACACCTCAACCGATGAAAAGGAATAAATTTTTCAAATAAACCATCAATACAATCAAATTCAACTTCATAAACATTTCTGATGTTCAAATCACTAATGAAAACTTCATTAAATTTCAAATGCAAAGGATGTTATCTTTATTATATTTGAAAATTTTGAAGCACATAAGCACAACTCAAAACGTGTTTCCAAATGCGAAATCAAGTTAGTAATGGGGTGATTAGACTTGTACACTCATGATCGATATTGAATCAAACAGACTTCCAAATGAAAAATGGACTTCCAACATGATTCGAATGATTCTGAACATTAACTCGTGAAATCATCTTTTCATAATATTCATGGAAGTTAAGGTTAAACGACATACTGCATCAGTCAAAAGTAAAATCAAAAACGAATAGAAAAACAAAGAGAAAAATACATGGACTTCAGTGCATTGATGAACACTTTGTCAATCACCGAAGTGACAGAATACTCTTCGGAGTCAATAGTAAAATCACCGAAGTGATGAACTCTATGCTCCAAAGCGTAACCTTAACGGTCATAATTTTTCATAACTGCGAAGTCAATTAAATGTTCAAATGATTTCCACATTTATGATAAACAACAGAGACAAACATTCCCTGAGACTTAACTGTTTGAATACAGCTGTCAATAAAAATTAAATGAAAACCATTAAACATAATGACGTCTCAAAAAGGTAACGGTTCAAATTTTGAATCATTATAACTGACAGCCGTGTATTTCTCCTTTTTGCAGGGTGAGTGGGACGAGCAGCTGCTGAGGTGTCCTGTTTCTACTGGACCACTTCAAACATGCATTTAATAACCTAGGGACCACAAATACTATATAAACTTCTCACCCCTTCCATTACATTCTTTACGCGAACACAAAGATCATCTCTCTCTACAAAATTACTCTCAAAGAAATACACAAACTTCTCATCTTCTTCATCTTCTCCATCTGACCAACAATGGCCGCCGAAGGATCTTCTCAAACTACTGAAGCTATTTCAGTTCCTGTTCTTAAAAGCCAATCAGCAAATCTTGTACTACGCACCAACCTTCAACTCTACCCTAAGCCCTTCGATGCTCTTGTTGAATGTCTGAAGAGATCGGTTCTTGGCTATGCCCTAACTTGCACACCATCGATTCCAGCAGCACTTGTTCACAGGGCACATTACACCTCTAATGCCCTGTTCGACACGAACAATCATGTAAAAGCTGTGTTCTTTGAAACCATAGATGCAAAGGGAAAAACAAAGAAAGTGCAACTGACCAAAGAAAAATTTGCTGAGGCTCTTCATCTTCCCATCTACGATCCTAAGGAGATTGTGACTCCTTCTGCTGAGCAACTCGTCGATATGTTCAATGAAATGGGTTACTTTCCGCGACTCGAGAAGATCAGCCTGTTTAAAAAGAATCAACTGCCTGATCTGTGGAGATACTTCTTTAGTATCTTCCTCAGATGTCTGTCTGGAAGAACTTCAGGATTAGATTCTGCAAGTGTGGCGTTTCAGAGCCTGCTCTTCGGAATCTACTACGATGTCAAAATTGATTACTCCTCTATTCTGTGGGTCGACTTCTGCTCACACATCAATCACAGTCTGAAGGGGACTGAAATTTCAAGTGCGAGGTTCTGGGCAGTTGTTGTTAATGCCCATTATCAAAAGGTTGGATATGTTGCAGATCCCCATCTCCCCGAAATGAGGTATACTCCAATCACTGTATCGCCATTAGATGATGAACCTGCAGTCTACTGTGCGCAAATTCCTCTTGCCATGCTCTCCAAGGTTCCCATGGATTGTATTGAAGTGATCTCTTACCGCAACACCTTGGTGATTCCTTATCCCACACGTGATCTAAGCAAGGAGACATCTGTGAAAGAAATCCCTAAAGGAAAAGGGAAGAGGAAAATGGCGGGTGGACCCAGTGGTCCTAAAAAGGAAGAAAAGAAAAGAAAAACTTCGGTGAAAACTACACCGAAGAGGAAACAGCCGAAGAGGCAAAGAAAGATCATGGTTGTGGATGAGTCTTCGGACTCAGAAAGGACTCCATCCACAGTCCATGAAGAAGAACAAGAAGAAGAAATGCTTGATGATCAACCTTCCTCTCCTACATCACCACCTAGAACAACTAAACCACCTACACCACCACGAACAACTGTTCCTACTTCACCACCAAAAACAACCAGACCTGAAACACCCCCACATACAATTCCTCCTCCACCTCCACCAACAACTGCTCCTCCAACTTCTGAAGTACCCATCTCTGGTATTGATTTTTCATTACCTGAGTTTGATTTACCCATTTCACCACCAAGACAAAATCCCACTTCAGCAGCACTCTTCGAAGCTTTTCACATGGCTCCGTTGAATGTTGAAGGAGCTTCAGAAGAAGACCTACCAGATGATGGCTTTGTACTAATGAAACAGTACAAAGTCCTCAATTCCAAGCTTGACATGCTCCTCCAAGCTCAAACAGGATTCGACCCCACAAAGCCAACCATTGGTGATATCTCCGATGAGATAGAGTCAATGGAATTCACTCTATCCAAAGGAATAAAGGAGTCTGTCAATAGTCTTGAGAAGAAGCTCTTGGATGAACAAAACAAGATCCAATCTTCCTTCGAAAAGAAGCTGGAATCAGCTGTTACCTCCATCAACAAGAAGGTTGATGCTTTCATAGAGAAAACCGATAAAGCTAACTCCGAAGTCATGAAAACCTTGCAAGGACTTCGGAGTGAAATCCAGCAAAGTACCAAGCTTGAAAAACAGCTTGATGAGGCCAGAGCAAAAATTGACGAGCTCACTGCCGCCCAAACCTCTTCGGATGTCAACAGATTTACGGAGGAATTACAACGAACAAATGCAGCTCTCACACAAGATTTGATTACAAAACTGAGAGTTGCACTTCAGCCTCTGATAAATTTCTCTGACAGATTGTCTAGGCCACAGGGCGTGCCTAGACAGATCCCTGCAGCCACTGCAGGTCCAACAACCTCAACTATCACAACCACTGGCATGATTGCTAGTGGATCAGCTGGTGCTGGAAGTTCAACAGACCATTCACTAGAAAACATCATTGCTCCACACATGGAAGAGATATACAAAGCCAGAAGAGCAGACTACGAATTGATGATCAAAATAAATGAATTTGCTCGAAATGATGGTGAATGGACTGTTGAAGCTATCAAGGTGTTTGGATTTCAAAATTCAAATGTTCTTAATAGACTCCCTCTTCAGAGTTTTGCATTTGTTGACTCCGAAGACATCCAGCTCGATATTCCATTCAATCCAAAGACTTTTGCTTTCCTTCAATTTGTCACTTCGGTGCCAGAGGATCAGAAAGCAAGTTTTTGGACGAATAAAATAAACTTCCATGCCAAATACATTCAAAGGCAAAACTATGTGTGGAGCCTAAACAAGATCAAGAAAATCATTTCAATAAAAGAAGCTGAAAATTATTTGGGCTTCAAAAATTATGATTTTCTTGTGCTTAGGGGGGTAAACGAAGTTGAATCCAGGTTTTCAATAGCAGACTTTCCCATCATGAATCCTATGGACTTCATCCAGATTCTTGATCTTCTGCGAGCCGGCGGTCCTGCTCATGCTGAAATGTCTACCTTTCTATCAAAAATAACCTTTTGGGCTTCCTCAACAATTATCTTCACCGTTTTGCAAAGCATGACCTGGAGCTATGTTCCTACTACAAACATCCCTTGAATACTCCACCTGTTGTAGTTCGGAATATTGCTAGATTAAAAAATGGAGAGATCTTAGACGAACCTTATGGCGTAGTTTTCAAAGGACTTCGAAATGAAACCGAAGTCACAATCAAGTTCTTTGATATTGACTACATAGGCCTCAATCCGTCCTCCTTCATTTCAGGAATGATTTCTCACGTGAACGCCTGCCATGCAAATTCAACTGAGAAGAAGAAGAAGTTCATTGACCATATGAACTGGTATCTTGCCGTGAGAAAGACTCTGAAGCGAGCTTACAAAAGAAACTTTCAAGTATAGACTTCGGATACACTTCACACAAAGGGGGAGATTGTTGAGAAATTTTGTGATGAAGTGTTAACATATCCGAAGTCCAACTCATGAAGAAAACCCCGAAGTGAACCCCGAAGTGAATAAACAGGTGAAGACACCGAAGTGAATAAACAGGGAAGACACCGAAGTCTAAAGACTCCGAACTGCAATGCATAGAGGATCCGAAGACTTGACAGTCTGTCATTTTGTCTTTTGTGTGCACGCGTATAGTACAATACGTGTTGCATGAATCTTATATCCTATTGGCTAGTACACTGATAGGATATTCTCTGTAATAGGTGTACTATTGGTATCTCTGATTCAGTATAAATATCAGTGATACCATACCGTGTCGAGTGTGAGATTACGAGATTAACTTACGAGAATCGTATATCTTCAACATAGAAAACCCAATTGTAAAACCAAGTTCAAATCAAATCATTCGGCACATGTTATTCATATCTCATTGTTCAATTAACTTGTTGCATTAACGTTGTGTAATTAATTGTGTTATTGATTCATTGATTCAATATCTATATCTGCTCATCTATTTTCTTATTTCAACACCCAACAGAGTCTTCAATAATAGCCAACGAGGCCCAAAAACTAACAGATTTCCGTCGGTGTTCTCGGCGCTTCCCAGTTTTCGATTGCTTTGATTTTGGAGGGATCCACATGTATTCCTTCCTCGATGACTATGTGTCCTAGAAAGTCCACCTTCCGAATCCAAAATTCACATTTTGAAAACTTCGCATATAACTTTTCCACCCTTAGTGTCTCCAAAACTTGTTATAGATTTTAACTATGCTCCTCCTTACTTTACGAGTAGATTAGTATGTCATCGATGAATACTATCACGAATTTATCTAGGTAAGGTCGGCATATGCGGTACATTAGGTCCATGAATACCGCGGGTGCATTAGTCAATCCAATGGGCATCACAACGAATTCGTAATTGCCGTAACGAGTCCTAAATGTCGTCTTAGGAACATCTTCCTCCGGGACTCTAAGCTGGTGGTACCCCGACCTTAGATCGATTTTTGAGAAGTAACTCGATCATTGGAGCTGGTCAAATAGGTCGTCAATTCAGGGTAGTGGATATCGGTTCTTTATGGTGAGTTTGTTCAACTCTCGATAGTCAATGCACATACGGAATAATCCATCCTTCTTCTTTACGAACAAGACCGATGCTCCCCAAGCTGAGAAGCTCGGTCTGATGAACCCTTTACTTAGCTGTTCATTCAGCAGATTGGACAATTCTTTTGGGTGCAAAGATCTTCATGATTATGACTTGGTGGCATGAGGAAGGTCCGCTTACGCGTTTGGGCTTATGGGCTTGTTTATTGGGCTCTTTATTATGTCTAGACTATAAATAGTGATTTTATTAGTATTTGTAGTCTAATGATCTAGAGGGAGTCAAGTGATTTCATAGATAGAGAGAAACACAAATAGAAAACAAACATAGAAAACACATAAAAAAACACACATTGTAAAACCTTTGATCAATACAATCATTCGACTCATTGGATCCTGATTGGTGTCGTTATTATTCCGCATTTATTGTCAAATCGTGTTTCAACATTGGTATCAGAGCCTAACCTTGAAGATTTAAGAGATTATTTCAAGGACGGTTCCTGATTTGACAACCTATCATATCATCAATCAGAATTCAAATTTTCAGATCTGGATCTTCAGTTTTTGTGAGTTTTTCTGATATGGAATCAATATTATGATCTGTTCTTCATCTTTGATCTGTTTATGTTCATCAATATTGGTTTAGATCTCGTTTTTATCATTGAAAATTCATTCAGATCTGATTCTCTCACTAGAAATCATTCCAGATCTACTTTCTCTCTCTAAAAACCCACTTTAGATCCACTTTCTCTCTCTAGTTTTATTCCAGATCTGTGATTATTTGTTGTTCAACATTGGTATCAGTCCATATTTTCGAATTTGTAGCTTCCATTTTCGTTTTGAACAACAAATAATCACAGATCTGGAATAAAACTAGAGAGAGAAAGTGGATCTAAAGTGGGTTTTTAGAGAGAGAAAGTAGATCTGGAATGATTTCTAGTGAGAGAATCAGATATGAATGAATTTTCAATGATAAAAACGAGATCTAAACCAATATTGATGAACATAAACAGATCAAAGATGAAGAATAGATCATAATATTGATTCCATATCAGAAAAACTCACAAAAACTGAAGATCCAGATCTGAAAATTTGAATTCTGATTGATGATATGATAGGTTGTCAAATCAGGAACCGTCCTTGAAATAATCTGTTAAATCTTCAAGGTTAGGCTCTGATACCAATGTTGAAACACGATTTGACAATAAATGCGGAATAATAACGACACCAATCAGGATCCAATGAGTCGAATGATTGTATTGATCAAAGGTTTTACAATGTGTGTTTTTTTATGTGTTTTCTATGTTTGTTTTCTATTTGTGTTTCTCTCTATCTATGAAATCACTTGACTCCCTCTAGATCATTAGACTACAAATACTAATAAAATCACTATTTATAGTCTAGACATAATAAAGAGCCCAATAAACAAGCCCATAAGCCCAAACGCGTAAGCGGACCTTCCTCATGCCACCAAGTCATAATCATGAAGATCTTTGCACCCAACAGAATTGTCCAATCTGCTGAATGAACTGCTAAGTAAAGGGTTCATCAGACCGAGCTTCTCAGCTTGGGGAGCATCGGTCTTGTTCGTAAAGAAGAAGGATGGATTATTCCGTATGTGCATTGACTATCGAGAGTTGAACAAACTCACCATAAAGAACCGATATCCACTACCCTGAATTGACGACCTATTTGACCAGCTCCAATGATCGAGTTACTTCTCAAAAATCGATCTAAGGTCGGGGTACCACCAGCTTAGAGTCCCGGAGGAAGATGTTCCTAAGACGACATTTAGGACTCGTTACGGCAATTACGAATTCGTTGTGATGCCCATTGGATTGACTAATGCACCCGCGGTATTCATGGACCTAATGTACCGCGTATGCCGACCTTACCTAGATAAATTCGTGATAGTATTCATCGATGACATACTAATCTACTCGTAAAGTAAGGAGGAGCATAGTTAAAATCTATAACAAGTTTTGGAGACACTAAGGGTGGAAAAGTTATATGCGAAGTTTTCAAAATGTGAATTTTGGATTCGGAAGGTGGACTTTCTAGGACACATAGTCATCGAGGAAGGAATACATGTGGATCCCTCCAAAATCAAAGCAATCGACAACTGGGAAGCGCCGAGAACACCGACGGAAATCTGTTAGTTTTTGGGCCTCGTTGGCTATTATTGAAGACTCATACAGAACTTTTTCAAAATTGTGAAGCCACTTACTGGCCTAACATAGAAAGGTGTAACCTTAAACTGGGAGGATAGACAAGACACTGCATTCCAAACCTTAAAGCAAGCTTTATGCAGTGCTCCGATTCTGTCCGTCCCGGAGGGAACGAAAGACTTTGTGGTCTACTGTGATGCATCCAAGCAGGGTCTAGCTTGTTTACTCATGCAACGGGGAAAGGTCATTTTCTTTGCTTCAAGACAACTTAAAACCCACGAGGTCAACTACACCACACACGATCTCGAGTTGGGGGCAGCAGTGTTTGCATTAAAGATCTGGAGAGACTACCTTTATGACACTAAGTGTACGATCTTCACTGACCATAAGAGTCTCCAGCACATTCTCAACCAAAAGGAGCTCAACATGAGACAACGCCGATGGGTAGAGCTACTAACTGATTATGAATGTGAAATTTGTTATCATCCAAGCAAGGCCAATGTAGTAGCAGATGCCCTTAGTCGAAAAGAGTACTCGGGCCGCCGAGTAAAATCATTGACAATGACGATCCATTCACATCTGTCCACTCAGATCAAGGAGGCGCAATTCAGAGCCTTCAAACCTGAGAATGTCCCAAGTGAAGCCTTGCGAGGAATGGATAAAAACCTTGAGGTCAAGAATGACGGAGCTCGTTAACTCATGAATCGAATCTGGACACCAAGATTCGTCGGTTATAGGGACATTATCATGAACGAGGCTCAGAAAACTAGATATTATGTTCCTCCCGGGTATGATAAGATGTATATGGACCTCAAGAAACTATATTGGTGGCCAAACATGAAAGCTGAGATTGCTACTTATGTAGGCAAGTGTTTGACTTGTGCCAAGGTCAAAGTAGAGTATCAAAAGCCCTCGGGTTTATTACAACAACCAGTGATACCCGAGTAGAAATGGGAGCGGATAACCATGGACTTCATAACCAAATTGCCGAAGACAACCGGTGGACTAGACACCATATGGGTAATTGTTGATAGGTTAACCAAATCTGCACACTTCCTACCAATAAAAGAGACAGACAAAATGGAGAAACTGACAATGACGTACATCAAAGAGATTGTACGATTGCATGGTGTGCCAATATCCATTATCTCGGATAGAGATAGCCGATTTACGTCATGCTTTTGGCAATCATTGCAAAAGGCCTTGGGTACCAGGCTCAATATGAGTACAACTTACCATCTACGAATCGAAGGGCAAAGCGAGAGAACAATTCAAACGCTGGAAGACATGTTGAGAGCTTGTGTGATAGACTTCGGTAAACCTTGGGACACCCACTTACTGCTCATCGAGTTCTCCTACAACAATAGTTATCACACGAGCATTAAAGTTGCTCCATTTGAAGCGCTCTACGGGCGCAAGCGCAGATCCCCTATGTGCTGGGCTGAGGTGGGTGACACTCAGTTCGCTACAGGGCAAGTGCCTAACAGCACTCTCACCGGTCCTGAGATCATACGAGAAACAACAGATAAAATCATTCGGATCCGTGAATGGCTAAAAGCATCTCGAGACCGAAAAAAGAGTTATGCTGATAAACGATGCAAAGCCTTGGAATTCTAGGTTGGCGACCGCGTATTGTTGAAGGTCTCACCCTGGAAGGGAATGATACGTTTTGGAAAGCATGGGAAACTAAATCCAAGATACATTGGGCCATTCGAGATCCTTGCCAGGACTGGCCGGTAGCCTACAGACTTTGGTTACCAGAGGAACTCAGCAACGTACACCCTACTTTCCACGTGTCCAATCTGAAGAAGTGTCTGTCCGATGAGGCCCTCATCATTCCACTTGATGAGATTGAACTAAACAAGAATCTCCACTTCGTCGAAGAACCTGTGGGAAATCAAGGACAGGGAAGTCAAAAGAACGAAGCAAAGCCGCATACCAATAGTAAAGGTCCACTGGAGAGAGTCAAGCGTAGACCTGCATTTACCTGGGAACGTGAGGACCAAATGAAACTGAAATACCCACATCTCTTCCCAAACTCTTGAGAATCTACTCAAAGTGCTAAATTTCGGGACAAAATTCCTTCTAACGGGTAGATGATGTGACAAGTGTCAAATTGGTCAACAAAAGTCAACCTAAGTCAATCGAAGCGTACATTAGGTCAATATGTCGAAATGTATTTTTCATAGCCTTTACAATTATTATTGGATATTATAACACTACGTACGCTAATTCAGATCAATTATCGGGTAAATGCTATAAATACGGATAATAAACTACAGTAGCATAAAAATTCGATAATCATACAAATTTTATTTTGGTATTAATAATATTCATAAAATGATGTATTTGTGCACACTAATCCGTAGACATATAGAACGTCGAAAACGGAGTTCGCATGTGAAAGTTACAACAGTTAAATGCTCGGAACGATAAAACATACACAGGGTTTGGACACTAAAATACAAAATGTGGTTCCTTAAACCTCAAAAATGAAATAACGGAACACATATTATAAAGCGTAATATTACCTAGTATTTAATTTCATAGGCCAAATCATTTTCCGGTAAAATGCCAAATATCGCGTATTCGGAAGAATACCACGCTTAAACGCGTATATCTTCGCCTAACGAGTTACGAATAAATTTAAATAGATGTTTACTAATATTTTTAATTATAATATTGATTTATATAATTATATCTCCAAAAATATATAAAAATACGCAAAACGTTTTACCGCGTTTTATAAAAACACCCAGTTATATAACAAATGTGTATAAATAATAAAAGACCAACACCCACCCAACCTTCGGCCACCATCCCACACCCACCCAAATTTCTCCAACTTCTTCTCCTTCTCTCTTGAATTCGGCCACACAACCTTCGGCCACCATCCCACACCACCTCCGGCCACCATTCGCCGCCGTTGACCACCGGTTTCCGTTCAAAAACATTGTTATTTCGGAGTGTTGTTCAACTCCAAACACAAGACCAAGATCGTTTTTGGTTAAATCACGCTTAACTGGTGAGTTCATACCCTCTTTTTCATCTTTATTCAAGTTTTTAGGGGGGAGAATACAAGATTACCCCATAAAAATGGTTATTTGTACATGTTTTTAACTAGTTTTTGTGTAAAAATGTTTTCTACTTGAAATAACGTTAGATCCAAGTATTATGAACATTATTATGTGATATGTTTAGTAAAAATACAAATCTATGAAAATAATAAACATAAACATGTTAGAAGTTCTAAGGAAAAGTCATAAAAATAAAACTAACAAAAACGTAGTTTTTATGAACGGAATATGACTTTTCTAGAAAAAATGGTTATAACTAAGTTATTACACCATTTTTATGGGAATTAACTTAAAAAGATGTTTTATGAACATTTAGGTGTTGATAATGCCTAATAATGTTAAACATTATAGTCGTTCTTGAGCCGGGTTTTAGTCAAATTATATTTCTAATAAGACTAATATTACTCACTATTAGTGCCAAGGGCTCGTTGCGTGTTTTAGTGTAGATATAGGGTAAAAAGCGTACAAATTGGCAAAGTTTGAGTTGAAGCTGAAAATAAGTCGAAGTAACACGCACGACGCATACCAATGGAAGACGCGACGAGGGCAGGTGTTTAACCGGGGTGATAATTCAAAATTTGAAGTGCAAACGTCGGGGATAAGGTCGACCCACGCCGCGTAGAAGGCTATTCCGTGCCGCGTATAGACCAAATCCACAACTATAAATAGAGTCTACCATTTCGTGATTCGGGAGCAAAGATTAGACATTTGAGAGACACTCAGGCATCTTTGACTGTGAATTTGATAGCTTTTTTAGTAGATCTCGATAGTTTGCTAGTTTTAGTTTTAGTTCGGTTTTTCGGTTTTTGTTTGTTCTTGTGAGATCGATGGTTCTAACTTGTAGAACACTATTGACCACCGAAATCATATTGGTTAGTGTATTTAGAAGCATTTGGATCTTATTCGGGTTTATTTTAATGCAAGTTATATTTGGTTCTATTTTGATGCAAGTTTATGTTTTCGGTTTCAATAATTATTTGTTTGTTAATATTTCTACATTGGTTTTCCTCTGATTTTAGTTTGATCTTGGAATCAGATTGAATTGCTTTGGGTGATTGTGATTTATTGCTTCGACAAAGATCAATAGTTTAAGTTTTTTTGATTTTTTGTGTTGTTCGGAATTAAGTGTAAGAATAGAAACCGTCTATACAGTAACACTATAGATTGGTCATATTTGACAAAATGTGCCAACCACGAACTCCTTGGTTCGACCCTTGTTTACCACTAGCTAGTGATCGGCAAGGTTAAATCTTGTACTTTTTACTACATCAACGGCTGCGACGTGTCAGTGAAACTCTTATCACATTGGGTGAGAAGCTAGGAAGAAGCCTGAATATCATGTAAAGCATGAATATTCAAAAGTTCCTGAATGAGGATTGCGTTGCCTTCATGGCCCACAAGGTAGAAAGGGAACCCGAAGCAAAGCAAATCAAAGATATTCCGGTGGGGCGGGATTACCCCGAAGTATTTTTGGATGAATTACCTGGTCTACCTCCGCATAGACAAGTTGAATTTTGAATCGATCTAATTCTAGGAGCGGCTCCAGTAGCGAAAATTCCATATCGTCTGGCACCATCCGAGATGTAAGAATTATCCGGACCACTTCAAGAACTTCTAGACAAAAGGTTCATTTTCCCGAGTTCTTCACCTTGGGGAGCCCCAATGTTGTTTTTCAAAAAGAAAGACGGATCATTTTAGATGTGCATCGATTATAGAGAATTAAACAAGCTGACGATCAAGAATCGTTAACGCCTTCCTCGAATTGATGATTTATTTGACTAGCTATAGGGTGCATCATACTTTTCAAAGATAGATCTGCAGTCTGGATATCATCAACTAAGAGTTCACGAAGAAGACATCCATAAAACATCTTTTAGAACGCGATATGGGCACTACGAGTTCTTACTCATGCCTTTTGGACTAACGAATGCGCCAATTGTCTTTATGGATTTGATGAACAGAGTTTGTAGACGTACTTAGATAAGTTCGTGACAGTGTTTATAGATGATATACTCTTATATTCGCGAACCAAAGAGGAACACCAACAACATCTGAAGCTAATGTTGGAACTCTTAATGGAGCAGAAATTGTATGCCAAATTCACTAAATGTGAATTCTAGATTCGAGAAGTACATTTCCTTGGCCACGTGGTTGGTAAAGAAGGAATTCATGTAGATCCAGCCAAGATTGAGGCAATCAAGAAGTGGCTGGGTACCACAAACGTTTCATTGAAAATTTCTTGAAGATTCCACAACTATTAACGCCTTTAACCCAAAAGGACAGAAAGATTCACTAGGAAGAGAAACATGAAGAAGCTTTCCAGATTATGAAGAACAAGCTGTGTAATGCACCAATTCTGGCTTTACCAGAGGGATCAGAAAAATTTGTGGTGTTTTGTGACGCATCACACCAAGGCTTAGGCTATGTATTGATGCAAAAATACAAGGTCATTGCATATGCGTACAGACAACTCAAACCGCATGAAAAGAATTATATAACCTATGATTTAGAGTTAGGAGCAATAGTTTTCGGTCTCTAGATTTGGAGACATTATTTGTATCGTACTAAATGCACCATCTATACTAATTATGGGAATAATTAACGATCGTTTGGTTCTAATATAGCGGAATATGGTAAAGATGAACAAGAATCAGAGATTGAAATGGTGCTGAATGATTATATTCAAACATTCTTAGAACAATTCGTGAGAACTATTCTGTGAGAGTGAAGCCGTAAAACGGTTACAAAAATTAATCCGAAAATGGCTCTGCGAAGACGCTTCTTTGGTGTTCTTCCGGCAGATGAAAACCAACTAGCCAACCAGAAAAAAAAAAGGCTTCTGTCCTTAAAAGATGGAATGGACAGGCCCCTCCGCTAACTAAAAGGCAAAACAAAAGGCGCAATTGACACAATACAATAAATACCAATAATCTCCCCCTTTGTGTCAAATTGCGAAAGACAACCTTCGCTCTTCTTTCTTCGGAAGCGAGACCTTGAATAGTTTGGGCATCATCTTCAGAAGTGTGCTTCGGAAGACCAAATATCATTTGATCATACGGAAAAGCACTTCTTGTCTTCGTCGGTATTGGCTCTGCAAGCTTTCAGTAAGAGTAAGGATTTGCTCCAAGGCGAAATATCTGTATAAATGTTTGTCTCGTAGAAATAACTGTTGGATTAAGGTGTCTAAGCAATAACTATAATTTAGAAATACACTTAATTTGATAGCAGCACAGTCCTTTTGGGTTGCCCTCATAACTGGCAAAGGACTAGATGATTAATTAAGATAGAGAAATAATGATTTATTAATATATCATGAGAATAATATATTAATTAGAAATCATATTATTTAATTAATAATTGATCAAAAATTAATTAGAATTAATTTTGGGTTTAATTGGATTAATTAATAGTGCAGGGGCAGCAATAAGCAGATCCCTTTATTTGATAAAAGCCTTATCATATCAGGATCTGAAATAAGGCAGTTATACTCCTTATTGCGTATCACATGGAGACTATAAATAGAGACCCATGGCACTCCATTATTCACGCCAACTTCAATGTTCTCTCCTTGTTCTCTCTTTCTCATCTAGCTTGTCTAGTTCTTGGGTATGAGCCTTTAGAGGCACGGGATTTGTGGTGCTAGCTTCCAAAGGTCAAAGGTATAAAATTCATATTTTGTAATTTTATTATTGCCCTTAGATATAGGTTTAAATGAGAAAAACATAGACCCTATAAGGCGCATGTGAACTTAGGATTTTAACTCAATGTTAGCACTAAAACCCAACAGTGGTATCAGACCCATGCTGTTTTTCTGTTGAAATGTTGTATCTGCGATTTGGACATAGGGTTTATCGAAAATAAACCCTTGCCCACATGCTTGTCGATTTTGTGCTAGGGTTTCTGAAACCCTGGCCTCCACCCTGTGTTCTGCGAAAATTGCTGGCCTCCTTTTATGGTTTTTCTATTTTTGGTAAATGTGATTAATTAATAATTGAAAACCCTTTGGCCTTGTTTTCGAAAACACCTAATGGGCAAAGGATTAGGATTAAAATTAATTGGATTAATTTTTGTAATCCTTGTTTGATTTAATTAATTTAATTAACAGTTAATTAAAAGACACAAATTAAATCAAAGCTTTTTTAAATTGTTTAAAATACATCTTATATATTATTATGAGATTAATACATTATATATAAGATTAAGTCAGTCAAATCACTAGTATGCCTCATTCACAAAACTAGTCTATAATGGGGGGTATAAGGAAACTGTCTATAAAATAACGGTTGAATGCGTGTCCACTCTCGCCCACCGCTTCCTTGAGTAGTGGAGTGTCGTTAGCAAAACAGATTTGATAGGAGAAACCTAATCTCATTAAAAGTATAATGCTATTAGACAAAGTACTAGAACATTTAACAAAACCCAATCTAGTTACTTTAGGAAAGTGAATAGTATGCAAACCCATGAAATCACACATTACACTTTATGAATCGTTAGTGGAGCTCGTGTGGCTAACCGGCACACTAATAGGGATTCATAAAGAGTCGTGATGTGTATCTCGCAAATTATCATTGTTGATGGAGCTCGTGTGGTTAACCGGCACACCAATCGAGATGATAAACACAGTGAGGTTACCATGTGATTTGTATGGTTACTCACACCTTGTTTGTGATCCTCGGCATCCCAGTCACAAATAGAAGGGAATAATCGAGATTAAACATGCCATTGAACAGTTTAATGAATCTCATAGATCTAGGAATTGCACTTAATATGATTATTTCCGCTGTGAGATTGGTAAATCGTCATTTACCTACCATTATGTAATTTACAATTAGATTACGACATCCCTTTTCTAAGTTGTGTAATTACATATTTGGATCCTAGCCTTAATATTTGTCACTGGGTTAAATATTGAGGATTTCCCTATCTAATCAAAACTATCTTCTTTTATAGATGTCTTCTCCTGACACTACTGTTGCTCCCACCGCCCCACACTCCACCCATAACACCAACTTCTCCTCGATCCTCTCACTTTGTTCTAAGGTGACATTAGATGGCACCAACTATAACGATTGGATGAGAAACATCAAGATGGCGCTCAGGTTCAAGGACAAAGAGTATGTTCTTGAAAAAGAGCTCGTCGAGGTTGATCAAGAAACCGCTACTCCTGAGGAATGTGCCTCATTCAAGAAACACTATCACGATGCTACCAAAGTGGCTTGCATCATGGTCGCCACTATGGTCCCAAAATTGCAAAGGTTCTATGAGGAGTACTGGCCATACGAGATGAACAAGGACCTTATGGAAAAGTTCCATAAGTGAGCTCGTCAAGAGAAGTATCAAGTAGTCAAGGCACTCATGGCCTGCAAGATGAAGGAGGGAGAGTCTGTTTGCGCCTATGTACAGAAAATGCAAAGATATGTGGAGCGGCTTATGAAGATAAATGTGCACTTTTACGAGGAACTAGCTATTGACATAGTTCTAAACTCGTTGTCCAGTTGTTATGATCAGTTCATTCTAACCTAACATTTGAACAACAGTGAGACAACTCTCGCACAGTTGCACAATATGCTGCAGACTGCTGAAGCCGACATGAAGGGTAAAGCTATATCCTCTGGTTCTAGCAATGCTCCCGTAATGGCTATTGGACATGGGAAAGGGGAGAAGAGGAAAGGTCCTCCGAAACAAAACTGGAAAGGAAAGTTCCATGACGGGTCATCAAGCAGTGGCTCAAAGGCAAAATCTGGTTCTGATATTCCTCCCATCTCAAACCCCAAATATGTCGAATGCTTATTGTAATGAGAAGGGACACTAGAAACGAAGCCGCCCCAAATACTTGTAGGACAAAAAGGATGGGAAAGTAAAGCCATCATCTGCAGGTATATACACTATCCATGACAAATCATCATCTTCTCATTCTTAGGTCCTAGATAGGATGTGGTTTTCACATATGTTCTGATCTGCAGGGACTAAGAGGAAGTAGGGAGATGGAGCATGGGAGGATGAACCTGATCATGGGAAATAGGAGATCGTCACCTGTCACCAAGATTGGAGTTTATAGTCTCATGCTTAGAAGTGATATTAAATTAGATTTAATTGATTGTTGCTATTTTCCTGATATGGCTCGAAACATTATTTCATTTCACGCTTTTTTTAGACAAGGAATTATATATTCATTTGATAATGTGAATGGTTCTATTTCGGCATTCAAGAATGGTGCCTTTTTATTTAATGCCTTACCTTGTCATGGTGTGTATGAAACTGTGATGTGTGTAGACAACTTAGGCAATAGTGTATTTCAAATTGATTCATCTGTCGGTATAGACAAAGCATGCTTCCGGCATTGTCGTCTTGGGCACATTAACAAGAAACGCATCGCCCAACTCCAAAAGGATGGAGTGTTGGAATCATTTGACCTAAGTCCAGATGATGAATGCAAGTCTTGTATTTTGGGAAAAATGACTAAAACACCTTTCACTGGATATTATGAAAGAGGTGAAGGTCCACTGGATCTGGTACACAGTGATGTGTGCGGACCCTTCAGGACTAACACAAGGGATGCAAATCGATTTTATGTGACTTTTACTGATAACTATAGTAGATATGGATACATCTACTTAATCAAACATAAGTCCGAAACCTTTGAGAGATTAAAAGAGTTTAAACATGAAGTCGAAAATCAATTGGGGAGGAAGATAAAGATGCTCAGATCTGATAGAGGCTGTGAGTATCTTAGTATCGAGTTCCTAGATTATCTTAAGGAATGTGGAATCGTTTCACAGTTGACTCCTCCAAGAACACCACAATTAAATGGTGTGGCTGAGAGGCGTAACCGAACCTTGTTAGATATGGTTCGTTCAATGATGAGTCGAGCTTCTCTTCCTTTACACTTCTGGGGGTATGCCTTAGAGACAACCACCCACATTCTCAATATTTTCCCTACTAAAAAGGTTGCCAAAACACCTCACGATATATGGACACGGAAAGTTCCTTCGTTAGCACATATTAAGGTTTGGGCTGTGAAGTCTTCGTAAGACGAGAGACTCATGACAATCTCGAAGCCAAAAGTGAGAAATGTTATTTCATTGTTTACCCAAAGCGGTCCTTTGGATATTTGTTCTACAGACCAAGCGAGGACGAGGTCTTTGTAGCACGAAGGGGAATCTTTCGAGAGAGAGATCTCATATTCAAAGAAGACAGTGGGAGTACCATTGACCTTGAAGAAATTCAAGAACCTGAAAATGAAGACACCATGAATCACACTAGCCCTCAACCAGAGGAATCAGTTCCTGTTGAACCGGTAATCAGTTCATTACCTCCCAGGTGCTCTAGTAGAGTTAGCACACCACCTGAGTTTTATGGATTCCATATTACTACAGACGGTGACACGTTCGTCAGTGATAGAACACTGGTGAATCTGGATGCACCAGCTAACTACAGGGAAGCAATGGCATGCCCTGTGGCTGATATGTGGAAGGAGGCAATAGACAGCGAGATCAAGTCCACGTATAACAACCAAGTTTGGAATTTGGTTGACAATGTGCCAGGTCGAAAGACAGTTGGGTGCAAATGCATCTTCAAGAAGAATACTGACATGGATGGAAAGGTACACACCTTCAAGGCTCGACTGGTTGCAAAAGGTTTCACTCAAACCCTTGGGGTTGACTTTGACGAAACCTTCTCACCAGTAGCCAAAATTAAATCCATTAGGATAATGCTTGCCATTGCTGCATATCATGACTATGAAATTTGGCAGATTGATGTCAAGACCGCTTTCCTTAATAGGAAATTGGCTAAGAATGTTTACATGAATTAGCCAAAAGGTTTTGAAGATGGAAAGTTTCCTAATAGGGTGTGTAAGCGTGAGAAATCACTCTATGGATTGAAACAAGCTTCTCGCAACTGGAATCTCTGCTTCCATGAGAAAGTCAAGGAGTTTGGTTTCTCTAGAAGCGAAGATGAGTCTTGCATGTATACCAAAGATAGTGGGAGTATAGTCACTTTTCTGGTGCTATATGTCGATGACATATTGCTCATGGGAAACAACATTCCGACCCTGCAAGAAGTGAAATCTTGGCTCGGTAAGTGTTTCGCCATGAAAGACCTTGGAGAAGCTGCCTATATTCTCGGGATAAGAATATTGAGAGATAGAAGGAAGCGACTGATTGGACTCAGTCAAAGTGTTTACTTGGACA
The DNA here is from genome assembly GCA_023525715.1 of Cichorium intybus. Lineage (NCBI taxonomy): Eukaryota > Viridiplantae > Streptophyta > Magnoliopsida > Asterales > Asteraceae > Cichorium > Cichorium intybus. Next base: position 94,536,704 of record CM042010.1, on the reverse strand, counting down.
AGGTACTGAAAAGATTCAGTATGGAAAATTCAAAGAAATGAGAGCTACCAATGTAAAGAAATACCAAATTGAGGAAGACTCAATGTCCGAGTACAGATGAGGAGATAGCTGAAATGAGTCGGGTACCTACATTTCAGCTGTGGGGTCGATCATGTATGCTATGACATGTACATGCCCTGACGTAGCGTATTGGACTGCGGTTAAAAACATACTCAAGTATTTGCGAAGGATGAAAGACCTGATCCTAGTCCTTGGTGGCAAAGATACATTGAGAGTAAGTGGATACAGTGATGCCAGCTTTCAGACAGACAGAGAGAACTACTGGTCTCAGTCAGGCTAGGTATTCCTCTTAAACGGTGGAGCAGTTACCTGGAAAAGTTCCAAGCAGGACACAGTGGCTGATTCAACATGTGAATCAAAGTATATAACTGCGAGTGAAGACTCTAAAGAAGCGGCTTAGCTAAAGAATTTCATCGTTGACCTTGGAGTAGTCCCGACGATTCATGAGCCAATGGAACTGTTCTGTGATAATGAAGGAGCGGTTGCCTTGACCAAGGAACCGCGAGATCATGGAGAGTCCAAACATATCGACAGAAAGTACCATTATATTAGACATAGAGTAGAAGAAGGTCACCTCCTGGTGAAAAGAGTATCATCTGAAGAAAATCCTGCAGATCCTCTGACAATGGCTCTTCACAGGATTAAACACCATCAGCATGCAAGGAGCATTAGGCTGAAAGATGATATTAGTTTCGGCAGTTAGATAGATACTTTGAAATTTGATACAAAAGGATGTAATTGAATTTGGTGATTAAATAATATAGAATTATTTATAAGCATTGTTTACTGCCAATTGTCAATAGTACATTTTTGTGTTTTATAATTTGCATGTTTTACTTCCTGGATAATTTTGATTATTCAAACATCCACAGTCGGTCATACTTTTGGAAGTAAGTTATAAACTAAGACTGTCATGAATTGAATTGTAGGCCGTCTAATGAGTTAGATATAGCAATAGTCTTGCTGCAATATTCATGAGTACTCAGAAATGGAGATTTGAGTATTGGATCAACCCGTACTCGGAGAATTACTTCATGGAATTGTCACTAAGTAATTCTGAGATGATAACATCTTATGACCTTAAGACCTAGACATATGAGTTGAAATTTGCAAATCGGTTGTGCATTGATAACACGTAAACGTATTGGTAACTCGATGTTATAAAATGTATTGTTGTGCGCGATTTGACGAGTAAAGGACACAAGCATATGAGTCGAAGTTTATTTGTTCCTTTTGCCCTAATAGGAAAAGTGATATCTGTAGGCCCCTCGGTGATTTGGTGATGACTAATTGTGGTGGGCCCGGCCAGGACAAAATTGATGTGTTCAATTTAGAGTCCTAAATCATCATAAATCAGGAATCGGGAAACATAGATTCAAACTGAGGACCATGCCTCAGATCTGAATGATATCTTGCAGAACGAAGGGTCATACAATTACTTATCTTAGGACATAGACTGACTAGGTCAGAGTTCGGCAGTGGCTCTTTTGGAAGCTGCAATTTGCTGGTTAAATTTAAGCTGTATGGAATTATAGTTATAGACTTATCCAAGTGGGAGACTGTTGGATTAAGGTGTCTATGCCATAACTATAATTTAGAAATACACTTAATTTGACAGCAGCACAGTCCTTTTGGGTTGCTCTCATAACTGGCAAAGGACTAGATGATTAATTAAGAGAGAGAAATAATGATTTATTAATATATCATGAGAATAATATATTAATTAGAAATCATATTATTTAATTAATAATTGATCAAAAATTAATTAGAATTAATTTTGGGATTAATTGGATTAATTAATAGTGCAGGGGCTGAATTGTATTTGTTCAATAGTTAGGCAATGGATAACCTGGAAACCCTAATGGGTTGGACGAAATCCAAGGCTTGGAGCCTTGTGGATTTCGCAGCCCATGGTGGTGTTTATGGCAGCGATAAGCAGATCCTTTTACTTGATAAAAGCCTTATCATATTAGGATCTGAAATAAGGCAGTTATACTCTTTATTGCTTATCACCTAGAGACTATAAATTTATTCATGCCAACTTCAATGTTCTCTCCTTGTTCTCTCTTGCTCATCTAGCTTGTCTATTTCTTGGGTGTCAGCCATTAGAGGCACAGCATTTGTGGTGCTAGCTTCCAAAGGTCAAAGGTATAAAATTCATCTTTTGTAATTTTATTATTTCCCTTAGATATAGGTTTAATTGAGAAAAACATAGACCCTATAAGGTGCATGTGAACTTAGGATTTTAGCTTAATGTTTGCACTAAAACCCAACAAGAACATCATCCTTTTAATCAAACCGCCTTCCTTTGTCTTGTACACCACGTTCCAATGTAGGTTTTTTTATCTTCCCTACCTTGAGTTTGTCAAGATTGGAAGATTCTGATTCGGGCTGAACAGAAGGTCGCGTCTTCAGAACCGCAGCAATCTCAGTGTTCAATTGTGAAACCTCTTAAATATAACATATAAGCATTCTCTTGAGGTGGATAATGATGGGCTCATACTTTTGAACATCCTTTGACAAAATCTGAAACATGGAGATCCAATCGAACGGATTCATCAAAGGCAGATCCGCCATTGAGAACTCAACCGGTTCTTTTTTGTCACCCCTAAATGCCTTGAACCGAACGTTCTAAAAAAGGTTCAGTGGGATTTGGGAGTCTAACTATCAGCCCTATCAATTTCTTTAAGCTCCACGATTCGAATTGGGGCTTTGCATGCTTGAGGTAGACAGAGAAGAGCTTGTGATTCACATCTGGGTCTAAGATGGGAGCATTCGCTATTGGTTCAAAGCATCAGAAGAGGAATGCCCTTGGAGTGATCGGAAAATCAAGCTGTGAGTCCACGTCGTTGCTAAGATCAAAAGAACAGACGGGCTCAAGCCTGTAAAGTTTTGGCTCATCGATCGCCTCTTTCTTAATCCTCTTCCTCGACCATAGAAGAAAGAGACTTTTTCGAGCCTCCAAGGTCATCTCGGCGTTCCGAGCTTCAGCTTCTTCTACATCCAGCTTTCTGCGAAGCTCGTTAAGCTCATCAAGCTCTTTGTATTTCATTATTCATTCGAGCTTCTTAGCCTCAGTAAGCTCGTCTTCTTCGTCTTTGTCATCATCATCTCCGATGTTTTTGCCTTTGCGTTTGCGGGAGCCAGAAGTTTCACCGATATTCAGATCTATGGTGAACTTTGGCTTTTGGACTTTTTCCTCAGCAGACTCCTTAGTCTCTAGTGCCCTCGGGATTTTTAGCTCATCCGTTTCTCCCCCTTGTTTCAGAACAGCCCCGCTTTCCGAAACACCAACAATTTGATTTAACATCAGGAAGACTGGATGAATTTTGTTGGTAAGATGATGGCGGAGGTGGGAGTAAGAAGCGAATCATTCGTCTCGACCAATTTCAGTAAAAACGAATTGACATCCTGGACACAGGTTTTGATGACTGTGTTTTCATTTGTCACGTCATCCCATCGTTCCGAAGTGTGCTTAAGTTTGACTGAAAGGACCTTTACCTTTTGGGTAGTCTTTACAAGTTGGTCCATAATTTTAATTTCCAAGGCAAGATCTTCCTGAAGCTTCTCAACCTTGGTAGTGAGGGAAGACATGAGATCGGCATTTTCCTTCTTCATTTCATTCCGAAGGCCAGAGAGAGCCTCCTTCTCTGCTTTTAGAGAATCCTGAAACCCCGCAATCACATTGTTCACTTTGTCAGTATTCTCATCAGTGGCGATTCGGAATTCTTTCATGAAAGTGACGACATCCTTCTGCAGTTTATCGACTTTTTCGGTCGTCTCAGTCACAACTTTTCCGATGCCGAAATTGCCTTGGCAGCATCCTCAAGGACTTTCTTGTTTTCTGTTGTTAAGGCCTCTACTATGGCCTTGTGAGAATCAAACATGGACTGCCATTCCGTGGATGACGAATGATTGGAGGATTTCAGAAGAGAATCCAATTTTTGATTGAGCTCATTGAATTGAGCCTTCGTCATTGGAGCATTGTCGGGATCACTGTCTCGATCGACAGTGAAGGGAGTCTGAATAAATGCAGTTAGGTCCTCCTGTTCATCTCCGAACAGGATGTCATCGTCGTCACTGGAGGGAGGCGTAGGTTGTTTGGGAGAATTTTGGGAGAAGATTTAGGAGACGTTTTCGAAGAATTTTTGGGAGGTGGAGGAGGTGGGTCCTGATCTTGGTTTCCGGAAGGAGGATCCTTTGAACTGGTTTCTTTTTCTTTGTTGTGGTGTCGTCTTTCGGAATACCTGACTGATGAGATTTCTCCGATTCTTCTTCTTCATCGTCTTCTTCTTCTTCTTCTTCTTCTTCTTCTTCTTCAACTGGAGTCTGAGAACGTTGCTTTCTTGGCTTCTTTTGTGATTTAGTGGGTTTGGTCGGCCCGTAAGAAGAGGCCTTGCCTTTTCGTTTCCCCCCTTTCTTCGGGTTTTTTGCTTTGTCAAAAAGTTCTTGAAGATCATCGGGAATTGGCCTTTCCCCAGACTCAGGTAATAATCGGTAATCAGCAATGATCTTTATTCCGAGCGGTACGCGCTCCAGCATCTCTTCGGGTATCGATCCCACAAAGTCAAAATTTTTAGGTTCAGTCATGACAAAGTTGGTCGTGGAGAGAAGAGGAATAGCAACCATAATAAAATCCTTCATCTGATGCACTTTAAACTGATTGAGTGCACGGTGAACAACAATAAACCAAAACCATGTGCAAGAAATCTCCGTAGAACGAGTTGAAGAGCCCAGGCTAAGAACAAGTTGGTTCCAAAGAATGGAACCATAGTCAAGATTTATACCGTAATATAAGCCAAAGATTATGGTGTAGAACAGGCGGCTTGCGCTGTCAGATCCAGCGAGTCTTTCTGAGAAACCCTTGAACAAAAGGGTGAATAAACCGTTCCGGTACGGAGGAAGACAAGATTTCTTGAACTTTGAGAGTTTGGATATATCCCAATTATATCCCATTTGCCAAAACATCTTCTGAATATCTAGAGGAGTAATAGAATCAGGATCAACCAAGTTGTCAGACAAAATAAACCCTAACAACTTGCAGAATCGAGACTTAGAGATCGAGGTTTTATGAGAAGCAACTTCAAAGTAGATCGTTTCTTCAGCTTTGTTGTACACAGCAGATGAATATGCTACAGAGAGATGAACGCCTGGGACAGATTCTGACAACGTCAAGGCTTGAAAAATCCTTGAATACTTTAAACACTCAATCATGGGTCAAAGAATGGCATTGTAACGTGATGAATCGAGGTTGATTATCATGTTTTGGGTGGGTTTGACGGCCAACATGATAACAATGTATGATTGGTCATTGAATGAAGAAGATGAAGTTGCCATTGTAAGAGCTCGAAGAAGATAAATAGTAGAGAGAGAAAAGGGATTCTGCGTATGTGATATTTGATAACTGTAGAGAGAGAGGTGAACCGTCAAAACCCTTTATATGTTTGGGATTTAATGAGTAGAGAGAGAAAATCCCAAGAAATCGATTCATATTCCCACAAATCTCGCCTGAGACATGACAGATTTCCCAAAAAGTAGAAAGGTCCTAATTTTGTATTTCGCCCCAGGCCTCAAATAGGCTTTAGACTTTATTAGAAATGTCCTAATTTTGTATGTCGTCCCAGGCCTCAAGTAGACTTGAATCAATCCTGGTCATTGGACACGGGACACTAAAAAACATAAATTGAGGCGGTAAATATACGTCCTTATATGACTTCTTTTTCTTGATTTGAGTTTCAAACCAGTGACGTCTCCTTATTAAATGTAAAGAAAATTCTCTGTTTCTTTGTTGTCTATGGTGCAAAAGGACGATTTTAATGGTGATTTTACCATTTCGACCTTCCAAGTCAACATTGCCCACAATCTTGGACATGGATCTATGAGATATATCATTTTGGGTGCTGCTAAAAAGACACCCTTTTAGACACCACGACACAAAATTGAGACATTATTGTTTAGAAGTCAACACTTGCATGTCAGTTTTTTTATTTTTTCATGACAATATAAGCTTTTTCTGAGTATGTCAGTAGCTTTTTTCATTTTTCGTTTTTTAATACAGTAGCTTTTTCTGAGTGTGTGTTATTAAAGCATAACCTATATTTTTTTCTTGATTTTAAAGGGGTTAATGACTTCAGAGGGTAACTTACTTTTCAAAATAGTCACATTAAGGTAACAATGTTCTTTTTGTTCACATTTACCCATTTAACTTGTTATACCTGTTCAAAAAAGGGTAACATGACCGGCTGGTGGCGGTTTTCCCGGTCATATTACCCTTTTTTGAACAGGTTTAACAAGTTAAATGGGTAAATGTGAACAAAAAAAGCATTGTTACCTAAATGTGAACATTTTGAAAAGTAAGTTACTATCCGAAGTCATTAACCCATTTGATAAAAAACTTGCCTCTCTATCAAGTTGTTCTTTCTACATTAAGTAAAAAAGAAACACTTAAATATATACATAAGTCACAAAGAAACAACACATTACTTTCTTTATCAATGACTTTTAAGAGGGTTTTGGGAAATCATTTTTGTGTTAACTTTTAGTAAAAAATTTATAAACATAGTGACAACCCTAAGAAACTCGGGGCTCCTCATAATGTGCGTCTTTATTTAATTGCATCCACAAGATATGTTGATTCATTTGATGGAAAGACAGCTAGTTTGTGTGTTAGGAGTGCTGTCTATTATGACCCTAAAACAGGAAATGAAGATCCTCAAAGAATGGCATGTGTAGTAACTTCCTTTGTAATTCAAAACCTTGAGACAAAGTTAAAATAATATGTACATGTTTGCTGGTTACATTCGTCTCAATAGTCACATATAAGGGTGGACGGAGCAGGGAAAGACCGCCTACGGTTCGTGAGATAGACGGTGTGGCACCGCCGGTGTCGTGCAGGTTCGGCGTGCGGCGGGTTCAAGGAGGAGAAATGGCGGGGTTATGAAGCCGTTGTGAGTCGAAGGCAAAGAAGGAAAAGGGGGCAGCGAGTTGAGCAGCGGGTTGGAGGTGGGTTCGGCAGTGGCAGGTTCGTCGGCTTCTGCACCGTCTGCAGCGGCTTGAGGCGGGTTCGGCCAACAGCGGGTTCGACGGTGTTTGCACCGTCCACCCTAATACATAAAATATTTGTATAGAATATCATTTAAATCCTTTGAAAAATCTACCTATGTATAACATTGTATATTTGGCTGGTGGAGTTTTCCCGATCATATTACCCTTTTTTAACAGATATAACAAGTTAAATGGGTAAATGTGAACAAAAAAAACATTGTTACCTAAATGTGAACATTTTGAAAAGTAAGTTAATCCTCTCAAGTCATGAAAACCCCCACGAGCCGGTCATATTACCCTTTTTTGAATAGGTATAACAAGTTAAATGGGTAAATGTGAACAAAAAAAACATTGTTACCTTAATGTGAACATTTTGAAAAGTAAATTACCCTCCAAAGTCATTAACCCATTTTAAAGCTAACCGGTAACTGTTATTTCTCTTTATCAGTAAAAATTTAATTTGGTATTAACCACACATTACTGCATATATAAATACAATTAACTAATCAAATCCATATTAACAGTGACAAAATCAAATCCAAATCAGGTAAAAATATTATACATTTCACTGTAAAAATATACAACCTTCTTTTTTCACCACCACCGGCACAATACCGCCGGCCACTATCACCGGTCAACACCACCGTCACCATACCGAGAACAAGATTCAGAGAGAAATAGAGGGAACAAAATGCTGAGAGATACCGAGAGACATAGAGAGACAGAAGGAGAAAGAATGAGAGATACCGAGAGACACAGAGAGAGGGAACAAAATGCTGAGAGATATCGGACCACATCTCCGGCATCACCACCGACTTCACCATACCACCGGAGAGAAACACACATCGAGAGAGAACCGGTGGGTGGTCGCCGGAGACAGAAATGGCAGTGAGATACATAGATCGAGAGAGACAGAGGCGTCTCTTGTGCATGCGGCGGTCGGATGGCTAGGGTTCTCTCAAATGTAACATAGATCGATAGACATAGAGGCGTCTCTTGTCGGAGACGTTTTCCAGGTGACGAAGGGTGATTCTTCAGTCGAGTTCACCTGCAAGTGGGTGATTCTCTACGAGTGAGATGGAGAGATGATGACGAAGGGTGATTCAGCCGACTGATTCTTTCTACGGCGGTGGTGTTTGGCCGATGGCGGTGGTGTTTGGCCGCCAGATTCGTTGAGAGGGAGAGAAGGAGAGAATATGACGGCTAGGGTTCTGCATCATAATGGGAGATTAGGGTTTTGTAACTCTTTTAAAAGAATGGTCTAAATCTAATTGGGCCAGGTTTTTCTAAAAGAGACGCCACTTTTTATATGTTATATTAAACTTTAATTATTATATGTTATTATTAAAATTTAATTATTATTTAATCATTATTCCTAGTAATCATTAAATAATCAAAAAACAAATAACTAATCATTAGGGTGTCTTTTTGGTAAAAGTGGGTGTCTCTGTAGTCAAGCCCATCATTTTTTAAATCATGTATAGCTTGCACCGACCCCAAAAAATTATTACAAAGGGCCTAATTTTGTTTTTCGCCGCAGGCTTCCACTAGGCTTGAACCGGGTTTGGTCGTTGGGCACTTAAAAACCTAAATTGAAGCAGTAAAATATACGTCATATATATGAGTTCTTTTTCTTGATTAGAATTTAAAACTAGTGACGTCTCCTTATTAAAATGAAAAGTAATTTATTTTTTCGGAAAACATCTTGAAATTAAGTCATTACTTTTTTCTATAAACATATATAGTTATGCATTGTAATTCGGAAGGTACTAGTTATGCCATTCAACAATTAATTTCTTAAGTGAATTTATTAATACGAAATCATTTATAAGGTATATTAGCTAGTTTTATTGTATATATACTAATATATTTTGTAACTCAGTTATTTGTTGTTGTAATAAAGCAAAATGTTGTTGGATCACTAAAAAGATTGAAATCGTATTTATCTACATAACCTAACTATCATGATTTTCAAAAACACTTTAATACGGTCCGTACCAAAAAACAAAATATAAGTAAGCATAATTAAATCGAAAAATAGATAGTTACTTTATTATATTATTCCTTAGAAAAAACAAAGTCCAACGTGTAGCATTGGTTCCAAGTTCTTCCCTCATGCGACTTTTTATTACAAGTATAGACCAGTAAATAAAAAACCACTAGTAAACTATCGATCACACAGACACCTCTCTTCACAGCTCAAGCATCTTGAGACAGAGAACAACACAAATTTCACTCGTACATATATACTACATCAGGCGAGTAATACGCTCCTTAATACCTAGAAGGTACGTACGCCTTCATGACGTCTTAGCACTTCGGAATGGAAACCCCACAAGAGCTGAGAACCTTCCTTGCATTAGGAGAAGTAACATACGCTTTCAAGCTGGGGTTCTTTACGTACCCGCACAGGCATGGGCTCTGCTGTTTTAAGATCTTGCAGCACTGGGGAGATGCTTTCGCTGATGATGTGAACGCTGGAGCACATGGAGACAGCTGCGCCACTGAGCATGTGGCTGCTGTCGCCATCTGGGATCCAGCCATGACCACCACCAGAACTGCCACTGCAAAAACTGCCGTGAATGCCAGTGACCTCATTTTTTGATATATTGAAGAATGCAATGAAAGAAAGAGGAGTATGGAGGGGATGCATTTGCTGGAGGCATCTCTTCCATGAATTTATAGAGGGAGTACAAGAAGAAGCAAATCCCACATACGTCGCCCTCAAGGGGCGGCTATAAATGCGTCGGTAGGAAATGTTTAGGTAACTATTTGGGTCCATTTGAGTACTAATAATTAATGCAGTTAACAAATACTAAGCTATGCATGTTTCAACACTTGGGGAGGCCGATTTAATTGCGGTAGCTAGGAAGTAGCATAAAACAAAATCGGCAATTAGACCTCCATGCTACGTTGCCCATACTTCATAAGTGGGACGGTGACATTTGTATTTGGAACTCTTAGGTATTTTTGTCAAATTTCCATTGTAGTTAGGGCTAAATGCAGAAAAGCCTTTCTATTTATAGGATTGTACTAAAAAAATCTTTAAATTTTATTTTGGTTTAAAAAACCCATCCAATTTATTTTTACTTTTCATTTTGAACCACATCACTGATTTTTACCTCTAATAACCGGTTGAGGACATACACGGAATTGAGAGTAAAGTCTATCCACAGCATGGCATGTTGTACGTGGATACATACTTTATAGGTGTTAATCTTTGTTAACATCCAACGGTAATTAGGTTTAAGGCGAATTAAAGATACGGTTAAATCGTTGTCTCGCTGATTAGCTCCACCACACAACGCATGAAGGTATTACAATCCCGCACATCCTGTAAGGTTAGTTAGTTCAATTGCTATAAGCTACCATGAATACGTAAGCTAGCCTGCATCGATGATTACATCAGTGACGGATCCAGGAATTATCACTAGGGGTGCAAAAAAAAATTTCCCGGAATGTAAAGGGTGCACTATAGAAAAAAGGGTGCACTTTTGTGGGTAATTGATCAAAGCCCAAAGTTTAAGTTAATTAGTGGGTGTCATTTTTTTTTCCGAGGGGGTACAACGTACTAGAAAAATAAAAAAATAATAAAAATTTTACAAAGGCCCGCAAAAGTTGAGCCGGTGCACAGACCCCCTCCCCCTTGCCCTATACTGGAACCGCCCCTGGATTACATACAATCGAATTGTAATTGATAAAATTGCTAACATGTTTATCAGCTGAATTGGATAGGGATTAGTTACTTCAATTCCCGTAAGCTACCCTGAATTGGATAAGGATTAGGTCGTTTTAGACACCGATTAACAAAGCTTGAGAGTTGTTCCTGATAAGGTTGTTGACTGAAAATGGGAATCCGGTTTAGCAAATAAATCATGAATGTTTCCGATAACAGACTTTTTGGTTTGTATTGCATTTGGTTTGTATTGGTTGTAACTAATATTTATTAGAACATTGTTTTCTGCAATTAAAAAATATGATTTTAACACAACTAGTTTTTATTTGAAGCACATATCAATTGGGTAATGCAAATGGCGTTGTCTGCAAAAAGAATAATTACAAATGAAGAAAACAGTCGTAGTGAAGATGACGATATTAGTAGATAAAGATGATAGTATTAATAGATGAAGATGACGATTGCATCGATCCTTGTTTTGGTTATCAAACGGATCAAAGAAGAAGGTTTCATTCAAATGGTTGAGAATGAACAAGTTGGTTAAGAAAGTGAGGTCATATTTGATTACGAAGGAGTTCCAGATACTCAAACTCAACAAACTATTCCTAAAACTCAAAACATGTAATTGTATTGACTGGTTTATATATCTTATTTGATGTAATGTTTTTAGTTATGTAATTTTCTCTAAAGTATTTATTTATAAGAACCACATGTGTGCAACCTGTTTATTTGTGCAAAAACCGGACAAACGATGGAATTTGATATTTTCTGCAACTTTTTGTAATGAATGATGTTGTTATAGCATTCATAAGGATTGATTATTGTTGATTTAGAAAGTAGGTTCCTATTAATAGCAATTACTACAAAGTAGGATGCTAAAACTGTTACATCATAACTGTTAAATTTTGTTATACTAAAACTGTTAACACCTTTTAAAATGCAATGGACCGAATCTGTTAAAAACTTTATACGGGATCTCTAATTCACTTTAAACCAGAACTGTTAAAAACACAATGTCTTTTTTTTGGAATTTGTCCGAATATTACTGACGAAGAAAACAGTGATAGCGAAGATGATGATTAATTTGGGGTTGAAAACGTTGATAATGAACAAGTTGGGTTTGAAATGGTTGATAATGATGATGGTGACCATTATGTTTATTTATTTAGTTGGCTGCTAAGTAGGTTGCTAACATTTGATGGGTTTTGATAAATAAAATAGAGCATTTTATGCTAAAACGGTAACCGAAGCTTTTTAAAAGAACTAGTTTATTTTAGACCATTTTAAACAAAATCATCAAGGATCCATTTACATGGGTGAGAATGATATTAAAAATATACATAGGATGTTTTAAAGAGATAACCTTTGAAGCCTTTGAACCCTCTTGGTATTGGGCTGTTGAAGTAGATGGCAAAGAATCAAGAAGCTTGATTTCTCTACAAGTGTCCACCACCAAGGTAAAGGCATTTGGAATGCTAGTTCCTTCTTGTAAAATGAACTTCTTAAGCCTTTAAGTACTTAACAAATTAAGCACTAAAGGAGAAGTGCTTCTACACTCTCAAACTTGGAACAGACATCACAAAAAGAAGAGAGTAGTGGGAGAGAAAGAGTTTCCCACGTTTTTTAGACTAGATGAGAGAAAAACTAGATGCAAACTTTGCATCTCACTCTCTTTTATACTCACAAGAGAGTACCATGGCATATATTATCATTAAATGCAAAAGATATGATCTTATACAAGATATGGGTGTGTAAGGTGAAGGTTGATAAAACCTTCACCCAACTCTCTTACGATGGTGGAAAAAGGACAAGAGTGTCCAACACTCTTTCTTTAGAAACTAATTAACTCTATTTACATCTTAATGTAACCTAAAGTGTCCAAAACTTTGTACATGACTTAATATATCATACCATATGATATAATTATTAGGTTAACTCCTTTTAATTATTATTTTCACAAAACAATAATTATTCTCTAATTAAATACAAGAGTTGAATTTATTTATTAATTATAAAATACTTAATAAATATACAATAAGTACCAACTTGATAACCGTGTGACCCTATAGGATCATATGTTATTAGCAATATCATTTCATAATGATTTTGAGCATATAGATCCAACAGCATTTAATACAAAGCTAGTTTGCTCTTGAAAAAACCTAGTTTGCTAGTTTGTGCAGTAGATTGGAAACAATTAGTTGGCTCTTGAAAATAGCTAGTTTGCTAAGATTCATATGAGTAGATTAATATACAAATATGAAATATATGTAGATCAACAAAAAGTTAAACTTTAGACCAAAGAGCTTCAAAATCATTAAGACAACTATTGACCAAGTATATTATTAAGACAAAAAGATAAACTCCAATTCAACCATTATATTCTGGAAAATATACAAAGTATAATGCTTTCTAAAGCATTAACTTGAAAGTACGATGCTAAAACATACCTTAAAACTACTTCTTATTACATGTACATATCTATAAAACCATTAAGACAACTATTAAGAAAACCTGCAAATACATATGCCTAACTTTAATACCACTCAATAAACAAGAGCAAAACAACATACTACAACTAAAACAAACACTAGTGCCAATAAATTATATATCACTTTAATCAAAAGCTTCATCTTTTACACCGGTTCATTGTTTGCAGATTTTTCCTTGGATTCAGCAATTAGATCATTCATTAAACCTTAATAATGTTCATTCAACTCCAAATCAACCCAATCAAAATATTTGCAATCTTTGCTTGAACCCAACAATGAAAAAGTAACTTCAATAAATTCCTTCCAACGATATAACTTGTTAATTTCATTATAATGCCTCTGTTTTACCTGCCTATTGGATCATTATAAAGAAGAAGAACATTCCTTTATCACAACGATATAACTCGTTAATTTCATTATAATGCCTCTGTTTTACCTACTTTATTACAACAACACTTTTGACCACACATTCCTTTATTTCATGTGTCTAACATGTCAAACAATGTGTCTAAACCAAATCAACGCCCACGGTCATGTGAAGTTCATATGTCCAATCATGAACGCTAGTCACTATCAAAATTTACATGTGTGTCTATCAACAGTTTATGACCACATTTATTGAAGAAAATACTTGAGCAAACAACGCTTTTGGCCTCGGTTTGGATAATTGTATGTGACTAAAGGCTTAATAATTGATTTTTGTGTGATTAAACAATAGTAAACGCGACATATAAAATTGATTCATTTCGCCATTCGATGCAAAATAACCACCATAAAAAACGAGTTGTTTGTCTATAACATGTTTAGCCACCATTTTAGTTGAAATGCTTCATTAAGTTATCAAATATTCATACCCATTAGTCACACTTTTTAGATACGGCCATAGTATTTCGGTTGATACAGCCACACAAAACTAATGTAGCCGTATAGTATCTATAATGACACGACCTTTAGTCACACTTCGGATGAAAAAAAATCATATGACTAAAGACATATGGTCACAGTGTTTTTGTGTGGCTATATCTGTTTCATATACCGGTGTTTTTGGTTTCATATTTTTGTATTTCCGATCTGTTGATGTTCGATCTTTTACTTTTGATGTTTGTATTTGAGATCTGGGAATGCAAGAATTTTTAGTTTATGTTTTCGTATTTCAGATTTGGAAATGCACTATATTTTAGTTTTGGTTTTACGTTTATAAATATTGGGTTTCAGTATTTTAGATTTGTAGCTATCTTTTAGTTTTGGATGTTTGTATTTCTAATATGATATGGACTTTGAAGATCTTTTGGGTTATGGAGAAATGGTCTAATTTTAATCTCCGATCTTTTGGTTTTGGATGTATATACATCATATATGGGAATGCAAGAACTTTTAGTTTATTTTTTTGTATTTCAGATTTGGAAATGTAATATATATATATATATATATATATTATCGTTTCTTGATCTAGAAATATAAATCAAAATGCAGATCTGACAAGATTGTTACAAATATGTAGGCCGACCACCACTAGATCCATTCATACTTCTATTTCTTGATTTATGTTCGTTTTTCTGTGTTTAATATCCTGTTCAGGTGTGCTTATTTTTTCTATGTTTAAATTATCCCCTCCACACATAAAAGGATTCAAAGGAAAGATTTTTGCTTGAGTAGGGTTCGTTTATTTTCATATACGATAGCAGATCTGAGTTGGTTCTCTTTTCACTCATCGTTTCTCTCATTGTTCGCATACCCACCTAAAAAAAAAAACAAGAAGACAGATATTGGGCTTCTTTTCACATTTAAAGAGATATTTGGTTTTGATTCTTTTTTATATTTATTTAAAGATTAATGGAGCCATATATTTTCTTGAATCCTTTTTATTATTTGGTTTGGTTTCTGCAATGAATTACTCTCTTTTTGCAGCCACTGAAAGAAGAATATAAAAATATTTGTAAATTGGAACTCGAAAATGACCACTATGGCTTCAAGATGAACACTAACGGTTTTATTTACAATTTTGCATATTCTATGAATTTTTATGAATGATTATGGAGCTGATAATGGACAATATGGTGGGGTTTTTTATTGACATCTATCTACTTCTTTTAATTGTATTATGAAAATACCATCTAGATCTGATTTTCGTAATAATTCACTCATTCTGTAGTCATGTATTCATATACTTACGATTTTGTACGTCATCCATCTCTTGCTGGTTTTTATCTTAATAAAAATTAAAATCCAATCGACTGTCTAAAAATATATTTTATATTATACATAATATCATATTGACTTGGTTACCGTGTTAAATTGTTTTAGGAATTACCAGTTACAATAACCACTGAAGAATAGAATTCGAATTTGTACGCTTGAAATTTCCAAAATTTCTATTTGAGCGAATTAGGTCATGGTAAACCAGGTCGTCATTTAGCCGGCGGCCTGGAAGCACGAACTTTTTCTCTTCCATCTGTTTTACCCCATCTTAGGAAAATCCCTACATGTGTTCCAGTCAGGATTCGAAACCTAACCTTCACCCGCATAGGTATATAACCCCGATGCATCACTGCTAGATAGGCTGATATGGTTTTCTAGAAAATGTATTGTGATAATTTATTTACATCTCGAATTTTCCAAACACCCGATGGATGATATGGTTTTAATGATATATGTTAGACTTATTAAAATTAATATTGTCATTATAGGACTATATTCTTAGTTTATCAAGTTTCTAACTCATATAAAATGCTGTGGCATATCAATAAGAAAACTAAATAAAAATATTTTAATTTTTCAACAAAATAACATGTAACGAACTTCAATTATAAATTCATAAAATATAGGAATATCATAAGTATCATCAAGTTTGCCCCTTCTTCAAATTAATTAGTTTGTGTGTTGCAAGATATATCATCAATAGCTTAAGTGGAAGCGAATAATTATTATGGATCCAAAATCATTAACGATTTAGAATAATGATTTGTTTCTCATTGTATTGTTGAAGAAGAACTATATATCACCAGGAAAAATAAAACTAATAGACGAAAAGAAACTATTCATCGCTCGCTGCATGAAATTATACATTGTCAGAAAGCAAACTATTAAACGAAAATAAACTATTCGACCAAATGATACTAATCACCGTCTACCGCATTATGCGGGTACACTAAAAATATACTATATGAAACTAATCGCTCCTCAAAGAAAACATGCAAATCACCGTTGGGAACTATTCGTCACAAAAAAGTTATTCACCGCACCCCGTATTCACACTCGATCTCTCTTTGTCCTCGGCAAACAGGAAAGCAACAGGGTGGATCACGGTCACGACTTGGCTCTAGGGTTACGTATGAGTCTGACGTACGTAGATACAAATCAGGGTGGGCTAGGGCAAGTGATCAAGAGGCCTACGGCCGTGTTTCCCTCCTTTCCGCAGCTGATACGTCAACACCCCCTAGACTTTGGTGTTTTATTTTCGTTTGACCCAAACTTCCTATTAATCAACATTAAAGTTTCCGGTAATGACAAATAACCCCTTCCACATCTAATAGTAATTATTATTATTATTATTATTATTATTATTATTATTATTATTATTATTATTATTATTATTATTATTATTATTCGTAAATACAACGTATCGAAAAAACGGTGTGTTACAGCTTCAATGAGCTGTGTGGTCTAGGATTTCATGATGAAGATGGAACAAATTAAGGCCATTAGTCCTAGATCATATGATTGGCTAACCTCAAAGGACCATCAACTTGGTGTAGAGATTTTTTTTTCCAAGGATATTCATGTGCATCAGAGGAAAATGGCAAATCTGAGTCATTCAATTCCATGATCCAATATATTAGGAAGAAACCCCTTCTCACAATGCTTAAAGAAATTAGAATTTATAAGTCTTGGACACCTCGGTATTATCCAACCATTATACAAAAATGCATGAAATTGGAGCTAATATGAGGTAGTTATTTGTGGTTACCTTACATTTTACTATTTGCGTATCTAATGTAGTTTATGCATTTAACATGTAGCCATTGGAAAGTTATTCCTACTGGTGGTATTATGTTTGAAGCTAGATTTGGCTACTTATCAAACAAAATAGAGTTGGAAGCCCACCATTATACATGTAGGTATTAGGAGCTTGTTGGCATACCTTGTGTACATGCCCAAGCAGCAACCAACTAAATACATCTGAACCCAATAGACTACATTAGTATGTGGTATGAAAAGGTAAAGTTTTCAATAACATACACCAACAACATTCAACCATTAAATGGAAGTAACATGTGGCCTGTGACTGATTATATCAAAACTTTACCACTAGTGAGAAGAATGCCTGACAGGCCCAAAACAAAAAGAAGGAAACATATTTTTGAGAAGGAAGACTCAAAGTATTCTACTGTCAGAGCAGATGTTTTTAGGTTTGTAAGATGCAGTAAGTGCTTAGAATTGGGACACAATAAGGTCTCGTGCAAGAATAATGTTATTACAAGAGATGAAGAGCCTGTAAACAATGTTAGAAGGACAAAGAGAGGGTGTACTATAACACATATTCCAAGTGGTGAAGGAACATTAAGAGTCAAGAAGAGGAGTAAGATACTAGTGAAAAATAAGAGGAAGAAAGGGTGGAAGTACTCAACAAATGGTGGTTAAAGAACTTGTGGTTGAAGAAACTTTGGTGGAAGAAACTATGGTGGAAAGGGTTTGTTGAAGAAAGGGTGGAGTATGAATAGGGTTCTCCTAATGATGCAGTCGGAGAGAAGATTGTGGTGGATCATATATATATATATATATATATATATATATATATATATATATATATATATATATATATATATATATATATATATATATATATATATATATATAAGGCTAATGTAGGAAGCAGGCCATAACACCCATGAACCTGCTGAAGCTTTGGTAGGAGTAGATACCAGAGCCTATGGAGCCTATTGAACTGGTAAGGTTTTTTTTACTGTATGTTGGAAGTTGATCCAAATGTTCGAGAAGGCACTGGGATGGATGTGGGTGTTGGTTATATACCCATCGTTATAACAAATTGGTAATATTACTATAAATAGTAAGGTCCTTTTGGGTTATACGCAAGAGACGATTTAGCTAGAAGAGTTCGAAAAATAAACTTGAAGGGTTATGCTTATTAATATACCAAAGTAAAGGTATATTAATTAGAAACTAAAAGGGATAAAGGACTAAAGTGAAATTATTAACAGTTTGAATTTAAAATAGTCATTATCCATAAGGGAGGAGATTGGGATGAGATGCACTATAAATACAACTCTAGATCTGAGTTGTAACCGATCATAATAACCTAATTTCGTCACTTTCCTCCCCACCCACGATATACGGCCGATTTCTTCATAAACCCTAAGTATTACGAGCTAAACCTTCAAGCAAAGGTATATACTTCATCAACGGATGCTGGATCATTGTCTTGGGTGCGATTACATTAAAGGTGTTCTACTTTAGGCTCTCGTCATCCTAACAATATCAGATCTGAATCTTAAAAGGCATTTCTTGAACCCTCTTGAATTTACAGTTACAAAAGTGTGATGATTCTGTGGTCCTGGTTGAATACGATTTTAATATTGTTTTTATGCTATCGTATTCCAACAGTGGTATCAGAGCCACTTTATCATGATTTTGTACTGTTTTTATTTGATTAAATGCATTGGTTTATGTTAAAAATCGGTTTTTATAAGGGTTTTTCGAATCTGTTCGACGTTTGCGCCACGGTCATTGAATGGTCGCACCGCGGTCTTGTATACAGTTAGGATCATTAGGGTTTTCCGCATCGCGTTTCCTAGTGTGCCGCGCCACTTTGTCGCTGTCATGATCGTGTTCTGTTGGTTATTCTGCGACGCTACAATTACCTTACCGCGTTGCGATGGCCGTAATATCTTTCCGAAATTATGATTCTTGATATGCAAAATGGTGAATTTTAGTATTATATGATTGTTTAGATTAATGATTGACATTGAATGCTTGCATGCTCTATAGGATTAATAAACACAAAGTTTAAAATGCTTCAAAATTTAATGGATAATCGTTTAATTAATTATTAACATTGCATTCTTACGTGTTTAATACAAAAAATAGTTAAACATAAATTTTAAAATGGTTAAAAATTTAATATATATATATATATATATATATATATATATATATATATATATATATATATATATATATATATATATATATATATATATATATATATATATATATATATATATATATATATATATATATATATATAAGAATTGTATCTATATGTATAACTTAAATTAAAATAAAAACATTGTTCATACAATGACTAGACTCACCCACTCTAAATGTGTTTAGAAGGTTTAAGGAGGTCTCTTTTGATTCCTAATGAGGTCGGTTTTTAAATAGCATTCATTGCTTACCATCCTCACCGCCTGCCGCATTTATCTTGAGTGGAGTTACCGAAAGGGTTTGATGGGGCGATGTTTCAAGATAAAAGTATTATCTATTTAATGCAATTGTTGTTTAAATAAATTTGAGAATACAAAATAAAGAAGTAAAAATTGTTAATAGTTAACAGAATTTTTCAAATGTAAATTGGCATTTCAAACCGGATTTTAAAAGTTTAAAATGACCATTTTGCTGAAAAAAAGTTAAAATGTTTTAACTTAACGAAACGAAATCCCATTTTATGAAAATGTAAATCTCATGCTACCCATGAAGAACCACACATTTAACCGGACCCTTCCGGCGTAGGAAGTGTCATTGCCAAGGCGTCGGATTGGACTAGACCAGAATGATGTGATACTCGCAATAACTCATGAATCATGGGCCGGGTGTCACGTGGGTACTTTGTGGTCGATTTACCATCCAAACCCGTGATCCGCGGTATACCCGTCACGAGAGAGAGGATGAGCATGATAGGATTAAAGATGCCATTGATCAGATTCAATGAATCCCAAAAGATCTAGATGCTTCATATAGATTGAAGTTGGCAAAAGAGTATTTCCTACCTAAATGACTTTTGGGGGTGACTACGACATACCTCTTCACTACCAGAAGCGAAATATGGATTCTAGCCTTAAGTAAAATAATTTTATGGGTAATTAGTTTATTACGGGTTAATCAAACTAAGTAAACTCTATTTTAGATGTCAACTAAAGAAAGTTTGAATGTTACAAGTTGTTTTTTACTATGTGGCTTCCTCGATCAAAGTAAGTTCAACGACATATATTATGCATGTTGGTTCTAGAATTTGAGAAGAGTACTCAATTTCGAGGGAAAACTTTATATGATTGAGGAACGATTTCCTAAGGATCATCCAGCCAGATCCACTAGTGCTGAAATAGACGGTCATCTTAAACATCTAAATGATTCAAATAAGGTTGCTCGTCTCATGTTAGACACTATGATTCCCGAGCTTCAAAGAGAATTGTGGGGTCTTGGTGCTTTTGACATAATTAACCAGCTTAAGGACATGTTCCAAGAGCAGGTTAAACGTGAATAATTCGAAGTCATGGAAGCAATATTGGGATCCAGTTTGTACAAGGGACAGAGTGTCAATACCCATATGTTTAACATAATAGGGTAATTTGACCAAATGTGGAGGTTAGGATTTCCAGTAAGTTGGGAGTTAGCCATGGACATTGTCCTTAACTCGTCGACTAGATCTTATGATTAGTTAATTTCAGACTTCATTATATAGAACTTAAAAGGACCCTTCGAGATATTACATAGCATGTTGAGGAGAACTTGACATGGCTAGGGAATCCAATACCGTATTTCCTAAAGGCGGTGTCGAAAGAAAAGGACGGACCCTACCAAGGTAATTATTTTCTTAAAGAAACCTCAATACCAAAATCCCGAGGAACTATTTTGTTTCCACTAAAAGGAAATGGGATATGGAAGGCATAAATGCTCAACATATTTGATGCAGCAGAAGCAGTTGCAAGCCAAATAGTATGGCGCTTCAGGTATATTTGTAATTCCATAAGTGCTTTGCTTATGACCAGTATTGCTATTTGTTAATGCGCAGAGAATGGAATAAAGAAAAGGCACAAACCATGGAGAGTTGAATCGAATCACAAACTACAAGCAGCTTGATTTCATCTATAGGATTAAAAACCAACTTCTCTCTAGTGTTTTAGTTTAATGTTTGACAATTGAAGATTATTGATGTGAACATTATTTCATCTAATGATTTTGACTTGGTTTAAAAAATGTTTTTTTTAAATAAAGGTTATTTTAAAAGTTATTTTGGAACAAATTTATGGTCATTATATCTATGAAAACCGGTTCACAACAATAGTTCAAAGAAGATTGATTCAAGAGAATCCAAATGTTTGGATTAATGGTATGAGTGGAATATTCTGCTTATATAAACTTGAAAGAAGCTACCAGAACTCCAGGTGGATAGGATTCTGGAAATCATTTAACTAAAAGTCTTATGATAATGGCTATACTTGTTTATGTAGAGAGATAACAATGCACTACTCATAAGTTATTGTGGGTAGAGGTTGAGAATCTATTGGACCTTGTACATCTAATGTATTTAGACCGCTCAGTTTTTCCACTAAACCGTCTAAAATACTTTATTGAGTTTGAAACCTATATGGTGTTCAGTACTTCAAGGATAGAGTATAGAATCAAATGAGCAAAGGATAAAAATCTTAAATCCAAGGGTGGATAAAGTTTCTTAGTCAAAGATCTTACAATCGTCTCATGGACTGTGAAAATTGTTTCAACAGTTAACTCCACTTAGAACGCTACAAGTATCGTATGGTGTGTTTGAATTGTAATTGAACATAAAGGTTTGACATATGATGGATTATATTATACTTCCGATCAGTGTCTGAGGTCAGACTTTATAGACAATTGAAAAGTCCTAAATCTTGCACCAACATAAGAGGTTCTCTCAACACCTATGCAGTTATCTCGGCCATAAACCTTATAGCGGTCACCTAGCGAGATTCGATTTAGCGTTTATCGCGGTGGTATAGCGGTGGTATAGCGGGGGGTTTTTTTTGTTACTTTAGACTATTAATACTACGTAGAATTAATATCACAAAAAGTTGTATAAATTTAACATAAAACATAGAAAGTATTCTAATATGAATAGTGTCAACGTGCCTCGGCAAATCTCTATAACGATCCCGCGCAATATCGCTATATCGGGCTCCTAAATCTCCTAAATCTCGGCAAATCTCGGACATTACCACTATCTCGGGCAAATCTCGGACAATATCGCTATCTCGGGCTCCTAAATCTCGGCAAATCTCGGACATTATCGGCGAGATTCTCGCTGGCGAGATTACTGACCGAGATTTTGATTTCTATCTCGGCCTAACCCCGCGAAACGCTATCTCGGCGAGATCTCGCGCGATTGACTGCATAGCTCAACACTATCTAAGAATATTGAGTGCAGATGTTTCTTTACTAGGATATTTAGAGATCTGGGGTTTTGAGACTTATGGTTTACCGTAAAGCTCAGAGAACACTAATTCAGAGAAGTGTTATTCTACTTGAGTACTTGGATATTATAAGCATTTTGACAACAATATAATGTTGTTTAAATGATAGTCTTCTATGATAAGAAGCTGGTATTCAGGAAATCAGTGGGAGCCAGTTTGATCTTAATGAGACTTAAAGGATCAAAGAATTTGATGTTGGCACTAGCACTAAACCAGAGGTAGAGAAACCTGTTGAGACTTAGTAAGAGTTTGCTAAGGAATTTGACATAACTCCATCTCCTGTTCAGAAGTCGTGGCAGGCCCTTTAGGTTGCCTTAAATAAAGAGGTTGTGGAGAGCGAGATGAAATCCATGTATGATAACCAAGTTTGGAATTAGGTTGATCAAACACTTGGCCTTAAAATAGTTGGGTGTAAATGGGTCTTCAAGAAGAAGACATACATGGATAAAGAATACACACATTAGAGCCATAGTGGTGACGAAGAGTTATACTCATATTCAAAGCTTGATTATGATGAAACCTTCTCATCAGTGGCAATAATCATTTCTATTTGGATATTGTATGCCACAACATAAGTCGGTGATTATAAAATATGGTAAATGGATGTAAAAACCGCTTTCCTTAATGGAAAACAATAAGAGGATGTGTGTATGACACAACCAATGGGTTTTATACAGTCCAAATATCTGAATAAGAGTGCGTAAGCCTGAAAAGTCTATTGATGGAGTTGAACAAGCATCTTGCAAATGGAATTTTGTCTCGATGAGAAAGTCAAAAGAGTTTGGCTGTTTGACAAACAAAAGTGAACCATGTAAATGTCGGAGCTAGTGGGAGCATTGAAGTCTACCCTATGTTGTACACAGATAGCAAAGTTCTCATGTCAATGTCCCTATCTCGAGAAATATGAAATAAATAAGAATTGCTATGCTAAAAATGACACAGGAGAGACTTAGTGCGTATGAAGAATTATGATCTGTGGAGATAGACTTGAGTGCTTCATAGGGATTTGAGAAACAAAAGTGAACCAAATACATGTCAGTTCTAGTGGGAGAACTGAAGTATACCCTATGTTATAAGCAGATAGTAAAGTTCTCATGTAAAGGTCCCTATATCGAGAAATATGAACTAAATGAGAATTGTTATGCTACAAATGACACGGGAGTGACTTATTGCATATGAAGCATCATGATCGCTGGAGATAGAACTGAGTAACTCATAAGGATAAGCTAGAGTACATGAATAGTCAGGATCTAGATATACAAGACTCCTATAAGGGATTCAAGTCTCCGTATCAGTGTTTAGGACTAAGTCAAGCTCAGAGTCCTAGTTACACTAAGGTTTTAGATGAGATGAGTTGAGTCCCATATGCACTTGAAGAAGAATCAATCACATAATGTACGAGACCTAATGTATCATATACCTTGAGCATGATGAGTTGAGATTAGGCTAATCCTAGCAAAAGTTAATGGATGGAAGTCAAGAAATATCTTAAATGTTTAAGATGTTCTTGATCTATTATAGTATGGAAGAACTCAGTGTAAAGAAGCATACTGATACTAGCTTCCAAACTAATAGAGATCGTTCCTGTACGCAGCCAGGACCCAATTCTTACCAAAAGAGGCATCATAGTTAATAGAGTTATATTAGAGGCAAGATAGCTTATTTGATCACTAAGTCAATGTCGCGGACTAAGAAAGATCGTCGTGCTAAGTCCATTAGTATTAGATTTACAAATGAATTGGATTTAAGTGAGGTTAGTGTGGTTTGATTAGTGTTGGGAACTTAAGAAATGGAAAACTCTATCTGATTTGGAGATTATTATGTGGAGAACATAATATATGCATAAATGCAGTCATTTCATTAGTTTATCATTGTGTTCTGATTTTGCATGTTTTATTGACTTCCTGAATAATTTAAATATTATTCAAAGCGTCAACAGTCGGTCATACTTTTAGGAGTAAGTATTGCTTCAAGACTGACATGAGTAATTGGTGGATTGTCCATAGATATGGACATAGCATGGAGATGCGCTAATTCTCATGTGCACTTAATGGAGAGTAAGTATTTGAGTAAACGGTACTTAGAGATTACTTCATGGAATCTGTCACGAGTAATTCTAAGATGGTAATATCTTATATTCTTTAAGCGGAGATGCATTGATTCTTAGCCCTGCAATCTGTTGTGCCTTGGCTTTCTCCAACGTTGTCCGTAACTAGCAGCCGTACAGGGAATGTCCAGGTATGACATGATGAGTAGGCGAGATCTGTGTAGTCAACGTTTATTTGTTCCTTCTGCCCTAACAGGAGAAGCGATATCATTGGGCCCCTCGATGATTTGTTGCTGACAGCAAGTGTACGGTCGTACTAAGACTGAATTGATATGGAATCAATAGTGCAGTTTGTTGTGGTCATCACAAATCTCTATCGGGAAACATAATCTTGAATGTTTGAGACTGACAAAGGAATATTTGATCACTTGCCTAAGGGCTGTTTCATTAGATGAACATGACACTTGTCTAGGATGGCATACACCTTACTAGGTTAGGGAATATTAGACCATACAGTTGTTATAACAAGTGCGAGTGGGAGACGTTTGGTTATATATCCATCGTTATAACAAGTTGGTAGTACTATTATAAATAGTAGGGTCCTTCCGGGTTACATGCAAGAGACAATTTAGCTAGAAGAGATCGAAAAATAAACTTGAGGGGTTAAGTTTATTCATATACCAAAGAAAGGTATATTAATTAGAAACTCAAAGGGATAAAGGACTAAAGTGAAATTATCAACAGTTTGAGTTTCAAATAGTCATTATCCATAAGGGAGGAGATTGGGATGAGATGCACTATAAATATAACCCTAGATATGAGTTGTAAGTGATCCTAATAACCTAATTTTCGTCACTTTCATCCCCACCCTCGATATATGGTCGATTTCTTCATAAACCCTAAGTATTATGTGCTAAAAGTTCAAGCAAAGGTATATACTTTATCAACGGGTGTTGGGTCTTTGTCTTGGGTGCGATTACATTAGATGAGTTCTACTTTGTGGCTCTCATCATTCTAACAAGATCAGATCTGTATCTTAAAGGGTATTTCTTGAACCCTCTTGAATTTACAGTTACAAAAGTGTGCATGATTTTGTGATCATGGTTGAATATGATTTTAAGTGTATGCTATCGTATTTCAACAGAGGGAACTGATGAAGATGTGGACAATTCAATACATGGTGTGCCTTTGGTCTGAAGAAAAAATTTTGAAAGGATTTTGAAGAATATAGTTGATCATGCTGGTAGTGGTGCTTCAGGGTAAGCCCATTAATTTAGTGTAGGGTTTGGTAGTTATGGGGGTATTTTGTGTATTTAGACATGTTTCCCCTTTTTTTTTTAACAATCATCCAATTCTCAATAAGGATCCATACATAACCTTTTTGTGACCTTTTTAGTAACATCTAAGGGGTAGTTTGGGTACATAGAAAAGGGTAGTTTGGGTAAGTCTGAAACTCCATATAAGAGATTGTTTTCCATTTTGTGCAATGATGAATTGGATGTTTGGTACTATTTACTATACCCCTTTGCTATGACAATGCTAATGTTATTACTAAGTATGTTGCTATTAGTTGTTGTTAACATGTTATCAGTAAGTGTGTTGCCATTAGTTGTTGTTATCAGTAAGTATGCTGCTCTTACTTGTTATGAATAACTATAATGCTATCGTAGTACTTCGTCACAAACATAATTTCATTCCACAACAAACATAATTTCATTCCACAACCAAGGTACCATAACAAAGCACATCCAACCATAATATTTCTAGCCAATGTCTACCTATAACACCATTCTAGAAAAGAAAAGGACCATAAAGAAACACATATAAACATCATTGTAACCTTTGTAGCCAATGTCTACCCAAAAGACCATTCTAGACAACAAAAGGATGATAAAGAAACACATACAAACATGACCATTTTCACCAACAAGACTAAGTCAACACCCTAAGGACTTTGTTCAACATCACAACAAACACCGTTACCGACACTACAACAATAACCATCAAGACAAGTACAAACATCTGCATTTTGAGTATTCGCTTCTGACTCTTCAACTCTTCTTGCATCTCTATAAAAACATCTTTGTAGTATTGATTTAGGAGTTCTGTATCCAATGAAAATCTGTGTCTACCCAATTTGTAGTGAAATTGCTTCTTGTCTGAAAATCTGTGTCTACCCAATTTCCTCTACATACATGGTTTATCAAACCTGGCTTACCCAATGGTTCGGGTCTGAGAGAAATTTTTAGTATACTATCTTGGTTTGCTGAGTGTGTCCAATTGTCACAACCCACACTAAAATAGTGTGTGGTTTAGGCTAAAAGAGGTTAATGTGTCCACATGTCAAAAGGGTTATTAGGTTTAACCGAAAAGAGGCACAAAATCTCCCATCTAGAGACCCTAAAAGAGGCCAATGCGCTCACATGTTTAAAGCCTATGGAGCAGCAATGAAAATTGTATAAGACCTCCTCCAAAAGATGCCAATTATGCACAAAAGAAGCACCAATGCAAATTATGTAGAACTTCTTAAAAGATGCCTAAGTTGCACAAGGCAAAAGAGTAAGGAAAACATGTAAGAGAAAAGGACTAAAAGGGAATATAGACTTAAGGAAAAAGAGCCAGTTAACCAAAGAGTTTCTCGATTAGAAAGGGGAGATAATCTGTGTATGTTATAAAAAATCTGTTCAGAGATAGATTCTCGAGATAAAACTTTTCACTCAAAATGAAGAAACTGGAAAAGTGTTTCAAAATGAAACAATTTTAAGATATTTATCCGGGTTGGCGATTCTTTCGACACAATAACTGTTCATATCTTTTTATAAATTCTAAATTATATATGTATTATTTTAACTAAAATTGTTTTATAATGTGACTAGGGTTTTCGGGGTATATAAGCACTCCACCGGCTCCTCTCTCTCTTTTTCGCAAACCCTAACAGCCGTCGTCGACCTTCTTCTCTCTCTCGAACTCTCTCTCGCATACTCACCTTTTCCTTTCGTTTTTCACGATTCCAACCGACAAAAGGTCCTAACTTCTTGCCTAAATGCTTCTAACGAGCTCGATATTACGTTTGTGCGGTTTTGTTTTGAGATTTTTTGCAGGTTTTCGGCATCGATTTCGGGGTTTTGGGACCGAAAACGAGGGTTTTCACCTAAGTGACATCAGCGACCCAAACCGGGTTATCAGTTGGATTCGGGTCGGACCGAAAACGTCCAATGACTCGATCCATTCCGACCGAAAACCTACATCCGGACCGAAATCCCGTTTGACCCACTTCACGTCTTCCGGATTAGCTGCAACCAGACCCACCTAGACCGATTTCGGTCTTAGTGGACCGAAATACACATCATGGACCGAAATCATCATTGTTGGGCCGAAATCAACCCACTGGACCTCGTGTCTTGCATATTGTGAACCGAAATCAACATTTTTGGACCGATTTCAAGCAAAATGAACCGGAAACGTTTTTCGTTGAATTAATTTTTTTGGATTAAATTTCGAAATTAATTTGAAATTTACACTTAAAATTTTGATAAAATTAATTTCTTAACCTCAACATTGTTAAATTAATCCCAGGAAAATTAGTTTATTAAAGAACGTGAATTAATTTAAATTTGTGCGAGATTTTTTCTCACTTGGCTAGTTTGGTGCATATCAATGGCTGCTGAATCAAACTATTTGAAGCACGTGGACTCTCACAACATTCCCAGCTATCTGATGGATCCAACTGAGGAACAGAAATTTGATTTTCAATCCATGATCAATGGTCCAAACAACTGCCGTATTTCTCACACATTGCGTGTCAATCCAGTCAGATGCAAAGACCTCATTAATGACTTCTGGAAATGTGCTGCTATTAGCAATGAAGGAGAAGGTGTTGTGACCATTAAGTCAACTGTGCAAGGCATGTAGATCGTTATTTCTGAACAAGTTATTCGGGAAGTCCTTGAATTCGGTGATAAGCCAGGGTTCCCGATTGAATACCCTGTAGATAAAGTCAAGGCTGGACTTGCTGAGTAGTGCTATGAGGGAGGCTACCCTCCTACCCTGAAGAAGATGCTACCTCCATTCTAGAGGTTTCTTGCACACACATTTGTACTTTGTGTGTCTAGACGAAAGGGAGGGTTTGACGAGATCAGTCAAGTTGCTACTTCTGCCATTGTATCTTTAGCCTTGGACTGGGAGTACAACTACTCCGGATATGTGTTTGAAGAGATGCAGAGCAACCTGTAGCGAATGAAGAAGGATCTCTTTCTGATGTACCCTCGGTTTTTGCAAGAGATCTTCAATGAACGATATCCCCAGCTCTAGAAAACTCCAAACAAACTTGATATGAAACTCCTGGGTCCTAACACCTTCAGCCTGATGAAGCAAGTGAGAAAGAATTCTATTGGTTACAAGGGACTAAGAGAATTGGTGAAGTTTGGTCACTTTGTTGATGCAGAAGAGACTCCAGAAGCATCTACAGTACCAGATGCTGACGTTGAAAGAGTTAAAGCTAAACTTGTGTTTAGCTATGAAGAGATCATAGATATTGTTGATGATGAATAAAGTCAAGAAGAAGAAAATCGCCAGCTCACCATGAAAGAGTTCGATGACCTGATGGCAAGTGTGTTTAGCCCTTCCGGAGATGAAGACGAAACAGAGACAGAAACCCCTTAGCCAACTGCGTTGATTCCTCCTCAACAAGTTGATGCTGCTACTGCTGAGCCTGCTGAAGGTGAATCTGAAGATCCTACCGCCAACCTTATTCAAAGGAAAAGAAGAAGACTGGATCCATGACCAGGAGTCTATTTCCCAGAGACTTCCAAAGATACTCCTGCTACTACTCCCATGCCAACTAAAACTGATACAAGCCCTACAGTTCGTGTAGACCCAAGCCCTGCCATTCCTGAAAATCAGAGCCCAATTATCCAAAAGAACCCAAGCCTAGTCTTTCCAGAGGTTCACAGTCCACTGTTAGATTCCAACCCAATGGACTTGGACAATCAAAGCCCAATTCGAGAAGTTGTGTATGAGCCTGATGTTGAAGAGATGGTGGTGCCAACCACTGAATTTCAGGTTGGTGGAAGTTCTTCTAATCCACTCTCTGCTGACACATCAAAGGGCAAGAACATAATGCTCGAATATGATTTTGTTGATGTGGTGTCCCTGCAGAATCGAGTCTTTGGGCTCGAGCAAAAATCCACCAAGAAAGATTTGCTGATTGGTAATCTTGACATCAGGGTGGGAGAGCTCAAAAAGGATAATGCTGCTAAAGCTCAGAAGATCACTAAGCTTGAGGCAAACCTAGGTAGAATTTCAGCTTTATTCTTTGATTTGAGGCAGTGTTTGTCACAAAAGTTTGGTGATAATTTCTTTGCTCACGATCCTGAAGAAAACAGAGCTCCCACTACTTCTGGTTCCAAACATTTTACTCCCGGCTCCAACGTGAACATTGATGAATACATGTCCTCCAGCCCTCACACTGCTGAAGACAGAAAAGAAGAATAAAGACAGAGAGAGCTCCAGAAGGCAAAAAGGGGAGATACACTTGTTCGAGTAAACCCTGATCAGTATGCACGTGAAAATGACGAACCGGTGGTGTTTGTTGCTGATTTGCAGCAACAGTTCTCCGACAAGTATGGAGATCGTTCAGGCATAAAGTTTTGGGGATATGACAGTGTAAAGAATTTGTGGTGGGTGAAGAGAAATTCTGACAGAGTTGAATACTATTACAAGCCCCACAAGTTCACATCATGGACTAACGTGGACCTGACGGAGTTGTCTCACACTCCCTTCCACAATCCATCTCAGGATCAAGAGGCCTAGAAATTCTTTAGATTCTTTGAAATTCAAGTAAAGAACGACTTCAGGGGAATGCAAACAGCCAAATCATTCACAAAGAAGCTCAAGGGTGTCAGAGATCCTCAAGGCAAACGGATCAAGCATGTCTACTGGCCTTCCACCGACAAGCTCAAGGCTACTCTCATCGGCAAACTACTTCCAGATGGTTCTCTTCACAACATGGAGTTTTGGGCATTTGACCCCACATCTCACACTGCTGTGATTAAGCTTGGAGATAATCAGATTCACCTGATTGAGCCAAAAGATTTTCTGATGTTTAGAGAACGTGACATCAAGAAGCTTGCCTGTACGCAAATAGTGTGTGAGACTCCTTTGTTCGAAGCTGTTGCAAAGCCATTCACTGGAACTGCTATAAGGATTACTGAAAAAGGTTATTGGGCAGGGGCATTGGCACGAGCGGATATGAATCTTCTGGACCTCGAACTTTGAAAAATAAGAAAGCAATAAACAAAGGGGGAGATTGTTGGACCTTATTTTGGTGGTTTATGCTTTCATTATTGGTCTTTAAACGTTTTGGGCTTGTTAGGCTAGTTATGTGTTTGGGCTTAATATGTAATGGGCTAGAGTTGTCTGGTTAGTATAAATAGCTGTCATGTAGGCGTTTTTACGGTTGTTTGGTCGAAATCCATATGTTGGTGTCGAATTGCTAGTGTTAGATCATTGTACCAGTCGTTTCCATTCAATACAAACGAGTGCATTTGATCTTTGAATTTATCTTTACTTCATCATGTTCTTATTTTCTTGATTAAGGTTCAATTGGGTTTCCGCACCAATTGAACTATTGTATGATTGATATCATTTTTGGATCGAACACGGGATTTACAGAAGTATTTATAGACATTTGAGAAAAATACAATGCAATGTAAAATTTTTGTTTTTAAAACGAGTCAAGTACATAAAATGGTTTACCAAACTAATCAAAACATTTTTAAACAGTATCCAGTGGAAGGCTTAAAAACCAAATCCTCAGATGCGGTACAGTCGTGCCATGCTCCAAGCTCAAGCCATCAAATACTTGAAAAACAGTTAGGGTGAAAGAGTAAGCACAATTCTTAGTGAGTTCCCTAAAATACCACACGATTCATCACATAAATTCATCGTTTAACAATCATTGTTTGACTCTCGGGATTGCCCTGATCCATCGGTAATCAACTCATCATTCGACTCTCGGGTTTCTCCCGATCCGTCATTAATCAACTCATCGTTGGACTCTCGGGCTTGCCACGATCCGTCGGTAATCAACTCATCGTTTGACTCTCGGGTTTGCCCCGATCCATGAGTAAACACGTAAGGCACATATAGCAGATTTCTATAAATAGTAATTAAGCTACCTACGCATGTAACTTCACCCATAGTATAGTGAGAATACTCACCTAATCCGCGATCTCAAGCTAGACAGCACTCCACACGAGTGCCTTGAAATCCCAACAGTACGAACTTCCTAACAAGGATAAACTTTATTCGGAACTTCCTAAATCCTTAACAGATTAAACCTCTAAGACCGGTACCCTGAACTCTCAAGTTTGAGCAAAAGTCAAACTGATCAAAAAGTCAACGGTCAAATGTCAAATTCAAAGTCACGGTCAACAGATAGTTAGCGCCACTATCTTCCCTAGATAGCGTCGCTAACTCTGAACAGTCTCAAAAATCCATTAAGCTCTTAATCTGTTCAGCCAAAGTCTTAAGCCTTCTAGGAACATTCCAAACAGTCCCTAGGTTTATAAAAATCCTAACAGTACCATCCAAACATAACCATGCAGGCTCATGAACAAAATTCAAGTCCAAAATAGCCCAAACTCAATAAAACCACCCAAGAGAGTTTGACTTGCTCTCTAAACCAACTCAATGGTTCTAAATTAGGACTTAAAGACATAAAGTTCCAAACTTATTCTTACCAACCATGGACAAACACTAAAAAGGGACCATCACTCCATATCAATCCATAAAATCCCACTAAAAACACAATAAGAACCTTAAAAATGCATATAGGTGGGAATTTTACTCACAATGGTCTAGACAAATGCAAATATTTGAATCTTCACGCAAGAGAAACAACTTCTAGCATCACCATCAGTCTTCTAACACCATCCAAGCATCAAAACTTCTTCCCAAGAGGCCAAAAACACCAAAAATTCATCCAAAGAGACTTAGAGAGGAAAATGGATGTTCTAGAGGTTGAAAATGAAGAAATGGCAGCTTCCTTAGGGTTCCCCACCCTTAAATACGACCCAAACATCAAAATCTAGGGTTTTGACCCAAAATCAGAAGTTAGCGTCGCTAACTGCACATCGTGCAAAGCCACTCAACAAAAGCACATTAGCGACACTAAAAGAACATTAGCGACGCTAAAAGCACATTAACCTCTTTTCTCCCAAATTTTGATTTCTTTTATCTCAAGACTTGACATTTCAGGATTAGGGTCTTACATACAAATAACGCTAAAAGAAGTTGGAAAGTTCTCGTCATGCTGGAAAGTTCTCGACATGCTAGAGCTCTTGTCAAATGCTCATCACCGGATCCGTAAATTCCATCATTTAAGCTTTCAAATTTAGTTTCCCCAAATTTTGCGTATTTTCCCGTTTACTTTTGGCACTTTTGGTTGTAAAATCATGTCGTTATGGTGTTTTCCGAAAATCCCGTGATTGATTAGCATTTTAATTTCGGTAATTTTTATTAATGTTAATTTTTGAATATTTTCCAACATCCCCCAAATTTAATCCCATGTTTAGGGCATCTTGAGATTTATAAGATGTGCAAGAGGGTCATTTTATTAACACCTAGCGAAAACTTTTAATACAATCGAGACCCAGAAATAAACCTTGCAACAAAACTAAACTTTACAGATCACCTGTGCACCAAATAAAACATCTAAAACACATCCGGAAAAAATTCAGAAGTTTTGACATACCATAATTACCAAACTTGTAACTTACTTTTTTCTTTATAACAAATTAATAAATAGTCTACTCGTATCATTAGATAATTTGATTTCTTGAAGCATATAATCAATATTTTGTTTTAATACAATAATATAGAACAAGTAATTTCAAAAACTGCTACAAAACTTTTAACTTTCCATGGTACACCGGTTGCAAAGAAGTCACTTGATCCAATAATTGGCTGCTTCTTGCGAAGGATTTGGGCCTCCAGGAATAGAAACTTAGTAGTTGTAGATAAACTATAATAAAAGAAATTCAATATATGCTGTTCATTGATTAGATTATCCCTATTATATTGTACCGAATAAAAAGTTCATAGAATAACTCAAGAAATCCATATCCTTTTTTTACAACCAATAGCATAACTACAATAATTGTTATAAGAACATTAATAACTTCGTATTTATGGAAAACAATAATAAAAATTCCAAAAAACATTATCTTTTATCAGAGAGTAAACTGCAAATTTGGCCCATGTGATTTGCAAAAAACTGTGGATAGAATTTAAAAAGTTTCCAACTTACATAAGTG
Organism: Cichorium intybus; assembly: GCA_023525715.1. Classification (NCBI taxonomy): domain Eukaryota; kingdom Viridiplantae; phylum Streptophyta; class Magnoliopsida; order Asterales; family Asteraceae; genus Cichorium; species Cichorium intybus. The sequence continues at coordinate 94,502,604 of CM042010.1, read as the reverse complement.
GTCCAAAAACGAAAAGTCTTTGTGGTTATGGTCCCTATAAAACTTAAAAAATATTGTTTTACCATTTTTGATGTTTTTATATAATTTTTATATTTCTTTAATTTGTTTTAATGTTTTATTAAAAAAGGAACAACTCATACCCCCCTCTTTCTCTCTCTCTCTCTCTCTCTCTCTCTCTCTCTCTCTCTCTCTCTCTCTCTCTCTTCCTCACTCACTCTCTCTCTCTCTCTCTCTCCAAAAATGTTGTTGCCCATGATTCATCTTCCTTTCCTATTTGAGGGTTTTCTCATTACAAACCCTAAAAGTCTTGGATCTGTCAAACAACGAATTCACCGGTGGGAATCCAAGTCTCCAAGTCAAACAACGAATTCCCAGCAACATCCTCCGTCGCGTCCCAAACTACAATGGCATCCCGCTGCTTCCCATGGACCTCGCAACCCTCCTTCAGTGGTTTCCGGTCAACAACAAACGGTTTCTTAACGCCAAAATTTTGTTGGGAAAAAACATGGTAGGGTGTAGAAGAAGGCTCTCCGGCTAACACTAGGGTCAGCCACAGTTCCGACTTCCAAGAAGAAGGTTCTCCGACCAAATTTAACAACAAACGTACTGATTCTTCGCCTATTTCGCTGGGAAAAAAACATGTTGGTGGTTGAATTGGACGAAATATGTTTGGTGTTTCCAGCAAGAGAAGCCCTTTGATGAACATCAATGGTTGTGATTCTTCGCCTACTTCAATTTCTGATCCACTGACGTCATAGTTCACTGCCTGAATTACGACCGGGGAGACATACGACCGGTGACCTCGTAAATAGTTTATTGGATGCTATTTTGTTAGTGATTTGTTATCAATTTTAGGGTTTGAGGATTGGACAAATTTTAAAAAAGACACGAACTTTTTAAAAAATTTCGATTTTGACACCATATTATTTTTTTCAGTTAATTCACTAAGTTTTCAATTTTTTCAATTAAGTCATTATGTTTTCAATTTTGTTTCAATTTTGACCATTTGACCGGTCAACCGGGTAGCCAGTTGACGTGGCATGATGATGTGTCAGTCTTTGTCGCATGATGCGACGCTGACATCGCATGCTGACGTGACACCCGAGTGTCAAAATTGAAACAAAATTGAAAACATAGTGACTTAATTGGAAAAAATTGAAACTTAGTGTTTTAATTGAAATAAAATAACACAGTGTCAAAATCAATTTTTTTTAAAAGTTAGTGTATTTTTTGGAAATTTTCCTACATTTTTTAAAATGATAAATTCGTTTTTTTTTTTATGTTTTTAGAATGTATAAATATACTTTTTTACAAGTATAAAGACGTATTTTTATACTTTTAGAAGCATAGATACGTTTTCATAAGTATATATACGTATTTATATTTCTAAAGATGTAAAAAACGTATTTATACTTCTAAAGACGTAAAAAACGTACAAATATATTTTTTACATTTTTAGAACGTATAAATATATTTTTTTACAATTATAAAGACATATTTTTATGTTTTTAGAAATATAAAATGCGTTTGTTTTGCATATAATAACATATCGTATCATATAATAACATATCGTATCAATCAAAAGCATGTGTATAATGGAAAAATATCGAGAAAGAGTTTTAAACTCGTTTTATAATACGTATTTTATTGATATATACATGTTTATATGCAGAAAAATGTATTTATTTTTTTAAAAGCAGAAAAATACATTTATATATACTTAGGACAATGTATCTATGTTTCTAAAAATATAAAAATACGTATTTATACTTGTAAAAAATATATTTTACTTCTAAAAATGTAAAAATACGAATTTATACTTTAAAATAATATAGAAAAAGTTTCAAAAAAGACACTAACTTTTTAAAAAAAATCGATTTTGACACTGTGTTATTTTTTTCAATTAAGACACTAAGTTTCAATTTTTTCCAATTAAGTCACTATGTTTTCAATTTTGTTTCAATATTGACACTTAGATGCCATGTCAGCATGCCACGTCAGCATCACATCATCAAAGATTGACACGTCATCATGCCACGTCAGCTGGCTACCAGGTTGACCGGTCAAATGGTCAAAATTGAAACAAAATTGAAAACATACCGACTCAATTGAAAAAAAAATTGAAAACATAGTGACTTAATTGAAAAAAATAACACAGTGTCAAAATCGAAATATTTTAAAAAGTTAGTGTTTTTTTTGGAATTTGCCATTGAGGATTTGCAAAAAAAGGGGCTTTAGTTTGTGGTGTCTGTGATGAGGATCTTGGTTGTGTCGATTCAAAATTCAGTTACCACCAAATTCAAAAAATGAGGAAAACAAAATCATTATTTTATTCACATTAGTCTACCGGTCCTTCTTCGAACACACACATAGAAAGAGAGGAGAGAGAGTGAGGATACCAGTGTAGGAAGGGAGGAAATGGGGTGATTCTCTTTTATTTTTAACTAAAGTTTGTTAAAAGAAATATTAAAAAATGTAAGAAACAAATTAAAATGTTATAATAGTGTTTTCAAATTTTAGAGAGATCAAACCCACAAAAACTTTTTGTTTTTGGACTTATGGTACAAATTGAAAAGTTTTTGAATCATATCCATAGTTTTTTGTAAACTATAGGAACCAAAATTTCGGTTTACTCTTGATTAAATTATTCCTCAGAAAAACAAAATCCAAAATACAACATCGGTTCCAAGTTCATTTCAATTAAAGGCCACTCTTTATTACACGTACGTTCCCAGCAAGTAAAAGACCACCCCTAAACATGCTATAGGACACCATAACAACACAAATTTCACTGCTACATAGTGCATCAGGAGTAGTACTCTCCTTAATAGCTAGGAGGTCTATTACTTTCATGGAGTCTTAGCACTTGGGAATGGGAACCCCACAGGTGCTGGCAACCGTCCTTGCATTAGGAGAAGTAATATACGCTTTCAAGCTGGGGTTCTTTATGTACCCGCACAGGCATGGGCTCTGCTCTTTCAGCTTCGTGCAGCACTGTGCAGATGGCGGTGATGATGATGTGAACGCTGGCAAGCATGGTGACAGCTGGGTCACTGAACATGTGGCGGCTGTTGCCATTTTGGATCCAGGGAAGACCATCACTAGAAATGCTAATGCAAAAACTGTCGTGCATGCTGCTGACTTCATTTTTAAATATCTCAAAGAATGCAAAGAATCAAAGAACGATGGATATCGAGGATTTGCATTTTGTGTAGGCATCTCTTGCATAAATTTATAGAGGGGCGACTACAAGAAAAAACAAACCCCACTAACGTCACCCTCAAGAGTTGGGCAAATGTTTACGCTACAATTTCGGTCCATTTGATTAATAATTAATGCACTTAACGAATACTTGTTATGCATGTTTCAACACTTGAGGAGAACGAGTAGATTGCGGTTTGGAAGTAGCATCAAACAAAATCGGTAATAAATAATCTCCATGCGACGTGACAAAATTTTCATCATGGTGACTATAGCCTTTTAACACTACAAGAGATCTCCTAATTACCGGCGACGCAGCTATTACACGGCGACGCCGCTAAAAGTATCGCCGCTAATTACGAGATCAGCGATCCGCGTGAGATATGATCATTACCGTCCATTTTTTTCGTGATCCAACGGTCGAGACTTTTTCCCTCCTAAGTGTCGCCGCTATTACTGTTGTCGCCTCTAAAGGTCTAATTTATGTCGCCGCTATTACCTCCCGATCTAATAACCCTCCTTCCGGCCTTCATTTGTCTGTAAAGCGAACCAAAAGCTCCTATCTGACGATTTCCTGCGTTTCGAGTTCTGAGCATCAGTTTCCGGTGATTTTCTTGCTTAAAAACGGTAAGGCTTTCACTCTCTCACCTACACTCTCATTTTCCACCCAAATCAACTCTAAAACCGGCGTCCTTTTTGTATTTCCGGCGACAGTTCGTATTTTCCGATGACAGCTCCTGTTTGCCGGTGATTTCGATCAGTAGATTCGGTAAGTATGTTTGTAGTTTGTTTATTTTGTGCTAAAACCTAATTTTTGGAACTAATTATCTGTTATTTCTACAACCATGTGCACCACCACTGGAAAACAGCAAATTTGGGCACCACTGCTCACCTCCGATGCTTGAGACAGCCACCACCAGCAAACAACAAGGTTTTGATGCTTTATCTTCTTTTATTAAGTTCTTAATGGAAATCACATGTGCTTAATGTTAGTGAAAGTGTTTAATTGTTATTGTAATGCTTATGTAAGTGTTTAATTGTTTTGATGGTGCTTAATGGTTAATTGATGCATATAGTAATATGTATTATACTTTGGAAGTGTTTGTGTTAAGTACTTATTTGTTAAGTACTTAATTTTTAAGTACTTAATTTGTAGGATGTTTTGGAATATGTTTTTTGAGATGTTATTGTTTTGAAATAAGGTTTTCAAAGTATTTATACATGTTAAGAACTTAATTTGCATAAACTTTTAAGTACTTAATTTGTAATTTTTTATGATGTTACTTGTAATACGGTTATTAGTTTGTTGATGTTAATTGTATAGTATTTAATAATCAAGTACTTAGTTGTTAAGTACTTAACTATTAAAATACTTAATTTGTAATATGCTTTGAAAGTGATTTTTCTATAGTATATCATGATTTTTGTGCTTATTGCTTATTATTTGATATTATAATATGATGTGTTTTTTGTTGTGAAAACTAAAAAAAGGATAAAACTATTTAAAACATAACATTAAACGCTAAACCATAAACAACAAATTATTTACAGTGTAACATTAACGTAAACCCTAAACTGTTAACCTTAAACCCTAAATCGTAAACTTTAACCTAAACCCTAAACCGTAAACAAAAAATTATTTAAATTCTAATGTTAAACCTAAATGCTAAACTTTTAACCATAAACTATAAACCCTAAACAGTAAAATTTAACCAAAACCCTAAACATAAAAGAAAAAACATAAATTTATTTGGACCTAAACCATAAACCTTAAACTCTAAACCCTTAAACTCGAAAGCATAGTGTAAGACCCGTATCCTGATTATAACATATACTTAAAATAAGAGTGTTAGGAATTATATGATCATTGGTAGTTATAAAGCTAAGAAAAACTTTAGTTACAATTTCATATGAAAATCAGCATTTTGTGTCGTTTTTAGAAAAATCATAATTAATTCTAGAAAAATCGTTTGGACCTCAAACCAATGCACAAAGTTTAAAAATTGAGTCTAGTACAATTACCAAAAATAATAGTAAGCTTGAAAATGATATTATCTATGGTAAAAAATGCAATATTTACTGATTAGTTCGGAATTGACAGATTAGATAGTCTGTTTTCAAAAATTCATAATAAATCATAGAAAAATCGTATAAATACGTAAAATACATCCCTGGAAAGGTATTGAGATGAATTTTCTGAATATCAAATAAAAACGTGAATTTAATGGGTTTAAGATCGGCTAAACCAGTCTTGAACAGACTGATTCTAGAAGGCCATTAATTTCAACAAAATTATATTATTAAAATCTTTTGTCAAAAGTGTCATGCCATTTTTTATTCAAGAATTCAAGTATAAATACCCCCCAAAACATCTCATAAACCACACCAACAAATCTCAATCCAATATATAGAGGTTTCTAAGCACTAGAGTGTAAGAAGTGAGCGGAAGGAAGCTCAAAAGCCTAGCGGAGAAGTTATAGGTTCCGACGACTAGTCATAAGGTAACTACAAACTTTTCTATAGCTTAATTAGGTATTGTAAAATAGTTTTTGTGCTAAGAAGTAGAATATTTAATAAGTATAACATATGTTATATTATGCTAATTTCTAACAATAGAAAACAAAAACCTTAAAATGTCGTTATTATAACAATTCGTAATTTCCGAATATAATACCGACTGATTTACTTACGAGGACGGTGACTAGGCCGATTACTTGGGATCTGGTTGTTGGATTTTCCGAAAGGCTAAAATGCTGAAAGGATCCTGCCACCCCATCTAATCTTCTACCTGGCCGTTCTTTACTTGATAAATCATGGAGTATCATATTGGAATTATTGAAGAGTTTAATGATGCGACTACAATATAGTTAAGGATTAAGAAATGATAGATTTCTTATTATGTTAACAGTTAAAGTTGAAGGAAATACAAAGCCGAGAAAGATAAACGATATAGTCAACTATAATCAGGTGAGTCTTCTCACTATACTATAGGTGATATTGCATGCGTAGGAAGGAAGATATGTTAGACTAAAGTGATCTTACCTGTTATGATAATTGTATGAATTATTGCTATGATAATGATTGTTTGTGGACGGAACGGGATAGCCCGCGAGCCAATAGGCGGAACGGGAATAGCCTGCGAGTCATTAGACGGAACGGGATAGCCCGCGAGCCAATAGGCGAAACGGGAATAGCCTGGGAGTCATTAGACGGAACGGGAGAAGCCTGCGAGCGATAAGACAAGAACGGGAATTGCCCGTGAGTCTTCAGCGGAACAGGGATAGCCCGCGAGTCTCACAGACATATGAATGGTTATGATGTGTTGTGATGGATCGTATGGTATTTTGAGGAAATCACTAAGCTTCGTGCTTACCCTTTCCCTATATGTAACGCCAAGATACTCTTTTTATAATTAAAATAAAAAGGGTAAAATGGTCATTTTACCTTGGAAGGGTAAAATGGTCTTTTGGACAGAAAAGTATTTGGTTTGAAATAATATTTTGAGTTTTGGACTTAAAATGTTATAAAAACTGATTTTTGGTCGTTTTATCGAAAAAGGGTATTTTGGTCATTTGACCAAGTCAACGACCAATTATGTAAAAATATTGTTGGTTGTGGCAAAAATGTAAGAAATGGAAGTTTTATTGTAATAAAACTTGATTTTGGTGGTCAAAGTTCAAGAAATGGAACTTTAGGACCAAAAATGTAAAATTTTGGAGTATAAATATAAGAGAGTTGACTCTCTCTTTGACTAGCTCATTGTGCAGCAACGGGAGGAGCAAGGAGAGTGCGTTTTCTGCAGGAGATCATGAAATTGAAGCAAGAACTAGGAACAATTGTTGGAATGGGTGATTTCCAAGCAATTAAGGTTAGTTTTAACCAAGTTCTTGAGGTATTCTTGGTTTGGTTTTATAGAAACTGAAATTTGTACATTTCAGTTGTGATTATGTGGTTTAATTGGTTTATTACTCCCATTGAGTCATGCTAGAAAGGACTTAACTCAAGAAAATGGAAGTAGGTTGTTATTAGTGATGAATTTGAAGTTTTGGGGTTGTTAGAACTAAGAACCCTAATTCTTCATTTTGATTGATTTGGTTGTTTTGGATGGTTGAAAACCTTGTTAAAGTATAAGGTTTTAGCCTAGAAACAAACCCCAATCGATTAAGGACTGGATTAAGGACTTAATGAGCCAAAACTGCGTGCTATAGTGCACAAATCGCGGCTGGACAGGAGACTTCTGCAGGCGATAGGCGCGGTGCGCCCAAACCCCTGGCGGGGTGCGCCCAGGCGCAGTGCGCCCATGTCTGGGCGGGGTGCGCCCCTCAGGCAGGGACTTTAAAATGCTAACTTTTGCTTGGCTTGTCCGTTTTAGCTCAAATTTGGACCATAGGCTCGTTATGGTCTGAAAAGTTTGGGAAAATTTTTAGATTCAGTTTCCGACCCCTCGGGGGCACTGTAGACCGATCCGAATGCCTCGGTGAATAGTAAAATTCATATAAAGTTAGTAAACGGAAAGTTTATTAACTAGGCATTTATTATAACGATATTGTATTGAACTCTAGTGTATTAGAGTCAATGTAGATGATTATTAACCTATTACCATTTGGTATATAAATGGATAAATAGGTATGGGACAAAATGGTTGTGGTGCACGCAAAGGCAAGAAACAACCGAAATTGAAACGCAGCTAGCATCCAGGTGAGTAATCTCACTGATATCATATGTGATATATGATGATTGTATTATTACAGGTTGAAAGGGCTTCGAGGGACGAAAATGACAAGTGTGAGTCAATAAAATGAAATGACAAGACCGGAACCAGCCGTGAGTCAATAAAATGAAATGACAAGACCGGAACCAGCCGTGAGTCAATAAAATGAAATGACAAGACCGGAACCAGCCGTGAGTCAATAAAATGAAATGACAAGACCGGAACCAGCCGTGAGTCAATAAAATGAAATGACAAGACCGGAATCAGCCGTGAGTCTAGGCAACAGCGGGCTAACCCGTGAGCCATGGTTTATTTTGATGTGCTAAACTTATATAGACAAGACCGGATACAACCGTGAGTCTAGGCAACAGCGGGCTAACCCGTGAGCCAAGGCAACAGCGGGATAACCCGTGAGCCATAACTAATTCTGGATGCTATATCCAATGGGTGCGGCCTTGTTGGCTATGATTCCGGTGCGGCCTTCGGGCTATGTCTCCGATGCGGCTTTCGGGCTATGATTTGGTGTGGCCTTTTTGGCTATGATATTGTTACAGGTACATGGTGCGGCCTTTTGGCTATGATATCGGGTTATTGAACCCAACTGGTGCGGCCTGCGGGCTATGAATTAGATATTGATAATGTTTTGGTGCAGCTTATATAGCTATGACACAAAGTGCGGCTTAAATAGCCAGGATATACGGTGCGGTCCGATGTGACTAAGAGATATGGGACAGAAATTGTTGTATATGATTATGTGTGCAAATAACTGACGTGGCTTGGTAATTGCAGGTTATCATGTTATAGTCTGTAAGACTATAATTTAGGATGTGAAATCCTAAGAGATATTTGGCCAGCCAGTAAGGCTAGGAGTTTGGATTCGATGTCCAGACAAATACATGATGGTATTTTATACGTATTATTTGCAGGAATGATTACTCACTGAGCTTTGTAGCTCATACCGTTTATTACTGTCCCTGCAGGTTAGCATGATACTGGTAGGGGACAAGATAGAGTCCGTGACTTTGAAGTGGGACTCATAGATGCAGTCAGTAGCAGCCCGGCTTTAAAGGAGTTATGGTATTTTATACTCTCCTTGATACACTTGTACCCGTTTTTTTAAAATATACCCCTTGTTATGGTTTTATGTATTGAAATCCTGTGTTTTAAATGAAAATTTTTTTAGGGGTGTTTTTGTTTTAAAAGTCGGGTGTTACAAGTTGGTATCAGAGCCGTGGTTTAAGTGAACTAGGTGTCTATAGAGTAGATTCCTGGACTTAAACCTTGAGACAGTAGACACGATGTATTGTTAGGTGTATATAAATTTTTATTATACATATATAACCTAACTATTGCTGACTTCTAACGTATAAGAAGTACGAGCAGCGAGTATTACTTGGAGAAATTTAGGGCGCGAAGCTCTAGGAAATGAAACAACCCTTTGTCAAAGCTCCGTAATACATGGAGGAAAAGGGGACAGAAAGCAGAAAAATACACATGACAAGCAGTAGTAGCTGATGTGGTTAGATAAAGAAATCGGTTGCTTACCTTGGTTGATATTCAAGGTGAAAGAACAGTAGTTGAAACTACAAGAAAAGCAGAAAACGATTAGTGGACGCTTCAGGAGAAGTTGCCACAGACTGGTCCAACCTAAAAAGGAAGGGACCAAAACCGAGCAGTTATGTATTGTGATCAGTGCAGGAAAGGCACTAAGGAAAATTGTAGAGTTGAAACTTTACCGTTGACATGCTGAAATTGCAGATGATAGGAGCAGATTGCTCGAGCTTGTTGTATGGGACGGAAGTGGTTCCAGCGAGGAACTATAGATCACCTCCTTATGACATACTCACATGCTAAATGTGGAGTAACGGGTGGTGAACCCAGGAAAGAAAGAAGAAATGGATGGTTAACAAGGACCAGTGGTGCCTTGATCTTTCCAGCAAATTATGGAAGAAACTCGTGAGGAGACAGATATGATCTCCGATGTAAATGTTCATAATATAACTCGTGTATGTTATATTTGATCCATGAAGCTATGCTTTGGATCGATGACTTGATGTCTTGTTTGAATTTTTCATCAATGATTTTGGATGAAATATTTGAAATAGCTATTGTAGATAGCAAGTATGTTCAAGATATTGAACACCTGGAATGTAGTCTGCCTAAGATTTACGGGACCATTTTTCCCTATGAATCTGAAGCCGATGACTACCAGCAAATCTGAAGCAATTGTGCTTATGAATTGGTTAGCAATGACTTATGCTAACATGAATTGTAGAAATATGAACATGATGGTTCAGAAAGCAGAAATGAGCGGATGAAAATCCATGGTAAATGACCGTTGTTGAGAATACCGGTTAGCTTCCTTGCTTAAACTCAGAAAAGAGTTCGTAAAGGAATGATGTTGTAGTTAGCATACGTGGTATGGGCCAAGCTTAATAAAGTGGTGATAGTAGTGTACTACTTTAAATAATTTTCGGATGATTCTTTTGAAAAGAACTTCCAAGATTTCTGCCAGATTGGCAAGAAGAGCTTATGATTAAGCTGGTATTGGGAGCCGTTCCTGTTATCTAGGCTCTGTGTTGATTGGCCTCTGCAGAGATGGCAGAGTGGTAAAACAATTGGAAGAAATTGTTTTTAAATTGGGATCTCATATGACTGTAGGTGTCATCGTGTGGAGCCCTATCTGTTTGAAAAGAAGAAAGATAAGTTAATGTGTATGTACATTGACTGCTGAGAATATGATATTCTCGAAACCAGATTGAATATGAGGTACATTGTACCAGATACTGGAGTTACTTCACTGAGTTAAGTGATATGTTAAATTCTCCAAGTATGAAAAATTTTGGCTAAAAGAAGTTTCAACTCCTTGGGCACGATAATAGTGCCAAGGATGATAAAATAAATCCAGTGTGATAGATAATGTGGTAAAAATGGAACCGCCTGAGGAATCTGACTGACATTGTAGTTCCTTAGATTTGGCGGGTTACCATAGGAGAGTTGTAGAAAACTGCTCCTTGATTGCTGGTCAGTTGACTAAGGTTGACTAATAAAAGTGTAAAGTTTGGGTGGTAGAAAGACCACAGATATGTTGTAAAGGTTTGGAATAAACCTTGTATGAACCTCTAACGTTAGCAATGATGCTAAGAAGAGAAGATGGATTGGATCGTTGAAATGTATCCAACTTTGATTGAGGATGCATGATGTTGCAATAGCAACTATGATTTTGGTATTAAGCTTTTGAGACACTATCTATATGGTGTAAGGCTTACCGTGTATAAGAATCATAAAAGTTTGAAAGACTTAATTGATCAAAAAGAAACTATATATGAAATAGCAAAGATAGATGGGTTACTTAGAGATTTCGGGTATGAAATCTTGTACCATCTCAGAAAGGCGTATGTAATTACAGATGCCTTGAATTAGAAAGAGTAACCTTTGGAGGTTACATCCACGTGTATGAACGTGGCAAATTGATTACCTGAGTTGATTCGGGTAGCACAGAAAGATGTGTGCAAGTCTGAAAACGTGAAAAGTGAAAAAAATGATTAAATAGTAGCGGAAGTTAGTTGGAATATCACAGTGATTTAAAACCCTTGGCGGTTGTGAATGTGAATTCCAAAGTCAAACGAAACATAAAAATCATCTTGAAAAGATGCATTTTGTATCAGATATGCAGCATACCCGGGGCAATACCAAACTGGATAGGTCGATAAAACCTATGTGTTGGTGGCCGGGGCTGAAGAAAGACATTGAAAGACATGTGGAGAGTGTTTGACTAGTGTGTAACTACAGTCAAATCCGTAGAAGCAAACGGAAAATTTAGCCGTTGTCGATCCCAAAGAAGAAATGGGACGAAAATATTGTAGACTTTGTAATAAAGTCTTTGCAAGTACCGCATGGGTATGACACCATATGGGTAATTGCAGGTTGATTGATGAAATCAGTGTAGATTTATAATGACTAAAGAAGAAATTAAGAGCGGAAAAGTAGTGAAAAATTACATAGAAAAAGAAAATTTTTGACGTGCGCTACAGGTGTCGACCGTATCGGATCGAAATACAAGAATTATTTGCTGAATTTAGCATTAATTCTTAGAATCATTAGTTCAAAAGTACTAGTAAGTACTGTATACGATTTGCAGATTGATAGAAGAGGCGAGATAATGATGCAGACTCCAGAAGATATGCCTGAAATCTGCATAACAGACCCTAGCGGAAAACAAGACGACCATCTATTCTTGGTAGAAGTTGTAGATAAGTATAGGTATTATACTAGTGTTTTATTAACTCGTAGGAAGTATTGTTTAGACTACCGTGTTGTACGCCGATTTGCTAGACAGAAGTTGGGGAGAAGCCGTGGACTAAACCTGAGATTGTATCTCAAACAGAAGAAAAGATTAGGCAAATTCGAGAAGGATTGGAAATAGACCAAGATCGACAAGAGTAGTATGCGGATTGTCGAGTAAAACCATTGAAACCCCAAGTAAGGGAAGATAGTGGAACTCAAAGTGACCCTCCGGAAGGACTAGAAATTGATGTGGGACAAAAAGGAAAGCTGAGTCCTTGTTTATTGGACCTTTCCGTATATCCCAAAAGCAAGAATTGTGGTGTATTGATTGAAGATCCTTGATGAACTTCAAGATGATTGTAAAGTTTTCTATGGGTCTCATGGTTTTGAGAACATAGAGTGATAAATTCTAACGAATCCCTCATGTTGAAATGAGGAAGATAAGTGATTAAGGTGCCCGGGACAACCGGATGAGTAATATGCGAGTGGTGATATAACCACGAGATACGAAGATTTGTATGGTTAAGAGCTTTGGCAAAACCATGAATGTTTCCATACGATATGGGAAACCGAAATTGTAACGAGAAAGAATTACCCTCGTTTGTTTGTATGATTTCGGGGACGAAATCTTTTGAAGGAGGGGAGAATTTGTAACGCCAAGATACTCTTTTTATAATTAAAATAAAAAGGGTAAAATGGTCATTTTACCTTGGAAGGGTAAAATGGTCTTTTGGACAGAAAAGTATTTGGTTTGAAATAATATTTTGAGTTTTGGACTTAAAATGTTATAAAAACTGATTTTTGGTCGTTTTACCGAAAAAGGGTATGTTGGTCATTTGACCAAGTCAACGACCAATTATGTAAAAATATTGTTGGTTGTGGCAAAAATGTAAGAAATGGAAGTTTTATTGTAATAAAACTTGATTTTGGTGGTCAAAGTTCAAGAAATGGAACTTTAGGACCAAAAATGTAAAATTTTGGAGTATAAATATAAGAGAGTTGACTCTCTCTTTGACTAGCTCATTGTGCAGCAACGGGAGGAGCAAGGAGAGTGCGTTTTCTGCAGGAGATCATGAAATTGAAGCAAGAACTAGGAACAATTGTTGGAATGGGTGATTTCCAAGCAATTAAGGTTAGTTTTAACCAAGTTCTTGAGGTATTCTTGGTTTGGTTTTATAGAAACTGAAATTTGTACATTTCAGTTGTGATTATGTGGTTTAATTGGTTTATTACTCCCATTGAGTCATGCTAGAAAGGACTTAACTCAAGAAAATGGAAGTAGGTTGTTATTAGTGATGAATTTGAAGTTTTGGGGTTGTTAGAACTAAGAACCCTAATTCTTCATTTTGATTGATTTGGTTGTTTTGGATGGTTGAAAACCTTGTTAAAGTATAAGGTTTTAGCCTAGAAACAAACCCCAATCGATTAAGGACTGGATTAAGGACTTAATGAGCCAAAACTGCGTGCTACAGTGCACAAATCGCGGCTGGACAGGAGACTTCTGCAGGCGATAGGCGCGGTGCGCCCAAACCCCTGGCGGGGTGCGCCCAGGCGCAGTGCGCCCATGTCTGGGCGGGGTGCGCCCCTCAGGCAGGGACTTTAAAATGCTAACTTTTGCTTGGCTTGTTCGTTTTAGCTCAAATTTGGACCATAGGCTCGTTATGGTCTGAAAAGTTTGGGAAAATTTTTAGATTCAGTTTCCGACCCCACGGGGGCACTGTAGACCGATCCGAATGCCTCGGTGAATAGTAAAATTCATATAAAGTTAGTAAACGGAAAGTTTATTAACTAGGCATTTATTATAACGATATTGTATTGAACTCTAGTGTATTAGAGTCAATGTAGATGATTATTAACCTATTACCATTTGGTATATAAATGGATAAATAGGTATGGGACAAAATGGTTGTGGTGCACGCAAAGGCAAGAAACAACCGAAATTGAAACGCAGCTAGCATCCAGGTGAGTAATCTCACTGATATCATATGTGATATATGATGATTGTATTATTACAGGTTGAAAGGGCTTCGAGGGACGAAAATGACAAGTGTGAGTCAATAAAATGAAATGACAAGACCGGAACCAGCCGTGAGTCAATAAAATGAAATGACAAGACTGGAACCAGCCGTGAGTCAATAAAATGAAATGACAAGACCGGAACCAGCCGCGAGTCAATAAAATGAAATGACAAGACCGGAACCAGCCGTGAGTCAATAAAATGAAATGACAAGACCGGAATCAGCCGTGAGTCTAGGCAACAGCGGGCTAACCCGTGAGCCATGGTTTATTTTGATGTGCTAAACTTATATAGACAAGACCGGATAAAGCCGTGAGTCTAGGCAACAGCGGGCTAACCCGTGAGCCAAGGCAACAGCGGGCTAACCCGTGAGCCATAACTAATTCTGGATGCTATATCCAATGGGTGCGGCCTTGTTGGCTATGATTCCGGTGCGGCCTTCGGGCTATGTCTCCGATGCGGCTTTCGGGCTATGATTTGGTGTGGCCTTTTTGGCTATGATATTGTTACAGGTACATGGTGCGGCCTTTTGGCTATGATATCGGGTTATTGAACCCAACTGGTGCGGCCTGCGGGCTATGGATTAGATATTGATAATGTTTTGGTGCAGCTTATATAGCTATGACACAAAGTGCGGCTTAAATAGCCAGGATATACGGTGCGGTCCGATGTGACTAAGAGATATGGGATAGAAATTGTTGTATATGATTATGTGTGCAAATAACTGACGTGGCTTGGTAATTGCAGGTTATCATGTTATAGTCTGTAAGACTATAATTTAGGATGTGAAATCCTAAGAGATATTTGGCCAGCCAGTAAGGCTAGGAGTTTGGATTCGATGTCCAGACAAATACATGATTGTATTTTATACGTATTATTTGCAGGAATGATTACTCACTGAGCTTTGTAGCTCATACCGTTTATTACTGTCCCTGCAGGTTAGCATGATACTGGTAGGGGACAAGATAGAGTCCGTGACTTTGAAGTGGGACTCATAGATGCAGTCAGTAGCAGCCCGGCTTTAAAGGAGTTATGGTATTTTATACTCTCCTTGATACACTTGTACCCGTTTTTATTAAAATATACCCCTTGTTATGGTTTTATGTATTGAAATCCTGTGTTTTAAATGAAAAATTTTTCAGGGGTGTTTTTGTTTTAAAAGCCGGGTGTTACACTATATAAACTATTGTTTCAGGTACATCAGGTACCATGGATAGCAAGGCGTGACGTGTATACACTGTGCTGCTTCATTGGAGGACTGTTTTTGAATTAGTATTCCGCTATATTGAGATTTCGTTAACTTCTGTTAATCCTGGGGTGTTTTCATTAAACTTATAAGTTATGGAATTTTATGAAAATTAATTAAGTGGCTTTTCTTGTATTGAAGTTTTCGTTTAAAAATTTTTAAATTTACCCTAAAATTTTGGGATGTTACAAGTTGGTATCAGAGCACAGCTTGAGAGAATCAGGCTCACTTAGTGAGTTCTGGACTCAAGTTGAGGCGTAAGAGTTTTCTTAGAACATTTTTACGAAAGAAATATGTTTTATGAAGGGTGAACTAAAGACACAGTGTGTACCGCCAGCCGAAGCCAGCATGGGAAAAGGGTTAAGTATTTAATATTGTCGATGTAAAAAAAAACATATAATATATGTTTGCTGAAATGCCTGGTAGAGATCACACATTGTGGTATCATTATCTGCTATTTGCTAATCGAACTGTATGCTAGTGCCAATAGGTTGCTTAGAGATTTCCACTAACTTGTATACAATAGGGACTGAATAGTCATAGAATGTGTGAGTTGACCTTATTGCATGTTCCTTGTTTGGTTGTTGCTTTAGGGAAGATTCTCTTATTTGAAAGACTGTTTAGTTCGATATTGTATACAACTAAGTTCGCGAAACAACTTGTCATCACTGGAGGAAGTTCCGTCTTAGTTAGAATAGCAGGGTAGGGGTGGGATTCCAAGTATTCCTAGAAGGGTTGACATATGCCTTGTAAGGGCATATGTGTTAAAATTATCGGTGAGAAGCGAATTGGATATTTCGAGACGGGTCTTGGAACGAACATGGATAGGTGTGGAAGGTAGTAGTAGAGCTCCTACTATCGAAAGCACAGGATCTGCGTTTGAGTCAGGAGTTCGTCACGAAGGATCCAAGGAGCTGAGTATGTGAGTGTCTAGCATAGTTGACTTAAATGCTAGTGTAATGTGGTAAACCTTTATCCATTCGATTGTTGAATGTTGATTGTGAGGTTCAGTAGGAACAATTGAGATGTAATCATACCAGTTTAGTTGGACCAATCATGCTTAAATTGATTACTGAGCTTAAAGACTGTTGAAAGGGAGAATGTCAAAGTGCTATTGTGGTAGCTATTTTTCATGCAACTAATGGGCGCACAAGTCAGACAGAGACTAGAGGATGCAAGGGTGAGTTTTCCAACTCACGGTCAAAGAGGTGAAAGCGGTTCCTGAGATGATAGCGGGTATTTTTTAGTCGACTCTGTACATGCCTAGTGCTGTGTAATAGTGGGGCTACCTACCCTTGTATTGATCTTGCTTGAGTGATTGATCAAGTCGTGTGGGTTGAGAGTTTGGATCACTCGCTCGTGATTGAGGTAACTGACGATAGAGGTGTTGACTAGGGTCGCAAGCGGATGAGTAACATATGGTGGTTGATGTAAATGTCTCTACATTATCGAAACATGTTTATTGAAATGGTCTTTGCCCCTGATGCAAGTTGTTGGCTGAGCAGAGTGGGCTTGGTTTTTGTTCGAGAGTAAGGGCTTGTAAAAAAAAATTATAAATCGAATAAACAGACTTGGACTTTAGTCCAAGTGGGGGAGGAATACGAAATTAAGGGAACAATATGAATATTATATTGAATCGATGAAATTATTAAAATTATAGTAACATGTCAATATATTTAATTCATTACTACAACTTTATATTAATACATTAAGAAAAGTTTACAGAACTACTAACCTAAACCGGAGAATCAGAAAGAAGTGAGAAAAGATCTTCTACACTCCAATCTTTGTCATCATTAGGTTGACTTGTACCTTCTCGAGGATTTGGAAGTGGTATGCTTTCAGTTATTGGAGGAGGAGCTCCAAGGTATGGGGTCTCGATAGGGTTGGAACCTGTAACCCCATGATTAGGGGCTAAATATTGACTCATATGGGGCGTGTGTAAGTAGGGCAGTGATGAGGAAGGGCTTTAATTCGGAACCAGTTGGGGGTAGCTATAAGAAGGAGGAAACCAGGCTAGGTCATCTACAAAGCCTCAAAAATTCTCCTCACTCGAAGACTCGAGTAAACCAGGGTTAATACTACTCATACCAGAATTAGATGGCGGAGATTGCTGCTGTGTATGAGTTCTTGATGAATTTTCCCCCTTTTCCTGAATTTTTCTTTTCCTAAATACAACCTTATGAGCAGCTTGTATTAGCTTCTTTGTGCCGTCTGTTAGACCCGATTGTGACCCTTCAATTATCGCTTCTTTTTCTTTTTTTAGGTTGGGTATTAAATCTCCCGATAATTCTGTTGCCTCAATAAATTCGTTACCAAATTCCTGTGGCACAAATAACTTTAGTAATTTCAACCTTATAATATAAAGGAATTAAAAAAAAATGTAGTTCTATACCTCTGCACGATCAATAAGGGTTTGCAAACTCGTAAGTTGTCGTTGGGGCCAATGATTGATACCTAATTCTCTACAGCGTTTTTTTAATTGTGTCGTTCCAATGTTGAGTTCCTTCGCAGCTTTCTCAATTGGTTCGTTAAAGTGTTCAGCTATTATTTCCCTACTTAATAAATGTCTGAAACCTCTTCCACTGCCACCTGCTATGTTTTCTGAACTAGAAGGTTCAAATCCAATTGTATTGTTATCATTCTGGACCATTTGAACATGATCCTGATTTTTTGACCCAAAGATGGACATTGATTCATCAAAATTAGTGGCCTCTATCGGTAATAATTGTTGGTTTTCAACTAAAATACCAAGATTTTGAAATCCTTCTAGGTTCCTTTGAATCACCTGAAGGTGATTTTGGTATTGAAAACCAACCCCAAACTCGGGATTCATATCAATATTGATGTTATCAATCGTCTGTAATTGATTGTCATTTTGAATGTCAGCCATAAATCCTTGATTCATGGGGATGATCTCACTGCTCATTGAGGGTACGTCGATGAATGGATTGTACTCAGTTAGACCATCCACAAATGGGTCTACAAATAACACATGTCAAATGATAAAACAAAACAGAATACTTATAAATGGATCATTCAAAAGAATTTAACCTGGTAGAAGGCATGGAGTCTGATCAAGTGCAAAGTCAGATGCATGCACCGGATCATCTGAGTTAATGTTCAACTCGGGAAAAATTTCCGGCTCATCGTGGAGATGCTCTATTGGTAGTATATCTGGAAGACTGTACCATAATTCAAAATCAAACAAAACATTAGAAAGGTAATCGAAGTATGGATGATAGATGTTTAGAATGTTAGAGTCACCGAACTCTATTAAGAATTCTTGGTTTGAAGTACCCTCTCCTTGCGGAAAACCAAGTCTAGGGTTCGACAGATCGCCCATTGAAGATCTGTTTTCCATGACTCGGCTTTAAATATGAGTTCGTTTATGAACAAACTAGTGATAAGAGAGGACGAGATTGAAAATGAATGTGGAAATGAATGATACTACATGCCTGTATATATAGTATCTTGCAGCTGGAACCGAAAGGTCACACGGAACTGAAAGGACACCTCACGTTTTAATTACCGAAATTCAAACTAACTACAGTAGATACGACTTTTCACTACCCCAAGTGACATTTTTTCAAAATTCCCTGCTTGACTCTGGTGAGAACGAGATAATAAAGAGACTTTTGAAATAAAACAAAATTTTATGTCTCCATATAATGGAAATAGTTTAAAGAGTGTTCAGTTCTCCAAAAAAAAAAAAAAAAAAAAAAACTTACAAAAGATGATGCAAATTTTATATTTCGGTGAAACACAAAAATTTGGAGATTCTACAAAAATAGACTTATTTAGCCAAAAAGTATTTAAAAGAAATGTTGAATTGAGGCAAATGTGTGTTGAAATATGACGAATTCATATAAATACGAAATAGTATTAAAAATTAGGTATTGCAAGTTAACTAAGTTAACTATGTATATAGGTAGATTAGAAAGTACTAAATATGTACTGTAGATAGTAGCCGGTCAAGTCGATGTGTGGGACTATGAGAAACAGTTAGAGTTTTTTTTGTACATCTAGAGTAATTAGAAGAAAAGAAGTATGGAGTGAATGAGAATAATAGGACCTTAAGCATTATAACAGAGGTATGTCAATGTTGAAAGGGAAAGATAATTAAATCTTGTAAAGTTTCGGCAATAAGACGAGGATGATTTTTGAAGGACACAAGGACTCGATGGGAAATACATAGAGGCGTTCGAGAATGCGGATTTCGGGACGAAATCCAAATAAGTGGGGGAGACTTGTAAGACCCGTATCCTGATTATAACATATACTTAAAATAAGAGTGTTAGGAATTATATGATCATTGGTAGTTATAAAGCTAAGAAAAACTTTAGTTACAATTTCATATGAAAATCAGCATTTTGTGTCGTTTTTAGAAAAATCATAATTAATTCTAGAAAAATCATTTGGACCTCAAACCAATGCACAAAGTTTACAAATTGAGTCTAGTACAATTACCAAAAATAATAGTAAGCTTGAAAATGACATTATCTATGGTAAAAAATGCAATATTTACTGATTAGTTCGGAATTGACAGATTAGATAGTCTGTTTTCAAAAATTCATAATAAATCATAGAAAAATCGTATAAATACGTAAAATACATCCCTGGAAAGGTATTGAGATGAATTTTCTGAATATCAAATAAAAACGTGAATTTAATGGGTTTAAGATCGGCTAAACCAGTCTTGAACAGACTGATTCTAGAAGGCCATTAATTTCAACAAAATTATATTATTAAAATCTTTTGTCAAAAGTGTCATGCCATTTTTTATTCAAGAATTCAAGTATAAATACCCCCAAAACATCTCATAAACCACACCAACAAATCTCAATCCAATATATAGAGGTTTCTAAGCACTAGAGTGTAAGAAGTGAGCGGAAGGAAGCTCAAAAGCCTAGCGGAGAAGTTATAGGTTCCGACGACTAGTCATAAGGTAACTACAAACTTTTCTATAGCTTAATTAGGTATTGTAAAATAGTTTTTGTGCTAAGAAGTAGAATATTTAATAAGTATAACATATGTTATATTATGCTAATTTCTAACAATAGAAAACAAAAACCTTAAAATGTCGTTATTATAACAATTCGTAATTTCCGAATATAATACCGACTGATTTACTTACGAGGACGGTGACTAGGCCGATTACTTGGGATCTGGTTGTTGGATTTTCCGAAAGGCTAAAATGCTGAAAGGATCCTGCCACTCCATCTAATATTCTACCTGGCCGTTCTTTACTTGATAAATCATGGAGTATCATATTGGAATTATTGAAGAGTTTAATGATGCGACTACAATATAGTTAAGGATTAAGAAATGATAGATTTCTTATTATGTTAACAGTTAAAGTTGAAGGAAATACAAAGCCGAGAAAGATAAACGATATAGTCAACTATAATCAGGTGAGTCTTCTCACTATACTATAGGTGATATTGCATGCGTAGGAAGGAAGATATGTTAGACTAAAGTGATCTTACCTGTTATGATAATTGTATGAATTATTGCTATGATAATGATTGTTTGTGGACGGAACGGGATATCCCGCGAGCCAATAGGCGGAACGGGAATAGCCTGCGAGTCATTAGACGGAACGGGATAGCCCGCGAGCCAATAGGCGAAACGGGAATAGCCTGGGAGTCATTAGACGGAACGGGAGAAGCCTGCGAGCGATAAACAAGAACGGGAATTGCCCGTGAGTCTTCAGCGGAACAGGGATAGCCCGCGAGTCTCACAGACATATGAATGGTTATGATGTGTTGTGATGGATCGTATGGTATTTTGAGGAACTCACTAAGCTTCGTGCTTACCCTTTCCCTATATAAACTATTGTTTCAGGTACATCAGGTACCATGGATGGCAAGGCGTGACGTGTATACACTGTGCTGCTTCATTGGAGGACTGTTTTTGAATTAATATTCTGCTATATTGAGATTTCGTTAACTTCTGTTAATCCTGGGGTGTTTTCATTAAACTTATAAGTTATGGAATTTTATGAAAATTAATTAAGTGGCTTTTCTTGTATTGAAGTTTTCGTTTAAAAATTTTTAAATTTACCCTAAAATTTTGGGATGTTACACATAGAATTTAACCTAAACCCTAAACCTAAAAGAAAAAACAAAAAATTATTTGGAGCTAAACCCTAAACCCTAAACCCTAAACCATAAACCCTAAACCCTAAACCCTAAACCCTAAACCCTAAACACTAAACCCTAAACCCTAAACCATAAACCCTAAACCGAAACCCTAAATGGCTTAGGTTTTAGGGTTAAATCACTAAAACCCTTTAACCTAAACTCCAAACCCTAAACCCTAAATTCTAAACCTTAAACCCTAAACCCTAAACTTTAACCTAAACCCTAAACCTAAAAGAAAAGACATAAAATTATTTGAAGCTAAACCTTAAATCCTAAATCTTAAATCCTAAACCATAAACCAGAAGTCGTTTAGGGTTTATGGGCTGTTTTTTGTATGCTTCCAATCATCTTGAGCTTAGAAATATGGTTTAAGTTATGTGTCTTCCTTTCAATCATCTTGAGCTTAGAAATCCCACCCAAAATTGATTTAGAAATTAATTTTGGGTTGTCCCCGTATTGGGACTGCTTTTTGAATGCTTTATCTCATCTAGGAGCAACGAATCCCCCACCTACCGTTGGTAGATGGGGAGAACAACATGAGGCGGATGCTAAGACTTATTATAATTTTTTTCTTATTATAATATATTGATTTAGTATATTTATTCATATGTTATAAATATCATGACTAATATTTTGTTAATAATTGCAGTTGTTCCAAGGAGGAAGACTAGGGGAAAAGCATAAAACTTAAAACTTTCGAAGAAGGTAGAGCAAGGCGGGGGGGGGGGGGGGGGGGGGTGTTTGAAACTAACGTTTTACACACTTCCTACATTTACCCCAGTTGGTGAGCTTAGTGAGTATTCCGTTCGTGAGGTGGGAATATATGTGGGCATCGATCCCTTTTGACAAAGGTAGTTGGGACAAAGTTTCCCCCACCATGAGGGCCACTTTGCTAGTGCATCTCAGGGTAAACGATCTATATAATTATATTTGTATGTTCTCTACGAATTAGTCTTTTTTACTTGACTAACTTTTTTCTATTATAGTTACACTTTGATGTTGCTGAGGTTGAGAGGGATCCCAAGCTGATGGAGAGCATTACTTCAGAATTTCAAAAGCGGTATAGAGACCGCAAAGCCGATGCAAAAAAAGTTTTTTCTTAAAGTGGGAAGGTATGGCGATGTTGCAAAAGCTTTGGACAACCCTCCCTTGCGTATGGATCGTGCAAATTGGAAAAAAAGCTATAGATTATTTTCACATGGATTAACATCGAAAGCGATCTGCAAGTAATAAAAAAGTTCGTGCAAAAAAACAAATCACAAACCGTGGGGGACACGCAAGTATTGTAGTGCTTGTTTTAAAGAAGTAATGTTTTATATATACACCTATAAAGAAGTAATAATTTATATATAAGAGTTTATTTAATGTATAATCTAATTTTTACTGTCAAACAGGAAAAGACCAGAGTTGAGGCCTTCCACGATGGTCGTACAGACAAAGATGAGAAATTTGACAGCCCAGTAACCGAGCAACAACATGTAAGTGTCTATTATAAGTATAAATCTATTAAGTGTTTATATACACACACACACACACACATAAATCTATTAAATCATTTTTGTTACATGTAGCGTGATTTACATCGAGCTTATGAAGAATGTACTCAAACACCACCGAATGATATCTAGATATTCGAAAAGGTGTTGGGTGCTCGCCACGGTCATGTTAAAAAGGTCGGACGAAAACATTCTTTGAAAGGGTCGCGTTGCTTTGAAGAGGGACAATTATCACAGACACAAACTCAATCTAAACAGGTAAACTACCTTAAATTCTTTTAATGTCTTATATAAAGATTATTGAATGCATTTTAAGTACATTTCTATTTTGGTAAATGTTTGATACTTGTAATGTATGTTCATACTTATAATGTATGATTTATTTTGTAGAATAATAAATTTGAGAAGATGCATGATGACCCGGTATTTAGAGCTAGACACGTAAAGATGCTGGATGAATTGTATAATGCCGAACAAGATGATGGAGGAAACAACGAGGACGAGGATAACGGGAAGAGTAAGTTAGGTTTACCCGGTTTTGGGCATTTTAGATGTATTGTGCAAACGTAATATATGGTACTATTTGTTGTTTTTAGACGTTTTAAACGTATTTGTGTAATCGTAATATTTGGTACTAGCTAGTTTTTATGTCCTTAGACAAACTTTTGTGGTGTGTATGTTTTGTTCTGTTGGTGTATATATAGGACATGGTTTTGGCTATTAAAAACAGTAAATTGTGAAAAAAACACTATTAGCGGTGACTCCTTTAGCGACGACGATTATTCGACGCCATTTGGGTGACCGTTGGACACTTTTAACAGCGTCACTATTATCGGCGACATAGAGAATTACCAGCGACAGTTTTAACGGCGACAGGGTATTACCGACGATATCTAAGCAATAGCGACGAGGCTTTACCGGCGACGCATTACCGGCGACATGTCGCCGCTATTACTATTACCGACGACATTTGGTCGCAGCTATTGATGCTCTTTCTTATAGTGTAAGCTCTATTTAACTAGCATATTACTCGTCCGTGGTCAGGTATACGTGAAGGGTTTAATATTAAACTAACGTGATTTACTTTGTTTACTTTTATATGACTAGGTGCAACATGTATATCCAAATTTTTTACAGAAAAGTGAAACTAAATGCAATTACAATTGCTTACAGATGAATCGATCACTTTCAAATCTTTTATCAAACTAACTTATGTCGGTTATGTGGGTAGATGAGAAAATAGGCGTTTATCATTTGTTGAGTGACACTATTGTCCTTATGTTAACAGTACTCGGCCTATAACTTCTATATTGACCAAGCTATTGTTGGGATTCTGTCTTCAAAGTATGATGTCCATAACACAGAATCATGAAAGACGACAACGAAACCCTTTAAAATTGAACACAAACTAGTTTTATTCCCACCGAAAGATCATTGATTATATGTATGTTAACATAATAGACAACTTGAAGCATGAAGTAAATACAAACTTTGATGTCCTTTGGTTCAATCTCAAAGATTGAATGTTGTTATGAGAGCAACAAGAACAAATGTATGTTCTTCTCTAATGGTATCCACCAGAACTTGTAACACCTTGGAATGCTCTTGCTTATCTTCCTCCTTTCTCTTAAGCTTAGAAACAAAAATACGTTATGGTTTCTAAAAGAGATGAGTGTGAGATCAAATCTATACCTAACTAGCACGAAGAAATTTAAAGAGAGAGAGAGAGGAAGAGAGTTTTCGACCAACATAGTGTGAGGGAAAAGAACCACTAACTTCTCAAGTTCACATGCAATCCTTTTAAACACCACACAAACACTCTTCCAAGATGTCATAGTCAAAAGGTGAACATGCAATAGACAAAGGAGGAGGTCGATGCATTTAATTTGACCTCTCTCTTCCTTGTGTTTGGCCAAGAACGGAGAGAGAGATAGAGAGAGAGAGAGAGAGAGAGAGAGAGAGAGAAAGAAAATTATTTCTCTTGATTTTATACTATATAAACATATACTTTATATTAAATGAAGTATACAAATCATTTCCATTTCACAATATAAGTTTTATGATATATTTCCTTGAAATCAATTTATATATATATATATATATATATATATATATATATATATATATATATATATATATATATATATATATACACACACGACTTATGCGTATTTCTATATACACAAATGTTATTTATTTTAACATTTGAAATAAATAAGTTTTTAAAACATGTATAACAATCATTTAAACCCTTTTAAATGATATAAATATTCATATTATCATTATTACTCTCTCTTGAATGAATTCATACCATACAAATTAGTTCTAGATATCATATCACTTTATACATAAAATGATAAATACAAGTATTACATCATTTCATCATGAATCTAATTCACTACGATGAATGACCATTAACGTGTCTAACATTTCATTGGTGTAACCCTTTAAGATCATATGTTATTACCAATATCATTCACAGACCATGCTTGGCCATCTAGGTCAAAAAAATCTCCCACTTACACAAGCTTGATATCGACAGTAATAAAAGTCTAGCAGTATTTCACTGTGCTAGTAACATATGGCATAGTGCCATTCAACAACACCCAATTCTCGTGGGCCCCATATGGCTCTACTTGGTGTATAAGGTTATATATCAGTTACCCGTTTGTTATCTGATGTCACGCTGAATATGAGGCATGGATCTCTATCATTCTAATCTATGTTCAACTTCTGATTAGGCGCCTTAGATGTCTAGCTTTTAAGAAATAAGAGGGACAAATCTAATCTTGACTGCATACGACCTTTATGTAGTTCACAGTGTATCTGATGATGGTTTTGATAGTTTCCTATTATTTCTAGAACAACGATTGACCATATCAAGGCATACCATTCACTACACTTGAACTCCGATTATGCATATCAAGTCTAAGGATACAAAGATAATACCATTATTCAAAAGTCACTTACGATGACGAATACCTATGAACTTGGTTGCTACGCTTTGTCATTTTCATCATATGAAAATCCACAAATCCAGTTCATATTAGTCTTACTTCATATTTGCTCCAACAATTATGATCGATTATGGATATTTACAATAACTAAATTATTGAAGGATTTAACATGCTAATATAGAACACACAAGTATGAATGTATAAATCATATCCTATATATCTAATTCAATATGATACCTTGTTGCTTACAATGTTCGAATATCTAAATGCTAAACTCAAATCAAATCCCATTACAAGAATAACAAAGTCCTATAGCTCAAGTGTGACTCTTTAATTAGTACCTAGTTTTAAAAAGTGGCCTATACGTGTAACACCAGTTTTTGTAAAGACAAGCAAAAATAGAAATTGGTATAAAACCGGTTAAGGCAGTGTAAATAGCGACACTACCATCTGTTGGTAGAGACACTATGGCGAGGTAGTACGCGATGGGGTAGCAGTGGCTTGGACACTTAGCAATGCGATGTGAAATATGTGTCATTGGCGACATCATGAGTAATGATAAGAGACACGATAGTGGGATGGACAAACTTTCTTTTAAAGCTTGAGTCAGTTATTTTGGCTCTATAGCCATATTATGCTCTAGAGAGTGAAGGGAACGAATTTCTAGAATATAGGGCTGGAAGGTGAGGAAGGAACAACTGAATAAGAGGATCTAACCAACCCTCTTTGTTATTGTGAAAGTAATTTTGTTATTATGAAAAGAATTGTGAACTTAGGGTTTTGACCAATTAGGTTGCAAACCTGAATTGGTATTTGTTCCTCTATAGTTGGTAATTATTATCAGGAGTATTACATGTGTTAATTACAACTTGGATTATGATTTGGTGATTAAGATATTATTAGGGTAAATTCTTAACCCTAGGTGTATTATCGACTTTTTCAAAGGTTGTAGCACCTCTGGAGATTGAAAGGAAGTAGAAAGGAAATTAAAAAAACGAGGTTATGTATGGTCTAAGTCAATTCAAAAGTGGATGGCTTCGTCGGTAGCGTCGCTACCTTTTTTGTTAGCAACGCTAAGTATGAAGATCGTGATAGCGATGCTATGTCGCCTGTTTAGCAATAAGTCGTTTTTTTGTTCATGGGTTAAAGTGTTTACCTCAAAGGTTAAGTATATATGTTTAATTTGGTGTTAAACAGTACTTGAAGCTATAGGAATGAGGAAACACATCATTGATCAGGAAGATCATACTACACAATAATCGAGGTGAGTAAATTTACCTAGCATGATGATTACGATAAAATGTTGGTATGCTTGCATGAATAATCTATACTTAGATATGAATCTATATTGTGAAGACGATATATATATATATATATATATATATATATATATATATATATATATATATATATATATGTTACAAGTAATTGGTGAATGACAACATTATGTCATCACTTTGCATTTACCAATTAAACAACTATATTTGAATAGTAGACTTGGTAGTATAAATAGACCATCAATGTAAGGAAGAAAATGCATCTCATATCAACTCTTTCACAAGTGATATAAACTCTCTCTACTCTCTCCAAGCTCTCAAGCTTTCTTTCTTTCTTCATCTATATTCTAGTTTTTAGTTTGTTCATAATTGTCGTGGTAACGCTGAATTTATAACACGTTATCAGCACGAGGCTCTAACGAAGGCAATTAAAAGACACATCGATCTAATCAAGGAACTACAATATGTCAAACATTGCAAAGCTTGAATTTACCGCTCTTGAAGTCAGCGGAAAGAACTACATGCCTTGGACTATAGATGTTACGATGCATCTTGAGTCCATGGATTTATCTGAAACTATAAAAGAAAAAAATAAGTGCACGTCGCAAGATAAAGCACGTGCAATAATTTTTCTTTGCAAACATATCGATGAAATGTTGAGGTATGAATACCTCAATACCACTGATCCTAGCACTCTTTGGAAAAGCTTAAAAGAAAGATTTGACCACCAAAAGGAAGTTATACTTCCAAGTGCTAGGGCTGAATGGTTATCGTTGAGGTTTCAAGACTTCAAAAAGGTACATGACTATAATTCCGCATTATTTCGGATATGTTCACAACTAAAATTTTGTGGGGAAGATGTTTCTGATGCTTCAATGTTGGAGAAAACTCTCTCCACATTCCATGCATCGAATATGACATTGCAACAACAATATCGTATGCAAAAGCTCAAAAAATATTCTGAGCTTAATACACTTCTCCTTGTTGCTGAACAAAATAATGAACTATTAATAAAGAACCACCGGTCCCGTCCAACAGGTTCAGTAGCACTTCCTGAAGCAAATGCTACTATCACTTATGAACCAAGAAATAATTCATATGGACGAGGACGTGGTCGTGGTCGTGGTCGTGGACGAGGCCGTGGTCGCGGTCGAGACCATTTTAACCAAAACCAAAATTTTGGGCGCGCTTATACTCAGGGTCGTGGATGCGGTCATCCTTATAACCGTGGGCGTGGTCAAAGAAACAATAATCAACACACTCCACAAGGAAATAATGTCCAACCACAAGAAAAAAGAAATGATGCCGGAACATCACAGAACCCCGGAGGTTCTTGTTATAGATGTGGTAGCACAGGTCATTGGTCAAGGACCTGTCGTACAGATCCCCATCTTTGTAAACTTTACCAAGATTCCATTAAAGGAAAAGGGAAAGAAGTCAACCTCATCGATGGTGTTGATCTAGGAAACATTGAACTAAACACTCTTGACTTTTGCAATGATTTAGACATCCTAGAAAACTAGTTTCCTTTTGTAACATGTTTTTAATTTTTTATTGTAATGTTTTTCTTTCTTAATGAAGTTTTTTCGAGTCACTTTTATTAAAATTGTGTTCATAACTCATCATTTATTTTTCTTATATGAAGTTCAAAATGAGTTCAACTGGAGCACAAAACCAAAGAAATCTTGGCGAACTCTTAATAATTGATTGTGGTACCACACACACCATCTTGAAAACAAAGAAATATTTTTCCACACTAAAACCCGTAAAAGGGCACATAAATACAATATCAGGTCCTGTAGACTTGATTGTAGGAGCAGGAAATGCTTGTTTCATGTTACCTAATGGTACGAAGTTTGTAATCAGTAATGCGTTATTTTCCCCAAAGTCAAATAGAAATTTATTGGGTTTTAATGATATATATCTTAACGGATATGACACATTCACCAAAACAATAGGAAACAAGAAATATATGTTTATAATAAATGAAAACCATATATTGGAGAAATTACCACAATTTGATTCTGGTTTACATTTTACATATATAAATATAGTTGAGTCAAATTTGGTGGTTAAAGAAAAATTTTGTGATCCTAGAATATTTAGTTTGTGGCATGATAGGCTGGGCCATCCAGGATTAACAATGATGCGCCGAATAATTGAAAATACATTTGGGCATCCATTGAAGGACTAGAAGTTCCGTCAAATAGGTAATAAGAACCCGTGTATTTCTTGTTCCCTTGGGAAATTAATTACAAGACCTTCACCAATGAAAGTTGAAAGGGAATCACCTAGATTTCTAGAAAGAATTCAAGGAGACATATGTGGACCAATTCATCCACCTTCTGGACCATTTACATACTTTATGGTCTTAATAGATGCATCAACTAGATGGTCTCATGTTTGCCTATTATCAACTCGTAACATGGCATTCGTAAAATTCCTAACTCAGATTATTAAACTGAGAGCACATTTTCCTGATTATAACATCAATAAAGTGAGACTTGATAATGCAGGTGAGTTTACGTCTCAAGTATTTAATGATTATTGTATGTCTATAGGAATTACTGTTGAGCATCCAGTTGCACATGTACACACTCAAAATGGTTTAGCAGAATCACTGATTAAACGTCTCCAATTAATAGCTAGACCATTAATAATGAGAACAAAACTTCCTGTTTCCATATGGGGTCATGCAATTTTACATGCTGCATCACTGATTCGTATGAGACCAAGTGCATATCATACACATTCTCCCCTTCAACTTGTTTCTGGAAAAGAACCAGATATATCCCACCTTAAAATTTTTGGAAGTGCAGTATATGTTCCTATTGCTCCACCACAACGTACAAAAATGGGTCCTCAAAGGAGGTTGGGAATATATGTTGGTTTTGAAACAAATTCAATAATAAGATATCTTGAACCTTTGACAGATGATATGTTTACAGCACGTCTTGCTGATTGCCATTTCAATGAAGAAAATTTCCCAATACTTGGGGGAGAAATGAAAACCCAAGAAAAGAATGTTTCATGGTATGAACCTTCTTTATTATATCTTGATCCCCGTACACAAGAATGTGAGATGGGTGTTCAAAAAATAATACATTTGCAAGAAGTTGCAAATCAATTACCTGATGCATTTACTGATACAAAAAGAGTTACTAAATCATATATACCTGCTGTTAACGCTCCAGCTCGAATTGAACTCCCAGATAGACAATCTGATAAAAAAGTAACTCAAGAATCCAAAGCACGCCTGAAGCGTGGAAGGCCATTTGGTTCTAAGGATGCAAATCCTAGAAAAAGAAGAGGAATGGAAAATATGTTTGAGCATAATGAAAGTGTTCATGAAGAAACACAAAATAACATTACTTCCCCAGTTGAGGAAATAAATGATAAGGAGATTGAAATTAATTATGGTCATATAAAAATAGTAAGGAGCCAATATGAATTAGAAGATATAATATTTTCTTATTCAGTTGCATGCAATATTATCAATGAGGATCCAGAACCACAATATGTCATTGAATGCCAAAATAGGCAGGATTGGGGTAAATGGAAAGAGGCCATGCAAGCTGAATTAACGTCTCTCAATAACAGAAAGGTTTTTGGACCTATTATACTCACACCTGGAGTTGTGAAACCATTGGGATACAGATGGATTTTTATACGAAAAAGAAATGAGAAAAATGAAATTGTGAGATACAAAGCCAGGCTCGTTGCTCAGGGTTTTTCTCAAAGGCCGGGAATCGATTATGAAGAAACATATTCTCCTGTTATGGATGCAATCACTTTCAGATATTTAATCAGTCTAGCAGTTTCTGAAAATTTAGATATGCATCTTATGGATGTTGTTACTGCTTACTTATATGGATCACTTGACAGTGATATATATATGAAAATCCCCGAAGGATTTAAAATGCCAGAAGCATTAAGTGCAAAACCCAAACAAATGTATTCTATCAAACTGCAAAGATCATTGTATGGGTTAAAGCAATCTGGACGTATGTGGTATAATCGTCTAAGTGATTACTTAATAAGCAAAGGCTATAAAAACAATACTATTTGTCCGTGTGTATTTATTAAGAAAACAACATTTGGATATGTGATTATAGCCGTCTATGTTGATGATATGAACATTATTGGGACGAATAAAGAAATCCTTGAAGTGATTGACTTTTTAAAGAAAGAATTTGAAATGAAAGACCTTGGGAAAACCAAATATTGTCTTGGTTTACAGATTGAGCATATGGCAAATGGGATACTTGTGCATCAATCAAACTATACAGAAAGGGTCTTGAAACGTTTTAATATGGATAAAGCCAAACCTTTAAGCTCTCCAATGATTGTTAGATCACTAAATATTGACAAAGATCCATATCGCCCTTGTGAGGAAAATGAAGAAATTCTTGGTCCAGAAGTACCATATCTTAATGCAATTGGAGCTCTTATGTATCTTACTAATTGTACTAGACCTGACATTTCTTTTGCAGTAAATCTATTAGCAAGATTTAGTTCATCTCCAACCAAAAGACACTGGAATGGAATCAAGCACATATTACGATACCTTCGTGGAACTACTGATTTAGGTTTATTTTTTTCTAATAGTTCAAAACAAGGCTTGATTGGTTATACAGATGCAGGTTACTTGTCTGATCCTCATAAAGCTAGATCTCAAACTGGATATGTATTCATGAATGGAGGTACTGCAATATCTTGGCGTTCTCAAAAGCAAACACTCGTCGCCACATCTTCAAATCATGCAGAAGTAATTGCTCTAAATGAAGCTAGTAGAGAATGTACATGCTTAAGATCGATGACACAACTTATCCTGACTTCTTGTGGAATTGATAAAGATAAATCTCCAACCTTAATCTATGAAGATAATGCAGCATGTGTCGCTCAAATGAAAGAAGGGTACATCAAAAGCGACAGGACAAAACATATTCCTCCAAAGTTTTTTGAATACACTCAAGAGCGTATAAAGAAACAACAGATTGAACTAAAATATGTTCAATCTAGCAACAATGCAGCAGATCTTTTCACAAAGGCACTTCCTACCAAGATCTTTAGAAAACATGTTCATGGTATTGGAATGAGACATCTACACAATACATAATGGTCATTCGATATCTAAATGAGGGGGAGTCAACTAGACACTACACTCTTTTTCCCTTCGCTAAAGTTTTTTCCCACTGGGTTTTCTTTAGCAAGGTTTTTAATGAGGCAGTACTTCAAAGTTGAACTCTGATGTAGAATGATGTCATTCAAGGGGGAGTGTTACAAGTAATTGGTGAATGACAACATTATGTCATCACTTTGTCATCACTTTGCATTTACCAATTAAACAACTATATTTGAATAGTAGACTTGGTAGTATAAATAGACCATCAATGTAAGGAAGAAAATGCATATCATATCAACTCTTTCACAAGTGATATAAACTCTCTCTACTCTCTCCAAGCTCTCAAGCTTTCTTTCTTTCTTCATCTATATTCTAGTTTTTAGTTTGTTCATAATTGTCGTGGTAACGCTGAATTTATAACAATATATATATATATATATATATATATATATATATATATATATATATATATATATATATATATATATATATATATATATATATATATATATATATATATATATATATATATATATATATATTCATGATGGTTACGATAAAATGTTGGTATGCTTGCATGAATAATCTATACTTAGATATGAATCTATATTGTGAAGACGATATATATATATATATATATATATATATATATATATATATATATATATATATATATATATATATATATATATATATATATATATATATATATATATATATGTATATATATATATATATATATATATATATATATATATATATATATATATATATATATATATATATATATATATATATATATATATATATATATATATATATATATATATATATATAGAATTGGCTCCGGTAAGAAGTGAATTTTTGGTAGAAAGGTAAGAAGTTTTTTATTTACATATTTTTTCGGTGAAACAACAAAATGAATCAATAGATGATGCAAACAATAACATGATTCACAAAACAAGATTCTCGAAAAAAACAACTTGATGATTCAGTTTTACGATGATTTTGTTGTTATTCACTAAAACTGTCCGTAACGTAAATAAAAACTTGATTATATAAAAATGATTCATCAAAATGTTTTGTTAGAATTTTTTTTCAATGAATCATGTTATTTTTTATTCATCTAGTGATTTATTTCGGTGATTCATCAAAAAACCAAGTAAATAATATCTTACTCTCGATTCCGGCGAGTGGTGAAGAACACGACCGGTGAGAGGGAACGTAAACCCTATTTAGAGAAAGTGAGAGAGAGAGAGAGAAATAAGGTAGACAATGAGAGATTATAGGAGTTGATAAAATTAGGAAAATATTTAATTACTTTACTACCCTTATGCAATATTTAATTTAATTTAAATTAATTTAAATGTAATTATAATTACAAAATACCTCCTTAATAATAGCCATAGATCTGAAGTATTATATGGTCCAGATATGGTCTCGCGATCTCAACCTTTTATTTGGCCTCAACTGATCCTGATTATATATATATATATATATATATATATATATATATATATATATATATATATATATATATATATATATATATATATATATATATATATATATATATATATATATATATATATATATGTATGTATGTATGTACATTCGTATTTGCCCATGATAATGCTGATAGCGTATAACACATAACGAGGACTTTGTGTAAATATCATTGTGTAGTATTGTTGAAACAAAAGAGTGGATCTGGATTCAAACAATGCGGAATAAGAATGATAAACAAGAAACAAGAACACACGTTATGTAGAGCTGATGTCGAATGATTGAATTTGCAACTCAAGAACAATTCAATGAGAACTATTCTGTATGAGTGCCGTAAAAATGATTACAAAAGTTAACCCTAATGAGGGTACGTGCATGCTATATATATAAGACTAAGTATGGAAGGACATGCCCATTCCATAACTGATACGCTAATCTAATGGCACAAAATTAGGAGACAAATCAGGTTCGCATCTTTGACTCAATCTTATTAATGACTCAAGAATCTCCCCCTTTGAGTCAAACAACGAACAGTCTTCATTCTTCAGGCTCAGGTTTTGCAACTTTCAGTTCCTTATCGAATACTCTTGGAATTAAGAGCAGGATCCTTTTCCGAAAAGCGATGTACCATGTCAGCATGTCGTTGAAGCACCTTTTGTCATTCTCGGTATTAAGTTTTGTCCTGTTGATAAGTTCGAGAATTTTCATCAGTGCGGGAGTTCGGTAAAGATGCTTGTCACGTAGAAAGAAAATTCTCTTCACCGAATCCCTTCCCTCCTTGGACCTATAAGCCACATTCCAGTCATCCTTTTTGATCTTTCCGAGACGACGTTTCTTCAGATCGGATGGAGGTTTTTCAGCTGAAACCTTCGGAGTGGAGTTCAGAACTGCAGCCACTTCTACGTCAAGCATTGAAACTTCAAGAATGTATCCCATGAGCAATCTCTTGACATGCTCAAAAAGAATCTCATGATCTTCTCTTCTTTTGAGGATGTTGAACAAGGACACCCAATCGAACGGATTCATGAAGGGAAGATCTGCCAAGGTGAATTCATCTTTCTCCTCATCTGATCCTCTGCGTGCAAGGAAGATAGCATTTCAGAAAGGAGAAGTCACATGCGGCATTCTTGGAGTGAGCTTCACAATCTTCTTCAAGCTCCAAGAAAGGTATTGAGGTTTGGAATGCTCCAGATAGAAGTTGAACAGCATATCATTAACCACAGCCCTAGGATGTTTATTCGTTGTGAGTTCATCGAAGCAGCGAATTAGAAATGCTCTCGCCGTCATCGGAAAATCAAATTGCGAATCTACTTGATTTCCATCATCGTAAGAGCAATTTGGCTGCAACCAGTTTTCAATTGGCTGTGTGATAGCTTCCGACTTCATAGTTTCATAATCCCAATCATGGAAGAGGGTTTTCCGAGCTTCTACTTCGATTGCCGCTTCTTGTTTGGCTGCCTCTTGGTCATCGAGCTTCCTGCTGATTTGGAGAAGTTCATCAAGTTCCATGTCTCTTGCAGCCCTGGCTAGTTTGGCCGCCTCCGAAATTTCTATCTCTTCGTCTACATCATCTTCACCGATCTTCTTTGTCTTTTTTTTCGAAGGACCGGCAGATGTGTCACCAACCTTCATTTTCTCAAACCAATTTTCATCTGGTTTTTGAACGTCATAAGCAGACTCTTGAGTCCCTAGTTCCTTCACGTTGGTGACTTTAGACTGTTTGGGTCGTTGAACAGGACTATCGGTGACCTTTTGCTTACCTTCTCCTTTATTGTCTTTGGAAACGTCGGAGATATTGTTATTGTTATCTTCTTTCTTCTTTTCCTTGTCTTCCGGATTTTCAGGCCCATCATCCCCATTGTCGTTATCGGAATCGTCCTTTGAGTTATTGTCTCCCCTTGTTTCGGAACGGCAACATTGTTCGAAACACCCTGAATCTTGCTCAGCAAGAGTAGAACAGGATGTAGCTTGTTTGTGATATGACCACGAAGGTAAGGGGTGAGGACGGGATCATCTTCTTCTACCATCCGACGAATGTAATTGTCAATCTTGGTGACACAGTTCCGAACCGCGTGCGTTTTAGAAACAGCAGATGTAAAGACTGCTGTAGTGTTTTTGAGCTCGGCCTTCAGAAGTTGGATCTTTGTAGTTTTAGAAGCTACGAGATCCATTAATTCATTTTCCATTGCCAGATCTGCTTGCAATTTATCAACCTTGGCTTGCAGAGAAGACGCCAGTTCGGAGTGCTCTGTTCGGAGGTCAGAACGAAGTGTGGCTATTGCTTCTCTTTCCGCCTTAAGGGTGTCTGCAAACCCTTGAATAACCTTTGACATTTTTTCGTTGTTGGACATAGTGGATTCTTTGAAGTCCTTCATAAAGTTCAAGACATCAACTTCCAGGTCGCCAATCTTTTTGGCAGTCTCCTCCATATTTGCCTTTGATTTTTCCATGGCCGAGGAGAAATCTTCCACTAATTTGACATTGTCCGAAATCAATGTCTCTACCTGAGTTTTGTGAGTGTCCAACTGGGATTGCCAGTCAGAAGTGGAAGGGCCCTGGGGTGTTTGAAGAAGTTTGTCCAGTTTAAAGGGCGACTCAATGAAGTCAGCCATTTCATCCTAATCATCGTAAATCAGAACATCTTCAAGTTCAAGACATCAACTTCCAGGTCGCCAATCTTTTTGGCAGTCTCCTCCATATTTGCCTTTGATTTTTCCATGGCCGAGGAGAAATCTTCCACTAATTTGACATTGTCCGAAATCAATGTCTCTACCTGAGTTTTGTGAGTGTCCAACTGGGATTGCCAGTCAGAAGTGGAAGGGCCCTGGGGTGTTTGAAGAAGTTTGTCCAGTTTAAAGGGCGACTCAATTTGGCTGCAACCAGTTTTCAATTGGCTGTGTGATAGCTTCCGACTTCATAGTTTCATAATCCCAATCATGGAAGAGGGTTTTCCGAGCTTCTACTTCGATTGCCGCTTCTTGTTTGGCTGCCTCTTGGTCATCGAGCTTCCTGCTGATTTGGAGAAGTTCATCAAGTTCCATGTCTCTTGCAGCCCTGGCTAGTTTGGCCGCCTCCGAAATTTCTATCTCTTCGTCTACATCATCTTCACCGATCTTCTTTGTCTTTTTTTTCGAAGGACCGGCAGATGTGTCACCAACCTTCATTTTCTCAAACCAATTTTCATCTGGTTTTTGAACGTCATAAGCAGACTCTTGAGTCCCTAGTTCCTTCACGTTGGTGACTTTAGACTGTTTGGGTCGTTGAACAGGACTATCGGTGACCTTTTGCTTACCTTCTCCTTTATTGTCTTTGGAAACGTCGGAGATATTGTTATTGTTATCTTCTTTCTTCTTTTCCTTGTCTTCCGGATTTTCAGGCCCATCATCCCCATTGTCGTTATCGGAATCGTCCTTTGAGTTATTGTCTCCCCTTGTTTCGGAACGGCAACATTGTTCGAAACACCCTGAATCTTGCTCAGCAAGAGTAGAACAGGATGTAGCTTGTTTGTGATATGACCACGAAGGTAAGGGGTGAGGACGGGATCATCTTCTTCTACCATCCGACGAATGTAATTGTCAATCTTGGTGACACAGTTCCGAACCGCGTGCGTTTTAGAAACAGCAGATGTAAAGACTGCTGTAGTGTTTTTGAGCTCGGCCTTCAGAAGTTGGATCTTTGTAGTTTTAGAAGCTACGAGATCCATTAATTCATTTTCCATTGCCAGATCTGCTTGCAATTTATCAACCTTGGCTTGCAGAGAAGACGCCAGTTCGGAGTGCTCTGTTCGGAGGTCAGAACGAAGTGTGGCTATTGCTTCTCTTTCCGCCTTAAGGGTGTCTGCAAACCCTTGAATAACCTTTGACATTTTTTCGTTGTTGGACATAGTGGATTCTTTGAAGTCCTTCATAAAGTTCAAGACATCAACTTCCAGGTCGCCAATCTTTTTGGCAGTCTCCTCCATATTTGCCTTTGATTTTTCCATGGCCGAGGAGAAATCTTCCACTAATTTGACATTGTCCGAAATCAATGTCTCTACCTGAGTTTTGTGAGTGTCCAACTGGGATTGCCAGTCAGAAGTGGAAGGGCCCTGGGGTGTTTGAAGAAGTTTGTCCAGTTTAAAGGGCGACTCAATGAAGTCAGCCATTTCATCCTAATCATCGTAAATCAGAACATCTTCATCCTCTTGTTCGGAAGTAAGTTCTGGAATTTTTGGTGAGTTGTGGGTAGAAGTGTCTGGTTGTGGGGATTTTGTGAAAGAGATTTTGGTGATGGAGAGTGTGGTGGAGTAGTTTGCTTAGGTGGAGATTTTGGTGGTGGTGAATTTGGTGGTGTTGGGTGATGTGGTGGAGATTTAGGTGGTGGTGAATTTTGTGGTGTTGGTTGATGTGTTGGAGATTTAGGTGTTGAAGGAGGTGTGGGTTTTGGAGTAGTTTCAGGAGTTGGAGTAGGAGGCCTTTGAAATGGTTCTTTAGAAGGTTCTCCGTCTGCATGTTCATGTAAATCGTCCTCTAGGGGATTGGTGAGCTTCTGATCATCGAAGTGTTCATCCTCCGAGTGATGTGGCATAACAAGCTTCCGAAGCCTTCGAGAACGCTTTGAAGGTTTTTCTGTGTCGGAAGCAGCACCCTTACCCTTTCTCTTAACCATTTTCTTCGGATTCTCAAGCTTGTCGAAGGCAAGCTGATGCTTGTCATCCAGATTCCGAACGGTGA
Organism: Cichorium intybus; assembly: GCA_023525715.1. Taxonomy (NCBI): domain Eukaryota; kingdom Viridiplantae; phylum Streptophyta; class Magnoliopsida; order Asterales; family Asteraceae; genus Cichorium; species Cichorium intybus. The sequence goes on along the minus strand of CM042010.1, from coordinate 94,463,923 downwards.
AGCGTGTCTGTTTGCAGTAATCAATAACACACTTGACGTCGTTAGGAACACGATTCAACATTGCCATTGGAATGGCACCAATAAATTCGAAATCCTGCACTTTGCTCGTTGTGAATGTCACAGTTGGCAGGGTTGAAATAACAGCCATCACGGAATCAGTCATGATATGAATATCATGCTTCTCGATTGTTCGCTGAACAACGAGGGAACAAAAGCGAGCACACGAAATCTCTTGATGTCGGAGTCTATAATTGACACTGTCAACAAAACTCCAAAGGATAGAGCCATAGTCGAGATTGACATCATTGTAAAGACCATAGAAGAAAGAGTAGAACAGCTTACTTGCACTGTCAGTACCAGTAGTTCTTTCCGAGAAGCTTTTAAAGAGAATGGTGAATAGAGCATTCCACTGTGGTGGTAAACCCTTCTTGGCAAATTTGGATAACTGGGTAATGTCACCTTTGTAACCCATTTGATAGAATAGACGAGGAAGAGTGACTGGTTGAATCGATTCTGGGTCGACTAGGTCTGTGGTTTCCGTAAACCCTAGAAGTTTACTGAACCTGGATTTTGAAATCTTTGTCTTGACATTACCCACCTCAAAAGTGACAAACTCCTCCGCTTTATTGTAGAAGGCGGTGGAGTAGGCGGCGGAGAGGAGAGAGATAGGCACCGAGGCGGAAGCCGTCAACGCCTTTGAAATCCGTGAGTATTTTAGGCACTCGATCATTGGGCGAATATGTTCGCTGTAGTGAGAGGAGTTGAGATCGATGATAAGGTTGTGGTTGGCTTTGATGTTCAACATCAGAGTTGAAGAGGTGTTGTCGTTAGCAGAAGAAGAGCCAGCCATTGGAGAGGTCTTGAGAAAGAAATCGCTCTGAAAGGTTGAATAATCTTAAGAAGAAGATGAACTGCGGAGAAAAGAGAGAAGTCCTCAAGAAACCCTTTAAATATCTTTTAGGTATTAACGGTAAAAGAGAAAATCCCGCTTTAGACGATTCCGTTTCCCAAAAATTTCGCTTTTATCATTATGAGTAGCCCCCAAGAGTCGCTTGGCAGACGCGTGAAAAGCGAGAAATCAGCCAACAGTTGGATGACGTTGTAACTGACACGTCTTGATGACCTCATTCAAAATTCAAAAGTGAATTCAAAAAGCTGACGTGGCATTGTATCCAAAGATAAACCTTATCACAGAGAAAACCAGAGTTAGAAAAATCGATACCGATTTTTGTGCAAGAGTGTGCCAAAAATAAAGAAGTAAAGCAATATTTATTTGGGAAATCTGTGATGTCGGAAAGACATAAAGACTGTGTGATCCCGGGCAGCGATCTCTTCCTTCGGAATCGCGAGTGATTCGGAAGTGCTTTTGTGGTTTCCCCTTGAATTACGATCAAATGATTGATAAGAATCATTGAAAGGCATCTTTTTAAGATTTAAGGTTTGTAATTGGTGGTTTGACTTTCTTTCGAATTCCGAAACGTGAGAAATGTCCGAAATCGGAAGAAAGGACTTGTTTGACCAGAGTAGCCATAAAACAAGTAAGGGTATGGAGGACTTTATCTGACAAAGGAAATGGTTTAGAATCTCAAAAAAAAATTAAAACTGGATCTTTGTGGTTAGAAATAGCTTGGTTAAAGCAACGTTCATAAAGATCACGCAAAAAAATGAGATTCTCATTTGAGTCCGTCAATTCCATATGGTAATCGGATTTTTGGGTTTCATTCGGAATGGTGGTAAGTACTATTCCGAAATCACAAACACAGAATTTGTATAACCATCAGTTTTCAGTGGTAAAGCTGAAAACCTTCATAAGGGTTACAGTTATATGAAAAGGTGTTGTATGGAGAAGTTATAGTAGGGTCAAGAAGGGTTGATGGGTCTCACAGCGCATCATGGTAAAAATGATTTGCGATCTTCGACCAGAGTTTCCGAAATCATATATTGAAATTGGTTTATATTTCAATAATCATTGAATTTCGATTTTGGTACATAGAAATAGAGATAAGAAGGTGTCCGTCAAATCAGAAGAGTTTCATACTGTGCATAAAAAAAATAATTAGATATGTCTACAGAAGAATGCTGACGAAGATTCAGTTATTATGATAAATCATTTATGGTTCAGGCGAAAAGGGTGGAAACGTCCAATCGTGTTGCCAATCAGCCGTCACTGCCTTAATGACGCGTAATTATGATTGCAGACTTCATCATTACTTCAAAAAGTAATTTAATATCCATAATTGGGAAGCCTAACCGGTGTCATGTTTGCCTATAAAAGGAACCATTGTTAGTAGTGATAACATACATTCAAAGAAAGTACCATCTGAAGATTCATCAACATGGCTCGTCGTCCCTACAACCGTTTTGACAAGGTCGAAGTGAAGATGCAGGAAGGCGAGTATGCAGGCGGCATCTATGGCGGTGTTGTCATGGGAGTGTGGAACCACTGGTATGAAGTGAGGATGACCACACTCAATGATGATGAGGGTGGTCCACTGACCATTCAAACCAGCTATCCCTTCTTGCAGCCTGTCCCACCAAGAGTCTTGGTGGAGTACAAACAGTTTGACCTTGTCAAGGTTTGGCACAGGCGGGGATGGTGGCCGGCGGTGATCACACGCACAACTCCCTACAACCAGTTCCATGTGGGATTGGCAGATGGGACTCGCCTCTTTGTGGATGAGAGTAGGTGCGCATCTACCAAGCTTTCCATCTAGGTGATCCTCCCATGTGGCACTACTACAAGCTGTAGGAAGTTGTTTTTGTATTTTCTTTTGATGTTCTGTACTTCCTCCCTACAGTGGTAATAAAATATGATCTTCTTTTTCCTTCTGATGAGTCATTATCTGCAAATTTAAGCACAGCAAACCAAGGAAAATCCAAAACCAAAAAAAATAAAAATAAAAAAATATTTTTGTTGTTTTGTAAAAATTAAACAAAAGAAAGAACAAGTGGAAATATTTTTGTTGTTTTGTAAAAAAAATTAAACAAAAGAAAGAACACGAAAAAAAATATATTTTTGTTGCTTTGTAAAAAAAAAATTAAACAAAACTAAATATACAAAAGGATACATCCATTCCGAAGCGATTTTAGTTAAATTCCGATTCCGAGGTTTTCCGAATTTCGGAATCAATCGGAAAATCAGTTAGTTTTCGGAACAGATTCAGCTTCCATCATTCCGAGACCATGAAGTATTCTATTGAATGTCGGTTCAGGGAGGGCCTTGGTAAATATGTCTGCTAACTGATAATTTGAACGAACAAAATGTATTTCGATGTTGCCATCTTCAACATGATCTTTAATGAAATGATATCTGAGTGCAATGTGTTTGGTCTTTGAGTGTTGCATAGGATTATGAAAGATTCGAATCGCACTTTCTGAATCACAATAAAGTGGGATACGCTTCATGCTGACTCCATAGTCTCTCAGTTCATTTTGAATCCAAATAATTTGAGAGGTGCAAGAAGCAGCAGCAATGTACTCAGCTTCAACTGTAGAGAGTGACACGCACGTTTGTTTTCTTGATTGCCAGCTCACAAGCTTGCCATCGAGAAGTTGACATCCTCCTGAGGTGCTTTTGCGATCTAATCCACAACCCCCAAGATCTGCATCGGAAAATGCTTGCACAAAGAAACCAGATCCTGATGGATACCATAGCCCAAGTGAGGTTGTCCTTTTTAGATATCGGAATATTTTTTTCACTGCAGTAAGATGTGGCTCCCTGGGATTAGCCTGATATCTAGCACGATAACACATAGCAAACATAATGTCAGGTCGACTTGAAGTAAGGTAAAGAAGAGAACCTATCATTTGACGATAAAGAGTGATGTCTGCTGCAGGTTTTTCTAGCGAAGGAGTGAGCTTGGTTCCGAACGCCATTGGAACTTTGACTTTAGAATCTCCCTTCATTCCGAATTTCTCCAGGAGTGACTTGGTGTAAGCTTCTTGATTTATGAAGATTCCTTCAGAACTTTTTCTAATGTTAAGGCCTAAAAAGAAGTTGATTTTCCCCATTGAGCTCATTTCAAACTTTGTCTCCATCAGTTTTCGGAATTCAGATGTTAGGCTTGGATGAGTAGATCCGAAAATGATATCATCGACGTAAATCTAAACAATCATGAGATGATTTCCTTCCTTTTTGCAAAAGAAGGTGGGATCGACGGAACCTTGCTTGAATTTAGATTGTTTGAGGAAACGAGTCAGAGTTTCATACCAAGCTCTTGGAGCTTGCTTCAGACCATAAACTGCTTTATCCAGAACATAGCAGTGGTCTGGATGTTTGCTGTTGACAAAGCCAGGTGGTTGTTCAACGTAAACCGTTTCTTCAAGTTCTCCATTCAGAAATGCACACTTGACATCCATTTGATAGACGTCGAAACCTTTGTGTGCAGCATATGAAAGAAAAATTCGAACGGATTCTAATCTTGCAACGGGTGCGAACGTCTCTTCGTAATCAATTCCTTCTTCCTGACAATAACCTTTAACGACCAATCGAGCCGTATTCCGAATGACATTCCCTTCTTTGTCTAGTTTGTTTCAAAATACCCACTTCATTCCAAGAACTGATGCCTTTTCGAAAGTAGGAACTAATCTCCATACTTTGTTGCGTTCAAATTCATTCAACTCGTCTTGCATAGCTTGGACCCAGTCAGCATGATCAAGTGCAACTTTTACTGTTGTGGGTTCGATCTTAGAGATGAACGAATGAAACATGCAAAATTCCACCTTTGAAAATAATGAAGCTTGTTTTTCTTTGATTTGAGCTCGAGTGAGAACTCCTGCAGATGTTTCACCAATTATCTGAGATTGCGGGTGATCTCTTGTCCATTTGAGCATTGGAGGATAATTCGGATCATATTCAGGATTAAGCTCTGGAAAAATTTCTTCTGCTTCTGATTGAACTTCTGACTGAGTATCATTATAATTATTTTCAATCTCATTCTCCCCTGGAAGTTTGCATGGAGTTCTGTAGCAACATTATCGGAGTTTCCTTTATTGATAGAACGTGTGCGGGTCTCTGTTTCAAAAAACGAACCCTCCCCTGGATGGGTGGATTCTCCCCCTGGATTGTCGAATCGGAGAAGTTGGTGGGTGTCGAAATCGGATCATCAGAAGTAGTAGCAGTGGTCGGAATCGGAACTTCAGAGGTTGCAACATTGTTCGGAATCGGAACTTCAGGAGTGTTGTCATGTTCAGTGCCATTTTCAATGACTGCACTGTCTATTATTTTCAACAGCTCATCCCCTTGATTATCTTTTGCTTTAGTTTCAGCTGACTTCGTAGTTTCAGGTTCATCGAACAAATTCAGAAACTCTTCGTACAGATCCATAAGAGGAATTGTGGTTTTATTTAACTCAGGAAAGATTTCTTGAGTCGTCATTGTAGAATGCTTCGCTCTAGAATTGTATCAATCATCGAAGGTGATGTAGTACGTTTCTTCAATCTTCCGAGATCGTTTGTTTAGAACACGATAGGCCTTTGAGGTAAGAGAATATCCTAGAAATATGCCTTCATCAGCCTTTTCATCCCACTTAACTCGTTTCTCTTTAGAGTTAAAAATGAAACACTTAGATCCAAAGACATGAAAGAATTTCACATTTGGTTTTCTTTTGTTAAGAATTTCATAGGGAGTTAGATGAAAATGTTTGTTGATGTTCGAACGATTCTGAGTAAAACAAGCTGTTGCAATAGCATCTACGCAGAAGTATAGAGGAAGTTTCGCAAAAGAAAGCATGGTTCGTGCAGCCTCACATAGAGAGCGATTGCGTCTCTCTACTACTCCATTTTGTTGAGGAGTATAAGGGGCAGAGAAGTTATGCGAAATTCCTTTGTTGACAAGGAAATCATCAAGAATTTGATTTTTAAACTCTGTGCCATTATCACTCCATATCATCCGAACTTGCTTTTGGAGAAGAGTTTCGATCTGCTTGATGAAGTTAATCATATTAATTGCTGCTTCAGATTTTTTCTTGAGAAAGAACACCCATGTGAAACGAGAAAAATCGTCTACCACGACCAAAATGTATTTGTTATGAGCAACACTTTCGATTGCAGACGGACCACAAAGTTCGATATGAAGAAGTTCCAAAGGTTCGATGATCTTTGTGTTGATTATTGTGAAATGACTCTTTCTACTTTGTTTTCCAAGCTCACAAGCATCACACAAACGGTCTTTATCGTACTTGAGTAGCGGCAAACCTCTTACAAGGTCACCAAGTACAAGCTTGTTAATATCTCGAAAGTTCATATGAGATAATCGCATATACCATAACCAACTAGCATCATTCGCAGCTTTTGTGAGTAAGCAAATGGCTGGTTTTCCTTGAATGAGTCTCATATCCAAAGGAAACATTTCTCCTTTTCGTTTTGATTTCAGAACTACCTTTTTAGATTCCTTTTCAATCAACTCGGAACCTTCATCATCAAATGAAACTTTTTAGACCAGTTCCAACCACTAACTGCGAGACACTGATTAAGTTATGCTAAAGTCCTTCAACATATGCAACTTTTCGGATTGAAATTTCGCCATTCGTGATCATGCCATATCCTTTAATTTTACTCGTTGCATTGTTTCCATAGCTTACATTTCCTCCATTCGGTAGTGAGCGATACTCTCGTAATTCTTCCTTTCTCCCCGTCATATGACGTGAACAGCCGCTATCAATATACCATTCCGGATCATACTGTTCGTCACGCAGTACCTGTATAATTTAGAGAGATTTAGGAACCCAAACCATTATGGGCCCATGTGAGAATTTTTGAGAATTAGGAAATACACTTGATTTTTCAACCCAAAATGTCTTTTTCACAGGAGATTGATTTTTCTTAGTTTCAATTCGAATCACTTTCATTTTTGTGGTTTGCCAACTTTCGTTAGCAAAATGAGATTTTGAAGGAATGAATGTTTTGGTTACTTGAAGATAATGAGCTTTCTGAGTAAAGGTGTTATCAGTGGGTTTTGGAAGTTTGACTAACTGAGGGATGGGTTTTGGCATTGGTGAAACAACTTGGTGAGACTTGTTGCTTTTGAGAATTTGCCTGCTTTCAGGTTCAGCGTAAAGCTTGGCTTTCCCTTTTAAATCGTTTGTTCTGATGATATGAGTGGGATTCTTTGTCTTTAAGGAAGTTAAAGAAGTTGGTTTTGGTATCGGATTTTGCTTAGATTTCTGAATCGGAATAGAATTGACTTTCTTTGATAGGTTTAAATCGTTTTTGTTTCTCCAAAATTGTTTTCTTTCTTTTAAATTCTTTTTGTACCTAGCATTCATTTGTTTCCTTTTGGCTATTAGCTCTTCAGGAGACTTATGAATGCGAGATGTTGAACAATCGTTAGAAACAATCTTGGGATTACTCGATTTTGAGTTCGGAAAATTCTTTGTGCCCCATGAGTCATGTTGCGAAACTGAATTTTCGCAATTCAATGATCCAGAGATATATTTACCACGAGACTTCCAAGAAGTCAATTCGGAAAGACCTTTGGTCTCATCTGAGTTGTCAATTGGTTCCGACCAAAGGAAAGCATCACAAACATCGGAATTATCGTTATCAACCAGGACTTTAAGTTCAGTTACATCCTTAGAATTCAGACCTGGTTTAACAAAAACTTGATTTGGAACTGTCTGAATTTTTGGAAAAACAGTGGCTTGTTCGTTTAAAGCTTGCGATCCATTATTTTTAACAATTCTTGCGAAAGCTACTGAGTTTTCGGAAATCAGATTTTTCTTAGATTCAGTAGAATTGTTTATGAATTCCGAACAGTCAATCTCATCCTCAACAGATATCTCACTCATTTCACTTTCATCAAAATCAGAAATATTCTCATTAATGGGAGTATTATCGGAATTTAATTTAGAGCATAATGAGTGAAAGTTCTTTAAGGTTGCTGTTTTAATTTCCTCATGATCGTTTTCAGAGAAATATTCTTTAACCATGTTTTTATGTTCTTTGGACTGAATGTAACTTTCAATTTTGTCAAGTCCAATTCGATAGGCTTCCGAAACATCGTCAGATGAAACAATGGTTTCACACCTGTAGCATTCAGCATCAATTTCGTCCTCTTTCAATTCAAGAAAGGGCAAAATCATTTTGTGTAAACCCCTGCCTATATCACAATCAAGGTGCAATTGAGTAATATTATTGTAAAGACGCTTTGCAATTAGACAAAAAATGTTCCTCTATTTAACAAGAACCAAATTATCTCTTTTGACATAAATAATATCATCTTTTGCTCTAACTAACTCACTATCCAACGCCTCGATTCTCATTCGCCTTTCCTCATTCTTATTCGATACCCTGCTCAATTGATCATTTAAGTTAGAGTTACTTAGACGTGTCCTTATTAAGCTATCACTCAAACTAGAAACAGTGAATCTAAGATCATCTAATTCATTATCATAACTGGAAGAGCATATATTTAAAGATTTTAGGATAAAGCGTACCTTGTTGACCACGGCTTCACATTCTTCTACCTGTTCCAAAACAGGCTTGGCAGCGAAACAGCTTGCTGTAGTTTGGCACCCATATGTAGAGTACCCCCTGCTTTCGGAATGGTCAGCCTTCACCATTAAACATCGACCATGCATCGGGTTTCTCAGTTCTTCATCTTCAGAATATGTTGACCAGACCTCAATGGTACCAAACTCTCTTTCTTCCTTCACCACAATGGCTGCTTTGGCAGTCGAAGTATCATTCTTTTTCAATTCCGCAATCTTCTTTGCGTAGTATGCTTCGTCCTTGACCTGCTCCTTCTTCTCAGTCTGCTTTCGGAGCAAGCAGTCTTTTACAAAGTGATTTTTTCCTTTACAGTAATGACAGTCGTAGCCAGAATCACCAACAAGCTTCTTTTCCTCTTCATTTTTCTTTTTCTGATTATCCTCTGATGTCTTCTCTGAATTGAAGCCTCCCAGTCGACTTCTTCTTTTGAACTTTGAAAAGTTTTTTCTTGAAGAACTTTTTGGGATTTGAGACCATTAAGGCTTTATCTTCCCTTGTCAGATCATCATCGGAAAAATCAGATTCGGAATCGACTTCGGCAGTCTTCTTTCCTGCTGCGACTAAACCAAGTGAACCCAGACTAGCAGTCGCTTTAGCTTCTGAAGTGATTTCTTTTTCATGGGACTTAAGAATTCCCACCACTTTAGCCAGAGTGTAATTTTTGAACTGCTCATGCGCCTTGATAGTTGAGACAATAGTCTTCCATTCGGAACGAAGACCAACCAAAAAGGTGACTTTTTGCACAATCACAGTTCGAGCAATTTTGTATTTCAGCAAACGACTGAGAAGATGATTGTAGCGATTAAATGTTTGGGTCAGAGTTTCTTCTGAACCTTGTGCAAAGGATCCGAAATCGGAAAGAAGAGTGGTTTGAATTGAGTGCTCTAGATCAGCATCTCCAGAGTACAATTCCTTAAGCCTATCCCAAATCTCTTTCGCTGTTTCAAAAGAGCTTACCAAACGAAGAGTGTCTGCTTGAAGAGCAAATCGAATAATTCTGAATGCCTTGATATTGCACATCAGTTTATCCTTTTCGTCTTGTGTGATATCTGTGTGAGTGACAAGAAGATTGTTGTATTCTTTTAGGGTTTTAATAACCCTCCTTGTGATTGTATGAGCGTAGGTTTCTTCAGTGATGGCTTGCCATATTGTTGCTCCATGTTCTTCTATCGCAAGAACATAATCTTCAAAGTGCAACGCCGAGACCTCATATTCTTGAGTAAAGAGAATTGGGGTCCTGGTGGTGGATCCAATACTGCTTGATAGATTGAAAGATTGAGTGTGTGAATCGTCAAAAGCCATGTGATCTTGCTTATGGTTTGAATCAGAAGTGTACTAATAAATCAAGAGAATATTCTAACGTAAAAATCAAGGTCTGATATCCTAAATCGATCAAAACGATGAAGATAATCAGAGGTAGATCTGTGAATAACACTATCTCCCGCTCTGATACCAATTGTTGAAACAAAAGAGTGGATCTGGATTCAAACAATGCGGAATAAGAATGATAAACAAGAAACAAGAACACACGTTAGGTAGAACTGATGTCGAATGATTGAATTTGCAACTCAAGAACAATTCAATGAGAACTATTCTGTATGAGTGTCGTAAAAACGATTACAAAAGTTAACCCTAATGAGGGTACGTGCATGCTATATATATATAAGACTAAGTATGGAAGGACAGGCCCATTTCATAACTGATACGCTAATCTAATGGCACAAAATCAGGAGACAAATCAGGTTCGCATCTTTGACTCAATCTTATTAATGACTCAACAAGTATTTACTATAATGAATACATTTATTGATCTAAGTGTATGTTTAGAACTAGTAAACCCTAGACACGAGATGTTGGTTGTTGTAAATTGTATGTGACACGAAACAAGAACCTTGTGACTATATGTAAGGTGATAGTTTGCATGTGAAGTAGACGCATAACGAGCACATTGCATGCCATTTAGTGTACGCTACACTACCATATAATGAGTACCTTGTGAGCAGGTGTAGTGGGTGTACTAAAGGTTGCATAACGAGTACCTTGCAACCATGTGGTAGGTGGTCGGATAATCACTTAACTAGTATTTCGTGATTATATGTTAGAACAGATAGTGGATTACACGAGTATTACTTACACGTGAAAGGTGTTCGAATGTATTGACTGTTAATGATATATTGAAACGAGTGTGGTATGATATCTTAAGTTTATTCACGAGAAAATTGTAAATTTGGTCCCTGTGGTTTGCCAAAATTGCCAAGTTTGATCCAAAATGGTTTTCACTAGCACCACAGGTCCAAAAAAGTTTATTTTGTTGCGAGTTTGGTCCAAAGTTTTTTAAAAATACTTAAAATGACGGATATGCCCTTTATACATTGATTTTCTATTTTCTTTTAATTATGCTATCTATTTCTAATTAAAAAACAATAATAAACCCCACTTAGAATAGTGGGAGTACCCATCACATTGCACAAATGTGATGGGTGCCACGTCAGCGCCACATAGGATTTTACCTCTATCACACTCCATCACAACAACACATACTTTATACCTATCACATTTCATCACACCACATGATCTTTTTTAATTAAAAAAAATTCAAAAATAAATTAAAACCTAATTTTTAAATTAAAAACCATTACATTAAAAATAAAAATTACACTAAAATTAAAAAACAACAACAAAAACAAAAAAAAAACTAACTTAGAAAAAAAACGACACTTGGAAAATAAACGTAAACTAGTTGTCGTTCCTAGGGCGATATTTTGCGCGGTGACTTTCCCGCATCGCCAAGAAAATCTCCAAATCCTCGCCCTCGAAGTCGGATGGTTTTTTTGCCAACAAGTCGATATCGGCTTTACGTTGTAACTCGTGTTGCATTTGGACTATTTCTTGTTTGACCCGACCCATAATCCCGACCTTGTCGATTTGTAATTAGAGGTGTCGGTCGAATTTTTCGCCAAACAAATCCATAACGTTCGCCTCCGAACTGGAAACCGAAGCCGCTTTCTTGGCCTTGTCTCGCCCCATCGGTCGACGGATCGGTTGGGGTTCGTCTTCTTCGAGATCCACGGGCTCGTCATTCACGTCGATATAAGTTTGCCCGTCCAATTGTTCTGACGTTTCTTGGTGGACCGACCTCGATCGTTTAGTTCCCGAAGATTGCGAGTCTTCGACAAGAAGCCATTTTAGTTGTTTTTTCAACTTGCTCCAAGCTTGCATATACGGGAACGCTTTCCGAGTAGGCGTTGTTGTTTCGTATTGTTTTAACGCCGAGTTCAAAACGTCGAAATCGTTGGACCCGCTTTTGCGCATGTTTGTGAGATTATTGAAGATGTCGTTAAATTGGTTGAGCTTGATTCGCATCTCCTGAAATTTCACCGTTATTTTATCGATGTTGCTGGTTTTTTCACCCATTAAATCGTAAAATAACGATTGAACTTTGTTCCAAAAAGTGTCAAGCGTTTGCAAGTCCCCGGCGATCGGGTCAACAGAAGCTGAAATGTACGCCTTGATCAAATTTAGTTCTTCCTCTTTTGTCCAATTGATTCGTTTTTCGCCCACCGTTTTTTTCCCTTCCTCCTTGCGGGCTGACGGGTTTGGTTGTCGTCTTCTTCTTGTGGTGATGGTTGTGTCTCTTGAACGATTTCGGGAGACACCGGTTGTGGTTGTAGTGATGGTTGTGACATTGGTTGTTGCGATGATTGCGATGGAAAAGATTGCGGTTGGAATCCTTGCGGTTGAAACGAGAACGGGGGTTGAAATTGTTGATATGGGTTGAATGGCGGAAATGGTTGTTGAAAAAGTGGTGGTTGTGAGATCGGCGACCTGCCTTGAAGTAAATTCACAAAACCACCTCGGGGTGATTCAAGGCTCGGGTATTAGCGCGGGGTCGAGTTTAATCCGAACGGATCATACTCACGGTTTTGGTTTGAAGGTGGGGTGTTTGGATTTTGTCTGATTGCAAAAGATGTTGAAAAATTTGTGTGTGTTTGAGTTAAAAAGATGATGAAGTTGTGTGTGTTTGAGGTAAAAAGAGGTGTGTATATATATGTTTAAATGTTGGTAATTTAAAAAAGGTAATTTTTTTTAAAAAGTAGCCGTTCAACGGCTAAATAGAGCTCATTGTGTGTGATCGGGCGTGAAGGGCATCACGTGAGACCACGATCACGGCCATCACAGACACCCCGGGGCGGTGTGCACGTCGTGATGGTGCGTGACGTGGCCATCACGGTGGTGTGCGTGATGAGTACTCCGCAAAGTCTTATCCATCCCCTTCCTCCCCCTCTCTCTATCTCTCTCTCCTCTCTTTCATCTCTTTCTCTCTCTTCAAACCCACAATGGTTCTCACAAATTGGGTTCCAATGGTGGAGCCGATGGTGATTTCGCGAATGGTATTCTAAAACTGGACCAAACTCTCCTTTTCCCACCATCCATACTATATCAAAACAATGAATCGTTTTTGACCCATCTCATTCTCGGGCCCATTTTCTGATCTCAAGTCCATCGTTAGAGTAACCCTCGACCATTAGACCTCTTCGGTAACTGCATCATCGTTGGAGTTCCCATGCTGTGTTCCACCATCGATGGCAACACTTAAACGTCGTCGTGCTTGCAGATCTCAAACCCACTGCTAGTCTCGAGTTGAAGGAGAAGGTAACAATGGTGGCGGTTGAGTGGAGTCTCCATTGTCCGCCTTCATCGATTGGAATCTCTCGCATGTTTCACATCGACACTAGATGGATGAACACAAGAACGACTTTAGGGATCTGTTGCTTTCAGGATGAACACAATAACGATTTTAATGTTTTCTGATTTCATTTTTTACACGGTTAGGGTTTTGATATTGAAGCGTTTATAGACTTGCTGTTAGCACAAGAAGAGGAAGAGTTCGGTGGCATTTGCTAAAGCCACCATCAACAAAAAATATTGCAGCAACATCGGACCACCATGTGAGATCTGAAAAGAGAGGGAATGAGAGGGAGAGAGAGAGAGAACGAAGGGGGAGAAAGATTTATGACGTCGTTCTATTGGTACTGAAATCGACAACAACCCTCCCCTCTTCGTTGCCTGCAAACGTCGTCGATGATCGGAGGTCGAAAATGGAGCAGTGGTCAAAGGTCGGAGGTGCAAGGATGATCGGAGAAGTTACCGATGTGTTTGTTCCCTGGCTTTAAAGCATGAGAGTGAGGGTGAGAGGTGAGAGAGAAGAATGAGAGAGATAGATAGAGAGAGAGAGAGGTGAGAGAGTAAGGGGGACGGTAAGGGGAGGGTTTTTATTTCCTTTTTTTTAAATCAAAAAAATATAAAATAAATTAAAAGAAAAGAAAAAAGAAACTAATAAGGGCAAAATAGTCATTCTAAGTATTTTTTTTAAAATTGGACCAAAACCGCAATAAATTAAACTTTTTGGACCTTTGGTGCTAGTAAAAACCATTTTGGACCAAACTTGGCAATTTTGGCAGACCACAGGGACCAATTTTGCAATTTTATCTTTATTCACTAAGCTTTATAGTTTAAGGTATCCTGTTCATTGTGATTTTGTAGGATTAAAAGTAAGGTAATTCCTGACTCGGATGTTGGAAGCGACTCCAGAAGATATCTACTTTTGACCATGTTGTAGATTTATAAACAAATGTTGAAAATTTTTAGATATACCCGGTGTGACAATCTAAAATTTGATATAAGATAATAAATAAATATACATATTTTTTTAAGTTCAAAAGTTAAGGTTTTCCAATTGCCACTAACGCGATGCAAGGGGTGAAATGGTCAAAGAAGGTAACATATGAAGTGTAAAGTCATGATAAAGTGTTAGTTCATTTGGAATTTTGTTTTAAAGATATGACGGCAAAATTGGAAAGTTGGGACAAAAAGCGAAGAAAATAATTGACAAACTTAAAAAATTAATATCTCAAAATCAAAAAGGAATTTGGGAAAATTCATCAAGTTGTATTTTGTAATATTTGATGTAACAAGTATATAAGAAAAATATTCAGGACATTTGGAGTTATAACGAAAAAGTTATGAAGGTTTCAAATTGGCCAAAAGTGACAAAAATGGCAAGTGTTCATGTTTAAGGGTTTACATCAAAAAATCTAAATAGATTAATCCTTAAGTCACTAAGTAGAAAATGTAAATCTCATTTTCATCTTTTGAATGATATAAAGCTTGCAAAAATTAGGTTTGATATGTAGAAGTTATTCTAGTTTAAAGGTTGAGAAAAATCACGGTACCCGCTAAAATTTTCTAAGGCATTACTGGGATGGGCATTTTAGACTTTTTGCAGGATTTAAAATGGCCAAAATCAGGAATCACATCCCTTATTCCCGTGTGCGACTTCATGAAGCGTAAAATCAGAAAGAAAGGGTGTGTTCGTCACAACAAAAAAATCAAAAACTCAAATCCACACCCTTGTGTGCATGATTCAGTCGAGGACGAGAAAGAGATTACGAGGGAAGGAGCAACGAGGGACATGTGAGATTGGAGGAGCGTGTGTTGTTGTAGTGCGAATTCAGAGTAAAATAAACACGAAAATACAGCCACACCGCCGCTGCCGGCAGCGGTGGTTGCTGACCCGCTGCCAGCAGCGATAGTCGGCTGGTGGTGGTTGGTAGTGATGTTAGTGGTCGAGGAAACGTCCTATTGAGTCTGATTTTGTGATTTACATCCTCTAAAACTTCCAAATTCCACTGTTATGCATAAAAATTGAAAGGTAATCCCTAACCCTAGATAATTGATTTTTAGACACATAATAGTACTTGAAATTATTCTTTCATGTAAGATATATCTTGGGTTACATAAATTATACTTGGATGACTAATTGAATTGATGATAAGATTATAGTTCAAGGGGTTTAATTATGTTTAAGATTGAGCTTGGTAACACCTTGAATCAATATTATGTGATGGGTTCATTAGACTCAAAGGACTGACTTTTCTGTTTTGGTCAAGTTTGATCATCAAAAGGAACTTAAATTAAGTTGAAGCTTGAGTTATGTTGCTGCGTATACATGTAAAATAATAGTAAAATTTTGTTAATTCAATAAGATAAACTAGTATGGACGGTAATGATAGAATTACTATATGATGGTAAATGAAAACATTCTTGAAATGAGACTATTAGCTATTGTATTACACAAAAAGAGCTAAATATGGATGATATGTGAAATAAGACATAAGATGAAGAATAAGGACAATAAGTATGTATTGTTGAACACATGTTGGGAAATCTTGGAATTTAAGCATCTTAGTAAAAAGGGTTACATCAAACCTAACATTTGAAATGTATTATTGCAATTATATAAGTTATTAGAATTCTTAGATGTGATTTGGGAAACCTATTACATATGTCGGTAATGGATGGAATCTTGAATTCCAACCTTTGGGACAATTTTAGTCTATACAAGAATAACATGAAAGAGAAAGTATAATTTGATTAGATGGAATTTATGAAGTATTGGGATCATATTGGTGTGATGTGAACAAAAAATAGCATGCCTTACAATGTTTTCTATTTTTAGAAACTTTATTGGTTTAGTTTTATCAAAATGACATAAATGAGTAAAATGAAAGATGTTTTGACATCTAAACATTGAAGTGAGTTTATGAAAAAGTAAAAATCATAAAGTTTCTAAAAATAACCTTGTAGAAACCAGAAAATGTTGTTTTGGTCTGGGACAAAAAGGGTAAAATTGACAAAATTGAGTACAAAGCTCATGTAAAGCATGTTTAACCCATGAAACAGAATTTGATAATTATTAGAAGGAGTTCATGAATGATTAGGAAAATTTTATATGTTTAATTGTTTATTGTGCTTCTAATATCTTATTACATCGACAGACAACGAAGGATGTCTGGAAACAATACATCTCATGAACTGTGTTGAACAATGTAGCTAGACATACCTAGCTACTGAGGTGAGTACATAGTGGATTTTTACATTAGGTACACGTCACAAATGCTAAATGTTTTGCTAATGGTAGTTTGATACATCTTTAAAGGTGTTTTATGAAAAGTAATGGTATTCTTATTATAAAATTCTTTTTAAGAAAATTTGATAGTTTTTCATTATGAAACTTATGGGTTGCCATAAAGAGTTGGTGATTTATATTGTGTGTGTATGTTAAATAGTTTATTGTACAAGTGAATATATAGTTTGTTTTTGAAGTAAAAACATAGTTTTAGTATAAAAGAATATTGTTGAGTAAGGAATTTGAACAATGACGATTGTGTTGAAATATTAGATGTAATATTCAAGCAACAATCAAACGAACAACTATAATGAACAACATATGAGAAAAGAGTAAACACGGTGTCGAATACTTTGGTATTACGTTTAGTGGTTTTACAATGTTGGTGATTCACAAGAACATCCGACCGAGATGATATCATTGATATTTATACGTGATCAGTGATATCAATAGTACAAAATTGATACGTAGTACACAAGAGAATATTCTATCTAGTACTACCCAATAACACTACAACAACGTGCAACGCGTAGTCTGACACATCAACGCGCTGTATAGATAAGGTTTATTATTCAAGTCTTCGGATCCTCCAGTACAAGACATTCGGATCTTCAGACACAAAAGTTTGACTATTCGCATGACTGGGACTTCAGATGGACAGGAACACTTCATCAAAAAATTAACTTCAACAAATATTTATGCAATAGTCACACTTGTGAATCGATATTATATAAAAGAGTATGTTCATAGTAGTTTCTATATGCTTGTAGTTGCATAATCATGACATGACATATCGTGCTTGTCGTACGATCATACATTTACTGAATGTGTGTTGCATATGGTCAAATAGCTTGATCGTATAGACACCTTTGGAGAACCGTTAGGATGGTAACACCCCCCCCCCCCCCCGGTTCCGAAGTGGTTATCCAACCTCCAATTAGGAGAGGCCCATTAAGGTAGCCTAAGTAGGAAAGGTTCATTAAGATGTGTTCTATGTAGGAATGGCCCAATAGTTCACCTTTGGTCGGGAGAGGTCCGCTAACTCATTGCTCATAAACTTACACCCGAGAGTGAAAAGCCCTAAAGGTTTGAGCAGATGAACAAATGAGTCAAAATACTCATATTGTAAGATTTGAAAGAAAACTAAGGTGATTAAGATAAACCATTTCACAGGGGCATGTGCTTGAATACATGCATTTCATTTGCATTACCTTGTTTATTGGTATTATTATATGAGTTGAATTTATACTATAAATTCATATGTTTTGTAATTATGATATAAAGCTTTTTAAATACGTTCTTTGAATTGAATATTGTAGTATTCAAGCTTCAATGGAGTATTTCTAAAAAGTGCATTTGAAATATTAGTTCCAATGAGTATTATGAGTCAAGTATTTGACATATTGAGTTTCAAAGAGTAAATTGAAAAGAATATCGAAAACCCCTATTTCAAAGGGTATTTTTATTAAAGTATTTGAAATAGAAATTTCAATTGAATGATTTAAAGTATACTTATTGTTGGATTAGGTGTCTAAACCATGACTAATAATTTGTATTTACCTAATTAATAGTAGCAAAGTTCATTTGGGTTGCCCTTATAGCTGGAGGTTTGGTAGAAAGTCCAGGAGAGAGAAAGATTGATTTATTATATGATTAATAAATCAATAGAAATAAAATAAATAGTTTATTAATATATTATGTTGATAATATATTAATTAGAAACTATATTAATTAATTAGAAATTAATCTAGAATTAATTGGAATTAACTTGGTGATTAATTTAATTAATTAAAGGTGCAGGAGTTGAATTGTAATTATTCAATAGTTGAGTGAGTGACAATTTTAGCAGCTATTATAGCCAGCGAAATTATGGTTAGGATAAACCATAATTTCGATAATCATATAAAGGGATAAATAGATTTAAATTAAATGATAAAGGTTATCTTGATTTGAATTCAAAAGGTTTATCTCTAAAGGCTTATTTGGTTATATGCTGGAGGCTATAAATAGGGACCCTAAGGGACCTAATTTTCTGCGCCATCTATACCTAAACTCTCTGGAATTTTTGTGACTCTCTAGCTCCCTGGGTGTGATCTCATATGAGGTAGGACACGTGTGCTGCTTAGCTTCAGGATTAAAACTAAAGATTGGTTTTTCTTATTTATTTCTTTAGTAATTTTTCTGTTGGCCTTTAGGAATTATTTATATGTTCAAAGTTTGAAAACATAGATCCAATCTAGGTTGCATGTGAACTTAGGTTTTTAGTTCAAAGATTTGCAGAAAACCTTTTAGTGGTATTAGAGCTATTTGGTTGTTTTCTAATTGAATTGCTATAATTGTTTTCCTAAAATTTAGGGTTTATAGCTTCTAAACCCTAATTTTGGCCATTTCGATTTTTAGGGTTAGGGTTTTAGAAACTCTAGCCCGTCCCCTCATAATTTTCGATTTTATGCTTTTAGGGTTTTAGAAGGTTTTTCTATTTTTGGGTAATTGTGATTGTTTAATAAATGGATAACGTTAAACCCATTATTTGCTATATTTCGAAATTTAGGGGGTTTAAGATAGGATTAAATTAATTTGATTAATTTGTGATGCCTATCTAGATTTAATTAATTGTTTAATTAAAAGATAAAATTAAATCCTTTAAAGGTTTAAATTTAATTTTAAAATTAATAGTTAGTTTTGAAAAAATTAAATAGATAAACCAATGATATTTTAAAAGTTTAAAATACATCTTATATATATTATAATTAATATTATATGTATAAGATAAATTGGTTAGTCAAATCAATAGTAGGCCTCATTCACGAAGCTGATCTATAAGGAGGGTATAAGGAGACTGCCTATAAAATGGCGGTCTAATGGGTGTCCACTCTCACCCACCGCTCTCTTGATCAGTGGAGGGTCGTTAGCCAAACAGGATTGATAGGACCGCTTAATCTCATTAAAAGTACAATGTTATTAATCAAAGTACTAGAACAGTTTTTATAAAATCCCAATCTAGTTACTTTAGGAAAAATGTGAAAAGATGCTAACCCATGAAATTACACATTGCACTTTATGAGACATTAGTGGAGCGTGTGTGGTTTACCGACACACTAATAGGGGCTCATAAAGAGTTGCAATGGGTATCTCAATCTTATCATTGTTGATGGAGCGTGTGTGGTTAGAGATGATAATTGAGTTTGAGAGTACCAAGCTAATTTGCATGGTTATTCACATCTAGTTTGTGATCCGCGGCATCCAAGTCACAAACAGTAGAGCATATATGAGATTAAACATGCTATTGAACAGTTCAATAAATCTCAAAAGATCTTCCGCGGTGGAATTAGTGAATGGTCATTCGCCTACCTTTATAAAATTTACAATTAGATTACGACATCCCTCTTCTAAGTTGTGAATTATATAGTTGGGTCCTAGCCTTATTATTATTCTTGGGTTAATATTAAGGAATTTTATATCTAACTAAAAACTACCTTCTTTTATAGATGTCTTCCGCTGATAACTCTGCTCCCCAATCCGCACCCCACTCCAACAACAGTAATATCACTTCTATCCTTTCACTATGTTCTAAAGTGACATTAGATGGCACAAACTATAATGATTGGATGAGGAACATTAAAATGACTTTGAGGTTTGAGAACAAAGAGTATGTTCTTGACACGGAACTCATTGAAGTTGATCCCGAAACCGCTACTCCCAAGGAATATGCCTCGTACAAGAAACATTATGATGATGCGACCAAAGTGGCCTGCATCATGATCGCAACAATGAATCCCGAATTGCCAAGATTCTACGAGGACTACTGGCCTTACGAGAAGCACAAGGACCTTGCGGAAAAGTTCCGCAAGCGAGCGCGTGTCGAGAAGTGTGAAGTGGTCCTAGCCCTCATGACCGGCAAGCCAAAGGTCGGAGAGTCCGTCTGCACACACGTGCAAAGGATGCAAGGTTATGTGGAGAGGCTATAGAAGCTAGGAATGCAAGTCAATGAGGAGTTGGCCATTGACATGTTGCTTAACTCCTTACTGAGTTCTTATGACCAATTCACATTAGCGTATCATTTGAACAACACTCAGACCTCTTTGGCTGAGTTGCATAATATACTGCAGACTGCAGAGGACGGGCTGAAGGGTAAAAGTGTACCTTTAGTAAGCACTCCAGTCTTGGCAATTGCACAAGGCAAGGGAAAGAAACGGAAGGGCCCTCTCAATCATAATTGGAGGGAAAAGGTTTAGGTCGGGTCATCCAGTAATGGCCCGAGGCCCAAGTCTTCCGGCATTCCACATGTCTCTAACCCCAAAGATGCCGATTGCTTCTATTACAAGGAGAAGGGTCATTGGAAAAGGAGCTGCCCGAAATACTTGCAGGACATTAAGGATAGCAAAGTGAAGCCTTCGTCAGCAGGTATATACACTATCTCTAAAAACTCATCATCTTTCTGTTCTTGGGTCTTTGATACAGGATGTGGTTTTCACATATGTTCTGATTTGCAGGGGCCTAAAAGAAAGTAGGGAGGTGGAGCACGGTAGATTGAACCTGATCATGTGCAATAGGAGATCGTCACATGTGACCAAGATCGGTGTCTATAGTTTAGTGCTCAGTAGTGATGTTAGCTTAGATTTACTAAATTGTTGCTATTCGCCAGATATGGCAAGAAACATAATTTCATTTCATGCATTGTTCAAACAATGTTTTCAATATTCTTTTGACAATTTGAATGGTTAAATTTCTGTTTTTAAGAATGGTGTTTTTGTTTTTGAAGCTTTACCTTGTGATGGTGTGTATGAAACAATGACATGTGTTGACAATTTAGGAAATAGTGTGTTTCAAATTGATTCTTCTAGTGGTGTAGAAAAGGCATGCCTGTGGCATTGTCGTCTTGGGCACATTAACAAGAAACGCATCGCCTAACTCCAAAAGGATGGAGTGTTGGAATCATTCGACCTCAAGTCGGATGATGTATGCGAATCTTGTCTTTTGGGCAAGATGACTAAGTCACCTTTCACAGGGTCTTGTGAAAGAGCTGAAGGTCTATTGGATATCATACATACAGATGTGTGTGGTCCCTTCAGATCAACCACAAAAGATGGCACTCGGTTCTACATGACCTTTACTGACGATTATAGTAGATATGGGTATATCTACTTAATCAAGCATAAGTCAGATACCTTTGAAAAGTTTAAAGAGTTCAAAAATGAAGTTGAGAATCAATTGGGCAGGAAGATAAAGATGCTTAGATCCGACAAAGGCGGTGAGTATCTTAGTATCGAGTTCCTTGACTATCTGAAGGAATGTGGAATCGTTTCACAGTTGATACCTCCCAGAACACCATAGTTAAACGGTGTTGCTGAAAGGTGAAACTGAACGCTGTTAGACATGGTTCGTTCCATGATGAGTCGAGCTTCTCTTCCCATCCACTTCTGGGGTATGCCTTAGAGACTGCCGCCCACATCCTCAATCTTATCCGTACTAAGAAGGTTGCCAAAACATCTCACGAGATGTGGACATGGAAAGTTCCCTCGTTAGCACATATCAAAGTCTGGCGTTATGAAGCTTTCGTAAGACAAGAGTCTCACGATAAACTCGCGGCTAGAAGTGAGAGATGTGTTTTCATTGGATACCATAAACAGTCTTTTGGATACTTGTTCTACAGACTGAGCGAGGACGTGGTCTTTGTAGCATGACGATGAGTCTTTCGAGAGAGAGAGAGAGCTCATATTCAAAGAGGACAATGGGAGTACTATTGACCTTGAAGAGATTCAGGAGTCATCCGATGATGAAACCTTAGGAGAAACTAGCAACCAACAAGAGGAAGAACTTCTTGTTGGTCCGACAGACATTTCATTACCTCTTAGGCGCTCCGGTAGAGTTAGCATGCCACCCGAGTTTTATGGTTTCCATATAACTATGGATGGTGATACGTTTGTCAGTGATATGACACTGATAAATTTGGATGAGCCAACTAACTACAAGGAAGCAGTGGCAGGCCCTGAGTCTGCCAAGTGGAAAGAGGCAATGGACAGCGAGACCAAGTCCATGTATGACAATCAAGTTTGGAACTTGGTTGACAGTGTACCGGGTCGAAAGACAGTCGGGTGCAAGTGGATCTTCAAGAAGAAGACCGACATGGATGGAAAGGTACACACCTTTAAGGCGAGACTGGTTGCGAAGGGCTTTACTCAAACCCGAGGGGGGTTGACTATGATGAAACCTTCTCACCAGTGGCCAAGATAAAGTCTATTAGGATAATGCTTGCCATAGCTGCATTTCATGACTATGAAATTTGGCAGATGGATGTCAAAACCGCTTTCCTTAACGGGAAGTTGGCTGAGGACGTTTGCATGAATTAACCAGAGGGTTTTGTAGACACAAAGCATCCTAATAAGGTGTGTAAGCATGAGAAATCAATCTACGGATTGAAACAAGCTTCTCGCACCTGGAATCTATGCTTCCATGAGAAAGTCAAAGAGTTTGGTTTCTTTAGGAGTGAAGATGCGTCATACGTGTATGTCAAGGCTAGTGGGAGTATAGTCAATTTTCTGGTGCTGTATGTTGATGACATACTGCTCATGGAAAACGACATTCCAACCTTGCAAGATGTGAAGTCTTGGCTTGGGAAGTGTTTCGCCATGAAAGACCTTGGAGAAGCTGCCAATATTCTCGAGATAAGAATATTGAGAGATAGGAAGAAGAGACTAATAGGACTTAGTCAAAGTACATACTTGGAAAAGGTACTAAAGAGGTTTAGTATGGAAAATTCCAAGAAGGGAGAGCTTCCTATCCAAAGTAATTGACAACGCCTAGTGATATCAAGTATTTTAGGCGTTGTTGAGCCCTGTTCTTGGTAAAATTATATCAAATATGCATGGGTATTCTCACTTTTCGTGCCAGGACTTTTCTGGAGAAAAAGAACAGAAACAGGGACTAAAAGTGTACAAAAAGGAAAAAGTATGGAAAGAATGAAAAATCAAGAGAAGACGTACGCGCGCCGCGGATTTATCTTCTGCGCGATGCGGATGTAAGGCGGTGGAACACATTTGAATGACGAAAAAACGGGGAACAGATAAGTACGCGCGCCGCGGATTTCACTTATGCGCGGCGCGGTCACGGGAAATTTGCAACTATAAATAGAGGCATTTCCAGCCGAAAACCCTAGCAAAGACCAGGGGTAAACATCGACCTAGAAGCTCTTTGACTCGAGGATTCCATTTCAGAAGCCATCATTTGGTATTTTCATGTTTTAGATTTTATTTCATTTTAGTTAAACATTTGTAAGCTTTGAGTTGAATCTTTGGGTGTGACAACCATTGATCTTCAGCTTAGGGTTCTGTTTTTAGTAGTGTTTGGTTACTGATTTAATGTTTGGATATTGGTGTTGGTGAATGAAATCATTCGGTTAATGTTAATATTGGTTTTTCGGTATTTTGGATGTTAGATTGTGTTTTGATTGTTTGTTTGTGTTTGGATTTTGTTTGTGACTTAGTTGGGACTGTTTTCCTATACTGAAAACAGTAGCTAACTTGGTTAGATTGAGCATTAAATCTTGGCTATTAACTGTCTCATAGAACTTTTAGTTCTTAGCTAGTTTATGCTATGCTTGGTTTTGCTAGTTTGAATGCCTTCAATTGCTTCTGATTCAGAGATGTACTTCTGAGTTCAGAAAGTAACTAGGTCATTTGGACATAGCTAAGCTTGGCTTGGGTGTTTGAATATTGTGCAAGGTAGAAAGATAGAAATTAGTTCCTCCGACTATAGCCGTGACACTATTAGTTGGTAATCTTTCATCTAGGCTGACCACGTAGCTCCTGTGGATCGACCCTGACTCCACTATACTAGTGAATGTTAGGTTATTTCTTATTTTTGACCGCATGACGACCTCTGCGTGCACGTCAAATTTTGGCGCCGTTGCCGGGGAGCTGTGAGCTTAGAATAGGTGAGTAGTAGGAACTTGTTTTTGTGCTTTTTGAAATTTCATTTTTGAGTAATTTTCATTTTGGTTTTGATTCTTGTGGGCGTGTTGCACTAGTGCATGCGTACCCGCAGGGGAGAGCAATCATCCCCATTGCAGTTTGATTCTGAGATTGAACGTACTGCGCGCAAACTCCGTGCCCGTAGGCGTTTGAACATCATGAATTATAGTCAAGTTAGCAGTAGTCCGGTCAGTGTTGCCCAGGATCCATCAGGTGAGGCAACTGGGAGGTTTTCTATCCCTCCACTTTCGGAATTTCAGTTTGGAATCTCGAGTGCTTCTGGTGGTGCAGTTTCAGCCCCTGCACCCATACCATCATGCACTCCGCCTTCCATTCCATCATTTACACCCACTTCACAACCTCAATCCACCAATCCCTTTACATCTGCTATGACTTGGGGAGAGCCGACCCGAGATGGCACCCCAACTCCTAGACAGCATACACCAACATCACAACCACAACCAACCCTCTTTAAACCTCAACCTACATACCAACCAACACAACCTATACACTTTCAACCACCGCCTCAACCGCAATATCATTACCCAGAGACGGAGGAAGTGTATGATGAGGAAGATGAAGGATGGATGCCACCGACATCCCAACCACAATGGAACCGAGGTCGGGGACCTCCCAGGCGAGCACCACCATACCAACCACCAGGTCAGCGGGACTACAATGATCATCTTTAAGGTAACCCCGCCCAACCTTTACATTTTGCACAACCGAGACGGCAATCGGTTGCATCACATTTCCAACCGCGGGAATATGATGATTCGTCGCCGATCTATATTCCTGATAACATAGATTCGCAAGTAGAGATTAGACCTCAGTTATTAGGAATATTACCAGAATTCAGAGGATATAAGCAGGATGATCCCTATAACCATTTATATGAATTCTTAGCGATCGCTAATGCTAATAATCCCAGAAACACAAATAGAAATATTTTTAGGCTTAGACTGTTTCCGTTCACCTTTAAGGACAAAGCCAAGTATTGGTTCACATCGTTGCCATCAAACAGTATTACTACGTGGGATCAGCTCAAGGCAAAGTTCCTGCAGGAATTTTACCCAGCAAGCAAGACAACTGAAGTCAGGAGGGTCATCCAGGATTTTCAGCAAAAGCCTGGAGAAGCTTTTCATGAAGCCTTCGACAGATTGAAGGAGTTGCTGCGATCTTGTCCGCATCACGAGATTCCCAGATGGCAGTTGGTCAAGTTATTCTTTGAGGGAGTTAGCGAAACACACCAGGCCATGATAAATGCCTCCTCTAGTGGGACATTTATGTGGCAGGATCCAGAAGAAGCCTGGCGGTTTTTGGAGCAGTTGAGTAATGGTTCCAAAGCAAACTTCTCCACCAGGAAGACTACAAGTACGGCGGCAGCAGTAGGAGTTGATGCCGATTGGAAAAAGGAAGTGAAAAAGGAAATCAGTGAATTGAACAGAAAGTTTGATAGGCTTATGGCAACATTACAAAATGGACCGCCAAATTCGTCGCAAGGAGGTCAAGGAGGACCTAAGATGCAGAAAGCTAATCAAGTTTATGGCCAGGGTCAAGGTCAACACAATAATGGACGACCCTATAGGCCATACAACCAAGGACAGCAACAAAATTTCAGGCAGAACAATTATCAGAATCAATCAAATAGTCAGCCTAGAAACCAGCAGCCTGCAAACAACGGAAACAACAACAACAGGGGGCCCACCAACGTTACCAACAATGCCCCAGGGACCCAAGAAGAGATGATAGCAAAAATGTATGACATGGTCACTGCGACTCAACAACAATCCCAGGCGAACGCAAAAGCTATCGCAAATATGGAAAGACAAATAGGTCAAATGGCTGCAGATCAGCAAAAGAGAGATAATGGCAAGCTGCCAAGTGCTACTGAAGTCAACCCTACACATAATCAACGTCCAGGGAAGGAACAAGTCAATACTGTTGAATCAGGATGGCGAAAGGTCACTCTGGAGGATTTGTTCGAAGTGGGGAGTGACGTGAGATCAGGGGAAGAAGGAAAGGCTCTAGAAAGCGAGGAAGGTAAAGAAGAAGAAGTTTCGGTTGAGAATGGCACTCAACCAGAAATAGATAAAAAGGTTCAAAAGGAAGAGCAACCAACAATAGCAGGGATCAAACAAAAGAAGAAGAATAGGAAAGAAAAGAAGAAGCAGGAAGCATCCAGATCAACGGGACCCTTAATGAATCAGCCCTTATGGGATGAGCTTAAGGATGCCCCTGAAGACACCAGGATTTTGCAAGAGATGTGTGAACAGAATGGGAAACGCAAAGCACCTACGCCAAAAACGGTGAGATTGACTGTGAGAGCTAGCGAAGCATTATTGGGAACATTGCCTAAAAAGGAAAAGGACCCCGGGTCACCATTGATCACTACAACTGTAGGAGATGTGGTTATTCGAAATACTCTTTTAGATTTGGGAGCAAGTGTTAACATCTTGCCAGGATACTTATATGACAAGTACAAGAACGAAGAAATTGAGCCAGCGGAAGTCGTACTGCAGCTGGCTGAACAATCAACTAAGGTATCTAGGGGGAAGTTAACAAATGTCATAGTTAAAGTTGGGGACTTTTTCTATCTTGTAGATTTTCTGGTCATGGAGTATGAGAGTCCAGACGATGCGCCTGCGCTCATCTTGGGGCGTCCATTTTTAGCTACCGCTGGGTCAGTGATCGCTTGCAAGACTGGAGATATGGATATTTTCTTCGGGACCAGGAAAAGAAGATTGAATATGTTTGGGAACCCGATATCATTACCTTCAGAGGAAAATGGCAAACCAGCAGATAGGAAAACACTAATGGAGCCAGGAATCAGAAGCAAAGAAAAGATATGGACACGTACAGGAGAGGGAGGAACAGAGGAAATCTTAAAGGAAACTAAAGATCATCCGTTATCCGCCATCGACAAGGAACAATTGCTGGAAATGATAGAGATGATGGAAGCAAGGCATCAGCAATATGAAAGAGAATCCAGAAAACGAGAGGCGAATGTTTTCGAGCTATTGAAATCTCAACAACAATGGATCAGTGGTGTGAGTGACGGATGACCCAACTCACATCCCTTATGACAATGATGGCTAATAATTTCATGCCGGAATATCAGCAAATGTCATCAAGAGGCCAAGAAGAAGAAGAAGGGTCAGCTTAGGGGCAGAACGTCTGGCTGAAGACGTTAAACTTAGCGCTTGTTGGAAGGCAACCCATCGTGTCATAAGTAGGTTTTATATTTCTTAGGAGTAATTTAGAAAATACATCAATTCTTTGCAGGTATTAGTGGTCTGAAGCAAGTGTGGGGTCGTGTGAAAGGTTTTGAAATTTTCAAGACCGCGCCGCGGATTTTTGAATTGCGCGACGCGGGTTCGAAACTCAACCCGATGCGCAGGGGTTGATTTGGCGACACGCGCGTCGCGGAAATGGGAAATGCGCGCCGCGAGATACGATCAGACGGTTTTTGCCCTTATACGGTGAGCCGCGGCTCACAACTCAAATCACACGACTCGGAGCTCTGGTGATCAAAAATTTCTTGCATTTTTTCTTGCTTATTGTGTTTCTACTACCAAGGTACGCTCTTTTAACTATCTATCAGCTGTTTAAACTAGTTATTAGGTAGTTAATTTTAGGGTTTTATTCCAAAAAGTTCAAAAACTTATAATCACTAATGCTAGCCCATCGGGTGTTTGTTTTGCCAAATGGACACCCTAGATGAGCTAGTCGGCACTTAGGCTACCTTGTGGTATGTTTAAATTGAGATTTAGCAGGTTAAAATGGGGATTTGATCCCGGGTTTTCAAACAGCCGCACGCCGCGCCGCGCCCTTGCTCTTGGGCCGCGCCGCGGTGCGGTGGGGAAGAAAAAAGACTGATTTTGCAAAAAATTTTGTTTTGTGGGTATATTTTCTTTTTGCAGATGATATTCAGAATGGAGCACGCTTTCCTCTAGTTCCCCGCGGAGCTGGCCAGTTCTATTGAGTATACCTCGCGGAGGGATGCTTTGAGGAGTCGCCGGGTGTTAGAGGCGACGATCATTGATCGAGATATTCTTAGAGACGCAGGGCTCTGGGGTGCGATCGAGCCGTTCATACATCGCACCTGGACCCACAAGGAGGCATCATTCACGTGCAGAGGTTGGGACCGGATCATGGCCACTGATGAGGATGTGGTCTACACGGAGCTTCTTCCGGAGTTCCTGTCTACGATCCATTTCGCTCCGAGGGCGGGAGACCCGCGTTCCAGGCTCGTACGTTTTTGCTTGGGAGGTGAGCACAGGGAGTGCAACCTCCGGGAGTTTGGGAGGCGCACAGGCATCTACACTGCCGCGGACCTCCAGCACCGATATTTCACCCGGTTCCTCGGGTCCTGCATTCAGGGGGAGCCAGACAGGGCTCCCAATATGGAGGTTTGGGCACCGCTGTCCAACGTCAGGTACGAGGCGGGGGCCTCGAGGGAGAGCCACCTACGCGATCCACTCCATCGCCTCATGCACCGGATCGTCTCCACCTCCATCATGCAGCGGGAGGGGGGCGAGAAGGTGTCGGGGGATGACATGACATTTTTGTGGGTCCTCCTCGACCCATCCAGGTTCCTCCACCTCCCTTTCGCCCTTGCGACTGCTCTCTCCACTCACTCTACCGGCGCCTCCACCAGCAGTCCACTAGCCAGGGGGTATTTTATTACTCGCCTGGCCCGTTCCTATGGCATCCTTACTGCCCCCGTGGCAGCTTCTTTGACTGCTTTGCCTCCATCACGCACTCCAGCACGCACATTGGAGAGGATGCGGTTCATTGAGCTGCAGCGCCCGGGGCAGTACATCCGGGCCCCGATCGAGCCTCCTGAGGCACCTCAGCCTGCATACGCCCAGCCCGGCAGGAGACGCCGGAGACCAGAGCCAGCAGCACCAGAGCCGCCACACCCGCAGCCACAGCAGGACGATCCATCAGCCCTCAGCCGGCTGGAGGCCAGAGTCACGCGGATTGAGGGTCAGCTCACGATGGTTTTGGACCAGCTCGAGTGGATCGGGGAGGTACTTATCCAGACCGCATCGGCCCAGGGCAGACACCCCCGACCATTCCCAGCCAGGTCCCACGATCACGAGGCTGGACCCTCCAGGCCACCTGGTAGTGATTGATGTACCTTTTTCTCTTTTCTCTTTTTCTTTTTTGGGATATATGTATAACTTATGACACATCTATCTGTATATTATTTTTATTTTTTCTGTCATGTGTGTTTTAATTTATTTGTTAAGTGATGCATGATATACCAAATTGAGAGGGAGTTGTCTCAGACAAGTGTGGGGTCACCGTGCCCCCTCCACTTGTCTTGACCACCGGCGTGTCCTACTGTAGCGCTACAACTCCAGCATATGAATCGGGGATCTTTTTGTACGCATTATACCTGTGATATTGAGCACCAAGCAGTCTACCGTCCAAAAAGGGGTAACTCTTTCTCCCTTGTTTTGAATTAATTTTTGTACAACGGGGACGTTGTACGGTTTTAAGTGTGGGGTGTGGACGGTCGAAAGAGACATTTTTGAAATTTTTGCGTAAATGATCAATTTTTCAATTTTTAGCAATATTTTTCAAAATTTTTAATGAATTGCAATTTTGAAATGAATGGTTTGTGATTGTGATAGGATTAGTATTTTTCAAAAAATACTATTTAATTGTGATCATACTATTAGTTAGTCAAATAAGTTGAGTTTTACGAGGTTAGAAGATTGAGCCGTTTTAGGATTGGAATTTAGGAAGGAAAAGTCAGTCAGTGGCCTTTGTTGTTCGAGCCGGTAGGTCTAAAATGGGTGGGCCTTATGCACCTTACCACCTAAGATCGTCTGGTCTGGGATGGTATTTCTGAAAGCTCGTTACACGGACAACATCGAAAGTCATGGACAATTCCTTAATGGCCTTTAGAATCTGAACGAGTAAGTACACTTCATTGTGGATAGAAAGTTTGTAATCAAGGGTTCTTTAGAACGCCATGAATTCCAAAGAACAACTCAATCATGTTTTCACGAACTATTCCATTCTAACTCGAAGAGCAATAAACTTTGAAACTAAACACAGTCAAAAAATTGTTCGATTCTCTATTACAATTTGTTAAAAACTCTCTTGCTTGGGGACAAGAAAGGCACAAGTGTGGGGTGTTTGACAACGCCTAGTCATATCAAGTATTTTAGGCGTTGTTGAGCCCTGTTTTTGGTAAAATTATATCAAATATGCATGGGTATTCTCACTTTTCGTGCCAGGACTTGTCTGGAGAAAAAGAACAGAAACAGAAACAGGGACTAAAAGTGTACAAAAAGGAAAAGGTATGGAAAGAATGAAAAATCAAGAGAAGACGTACGCGCGCCGCGGATTTATCTTCTGCGCGACGCGGACGTAAGGCGGTGGAACACATTTGAATGACGAAAAAACGGGGAACGGATAAGTACGCGCGCCGCGGATTTCACTTATGCACGGCGCGGTCACGGGAAATTTGCAACTATAAATAGAGGCATTTCCAGCCGAAAACCCTAGCAAAGACCGGGGGTAAACATCGACCTAGAAGCTCTTTGACTCGAGGATTCCATTTCAGAAGCCATCATTTGGTATTTTCATGTTTTAGATTTTATTTCATTTTAGTTAAACATTTGTAAGCTTTGAGTTGAATCTTTGGGTGTGACAACCATTGATCTTCAGCTTAGGGTTCTGTTTTTAGTAGTGTTTGGTTACTGATTTAATGTTTGGATATTGGTGTTGGTGAATGAAATCATTCGGTTAATGTTAATATTGGTTTTTCGGTATTTTGGATGTTAGATTGTGTTTTGATTGTTTGTTTGTGTTTGGATTTTGTTTGTGACTTAGTTGGGACTGTTTTCCTATACTGAAAACAGTAGCTAACTTGGTTAGATTGAGCATTAAATCTTGGCTATTAACTGTCTCATAGAACTTTTAGTTCTTAGCTAGTTTATGCTATGCTTGGTTTTGCTAGTTTGAATGCCTTCAATTGCTTCTGATTCAGAGATGTACTTCTGAGTTCAGAAAGTAACTAGGTCATTTGGACATAGCTAAGCTTGGCTTGGGTGTTTGAATATTGTGCAAGGTAGAAAGATAGAAATTAGTTCCTCCGACTATAGCCGTGACACTATTAGTTGGTAATCTTTCATCTAGGCTAACCACGTAGCTCCTGTGGATCGACCCTGACTCCACTATACTAGTGAATGTTAGGTTATTTCTTATTTTTGACCGCATGACGACCTCTGCATGCACGTCAGTAATGCAAAGTTTAGTAAGACTCAAAGCGCAAGTACAGATGAGGAAATAGCTAACATGAGGAAATAGCTAACATGAGTCGGGTACCTTACGCTTCGGCGGTAGGGTCGATCATGTACGCTATGACATGTACTCGTCCCGACATGTCCTTTGCTTTGAGCATGATCAGTCGTTACCACGGAAACCCTGGTAAAGCGCATTGGATAGCTGTTAAGAATATACTCAAGTATCTGCGGAGGACGAAGGACATGGTTCTAGTCCTTGGTGGCAGTGATACATTGAGAGTTTGCGGGTACACATACGCCAGCTTCCAGACAGATAAAGACAACGGTCGGTCTTAGTCGGGCTGGGTATTTCTTTTGAATGGAGGAGCGGTTACTTGGAAAAGTTCTAAGCAAGAGACGGTGGCTGATTCTACGTGCGAATCAGAGTACATAGCAGCGAGTGAAGCGTCAAAGGAAGCGGCTTGGCTGAAGAACTTTATCGGTGACCTTGGAGTAGTCCCGAGTATTCAGGAGCCCATGGAATTGTTCTGCGATAACTAAGGAGCGGTTGCTTTGACAAAGGACCCGAGAGACCATGGAAAGTCCAGGCATATCGACAGAAAGTACAATTACATTCAGCATAAAGTAGAAGAAGGTCACCTCCTTAAAGAGGGTATCATCTGAAGATAATCCTGCAGATCCATTGACAAAGGTTCTGAGTAGGATCAAGCACAATCAACATGTTAGGAGCATTGGATTGAGAGATGATATTAGTGTTTGTAATTAGATAGGATTTTGAAACATGTAACAATGTTAATGTAATTGGCTTTGGTGATTTAATAATAGAGATTTATTAATGAGTATTGTTTACTACTATTTGTCAATTGTTTATCATTGTGTTTCACTTTGCATGTTTACTTCCTGAGTAATATGATTATTCGAATATCCATAGTCACTCATACTTTTTGGGAGTATGTATGAACAAAGACTGTCATGAATTGGTTTGTAGATTGTCTAAGGAGTTAGACATAGCAACAACATTGCTACAACGTTCATGAGTACTTAGAAAATGGAGATTTGAGTATTAGACAAACCGATGCTCAAAAGATTGCTTCATGGATTATATCACGAGCAATATTGAGACGATAATATCTTATAGTCTTGAAGCGGAGACATATGAGTTATAATTTGCAAGGTAGTTGTTCATTGATAACACGAAAACACATCATTAACTTGATGTTATAAAACGTGTTGGTGTGAGTTATTTGACTGGTAAAAGATATAAAGCATATGAGTCGAAGCTTATTCGTTCCTGGACCCTATTGGGAAACAAATATCTGTAGGCCTCTCGATGATTTTGAAGTTGACTGAAAGTGTTGGCCAACCAGGACTAAATTGATGTGTTCAGTCTTAAAGTCATATGCAAATCAGAAATCGAGAAACCGAGTATCGGACCGAGATTGATCTTAATCCATCTCTTGAGTCTGAAAAAATATCTTGTTAGACGGAGGATCATTTGATCATTTATCTATGGACAGAACTGACTGGATCAGAGTTCGGCAGCAGTTTCTAGGAAGCTACAGTTTGCTAATTAGTTAGAGGATAAATTAGTAATTATAGTCATAGACTTATCCAAGTGGGAGACTGTTGGATTAGGTGTCTACGCCATGACTAATAATTTTTATTTACCTAATTAATAGTAGCAAAATCCATTTGGGTTGCCCTCATAGCTGGAGGTTTGGTAGAAAATCCACGAGAGAGAAAGATTGATTTATTATATGATTAATAAATCAATATAAATAAAATAAATAGTTTATTAATATATTCTGTTGATAATATATTAATTAGAAACTATATTAATTAATTAGAAATTAATCTGGAATTAATTGGAATTAATTTGGTGATTAATTTAATTAATTAAAGGTGCAGGGGCTGAATTGTAATTATTCAATAGTTGAGTGAGTGACATTTTAGAAGCTATTATAGCTAGCGAAATTATTGTTAGGATAAACCATAATTTCGATAATCATATAAAGGGATAAATATATTTAAATTAAATGATAAAGGTTATCTTGATTTGAATTCAAAAGGTTTATCTCTAAAGGCTTATATGGTTATTTGCTAGAGGCTATAAATAGGGACCCTGGGGGACCTAATTTTCTGCGCCATTTATACCTAAACTCTCTGGAATTTTCGTGACTCTCTAGCTCCCTGGGTGTGATCTCATTAGAGGCAGGACACGTGTGCTGCTTAGCTTAAGGGTTAAAACTATAGGTTGGTTGTTCTTATTTATTTCTTTAGTAATTTTTCTGTTGGCCTTTAGGAATTACTTATATGTTCAAAGTTATAAAACATAGATCCAATCTAGGTTGCATATGAACTTAGGGTTTTAATTCATAGATTTGTAGAAAACCTTTCACTTTACATTTGACTAACTGTTCCAAAGCAGTATTTTGATTACTTTTGGAAACACTAATACTTAAGAGTTAAGAGTTGTTAATTTGAATTCGTTTAGAAATCTAATATTATGCTTTGTGTTTGAAACATATGTAGCTAATGAGACAATTTGTCTTACGTATTATTGTTTTAAGACATGTATCCCTTGAACATGTTGATTAGCAATGAATCAAAGAAATGAAGAACCTAGAAGCTAACGGAGGACTTGTAGCAAAAAAATAATGATTGGAAGATAGATTGATTCCTTAGACGGTATTGTTCTTTATATATATATATATATATATATATATATATATATATATATATATATATATATATATATATATATATATATACATATATACATATATACATATATATATATATATATACATATATATATATATATATATATATATATATATATATATATATATATATATATATATATATATATATATATGTGTGTGTGTGTGTGTGTGTGTTTGTTTGTGTGTATTGAGAGACACTAGTTGATAGAATAGTATCACCCTTATAGATGTATGGTAATGTTTTGCTATGTCCTGGGTTTTTGTTTGGACTATTTTGATTGAGTCGGGTTGGTATGGATATTATTCAAATAGCCCGGTAGTCATGCCGAATTTTCAGTAGTAACGTTAGATTATTTCAGGACATTAGCTTTTAAATGTTTTACTGCTTAGCTATAATTGTGTTTATATGATTTTGTAACCCCCAATGTTGTTTAAACAATTTTAAAACTCATTTGTTTTTATTGGGACAAATCTTTTAAAAAAATGACTTAATGTCATAAACGATGTTTTTAAAAATACACGTTCTTAACAATCTTTTGTGTTTGATAAACTATTACACCAATTAAGGTGTATAAAAGATGGGGTGTTACACTCGGGGCCGATTTTGGGGCGTTACAAGGCAGCACGTAGGAGACCACTTGCTTATTTTGAGATGGTACCTACGCGACGAGTAGGGAAGGCTATGTGACACGTAGATCTAGTAGTACATATAATTCTTATCCAATTTGATTTGTTCATTTGCCACTTACATATATACCGGGGATCTGATCAAGAGAGGATGATTTTCATGAGGTTTTGACAGTAGTACATGAAACATATATAGCCACTCAAATATATCGTTACCATATGTCTTTAGTCACACGATTTTTTTCATCCAAAGTGTGACCAAAGGGTGCCTCATTTTAGATACTCCATGGCTAGATTAGTTTTGTGTGGCTGTATTAACCAAAAAAACGTGCCCATATCAAAAACGTGTGACTAATGGGTAGGAATATATGTTAACTTAATGAAGCATTTCATCTAAAACTATGGCTAAAAGATGTTTATAGACACACAACTGGTTTTTGATTGGTGGCTATTTTGCATTGAATGACGACATGAATCAATTTTATATGTGGCATTTACTATTGTTTAGTCATAAAAATATCAAGTATTGAGCCTTTAATCAAATAAAAATATCTAAACCGAGGCTAAAAACGCTGTTGTATGAAGTATTTTCTTCGATAACCATGGTCATAAACTGTTTATAGACACAAATGTGAATTTCGATAGTGACTAGTGTTCATGAATGGACACATCAACTCCATATGAGCATGGTCATTGCTTTGGTTTACACGTTAGACACATGAAATTAAGGAAAGCATGACCAAAAGTATTGTTTTAATAAAACATTTTGTCAAATAAGTGTGGCTATAAAGTATTTCCAGGCACACATGTAAATATTCCTATTGACTATAATACATCTAATTGCCACATGAAGTTCGTTTAACCATGGCTGTTGCTATTCTTTAGTCATGAAATGACTGATTGTTTGAGACTTTAGCCACATGTAATTAAGCAAATCGTTGCCAAATGTGTTGATGTAATAAAGAATTATTTCGAATGACCATGGTCATAACCTCTTTGTAGACACATAAGTATTTTTGGATAATGACTGTTGGTCATCCAATGGTAAATTGAAATTATTGTTAATGTCATGTTTGGTAATTTAGTCACATGAATGCTTATTAGCATAACGTTGTTTTTCTTTTTGACACACAATTTATATAGAATGTGTAATGATTTAACCTTTAGTCACGCATGTTAATTTAAAACATGACTACAAAGTCGGTGTAATCACATGAATAATTTTTGAGGTGGCTATTATGGTATATTTAACCACATAAATTTATATAAACCGTAACATGTGTTATCCTTTAGACACATAAAAAATTGTGAATGTGGGTGCTGATTATAATCTTAAAATGGTGAACCAATTAAAGCAAATTCGTATGTGTTATATCGACACACAATATCGTTCAACGTGACTATCTTTTACCCAATTTTCACATGAATTTGTATTAATGGACACCAAAAATTTCATAAACCGTGACTAATGTTTGGTGTATAGCCATTTTTTATTATTACCGTGATGTTTGCTATCATTCAGACACATAAACAAAAAATAAACGTGGCTGTTGTTAGTCTATAGCCACATAAAATTTTATTTATCTTGCAGTGACGAGTATGAATGGACAGCCACAGTTATAAATGGACATATTTAGCCACATATTTCTAATAAATGTTACAAATAAATATAAAAGTAAACATGATAAAATAGAATGGTTTTATTATTAATATACATAATGTATTAATTTTACAATAATGTTTTAATTTCTAATACATCAAATTAAAAATACATCAATGGGCAATGTTGTGAAACACTTAATTTGCCTTTTTAATGTTTCTTTTTTTTTGGCATTCACTACTAGAAAAAGGGTCTTCAATGACAGACAAACGATGACAGGCAAAATGTCTGTCATAAAATTCTGTCATCTTTCATAATATACGACATAGATAACTGTCTATCATAAAATGTTGTCATAAAATATATAAATTTATGACGTTCAAAATTATGCGTCATGAATTAATGTCAAAAATGAAAAAAAAAAAAAAAGGCGCGATAATTTCCTTCTTGTCTTCCCCTCAAAAATTTAAAAGGTCCTCAAATTTCACACCATTTCGACCTC
Organism: Cichorium intybus; assembly: GCA_023525715.1. Classification (NCBI taxonomy): domain Eukaryota; kingdom Viridiplantae; phylum Streptophyta; class Magnoliopsida; order Asterales; family Asteraceae; genus Cichorium; species Cichorium intybus. Next base: position 94,426,771 of record CM042010.1, on the reverse strand, counting down.
TCTTCCTGTACTCCCGCTCATGGTGTCCTACATGGTGTGATATCGTGCATTCTATCTTCGTTTTCAAAACACTATCACATACAAACCCAATCACAAAAAGGAAATCTAGTAGATCGGCAATATAGGGTTAGTGCTCCACCACTCCGCAGGTGTCATGCCAAAAACGCCTCACAAAGGTGATTAGCCACTCTGCCTGGTTCCTGCATCGTCTCTCCGCTGCTCTACCCCTCCCCCGCTCCCCTCTGCCCCTGCTTCACCGTTCAATCAACCGATTGTTGCACGACAAACATCAAAGTCAGTCATTTGGAACCGGAAAATCCTCAAGCGGGAAACGAAGAACATCTAGATAGAAATTTGGCTTCGAATTCGAGATTTTGGATCGAGCTTCTCCCTGGTTCCAGCACCGTCGCTCCGCTGCTCTACCCCTCCCCGGCTCCGCTCCGCCCCTGTTTTGCCGTTCAATCAACCGGTTACCCTAGATCTTCACCCTCTTCCTTCGTATCACGAGGAAATTGCCCTAGATCTTCACCCTCCTCCTTCGTTAACAACATGGAGTTTGATAATCTATACTTGGACATGAACGAAATTATTCACCCGTGTTTTCACCGGGAAGGAAAGGTACTTCACTATTGATTTGTAAAATTGCATATGCCTAATGCCTCTGTTCTAAAAACAAAAGTATGTCTATCTAGCTCAACTACTACTTTTCAAATGCATAAATTGATGGATTTTATTGAGTTTAACACTACTATCTCTATTTAATATACGAAGCTTGGTGTAAACTTTAACCTCCTATCATCTAACAATGGCAACTAATCCAATTTGATCTCCTGGTATTGCAGCCTGATCCAGCTACATATGATGATGTATCCAAGTCGATATTTGACTAACATTGATCATCTCTTCTCATTGGTGCAACCAAGAAATATTGTATACATGGCAATAGGTAAACCACTAAACCTATCAAGCTACAATCTCTTAACATTTATTCCAATTTGATTTTAGCTATCACCTCTATCCACTTCCATTTAAACAGATGGTGTGGCCCCAGAGCCAATATGAATCAACAAAGGTCTCGTCGATTTAGGCCTACTAAAGATGCTGCTGAAGCAGTAAGATTCTTTGATTTATTTATCATATTGTTTGATATAAATCATATAATTACTAAATTAAGTATTTTATACAATGTAGATTGAACCACAATCCCGATTGGTAGTATGCTACAGGTATGAATCATTGATTATCTTAGCATCCTAGTTTCTTTTATTTCTATTACAGCATCCTACTTTCGTTTAATTGAGTATCATAGTACTAAAGCTGAGGGCGAGATACTTGTTATCAATATCTTGACCTTTTTACATGATAAATTTCAAATTTTTATGTTTAATATCTTGCAGAAAATTGAAGAAGGAAAGACTTATAATTTGGTATTGTATATTCGATCATTGGAATCGATCAATGGGACAGTGTCATTGACTGACTCCATTGGTGTCCAAACACTAGCTACCACAAATATCATGTAATGACCGTTTTACCCTTCATGGACAAAAGATATTAAAGCAGTTAGGTGAAATACTCAGGGGTATTATTGTCTTTTCAGAGAAAGTGATGTATCGGATTGGACAAAGATAGAGGCTAAATTAAAAGCAAAAGGAAGCAATGCTAATTCTAGATTACAATTAAAGACAGATAAAAAGGGAGTCATATGGTTTGATCAAGTTTCTTTAATGCCCACTGATACATACAAGGTAAAAAGTTACCCGTTATGTACTTGATATTTATATATTTATATTACAATACTTCAAGTTTCCAACTTTCAAAAAATTAAAAATAAAAACTTTTAGTTTACCAACAATTCCCATTTTGAAACGACATTTTAGTCATTTGACACATAACAGTCATCTGTGATTATTTATGATTATTACTATAAGGGATAAATGCAAGAAATTGCAACCTAATTTTATCTATTTTTCTACTACAGCATCCTATTTACATTTCTTTCTATTACAACATTGTACTTCCATTTCTTTCTATAATAGAAAAAATGAAAGTACATTTCTATTTCTTGCACTTATCCCTTATTATTATTTCATCCATACTAACTTTGTTTATTTTTTTTTTGACATCAAAAGCTCGATAAATGACTATTTAAGTTCATATTCAGCTTTTACTTTAGTAAAACTTTGTAAAAACATTTTTTAAAACAGGGGCATGGCTTCTGGAATGATCATTTTAAGATGGTGGCAGATATGAAACCAGGATTTATCAGATTTCCTGGTAGATATCTAATAGTTTCCTGATTCTTTTATTGATTCTTTTTATAACAATAGTATTTTTTGGAAATATGAAAAAAATAGGTGGATGCTTTGTTGAAGAAGAGTATTTAAGAAATGCATTTAGATGGAAAGAAACTGTGGGCTCATGGGAAGAAAGACCAGGTCATTTTGGTGTATTGGACTGAAGATGGACTTGGGCACTATGAATTTTTACAAGTAAAAAAAAATATATTTTTCTATAAATTGAACAATTCCACACTATTTTTCTCATGAAAAATTCATTAACATATGGTTTATACAGTTAGCTGAAGATTTAGGTGCAGCACCAATATGGGTATTCAACAATGGTAATAAAAATAGTATCAATCACATTATAAAAATATATAATTTAAAAACTTTATGATAAAAATTTTGTTGTTTCTTTTGAATCTAAAGGAATCAGCCATAAAGAATCGGTTGATCCTTCAAATATCATGCCTTTTGTACAAGTAAGTTCTATTATACTCGTTTCTTTCTATATATTATAACCTTTTTTATTATTTATATATTATTTTATATAAATTTAGGAAGCTCTTGATGGAATTAAATTTGCTAGAGGAGATCCAAATTCAACATGGGGATCTGTTAGACCTAAAATGGGACACCCTGAGCCGTTTGATTTGAAATATGTTGCTATTGGAAATGAAGATTGTTGGCTCAAAAATTATCGCGGTATGTTACATGATCGGGGCATTTACGTCTTTTTCAAAAACTATATATAGATTTTTCTTTTTAATTTAATCTTATACATACACTTATGGACTTTCTTAAACCAGCAAATTATCTTCAGTTTTATGATGCAATACAAAAAGCTTATCCGGACATTAAAATGATCTCCAATTGTGATGGATCAAACGGTCAATTGGATCACCCTACGGATATGTAAAAAGCTGAGGTCTTTTAACAATCGGTTCCAAATAACTGAATCAAAGGTAATCAAGTTGAAGGTTTATCAACTTGATTTTAATGTACGATTTGTGTTTGAATTGTGTTTCGCATCTATATTATAACTTTAGATATTCGACTTAAAAATCTAATTATTTGATGTCCTTTTTTCAAGCTTACTTTATAACCAACATGGAACCAGGGAGTTCATGTCACTTTTTCTTGTTGGCCTTGGTTATGAGAGGTATTCTTCTTATTAATTTCCTTAGATGGTAAGATTAAGTAGCACTTTGTCTTTATTTATGATTTTAAGTAGTTTGCAGGCCAAGAATCAGGATTCTTGCATCTGTCATGATGCCTATTGCAAAAATGGTGGAACGTACTTACAACATTTTAAGCCCTTATAGAATGAAAGTACCATAGTTAACCCCTTCAAGAATTAGACTTTTGACTTGCAACAAAACTTTTAGTTCAACAAAAGCAAACGATCGTCTTGGATATGGCCCCATTGTCCCCCTTCAGGTCCGTTCCATGTTAATTACATTTTTTTGCCTCTGACTTTGTTCAAGAATTTCAGTTTTAGTCCTAAATAGTTTTCTCTTGCAAATTTGGTGTCTATTTGAAATGTGGTAATGATATAGGAACCAGAATTGCAAGAGGAAAGTATTGAAAAATAAATTTTGAACAAAGTATGGGACCAAATTTGCAAGAAGAAACTATTTGGGACTAAAAGTGCAATTTTTAGAACAAACTCAGGGACCAAAAATATAATTTATGGTTTAATTTATTATTATTTGGATTTTATTATAGGAGGGTCTGAAGCGGACTATTGAGTCATACTTGGATCTTAGAGCTCTTCTCTATTTAATATTAGGTATTCTACTTATAACTAACCATGGGAAATGCATGCAGAAAAAAAATAAGGATATAACTTTCGGATCCATGTGAGAGTGAGAGCCAAACACCGAGTCGTCCTAACCCCCAACAGTATAATGGCAAATATAGAAAGATACTTACATTCCTTTACCTATTGTAACAATGTACTTACATTGGTTATGGATAATAGGAATTTGTAAGCTATAATAGCAATGCATTTAAATTTATTTACCATTGAAATCATTCTTTGTATTTGATATATAATATTTTGTGTCATAGATTGTATTTTTGTGTATGATATTTTATTTGGTATTATGAGACAATTAATGTGATTTAATTTGAATATTAGTAAATGTTTATGTCATCTTGGATTTATGACAGTGGCTTCAATGACAGACCTTGTCTATCATCTTTACACATTTATGACAGGCATTGTGTGTCGTAAATGTATGTCATAAATGTCTGTCGTAAATTTATGACAGACAAATGCATGTCATCTTTGATTTATGACAGGGCTTTCAATGACAAACATTTGTCTGTCATCTATGGCCATTTACGACAGGCATTGTCTGTCATGAAAAGCATTTTTTCTAGTAGTGATTCTTATTCTTCGGTATGGCATCTACAATCGTATAAACATTTTTTTTGGCATCTTAGAACTTTGCGCTTCTTTAATTTGACGGGCTATGGAATCAGGTACGTGTACCAAGAAATTAAAAGTTATATATCAATAAGATGTCAACAATTAAGTAATTTGATAATTAATTAAGGAACAAACCTTTTAGTCAAATAAGACAAGGGATTTTGGCCAAGGCATTAAAGTATTAAGTGCTTCACCAACAGTTTTGTGTTCAGGGTTTTCAATTGGCAAAACATTTGCTCTATTTGTCACTTCATTAATGGAAACTCTATAGCAATCTTCTTGAATGGTACCATGTGCCACAACATTTGTAGCATTTGGGGTACATAATCTACACTTTATTGTCTATAGTTATTTATGTCAATCTAACATCATAAAGTTTAACTCATGAAATATGCAGATGCCAAAATACGTACATGTGGGATTTTTGAGGACTTTGTGGGGGATGTCTTCTCAAGATTTGAAAGCTGAAATCCAAGACACTTTTTATTACTTTTAGTTATTATATCCTACAAAACAAAAAAAAAATCTAAATTTCCACAAGAATGAAAAAAATGAAAAAGAATGAAAATGTCATGTACTTACCGATGTTAACCACATTTTTTGGACTCTAATCGGGAGAGGAGTTCTTAGAGCCACAATTAATTTCCATAGAAGGGGCTTGCCAATTGTAATGAGGAAGGAGCAACTTAAGTATTAATTTATGTATTGATATTTTAATAAAAGCAATCTGACCTTATGTAACCCCATTCTATGGGATACAAGATGAACTAATACTTGATGAAGTTTCTCTTTTTGGCTTTCCATATTAGTGGTCAGCTCCATAACTTGTTTATCTTTTTTCTCAAGTTCATGTTCAAGTTCCGTGATCCGCTCTTTTGATAAACCTTTTGTTTGCGAAACGTTCCAATACTTTCCTGGAGTCACTCCACTGCCAACACCTTTTATGGATCAATTATCCTTACCCAATACCAATGTGAAGGCATCCATGCCCAGATCAAGCTTCACTTCTTCATATTGTATCTTTTTTTCATTGTCGATCTTTACAATATGATGGGAAATTAATTTCACAATTTTTTATTGATCTTTACGATTTTCTCCGCCACTTCTCTAACATTTTCATTTACAATATCTCCATTCCTGTCTTCTTTTGCGTTCCTCCACATTAAAGAACATGGGGGATTTTCATTAGAAGTAATTACTTTAGTTTTTACCTTGTAAAAATTAACACAAAGATTTACATCAAAAAATGAGATCAAAAAATTTATTGCAGAGCAAGATATAATAATTTAAACGAAAGTATGTTGCTATTATTGCATACCAATTTGTCTCTTAATGTTATATATCATCCTCGTCTCAACCGATGCTGATAGGGAGACTTGGCACGTGCAAGTTTTCCTGAGTTTGATACATCCTTCAAACACAAATTTAAAATGATGTCAAAAGGTATCTAAACTATAAAATTTACAAATAAAACTATAAGGTTAACAAATAACACAAAAAACCTTGAATTTTCCTGATTGTGTATATGCCACAAAGTTGTCTCATTCGTCGCTTCATAAATGTTCGATATGACTTAGGTATTCTAGCAACTTTTGCTGGTCTACCTAGGTTCGGGAGAATAAACTTAGGATACACCTGTCTGAAGTTACGAAGGATGGAACCAAACTTAATCATTACACCATTTTCCTACAATCCTCAGTTTGATAAAATCTTTAAAATAAATATTAAAAGTAAGTTAGACTGAATCTCAGCTAAAGAAGACTCCTTGGCACCAACACTTTTCTTCTTCTTCCTCAAGAAACCTTCTAGACAAGAGAAATGAGGGTAGAACACCAAAGGGGAGGCGATATTCAAGTTAGGACGTCTCTTGAGGTTAGTGGCTAATAAAAGAGCCAACGCTAGAATTAAGAGCCTTTAAATAGGGCCAACAGCCCGAGGTTTAGGGTTTTGCAGTAACAACATCGCGTTGTGAAGCACAACAGATAGTGTCGCTATATGCTCGGCTTCGCATGGCGGGGCTTAAACCCTCATTCGCGCCGCTACCGTCATATGGTTAGCGCCGCAAAGTGCATTTTCACCAAAAAAAATATTTATAATTTAATTCTTTAAAACTCTTAAATTAATACTTGTGATATGGGTCTTACACAATTGAGTACAAACTAGTAAGATAGTGACATATATATATATATATATATATATATATATATATATATATATATATATATATATATATATATATATATATATATATATATATATATATATATAAACCCAAAATCTGGTAAAAACCGCGAGGACTAATCTGCACCTTTAATCTTAAAAAATGAATGGATTATATTCAATGTGCAAATAATGATCATGTATTAAAATTTAGGGATTGTTTTTGTAAATATCAGAAACTAAAAGGGAGGTAAAGAGAAGTTTATAGGGGCATTTAAGTCAATTCCCAAAGTCACGTACGTAACATTCCAACCAATTTGCAATGTCACGCGCCCCACTCTCCACGCGCCATGTGTCACTTTCTCATTGGATTAAGCTTATTTATTTTCCACCCAGTTATATTTTGGCAATAACTTTTTTCTTCTTTAAAAAAATTATGAAAAAACCAAAGTTCTTAAAATTTAATTCTCTACAAATCAAGCACAATCATGAAAATTTGAAAAAAAAAATTTGTTTCTTTTTTATTATATAAAAAATCAAAAATAAAAAAAAATTCCAAAAATTATGAAAATTTAAAGGATCATTGTAGATATTATTTTAGTAAATTTGAAAAAAAAATTGAAAAAGGTGTTTTTTGTGTTCATTTTTATATTTTAAGTAAAAAACTAATCAAAATAGTAAAAAAATACATATGATCCAAAAATATTAAAACCAAAATATGTTTTATGATTCAAAACTTATGATCCAAGATGCAATATTCGTTATGATTAAAGATCCAAAAGTTGTTATGATCCAAAACGAGTTAAAAAACATACAACGAGAAAATGATTCAAAACTTATGATCCAAGATGCAAAATAACTATGATCCAAAATGTTATGATCCAAAAATACATGATCCAAAACGTTATGATTAATATTATCATGATCCAAAATGATTAGATTAAAAATATGAAAAAAATGTTAAAATTAAGATTAAAAGATATTACAAATTAAAAAATATACATCAAAAATGAAAAAAACAAAAAAAATAATAATAGAGTACTGTAGCATTCAAAAAAAATAAAATAAAATAAATAAAATAAAATAAAATAAATTTAAAAAGAATTAAAAAAAATAAAAATCTAAAAACCGAGAATAATTGAAAATAACAAAAATTTGGAATTTTTTTTTTATTGAAAAAAACAAATAATAAAAAATAAAAAATAAAAAAATAAAAAAAAAACGAAGAAAAAACGAAAAAGGAAAAAAATGAGAAAAAACTCACTTAAATCACGTTGGACGAACATGCATCACATATGATCGTATCCTCGAGTCCGTATTTCGTTCCGTGAACGTGCGTCGCACGTGATTCCGTCACGTCGAAGTAAGATGTTTGACGTTATTGCTCTTAGGAGAATGATTGGACGAGAATAGTTCTTGCGGCTCCTACCGGATCCTAACCCTATATATATATATATATATATATATATATATATATATATATATATATATATATATATATATATATATATATATATATATATATATATATATATATATATATATATATATATATATATATATATATATATATATATATATATATATATATATATATATATATATATATATATATATATATATATATATATATATATATATAAGTAGGAAGTAAAAATACATCCTCACTTGAATTTCCAGACAACTAGTAATTATCTCTCCAACTCGTCATAAATATATATAAAACAAAGAGAAAAATGTTTTAAATATGTAGTATTATGAAGTGTTCATCATGTTATATCGAACTAATCAATATAAAACACATACAATCAGTTGAATTATTTCAACATTTTGTGTGGTAGTCTCTGTTAACTGAACAATACGTTAAGCCATTCAAATGATATAGACAGTACTCACGAGAGTATCAAAGAAATATGTGAAGTTTACATTTTCAATAAATTTTACATATCTCCTTTACCTTAATTACATATTTCATTATACTCCCTCATTTTTTAGAAACAATCAATTACAATATATATATATATATATATATATATATATATATATATATATATATATATATATATATATATATATATATATATATATAGGGTCCGGTTCCGGTGAGGACACTTTTTTCGGTGAGGACTCGCGAGGACACCTTAAAAAATTTGAAAAAAAATATAAAAAAAATACAAATCATAAAATCTAGAATAGTACTATATCATTATCAAAAAAAAATTTGAAAAAAAAAATTGGATCATTGAAAAACGTAATGATGCAATTTTTCTGTTTTTATTTTGGATCATTATTTAATTATAAAAAAACTAATGATCCAAAAGTTTTTTTTTGAATCTTTTTTTTCTCCGATATAGTACTATGATCCATTTTATTATTTATATTTTTTTAAAATTTTTTTAAGGTGTCCTCGCAAGTCCTCACTTTAAGAAGAGTCCTCACCCGATCCTGATTCTATATATATATATATATATATATATATATATATATATATATATATATATATATATATATATATATATATATATATATATATATATATATATATATATATATATATATATATATATATATATATATATATATATATATATATATATATATATATATATATAATGTTCAAAATAAATAAATGAAAGTGCGAAAACCAAGAGACATATGTATAATTTTAAATAACATTAATAAAGCTTAAAAAATTTAAAGTTATTAATATAGGTGTTAAGTTGTTTAATAGTAAGCAAATATTGAAAGTAATTTAAATAAAAGTAAAAGACAATTTATGAATAAAAAATTAAAAACAAGGGACTATTATTGTAACATTACATTTCAATAATATAATGCAGGTAAGTGTCCGACATATCACATACAGATCTCTATCTTCTGTTTTAGTATGAATATAGAGGCCATTGTCGGCCAGCTTAATAGAAGAAATATTTCTCGTAATTATTTTTAGCACCACGTGTATAATATTGTTTTTCTTGACATTTGTTTCTTTACAATATCTAATGTTGTAATTTAACTATTGACAATTCATTTTATTTAATTTGACGTCTTGTTGCATTATTTATGTTTTTCCAAATCTTCTACCCTATATAATTTTCTGCCGTACAGTGCCTGTGACTCCACCTATCTCCTCCCCTATTTCCAAAGCTAACCCAAAACAACAGACTTTATTCACGGAATCAAAGTCTACGAAATCATAATTTTGATGAAAAAGAAGAAGGAATGAATGAGCTTAACATGATGAATTTCTGAACGCATATATAAAGGTAATTGAAATTAATTATAGGTCTTAGGGTGGGGGGAGTAGATCTTTCCCATCCTACTGAACCCACATGTCACGTTAGTTTTTCTCTCTCCTCTCATTTCAATCTTTCCCCATTTTTCACCAATCTTTCACCCACTGAACCCACGATACCACATCATATTTTTAATATTAAAATTAAATAAATAATACCTAAAATAAGAATTTATATATATATATATATATATATATATATATATATATATATATATATATATATATATATATATAAATTCAAATGAGACCATGTAAATTTTGTGAGACCGGGAGACTCAATTCTAACCACTCATTTTAGAGATCAAAAAATAAAAAAAAATTAAAATAAGCTAAAATAATGAGAATTTTCAGAAAAAAAAAATTTCTACTTATTTTCGCTATTTATACAATCTAAAAAAAATTTAAAAATAAAATTTAAAAATAAAAAAAAATTCGAAAAAGACCTGGAAAAATCAAAAAAATATTCTATTAGAATGTTGCTGGATGTTGCATATTCTAATAGAATATTACACAAACTAGTGTAATATTCTACTAGAATATAAAAAAACGCTAATTTTTTTATTTTTTATTTTATTTTTTTTAAATTTAAAAAAAAAATTTGGATAAAAAAAATGACGAAAATAATAAATAAATATATTTTTTTCAAACTTTTTCATTTATTTTGAATTTTTTAATTTTTTTTGTTTTACACCCAAAATGAGTGGCTAAGAATGCGTCTCCCGGTCTCACGAAATATAATGGTCTCATATGAACCTAACCCTATATATATATATATATATATATATATATATATATATATATATATATATATATATATATATATATATATATATATATATATATATATATATATATATATTGCCGAGCCCGACGAAACCGAAGGAGAGGGGGCAGCGGTACCGGAGGTACCGGCGGTACCGCCCCAACCTTTCACCCATATATCGCCGAACCCACAAGCCACTCCGTCCACCCTTATAAGTTATAAGAACTAATTAGTCCAGGGTAATGACACTTTCTACACTTTGTAATAGGTGGCTATGTGTGTTGTTTTTCTCATAATATTTTAGATTCAGTTGGAATGTCTATTCACATGAAATTCTAGGCAGGCTAATCGACTTCTGGGGGTGAATCTAATGTCTGTTCTGTGTATGGAATCAAACTTCTGTTCATGGGGCAGAATCGGAAGTAAGCTCGTGTGTGCTCGAATCCTAAGTCTGGGATATAGTATCATGGTTGGATAATGTTTTTTCTGAGTCAAGTACCAATTAAATAATGATGAAAAATTAAGTGAAGTACAAAAAACAGAGAATTTAACAACGTTTTTTTTATGAAGATTCAATATACATACCAAGCTGCTTCTACCTTTCATCTCTTGATTTTCTGCGTATGCTGCGTCTTGATTTTCTACATATGCTGTGTTTTGGTTTTCTGCATTATTGGTGGAATAAATAGCAATGAAGTAGATAATCATAGGAATTAGTGGTAATTACCCTCCAAATTAATTGTATCAATATTTGTTAAGCTTTGAATATCAAATTATGTTTCATGATCGGTTAAGGTTTTAATTTAGTTTTTTTTTTCTTGATGATTGTCTTATCTGGTTTTTTGGTATTTTAATTTGACAAGTTGTATTTCAAAACCAATTATGACGATTTCTTAACATTTATCTGGTTAATCTCGCCAAAATTCTAAACATTTATCATGTATGTTTTTCCTCCGTCTGTGTTTTTTGATGATTTCAGATTCTTATGCGTCTAGTGCTTTTTATCTTTCTTATGATAATCTTACAAATCTATATGTTTAATGTAGTTGAACAGATCTTGGTCCTTACACTATCGATTAGACCTCAAATCAGCGACGTATGTTGACAGTGGACGCAAAGGCCACCCGGCAACTATGGACTTGCATACTTTGAAACCTGTTAAGGACTTTCAGATACAATAGAATTAGTGGTATCTTATAATATTATTCATGGTGACGATTGAATATATTTATAGTTACATCATAGCTTTTTTGCAGGTTTAACTGGTCTTATGTCAACATGGCATACTATGTGGCGTTTTATTATATTTTTTTCAATGACATATAATGGCAAGCACTATTTGCAATTTGGTCATTCAGGATTGAATTTCTAACTATCAATTTTTGTTACAATGTTTGCATGCTAATATAGTATCCAGCTTCGCCAATTAGTTTTTAATCATAAAGATAAATTGCAAAATATAAATAAGATTTAATACTCCACATAGGAGTCAAGCTGGATGCCATGTTAGGTCTGTTTGCCAACATTGTAACGAATAGGGCTATGTTGGACCTAGTTAGATATTTGATAACTGAATGAACAAATTTCAAATAGTTTGTTGTCATTTATGTTGTTAATAAATTAAAATGCCACGATGGCATAAAATCTGTTAACTGTTTACAATTGGTTACATTAGCAACATTGAAATTCTTTTTGATGTTTAGTGCTCTACTGAGTCAAAAAATCTGTAATGGTTTTTTAACCCATTTATGTCATTAACTCTTTATTTTACTCTTAATATGTTTTTGATCTTTTTATAATTTAAATTTTTAATAATGTATGCAGACTAGGTAATATTTGAGAAACAGTTTCTGGTGGAGGAGGGGGATTACAGGGGTAGTTTCCAATCAAAAACTTGGTTTCCGTGCGTTTCTCAATAGGAAATGGTTAGAAATAAGTATGATATTGTGATAGTGATAATTAATTTCGAGGTGTGTGAATGAGTTACTTGCAATTGGATTAATTTGTGGAGCTGTTGTTTTTTGCCGGATTTTGTCATTTTTGCGTTTTGATTTTCCCTTTATTGTATTTTCTATTCTTTGTATGTTTTTCGTTTTTTCTCTTCTTCTTGTTCTCTTTTAGCAACTTAAATAACATTGCATAGTGCAATGTGAAGTAGTTTCATCTTATTGAACTTTTAAAGAAATATACTTGGTTGATCCTCTTAACGTGATTGGTATTTACGAAAACTCAACTGGAAACCTAATTGACATAGAAAAAGAAATCAACATAAATCTCACAAATATAAAAGTAAGTTTAAGTTCTCTCTCCGGATGTATCTTTTATTTGAACCATAGAAGCATTACGCATAACACGACCATTATAGAGACATATAGGTACATGTCTTCACAACTCAAAATTAAGCACTCTTTCGAGAAGTAGATAGGGAGAGAGATAACACAAAGATGACTAGTACGCATAACATACGGATTACAACTCTCCTCAACAGCCGGAGGTCTGTTAGTTTCAAGGAGACTTAACACTTGGGAATGGGAACCCCGCAAGAGCTAGAAACCTTCTTGCCATTCGGAGAAGTAGCATATGCCTTCAGGCTTGGGTTCTTTAGGTACTGGCATAGGCATGGGCTCTGCTGTTTTAACTTTGTGCAACACAGCTGCGATGGCGGTGCTGGTGACGTAAGGGCCGGGAGACATGGATTCAGCTCTGATACGGAGCATGTGACAGCCGTTGCCACCTGTGATCCGCCAAGCACCATTACCAGAATGGCGACTGCATATACTACCATGCATGTTGCTGACTTCATTTTTCAGTATTTCAATTCCAAGACTTTAACGACCCTAAGAGAGGAAGATTGTTATGGAGAATTTGATGTATGTGAAGACATCTCTTGCATGAATTTATAATCCAAAAACGATGAACCCCAGTTGGGTACCCATCACCCCTAACACATCAACGGAAAGAATCAGTACAAAACTTTACTTGGTTTTGTCAAGTTGATTTGAAGCTGAAGTCAATGTAGATATCTACATAACATTAATGCATTGTCCTTTTGTAACGTTATGTAGATTGTTTGAAGCTTGATGAAATTGCTAATATTTTATCTTTAAATCCGTACACAAAGCCTTAAACTAAACCCAAGAAAGCAAAAAATTAATGATTGCATCAAAATTTGGTTATCTAACATACCTTCATGTATTTCGATTGAAATCTGTGCTTTGTATTACCAAATATGAGAATAACATAATCGGGTTCTCAAGTCATTCAATATTGTAAACTAACAATCAATAGACAAAGAACAGATAGAGTTTCATATTATTTTTGAGAAAAGTACTGATATAATGGAAGGGAAAGTGGAAGGGAAAGACAAAATATATAGAAAAGCAACTAGGGTAAACCTAGCTAAAAAGGGGAAAACATAAACCCCAAACTAAAGGAGCCCAATAAACTTATTTGGCTAACACCCCCCCTCAAACTCACAATACGACAGCAATAAACATTGAGAGTTTTGAGAGTCAAAAAATGAAACCGAGGAGCAGTCAAGGGCTTCGTAAACATATCAGCAATCTGTAAGGCGGATGAAACATGAGGGAGAAGATGATGACGTCTAAAATGACAATCAATCCAAATATGTTTTTTGCGCTTGTGAAACACCGAATTCTTGGCAATCAATATCGCACGCATATCCACAAGAAGCCATCGCAACCAAAAATCTCATAAGTGGCGATAGTCATGGCTCGATATTGATTTCGTAGAAGACCGTGAGACAACATCATGTTTCTTACTTTTCCATGAAATCAATGAATCTCCAAGAAAAAAACAATACCTAGTAGTGGACTTACGATCCTAAATATTGCTATCCCAATTAGCATCACTATAGGCACGCAGCTCAAGAGAGGATGTCGAAGGAAACACGAGGCTGTGGAACTGAGTACCACGAAGATATCTCAAAATATGAAGAACAACTCCCCAATGAACACTAGAGGGAGCAGTCACAAATTACCTAACCACATGAACTGCATGAGTAATATACGGTCTGGTGATAATGAGATAAACCAAACTCTCCACAATGGTACGATAAAGGCTTGGGTCTGATAAGGGAACACCGAAAGTCGAAGAATACTTGACATTACTATCTACAGGCGTATCAACTATCAGGTTATCCATGAGTCGTGCACGGTTAAATAAATCTAAAATATACTTCGTTTGAGATAAAATATAGCCCTTTGGGGATTGAGCAACTTCAATTCCAAAGAAATAACACAGCAAATCCCAAGTATTTCATAGCAAAACGGTAATCCAAATCATGCTCTAAAGACTCTATACCATCATGATGATCACCGGTAATAATAATGTTATGAACGTATAAAGAAAGAAGGATCCGGCCTGTACTCGTACTTCTAACAAAATAAGGCTGAATCACGATTACTAGGACAAAAGCCAAGCGAAGTAATCATAATAGAAAATTTCTCAAACCAAGCACGAGGGGCTTGTTTGAGACCATACAATGCCTTCCGAAGCCGACAAACTTCACCTTGCTGGTGAGCAATACCTACGGAGGAGACATGTATACTTCCATGAAGATCACGATTCAAGAATGCATTTTTGACATCTATCTGATAAATCTTCCATTATCTAATGGAATAACCAACAATCAAGGTATGCACAGTCGTCATTTTGCAACTAGAGCAAAGGTCTCCTCATAATCCATACCATACTTTTGCGAGTATCCTTTCGCAACAAGTCTAGCTTTATAACGTTCAATGGACCCATCAAAATTTGTTTTGATTTTAGATACTCAACGACAACTAATCATGTCCTTTCTAGGAAAAAGTGTAACCAAATCCCATGTTTGAGTACGATGAAGAGTTGTGAGTTCCTCAGCCATAAAGTTCTGTTGAAAGGGATCAGAGACAACCTCTTTATAAGATGTTGGCTTAGAGAGACGATGAACATTAGCAATAAAGAAGGAAAAAGCTGGTGAGTATGAGGAAAAACAAACTCTAGAAGTTTGGTGGACTTCCATTAACGAATAGGCCTCAATGGTGGGGGATGTTGATGAGCGGCAGGCGGAGGATTAGTGACAGATGGTGGATCAACGACAGGTGGCGCATCATCACTGTCAATACTAAACGAGTCAATAGTACGAAGTTCTGACTGATTTACATCATGGGACTGAACTGAAATGCTATAGAACGGAATGTGCTGCAAGAAGGTGACATTGCGAGAAACATAAAATTTATGATTCGACGGGTCATAACACCGATAACCTTTTTGACCAATACCATATCCCAAAAATACACAAAGGGCTGATATTGAAGACAACTTATTTCTCTCCATGTGAGGCTTTAAAACAAGCAGGTACACCCAAACACCCGTGATGAAGAATAATATGGAAGTTGCCCATACTACATTTCATAAGGGGACTTCCCAAAATTGTGCACAGTAGGAATGCGGTTAATAACATGGGTGGCAGTAAGAAAAACTTCTCCCCAAAAATATTAGGTACTTGAGAAGATAATAGCAAGGACCGTGCAGTTTCTAGAAGATGTCGATGTTTTCTTTTTTGCAACACCATTCTTTTAAGGGCTGTTAGTACATGAGGACTGATGCATAGTGCCATCAGATGCCAATAACTCATTTAACACATAGAGGAAAATTCCCCTCCTAAATCACACCGGAAACATTTTATGACATTAGAGTGTGTTGAGTCTTGATAAGGTGAAAAATCGGACCTGCTCTTCATAAGGTAAACCTATGTATAACTAGTGTGATCATCAATGAAAGAAACATAATAATTAGATCCAACTTTAGAGGCGACCACGGATGGACCCCACACATCAGAATGCACAATGTCAAAGTGCGCAACAGAACGAGTGACACTTTTATTAAATGGTAAAGAAGAAAATTTCCTATTTTACAACCACAACAATCAGAAATATCATCACATTTCAAAGGACCTAACACACCAGTAGAGACTAAAAACTGGAAATGAGACGCTTGAACATGTCCCAAACGAGAATGCCAAAGATAAAAAACAGAAGATAGATGACTTAAACGAAAAGACGAGAAATCAACACTAAAGGCAGCAACATGTAGCTGCTCCAAGACATAAAGCTTCCCAAGTATATGGTCTATCCCAGTCACCATCTGAGACTAAATGTCTTGTACACAATAGAGTGAGTCAGAAAAGAAGACCCAACAACTAGGCTCACACAACTGACTGACCTAGGGAAGATTTAAAGCAGGTGTGGGAATATAATAGACATTTCTCAAAGATATATAAGGAGTGACAATATAACAAACACCCTCTACTAACATAGGTGTAGCACTAGCAGACATGACATAAACACGTGAATGAGGTGATAACGAAGAAAAGCATGACAAATATGGTGACATATGATGACATGCATCAGAATCCAATATCCACAAGGATGAAGGAATACTTAAAGTATTGGATGAAGACAGACTTAAGTGAGACATGGATGTTGATAAGGCAGTCGGATTGGCAGCAATAAACTATCTAAAATGCTTAACAATCTGAGGATCCAAGGCTGATGGTGGTGTAAAATTCGTTCCAGTCTCTACTAAAAGTTCAACGGCAGCAGCGTACTGTGGTGACCAAAAATATAGAAATGAGGGACGTGATTGAAATTGTCTAAAAGGCCTGTTATGATGTGAAGGCTGAAACTGTACAGGTGGTTTGGTTTGTTGTTGTTGTTGATTTCCTTTGCTTAACAGCAATGGACACTAAGACTTCCAATGGTTTTTCTTCTTACAGAAGGCACACTCATCAAATGCAACTCTAGGGCGATTCTGGTTTGAGGTCTGAGGTCGTTAGGGAATAGCAAAGATAGCAGGAGTGGCAAGTGTATTGGGACCTTTGTCGGCTTGGGATTTGATATGAATCTCATCAACAATCAGCTCATGAGCAACCGAATCAATAGTGGGAAGGGTTGTGTGATGCAAAATTGATCCATGCAAGCCTTCAAAATCCGAACATAAGGCCATCAAAAACTGAACCAAGTGCTGCTTTTCCCTTTTATCAATATAAGGCTTGAAGACCTTCAAATCAGCAGGTTCTGTACGTTCCAACTGATCCCACAAATCAGACATAGATGCATAGAATTCCTAAATGCTGACGTTGTTCTATTAGAGGGCTTGAATATCAAACTCTAACTGATACTGCTTTACAAAATTAGATTGAGTATACGACCAATGCAAGTAATAATCTTGGAGTTATCAGTCTCTCACGAATCTAATAGGGTTGTATAACCTTCAACCCCTGCTCTAGGTTCCCCTTTGTTCCTATTACAATCCCCTGCATATTCTTCCCATGAAAAATATTCTTCATAACACAACTCCAATACGCATAGTTCTTGCTATCGAGTTGAGTGCTAACAGACTGAAGAGAATAATCTCTTGAAGCCATATTTCCAGTAGCATATACGAATCAACAAAGAAACAAAATAGTAGCAGAAACAAACCAATCAATCCGAAAACCCTCAGAAACGTAAACGATTGAAACCCTCGAAAATGACCAAATCGAACAAATCAAAACAAACTGAACATAGAAACGAGCAAGAAAATCATACCAAGAGTTGCCAAAACTTTTGAAATGGGGTGTGCTGTCCCTATACCCCCAGCGATTGTCATAGTGTTATGTGTAACTCGCCCCCAATAATCATGAAAAAAGGATCGAATAGCTCTAATACCATGTAAACTAACAATCAATAGAGAGAGAGAACAGATAAGGTTTCATATTATTATTGAGAAAAGTACTGATACAATGAAAGGAAGAGACAAAATATATAGATAAGCAACTAGGGTAAACATAGCTAAAAAAGGCTAAACATAAAGCGCAAACTAAAGGACCCCAATAAACTTATATGGCTAACAAATATATGATAAATGTATGCTATCAAATTTTTACTCCATAGAAAAACATGTTTAAATTTATTACTTGTGTTTCACGTATTTATCTACAACGATCTTTTAGGAAATGCCTGACAAGATGGGTGTGGGATCACATGGCAAATTAGTTGATGTTTATAAGGCTAAAAATATTCCCAATACATGTAAGACTTTTGGTTTTGCTCAATTTATCAATGTCATTGGTGTGGATTCCTTTCTCCAAAAAGTTCATTTTCTATAGATGTTGAGGTGGGGTTTGATAGTTTTGTTGAGGTAGGGTTTCCACTTCTTGTATGATCACTTTCACATGTACAGTAACCCAACCTTTGCATAAATCATCCAAAAACTGAAGATTGGTTCCTGAATTTTACTTAATCGTCCATGTATTTGACATCGTTGTCATTATAAGGGTAAACCTTTTTCATGACTTAGCAAGAGTTTCATTCGGAAGAGCGGTCAAGCTGTTTGAACTCAATTTGAGCTTCTTATTTGTTGGAGATGTAGGACGGCCATTGTACTCGAAATATGGATATGCAGGATGATCATTGTACTCGAAATATGGAATTCCACCCATATAATGTCCTGCTAAGATCCTCTAGAGGAGTTTGTGGTTTTTGATTTAAACCATGTCTATTTTACAAGGGTACAAAAAGTTCTTTGTTGCATGTTCATATTTTTCAATCTGAGTTAAAGATACATGCAAACTGTTAATTTTTGAGTTTAATCGAACATTAGCTTTCATTGACACTTCAAACTGACTGGCATACCAAGCCGTCATTTTTGGCTATAGTTCTAGCTTCTCTTTCTAACATAACATCTCTTTCTAGTGTTTCTATTCTAGAATTCTTTCTCTCAAACCTATCTCATAGTTGGTACAACTCCTGTCTAGCTAGGTACTTGTCATCTACTGAGGTTCTGTAAAAGGTTCATAAGCCGTTAAATCCTAATTATTTAAAGAGATCATTTCACGTACCTGCTCGATGCTGCTGCATCTTGACGGAGTATTGCTTACCATGAAACAATAGTTATTTTCCAAAGGTTCTGCTTCATCTTTTGAACCAGAAGAGCATAGACCTACAGGAAGATTGATAACTTCATTTTTTTAGCCAGCAGACACAACTTTCCAAGCAACGTATCATCTCCTTCTTTCGTCTCCGCATGACTGACGTGCACGCAGAGGTCGTCATGCGGTCAAAAATAAGAAATAACCTAACATTCACTAGTATAGTGGAGTCAGGGTCGATCCACAGGAGCTACGTGGTTAGCCTAGATGAGAGATTACCAACTGATAGTGTCACGGCTATAGTCGGAGGAACTAATTTCTATCTTTCTACCTTGAACAATATTCAAACACCCAAGCCAAGCTTAGCTATGTCCAAATGACCTAGTTACTTTCTGAATTCAGAAGTACATCTCTGAATCAGGAGCAATTGAAGGCATCCAAACTAGCAAAACCAAGCACAGCATAAACTAGCTAATAACTAACAGTTCTATGAGACAGTTAATAGCCAAGATTTAATGCTCAATATAACTAAGTTAGCTACTGTTTTCAGCAAGGGAAAACCGTCCTAACCAAGCCACAAACAAAATCCAATCACAATCAAACAATCAAAACTCCAACAAGCATCCGAAATACCGAAAAATCAATATTTAAGGTAACCGAATGATTTCATTCACTCAAACCAATATCCAAACATCAAATCAGTAACCAAAACTACTAAAAACAGAACCTTAAGCTAGAATTCAATGGTTGTCACACCCAAAGATTCAACTCAAAGCTTACAAATGTTTAACTAAAATGAAATAAAATCTAAAACATGAAAATACCAAATTATAGCTTCTGAAATGGAATCCTCGAGTCAAAGAGCTTCTAGGTCGATGTTTACACCAGGTCTTTGCTAGGGTTTTCGGCTGGAAATGCCTCTATTTATAGTTGCAAATTTCCCGTGACCGCGCCGCGCAAATGTGAAATCCGCGGCGCGCGTACTTATCCGTTCCCCGTTTTTTCGTCATTCAAATGTGTTCCACCGCCTTACATCCGCGTCGCGCAGGAGATAAATCTGCGGCGCGCGTACGTCTTCTCTTGATTTTTCATTCTTTCCATACTTTTTCCTTTTTGTACACTTTTAGTCCCTGTTTCTGTTCTTTTTCTCCAGACAAGTCCTGACACGAAAAGTGAGAATACCCATGCATATTTGATATAATTTGACCAAGAACAGGGCTCAACAACGCCTAAAATACTTGATATCACTAGGCGTTGTCAAACACCCCACACTTGTGCCTTGCTTGTCCCCAAGCAAGAGAGTTTTTAACAAATTATAATAGAGAATCGAACAGTTTTTGAATGTGTTTAGTTTCAAAGCTTATTGCTCTTCGAGTTAGAATGGAATAGTTTGTGAAAACATAATTGAGTTGTTCTTTGGAATTCATGGCTTTCTAAAGAACCCTTGATTACAAACTTTCTGTCCACAATATAGTGTACTTACTTGTTCAGATTCTAAAGGCCATTAAGGAATCGTCCATGACTTTCGATGTTGTCCGTGTAGCGAGCTTTCAGAAATACCATCCCAGACCAGACGATCTTAGGTGGTAAGGTGCATAAGGCCCACCCATTTTAGACTTACCGGCTCGAACAACAAAGGTCACAGATTGACTTTTCCTTCCTAAATTCCAATCCTAAAACGGTTCAATCTTCTAAACTCGTAAAACTCAACTTATTTGACTAACTAATAGCATGATCACAACTAAACAGTATTTCTTGAAAAATACTGATGCTATCACAATCACAAACCATTCATTTCAAAATTGCAATTCATTAAAAATTTTGAAAAATATTGCTAAAAATTGAAAAATTGATCAGTTCTGCAAAAATTTCAAAAATATCTCTTTCGACCGTCCACACCCCACACTTAAAACAGTACAACGTCCCCGTTGTACAAAAATTATTTCAAAACAAGGGAGAAAGAGTACCCCTTTTTGGACGATGGACTGCTTGGTGCTTCATATCACAGGTATAATGCGTACAAAAAGATCCTCGATTCATATGCTGGAGTTGTAGCGCTACAGTAGGACACGCCGGTGGTCAAGACAAGTGGAGGGGGCACGGTAACCCCACACTTGTCTGAGACAACTCCCTCTCAATTTGATATATCATGCACAACTTAACAAATAAACGAAAACACACATGAAAAAAATAATATACAGATAGATGTGTCATACGTTTATACAAATAAAAAGAAAATAAAAGAAAGAAAGAAAAAGAAAACATCAATCACTACCCGGCGGCCTGGAAGGTCCAGCCTCATGATCGTGAGACCGGGCTGGGAATGGTCGGGGGCGCTGACCCTGTGCAGATGCAGTCTGAATAAGTACCTCCCCAATCTACTCGAGCTGGTCCAAGACTCTCGTGAGCTGACCCTCAATCTGCGTGACTCTGGCCTCCAGCCGGCTGAGGGCTGGTGAGTCATCCTGCTGTGGCTGCGGCTGTGCAGGCTCTGGTGCTGGCGGCTCTGGCCTCCGGCGTCTCCTGCCGGGCTGGGCGTATGCAGGCTGGGGTGCCTGAGGAGGCTCGATCGGAGCCCGGATGTACTGCCCTGGTCGCTGCTGCTCAATGAGCAACATCCTCTCCAAAGTGCGTGCTGGAGTGCGCGATGGAGGCAGAGCAGTCAAAGAGGCAGCTACTGGGGCAGTAAGGATGCCATACGAACGGGCCAGGCGGGTAATGAAGTACCCCCTGGCAAATGGGCTGCTGGAGGAGGTGCCGGTCGCGTGGGTGGAGAAAGCGATCGCGAGGGCAAAGGGAAGATGGAGGAATCGGGATGGGTCGAGGAGAACCCACAAAAATGTCATGTCATCGCCCGACACCTTCTCGCCCCCCTCCCGATGCATGATGGAGGTGGAGACGATACGGTGCATGAGGCGATGAAGAGGATCACGTAAGTGGCTCTCCCTCGAGGCCCCTGCCTCATACCTGACGTTGGACAGCGGTGCCCAAACCTCCATGTTAGGAGGGCGCTCCGGCTCCCCCTGAGTGCACGACCCGAAGAACCGGGTGAAGAAACGGTGCTGGAGGTCCGCTGGCGTGTAAATGCCCGTGCACACCTCCCAAGCGAAAGCGTACCATCCTAGAGCGTGGGTCTCCCGCCCTGGGAGCGAAATGGACAGTGGAGATGAACTCCAGTAGCAGCTCCGTGTAGACCACGTCCTCGTCCGTGGCCATGATCCTATCCCAGCCACGGCATGTGAATGATGCCTCCTCGTGGGTCCAGGTGCGATGTAGGAATGGCTCAATCGCACCCTAGAGCCCAGCGTCCCTCAGGATGTCTCGGTCTATAACCGTCGCCTCAAGGACCCGGCGATGAATCAAAGCGTCCCTCCGCGAGGTATACTCCACCGAAGTGTCAAGCTCTGCGGGAAACTGAAGGAAGGCATGGTCCAATCTGAACATCATCTGCAAAAGAAAATATAGCCACAAAACAAAAATTTTTGCAAAATCAGTCCTTTTCCTTCCCCACCGCACCGCGGCGCGGCCCAAGAGCAAGGGCGCGGCGCGGCGTACGCCTGTTTGAAAACCCGGGATCAAATCCCCATTTTAACCTGCTAAATCTCAATTTAATGATACCACAAGGTAGCCTAGGTTCCGATTAGCTCATCTAGGGTGTCCATTTGGCAAAACAAACACCCTATGGGCTAGCATTAGTGATTCTAAGTTTTTGAACTTTTTGGAATAAAACCCTAAAATTAACTACCTAATAACTAGTTTAAACAGCTAATAGATAGTTAAAAGAGCGTACCTCGATAGTAGAAACACAATAAGCAAGAAAAAATGCACGAAATTTTTGATCACCAGAGCTCCGAGTCGTGTGATTTGAGTTGTGAGCCGCGGCTCACCGGATAAAGGCAAAAACCGTCTGATCGTTTCCCGCGGCGCGCATTTCTCGTTTCCGCGGCGCGCATGTCGCTAATTCAACCCCTGCGCATCGGGTTGAGTTTCGAACCTGCGTCGCGCAATTCCAAAACCCGCGGCGCGGTCCTGAAGATTTCAAAACCTTTTCACACGACCCCACACTTGCTTCAAACCACTAATACCTGCAAACGATTGATGTATTTTCTAAATTAATCCTAAGAAATATAAAACCTACTTATGACACGATGGGTTGCCTCCCAACAAGCGCTAAGTTTAACGTCTTCAGCCAGACGTTTTACTCCGTCTACAGCTACGGTGGATCGTATGCCTTCTTTCCTTGCTGCTTTTCAGTCACCACCGTTCTTTCGCTGACCCACTGCCCCTCAAACTTTCCTGGGTCGAATGGCTTGTTGGTTCTCTTATTGCTGCCCAGTTGTTGCTTTCTAGTTAACTCCCGTAAATGCTTGGAGGTAGCTTTGAACCTCCAAGCTCGGTCCTTTCTTCTGCATCTCTTCAAGGTCAAAGGCTTGACATGAAGCGCGCCCAGTGCTGCTCCCAGTAGTTGTGCTGTGCCTCGTTTGTTGCTCTCATATTGCGTGTTATTTTCATTTTGCAATTTTGGCTTGCAGTACCAATAAAAATTTTCCAATCGAATGGGATCGGAAGGCAACATATCAGGATGCTTCCATATGTCCTCATCGATGGTATTAATTACATCTAATCTTCCATTCATGAATGGATCATGAGTGGTGATAAAATCATGTTTATTATTGTTTTCAAATTTCAATTCGTCAACATCAACTTCTTGATTATCGTCCAACAGGTGGATCGGAACCAAGAGTGAACGACTTGTTTGATCTGATGATGGTACAAAGTCACCCATCATCAGATCCTTTCCTTCAAATTTCTCAAAATTTTCAAAAATTACAGGATCAGGGGTAGTATTGTCATCTACACCCCCTTCCCCAAAAATATCGACAACTTCAAAAAATTCGGGAATTGTTGGGTTGGAATCTGTGCTGTCACTTACAGTCCCCTCCACAACATCCTCATCAACCAAATTTTCTGGTGATGGTATGGATTCACCCAACACCAGATCAACAGTATCAATACTTTCAAAAACATCAAAAACTTCAAAGGTTGCTGAGTCAGAAGTAGCATTGTCACCTACAACCTCTTCCTCAACAACCGTTTCGACCATCTCAGTGGTCTCTTGACTTTCCCAAGGTGTATGTCCTTCCATCACATATTCAGGTGATGCAAGTTCACACACATTATCATTGGTATAAAAATCACTCACCTCCGGTTCTGGCGAAGGTGGTGAACATTTCCAACTTTCCTCTAACCTATCTAAAGAAGCTTGCACTTTTTCAAGAGCTTCAGCCTGGTCCTTCTGCTCATGGTAGTTGTTATACATGAATACCCAAAGTTGGGCCCAAGTTACAGAATTCTCAAGCTGAGATGACTCCTCGGTCCGCCATCCATTGTCATCGAATGATCCATTGTAGCAACCATCCTCGTAATAGGTGTCGGCCGGATTTTCATAATCTTCATAATATTGATCCGAGTACATGTAATCACCCATTATAAGGATGTACACATACCAAAATTCAGCAAACTAAAATCAAACATCAAAAATCAGAAACTAAGTCCTACAACTCACCTAACCTAAGCGCACAGCTCCCCGGCAACGGCGCCAAAATTTGACACGCCTAGGTCGTCGTGCGGTCAAAAATAAAGAAAACCTAACACACACTAGTATAGTGGAGTCAGGGTCGATCCACAGGAGCTACGTGGTTAGCCTAGATGAGAGATTACCAACT
This sequence comes from Cichorium intybus, assembly GCA_023525715.1. NCBI lineage: Eukaryota > Viridiplantae > Streptophyta > Magnoliopsida > Asterales > Asteraceae > Cichorium > Cichorium intybus. Next base: position 94,401,191 of record CM042010.1, on the reverse strand, counting down.
GATAGTGTCACGGCTATAGTCGGAGGAACTAATTTCTATCTTTCTACCTTGAACAATATTCAAACACCCAAGCCAAGCTTAGCTATGTCCAAATGACCTAGTTACTTTCTGAATTCAGAAGTACATCTCTGAATCAGGAGCAATTGAAGGCATCCAAACTAGCAAAACCAAGCACAGCATAAACTAGCTAATAACTAACAGTTCTATGAGACAGTTAATAGCCAAGATTTAATGCTCAATATAACTAAGTTAGCTACTGTTTTCAGCAAGGGAAAACCGTCCTAACCAAGCCACAAACAAAATCCAATCACAATCAAACAATCAAAACTCCAACAAGCATCCGAAATACCGAAAAATCAATATTTAAGGTAACCGAATGATTTCATTCACTCAAACCAATATCCAAACATCAAATCAGTAACCAAAACTACTAAAAACAGAACCTTAAGCTAGAATTCAATGGTTGTCACACCCAAAGATTCAACTCAAAGCTTACAAATGTTTAACTAAAATGAAATAAAATCTAAAACATGAAAATACCAAATTATAGCTTCTGAAATGGAATCCTCGAGTCAAAGAGCTTCTAGGTCGATGTTTACACCAGGTCTTTGCTAGGGTTTTCGGCTGGAAATGCCTCTATTTATAGTTGCAAATTTCCCGTGACCGCGCCGCGCAAATGTGAAATCCGCGGCGCGCGTACTTATCCGTTCCCCGTTTTTTCGTCATTCAAATGTGTTCCACCGCCTTACATCCGCGTCGCGCAGGAGATAAATCCGCGGCGCGCGTACGTCTTCTCTTGATTTTTCATTCTTTCCATACTTTTTCCTTTTTGTACACTTTTAGTCCCTGTTTCTGTTCTTTTTCTCCAGACAAGTCCTGACACGAAAAGTGAGAATACCCATGCATATTTGATATAATTTGACCAAGAACAGGGCTCAACAACGCCTAAAATACTTGATATCACTAGGCGTTGTCAATGACCAAATCTCATCGTCTCCTTTCACAACAAAAGCTTTCACTTTTGGGATGTTTTCAGAAGGCGTTTTGGCTTTACAACTAGCTGCATATTGATTCATACCATTGCATTGGAAGCAAATAACAAGATATGAACTTTGATCTTTTCTCTGGACGAGGAGATCTTTTCTCCAGAAGTATGCTTTTGATTGTACTAATGATTAGTGTGCTGGTTAGAGCCTTGATCATTGCGGTTTTGATGTGATGGTTATCTTAGTATGTTTTTCTAATGAAACGATGGTGAGCGACGATTGTGATTTCCAGTATAGAACGTTTTCTGAAACCTTCTTACCAACATGTTGAATGACGATGGTGGCGTATGCGACCATTGGTTCACCAAATACCATGTGAGGACATTCACTGACAGATCTCTAGATGTCTTTCCCTTTTCTTCTTAAATGTTTGATCATTCTTATTTTTCAATGTTCATATTCATCCACTACCAAAATGGAGCTCGTGCAGGGCAACCCAAACTGGTAGCAATATTCATTGAATACATAGGGATTAAATTCTGACTTGTCATATTAAAGTTTTGTAAGATAAGAGGGATTGTGATATATAAAGATCCTTTCAGTTCAAGAACCAAGATATGCAAAACATCCGGCGTTGACTTTAAACAATTATAATCTAAGCAAAGCGAAAGAGACCAATCACATAGGCTCTGATACCAACTGATGAAATCAAGTTAAGTTTAAATGACAAGTAAGTGTGGAATGTAAAGAACAAAATTAAACAATAAGATATAATGTGATAAGTAAGAACACATATATAATGACGTAGAAAATATGTGAAGTTTTATTTCAAAAGGGATGGTTTTACATCAAATGGGAGATGGCCTTTTATAAGTAGATCTCGAGACTGATACCTAGATAAAATAACATAAAGTACAAAAGGTATCTCAAAACATGTCTCCTGATACCAAACAATCTCAATATTTCATAATGTATTGAGACAAAGTACATACACATTACCCATCAAATATTTTACAAAAGATCTTCTAATACTTTCAGTGATAAAAACAACTTCGGTTGACATAACGACACTTTGCTTCACACAACTTGACTCTTCGTTCAAACAGAAGTCTCATTACAAGTTGCATGATCACGTTTCGGGTTCAACAACCACCTTGGTGAACATGATCACGTTTCTTCAAGAGGAGAGTTCCATTTTTAATCAACCCACGAATGAAATGATACCTCATTTTGATGTGCTTCGTCCTACTATGCAACATTAGATTTTTCACCAGGTGTGTAGCACTCTGGTTATCAAAATACATCACGCAATTATCTTTATTCAAGCCTAATTCTGATAAGCAGTTCATCAATAGAACAAGCTCCTTACTAGCTTCTGCCAGAGCCATATACTCGGCCTTGGTGGTTGAAAAAGCAACACTCTTCTATTTTCTTAACATCTAACTGATTACGGTTCCTCCAATTGTGAACACATAACCGATTGTGTTGTTGCATGAATTCACACAACACCCAAGTCAGCATCAGCATAGCCTTCTAAGACAGCCTTCTGCCCTTTGAATCTCATGGTTGCGTTTGAGGTTCCCTTCAAGTAGTTAAGCAACCACTTGACTCCTTCCCAATGCTCATTCCCCAGATTAGACATAAATCTGTTGACTACTCCCACTGCATGAGTGATGTCGGGTCTGGTGCATACCATTGCATAAATCACGCTACCCAATGTGGATGCATAAGGAATCTTGGCAGCCCCGCTTGCAACCTCATGCTCTTCACCCATTTATTCAATCTTTTGTTCATCCGTTCAGCGACTCCATTCTGCTGAGGTTTCACTGGGACCTTTTTCAAAATCTGAATGCCATGCTCAACATAGTAATCAACATGTCGGCTACAGTACTCGCCCCCATTAATTGACTTTAGGAATTTGACTTTGAGGTTAGTGTCAACCTCTACACCAGCCTTCCAATTCTTAAAGGCGGTGAATAGTTTTTATTTATTCTTCAGAAAATAAACCTACACCTTCCTTGTGGAGTCACCAATGAAAGTGACGTAGTACCTGGAACACTTGTTGATGAAACGGAAGTTGGGCCAAACACGTCCAAATAAACAAGTTCTAGCTTCTGTTGTTTTGGAACTTGTCCCACCTTAACAAAGGTGACCTTTGATGAGTTTTTATAAATAAAATAGCGCGTTTTATGCTAAAATGGCAATGGAAGCCTTTCAAAATAACTAGTTCATTTTATATCATTTTAAACAAAACCATCAATGATACAATTTATATGGGTAATAATGATATTAAAAACATGAATAGGATGTTTTAGAGGGATAGCCTTTGTTGCCTTTGATCCTCTTGGAATTGGGGAGTTGAAGTAGATGGCAAAAATCAAGGAGCTTAATTTCTCTACAAGTATCCACCATCAAGGTTAAGGCACATGGAATGCTACTTCCTTCTTGCATAATCTGGAAATGAGAGAAAAAAGCCATTTGCATTCTTTGCATAAGATTCTATTTTATACCCACATGTGAGACCCATGAGTCATACTTCAATTAAATGCAAAGGTATGGTCTTTTTAGAGGCATGGGATGTGTAAATTTAGTTACATCTTAATGGAACCCAAAGTGTCCAAAACTTTGTACATGAAAAAATATATCATACAATATGGTATAATTATTAGTTTAACTCCTTATAATTATTATTTTCACAAAAAACAATTATTCTCTAATTAAATACATGAGTTGAATTTATTTATTAATTAACAAATACTTAATAAATATTCAATAAGTACCAACTTGATAAAGGTGTAACCCTATAGGATCATATGTTATTTGCAATACTATTTCATATAATTCTTGAGCATATAGATCCGACAACCTTCTTCTTCTTGCCAAGGATACAAGGTTTGCAAAATTACGAAGTGACATTCTTCATATTAGGAATTTTCCCCATGGATGCCACCAACATCATCCCCTTCTCACTCATGTGACCAAGTATTTTCTGCCACAGAGTAGAAGTCTCTATTTATTTAACCTCAGTGTTTGTCTAGTCTATAGAGGTCTCAACCATGTACAAGGTTCTATGCTTCTCGCCTCCAGCAACAACCATGTTCCCCTTCACCAGCTTCCACTGGTGATCACCAAACTTAATGTGGTGCCCCTCATCATCTAACTGCTCTATGGATATCAACATCCGCTTGAGATCCAGAATGAACTTGACATTATACAATGTCCATTTCATACTTAAGCTTATCCGAAGCACAACATCCCCACTCCGGTGATATCCAGACTCTAATAATCCGCAAGTCTAACATTGTCATTGTAATGCTTGAAGTTTTGCATTACGTCTCTACAAGGGCTCGCACCGAACGAAGCACCAGAGTCCATTATCCAGGATTCCACCGAACTCTCTATAAAACAAATAAATGCGTCACCACAGTCTTCTACCACATTCACCTCCTTCCTTGCATTTCCTGTGAGGGCTTTGGGCAATGACTTTTAAAATTACCACTTTCTTTGTAGTTCCAGCAAACAATATCCTTTCTTCTTCTAGAACTTCGTCTCCTCCTTGATTTAATCTTTCCCTTGCCACCACTACCTCCTAGGTTGTCCCTTCTTCTTCATTTTTTTGTTCTTAGCAGACCATTAAAGCAATCCCTTGTATTCCTTGTATAGATATCATCTTTAAGGATCAATTCGCGAATGCCTTCAAACTTGAGCTTCTGCATATCGGATGCACTGGTGATAGCAATCATCATACTAGACCAGCTCTCTGGAAGCAAAGAAAACAACAAAGTCTGTACTTCGTCATCAAAGCCAATATCAACTGCTATCAATCTCAATATGATTAAATTGAACTCGTTAATGTGGTCTGTCACAAATGCACCTTCTTTCATATTCGTGTTGACCAACTGCCTGATCAAGAATACCTTGTTCGTAGCTGAGGGCATCTCATACATGTTATACAAAGCCTTGATCAAGTTAGACGTTGTCTTCTCATTAACAATGTGATAAGCAACATTCTTTGCCAATAACAACTGGACGACTACGACGACCTATCGATTGACCAGATCTCATTCCTCCTGTTTCATACATTCATGTTTCTGTTCGAACAGGGGTAGGTGTAGCTTCTTTTAGTATAGATATGTTGAGTAGGTGGAGTCTAATCCGGAGCAGAATGACTCTACATCTGACATTAGGAGAGCTCATCTGGACCGAAGGGTTTGTTGCTTTAGCGAGAAGTATCCCTCTGACAAAAGTACAAAGGAGTTCCGGTGTCAGAATTTGTAGGTCTGCTTTATATGCTAATCGTACACTATTTGTCTGCCATAGCATGTTCCCTTGTACTGTCACCTTCTTTACATGCAGATTGTCTGTTCTTGAAGATCTGTCACATCTTCTCAATTTCTACACCCCCTCCTTCAAATACTAATCTTCCTCCTTTAGATCGATGTACGCGAGTGTGTATGTGAATATTATAGAGTTCAGTCATACTTGTAATTTCTTGTACAGCATTCAGTCAATATATATAAATCTTTCTAGTTCTACAGTGGACGTAGCTTGATATCAAGATCGAGTGAACCACTTAATTCTCTGTGTTGATTTCATTTATTGTTCTTCTTGTATTTCTTGTTGTAAGTTTTTGTGTGTCAAGTGCTTACTGTCCAGGGTTGTTTGTCCTAATCTTGTTCTTGAGAGGTTGAGAATTACGATCTCGCTTGTTGTTCCGAACAAACTGGTATCAGAGCTATAGCTAAAGAAGGGAAGATCAAGATCGACAAGTTTGTCGGCCATGATTTCGGATTCTAGAGAATGCAGATAGAAGATTATCTTTACCAAAAAAACTCCATCTACCATTGACCGGAAGAATGCTAGAAGGTATATCGTTGGAGGAGTGGGAACTGTTGGACCGGCAGGCTTTGGGTATGGTTAAGTTGTCATTATCGAATTCCATTCCTTACAACATCGTAAATGAGAAAACCACATTCGGCATACTCAGGACGTTGTCCAACATGTATGAGAAACCTTCAGCTGCAAACAAGGTGTTCTTGATCCGACAACTAGTGAATACAAAGATGAAAGAAGAAGGTTCTGTGGCAGAACACGTCAACGAGTTCAATTCCATCATATCGAGGTTGATTTCGGTGGATATTGGCTTTGACGATGAAGTTCAAGCCTTACTGTTACTATCTTCGCTTCCAGATAGTTGGTTCGAAACGGTAACTGTAAGGATTAAATTAAGAACGAGGCAAACAATATGAACAAGGAGTATGAATATTCAAGTAGTCGAATGATTTTGTTCACTTTAAATAAAGATAGGGCTCCTAATCAAAGAGATGAGCACCTAAATCAAGCACAGTTACAATGAATACGACTATTCTCTCGATGATATCTATTCATCTAGGGTTACATAGGTATTTATACTAACATATAATTGACCAAAAAAATTAAGCCCATTATTTACAGATAAGAACAGAAATCCACGATAAACATGCTAGTTTCTAAAGATAAACACAAAACGACAGCTGGCATTCTTCGGATCACACTTACATCTTCGGATAAATCTTTGACTTCGGATAAGAACTCTGGTACTTCGGATTAACAAATCTCGACACAATTAATAACCTAACAATCTCCCCCTTTGTGGTGAAGATGTCGGGTATTGACAACGCCTAGTAATATCAAGTATTTTAGTTGTTGTTGAGCCCTATTCTTAGTGAAATTATATCATAGATGCATTGGTATTCACACTTTTTGTGTCAGTGCTTGTTTGGAAAGAAATGATGTAAACAAGGGCTAAAAGCGTACAAAATGGAAGAAGTTTGAACTTAAAGACAAATCTGGCGAATTTGCATGCGCGCCGCGGAATTCACAAAGGCACGACGCGGTGATGAGGCGGTGGAGGAAATCCAAATGCCGATAAAATGGGGATAAACCCATACGCGAGCCACGGATTTCATTTATGCGCGGCGTGGTCGCTTAATTTTTGCAACTATAAATAGAGGGTTTTAGGTCGAAAAATGCAGCAAAGACCTGGCATAGGAACGACTCCCAAGGCTTCTTTGACTCCAAGTTCCAGTTTTCAGCAACCATCAATTGGTATTTTTATGTTTTCTCTTTTAATTTCCAATTAGTTTAGTGATTTCAGTAGATTTAGTGAGTGTCTTTGAGTGTGACAACCATTGGCACTAGGTTTTAGTTTTTGAATTTGATGTTTACTGTTTTGAACCATTGGGATCTGAGTTTTTAATAATAATCATTCGGTTAGTGTTAATTGCTCGGGTTTCGGTATTTTATGCTTTTGATCGATTTTTGGATGTTTGGTTGTGTTGAATGTTTGAGATTGATCTTGATTGCTTCTGATTTTGAATTATACTTCTGAATTCAGTAGGTAATTAGGATTAGTTATTGGTTTAGTTAGTTGATGCTTGACTTGGATTTCTTGAATTGTGATTTTTGGGATTATTTTGGATATAAGTCGGAAACTAGATCCTCTGGCTGTAGCAGTGACACTACAGTTGGTAATCTGTTGCCTACCTTGACCACGTAACTCCTGTGGATCGACCCTGACTACCACTGTGCTAAGTGAGAGTGAGGTTATTTTACTATTTTTGACCGCATGACGACCGCTGCGATGTCAAATTTTGGCGTCGTTGCCGGGGAGTTGTGAGCTTAAGAGTAGGTGATCTGTAGGACTTTTAGTTTCTGATTTTTGGTTATTGATATTGAGATTTCAGTTGGTTAGAATTTTTCTTTTGGTTTTGGCGGGCGTGTTGCACTAGTGCATGAGTACCCGTCGGGGTGGGCAGTTATCACCCTTGCGTTTTGACTCGGAGATCGAACGAACCACGTGCAAGAACCGTGCATGTAGGCGTTTAGATACAATGAGTTTTAGTAATGTTAGTAGTAGTTTAGTGAGTGTTGCCCAAGAACCTTCGGGTGAGGCAACAGGGATGTCGTTTACTCCCCCGATTTCAAAATTTCAGTTTGGGAGCACGAGTGCTACTGGTGGTGTAGTTTCAGCCCCTGCACCAATACCATCATGCACTCCGCCTTCTGTTCTACCATTTCAACCACAATCTACAAACCCTTTCACATCTGCTATGTCTTGGGGAGCGCCGACCCGTGATGGCACCCCAATGACTATGCAGCACACTACCCTTTCTTAACCACAATCACAACCCTTACAACCACCATTAATCTTTAAACCACAAACCGCCTTTCCACCCGTACCACAACAACCATATCAACCACAACCTTCATAGTACCAGTATCAGGAGGTTGAGCAGAGCTATGATGAAGAAGAAGAAGGATGGGTTCCACAGCAGCAGCCACCACAGCAACAATGGAACCGAGGTCGGGGACCTCCACGAAGAGCACCACAGCAACAACCACCGCAAGGTCAGCAAGGGTACAACAACGATCGTCAATATCACGGTAATGTAGTTAGACCTTTGTACTTTGCACAACCGACAAGGCAGTCGGTTGCATCGCACTTCCAACCACGGGAGTACGATGACTCATCGCCCATTTATATTCCTGATGATATAGATTCTCAAGTAGAAATCAGACCACATCTCTTAGGAATATTGCCTGATTTTAGGGGATATAAACAGGATGATCCATACAATCATTTGTATGAGTTCATGGCGATAGCAAACACTAACACCCCTAGGAACACGGATAAGAATATTTTTAGGTTAAGGTTGTTCCCATTTACTTTGAAAGACAAGGCCAAGTATTGGTTCACGTCTCTTCAAGCCAATAGTATCACTACTTGGGACCAGCTTAAAGCTAAATTCTTGCAAGAGTTCTATCCGGCAAGTAAGACGACGGAAATTAGGAGAGCCATCCAGAATTTTCAATAGAAGCCTGGAGAAGCTTTTCACGAGGCTTTGGATCGTCTGAAGGAGTTGATGAGGTCGTGCCCTCATCACGATATTCCGAAGTGGCAGTTGGTCAGATATTTCTTCGAAGGAGCGAGTGAGACGAATCAGGCAATGATCAACGTGTCGTCCAGTGGCACTATCATGATGATGGATCCTGATGAGGCTTGGCAATTCTTGGAGCAGTTGAGCAATGGATCCAAGGCGAACTTCTTTACTAGGAAGACAGTCGATACAGCTGCAGCAATAGGAGCTGACGCAGACTGGAGGAAAGAGGTCAAAAAGGAAATAAGTGAGCTAAACAAAAAGTTTGATATACTGATGTCTACTCTACAGAACGGACCTCAGACCCAACAACAAGGAGGCCAGGGAGGACAAAGAGTGCAGGAGGAAAATCAGGTTTACGGTCAGGGTCAAGGTCAGTACAATAATAGACGACCCTATAGACCATATAACCAGGGCCAACAGAATTTCAACAATCAAAGGCAGAACAACTATCAGGGCCAATCATCTAATCAGCCTAGGCAATATCAACCAACAAACAATGGCAATTCAAGCGGGAGCGGTAACAACAACAATAGGGGGCCCAATAATTCCAACAATGCCCCAGGAACTCAAGAAGATTTGACCGCAAATATGTATGAGATGTTCAACACCACGCAGCAGCAGTCTCAGGCCAATGCAAAAGCCATCGCCAACATGGAAAGACAGATTGCTCAGATGGCTGAGGATCAGCGAAAGAGAGATAATGGCAAGCTGCCGAGCACCACAGAAATCAACCCGAACCACACTCAGTGAGTGGGAAAGGAGTATGTCAATGCTGTCGATACAGAATGGAGAAAGGTGACCATGGAAGATTTGCTAGGTCATGAAAGTGGAGTTGAAGGGCCATATAGAGAAAAGGAAGTTAAGGATGAAAGTGAAAGCAAGGAAAAGGTTGATGTTGAAGTCGAAAAAGTTAAAGTTAAAAAAGAGGTAAAGGAAATTCCAGTTGAGAAGGAACATCAACCAAAGAAGGACAAGGATGTCCAAGAGAAGAAGCAGCCAATAATAGCTGGAATTAAACAAAGCAAGAAGGGTAATAAGGAAAAGAAAAAGCAGGAAGTGCCCAACAAATCGACTGGGCCATCAATGAACCAACCCTTGTGGGATGAGCTTAAGAACACTCCTGAGGATACAAGAATTCTTCAGGAGATGTGTGAGGAAAATGGAAAAAGCAAGACTCCTACACCTGACACTGTAAGGTTGACAATCAAGGCGAGTGAAGCATTGCTGGGAACACTGTCCAAGAAAGAGAAGGACCCTAGATCACCACTGATTACTGCTACCGTAGGAGATGTGGTCATTAGGAACACCTTGCTGGATTCGGGGGCAAGCGTGAATGTGCTACCGGGATATTTGTATGATAAATACACGAATGAGGAATTAGAGCCGGCAAAGACAATATTACAGCTAGCGGATCAGTCAACAAAAGTATCCCGAGGTAAGTTGACCAATGTCATAGTGAAGGTTGGGGATTTCTTCTACCCAGTAGACTTCTTAGTTATGGAATACGAGAGCCTGGAGGATACTAGGACGTCCATTTTTGGCTACGACCGGCGCCATTATTGATTGCAAAACAGGAGACTTGTATATCTTCTTTAGGTCGAGAAAAAGAATGTTAAGTATGTTTGGAAGTCTTATATCTCTACCTCAAGGGTATGATTACAAGTATTGGAACAGCAATATGCTGATGGAACCAGAGATTAAGGACAAAGGCAAAATATGGAGCCGAACAGGAGAAGGAGGAAAAGAAGAAGTTTTGAAGGAAACGAAGGAGCACCCGTTGTCCACCATTGACAAGGAACAACTGCTGGATATGATGGAAATGTTGGAGACAAGGCATCAGCAATATGAGAAGGATGCAAGGGACAGAGAAGCAAAGGTCTTTCAACTTCTGGAAGCGCAGCAACAATAGATTAGCGGAGTTAGTGACAGAATGACTCAACTCACTTCATTGCTGTCAATGATGGTCCACAATTTCGCACCAAACCACAAGATGATGCCACCAGGAATTCAAGAAGAATAGGAGTAGGAATAACCCGTCTGGCTGAAGACGTTAAACTTAGCGCTTGTTGGGAGGCAACCCATCTTTCATAGGTTAGGTACTGTATTCTTAGGAGTAATTAGGAAGATTATATCTTCGTCATTGCAGGTTTTATTGGTCCAAGGCAAGTGTGGGGTTGTTATGGAGAAAATTGAATTTTTAATGACCGCGCCGCGGTCAGGCGATTTGCGCGCCACGAGGTCGTAAATCAACCCGATGCGCAGGGGTTGATTTGGGAACATGCGCGCCGCGGTTTGCTCATACGCACGCTGCGGGAAACGATTGGTCGGTTTCCTTCGTTAAAAAGGTAAGCCGCGTCACTATTTACACACAACCCACGCCGCAGAGCGACGATCATCAGAAAATTTCTCGTGTTTTTCTTGCTTATTTCATTCACGCTATCAAGGTACGTCATTCTAACTAGTTTTTACTTAATTAGAACTAGCGATTAGGTAGAAAAATTGGTTGATTTCTCCAAAAACTCAAAAACTTAGAAATTGAAAATGCCGACTCGTAGGGTCTTTATTTTGCCAAATAATGGCCCTAGATGAGTTAGTCAGTGCTTAGGCTACCTTGTAGTGCATTTGGATTGAGTTTAAACAGGTTAGATCGCAATTTCTTGGTTGGAATTTAAAACAGCCGCTCGCCGCGCCGCGCCTTGGTTCTTGGCCCACGCCGCGGTGCGGTGGGGAAGATGAGGACTAAAATTGCAAAAAAAATTTGTGGCTATTTTCTTTTGTGCAGATGTCTTTCAGACTGAACTACCCTTTTCTCCAGTTCCCCAAGGGACCGGATAGCTCCATCGAGTATGCCGCAAGGAGGGATGCGCTTACAGGTCGCCGGGTTCTCGAGGCGACGATCATTGTTCGAGATATTTTGAGGGATGCCGGGCTTTGGGCTGAGATCGAGCCCTTCCTTCACCGTACTTGGGTCGACGGGGATGCCTCATTCACATGTCGTGGTTGGGATAGGGTTATGGCCAACCAGGACGACACCGTGTACACCGAGCTTCTTCTGGAGTTCCTGTCCACGGTCCGTTTTTCACCAGGTTCGACGGAGGCCAGCTCTAGGCTGGTCCGATTTTGATTGGGGGGAGCCCCCAGGGAGTGCAGTCTCCGGGAGTTTGGGAGACGCACGGGCATCTACACGGAGGCGGACCTCCAGCACCGATACTTCACGCAGTTCTTCCATGCGTGCGTTCAGGGGCAGCTCGCGAGGGATGCCAATGCAGATGTTTGGGCACCTTTGTCCAACGTGTACTACAAGGCGGGGTCGGCCAGGGAGAGCCAGCTCCGCAACCCGTTTCACCGGCTCATGCACCGTATTGTCTTCACCTCCATCATGCATAGGGAGGGGCGAGAAGGTGTCCGGTGAGGACATGACGTATCTTTGGGTGCTCCTTGACCCTTCCAGGTTTCTCCACCTTCCGTTTGCCTTAGCCGTCTCTCTATCCACCAGTACGACGTGGGCATTACATCAGTTGCCTGGCCCGTTCTTACCGGATACTCACTGCTGCGACGGTGGCCTCCCTGACTTCTTTACCTCCGGTTCGCACCATGGTGCGAGCCCTGGAGAACATGGGGCTGATCGAGCAGCAGTGCCCAGGCCAGTATGTGAGGGTGGCGACCGAGGCACCCCAGGCTCCCCAGCCAGCCTATGCCTAGCCAAGGAGGAGACGCCGGAGACCGGCAGCACCAGTGGAGCCAGAGCCACAGCCACAGCTATCCGATGTGCTGGCGGCTATCCAGGACCTGAGCCAGAGGATATCTGCGCAGGAGTCACACGACTGGTGGATGGCGGAGACACAGAGGATAATCATGCTCCGGATGCAGATTGATGACATTCCACCTCACCCCTCTGGAGGAGATGATGGGGCAGGTCCATCTGGGACCCGCCAGGATGACGAGTGATGTATTTTTTTTCTTCTTCCTTTGATATACATGTACTGTACTTATGACACTACTATCTTTTTGCTTATATATTTTATTTGCTTGTTATATGTGCATAATATTTTTGTGAGTTATGCATGTAATACCAAATGGAGGAGTTGTTTCAAGCAAGTGTGGGGTCACCGTGCCCCCTCCACTTGCTTTGACCACCGGCGTGTTTTACTGTTGCACTACAACTCCTGAATGCTGAATCGAGGACATTTTGTTCGTGTTTGTGTACCTGTGACAATCAAGCAGTCTACCGTCAAAGGGGTAACTCTTTCTCCCTAGTTCTAAAAATATTTTTGTACACCGGGGACGTTGTACGGTTTTAAGTATGGGGTGTGGACGGTCGAAAGAGTATTTTTTGAAATTTTTGTAGGAAATGACCAATTTTCAATTTTTTCGCAACTTTTTCAAAACTTTTAATACGTTATAATTTTGAAACGAATAGTTTCTGAATGTAAGTAGTTGTTATCATGCTATTAGTTTAGTCAAATAAGTTGAGTTTTAGGAGTTAGACGATTGGAGTGTTTTAGGATTGGAATTTAGGAGGGAATTGTTAATCAGTGACCTTTGTTGTTCGAGTCGGTAGGTCCGAAAAGGGTGGCCTCGAAAAAGGCATTTATGCACCTTACCACCTAAGATCGTCTGGTCTGGGATGGTATTTCTGAAAGCTCGTTACACGGACAACATCGAAAGTCATGGACAGTTCTTTAATGGCCTTTAGAATCTGAATGAATACGTACACTTTATTGTGAATAGAAAATTTGTAATCAAGGGTTCTTTAGAAAGCCATAAATTCCAAAGAATATTCCCATTATGTTTTCACAAACTATTTCACTCTAACTCTTAGGGCAATTAGCTTTGAAATTAAACGCATTCAAAAATTGTTTGAGTCTCTATTAGAATTTATTAAAAACTCTCTTGCTTGGGGACAAGCAAGGCACAAGTGTGGGGTGTTTGACAACGCCTAGTAATATCAAGTATTTTAGTCGTTGTTGAGCCCTATTCTTAGTGAAATTATATCATAGATGCTTTGGTATTCTCACTTTTTGTGTCAGTGCTTGTTTGGAAAGAAATGATGTAAACAGGGGCTAAAAGCGTACAAAATGGAAGAAGTTTGAAGTTAAAGAAAAATCAGGCGAATTCGGACGCGCGCCGCGGAATTCAAAAAGTCGCTACGCGGTGATTAGGCGGTGGAGGAAATTCAAATGCCGATAAAACGGGGATAAACCCATACGCGCGCCGCAGATTTCATTTGTGCGCAGCGCGGTCGCTTAATTTTTGCAACTATAAATAGAGGGTTTTAGGTCGAAAAATGCAGCAAAGACCTGACATAAGAACGACTCCCAAGGCTTTTTTGACTCCAAGTTCCAGTTTTTAGCAACCATCAATTGGTATTTTTATGTTTTCTCTTTTAATTTCCAATTAGTTTAGTGATTTCTGTAGATTTAGTGAGTGCCTTTGGGTGTGACAACCATTGGCACTAGGTTTTAGTTTTTGAATTTGATGTTTACTGTTTTGAACCATTGGGATCTGAGTTTTTAATAATAATCATTCGGTTAGTGTTAATTGCTCGGTTTTCGGTATTTTATGCTTTTGATCGATTTTTGGATGTTTGGTTGTGTTGAATGTTTGAGATTGATCATGATTGCTTCTGATTTTGAATTATACTTCTGAATTCAGTAGGTAATTAGTATTAGTTATTGGTTTAGTTAGTTGATGCTTGACTTGGATTTCTTGAATTGTGATTTTTAGGATTTTTTTTGGATATAAGTCGGAAACTAGATCCTCTGGCTGTAGCAGTGACACTACAGTAGGTAATCTATTGCCTACCTTGACCATGTAACTCCTGTGGATCGACCCTGACTACCACTGTGCTAAGAGAGAGTGAGGTTATTTTACTATTTTTGACCGCATGACGACCGCTGCAATGTCAGGCATCCGAAGTTATAGCATCATAAATGCTTTTGCTAATTCCTTCTTGACTGCTATCCACCAAAGAAGATGTTCACAGATTTCACTCTTCGGATCCTCAGAATTCTCATTATTAACACTCACCTTTGTAACCGTTCCTTCGAGAAAGGTAGTAGGAAAATTCTCCTTCTGATCCATTTCAAAAAATAACTTCTTCATCAGACCGTTTCTCACAAGCTTTCCTCTATAGACAACTCTCCAGGTCTTTGTAAAATCTTCCCATCACTGTACTTGTGTATCCCTGTAAGTTCTTTATCTGCAGCAGGATCAGTTTCTTTGAAGAGCTTGGCAATCTCGTATTAATATACGGAGAAGTTTCGGATATAAGCTCCCATAAACCTTCCAATCATCCTCTGTCCATTGGTGAGATTGAATTGCTTTGAAATCTTTGTGTGATTCATCTTGTATTATGTTTCCGCTAGGACCACAACATCATTCAGATTCATCAGAGGAAAGTCAGCAACAACAAAAGTGCTTTCAACTTTCTCTTCACCCCTTCGGACATGATAGGTGTAATTCTGATACACCCCTTCAAACAGTTTACCCATCTCGATCTTATCAATACCCATAATCTTCAGAAATGACCAGACTTGAGATTGGTCCTTTCTTAGGTTCACATGAAACATAGCTTTCTGTTCTTGAAACTTCTTCTTTTCAAAGGAGTCAAACTCAATGTCGTATATATTTGACGTGAAAAGCTTCGGATTGTAAGGTGTGTCAAATTGAAGTTTTGTCGTGTTTTCAACTGAATACGTAACTAATGGTACACGATCAAAAACTTCAACATTGGTAAAAACTAATGACATCATCGTTTCATATGTCCAGATCTTGTTGACTGGATCCATCTCTTCCTTCTTTCCCATGTGACTCCGGGAAACACCATAGAGATGCCTCAGCTGGTCGTACTCTTCAGCTTTATGTTGTTTCTTTTCGCTTTTGGAAAGTTTTTCAGCAATCTTCTTTCCTTTATTGACAGATGGTCCAGATGAAGGGGGAATCTGGGAAGATGTGGTTATTGTAGTTGTTGTGGATGGGGCAGAGCTAACTCCAATCTTTACTCCACTTGAAAATATTTTGATTAAGCTCGAAGTGGATTCGTGGGTTTAGAAATTGATTTTCCCAACGTTAATGGAGTTGTACTTATCGGTGTAGTGGTGGAAATGATTGTGGAAGATGGAGCTGAAGTGAATCCAAACTTCAGTTTTGATGTTGGTGCAATTTTGATTGATGAAGTGACTGGTGCAAAGGTGGTTACAGGTATGATTGTTGCAGTTGGTACGAAGGTGGTGAGGGTCCTCCAGTTGGTCGATTCAAGTATCCCCCTTGTGATGAAGGCTGGGATGACTTTGGAGCACCAGGTAATCAACTAACTAGTGTGGGAAGAGGAGCGATGTCTTTTCGGATTGTCTCGGTTGTTTGAGAGACAAGTATTTTAATATGTTGGTCAGTAATCTTTTGTGCCTCCTGATAAGCATGATACACATGATCCTTCGGTTCATACTCAGCAAGAGTTTTCTTTACAGTGTCCAAATCTGTTCAAAGACTATTCAGCTGGATATCATATTCTTCAACGCTCCGCTTCGATATTGCATCAACAGAGGTTGACAAAGAAGCAAGTTTGGCTTGAACTTCGGAGTGGGCAGTATTAAGTTTAATAACAACCTCTGTGAGCTTTGCATTGTGTTGATCAAGAAGAAGTTGGGTCTTTTCTTCGAACAGTTTTTCCATTGCTTTACAATGCAGATCAACCTTCTCCAAGACATTTCGGTTGACTGTCTTAATCTCGTTTTCAAACACTTTGACAGCACTATCAACGTGTGAAGCCACTGTTGTGGAAATGGATTTCTCTAAGGACTTGAGGGAATCTAAAAGAAGTTCACTGTGACCCAGATGATGTATCTGAAGTGTAGGTTGTTTGAGCTTGATGCAAAAGAGTGAGCATGTGCCTCATCAAGACAAGATTTGTATCTGGCTCATCATCATCGTCATCCTGAATTTCAATTGGGACAGTCTCGAAATAATCCTCATCGGCAACATGTGCTTCTTCGGATCCAAGATTGGATGGTGAATCAGCCAGATCGTCTGAGAAGAAGGCAGACTTGATCGGCACTTTGGTTGTGGGGATGTGAAGTGGTGAAGAGGTCTTTGGAGAGTAAGGTGGATCATCAGTAGTTTGATCTTCGTGTGTGAAACTTGTGTCCACAATAGATGTGTGCATAGGGGTTTCAATATAACTTGTCTCCACATTAGATGTTTCGACAAAGGTCATATGTTCATAAACCACAGGATTATCAAACAAGGAAAAGATAGTATCAGTCGGTGGTACCGTGGTGGTAGTAGTTTCGGATGGAGTGGGCGCTGGGCAGTTAGTAGCGCCGGTATCGCGGTGGTCAGCATAATCGCGGTTCAGTTTTGCGGTGGAAAATAGTGATTCCGATAAAAGCGCCGATATTGTATGCGATTTACCGCGATAATGATGATCGCGATATCGGTAAAATACCACTATTGCGGTTAGAAAGAAAATTGGGCTCCGACTTATATCATTGTATAAAAACCACATATTTTAGCCCAATTCCACATATTTTAGCCCAAATCCGAATGTTTTGTCCAAAGTCTACGCCTCTACGGTCTAATGTTGTGACTTGTGAGCTAAAAGGAAACTTGTTTTCTTCTATTTGGAACTGTGGCGACGACTCACGATAGAGCCACTAGTGAGTCGACTTCTAAGTTCGACTTCGATTCCATCGGCTTCACCCGACAAATCGACTGCTTCACTCAATTTCTCATTCCAGGTATGTTAATCGACTGCTTTTGTGCTTCATTACTTTTAATCGACTGCTTCTGTGCTTCATTACTTTTAATCGACTGCTTATGTGCTTCATTACTCAGACTTCGATTCCCATCCTAGCTTGACTCGAATTTGATCTTTTTCTGTTAAGCTAGACTTGGGCAGTTGGGCTAACTAATCGAATGATGTTAAACATTTTTTCTGCTTCTAGAGTTCTACTGAATCTCTTAATAGAATTCTTCTGTTAAGCACTCAAGCTCGTCACCTTCTTGACTTGAATTTGACTTTGATTCCTTACAACGCCTAGTAATATCAAGTATTTTAGTCGTTGTTGAGCCATATTCTTGGTGATTTTATATCATATATGTTGTGGTATTCTCACTTTTTGTGTCAGTGCTTGTTTGGAAAGAAAATCTGTAAACAGGGGCTAAATGCGTACAAAATGGAAGAAGTTTGAAGATAAAACCAAAAAGAGTCGAATAAGCACGCGCGCTGCGGAAATGTACAAGGGCACGACGCGCTGAGTCACAAATGAGGCGGTGAGAAGAATTTAAATAGCGAAAAAACGGGGATAAACCCATACGCGTGTCGCGGATTCTAAGTGCGCGCGACGTGGCCGGTTAATTTCCAAAACTATACATAGAGGCTTCTAGGTCGAAATCAGCAGCAAACAATTAGCAAAGGAACGACACCCAAGGATCTTTGACTCCAAGATTCAGTTTTCATTCGACCATACGTAGTATTTATGTTTTTCTATTTAATTTTCATTTAGTTTAGTAGTTTCAATAGCGTGGCTTGGTGTTATTGGGTGTGACAACCATTAGCATCAGGTTTTAAGTTTCTTAATTTTATGTTTACTGTTTTGAACAGTTGGGATCTGAGTTTTTATAAAGTTAATCATTCGGTTATGTTTAATTGCTTCTTTTTTACTTTTTAATGCTTTGAATGAGTTGGATGTTTTGGCTTGATCTTTATTACTTCTGTTTCTGAATTGCATTTCTGATTTCAGTAAGTAATTAGATTAAGTTTTGGCTTTGATTTTAGTTTAAGTTTATGTTTGGATTGGAATTTGTTGGATTTTATGCTTTTGGGACTGTTTTGGTAAAAGTTGGAAACTAGATCATCTGGTTGTAGCGTGATACTACAATTGGAAATGTGTTGCCTACCTTGACCACGTAACTCCTGTGGATCGACCCTGATTACCACTATACTAGTGAGAGTGAGGTTTTTATTATTTTTGACTGCACGACGACCGCCGCGATGTCAAATTTTGGCGCCGTCGCCGGGGAGTTGTGAGCTTAAGAGTAGGAAATCTATAGGGCTTTTTCTTTTGATTTTTGATTTTAGTTTGTGATTTTTGGTATGTGTGCATCCTCATAATGGGTGATTACATGTACCCGGATCAATATTATGAGTATTATAAAAATTCGGCCGACAACTATTACGAGAATGATTGCTACAATGGATCATTCGATGACAATGGATGGCGGACCGAGGAGTCATCTCAACCTGAAAATTCTGTAACTTGGGCCCAAGTATTGGAACTCATGGCTAACACCTACCAAGTGTAGAAGGACCAGGCTGATGCTCTTGTGAGAGTGCAAGCTTTTTTAGATAGGTTAGAGAAAAGTTAGGAATATCCGCCACCCTCGCCTGAACCCGAGGCGAGTGATTTTTATACCAATGATACGGTGTGTGAAATTATATCACCTGAATATGTGATGGAAGGGCATACAGCTTGGGAAAGTCAAGAGACCACCGAGATAGTCGAAACGGTTGTTGAGGAAGAGGCTGTAGGTGACAATACTACCCCTGACTCAATAACTTTTGATGTTTTTGATGTTTTTGAAAACGTTGATAATGTTGATATGGTGATTAGTGAATCCATACCATCACCAGACAATTTGGTTGATGAGGATGTTGTGGAGGGGGCTGTAAGTGATAGTATAGATCCCAGCCCAACAACTCCCGAAATTGCTGAAGTTGTTGATACTACTGGGGAAGGTGGTGTAGATGATAATACTAACCCCGAACCTATAATTTTTGAAAATTTTGAGCATTTTGAAAATAAGGATATGGTGATGGGAGACTTTATGCCACCACCAGATGAAACCAGTCGCTCACTCTTAGTCCCGATCCACCTGTTGGACGATCATCAAGAAGATGATGTCGTTGGGTTGGTTTTTGAAAACAATAAACATGATTTTATCGCCACTCATGATCCATTCATGAATGGAAAATTAGATTTGATTAATACCATCGATGAGGACATTTGGAAGCATCCCGATATGTTGCCTTCCGATCCCATTCGGTTGGAAAATTTTTATTGGTACTGTAAGCCAAAATTGCAAACTGTAGATGACACACAATATGTGAGCAACAAACGAGGCGCAAAACAACTACTGGAAGTAGTACTGGGCGCACTCCACATCAAGCCTGTGATTTTGAAGAGATATAGAAGGAAGGATCGAGCTTGGAGGTTCAAAGCTACCTCCAAGCATTCACGGGAAGTAATCAGAAGACGGCGACCGGGCAGTAGCAGGAGAACCGACAAGCCATTCGACCCAGGAAAGTTTGAGGAGAAGTGGGTCAACAACAGGACGGTGGTGACTGAAAATCAGCGAAGGAAGAAGGCATACGATCCACCGTAGCTGTAGAAGGACTCTACGTCTGGCTGAAGACGTTAAACTTAGCACTTGTTGGGAGGCAACCCATCCTTATAGGTAGGTACTGCATTTCTTAGGAGTAATTAGGAAAATATTATCATCATCATTGCACGTGTTATTGGTTCGAGGCAAGTGTGGGGTCATATGAAGGAATTTTGAAAAACTGAAGACCGTGTCGCAGTAGGGCGTATTGTGCGCCGCGGGATCACAGAACAACCCGATACGCAGGGGTTGATTTGGGAACACGCACGCCGCGGTTACTTCTTACCCGCGCCGCAGGAAATGATCAGACAGACTCTCTTCATAAGGTACGTCGCTTTCACTTATCGCACACAAACAAACCTCCACGCCGCGCTTCAGAGCTCCGATCAACCGACTTATTTCTCGTGTTTTTTTCTCGTCTATTCGATTCATACTATCGAGGTATGTCATTCTAACTTGTTTTTACTCGTTAGAACAAGCAATTAGGCCGTGAAATTGATTGATTTCTCTAAAAACTGAAAAACTTAGAAATCGGCAATGCTGGCTCGTAGGGTGTTTTGTTCGCCAAATGATCACCCTAGAGGGGCTAGTCGGTGCTTAGGCTACCTTGTAGTGGTTTTGGATTGAGCTAACAGGTAGAAATTAGTGATTTGGGGTTTGGATTTCGAACCAGCCGCTCGACGCGCCGCGCCGCGGTTCGGTGGGGAAGAAAAGGGACTTATTTTGCAAAAAAATTTCATTTTGTGTGGTTCATTTGCGCAGATGGTTATCAAACGTGATCACGCTTTCCTTCAGTTCCCCACGATTCTGGAGAGGACACTCGAGTACAACCAGCGGAGGGACGCATTGATCGGTCACCGGATTCTAGAGCGACCATTTTGGATAAAGATATTCTTAGGGATGCTGGTCTCTGGGCCGAGATCGAGTATTTTCTTCACCGCACCTGGTCCGCTGGAGAGTTCACATTCACATGTCACGGCTGGGACAGGCTTATGGCCAACGAGGAGGATATTGTCTATGCAGAGCTTCTTGTAGAGTTCCTGTCCACAGTACATTACGCACCGAGGGCACAGGAGGTACAGCTCAGTCCGATTAGTTTCAGACTTGGCGGAGTCAGCCGGGAGTGCAATCTTCGGGATTTTAGGAGACGTACGGGCATCTATACGGAGGAGGAGCTCCAGAGCTGCCACTTCAAGCCATTTCATCGGGCGTGCATTCAGGGGCAGCCAGATCGGGCTGCCAACACAGTTATTTGGGCTACGATGTCCAACATTCAGTTTGAGGCGGGGTCAGCCAGGGAGAGCCAGCTCCGCAACCCACTCCACTGCCTCATGCACTGCATCATCTCTACTTCTGTTCTGCAGAAGGACGGGGGTGAGAAGGTGTCCAGCGAGGACATGACATTCATGTGGGCGCTCCTTGACCCCACCAGGTTCCTCCATCTACCATATGCTCTGGCAGCTTCCCTATCCACTCGAGCAGTGGGTGTTTCATCCAGCAGTCCTATGGTTGGCGGGCATTACATCACCCGTTTGGCCAGATCTTATGGCTTGCTCACCGCCGTGGCCGTAGCGACTTTGACAGAGATCCCACCTGTTCGTACTTCAGCCCGTGCTATCGAGAGCATGGGCCTGATCCATCAGCCACGGGCAGGGCAATACGTGAGGCTGGCAACTGAGCCGCCGCAGCCACCACAGCCAGCACATGCCCAGCCAGGGAGGAGACGTAGGAGACCAGCAGCACCAGCGGAGGACCAGCCTCAGCCGCAGTTATCAGATGTGCTGGCTACTGTACAGGATTTGGGTCAGAGGGTATCAGCCATTGAGGCTCATGACCGGTGGATGGCAGAGACACAGTGGATGATCATGCTCAGGATGCAGATTGATGATATTCCACCTTACCCTCCCAAAGATCACGGTGATGGGGCAGGTCCATCTGGGGCCTGCCATGATGATGATTGATGTACTTTTCTTTTCTTTTGGGATATATGTACTGTACCTATGACACTATTTTTTGTTTATATTTCATTTGTTTGTTTTGTTTATATTTCATTTGTTTGTTTTGTTTGTATTTAATGTTTTTGTGAGTGATGCATGTAATACCCAAATGGAGAGTCTATAGATGAGTTGTTTCAGGAAAGTGTGGGGTCACCGTGCCCCGTCACTTGCCTTGATCACTGGTGTCTTTTACTGTTGTGCTACAACTCCTGGAAACTCTGAATTATTGAGATGTTCGTATTTTTGTACCTGTAACAACCAAGCACCATCAAGCAGTCTACCGTCTAAAGGGGTAACTCTTTCTCCCTTGTTTTGAAATTATTTTTGTACAACGAGGGCGTCGTACGGTTTTAAGTGTGGGGTGTGGACAGTTGAAAGAGTAGTTTTTTTTTGAAATTTTTGCGAGAATTGAGTCAATTTTTAAAAATTTTAGCAATTTTTTAAAATTTTTAATAGATTGTAATTTTGAAACGAATAGTTTTGAATATTATAGCATTGGTATTTTTCGAGGAATACTATTTAGTTGTTATCATGCTATGAGTTTAGTCAAACAAGTTGAGTTTTAGGAGTTAGAAGATTGGAATATTTTAGGTTATGAATTTAGGAAGGGACTGTCAATCAGTGGCATTTGTTGTTCGAGCCGGTAAGTCTAAAATGGGTGGGACTTATGCACCTTGCCACCTAAGATCGTCTGGTCTGGGATGGTATTTCTGAAAGCTCGTTACACGGACAACATCGAAATTTATGAATATCTCTTTAATGGCCTTTAAAATCTGAATGAGTACGTACACTTCATTGTGGACATAAAATTTGTAATCAAGGGTTCTTTAGAAAGTCATGAATTCAAAAGAATATTCCGATTATGTTTTCACAAACTATTTCACTCTAACTCCTGAGACAATAAGCTTTGAAATTAAACACCTTCAAAAATGTTTGAGTCTTTGTTAGAATTTGTTAAAAAATTTCTTGCTTGGGGACAAGTGACAACGCCTAGTAATATCACATATTTTAGTCGTTGTTGAGCCCTATTCTTAGTGAAATTATATCATATACATCGTGGTATTCTCACTTTTCGTGCCAGCACTTGTTTGGAAAGAAATAATGAAAACAAGGACTAAAAGCGTGTAATTTGGAAGAAGTTTGAAGATCAAGGCAAAATCAGGAAAAGACGTACGCGCGCCGCAGAAATCATCAAGGCGCGACGCGGGTATGAGGCGGTGGAAAGAATTCAAATTCCGATAAAACGAGGATAAACCCCTACGCGCGACGCGGGATCCTTCAATGCGCGGCGCGGTCTCGAGATTTTTGCAACTATAAATAGAGGCTTTTAGGTCGAATAAACGAGCGAAGACCTGGTGTAAAACGAGCGAAGACCTGGTGTAAAAACGAGGATAAACCCCTATGCGCTACGTGGGATCCTTCAATGAACGGCGCGGTCTCGAGATTTTTGCAACTATAAATAGAGGCTTTTAGGTCGAAAAAACGAGCGAAGACCTGGTGTAAAATCGACCCCCAAGGCTCTTTGACTCCGAGATTCAGCTTCAAGAACCATCATTTGGTATTTTTATGTTTTTATCTTTAATTTTCAATTAGTTTAGTAGTTAGTAATCATTGGCTAGTATCTTTGGGAGTGACAACCATTGATATTTAGTTCTAGTTTCTATTTTGGAGTAATTTTTTACTGTTTTGGAACCTTTGAATCTGATTTGGTTAATAATAATCATTCAGTTTATGTTAATTGTTGATTTTTCGGTGTTTTATGCTTATGAATGAATTGTTTGGTTTTTGGATTGTGTTTGATGATTTATTTGCCTTTGTTTGCTTCTGATTTGGAGATGTACTTCTGAATTCAGTAAGTGACAATGTTTGGTTGGTAGTTTTAGTTTAGTTTATGGTTTTTGGGATTAGTTATCAAAAGTTAGGAACTACGTCCTCTGACTGTAGCGTGACACTGCAGTTGGTAATCTGTCACCTGTCTCGACCACGTAACTCTTGTGGATTGACCCTGACTTCCACTGTGCTAAGTGACAGTGAGGTTTATTTTCTTATTTTTGACCGCATGACGACCGCTGCGATGTCAAATTTTGGCGCCGTTGCCGGGGAGTTGTGAGCTTGAGATTAGGTGATTTGTAGGACTTTTTAGTTTTTAATTTTAGTTGGTAATTTTGATTTTTTCGGGAGTGTTACATTAATGCATGCGTACCCGTAGGGGTGAGCAATTATCCCCTTTGCATTTTGACTCAGAGATTGAGCGAACTGCACGCAGGATTCGTGCACGTAGGCGTTTAAATACAATGAGTTTTAGTAATGTCAGTAGTAGTATAGTGAGTGTTGCCCAGGAACCCTCGGGTGAGGCAACGGGGATGCCATTTATTCCCCTGGTTTCAGAATTCCACATTGGGAGCATGAGTGCTACTGGTGGTGCAGCTTCAGCCATTGCACCTATACCTTCATGCACTCCGCCATCGATTCCACCATTTCAACCTTTATCCCAACCTCAATCCACAAACCCATTTACATCTGCCATGTCTTGGGGAGCGCCGACCCGCGATGGCACCCCAGTATCTAGACAGCAGACACCCATTTCTCAACAGCACCAGTACTTTTTAAACCACAAACCACATTCCAACCTATACCACCGCAACAACAATACCAGCAACCACCTCAGCAGCAGTACCAGTATCAAGAGGCTGAGGAGAGGTATGATGAAGAAGACGAAGGATGGGTTCCACCAGTACCACAGAAACCATGGGAATAAGGTCGGGGACCTCCAAGAAGAGCACAGCAGTATCAATCACTACAAGGTCAGCAGAGATATAATGATCATCACTTTTACGGTAATCCTGCTCAACCCTTGTATTTTGCACAACCGAGACGACAATCGGTTGCATCGCACTTCCAGCCACGGGAGTACGATGACTCGTCGCCCATTTACATTCCTGATGATATAGAATCTCAAGTAGAAATTAGGCCCCAGTTGATAGGAATACTAACTCAATTTAGAGGTTATAAGACTGATGATCTATACAATCAGTTGTATGAATTTTTAGCTATCGCAAATGCTAATACTCCTAGACACACCAATAGGGATACTTTTAGGTTAAGATTATTTACTTTCACATTAAAGGATCAGGACAAATACTGGTTCACATCTCTTCCACCTAATAGTATCACTAGTTGGGACCAACTTAAGGCAAAGTTTCTACAAGAATTCTATCCAGTTAGTAAAACCACAGAAGTTAGACGTGCAATTCAAAACTTTCAGCAGAAACCCGGAGAGGCTTTTCACGAAGCGTTTGATCGATTAAAGGAGTTACTGCGTTCATGTCCGCACCACGAGGTGCCTTAATGGCAGTTAGTGTAGTTGTTCTTTGAAGGAGTAAATGAGACGCATCAAGCAATGATAAATGCCTCATCAAGTGGGACACATATGTGGCAAGAGCCAGAGGATGCTTGGAAGTTCTTAGAGAAGATGATCATAGGATCTAAGGTCAGTGGATCCATGAAGGACAATACAGTCTACGTAGCAAACATTGAAGCAGAAAATAAGTGGAAGATAGAAATGCAGAAGGAGCTCAGTGCTGTGACTAAGAAGTTCAATCAAATGCTCGCAAGGTTTCAACAAGAGAAGGGAGCATATGTATTGCATGGGCAAGTTATATGTAATACATGTGGTGAAATGGGACATAATCACAATGAGTGCTCGATGACTCATGAGGAAATTAGTCAAGTGCATGGGTATGGTCAATTCCATAATGCACCACGACCATTCTGAAACAATCAGCAGCGAGAGGTGAGACAACCACCAATGAGACAGCAGCAGATGGAACCTACGCCTCCAGTAGGAAGTATGAACATTGGCATGCAGGAAATATTTGGAATGTTAGTTAAGCTTCAGGAAGTGGAGGATGCCAATTCAAAAGAAATTTTGAGGCTAGGGGAGTTTATTATTAAGATGGAGGAGGATAGAGCACAAGAGAAGGCACAACTAGCGAAAGTGCAAGTGAATGAGGTCATCACGCTGAGGAGTGGGAAGAAAGTGGATAACAAGGTTACAGCTCCACCAGTAGAAGAGGATAGTGATGTAGAAATAATTTTTGATGAAAAAGAAGAGCTGGAATAGGAAAAGAAAAAAAGGAAGGAAGAGCAAGCAAAGCAGAAGAAACAAACAAGTATATGGGAGAAGGGGGAAACGAGTGGGACAATTCCTTTCCCAACGGCTTTGGAAAAGCTAGAGAAAAGACCATATGGGAAGAAGGGACCGCAAGCGGAAGATATGTGGGAACTGTTTAGTCAAATCAAAGTTAACATTCCATTAGTTAAACTTATCAAGGAAGTCCCTGCTTATGCAAAGTTTCTCAAGGATATGTGCATTCACAAAAAGCATATTTTATCCTATTTGCCTAAAATGATTAGTTTTCCTGAGAATGTAAGTTCTATTTTAATGGATACATTGCCTCCCAAGATGAAGGATCCTGGGGTTCCTCTCATCTCTGTTGACTTAGGTGACGTACACATTAAGAGAGCTCTGTTAGATTTAGGCGCGAGTGTGAACATTTTACCGAGACAACTTTTTGATAAGTATGACTTCGGTACTCTAAGATCTACAGATGTAATTCTTCAGCTTGCTGATAAGTCTACAAAGATCCCTAGGGGAATGCTGTCAGATGTTATCATTAAGGTGAGAAATTTTTACTACCCAGCAGATTTCTTAGTTCTGGATACCCATCAGGCGGCCAATGGAGAGCAACCGACAATCATCTTAGGGCGACCTTTCTTGGCCACGGCTAATGCAAACATCGACTGTCGTACGGGGGAGATGGGGATTTCCTTTGGGCATTGGCAAACTAAGATCAACATTTTTAATGCCAAAGGTAATACCATGGAAGATGAAGAATGCTACCAGGTGGACATCATAGATGAGTTAGTACAGCAGTATACGCCAGAAGTGTTACAGCAAGAGGTGATGGAGACTCAAGAAGAAGGAGAGGTTGAGCAGGAAAAGCAAGAAGAGGAAGCAGCAGAAAAAGGCAAAGGCATGGAGTATGAGGAATGCTCGCACATAGAGAATTTGCCGACAAAGATTCCCAAGACGTTAAAACCATCATTACAGGAACCACCAAAGCTAGAATTAAAACCATTACCAGCTCATTTAAAGTATGCCCTTCTGGGAGAAAAGGATACTTTGCCAGTAATTTTAGAAGCAAACTTGACAGAGGGATAAGAAAAGGAATTACTCAAGATATTGTCCAAGAATAATGAGGCTATTGGTTGGACAATCGCAAATTTAAAAGGAATTAGCCCAACCACATGTATGCATCGAATCATCACAGAAGAAGGAGCTAAACCTGTTAGAGACACGCAGAGAAGATTGAATCCAAATTTGAAGGAAGTTGTGAAAAAGGAAGTTCTAAAGTGGCTGGATGTTGGGATCATATATCCGATCTCTGATAGTGAATGGGTCAGCCCGACACAGACAGTGCCAAAGAAATCTGGAATAACTGTTGTGGATACTAAAGATGGTGACAAAGTTTCCACAAGAACTGTAACTGGATGGAGAGTATGTATCGATTACTGGAAACTCAATGCCGCTACATCTAAGGATCATTTTCCATTACCATTCATCGATCAGATCGTGGAAACGTTAGCTGGACAGAAGTATTATTGTTTCTTGGACGGCTATTCTGGGTATAATCAGATTTCCATTCACCCGGAGGATCAAGCAAAGACCACATTCACATGTCCATATGGTACTTTTGCATTTCACAGAATGCCATTTGGGTTGTGCAATGCTCCCGTTACATTTCAACGGTGTATGATGGCGATATTCTCCGACATGATTGGTGACGCTTTGGAAATCTTCATGGACGATTTCTCGATTTTTGGATCAACATTTGAAGCCTGCTTGAATCAATTGGAAAAGGTGTTACAAAGATATGTTGAGTCTAATCTGGTGCTTTCTTGGGAGAAAAGCCATTTCATGGTTAGAGAAGGAATAGTTTTAGGTCATGTGGTCTCTGAGAGAGGATTTGACGTAGATCGTGCTAAGGTTAAGGTTATTTCCACATTGCCACCCCCGACATCCATGAAAGGGGTTAGATCTTTTTTAGGTCATGCTGGTTTTTACCGTAGATTTATTAAGGATTTTAGTACCATCTCCAAACCTCTTTGTGGCCTTCTGTTGAAGGACGCACCATTTATTTTTGATGAAGAATGTGTAAAAGCATTTAACATTTTAAAAAATAAATTGGTCGAGGCCCCCATTCTAAAACCTCCTAATTGGACCCAACCTTTTGAAATTATGTGTGATGCTAGTGATTATGCTGCTGGTGCAGTATCAGCTCAAAAGATTGATAGGAAGCCAGTAGTCATATGCTTTGCTAGTAAAACTTTTTCCGAGGCTCAATTAAATTACACAACCACCGAAAAAGAGTTACTTGTTGTAGTATTTGCGTTGGACAAGTTTAGGTCCTACATCTGGGGATCAAAGGTGGTGGTGTATACCGACCACAGTGATATTCCACACCTGCTGGCGAAAAAGGAGTTTAAACCAAGATTGATCAGATGGATACTTCTGTTGCAAGAATTCGATGTGGAAATCAAGGACAAGAAGGGAGCAGAGAATGTAGTGGCCGATCATCTTTCTCGTCTGCCAGTAGAAGGATTGGAAGCTGGAATCAAAGATTCATTCCCAGATGAGCAGCTGCTGGAACTTACTGGAGCTCCATGGTACGCGAAGTATGTGAATTTTCTGGCCACGGGAGCAATACCAAAACACTGGACTAAACAAAGGCAAAATCAGTTCCGCACATATGCAAAGATATTTATTTGGGACGACCCTGACCGTTTCAAGGTAGGTGAAGATCAAATAATTCGCCGATGTGTGCCTGATAGCAAAATCGAGGAGGTATTGGGACATTGTCATGCATCAGCATGTGGAGGGCATTTCAGCGATAAAAAGACAGGATATAAGGTTCTAGAATCTGGATTGTACTGGCCAACCATCTTCAGGGATGCACATAAAACTGCTAAGGAATGCCTCAACTGCCAATAGCTGGGAAACATATCGAAAAGGGATCAGATGCCTTTAAACCCAATTTTAGTAGTGGACATTTTCGATGTCTGGGGAATTGACTTTATGGGTCCATTTCCCACGTCACATGGTTATGTTTACATTCTGGTAGCAGTGGATTATGTGTCTAAATGGATCGAGGCAGAGGCAACCCACACAAATGACCACCATATGGTGTGTAAATTCATCAAGAAAAACATTTTCACCAGGCATAGAGTTCCACGAGTGATCATAAGTGACGGAGGGTCTCATTTCAAGAATTTTAAATTTGGAAGGCTGCTAAAGCATTACGGGGTGAATCATCGGATTGCAATACCTTATCATCCTCAGACGAGCGGCCAAGTCGAAGTGTCCAATAGGCAGATAAAAGAAATTCTTCAAAAGACTGTCAAAACCGACAGGAAAGATTGGTCACTAAGTTTAGATGATGCGTTGTGGGCATATCGAACTGCTTATAAGACACCGATCGGAACCACTCCGTATCGGTTGATCTACGGAAAAGGCTGTCACATGCCTGTGGAACTTGCCAACTGAGCCTTATGGGCAATCAAGCAAGTGAATATGAATTACACTGAAGCTGGAAAAGAACGGAAATTACAACTGTCCGAGTTGGAGGAGCTACGAGACGAAGCATACGAGAATGCGGCTACATACAAGTCGAAAATGAAGCGGTATCACGACGCTAAGCTCAGGTTGAAAACTTTTGAAGTTGGACAAAAAGTGTGGATGTACAACTCACGGTTCAAGATGTTTCCGGGAAACTGAGGAGTAAGTGGAATGGCCTTTACGAAGTGGTTAGTGTCACAGATTATGGTGCAATCGAGATTCGGGATTTCAAAGGCGGACAACCGTTCAAAGTCAATGAACACAGGCTCAAACCCAATGTCATTGCGGGCACATTTCAGAAATTGGAAGTA
The DNA here is from genome assembly GCA_023525715.1 of Cichorium intybus. Classification (NCBI taxonomy): domain Eukaryota; kingdom Viridiplantae; phylum Streptophyta; class Magnoliopsida; order Asterales; family Asteraceae; genus Cichorium; species Cichorium intybus. Next base: position 94,370,915 of record CM042010.1, on the reverse strand, counting down.
GAGACGGTGGAATTCGTGACAGATAACCCTGTGTATACGTCATAAGTCAGGTAAGTGCATGTCCGGCTGAAGACGTTAAACTTAGTGCTTGTCGGGAGGCAACCCGATCATCATGTGTATATTTGCATTGTTTAGTAAGTAATAATCACACCCAATTGGTCACGGTAAGAAAAGAGCAAGTGTGGGGTCATTTTGGTAATTTTGTAACATTGCGACGCGGGATTCTAGGATCCGCGCCGCGCGTGTTTAGTTTTCGCGATTATAATTAAAATCTGATTTTAATACGTGACGCAGATAGAAGCTTCCCGCGCCGTGATCTTATCTTAATTTAAATTTAGAGATAATCACCAAAAACAGAGTTTGAACTCCATTCCAAAACCTCCACACCTGAATATAATCCAAACTGATTAATTCGTTGCATTCTTTACCGTGACAAATCTTTAGTGCAATCTACTCACCTGCATCGTCGTATTCTTCTCAGCAGAATCAAGTAAGTATACTCTTTCTTATCCTTTCTTTTGAAGTCTTGGACTACGCCAAAAAGCCTCTGTAAATCGTAATGTAGCAATTATCTGTTAACATTGATAGTGAAATTAGGCATAGGATGCTGTACTCTGTAAAACCCAATTCTTAGATTCAAGATAACTGGTTTACAATAGGCATAATCATTGATTTTTGGGTTGAAATCATTCGAATCGCCGCGGACTGTTACAGACCACGACGCGGAATACGAATGTTCATATAACACGTCGCGGTATGTCTTACGCGCGTCGCGTCGAACGCTGGACAGTGCATTAATTATCGAATTTCATGCATTCTGCAGGCAGTATGTCTTCATCTGGCAGTTCCGAATCGCTTGACTGGAATTCTTTGACAACACAAATCGATAGGGTACGTGCGGCTAGCTTTCTCAATCGCCGGGGCGTGTGTCAACATAAACGTATACTGCCATCCCGCACCGTCAACTGGGAGTTGACCAGGGAATCAGGGATTCTGGATCACCTAAAGGACTGGCTAGTCCAGGGAGGCTACGAAGCAGGGGAGCTAACTTAAACCTGCAGGGCACTTGAAAATGCAATGCAACTGAACGAACCCGTCTACCGCGAGGTCCTCCTGCAATTCCTTGCCAGTTATCATTTTGATCACAAGCAGACTAGTATGGATGCTTTGGAGACGGTTCGATTTCGTCTGGGAAATCATGATCGTAGTTGTACCTTACGGGAATTCGGGTACCGCATTGGGTTATATACAGAAGAGGATTCGCAGACACAGGTGTTTGGGATGTTTCACAGACGAGCCAGCCGTACCATGGGTGATTCTTTCTCACCGGCTGAGTATTGGAGCACGATATCTTCCACCCGGTATCATGAAAATACGGTCCGGGAGTGTTACATGCATCTGCCAGCACACCGCATGTTACACCGGCTCATAACAACCATGTTGTGGCCTCGCGCGGATGAGGAGAAAGTGTTGCCCCGAGAGCTGCATTTAATGTGGGCAGCAACGAGGATGCTGGAGACTTGTAACATCCCGTATTTTGTTGCCGATTACTTCAAACAAATAACCGATGCGCCCATGAAATATACCGCATTGGGAGGGGGGCACTTTATCACACGATTGGCGGACTCCTATGCGTTACTATCTGCACATACGACTGATGGATTGGAGGTTATACCTCCAATCCCATTTTGCCCGCCTGTGACTACCTCGCGGGAGGTTATCTATATGGACGATGAACTCACGTCTGTCGATTGCATGCCCTTCCCGGCACTCCGGTCCGAGCTGTCTACATCCAGAAAGAGGTTGAAGTCAGTCACCAGTCTGCCCCGTGGTCTATCACCAGCTACCATGGAGTCCCGATTTCTCGCGGACGAAGTTAAAGCACTCCGGAAGAGCATGGAATCACACATGCGATAGCATCAGGTCCAATCTTTTGCAATGCATGAGGTGGACAAGAGATCGGAGGACACACAGACACAGCTTCTTTGGTTAGCGGATTGTGTTGTTGCGCTTCTTGAAAAGAAAAATTGTGCCTTGCCGAGTCCTCAGCCGCCACTCAGAGGGGAGGAGGAGGAAGAACCAATGGAAAAAACGGATCCGGAAGAAGAAGGAGAATTTGATGATACTGCCCATGACTAAAAAGGGGATTGATGTAACTATTTCTGAATTTTGTTGATACATTTGTTTTTGCATTTTTAGGATTAGGAATAGTTGAACAATTTGTTGATAATTTCTAGGAAAATTTGTTTAGAGTTGAAAAATAAGCCCTTTGGTGGCATTAGGAAGTATTCAAACTTAGTTGATTTTGTGTTGAATGCTTATTGTGAGTGTTTGAAATTGGGCGAATCTGCTGAAATTACCGTGCCGCGGCACCCTCATAAGGCACGACGCGGTCATTTCCCATTTGACGGTAGTTTCAACTCTCGTAATTACTGCGACGCGCGCACTTCAATCAACAGCCGCGGCTATCCGGAACACATAAAAGTTAGTTTGTTGTACATTTTTTGTTTTTGTTTCCCTTTATTTCATTTTGTTTGCAGTTAATTGTTTTTGTGAGTCATGCATGTTATACCAAAAATGGAGGAGTTGTTTTAAGTAAGTGTGGGGTCACCGTGCCCCCTCCATTTGTCTTGACTACCGGCGTGTTCACTGTTGCGCTACAACTCCAGAACGCGAAATCGAGGACCTTTTTGTTCGTATTTGTACCTGTAACACCGAGTACCAACTAAGCGATCTACCATCCAAAGGGGTAACTGACACGCCTAGGTCGTCGTGCGGTCAAAAATAAGAAAATACCTAACACACACTAGTATAGCGGTAGTCAGGGTCGATCCGCAGGAGTTACGTGGTTAGGACAAGACGATAGTATACAAACTGTAGTCAAGGGAGAAAGATTATTTGTAATCAAGGGTTCTGACTGTAGCGTGACACTGCAGTTGGTAATCTGTCACCTGTCTCGACCACGTAACTCCTGTGGATCGACCCTGACTTCTACTATGCTAAGTGACAGTGAGGTTTATTTTCTTATTTTTGACCGCATGACGACCGCTGCGATGTCAACAAGCAAGGCACAAGTGTGGAGTGTTTGACAACGCCTAGTAATATCAAGTATTTTAGTCGTTTTTGAGCCCTATTCTTGGTGATTTTATATCATATATGCTGTGGTATTCTCACTTTTTGTGTCAGTGCTTATTTGGAAAGAAAAGATGTAAACAGGGGCTAAATGCATACAAAATGGAAGAAGTTTGTAGATAAAGCCAAAAAGAGTCGAATAAGCACGCGCGCCGCGGAAATGTACAAGGGCGCGACGCGCTGAGTCACAAATGAGGCGGTGAGAAGAATTCAAATAGCGAAAAAACGGGGATAAACCCATACGCGCGCCGCGGATTCTAAGTGCGCGCGACGCGGCCGCTTAATTTCCAAAACTATAAATAGAGGCTTCTAGGTCGAAATCAGCAGCAAAGAATTAGCAAAGGAACGACACCCAAGGCTTCTTTGACTCCGAGATTCAGTTTTCAGTCGACCATACGTGGTATTTATGTTTTCCTATTTAATTTTCATTTAGTTTAGTAGTTTCAATAGCGTGGCTTGGTGTTATTGGGTGTGACAACCATTAGCATCAGGTTTTAAGCTTCTGAATTTTATGTTTACTGTTTTGAACAGTTGGGATCTGAGTTTTTATAAAGTTAATCATTCAATTCTGTTTAATTGCTTCTTTTTACTTTTTAATGCTTTGAATGAGTTGGATGTTTTGGATTGATCTTTACTACTTTTGTTTCTGAATTGCATTTCCGATTTCAGTAAGTAATTAGATTAAGTTTTGGTTTTGATTTTAGTTTAAGTTTATGTTTGGATTGGAATTTGTTGGATTTTATGCTTTTGGGACTGTTTTGGTAAAAGTTGGAAACTAGATCCTCTGGTTGTAGCTTGACACTACAATTGGTAATCTGTTGCCTACCTTGACCACGTAACTCCTGTGGATCGACCCTGACTACCACTATACTAGTGAGAGTGAGGTTTTTATTATTTTTGACCGCACGACGACCGCTGCGATGTCAATTCCCAATTTCTTGACTTCTATTGAATATGTGAATTGCTTGACTTGAATTTGACTTTGATTCCCAATTGCTTGACTGATTCGGTTAACTATTGAATCTGTGATTTGGTTAACTATTGAATTTGTGAATTGAATGTTCCCACCTGCTGATTCGAGTAACGTCATGGAGTATTGAATGCTTTTGTTAACTGTTAAGCTCAACTGCTTCTGTGCTTCTGAATTCTGATAAGCGTTTCTATTAAGCTATCTTGTAATCTTGTTAACTATTTAATTGTGTAAATTGAACCTTAAAAATGAATTTTGACCAATGACTACGCAAGGCCCTTCACATGCTTCCGTAAATCCGACCAATACTACTAATACATCGGATGCCGCCGCCGGTACTAATTCCTTGAATAGAGATGTGGCTTGGGAATTGGGGATTCAAATAGATCCTTTGAAAAAGCAAATATTTGGTGTAAGTTGTGTGACAAGAAAGTATGAGGAGGGATCGCATGGTTAAAACAACACCTTACTCATATGGGAAAAGATGTTGCTGGCTGCCCTAAGGTGACTACAGAGATCACAAATAGAGTGCTTACATCAATGCAAGAAAAAGATAAGAAAAAGAAAGAACAAATAAGAACAGAATACATACTTAGACAAACAAACACTAATTCTATAGATCTTTCTGAGGATGAGGAAGAATATGACAAAGACAGTCATGACAAGAAAAAAAAGTTTGTAAACACTAGTGATGTGTGCGGTCCTCTTGATACTATCTTTAAGGCAAATCATGGAAACTCCCAGAAAATAACATTGGATAAAAAGAATCCAATTAAAGAGAAGTTGAAGATGATTGCTTGGAAGAAGTTTGCGATTTGGGCTTACTTAGTTGGATTGTCTTTCAATGTCATACGTGACGAAAGCTTTCAAGATGAAATTCATGCTATCGGAGACTATGGAAGAGGTAATAAACTAATACATTAATATTTTTTTTATTTTTAGCTTTGTTTAGTATTTACATTTCACCAAGTAGTAAGTTTTTATTTATCTACATGTTACTTAGGTATGCCTGCTCCAAGTTATCATAATCTTCGCGTGACATTATTGAAGGATGTTTTAGAAGATACAAAAATTTTTGTAGATTCGTTTCGGCCACAATGGCAGAAATTTGGATGTAGCATTATGTCTGATTTTTGGACAGATGGCAAAGGAAGATGTTTGATAAACTTTTTAGTGAATTGTCCTGATGTCACAATATTTCTAAAGTCAATTCATGCATCAGAACATGTAAAGGATGCTCAATTAACCATGAAGATGATTAATAAAGTTATTGAGGATGTTGGAGAGGAAAACATAGTGCAGGTAAATTTATTATTTTTAGTGTTATACATTACAGAGCATACATGAGAACAGGAACCATCTTCAAGTGTTTTTTGTTTCTGAACATTGGACCAAAAGTAACTTCGCAAAGAAACCAACCAGAAAAAGAGTAGAAAGAATATTATCAAAACAAGAATTTTGGGACACTGTTTATCTAGCTTGTCAAATACTCGCTCCTTTGGTGGATCTTGTTCGGTTGGTTGATACAGAAGAAAAGTCGTGCATGGGTTACATCTATGATGCGATGAGTAGAGCGAAGGAGCAAATAAGAAAAAATCTGGAGGGTGGGTCTAACGAGAGATTGCTTAGTAGAGTTTTGTCTATGATTCAGACGCGATGGACTGACCAACTTCATCATCCATTACATGCATGTATAAAACTTTTTTCTTATTAATAACTAATGCATTTATTTGGTTTTAACTATTTACTGAATGTGCAGCTGGATATTTCCTTAACCCTGCCATTTTTCATGGAGAAATTTCAAAAGGAATTGAGAACAGCAAAGACATTATGACGAGACTTTATGTTGCGATTGATCGTCTTGTTCCTGATGAAGATGACAATGACACTTTGAGACAAGAATTAAATCTATATATTGATTCAGGTGGCCAATTCAGAACTGCATCTGCTAAAAGGAATAGATATAAAAATGCACCACCTAAGTTAAAATTTTTTTAACATAATCACATGTTTTAAATTTTATCTTTTAATATATCTATTAGCTTCGTGCTTTTTTTCTTTATAAAATGTAGATATATGGTGGCGTTCTTATGGGATTGATACACCTTTGCTGCAAAAGTTTGCTATCACGGTTCTTAGCCAAACTTGTAGTGCTTCACCATGTGAATGCAATTGGAGTGCATTTGACAATGTAAGTTATTTTTAACAAGTATTTTTTATAAATTATAAATTTTATTTGGTTCGTTAAGTAATATTTTAATTCCTTTGGTTCAGTTACACTCCAAAAAAAACTGTCTTTTGCAACAAAAACTTAATGACCTTGTATTCATCCAATACAACACAAGATTACAAAGGCGATTTGATTCTCTAAAAAACAAATCTTTAGATCCCATTTTTTAAGAGACATGGAGGAAAATGACGAGTAGACGATACCAATGGAAGATGAGCTTCAAGAATTTGTGAATGCGGGTGATGGTCTTCTTTGGTCATGTGTGGAAGGAAATGTAGACGACGAACCAAGTACAAGGAGCAAAATAGAACGTTATAGAGATGACGATGATGAGATAGAAAATGACATGGAATATTTTCATGAAGAAGTGAATGGCTTCGAGGATGTAGACTCGGATGTCGATTAAATTTGAATTTGATACTTTGACATTTTCTATATTAGAATGTTATGTTATGTGATTTATGTCTTAAATAAGCCTTATGTGATGTTTTTTGAATGACTTTTATGATATTAATTAAGCCTTATGTGATGGTTTTTGAATGGCGAGAACCGCAAAATTAAATATCGTTCGGTTACCGCGATTACCGTTTTGACCACGATAACTGCATAGAGTGGGCAGAATGATGGTTTCCTCAGCATGGGAAGTCTCTTCCTCCGAATGTGGTGTAGATGGCCTGGAAGACTGAGTAGAAGTTTTCTTTTTGGACTTGCTCGGTTGACCCTGAAGTTTGCACTTGGTTTTCTTTGCTGGTGGTTCGGATGGTTCAACACCACCTTTTCATGTGCCCTTAGGTTTTAGAAGTTCAGATTCTGTGACTCTGTCAAAGGTTCGATCTGGATGAGGAAGGGCAAGCGTCTGGCGATATGTAACCAAAGTCAGGTTATCTTCGGGTACCAGATAAAGCATGGATTCAGGTATTTGAGCAACAAAGTCATAGCTGTCATCCGAAGAGGAAGAAGAAGTGACTTGAACAATGCCAAAGTCATGGCATGGTAGATCTGAAGGTATTGGGACCTTCTCATGAGCATAAGCAGCTTGAATGATTAGAGCCCAGAAGCGTGTAGAGGCAATGTCTGTTGCTCGCTTTGCATGATTGATGTATTCCAAGAAGTCTATCCACAGAATATTAGCATAGTCGACGGGATAGCTATAGAAAATACCGTAGTGAAGTTGAGAAATGAATGAGCTGTTGAGTCCAATCCAGAGGTCCTGCCAGAGAGGCTCTTCAGGATGGCAAAATATGCCTAAAGCGAAGGTAGGCATTTCTTCTTGAAGTGACTCATCGATCTTGTCACTAGTGTATGGCCCATTTCGTTCAGCATATTGAGAATTTCTGACTAGGACGCCGTCTGCAAGGTTCCAGTCGTTGGCAATCATAAGACCCTTACGAATTGAGCTTTGCTAATAGTAATTGTCTTATTTGCATTGTCAGAGGTGACAATGGTGAATAGCACAGATTGTCCATCGGCATGCATCCTGGCAGTGTGATGTGCTCGATTGACCCAGAGTTTTGTAACTCTAGGATTAGCAGTCATGGTGAATTGCAGACAGGTATGTCGTGGACAGACGAAAAGCATTGCCATTGGAGAGGAATAAGCTTCTGGATCCAGGTTGGCGATGTGATTAGCAGACATTGGTTTGAGATCCGGCACGAAATCAGCCTCCGTCGGTGAGAAAGGTTCAATGGAGGGGTTTGTGGGGTTTTATAGTGGTGTGATGAGTGGAGAGAGATAGTGTGCATTAAATTCAAGGGGTATGGGTCGAATGGGGTGAGGCCACGTCATCCGAGAAATGAGGGGACGTTTCTTTTTTATCGTGTGATAGCTGCTTCTCCCATAAGTAGCTGTTAGCCTATGTTTTGATTGGATGCTGTCAAATCCCAATTCAAAAATAAAACAATTAGAATCCCTAAAAATTCGGCTAACTTCAACTGACTTAGTTAAGAAAATAAAATACCATAAAAAATAAAAAATAAAATAAATAAAAAGAAAGAGTAAATAAAATGTTTTTGGTATTTTGAAGAAATACGTCAAAAGTGTTTCAATATCCGAAGGTAGGCTCTAAAGACAACAAGTTGTTCTGAATCCGAAGTTGAAAAGTATCCCATTTGATATATGCAAAACTCTTGTTTGGTGTTGGATTTGGGGAAGAGAGCTGGTGATTCTAGGAAGTTTGCATTACACATCGATACCTGAACATGACGTAAGAGACCTACCAATCATATGATGTCTGAAACTTGTGTAATTATTCCACCTTCGCATACTAAAAAGCTTGACATGTAAGTTAAGATCTCAATTGGTTACTTGGTAAGAACTTAGATGACAATTTCTGATCTGAAGACCATGGATCATTACACTACAGGGATTCAGCATTAGGATTTCTGGGTTTATTTCATGTGAAAAAACAGAGTTGTAAAAATAATATCTCATTTCACCATATTGAGTATTTGGACACTTTTCCCGAATGACAAGCCTTTGGGAATCATGCACTACTCCATCCTTCTCATGAAAGACAGGTTACTGAGATGTTCGTACCCCCAAATCAGGTTCTCAACTATGTTATAGGAGATCCGAATTGTTGCATTGAAGACAGGGTTAAGCCTTGAATTTTCTCGTATTGAACGAGGAATGATGCTTAAGAAAGATGGCAACCGAAGGTAAGCTGAATTTTAAAAATTTTGCACCATTATTGATCAGCATAGTTCCCGAGTGATTTTGGATTTTGCGTTTTCATTTCTTTTAAGGCATGTTGCCAAGAGAAGTGTTTTGCACTCTTATTCAGACTAGGAACTGACATGATGACATTTAAAGAAATATCAGATGTATCAACCAAGAAAAAATGAGACCAATTATCATGAAAAGAACTAGTCTTTTTTATTACTGATGTATTGACGCGAAGGTAAGAACGAGCGGGTGCAGATAAGATAGGACGGTAGAGATCCAGTCAATCATGTCCGAAGAATGTGCATGTATGAAGGTCTTTAACCACGACCAGATCATCCGAAGTTTTGCCAGTGTTGCAGGCCGAATCCCAGATATCCCTTATTGTAAGGCCCGTTCCGCCGAGTCGCAGACCGAAGGAATCCGCGGCGCGGCTTTAGGAAGGATCCAGAAACGCATGAAATTTGTACGCGCGGCGCGGTTCTAAAGAACCCGCGGCGCGGTGCGCCTCTAAGGTGAAAAACCCTAATTCGGATTTAAACGCCTATATAAAGGGACCCATCCCTAGGGTTCGTGTTTTTTGGGAGTTTTCTGGAGCAGAGGCGTCTAGTTTCAGCAGAGACTCTTTGGTCTCAAGGCTTTGGAGGTTTGAAGGAAGAAATACAACGTGGGGAAAGGCTGTAGTCGATCGGGTGCAATTCTCTGTTTTCCAGAAGCAAGGTAAGAGGATCTACCTTCTGATATTTCAGTTTATCCCGTTCTTATGGTGTTATCCCTTAAGTAGTAGTCTTAGATGACTTGTAACCCTTAGGGTTAGACTAAGGACATGAATAGACTTGCATGTCCCTAAGGAAGTGATCTTAGGGTAGTTTCTGATCTCAGGAAGGGTTTGGAGTGAAACCCTAGCCGATTGATGTACTGTTAAACGCTAAAAACATTTTGGAATGTTACGAGCCGCGACGCGGACTGGCTATGTCAGCGGCGCGGACTCAGCGGAAACCCCGTGTTTATTCGATGATAGCCGCGGCACGTAGGATGAGGAGCCACGCCGCGGCGAGCGACTGTTTGACCAGGAACTTAGTTTTGACCACGATTTGATAGCAAATATTGTGTCTAAGCTTTAGGCAGGTCTGTAAGAGCCTGGTCAGTAATTGATATGTTGTATGTGTGTGGGATTTAGGTGTGTGGACGAGCTAAGTGGGGATATTAGAGAATATCTACACGGTTTCGAACCAGGTGAGTATCCTCACCTTACTATATGATGTTGCATGTTAGGCATCTTGTATGTTATTTACAGTTATATGATTTGCTCTATATCTGTGATTATTTGTTGTTGGGCTCAGTACTGATGCGTGTCCCCTCGTAGATGTTGTATGGCGAGTTGGACTATTGCCTTGTCCCATAGCTGTTGTATGATGGGCTGGGCCATAACCGGGAACCCATAGCTGTTGTATGATGGGTAGAACCTTCCCGTGTCCATAGCTGTTGTATAATGGACACCCGTAGCTGTTGTATGGCGGGTAGGGTCGAGTCGTTCTCGAGGACGGGTTCTTTAATGTGTGGGCATGTATGGTAACTTGTGGACTCACTAAGCTTTAAGCTTACCCGTTAATTTTATAACATTTCAGGTAATTCAAATGACAAAGGGAAGGGCAAGGCCTGACGGCAGCGCGTCGCATTCAAGAGATTGATGTCAATGAACTATATTAGTATTTTCAAATGTTTCCGCTGTTAATTTATGTATTATGTTGAACAGTTTTATGTTTCGGAATAAATGTTTTATTGGAACCTTGGTAATAAATGATTTTTAAATTTTTTTTGAAATTGGGGCGTTACAAATTGGTATCAGAGCCTTGGTTTGAGGGGTTTGGATGAACTGTATTGGGAATCCAAACTCAAACTTAGGACTGAGCGATTTTGTTAAGAAAATGTTTTTGGAAGGTTAAATTAAAGTAAAAGAAGATGCGATGCGAACCGTCAGCCGAGCTTAAGTAAGTTTTGTGATTCCCAATTACCCATGCCAAGTTTGTGTTATGTGATAAAATGTATTGTGCTAGGATGTAAAGTTACCTGGATAATATACTCTGTAGACTGTTTTGTGCCATATGTGCTGCTTTGGAATTTTATGCTACTGTCGTTAGGTAGCTTAGTGAATGCTGGTAGGTTATATACAATTAGGGTAAGATAGCCTGAGAATTCTTGGTCTGGCCTTACTGGCTGTTCCTTGTTTGGTTGTGACTTTAGGGTAGATCAGTTATTCGAACGTCTATCTTATTTCTGATTGTGTACGGCTGTGCGTCCGTGAGGCGACTCGACGACATTAGCAATATTTCTCTTAGGCACGTGTGAGATGGAGAGTTAGATCAAAAGATTAGGAACCACGGTGCATGACCGCATGAGTCATAGGAAATGGTTTAGTGCGTGTGACATTTTAGGAGGATGATTGACGAACTTGGAACAAGGGCGAATAGGTGCGGCCGCTCGGGCCCGAGAGTTGGAACTGGAAACCCAACAAAAGCAAAAGCGTCCGGCGCCTACTCAGACTCAGCAGGTGTCGAAGAAATTTTAAGGGGCAGATCAGGGAAAGCAAGGGCAAAGGAGCCATGGTAAGTGTGGTAAATGTGGAAGGAATCATGAGGGGCGTTGCTGGGTGTTAATATGCCATAAGTGTGGGAAGGAGGGCCACTATGCTAAAGATTGACGTCAAGAGGTCAAGATTTGTTTTAATTGTAATCAGGTAGGCCACTTCATGGCCCAATGTCCCTGTCTGACTCAGGGAGTGGTTCAGAATCCGGCACCCACTACACTCCGGATTACCGATGGTAGGCAGGGGAAAGGGGAAGCCCCTAAGACCAAGGGTTGAGCATTCGTCATGACCGTCGAGGAGGCACAGGATGCGCCCGACGTCGTCACGGGTACTCTTTCTTTACTTGCCTCGTGTTTGTGGTATGTGTAATTAATGTGTCTATTATGCTTTGATTAGGAACATTCTTAGTCAACTCTACGCCTACCTTTGTACTATTTGATTCGGGTGCTAGTCATTCTTTTGTGTCTGCCCCGTTGGGAAAGGGTTTCGGTATTGCTTTAAGAACTCTTCTTCGGCCGTTAGAAGTAGAAATTGCGGATGATAAAACCGTGCAAGTGACTAGTGTTTATCGGGGATGCGAAGTAGTGATTCAAGAAATAAAGTTTTCGATCGATCTCATCCCTATACCGTTGGGTGACTCTCGAGTCATCATCGGTATGGATTGGTTGGGTCGACATGAATCATGGATTGATTGTAAGAACAAACGAGTGTGGATTCAAACCCCAAGTGGGGGAGAGCTGGTTGTGCAGGGTGAGAGGAGGAATAAGGGTGCAGCTTTTTGTTCAGCTGCTAGAGCACGCAGACATTTTCAACATGGAGGATCGGGATTTGTGGCTTATGTTTTAGACGTACGAGAAAAGAAGCCACAGCAGAAAGCAGGTGATATACCGGTGGTTCGGGATTTTCCTGATGTGTTTCCCGAGGACCTGCCTGGCGTACCGCCAGAGAGACAAGTGGAATTTAAGATCGACTTAACTCCTGGTGCGGCTCCAATAGCTAAAGCACCGTATCGTCTTGCGCCTCCAGAGATGCTGGAGTTGTCTATTTAACTTCGGGAATTATTAGATAAGGGATTTATTCGACCCAGTTGCTCACCGTGGGGAGCGCCTATTTTGTTTGTTAAGAAGAAGGATGGTTCCAATAGGATGTGCATAGATTATCGTGAGCTGAACAAGCTTACGGTGAAGAATCGATATCCATTACCTCGCATCGACGACTTATTCGATCAACTGCAGGGCGCCTCGTGGTTCTCAAAAATTGATTTGCGGTCAGGATACCATCAAATGCGAGTACGGGAGGAAGACATCCCGAAAACGGCTTTTAGGACGAGGTACGGCCACTTCGAGTTTGTAGTGATGCCGTTCGGACTAACCAATGCCCCTGCAGCTTTTATGGATTTAATGAATCGGGTGTGTCGACCGATGTTGGATCGGTCGGTTATAGCTTTCATTGACGACATCTTAGTCTACTCTCGGAGCAGGGAGCAACATGAACAACACTTAAAGGAAGTATTAGAAACCTTAAGGAAGGAGAAGCTTTATGCAAAGTTATCCAAGTGTGACTTTTGGCTGAGGGAGGTTCAGTTTTTGGGTCACATCGTTAACGAGCAAGGAATCATGGTAGACCCGGCTAAGGTGGAGGCCGTGATGCGGTGGGAGGTCCCGAAGACCCCCTCGGAGATTAGAAGTTTCTTGGGTCTGGCTGGTTATTATCGTCGTTTCATCCAAGACTTCTCAAAGGTTGTGGTACCTTTGACTCGGCTAACTAAGAAAAATGCTGCTTTTCGGTGGGGTGAGGAGCAGCAACAGGCTTTTGAGACTTTGCGGCGGAAATTGTGTGAAGCTCCGGTTTTGACTTTGCCTGAAGGCATGGAGGACATGGTAGTTTATTGCGATGCATCTATCTCGGGATTGGGGGCAGTCTTGATGCAACGAGGCAGGGTGATTGCTTACGCCTCACGACAGTTGAAGCCCCATGAAGCTAACTACCCTACTCATGATTTGGAATTGGGAGCGGTGGTCTTCGCTCTCAAGATTTGGAGACACTATTTGTATGGAGTGAAGTGCACCATCTTCACGGACCACAAGAGTTTGAAGTACCTGATGGATCAGGCAAATCTCAATATGAGACAGAGAAGATGGTTAGATGTATTGAAAGACTATGATTGTGAGATACACTACCACCCTGGAAAGGCCAATGTGGTAGCGGATGCGTTAAGTCGTAAGGCTTCGGGTACACCCCTTCGGGGCGTTTGTTAAAGGATGACAATTGTGACACCGCTGCTTGAGCTGATTAAGAAAGCCCAAATGGAAGCAAGCAAGAGCGAAAATCAAAAAGGTGAAAGAATAGTGGGTCAGTTGGCAGCTATGGTCAAAGATAGTAGAGATTTGTTAACTTGCCATGAGAGAATTTGGGTACCGAAGCTGGGTACCGGTCTCGGTGATATCCTACCGGGATGTCCGATTTACGTCAAGGTTTTGGAAGAAGTTTCATGAGGAATTAGGCACTCGCCTTCATTTCAGCACAGCATATCATCCTCAGACGGATGGGCAGAGTAAAAGGACGATTCAAACGCTGGAGGATATGCTTCGGGCATGTGTCATCCATTTTGGCGGGAGTTGGGATTCCCATCTCCCTTTAGCTGAGTTTTCCTATAATAACAGTTATCATGCGAGTATTGGCAGGGCTCCCTTTGAGATGTTGTATGGAAGGAAATGTCGGACTCCTATTTGCTGGGGCGAGGTTGGCCAACGGGTGTTGGGTAGTACTGAGGTAGTAATCAAGATGACTGAGTTAATTCAGAAGGTACGGGAAAGGTTGTTAACGGCTCAGAGTCGGCAGAAACGTTATGCAGATCGGCGGCGGTCCGATCTCGAGTTTCAAGTTGGGGATTATGTTCTTTTTAAGGTTTCACCTTGGAAGGGAGTCATTCGTTTTAGGAAGCGAGGGAAGCTTGGTCCTAGGTACATTAGACCTTACCGAATTACCGCTCGAGTAGGTAAGGTAGCTTACCGATTGGAGCTGCCCGAGCAGCTTAGTCAGATTCACGACACGTTCCACGTTTCGCAACTCAGGAAGTGCATTACGGAGGAATCTACAATAGTACCTTTGGAGGATATTCAATTAGATGAACGCCTAAATTATGTGGAGCGACCAATTGCCATCATTGAAAGGAAGATAAATACTTTACGAAATAAAACAATAGGATTAGTTAAGGTACAGTGGCAACATCGTAAAGGGTCCGAGTGGACTTGGGAATTGGAGGAGGAAATACGGAGGCATTATCCAGAATTATTTACCAGCACGGATTTCGGGGACGAAATCCAGTTAAGTAGGGGAGAATTGTAAGACCCGTTCCGCCGAGTCGCGGACCGAAGGAATCCACGGCGCGGCTTTAGGAAGGATCCAGAAACGCATGAAATTTGTACGTGCGGCGCGGTTCTAAAGAACCCGCGGTGCGGTGCGCCTCTAAGGTGAAAAACCCTAATTCGGATTTAAACGCCTATATAAAGGGACCCATCCCTAGGGTTCGTGTTTTTTGGGAGTTTTCTGGAGCAGAGGCGTCTGGTTTCAGCAGAGACTCTTTGGTCCTAAGGCTTTGGAGGTTTGAAGGAAAAAATACAACGTGGGGAAAGGCTGTAGTCGATCGGGTGCAATTCTCTGTTTTCCAGAAGCAAGGTAAGAGGATATACCTTCTGATATTTCAGTTTATCCCGTTCTTATGGTGTTATCCCTTAAGTAGTAGTCTTAGATGACTTGTAACCCTTAGGGTTAGACTAAGGACATGAATAGACTTGCATGTCCCTAAGGAAGTGATCTTAGGGTAGTTTCTGATCTCAGGAAGGGTTTGGAGTGAAACCCTAGCCGATTGATGTACTGTTAAACGCTAAAAACATTTTGGAATGTTACGAGCCGCGACACGGACTGGCTATGTCAGCGGCGCGGACTCGGCGGAAACCCCGTGTTTATTCGATGATAGCCGCGGCACGTAGGATGAGGAGCCATGCCGCGGCGAGCGACTGTTTGACCAGGAACTTAGTTTTAACCACGGTTTGATAGCAAATATTGAGTCTAACCTTTAGGCAGGTCTGTAAGAGCCTGGTCAGTAATTGATATGTCGTATGTGTGTGGGATTTAGGTGTGTGGACGAGCTAAGTGGGGATATTAGAGAATATCTACACGGTTTCAAACCAGGTGAGTATCCTCACCTTACTATATGATGTTGCATGTTAGGCATCTTGTATGTTATTTACAGTTATATGATTTGCTATATATCTGTGATTATTTGTTGTTGGGCTCAGATGCGTGTCCCCTCGTAGCTGTTGTATGGCGAGTTGGACTATTGCCTTGTCCCATAGCTGTTGTATGATGGACTGGGCCATAACCGGGAATCCATAGCTGTTGTAGGATGGGTAGAACCTTCCCGTGTCCATAGCTGTTGTATGATGGGCGCCCGTAGCTGTTGTATGGCGGGTAGGGTCGGGTCGTTCTCGAGGACAGGTTGTTTAATGTGTGGGCATGTATGGTAACTTGTGGACTCAATAAGCTTTAAGCTTACCCGTTGATTTTATAACATTTCAGGTAATTCAAATGACAAAGGGAAGGGCAAGGCTTGACAGCAGCGCGTCGCATTCAAGAGATTGATGTCAATGAACTATATTAGTATTTTCAAATGTTTCTGCTGTTAATTTAAGTATTATGTTGAACAGTTTTATGTTTCGGAATAAATGTTTTATTGGAACCTTGGTAATAAATGATTTTTAAAATTTTTTTGAAATTGGGGCGTTACACTTATTGTAATGGAATATGTATTCACAAATTCTAAAATCAACGTTTTGCAAATAATGGTTCGAATGAGAAAAGCAAGATTGTCTAAGCAAGCACATCAAGGATTTTTAATGTACATTTGCACAAAATCAATGATCAGAAGGGATCCGAAGGTTCGGTTTGGAACAGTGATAAGTTCCTTTCTGATGATAAAAAAACTTTGTTGAGTGGAAACAAAAAAAATTGAGATTTAAGAAGACTAGAATAAAAAAATTTTGAAGTACGAAACTAACATAGTGTACAGGGTAAGAAGCACTTAGCGGTTCAAGATTGGGGTACTGCGCATGACTCAAGCATGCCTAGCCCATGCATGATTCTTGTGAAAGCTTTTTCGTCAATGGCTTTAGTGAAGATGTCAGCTAACCGATCATCAGTATGGACAAAATGAACCTCAATATTTCCTCCTTCTACATGACTTTTGATAAAGTGGTAGCGAAGACAAATATGTTTGGTCTTCGAGTCTTGGATTGCGTTGTGACATATTAGGATGGCACTTTGAGAGTCAGAGAAGACCGGTATCCTTCGCAAGTGGATGGCGTAGTCGCGAAGCTGGCTTTGGATCCAGATCATCTGAGAGGTGCAAGCAGCAGCAGCAATATACTCAGCTTCGACTATAGAGATTGAGACATAAGTTTTCTTTTTAGATTGCCAACTGATAAGTTTGCCATCTAGAAACTGGCAGCCACCCGAAGTGCTTTTTCAATCAAGATCACATCCACCAAGATCAGCATCTGAATAGGCTTGAAGGAAGAATCCTGAATTGGCAGGGTACCACAATCCAGGAGAATGTGTGTGGTGGAGATAACAGAAGATGGTCTTAATAGCAGCCATGTGAGGTTCCCTTGGATTCGCTTGATAGCGTGCACAGTTGCAGACTGAAAACATGATATCCGGACGACTAGTAGTCAGATAGAGTAAGGAACCAATCATGCTTATGTAGACCTTTTGATCAACTACTAGTTTCTCAAGAGAAGGCGTGAGCCTTGTTCAAGCAGCCATGGAACCTTCGCATTTGAGCAGTGTCCCATTCCAAATTTCTCGAGAAGGCTCCTTGTGTATTTTTCTTGGTTTATGAAAATGCCTTCTTGAGTTTGTTTTGCTTTCAATCCAAGAAAGAATTTGATATTCCCCATCATGCTTATTTGAAATTTACTTTTCATTAGTGTTTCGAATTCTTTTGAAAGCATGGGATCTGTTGAACCGAAGATGATGTCATCCATGTTGATTTGAACTAGCATGACATGACACTACTAGAAAAATGACTTTTCATGACTTACAAACAATGACATACATCTTTTTACGACTGACAAAAACGTCAGTCATTAAAAATATGTCATCTTTTGTAAAATTTTAAAGATTTACGACTTACAAATAACGTTAGTCGTAAAAAAACGTCATCTTTTGTTTGAAAAAAGGGAACCGCGTGACTTTTTCACTCCCTTACGTTTCCCCTCTCAAATTTTCCCAAAATTTTTGAAACTATTTTGATTCCCGGGCCCTTCTCGTTTACCCCATCCCCCAAAACCCTATATTTTCTTCTTTTCTCTCTACTGCACAAACAAATATCTCTATTCTCCTATCTCCACCTCGTCTCTTCTAAGAAACCAAACTTATCCTATCTTATGTTTGATGGTCGGTGCTCACAGGTCTCCACGATGCCGGTATTGGAATAATGGTCACCACCGGTCTGTAAAGGAGTCAGCAAACCGATCCTCTCTTTTGTTTGATTTCACCAGTATTGGAATACTGTCACCACGAGTCTCAACAACACTGGTACCCACTGATCTGTAAACCGATCCTAACTTTTGTTTGATTTTGCAGGTATTGTGTTATCTATGTTTAACATTATCGTCTCACCTCTTTTTTGTTTGATTTCCTTTTGATTTTTGCTGATTTTGCTTTGATTTCTCCGATAATGATATATCGAATATTGCAGGTCATCGCGAGAGAGAGGAAGAGAGTTGCAGGCCATCGGAGGTGGTGGTGGCCGTTTCGACTTTCTTCCTCGTCTCCTCCAATCCAGGTCCTCGTCTCCTCCAATGCAGGTTCTGTTAACTTCTTTTCTGATAAGTTTCATTTCTGCAAGTCTGATTATCGGTAACTTTTAGGTTTTAAGATTAAGTTTCTTTTCAATATTACGGTTTCAAGATTCAGGTTCTGTTATCTTTTCTAGTTCTAGATTACAAGCTTCAAGTTTTATTGGGTATAGATTCCATTGTGCATATTAAAAGGTTTGATTCCAAATTCTTATTCCATGTTTTGCTTCTAAAATATGATTCATACAGATTTGTATATTTTTTGTGTAGATTCTAAATTTTTATAGGAATTACAAGTTTTGATATCAAGTTCTGGTTCCAAGGTTTGATTCTAAATTTTTGATTCATATAGATATTTATAATGTATTTGTACATACAGATTCCAAGTTTTGGTTCTAAGTTCTGGTTCCAATGTTTAATTTCATAGGTTTGATATCAAGTTCTGATTCCAATGTTTGATATCAAGTTCTAAATGTATCAATTTTATGTTATCTAGTTTTAAATTTTTCCGTGACTAATCATATTTGCTATAAATAAGTTCTAAGAACATGACAATAAAAAATCTTTTTAAGACTCACATTTCTATATGCAGGTTCTGAAAGATGTGGATGGAATACAAAATCCTCACCTTCACAGTTTTTAATGGTTTCCATGCTTGCTGAAATTTGGGATGGAATACCAAATCCTCATTCCCTTGGAAAAAAAGGCGAAACCAACTTCCCTCTTTACCGGTTGGAATTAAATGGTTAAGTTATATAGTTTTGGCTTATCGGGTTGTTAGTTTTAGAATTAGTTTTGGGTATAGATAGTTGATCATTTGATGTGTTGATGTATAATTCGGATGTTGTACATATCTTAAGCTTGAAGATTTTTCATACTATCAATGTATTACTTTGATTTACTATTGGAATGAATATTTGTATTTGATATAGTTTATTTGTGAAATAAATTGTCTTTTTTTATGTAAGATGTTTTATTTTGTATTACGAGAATTTTAAAAAGTATCAAAAAGTTACGACATACAAATGGTCAGTCGTAAACGTATGTCATAATTGTCAGTCAAAAATGTCATAAATTTATGACAGACAAATGTCTGTCATCTTTCATTTATGACTGGGCTTTCAATGACAGACATTTGTCAGTCATCTATACCCTTTAATGACTGACAATGTCAGTCATTAAAGGCCTTTTTTCTAGTAGTGTGAGAACCAACTTTCCTTCGGAACAAGGTGGGGTCAACAGATCCTAGTTTGAAGTTTGATTGTTTTAAAACCCGAGTTAAAGTTTCATGCCATGCTCGTGGTGCTTGCTTCAACCCGTAAACTGCGTTGTCAAGAATAGAATAGTGATCAGGGAACTTTTCGTTTACAAAACCTGGGGGCTGTTCCACATACACCGTTTCCTCCGGTTGACAGTATCCTTTAACAACAAGTCTAGCTTTGTTTCGGACAATGTTACCTTCAGTATCAAGTTTATTTCGAAAAACCCATTTAAGACCAACAACAAAGGAGTTAGCAGGTTTAGGTATTAAGCGCCAAACATTGTTTCTTTCAAATTCAGCGAACTCAATCTGCATGGTCTCAACCCAATTAGAGTTGTAGGTCCCGATACAATCCTAGATCACAACACGGTATCGATCAACACAATCAAACACGAGCAATTGTTCTTCAATGTACACTTTATATTGATAAAGTCGGGTACATAAGAACGACAGTTGCTTGAACAGTAGGAATTTCTCTATGCTAGAACAAGGCTCCAAAACAACTAACTAGCCAAATGAAGGCTAGACACACACACACACACACACACACAAATACACACACATACACACACACACACACACATATATATATATATATATATATATATATATATATATATATATATATATATATATATATATATATATATATATATATATATATATATATATATATATATATATATATATATATATATATATATATATACCTACGTCTACTAGACCGAAAACCCAAGCCCACGAACCATGACCAGATCGAAATAGGCCCACCGAAAACCCTTGGATTTCGGTCATCATGATCGAAATTGATCGAAATCCAGGGGGATTTCGGTACCTGACCGAAATCCATAAATAGCCCCTAAAACTTATATATTTTCTATTTTAGTCCATGTTAAATGCAAAGATTAAACCACTAAAATAACTCCTAACAATCTCCCCATTGGTTTAATGCTTTCATTTAATCTTCAGGCTTCTCTCACCACAGTTGTTCAAGGATTCATCCTTGGCTCAGAATGAGACTTCTCGTAGTATCTATGTGAACCCGGGGGAACGAACTACGATTGTTTGAGTATCGGTGAACTACTCGTGGCTGGTTTGATTTCGGCCCCTACATATCCTTGATCAAAGATCTCAATGTAGTTGACAACTCAACAAGTGGACATGGCTCTTGGCGAGATGTTCAATGGTATCCAAACTCTGCGGAATATACCATCTTAGTGCCAAATCTGAATCTGGTGAAGTTTTTGGGGTCTCACAGCTATTGTGGTAAACAACAACGATCATTGACCTAGAGTTTCGATGTTTCATCAATGCGAGGTAAAATCACATTGAATCATGAATATCTTTATTAGAAGAAAATTAGGGTCAAGAGTGGTATAAGCGTGTAATATGTCTTGGTTACTAGACATACCCATCGGCTAGACTTTCGAATTGTCATCAGTGTATGGTTTATTACACTGAGTCATCCAACTCTTGAATTTAGAAGCTTTATAGGTAAGAGTGGTTGTTGATGTCTCACATCCACTACTGGTGTTGTAGCAGAGATCACTGACATAGAGTTTCGAAATATCATCACCACTTGGTTCAAAGTGATGAGTCATATATTCCTTGTAACAGAAAGATAAAGGTGGTTAAGAATAGATTGGTGCGTGTGATACATTACGGTATGCAATCTAACCATCGGCACAGACTTTGTAACCCTCGACTTTGAGTGGCTTTACTCAAAGTGTCTAGAAGTTTGTGTTACAGAAGAAACCTTTAGATTTGGTTAAGAAATGTTGTCAATGCTTCAAACTTACTATGGTATAACAGTAAGAGTAACTAGCACTTAAGTGTTACCTCAGCAGTGAGTGGTATTACCTGGTGCGTCGTCGATAGGTAAAAAAAAGTTTTGAATGGAATGATGTTAATGGTGGTTTGGTAGGATGTTTGTAGTTAATAAGCTGAAAAAAAATATTTTTGATTTTTTTTTTAGTTTTCTTAAATAAAGACATAAAAAAATATTTTTGGGATTTTTAAAGTTTTGTAATTTTTTTTGTTTTAATTCTCCCCCTAAATTTGTGCATGGGAAAGAATTTTGAGAAATTAAAACCATGAACAAATTTAACTAAACAAAAATAGTGTACAATATTTACAAAACTGATTTAACAGTCATCAAAACGTATCATTTTGAGCATTTCGACCAGCACATTGAACCGAGCTTTAGCAAAAGGTTTTGTGAACAAGTCCGCCACATTGTTATCTGTGTGGACTGATTCCAAATGGATCAATTTCTGCTCGTAGAAATCTCGAATAAAATGAATTTTAATATCAGTGTGCTTAGTCTTAGAATGCTGGACAGGGTTTTTCACAATTTGGATAGTCGTCTCATTGTCACAAAAGATAGGAGTGTCAAGAAAGTTCATACCATAGTCAAGGAGTTGATGCTGCATCCAGATGACCTGAGAACAGAAGGTCGAGGCAGCAACGTACTCAGCCTCAGCTGTAGAAGTTGACATGGTCTGCTACTTCTTGCATTGCCAGGAAATCAATCGGTCGCCTAAGAATTGATATCCAACACTAGTGGACTTTCTGTCAATGTCGCAACCCCCCATAATTGCTATCTGAATATGTATAAAGATCAAATTCACGGTTCTTTGGATACCAGAGACACAATTTAGGTCTCCCTTTAAGGTATCTAAAGATCCGTTTGACAGTAGTTAAATGAGAGTTTTTAGGATTAGCCTGATGTCGAGCACACTGGCAGACTGCAAAAACAATGTCCGGTCTGCTGGCTGTCAAATACATTAGGGAAGCAATCATTGAACGATAGAATGTTTGATCGACGGGTTCTCCATCTGGATCTGAAGATAGCAGTGGTCGCTCAGACATCGGGGTATTGGCAGCTTTTGCATCCTTAAACTCAAACTTCTCGAGAATATCCTCCACATATTTGCCTTGGTGAAGCAGAATACCCTTTGAACATTGCTTAACTTATAACCCAAGAAACATCGTCATCTCACCTAACGAACTCATTTCGAACCGTTTCTTCATCACTTGTTCAACCTCCTTGCATAAAGCCTCACTTGTAGAACCAAAAATGATGTCATCCACATAAATCTGGACAACGATTTGGTCTGCATTTTGTCGCTTAATGAACAGAGTCTGATTAATTGTGCCTCTTGTGTAACCATGCTGCAACAGATGATCCGTCAATGTTGCATACCAGGCACGGGGAGCTTGATGAAGACCATAGAGAGCCTTATCCAGCTTGTAAACGTGATTCAGAAATTTTGACCTGACAAAACCGGGAGGTTGATCACCATAAATGTCTTCTTTCACTTCACCGTACAAGAATGCGGTCTTAACGTCCATCTGGTATACAGTAAAGTTCATATACGGTGCGTAGGCAAGGAAAATCCGAATCGCTTCAGGTCTTCCACCGGAGCATAAACTTCAGTATAATCAAGTCCTTCAATCTGAAGAAATCCACGAACCACCAGGCATGCCTTATTGCGTACTATAACTCTCGAGTCATATTGCTTGTTGCGAAATACCCATCTCGTGTGAAGTGACTTCTTGCCCTCGGGTAGTTCCACCAATTGCCAGACATTCAACTTCTCGAACTGATTAAGCTCTTCATGCATGGCATCCACCCAACTTGGTTCATTAAGTGCCATCTGTACATTCTTCTGCTATATTTGAGAGATAAAGCATGAATAGAGGCACTCGTTGACTGGACCACTTTGGCTTCTGGTTTGAACCCCATCATCTAAAGAGCCAATCACGTTATCAATTGGGTGATCTCGTTGTATTCTTGAAGGCATAGCATGCTCGAGCGAAGCAGTAGAGATCGGAAGATTTGTTATATTCTCAACACTGACTGAGCCTGAAGCACCTCTGTTAGAATCTCTGAAATCATGGGAGGTACTTGCAACATACTTGTCAGGAATTCTCTCGGGAAAGAGGGAATCCATGAGAGTGGAGTCGAAAAGATCTGTAGGATCAGAATTGAGAACATCTTCTTGAGAAGCAGATGGATCGCTAACAACCTGGGATGAGTCAGCAGGAGCATCTTCAGTTATAGAAGTAGAGGCAGGAGATGCACCGTCATTTAGAATAGGGTCTTCAAGGATCACTGACGGTTTGATGGGATCAGGAAGGATTTCTGCCTAATCATCTATGTTTACTCCACTTGAACCTGGTTGTGTACCTGAAACATCACCAGAAAGCACATAGAACGGTTTAAACAGATCAGCATAATTAAATAACCAGTCAGGTCCAACACGGGCATCCATCTCGTTCTCTTTTAGCCAATACACGTCATATCTTTTAGCCAATACACGTCATACGATTCCACGATCTCCTTGGTCACCTTGTTGTACACCCGATATGCAGTTTTACTTGCATATCCAACAAAGTAGCAATCATCCGCTTTGGAGTTGA
Organism: Cichorium intybus; assembly: GCA_023525715.1. Classification (NCBI taxonomy): domain Eukaryota; kingdom Viridiplantae; phylum Streptophyta; class Magnoliopsida; order Asterales; family Asteraceae; genus Cichorium; species Cichorium intybus. The sequence goes on along the minus strand of CM042010.1, from coordinate 94,346,786 downwards.
ACTTTGGAGTAGCTTCAAGATGAAGAAGAGTGCAAGGACAACCAAAAGTATAGAAATGTGAGACATTTGGTTTGCGGCCATAGAGAATCTCATACGGAGTCTTCATTTGAGGTTTGTTAATGATGACCCGATTCTGAACATAACAGACTGTATTAATTGCTTCAGCCCAAATGATCACCGACAGTTTGGAGTCGCACAGCATGGTACGTGCAGCGTCAATCAGAGTTCTATCCCGACGCTCAGCGACACTGTTTTGTTGAGGTGTTTGAGCGGCACTATAATGACGCTGCACTCCCTTATCTGCACAAAACTTATTCAAAACCACGTTCTTGAACTCAGTTCCATTGTCACATCGGATGGCCTTCGTCTTCAGATTCGTTTAATTTTCGATAAGAGTGATGAATTTCATGACCAGCTTTGCAGTTTCACTTTTGTTCTTCAAAAAGAAAACCCAAGTAAAACGTGAGTAATCATCAATAATAACTAAGCAATAAGACCTTCGGTTAATACTGAGAACATTAACAGGGCCAAAGAGATCCATATGAAGTAACTGAAAGAGCGAATCAATGCAATTGATCATTTTAGGCTTGTGTGGCTTTCGATGATGTTTGCCTTGAGCACAGGCAACACATTTTTCAAATGTAATGAAGTCCTTGATTGGAAGCCCCCCAGACAAGATCGTTCTTTGCAAGATGATTCAGATTCTTTGCATTGGCATGAACGAGACGTCGATGCCACAACATGGCGTTCTGTTCTGAAGCTTTCGAGAATAAGCAAGTGACGTTCTCTGGAGTGTTGTGATTCATGTCGATGATGTAAGCATTGTTTTGTCGTTCTGATCGGACAATAATCCACTCCTCGGGGATGACTACGCCAGGTTTGAGAATTAGACATTCCTTCTTTGTAAAGTGGGTTGAAAAACCCTTGTCACAAATTTGAGAAACGCTCAGCAAACTGTCCTTGAGCTCAGGTAAAAAGTCTACAGTCTCAAACTTCAACACGCCATTGGATACAGTTCCCTTTTCTGTGATCTTTCCCTTTTCATCTCCCGCAAAGCAGACACATCCACCATTAAAATTTTCAACGTCGTGCAGTTGGGACATGTCGCCTGTCATGTGCCTGGAACAGCCACTATCAACATACCATGGTCTGATGATATTCCTCCGTAATTGTTCCTGCACAAGTTGCAGGATTAATTAGATTTAGGCACCCAGTCCATACGGAAACTGGGTTGACCCTTACTATCGATACACGAAATTGATTCCAAACTCATATCACGTTGATCAAATAGAGGTGAAATATCTGAAAATTTTTGGATACTGCTTTTAGGAACCCATCTATAAGTTGATTTAAATCTTTTACCTGTGGACCAGATGGGAACATTTGCATTAGATTTAGAATTACAACTACTATTTGAAGTTGATTCTTGAGATGACTTGGACTTTACAAAATTTGGTAAAACATAGTCATTTCTTGAAACAGTCTTTTTGTTTTGAGCAGTCCGATGCCTGGCTTTTGTGTCATTGCAGTTTTTATTTTGAGAACGTGACCTCGATCGTTTTCTTTTATGAGATCTCCCTTTTGCACGTTCTGCCAAACCTGTTCATGTTGAGAAGCATACAAGTTTCGGGGAAAATTTCTGGCTATATGACCAGCAATTTCACAGTTAAAAAAAGTCTGTCTTTTCAAGGGGGTATTGAAATTCTGTCCAGGTGCAGATTTATTCAAATTATTTCCACACACACACACACAAGCATGCAACAGATTTGCTAACCAAAAGCTTTGTCCTAGAATTTTTAAAACTAACATCACATGGTTTTTTCAAAACGTCAGGAGTTTTAATGTCAAATTTCACACCATCAGGTAAAACAGAAGTATCAGTTTTCAAACAATTTTTATCAAAAATAGAAGCAGGTGAGTCTTCCTTTTCCTCAATCTTCGATTTCAATTTATCTGCACATGAGGTAGAAGCATCAGTAGATTTCATTTCAGAACTCTCAGCGGTGCCAGATTTATCCTTTTGAATAAAATTTGAAAGATAACATTCTTCAGATTCTTCGGTTTCAAGAGATGGAACAAAATTATTATTGAAAGGAGGGGGAACAGATCTATATCCAAGTCCTTCACCATGTTTACTAGATCGTTTGATTTGATGTTCAATTATGGACTCAACTACTTCACTTGATACATCAAATTTTTTAAAATTGAATTCAGTATTCTGAAACTTTAATTTCAGTGTATCAAGTTCAACATTTAATTTAGCAATATCTTCTTTAGCGAACCTAAGATGGCAAATTTTTATACTATGTTTTTCTTGCATTTTGTGATAGTCTGAGGTTCTAGCATCTAACATTTCTTGTAGAGGTTTCAGTTTCTTTTTATGTCTATAAACAATATTTTCAAGATCAAATATTTCTCTAACAAGATTATCATTCAATTCACGGTATTTAGCAATTTTATCAATGCAAGATTTGGAGGAGCAAGAAATTTCACTAACCTTATTACTGGCAGGGGTGGTATCAAGATTAGTAGAAACCATGAAGGCGAACTGGAGATCCATCATTTGCTCTTTAGCTGCATCAACGTCCATATCACCTTCAATCTGTTCAAGATAAGCTCTACCATCTCCATTGATGTTCAGATCCTACAACCGGTTCTCCCACGTGAACTGTTGAGCAACCATGGCTCTTTCTGCATTCTGCGGTTGAGGAGCAGCATCACGGTTTGTTCCAACAGGCACCAGATTTCTCTTAGTATTCTCCATTTTGGGTTTAGTGCATACACGAGCAAAGTGCCCTGGCTCGTTGCAGTTGAAACATCGAAGATTGGCTTTGCTGAACCCCACCTTCCTATCTCCATTGTTGTTAACCCAATTGTTTCTCCCAGTCCTCTGAGTGAATTCATTGGCCCTGAATACCGCCATAGCGATACGCCAAGAAATGTCCATTTCTTTCAAATCATCAAGGTTGACTTGATCAAGATCTCCTACCAACATTGGTTGAACCAGCTCCCCAGCAACAACAGCATTATAGCAGTTTAGAATACCAGCCATCATGCCTAAGTTTTCTTCAGCTCCTTTTGGAAGAACTGGAGCTTGAGTGGTAGATTTAGCAGCAGGAGCCGATGCAGAGAAAGCTGGAGAAGCCATGAGAATATTGGAAGAGGAAGAAGCTTGCTGATTCGGAACTTGAGCAGGAAGAGCTGAGAAACTGCTATTCGTAGAGACTCCAAGATTAATAGATTGATATGAAGTGACATGATTAATCTCTTTCTGTTTATCGTCCATGTCACAAGACTTGATGATAGCCATGATTTCAGAGAGAGAAAGTTTGGATAAATATCAAGATTTCTTAATAACAGTCACATTCATATCCCAGCTTCTCGGGAGTGAGTTCAGAAGCTTCTTGTTGACTTCGGTCTTTGACAGAGTGATCCCAGCAGTTGTCATCTCCGTGTTTAGAGTAATGAAGCATTGTAATTGAGCTTCGAGGGACTCTCGAAGCACGTGGTTAAACATGTTGAACCTCTGACGAAACAAGTCCTGCATGCTCTGCTTCATATCGTCATTTCCCTCGTAGACATCAATTAACACATCCCAAAGGGCTTTTGCAGACTTGTACTCATGAAAACCTTGAGTAATTTCTGGCGAAAGAGCCATAGAAAGAGTCGCGAGTGCCTTTTCATCCGGTTCAACCCTTTCAAAATCCAGGTCATAGTACTCTTCCACTTGTTGTCAATTACAACATCATCTCTGGTAATTGTAATTCTGATGGGAGGACGCAAGTAACTTCTCCACAATTTTACATCCTTCATCTTGATGTACTGCTCAAATCTGTATTTCCATTCTGCGAATCCTTCAACCTTGATCAGCCTAGGAATACGGGTGGCCGTACCCATAACTGAGTCGTGATCGGAATAAACATTGTTGGCAACTGAATCCATTTGAAACGATCTGAAAAACACCAAAAAATCAAATAGAACTTTGAACAAAGAGACAATAAGTCAAACAGCAGCTGGACCAAAAACAGACAATTACACCGAAAACCACCACCGAAATCACCCTGGACCGAAAACGAGCACCGAAAAGCTGGAAAACCGAAATCGAGGCTAAAAACACTTCACCGAAATCGACTATGGACCGAAATCGGTGGAACCCTAAAGTGACACCGAAATCACTTGTTGGGTTGACCGAAAACCACCTTAACGGACCGAAAACGAGGAAAACCCTAACCGAAAACCTGGTACAATTTCGCCGCCACCAAAATCCTCAGGAGCGTGACCGAAATCCATTTTCAGATCTGAAAATCGCACAAACGCCGTTTTTGGATCAAAAACTCCATTTTTGAGTGATTTTTTGCTTGAAGATGCAAGAACACGAACAACACAATGAGCAAAAACACCCAAACTCGATCAAAATAGTCCAAAACAGTCCAAAATCGTACAAAACTCCAAGATCCAAGGAAAGGAAACGATGAGATTGATACCAAAATACCCAAAAACACGAAGTTTTCAGGATCTGATACCAATTGTAGGTCACGATACAATCCTAGATCTCAACACGGTATCAATCAACACAATCAAACACAAGTAATTTTTCTTCAATGCACACTTTATATTGATAAAGTCGGGTACATAAGAACGATAGTTGCTTAAACAATAGGAATTTCTCTATGCTAGAACAAGGCTCCAAAACAACTAACTAGCCAAATGAAGGCCACACACACACACACACACACACACACACACACACACACACACACACACACACACACACACACACACACACACACACATATATATATATATATATATATATATATATATATATATATATATATATATATATATATATATATATATATATATATATATATATATATATATATATATATATATATATATATATATATATATATATATATATATATATATATATATATATATATATATATATATATACCTACGCCTACCAGACCGAAAACCCAAGCCCACGGACCTTGACCAGACCGAAATCGTCAGACCAGGCCCACCAAAAACCCTTGGATTTCGGTCATCATGACCGAAATCCAGGTGGATTTCGGTCCCTGGCCAAAAATCCATAAACAGCCCCTAAAACTTATATATTTTCTATTTTAGTCCTTGTTAAATGCAAAGATTAAACCACTAAAATAACTCCTAACAAGTGTGTTGAAAATCATCTTTCACCGTTTTGGGTTCAACTTTAGACATGTAAACATTAAAACATTAAACATGCAATATATATATATATATATATATATATATATATATATATATATATATATATATATATATATATATATATATATATATATATATATATATATATATATATATATATATATATATATATATATATATATATATATATATATATATATATATATATATATATATATATATATATATATATATGTTACTTTGTTAAGTAGGGTGAGAATCGGTAAAAGGTGACGAAATATTTTAGTGTTACTAAAATTATGTATATACATTTTTATTAAAGTTAAAAAGATGGAGTGTATTACATTTATTGGTACAAATAATAAAAATTTGTAATTTTTTATGTAATTTATTTTTCTGTTTTAAAATCCTTTCTGGAAAATCTTTATAATGTTAATGTTCAAATTTTGATTATATGTTATTATATGGACTTGTGTATTTGTAACATCAATGTATTTATTATTGTGTTTAGGTGTACCAAGATAACTATAGGATTGAAACATTTCTAAGAATTTAATTTAGTAGTTGAGGTGTCCAAGTCATTTCATAAGTAGACAAGACAAACGCCCATCTCTTTGTTTTATCTCGAGTCCCAAATCCAATGCCAACAATCGTCGAACCAAACTTTGGGGCGCAAAAGCTCCCAAAAAAGAAGTTAATTATGTAGTCATTAATTTTATTTATAATTTTATTAGAGGTAAACTAAACTTTGTAAAATGTTACATCTATTTAAATGACTAATATAACTTTATAGTGCACTCAAATTTCATTAACTTCGATTATCATTTATTATATTTGATAATAATTTTGTGATTATTAGTATTATAGTATATTTTGACGTGTACCAAATAATTATTGTGATTAGAAGTATCAACTACCAATTTAATTGTTAAAAGAAGAGCGCCTATTATACTTTTTGATATTTGTAATGAAATAACTGTAATTTAAAAAGGTGAATGTCAAAGAAATGACACCCAAATATTATTCATTTTGCTATTTCGTAAACGACTCTTTAAGTTTTAATTGGTTATTAGACAACTAGTGTAAGACCCGTGTATTACACGGGATTACATAAACAAAATGTATTGAATGAATATCTAAAGATTAATCATTTTAAAAACAAATTTTTCATAAGGTATAAGGAAAATGTTGAAAATAACAATTCAAATTATCATACCCGTAATTTTAGATATTAAAAACAACAATTCGGATTCTCATACCTGTAATTTTAGTAATTCTAATAGATTCTAATAAGTTTGAAATTCGTAATTTTAGCAATTCTAATAAATTTTAATAAACTTTAAAAGAAAACATGTTATGATTTTAAATAGAGATGAAATAATTTAAAATTTTCATAATTTTAGTATTTATGAATTTCTGATAATTTTTTTCTATATGAGTTACTATAAAACAAAAGACTTTTCAATGCCCAAATGAGAATATCGGCTATATTTTAAGACCAAAACCGTAGTTTGCTCTTAGATAAATAATCTAAAATCTAAATTGTTATCAACACTTCACATCCACGCAAAAAACAAAAGCAAGTATTATATATTCTGTTGAAAAATGTTTTTGTATGTGACCATCATTGAAATAAGACGAACTGTTTTTATATTATCTGACAAATATTATAAGTCTATTTCAGGTTACGTGGATTCGAGATTGAACGAGAAAACGAGAAAATAAAAGAGAATGAGTTTTAAGTCAAAAAAAACAAAGAAAAATATAAAAGAAAATTAAATTAAATCTATTTAAAATGAATTTTTGGAAATATATTTTCTAAATAATTTATTTTATTAGACTTAATTAATTTTATAAATTAAAAATAATTTTTCCTAATTTATTTGAATTTATTTCGGATTTTAAAATCATTTTAAATTAAAAACCAAAGAAATTGGACCGCTACAGCAACAGCCCATCAGATCCGCAGCCCAAGCCCACTCCACCGGCCCAAGATCCGACCCGCCCCGGCATCCGTTTCTCCTCACACGCTGCTCCGCGTGTTGACCCGCCTACCGACCCGGTCCGCTCCACCTCTCCGATCCGGCGCACTCACATGTGACATGCGGACTTTACCCGCCCAGATCCGACCCACTACCCGATCCGGCCGAACCATTTCGTCACACATACAGATCCGCGCTTCGACCCGATCCGATCCACCCGACAGACCCGCGAGATTTTCAGCCAACATTTTACAATTTTGGTCCCTGAACTTCCGAAAACCTTCAAAAACAACCCAAAACCCTTTAAAATTCATATATAAACCATTTCAACACCATTTCTTTCATTTTAACCACCAAAAATTCACCAAATCCTCTCCAACTTCCACCATCTTATTTCCAACGTCCAAACACTCTCCAAAACACCAAGAACACACACCAAAAACACCAAGAACACCAAGAAAAACACCAAGAACACCAAGAAAAACACCAAGAACACCAAGATCAAAACCAAGAACAACTCTTGCAAACTTCAACCTTCAAGAACAACTAAAACAACCTCAAAATACTCTCCAAAAATCCTCCAAACACCCTCCAAAAACCATCCAAAAACCTCCTCCAAAAACCATTTCAAATCACCTCAACAATCACCACCTTGCTGATTTTCGACATCAGTTTTTATCAGGTCAAAAACGAATTTACTGGCAAGAACTCAGAAGAGAGATTGAGAGAGATTTTTTACTACAAATTCTTCAGGACATTACCTACATCCAGGAATTTTCCTCGAATTTTTTGACCACCAGAAACACCAGAGAGACGCGAGAGAGAATCGGATATCCATGCTGTTTTTTCTTGATCTTTGCATGCAAACTACGTGAACACGACCCGTGTCGATCAAAGCATAACAAACACGAACCGTGCTCATAATCAAAACCCGGAATTCCTTCTAAGCCTCGAACACTTCCCGTGTTGAAACCAAGCAAAAGCTACAAGCCCCGTGCTCATTTTCGTTCCGAAAATACCCCTCTCAAAATACCAACTTACCCCGTGTTACTTACCCTTTCCTATTACATTCAAACCAGTGTAATTTGTAATACTATATAAACAACTGTGTGACAAAACTTTGAATAAATATTTTGTTACATAATTAAGTACTGGATCGAACATTGAACAAATAGAGACACAGTCTTTTAGGATCCCGTCCAACCCCAAACCTGTTAGTCATTTATTTGACTAACAACTTGACAAAGAAGCCGTTCCACAGTCCCGTTCTAACTTCACCTACTAACTTACTATATACGTATTTATATATTTTATTACTGCTTTCAGTCATTTATAGCTTTCTCGTATTTATTTATTTATAGCTTTCTCGTATTTATTTATTTATAGCTTTCTCGTACTTATTTATTTATAGCTTTCTCGTATTTATTTATTTATAGCTTTCTTGTATTTATTTATTTATAGCTTTATCGTATTTATTTATTTATAGCTTTCTCGTATTTATTTCATTTATAGCTTTCAGTCATTTATAGCTTTCCAATATTTATTTATTTCCGCACTTATTATTTATTCCGCATCTAACCTTATTAAATATATCTATCTATCACCCAGTAATTGGTAACCGAGCCTTTTATTCGTGGTAATCAGATTGTTATATTTCTTACATATTCCATGTTCATCAAAATGGTCATAAACCACATACAATAATTTTATCTTGGCACAAAAATAATACTCAAGTCTAACATATGTGAATTTGCAGATATCCAAATTATATGATCCTTTTATTTTGAATGACCGGAAAATTTTATAGAAAAGAAACACTGGTAAGGTGTTGAAAGAAGTACTCAGATAAAGATAAACATCAACTATATTAAAACAGAAACAATCCACCATCTATCCTACTCAACCCACCTAATACTATTTCATAACCCAAGCAGCACCTAAAAATCTTCCATAGCAATATGAATGTGCCAAATCTTCATCGTTACATGCAATTTCCAACCTACTAACCTGATAGGCCAAATAAAGGGAAAATTGGTCATTTAGCAACAAATATAAGGGAATTTGGTCATTTCAGAATCCATGTCGACCAACCTGATGGGAAAATTGGTCATTTCGGGCACATCGGGCACCATGGACCTACAAAAAAAAGCATCAAACTTGTTATGTTTTTTATTCTCTGCAACAATATCCACATATTAGTAAATGCATAAATTATGAAGCAACAAAGAAAATGCTTCGGGGCCTAAGAAAAACCCTTGGAAACAGGACATATCTGCACAAACATGTACCGTTAGAATCAAAACCATGAATAAACATTTTTAGTGCTTGAAGTTGTATAAAAAGAGTTCACTTACAATTTAAAGCTAATTCAGGATATGTAACCTTATCAGGGTCCCCAAAGATGGCAACAGAAATGATTCCATTGGCAGTTTTGGACAATGTGCTCCTGAATGCATTTCCGAAAGTATTAATTAATTTACATAAAGACAACATGAGACGACTGTTTGGTCAAAAGGGGGACATAGTCAATAGACACTAATAAAACAAAAGGATTATAAGTAAAGATTTTACGAACTAAACTTTTATGGTGTACCACTTTAAAGGGTCTTGGTACTTTTGTACTAAGTGATTAGTTACTTCCATGAGTGTAGATTTAAGCATACAGGCAATCAATACGAAACAAAAGAGATAAAATCAACACGATCTTACTCCACAGTTGAAGATCATTTGTTTTAGCAGATCTGTGGCTCTCTTTATTTCCTCCTTCCAAGAGTTTGCTTAAATATCACATTCAAAGAAAATAATGTGGCTATTGAGAAAAACTGTTATAAAAGAAGGGCAATAGGAAAAAGGGATAAACAAAGTAGAATTTATAATATAATAGGTAACTAAACAAAAATCAAATATTGTCATCATTTAATTATAAGTCTGAAGGAAATCCAAAAAAAAGTCTCATCATAAGAAAATATTCCCAGAGGAATGAAAGTATACTTTTTTTATTCAAATAAACCCCTGTAGGAGGGATGATTCGGAATCCCTTGGTTATGTACTCATATTGAAGAACTGAAAGCATGATGCTATACAAACAAAATTAATAGAAGTATGTTGCTATTTCTTGCATTTAACCCTAATTAAAAACCAGAAACCAACACAAATATTAAACAAACCTAGGGTCCTTTCTGCTCTCTCTGCTCTGATAGTCCAGGGTTCAATGGTAATTTTGTAGTTTTCTACTCATAATAAAAACAAATAAGAAATATAATAAAAAGAAATAAGAAATATGTATATTTTTCACTAATTTTGTTATATATCTATTTCTTGGTGACAGCTTTTAACCCCTGCCATGGAAGGCTACAGAAGCATATCCGTTTAGAGATAAGAACCAACTTATATATAAAAAGTTTGCAAGAAATAGCAACGTACTTTCATTGATTTATTTATTATAGCATCCTACTTTCATTTCTTTCTATAACATTTTACTCTAAAAATTAACCCAAACAAAAAGCAATTTTATTGCCATAACTGGCAGGTTTCCAAAGTATATTGTCCTAATAAGAAAAGAATGAAAGTAGAATGCTCTAATTGGGTAGGTTTTCAAAGTATAAGAAAATTAAGTTGGGTGTGTGATGTTGTAATAGAAAGAAATGAAAGTCGGATGCTATGATAAACAGGTAAACGAAAGTATGTTGTTGTTTCTTGCATTTTGCCCTAAAACGCAAAATAAAACAAGTTTGCCAATCATATATATTTAACTTTCCTCTATGGAAATACATAACCAAGAGATTCCAGATCATCCCTCATCCCTCGTGCTTTGCTCTGTAATTGACAACCAAAAAAGTTTAAATTAAATTCAAATTAAAAATAGCACAAAAAGTACAAAAATAAATAAAAATGAAGATGATTAATAAATAAGCAAGTGCACTCACCAACTCCAACTATTTTTAGTCCTCTGCAAGTACTTTTCTCCCTTCCCCACTCTTTTTTTCTCTTTTTCCTTTGCTTTTTGTTTTATTTTTTATTTTTTGTGGCAAAAACTACAGAATATGCAACATATTATTATGATCATTAACATGTTTAACCAACTCAATTTGGTTTTTTTCAATTTGTTATCGCTTTTTTTCGTTTCAAACATATCGGTTTACTGGTACGAGGTTTTTATACCCTTTTTTACAACCGCAAGTGCACGGTGTCGATCAAGTAATATCATGGTAAACACGAGTATCAATCCAAGGAACTTTAGGTATCAAGTACCACAATGATAAATAGCAACCACTAATTGGATGATGGGAATTTGTCATAAAACTATATAGATCTTAACACAAACAAAAGTTAAGCTAAAAAGACAATAATGGGAATGGAAGACAATCACCGATTGAAAGCAAATAAAGGAAGATAGTGGGAGTCCAAATTCATTTATCGTCCAATATAAATATGATTTTTCTATTTCAAGTTTAGCAACAAATATCGATTGAAAACAACAAACCCTAAGATTCTCACTACCCTTTGTCGAGGCGTAACAAGAATGCTTACTAGATGATGTGTTATATCTCTCAATTAACACACAAATAATAAACTCATTAAGCATAGGAATGTTTCACATGTTACTAGGGTTTAGTTGGTATATGTATATCCAATGTCTAACCCTAGGTCAAATATCTCACAACAAATTACAAATCACTCTTTCAAGTTAATCAAACCCAACAAATCATTGCAATGTGATCAATAAAGCAAAGCATTAAGCATAAGATATTCAACTAAACCGACAAAAGTTACCAACAAGAAATATATAAAATATACTTCATACTTTCACATTAAAATCCATCATTCTCATAACAAAGAAGATCTAGCATATTAAAGACAAATAAATAAGCTAAATTTTAGAGGAACAAAATTTAACACAAGTTTATCAAGAAAATTGTAAACAAATACTCCCTTGATATGAGAAATTCAAGCTCCAAATGTGTCAAATGCTTCCATCTTCCAAAATTGCTTCCAAATCTTTGATCATCTTCCAAGGGTTTTGCTTGTGAAGCAAAACCCCCCAAAAATTAAGCATAGGAATGTTTCACATGTTACTAGGGTTTAGTTGGTATATGTATATCTAATGTCTCACCCTAGGTCAAATACCTCACAACAAGTTACAAATCACTCTTTCAAGTTAATCAAAACCAATGAATCATTACAATATGATCAATAAAGCAAAGCATTAAGCATAAGATATTCAACTAAACCAACAAAAGTTACCAACAAGAAATATGTAAAATATACTTCATACTTTCATACTAAAATCCATTATTCTAGTAACAAAGAAGATCTAGCATATTAAAGACAAATAAATAAACCATATTTTAGAGGAACACAAGTTTATCAAGAAAATTGTAAACAAATACTCCCTTAAATATGAGAAATTCAAGCTCCAAATGTGTCAAATGCATCCATCTTCCAAAATTGCTTCCAAATCTTTCATCATCTTCCAATGGTTTTGCTTGTGAAGCAAAACCCCCAAAAATCGCCCCCAAAGCTTCTCTCAAGAATGTGTGTAAAAGATGTTATGTTTTGAGCCCTAATTTTGCTTAAAACCCCGTCAGGAAGAAATGGCCACTTCAGGTGTCGATTTCAAGTGGCCCTTAAAACTGAAAATGGCCACTTCAAGTGGCAAGGAAGTGGCGAACCAGGTGGCGATTTGGGGCTGCCAATTTTACTTTGTTCTCAATTCTTGGAGGCTTTTACCGGCTTGATATATTGGCTTGGATAACGGTATAAATGGGTATTGATGCCTTGTTTTTCATCATTCTCAATCGAAAAAGACCTACACATCAATAAACTCTAAAATACAATTAAAAACACCAAGTTTTGGTTGAAAACGAGCATAAAACAATAAGAATGAAATGTATAATAATGGTATAATATGCCATTATCATTTACCAGGTTTTTCGGTTGTATAAAACAAAAAATAGCAATCGAATAAATAGATTTGTTCAAAGTCAAAATCCATGAAAGTGTAATAAAAGATATTTATCAAATTTCGCAATATATAATAACAAAAAACTTCCCACAAATTTAAATCAACCAACATAAGTAAATAGAATTGCAATAGAAGCCCAGAACACCTTAAATACTTATTCAAATAAGGAACTTTTATACATTATACATAGTACACACAGTTGCATTTTGGTTTTTCTTTTCATTTTTAAACAAATAAACAAACCGACCATATTATTTCGATTTTTCAAAACACAAAAAACTCGTATGTATAAAAAAGTGATTCCCACAAGCACTATTATCATAAATTTTCTTTTCAAATATACAATAAAATTATTAAAGCCTTGAAGGAACGTCGAGTGCAAGACAAGGTCAAGAAACAGAAAATATCTTGAAAGAAAAATATTGGGGAAAGAGTAATATGTATACAAAGGGTATATAAGATGTCAACAAGACATGGAAATAGCATTCTCAATTTTAACAACATATACAAGAAAGCAAATATGAGAAGCTTCCATGCTTTAATTGCAGTTGTATTTATCTCATTAATTTCATCCCAATCACGTCTTGTTCATGGAATTTTTGCAGTGATATGTATTTCAATTGGGGTGTCGAGCATTCATACATTTATGGCAATGGTGATAATATTAATCTGGTTCTTGATAAAAGTGTAGGTACATATAGTTTCCATTTTCGTAGATTCTAACTTTTAGTTTTTGAAAATGTTTAATTATTTTTTCTTTTGACTCTTCAAAAGTCAAACAATGAGTACTGATTTAACTCTAATTACAAGGTCTGGTGTACAATCACAACAAACAGTTGTTCTTTGTTCATTTACAAGATCCAAGTTTTGACCAAGTAAAAGTCCCTAATTAAACTTCCATGTTCAACGTGTCCTGTGTTATTTAAGAAAGGTGATGAACACAACTAAAGAATGGATAAAACGATGATCAGAAAATGAAAAAGAAAGATACTCAAAAGTCAAAACTTACAATGGGGAGTAATAACATCGATGATTATAATTTAAATTGAAATATCAAATTTGTGAAAACATATGTACTTACCAAGACAGTAAGAGAGTATAATCATTGAAAAATTAACTTTGATGTGTGGAATAACAATCGATTTTTGAACGCATGTTAGGGCTCAAATTAACAAACGATTTCACTTCCGTCGACATGGGTGTAGGAATAATAATCAATGTATATACAAAAAGGAATGCTCACAGATCTATGAATCAGAAAGGAAAGCTTAGAGACGTAAGGTTGTTGATATACCGAGATTGGTGGCAAGGATTAGGAAATAATCAATTTCAAATTTATTGTTTACGGTTTCAACCGTTTCCAAAATAAATGGGATTCGAATGTAACTGAAACACGTATGCAAGAATGCTTCCAAATAAGACGACACATGGCATTAGTATGATAGGTTAACATGTGGTCAAATGAATGTAATGATGCCATGTGGCTTCTAGATTTTCATTTATTAGGATAGGATTAGGTGGATATTCGGGCGTTGCACCGATTAAAATTACATAGTTTCTATAAATATATGTCATTGAAAATTATCATTCACATTAACTACAAAATAAAAATCATTATGATAAACGGATATATGAAATTATAACTATTCTGGACAACATATATATATATATATATATATATATATATATATATATATATATATAGAGAGAGAGAGAGAGAGAGAGAGGAAGGAGAGAGAGTTAGTATTAAATAAGATTTGTAAATATTGTGTGATTGTAAGACCATTTTTGGACCCTTAGATTGCAAAAATGAGTGGACGCAAAGGGCAGATCTTCGAGTGACTTTTTTCTTTGCTCTTCGACAAATGATCATGATGGCATTTTTGTAAATAAAACAAAAGAATATTTCGTTTTTTTGAAAAAACGGTCGTGTAATGGTATAAAGGTAAAATTGTGATGCATATAACTAAGAAAAGGATTATGTTAAAAACGAAAACAATCTACGATCACGGGACACGATTATTAACAGTTAATAAAAATTACAGATTCGCATATTGATTCTCATTCTCTTAACATTCCATAACAACTACGACAAACCAATTCTTGCAGAAGAAAAGATGTCAAAATGAAGTAGTCTGATAAGAAAGCATTCTCGGAGAATAAATGTCCCCTGCATTTAGCGTAGAATCATGAAATTCTTTTGATTCTCCAAGAAGCAGACGGTCATAATTATGTTTTCCTAACCCAATATTATATAAATACGACAAATCTAAAATTATGTAATAACATTATTTCTATTTTTCCGTTCCAATAAAAAAAACACATTGATTCCATTTCATCTTAATGAAATGATTGTCACATCTCCAAAACTAATTCATCCGACCATTAATTATTTTGAATTAATAAATGTTTCATATTTTAAAACGGAAATGTGACTTTAATTGATTGGTAATTGAGTGCTTGAATATTGAATGAAAATTTAGTGTCGATGAGGGCATATGGATTGAAAATTGAATGATATTTAATATTTAATATCATATTCCTTATTTTGGGTATACTGTAACAAAGCATTCTCGAAGAATGAATGTCTCATCCATTTTACGTTGAATCATGAAAACATATACTCTTGATTCTCCAAGAATGATGTTGTTATAAATAGGTTTCCATAACCAAATGTTATATGAATACTACAAATCCAAAATTATTTATGAAAATGTGCAAGTTTAGTGAATGAAGTAGTCTACTAACCATTCATTCTTGAATAATGAATGTCGCCTGTATTTTACGTGGAACCATGAAAACATAGAAACAACCCTATAAAACTAACACCCATTCTTAGAGAATGAAGTAGTCCGTTAACCATTCATTCTTCTAAAATAGAAAAAACCCAATAAAACTAACACCCATTCTCAATGAATCGAGAACCGAAGAATCAAGAAGAAGGCGAGAGGAGAAGAGAGTGAGGCGGCGGTGGGGTACATTTGCTTTGCATGCTTCCCGTTCTCAAAGAATAGTGGGAAATTCATGTTCAAGATTAGTAAATGTAATAGTCTGTTAGACATTATTGATATTATACGTTGATTACATAACCGGCAGTCATTCTTAAAGAATTAGGACCACTAAAACATATATACACTCATTCTCTAAGAATGGAATAAACTAAATAGTTTAAAAAACCATTACGTACATACATTAAACATGCATTCTTGAAGTGTTTAATATATCATTGTCTATGAAAACTTCAATCAATTAACGAATAACATAATCAATTTACTTGACAAATGACTTTAAACAGCAAAATTGACTCTTCCTCATCTCCTAACAGAAAAAATGAAAAATTGTAACTAACGATACCAAAACGTCAACAATACAGCAGTCAATACATTTATTTCCTTATCCATTCTCCGAGAATGTACTCCTTTATCAAGTTCATGTGTGTTATCGATAGCAAAATTATTAATATTCTCCGAATCTTGAGAGTTGACAGACGGTTTGCTCCTGAAAAATTAACCCACCTTATTAATTAACAACCTCAATCAAATATGATAATTCTCTTAGAATCGCAAAAAACAAATCCAATTAAAAAGAATTCTCAGAGAATCGTCTTCGACATAACATCATAAACGTTGCACAAAAACTTGTTTAACTTATGAACAATTTAATGTTCGCACACCCAAAATCCAAATAAAAAAGCTTTTTACAAAATAAAGCTTGATTTATACCTGCGTACAATTATGACATTGACGGTTACTGCGATCCAAAAATACAAATCTTCAAATTTGATCGCTCATCTTTGGTACTAATTCACCTCTGGGATGATGGCCAAGAAGATGCTATCGACATGGTGTTTAAAAAGGAGGCACAAAAGTTTATATCCACTCATGATCCTTTAATTAGTAGAACATTTTATGTAATTAATACAATCGATGAGGATGCTCGAGAGCATACCAAAATTATGCTCTTCGATACCATCAGATTGAGAAACTCTGGTTATGTTGCAGTGTGACAATTGTAAATTTTGGTCAACGAAAGTCAACTGTAGTCAAACGAAGCGTACGTTAATCTGTCACACCCTCAAACCGTATTGGCGGAATAGTTCAAGGATGGATGACTTCATGAACAATATCATAACAAAGTTGAATAATAGTGAATTCCAAGTACACAACCATCATTAAATAATTGCAAAGGTTACATCGTTTAAAAAGTTGCGTGTTTCAATCACAATTACAAATGATTTCAAAATGAACAAAAACGACGTCGTAACGTCTTTTCAAATCGCGCTGAGGCTTACCTTATCAATTTCCTGAGAATACAAGTAGTTGAAAAAGTGTCAACAATTAAGTTGGTGAGTTCATAAGATTTTTGTATAGAAATGTCCTTTGTCTGTAAGCAATAGTGTTGAAAAACCAAGAAAATCCAATATTTTCTCATAAAAATGTCCAAGTCTTTAAATCCCAAAGACTAAAATATAATATGTAAAATGTAGTGTACTTTCTTTGAAATGTGTATTTCCACGTAAACAATTTATAAAAATATTAAGTTGATTATTTTCCCATGTGAGATACCATATAACCATATTGTGACTAGTTGGCCTGCTGCGACGTTCTTCAGGCGTCGGAATGTTAGACATTTGGACACCTCAGACCTGCCGGTCAAGCTGTAGCTAGCAGCTCAGGTGCGGGGTTGTCAAGCCCCGTATAGATCTATACTCAAATATCGCGCTCTCTTACCGAGACTCTGGTTATAAAAGTTCAGGACTTATAGTAGGTACTTATAAATGTACTGTGAAGATTCATCTCACAAAAATGTATGTATTCCAATCAACTTGTTTACGTACGATTTGTATATAAAAACTCTTATAATCAACTATTATCATTTTTCCCATGATAATATAGTATTGTATAATAATTATATAATTTTATATAATTATTTTTGTCATGTTCAAACGTCATAATAACCTTGTGTTCATAAACTATTCCAATAATAGTCTATTTTAGTAATTGCGTCGTAATAATCATATTTTTGTGAATAATAGCGAAGTAACTTATTCAAATGATTGTAAATATCATCTTTTGAGATATTTCTCACAAAAATAGTGTAATATCTTGATTATAACCATTTTTGCTAGAAAATAGTGCCTTTATTTATAAAAACGTAGTTTTTACTAGTTTTCGTTTTTATAACGTTTTTATCCAAGATCTAGTACTTTTATACACTTTATTTGGGGTTTTGTAACTTTTACACATCTTAATATGTCAAAATGTTCATAATACATAGATCTATTCATATTTCATGCCAAACTCATCTTTATAATATTTTTGTCCAAGATCTAACATTTTACACATTTTATTTATAGTTTAGTAACTTTTACACTAACATTATATACATCATTATGAACATCTTATAAAGGGTTAACCATATTTCATGTCAAAAGAATTTTTACACAAATATTAACTTTATAAACTTGTGTAAATCAACATATATAACATTTAATCACATATAATCTTGAATAAAACAACATTTATAGTAAAAGAACTTGTATTCTCCCCCAAAAAGGTTTGAAAAGATGAAAATGAGGGGTATGAACTCACCTTGAGTGTGGATCTTAAGGTTTCTTGGTAGAAGGTTGAAGAGTTTGGTTCTAGGACTCGGAGGACCCTTGGACAAAGCTATTATCCAATGAATTTTCGTGAGTATGTGTGTGTAAAAGAGTATATGAAGGTATTTAAAACTTAAATCACTAGATGATCATAACTTACCAAGAGAGCTTGAAAGATCTTTGAAGATGATGAAGATTTGAGCTCAAAGACCCTTGGACAAAGCTAATATTCAATGGGTTTTGATGGATGTTAGTGTGTGTAAAAGGTGTAAAACTTGTATTATGTTGTTTAGAATCAAAGAGTGAAGAAAGCTTACCACTTGGATTAGAGAAATGAGCTTGAAAATGGATCTTGAGGTTGAAGATGGTGGTCTCGGCTTTGGAGAGGAGAAGAGAGGGAGAGAGTGAGTCGTGAGGAGAAGAGGGAAGAGAGAAAAGAGAGTGTGGTGCTAGTTGAAGATGGTGGTCTCGGCTTTCTTGATTTTCCCATCATAAAATTCCTAGCCTCTTTATTGCCTAGATTGTGAATAGTGATGAGGAGATGTGGTGTGGATCTTTGGAGGCTTACTTCAGCCGATGGGGGTAGGGTGGGGGGTGGGGTGGGGTTGGTTTTTCTAAAATAGCAACATACTTTATAAAAATAAGTGATTTTTATAAAATAGTAAGTCGTTTTAGTGAGATTTTGTGCGTTTTTGACGAAACGAAGTTCTAAATAATTATTTTGTATAAAAACATTGCCAAACATTTATTTTGATTGAATTATAACTCGTTGGGTGCCGGAATACGCGTTTAAGCGCAGTATTCTTCCGTTTTCGCGATTTTTGACGTTTTATCGGAAATTGTATTTAGCTTTGGAATTAAATACTATATATTATTACGTTACTTATCATATGAATTTTTATTTCATATTTGATGTTTAAGGCACCACATTTTGTATTTTGGTTCCAGACCCTGTGTACATTTATCCGTTCACAGCGGTTTAATCGTTGTAACTTCCACATACGAACTCCGTTTTCGACGTTCTATATATCCACAGGTTCGTATTTACGAGTGAATCGTTTTATGAATATTATTATACTCAAAATAATAATTGTACGATTATCGAATTTTTACGCTACAGTAGTCTGCTGTCCGTATTTTCGACTTTTAACCGATAAATGTTTTGATTTAGCATACGTAATACTATAATATTAATAATTCATTGCAAAAGTTATGGAAAATAACTTTTCAACATATAGATTAACGTACGCTTCGTTTGACTACAGTTGACTTTTGTTGACCAAAATTTACAATTGTCACATAATCCATATATTGAAAAGTAATTTTCCATGATATTACGATGTATTATTAGATATTATAATACTACGTACGCTAATTCAAAACAATTATCGATTAAACGTCGAAAATACGGACAGTAAACTACTATAGCGTAAAAATTCGATAATCATACAATTATTATTTTGGGAATAATAATATTCATAAAATGATCTACTCGTAAATACGAACCTGTGGATATATAGAACGTCGAAAACAGAGTTCGTATGTGAAAGTTACAACAATTAAATCGCTATGAACGGATAAATGTACACAGGGTTTGGACTCAAAATACAAAATATGGTGTCTTAAACATCAAATATGGAATAAAAAATCATATATTATGGAACGTAATAATATCTAGTATTTAATTTCAAAGCCAAATACAATTTTCGGTAAAATGCCAAAAATCGCGAAATCGGAAGAATACTGCGCTTAAACGCGTATTTCAACGTCTAACAAGTTATAATTCAATCAAAGTAAATGTTTGACAATGTTTTTATACAAAATAATTATTTAGAACTTCGTTTCGTCAAAAACTCATAAAATTTCACTAAAACGTCTTACGATTTTATAAAAATCACATATTTATATAAGTAAAATACCATTTTTATAAAAACTAACCCACCACACCCCACCCCCTACCCCCTAATCGGCAGCCACCCTTGGGGAACCCAACACATCACAACAAATCTCTTAGTCACTATTCATAATCTAGGAAAAGATAAAAGGCTAGAATTATAATAATGAAGAAAATCTAACTTAAATCCATTACAAACTAGGAAGATTTCATTTGAACCATTTCACCAAGCTCTCTTCTCCTCTCTTTCTCTCTCAATTCTCTGCTCACTCCACCACCACCTCCTCTCCAATCCGCCACCACCATACACCACCACAAACCACCACCATCTTGCACCATTTCAAGAGTAAAACATCCCATTCTTGGTAAGCTACTTCATCTTGTGATTTTAAACACTAATACACAAGTTTTATTTCATTTATACACACTAACATCTACGAAAAACCTTTGGCTAATAGCATTGTCCAAGGGTCCTCCGAGCTCCAAGTCTTGAATATTTGTTTCTACCGTTAATCTCTCGAGACCAAACTTGTTTCGAAGCAAAGCACGCTTCAAGGGTGAGTTCATACACCTCATTTTCATCTTTTCTAAACATTTTGGGGGAGAATACAAGTTCACATGTTAAAAATAATAATTTACACAAGACTATATGTGTTTATATGTTATAAATAACGATTTACACAAGTTTATAAAACTAGTAGTTGTGTAAAAACGTTTTTGACATGAAATATGGTTAGATCTATGTATTATAAACATTGTGACATATTATGTTTGTGTAAAAGTTACAAAACTATAAATAAAGGTGTAAAAATACTAGATCTTTGATATAAACGACATAAAAACGAAAACTAGTAAAAACTACGTTTTTGTAACCGGAAATACTACTTTCTAGCAAAAATGGTTATAACCAAGTTATTACACCATTTTTGTGTAAAATATCTTAAACGATGATATTTATAATCATTTGAATAAGTTATTTCGTTATTATTCGCAAAAATTATGGTTATCACAACGGTATACTAAAAATAGACTATTATAGGAATAATTTATGAACACAAGGTTATTATGACATTTTGAACAAGACAAAATAATTATATAAAATTATATAATTATTATACATTACTATATTATCATGGGAAAAATGATAATGGATAATTACAAGGGTTTTCGTATACAAATTTTACGTAAACAAGTTGATTAAATACATACATTTTTTGTGAGATGGATCTTCACAATACTTTTATAGGTACCTACTATAAGTCCTGAATTTATAACCAGAGTCTCGGTAAGAGAGCGTGATATTTGAGTATAGATCTATACGGGATTGACAACCCCGCACCTGAGCTGTTAGCTACAGCTATACCGGCAGGTCTGAGGTGTCAAATGTCTAACATTTCGACGCCTGAAGAACGTCGCAGCAGGTCAACTAGTCACAGCATGGTTATAGGGTATCTCACATGGGAAAATAATCAACTTTATATTTTTATATAAGTTTACGTGGAAATATACA
The DNA here is from genome assembly GCA_023525715.1 of Cichorium intybus. NCBI lineage: Eukaryota > Viridiplantae > Streptophyta > Magnoliopsida > Asterales > Asteraceae > Cichorium > Cichorium intybus. Next base: position 94,324,637 of record CM042010.1, on the reverse strand, counting down.
TTATAACGGGTTTTAAAAATACGAACTATGTTATACATTTTAGTCTTGGACGTTTAAGACTTGGACACTTTTATAAGAAAATATTGGATTTTCTTGGTTTTCGACATTATTGTTTGTTTTAAACAAATGACTTTTCTTACGCAAAATCTTATGAACTCACCAACTTAATTGTTGACACTTTTTCAACTACTTGTATTCTCAGAAACTAAAAAGGTAAACCACAAGCTTGGTTGAAGGGACGTTACGACGTCATTTTGCATATTTTTGTCATCATTTGTAATTGTAATCGAAACATGATACATTGAACTATGTAACCTTTACAATTATTTATGATGGTTGTGTTGCTTGGAATCACTATAATTCAACTTGTTATGATATTGTTCATGAAGTCATCCACCCTTGAACGTTTCCGCCAATACAGTTTGAGGGTGTGATAGATTGGTATCATAGCATTGTTTATAGTGAACTAAGTATATCAATCTATTTAAAGATATACAACTATAAATACAATGGGACTAAGACTCTCGAAAATATTTTTTATACAAGTATACTTTTAAAATTACAACGATAATTTTTATAAAAGTATAAATACATACATACACACTAGAACGATATTATAACGAGAACATACAAAAGTGGTAGGACGAATTGGACATTACGATTAGACCTAAGCATTTAGGTAGTCATATCTAGGATATATAGAGCCTGATCAACTGTATCGGTCCAAGGTATGACTAACGGAAACTTAGGAATAGTCGTGGTGAACAACAACTGCAAACACTTATCAATAACCAAATAATTAAACGATAAAAGTTAAAATATTATAGGAGTATTTTACGAATACTACAAAATTATACCTTTAGATTTTCCTTTTACATACCTCTCATACCCCTTAGATATCACCGTACTTATAACAACTTCCAACAACTTACCAAGAACCATATACAAAGAAAACTCTAGAACGAAACATAAAACTAAAATACTATACGAGTATTTAGTGATACTATAGAACCATACATCTGGACTCTTTATGCACCTCTTATACCCCTATCACTGCATAGTCGACATAAACGTATAATAGAAACGTCGTACTTTGATAACCTTTACCAAGAGCTTACCATCGTTCCATCTTGAATCCTCATGGCAGAAATATGCCACCCAAAAGGAGAAACACTAGACGCGCAACAATTGAAACACCCGAGCCACCTATGCTGGACTCAGCTACCTTCCAAGCCGCCGTCACAGCCGCTGTAACAGCTGCTATTTCCCAAATAAACTCGAATGGGACAAATGGAAGTGGAAGCAGAAATGGCACTAACGATTCCACGAACGGAGAAACACCGAATCACGCGCGAGTATGTTCGTACAAAGACTTTGCAAATTGCAAACCTGTGACTTTCCATGGTACTAGTGGTGCCCTTACCCTCACTAGATGGATTGAGAAGACTGAATCAATCTTTGACATTTTTGCATGCCCCGAGGAATTTAAAGTCAAATTCGCCGCATGTACTTTTGCCGAGACGGCCATGTTCTCGTGGAATGGTCATGTTAAGGCCCTAACACTCCCTGTGGCCAACGCAATGAGTTGGGAGGAGCTAAAAACCATGCTGATGAAGGAATACTGTCCCAGAGGGGAGATCCAAAAACTGGAACAGGAACTGTGGAACCTTACCATGAAGGGTTCGGATATAACCACGTATACGAACCGATTCAATGACTTAGCAACCCTCTGTCCTGCAATGGTTACACCAGAATCGGTGAAAGTGGAACATACATATGGGGACTATCTTCTCAGATCCAGGGGAATGTAGAATCAGCAAGCCCTGCTACCTTCGACAGCGCTAAGCGACTAGCTCAACGACTAGTCGATCATGGGGTCCGTCAGGGCACCATGACACTTAAAACCGAGCAACCAAAGGAGAAGGATCAGAAGAGAAAACCCTGGAACAGGGGAAGGGACTAGCCTAACCAAGAAGGTGCCAAAAGACAACAGATTGTGGCAGTCCGTGCAGCCACTGTCCCGACTGCCCCAGCAACGACCAAGCAATATATTGGGACTCTACCCAAGTGCAACAAGTGCAATTTCCACCATACTGGAGCTTGCAGGGAAATGCACTGCACGAATTGTGGCAAAAAGGGTCATACCTTACGTTTCTGCAAGACATCAGCTCCACAAACCACCCAAGCCTCTAATGATGGGGTGAGTCAAGCCTGCTACGGTTGTGGAGAAACGGGGCACTACAAGCGAGAATGCCCGAAGACAAAGACTGTTGGGAGGAATGGAAGGATTCTAGCAATGGGACGCGCGGAAGCGGTGGAGGATCCTACCGTGGTTACCGGTACGTTCCTCGTCAATAATTCATATGCTTGTATACTATTCGATAGCGGTGCGGAGAGGAGTTTCGTAAGCCACGAGTTTAAATACCTACTAAAACAAAAATCTCAACCACTCAATGAAACATTTGCGGTAGAAATGGCTAATGGCAAAACATAAAGCACCAACGACATATACATAGGTTACACACTTACTCTAGACGATCACTCATTCCAAATCGACTTCATGTCTGTTAGAATAGGAAGCTTTGACGTGATTGTTGGTATGGATTGGCTAATTTCACATCATGCCGACATCATGTGTTACGAATAAGGAATCCGACTTCACCTACCAGGTGACAAGACTCTTGTCGTCTACGGCGATAAACCCAGTACCAGCCTCCGAATCGTGTCTTGCATCAAAGCCCGAAAATACCTATAGAAAAGATACCATGCATTCCTAGCCCACGTTGTTGATGAGAAGAAAGAAGTAAAAAGCATCAAAGAGATCCCTGAAGTCTGCGACTTTTCTGACGTATTCCCAAAAGACCTTCCAGGAATACCACCCGCACGACAAGTCGAGTTCAGAATCGATTTGATTCCTAGAGCCACCCCAGCGGCGAAAGCCCCATATCGGTTAGCCCCGGCAGAAATTCAAAAATTATCCAGCCAATTAAACGAACTGCTAAGTAAAGGGTTCATCATGCCGAGCTTCTCACCATGGGGAGCGCCGGTCTCGTTCGTGAAGAAGAAGGATGGATCATTCCGTATGTGCATTGATTATCAGGAGTTGAACAAGCTCACCATCAAGAACCGATATCCGTTACCCCGAATTGACGACCTTTTCGACCAACTCCAAGGATCGAGTTACTTCTCAAAAATCGATCTAAGGTCGGGGTATCATCAACTCAAAGTCCAACAAGAAGATATTCCTAAGACGGCATTCAGAACTCGTTACGGCCATTATGAATTCGTTGTGATGCCTTTCAGATTGACTAATGTGCCTGTTGTGTTCATGGATCTGATGAACCGCGTATGCCGACCTTACTTAGATAAACTCGTGATAGTATTCATCGACGACATACTAATCTATTCACGAAGTAAGGAGGAACATAGTCAACACTTACAACAAGTTTTGGAGACGTTAAGGCCAGAAAAGTTGTATGTAAAATTTTCAAAATGTGAATTTTGGATTCGAAAGGTGGACTTTCTAGGCCATGTAGTCAGCAAGGAAGGGATACATGTGGATCCCTCCAAAATCAAAGCCATCGAAAACTGGGAAGCACCGAGAACGCCGACAGAAATCCGCCAGTTTTTGGGCCTTGCTGGCTATTATCGAAGGTTTATTCAGAACTTTTCAAAGATCGCCAAGCCACTTATTGCCCTGACACAGAAGGGTGTAACATTCAGGTGGGAAGATAAACAAGACATCGCCTTCCAGACTTTAAAGAAAGCTCTGTGCAGCGCTCCTATTCTGTCCCTTCCAGAGGGAACAGAAGACTTTGTGGTCTATTGCGATGCATCGAATCAGGGTCTGGGTTGCGTGCTCATACAAAGAGGAAAAGTCATTGCCTATGCTTCGAGACAACTTAAAACCCACGAGGTCAACTACACCATGCATGACCTCGAGTTGGGGGCAGTAGTATTCGCATTGAAGGTCTGGAGACACTACTATACGGCACTAAGTGTACGATCTTCACTGACCATAAGAGTCTCCAACATATCCTCAACCAAAAGAGCTCAACATGAGACAATGATGATGGGTAGAGCTGCTAAGTGATTATGAATGTGAAATTCGTTATCACCCAGGAAAGGCCAACGTGGTGGCAGATGCCCTCAGTCGAAAGGAGTACTCGGGCCGCCGAGTAAAGTCATTGACAATAACGATCCATTCCCATTTGTCCACTCAGATCAAGGAGGCACAGCTAGAAGCCTTAAAACCTGAGAACGTCGCAAATGAAGCCTTGCGAGGGATGTATAAGAACCTTGAAGTCAAGGATAACGGAGCTCGTTACCTCATCAACCGAATTTGGACTCCGAGATTCGGCAGATACAGAGACATTATCATGAATGAGGCTCACAAGACTAGATACTCCGTTCATCCCGGGTCCGACAAGATGTACTTGGACCTCAAGAAACTTTATTGGTGGCCGAACATGAAGGCAGAAATTGCTACTTACATGGGCAAGTGTCTGACTTGCGCCAAGGTTAAAGTAGAATACCAAAAGCCCTCGGGTTTACTACAACAACCGGAAATACCTGAGTGGAAGTGGGAGCGGATAACTATGGACTTCATAACCAAATTACCCAAGACAACTGGTGGGCTGGACACCATATGGGTAATCGTCGATAGACTAACTAAGTCCGCTCACTTCCTACCAATCAAGGAAACCGACAAGATGGAGAAACTTATAAGGACGTACATCAAAGAAATAGTATGATTGCATGGTGCACCAATTTCTATTATCTCAGATAGGGATAGTCGATTCACGTCACGATTTTGGCAATCATAGCAAAAAGCCTTGGGAACTAAACTCGACATGAGTACAGCGTACCATCCACAGATGGACGGGCAAAGTGAAAGAACCATTCAGACGCTGGAAGAAATGTTGAGGGCTTGTGTGATAGACTTTGGTAAGGTGTGGGACACCCACTTACCGCTCATTGAATTCTCATACAACAATAGCTATCACACGAGTATCAAGGTTGCTCCATTTGAAGCCTTATACGGACGCAAGTGCAGATCCCCTCTGTGTTGGGCTGAGGTGGGTGATACTCAGTTAGCCAGAGGCCAAGTACCTAACAGCACTCTCATCGGTCCGGAGATCATACGAGAGACGACGGAGAAAATCGTTTAGATCCGTGAACGATTGAAAGCATCTCGTGACCGACAAAAGAGCTATGCAGATAAACGACGCAAACCTTTGGAATTCCAGGTTGGTGATCGAGTGTTGTTGAAGGTCTCACCATGGAAAGGAATGATACGCTTTGGAAAGCATGGGAAGCTAAATCCTAGATACATTGGACCATTTGAGATCCTTGCTAGGATCGGTCCGGTAGCCTACAGGCTCCAACTACCACAAGAGTTCAGCAATGTCCATCCCACCTTTTACGTATCCAACTTAAAGAAGTGTCTATCTGATAAGACTTTTGCCATTCCACTCGACGAGATTGAAGTGAACGAGAACCTTCATTTCGTTGAAGAACCCGAAGAGATCTTGGACAGAGAGATCAAGAGAACGAAACAAAGCCGCATACCGATAGTGAAAGTCCGCTGGAGCGCCAAGCGTGGACCAGAATTTACTTGGGAGCGCGAAGACCAAATGAAACAGAAATACCCACATCTCTTCCCAAACCCTTGAGGATCTACTCAAGTGCTAAATTTCGGGACGAAATTCTTTTTAACGGGTAGATGATGTGACAATTGTAAATTTTGGTCAATGAAGTCAACTGTAGTCAAACGAAGCGTACGTTAATCCATATATTCAAAAGTAATTTTCCATGATATTACGATGTATTATTAGATATTATAATAATACTACGTACGCTAATTCAAAACAATTATCGATTAAACGTCGAAAATACGGACAGTAAACTACTGTAGCGTAAAAATTCGATAATCGTACAATTATTATTTTAGGAATAATAATATTCATAAAACGATCTACTCGTAAATACGAACCTGTGGATATATAGAACGTCGAAAACAGAGTTCGTATGTGAAAGTTACAACAATAAAATCGTTATGAATGGATAAATGTACACAGGGTTTGGACTCAAAATACAAAATGTGGTTCCTTAAACATCAAATATGGAATAACAAATCATATATTATGGAACGTAATACTATCTAGTATTTAATTTCAAAGCCAAATACAATTTTCGGTAAAATGCCAAAAATCGCGAAATCGGAAGAATACTGCGTTTAAACGCGTATTTCAACGTCTAACGAGTTATAATTCAATCAAAGTAAATGTTTGGCAATGTTTTTATACAAAATAATTATTTAGAACTTTGTTTCGTCAAAAACTCATAAAATTTCATTAAAACGTCTTACGATTTTATAAAAATCACATATTTATATAAGTAAATTACCATTTTTATAAAAACTAACCCACCTCACCCCACCCCCCCTAACCCCCCAATCGGCAGCCACCGTTGGAGAACCCAACACATCACAACAAATCACTTAGTCACTATTCATAATCTAGGAAAAGATAAAAGGCTAGAATTATAATAATGAAGAAAATCTAACTTAAATCGATTACAAACTAGGAAGATTTCATTTGAACCATTTCACCAAGCTCTCTTCTCCTCTCTTTCTCTCTCAATTCTCGGCTCACTCCACCACCACCTCCTCTCCAATCCGCCACCACCATACACCACCACAAACCACCACCATCTTGCACCATTTCAAGAGTAAAACATCCCATTCTTGGTAAGCTACTTCATCTTGTGATTTTAAACACTAATACACAAGTTTTATTCCATTTACACACACTAACATCTACGAAAAACCTTTGGGTAATAGCATTGTCCAAGGGTCCTCCGAGCTCCAAGGCTTGAATCTTTGTTTCTACCGTTAATCTCTCGAGACCAAACTTGTTTCTAAGCAAAGCACACTTCAAGGGTGAGTTCATACCCCTCATTTTCATCTTTTCTAAATATTTTGGGGGAGAATACAAGTTCACATGTTAAAAATAATGATTTACACAAGATTATATGTGTTTATATATTATAAATAACGATTTACACAAGTTTATAAAACTAGTAGTTGTGTAAAAACGTTTTTTACATGAAATATGGTTAGATCTATGTATTATAAACATTGTGACATATTATGTTTGTGTAAAAGTTACAAAACTATAAATAAAGGTGTAAAAATACTAGATCTTTGATATAAACGACATAAAAACGAAAACTAATAAAAACTACGTTTTTGTAACCGGAAATACTACTTTCTAGCAAAAATGGTTATAACCAAGTTATTGCACCATTTTTGTGGGAAATATCTTAAAAGATGATATTTATAATCATTTGAATAAGTTATTTCGTTATTATTCGCAAAAATATGGTTATCACAACGGTATACTAAAAATAGACTATTATAGGAATAGTTTATGAACACAAGGTTATTATGACATTTTGAACAAGACAAAATAATTATATAAAATTATATAATTATTATACATTACTATATTATCATAGGAAAAATGATAATGGATAATTACAAGGGTTTTCGTATACAAATTTTACGTAAACAAGTTGATTAAATACATACATTTTTTGTGAGATGGATCTTCACAATACTTTTATAGGTACCTACTATAAGTCCTGAATTTATAACCAGAGTCTCGGTAAGAGAGCGTGATATTTGAGTATAGATCTATACGGGATTAACAACCCCGCACCTGAGTTGTTAGCTACAGCTAGACCGGGAGGTCTGAGGTGTCAAATGTCTAACATTTCGATGCCTGAAGAACGTCGCAGCATGCCAACTAGTCATAGCATGGTTATAGGGTATCTCACATGGGAAAATAATCAACTTTATATTTTTATATAAGTTTACGTGGAAATATACATTATAACGGGTTTTAAAAATACGAACTATGTTATACATTTTAGTCTTGGACGTTTAAGACTTGGACACTTTTATAAGAAAATATTGGATTTTCTTGGTTTTCGACATTATTGTTTTTTTTTAACAAAGGACTTTTATTACGCAAAATCTTATGAACTCACCAACTTAATTGTTGACACTTTTTCAACTACTTGTATTCTCAGGAAACTAAAAAGGTAAACCACAAGCTTGGTTAAAGGGACGTTACGACGTCATTTTGCATATTTTTGTCATCATTTGTAATTGTAATCGAAACATGATATATTGAACTATGTAACCTTTACAATTATTTATGATGGTTGTGTTGCTTGGAATCACTATAATTCAACTTGTTATGATATTCTTCATGAAGTCATCCATCCTTGAACGTTTCCGCCAATACGGTTTGAGGGTGTGACATGCAGGATGAAATCGCTAGCTGCAAACAACATTCAACACGCAAGCACATATTGAAAAAGATGGTATTAAAATAAAATTTTCGTCTTTTCAAAAACTGTTTACAAACAATTCAGTCAACCAGATGATTCGAAGGATTATTATAGAAATCCACATCAAGAATTAATATTAATTCTTGAAGAAAAAGATATAATGAGGTATTTTGATGCCAATAATGATGATTGGTTACTTATGTCCAGATATTTGGATACTGCTTCATATTCAGCTGGATCTTATAAACAGAGGTCATATTATGAAAATATTTTAAAGGCCACAGAGTCCTGTGAAATATCACATTTTTATCCAGCCAATTCAAACCAAGTTTATAACTTTAGCAAAATTATTATTAAAAAGATTATATCAGCAGAAGATTGGGGAATAAGTACCCTGAAAGAAAAAGAGTTTATACACCCTGAACAAAGAATCCCTGTGAAATACAATTATTGGGATTATGTTGAAAGCTTTTATAAAGTATTCTTATATGAAAATTCAAAAAGAAAACATTCTTGGTTTATAAAAGTATGTTCCAAAGTGTATAATAAAGATATTCCTAATTGGTTTTTGAAATGGTGGATATCATATGGTCCATCAATTGAAATTCTTCCAGAACCATTTAAGTCATTATATGAGGAATGGGTAAAAATTTCACCTCGTTTAATAAACGATATCACCAAATATAGTGGTGGTCAACAACATTTACCTTCATACCATTTTTTCACTGAATTTTCAATTCCATGGATCTGGAAATGGATCCCTGAAGTTGATTATACCACTCAACAATTCCCTTCGATTCAAAGGATTTTCCTTACAAAATTTTGGCCCAAAATGATTGCCAAAAATCATGAAACCGGAGAAATACACTCCATGGAAGTAATTGATCAAATCAAATAAACACTAAAAAAGTATACTGCCCAAAAAGAATTCCGGCAAAAACAAGCTAAAAAGGAGCCCCTACAGCAAATTGCTGAACAATTAAAGAGCAAGTATCATAAGGAACCGACAGACCAAGAAATTCTTAAAGAATACATTCATCAAATGAAGACTGTCATTATGCAACATGCAGAAAAAATGAAAGGTCACTCAGACAATGAATCTATGGCTTCAGCTGATAGCGAAAATCAATTCCATATGCTGAGCGGAGAATCACAACCAATTGAGGAAGAACTCCCTACAATTCCTATTGAAGATCTTTTCACAGAAATGGAAGCCACTCTGTTCAAAGAATCTCAATCATCCAAGAATAACGACAAATTATCGTTAATCAACACAACCCATGATTAAAGATGGTGCATAATTGAAGACAGTGGACCCTCCATTCAAGAGAACCGCAGAAGTCGCGAATCTTCTTTAATAAAGTTAATAATCTATTGCATTTTTGTCGGCCAATGTATTTGGCCTCAATAATTTTATAGAATAGATTTGATAGTAGTTTGAAATCCGAGCATATAAATACAGATGCTTGGTAATGTTTAGAGGCAGACATTAGACACACACCTCTCTCATATATCCCCTACTCTCTCATCTTGTACGAAAAACCTCTGCAATAAAAGTCTGCTTTTATCTTTTGTAAGTTTTCATATTCCATTACTATATTTCATTTTCTGTCTTTAGATTTTCATAACGCCTTAATGCAAGGCTAAATTTTTGTATGTGTTGAATCCATCATGGCTTGAGATTATGGTGTTTATTTAAAAAAAAAATTGACTCAGTCTTTCGAAAAAATTAGAATTTGGAAAAATATATTTTGAACATAATATTATAAGGTCATTATACCCAGTGTATGTTTAAGTATGGACAAAGCCATTAGTCGCGTTTTAGTCCGTTTCAGGCCGAGGATTGGCGTTTTTAGGGCATTATACTCGTTGACTCGGCTAACTGCCATCCTTACTCATACAATGTGGTAAAGAACCTTAAATATGAACTCAAAATTGTTTTCCCAGATTTTATTTTACTGGTCAGATTTTTCAGATTTTGATTTTGTTTTCTCGCGATCCTTCCCCATTTATGATGGTATCAGAGCCATGATTTCAAAAGCCTTTGATGAGTTCAACACATATATCAACAAAAATGAATATATTTAATCGAAATAATGAAAGTTCAATTAAAAATCAGTTAATAGAGGAATATGAAATTCCAAAAAATTTAGATTTACTTAATAAATGGACAATTCCTAAAATACACCCTAAGGTAATATATGAATTAGGAACATTTGAACAAATAGGATTTACTCATACAGTAAAAACAACTGAAGCTAATTTAACTTTAAATCAAGACGAAATGATTATAAAGTTATTAACTACACAGGATATTAATAGATATCGAAATCAAAAATATAATTACCTACATATAGGATTGGTACAAATTGGTTTTAAACCCTTAACTTTACAAGGTTTACCTGAAAGTTTTTTAGCAGTTCTAAGAGATGCTCGAAATTTAGATTTTAAAAAGTCTTTAATGGGTATTATACAATCCAGTTTGGCGCATGGTCCGGTATATTTTAATGTTTATCCTAATTTACAACTATCATTATCTGATATTAATATACTAGATGCTTTAACATTAAATGTTACGACACATGGATATAATTATATGTCAGGATCAGAATTAATATATATATGTTATAGGATTTATTATAAACCACTATTCACTATGAATCCTAGATGTAAAAGAATTAATAAATCAATTAATGAAACTATATTAATAGAAAGTAATTTTGATATGTCTAAAATTACAAAAAGAAGAGCTATAAAATGGAATGAAATAGAATTTCCAGAAAATTGGATAATAGAAGGAGCTGTTCCTCCACCACCAATAACTCAACATAATTTAACAAGTATCATACAAACAAGAGATGGAAATATAAAAATTGAGTTCGAAAAACCCATAGAAATAGAAGAAAATAATAATAATTCATTAATAAAAAGATGCCAGTCAACTAGATCTAATTGTTCATATATTTCACCAGTAGATTATAAAGTTGAGATACCTTCAAGAGCCTCTACATCTGGAATAGATGAAAAAATCAAAAATCTAAATATAAAAAATAATATTGTTTTTCAAGATGATGATCCTACTCTTTCAGAAATGGATTTTCCAACAACTAAGATTTCTGATATTTAATGGAAGAAAAGATAGATTTTAGTCCTGGATCACAGGCAAGAAAATTAATATGTGAAGAATTTTATAGTAATAAATGGATAACATTTAGGAAATGGTTTTTTGACGAATTTAATTCTGAACAAAAAATAATTTTACAAAATCAATTTTATGATTATTTATCCTCAATAAATAAAATTAGATTTTTTGCTCCATGGTTTTTAGAAAAGTATGTCTATGAACAAAGAGGCACAATAAATGCTCTCGAAAGGATTTATCATATAGGTGATGACCAATATATAAAAAGTATATTTCCACCACAACAACCATTCTTTATTGAAAAAGATGGTATTAAAATAAAATTTTCGTCTTTTCAAAAACTGTTTACAAACAATTCAGTCATAATAACAGATCATATAAATGCTCTAGTTCAACAATTAAATTTTAATAACTTATGTTCAAACATAATAAATGAACAAATGATTTCTCTACACGACAAAATAGATAAAGTAATATCACAGTCACAAACAGAAGATAAAAATAATAAAAAAGAGGATCATAAATTATCAAACAAAAATTTAATAACAGCTACAATACAACCACCTCCACAAATTAATAATTTTAAACTTAGAAATTATAAAGAATTAGAAGACGTATTATCTAAAAAATTTGAAAAATTAAGTATAAATACAATTAATAAAAGTAATACAGATAATAGCGGATCTGAAACAGAAGATAATATAGAAATTAATAAAATGGGAACTTATAATAGTAAATTTGCTAGAAAACCAGTCCAAAGGATGTATTATTATCCTAGACCAAGCCCACAGGATGTCCTGCATGAGGAAAGAGAATACGAAATCAGTAATAGTTATAGTGGAAAAAACATTTATGAATGGAATATAGATGGACTCACTGAAAGCCAAATTTATAATACTGTACATAGAATGTTAATGTATAGCACAATAGCTAAACAAGCAGGAAATGATGATATTAAAGTAGCAAAAATGTTAGTTGCAGGATTTACTGGACAATTAAAAGGATGGTGGGATAATTATCTAACCACCACACAACAACAATTAATATATGATAGTGTTACAAAAATAGAAGGAGATAATGAAGTCTCTAGTGCAGTATATACTTTAACTTGTACAATTGTAGAACATTTTACAGGAAGATGGACTGATAATTCAGAACATATAAGAGTTCTATTAAATGGATTAAAATGTAGAACCTTAACATCATTTAGATGGTACAAGGATACTTTCCTTAGCAGAGTAATGGAATTACCAGATTGTAATAGTCCTTATTGGAAAGCTAAATTTATAGATGGATTACCTAATCTATTTGCAGAAAGAATAAGAAAGCAATTAAGAGGAAATAATCCTAGCATTATATATGAAGATCTTACTTATGGGAAGCTAATAGGAACATGTATCCAAGAAGGATTATCCTTATGTAATGAAATAAAATTAAATCATCAAATTAAAAGTCAACGTCTTAATGAAAAAAGACAACTAGGAGAATTTTGTGAACAATTTGGAATGGATATAAATATAAAAAATTCCAGTAAAAAATCTAAAATAGGTAAATACCCCGAAGATAAAAAGTATAAAAGAATTAAGAAGAGGAATTTTAAAAAACAAAAAAGAGAAGAAAATTTTAAAAGTAATAAAAAATCGTTTAAGTCTCATAAGAATATTAAATGCTACAAATGTGGAAAAACTGGTCATTATGCTAATAAATGTAAAATGAAAAATAAAGAAAAGATAAAAAAGAAAATTAATAAATTAGATTTAAATGATGATACTAAACAAAAATTTATTAGTCTAATGGAAGAAACAGAATCGGATAGCTCAGATAACTATTCAGAAAATTATTATGATGAAGACATTACTTCAAGTGAGGATGAATGTAATTGTATTACTAAAACAGATTTAGAAACAGATAATAATAAATTTGAAGATGAAATATATTTAATTGAATCACAATTTCAAAATAATCTACAAATTAATATGATTAGTAGTGATATAGCAAGATTACTTAAAGAAATATCAGATGATAAAATTAGAAATCAAATAATAGACAAATTACAAACTACTGATAAAGGAAAACAAGTGGTTAATGAAGAACCTTATTCTATGAAAAAATTAGATCAAATGTTAAAAGGAAGAAGAAATATTAAAACTACCTTTGATTCAATAACAGTTGACGATTTAAATAGAGAAATCACTAATTTAAAATTAGAAATTGAAAGTTTAAAGAAACATTCTATAATCCAAGATAATAGAATAACTAAGCTTGAAAAAAGACCCATAGAAACATATGCTGAGGAAAACCTTAGTAATGAAAATTTATTCCTTCAATCGATTGAAAAGCTAATTTTTAGAAAATGGCATGTAAAAATTAATCTTTTAATAGGTTATAATTATAAAAAAGAATTTACAGCATTAATAGATAGTGGGGCAGATAATAACTGTATAAGGGAAGGAATAGTTCCTACAAAATATTTTCAAAAAACTTCTAATAAATTAAAAGGAGTTTCAGGAGAAGATTTAGATATCACATACAAATTAACAAATGCAAAAATATGTACAAATGGTATATGTTTACCAGTTCATTTTACTATTGTAAAAAACATGAGCAATGAAATGATTCTAGGGAACCCATTTTTAGAAATGATATTACCTTTTTTAACTGATAAAGAAAAAATTATAGGATTATACGAAGGACAAATAATAACTTTTCCTTTTATAAGTCCTCCCCAAACCATTTGGGTAGATGAGATTAAAAATCAATTGATAGCAAAATTAAACCAAATTAATTATATAAAAGAAGAAATTAATATCCACACTATAGAGGATACTCTTAAAAACCCTAAATTACAAGAAAAAATTAAATTATTACAAAATCAATTTTCAAATAACATTTGTAATAATCATCCAAATGCCTTTTGGGATAGGAAAAAACATATGGTAAGTTTACCATATGAAGAAACTTTTAACGAAAAGAACATCCCAACAAAAGCAAGGCCATGCCAAATGAATTCCAATTATTTAGAAATTTGTAAAAAAGAAATACAATCTCTTTTAGAGAAAAAACTAATAAGACCTTCTAAATCACCATGGTCATGTACAGCTTTTTATGTCAACAAGAATGCAGAAAAGGAAAGAGGAGTTCCTAGACTAGTAATTAACTATAAACCATTAAATAAATTTTTAAAATGGATTAGATATCCTATTCCTAATAAAAAGGATTTACTTGATAGATTATATGATGCAATTATATTTTCTAAATTTGATTTAAAATCAGGATATTGGCAAATCCAAATCACAGAAGAAGATAGATATAAAACTGCTTTTAATGTCCCATTTGGGCAATATGAATGGAATGTCATGCCATTTGGATTAAAAAATGCACCTTCTGAATTTCAGAATATAATGAATGATATTTTTTATCCTTATAGTAACTTTATAATAGTTTACATAGATGACATTTTAGTCTTTTCTAAAAACATTGAACAACATTTTCAACATCTTAGAATATTTGAACAAATAATTATAAAAAATGGCCTAGTTATATCTCAACCAAAAATGTTTTTATTTCAAATAAAAGTAAGATTTTTAGGGCACAATATAGAAAAAGGAAGTATTATTCCGATTAATAGGAGTATTGAATTTGCATCTAAATTTCCTGATAAAATAACTGACAAAACACAATTACAAAGATTTTTAGGAAGTTTGAATTATATATCTCAATTCTATAAAA
The DNA here is from genome assembly GCA_023525715.1 of Cichorium intybus. Lineage (NCBI taxonomy): Eukaryota > Viridiplantae > Streptophyta > Magnoliopsida > Asterales > Asteraceae > Cichorium > Cichorium intybus. The sequence goes on along the minus strand of CM042010.1, from coordinate 94,309,405 downwards.
ATTTATCAGAAGATACTGCTATTTTATATGAAAGACTTAAAAAGAATCCACCTCAATGGAGTGAAAAACATACTAACGCGGTAAAAAGGATCAAAGAAAAAGTTAAAACTCTACCTTGCTTATCTTTAGCTAATCCCAATTGGGACAAGACTGTTGAAACAGATGCCTCCGAAATAGGCTATGGAGGAATTTTAAAACAAACTAGTCCCGAATCTAAAAAAGAATATTTAATAAGATTCTATTCTGGAAAATGGAATCCAGCACAAAAGAATTATTCAACCACTGCTAAAGAAATATTGTCTTTAGTAAAATGCGTTTTAAAATTTCAGGATGACTTATACAATCAACATTTTGTTATTAAAACAGATTGCCAAGCAGCAAAATTCATTCTTACTAAAGATTTTAAACATGATGTTTCTAAACAAATGTTTGCAAGATGGCAAGCTAATCTAGCTTGTTTTGATTTTGAAGTCCAATACAAAAAAGGAGTAGATAATAATTTACCTGATTTTTTAACTAGAGAATACCTACAATGAGCACACAATCGGATAATTCTAATATTCAGATGAGCCTTGATGAAATTGAAGCTATGGATTTACAAATGAATTTTGGTCCCATTTCTAATAGATTGGAAGCAGGTGAACCAAGTGAACCTAGCAATTCTAAACCTCAAGAAAATTCTTTAAATAAATGGAGAGTTTATATTAAGGGAGAAGTATTCTATTTAGAAGATAGAGAATATTTAAATCATTTATTAAAAGAAAGTGAGAAAGCCATAAAAAATGGTAATCACCAATTAATGAGATTTATAATGTGGGATTTACAGGAAATTGAGGAATATTCCCCAACCTTTTATAGAATATTTTCTATAGTAATTAATTCAGAAATAAAAGCTTTAGAAAGAATCTTAAATTGCACAACAATTTTATGCAGGAACAATGACTGATTCCAAATTACAGGTCAAAGATAATGTATATGTTTATATGTTAAAACATGTAGAAAGAGAGTTCAAGCAAAAGAAGAAAATAAAAGCTGTAATGACAGCAAGAGAAATTGAAGCATATAAAAGTTCAATACAGTTCTTTAGAAAATTCGTTAATCAATCTACTTGTTAGTTTTATTGTAAAACTTCTAAATAAAGAGATACCTTTCCATATTTATATCTTACAGGAATGATTCCTCGTGACAGAGGAAGAGGAAGAGGCCAGTACCCTTATAGGGGACAAGGTCGAGGAAATTTTCCTCCATTACCTTATCACATTAAAAGTGGCAGTAATACTGCATCTTCATCATCTTCCTCAATTAAACAAGATGATCCATTATATGGAGAATTTATGGAATTCCTAAAAGCAAAGAAAGGAGAAACCAGTAATACTGGTAATTCATATGCAAACACTGTAATAACAGAAGAACCAGATGATTCGAAGGATTATTATAGAAATCCACATCAAGAATTAATATTAATTCTTGAAGAAAAAGATATAATGAGGTATTTTGATGCCAATAATGATGATTGGTTACTTATGTCCAGATATTTGGATACTGCTTCATATTCAGCTGGATCTTATAAACAGAGGTCATATTATGAAAATATTTTAAAGGCCACAGAGTCCTGTGAAATATCACATTTTTATCCAACCAATTCAAACCAAGTTTATAACTTTAGCAAAATTATTATTAAAAAGATTATATCAGCAGAAGATTGGGGAATAAGTACCCTGAAAGAAAAAGAGTTTATACACCCTGAACAAAGAATCCCTGTGAAATACAATTATTGGGATTATGTTGAAAGCTTTTATAAAGTATTCTTATATGAAAATTCAAAAAGAAAACATTCTTGGTTTATAAAAGTATGTTCCAAAGTGTATAATAAAGATATTCCTAATTGGTTTTTGAAATGGTGGATATCATATGGTCCATCAATTGAAATTCTTCCAGAACCATTTAAGTCATTATATGAGGAATGGGTAAAAATTTCACCTCGTTTAATAAACGATATCACCAAATATAGTGGTGGTCAACAACATTTACCTTCATACCATTTTTTCACTGAATTTTCAATTCCATGGATCTGGAAATGGATCCCTGAAGTTGATTATACCACTCAACAATTCCCTTCGATTCAAAGGATTTTCCTTACAAAATTTTGGCCCAAAATGATTGCCAAAAATCATGAAACCGGAGAAATACACTCCATGGAAGTAATTGATCAAATCAAAGAAACACTAAAAAAGTATACTGCCCAAAAAGAATTCCGGCAAAAACAAGCTAAAAAGGAGCCCCTACAGCAAATTGCTGAACAATTAAAGAGCAAGTATCCTAAGGAACCGACAGACCAAGAAATTCTTAAAGAATACATTCATCAAATGAAGACTGTCATTATGCAACATGCAGAAAAAATGAAAGGTCACTCAGACAATGAATCTATGGCTTCAGCTGATAGCGAAAATCAATTCCATATGCTGAGTGGAGAATCACAACCAATTGAGGAAGAACTCCCTACAATTCCTATTGAAGATCTTTTCACAGAAATGGAAGCCACTCTGTTCAAAGAATCTCAATCATCCAAGAATAACGACAAATTATCGTTAATCAACACAACCCATGATTAAAGATGGTGCATAATTGAAGACAGTGGACCCTCCATTCAAGAGAACCGCAGAAGTCGCGAATCTTCTTTAATAAAGTTAATAATCTATTGCATTTTTGTCGGCCAATGTATTTGGCCTCAATAATTTTATAGAATAGATTTGATAGTAGTTTGAAATCCGAGCATATAAATACAGATGCTTGGTAATGTTTAGAAGCAGACATTAGACACACACCTCTCTCATATATCCCCTACTCTCTCATCTTGTACGAAAAACCTCTGCAATAAAAGTCTGCTTTTATCTTTTGTAAGTTTTCATATTCCATTACTATATTTCATTTTCTGTCTTTAGATTTTCATAACGCCTTAATGCAAGGCTAAATTTTTGTATGTGTTGAATCCATCATGGCTTGAGATTATGGTGTTTAAAAAAAAAAAAAAAATTTGACTCAGCCTTTCGAAAAAATTAGAATTTGGAAAAATATATTTTGAACATAATATTTTTTTTTTTTTAAATAAACACCATAATCTCAAGCCATGATGGATTCAACACATACAAAAATTTAGCCTTGCATTAAGGCGTTATGAAAATCTAAAGACAGAAAATGAAATATAGTAATGGAATATGAAAACTTACAAAAGATAAAAGCAGACTTTTATCGCATAGGTTTTTCGTACAAGATGAGAGAGTAGGGGATATATGAGAGAGGTGTGTGTCTAATGTCTGCCTCTAAACATTACCAAGCATCTGTATTTATATGCTCGGATTTCAAACTACTATCAAATCTATTCTATAAAATTATTGAGGCCAAATACATTGGCCGACAAAAATGCAATAGATTATTAACTTTATTAAAGAAGATTCGCGACTTCTGCGGTTCTCTTGAATGGAGGGTCCACTGTCTTCAATTATGCACCATCTTTAATCATGGGTTGTGTTGATTAACGATAATTTGTCGTTATTCTTGGATGATTGAGATTCTTTGAACAGAGTGGCTTCCATTTCTGTGAAAAGATCTTCAATAGGAATTGTAGGGAGTTCTTCCTTAATTGGTTGTGATTCTCCGCTCAGCATATGGAATTGATTTTCGCTATCAGCTGAAGCCATAGATTCATTGTCTGAGTGACCTTTCATTTTTTCTGCATGTTGCATAATGACAGTCTTCATTTGATGAATGTATTCTTTAAGAATTTCTTGGTCTGTCGGTTCCTTACGATACTTGCTCTTTAATTGTTCAGCAATTTGCTGTAGGGGCTCCTTTTTAGCTTGTTTTTGCCGGAATTCTTTTTGGGCAGTATACTTTTTTAGTGTTTCTTTGATTTGATCAATTACTTCCATGGAGTGTATTTCTCCGGTTTCATGATTTTTGGCAATCATTTTGGGCCAAAATTTTGTAAGGAAAATCCTTTGAATCGAAGGGAATTGTTGAGTGGTATAATCAACTTCAGGGATCCATTTCCAGATCCATGGAATTGAAAATTCAGTGAAAAAATGGTATGAAGGTAAATGTTGTTGACCACCACTATATTTGGTGATATCGTTTATTAAACGAGGTGAAATTTTTACCCATTCCTCATATAATGACTTAAATGGTTCTGGAAGAATTTCAATTGATGGACCATATGATATCCACCATTTCAAAAACCAATTAGGAATATCTTTATTATACACTTTGGAACATACTTTTATAAACCAAGAATGTTTTCTTTTTGAATTTTCATATAAGAATACTTTATAAAAGCTTTCAACATAATCCCAATAATTGTATTTCACAGGGATTCTTTGTTCAGGGTGTATAAACTCTTTTTCTTTCAGGGTACTTATTCCCCAATCTTCTGCTGATATAATCTTTTTAATAATAATTTTGCTAAAGTTATAAACTTGGTTTGAATTGGTTGGATAAAAATGTGATATTTCACAGGACTCTGTGGCCTTTAAAATATTTTCATAATATGACCTCTGTTTATAAGATCCAGCTGAATATGAAGCAGTATCCAAATATCTGGACATAAGTAACCAATCATCATTATTGGCATCAAAATACCTCATTATATCTTTTTCTTCAAGAATTAATATTAATTCTTGATGTGGATTTCTATAATAATCCTTCGAATCATCTGGTTCTTCTGTTATTACAGTGTTTGCATATGAATTACCAGTATTACTGGTTTCTCCTTTCTTTGCTTTTAGGAATTCCATAAATTCTCCATATAATGGATCATCTTGTTTAATTGAGGAAGATGATGAAGATGCAGTATTACTGCCACTTTTACTGTGATAAGGTAATGGAGGAAAATTTCCTCGACCTTGTCCCCTATAAGGGTACTGGCCTCTTCCTCTTCCTCTGTCACGAGGAATCATTCCTGTAAGATATAAATATGGAAAGGTATCTCTTTATTTAGAAGTTTTACAATAAAACTAACAAGTAGATTGATTAACGAATTTTCTAAAGAACTGTATTGAACTTTTATATGCTTCAATTTCTCTTGCTGTCATTACAGCTTTTATTTTCTTCTTTTGCTTGAACTCTCTTTCTACATGTTTTAACATATAAACATATACATTATCTTTGACCTGTAATTTGGAATCAGTCATTGTTCCTGCATAAAATTGTTGTGCAATTTAAGATTCTTTCTAAAGCTTTTATTTCTGAATTAATTACTATAGAAAATATTCTATAAAAGGTTGGGGAATATTCCTCAATTTCCTGTAAATCCCACATTATAAATCTCATTAATTGGTGATTACCATTTTTTATGGCTTTCTCACTTTCTTTTAATAAATGATTTAAATATTCTCTATCTTCTAAATAGAATACTTCTCCCTTAATATAAACTCTCCATTTATTTAAAGAATTTTCTTGAGGTTTAGAATTGCTAGGTTCACTTGGTTCACCTGCTTCCAATCTATTAGAAATGGGACCAAAATTCATTTGTAAATCCATAGCTTCAATTTCATCAAGGCTCATCTGAATATTAGAATTATCCGATTGTGTGCTCATTGTAGGTATTCTCTAGTTAAAAAATCAGGTAAATTATTATCTACTCCTTTTTTGTATTGGACTTCAAAATCAAAACAAGCTAGATTAGCTTGCCATCTTGCAAACATTTGTTTAGAAACATCATGTTTAAAATCTTTAGTAAGAATGAATTTTGCTGCTTGGCAATCTGTTTTAATAACAAAATGTTGATTGTATAAGTCATCCTGAAATTTTAAAACGCATTTTACTAAAGACAATATTTCTTTAGCAGTGGTTGAATAATTCTTTTGTGCTGGATTCCATTTTCCAGAATAGAATCTTATTAAATATTCTTTTTTAGATTCGGGACTAGTTTGTTTTAAAATTCCTCCATAGCCTATTTCGGAGGCATCTGTTTCAACAGTCTTGTCCCAATTGGGATTAGCTAAAGATAAGCAAGGTAGAGTTTTAACTTTTTCTTTGATCCTTTTTACCGCGTTAGTATGTTTTTCACTCCATTGAGGTGGATTCTTTTTAAGTCTTTCATATAAAATAGCAGTATCTTCTGATAAATTTTTATAGAATTGAGATATATAATTCAAACTTCCTAAAAATCTTTGTAATTGTGTTTTGTCAGTTATTTTATCAGGAAATTTAGATGCAAATTCAATACTCCTATTAATCGGAATAATACTTCCTTTTTCTATATTGTGCCCTAAAAATCTTACTTTTATTTGAAATAAAAACATTTTTGGTTGAGATATAACTAGGCCATTTTTTATAATTATTTGTTCAAATATTCTAAGATGTTGAAAATGTTGTTCAATGTTTTTAGAAAAGACTAAAATGTCATCTATGTAAACTATTATAAAGTTACTATAAGGATAAAAAATATCATTCATTATATTCTGAAATTCAGAAGGTGCATTTTTTAATCCAAATGGCATGACATTCCATTCATATTGCCCAAATGGGACATTAAAAGCAGTTTTATATCTATCTTCTTCTGTGATTTGGATTTGCCAATATCCTGATTTTAAATCAAATTTAGAAAATATAATTGCATCATATAATCTATCAAGTAAATCCTTTTTATTAGGAATAGGATATCTAATCCATTTTAAAACTTTATTTAATGGTTTATAGTTAATTACTAGTCTAGGAACTCCTCTTTCCTTTTCTGCATTCTTGTTGACATAAAAAGTTGTACATGACCATGGTGATTTAGAAGGTCTTATTAGTTTTTTCTCTAAAAGAGATTGTATTTCTTTTTTACAAATTTCTAAACAATTGGAATTCATTTGGCATGGCCTTGCTTTTGTTGGGATGTTCTTTTCGTTAAAAGTTTCTTCATATGGTAAACTTACCATATGTTTTTTCCTATCCCAAAAGGCATTTGGATGATTATTACAAATGTTATTTGAAAATTGATTTTGTAATAATTTAATTTTTTTCTTGTAATTTAGGGTTTTTAAGAGTATCCTCTATAGTGTGGATATTAATTTCTTCTTTTATATAATTAATTTGGTTTAATTTTGCTATCAATTGATTTTTAATCTCATCTACCCAAATGGTTTGGGGAGGACTTATAAAAGGAAAACTTATTATTTGTCCTTCGTATAATCCTATAATTTTTTCTTTATCAGTTAAAAAAGGTAATATCATTTCTAAAAATGGGTTCCCTAGAATCATTTCATTGCTCATGTTTTTTACAATAGTAAAATGAACTGGTAAACATATACCATTTGTACATATTTTTGCATTTGTTAATTTGTATGTGATATCTAAATCTTCTCCTGAAACTCCTTTTAATTTATTAGAAGTTTTTTGAAAATATTTTGTAGGAACTATTCCTTCCCTTATACAGTTATTATCTGCCCCACTATCTATTAATGCTGTAATTTCTTTTTTATAATTATAACCTATTAAAAGATTAATTTTTACATGCCATTTTCTAAAAATTAGCTTTTCAATCGATTGAAGGAATAAATTTTCATTACTAAGGTTTTCCTCAGCATATGTTTCTATGGGTCTTTTTTCAAGCTTAGTTATTCTATTATCTTGGATTATAGAATGTTTCTTTAAACTTTCAATTTCTAATTTTAAATTAGTGATTTCTCTATTTAAATCGTCAACTGTTATTGAATCAAATGTAGTTTTAATATTTCTTCTTCCTTTTAACATTTGATCTAATTTTTTCATAGAATAAGGTTCTTCATTAACCACTTGTTTTCCTTTATCAGTAGTTTGTAATTTGTCTATTATTTGATTTCTAATTTTATCATCTGATATTTCTTTAAGTAATCTTGCTATATCACTACTAATCATATTAATTTGTAGATTATTTTGAAATTGTGATTCAATTAAATATTTTTCATCTTCAAATTTATTATTATCTGTTTCTAAATCTATTTTAGTAATACAATTACATTCATCCTCACTTGAAGTAATGTCTTCATCATAATAATTTTCTGAATAGTTATCTGAGCTATCCGATTCTGTTTCTTCCATTAGACTAATAAATTTTTGTTTAGTATCATCATTTAAATCTAATTTATTAATTTTCTTTTTTATCTTTTATTTATTTTTCATTTTACATTTATTAGCATAATGACCAGTTTTTCCACATTTGTAGCATTTAATATTCTTATGAGACTTAAACGATTTTTTTATTACTTTTAAAATTTTCTTCTCTTTTTTGTTTTTTAAAATTCCTCTTCTTAATTCTTTTATACTTTTTATCTTCGGGGTATTTACCTATTTTAGATTTTTTACTGGAATTTTTTATATTTATATCCATTCCAAATTGTTCACAAAATTCTCCTAGTTGTCTTTTTTCATTAAGACGTTGACTTTTAATTTGATGATTTAATTTTATTTCATTACATAAGGATAATCCTTCTTGGATACATGTTCCTATTAGCTTCCCATAAGTAAGATCTTCATATATAATGCTAGGATTATTTCCTCTTAATTGCTTTCTTATTCTTTCTGCAAATAGATTAGGTAATCCATCTATAAATTTAGCTTTCCAATAAGGACTATTACAATCTGGTAATTCCATTACTCTGCTAAGGAAAGTATCCTTGTACCATCTAAATGATGTTAAGGTTCTACATTTTAATCCATTTAATAGAACTCTTATATGTTCTGAATTATCAGTCCATCTTCCTGTAAAATGTTCTACAATTGTACAAGTTAAAGTATATACTGCACTAGAGACTTCATTATCTCCTTCTATTTTTGTAACACTATCATATATTAATTGTTGTTGTGTGGTGGTTAGATAATTATCCCACCATCCTTTTAATTGTCCAGTAAATCCTGCAACTAACATTTTTGCTACTTTAATATCATCATTTCCTGCTTGTTTAGCTATTGTGCTATACATTAACATTCTATGTACAGTATTATAAATTTGGCTTTCAGTGAGTCCATCTATATTCCATTCATAAATGTTTTTTCCACTATAACTATTACTGATTTCGTATTCTCTTTCCTCATGCAGGACATCCTGTGGGCTTGGTCTAGGATAATAATACATCCTTTGGACTGGTTTTCTAGCAAATTTACTATTATAAGTTCCCATTTTATTAATTTCTATATTATCTTCTGTTTCAGATCCGCTATTATCTGTATTACTTTTATTAATTGTATTTATACTTAATTTTTCAAATTTTTTAGATAATACGTCTTCTAATTCTTTATAATTTCTAAGTTTAAAATTATTAATTTGTGGAGGTGGTTGTATTGTAGCTGTTATTAAATTTTTGTTTGATAATTTATGATCCTCTTTTTTATTATTTTTATCTTCTGTTTGTGACTGTGATATTACTTTATCTATTTTGTCGTGTAGAGAAATCATTTGTTCATTTATTATGTTTGAACATAAGTTATTAAAATTTAATTGTTGAACTAGAGCATTTATATGATCTGTTATTATGACTGAATTGTTTGTAAACAGTTTTTGAAAAGACGAAAATTTTATTTTAATACCATCTTTTTCAATAAAGAATGGTTGTTGTGGTGGAAATATACTTTTTATATATTGGTCATCACCTATATGATAAATCCTTTCGAGAGCATTTATTGTGCCTCTTTGTTCATAGACATACTTTTCTAAAAACCATGGAGCAAAAAATCCAATTTTATTTATTGAGGATAAATAATCATAAAATTGATTTTGTAAAATTATTTTTTGTTCAGAATTAAATTCGTCAAAAAACCATTTCCTAAATGTTATCCATTTATTACTATAAAATTCTTCACATATTAATTTTCTTGCCTGTGATCCAGGACTAAAATCTATCTTTTCTTCCATTAAATATCAGAAATCTTAGTTGTTGGAAAATCCATTTCTGAAAGAGTAGGATCATCATCTTGAAAAACAATATTATTTTTTATATTTAGATTTTTGATTTTTTCATCTATTCCAGATGTAGAGGCTCTGGAAGGTATCTCAACTTTATAATCTACTGGTGAAATATATGAACAATTAGATCTAGTTGACTGGCATATTTTTATTAATGAATTATTATTATTTTCTTCTATTTCTATGGGTTTTTCGAACTCAATTTTTATATTTCCATCTCTTGTTTGTATGATACTTGTTAAATTATGTTGAGTTATTGGTGGTGGAGGAACAGCTCCTTCTATTATCCAATTTTCTGGAAATTCTATTTCATTCCATTTTATAGCTCTTCTTTTTGTAATTTTAGACATATCAAAATTACTTTCTATTAATATAGTTTCATTAATTGATTTATTAATTCTTTTACATCTAGGATTCATAGTGAATAGTGGTTTATAATAAATCCTATAACATATACATATTAATTCTGATCCTGGCATATAATTATATCCATGTGTCGTAACATTTAATGTTAAAGCATCTAGTATATTAATATCAGATAATGATAGTTGTAAATTAGGATAAACATTAAAATATACCGGACCATGCGCCAAACTGGATTGTATAATACCCATTAAAGACTTTTTAAAATCTAAATTTCGAGCATCTCTTAGAACTGCTAAAAAACTTTCAGGTAAACCTTGTAAAGTTAAGGGTTTAAAACCAATTTGTACCAATCCTATATGTAGGTAATTATATTTTTGATTTCGATATCTATTAATATCCTGTGTAGTTAATAACTTTATAATCATTTCGTCTTGATTTAAAGTTAAATTAGCTTCAGTTGTTTTTACTGTATGAGTAAATCCTATTTGTTCAAATGTTCCTAATTCATATATTACCTTAGGGTGTATTTTAGGAATTGTCCATTTATTAAGTAAATCTAAATTTTTTGGAATTTCATATTCCTCTATTAACTGATTTTTAATTGAACTTTCATTATTTCGATTAAATATATTCATTTTTGTTGATATATGTGTTGAAATCATCAAAGGCTTTTAAAATCATGGCTCTGATACCATCATAAATGGGGAAGGATCGCGAGAAAACAAAATCAAAATCTGAAAAATCTGACCAGTAAAATAAAATCTGGGAAAACAATTTTGAGTTCATATTTAAGGTTCTTTACCACATTGTATGAGTAAGGATGGTTGTTAGCCGAGTCAACGAGTATAATGCCCTAAAAACGCCAATCCTCGGCCTGAAACGGACTAAAACGCGACTAATGGCTTTGTCCATACTTAAACATACACTGGGTATAATGACCTTATAATATTATGTTCAAAATATATTTTTCCAAATTCTAATTTTTTCGAGTCAATTTTTTATATATATATATATATATATATATATATATATATATATATATATATATATATATATATATATATATATATATATATATATATAGTATATATATATATATATATATATATATATATATATATATATATATATATATATATATATAATATATAATATATATATATATATATATATATATATATATATATATATATATATATATATATACTAGGAGCGTACCAGCGCAATGCGGCAGACGGAGAATCCGAGAGACGGTGAATAATTTCTTTTTGGAAAATTCATTACTTAGATTTCTCTCGGTTGACTACGAATAATTCCATTTCATTGATTAGTTTCCTTTCAGAAATGTTTGACATTGGGGGGGGGGGGGGGGGGGGGGGAGTTTAAATAGTTTTTTCTTGTTAGTTTTCTTTTGACAGTCATTTAATAGTTTTGCTTTTTCAGCAGACTTTTCTTTTCGGCATTTAGTGTATTTTAGTAAATATGTCATATTACAAGAAAAACATGGAATGTATCATTATAACATCTGCATGGGTTGGGTTAATGATTTTTGTTCTTTCAGAAATATATTATATGTAAAATGTATCTCAATATTTTTATCTTATATACCATGCAAATATGCAATGCACTATACCTAGTGCAAAGCATAAAAAATAGATGCTTTTATTTTTAAAAAGTAACATTTTAATTTCGATTACATGTCATCGATTAAATTTCTTTCGTAAATGAAATATTTAATGGCTTTCTGAATAATTGCTATATTCCTGCAATGATCAGTCGCATATACCTATTATATAAGTCCTATAACGTTTGTACATTAATTTTTAGAATCTTTTACACTTTTAATTGTTGTTGTCATGCCATAACACATTAAAAATGCCTAAACTTTTTTATTATAAAGAGATCTAGTAATCCACTAAAAAGGTTTTAGCCATGATCTCATATTTAAAAATAATTTATATGTTGAGAAAACAATGATCTACAATTTTAGCAACTATAGTTGCACTTAATTTTGTTTACATTTCTAAAAAAACAACGTTAGCCAAAAAAAGGGTCACATGCATGTGAGAACGCAGTAACACAGATGAGTCTTGTTAATATACAAAAACCTATATATGTTTTTACACCGTCCATTCCATACATTAAAAAGTCAGCTAATATCTAAATTGGTTAAAATTTACATCTTAAAAATTATTTTATATCTTATTTAAGTTTAAGAAACCTGGAAAAGAAGATATACGTCTATAAACGTAAAGTATAAAAAAGCAATACATTAAAATACAACCAAATTTCGAAATGCAATTAGGTACGTAATACACCACATTGTTTAGACATTGCTCGTAGGCCTGAAAACCAAAATCCAATTCTTTCTGTTTGTATTAAAAACTGCAGGAAGTTAGTTTTAATACACTGTTATTTTGTATTTTTACGAACTTTCTAATAATCATTACATAAGAAAACAGAAAATAGAATTTCATACGATCTTTCAAGTTGTACAAATAAACAGAAGAAAGTGATATAAAACCATCCCTCTAAATTGAATAAATAATACAAACTTCCATATGTAAGGAGAAGAAATGGAGGAAATTAAAAAAAAAAAAGATAAATTCAGTTTTAGTAAATGACGTCTTGGGTGTTCTTTGAAAATTGTGTTCCTTTAGCAAATGAACAACGTTACCTGTACCAAATAGTTTTTCATCATCACATGATGTTTAGGAACATGTACTCTTGGTAAAATAAAAGCATATGTGCTTGAATCGATCTTGGTAAATGTTGCAATTAGAGTGAAACAGACCCTCACAAACAGACTTCATTAAGTGATACATAAAGCACAAGTTTTTAAATATAATACTCACATTGATAACCAGGTTCCATCTTTATAGATAAAATATCTTTTTATAGTTTATTAAGGAAAACATACAGACTCTCACATAGACACACAGACTTGGTTCAGATTCCTTGTAAACATTTTTTACATCCTATTTATTCTAAAACATAGCATATTACAAACAGCCTCCTAGTATATATGCCACAAATTGGTTATATGTTCAAAGAATTAGATATGTGCCTTCAACTTTGATAGGTTCCAAAAGCTATGTAGCAACAACAGATTTAGCAAAGAAAAAACTTTGATAAATTCCAATAGCCATGTAGCGACATGCCAACAACTAACCCCAAAATGGTGATTACTTGAGATCAGCAACAACATAACTCTGTTATGGTCGGTAACAGAGTTTACCTGAACAACATTCATTCAAAAGGCTGGTGAATCTCATGAGCATTGGTCAAACTGAAAGCCGAAGAAAAATCATAACCAAATTAGAAACTAATTTATTAAAATAAGTTCTTGTTTAAAATATTACTTGAAATTATTTTTAAAACCTGAAACACCTGGAAACAGAGAATTGAGAAACAAACCTGAAATCCAACTTTAAATTCATAGCATATAAAAAAGAAATCGAAACAGAGAAATTCATTTTATAAAGCTCACACCCCTTTATGAGAGATTTGTATTTTCCTGAGATAAAAGCACCAATAAATAATTAGGTGGCGTAGAGAGATAGAGATAGACTGAGAGAAAGTATGAGAGAGAGAGAGAGAGAGAGAGATGACGGTGCGAGTGTGGATGGCCAGAATTAAAGATTAAATATTCATTAGAACTTTTCCAACATCTAAAGCTTGATTGAGCTTTAAACCTTGATAAATCCACAATAATAATAAAAAAACAAATTTTAGCCAACAACAAACTTAAGTCGGGTTTTTTTTGTACGATAGAGAGAGCATAACAGAAAAAGAAACACAAACCTAGTCATGATGTAGAAGGCGATGGAGACGGTGAGTTTTTTAAACCTGCAGTACATCCTTACCGTACAAATCGTTGAGATTTAGGAAGATCTGCTTACAGAAACAAAAGTTAAAAGACGTGAGAACAGAATAACGAATGGATTTTAGGGGGAAAATTTTTAGATCTTCAACTACCTGGTTATCTTCATCCCAGAAAAACCCTAGCCGGTGAGACGCTTAAACCTACTAAGAATGAAGAAGGCAAAAAGATCGAGAGTGAAGAAGCCTTCCCAACTTGAAACTGCATATATAGGTTGAAAAATCACAACAAATTCATTACACTCTCCAAATTCAAAAGAAAAATACTTAGTGGTACATAGTAGTGGTCTCATTTTGAAGAGAAAGGGGCGTTTAGAGCTTTTCTGAGCGTGAGACGTAGAGAGCAATATAGAGTAGCGTTCACAGAGGTCTATGAAGGCGGTGGACGGTGGTTCGTCTGTATATATGCTGATCTTGAGCAGCGATTTGGGGATCTGAAAGTGTAGCAAAATCTGTGATGTAAATGTTGAACAATGGTGGTTTAAGGTTATAAAGAATGTGATCTATAAAGGCGGAATTGCTTTAAATGTTTAGAAGGGAGACGAAGAAGCTGGCAACGAAGGGACACAAGGGTCCGTTTGTTTACCTCTTAATTGGATTTTTAAGAGGCAAAGAGCGTTTGTTTAGCACTTAAATTTTACCACTTAATTGGAAGAATACCTCTTATCCGCTCAGATTTGGAGGAGCCTCTTAATTAAAAAAAAATCCCACGCGTTCCAGTTTTGCCCTAATACTTCTTCCGCCTCCAACAAAAAAACACGCTACCCCTCCATCGGATCCTTCTTCTCCCTCGTCTCCTTCTTCCTGCTTCTCGCCGCCACCAGCCGAAGGAGCAGCGACGGTGCTGCTCCGGTTCCTCTCCGCCCGCCGTCGACGTGCTGCTCCGGTTCCTCTCCGCCCGCCGTCCTCTTCGGCTTCCTTCAGGTCAGGTTCGTAAATACCTAGCTTCATCTCGTTTTTCTTTAATTAATTTCTCCTGTGTTCATCAAATGAGTTCGCTTTTCTGCTGTGTTCATCGATTTTCTGCTGTGTTCATAATTTCTCTTGTGTTCATCAAATTAATTTCTCCTGTGTTCATCGATTTTCTGCTGTGTTCATCAAATGAGTTCGCTTTTCTGAAATGTGACCATCATATGAGTTCGATTTTGCTGATGTGGTCATGTAATCTTGCTGTTTATATTTGCTGAAATGTGATCATCAAATGAGCTCGATTATCTGGTTGATTTTGATGTTACAGACATGTAATTTTGTTGTTCATTTTTGCTGAAATGTGTTCATCAAATGTGTTCAATTTTCTGGTTGATTTTGATGTTAAAGACATGTAATATTGCTGTTCATTTTGCTGTTAATTTTTGTTGAAATCTTGGTGTTAATTTTTGATGAAATGTGGAAGAATTAGGATATGAAAAGGTGTATTCAGGGACATGAATTGAAGCTGTTATTTTTGCTGAAATGTGTTCATTCAAAACCTCCAATTCATGTCCCAATTCTTGTAATTTCTCCTTTGTTTACCTTATTTGAACACAAGCACAGAAAATCCCCAAATACACCTTCAATTCCTGTCCCAATTCTTGTAATTTCTCTTTTGTTTTTCTTTTCTGATGTAAATGTTTGGTATTATTGAGTTTAACATAGACATGGGAGAAAAGAAGGATAAGATAAGTTGGAAGTATGAAGGCGTAGAGAAAACTTTTCTAGAAGCGTGTTTGCATGAAGTTACGGCCAATGGGCGGGAAGGGAGTAGCTTAAAATCACTTTCTTGGAAGAATGTTGCTGAAAAATTGAAAAATGAACATAACTTTATTGTTGACCAAAAACAAATGAAGAACCACTATGACTACCTAAAGTCAAAGTTTAGCGCCTTTTTGAAGTTAAAAAACAAAACCGGCAATTACTATAATCCATCAACCAACACGTTCAATCTTACCAAAGAAGAATGGGAACTTGAATCGAAGGTATTTTTTTAAAAATTTTTAACGTATTATTTTGTTTAAATTATGACATATAATTTTTTTTAAACAGTCAAACAAAAATATTGAGAGTTTGAGACGCACACCACTACCCTTCCCCGACCTTTGCACCCAATTATTTGAAGGTGCGACTTCGACTGGCGCTGACAGTTGGGGGCCAAGTTCTACACTTCCCCGCCCTTCCCAGGATTCGACCCAGTATAGTTTGAATGACTTTGATGACATCGATTGCACTCAAAAGGAATCTGTAGGTGTGGGTGAGGAGTCTTCCGGTCAATCAAAGAAACGAAAGCGTAGAGAGATGTCAAAGAGTAAAGAGACATCGAATTCAAGATTACTAGAGATTGGAGAAGATATTTCCAAGGTTGCAAAGATATTTGTAGATAAGTATGCTTCTTCAGATTTGGGTGCATGTATGGAGAAATTGGAAAAGCTAGGGTGGGGAAAATTTGACCCAAGATACACTACAGCTATTTTGCTTTTTGGTGAGAGTGCCGAGAAGAGAGCAGTTTGGTTAACTATTGATCCACACATTTGTGAGACTTGGGTTAAGGGGGCCGGATCACATTATGGATATGTATGAAGATGGTGTCTTTTATGAACTAGATTTTTGGTTGTGAAACTTGATGTTTATAGATTTAACATCATGTCTTTTGTGAACTAGATTTTTGGTTGTGCAACTTGATGTTTATGGATTTAACATCATGTCTTTTGTGAACTAGATGTTTTGATTGTGCAACTTGATGTATTTTGTGAACTAGATGTTTTGGTTGTGCAACTTGATGTATTTTGAAACTTTATGTTTATGGATTGAACTTGATGTTTTTCTTGTCCTTTTACTTTCGTTACAGATTGACTATGGATTCGGAGGAGGAGGAAATTATGTTTTTCCTTTTGGTTTGTTGTTATTGGCTGATATCAGTATCTAATAGAATTGAACGGGCAATTGATAACAATTCACAATTGAGTGGTCATGCATATACGCAAGAGTTGCTACATGGTACGTCTAGACAATGTCATGAGTTGATGCGTTTATCACGTGCGGCGTATGTACTTTTATGCAACCATTTTAAGCAAAACAATTGGGTGCAAAGCAGCAGGTCAATAAGCGTTGAAGAAAAGATGGCTATGTTCTTGACAATTATAGGACATAACGAACGATTCCGGATGATAAAACGAAGATTTCAACACTCCACGCAAACTGTTCATAAATGTTTTCATGAGGTTCTAAATGCAATGATGCTTTTTGCAACGGAAGTTATCGTGCCAACATATTCTAATGCAACCGTACATGTCTCAGACCGACATAAAAGGCTAATAGAAAAATTTCCTGGTGCAATAGGTGCGTTAGATGGAACGCTAGTACATGCAGTTGTGCCCGCTGATCAACAGGCTCGTTACAGAGGATGCGAATTCAAATTTTGAAAGGCCCGCCCAAATTTATAGCCTTACAGGATGCGAATTCAAATTTTGAAAGGCCCGCCCAAATTTATGGTGGATGAGGTTTTAGGTGATGATGTGCATGTTTTTCACGTGATTTCTTATAATGCATTGATTGTTTGTATATTTTTAAGATTTTAAGACTTTTATGCATTAAGATACTTGTAAATTATGTATGTATTATATAATGGTATATATATATATATATATATATATATATATATATATATATATATATATATATATATATATATATATATATATATATATATATATATATATATATATATGATTTTTGATATCACAATCTAACAAATAACAAAAAGTATAAAAATAAATATTACACCTTTTAATAGCATAATACCATCGAAATATCTATTATAACATATTTGTTAAAAAAACACACACCAAACACTCATATATCATACACAAAATCCATAGAACAATTTCATGATTTTACATATCAAAATTTAACGACTAACAAAAAGTATGAAAAGTTTAATAACATAAAAGCATTGGAACATCTATCATAACATTTATACTCATAAAACACATCAAACCCTCCATAGTCATAAAAAATGTAGAAACAATTTTATGATTTTATATATCACAATCTTACAAAAAACAAATACTATGAAAAAATTAAATACCACAACTTTTAATAAGATAAAAGTGTCAAAATAACCATTATAATGTTTTTTTAAATACATCAAACACTCCTAAATAATAAAATGAATGTAAAAACAATTTCAAGAATATATAAGAATCAACATACGTTTGGTGTATTTTTCAATATCTTCGACTCTTCATATTTTTATCACAAACACTTGAAAGACATGAATGTTTTTTGTGAGAAAATTCTACTTATATAGCAACAACATATATAAATTAGATAAATACAAAGAGTTATTAGCAAACGCTATTAATTTAAAAAATATGAAGAGGCATTTAGGTTTCTAATTAACCAATTAATACGTAAATGCAATTATTATTTTTTAATCAATAGAAAACTACATCTTTTGAGAATTTTCATTATTAGAAAAAACTATTTTGGTCAAATTTTTTTCTTAATTTCATCTTCCAGTTTATAGTTTTATTAAACATTAAGTTTTATTTTTTTAATCATTTAATAAAGTAGTATTTAAATAAAATTTTCCAAGTTTAATAGATATTTCGTTTTTCATTTTGAATGGAAAAAATAAGTATATTAGATTGATAACAATATATACTGAGAGAATTGAAATGATAATATTTACAACTAAACTAATTTAACAAATTAAGTATGTTTTGTTAAAAAAAATCATAGAATTAACATTGAAATTAGAGTTATAGATGAGTTTATTTTTCATCGAACATTATGTTAAGTTTTTCTAATCATTTTAAAAGTAGTATTTAAACATAATTTTCCAAGTTCATTTTGATATTTTGATTTTTGTTTTGAATGAAAAAAGTAAGTTTATTTGATTGATAACTATATACTAATAGAATTAAAAAGATAATATTTTCAACCAAAGTAAAGTAATAAATTAAGTATATTTTGTTTAAAATCATATAATTAACATTGAATTAGCATTATAAATATTTAAGTATGTAATTAAGAGAGAAAATGAAAAGTTTTATAAGTTTCAAATGATTATGGTTATATATTCTGTTTAAAGTCATATAAGTAACATTGAAATTAGAATTATAAATGATTTTAGTATGTAATTAAGAGAAAAAATGAAAAGTTTTGTAAGTTTCAAATGATTGTGGTTGTAGTAAAAATGCTTCATTTATAGGATATAAGGATAAATAAATGTAACGTTGTGTAATTTATAAATTTACTAGACAAATATCCACGCATTGCGCAGAATAAAATTATACAACTAAAATTTAGACAAATGCATATTGAAAATAATTATGTTATTGGCATTAACTATAAAATAATAATTTTACATTAAATTGATATATAAGATCATAACTATTTTTAATCATATTATAATACATATTTATCAAAATCAAATCATTCAACGATATAAAGTAAAAATGATTCTCAATTTAGTGTTACTTTTAAAGGACCTCCCGTTCATCTCACCAGTGAATTCCTCATTGATTTTTTTTACGTATGCACGTGATTATCGCCACCTTACCATATGAAAGATCCGAGCAAGAATCCAGTGAGTTTGATTGAGCGCATACCTTCCCGTATTTTTTGGCAATTATTTCGAAGTTGTTTTCACCCCAAGCCAGGAGAGGAACCCCTGTGATTTTCAACCAAGCTATCCATTCATATCTGATCTCCTTCGTATTACAAAATTCAAGCCAGTTAAACATATGCGACCATAGCTCCTTATTCTCCATGAACTTCCGGGCATTGGACCCGCACCCAAATTTGATAATAACTGCAAACCCCTAGATATTTACAGTGGATATCCCCATATCCCTCAGCCCAAGGAGCGACTGTATGTTTTCCAAAGTGTCAAAGTCTTTCACTTCACCAACGAGAACTCTATCATCTACCCAGCCTCTATTCATCACAATCAACTTAACGGCCGGTGGTTGGGGACAGGTCTGCGGTACCGGCCCATGGTTAGGACCAGTGAAGCCTCCAGAAAAGTCCTACCATCACACAAACCAGGGGGCGGTCTGATCTGGTGCGGCGGTGGCTGGCATCTTCGAAGTGGTGGGGGGATATTTGGTTTCACACCGGCAGGTTTACGAGGATGTTTTTCCCGATTGGCCATTAATTTCATACCACCAATCATTACCCTCATTCAGAAAGTTTCCCCAGCGGGGCACATGTACTGTGGATACGATGAACTGAGGTGCCCGGAGGAAAGTTCGTGGTGTAAATGAGGTAATCTTCTTGGTCGCCACCGTCTTTCTCCGCCGTGATACCTCTGACCATCCGACTTCCATCAGAAAGCTTAATTCGTATATAACCGTATCGAATCTCTAGTAATTATCACCAACTACTGTACCTAATTCCCTCTCTCCTAATTCACAACCAAATCCACCACCTTGGGTGGTCTAATGAGGTGTCTTCGCTCCCCTGACTCTCCTTTCGCCGAAATTTTCATCCACACTCACCTCCTCTCTCTGAGCTAGTTAGTGAAAGAAATATACTCTTATCCCCTCTCTTGAAGACTATAATTCAGATTTTCGGTCTTCAAGCTTAAGAGGTTATTTTTGCAAAGAAAGAACTTAGCATTCTCGGTTTTACAACTTGTGGTGGACAGATCTCTAGAGGAAGCCTCCATTGTCTTCTTGCCATCATCATCATCATCCATCTCAAGTTTACCTTGTCTACAAAGGTTGTTATTTCTTGAAACTCTCTATGGTTGATTTAATCTTAGATGTTTTCATGAAAATAGATCATTGGTGGGTGTCAAAACTTGTTTAATACTATTTAAATGTTTTTTTCTTGCTTCCATTGCCATTCTCTTAAATTTGAAACCCATCATAAAAATGTCATTCAACTAACTACACATTGAAACCCATCATAAAAATGTCATTCAACTAACTACACAGGAAAAGATGCATATTCCCGTCCTTAAAAATAATGCTTCATCAAATAGCAATAATGGAAGAGAGATTCATTTTCCAGACTCCAAGTTTCATCATATACATTCAAAACAAATTAAAGAATGAATACCATTCTTACTTGCCAAAAAAAAAAAAAAAAAAACAAAGAACCGTTGAATTTTCATTTTCATTCTCACAAATTGAGAAGATTCGAGATAGGGTTCCATCCCATGATCCACGGTCGATTATCAGACGGAAGAACGAAATTAAGCTCAAACATTTCCTTAGACAAGTTTCCGCCTTCACGGAACCCAACAAGCTTTGCAACAATTTCAGCACTTTCTTGTACATGTGAAGCATCGTGTGGATTCGTCCAGAGTTTGCTTACAAATTGAATCCTACGTTGTTTTCCCTCGAGGGGTACGTCCCACTTCATGTAAAGAAGTTCTCTTTCTTCTGTTGTTAAACGCGTTGTTAACCTTTTCGCTAGAAACTCACGTTCACGCTTCAGTGATTTAAGGCTGCAATAAAAATAAAAAATCAAAATTTAATGCCACATTTGTTAACAAGACATGACATAACAGGCTATATTGTGTTTGACTGATGTTGAAACTTTTTGTCTCGCCCAAAAAGATGAAACAAGGGGGACTCGCTTTCGATCTCTCGTTTGTGAAAAGACCATAATGCCCTTCCCATCCTCATTATCAAAAGTATTGTTAACAAGATATAACATCATTAGACAAGAGAACAACAGTTTGTATTGTGTTTGACTGATGTTAAAAAATTTTGTCTAGCCCAAAACAAGGTGGGGAGGGATACGGACTCGCTCTCGATCTCTCATTTGTGGAAAAGACGAAAATGCCCTTCCCATCCTCATTATCAAGAGTAGCCCTAGAACGCATGTCCCAGGACCTGGGACAGTAATGGAGAAGCTTTGTAAAGGCTAATTTTAATGGCTAGCATGAGAAGGGTATTTACATCTTTTTGCACAAACGACAGATAAGAGTGAAGGGTATTTATGTCTTTTTGCACAAACGAGAGGTAATATTTACGTCTTTTTGCACAAACGAGTGACAAGAGTGAAGGGTATTTGCGTCTTTTTGCACAAACGAGAGACAAGAGTGAAGGGTATTTGCGTCTTTTTGCACAAACGAGAGATAAGAGTGAAAGGTATTTACGTCTTTTTGCACAAACGAGAGATAAGAGTGAAGTGAGTGAGTCCCTATCCCACCTTTTTGGGTGGGCCAATGGTATATTTTAATTTTTGTCCAATTAGTCTCAATACAAGACGGGGGCATTAACGTCTTTTTGCGCAAATGAGAGATTGAATGCGAGTCCGGTCCCATCTTGTTCTATCTTTCTGAGTGGGACAATAAAACTCAAATTTTTGTCCAACTGACATCAGTCCTAGTCTCAATATAAGACGGGGGCATTAACGTCTTTTGCACAAACGAGAGATTGCGAGTCCAGTCCCATCTTGTTCTACCTTTTTGAGTGGGACAATAAATCACAATTTTTTGTCCAATTGACATTAGTTCTAGTTCTAGTTCTAGTTCTAGTTCTAGTCTCAACACAAGGCTGGGGCATTAACGTCTTTTGCCTCCGAAATGATATAAAAAATAAAAAGCAATTAAGAGAGAATGTAACCTTGAAGATATGGAGATTGTGGGCTCTTCAGTACCACCGCGAGCTGGAGTTGCATTTCCATGTTCAGCTAAATGTTGTTCAAGCCAATTGAGTCGCCTTAGTTCAACTTCCATGTAAATTTCATCGGCAGGGTCTCCTTTAAACAGCATATAAAACTGAGTTCTATGAATTATCGAGACAAAACAAACATCCCATAACTCAATTATTTTCTGTCTTTGCTCCCTAAATGTTATATGCCATGGAACCGGGGATACTTCGGGTAAATCTCCTGTATTTTCATCATTCTCAACATCGTATCCAGCTGCTTCATTAGCTTCCAGCTCAAGCACCTGTGAATAAAAAGTCGTAAATACCCCTAGAAAGGTTGGAATAAAAACAAACTAAAAATACGATACGACGTAGTACCTGGCAAACAAGTAACTGTTTTTGGTACTGTAGTTTCGCTACACGTTCTTTCAATTCCGTTACATACGTTCTGATGCTTCTCACATTCTCTTCAGCAGCATTTTGAAACAGTTTCTGCATTTTCCTCATATTGACGGAACTGGATCTTCTATGTGGAGTGTTTTCTTCGCTCTTCACCGGAGTTTCTTTCTCAGACACCGCCGGAGTGTCACCGGAGACGGTATCGTCGTTTTCCGGCGCTATATTTTCCCTTTCCGTGTCGAATACTTCCCTGGCTGAAGAAAGCGGTGAGCATGGAGATCGTATGAAATTCGGCTTGTTGACCGCATTGCTTGAAGTCAACGGACTCGATTTTTTCTTCTTCGACTGGTTTTTCGCCGGATCGTTATTCGGAAGCGACATTATCAATTTATCAATCGATTTCTGGACGTTTTCGAGTTGTTCTTCGAGGTTTGCAATGTTGCTTCCTTGAGAGTGAAGTCTGGTGATTTCGTCTTTTAGGTTAGCACTGACGCTTTTGTTCACCGGGACGATGTTTTCAACGTCGACGTCTTTTGGCGGTGGTCTTACGGCGCACATATCGCGGATCTCCGCTTGCAATTTGGCGATGGTCTCGGCGGCGTCCTGGTTGCCTTGGCGGTGACACGCGACCTCCTTTTGAAGAACTTCTAGGGCTCGATTTGCTTCTTCACCTAGCTGTTCCTGGAGGTGTTCTAGCTTCCTGATTTCGTGCATGAGTGTGAATGGAGCGGTGGAAGATTGCCGCATACTTTGTCGGACGGTTGTGTTTCGTGTTTTCTCGAATCGCGTCGGTTCTTTGCCCTCGATTACTGACGGTAATGTCCCGGAGAATGAGAGACATTTTTTCGCCGATGGAAGTGTAGATTGTGGTGGGATTGATACCTGTGAAGTGTATATTATGACCTTTTATTATTATGTCATAAATATATATTGAATAAAATGTTAATTGTTCACGATTAAATTAAAATTATAGGTTATAGATAATACATCAATGATTTTACAATTATGTTATTAGAATTGTATATTCTGAATTTAGATTTGTAATACATAATAAAGTGTGTATTACGAGTTTCTGTTACTAATAAAAAATTTTGTTGTATTTTATTAAATAAAATTTTTTAATATTTGTCGTCAAACTAGCCATTTTAACAATTCTTATTTTATTAGCTAAATAACAATTTTTTATATTAGAAATTAATATGAATTGTACCTTTGGTTCTTCCTGAAGTTTGCGACGTAGCTCATCCACTTGCGACACTGCCTGATCTCTTTGTCTCCTCAATTCCTCAATTTCCATTTCCATCTAAAAAAATATATAATAACAAAAGAAATATTAAAAGCTTAATCGTAAAAAAAATGCAATTCGTGTCTCATTGACACATGTCAAAACGCAGTATAATCTGTTATGTCATGTCATGCATACCTGGCGGATTTTAGAATCTTTCTCATTTGATGGATCGGGAGTACGTAACACAGCTTCCAATCTCGAAACCTCCTTTTGCAAATGCTTAACCAATTGTTTATCCGAAACAACCTAACACAAAACAAGACGTCACAAATCTATAAAACCACAAAACCAGTAACAAATTATTAAAAAAAATAAATAAATAATAATAATAATAATAATAATATTCGTACCATGTTAACTTGCGCATTATTCGTGACTTCCTTTGCTCGTGTAGCAAAAAAGAGCGTATTCCTCGACTGTTCAACATGACTAGAAGCCGGACTCAAAGTACATATAATAGCAGTACGTGCATTCCCACCTAATGAGTGTTGTAGTATACGCGTCAGCTTCGAGTCTCTATACGGAATATGCCCACTTCTTTTTCCAACACTGTAAAAAAATTTACAAAATGTTACTGTCAGTGTATCCCATATTAGTGCGACACAGTCTTATAAGGGCTTTTTTGGAAAGACAATCCTGGACCCCACATATATCTTACAATAATTAATTGATTATTATTTAATAATAAATACCTGAGCTTTCTAATTACAGTTGTGAGAGTCATCAAGCTAAGGTTGATGTGGCAACCTTCTCTAAGCCTTGCACCATCAGCATTAGTCTGTGATGCTCTTTCACTTCCAGCTAAATCTACAAAGTTCTGAAGAAATTGAATTTATGGTTAGGTGTGTTTAATAATAATATGATTTTTCTTTTTTGGTAGTTAATATAAATGTTAAAAGAAAACGTTGTTAGTCGTTACCAAGCTTGAGACAAATGATCTGACACAGTCTGAAGTCTCCCGAAGTGTACTTTCTATCGTCTGTATTGTCAAATAAATTAATTTTCATTAAATCCTCATGTTTTTATCATATGTTTTCGAATAATAAAATTTAAATACTTACCAATCTTATTATCTGGTGTGACCGAGAACTCGTATCGTTTAAAGCAGTTTCGCCTACTTGTCTTTGAGCTGTAAAACATACAAAAGAAATTTAAATGTTTCTATTATTTCACTAAAGCATACAAAAAAATATAGATTATATTTTTATATGCTTACCTTCACATATACTAATTAAACTTCTTAAATGTTGATCATCTGTTGCTGTTTCTTCCACTAACTTCTCAACTACTGTTCCTTTCTGCATTTAGAAACGGTTATTACTTGTATTCATTTAGGAAGGACTATTATTGAGAAAAATTATATATTATTGTATATATTTATATTTTAGAGTAAATTACAGTTTCAGTCCCTGTGATTTACACCAAATTACAGTTTTGGTGCTAATTTTGAAAATCTTGCACTAGCAGTCCCTGTGGTTGCAAATATTTCACTTTTAGTCCCTATGGTTTCCAAATATTTCACTTTTGGACCCTGAGGTTTACACAAACGGTAACAGAGGGAGGGACCAAATGTGAACGATTTGGAAACCACATGGACCACTGGTTCAAGTTTTTCAAAATCAGGACCAAAACGGTAATTTGGTGTAAACCACAGGGACCAAAACTGTAATTTACCCTATATTTTATATTTTATATTTATTTACCTCTGGATCATCTAGAAGCTTGAGACTGCGTCCAGATTCTGAATTCAGCAAGTCTCTTACATTTTCATTGTAGATTTCAAGTCCAGATATTTTTATTCTGAAATCTCTTTCTGGAGTCTGTATGATGTCAAATAAAAGTCAAATAAGTTGACTACACACAGATAAACGAATAAATGAAAGTACGTTGCTATTTCTTACCTGCATTATGTGTTGGTAAATATCATTGACAGCTTTTTCTGTAATTCCTCTCATAGTATAGGTCTTCCCACTACTTGTTTGACCATATGCAAATATCGTTGCTACAAAAACAATTATAACAATCTTAATTACAAATCACAATAAATAAATAAATAAATGGATCATTAGGAAAAAAAACATTGTAATACCATTGATGCCCATTAGAGCAGATAAAGCAACAGTTTTTACTCCATCTTCATAAACAGATTCTGTGATTGCTGTAGGGCCAAATACTTTATCTGCGAGAACAAAATAAAATAATCAAGAAGAAGTTAAAATTAAATAATTAACAATAAGTTTATAGATAAAAAAAATGAAGTGTACCGAATGTAAAAGAAGATGGTTGATGTACACGCTCATGAGGTTGTGGTTTATATACAATTGAATGATCATCGATGCATTCCCATGATACATTGTCTTTAGCTAATTGTTCCCTTTTATTTAAAGGTCTCAATCGTACTGTTACAACGATTTTTTCTTCACGTACTCGTGAACCTCCAGGTGTTGATATAGGTGTTCTTTCGATTTTTGAAATTGGTGTACCAGGAACACTCCTTACTGTCATCTTGTGTATATGAGAGAGAGAGAGACTTTCCCGATTTGCCCTTGTCCAATCCAATTGCTTGTCTGTTTAGCAATAAAGATGAATTGAAAGATAAAATGTTAAAAGAAGAAGTTTAAGATGGTATAGTTTGTATCTGTTGATGTTTAAAACACAAATTGGGCTATGTTTAACATCAATTTCATGTTATAAGATAACATTGCTTGTCTGTTTAGCAATAAAGATGAATTGAAAGATAAAATGTTAAAAGAAGAAGTTTAAGATGGTATAGTTTGTATCTGTTGATGTTTAAAACACAAATTGGGCTATGTTTAACATCAATTTCATGTTATAAGATAACAATTGAAAAAATCAGCTCATAGCATTGAAAGTTGATTACGTGATGTTTCCTTAATTGGTCAAGTCCACTAATAGTACAAATCCAAGAACAAGAAGTATGAAGTGAGAAAAAAGCACTTGTTGACTATATATTTGGGCAAATATAATGCCAAAAAGCGTTCCAGAAAAATCAATTTTACTTTTAAGATGCACTCAAACTGCGGTAAAGAAAACCTGATTTAAGATGATAAGATCAATTCAAATTGTTTGGTAACACAAGCTCACAAAATAATAAGAAAAGTGGATTCCAGAGAGTTGCTTTAACTAGTCTGTTTTTTGTCATTAGCAAAAGCCCCAATTCGATTAATTCAACCACTTCGTCTACGAATTTACTGGCGATTACAGATCATCGTATTTTTTTCTAGATAAAGAGCATAATCGTTAATATATCCGTGGTAAAACAGTTGCTCGTAAAAAAATACGACTCGTAAGAAAGCAGCACATCCAAAAATAGAGAAAGTAATCCGATTGTTTCCTAGATTTTCAACTCCTAACTGTCGGATTCCACAACTTCAACGGACTTTTCGGATTTCAACACAAAATGAGCAACTAAATCACAGATCTCCGATGTCAATTCATCTAAATATGGAATAAAATCGAGTATACAATCAAACAAATTCTACGTGAATCGCTAGATGGAAACTTGGCATAAATAAAACAGAAGGAGAAAAATCATTCAATTAAACATCAAGAAAGGAATTATTTACTCACCAAAAACCTCAAATCAGATCGTCAACTTGAGAGAGATATAGAGAGAGAATTTCGAATTGATGTGTACGGGAGTGCGAGTTGGGAGGTGGAAGAAAAGGGTTTTCAAATTACGAGTCTAACGGCTAGTCTCGAATTTATGGTAAGTATTTGGAGTGAAGTGACGTCGTTTTGACAGAATTAAACTTAACGGGTGTGTTGATATTAAATCCATTCCGACATGCTGACCACCGATTGGGGCTTTACGGCTTACGCTTCCATTTTTCAAGTAAAAGCAGTATCCTATGTTAAAGTAAATTGCTTTCTCCACATCAATATTAGCAAATTCGGAGCATTTTGGGCTTTGTTTACTTGTACTTATGCATTAAAATTTGTACATCAGTCTGGATGTATCGAATGAGTCTGGAAAGGGCATCACCTCTTTAAAGATAGATCCTACGTGGCATTACAAGGGGTTAATGCTTCCAATAACTAATACCAAAACAATCTGTCATTATTCTAATATTTTAAAATAAAAAGTTAAGTGCATATTTATTTAAATCTATGTTTTTGTTAATTTATGCCACAGAATATGTTTTAACTTTTAACACAACTTACATAATTACATTTGAGGTTGTTACTAACGAGCTGATAATATGTAAGAGGACAATTTTATCATATAAATCGATTAAAAAAAATTGATTTATTGCTGCATAAATTGTTTATGAGTCCATTCATAATATAAACTATGTTAGACGGGTCGGGTTATATCCTTGGGTGGTCCGGTTTTTTCGGGTCAAAGGTTTTTTTTTGTTTTTAATCCGGGGTGTGTTGTTTTCTTTCGCAGTTTCTTCTTTTTCCTCTTGAATTTCGAACAAAAAAAAATATCTCATTATCAGTTCGTGTCTCCATCGGTGTTCTTGTTTAGTGTATGAGTATTTGATTTTCGTTATTGATTTTTCTCTTTTCTTCGGTATCTGATTTGTCGTTTGTCTGTATTTGTAGGATGGCGTTTAACGGGTATCAGCTTGTATCATGTTGAAGTTCTTAGCACCGAGGTCGGATTAGAAAATTCTTACTTTGCTGCTATGATTATTAGTTGGTCGTTGGATTTTTTGGGTGTTCGTTATGAGACGTTGTTTGATAACGAAGACGCTATGCCGTTGGAGGAGATAGTTAGAGTCGACAGTGTCCGTTCTTATCCAGCCTCTGTGGTGGTGGATTTCTTTCTCGGTGACGTTGTCGATGTGTGGCACAACGATGGTTGGTGGATAGGAAGATACCGTCGTTTCGATGGCCATCGTCAGGATGGGAAGTTTTATAGAGTTTATTTTGACTGCATGGTGCAGGGTATGCGTCATAAAAGTTATCGTTTGGAAGATCTTCATTCGCATCAAGACTTTTATTTTGAAGATTTCTTCGATTTCATTCGTGTATGGACTTATAGAAGGGTTTAGATGTCGTTTGGTATTTCTATAGGTGGTGGTTTTTGTTTTTTGGGCAGTTTTCTGGTGGGGATTGTGTGTATATACGTTGTATGTATGTAGCTTGGTGTAAGCATAGGTGGATAGATGATGGATCTTGTTTTGGTGTTGAAGGTATGTTGTGTATATGAACTTGTGTATGGTTTATTATAATTAGTGCTATTTTCAGTGTACGTATTAGTCCTTTTATATAGTTGGTTTGTGTTTCTTGATAATGTTGTTGTTGTTCTTTGTGGAATGGTAAAGAGAGTCAATTGACCTATGTTGTTATTGTTCAACCTATGAAGATCTGTCGAACTGTCAAAGGTGGAAGGAAATTGTTTTGCTGATCTGTATTAGAGTCATGTGGATTGAATAGTGTTAAATTTAGAATTTTTTTATGATTCGATTTATAATAGTTTTGAAATAGAGAGTGGATTTTTATTTGGCATCAGTTGTAGAGAAAAGGGTAAAATGGTCAAATGTTGTATTTGTTGTTGTGTTTTATAGTTGTTGTGTAATAGCAATGTACTTTCCTTTATCTACATTGCATCTGATGTTGTAATGGTTGTTGTTTAATACCAATGTACTTTAATTTTTCTATATTGCATTTGATGTTGTGAGGGTTGTATCTGATGTTGTAGGGGTTATTGGTTAATATCAGTGTATTTTCATTTGTGAGGGTTGTTGCTTAATAGTAATGTACTTTTATCGTTGTGTCTCATGTTGTGAGGGTTGTTGGTTAATGCCTTTGGTGTTTTTTTTTCAGATATTCCCTTAACATCAGGGTACGGAGTTAGTCGATTTCCTGAAAATGTGTACTTGATATTTTTGTAAATAGCATGAAATGTTGTGTTTGAATGTACTGTGTAATGGTTATAACAATGTACTTTAGTATGAAATGTTGTATTTGTTGTTGTGTTTTAGGGTTGTTGTGTAATAGCAATGTACTTTGGTTTATCTGCATTGCATTTGATGTTGTAAAGGTTGTTGTTTAATAGCAGTGTACTTTCATTTTCTTATGTTGTATCTAATGTTGTGAGGGTTGTTGGTTAATAGGAGTGTACTTTCATTTGTAAGGGTTGTTGGTTAATAACAATGTACTTTCATTGTTGTATATTTTTTTAGATGTTCTCTCAACACCAGGGTAGTTTCGCGTGAATTATATTGCATTTACGTGTTTTTGTGCATGCATTTTTTGAAGGTTGGTTTAAAATTTTAAATTTATTATGTTGCATTTGATCCTCAACATCAGGGTATTTTTCTGTGAATTAGAGTACATTTAAGTGTTTCTATGCATGCATTTTTTTGAAGGTTGTTTTAAAAAAATTTCTGTATTTCCAGCTTTTTTACAAAATTGGTCCATGTTTGTAAATTTTAAGCAGATTTGATCTATATTTGTAGATTTTTGAGAAAATTAGTTCGTGTTACAGTTTTTTAACAAAAATGGTCCGTCTTTGCAGTTTTTTAAGAAAATTGGTCTCTGTTTGTATTTTTTAATACAATTGTTTATGTTTGCAGTTTTTTAACAGAATTGTTTTGTGTATGCAGTTTTTTGAAAGACTTAGCCCGTGTTTTAATTTTTTAACAAAATTGGTCGATGTTTGCAGTTCTTTTAAAAGAATTGCTCTGTGTTTGCGGTTTTTTAACAAGATTGGTCCGTATTTGTAGTTATTTAACAAAATTGGTCCAATTTTGCATTTTGTTGACAGAATTGGTCCATGATTGCAATTTTTTTAACAATAATGGTTCTTCTTTGTAAATGTTTTGACAAAATTGGTCCTTATAAAGTAAGATGTGTTGCGTTGAATTTTTAAAAGGGTATTGCAAACTGTACAAACAATTTGGTGTATGTTTCTAGTTTTTTCACTAAATTGGTTCTTCTTTGCATTGTTTTAACAAAATTGGTCTATGTTTGCATATTTTTGACAAACGGTCCGTCTTCACATTTTTTAACAGTGTTGATCTGTCTTTGTATTTTTTTAACAAAATTGGTCCGTCTTTGTATTTTTTTAACAGAATTACTTATTTTTGCAGTCTTTAACACAATTAGTTCGTGTATGTATTTTTTAAATAGAATGTGATTGTATTTACATTTTTTTAACAGAATTGGTCCATGTTTGCATTTTTTAACAAAATTGGTCCATGTTTTTATTTTTTTTAAAAGAATTGGTCTGTATATGCATTTTTTTTACCAAAATTGGTCCAGTTTTATATATTTTTGAGAGAATTTTTTCATGTTTACGTTTTTTTATAAATAATGGTCCCTATTTCTGAATATTTTCTCAAAAATAACAGGATTGGTCTGTATTTTTATTTTTTTTAACAAAGTTGGTCCGGTTTTGCATTTTTTAACACAATTAGTCCGTGTATGTATTTTTTAAATAGAATCCTACCGTATTTACGCTTTTTTAACAGAATTGGTCCATGTTTGCATTTTTTTTAATAAAATTGGTCCATTTTTTTTACATAATTTTTTCATGTTTACATTTTCTTAAAAATAATGGTTCCTATTTCTGAGTATTTTCACAGAAATAACAGGATTGATCCGTATTTGTATTTTTTTAACAAAGTTGGTCCGGTTTTGCATTTTTTTACTGAATTGGTCCCATATTAGCAATTTTTTAACAATAATGGTTCGTGTTTGTGAATGTTTTGACAAATATGGTCGTTAGAAAGTACAGATGCGTTGTGTTGACTTTCCAGAAAAGTATTGCAAACTGTACAAACAATTTGTTCTACGTTTGTAGTTTCTGGAGTAAATTGGTCCATCTTTGCATTTTCTTAACAAAATTGGTCAGTGTTTCCAGATTTTTGGCAAAATCGGACCGTGTTTGCCTTTTTTTTAACAGTGTTGATCCGTTATTGGATTTTTTTATACAAAATTGGTCCGTCTGTTGTGTATATTATTTATAATTTTTTTTGGAGATTTTACAGTATGATTTTTTGGTATTTAATTGTCAAAAGATTGTATATGGTTTGCATACAAAAGTTTAAGTAGGATTTAGCTGTTGTATATGTTACAATAACGGGTATCTGCAGTTTAGATAGTTAATATTTACGTTAAAAAGTATATTTATCCGCCAAAAAAGGACACATCTTTTAGAGATAACATGTTTCTGATGCAAATCCTGTTGGATTAGATTGGAAAATTAACGATTGCGTTTCCTGGTAGTTATGAATCTTCGTGTTGGGATTGCTTCTTCTTTTCTTGTTGGGAGTCCTCTTCAGTGTGTCGAGTTCCTTTCTTTGTTCCTAAAGGATTGATTTTCGTGTTCATCTTGGATGTTAACTGCGTAAGAAGGGGAAGCCATGGTGGTGGTGGGTGATTCTTGGTAGTCACTGATGCTAGTGAATGCTTTTGTTTGTTCATTCTAATGTGGGTTGCGGTGCTTTATATGCAATATTTGATGTTATCAGTGTTGAGTTTTCAATTTTTTAAATGTTTCTAGGTGGTATCAAAACCCTGAAATTAGAAATTACTTCTGTTGTTAGAAATTACTTCTGTTGATTTTCGTGTTCAATTTTTTGGTATTTAATTGTCAAAAGATTGTACATGGTTTGCATACAAAATTTTAAATAGGATTTAGCTGTTGTATATGTTACAATAACGGGTATCTGCAGTTTAGATAGTTAATATTTACGTTACAAAGTATATTTATCCGCCAAAAAGGACACATCTTTTAGAGATAACATGTTTCTGATGCAAATCCTGTTGGATTGGATTGGAAAATTAGCGATTGCGTATCCTGGTAGTTATTAATCTTCGTGCTGGGATTTCTTCTTCTTTTCTTGTTGGGAGTCCTCTTCTGTGTGTCGAGTCCTTTCTTTGTTACTCTATGGATTGATTTTCGTTTTCATCTTGGTTGTTAACTAGGTAAGAGGGGGAAGCCATGGTGGTGGTGGGTGATTCTTGGTAGTCACTGATGCTAGTGAATGGTTTTGTTTATTCATTCTAATGTGGGTTGCGGTGCTTTATATGCAAGATTTGATGTTATCACTGTTGGGTTTAAATTTTTTTAATGTTTCTAAGTTGTATCAAAACCTTGAAATTAGAAATTACTTCTGCAAGAGTGGTTTTTGAATGTGAATACCATGTGATGTTTACTTGTGTCAGTTGTTGTATTGTGTCTTGTGAGTTTACATCGGATGTTTGTGGAAATTTTTTGATTAAATTTTTTGTACTGCATAGTGTATATATGGGCTGCAAATTCATAAAAAAGCCAAAAATAAAATATATTACGGTCGTATTTTCAATTTAAATTTCGAAAGTAAGTGCATGTCTTTATAGACATCTGTTGTGTATATTATTTATAAGTTTTTTTTGCAGGTTTTATAGTATGATTTTTTGGTATTTAATTGTCAAAAGATTGTACATGGTTTGCATACAAAAGTTTGAGTCGGATTTAGCTGTTGTATATGTTACAATAACGGGAATCTGCAGTTTACATAGTTAATATTTACGTTACTTTATCCGCCAAAAAAGTAAACATCGTTTAGAGATAACATGTTTTTGATGCAAATCCTGTTGGATTGGATTGGAAAATTAACGATTGCGATTGCGATTCCTGGTAGTTATTAATCTTCGTGCTGGGATTTCTTCTTCTTTTCTTGTTGGGAGTCCTCTTCTGTTTGTCGAATTCTTTCTTTGTTATTCTATGGATTGAGTTTCATGCTCATCTTGGTTGTTAACTAGGTAAGAGGGGGAAGCCATGGTGGAGGTGGGTGATTCTTGGTAGTCACTTATGCTAGTGAATGGTTTTGTTTGTTCATTCTAATGTGGGTTGCGGTGCTTTATATGCAAGATTTGATGTTATCAGTGTTGAGTTTAAATTTTTTTTAATGTTTCTAGGTTGTATCAAAACCCTGAAATTAGAAATTACTTCTGCATGAGTGGTTTTTGTTTGTGAATACCATGTGATGTTTACTTATGTCAGTTGTTGTGTTGTGTCTTGTGAGTTTACATTGGATGTTTGTGGAAATTTTTTGTACTGCATTGTGTATAGATGGGCTGCAAATTCATATAAAAGCCAAAAATAAAATATATTACGGTCGTATTTTCAATTTTAATTTTTAAAGTAAGTGCATGTCTTTATAGGCGTCTGTTGTGTATATTATTTATAATTTTTGTTCTAGATTTTACAATATGATTTTTTGGTATTTAATTGTCAAAAGATTGTACATGGTTTGCATACAAAAGTTTAAATAGGATTTAGCTGTTGTATATGTTACAATAATGGGTATTTGCAGTTTAGATAGTTAATATTTACGTTACAAAGTATATTTATCCGCCAAAAAAGGACACATCTTTTAGAGATAACATGTTTCTGATGCGAATCATGTTGGATTGGAATTGAAAATTAACGATTGTGTTTCCTAGTAGTTATTAATCTTCATACTGGGATTTCTTCTTCTTTTCTTGTCGGGAGTCCTCTTATGTGTGTCGAGTCCTTTCTTTGTTACTCTATGGATTGATTTTCGTTTTCATCTTGGTTGTTAACTAGGTAAGAGGGGGAAGCCTTGGTGGTGGTGGGTGATTCTTGGTAGTCACTGATGCTAGTGAATGGTTTTGTTTGTTGATTATAATGTGGGTTGCGGTGCTTTATATGCATGATTTGATGATATCAGTGTTGAGTTTTCAATTTTTTTAATGATTCTAGGTTGTATCAAAACCTTGAAATTAGAAATTACTTCTGCAAGAGTGGTTTTTGTTTGTGAATTCCATGTGATGTTTACTTGTGTCAGTTGTTGTGTTGTGTCTTGTGAGTTTACATTAGATGTTTGTGGAAATTTTTTGATTAAATTTTTTGTACTGCATGGTGTATATATGGGCTGCAAATGCATATTAAAGCCAAAAAAAATTATATGACGGTCGTATTTTCAATTTTAATTTCGAAAGTAAGTGCATGTCTTTATAGGCGTCTGTTTTGTATATTTTATTTATAATTTTTTTTTTGGAGATTTTACAAGATGATTTTTTTGAATTTAATTGTCAAAAGATTGTACATGGTTTGCATACAAAAGTTTAAGTAGGATTGAGGTGTTGTATATGTTACAATAACGGGTATCTACAGTTTAGATAGTTAATATTTACGTTACTTTATCCGCCAAAAAAGGAAACATCTTTTAGAGATAACATGTTTCTGATGCAAATCCTGTTGGATTGGATTGGAAGATTAACGATTGTGTTTCCTGGTAGTTAATAATCTTCGTGCTGGGATTTCTTCTTCTTTTCTTATTGGGAGTCCTCTTCTGTGTGTCGAGTCCTTTCTTTGTTACTCTAGGGATTGGTTTTCGTTCTCATCTTGGTTGTTAACTTGGTAAGAGGGGAAGCCATGGTGGTGGTGGGTGATTCTTATAGTCACTGATGCTAGTGAATGGTTTTGCTTGTTCATTCTAATGTGGGTTGCGGTGCTTTATTTGCAAGATTTGATGTTATCACTGTTGGGTTAAATTTTTTTTAATGTTTCTAGGTTGTATCAAAACCATGAAATTAGAAATTACTTTTGCAAGAGTGGTTTTTGAATGTGAATACCATGTGATGTTTACTTGTGTCAGTTGTTGTGTTGTGTCTTGTGAGTTTACATTGGATGTTTGTGGAAATTTTTTGATTAAATTTTTTGTACTGCATAGTGTATATATGGGCTGCAAATTCATAAAAAAACCAAAAATAAAATATATTACGGTCGTATTTTCAATTTTAATTTCGAAAGTAAGTGCATGTCTTTATAGACATCTGTTGTGTGTATTATTTATAAGTTTTTTTGGGAGATTTTATAGTATAATGTTTTGGTATTTAATTGTCAAAAGATTGTACATGGTTTGCATACAAAAGTTTAAGTAGGATTTAGCTGTTGTATAGGTTACAATAACGGGTATCTGCAGTTTAGATAGTTAATATTTACATTACTTTATCCGCCAAAAAAGGAAACATCTTTTAGAGATAACATGTTTCTGATGCAAATCCTGTTGGATTGGATTGGAAAATTAATGATTGCGTTTCCTGGTAGTTATTAATCTTCGTGCTGGGATTTCTTCTTCTTTTCTTGTTGGGAGTCCTCTTTTGTGTGTCGAGTCCTTTCTTTGTTATTCTATGGATTGAGTTTCATTCTCATCTTGGTTGTTAACTAGGTAAGAGGGGGAAGCCATGGTGGAGGTGGGTGATTCTTGGTAGTCACTGATGCTAGTGAATGGTTTTGTTTGTTCATTCTAATGTGGGTTGCGGTGCTTTATATGCAAGATTTGATGTTACAGTTTTGAGTTTAAAATTTTTTTTAATGTTTCTAGGTTGTATCAAAACCCTGAAATTAGAAATTACTTCTGCAAGAGTGGTTTTTGTTTGTGAATACCATGTAATGTTTACTTATGTCTGTTGTTGTGTTGTGTCTTGTGAGTTTACATTGGATGTTTGTGGAAATTTTTTTAATTAATTTTTTTGTACTGCATTGTGTATATATGGGCTGAAAATTCATATAAAAGCCAAAAATAAAATATATTACAGTCGTATTTTCAAATTTAATTTCGGAATTAAGTGCATGTCTTTATAGGCGTCAGTTGTGCCTATTATTTATTATTTTTTTTGGAGATTTTTCAATATGATTTTTTGGTATTTAATTGTCAAAAGATTGTACATGGTTCGCATACAAAAAGTTAAGTAGGATTTAGCTGTTGTATATGTTACAATAACGGGTATCTGCAGTTTAGATAGTTAATATTTAGGTTACAATGTATATTTATCCGCCAAAAAGGACACATCTTTTAGAGATAACATGTTTTTGATGCAAATCCTGTTGGATTGGATTGGAAAATTAACGATTGCGTTTCCTGGTAGTTATTAATCTTTGTGCTAGGATTGCTTCTTCTTTTCTTATTAGGAGTCCTCTTCTGTGTGTCGAGTTCCTTTCTTTGTTCCTCTATGGATTGATTTTTGTTTTCATCTTGGTTGTTAACTAGGTAAGAGGGGGAAGCCATGGTGGTGGTGGGTGATTCTTGGTAGTCACCGATGCTGGTGAATGCTTTTGTTTGTTCATTCTAATGTGGGTTACGATGCTTTATATGTAAGATTTGATGTTATCAGTCTTGAGTTTAAATATTTTTTTTAATGTTTCTAGGTTGTATCAAAACCTTGAAATTAGAAATTACTTATGCAAGAGTGGTTATTTTTTGTGAATACCATGTGATGTTTACTTGTGTCAGTTGTTGTGTTGTGTCTTGTGAGTTTACTTTGGATGTTTGTGGAATTTTTTTGATTAAATTTTTTATACTCCATTGTGTATATATGGGCTGCATATTCATATAAAAGCGAAAAATAAAATATATTACGGTCGTATTTTCAATTTTAATTTCGAAAGTTAGTGCATGTCTTTATAGGCGTTTGATGTGTATATTATTTATAATTTTTTTAGAGATTTTACAATATGATTTTTTGGTATTTAATTGTCAAAAGATTGTACATGGTTTACATACAAAAGTTTAAGTAGGATTTAGCTGTTGTATATGTTACAATAACGGGTATCTGCAGTTTAGATAGTTAATATTTACGTTACAAAGTATATTTATCCGCCAAAAAAGGACACATCTTTTAGAGATAACATGTTTCTGATGCAAATCCTATTGGATTGGATTGGAAAATTAACGATTGCGTTTCCTGGTAGTTATTAATCTTCGTGTTGGGATTGCTTCTTCTTTTCTTGTTGGGAGTCCGCTTCTGTGAGTCGAGTCCTTTCTTTGTTACTCTATTGATTGATTTTCGTTTTCATCTTGGTTGTTAACTAGGTAAGAGAGGGAAACCATGGTGGTGGTGGGTGATTCTTGGTAGTCACTGATTCTAGTGAATGGTTTTGTTTGTTCTTTCTAATATGAGTTTCGGTGCTTTATATGCAAGATTGAATGTTATCAGTGTTAAGTTTTATTGTTTTTTAATGTTTCTAGGTTGTATCGAAACCTTGAAATTAGAAATTACTTCTGCATGAGTGGTTTTTGTTTGTGAATATCATGTCATGTTTACTTGTATCAGTTGTTGTGTTGTGTCTTGTGAGTTTACATTGGATGTTTGTGGAAATTTTTTGATTAAATTTTTTGTAGTGCATAGTGTATATATGGGCTGCAAATACATATAAAAGCCAAAAATAAAATATATTACGGACTTATTTTCAATTTTAATTTCGAAAGTAAGTGCATGTCTTTATATGCG
Source organism: Cichorium intybus (assembly GCA_023525715.1). Taxonomy (NCBI): domain Eukaryota; kingdom Viridiplantae; phylum Streptophyta; class Magnoliopsida; order Asterales; family Asteraceae; genus Cichorium; species Cichorium intybus. The sequence continues at coordinate 94,270,737 of CM042010.1, read as the reverse complement.
TCTGTTGTGTATATTATTTATAATTTTTTTGGAGATTTTACAATATGAGTTTTTGGTATTTAATTGCCAAAAGATTGTACATGGTTTGCATACAAAAGTTTAAGTAGGATTGAGCTGTTGTATAGGTTACAATAACGGGTATCTGCAATTTAGATAGTTAATATTTACGTTTCAAAGTATATTTATCTGCCAAAAAGGACACATCTTTTAGAGATAACATGTTTCTGATGCAAATCCTGTTGGATTGGATTGGAAAATTAACGATTGCATTTCCTGGTAGTTATTAATCTTTGTGCTGGGATTGCATCTTCTTTTCTTGTTGGCAGTCCTCTTCTGTGTGTCGAGTTCCTTTCTTTGATCCTCTATGGATTGATATTCGTTTTCATATTGGTTGTGAACTGCGTAAGAGGGGGAAGCCATGGTGGTGGTGGGTGATTCTTGGTAGTCATTGATGCTAGTGAATGGTTTTGTTTGTTCATTCTAATGTGGGTTTTGGTGCTTTATATGCAAGATTTGATGTTATCAGTGTTGAGTTTTAAATTTTTTTTAATGTTTCTAGGTTGTATCAAAACCTTGAAATTAGAAATTACTTCTGCAAAGTGGTTTTTGTTTGTGAATACCATGTGATGTTTAATTGTGTCAGTTGTTGTGTTGTGTCTTGTGAGTTTACATCGGATGTTTGTGGAAAATTTTTAATTAAATTCTTTGTGCTGCATAGTGTATATATGGGCTACAAATTCATATAAAAGCCAAAAATAAAATATATTACGGTCGTATTTGCAATTTTAATTTCGAAAGTAAATACTTGTCTTTATAGGCATCTGTTGTGTATATTATTTATAATTTTTTTGGAGATTTTACAGTATGATTTTTTGGTAATTAATTGTCAAAAGATTGTACATGGTTTGCATAGAAAAGTTTAAGTAGGATTGAGGTGTTGTATACGTTACAATAACGGGTATCTGTAGTTTAGATAGTTAATATTTACGTTACCAAGTATAATTATCCGCCAAAAAAGGAAACATCTTTGAGAGATAATATGTTTCTAATGCAAATCCTATTGGATTGGATTGGAAAATTAACGATTGCGTTTCCTGGTAATTATTAATCTTCGTGTTGGGATTACATATTCTTTTTTTGTTGGAGTCCTCTTCTGTGTGTCGAGTTCCTTTCTTTGTTCCTCTATAGATTGATTTTCGTTTTCATCTTGGTTGTTAACTGCGTAAGAGGGGGAAGCAATGGTGGTGGCGGGTGATTTTTGGTAGTCACTGATGCTACTGAATGCTTTTGTTAGTTCATTCTAATATGGGTTGCGGTGCTTTATATGCAAGATTTTATGTGATGAGTGTTGAGTTTTATAATTGTTTTTTAATGTTTCTAGGTTGTATCAAAACCTTGAAATTAGAAATTACTTCTGCAAGAATGGTTATTGTTTGTGAATACTATGTGATGATTACTTGTGTCAGTTGTTGTGTTGTGTCTTGGGAGTTCACATTGGATCTTTGTGGAAATTTTTTGATTAAAATTTTTGTACTCCATAGTGTATATATGGGCTGCAAATTCATATAAAAGCCAAAATAATATATATTACGGTCTTATTTTCAATTTTAATTTCGAAAGTAAGTGCATGTCTTTATAGGCGTCTGTTGTGTATATTATTTATAATTGTTTTTGGAGATTTTACAGTATGATTTTTTGGTATTTAATTGTCAAAAGATTGTACATAGTTTGCATACAAAAGTTTAAGTAGGATTTACCTGTTGTATATGTTACAATAACACGTATATGTAGTTTAGATAGTTAAATTTATGTTACAAAGTATATTTATCTGCCAAAAAAGGACACATCTTTTAGAGATAACAGGTTTTTGATGCAAATCCTGTTGGATTGGATTGGAAAATTAACGATTGCGTTTCCTGTTGTTATTAATTCTCGTGCTGGGATTGGTTCTTCTGTTCTTGTTGGGAGTACTCTTTTGTGTGTCGAGTTCCTTTCTTTGTTCCTCTATCGATTGATTTTCGTTTTCATCTTGGTTGTTAACCGTGTAAGAGGGGAAGCCATGGTGGTGGTGTGTGATTCTTCGTAGTCACAGATGCTAGTGAATGCATTTGTTTTGTTCATTCTAATGTGGGTTGCGGTGCTTTATATGCAAGATTTAATGTTATCAGTGTTGAGTTTTAAAATTTTTTTTAATGTTTCTAGGTTGTATCAAAACCTTGAATACAATGTGATGTTTACTCGTGTCGGTTGTTGTGTCTTGTGAGTTTACATTGGATGTTTTTGGAAATTTTTTGATTAAATTTTTTTTTCTGCATAGTATGTATGTATATGTATGGGCTGCAAAGTCATATAAAAGCCAAAAATAAAATATATTACGGTTATATTTTCAATTTTAATTTCGAAAGGAAGTGCATTTCTTTATAGGCGTCTGTTGTGTATATTATTTATACGTTTTTTTTTTGAGATTTTACAGTACGATTTTATAGGTTTAAGTAGGATTTAGCTGTTGTATATGTTACAATAACGAGTATCTGTAGTTTAGATAGTTAATATTTACGTTACAAAGTATATTTATCCCCCAAAAAAAGACACATCTTTTAGAGATAACATGTTTCTTATGCAAATCCTGTTGGATTGGATTGGAAAATTAACGATTGCGTTTCCTGGTAGTTATTAATCTTCGTGCCGGGATTGCTTCTTCTTTTCTTGTTGGGAGTCCTCTTCTATGTGTTGAGTTCCTTTCTTTGTTCCTCTATGGATTGATTTTCGTTTTCATCTTGGTTGTTAACTAGGTAAGAGGGGGAAGCCATGGTGGTGGTGGGTGATTCTTGGTAGTCACTGATGCTAATGAATGGTTTTGTTTGTTCATTCTAATGTGGGTTGCAGTGCTTTATATGCAAGATTTGATGTTATGAGTGTTGAGTTTTAAATTTTTTTAATGTTTCTAGGTTGTATCAAAACCTTGAAATTAGAAATTACTTCTGCAAGTGTGGTTTTTGTTTATTAATAACATGTGATGTTTAATTATGTCAGTTGTTGTCTTGTGTCATGGGAGTTTACATTGGATGTTTGTGGAAATTTTTTGATTAAATTTTTTGTACTGCATAGTGTATATATGGGCTGCAAATTCATATAAAAGCCAAAAATAAAATATATTACGGTCGTATTTTCAATTTTAATTACGAAAGTAAGTGCTTGTCTTTATAGGCGTCTGTTGTGTATATTATTTATAATTTTTTTTGGAGATTTTACAGTATGACTTTTTGATATTTAATTGTCAAAAGATTCTACATGGTGTGCATACAAAAGTTTATGTAGGATTTAGCTGTTGTATATGTTACAATAACGGGTATCTGCAGTTTACATAGTTAATATTTACGTTACAATGTATATTTATCCGCCAAAAAAGGACACATCTTTTAGAGATAACATGTTTCTGATGCAAACCCTGTTGGATTGGATTGGAAAATTAACGATTGCGTTTCCTGGTAGTTATTAATCTTCGTGCTGGGATTGCTTCTTCTTTTCTTGTTGGGAGTCCTCTTTTGTGTGTCGAGTTCCTTTCTTTGTTCCTCTATGGATTGATTTTTGTTTTCATCTTGGTTGTTAACTGGGTAAGAGGGGGAAGCCATGGTGCTGGTGGGTGATTCTTGGTAGTCACTGATGCTAATGAATGGTTTTGTTTGTTCATTCTAATGTGGGTTGTGGTGCTTTATATGCAAGATTTGATGTTATCAGTGTTGAGTTTTAAATTTTTTTAATGTTTCTAGGTTGTATCAAAACGTTGAGTGGTTTTTGTTTGTGAATACCATGTGATGTTTAATTGTGTCGGTTGTTGTGTTGTGTCTTGTGAGTTTACATGGGATGTTTGTGGAAATTTTTTGATTAAATTTTTTGTAATGCATAGTGTGTATATGGGCTGCAAATTCATATAAAAGCCAAAAATAAAATATATTACGGTCTTATTTTCAAATTTAATTTCGAAATTAAGTGCATGTCTTTATAGGCGTCTGTTGTGTATATTATTTATAATTTTTTTTTTTGGAGATTTGGTATTTAATTGTCAAAAGATTGTACATGGTTTGCATACAAAAGTTTAAGTAGGATTTAGCTGTTGTATATGTTACAATAATGGGTATCTGCAGTTTAGATAGTTAATATTTACGTTACAAAGTATATTTATCCGCCAAAAAAGGACACATCTTTTAGAGATAACATGTTTCTGACGCAAAAAGGTCAAAGAATGTGAAAATTGTGGAACTTATATGATAAGACCTTCTATTAAGCTATCATGAAGTGTTACTTCATTTAGAAAATTGGTTTTTAGGATCCAATGGTAAATTGGTTTTAATTGCCCAATCTTTAAAATTTAAAATCTCAAAATCCAAAAGGAATTGAGAAAAAGTCCTGAAGGTGACTTTGGTAGTATTTGAGATAAAAAAATATAGTAAAAAGATTCAGGCCATTTGAAGTTATAACGAAGGAGTTATGAAGGTTTTAAAATGGCACAAAAGTGACAAAAATGACAAAATAGTCATTTTCAAGGGTTAATAGAAGAAAATCTATTAAAATTCAGACTTAAGTCGGTAGGGGAAAGTTGTAAAGCTCGTTCTCACCCTTTTAAAGGTATAAAGTTTGTAAATTAGGGATGACTTATGAAGGAGTTATGCAATGGTAAAGTTGAGGGAAAATAAAGGGAAAAGTTGAAAAAATTTCATAAGGCTGGAATAAGGGGCATTTTGTCATTTGCCATATAAATTCAGCCAATGGACTCTTTTGGCTTCATGTAGGCTGCATAAATCCCCAAACACGTTTTCCCCCTTATTTACGCTAAATCAGAACTAGAAAAAAGAAAAAGAAGAAAAGCTGAATCGAGAGCTGGGGAGGAACAGACGCGACACACACTTCATCTGCGTGTGTGTGTTTGTGTTTAAGATCGGGAAAGGAAACCGACGGGGACCAGCAACAATTTCCGAGCAGCTTGCCGGAAGGAGGAAGGCTGCAACAGCAACGATGGTTACGAAAATCGCGAAGAAGACGAAGGCAGTGCCGTCGACGTGTTTTTCCGGCGAAGCAGCGGCAGCGGTGGCCGGCGAGCAGTATGGGAAGGTCAAGGACGGCTTGTAACTCGATTTCTTGCCATATCCACTACTAATTTCATAATTTCAATTCTTGAACAGAAGATTGGAAAGGTATATTTGATTCTTGGTAAATCCTAGCTCTTAAGATCCGAAAATTTGCTCATGGATGTTGAAATTGAGCTTGGGTTTTCATTTATATCATTGTTATGAGTCGAAAATTACCTATGGAACGAGAGTATTGAACTTTGGTTGGATATTTTTGAATACATGTTGCAAAAAGGATAAAAGATGAAAGATTTCCATGGAATGACACATGTGGGTGGTTTTTATGTTAACAATTTTCTGTTTTAGAGATGAAAGTTTGTTAGTAGCTAGATGCATTAAAACCTTGAGGTATATTGGTGCTAGACATTGGAATTAGAAACCATTGGAATGGAATTGACATATGTTGGAATTGTAATCTTCTAAAGATCAAAAGTGAGTAAAGAATACACTATGTTCAAAAACTGAAAATTTAGTGTATTCATACGTTGTGGTGATAATTGGAAAGTTGGAATAAATGGTACTCAAATCCATGTCATGTGGACTAGCAAACTCTAGTTATGCTAGAAATATAAAAGATTGAATAAAAAGAAATTATTTGACGTTAGAAATTCATGTTTATCATGTGCGGAGTGCAAACACCACAAGTATGAATTTTAAACTTAAGTTTTATAGAATAATGAAGCATGATGTTGTTGACTTGTCGGATTTGGTCAAACTTGACCACAAAAGGGGATTTTTCGCTAACAAGTTGATATCGAAAAATGTTAGATTATTATATGCAAAAAGAACGTTTAACTTGTTAGTGGACTAAAATTGAATATTTTTAGAATAACACTACTTTAGAACTCTTTTAATAAGGGTTGTAGGAATGGGACTTTGTTAACATATGTAGTATGTTAATACTCGATTGTATTTCTAATCTTCTATATTATCAATATAAAGATTTAAGGAGTGCGCGGAAGCAAGTAGAGGCAAGGACTAGCGGACCAAGGTGAGTACATGTGGCATTTTCCCATTTCGGGGTACATGGCAAAAAGTTCATAAAGTTTTATGACTTTCATGTGAAGTGTTTTATTATCTAGTCTTGTTTACAAAAGTTTACTTAAACATGTATTAAAGTTATGAAATAATGTTTTGGCGTTTAGCCCATGAAAGTTATGAAATAGTGTTTTGGCTAAAATGAAAGTTATGAAATAATGTTTTGGCGTTTAGCCCATTAAAGTTATGAAATAGTGTTTTGGCGTTTAGCCTAAAGATGATTATGAAAGAACGTCTTGGCGTTTAGCCTATGGAAATTATAAAAGAATCTTTGGCATTTAGCCCATGAACGTTATGAAAGAATGTTTTGGCTTTTAGCTGAGGATGTTTTATAACAGAATGTTTTAAAATTAGCATATGAAGTTTATGAAAGAATGTTTTGGCTTCAAGCCCACGATATGTATGAAAGAATGTTTTGGCACTTAGCCTTATGATGATTATGAATGAATGCTTTGATAGCTAGCAGTATTTTATTTATGAATGACTGGTATTTGATGCAAGCAATGAATTATAATGAAAAGAAATGTGAATGAATGGAAAATGTTTTGCCCGGGCTATGATGTTCCTACAAGGGGAATACAGAGGAATCTACTGGGGCGGTACTACCTCTTCGCGAAGTATATATCCTAAATATGGAAAGATGCTAGAATGGACTGATTTTGTTCTTTCCATTCTAGTACAGACTGGGGCAATCAAATGATTCAGGCCCTCAGTATTAAAATTAAGCATGTTAAGATACTAGTAATAGCATGTGATAATATGCTGAGGTGGTTGGATATGTTCGTACCACCTCAGTACAGACTTGGGGTATCACCAAGAGTGATTAAGGCCCTAAGTATAAAAATCAAGTATGGTAAAATACCAGTCAAAGCTAAGGAAATGAAAATGAAAGTTTTATAATAGAAGTATTATTACTTGATTTATTATGAAAGGCTTTAAAAGCAAAAGCTCGATATATGCTTATTTATAAAGGTTTTGACAGCAAGTGTCTTTATATGATATGATTATAAATGTTTTGAAAAATGATTAAGTTATGTTTATAAAGGTTTCGTGTCCAAACCCATGTAGCTCACGAGCCGTCTTCGTCTTACGTATTTTATTTGATGCCAAGTATTCCAGGTTCTAGTGACGATGGATAGTAGCAAGTAGATGACCCGAAGATAATGGGATGTTAGATGGAGTGAACTTTTGTTGATGCAATGGTTTGTAATTCTAACTTGCTTGTTATGGTTTATTTTGGTATGAATTTATAACCCCCATGGTTGTAAACTTATAAACTAAATGTTTTTGTTGGACCACATTTTGATATTCATGTCTTCCATACATGAATTATGTTGAAACCATATCATTATAAAGCTTTATGAAAGTGGGGTGTTACAGCTATCCCATAAGATAGCACCGCTATCCGCCGTTGTTTGCACCAAAACCCTATATTTTGGTATTTAAGCCTCATTAAAGGGTTCTGAACCCTAGGTAGTTGTCATTTTCACTCATTCCACCCTTGGAAGCTTTGAAAACGTCCTTGGAGGCTTGAGAGAGAGTTTTTGGCTTAGTATTTGCTTAAAGATCACTCTTAAAGAAGGAAGATTGTAGTGGTGAAGCTTGAGCGCCCTTTTCAGCTGAGGAATTAGATTCAAGACTTGTTCTGGACCATTGTAAGTGACTTCTCCCCTGATTTTTTCTTTGGAATGGGTTTTCTTCTTGTTTATTTCTAAGTTAATGGCATTTGGCAATTGCTTGGTTGGGTGTTGGAGTTGGGGCAACTCCAGGCCTTTTGGTCCCTTGGATTAGTTGGTTTTCTCTCATGAATCAGATTAGGAATGAGAATGTTGAGCATCAAGTGATTAAGAATGGATTTGATTCACTTTTGGAACCTAGTATGAGATTTGACATGCATGGGGCATGCATATCAAGAAAGTTTGGATTTTTGTGAATTTTCAGACTTATTGGACGTGTTCTGGAGAGTTTTAGCCCCTATCTTAATGGATTAAGTGCTTAATCAAATTTTGGGAAAATTCATAGATAACGGTGCTATCTATCACAATGGCCCTGATCTGAATTTTGGATAGCGACGCTATCATGGGGAGATAGGGGCACTATTTGGCATTAACAGTTGACTTTGACATTTAACCGTTAACTTTTGACCAGTTTGACTTTTGGTCAAACTTGGAGGGTCCGGGGTGTCGATTCTAGGGGTTTACCTTGTTTGGGGTTCGGGATTTGCTAAGTCGTATTTATTGTTAATTTAGGGATTCGTGTTCTTCACGAGGGCGAGCGTGGAGTGTTATCGGCTCGGCGGACCAGGTGAGTTTTCTCACTATATTATGGGTGATGTTACATGCCTAAGTAGCTTTACTTCACAATGTGCAGTGATGTATGCTTAGGATGAGCGTGCCCTACCTATGTGGTTGTATGATCGAGTTTACGGACCCGCTGGATCAATATGAATGCTTAGGTTTTGTGTTGGTATGTATGCTTAGTATCAATACCAATAAAGATGGTTGACATGTGATGGCGGATCGGGGTGAGCCCGAGAGTCCACGCATTGTGCCAACAACGGGAGGAACGGGGTGAGCCTGCGAGTCCTAATCTGCGGATCGGGGTGAGCCCGAGAGCCAGGTCGTTCGGGGTTAGCCCGGAGATCTTTATGCCTGCTAATTAAATGTAATGGATCACATTGTATTCTGAATTAAATGGTTATGCCCGAAGCACACCACTTGTTAACATTAAACTCTTCTTTACCATTCTTTTATTATTACAAAATTTATGTACTATTAATACACTCTGCTTATAATTTTCATCCTTCATGTAAGAGTCTTACAACTCTTATATAGGTAATCAATACCCATAATTCCTCTTTAAGTTGCTCTTATTCATACTTCCTCTCGCCTCTACAGGCACATACTTTAATGCCTTTCAATCTGTCTAAGAAGCATTAACTATCATATTTATTTCTTTTACTTTACCATACTAAGTGGTATATATCCACTACATTAAATTTTAATACTTATAATCTTACTTGTTTTTATTACATAGGCATATAATTCCTATGTTATACTTACTACTCTCTTCAAAACCCTTACTTACCAGATTACCATAATTCCTTTACGATTCCACCAGTCTCAATACATATCCTGTGATTATGATAATACGGGCCCATATTACCATAACCACCTATACATATTGATTCTGTTGTTACCACAAGGTCTCATGGGACACTGGTTCCTTTAACATATAACACCATTATAAGTACATGGTGATCAATACTAGAAATCTTACTACTTTATAAACATAGCCTTTAATAAATTTAGACGGTTACGGAAAATTTCATATAATTTTCCTAACGGTCATATTTTTGCTCACTCTAAACGTTAGCTTAACACTTCTTAGTGTTATATATCTACATATTTTAAATAATGCATAATGTCTTAATCATTTAAGACATCATATATCATATTTTCATAAACTAACATTTCTATAGCATGAGTTTAAGCCTAGGAGTGGAACAAGCCAATCCTAATTCGCTTAAACTATGGCTCTGATACCAACTTGTGACACCCCATTTCTACTGTTTGCAAATACTATGGTTTTTCGTATAAATACATGAATACAAAAATACGGTTTATCAAAAACCGATAATTTAAATGCTTAAAACAGTGGGTGTACAAATCTATATCAAAACTAACCATAGTAAGCAAGAAAGGATTAAACCTTGAGTCCAAGACGGGAGCTAACTCAGGCTCCACTCCAGCTATACTTCAACCAATTATACCTTAGTATTTTAACCTGAAATACATGGTAAAACATAAAATACGTAAGACAATAATGTCTCGTGAGTTACATGAGTTTTAGACTCAAACCTTTAACTTCTTTTTCCAACTTTTTATAAGATTTATAAAATAAAACTTCTGTTAAAATTTTATAGTAATAACATACTATAACTCTTTTCTTCTTGAAATCATTTCATAACATACTTTACAAAAATAACATCTTTCAAAACTTTATAGTAGTAACATACTATAACTCTTTATTTTTCAAAATCACTTCATAACATATTTTACTAAAGATAGCTTCTTTCTTACTTTCTTTGACCGGTTTTATAAGCTTGCTGGATTTTTATACTTAGGGCTTTAATCACCATAAGTGATACCCCAAGTCTCTATGGCTAGAAAGAACGGATCAATCCTCACCATAGAAGTGCTGAGGCAATCTACTTTGCGATGGGGCTTTTGCCCCAGTAGACCCCTTACCTAACCCGGGTAGGTGGAACATAGTTCCCTTACTAACGCTGCTTGCTACAATTACCAGTCATACAAAACATTTTTCTACTTACTTTAACATTACTTACTTGCATATTGGCTAATTGCCAAACTCATAACTTTCGTTTCACATAAACCATATGTTTAAAACATGTTTTTATAACATTTTAGGCTTAATGCCAAATCATAGTTTCCAAACATCTTGTGGCTATATGCCCTTTCATACTTGAAAACATATACAATTTGTAACCAAAACATACTTCTTAAACATATTGTGGCTATATGCCTATCCATACTTTCAAACATGTATAACTTGTATTCAAAATATACTTTCACGTAATTGGTTCATAGACCAAAACATACTTTCACATAATTGGTTCATAGACCAAAACATAACTTCAAATATAGCATATTACTTTCACAAACAAGTTAGAAATAATACTCTTGCATATAATTTCACATATAGAAATTTTATAAGAAATCTTGAAAATACTTACTTGCCATGTACCCCAGAATGGGTAAAAATACTGCATGTACTCACCTTCTCTAGTTAGAGAAGTCTAACTAGAATCACTTCTTCCCGTTGTTTTTTCCTTTCCTTCAACTTTACTCCTTAATACCTAAGGAGTTCATTTAACATTCTAGTTAATACAAGCTAGGCCTTAGTAACAACTAAAGACCTCTTAATCTACATCTTAATAGATTAATATCATATTATTAACTCATTTTTAGATTTTGACATCTAAGACGCATAGTCAAAGGATTGACCATAACTCCCAACCCAGAAACTCGAATCGCACAAACTCAGACATTCTGAAAAATAGACACAATACATGACAAGTCTCGAGAAGATACCGAGACTTGAATCACACTCTAAGACCTTAGAAAATAAGTGACAAGATTGACAGTGCAATCTGTCACAAATCTGGATTAGTGGAGGAATCACCAATTCCATTCCACTTGGGAATGGAATCAAGGAAAACCCTCTTACATAGGCATACTAGATATAACCAAGAGACTACCCTCCGAAATTCAGACCCAAAAGACAAATCAATTAAGAATTAAAAACCATACAATATGAAGGGAATGAGCAACAACATTTCTGTCACAACTCAGCATAGGTTGACAAGATTTGTCCAACAACCTGACTTCTGAAAGGAAATAAATCAAGCCTTTTGGATGAGTTACACTAGACATGAAGATAAAGCTCTCATCCAAAAATCAAACTCAAAGCATAAGCCAATTGAGAATTAAAAATCGTGCAACAAGGACAATGTGCACAGCGACAATTCTGGTTCAGTCAAAGAGAAGGCACTGGAACCCTAGCTTCCTAATGGAATTGGATCAAGCCCTCTGGATGTAACACACTAGATATGAGGATGAACTTCCCATAAAATTTTCAGACATAAACTATGAACCATTTGGGAATTAAAAATCCCACAAGTTGACCTAGGTGTGCAGCAACCAATCTGTGGAGGTCGGATTGCACATACCAAAGTCCAAACCAAAACAATGAACTGAGTCAATCCCTTTTGGTCGAGTATGGATCATGACAAGGTTCTTCTCTACACAAAATTTCAGAACAATCCAGTGAACACACGATTTTACAAGAATTTCACAACTCAATTGGACACAGAAATTATACTCAAGGTAAAATCATAAAACTAATACAAGTTTTCATACGTATTATAACATTTCTAAACTTCTTTCATTAAGCCATTTAGACTTCTATCATGTTATTTAACACTTCTAATTACTCATAATACATCCCCATATGCTAAGAATGGTTTTCTTTCAATTCTTTGATCATTATATTAACATATACATTCATATTCCCAAGTGGGACAGAATCTGCCGAAACAGTATACCCTGTACGACAAACGGCATAACTCACTCTATAGGAATCGAAACGACTCACCGCTTTTTGATTTAGAAACTAGACATCTGCAGGTTTCTTTTCATGTATGAAACATAATTTTTGGCCTTGTAGATTTGTACAGTTTTACAGTTTAAGTTGACGTAAAAATTCTGTCAGAATACTTTCTTACTTTCATTCTTATTATTATATAACTTATGAAGTTGCAATTTCATATACTTAAGGTCATTCTTTAAACCATTAAGCACTTAATTCATTTGGTAATCCTCAAGGGAATCATTCCAAGACCTTATCTAACCATTCTTTATGGGGTTTCAACTATGGAATCAATGATTCCATTCCATTTTCAAAAATTGCCCGTTACTTCAATTTGCATCAAAATCGGATGGAACCAAAAACAATCTACACCAGGTGTTTTCTTACATCTAAATAAACATTTGTGACTTAACAAAAACATTGAAATCATTGTAAATCCGTTTAACCCAAAATTTACCATTCTTGAAATTAACAACTTGTAATGGATGGAATGTGTTTCTTTGATGATTAGAACACTAATTAATAGATGGAATCACTAAATTAATTTTATCCATAAACTGAAATTCGGATTTCAGTAAACACCAACAAGAAAATTGGGTTTTCTAGCTTAAGAAGATGATATCTTACCTCAAAATGGTTAGGAATCAACCATTACTTGCTCCAATCCTTCAAACCGTGATCAATTCTTCAAGAACATGAAGAATTCGTGCCTTCCCTCTCTCAATCCTCTGCATTCACGTTTCAGTGAATGAAATGGGGGGTGTTTCCACCTATTTATATCTCCCAACTTTGGAAAAATGACAAAATGGTCCTTCTAGTTTCTAATAATTCAAAAAACGATACAAAACTAATTATAATTCTTGAAACTCTTAAGTTTTATTGTTTTGCCCCACTTATAAACTTAATATATTTATTAAGGACATACTAACACATAAAAATCTCATTATGAGATTAAATACTCAAAATGACAAAAATACCCTTTTCGGTCATTTTATACTTTTCATTATCTTTTAACTTTTTTTTTATTCTTCATACTTCATATGTATAACTATAATAATGTTCATATACTTCATCCTTAATGAAAATAGAAATCTTTTCATTTATATTAGTAATTGGAAAATTACCAAAATACCCTTTTTCTCAAAATATGAATAATTAGTTAATAATTATTCCTTTACATTTGACTTTCCAAATTTACATATTTTTGGGTTCTTACAATATCCACCCCTTAAAAAGGATTCTGTCCTCAGAACCATTTAACAAATGAAATAGTTTTCATATACTTATCATTTCTCTTGCAAACATAATTTTTTTCTAAAAAATTTCTCATGACAAACTTAAATCATATATCTTTCTACTTAGAGAGTTATAACTCTCAAATTTCGTAACCTTCATCCAACTTAGAACAACTTATTTTCTTTCTAATTTTATTTACTATTTATTGCTTGACTATTTTAGAAAATAGCATTATACTTTCATTTATCTTTCAAAATAGCAATATACTTTACTATTTTTTTTTCAAAATCCTTACTTTTAACGACTATTAGGTCGTAGTTCATTCTCATTCTCTTAATTTTTCACTTTCTTGAAAAGTTTTATAACTAAATTCTCTTCTATTTTCGGTATTTTATAAAACTTCTTGGTTTATTTCTTACTTGATAAAATTCTTATATGCTTTTGATTACCTCATATACTCTATCATATATTTAACATTGATATTTCCTTTCTCACTTTTCTTATAGAAGCTTTGCCACTTCATACTTTCTTATTATAGAAAATTGACTTTCCAAAAGTCAATCTACATTTTAATTACTTCTTTCTTGTCATTAGACTTAAATTTCATATTTTTCTTTTTCTAGTAAGCGATACACATACAATTTAACTTTATACATTTCTTTAGAAGTTTTACAACTTCTTATGTTTACATATACTAGAATAATTGACTCTTTAAAAGTCCATCATTGTTCTTGCTTTTTTTGTCTTATCATTCATCTTTAATTCTCAACGAATTTTCTATCTTTATTTTTTTTATGAACAAAAACCTTTTATATCAAAGGTGTTGCTATTATTTCTACTAAAACTTTTCTTTGCCCTTATTACTAGTTTTCATACATTCAGATAAGGTTATTACCTTTATCATTTTGTTACTTACATGTATTACTTTTATAAATACATGTCTTATATCACTCTTTACTTGTATTATTTTCACATTTCGACATATTGATAATCTAGATACTTCTTTCATCCTCCTTTATTATTTATGAGATTTCAGTCTCATTTTCTCATTACACTTACTAATATAATCATGTCCTTTTTCATTTCTCAGCTTTCTTACGGTACTCTTATGAGTACACTTCTTATCTTCTTAGGTACCCCATGTACCATTCTCATATTATTACTTATGTTTTAGTACTTTCTTATAGTTCCTATTTCTCACACTAATGCTTAGTTTAGCACTTTATCTCTTACTTACTCTTTACTTGTTATTCACATTCGGAATTATGTCTGTTTATTTTTGCTTTTATCTTGTCTTTGATTATTTGTCTAATACTTATTTAGACATGTACTCTTGTTCTTTATTTCATATTGATTATGACCTTTAGTCATTTTCCTTACATGCTTTTGGTTTTCTTCAGTTAACCTACTTCGTTATACTCTTTTATTACTGGTATTTCTTCTTATACTCCTTCATTTGGTTGTGGAATTTAATTCCTAATAACCAATATTTTATCATCATTTTCTTTAAAGATTTTCATTATATTCTTCTAATTATCCTCATCATTTGTTTCATCTTTAATTTCTTGCCTAACATTTGTTTAGGCATTCAACCTTTATATCTCAATTCATATTCGTTTAATCACATTACAATAATGCAATTTACTTAAAATATCATAGTCTTTAACAATTTCCCATTCATCATTCTTTCCCCCATTTGGGTGTCTTACTTTGTTTGTATTACTCATTATAGCACTATATTATAACTTAATCAATTGTTAAATCTTTGGATACTTTCATACATCTTCTTTGTTCAATCTATAAGTTAGTATTCCACTTCCTTTTAACATTGCCATCTTATATTTTTAGCTTTTCTCATCATTTTGATCCTACCATCCCACAACGATATTCTGCTTCCCTTATGTATTTATTATTCGCGGGACTTTTAGATAAGATTCTGAATTAAATGGTTATGCCCGAAGCACACCACTTGTTAACATTAAACTCTTCTTTACCATTATTTTATTATTACAAAATTTATGTACTATTAATACACTCTGCTTATAATTTTCATCCTTCATGTAAGAGTCTTACAACTCTTATATAGGTAATCAATACCCATAATTCCTCTTTAAGTTGCTCTTATTCATACTTCCTCTCGCCTCTACAGGCACATACTTTAATGCCTTTCAATCTGTCTAAGAAGCATTAACTATCATATTTATTTCTTTTACTTTACCATACTAAGTGGTATATATCCACTACATTAAATTTTAATACTTATAATCTTACTTGTTTTTATTACATAGGCATATAATTCCTATGTTATACTTACTACTCTCTTCAAAACCCTTACTTACCAGATTACCATAATTCCTTTACGATTCCACCAGTCTCAATACATATCCTGTGATTATGATAATACGGGCCCATATTACCATAACCACCTATACATATTGATTTTGTTGTTACCACAAGGTCTCATGGGACACTGGTTCCTTTAACATATAACACCATTATAAGTACATGGTGATCAATACTAGAAATCTTACTACTTTATAAACATAGCGTTTAATAAATTTAGACGGTTACGGAAAATTTCATATAATTTTCCTAACGGTCATATTTTTGCTCACTCTAAACGTTAGCTTAACACTTCTTAGTGTTATATATCTACATATTTTAAATACTGCATAATGTCTTAATCATTTAAGACATCATATATCATATTTTCATAAACTAACATTTCTATAGCATGAGTTTAAGCCTAGGAGTGGAACAAGTCAATCCTAATTCACTTAAACTATGGCTCTGATACCAACTTGTGACACCCCATTTCTACTGTTTGCAAATACTATGGTTTTTCGTATAAATACATGAATACAAAAATACGGTTTATCAAAAACCGATAATTTAAATGCTTAAAACAGTGGGTGTACAAATCTATATCAAAACTAACCATAGTAAGCAAGAAATGATTAAACCTTGAGTCCAAGACGGGAGCTAACTCAGGCTCCACTCCAGCTATACTTCAACCAATTATACCTTAGTATTTTAACCTGAAATACATGGCAAAACATAAAATACGTAAGACAATAATGTCTCGTGAGTTACATGAGTTTTAGACTCAAACCTTTAACTTCTTTTTCCAACTTTTTATAAGATTTATAAAATAAAACTTCTGTTAAAATTTTATAGTAATAACATACTATAACTCTTTTCTTCTTGAAATCATTTCATAACATACTTTACAAAAATAACATCTTTCAAAACTTTATAGTAGTAACATACTATAACTCTTTATTTTTCAAAATCACTTCATAACATATTTTACTAAAGATAGCTTCTTTCTTACTTTCTTTGACCGGTTTTATAAGCTTGCTGGATTTTTATACTTAGGGCTTTAATCACCATAAGTGATACCCCAAGTCTCTATGGCTAGAAAGAACGGATCAATCCTCACCATAGAAGTGCTGAGGCAATCTACTTCGCGATGGGGCTTTTGCCCCAGTAGACCCCTTACCTAACCCGGGTAGGTGGAACATAGTTCCCTTACTAACGCTGCTTGCTACAATTACCAGTCATACAAAACATTTTTCTACTTACTTTAACATTACTTACTTGCATAGTGGCTAATTGCCAAACTCATAACTTTCGTTTCACATAAACCATATGTTTAAAACATGTTTTTATAACATTTTAGGCTTAATGCCAAATCATAGTTTCCAAACATCTTGTGGCTATATGCCCTTTCATACTTGAAAACATATACAATTTGTAACCAAAACATACTTCTTAAACATATTGTGGCTATATGCCTATCCATACTTTCAAACATGTATAACTTGTATTCAAAATATACTTTCACGTAATTGGTTCATAGACCAAAACATACTTTCACATAATTGGTTCATAGACCAAAACATAACTTCAAATATAGCATATTACTTTCACAAACAAGTTAGAAATAATACTCTTGCATATAATTTCACATATAGAAATTTTATAAGAAATCTTGAAAATACTTACTTGCCATGTACCCCAGAATGGGTAAAAATACTGCATGTACTCACCTTCTCTAGTTAGAGAAGTCTAACTAGAATCACTTCTTCCCGTTGTTTTTTCCTTTCCTTCAACTTTACTCCTTAATACCTAAGGAGTTCATTTAACATTCTAGTTAATACAAGCTAGGCCTTAGTAACAATTAAAGACCTCTTAATCTACATCTTAATAGATTAATATCATATTATTAACTCATTTTTAGATTTTGACATCTAAGACGCATAGTCAAAGGATTGACCATAACTCCCAACCCAGAAACTCGAATCGCACAAACTCAGACATTCTGAAAAATAGACACAATACATGACAAGTCTCGAGAAGATACCGAGACTTGAATCACACTCTAAGACCTTAGAAAATAAGTGACAAGATTGACAGTGCAATCTGTCACAAATCTGGATTAGTGGAGGAATCACCAATTCCATTCCACTTGGGAATGGAATCAAGGAAAACCCTCTTACCTAGGCATACTAGATATAACCAAGAGACTACCCTCCGAAATTCAGACCCAAAAGACAAACCAATTAAGAATTAAAAACCATATAATATGAAGGGAATGAGCAGCAACATTTATGTCACAACTCAGCATAGGTTGACAAGATTTGTCCAACAACCTGACTTCTGAAAGGAAATAAATCAAGCCTTTTGGATGAGTTACACTAGACATGAAGATAAAGCTCTCATCCAAAAATCAAACTCAAAGCATAAGCCAATTGAGAATTAAAAATCGTGCAACAAGGACAATGTGCACAGCGACAATTCTGGTTCAGTCAAAGAGAAAGCACTGGAACCCTAGCTTCCTAATGGAATTGGATCAAGACCTCTGGATGTAACACACTAGATATGAGGATGAACTTCCCATAAAAGTTTCAGACATAAACTATGAACCATTTGGGAATTAAAAATCCCACAAGTTGACCTAGGTGTGCAGCAACCAATCTGTGGAGGTCGGATTGCACATACCAAAGTCCAAACCAAAACAATGAACTGAGTCAATCCCTTTTGGTCGAGTATGGCTCATGACAAGGTTCTTCTCTACACAAAATTTCAGAACAATCCAGTGAACACACGATTTTACAAGAATTTCACAACTCAATTGGACACAGAAATCATACTCAAGGTAAAATCATAAAACCAATACAAGTTTTCATACGTATTATAACATTTCTAAACTTCTTTCATTAAGCCATTTAGACTTCTATCATGTTATTTAACACTTCTAATTACTCATGATACATCCCCATATGCTAAGAATGGTTTTCTTTCAATTCTTTGATCATTATATTAACATATACATTCATATTCCCAAGTGGGACAGAATATGCCAAAACAGTATACCCTGTACGACAAACGACATAACTCACTCTAGAAGAATCGAAACGACTCACGGCTTTTTGATTTAGAAACTAGACATCTGTAGGTTTCTTTTCATGTATGAAACATAATTTTTGGCCTTGTAGATTTGTACAGTTTTACAGTTTAAGTTGATGTAAAAATTCTGCCAGAATACTTTCTTACTTTCATTCTTATTATTATATAACTTATGAAGTTGCAATTTCATATACTTAAGGTCATTCTTTAAACCATTAAGCACTTAATTCATTTGGTAATCCTCAAGGGAATCATTACAAGACCTTATCTAACCATTCTTTATGGGGTTTCAACTATGGAATCAATGATTCCATTCTATTTTCAAAAATTGCCCGTTACTTCAATTTGCATCAAAATCGGATGGAACCAAAAACAATCTACACCAGGTGTTTTCTTACATCTAAATAAACATTTGTGACTTAACAAAAACATTGAAATCATTGTAAATCCGTTTAAACCAAAATCTAGGGTTTTTGAGTTTAAAATTTACCATTCTTGAAATTAACAACTTGTAATGGATGGAATGTGTTTCTTTGATGATTAGAACACTAATTAATAGATGGAATCACTAAATTAATCTTATCCATAAACTGAAATTCGGATTTCAGTAAACACCAACAAGAAAATTGGGTTTTCTAGCTTAAGAAGATGATATCTTACCTCAAAATGGTTAGGAATCAACCATTACTTGCTCCAATCCTTCAAACCGTGATCAATTCTTCAAGAACATGAAGAATTTGTGCCTTCCCTCTCTCAATCCTCTGCATTCACGTTTCAGTGAATGAAATGGGGGGTGTTCCCACCTATTTATATCTCCCAACTTTGGAAAAATGACAAAATGGTCCTTCTAGTTTCTAATAATTCAAAAAACGATACAAAACTAATTATAATTCTTGAAACTCTTAAGTTTTATTGTTTTGCCCCACTTATAAACTTAATATATTTATTAAGGACATACTAACACATAAAAATCTCATTATGAGATTAAATTCTCAAAATGACAAAAATACCCTTTTCGGTCATTTTATACTTTTCATTATCTTTTAACTTTTTTTTTATTCTTCATACTTCATATGTATAACTATAATAATGTTCATATACTTCATCCTTAATGAAAATAGAAATCTTTTCATTTATATTAGTAATTGGAAAATTACCAAAATACCCTTTTTCTCAAAATATGAATAATTAGTTAATAATTATTCATTTACATTTGACTTTCCAAATTTACATATTTTTGGGTTCTTACACTTACTCTTTTACCCTAAATGTTTTTAGGTACTTCTATATTGAGCTTGGAGCGCGACGCGACTGTATTGCTTCCAATATTTTAGAATTCAAGTCTTCCGCCGGTTAATGTGTAGTATTTGATTTAAGATTGAGGTTTTAAATGTTTTAAATAACTAACTTTGAATGAATGGTTTCAGCTACAACTCGTTTTATATATTTGATTCGCTTTTAAAGGACAAAAATTTTATTAGGGGATTTGAGGCGTTACACGTGACCTATTTTAGAGGGTGTTCCATTGACATGTCATTAATACCATATTAGGGTAAGTGGATAGTAGAAATTTCATTTACTAAGTCTACCACAGTAACATGTCAAGCACTTAGTTTGAGAATATGATGTCATCTACAGAAATGTGTAATTTTAGCAAAATAATGTTGAAATACAATATCTTGGTAGATGACACCTGTGAAATTGTGTAATCTCAACCACATATTCGACTTATCTACCTTAAAATGTGATATTTGGAATGAGATCGATGTTTGAGATAGTAAAAAGTGTTTGGGGTTGAGAGTTTAAAAAGTTAAAAGTTGGGAATTTCTGATTTCATCTTTTGTAAAGTGAATTAAAAAAACAAAATTGAGCAATTTATACTTCTTGTACCGGACCCCGCCGATTTTCACATGGCACCTGGGATTTTCGGATTTTCGCAGGTGACCACCTGCAAGATCCCTAAAACAACTACGTTTTGGGGTTTTCGCAGGTTGCCAAGATTTTTGTAGGTATTGACATGCAACAATCATTGCTATTTAGGTCCAAACACTAATCTTTGGCTAAATCTCAAAAGTGATTTAGAAAATTAGCCTAATTTTCATGTTTTTCTATTAAGTTATGGTGCAACCCTTCATCAATTTCCCGAATAATAACCTTTGTGGGAGAGTTAAAGTATGTGTGCAAAGTCGGCCTCACATGTTAGTATAAATATGCATTTCTTAGTGCGTACTAACATACAATGACAAAGCTAGCACATCTTGATTGTTACAAAGTGGTAGTAGTCTGTAACCTAACTGAACTTCAAATATTAGAAAATGATAATAAATGAATTTTCCATTGAAAAACACATATATTAATTCTTGAAGCATCATACTAACTCATAAATTGAAAACTTGTTGATATTGATATAATTGATGTTGTTTACTTCCCCATCTACGTATTTGCAACGATGATCGCTTGTGAACGCCCCACCACTCCGAGTACTCATGGTCAAAAAGTTATCTAAACCCGCTACAAGGTAGAATAAACAAAATGTTAGACATCAATATTCACAAACTCAAAGAACAAAAAAACAGAAACAAAAACCCAATTTGAGACACACAGTAATCATGATTAACATTGGTTTAGGAATGGGTTCCATAAATACTCGACATAGTCGGATGCATTGACGAAGAAATGTAAGAAATTAATGGTTTTTTTAAAATGCAAAGACTTTGTAAGTTTTTAGGTTAACAATGAAAAAGATGATAAGTTTTCTTAGGTTATGATAAAGGTTAATTACGAAAAAAGCACTATATTTTGCCAAAAATTCGTTTAACCACCAATTTTTAAAATATTTGGAAAAAACCACCATTTTTTGGTAAAAAGTTTCATTGAAGCCATTATTGCCGGTTCTTCCGATCATAATGGTTAGGCTAAAACTTTTTCTAAAAATTAGTGGTTTATTAGAACAAATGAAAATTTGTTGGTTTAAGCAGAAAAAAAAATGAAATATAGTGTTTTTTCCGTAATTATATAAATTAAAGTGTAAACATTATTTATGTCTAATTACAAAAAATCACTATATTTTGCAAAAACTTCGATTTAACCACCAATTTTTAATATTCAGAAAAACTACCATTTTTGGTAAAAAGTTTCATCGAAGCCACAATACCGGCTTCTTCAAGTCATAGTGGTCAGGTTGAAAATTTTTCCAAAAATTGGTGACCTTAGTTTTATTAGAACAAATGAAAAATTGATGGTTAAATCAGAAAAAATACAAAAATCTTAATTTTTTTTCGTAAATTTGCCCTTATGATAACTATAAATCAGGAATGAAAAATGATCTTATAGACTCTATTAAAAAATGTAATGATGGCAACTTTATCATTTGGGACTATTAACAAATTAAGACATCTTTACCCTTGATTGTTGTGCACCATGAAGAGGGTTAACAACACAAAGGGGACGGAATTTGTCAAGTCAGTGCAAGAAAATGAAACCACATGGATGACAGTGTAATGGAAAAAAATAATAAAAAATTGGACCAAAATTACTAGTTTCAGTATACCAGAGGACCCTTTATGTAATTACTCTAAATTTTATTTCAAAAAATCGAATAAACTAACATTGCTCTTCCACAAAAGGGTCAACGGGTTGACCCAATCCGAATTTGGCGCCACCACTCCTAACCCACTTTCTGACCCGTCCATTTCAACTAGGAATCTCCTTCCTCCCGACCCAAACAAAATCACAGATCTGGATGCTTTTTTGATCCTGGAATTTTCCTCCACGAATCTCCAATTTCATTAAAATTCTTCCTCGCATTGATCTTGATTACGCGTTCGCACCGGCAAGCTGATAATCCCGGATTTTTCAACGGCAATGTGGAGGTTTTCTTGCTATATTTCAATTAATTAGCGCAATATATGTTCGTTCATGATCCTTTTCGATATAGCCAAGGATTTTCATCGATGCAATTCTGATTCAGGATAAATTATTTGATGGATGTGTTGGGATAAACCGAGTGCAACGAGCAATGTCGGGGGAATCATCATCAAGTGAAAGGGAGGAGCGTAAAATATGCGCAAATGGTGGTTGTGTACAAACAGAAACCGTCGAAGCAAAGCTCGATGCGGGTAATATTGACGAAGCCGAATCTGCTTTGCGTGAAGGTTTATCACTCAATTCCGAGGTTCGTTTTTTTCTACTTAAATACCGAAAAAGTTCGAATGTTTGTTTTTCTTTTGATTAATTCATTGATTTGGGGCTTAATTTGTTGAGGAATATAATGCTAACTTCAATAAGCAAAATGATGTTGCTGTCGTATTCTTAAAGCACTTTGATTATACATAGATTATACAACAAAAGTTCAAAGTTTTTGTGAATTTTTGGTGGGTCCTTGAAGACTTTCTGAAGAATTGACTTTACCTTTTTTAAAATCCCTAAATGTGAAAGTGATTGTGTTGATTCTGGTATATCACTAGTACTGAAGCTGAATCAAGGACTTAATTTGTTATGATCGAGTTGTTAGTTTGAAAACCTTGTTGAATTTACTACTTCATTTATCCCCAAAAAGTTACTTTTGAAGTGAAACTTGTTCCTTTTTAGATGCTAAATTGATACGTCATTTCTTGCAAGTTACACTAATATTGTTCTACCAGTTGGTTTTCTATGGGTTAAAATTCTTCATTACAAGTAACCCTTTTAAAAAAAAAGATAAATAAAATGAAGGAATCTGTAATAATTTTTCAGTCTATATCAGTTTTTCTCTAGAACCACCATTTATATGCATATTTCTTCAGCATTTAATGGCATAAACAAACCCTTATTAGTAAT
Organism: Cichorium intybus; assembly: GCA_023525715.1. Taxonomy (NCBI): domain Eukaryota; kingdom Viridiplantae; phylum Streptophyta; class Magnoliopsida; order Asterales; family Asteraceae; genus Cichorium; species Cichorium intybus. Next base: position 94,246,936 of record CM042010.1, on the reverse strand, counting down.
TTGTGATGACTTACACCTCAGTAACATATTGCTGTAAAGATTCTGTTAGCAAAAAGTATCATTCTGTCATCTATTTATTCACTATATACCTTCTATGTGTTAATCCTTGCTTATTTCAAAGGTTATTTTGGTAATTTCACAGAATCAAAACAGTATTTAACATAAACTGTGGATCTCATGATTCAGCACATTTATCACATAAATATTTTATTAAGTGTGCGTGACACCAATATGTTGTGTCCTTTATGATATACACAAAAATATTAAATTTATTTTCTATGTTCCAAACATATTTTAAAATCGGGTTATTGTCATAAAATCCCTTAAGTTTGTAAGAAATGTTTGGATTTACCCTTTTACGTATTTTTGTTGATAAAAGCCCTTAAATTTATTTTGGTTTATTAAAACCCTTCAGTTTGGCAGGATTGTTCGGTTTTACCCTTAAGTTTGACAGGTTCTATAACAGGACATAAGGGTAAAACCGAACATTCCTGCCAAACTTAAGGGTTTTAATGAAACTTACATAAATTTTAAGGGCTTTTATGAACAAAAAATACATAAAAGGGTAAACCCGAACATTTCTCACAAACTTAAGAGCTTTTATGACATAAACCCTTTAAAATCTAACAGCTTTTAATAATTCAAACACAATACATACTTAAAACTCGTTATATATGAATAATCTATTAAAACTATAATTTATAAAGCTATTGTAATAAAAAGATGCGAGTCAAATCTGTAAAAAGCTAATAACTACAGGGACTATATTTGAAAATATACAGGAAGCGCGTGCACTTCTTGGAAGATTGGAATATCAAAGAGGAAACGTTGAATCCGCTCTTGGTGTATTTGAAGGCATTGATCTTCAAGCTGCAATACAACGCCTACAACAATGTTCAACAGAAAAACTACATAAAAAAGGCCACAAGCACTCTGAACCCGGGCTTTCAGGCCCACAGTTGGGTGCTAATCTGGTGCTTGAAGCCATATATTTGAAAACCAAGTCGCTTCAAAAACTCAACAAGATTAAGGGTATGATTTTCACCGTTTGTTTGTGCCAAATTTTAGTAAATAGCAACGTACTTTCACTTTGTACCTAAACGGTTTTATGTACCTTTTTTTTCTTATAATATCAACATACTTATTGTTTTTTACTAATAATAGCAACGTTCTTATATTTTTTTTACCGGTAATAGCAATGTACTTTATCTTTTTTCCAATAATAGCAATGCGCTTATAATTTTTAGGGTTATTGTCATAAAAGCCTTTAAGTTTGTAAGAAATGTTCGAGTTTACCCTTTTACGTATTTTTTGTTCATAAAAGCCCTTAAATTTATGTATGTTTCATTAAAACCCCTAAGTTTGACAGAAATGTTCGATTTTTATAGAACCTGTCAAATTAAGGGTAAAACCGAACATTCCTGCCAAACTTAAGGGTTTAATGAACCAAAATAAATTGAAGGGCTTTTATGAACAAAAAATTCATAAAATTGTAAACCCGAACATTACTTACAAACTTAAGGGCTTTTATAACAATAACCCTAATTTTTAATAATAGTTAAGATACTTACAAGTCACTACGAATATGGGCAATGTACTTTATTTGTTACATACTGCTCTTATTGGTAAAGAAATATAAGTACGTTGCTATTATGGGTAAATAATAGGTACATTCCTAAATAAAAATTGTTGTAATTTTATGGAGATGAAAGAATCTACCAAAAGTATTTTAACCAAATATTGGTATACGACTTTATTAAATTACTCATCAATATATGATAAAACTTTATAAGTTGTCAAGAGGTCAAGACTTAACGATATACATATTAGGAAAAGAAATTGGTCGTTGGACTTTAAAACATGTTATTATATTAGTTATAAATTATAAATATGAGACTTTTTTAAATTACTCATCAATATATGAGACTTTCTTAAATTACTCATCAATATACGAGACTTTTTTGAATTACTCATCAATATATGAGACTTCCCTAAATCACTCATCAATATATGAGACATTTTTAAATTACTCATCAACATATTTTTACTTCATCTTTAATATGGTCGTTGGATTTTAAAACATGTTATTAAAATCATTGTACTTTTCAAAATGGATTGTTTTGGGTAATTTCGACGATAAACCTAATAAATGTTGACTAAGCTGGAAGACTTTTATTATGTTTTTCAAAACTATGGTGATGTTTTTGTAACAATATCCGAAACTTAGACGATTTTCGTAACAATTTTTAAGAAATTGGATGATTTTGGTAACAATTTATTGTTATTATTGTTCTTGTTATTTGTTGTTAATTAGGACGTCCTCAATACATTCAATTCTAGAAAGTGGAAGGTGGTGGTGGTATAATATGAAAAAAAAATTAATTATGGTAAAAACGTAAAAGAATTTGAAAACTTAAAGATTATATGCGAAATTCAATTGATTGTAACCTAGAAACCTGTTATAGTTATACCAGGTTTACAGGATAAAAATGATTTTTTTTTGTCAAAGTTTAGACTGTAACCTAGAAACCTATTATAGTTATAGCATGTTTTGAGGACAAAAATGATTTTTTTTTTTTTTTTTTTTTTTTTTTTTTTGTAATAACATGTTTCCAGGACAAAAATGAATTTTTTTTTGTAAAGTTTAGATTTTAGTGAAATTAAAATTGACAAAATTGTGAAACCTTCTTATTATTGTAATTGTTATTTTTTTAATTTTATTTTATTATTGCAGATGCTGCTGAAGAGTGTAAGAGAGTGCTTGACGCAGTAGAAAAGATATTCCCACAAGGGATCCCAGATGCATTCGTAGACACAAAACTACAAGAAACAATCAGCCGTGCCGTCGAGCTCCTCCCACTACTATGGGCGGAAGCCGGTAGCTACCACGAAGCCATTTCCTCCTACCGGCGTGCCCTACTCACTCACTGGAACCTCGATAACGACAGCTGTGCCCGAATTCAAACCAATTTTGCCGCGTTTTTACTCTACGGCGGCGTAGAGGCCGTAACACCAAGCACCGCCACACAAGTCGACGGCACATACAACCCTAAATCCAACATCGAAGAAGCTATTTTACTTTTAATGATTTGCATGCGGAAATTCTCACTCGGGAAGGCGAAATGGGACCCGATGGTAGTAGAACACCTCACTTTTGCTCTCTCGATTTGCGGCCAAACTCCGGTTTTAGCTAAACAAATCGAAGAAGTGATTCCCGGAGTAATCCATCGTACCGATCTCTGGAAAACTTTAGCCCTTTGTTTCAGCGCGATCGGTCACCGGAAAACCGCGCTCGATTTATTGAAAAAAGCGCTTCACAAACACGAAAAACCCGACGATATCACCTCGTTGTTGTTAGCCGGTAAAATTTGCTCCGAGGAGAGTCACTTCGCGGCGGAGGGAATCGAGTATGCTCAACGCGCGGTGGATTGTTCGAAAAACAAAAACGAACATCTGAAAGGCGTATGTCTTAGGGTTTTAGGGCTTTGTTACGGCAAACAAGCGAGCGTTTCGGCGTCCGATTACGAACGTTCACGCCTCCAATCGGAAGCATTGAAATCGTTAGATGAAGCGATTACGTTCGAGCCAGAGAATTCCGATTTGGTTTTCGAAGTCGCGTTACAATACGCGATGCAACGGGACTTGAACAACGCATTGCGATTAGCCAAGCAGTATATCGACACAACAGGTGGGTCCATGTTACGCGGTTGGAGACTTCTAGCCCTAATTTTATCGGCACAGCAACGGTTTCAAGAGGCGGAGGTGGTGACGGACGCCGCCTTAGATGAAACCGCGAAATGGGATCAAGGACCGCTTTTGAGATTGAAAGCGAAATTAAGAATCGCACAGTCACGACACTTGGACGCCATTGAAACTTACCGACATTTGCTTGCGTTGATTCAAGCCCAGAAGAAATCTTATGGACCGCTTCATAGTACACACCAGGTTAGCTTTTTGGTTATCGTTTAGTTATTGTTTGTTAAATTGATGAATAATTCATGTATAGTATCTGTATGATTGTAGGTTGAAGATGATAGAGTAAACGAGCATGAAGTTTGGCAAGGTCTTGCGAATTTATATTCCAGCCTTTCACGATGGAAAGATGCAGAGATTTGTTTGGGGAAAGCTCGAGCAATCATTGAATGTTCATCGGAGACACTTCATACTGAGGGTAAGATATAATTTATATTTCTTGCATACTATTTGATTCTGATTATTGAAATGGGGTAATTACGAAAAAAATGCAAAAAATTCGGTTTAAGTTTAACAACCAAATTTTAAAAGATTTGGAAAAAAAAGTCAAAACAACCGATTTTGGTAAAAATTACATCGAAGTCATTGTTACCCGGTTCTTCATGGCGTAATGATCACGTTAAATTTTTTTCAAAAATTGGTGATTGTTAAATTATAAAAAAAATGATAAAATGTAGTGTTTTTTTTCGTAATTTTATAAGTTAAAATATAAATATTATCTATGACTAATTACGAAAAAATAACCATGTTTTGTCAAAAATTTGTTTTAACCACCAGTTTTTAAAATTCAGAAAAAACTAATATTTTTTGGTAAAAAGTTTTATTGAAACCATTGTTCCGGCTGCTTTCAGGTTATAGTGGCCGAGTTAGAGTTTTTTTTTTTCTAAAAATTGATGGTTTTGTTAGAAGAAATGAAAATTTGATGGTTAAACCAGAAAAAATGATAAAATATAGCTTTTATTGTAATTTGACAAAATTCGTTTCAACCACCAATTTTTAAGATTCGGAAAAAACCAATATTTTTTGGTAAAAATTTTCATTGAAACCATTGTTTCGGCTGCTTCAAGTCATAGTGGTCACCTTAGAAATTTTTTTTTTTCAAAAAATTGATGTTTTTGTTAGAACAAATGAAAATTTACTTGTTAAACCAAAAAAAGTGATAAAATATACTCCCTCCATCCCATTTTAATAGTCCACTTTTGACTTTTAAAAGTTTTTCTTTTTCAACTTTGACTTTAAATATTTTTGTTTGTGCTATATGATACTTGATAAAAATTATACCAACAAAAATAAGTTTAAAACACAATCCATCCATATATTTTGCATCAAGTATTATACAACAAAAAGGAAAATATTTAAGGTCAAAGTTGAAAAAGAAAGACTTTAAAAAGTTAAAAGTGGACTATTAAAATGGGACGGAGGGAGTAGTATTTTTTTGTAATTTGCCTAATTGAATATGACATAATGTTCAAACTCTTCTCTTCAGGGACTATTCATCAAAGACGTGGAGAAATAGATGAAGCACTAGCTACATACGTTAATTCACTACTAATCGAGTCAACTTACGTACCTTCAAAGATTTGTGTTGGTGCAATTATGTCGAGCCGTGGCTTACCCATGTTGCCCGTGGCTCGAACCCTCCTCTCAGACGCGCTACGGCTCGAGCCGACTAACCGCATGGCTTGGCTCCATTTGGGATTTGTTCATAAACTCGATGGTCGGCTGTCTGACGCCATTGACAGCTTCCAAGCCGCCTCCATGCTCGAAGAATCCGATCCTATCGAAAGCTTTAACTCAATTCTTTAATTTTTATTTTTTGTAATCGAAAGGCTTATAAATTATTCATTCTTTTATTCTTTTAGATTTTGTTTTGTTCGTGTAAGCCGTGATACGCGTCCAAAGATGGCATTTGCTTCTTTTTTTTTTAATGTGTGTAACAAATTGTATAAACTGTGTGGGGGCATAGAAGTTCTGTTTTATATTTTTATGTATTTTTGGTTTATTAAAACTCTTAAGTGACAGAAATGTTCGTTTTTATCTTAATGATTTGCTATCAAAGGTTTTCAGGTTATCATGAAATAAAATATGCAAAAAACTTTTAAGTTTGCAGTTTTTTTAGGTTTTTAGTCTAAGTATTTTTTTTTTATATTATAGTCATTTATGAAACAAAAAAAAATTAATACATGAAAGTGTGTATTTATAATTCTGAAAATATAGTAATACTTCAAAAAAATATATCTATATATTTCTAAAAAACATAAAAATAATTTTAAAAAAGTTCGATTTTCATGTTATATAAAAAGGTAAATATATATTTTTTTACTTTTTAAACTGCATAATTCGGCAAAAAACATATACACATAAATATTATTTTTTTAAAAGCATAAATACGATGTTTTATGGAATTTTTTGTGTGTGTATAAATACGTATTTTCATGTATTGAATATATTTTTTTCATAAATGCATATAATAAAAAGAATATTAAGGATAAAACGTAAAAAAATACAAACTTAAAGGTTTTTTTTTCTTTTTGTATATTTCATTTCATGGTAATCGGGAAACCTTTGATAGGAAATTACAGGGTAAAATCAAACATTTCTGCCAAACTGGAATGTTTTAATGAACCAAAAATGCGTAGTGTAAAAGGGTAAAACCGAACATTTCTGACAAACTTAAGGACTTTTGTGACATTCTCTCATATTTGAAAATATAACTTTCGAAGAAGAAGAAATGAAAGTATGATTCTATAATAAACAAATCAAATTTCAACCCTCCATTTGAGTGGGTGGAATTTTTTATTCTGATTATCGAATATGACATAGTCTTGAAACTCTTGTCTTTAGGGACTATTTATCAAAGATGTGGAGAAATAGATGAAGCACTAGCTACATATGTTAATTCACTTCTGATCGGGTCAACTTACGTACCTTCAAAGATTTGTGTTGGTGCAATTATACCGAGCCGTGGCTTACCTGTAAGAACCCGCGAAAAAGTTGTAAAAGGGTAAAACGATCTTTTGACACGTTATAAGACTATTATGAAAAAAATAATATGTATTTGTAAAATAATATGATAAGAAATAAGAGTTTATGTGAAATGTGAAGTTTTATCGTGTGAATAGTGAAATTTGACCAAAAAGGGCAAAATGATCATTTGACATGAAAATGACCAAATTGTCAAGAAAATGTTAAGTTGGAAGTTATGAAACATAAATTGCAAAAAATATGAGCCTTGGGACCATTTTTGAATAAAAGTTGGGAATCAATGGACTAAAGTGTAAATATCTTATAAAAATTAAATATAAAATAGAGAGTTATAACTCTCATTTCCCAGAACTTGGTAGAACCCTCTAGAGAGAACCAGAGAGAGCGAGAGAGATCACGGGAGGAGAAGAAGCTTGGAATATCTTGCAAAGAATTGAAGTTCATAACTTGGAATTTGTGATTCCAAGCCTTGAGAGGTAAACATACTATGATTTAAGCTCAAAATCTTGAACGAGAATCATACTCTTGATTTCTGATTTTCTAGAAGTCATGATTCCAGTGAGATCATTCAACTCATTTTGCTCAAAATCACCACAAAAGCATGTTCTAGCCATAGAACATGTGAAAGTTTAGAAAATGAAGATTTTGCTCAAGAACCCTAATTCATGGGTTTGTAAGATCAAACTTAGTTTTTATGGTTTTTCTAAGTCCAAATGATCACTTAGGGTGTACTAAGACACTCCTAAGTGGTTAATTTCAAAAACTTGGATTTTTGGTGAAAATATCAAAAAACGGGTTTTTATGGAATTGGAATTGGAATCAGTGATTCCATGGCTTAAAACCTGATGTAAAGCAAGGGGTTTAGTCATGGAATGATAGTAAAATGATTAAGATAAGTATTAAGTACTTAATGGATCAAAATAGAGGTCTGCAGCTTAAAAATCGGACTGAAAACACAGTCTGCAGGCTTGGCACGAGTCGTGCCATTTTAACCCTATAAGTGCACGAGTCGTGCTTACCTGAAAAACCAAGAAATAGCATCCCAGACATAGCACAAGTCATGCTTTCCATAGCCTATAAAGAGCACGAGTCGTGCTCTTACTGGGCAGCGGTCTGATCAATTTTTGAGACTTGAACTCGATGCTAGGCGTGTCCGTTTGGTCTGTAATTCATACCATAGCCTTAAAATGGTATGAAAACATGTAGGAAACTTTCAAATTTAGAATCCGACCTTGCGGAAAAACCACTGTAGCGGCAGTGGCCAAATGTTGAGTTTATGTCAAAAACTTGATTTTTGAAATTTGAGCTAGACTTGTTCAATTAACTCCAATTTTGAAACAAAAGTCTAATATAGCATAAGACTTCATGGAAAAGTGTCGGAACTGAAATACGACCCCTTGGGGGTACTGTATCAAAATACACGTATTTCAGAGAAAATTATAAAATGAGTTTAGTAATGGTTATCTATTTTAGTATGACCTGAAGTTGAGTTGTATGAGACCTTAGAACTATAAAGTCAGTTGTATTATGTATTTATTAAGTATATATATATGATACTTGTGTAGGAGGTGCTTCAAATACCATTGAGCACAAAAGGGAAAGGAGTATGAGAAGCTTAGTAAACTATAACTACACCAAGGTGAGTTTTATGAGGATTTCTCTAGTACATAGCAAAATGATATTTTCAGAAAAATGAGATTTCCAAATATTTGCAAATTCTAAGGTTTGGAAATAGTTTTGAAAGTAGCTCTAAGAGCTAAGTATTTAAAAGAGATTTTAAAGAAGTTCAGTATTTAAAGAAGTATAGTTTATAAAGTTTTGAAAGAAGCTCCATACATGAGCTAAAGATGTTGAGATTAGTTTTAAAGATATTTTTGATTATGAGTCTAAAAGTTTATGAGTTGAGTTATTTATAAATTGTGTCCTATTTTGACCAATTTGAGATGTAATGAGATAAGAATTAAAGAAAGAAAGAAGAAAGAGTTAGTTGTCCGGACTAGGATCACCCACATAATCGGGGGATCAGAAGACACTACTGGGATGGTACCTTCCGTCGCAAAGTAGTGGTCTAGCTTAGTATACCCTTGTGCTTGAATACGTTCCAAGTCACAAAGGGGAGACAGAATGAGCATAACCTAGCGGGCGGATCTGTTCTGTCCCGCAAGGGGAGCTAGTAGAATGAATTAAAGTAAACTAATTCATGAGTTTCAATTGGTCACAGGTACATGAGAAAGAAAGCAGTTTTAAAGAAAGAAAGCAGTTTTAAAGAATAAAACAGTTTTAAAGTAAGAAGCAGTTTTTGAGAAAGAAAGAGTTCTTGAGTTTTGAAAAGAGAAAAGTAAAGAGATTTGAGATTTGTTATGAAAATGAGCTTTTAGCAGTTTACTTATTATTAGTTCAAGTTTTAGACAGAAAAGTTTTGGGTCTAAACCCATATTACTCACGAGGCTTTATGTCTCACGTATATTGTTTTTTTTAAATGCTATGTACTTAGGTGAAAGGAGCAGAAGTTGAAAGTGGGACAGTGTGTATACAGTAAGTTTAAATTATGGTTTTCTGTATTGAGTCTGTAATACCCTTTCAGAATAAAGTTTGTAAAAAAAATTTAAGTGACTGTTTCTTAGTCACGTTTTGTAATATAAACTGTATTTAAATACGGTTTGAGAAAGGGGTGTTACAGTTTTGGTATCAGAGCCATAGTTTAAGCGAACTAGGTGTCAGTACTTGAACCTAGACTTAAACTATGTGAGAGCTAAGTAGAGTACATACTTGGGTATGAAGTAGAAAGTAAGTAGAGATAGAAGTAAATTCATTTCAGTGGAACGTGAGTCCTGGTGGTAAACTGGAAACAAATGTATATAGGTGGTTATAATAATATGGGCCCGTACTATTCTAATCACATGATATACATTTGAGTCTGGTGGAACCACACAGGAACTATGTGAAGCTGTCAGGGATAAGTGTAGAAAATTTGAGGGGTATATGTTCGGTATACCTATGTAAGAAAATCAAGTATGGTTAGAAATACTAAAGTATAAAAGAAAAAGTGTTAATGATGAAGTAGCAAATATGAGATTTATAGGGAAAAAACCCCATACCCTATATGAATCAGTATAAAGTATATGTAATAAAACATAAGAAAGTATGAGTAAAAAGCACTGAAAATAAGATGACAAGAATGCCAAAGTAATGAAGGAGAAAAGTTTAATTTTGTGGTTAAGATAACCACCGTATAATGTATTGAAATTGTTAATAGAAGTAATGGACTATATAGTACAAAAAATTCTGTTGTCTAACGGAAATGAATTATGATTATGAAAAAGTAATAATAATAAGAGTAACGTCACTACAGTGACCAAAGAAGGAAAGATTATAAAAGAATGTGAATACAGATATATATATATATATATATATATATATATATATATATATATATATATATATATATATATATATATATATATATATATGATATTCATATAAGAAAGAAGAATTAAAACATTTAAGCAGAAAGAATAAAAGGAAATGAGCCGGGCTTGTAATTGTAGACAAACCCAAATAGAGGTATATAAAAGAAAATGTATAAAAGAGTACAGAATAAATATTGAGAAGTAGTATGATGTGTTGTTCATGGACAACCAAGAGATTAAGATATGTATATAAAAGTTGTGATTAAATATGTTAATATAAAACAAAAGCAAAATACTTAATCAAGTATTAGATAAGGAATTAAGGACAGAAATAAAAGTGTAAGAAATGGGAAGTCGTGACTTCCAAACTTGAAAGAAGTATGACAAGGAAAGACATCTAAAGATTGGAACAAATAAATAAGTCGTAAGTATAGTGCTATAATGAGTAATATAATAAAGTAAGTTACCTGAAAAAAAATCGTTAAAAACTATGAGCAAGTTGCATTGTTATAATGCAAGAGAATGAGTTGAGAAATAGAGATTAAATGCCTAATCAAGTGTTGGGCGAAAAGTTAAAGATAAGACAGACAATGATGATAATGAGAAGAATATAAAGACAGTTATCAAAGAAATGGTCATTTGAAATCAGATTTAGTGACCATATAAATATGAAATAAGAAGAACTGGGAATGATGAAAGGATAACCGAAAGAATGTGAGAAAAATGACTAAGAGTCATATATAACACGGGATAAAGAGTAAAAGTGAATATTCAGATAAGTCTTAGACAAAGAGTCAAATATGAAATAAGAACTAAAATAAAGAGACAGGAAGTTACTACCTCTAAGCGGAAGTAACGGGTAAAAGTAGCCAAGGATTTAAAAAATAATAATAATGTATAGCGTGTATCGCTTTAAGATACATAAAAGTAAAGAGAGTAAAGAAATGAAGCTTAAATGAAAAAACAATGTAATGTGTTGGGCATATAGCCTTATGACACATAGAGAGAAATGATAAAAAGAATAATAAAATAAATTTTGGGTATCAAACCTAGAAAGTTTATAAGTAAAATATGTGAGATAAAGAGACTAAATGTTTATGAAAAATGGTGGTAATCTATATGATTATGAAGGCAGTGTATGCTTAATAAGTATAATGGGATAAAACAAGAAATTATTGAGTCAGAAATGCCAATCTTTATTGAAATATGGTTAAAATGCAGTCAGGATAAAAAGAGAAGTAAAAGTTATTTTTGGCATTAGCCATAGCAAGTAAAGAGTAAGCAAGAGATAGAATGCTAAACTAAGCATCAGTGTGAGAAATAAGAACTACAAGAAAATACTAAAACATAAGTAATAAGATGAGAATGGTACATGGGGTACCTAAGAAGATAAGAAGTGTACTCAAAAGAGTACTGTAAGAAAGCTGAGAAATAAAAAGGATAAGATTATATTAGAAAGTATAATGAGCAAAAAAGATTGAAATCTCCTAAATTATAAAGAAAAATGAAAGAGGTATCTAGATCGTTAATATGTCAAAAGGCAAAAATAATATAAGTAAAGAGTGATACCCGACATGTATTTATAAAAGTAATACATGCAAGGAATAAGATGATAAGGTAATAACCTTATGTAAATGTAAGAAAACTAGTAGTAAAGACAAAGAAAAGTTTTAGTAGTAATTTTTGCTTATAAAAAAAAAGAGAGAAAAAGATGAAAAAAAAAATTTTCTTTGAGAATTAAAGATGAAAGATAAGATAAAAGAAGCAAGAACAACGATTGACTTTTGAAGAAACAATTCTTCTAGTATATATATAGATATAAGAAGTTGTAAAACTTCTAAAGGAATTATATAAAGATAATATGAGATTTAAGTCTAATGACAAGAAAGGAATAATTAGAAATGTAGATTGACTGTTAGAAAGTCAATTTTCTATAATAAAGTATGAAGTGATAGAGCTTCAAAAATAAGAGAGAGAAAGTAAATTTAAAATATGAAATTTACTCAAGTAAGAAGAATAAGTAAAAGCTTTTATTACATTAAAAGAGAAGTCGAGAAATGCGTCTGTCCTTATATTACCAGATGGGACAGAAGATTTTGAAGTATACAGCAATGCCTCGCATAGAGGGCTTAGCTGTGTCTAGATGCAGAGGAGTAAGAGTATAGCATATGTTCCCAGATAGTTGAAAGCCCTAGAAACAAAGTATATTACCTATGATATAGAGCTAGTAGCGATAGTATTTGCCTTGAAAATTTAGAGGCATTACCTATATGGAACAAAGCGCAAGCTATTCACTGATCACAAGAGTTTGCAGTATGTGTTCACTCAAATAGAGTTAAACATAAGACAGAAAAGATAGTTAGAGTTGATCAGTGATTATGTTTGCGAGATTGTATACCATTCAGGCAAGCAAGTGTAGCAGCAGATGCATTGAGTAGAAAAGTTCTAGAGAAAAGAATCAATGCAAGATTGATACGTATAGAACTAGTGTCCAGTATTATAGAACAGATTAAAGCAGTCCAACAAAAAGTTGGAAAAAGCATAGACTTGAAAGATGAGAAACGAGGAAGACATGCAGTTTGAGATAAGTAGACAAGGGTTAAAGACTTCTAGAACCCGCATTTGGGTGCCGAAAGCAGGAGATTTGAGAAAGTTGATTGTAGAAGAGTCATATAAGTTTAAGTTTAAAGTTGAGGAAAGTGTATTATCCAAATGCGTCGGTTGTACGCAAGTTAAGGCGGAACATCAAAGTCCTGCATGGAGATGCTTAGACCTTGCACATCCCAGCAGGAAAACGTGAAGATGTAATCATAAACTTTATTGTAGAGTTACCAAAAATGAGAAGAAGCGATGATTGTTTATGGGTCATAGTGAACCGATTGACCAAGAGTGCACTGTTTCAGGCCATAAAAGAAACTACTCCATTGGAGAAGTTAGTTCAGTTAAACATAGATGAAGTGTTAAGAAGATATGGTGCACCGTTGTCCATCGTGTCAGACAGAGACCCCAGACTTACCTATAACTTTTGGAGAGCTTTACAAGAGAAAATGGGGACGAGAATTCAGCTAAGCACAGCATATCATCCACAAACGGATGGTCAGAGCGAACGAACGATACAGACAGTCGAAGACATGCTACGATCATGCGTGATGGATTTTGGAGGCAGTTGAGATAAACACCTGCCCTTAGTGGAGTTTGCATATAACAATAGCTCTCATTCTAGCATTAAAATGCCACCCTTTGAGGCATTGTATGGTAGAAAATGTAGAACTCCTTTATGCTGGTTGGAGGCGGGTGAGACTAAGTTGACAGGACCAGAAATTGTTAGAGTGGCCAATGAGAAGATTGGAGTAATTCAGGCTAACATGAAAGCAGCACAAGACTGACAGAAGAGTTACTCCAATTTAAAGAAGAGACCATATCACTTACAAGAAGGGGATCTAGTGATGATAAAAGTGTCACCGTGGAAGGGTGTAGTCAGATTTGGTAAGAGAAGAAAGCTGAGTCCAAGGTACGTTGGACCTTTTAGAATCCTAAAGAGAGTTGGGTTACAGGCGTTCAAGCTGGAGTTACCACCCGAACTTAGTGGAATACATGATACCTTTCATGTATGCTACTTGAAAAGTACTTTGGTAAAGAAGAGTTAGTAATATCGTATAAAGACTTGAGAGTGGAGACTCCTAGCAGAATGATTGAAGAACCTGAAGCGATTCTAGAGATGCAGACTAAGAAGCTAAGGAACAAGGAGATTGACTTAGTACTAGTCAAGTGGAAGCACCCATTAGGGTCAAACCTAACGTGGGAGACGCTAGAAGAAATGAAAAGAAGATATCCGAATTTCACAGATTACGAAAAGATTCCGAGGACGGAATCCACATAAGGAGGGGTGACTGTAAGAACCCGCGAAAAAGTTGTAAAAGGGCAAAACGGTCTTTTGACACGTTATAAGACTATTATGAAAAAAATAATATGTATTTGTAAAATAATATGATAAGAAATAAGAGTTTATGTGAAATGTGAAGTTTTATCGCGTGAATAGTGAAATTTGACCAAAAAGGGCAAAATGGTCATTTGACATGAAAATGACCAAATTGTCAAGAAAATGTTAAGTTGGAAGTTATGAAACATAAATTGCAAAAAATATTAGCCTTGGGACCATTTTTGAATAAAAGTTGGGAATCAAGGGACTAAAGTGGAAATATCTTATAAAAATTAAAAATAAAATAGAGAGTTATAACTCTCATTTCCCAGAACTTGGTAGAACCCTCTAGAGAGAACCAGAGAGAGCGAGAGAGATCACGGGAGGAGAAGAAGCTTGGAATATCTTGCAAAGAATTGAAGTTCATAACTTGGAATTTGATATGAGAACGTGAGAACAATTTTTGACCACACAATTTAAAAAAAGGCCACATCCGTCCCGTAACCACTTCTGCTTATGTCCTTCCACGTTTTTCTCCAATTGCTTGTTCCTCGATTATCCACCAACTTTACCGCTGCTTCTTCCTCGTAGGTGCATTCTCCAATTCCTTGTTCTTCTGCAATTTCAAGTAATTTCAAAAGATAGCACAATCGTGCAGGGCTAATGAGTTCGAATCAAACCTACCTTGGTTGTTGATTCGTGGTGTGCGACAACTTCTGCCTTCTGATAACTCCACTGGAGGCGTCGATCGATAATAGCACAACTGTGGTGGAGTGGAGATGCCGCCTGCCGAGATGTGGAGGCGTGACTCGTGAGGCGTCGAGACTCGAGACTCAAGAGTGAGACACTGAGAAGCGAGACTGATCTAAGACCCAGTTGAGTTCGTATCCCGTTTTAGCGTATACCCTGAATTCGATTTGGACAACATCACAAAATTACCCCTGAGTTCTAATTGAATTGGGTTAATCTTCATTACAATCGAGACGATACTGCCTAAAATGTTAACCATTTGTAAATTAACCTGCAGCATGAAGAACTCCTTGGCAGAAAATCTTTCTGGTTGAAATATGGAACTACTAGCTGATGAAGAAAAGTATTTTTCCCCAAAAGATATTGTTCGTAGCTTTTCTTCATAAAATATGCATTATTATTAATTCTAATCAAGTGCATTCTTAATACAATTAATTTGACAATCTCCGTACTCAAGTAGAATACAAATTTCTTTTTAAGACGGTTCATTCTTCTATTTTTTTTTTTTTTTGTATTCTGTCCCCGTAGTTATTTTAACAATCTCCGTACCCAAATACAATTAATTTGAAGGGGTAAATCCACGATTTCTTATTAAGTAATCATACATAGTTTTCTTTGATGCAAATGATCAAGTGATTATTAATTGTATCTATTATGAAGCTATTTGTTAAGCTATGGTACTTTAAATGGTATTGGGAAAGTCATAAAACGAACAAAACAAGCAACGCACTAAAGGTGTTCGATGAAATGCTTCAAAGAAAATTTAATAAGAAATTTTATTTAAATCACATGTGAATAGTTTAATCATATGTGAATAACAGTATGTAATCACATATGATTAAAATCTGTTAATCACATCTAATTAGAACATGCTATTCACATGTGATTAGATATGTAATATACTCAAATAGATTTTTTTTCTAATTTTTCTTATTATATGTATTTAATCACATGTGATTAAACCTTGTTATTCACATATGGTTAAGCTATTCACATGTGATTAAAATATGTTATTCATATGTAAATATGTACATAAACGAACTTTTTATTTTTAAATAAATTTTCTTATTATATGTATTTAATCATATGTGATTAAACATTGTTGATCACATATAATTAAGCTATTCACATGTAATAAAACTCTATTATTCACATGTGATTAAAATTTGTTATTCACATGTGAATATGCACATAACGAACTTTAATTTCTTAATAATTTATTTTTAAATAAATTTTCTTATTATATGTATTTAATCAAATGGCTGAAGAAACTTTCGTCCAAATCCCGCCTATCAGTGGTCCTTGCACTCACTCTGACCTTAAAATACGTTACCAAACTCAAAAAACCAGTCTCACACCCCTATTCTCTGTCATGTCAAAGTCTAAGGAGCTGCAGGCTTGTTCAGGTACCATTAAGTGCTTAATCATATATGATTTAGAAATCTTGTTCACATGTGATATGTTTTTTTGTTCAATCACATGTGATTAAACATTGTTATTAAGCGCTTAATTATATATGATTCTGAAATCTTGTTCACATGTGATATGTTTTTTCTTCAATCACATGTGATTAAACCTTGTTATTCACCTATTCACATGTGATTAAAACATGTTATTTATATGCAAAATATGTACATAATGACTTTTTATGTTTAAATAAATTTTCTTATTATATGTATTTAATCACATGTAATTAAACATTGTTGATCACATATGATTAAGGTATTCTCATGTGATAAAACTCTATTATTCACATGTTATTCATATGTAAATATGTACATAACAAATTTTTTATTTTTAAATAAATTTTTCTATCATATGTATTTAATCACATGTGATTAAACATTGTTATTCACATATGATTGAACTATTCACATGTGATTAAACCTTATTATTCATATCTGATTAAAAGTATATCATTCACTTGTGAATATGCACATGTGAATGGTGGGGTGGGGTGGATCAGGAGTGAGTGGTAAAAATTAAAAATTTTTTGGTAGGCGGGGTGATGGTAGGGTAGGGGTAAGGTAGGGTGGGGTGCTGGTTGGTCGGGTGGGGTAGGTTAGGTTGGGATGGATCGGGAGTGAGTGGTAAAAAATGGGGGGCGGGGTGATAGTACGGTAGGGATGGGGGTAGTAGGGGTAGGGTACGGGGGTGTGGTGAGTAGGTTGGGTGGGTGCTGGTTGGTGGGGTGGAGCGGGAGTGAGTGAAAAAAATTGGTGGGGGTGGGTAGGGTAGGTGGGTGGTTGGGTGAAGTGGGAGTTGGTGGTAAAAAAATTATTTTTTTGTGGTGGGGCGGGGTAGGTGGGTAAGGTGCGGTGGGTGGGTAGTGTAGGGTAGGTGCTGGTGAGTGGGGTGGAGCGAGATTGGGTGGTAAAAAATTAATTTTTTTGGTGGGCGGGGTAGGGTAGGGTGACATGGGGTAGGTAGGGTAGGGTGGGTGTTAGAGGGTGGGGTGGAGCGGGAGTGGGTGGTAAAAATATTAAAAAATTATTTTTTTTGGTGGACGGGGTAGGGCACGGTGGGGTAGGGTGGGTGCTGGTGGGAGGGGTGGAGCGGGAGTGTGAAAAAAATGGTGGGCAGGGGGTGGGGTAGGGTAGGGTGGGTGGGTGGGTGTTGGAGGGTGGGGTGGAGCGGGATGGTAAAAAATAATTTTTTTTGGTTGGCGGGTAGGGTATGGTAGGGTGGGATGGGGTGGGTGCTGGTGGGTGGGGTGGAGCGGAATTGGGAGGTAAAAAAAATTAAAAATTTTTTTGGTGGGCGGGGAGGGTGTGGTAGGGTAGGGGTGGCTTGGGTAGGGTAGGGTGGGTGCTGGTGGGTGGGGTGGAGCAGGAGTGGGTGGTAAAAATAAATTTTTTTGGTGGGCTGGAGGGTATTGTAGGGTGGGGTGGGTGAGGTTGAGCGGGAGTGGGTGCTGGTGGGTGGGATGGAGCGAGAGTTGGTGGTAGAAAAATTAAAATTTTTTTGGTGGGCGGGGTAGGTGTAGGTTGGGGTGGGGTGGGTAGGTTAGGAGGGTGCTGGCGGATGGGGTGGAGCAGGAGTGGGTGGTAAAAAAATTAAAATTTTTTATTTTGGTGGGCGAGGGATAGGGTAGGGTATGGTAGGGTGGGCCGTTAATGTAGGGTGGGTGTTGGTGGATGTGGTGGATCGGGAGTGGGTTGTAAAAAAAAATTTAAATTTTTTTGGTGGACGGGGGTGGGGTTGTAGGGTAGGGTGGGTGCTGGTGGGTGGGGTAGAGCGGGAGTGGGTGGTAAAAAAATTAATTTTTTTGGTGGGTGGGGGGGATGGGGTAGGGTAGGGTGGGGTGGGTGCTGGTGGCTGAGGTTGAGCGGTAATGGGTGGGGTAAGATGGGTTGGCGGTGGATAGAGGAGGTGGTGGACGCGTAGAAGTTTGGTGGTGGTTGTGCTGGAAGTGGGCGGATGAGAGCTTATTATAAAAATATGTGGCTTATATTTGTTCTCACGTTCTCAATTTTAATAATTATTTAAATTGTTCTCATTTGAACCATCATCTATATATATATATATATATATATATATATATATATATATATATATATATATATATATATATATATATATATATATATATATATATATATATATATATATATATATATATATATATATATATATATATATATATATATATATATATATATATATATATATATATATATATATATATATATATATATATATATATATATATCGGATTTATGCATTCATAACATTCCAGTAGATAATACAATGAAGCTTTTAACATTCAATATTTAAAATATATTAATGAGAATTTCACAGACAATATTCATTATGATTGTAAAAATATAAATTTGTTCCCAACGAAATAATATTATATATATATATATATATATATATATATATATATATATATATATATATATATATATATATATATATATATATATATATATATATATATATATATATATATATATATATATATATATATATATATATATATATCGGATTTATGCATTCATAACATTCCAGTAGATAATACAATGAAGCTTTTAACATTCAATATTTAAAATATATTAATGAGAATTTCACAGACAATATTCATTATGATTGTAAAAATATAAATTTGTTCCCAACGAAATAATATCTTCAACAAAGAAAAAATGTCAATTTTACTTATTATGATATTTAAGGAAATAGGGTACTCCCGTGAAAATATGTAAAAAACTCTAAGTCGCTAAATAATATGTTAGATGCTAATATAATTATTATATATCATGTTATTATGTTGTTCTTTTATCTTGAGACGATTTAGAATAATTAGCCTAATTATAATTAGAGAATTGGAAGTCAAAAAATAGTTTGTTTGGAAGTAGCCAAAAAACTATGACGTCCATGATTTGGTTTTAAATTGAAAATTGTAAGATCCGTTCCGCCGAGTCGTGATCCGGAGGAATCCGCGGCGCGGTTTTAGGAAGAATCTAGAATCGCGTAGGATTTGTACGCGCGGCGCGGTTCTAAAGAACCCGCGACGCGGTGCGCCTCTAAAGTGAAAAACCCTAATTCGGATTTAAAAGCCTATATAAAGGGACCCAGCCCTAGGGTTCGTGTTTTTGGGAGTTTTCTAGAGTAGAGACGTCTGGTTTCGGCAGATACTCTTTGGTCTCGAGGCTTTGAAGGCTTTTAGAGATTAGAAGAAGGAGATCCAACGCTGGAGAAGGTTTGGGACGGATCGTGGGCATCACTCCGTCCTTCAGAAGTAAGGTAAGAAGATTTACTCTTCTGACTTTCCTTTTTATCCCGTCATATGGTGTTACCAGTTGGTTTGTAGCTTTAGACGATTTGTAGCACTTAGGGTTTGGACCAAGGACATGCATACACTTGCATGTCCGTAAGGAAGTGACCTTAGGGTAGTTTCTGATCCTAGGAAGGGTGTAGAAAGGAACCCTAGCCGATTGATGTACTGTTAAGCGCTAATAACATTTTGGAATGTTACGAGCCGCAACGCGGACTGGCTATGTCAGCGGCGCGGACTCGGCTGAACCCCCGTAATTGTGCAATGGTAGCCGCGACGCGTAGGGCGAGAAGCCACGCTGCGGCGAGCGACTGTTTGACCCTAAGGTTTGGTTTTGACCCTGGTTTGGTGGTAAACGTTGGGTCTGACCTTTAGGCAAGTCTATAGAAGTTTAGTCAGTGCTTGACAAGTTGTATATGTGGGATATAGGTGTGTGGACGAGCTAGTGGAGATATTAAAGTATATCTGTGCGGTTTCGAATCAGGTGAGTATCCTCACCTTACTATATGATGTTGCATGTTAGGCATCTTGTATGTTATACAGTTATATGATTTGCTCTATAGCTGTGATTATTTGTTGTTGGGCTCAGTACTGATGCGTGTCCCCTCGTAGCTGTTGTATGGCGAGTTGGACTATTGCCTTGTCTCATAGCTGTTGTATGATAGGTAGAACCTTCCCGTGTCCATAGCTGTGGTATGATGGACGCCTGTAGCTGTTGTATGGCGGGTAGGGTCGGGTCGTTCTCGAGGACGGGTTGTTAATATGTGGGCATGTATGGTAATTTGTGGACTCACTAAGCTTTAAGCTTACCCGTTGCTTTTATAACCTTTCAGGTAGTTCAAATGACAAAGGGAAGGGCAAGGCGTGACGGCGGCGCATCGCACACAAGAGACTTATGTTAATGAATTATATTAGTATTTTCAAATGTTTCCGCTGTTCGTTTAAGTAATATGTTGAACAATTTTATGTTTTTGGAATAGATATTTTATTGGAACCTTGGTAATAAATGAATTTTAATTTTTTTGAAATTGGGGTGTTACAAATTGGTATCAGAGCCTTGGTTTGAGGGATTTGGATGAACTGTATTGGGAATCCAAACTCAAACTTAGGACTGAGCGGTTTTTGTCAAGAAAATGCTTTTGGAAAGTTAAATTAAAGTAAGATGCGATGCGAACCGTCAGCCGAGCTCAAGTAAGTTTTGTGATTCCCAATTACCCATGCTAAGTTTGTGTTATGTGATAAAATGTATTGTGCTCGGATGTAAAATAGCCTGGATAATATACTCTGTAGACTGTTTTGTGCCTTATGTGCTTCTTTAGAATTTTATGCTACTGTCGTTAGGTTGCTTAGTGAATGCTGGTAGGTTATATACAATTAGGGTAAGATAGCCTAAGAATTCTTGGTCTGGCCTTACTGGCTGTTCCTTGTTTGGTTGTGACTTTAGGGTAGCAAACGTCTATCTTATTCCTGATTGTGTACCGCTGTGCGTCCGTGAGGCGACTCGACGACATTAGCAATAGTTCTCTTAGGCACGTGTGAGATGGAGAGTTAGATCAAAAGATTAGGCACCACGGTGCATGACCACATGAGCCATAGGAAATCGTTTAGTGCGTGTGACATTTTAGGAGGATGATTGGCGAACTTGGAACGAGGGCGAATAGGTGTGGAAGGTAGTACCAGGCCAGTATTACCGAAAGCACAGGATTCACGCTTGAGTCAAGAGTAGTCAACCAAAGTCCTAGAAAGTCAAGTAGTTGGGTAGATAGGAGTGACCCGGGTATTGATATTAAATTATTGCACATTTCAGAATGGCAATCACTCGAAGTAATGGTGGACCAGATGCGGGTACCTCGAGTGGGGGAGGACCGACTGATGAAAATCTCCGTAAACTGATAGCGGAAGAGGTCTCGCGAGAAGTGTTGGCTGCGATACCTCAGTTCTTTGGTACTATTAAAGCTGAGCTATGGGCAATGCTCGAGGAGCGACTGGCTACTCAGGGCACGTCAAGGGTCAGGGATGCAAACTATAAGGACTTTTCAGCTTGTTCGCCTCCGATGTTCGATGGGGGCAGGGATCCGATTGTTAGCATGCGGTGGATTTTCGCGGTGGAGGGTGCTTTCAGCACATGTTCCTGTCCTGAGAACTCCAAGGTAACGTTTGCGGCGAATCTTTTGAGAGAGGGTGCGAAGGATTGGTGGGAGATACGAACGAAAGATCTCACTCCTGCTCAGTTGGATGCTATTACGTGGCCGCAATTCAAGGAACAGTTCAAACTGGAGTATGTTCCACAGGTGGAAATGGAGCGCCTGGCGCAGGAATACCTGAATCTGACCCAGACTACTAAGACGGTGACGGAGATCACCAAAAAGTTTAATGAGCGAGCACTCTTCTGTCCAGAGTTTGCGGCAACCGAGCGCATGAGGATGACACGATACTTGGCGATGCTTCGCACAGACATTCGGGAATTTGTGTCTGCTGCTAGGCACCAAACTCTTACTGATATGATAGCGGCCGCTCGGGCCCGAGAGTTGGAATTGGAAACCCAACAAAGGCAGAAGCGTCCGGCGCCTACTCAGACTCAGCAGGCGTCAAAGAAATTTCGAGGGGCAGATCAGGGAAAGCAAGTGCAAAAGAGCCATGGTAAGTGTAGTAAATGTGGAAGGAATCATGAGGGGCGTTGCTGGGTGTTAATATGCCATAAGTGTGGAAAGGAGGGCCACTATGCTAAAGATTGTCGGTAAGAGGTCAAGATTTGTTTTAATTGTAATCAGGTAGGCCACTTCAAGGCCAAGTGTCCCCGTCTGACTCAGGGAGTGGTTCAGAATCCGGCACCCACTACACTCCGGATTACCGATGGTAAGCAGGGGAAAAGGGAAGCCCCTAAGACCAAGGGTCGAGCATTCGTTATGACCGCCGAGGGGGCACAAGATGCATCCGACGTCATCACGGGTACTCTTTCTTTACTTGCCTCGTGTTTGTGGTGTGTGTACTTAATGTGTCTATTATGTTTTGATTAGGAACTTTCTTAGTCAACTCTACGCCTACCTTTGTACTGTTTGATTCGGGTGCTAGTCATTCTTTTGTGTCTGCCGTGTTGGGAAAGGGTTTCGGTATTACTTTTGGAACTCTTCATCGGCCGTTAGAAGTAGAAATTGCTGATGATAAAACCGTGCAAGCAACTAGTGTTTATCGGGGATGTGAAGTAGTGATTCAAGGAATAAAGTTTTCGATCGATCTCATCCCTATACCGTTGAGTGACTATCGAGTCATCATCGGTATGGATTGGTTGGGTCAGCATGAATCATGGATTGATTGTAAGAACAAACGAGTGTGGATTCAAACCCCAAGTGGGGGAGAGCTGGTGGTGCAGGGCGAGAGAAAGAATCGAGGTGCAGTTTTCTATTCAGCTGCTAGGGCACGCAGACATTTTCAACATGGAGGTTCAGGATTTGTGGCTTATGTTTTAGATGCGGGAGAAAAGAAGCCACAAAAGAAAGCAGGTGATATACCGGTGGTTCGGGATTTTCCTGATGTTTTTCCCAAGGACCTGCCTGGCGTACCGCTAGAGAGAAGGTGGAATTTAAGATCGACTTAACTCCCGGTGCGGCTCCAATAGCTAAGGCACCGTATCGTCTTGCGCCTCCAGAAATGCTAGAATTGTCTATTCAACTTAGGGAACTATTGGACAAGGGATTTATTCGACCCAGTTGCTCACCGTGGGGAGCGCCTATTTCATTTGTTAAGAAGAAGGATGGTTCCAATAGGATGTGCATAGATTATCGTGAGCTGAACAAGCTTACAGTGAAGAATCGATATCAATTACCTCGCATCGACGACTTATTCGATCAACTGCAGGGCGCTTCGTGGTTTTCAAAAAATGATTTGCGGTCAGGATACCATCAAATGCGAGTACGGGAGGAAGACATCCCGAAAACGGCCTTTCGGACGAGGTACGGCCACTTCGATTTTGTAGTGATGCCGTTTCGACTGACCAATGCCCCTGCAGCTTTTATGGACTTAATGAATCGGGTGTGTCGACCGATGTTGGATCGGTCGGTTATAGTTTTCATTGACGATATCTTAGTTTACTCTCGGAGCAGGGAGCAACATGAACAGCATTTATGTAACACCCGACTTTTAAAACAAAACACCCCTGAAAAAATTTTCATTTAAAACCAAGGTTCCAATACATAAAACCATAACAAAGGGGTATATTTTAATAAACACGGGTACAAGTGTATCAAGGAGAGTATAAAATACCATAGTCTCCTTTGAAGCCGGGCTGCTACAGACAGCATCTACAAGTCCACTTCTTGAGTCACGGACTTTATCCTTACCCTTATCAAGGTTATGCTAACCTGCAGGGACATTTAACAAACGGTATGAGCTACAAAGCTCAGTGAGTAATCGTATCTGCAAATAACATGTATAACAATACAATCATATATCTGTCTGGATATCGAATCCAAACTCCTAGCCTTATTGGCTGACCATATATCTCTTAGGATTTCGCATCCTGTTTCATAGCCTTACTGGCTGATCATATATCATGTGATTATCAAATCACTTAATCCCATCTAATCTGTTAATTGCATACCGATCATATCAATTTTGTATCATTACGGTCCCATCTTTCTTAGTCATACCTGACTATACCATATATCATGACTATATAAGTCGTATCATTTGTCATGGCTATACAAGCCGTACCAAAGCATTTCCAGCATATGAATCATAGTCCGAAGGCTGCCCCAGTTTAGGTTCAGCAACCCGAAATCGTAGCCATAAGGCCGCACCGTTTCTATATAATAATATCATAGCCATATAGGCCGCACCAGTTGGATATAACATCCAATATCATAGCCACAAGTGGCCGCACCATGTATTAACAGTTTCTTTCACGATCAATTATGGCTCACGGGTTAGCCCGCTGTTGTCTTGGCTCACGGGTTAGCCCGCTGTTGCCTAGACTCACGGCTTATCCGGTCTTGTCTATATAGGTTTGACTCATCAAAATAAACCATGGCTCACGGGTTAGCCCGCTGTTGCCTAGACTCACGGCTTATCCGGTCTTGTCTGTATAAGTTTATATAGATATATTGACTCACAACTCCGTTCTTGTCTATAACAGACTCACGGCTTATCTGGTCTTGTCATATCATAGTGTATATATATATATGTATTGACTCACAGTTCCGTTCTTGTCATCGCAATGACTCACGGCTTATCTGGTCTTGTCTTTTACATATATTTTAACACTTGTCGTTTTCGTCACCCGAAGCTGTTTCAACCTGTAACAATTCAATCATCATATATCACATATGATATCAGTGAGATTACTCACCTGGATACTAGCTGCATTTCAATCCCGGTTGTTTCTTGCCTTTGCGTGCACCACAACCATTTTGTCCCATACCTATTTATCCATTTCATATAAAATGATAATAGGTTAATAATCATTCCAATTAACTCTAATACAATAGAGTTCAATACAATATCATTATAAATAATGTCTAATTAATAAACTTTCCGTTTACTAACTTTTTACGAATTTTACTATTCACCGAGGCATTCGAATCGATCTACAGTGCCCCCCCGAGGGTCGAAAACTCAATATAAAAATTTTCCCAAACTTTTCAGACCATAACGAGCCTACGGTTCAAGTTTGAGCTAAATCGGACAAGCCAAACAAAAGTTAGCGTTTTTGATCCCCTGCCTGCCCCTGCCTGGAGGCGCACTGCGCCTAGGACAGGGCGCACTGCGCCTGGGCGCACCCCGCCTGGCTCCTGGGCGCACTGCGTCTGGCGCCAGTGCAGGTCCCCTGGCCAGTCGCGATTTATGCACTGTAGCAAGCAGTTTTGTCCCATTAAGTCCTTAATTCTGTTCTTAATCGTTTGGGGTTTGTTCCTAGGCTAAAACCTTACATTTTAGCAAGGTTTTCAACCATCAAAACCCACTCAATCAATCATGTGAAGGATTAGGGTTCTTAGTTCCAAAAACCCCAAAACTTCAAATTCATCACAAATAGCAATCTACTTCCAAAATCTTTGATTAAGTCCTTATTAGCATGGCTTAATGGAAGTATTACATCAATTTAAACACATAATCATAACTGCAAATGCAGTTTTGAGTTGCTACAAAACTCATCAAGAATAACTCAAGAACTTGGCTAGAAAATCAAATTACTAACCTTGTTTAACTTAGGAATCACCAATTCCAAGCTATGATTCCAATTCCATGCTTCAATCCTTCAAGACTTGCTGAAATCGTACCAATAATTCTCTCCCGTTGCTACACAAATGGCCAGTCAAAGAAGAGAGTCAACTCTTCTCTATTTATACTTCAAAAGTTTACATTTTTAGTCCTTAAGTTCCATTTCTTGAACTTTTGGCACTATAATCAAGTTTTATTACAATAAAACTTTCATTCTTTATACATTTGCCACAAGCAACAATAATTTTCATATTTGGTCCTTCACATGGTCAAATGACCAAATTACCCTTTTGTGGTAAAATGACCAAAAATCAGTTTTTATAACATTTTAAGTCCAAAACTCAAAATATTATTACAAACTTAATTCTTTTCTGTCCAAAAGACCAAATTACCCTTCCAAGGTAAAATGACCTTTTTACCCTTTTTATTATTATTACATAATAAACATGTTTTGGCGTTACAAATTCTCCCCTCCTTCAAAAGATTTCGTCCCCGAAATCATACAAGGAGTTGAGGTCATGTCTCCCTTGTTTCGCTTTCAGTCTTCCGCATCATGTCGGAATCTCAATGGTATTGCCTAAGCACTTAACCATACTAGTCTTCTTATCTCGTGGTTATATAACAATTAGCATATCATTCCTCCGGTTTTCCCGGGTACCTTATCTACTAATTTATCTTCATCTCATCATAAGGAATTTGTTGGAAATTATCAATACATAATTTATTTCTTGTCGTCCCAATCAGATTTAATTTTTCCAAAAGATTACTTTCATACAACCATATTCCTTTACTTGGAATTTCAAAGGTTTATATTCAGTGATCCACATACCACTTTCACAATTTCTTAACCATTCTTCAAATTCGTTCGTACTCATCAAGTCTTTTCTTCAGTTTGTGCAAGAATCGAGGATCTAGCCAACGGCTTTATCACATCTTTAATCCAATAAATCGGAGGATAACACGGTATTCCATACCATTCTTCATGTGGATCATCAAACTACTAGCATGCAGGCTGTTATTTCTTACAAATTATATCCAAGATAGACAATTTTCTCATCTTCCACTAGGGTCTGCTGTGCAATTTTCAAGCACATCTTCTAAAATCCGCATCATTAGGTCACTTTGTTCATCAATATACGATACTTGCAGAGACTTTATTGCAAAGTCTATAACAATGTTGTCCCATTTCTTTTCTGGGGCCAACAATGGGTAACTTTCTTCGCATGATTCTAACGGTTTGACTTTACTTTGCGTACAAGTCAAATACTTTTCATATGCTTTTCAATATCTTTCTTCAGTCCCGGCCACCAATACATAGGTTTTATCGTCCTATTCCATCTGGTATTGCTCCGGGTATACTGCATATCTAGTACAAAATGCATCTTTTCAAGATGATTTTCATGTTTTATTTGGCTTTGGAACTCACATACATAACCCCAAGGGTTTTCAATTGTCGTGAGTTTCTAGCTAAGTTCTTTCAATAGCTAATCATTCATTCATTTTTCACATTTTCAGACTTGCACACATCTTTCTGTGCTACCCGAATCAACTCAGGTAATCAATTCGCCACACTCACGCATGTGGTTGTATCTTTCAAAAGATACTTTTTCTAATTCAAGGCATTTATAATCACATCCGCCTCTCCGAGATGGTACAAGATTTCATACCCGAAACCTCTAAGTAACCCATCTATCTTTATTATCTCATATCTAGCTTCTTTTTGATCAACTAAGTATTTCAAACTTTTATGATCCTTATAAATAATAAGCTTTACACCATACAAATAGTGTTTCCAAAGCTTCAATACCAAAATCATAGATGCTACTGCAACGTCATGCATCTACAGTCAAAGTTGGATACATTTCAATGATCCAATTTAGCTTCTCCACTTAGCATCAATGTTAACGTCAGAGGTTCATACCAGGTTTATTCCAAACCTTTACAAGATGTCTGTGGTCTTTCTACCACTCGGACTTTTCACTTTTCTTAGTCAACCTTAGTCATCTGAACAGCAATCAAGGAGCAGTTTTTCTACAACTCTCCTAAATTAACCCGCCAATCCAAGGAAACTACTAATTTCAGTCAGATTCTAAGGCGGTTTCTGTCTTATCACAGTATCATTTTCCCCACTGGATACACTTTATCATCCCTGGCCTTATTTACATGCCCAAAGAATATGAAGCTTCTTTTAGCCCAATTTTTCATACTTAGAGAATTTTACATATCACTTAACTCAATGAAGTAACTCCAATATCTGGTACAAATGTACCTCATATTCGATCTGGTTTCGAGAATTTCAGATTCTCATTAGTCAATGCACATATGCATCAACTTATCTTTCTTCTTTTCAAATAAAGTAGGACTTCATACAATGACACATACGGCCATAAGAGACCCCAATTCAAGAATTTCTTCTAGTTATTTTCCAATTCTGCCATCTCTACAGATGCAAATCAATACAGAGCCCGTACCAAAAACGGCTCCCAAAAATCAGTTTAATCATAAACTCTTCTCGCCAATCTGGCAGAAATCTTGGAAGTTCTTTTTAAAAGAAGCATCCGAGAATTTATTTAAAGTAGTACACTACTATCACTGCTTTACTTATCTTGGCTAATACCACGTATGCCAATTACAACATCATTCTTTTACTAACTCTTTTCTGAGTTTAAGCAAAGAAAATAACCAGTATTCTCAACAACGGTCATTTACCATGGATTTCCATCCATTTCATTTCTGATTTAAGAACCATAATGTTCTTATTTCTACAATTCATGTTAGCATAATTCATTGCTAACCATTTCATAAGCACAATTGCTTCAGATTCACTGGTAGTTATCGGCTTCAGATTTATAGGGAAAAATGGTCCCGTAAATCCTAGGTAAACTACCTTCCAGGTGTTCAATATCTAGAACATATTTGCTATCTGCTATAGCTACTTTCAATACTTCATCCATAATCATTGATGAAATATTCAAACAAGACATCAGTGTCACCGATCCAAAGCATAGCTTCATGGATCAAATATAACTTCCACGAGGTTATATTCAAAACAATTTTATCGGAGATCATATCAGTCTCCTCACGAGCTTCTTCCACATTCCACTGGAATGATCATATTACCACTGGTCCTTTTCGACCATGCATTTCTTCTTTCTTTCCTGGGTTCATCACCCGTTACTCCACATTTAGCATGTGAGTATTTCATAAGGAAGTGATCTATAGTTCCACGCTGGAACCACTTCCGTTCCATCCAACAGACTCGAGCAACATGCTCATGTTTTTTAAAATTCCATCTATGCAACAGTAGAGTCTCAACTCTACAATGTTCTAAGTGCTTTTCCTGCACTTCTTATATTATATCATCTTTTCGTTCTGATCCCTTCCCTTTAAGGTTAGACCTAAATCATGTTAACTTCTTCTGAGAAGTCCACCAATATTTTCTGCTTTTCTTGTAGTCTCAACTACTGTTCTTTCACCTTGAATATCAATCAGGGTGAGCAACCGATTTCTTTATCTGTCCACATCAGCTAACATTGCTCATCATGTGGATTTATGCTATTTGTCCCCTTTTTGGCTCTCATTCAATGGAGCTTTGATAAAGGGTTGGTCCATTTCTTAAAGCTTCACGCCCTAAATGTCTTCCAAGAAGATTCACAGTTCATACTTCTTATACGTCAGAAGTCGGCAACAGTTAGGTTATATATGTATAATAACAATTATATACACCTAACTATGCATCATGTCTACTATCTAAGGGTTTAAGTCCAGGAATCTACTCTATAGACACCTAGTTCACTTAAACCTCGGCTCTGATACCAACTTGTAACACCCGACTTTTAAAACAAAACACCCCTGAAAAATTTTTCATTTAAAACCAAGGTTTCAATACATAAAACCATAACAAAGGGGTATATTTTAATAAACACGGGTACAAGTGTATCAAGGAGAGTATAAAATACCATAGTCTCCTTTGAAGCCGGGCTGCTACAGACAGCATCTACAAGTCCACTTCTTGAGTCACGGACTTTGTCCATACCCTTATCAGGGTTATGCTAACCTGCAAGGACATTTAACAAACGGTATGAGCTACAAAGCTCAGTGAGTAATCGTATCTGCAAATAACATGTATAACAATACAATCATATATCTGTCTGGATATCGAATCCAAACTCCTAGCCTTATTGGCTGACCATATATCTCTTAGGATTTCGCATCCTGTTTCATAGCCTTACCGGCTGATCATATATCATGTGATTATCAAATCACTTAATCCCATCTAATCTGTTAATTGCATACCGATCATATCAATTTTGTATCATTACGGTCCCATCTTTCTTAGTCATACCTGACTATACCATATATCATGACTATATAAGTCGTATCATTTGTCATGGCTATACAAGCCGTACCAAAGCATTTCCAGTATATGAATCATAGTCCGAAGGCTGCCCCAGTTTAGGTTCAGCAACCCGAAATCGTAGCCATAAGGCCGCACCGTTTCTATATAATAATATCATAGCCATATAGGCCGCACCAGTTGGATATAACATCCAATATCATAGCCACAAGTGGCCGCACCATCTATTAACAGTTTCTTTCACGATCAATTATGGCTCACAGGTTAGCCCGCTGTTGCCTTGGCTCAAGGGTTAGCCCGCTGTTGCCTAGACTCACGGCTTATCCGGTCTTGTCTATATAGGTTTGACTCATCAAAATAAACCATGGCTCACGGGTTAGCCCGCTGTTGCCTAGACTCACGGCTTATCCGGTCTTGTCTGTATAAGTTTATATAGATATATTGACTCACAGCTCCGTTCTTGTCTATAACAGACTCACGGCTTATCTGGTCTTGTCATATCATAGTGTGTGTATATATATATATATATATATATATATATATATATATATATATATATATATATATATATATATATATATATATATATATATATATATATATATATATATATATATATGTATTGACTCACAGTTCCGTTCTTGTTATCGCAATGACTCACGGCTTATCTGGTCTTGTCTTTTACATATATTTTAACACTTGTCGTTTTCGTCACCCGAAGCTGTTTCAACCTGTAACAATTCAATCATCATATATCACATATGATATCAGTGAGATTACTCACCTGGATACTAGCTGCATTTCAATCCCGGTTGTTTCTTGCCTTTGTGTGCACCACAACCATTTTGTCTCATACCTATTTATCCATTTCATATAAAATGATAATAGGTTAATAATCATTCCAATTAACTCTAATACAATAGAGTTCAATACAATATCATTATAAACAATGCCTAATTAATAAACTTTCCGTTTACTAACTTTTTATGAATTTTACTATTCACCGAGGCATTCGAATCGATCTACAGTGCCCCCCCGAGGGTCGAAAACTCAATATAAAAATTTTCCCAAACTTTTCAGACCATAACGAGCCTACGATTCAAGTTTGAGCTAAATCGGACAAGCCAAGCAAAAGTTAGCGTTTTTGATCCCCTGCCTGGCCCCTGCCTGGAGGCGCACTGCGCCTAGGACAGGGCGCACTGTGCCTGGGCGCACCCCGCCTGGCTCCTGGGCGCACTGCGCCTGGCGCCAGTGCAGGTCCCCTGGCCAGTCGCGATTTATGCACTGTAGCAAGCAGTTTTGTCCCATTAAGTCCTTAATTCTGTTCTTAATCGTTTGGGGTTTGTTCCTAGGCTAAAACCTTACATTTTAGCAAGGTTTTCAACCATCAAAACCCACTCAATCAATCATGTGAAGGATTAGGGTTTTTAGTTCCAAAAACCCCAAAACTTCAAATTCATCACAAATAGCAATCTACTTCCAAAATCTTTGATTAAGTCCTTATTAGCATGGCTTAATGGAAGTATTACATCAATTTAAACACATAATCATAACTACAAATACAGTTTTGAGTTGCTACAAAACTCATCAAGAATAACTCAAGAACTTGGCTAGAAAATCAAATTACTAACCTTGTTTAACTTAGGAATCACCAATTTCAAGCTATGATTCCAATTCCATGCTTCAATCCTTCAAGACTTGCTGAAATCGTACCAATAATTCTCTCCCGTTGCTGCACAAATGGTCAGTCAAAGAAGAGAGTCAACTCTTCTCTATTTATACTTCAAAAGTTTACATTTTTAGTCCTTAAGTTCCATTTCTTGAACTTTTGGCACTATAATCAAGTTTTATTACAATAAAACTTTCATTCTTTATACATTTGCCACAAGCAACAATATTTTTCATATTTGGTCCTTCACATGGTCAAATGACCAAATTACCCTTTTGTGGTAAAATGACCAAAAATCAGTTTTTATAACATTTTAAGTCCAAAACTCAAAATATTATTACAAACTTAATTCTTTTCTGTCCAAAAGACCAAATTACCCTTCTAAGGTAAAATGACCTTTTTACCCTTTTTATTATTATTACATAATAAACATGTTTTGGCGTTACAATTTAAGAGAGGTATTTGAGACCTTAATGAAGGAGAAGCTTTATACAAAATTATCAAAGTGTGACTTTTGGCTACGGGAGGTCCAGTTTTTAGGTCACATCATCAACGAGCAAGGAATCATGGTAGACCCGGCTAAGATGGGGGCCGTGATGTGGTGGGAGGTTCCGAAGACTCCCTCGGAGATTAGAAGTTTCTTGGGTCTGGCTGGTTATTATCGTCGTTTCATCAAAGACTTCTCAAAGGTTGCGGTACCTTTGACTCGGCTAACTAAGAAAAACGCTGCTTTTTGGTGGGGTGAGGAGCAGCAGCAGGCTTTTGAGACTTTGCGGCGGAAATTGTGTGAAGCTCCAGTTTTAACCTTGCCTGAAGGCATGGAGGATATGGTAGTTTATTGCGATGCATCTATCTCGGGATTGGGGGTAGTCTTGATGCAACGAAGCAGGGTGATTGCTTACGCCTCGCGACAGTTGAAGCCCCATGAGGCAAACTATCCTACTCATGATTTGGAATTGGGAGTGGTGGTCTTCGCTCTCAAGATTTGGAGACACTATTTGTATGGAGTGAAGTGTACCATCTATACCGACCACAAGAGTTTGAAGTACCTGATTGTGACATCCGCCTAAAATGGATTCGGGTCAACCCAACCCAATTGGGAAATTTAATAAACCCTACTCAAGATTTACTTGACGCTAATAGGATCAAAACCGATACAATACGATATAAATTGACGTTAATAGCAAAATAGCATAGTATAACGTTATAACTATAATCAAATTAAATTATGATATCATATTAAAATCAAATCAAAGTATGATACTATAATTAAATTAAAAGAGTCAAACTTGAATACTATAATTAAACTTCAAATCAAAGTAGATTGTTATAATCAAATAATAACCTATTTTTTTATAAAACTCTATTTTTATAAACTCTACATTAAATTTTATAAAATTCTTATATTAATTAGTGTATTACATAGAGATGCTTGTACTAGTGGGAAATTATGAAGACCACCTAAAGTCAAAAGTTATTCCCATGGTCTCCCACTCACACCTCTCATCATCTTTCCTTTCATTTTTCTCCCCACACATTATTCTCATCACCACTCAAACCCTCTCTATCCTTTCTCTCCCTCTCAATCTCGAAATTCATCTAAGAAATATCAATTTTCCAGCCAAGAACAAGCTCTCATACTCAAATCTTCATCCCTATTGAAGCATTCATCAATGTATGTTGTTAAAAGTTCCAAATTCATACATGAAACAAATTAAATCCACCAAAATATCTAAAACTCATTTTATGTATAAACCTGATTTTTCTAAAGATCCCATCAATAAAATAAGAAGTTCTGGAAATTTTCATAAAATAACTTATTTTTATTGAATTACTATAATTATTGCACTAAAATAAGGCAATAATTCACATAAAATTCTTTTTGCAGTCAATAAATTCTGGGATTATTTTGGAACAACCCATATATTGAGTAAAGTGGATTTATAAAGTTTCATGCATTTATATTACTGTTTGATGCTTATTTTGTATTTTATTTTGTTGTCGATAAATAAATTGCAAAATATAGTTATGTAAGTTAAAAACTAGATTTTATATTTTTCGAACCTTATTCACATATTAAAGACTCCATGACTAAATTTACAGATTTTTGTAAGAATGTTTTCTTATTTTTCCTGATTTAATGTTTATTTAATGGTTTAAATTAATAATAAATAGCTACACATGTCCAAAAATTATAACACCTTATCAGAATATCATATATAATATGGTAATCATAAATAAAAAGTCTAATTAATTTCTCTTAATATGTTTCTATTATTTATGATTTTATTGATTAGTTAATAATGAAAAAACATAAGAAATACTTCCCTTAGTAAACAATATCCAAAATATTTACAGTAGGCTCAATATAATGTTAGAAAACTATGGTTAATTTTCCGGAATTGTTAGGGATCGTTTACTATTTTTCCCGAATTTTGTTGTTGTTTAATCATTAAAATACTAAATAAATACTAAAGCAGTTAAGAAAAATATGAAAATTTTACAGTAATTACTATTTTATGAAATAATTATTTTCTTATAATTTCAGAATGTTTCATTACTGTTTAGTATTTAAAACCATTTTCCTAAATATCTAAGCATGTAAAAAAGCATTTTAATGATTATTTCATATAAATAATTGTTTATAATATATAAAATCTGTAAATACTTATAATTTGACTAGTTATTATTTTAATAAGAAATTATTAAAATATTTCCTAAAGTGAAAATATAAATTAATTAAGCAAAGTAATTAATTCAATTTAAAATTCATTTAACATATAAATACATTAATATTCAAAACAAAATTTGGATAATTGTTAATTCATCTAATATAATAATATGTGTCTAAATTATTTTTATTAATACTATATTCCCATTTATCGA
This sequence comes from Cichorium intybus, assembly GCA_023525715.1. Lineage (NCBI taxonomy): Eukaryota > Viridiplantae > Streptophyta > Magnoliopsida > Asterales > Asteraceae > Cichorium > Cichorium intybus. The sequence goes on along the minus strand of CM042010.1, from coordinate 94,212,217 downwards.
TTCCTAAACCAAAACTATTAATTATAATAGGTTCCACGTCGTTTTGACCCGAGCCGTCTATCGTACAACACGCACATTCCTTATTGGACTAATGTGAGTAATCTACCCCATATTTTATAATTTTAAATACTTTTGGGGTGTATCATGTGGTTTTAATATGTTCCAACTTCATTTTATTATTTTTTCACCATTGAGACATTGTTGAGACATTTATATGTGAATCATTATTTGTATAATTGTTGTTTGTTTACGCTACATGTACTTGTAGTGCATTACCATTTTTAGTCTAATCTCCATGACTATGCCCGTATTCTTGAGGTACGTTATGGACAATAATAGCGTTATTGGGTTGACCACCCCGCCTTGGGACGCTAAGGTGATTGATTGCAAGTGGTTGAGTGTGTATGATGATTAGATGCTCCATCCTATATATATACTTATATGTATATATAGGGTGAGGACTTATTGTTGTTGTTATCATTTGTTAATCAGTTTTTGATTATAAATTGTTATCTCAATAACACTTGTTTGCCAACTTCAAAAGAAAACAAATTTCAAATTATTCAAACTCACAGTTTTCTTTAATAAAACTAGATTACTCACCAACTCTCGTAGTTGACCTGTTTTTACCCATGATGCAGATTTGAAGAATGAAGTTGATGAAAAGTAGGGTGTACCTTAGAAACCCACAATACTATTTAAATTTCATGTAATAAATGTTGTTGTATTTGGATTTGTGTTTGTATGTTGTGGATTTTGTTTGCATACTTAGTACTTAATTGAATCTAATCATATTATAACATAGTTGTCATGAGACTTTGAACAATATATCATGCCTTGATCGATTCCGCCAAGGATCGGGGTGTGACAGATTGGTATCAGAGCCCTTGACTATAGGGAATTAGGTTAATTGCCTTGACCTAGTCTATAGCCTCTAGGGTCCTCTCGTATGCTAGTTTATAAAATGCACACACAACTGCAAGCAATTCGCACTTAGAAAATCCTAGGAATACCTTTGTGTGCTAATTGCTCCCTTATGTGCTTACGTATTATTCCCGACACTTATATGTGTGCATACACTTGTGAATTTTCTCCTCTTTCTCTTAAAATCACACACATACTCAAATGGTTTCAAAATAAAAATTTATATACATATATATTCCTTAGAGCTCATAGGAAATTAAAAGTCATCCACTCTAGTTAGGTAGGATCAAAGTAATGGACGCGTAGTAACTGGAAGGGGGAGGTGCCGGTAGCCCGAATGTCCTGGCTAGGTAAGCATTCGTATACATCCCAATCAACCGAGGGACCAGTTTGCTTACCTGGGGACCAAAGGCGAGAGTTCCCAAACCTATAGGCCAAAGCGCGTCATTCACATTACTTTTGAGCCATCAAAATACCCGACCTTATCAAACGTATCCGAAAGGATACACTCCAAAATGGCCAACTCATTGGACTATTAAGTTCCCTAATGGGCCTTGAAGTGGGAAAAACATGTGAAAACTTAGTATTGTGGGGGCCCACGCAATTGCTACATGCTTCACATTTAGTACCCATGGAAAGCCCAAAAGGTGCCCAACACTCCTAACCATGGCCCAACAAGTGGTTTACAATCATTTTACCCAACAATGTCTACAAACTTAATTTCCATAATCAATTTACAAATAACTCACAAGTCCATATGTGTGTTTCTCATAGATGGCATTACGACCCCCATACGCTGCTCGTAACAACCGAAGGCTTGCCGCCCTTATCGCTAAGGAGGTAGCGAATGTCATCCCAACAATTGCAACCCATCTTCAAACTCTTCAGCCGCAAGCTCCAGCAACCACTCATCGTTGCTCGTTTAAGCATTTTCGTAGCTGTAATCCGCCTTACTTCAAAGGCATAGATGGTGCCACCGCACTCCTCACATGGATCGAAGAAATGGAGAGTACTTTCATCCACAGCGAGTGCCCTGAGGACCTGATGGTCCGTCACGCTATAGGGTGCCTCCAAGGTCATGCTCTCTCATGGTGGAACCTAGAAAAACGGGCAAAAGGAGAGGGTGTTTCCTTGGGAATGACCTGGTCAAAACTAAAAGAACGCATGATAGAAAAGTTCTGCCCGGACAGCGAATTGCAAACTCTCGAGGAGGAATTCTGGAATCTGAAACAGGTGGGAGGAGACAACGCGACCTACACTAATAGATTCTATGATCTTTCAAGACTCCTACCTCACATGGTTCAACCTATGAAAACTGCAATACGTCGCTACATCAAAGGGTTACCGCGCCAGATCCGTGATTCGGTGACCAGCAGCAGGCCATCTACTCTGGAATCCGCTATTGAAATAGCAGGTCAACTCAACGAGGATAATATGAACGATGGTGTCCTCCCACGCAAGGGTTCAAAGATGACAACTGAAAAGCCGACCCCTGAGACCCCCTTAATTGTCAAGTCCGAGTCCTCACACCGACACGACAAAAAGAAGCGGAAAAGCCATCACCACAACCATGCTGTTATTACCCCTACTGCTCCTATCACCCAAGTCACCCAACCAAACAAAAAGTCGTATACCGGACCTCACCCCCTCTGTAACCATTGTAACTATCACCATATGTCCACCAGCCTGTGTCGCCTTTGTACGACTTGTGGTCGCTATGGCCACTTGGCGGACACATGCCGTGCACCAAAAACTCAGCGACCATTCGCTCTACCCTCAAATCAGCAAACACAAACCCGGTATCCAACTGGAACATGCTTCAACTGTGGTGACCCCACCCATTTCATAAACGCGTGTCCTAGGCTTGTCAATATCATTAACACTCAAGCCCAGGCAAATCCAACAATGCAGGTTCCAGCTCCCAAAGGCCGAGCATTTGTCATTACCGCAACCCAAGCACAGACCGATAACAAGGTCGTAAATGGTACGTTTCTCATAAATGACTGCTACGCATCAGTACTTTTTGATTCAGGTGCCGACAAAAGTTTTGTGTCTTTGGAATTTGAACCCATACTTCACACACCTCGCACGATACTTGATGAACACTTTACCGTAGAAGTCGCCAATGGAAAAAACATTTCACTCAATGCAGTCATCCAATATTGCACTTTCGATTTTTGCGGTCATAAATTTTCTGTCAATTTAGTTCCTATGGAACTTGGTAGCTTCGACATCATCGTGGGAATGGATTGGCTATCCCAAAACCATGCTGAAATAGTGTGTTACGAGAAGTTTATTCGTATTCCTCTTGCCGACGGTCAAAGTCTTCGTATTTATGGCGAGAATCGTTCAAAAAAGCTTAGTCTTATGTCATGTACTCAAGCTCGATCGTATCTACGTAAAGAATACATGGCTTTCTTAGCCCATGTGGTGGAAACAAAGGTCAAAGAAAAGAAGATCGAAGATATTCCAATTGTACGAGACTTTCCTGACATCTTTCCCGATGACGTATCTGGACTCCCTCCAGTACGTGAGCTAGAGTTCCGCATCGATCTCGTTCCTGAGGCTGCTCCCATAGCCAAGTCTCCATATCGGTTGGCTCCAACCGAGATGCAAGAATTGGCAAGTCAGCTCCAAGAATTAACCGATAAGGGATTTATCCGCCCTAGTACTTCACCCTGGGGAGCCCCGGTTCTCTTCATCAAAAAGAAAGATGGTTCGTTCCGTATGTGTATCGATTATCGGGAGTTAAATAAATTGACCATCAAGAACCGATATCCGTTACCTCGGATCGACGACCTTTTTGATCAGCTTCAAGGAGCTTCATGTTTCTCAAAAATCGACCTCCGCTCGGGTTATCACCAACTTCGAGTACGGGAAGAAGACATCCCCAAAACCGCTTTCCGAACCCGCTATGGCCATTACGAGTTCACCGTTATGCCTTTTGGCCTAACGAATGCCCCTGCCGCATTCATGGACTTGATGAATCGGGTATTTAAACCTTATCTCGACCGTTTTGTTATTGTCTTTATTGATGACATCCTTATTTACTCCAAGACAAAGGCAGACCATGAAAGACACCTTCGTCTAACTCTCCAAACATTGCAAGGAAATCAGCTCTATGCCAAATTTTCGAAATGCGAGTTTTGGTTAAATGAGGTACAATTCCTCGGTCATATTGTAAGTGACAAGGGTATTTTAGTCGATCCCGCAAAAGTTGAAGCAGTTAAGAATTGGAAAGCCCCACGTAACCCCAAGGAAATTCGGTCATTCCTCGGTTTAGCTGGCTATTACCGGCGTTTCATTTCAAATTTCTCAAAGATCGCTTTACCGCTTACTTTTCTCACTTGCAAGGGTACGCCATTTGATTGGGGACGTAAGCAAGAAGACGCTTTCCAAACCCTTAAACAAAGATTGTGTGACGCTCCGATTCTTACACTTCCTGAAGGATCCGAAGATTTCGTGGTATACTGCGATGCCTCCAATCTCGGTCTAGGTTGTGTTTTGATGCAAAGGGGAAAGGTTATAGCTTACGCATCGCGACAACTCAAAATCCATGAAAGGAATTATACGACTCATGATTTGGCTCGGTGCCGTGGTTTTCGCTCTTAAAATTTGGAGGCATTACCTTTACGACACTAAATGCGTAATTTTCACCGACCACAAGAGCTTGCAACATATTCTTAATCAAAAGGAACTCAATATGAGACAAACACGATGGGTCGAACTCCTAAATGATTACGAGTGTGAAATACGCTATCATCCGGGCAAGGCAAACGTCGTAGCTGACGCGTTAAGCCGAAAAGAACATGCCAAAGCATTTCATCTAATATGTTCTCCTATCTTGTCCAATCTCAGTGACCGAATTCGAGGAGCCCAACACTCGACAATTACCGAAAATGACATGCCCACGGGAATTGATGGGGAGTTGGAAAGTAAATCTGATGGTATTTTCTATTATCAAGATCGCATCTGGATCCCAGATCGCGACAATCTTCGTACATTCCTGATGGAAGAAATCCATAAAACTCGATATTCCATTCATCCTGGCGCTGACAAGATGTATCATGGCTTGAGAACCAATTATTGGTGGTCGGGAATGAAAAAGGATATTGCTTTATTCGTGGCCAAATGTCTTACATGTTCCAGAATCAAAGCAGAACATCAACGACCCTCTGGACTATTGGTCCAACCGGTAATCCCCGAGTGGAAATGGGAAGTGATCGCCATGGATTTCGTAACCAAACTTCCCCGTACCACCAAGGGACACGACAGCATTTGGGTAATCATTGACCGTTTGACCAAATCCGCTCATTTCCTTCCCATCCGTGAAGATTTCAAGGTCGAACAACTTGCTCGAATTTACATCGACGAGATAGTTAGTCGGCATGGCATCCCTCTCAGCATCATTTCAGATCGTGATGGGAGATTTCTCTCTCGGATTTGGCAATCACTTCAAGCAGCCATGGGAACCCGCCTCGATCTCAGTACCGCCTATCATCCTCAAACCGATGGTCAATCTGAGAGGACAATTCAAACACTCAAAGATATGTTGAGGGCGTGTGTCTTAGATTTCGGAGGAAACTGGGACTCTCATTTACCATTGGTGGAATTCTCCTATAATAACAGTTATCATTCTAGCATCAAGATGCCACTATTTGAGGCATTGTATGGCCGTAAATGTCGATCTCCTATTTGCTGGCATGAAATTGGCGAGTCCCACGTGATTCGCGCAACAGTGGATTCTCCAATCGTTGGTCCTGAGCTTATCCAGGAAACAACCGACAAAATCACTCAGATTCGCAATAACCTTCTCGAAGCTCGTAGCCGACAAAAGAGTTACGCCGACAAGCGACGCAAACCGCTTGAATTTACCGTGGGTGACATGGTCATGTTAAAAGTGTCCCCATGGAAAGGTGTGGTTCGATTTGGACGCAAGGGTAAATTGGCACCACGCTATGTAGGCCCGTTCAAAATCCTGAAAAGGATCGGACCAGTAGCCTACGAGTTGGATCTACCAATAGAGCTAAATAAAGTACACCCAGTATTTCATATAGCCAACCTCAAGAAGTGTTTAGCAGACGAGAACCTTCATGTTCCTCTCGAGGATATCCAAATCGACGAGACAATGCAATTTATCGAGAAACCCTTGGAAATTGCCGACCGAAAGGAAAAGCAACTCAAAAGAAGGCGCATTCCCCTGGTCAAGGTAAGGTGGCAGTCAGCACGTGGACCTGAGTATACATGGGAGCGTGAGGATCAAATGCGTACCAAATACCCACAACTTTTCTCTTAAGGTACTCTTTTCTTAAATTTCGGGACAAAAATTCCTAAAGTAGGGGAGACTGTGACATCCGCCTAAAATGGATTCGGGTCAACCCAACCCAATTGGGAAATTTAATAAACCCTACTCAAGATTTACTTGACGCTAATAGGATCAAAACCGATACAATACGATATAAATTGACGTTAATAGCAAAATAGCATAGTATAACGTTATAACTATAATCAAATTAAATTATGATACCATATTAAAATCAAATCAAAGTATGATACTCTAATTAAATTAAAAGAGTCAAACTTGAATACTAAAATTAAACTTCAAATCAAAGTAGATTGTTATAATCAAATAATAACCTATTTTTTTTATAAAACTCTATTTTTATAAACTCTACATTAAATTTTATAAAATTCTTATATTAATTAGTGTATTACATAGAGATGCTTGTACTAGTGGGAAATTATGAAGACCACCTAAAGTCAAAAGTTATTCCCATGGTCTCCCACTCACACCTCTCATCATCTTTCCTTTCATTTTTCTCCCCACACATTATTCTCATCACCACTCAAACCCTCTCTATCCTTTCTCTCCCTCTCAATCTCGAAATTCATCTAAGAAATATCAATTTTCCAGCCAAGAACAAGCTCTCATACTCAAATCTTCATCCCTATTGAAGCATTCATCAATGTATGTTGTTAAAAGTTCCAAATTCATACATGAAACAAATTAAATCCACCAAAATATCTAAAACTCATTTTATGCATAAACCTGATTTTTCTAAAGATCCCATCAATAAAATAAGAAGTTCTGGAAATTTTCATAAAATAACTTATTTTTATTGAATTACTATAATTATTGCACTAAAATAAGGCAATAATTCACATAAAATTCTTTTTGCAGTCAATAAATTCTGGGAATATTTTGGAACAACCCATATATTGCGTAAAGTGGATTTATAAAGTTTCATGCATTTATATTACTGTTTGATGCTTATTTTGTATTTTATTTTGTTGTAGATAAATAAATTGCAAAATATAGTTATGTATGTTAAAAACTAGATTTTATAGTTTTCGCACCTTATTCACATATTAAAGACTCCATGACTAAATTTACAGATTTTTGTAAGAATGTTTTCTTATTTTTCCTGATTTAATGTTTATTTAATGGTTTAAATTGATAATAAATAGCTACACATGTCCAAAAATTATAACACCTTATCAGAATATCATATATAACATGGTAATCATAAATAAAAAGTCTAATTAATTTCTCTTAATATTTTCCTATTATTTATGATTTTATTGATTAGTTAATAAAGAAAAAACATAAGAAATACTTCCCTTAGTAACAAATATCCAAAATATTTACAGTAGGCGCAATATAATGTTAGAAAACTATGGTTAATTATCCAGAATATTTTGGGATGGTTTACTATTTTTCCCGAATTTTGTTGTTGTTTAATCATTAAAATACTAAATAAATACTAAAGCAGTTAAGAAAAATATGCAAATTTTACAGTAATTACTATTTTATGAAATAATTATTTTCTGATAATTTCAGAATGTTTCATTACTGTTTAGTATTTAAAACCATTTTCCTAAATATCTAAGCATGTAAAAAAGCATTTTAATGATTATTTCATATAAATAATTGTTTATAATATATAAAATCTGTAAATACTTATAATTTGACTAGTTATTATTTTAATAAGAAATTATTAAAATATTTCCTAAAGTGAAAATATAAATTAATTAAGCAAAGTAATTAATTCAATTTAAAATTCATTTAACATATAAATACATTAATATTCAAAACAAAATTTGGATAATTGTTAATTCATCTAATATAATAATATGTGTCTAAATTATTTTTATTAATACTATATTCCCATTTATCGATTCCTAAACCAAAACTATTAATTATAATAGGTTCCACGTCGTTTTGACCCGAGCCGTCTATCGTACAACACGCGCATTCCTTATTGGACTAATGTGAGTAATCTACCCCATATTTTATAATTTTAAATACTTTTGGGGTGTATCATGTGGTTTTAATATGTTCCAACTTCATTTTATTATTTTTTCACCATTGAGACATTGTTGGGACATTTATATGTGAATCATTATTTGTATAATTGTTGTTTGTTTACGCTACATGTACTTGTAGTGCATTACCATTTTTAGTCTAATCTCCATGACTATGCCCGTATTCTTGAGGTACGTTATGGACAATAATAGCGCTATTGGGTTGACCACCCCGCCTTGGGACGCTAAGGTGATTGATTGCACGTGGTTGAGTGTGTATGATGATTATATGCTCCATCCTATATATATACTTATATGTATATATAGGGTGAGGACTTATTGTTGTTGTTATCATTTGTTAATCAATTTTTGATTATAAATTGTTATCTCAATAACACTTGTTTGCCAACTTCAAAAGAAAACAAATTTCAAATTATTCAAACTCACAATTTTCTTTAATAAAACTAGATTACTCACCAACTCTCGTAGTTGACCTGTTTTTACCCATGATGTAGATTTGAAGAATGAAGTTGATGAAAAGTAGGGTGTACCTTAGAAACCCACAATACTATTTAAATTTCATGTAATAAATGTTGTTGTATTTGGATTTGTGTTTGTATGTTGTGGATTTTGTTTGCATACTTAGTACTTAATTGAATCTAATCATATTATAACATAGTTGTCATGAGACTTTGAACAATATATCACGCCTTGATCGATTCCGCCAAGGATCGGGGTGTGACTGATGGATCAGGCAAACCTCAATATGAGACAGAGAAGATGGTTAGATGTATTGAAAGACTATGATTGTGAGATACACTATCACCCTGGAAAGGCCAATGTGGTAGCGGATGCGTTAAGTCATAAGACTTCAGGAACACCCCTTCGGGGCGTTTGTCTAAGGATGAAAATTGTGACACCGCTGCTTGAGCTGATAAGGAAGGCTCAGGTGGAAGCAAGCAAGAACGAAAATAAAAAAGGTGAAAGAATTGTGGGTCAGTTGGCAGCTATGGTCAAAGATACTAGAGATTTGTTAACTTGCCATGAGAGAATTTGGGTACCGAAGCTGGGCGGGGTTCGTCAAACCCTATTGGAGGAGGCACATAAATCCAAGTTCTCTATCCACCCTGGAGCAACTAAAATGTATAGGGATCTACACGAATATTATTGGTGGCCAGGCATGAAAAGGGAAGTAGCTTGGTTTGTCGAAAGATGATGACTTGTCGTAGGGTCAAGGCCGAGCACCAACGGCCTCATGGTAGATTGCAGCCTCTCGAGATCCCAGAATGGAAATGGGAGCATATCACGATGGATTTCATCACGAAGTTGCCTAGAACCCCTCGACATAAGGACACTATTTGGGTTATCGTGGATAGGTTGACTAAAAGTGCTCATTTCCTCCCCATCCAAGAGACTTTCTCTGCAAAGGAATTGGCTAAGGTCTATGTAGACGAGATTATCTCTCGGCATGGTATACCGGTCTCGGTGATATCTGACCGGGATGTCCGATTTACGTATAGATTTTGGAAGAAGTTTCATGAGGAATTAGGCACTCGCCTTCATTTCAGCACAGCATATCATCCTCAGACGGATGGGCAGAGTGAAAGGACAATTCAAACATTGGAAGATATGCTTAGGGCATGCGTTATCGATTTTGGCTGGAGTTGGGATTCCCATCTCCCTCTAGCTGAGTTTTCCTATAATAACAGTTATCACGCGAGCATTGGCATGGCTCCCTTTGAAATGTTGTATGGAAGGAAATGTCGGACACCTATTTGCTGGGGCGAGGTTGGCCAGCGGATAATGGGTAGTACTGAGGTAGTAATTAAGATGACTGAGTTAATTCAGAAGGTTCGGGAAAGGTTGTTAACGGCTCAGAGTCGACAGAAAAGTTATGCAGATCTGCGGCGGTCCGATCTCGAGTTTCAAGTTGGGGATTATGTTCTTCTTAAGGTTTCACCTTGGAAGGGAGTCATTCGTTTTAGGAAGCGAGGAAAGCTTGGCCCTAGGTACATTGGACCTTACCGAATCACCGCCCGTGTAGGTAAGGTAGCTTACCGGTTGGAGCTGCCTGAGCAGCTTAGTCAGATTCACGACACGTTCCACATTTCGCAACTCAGGAAGTGCATTACTGAGGAATCTACAATAATACCTTTGGAGGATATTCAATTAGATGAACGCCTAAATTATGTGGAGCGACCAATTGCCATCATTGAAAGGAAGATAAAGACTTTACGAAATAAAACAATAGGATTAGTTAAGGTGCAGTGGCAACATCGTAAAGGGTCCGAGTGGACTTGGGAACCAGAGGAGGAAATGCGGATGCATTATCCATAATTATTTATCGGCACGGATTTCGGGGACGAAATCCAGTTAAGTGGGGGAGAATTGTAAGATCCGTTCCACCGAGTCGCGGCCCGGAGGAATCCGCGGCGCGGCTTTAGGAAGAATCTAGCATCGCGTAGGATTTGTACGCGCGGCGTGGTTCTAAAGAACCCGCGACGCGGTGCGCCTCTAAAGCTAAGCAGTCAATAGCACGCTATAGCGACGCTATAGCGTTGCTATAGCGCTTAGCGCCATTCACCACAAAAATATTTCATATAGCGATACAAAATAGCATTCCCGCTAATTGCAACACTATTCACCGCTATTTTGCGCAATTTAACCAATCGCTATAGCAGTTTTCGCACGCTATTTTGTTTTAGCATGTAAAATTTTAAAACTTTGATTTAACCAATTACAGCTTAGGAGTAAACCCAGCCTTAAAGGGTTAAGGAGTGAAATGCTTCGACACCCAATAGAGCTATTTATAACCTAGTGGGCTTCCCTTCTTTCTTTGTGTGACCGATGTGGGATATCCTTTATACTTCAACTGTGCTTCATCTCTTATTTCATTTAGTTCGACTTCATTGTTCGATTATACTTTGTGAATGATTCATCGATTACAGGTAATTAATTCGTCAGTTGTGAAAAACCCTAATTCGGATTTAAAAGTCTATATAAAGTGACCCAGCCCTAGGGTTCGTGTTTTTGGGAGTTTTCTAGAGTAGAGGTGTCTGGTTTCGATAGATACTCTTTGGTCTCGAGGCTTTGAAAGCTTTGGGAGATTAGAAGAAGGAGATCCAACGCGGGAGAAGGTTTGGGACGGATCGTGGGCATCACTCCGTCCTTCAGAAGTAAGGTAAGAAGATTTACTCTTCTGACTTTCCGTTTTATCCCGTCATATGGTGTTACTAGTTGGTTTGTAGCTTTAGATGATTTGTAGCACTTAGGGTTTGGACCAAGGACATGCATGGACTTGCATGACCGTAAGGAAGTGACCTTAGGGTAGTTTCTGATCCCAGGAAGGGTGTAGAAAGGAACCCTAGCCGATTGATGTACTGTTAAGCGCTAATAACATTTTGGAATGTTACGAGCCACGACGCGGACTGGCTATGTTAGCGGCGCGGACTCGGCTGAACCCTCGTAATTGTGCAATGGTAGCCGCGGCGCGTAGGGCGAGAAGCCACGCCGCGGCGAGCGACCGTTTGACCCTAAGGTTTGGTTTTGACCTTGGTTTGGTGGTAAACGTTGGGTCTGACCTTTAGGCAAGTCTATAGAAGTTTAGTCAGTGCTTGACAAGTTGTATATGTGGGATATAGGTGTGTGGACGAGCTAGTGGAGATATTAAAGTATATCTGTGCGGTTTCGAATCAGGTGAGAATCCTCACCTTACTATATGATGTTGCATGTTAGGTATCTTGTATGTTATTTACAGTTATATGATTTGCTCTATATCTGTGATTATTTGTTGTTGGGCCCAGTACTGATGCGTGTCCCCTCGTAGCTGTTGTATGGCGAGTTGGACTATTGCCTTGTCCCATAGCTGTTGTATGATGGGCTGGGCCATAACCGGGAACCCATAGTTGTTGTATGATGGGTAGAACCTTCCCGTGTCCATAGCTGTGGTATGATGGACACCCATAGCTGTTGTATGGCGGTAGGGTCGGGTCGTTCTCGAGGACGGGTTGTTAATATCTGGGCATGTATGGTAATTTGTGGACTCACTAAGCTTTAAGCTTACCCGTTGATTTTATAACCTTTCAGGTAGTTCAAATGACAAAAGGAAGGGCAAGGCGTGACGGTGGCGCATCGCACACAAGAGACTTATGTTAATGAATTATATTAGTATTTTCTAATGTTTCCGCTGTTGGTTTAAGTAATATGTTGAACAATTTTATGTTTTTGGAATAGATATTTTATTGGAACCTTGGTAATAAATGAATTTTAAATTTTTTGATATTGGGGTGTTACAAAAAATATGATTTAAACCAAATAATAAAGAAAATGACATGTGACATTCTAGCTTCTAAGATATGACACTTGGCAACTAAAAGGTTTTGTTTATTAGTATGTATAGCCTTAGTTAAAAGTGCTATTATAAATGACTATGTTACAACATGGTTAGTTTGGCGAAATATGCAATTATCTTTTATTTTAGGGTCACAATACTTTATAGTAACCAAACCGGTTACACACGGCGTTGCATTGATTAAGTTCTTATTTTCTTATATAATTTTTATGCAAGTATGTTTTCCTTTATGTTAGGTAGTGTTTGTTTTATTCTAAGAATTCTTAATGGTCATTTTTGTCTATAGATGAACGGATGTTAAAATTGTTTGTTTTTGGAAGACCTTAAATGCCAAAGAAAATGACTTTCAAAGTCTACACACGTCTTCTAAACACTATACCATTTCCTTAGTTATATTGTTGAGTATTATACATTTGTTGAAAATTTTTCATAAACACAAGTCCTTTTTTCTTTCATTTGCACGAGAGGTAAAAATTCTCGATAACCATTTAATTAAGTATTTATAATCGTATTGACTAAACGCGTTTCATTTTATTTTGGTTTAGTTACGTAATATTGGTCAATTACTAATAGTAAGAATGATTAATAATATACATATTAAATTGTTCATTTGCTCATATTTTTGCTCTAAATTAATTATATATGTTTAGCTAATTTGATAAATAATAATATTAGACCATAATGGGCAGACTTTCAACCTAAATTGGTGCTATTAAAATTGGCAAATGTTTAGACAAGTTGAATAATAAATCATATCATATTGTTTTTTAATATTTTTAAGGCAATTATAATGAGTCGGTTTGGTTCATTCAATATTTTTAATCAGTTGTTAAACTTTAGAGATAAATAACACAAAATATGACTATGCTAATATTAACATTTAAAACAAACAACTTATGATTTTATAAGCTATATATTAGAAGATTTAAAACTCACTTGGCCTTTGTATGAATCAATATTAAGTATAACAAAACTAGATTTACGAAACAGTCTTTTAAGTTAAAAAAATGAGTTCTTTTTTATGTAGCTAAAAAAACATTTTTTTACGGACCGCAGACATTTAGTCCAAATCTTCTTATGCAGATGTGGTTCACATATCACAAAAGTTTTACATTTAAAAAAACAAACAAGCCTTTGTTTAAGCAATAATGTTTCATTCTTTACGAAACCATATTAGAACTTTAAATTAGCTATTGCCTATTTTGATCATATAATGCAACGTTACATATATTCTTTAAAAGATTAATCTATTGCATAAATTAAAAAATTATAAACCTTAAAACAAGGATATAACCATATTTGTCAATGATACAAATTAAATTCTGAACAAAAATATTATCAAATTTACAGATAACAAATGTCATAAAACTTATTATATTTCAAAAGCTTGCTATTATAGGAAAGCGTTTGCATTTTTTTAGCCCATAATAAAGGCATTATCATAAAAAAATAATAAAGGCATTATCATAAAAAAATCACATGTTAAAGAAATTAGATTGCCATGAATCAAGTTGTGAATCATATTAAAAATATCACTTTTTAGAGTTTATTTTTATAGAGCCAATAACATATAAAAAGTTTAGTTGTTATAAAATCTCTTATTTTATTAAGTGATTTATGTATCTCAATTCCTTACCTCCATCATTATAACGTTGTCCAACTTACTCTCTTATGCAGCAATGGTCGACAATACACAACATATAGCTAGCTTGAAAACCCTTCCTCACCCCAATTTGATAAAAGACAAAAACAAAAATGAATGGGTCAAGTCAAATAGTCGTCCTCACATATACATACTACGCTACAAGGAATCTTCTGCACTTCGTGGAAAAAAATACAATGATGTGTTTTCATAAATTCCTTCTGACTTTCATTTAAAATGATTATATATATATATATATATATATATATATATATATATATATATATATATATATATATATATATATATATATATATATATATATATATATATATATATATATATATATATATATATATATATATATGCATTGTCTTAATACTATGGTTCTCTAGATGAGTATATATATATATATATATATATATATATATATATATATATATATATATATATATATATATATATATATATATATATATATATATATATATATATATATATATATATATATATATATATATATATATATATATATATATATATATATATATATATATATAAGAGAACCATAGTATTAAGACAATGCATGTCCAAATAATGTTGTACCATGACATATATGGAACAATAACAATTGGTGAGGCAAAAAACTTGTGGAGACCATATAAGTTATTTCCGTTAGTTCAAAAATATTTTTAAGAAATAGTTGACCGATCTTATTAAGGATTCTTCAGTTTTATAAAACAGTTGACTAATCTTATTAAGGGATTTTTCGGACTCATTTTCTTGGATATTCAATTTCCAAAGAAATGTTACTCATAAACTTTTTCGAAGTGTTAATTTCTTTTATAATGCGACTTAACACATTTTACTAAATGTTTTTCTAGTAATTGCCTATTATTATAAAATGTCTCACAAAAAGATTTTTCCTTATTTTATTTTTCTTTTCTGTTTTTGTCAGCTTCAATTTAAAAATATAAAATCATAAAAATATTTTTTTTATTTCAATATTTTTTCTTTAGTTATTATCTTTTCAAAAACATAAAATTAATATATATATATATATATATATATATATATATATATATATATATATATATATATATATATATATATTGATTATTTTTTATTTCATATCTTACATTTTGTAAAATTTTCTTTCTATAAAACATAAACAATAAAAATAGCAACATTCAATATTATTAAACTTTTACAATCTTCGAATACTTTCATTATTATCTAATATCTTTTCTGAAGTGTATTGCCTTTTGAAGGACGGGTGGATATTGTCCAATTTCTTATTAGGTGCATGGAAAAATTACATGAGACGGTTGAAAGGACGTGTATTAAATGTTATTTTAATATTTTCTTCTCTCTAAGTATTCACAATTCAAAATCTTCATTTCCAAGTTATCTTATCACTTTCGTTCTCTTTCCTACATACTTAAAATTCTCTCTAAATTCCTCAAGTACCCTAGAATCCTCTTTTATACAAATTGCTTACTCAACAATGGCTTTCCACTTCCAGTGATCAAATTTCCCTCAAAGAACTTTTGGTTTCTTCGCTTCCATAACTGGTTATTCAATCCAACAACTGTTTAGCCATTCTCAATCCTGCAAAATACTCCAAACCGGTTTAGGTTATAGTCAAATATCGAAGGAACTCCTTTTTGAATAGGGCTTTGATAACTTCTCGTGAAGTTCCAATACAGATTTTGAATCTGGCATTCTCATCTATAATAGTTCAATGCAAAGATGACTTGATCACGTTTGATGTTAAAACGTGCAAAAGCTTATGTTTTCCAAGACTAATTTTGCTAAAATATTTGGCTATTCCTATTCATGATGAGTATGTTTCTCAATCAACACAAGATTTAATTGATATGTTAAATGAAATGAGCCATAAACCCATAATAAGCAGGGTTTTGGAAACTTGAGAAAGTAAATTGCCTGCCAAATGGAGTTTATGATTGTTTGGATTTATTCCCAAAGGGTTAACAAGTAGAACAATTGACTTAGATTTGGCATACAAGGAAATTGTGACTATTCCATATGGTTTGTTTAGGGGAGATGATGTTGATTATACAATTATTCTATGGAAAGAATTCATTGATAGCATAACTCATTCGATACAATAAAATTTCAATATAACTACGAAAAATGTCCGTAGCAAAAAGTTGAAGTTTCGTAGCTAAACTTGAATAGCTACGGAATTTGCTATAGAATTTCCCAATGAGATCCGTAGCTATATTTCTTGTAGCAAAATTATTTCGCTATAAAATTATAGTTCTGTAGCAATTTTGTTACGACCGTTGCTACAATATATATTTCGTAGCAAATTTTTTCCGTATCAAATTCTGTAGCAATGAGTTCAACAACAAATTCTATAACAATGGGTTCTGCAGCAAATTTCGTAGCGAGAGGTTCCATAACAACTTTCATAGTAACGAGTTCCATTGCAAGTTTTGTAGTTATGTGTTCCATGGAAAATTTCATAGCAATAAGTTTTATAGAAAACTTTGTAGCCATACATTTCGTAGAAAATTTCTTAGGTATGTGTTCCATAGCAAATCCCACGTTCCATAGCAACATCTATAGCTATGCATTCAATAGCAAATTATGTAGCTATATTTTCGATGGCAATGTGCTCCGTACCAAATTTCATAACAATATTCACCTAAATCCAATTGTTCAATTACAATATTCGTAACAATATATATACTAACAATTAATACAAACCCAAAAGCTGCAACAATTTTTAATGGAAAGGTAAATAAATATCCAATACCTCAAAAGATAAACTAGTACAAATCAAAAGTAGCCACAAAACATAGAGAAATATTACATCTTGACAAGTAACAAAACAAACCCTAAGGGTGGGGAGAATAATTCACTTCCATCCCATCCAACCCACTTGCAACATCAGTTTTTTTTCTTTCCTCTCACTTCCATCTTTCTACATCTTTCACCATCTTTCACACATAGAAGTAATTTCCTCCGAACCCGCCAAACTCGCGATGCCACATCATATTTTTATTATTAAATTAATTAATTAATCAAAAAAATTAATTTAACATTTATTTTAATATTTCAAATAATATTAAAATACAATAAAACGATTAAAAAAGCCAAATTCATGAGAGAATTGGGTATAAGGTTGAAATTTGGGATATTGGTTGAAATTTTAATAATGTGGGGATTGGGTCGGAAGAACATCCTGACGGTTTTTATTTTTAGAAGAACCGTGTTTTTCGGAGTTGCCTCGGCTATAACTCATTTTGTAAAAAAATGATTTTTTTTTTAAATAATATGAAAAGGTTTAGAGATATGTTGAGAGAAAAAAGAATGGTGAAGGTATGAATTTTTTTAATGATTAAAAATGTGGTATTTATAAAGAAATGAGGATAGTAATATTTCGAAGAATAATTTTTTTTTAAGAAAATGAGTGGGTTCCGGGGGGGGGGGGGGGGGGGGGGGGTGTTCACCATCCCAATACCCATCCAATCATCCACATCAAACACGAACCCGCACACACAGTGCAATGAACAACCCGGTACCGGCCCCATCCGATTCTTGAAGTCGCGCCATCCCACAACCACTCCGTCCACCTTAATTGCAAAAAACAACAAAGTAGTCCTAAAACATAAATAACTTATTAAATATCAACAACTTTAGACAAGAGATATTCCTTGGGGCCTGTATAAAATTGTTGAAGGCGGAAATCATTAGTGTATAACACAAACAAAATTTTCATCAAGCATAACACAAAAAACATATAAGATTGATGAATATTTGAAAAACCTAACGTTCCCAATTAATAAGAAGAAAAAATCAGTTTATACCTTATGATGCTTTCTTCCTTGTTGGATAACTCGAGAACCCAACAAAGATTGAATCTTCTAAATTCGGTATTTGAATGAAGTAAAGTAATACTTTCTTCCTTCTTGGTTGATAATAAGTTTGCAACAATTTTAGACTGTCTAGAAAAAATAGATTCTTAATTTGACTTCAAAGCATGAGTTCATAAGAATCGAGGGTTTACAAGATAAGTCATGACTCAAAGAATAA
The DNA here is from genome assembly GCA_023525715.1 of Cichorium intybus. Classification (NCBI taxonomy): domain Eukaryota; kingdom Viridiplantae; phylum Streptophyta; class Magnoliopsida; order Asterales; family Asteraceae; genus Cichorium; species Cichorium intybus. The sequence continues at coordinate 94,193,930 of CM042010.1, read as the reverse complement.
TTTTAGACTGTTTAAAAGTATATACCACAAATTCTTTTTAGGTAACTTTGCTATGTAAAATAAGAATATCATGTATACGTGATGAATAACCAAATTTTATCCAACTCAGTTGCTAACCTAAAATCCTTTGCTAAACATCAGAAGTAAGAAGTTGTTTAAATATTGCCATCTTTGTGAAAAAAAATTCTCACAAAATAATTCAAGTATATCGATACCAAGATAGTATATTTATTACATGCAGACTTTTCCAAATTCTTTGCTCAGGTAATAATGTGTGTAACCAATAGGTGTAAAGAAATCCGATTAGCTTATCTTATTTTAAATGGCCTCTAGAATACTTGGCTTTATCGTACTTGTGAAACTCTTTCTTGCTCGTTTTGGTTTTTGACTTAGATTTTTGTATTGTATTGGTCGTTTGTTCTTTTGTTAAGTGCTTGCTAGACGTTATTAATATATAAATATTCACGTTCAAAAAACAAACAGAAAATTTCTCAATACGTCACGTGAATTTTGTTCTGAACCATTATTTTGATGTTTTCGGCTCAGCTAGGCACGTGCCGTGGTCCTGACGTTTAACTTTTTGTAGTAACAAATTGTAGTTCGACTTTAGTTACCAACTCCTTAAAAAGTCGGTCAATAGACGAGGGTCGTCGTTGATGTTTTCAAAGTTAAAAGATTCATTTCCCTTTCAATTACGCGACAAGACCTACCAACGTGTTAACTCGACTCCCTATCAATTTCCATGAACCATCGTTCTTTATTTAAAATCATATATATATATATATATATATATATATATATATATATATATATATATATATATATATATATATATATATATATATATATATATATATATATATATATATATATATATATATATATATATATATATATATATATATATATATATATATATATATATAGGGTCCGGTTCCGGTAAGGACTCTTTTTTCGGTGAGGACTTGCGAGGACACTTTAAAAAAGTTGAAAAAAAATATAAAAAAAACAAATCATAAAATCGAAAATAGTACTATATCATTATCAAAAAAAATTTGAAAAAAAAATTTGCATCATTGCAAAACGTAATGATGCAATTTTTCTGTTTTTATTTTGGATCATCATTTCATTATAAAAAAAATAATGATTGAAAAGTTTTTTTTTTTTGAATCTTTTTTTTCTCCGATATAGTACTATGATCCATTTTATTATTTATATTTTTTTATATTTTGTTTTCAATTTTTTTAAGGTGTCCTCGCAAGTTCTCACTTTAAGAAGAGTCCTCACCCGATCCTGATTCTATATATATATATATATATATATATATATATATATATATATATATATATATATATATATATATATATATATATATATATATATATATATATATATATATATACACACACACACACACACACACACACACACACACACACACATATATATATATATATATATATATATATATATATATATATATATATATATATATATATATATATATATATATATATATATATATATATATATATATATACATATTGATGATATTAGGTCCAACGACCGACCGAAACAGCATGACAGGACGGTTTGACGGTCGCTGGACGACACTACGTGACAACATGGCGTGGCTACCAGTCCTGCTCGGCAGCACGACGTGACAGTCCGCTAGCTAGCCATGTCTCACAACATTGCTTGGTTGCACCGCTTGATAGCTAGCCCGGCAGCATCACTTAACAATATTGCCTCTGGTTGGCTAAGCCTAAATTGGGCTGGTCCAATGCCTGACCTAATTTTCTTCTATAAATAGAACATGAAGGGAACCCTAGTTCCCTAAGTCATCAATCTCCACTCTTTACCACCATATTCCTACATACACAACGATGGTTCTCTCCAGTAAGGAGAAACCATCTCATCTCGCATATCAAACTCACTTGATCATCGGGCTGCTCCCGGGGCCCACGCCCTGAGGTGGTTTTAGCAATTGTCTTCTCTAATTGTGGCACCTATACCAAATCTTCGATCCAGATCCGACACAAAGACCCGATGACAGGTCCGAAGTCGCATTATATATATATATATATATATATATATATATATATATATATATATATATATATATATATATATATATATATATATATATATATATATATATATATATATATATATATATATATATATATATATATATATATATATATATATATATATATATATATATAAGCGATCGGGTGAGGACTCTTCTTAAATTGTGGACTCGTGATGACACCTTAAAAAAATTGAAAAAAAAATAAACAACAAAAATAAATAATAAAATGAATCAAAGTACTATATTGGAGAAAAAAAACTCGAAAAAAACTTTTGGATCATTATTTTTTTATAATGAAACAATGATCCACAAAATAAAATTTTTTGTGGATCATCGCTGGTTTTCAATGATCCAAAAAAAAATTTTCAATTTTTTTTATGATGATATAGTACTATTCTCGATTTTATGATTTGTATTTTTTTATATCTTTTTCAATTTTTAAGGTGTCCTTACGAGTCCTCACCGGAATGGGACACTATATATATATATATATATATATATATATATATATATATATATATATATATATATATATATATATATATATATATATATATATATATATATATATATATATATATATATATATATATATTTATATGTATATATATAATAATAATAATAAAACAAAGCATTAAGTGCCACATGGCATCTTTCTAAACCCCTCTTCTGCCATGTGTCATCTTTCTAGCATTCTTCCAAATCATTTTCCCGCCCAAAACTTCTACTTCTGAATTGAATGCACAATAACCGTTTCTACAAATAAAAGACCGTGAAATGTGGATTTCAAAATGTAAAATCCTTAAATCTGGGCACTAATTCCCGATTTTCTCTATATATCGCCCCTTCCCATTGTACTCCCTGTATCTATGGTTTTAGTTTTACATGACAGAGTCTAATGGATGCCTCTCTTTCCCTCTGCCATTCATAAGTCATAACCCTTTCCAACTACTTCACCTGCTTGATTTGGGTTCTTCGATACACTCTAGAAAGCCTCCACTGTTCTCTCTTCTAAAATCACCCATCGATTTTTCCAATCACAACACCCCTCAGAAAACACCGCCTTCTTTATAAACCTCATTCACCACCCTCCTCTCTCAGTTGATTTAATTTCTTCTCATTTGTTCGTTCTCTCAAGAAATCATATTCATTTTCATATTTTCAAGCAACAACAATGGCGCAAGTAATTGCTACCAAGTTTCTTCATAATTCATTTATCAGCAATGGATCTCTTAACAGTCAGATTAAGAAGATCAAACCGCAATGGATCTCTTAACAATCAGATTGAGAAGATCAAACCTTTTGGTTTCACTTCCAATGGCCGGATTAGCCCCAACCACCACCGTGTTCTTACCGTCACCGCAAGGAGAACGGCGGACCTCCAAGTTATTCCTGTCACGCCTGAAGATATACCTATAGTTATAATTTCCTCACTTCACTACGGTTTTTGATTTGATTTTAGGCTTAAATGTTGTCGTTAATTAAAATTGTTGTTCGTATGTACACATTTGCTCTTTCTAATCCAAAAATGTAAAATCCTTAAATCTCGACACTAATTCCCGATTTTCTCTATATATTTCCCCTTCACATTATACTCCCTGTACAATGGTGAAACTAACACACTAAGAGCGAGTATCAACAAATAAGCCCTCACCTTTTGCACACCAGGTGTTTGATCATATGTCAATCTTTTATCTTTATTAGTTTTCAGTTTTTCACCCCTCTTTAGAAACATTTAGGTCTCATTATCGTTCTGTTAAGGGTACAAAATATTATGCCTTTCTTAAATTTGGAGATGAAAGTGAACAAGTACATGTCATGACTGAAATGAATGGAAGATTATGCTCAACAAGACCAATGAGAATTACTAACCCTTAAGCCAACAATATCCAAAAGGTAAATGTTCTCTGTATGTAGTATTTATTACGAACCCTTAAGCCATTTTCCTAATTTACCCTTGTGGTCTTTCCAGAATGATATTTGTAATATTCTTGGTTTATATTCTTTATTGGTAATTTAGCATTCGTATCAAGATCCTCTTAAATATTGAACAATGCTTAATATCTTTAAGGAACACCTACAACATAGCAAATTGATGATCAAGTAGAATAATCGTGGCCCAAGTGATGATGATGGAGTATTTTTAAAATACAAAAGTAAGGTAACTCACATTATCAACAAATGTTATCAATTTATTATGGTTATTGTTTTCGTTTTTCAAACTTAGTGTTTAATTATGTTAGAGTAATGAATGGACACGATACACACTTTGATACCAAGACAAATTCACAACTTTCTACGGGGAAGTACAATGACACAACTCTAGAGGCTTATTAAACACCAAGATAAAGACATTGCTTTGTAGCCTTCCTCTACTCTGGTCTGGTCATCCTTCTATTAAATCTCCTTCGATCAGGTAATTCATCATATAGTCGTTGTTGACATCTTCGAAGCGTGTTGGATTTCATTTTTGCACAAATATCAATATGATTTTGGGTGACGTACTGATTTCTAATTTTCTTATTTGTATTCATGTTGTTAGATGTGTTCTTTACAACAATCGATTTATGGTTTGGTTTTAACAAATACTATTTTTGGTTTCATAGGGTACAAGGTTCAATGTTGGTTTTTGGGCACCGTGATCACTTGGAAACTCTACAAATTTTAAAGGTTTGACTTTTCAGTATTTTGTTTGTGGTTTTGTTTTTATTTAGTTTTTCTTGTAAAATAACGTGTTTGATTTTTCTGTTTAAAGGCTTAAGTTCTTGCGAAGAAAGGTAAAGTAGCAACTAGATGTGGCTAATGGGTTTTTTGGAGTGCTTTCTCGGATAAAAATGATTCTTGAGTGCCAAGTTATTTTTAAATGCATATTGCTGGAATTTGATTGATTATTTGTCGCGTTGATCTTTTAATTGAAAAGGAGGCTATTGATATTGCTTGAATGGGAAACCATGGAACCGTTGCCCTCAAAGGATGTAAAAGGTCCTCAAACATGCAATAAGGCAAGCAAGATCATGTCAGTAAGTCTTGTATAGTTCAAGGTTTAAACTTATGGGATCATTTTTAACCATAATAGCCACGTACTTCTAGCTTTTTAAACTTTGTGTTGATTTCAAATTGCATGTATTTGCTTTTATCTCAATAATAGATTATGTATTTCAGTGTTTTGGTTCTAATCATTTGTTCATTTGAAAAGAAGTTGAATTACTTCTGTTGGCAGGTTGTACTTTCAAGAATTTGCAATCTTGAAACCGCTTCAGTCAGAGAAAACCAACCCCAATACAGAAAAAACAATGAATTTCAAAATGAATACCAAGGAAATGCTAAACCGGAGCAAATCGGACCCGGGTCAAAAAAGTCCAAGCTCCACAAAACAAATACTACCAACATATTTCATTAATTAAGGGTCTGTTCTGGTCAAAAATGTTAAGCCAAGGGTATTTTGGTCATCTATGCTATCAAAAACATAAAGGATTAACACAATCAGTTTATTACTTAGAAAATACCATTTTTTGTCTGTAAAGTAGGTTGCTAAAACTACAAATAATCAGTTACTAATTAGAAAAAAGTTCATTATTACCAAAGTACAATTCCATTCCACCATGTGCTTGGTTGTTAATTTGAAAATGAAGTGAATCTTTTTAGAATATTCTGTTTTGGAGAATTAAAGACGAATTATAACATTCTGCTTTAAACTTTTTTCTAATTAGGACATCGTACTTTGGTAATTTTTTTACCCAATTGGTGTTGTGGCACATACACATAAACACCCATTTATATGGCAGTTTTTTGAAAAAAAAAATCATACATAGTAGTGAACCTTGTAAAAAAGTTCATTAACAGCATCATACCTTAAAAAATGATTTTCCAGATTCTTTTTAGATGATTTGGAAATTTTTTAATTTTTTTGTACATTAAATATCATTTACATGATAGTTTTCTAAAAAAAGAATATTGGTTTTAGCATTAAACTTTTCAAAAAAGTTCATTTGATGGCAACATACTTTGAAAAAAGTGACTCTTTTGAGTTTTTTTTGGGTGATCTTGAAAAGTTTTATTTTTTCGAACATTGAAGCTCATTTATAGCATATTTTCTTGAAAAAAATGATAAATGATAGCATTTAACTTTGCCAAAAAAATTCATTATTAGCATTGTACTTTGAAAAAGTGACTAAGTTTTTTTTAATTGTCAACTGTGTAGTACACGGGTTTTAACCTAGTATATATATATATATATATATATATATATATATATATATATATATATATATATATATATATATATATATATATATATATATATATATATATATATATATATATATATATATATATATATATATATATATATATATATATATATATATATAGGATCAAGATTGAGAGAGAACTTAAAATAGTGTGAGAACCTAAGAACTAATTTAAAACATTTTTTATACAATATTCCACAAATTATACACTGATATAATATAAGACCATGTTGAACCCATATCAAATTTTTTACTCTATTGTTGGAGTAAAAAACGGTGTAAAAAGTGGTTCATCTCCAACCAGCTTCATTTTGTAGACCATTTTTTTACCTCAAATGTATATTCTCAGTATATTCATTTTCTTTCATTTATATAAGTTCTCAAATAATCCATTTTATTTATTAGCTTTTAAAAAATAAGTATTCAGTCTTTTAAAATTGTAATAATATTGTAATTATGTTTTTACAAACTTATAACAAAATAAATTATTTGTATATAAGTTTCGTGTTTAATTTATTTTTAAATATACGTAAACTTTTAAATGAATTCAATACACGAACATTAAATATCAAAATTTGGATTAGTTAATAGTATTTAATATATTACATAATATTGTACATATTTATTATTACATTTAAATCAAAACTAAATTTATATAAAATAAAAAATAAAGGATTAAAAATAACAAATAAAACTTCAATTCAATTTTTGATGTAACTTATAAAATTAATTCATATTTGAAGTAATATTGTTCATTTAATTAAAAATGAAATGTGTTATGAAGCGTAGTTGAAGAAAATATTTGAATAAAAATATAAGTATTTTTTAGCAAGGGCAAAACTGGGCTATTGCCCATAGTGGCACGGGCCATCCCTCAGTTTTGTCCAAGAACTAGCCCAAAATGTCAACCCACATGTATTGTAAGCCTAAAATAAGAGAAAAAAACGCAACATAATTCCTTTGAATCATAACCATGTATTTCGGAAAAACAAACTCAGAACGTAAAACCTCCTATCTCGATTCTTACATATGCTGGCGCTACTTCAATTGTAGTTTGTTGATAAAAAAACAAAAGGTGGAATTATCATTGTTTTGCTACTCGAAGTTACTAGAAAGAATCAAAAAACCTCTCTCTCTAAATCATTGTTTAGCTACTCGAAGTTACTAGAAAGAATCAAAAAACCCTCTCTCTCTAAATCATTGTTTTGCTACTCGAAGTTACTAGAAAGAATAAAAAAACCTCTCCCTCTTCTAAATCGATTTTGAGCTCTCTCCAAGCCCTCAAATGAAACAAGTAAGCTGTTGGAATGGTGTCCAAGATTACAACTAAATTAGTAAGGACCTTCCATTAATAGCAGTGTCCTTTTTGGGTTGCCCTCAATAGTCCGAATGGAATTTAGGGTAATAGAGAGAGATAGAAATAAATAGTTTATTAATTTATTATGTGATGATAAATTAATTAGAAACTAGTTTGGAATTAATTAGAATTAATTGGATATAATTTGGGATTAATAAAAAAAATAGGTGCTGAATTGTAATTGTTCAATAGCTGAGCAATGGATAATGTTGGGGAATATATGTTGGACGATTTTATAAGAATTTATCCTTATTAAATCGCCAACTATATATTGCAGCTAAAGGGTTTGAATTTAAAGATAAAATGTTTATCCGGTTTGAATTCAAATAATATTTATCTCTAAGGTTTATCTTTAATTACCTTGAAAGCTATAAAAACCCCTCCCTGACACATCATAATTTGCTCCAACTTCATAGTGATATTCCTCTAGATTTTTTCTCTTCTCTCTCAAGCAGAATCTATAATCCTTCTCTAAGGTTTTATAGCGAGGTTTTCTTAATAACCTAACTAACCTAATTGTTTGGACTAATTGGGTGTGATTCATTAGAGGTATTCTCTTTTGAATACTACCTTCCATAGAATTTGGGATTTCGACTTTCTCAAAGGGTCCTTCAAGCAAATCGGTTTTGCTAAAGGTTGGTACACTTAAAACTTCTTATAGTTATAAATATGCAATAAGTAATTTCCCTGTAGGTTTTAGTAAATGTTGTTTGCCTTAGAATTTTTGTATGTTTCTACTGCTATGTTTGCCTATCCTAGGTTAGTAGAAAACCTATCAGTGGTATCATAGCCTATGCGTAGTTGATATTTGCACTACATAATTATTTATGCCTTCTGTAGAAATCAAAAATTGTATATAGGTTATATAAATCAAACTTTCGGAGAATTTGAATTTTTTAATTATTTTAAAACTTTTTTAGTAATTATCTCCAAAAGGATTTAGTTTTTTAACCTTATTCGATTTTTGAATTTATTTCTTTTAATGAAATTGATAATTTAATTGTTTAAATTATTTTGAATTTGAATTTGGGAGACGTTACAAGAGATGAAGAAAAGATATCCAAATATCACAGATTACGAAAAGATTCCGAGGACGGAATCCGCATAAGGAGGGGTGACTGTAAGAACCCGCAAAAGTTGTAAAAAGGGTAAAATGGTCTTTTGACACATTATAAGACCATTAGGTAAAATAATATGTTAATTGTGAAATAAGAGTATAAGAAATAAAAGTTTATGAGAAATTTGGAGTTTTACCGCGTGAATAGTGAAATTTGGCCAAAAAGGGCAAATTGGTCATTTGACATAAAAATGACCATTTTGTTAAGAAATTTCAGTAAGGAGCTAAGTTAGTAATTATTAGAACTTCGTTTACAAGATTTTGGGTCTTAGGACCATTTTTGTAAAGAAAGAGGAAGGGTAGGGACTAAAATGTAAATATCTAATAAAAATTAAATATAAATGAGAGATATCCAACTCTCATTTTTCCAGAAAACTTGAGAAGCATCGGGAGAGAACGAGAGACCACGAGAGAAGAGAAAGAATTCTGGAAATTTTGCAAGGAATTGGGGCTAGAATTGAAGATTTCCAAGCAATTGAGGTATCAAGTTTGAATACTTACTATTCATCGTCTTCTTGGGATGAAATCTGGAAATCTGATTCATGAAGTGTTTCCAGCTAAGTATGCTAAAATCATCAAGTAAGCATGTTCTAATTCTTGAACATGTTGAAAAATCAAGAAATGATGATTTTTGCTCAAGAACCCTAATTCACGGGTTTGTATGATCAAGACTAGCTTTTATGGTTTTATTGAGTCCAAATGATCACTTAGGATGTATTAAGACACTCCTAAGTGGTTAATTTCAAAAAGATGAATTTTTAGTGAAAATTAGCAAAAACGGGTTTTTGTGAAATTGGAATTGGAAATGTGATTCCATGGTTGAAAAACATGTTTAAATGATGGGTTTTAGTCATGGAATAAGTCTAAAATGATTAAGTAAGTTATAAATAACTTAATATGTGAAATTAGTGAGTTACAGGACAAAAATCGGGCAAAAACTCGCATCTGCAGGTTGTGCACGAGTCGTGCCCTTTTGCCCTTGGGTTTGCACGAGTCGTGCCATCCTGTAGAAGTCAGAAAAGGCATTCAACAAAGAGCACGAGTCGTGCCCTTTCATGCACAAAAAATGCACGAGTCGTGCATCCTCTCTGATGTCCAGAATGTCCAAAATTTTTCAGAAAATGGTGTTAGACATGTCCGTTTGGTCTACAATTCATGCCATAAGCCTAAAATGATGTAAAAACATGAAAAATAAGGCTAAGTTGAGTATATGACTTTCCAAGGGTATAATGGTCAATATTATACCATGTAAATGATAATTAAAAGTAGCAAGGAGGGGTATAAGTTAAGTAATAAATGTCACAACTATATTGTGATATGAGTCTAGTAAGATACGAAGTCAGTGGTCTACACATGCTGTTAGAGTATAACATGCTATTAATAAAATATGAATAAACTTCTTAGGTACTTAAGAAGTAAAAGGGAAATGAATAAGAGAGACAAGGACGGGGATAGTTCTAGTTAGACTTCTCTAACTAGTCAAGGTGAGTTTTATGAGGATTTCTCTAGTACATAGCAAAATGATATTTTCAGAAAAATAAGATTTCCAAATGTTTGCAATTACTAAAGTTTGGAAAATAGTTTTTAAAGTAGCTCTATACAAGGGCTAAGTGTTTCAAGCAGATTTTTAAGAGGTATAGTTTGCAAAAGTATTTTGAAAGAAGTTCCATATGTGAACTAAGATGTTAAAGTCAGTTTTGAAAGTATTTTCGATAAAGAGTTATAAAGTGTATGAGTATGAGTTATTTATAAATTGTGTCCCATTTTGATCAATTTGAGATGTAATGAGATAAGAACTAAAGAAAGAAAGAAGTAAGAGTCAGTTGTCCGGACTAGGATCACCCACATAATCGGGGGATCAGAAGACACTACTGGGATGGTACCTCCCGTCGCGAAGTAGTTGTCTAGCTTAGAATACCCTTGTGCTTGAATCCGTTCCAAGTCACAAAGGGGAGACAGAGAGAGCATAACCTAGCGGGTGGATCTGTTCTGTCCCGCGAGGGGAGCTAGTAGAATGAATTAAAATAAACTAATTCATGAGTTTTAGTTGGTCACAAGTAAATGAGAAAGAGAACAGTGTTAAGAAAGAAAGCAGCTTTAAAGAAAGAAATCAGTTTTTAAGAAAGAAAACAGTTTAAGAAGAGAAGCAGTTTTTGAGAAAGAAAGTTATTTTTGAAATTTGAAAATAATGAAGAAAAGCGTTTTGAGATATGTTATTAAGATGAGTATTTAGTAGTTACTTATTAATATTTCAAGTTTTGAGCAGAAAAGTTTTGGGTCTAAAACCCATATTACTCACGAGACTTTATGTCTCACGTACTACTTCTTTTAAATGCTATGTACCTAGGTGAAAGGAGCAGGAGTTGAAGTTGGGACCAGTATATATACTGTAAGTTTAAATTATGGTTTTCTGTATTGAGTCTGTAATATCCCCTTAAGAATAAATTAAAAAAAAATTAGGTGACTTTTTCATGGTCACGTTTTGTAAAATGTTTTGTATTATAAGCTGTACTAAACTACGGTTTGAGAAAGGGGTGTTACAGTTTTGGTATCAGAGCCATAGTTTAAGCGAACTAGGTGTCAGTACTTGAACCTAGACTTAAACTATATGGGAGTTAAGTAGAGTACATACTTGGGTATGATGTAGAAAGTAAGTAGAAATGAGAGTAAAAAAAACATAACAGTGGAACGTGAGTCCTGGTGGTAAACTGGAAGCAAATGTGTATCGGTGGTTATAATAATATGGGCCCGTACTATTCTAATCACAGGATATATATTTGAGTTTGGTGGAACCACACAGGAATCATGTGAAGCTGTAAGAGATAAGTGTAGAAGGATTGAGGAGTATAGGTTTGGTATACCAATGTAAGAAAATCAAGTATGATTGGAAATACTAAAGTATAAAAGAAGAAAATTGTTAAAGATGAAGTAGCAAATATGAGATATATAAGGGAAAACCCCATACTCTATATGAATCAGTATAAAGTAGAGAAAGTATGAGTAAAGAACACTGAAAAGAAGACGACAAGCACAAAAAGATAATGAGGAAGAAAAGTTCGAATTTGTGGTTGTGATAACCACCGTATAATATGAGAAATAACGTAAAGTATGAAAGGAATCAGTAAAAGAGACATGATCAGAAAGTATAAATGTATTTAAAATGTTAATAGAAGTAATGGAGTATATAGTACAAATATAAAAGAAAGGTTGGAAAAGAATATGAATACAGATATATGAATGAAATTCATATAAGAAAGAAGGATGAAAACATTTAAGCAGAAAGAGTAAGATGAAATGAGTTGGGTTTGTAATTATAGACAAACCCAATAGAGATATATAAAAAAATAGATAAATAGTAAGAAGTAGTATGATGTGTTATTCATGGACAACCAAGAGATTAAAGTATGTATATAAAAAGTTGAGTTTAAATAAGATAGTATAAAATAAAAGCAAAGTATTTAACCAAGTATTAGAAGAAGAACCAAGGACAGAAAAGAAAGTGTAAGAAATGGGAAGTTGTGACTTCCAAACTTGAAAGAAGTATGACAAGAAATGATATCCAATGATTGGAATAAATAAATAAGTCATAAGTATAGTGCTATAATGAGTAGTATAACAAAGTAAGTTACCATAATGAGAAAGTAAAAAAAAATTGTTAAAGACTACGAGTAAGTTGCATTGTTATAATGCAAGAGAATAAGTTGAGAAAAGGGAGATTTAATGCCTAATCAAGTGTTAGGTGAAAAGTTAAAGATAAGACAAATAAAGATGATAATGAGAAGAATATAAAGACAGTTATCAAAGAAATGGTCATTTGAAATCAGATTTAGTGACCATATAAACTACAAATAAGAAGAACTATGAATGATAAGAGAATACCAAAAGAATGTGAGAAAATGACTGAGAGTCATAAATAATAAGAGATAAAGAATAAAAGCGAATATCCAGATAAGTATTAGATAAAGAGTTAAATATGAAATAAGAGCTAAAATAAAGAGACAGGAAGTTACTACTCCTAAGATGAAGTGATGAGTAAAAGTAGCCAAAGATTTGAGAAAATAGTCAGTATATGGCTAGCAACTATGAAAAATGTATAGCGTATATCACTTTAAAATACGTAAAAGTGAAGAGAGTAAAGAAATAAAGCTTAAATGAAGAACAATGCAATGTGTTGGGCATATAGCTTTATGACACATAGAGAGAAATGGTAAAAAGAATAATAAAAGAAATTTTGGGTATCAAACCTAAAAAAAAAATGATCATAATCTATATGATTATGAAAGTAGTGTATGCTTAATAAGCATAATGAGATAAAACAAGAAATTATTGAGTCAGAAATGCCAATATTTATTAAGAATACGGTTATAGTGCAGTCAGGATAAAAAAAAGTAAAAGATATTTTGACATTAGTCATAGCAAGTAAAGAGTAAGCAAGAGATAAAGTGCTAAACTAAGCGTCGGTGTGAGAAATAAGAATTACAAGAAAAATACTAAAACATAAGTAATAAGATAAGAATGGTACATGGGGTACCTAAAAAGATAAGAAGTGTATTCATAAGAGTACAGTAAGAAAGCCGTGAAATAAAAAGGACGTGCTTATATTAGAAAGTATAATGAGTAAAAGAGATTGAAATCTCATGAATTATAAAGAAAAAGGAAAGAAGTACTTAGATCGTTAATATGTCGAAAGGTGAAAATAATATAAGTAAAGAATGATACAAGACATGTATTTGTAAAAGTAATACATGTGAGTAAGTAAGTAACAAGATGATAAAGGTAATAACCTTATGTGAATGTATGAAAACTTAGTAATAAAGACAAAAAAAAGTTTTAGTAGTAATTATAGCAATACAAAAGATGTTGCTATAAAAAGAAAAGATAGAAAATTTTTTGAGAATTAAAGAAGAAAGATAAGACAAAAGAAGCAAGAACAATGGTTGACTTTTGAAGAGTCAATTCTTTTAGTATATGTAGAAATAAGGAGTTATAAACTTCTAAAGAAATGTATAAAGGTAAAGTGAATGGATATCATGTGTATATATATATATATATATATATATATATATATATATATATATATATATATATATATATATATATATATATATATATATATATATATATATATATATGAGATTTAAGTCTAATAACAAGAAAGAAGTAATTAGAAAGGTAGACTGACTGTGGGAAAGTCAATTTTTTTTAATAAAGTATGAAGTGATAGAGCTTCTAAAATAAGAGAGAGAAAGTAAATTTAAAATATGAAATTTACTTAAGTAAGGAGAATAAGTAAAAGCTTTTATTACATTAAAAAAGAAGTCGAGTAATGCGTCTGTCCTTATGTTACCAGATGGGACGGAAGATTTTGAAGTATATAGCGATGCCTCACATAGAGGGCTTGGCTGTGTGTAGATGTAGAGAAGTAAGGGTATAGCATATGTTTTGAGATAGTTGAAAGCCCTAGAAACAAAGTATATCACCTATGATATAGAGCTAGAAGCGATTAGAATTGCCTTGAAAATTTGGAGGCATTATCTGTATGGAACAAAGCGCAAGCTATTCACTGATAAACAAATTTGTTGCCATGGAAGGGCTTAGTCAAACTTGACAAAAGAAGAAAGCTGAGACCAAGACACATTAGACCATATACAGATTTGAGAGTGGAGACTCCTAGCAGACTGGTTGAAGAACCTGAAACGATTCCAGAAATGTAGACTAAGAAGCTAAGGAACAAGGAGAATGACTTAGCACTAGTCAAGTGGAAGCGCCCATTAGGGTCAAACCTAGCTTGGGAGACGTTACAAGAGATGAAGAAAAGATATCCAAATTTCACAGATTACGAAAAGATTCCGAGGACGGAATCCGCATAAGGAGGGGTGACTGTAAGAACCCGCAAAAGTTGTAAAAAGGGTAAAATGGTCTTTTGACACATTATAAGACCATTAGGTAAAATAATATGTTAATTGTGAAATAAGAGTATAAGAAATAAAAGTTTATGAGAAATTTGGAGTTTTACCGCGTGAATAGTGAAATTTGGCCAAAAAGGGCAAATTGGTCATTTGACATAAAAATGACCATTTTGTTAAGAAATTTCAGTAAGGAGCTAAGGTATTAATTATTAGAACTTTGTTTACAAGATTTTGGGTCTTAGGACCATTTTTGTAAAGAAAGAGGAAGGGTAGGGACTAAAATGTAAATATCTAATAAAAATTAAATATAAATGAGAGATATCCAACTCTCATTTTTCCAGAAAACTTGAGAAGCATCGGGAGAGAACGAGAGACCACGAGAGAAGAGAAAGAATTCTGGAAATTTTGCAAGGAATTGGGGCTAGAATTGAAGATTTCCAAGCAATTGAGGTATCAAGTTTGAATACTTACTATTCATCGTCTTCTTGGGATGAAATCTGGAAATCTGATTCATGAAGTGTTTCCAGCTAAGTATGCTAAAATCATCAAGTAAGCATGTTCTAATTCTTGAACATGTTGAAAAATCAAGAAATGATGATTTTTGCTCAAGAACCCTAATTCACGGGTTTGTATGATCAAGACTAGCTTTTATGGTTTTATTGAGTCCAAATGATCACTTAGGATGTATTAAGACACTCCTAAGTGGTTAATTTCAAAAAGATGAATTTTTAGTGAAAATTAGCAAAAACGGGTTTTTGTGAAATTGGAATTGGAAATGTGATTCCATGGTTGAAAAACATGTTTAAATGATGGGTTTTAGTCATGGAATAAGTCTAAAATGATTAAATAAGTTATAAATAACTTAATATGTGAAATTAGTGAGTTACAGGACAAAAATCGGGCAAAAACTCGCATCTGCAGGTTGTGCACGAGTCGTGCCCTTTTGCCCTTGGGTTTGCACGAGTCGTGCCATCCTGTAGAAGTCAGAAAAGGCATTCAACAAAGAGCACGAGTCGTGCCCTTTCATGCACAAAAAATGCACGAGTCGTGCATCCTCTCTGATGTCCAGAATGTCCAAAATTTTTCAGAAAATGGTGTTAGACATGTCCGTTTGGTCTACAATTCATGCCATAAGCCTAAAATGATGTAAAAACATGAAAAATAAGGCTAAGTTGAGTATATGACTTTCCAAGGGTATAATGGTCAATATTATACCATGTAAATGATAATTAAAAGTAGCAAGGAGGGGTATAAGTTAAGTAATAAATGTCACAACTATATTGTGATATGAGTCTAGTAAGATACGAAGTCAGTGGTCTATACATGCTGTTAGAGTATAACATGCTATTAATAAAATATGAATAAACTTCTTAGGTACTTAAGAAGTAAAAGGGCAATGAATAAGAGAGACAAGGACGGGGATAGTTCTAGTTAGACTTCTCTAACTAGTCAAGGTGAGTTTTATGAGGATTTCTCTAGTACATAGCAAAATGATATTTTCAGAAAAATAAGATTTCCAAATGTTTGCAATTACTAAAGTTTGGAAAATAGTTTTTAAAGTAGCTCTATACAAGGGCTAAGTGTTTCAAGCAGATTTTTAAGAGGTATAGTTTGCAAAAGTATTTTGAAAGAAGTTCCATATGTGAACTAAGATGTTAAAGTCAGTTTTGAAAGTATTTTCGATAAAGAGTTATAAAGTGTATGAGTATGAGTTATTTATAAATTGTGTCCCATTTTGACCAATTTGAGATGTAATGAGATAAGAACTAAAGAAAGAAAGAAGTAAGAGTCAGTTGTCCGGACTAGGATCACCCACATAATCGGGGGATCAGAAGACACTACTGGGATGGTACCTCCCGTCGCGAAGTAGTTGTCTAGCTTAGAATACCCTTGTGCTTGAATCCGTTCCAAGTCACAAAGGGGAGACAGAGAGAGCATAACCTAGCGGGTGGATCTGTTCTGTCCCGCGAGGGGAGCTAGTAGAATGAATTAAAATAAACTAATTCATGAGTTTTAGTTGGTCACAAGTAAATGAGAAAGAGAACAGTGTTAAGAAAGAAAGCAGCTTTAAAGAAAGAAATCAGTTTTTAAGAAAGAAAACAGTTTAAGAAGAGAAGCAGTTTTTGAGAAAGAAAGTTATTTTTGAAATTTGAAAATAATGAAGAAAAGCGTTTTGAGATATGTTATTAAGATGAGTATTTAGTAGTTACTTATTAATATTTCAAGTTTTGAGCAGAAAAGTTTTGGGTCTAAAACTCATATTACTCACGAGACTTTATGTCTCACGTACTACTTCTTTTAAATGCTATGTACCTAGGTGAAAGGAGCAGGAGTTGAAGTTGGGACCAGTATGTATACTGTAAGTTTAAATTATGGTTTTCTGTATTGAGTCTGTAATATCCCCTTAAGAATAAATTAAAAAAAATTAGGTGACTTTTTCATGGTCACATTTTGTGAAATGTTTTGTATTATAAACTGTACTAAACTACGGTTTGAGAAAGGGGTGTTACAATAATAGTTTATATTATACGTACAACTAAAATTAAATATACCAACTTTGATCATGAGTAGGCTTATTCATTCTAAGCACTCTAAGATGGTTTAAAATGACCGTTGAATGGGCGTCCTTTTCGCTCACCGCCGTTTGTGTGGACCAATGGAGCTACCGAAAGGGTCCAAACAAAGTTGATATCAAGTTAAAACTATTAACTTAACAATTATCCAAACAAAAATCCCGTTTGTATGCTGATCTATGAAAACGTACATCATTTCTTAATGGTCTATTAATGGAGCGTGTGTGGTTAACCGACACATTAATTTGAGACTGCAAGTGAAAGATGATGTGGCAAATTGAGTTTATGGTTATTGATGGAGCGTGTGTGGTTTACCGACATGCCAATTTGAGACTGTAAACAGAACGAATATGCCAATGCCGTTTTGCATGGTTAATTCACAATCTTGTTTGTGGTCCTCGACATCCCAGCCACAAAATAAAGATAGCATATTCGAGATTAACATGCCATTGATGACTCGAATCTCAAAAGATCTAGGAATTTCATAGTTATTGAAATTGGAAAATTGTATGCCTACCTAAAATAAGTTTATTTCTGATTACGGCATCCCTTTTCATAGAATAAATAGTAAAATACGGATCCTAGCCTTACACATAAATTGGGTAATTATTTAAAGGATTATAAATAAGTTAACTAGCTAAAACTTATCTCTCTCATAGATATCTGGAATCAATGCTGAGCTCCCTCCCCCTCCTCCTCCTCCTCCACCACCCGCCAACTCTAACTTAATCCTACTCTAGATACTCTTGAAGGAAAAACTGACCGGTCCAAACTATATAGACTGGATGCAGAATCTGAAGATGACGCTTCGTTATGAAGGCAATGAGTGTGTTCTCAGTAACCAAATTCCTGAGATCGATGAGGAATCTGCCACCCCTGAAGATCTAGCCAAATACCAAAAGCGTGTTGATGATGCTTCTAAAGTGTCCTGGATCATGATAGCGACCATATCCTCGGAGCTCCAAAAGACCTTCGAGGAAAGTTGGCCCAACTTGCAAATTGTTGAAATGTTTCACAAAAGAGCAAGGCAAGAGCATTTTGAGATCGTCAAAACCCTGATGACGTGCAGAATGAAGAAGGAGAGTCTGTGTGTGCCCATATGTAGAAGATGAAACGATACTTTTAAAGACTCGGGAAACTCACAGTGAACTTTGACGAAGAACTTGCTGTGGACATGGTCCCAAGTTCTTGATAACGCCTAGTAATATCAAGTATTATAGTCGTTATTGAGTCGGGTTTTAGTTAGTTTATCTTTCTCAATTGACTAATATCACTTACTTTTGTGCCAAAGTGCTTGGATATGCTTTTAGTGTAAATGTAGGGGTTTTTATACAATTTGGGAGAACTTACGGAGCAAAACAAACAAAGGAAGTGGAGCAGGAAGGATTAGCGACGCTAACCCTCTTGGTTAGCGCCACTAATATGGCCCAGGCGGGATTTCTTCGTTTCAAACATCAAATTCGCGCGGAGAAGTTTCTAGATCCAAGATTAGAGCCGCTAACTTTCATGTTAGCGACGCTAATGTCCAGAAAAGATAAAATTCAAGATTTTGAATTTCAAATTACGAGAAAACGGGATCTGAATGAGGCCGCGCCGCGGGAAGAGCTTGTCCGTGCCTCGGGACCCCGATTTTCAACCACAAAAAATACTGGACCCCCGTACGACTTTAGAGGTATCCCGGTCGCCATAGAGGGATCCGGAAGGCTGATTTCGTGATTTTTCTTAGTAGCATTCGTAGTTTGGTTAGTTCTTTGTTATTTCTATTATTTTATCAACTCGGTATCAATGTATTCCGTGATTGGAATTTCCGTTGATTACTCGATGTTTGTTTAGATTCGTTGGATAGTTCTCTGAATAGTTGCTAGTTTAGATCTGGATATTTGATCGTTTGGTTTGGTTAATGAAAGTAACCATTCGGTTATTGTTTCGTTTATTATTCGTTTCTCGATCTGTAATCAAATATGAGTTTTGTTTTGGTTTTTGTTTAAGTTTGGTTTGTTCCGACGTGTTATTGACCCTTCGTCTATAGAGTGACACTATAGATCGGTTTATCAACACAAAGTGCCAACCACGGACTCCATGGTTCGACCCTTACTTGTCGCTAGCTAGTGAGCTGTAAGGTATAAATTTGGTATTTTGGACCACATCGACGACTACGACGTGTCAAATTTTGGCACCGTTAGCGGGGAGTTATGCGCTTGACACTCTGTGTCAATTTTGATTTTTCTTTTGATTTTTAGTTTTAATTTTTCTGTATGTGTACGTCTTCACAATGGATGATTACATGTACACGGATCAGTACGAACAATACACGTACATGGATCAGGAAATATGTTGGGAGTATGATAGCCCGACCTACAACTATTACGAGGATGATTTCTATAATAAATCATTCAATGACAATGAGTTGTGGACCGAGGATACGACTCAGTATGAAAATCCCGCTGAGTCGTGTTTTGTGAACAATCAATATCTGGACCCTTCGTACAATGCGAAGTTGGATCAAATGTTGGAAATGATGGCCGAAACCCTCCAAACGGAGGGGGATATGGTCACTTCCCTTAATAGAATAAGAAATTCCTTTAGTCAAATACGAGAACTTATGGGACTACAGCCATACTCGCCAGAAATTGAGGCGGGTGATTTTAATACCAATGATACTGTGTGTGAACCTACATCACCTGAACATATGATGGAATGTCATACACATTGGGAGATTTAGGAGACCACTGAGATGGTCAAAATGGTTGTAAAGAAGGAGGTTTTAGATGACAATACTACCTCCGATCCAACAACCTTTGAAGTTTTTGATAATGTTGATAATTAAGATCTGGTGATGAGTGAATCTATACCATCACCAGACAATTTGGTCGAAGAAGACGTTGTGGAGGGGGATATAATTGACAATACTAACCCCTACCCGGCAACTCCTGAAATTGTTGAAATTGTCGATACTTTTGAAATTCAAGCTCTGGTGATGAGTGAATCCATACCATCACCAGATCACTCAGTCGAGACGGTTATTGAGGGAGGGGGTGTAGATGACAATACCACCCCCGACCCAACAATTTTTGAAAACTTTGAACATTTTGAGAGTAAAGATCCGGTGATGAGTGAATCCATACCATCACCAGACAATGCCGGTTGCGAACTCTTGGCGCCGATCCACTTGTTGGACGATGACCAAGATGATGATGACGATGCTGTGGTTTTTAAAAACGAGAAGCATAACTTTCTCGCCACTGATATTTTTATATCTACTTTAAAGATATCTACTTGTTCTTATTGTTAAATATAATGTCAAAAGTTTATATCTACCTTTTATTTTAGTATAAGAGTATTATTTTATAGTTAACAACGATAAAGTAATTATTATTCACAATATATTTCTTAGTATTTTAATTATATAATATTTATTCCTGCGCAACACACGGGTATTCGCCTTTTGAGTCCGTGTGATTCATTTTGTTAACTTTGACAAAACAAAGTTGTTGAAGTTGAGTGAGTTGTATGATCGCAATCGTTGATGCAATAAAAAATAAACCTTAAACGCACTAAATAGCTAGGGCAAGTAAGGGTCGAATCTACGAGGAGCTTATGGTTAACAACTAGTTCTAACAGATTTAAAAGTAAACAAATTCAGTAAACAATGCTTGCAAGGGGTTTAATTTAATCAGAGTAAGAGGTGATCACTCCTGGTTCTAGTTTTGATTCCTAAACAATGTATTATATCAGATTCTACTAATTTTGCGTTCATTCAGATTACACAGACATAACCGTACTGTTACTGACTAAATCTGGGATCAAACTATGTAAAATCCGCACCCTCCATCTTACACACCACTGTGGATGATTTGGCACGGTGGGGAAGATCACAATAGAATTGTCTTACACTAAATCAATCAACAATTTAAGAACAATCAATGGAAGTCTAATCATATGATTGAAAAACAAACAAACCAAATACTGTGTTCATGAATCTAAAAGGTTCAGATCTTATACAATACTGGAAAAGAAATCAAAACCTACTCCCGGTTGTGATCACAGGATGATTTAGCTGCTCATAACTAGAACTGATGCAAACACTGTGCTGGAGATGATGAACATGTCTGGATCTTCAGATATTCAGGAACCGTGACTTGATTTTGATGCAAAAGAGGTTGATTTTGAGATTGAGAATTGTTTGGAAATGATTTGGGGATGTTTTAGACCTTGGAAAAGTGTCAAAACCCTTTGAAATTCGTCTGGAAGCTGCTTTGGGTCGATAGGAAAAAGTCTCAATAAATAGAGCGGCTTAAATAAGGCAAATTAGAGCAAATTTGACGGTGGCGTCCCACGCCAGTGTCTTAGACGCCCCTGGGATGCTGGGTGCAGCTCTTTAGCTTTACGACGTGCCAACGTTCCGGAACGAGACGCTCCAAAAAGGCTGGGTGTCCTAGGCCAGCGTCCCAGACGCCACCTAGGATGCTGACGGGCTTCCCACATTCTTGGCTTCGCTTTTCTATTCAAAATAGGCCAGATTTCCAGGTAAACGTCTGGGACGCTGCTGGGACACTGACCTTTTTCTTCCGCTTCCAGTGTCCGTTTAATGCGCAGTTTTCGCCCAAAATTCCCGTTTTTAATCCCTGCATGTATTTCACTCAATTCCATCAAAAGCAGGGCCATTATTGGTTAAAAAAGCTTAATTTATCATGTTAATCACATATTACTTTAAACCAAAATGGCCCGATCAAACCTCCCCAACTTATCTCTTTGTCGTCCCGAGAAAGACTCAACGAAATCAGAATTCAGGTCAAGTCCATAAAACAACAAACAATCAAACAAAAATAGACACCCTAGTATTGCATATGGCTGTGTCCATTGCCAGCTCGTATGTCCGTTTATTTGAAGTGCGAATACTATTTAACGATATTAAAAGTTTCTTCACCCTACAAACAGCTGAGTCAAAAATTCATTTTTCAGAAATCCCTCCAAAGATACCAAGCTTACCTCCCCCCTGCCGTTTTTCCAATGACATGATACGGTCAGTCTTTTTTGGTTACCGCATTCTGTCCAAATTTCCTAAGGTTCTTCTTTTTTATTGGTCCTTTTTGCCACATTACAACCATATTAAATTTATACTTTTAAACTTTTGCCAATATTTAATTTTTCATTTGATTCACCTTTGTAAAACTTCATTTGTGATCTATTTTTTAGAATATATTTCTCTGAATATAATATTCATATTTAAAGTTGATGGTGGACGTGAAAACCTGAAATAGAGTACACCGGGTCCAGGTACGCAACCACTCCAAGCAGCTGAATACAGATCGTTAATTTAAAACCACTTATATATAATCTACTTTTCAAGTGAGTCCTGCCTTTTTGCGCGACTTCCAAGAGGGGTCACCTACGGGTTGCCGGTTACTTAGCAGGATACATATCAAAGTCCCGAAGGTATATTCATATTCAAGCTGCTGGTGGACGTGAAAACCTGAAGTGGGGTACACCAGGTTCCAGGTATACAACAACTCAAACAGCGGAATATAGATTACACAAATAGGGACATCTAAGGTCGTGCGGTCATAGAATGCAGTGGAGTTCTTACAAACAAAATAGAGAACTGGGACATCAGGGTTCTTTAAACAGGGTATCTCTAGAGGAACTTTTGAACATAAATTTTTAGAAAAAACCAATTTATAACTTGAAGTTAAAACATTTTTGGTCCATTTGTTACTTGAACCGGACAGGCAACCACAGACAAGCATATTGTGGGTAGTGTCAGCGAGCATATTTGCGGTATGCTCATAAAAGTAATCAGCCATAGTATTGATTACAAACAAGTCGCCACCGATCGGAGGATCATTAGTTCATCCAATTTAGCCTTTAAATGAAAAGCTTAAACCAATAAAATATGTCCCAACACGTCTAATGGTTGTTGTTTTAGTTACTCCACCATTTGTTCCAATTGATTTTCAAGAGTTGAAATTGCTTTGGAGTTGTCTTCATCTTGTTTGAAGCCTTTCTTCAACAATTCCATCATTAGATCCAACTTCTTGTTAAGTGAAGACCCGTGTGATCTTCCTTGATTTACTAGAAAATAATCATCATGTTGATTTGGGTCTGAATTGTTGCTCCCCCACCAATCATCATCGTATGGATCTTGTTGCGGTGGTGGACTATAAAAGTCATAATACCCTGGATACATGGTGAGATAATCACCTATTGTCCTTCCTTCATTCATGGTAAAACCCCAGTCTTTAATTGCGAGTGTGCATACAACTTGTGAAACCTGAAAAGACAAAACACGAACAAAATCACGTAAAAAGGAACAAAAATTAAATCAGCACGTAAGGGTCGAATCCATGAGGAGCTTATGGTTAACAACGAGTTCTAACAGATTTAAAAGTAAACAAATTCACAATGCTTGCAAGGGGTTTAATTCAATTAGAGTAAGAGGTGATCACTCCTGGTTCTAGTTTTGATTCCTAAACAATGTATTATATCAGATTATACTAATTTTGAGTTCATTCAGATTACACAGACATAACCGTACTGTTACTGACTAAATCTGGGATCAAACTATGTAAAATCCGCACCCTCCATCTTACACACCACTGTGGATGATTTGGCACGGTGGGGAAGATCACAATAGAATTGTCTTACACTAAATCAATCAACAATTTAAGAACAATCAATGGAAGTCTAATCATATGATTGAAAAACAAACAAACCAAATACTGTGTTCATGAATCTAAAAGGTTCAGATCTAATACAATACTGGAAAAGAAATCAAAACCTACTCCCGATTGTGATCACAGGATGATTTAGCTGCTCATAACTAGAACTGATGCAAACACTGTGTTGGAGATGATGAACATGTCTGGGTCTTCAGATATTCAGGAACCGTGACGTGATTTTGATGCAAAAGAGGTTGATTTTGAGATTGAGAATTGTTTGGAAATGATTTGGGGATGTTTTAGACCTTGGAAAAGTGTCAAAACCCTTTGAAATTCATTTGGAAGCTGCTTTGGGTCGATAGGAAAAAGTCTCAATAAATAGAGCGGCTTAAATAAGGCAAATTAGGGCAAATTTGACGGCGGCGTCCCAGGCCAGCGTCTTAGACGCCCCTGGGACGCTGGGTGCGGTTCTTTAGCTTTACGAGGTGCCAACGTTTGGGAACGAGATGCTCCAAAAACGCTGGGTGTCCTGGGCAGTGTCCCAGACGCCACCTAGAACGCTGACGGGCTTCCCCACCTTCTTGGCTTCGCCTTTCTCTTCAAAATGGGCCAAAGTTCCAGGTCAGCGTCTGGGACGCTGACCTTTTTCTTCCGCTTCCAGTGTCCGTTTAATGCGCAGTTTGCGCCAAAATTCTCATTTTTAATCCCTGCATGTATTTCACTCAATTCTATCAAAAGCAGGGCCATTCTTGGTTAAACAAAGCTTAATTTATCATGTTAATCACATATTAATTTAAACCAAAATGGCCTGATCATTATACAAAAATGATTTGATGATTTTGAAAGAACGCAACTTGAAGGTGAAATTGAGATATATTATCACTCTTTGCATAATGATGATCGATTTGCTAGTTTGAAAGGAATTGTCGACCTTTCTCGTTTGATGGTGGCAACGGGAAAACATCGTTCTTATCATTTAGTTTATAGCTTATTAAAGTTGGCTTTGATTTTACCCGTCGCAACCGCAACAATAGAAATATGTTTTTCCGCAATAAAGCTTTTGAGACCGACTTGCGTAACAAAATGGATGATGACTATATGAACGATGCATTGATTTTTAATGTTGAAAAAGAAGCTCTTATGAAAGTTAAGATTGAATATGAAATGAATCGCTTTCAAAAGATGTGTACAAGGAGATGTCAACTTTAAAATATAACATCTACAATAATTTATTATATTTAATGCAATTACATTTTTTTTTTAAATCTTATTATATTACATATTTTTTTTTGATGTCAGTACTACTCCAAATTTTTTGTTCGGCGACTATTTCTAGTGATGGGTTTTAGATGATATAAATAAACGATCACCTATCTTCACACCCTACTCATATACGAGACATACTCTTAAATACAAATCCATCTATCTCATGTGGAAAATAAATAATACTTGTATCAAATAAATTATGCATTTTCTGGTAAATCTGGAAAATATATAAACTTAATCACTAAACCATGTGAGTCCTCTTCAAGTGGATGAAGAAAACTTGTGAAAGCTTTCGTTAGTACTTTAGAATTTAACATATAAATTGTTTTTTAATGTCAATTAGTACTTTAATATTATAAACTATATATAAAGAAGAGAAAAAGACTAAAATAGCCTAATCCCATAAGGGTTTTCCTCAAAACAGCCAAAATTAAAGGGCATACCCGAAAATAGCCAAGCAAAACGTAGTTTTCGTCTACGGATTGCGTTTTCGTCATAAGGATTGCGTTTTCCTCAATTGGGTAAGGAATGGGCTGCGTTTTCGTCTAACGGGCGGCGTTTTCCTCAGATGGGCTGCGCTTTCGTTGGCTACCTGCCCATCAGCCCAGATATATAAATCGGGGGAAAAACAACGTCAAATTTTTCGATACCGTAGACGAGAAACGTTCTGAAATGGCTTCGCAAGATTTCTCTTCATGGAAACAGGTAAGTCTCAAATTCGATGTTGTCTTTTTGTATTAATTATCGTTTTAGGGGTTAGATTAGTGAATGTACAAAATATTATGCGTAACGTACAAACCTTTAATGCATAAAAATCTGGGTTTATGAATATCTCAGAGGAAAACGCAGTTTATGGCCTTATCTGTGTTTTCCTCAAGAGCAAAACGCAGTTAAGGCCATAAACTGCGTTTTGCTTTTGAGGAAAACGCAGTTTATGGCCTTAACTGCGTTTTGCTCTTGAGGAAAACGCAGATGAGGCCATAAACTGCGTTTTCCTCTTCAGCATTTAGCAGTTCATGCCCCAGCTGCTAAATGGTTATTTTTTTCCGACATCATAAATTTTTGTTAATCATGTTTGTGAACACATCTACTGATACACTTCACGTTAAAAAAACTACAACTCAATCCGAGTTCGTATGAACAAATGACGAGTGTTCAAAGTTGGACAAAAATTACAACTAAACCCATCAACCACCAAGAACTTCAAGAACATGTGGGAGGAAAACGCATGCGAGGGGGAGGAAAACGCAAATGAGCAGAGCAAAACGCAATTCATGCAAGTGTGGGAGGAAAACGCAGACGATGGGAGCAAAATGCAATCCTTATGATGAAAACGCAATCCGTTGCTGCAAACTGTGTTTTGCTTGGCTATTTTGAGATATACCCCTAAATGTTGACTGTTTTGAGGAAAATACTTATAGAATTAGGCTATTTTAGTTTGTTTCTCTATAAAGGCTATTTTAGTCTGTTTCTCTATAAAGAATAAGGTGGAGGATAACCTAAAAAGAAAATATAAACGGAAGAATACAAATTTTAATATTTTATCGTTTGCTATAAATACAATTCGGTGTCTGTAGCTGATGTTTCAACCTTCCATAAACCATGTCCGACCTTTTCCACTCGCTTTCCCTCTTTCTCCCCCTCCTCCTCCTCTTCCCCTTCTTCTTCTTCATCTCCATAGCCGCCCAATCTAATGATACAAATTTCCCCGGCTGTTTTTCATACAGATGCGCAAACATCAACATCAGCTACCCATTTTGGAGGATGGACAGTGAAACCCCTACCCAGTACTGCGGTTATGAAGGTTTTGGAATCAACTGCTCCAACAACGGTGAAGAGGATGTTCCGATTGCTTATTTGGGAGACGATTCTTATTATGTCCATAACATAAGCTACAATCCTAAGTGGATCGCCCTCGTGGACTACGACGTTTCTCCCGTCGTCCCCAGCGTTCGCTGCCCGAGGGTGCGCCATAACATTGATTTGGGAGATTTGCCTTTCAATTTCTTGGGGCAAAACGTTAACCTAAGTTTTCACTTTAATTGCACTGGAGTCCCTTCTTTTGCACATGAAATACGGTGTTTGAGTACTCCTACTAATAAGTCGTTCGTTCATAGTTTGTATGAGGAGCCGCCGAATGTCAATTGGACTGAGTACTCATGCCTTGAAGAGGTGGAAACGACGGTGTTCGATGTATTCGGTTCAACAACGACGCTGGAAAATGGCTTCCCCGGAGCCTTGAGTAAAGGATTTGAGCTAAGATGGGGGAGGACGGAGGACTGCGAAAAGTGCGAAGATTCCGGTGGCCGGTGCGGTTACAATAGGAATACGACGGAGCACATGTGTTTTTGCTCCGGCGGTAAGACCACTACGGGCCATTGCAACGGTACGTTCGTTAAAACTCCTCGCTTCAAGTTAAATTCCACATCTACCCCTGTTTTTTAAGCAAATTTACATCTTTCGAGCACAAAGAAATAGTCAATGTCTGCATTAGCAGACGTGGCAAAACCTTATTGGATGACATAAACCTAAAATTTAATTTGTTTATATTTTATCTAGAAAAAGGTTTTTGCTGCTGTTACTTACATACCACTAACAATATTGGATGACATAAACCTAAAATTTAATACGTTTGATTTTTTTTTTATCAATTTAAAGCCAGCCGAAATTGAACTTAGCATGTTTATAACAATATTTATTATATAAATTAGAAAAATCCAAAACATCGTTAGACAAAAAAATTATTTCTATTTTCAATGACAAATACGATACATTCGTTCTATTATAATCCCATAAAGAAGAACCAAAAACTATAAAAATCCAATCGTTTACCGAAACAAGAATATGAAATAATGTAACAACCATGTAAGCCGAAATTTCATTTTCAATTTATCATAAATTTAAAATTAATTTCCATTTGAATAGTCAATAATGCAAAAAAGTCAAAACTAGCAGCTAGACGTTCTTCATTGGCATCCTCTTTCTCCATGAAAATTTCAGCAACCTCACTTCAATTGACCATTCATACCATCATTACATCTCCCCCAATTTCCATCTCCATCGCCATTTCTACGTCTTCACAGCGATGTTTCCTTCACTTTCTCTCATCGTCTTCATTCTATTCCCAATTCCCTCTCTCGGAAGCATCCAGCAATTTCTCGATTGTTCAAACAAGTTCTACACTTGTGGTCAAGCGACGACATACATCGGCTATCCGTTTTGGGGAAACGATCGGCCTTCTTACTGTGGACTTC
Source organism: Cichorium intybus (assembly GCA_023525715.1). Taxonomy (NCBI): domain Eukaryota; kingdom Viridiplantae; phylum Streptophyta; class Magnoliopsida; order Asterales; family Asteraceae; genus Cichorium; species Cichorium intybus. Next base: position 94,165,450 of record CM042010.1, on the reverse strand, counting down.
GGGGATTCGAACTTATTTGCCGTGAAGACAACATCACCACTCTTCAAATCATCAACACGACGTTTCGTGTCATTCGAATCGATCAGAACAATAGTAAAGTCGCTCTTGCTCTTGATGATCTCTGGACGGAGGAACCTGATGTGTGTTCTTTGAGACCGAATGAATCGATTAACATTACGACGTTTCAGTACACGTTATTTAGTTACGTTCCCAATGGATCTCTGTTTCTAGGGTTATTCTTTTCGTGTCCGGAGGAAATAGTTAGGTCTATTCCGATTAGAAACAGATTTAATTGTTCCGGTGAAGAAGACGCCGGATGGAATTTCTTCAATGAACGACCGGTACCTTCAGAAGGAAGGTGTGAGCGTGTGATTGGAGTTCCGGTTTTGAGAACGGCGTTTTCTGAGTTTAATCGGAGTGAAACGATGCCGTTGGAGGAGTTGTTGTTGCAGGGTTTTGAGATGGAGTATAGGGTGGACGGCGGTGGAGTTTGCTCGCGGTGTCAGGACTCCGGCGGGACGTGTTGGTCCGATTTGAATTCGACCGGCCCTTCTTGCATTTGCCCCGATGGTATTCCTCGATTGGTATGTCCCGGTTCAGGTTTGTTGCTCGCTCAATTTTCTTTTATTTCTTTTTATATTTTATTTGCCGTCAATCCAAAACAATAACAAAACTACTAATTTTTGAAAATAAATTACAATAAGAAAGATTAAACACAATAATATATTAATATCCAGTATTAAACCTAAATCTTGTACATAAATTCGTACCTTATGTTCCGTACATTTTGTAACACTATTATCAAATAAACTAAAACATTTTGATAATGAGTTATGAGTACGAGTATATATAAAAATAAAGTTATAAAGATCTAAAATATTAAATGAAGAGCAAAAATAAGTACGATAGTGACAAAATGTAGTGATATTTTTAGGCCAAACAAAATGTAGTGATTTTTATCCCATTAATAGCAATTTTTGTCATCGAGATCTATTAAAAAACCTTTCGTTATTATTTCTCACCAAACTCGTACATATTCAAGTTGTCTTAATTAAAATTGCTATATAGATGGTTTGATTGAAATAAAGAAATATTATTGGATATTGTGGTATATTGTCATTTCGTAATTAATAATAGCAACGATATAATTATATAATAAAATCCGTAAAATTGTTGTAGAATGTATAATTTTGTGTAGATGATATAAATTTATTATGTTCAGAATACTAAACCAGTAAACCTACTTTACGTTTAAAAAGGGGACGTTGAATGATTCGAATAAATAAATATATAAAATTGTTAAGTATACCATTAAGCTTGTTACTTAGTGAATTATATGATTAAATATAAATATACGTTGACGCGTTCAATGTTTACTTACACTGGATTATTTTATATTAAGGAAAAAGATATGGAATATTAGTTTGATAATAAAAGATTGAATGGGTCAACGTAAGAGTCGTTGGTACCAAAAAGTCTCAAGGTCAACTTGGAAAAATATGTCTCCATTTGCTTAAATTTTGTAACTATATGTTCTATTTTTGGTTTTTTCTCCATTTCCCTTTTTTTTAAAGTTTCATAACAATAATAATAAAGCGTTATTGAAATTAGTTTTAATTTTTTAGTATTAAATTATAACTAACTAATAACAATCTACTATAAGATAATTCGCATATTAGTTGGTCTATTCCTTTTTCTTTGCCATTTTAGGCTATTTGTTCTTTTTGTCATTTGTTGTTTGAATCATTTTTAATGATAAAGTTTAAATTATGTTGTTATTTTGTGTAACATGACTTAAAGAAGATGATTATTCTATGCATTTAATTCTATATGTAATATATTAATATCATTTGGAAAATAAATAGATAGTTACCAACAATATTAGTGATAAATTTGATATTTAAGCCCCAATTACTTTTTAAATAAGAATGAATTAATTGCTAAAAATACATAATTGATTCAATAGATGTTAATTACAAGTTACAACAATGATGTATGCCAAATTAAGAGCGTGTTAACAAGTATTTTAGAATATTTAGAGAGGTTTTAGCTAGCTTATATTTTAAGAAAAATCTAGAATTAAAAAATCCTCATTATTGAGTATGAGCTTAAATTTTTTTTAAAACAAATAATTTTTAATTCAAAAACTACTTCAAATTAACCTTTACGCGATTTTAACTTTTAATTTAGAGTAAATTACAATTTTCTGGTGTATATTAAATTACATTTTTAGTCTTAGTTGTGAAAATTTTGCACAAATGGTTTCTAAATCTTCCAATTTTTATTCTCGTGGTTTTCAAATCATTCACTTTTGGTCCCTATTGTTTTTACACAAGTGGTAACAGAGGGATGAGCCATTATTGAAAGATTTGGAAACCACATGAACCAAAAATAAAAGATTTGGAAACCATAGACAACCGATGTAAGATTTTTAAAACTAAGACTAAAACTATAATTTGGTGTAAACCACATAGACCAAAACTATAATTTAATCTTTAATTTATATGTAATTATATACTTTTTAAAAGTCTGCAAACTTCTTTTGTGTAACATTAATATATATAAAAAAATGGTAAATCGTTATGAAAGCGGCCCACAAACCCGTTTCAAGGCTTACATGAAATGTCAATCGTAAAATACTAGTGATATTTTAGGTGTGCTAAAGTTTGAACCACAACATACCGTAAGTGGCTATACATGTTGACTTTTGAAGCAATATTCTCAATAAGAGATTTAATAAATATAATTAAGAATAAATTAGAACTACGGTTTATATTTTTCTTTTGTTATTGTTTTGGTCTCTAAAATAGAATTTATCATGTTTTTCGACCAAACCTTCTAACTTAACAACACAAAGTTCATTTAAATGATTTATTTTATTAAAGAAGCTAACAAGCTATTAGCGTATAAAGTTACAGAGTTCGAAGGAGTGTAATCCTTCATAATATACTAATACAACCAGATAAAAATGCTAAATACAATATCTAAACAAGATAATAAAAACTCCACATAATGTAGCATAAAGTATCCAAGAAGTATCGAAACCCGTATACGGTATACCATATTCTTCTTCGTTAAATTTCATTTCTAGGGTTGTTGAAAAATATGAAAGAGAGTCAAGAGACAATGATCCAATTGTCATTTTCATGCACTTAACAAGTTAACATCACAAGACTTTAAGTTAGATGGTACAAATTACATTATTAGACACAAATATCTTACTGTAACGCAAATATGATTTTTATAATCCAATCTACATTCAACAATTATGTAAACACAGATTGTTAAGTTATGAAAATATAATATCCACAAATTTTACAACAGCACACAGAATAATAGAAGCGCGTGAGATCGCTTTCGTCTACGCGTCATCATTCATTCTTCCCGCAATGTGAAGGCGTGGACAAATAACAAGCTTTCGGTTCAAACAAGGATCATGGGACCCACACACCCCTACTCAACGACTTTAATCTCTCTCCTCCAAGTCAACATTTACCAACCCCGAACTTACACGTGTCAACAAAACAGTAACCCGACGTAGCAAAAAAGTAAATCTCCCAAAATAATTAACACGAACTCTTCTTAAAATGGCTTTCTTTTTATCTTATTATTAATTCAAAGGAGACGACAAAAAGGGTAAATGCATTATGTACACGTATTAATTTATTATTTCCCAATTATTTATTAATAAATTACACTATTCGCGACTCTTTTTTCAAACTTGAAATCATGATAACCAAATTAAAAGCATCATATTCTATTTTTTCTATATACAAACAGAGACTTTACTTACAAGAATCCAAATCCAATACCTTATATCTATTCACTACACACTTCTTCTTCTTCGTTTTCAATTTCAATTTCACTCAAATGGATCTTCATTTCTTCGTCTTTTTTCACAAAATTTTCTTCTTTCTCACAATCTTCACCCACTTAATTCTTCAATCTTTTTCTCTTTCTTCAAATTCAACTTCGTGTTCACCACAAAACTGTGGAAACGGACCAAATATCACCTTCCCTTTTTTCATCCCTCAACAACAAGAATCTTCATGTGGGTCACGTGGATTCAATATCACATGCAAAAACAATCACCCGGTTATCGAAATCTCCGATGATGATTACATCGTAAAAGATATTTTTTATTCCAATCATTCATTCGTTCTTATTAGCTCAAAGGCGTTTAACAACACCAATAATTGCCCAATTCCTCTTAAAAACTTCACCACAAATGGAACCCCATTTAGCTATAGTGATCTCACAATCGATCTTCACTTTTTTTACAATTGTAGTCAACCGTATTTAGAAAAAACGTACACGGTCAACTGCGGTACTAATAGTACTCGATTTTCGTCTTTTGCTGTCTTTCACCCCGAAATCTTGGAGAAAAGAAATTACTCGATTGATTTATGTCAGAGTTTGGTTCATGTCCCGGTACATACCGATAGCATGAACGTTTTATTGTATGAAAATTACACCGATGTTTTAAGAAAAGGTTTTATATTGGAATGGCAGTGTAGCAATTGTGAGCAAAATGGTATTAGTAATTTTGAAATTAAAATTTGTAGCATGTTAATATAAGATTGATTTTGTGATGTTTCTTTTAGGTAACGGGGTAAATTGGAGGTGGAAGCTTCTTGCGGGTATTGCTGGCGGTGTATTTGCGTTTTTCGTAATGTGTGGGATTTGGTGTTATTTGAGAAAACGCAATAACAAGAGACGTTATTATGGTTCGTCTTACATGTCGCGTAATATTTCTTCGTATCCTTCATCAATGACGGATCCTGAGAAAAATGAAACGTATCATGGTGTTCAAATTTTCAAGTATAGAGAGCTTGAAAAAGTGACAAATTATTTCGATTCCAGGAATGAACTTGGCGATGGTGGTTTTGGCACAGTCTACCATGGTATGTTTATGTTCTTACAGTTAAATGCCAGAAATAGCAACGTATTTTTGTTTATTTTGTTTGTTATAGAATATAGATTTTTAATGAACAACAATTTACCTAAAAATGTTAAAATGAAATGCTAAATATTTGAAAATAAGTTGCTATGCTAAAAAAAAAGAGTTAAGAACCAAACGTGTAAGTTACCTTATACTATAGGGACCATTTGTGTAATTATAAATGTAATTTACAGGGAAACTTAAAGATGGGCGTGAAGTAGCGGTGAAACGATTATACGAAAACAATTACAAAAGGGTGGAACAGTTCATGAACGAAGTCGGAATCCTCGCTCATCTCCGCCACCGCAACCTGGTGTCTCTCTACGGCTGCACCACCCATCACAGCCGTGAGCTCCTCCTAGTCTACGAATACATCCCTAACGGCACCGTCGCCGACCACCTCCACGGCGAAAAGTCAAACCCTGGTTCACTCCCATGGAGCACAAGAATAAACATCGCCACCGAAACCGCTAGCGCCCTGGTCTACCTCCACGCCTCCGACGTGGTCCACAGAGACGTTAAAACAAATAATATCTTACTCGATAACAGCTTCAGCGTAAAAGTCGCCGATTTTGGTTTATCCCGGCTTTTTCCGACCGACGTGACGCACGTCTCCACCGCACCGCAAGGGACGCCGGGGTATGTAGATCCGGAGTATCATGAATGCTATCAATTAACCAGTAAAAGCGACGTTTATAGCTTCGGCGTCGTTTTGATTGAACTAATTTCGTCTAAACCGGCGGTGGACATTACGAGGCACCGCCATGAGATTAACCTCTCGAACATGGCTTTGACCAAGATCCGAAACGATGCGCTCGGTGAGCTTGTGGATCCGAGTCTAGGGTTTGAGACGGATTACGAGGTCAGGAAGATGATCAACGCGGTGGCGGAATTGGCGTTCCGGTGTTTGCAGAATGAGAGAGAAAGCAGACCGGCGATGGAGGAGGTGTTGGAGGTTTTGATTAGTATCCAGAATGGAGGAATCAGCAAGGAGAAGGAGGAGAATCATGTTTTCGATGATGATAGTTTGTCTTTGAAGGATCATTCGCAGACGATGTCGCCGGATTCCGTCGCGATTGCTTGGAGCACCTCCACGATGTCGACCTCCGGCGGCTGATTTGGGGTTTTGTGTCTGTTGGGTTTAGAAATTGGATCACGGAATATTTTATATAATATTTAGAGTCTCATAATGGGCTTATGTTTTTACTTTTTACTACACTTTGGTGTCTTTTTTTATAAAAGATGATGTATATACCTTTTTGCCACTACTCATTCGTTTATTATTTATAGTTTTACTGATAAAAAATAAACATGACCATTTTTTTAAGAATGTATTTATGTTAGATTTTTTTTTTATTATGTCCAAAAGGTCGTATGAATGTTTAGTAAAGAAATGTATCATTGTAAGGTGAGTCTCATGAAGAAGAGCGATTGGTCATGGGATGGTGATGGTCTCATGTATTGTTATATTTAAAAGTTTAAATTTTGTGATAAAAAAATTTATAGTATAAGTGATTAAATTAATTAAACAAATAAATAAGTTTTGTTTCATATTTTATTTTTTAATTAATTAAAACCAATATACACATATATATTTAAAATAAGATAAAATATGTATTGAAATTTAGATTTGAGGTATCGTATTTATTTAATTAATGTATTTTTTATGTTAGTATTATTAGACCTCGTATTTTTAATTAATGTAACATCTAATTTGTAATTTGTAGCTTTTAATTGATGTAATGTTCTAATTTTATATTGATATGTACTTATTTATAAAATAATAAATGCATTAAAATAAAATAATTTAAAATAGAAGGTTGATCTGACAATTCATTAAACTTTACAAAGTTTATAGAGTGTAATTAGAGTTGTATGGAAAATGACATCCTAATATGAGAATTATGTTGGTCCTAAAGTATTTAATCACACAATAATAATACAATTAAAAACTTTCAAAATAAATTTTTATAGATTAAATAGTTTCCTAGTTGTAAGAGATTAATCTGATCTCAGATTAATGAACAAATTCTCAGATCTAGGCTAACAGCTCTCACAAACAAGCTAATAGACTATTCTCATAGAAGTACAAATACCAGATAATTAGCATAACATATATACTAATCCAAACCACCATAACAATGCAATTGGAAAAAAAGGAGTATTCTTTTACCTGAAAACTTATCATTGTCTTCTAATTTGAACTTTAAACAATATCTATCTTCCTTATCTTTAAGTCTTTCGAAGATTGTTACATTTGTATAAAGTCTTTATGTCGAGCTATCAGTCTTCCAAAATATGCCCATACAGACTCAATTAGCTCAACTCATCATACAGACTCTTAAGTTATGATAAACCTGACAACGCCTATCAATATCAAGTATTTTAGTCGTTGTTGGACCCTATTCTTGGTGAATTTATATCATAATTGTATTGGTATTTCTCACTTTTTGTGCTAGTGCTTGTGTGCAAGAAAATGTCATAAACAGGGACTAAAAACGGACAATTGGAAGAAGTTTTGAGGATAAGGCCAAACAGTCGAATGAACACGCGTGCCGCGGGAAAGAGAGTATGAGTGTCGCGCCACGTCAACGATGAGGCGGTGAAGAGAAATTCAAATAGCGAAAAAACGGGGATAAGCCGATATACGCGACGCGACTAGAGGCTTTACGCGACGCGGATTCTTAAATTTCACAAGTATAAATAGAGGTCATTAGGTCGAAATCAGCAGGCAATGAACGACCCCTAAGGTGGACTTAAGGCTTCTTTGACTCCAAGTTTCGGATTTCAGCAACCTCTTTTGGTATTTCTTATGGTTTCACTTGAATTTCTTTAGTAGTTTAGTTTAATTAGCTTTTAGCTTAGTGTTTCTGGATTGTTTCAACCAGCAGCCGTAGGTTAAAGTTGTTTAATTTCGGATTCCAGTACATTGAATGTTTGGTTTTTGGTTTTAATACAAGTAATCATTCGGTTTATGCTTTTATTGGACTTTTCGGTAGTTATTGTGTTTGGATGTGTTTTAAATGCAAGTGGATTGTGTGTTTCCTTCTGGATTCTGAGCTTTGTTTCTGATTTCAATAAGTAATCTTAGGTTAGAACTTGGGTTGGTTAGCTTAGTTTATGTTTGAATTTGATTTTGGTAATTGTTTGGTAATTGTCTTTTTAGTGTGTTTTTGGGAAAGTAGAGTTAGTCCCTCTGGCTGTAGTGTGACACTACAATTGGTAAGCTATCGTCTTGTCTTGACCACCAAACTCCCGTGGATCGACCCTTACTACCGCTGTACTAGTGTGTGTGAGGTTTATTTTCTTATTTTTGACAGCATAACGACTTCGGCGTGTCAAATTTTGGCGCCGTTGCCGGGAAATTGTGAGCTTAGGATAAGACGATCTATAGGGAGTTGTTTTCTGATTTTTGGATTTAGTTTTGATAATTTAGTTTAGTTAGTAATTTCATTTTGGTTTTGGCAGGCGTTCTGCACTAGTGCATGCGTACCCGTCGGGGTGGGCATACATCACCCTTGCTTTTTGACTCTGAAATCGAGCGAACTGTGCGCAGTAACTGTGTGCGTAGGCGTTTAGTTAATATGAGTCCTAGTAGTGTCACAATAGAAGATGTTACCAATGAGCCCTTGGGCGAGGTAACGGGGGGAGTTCCAACTATACCCCCGATTTCTGAATTTCATGTGGGAAGCATAAGTGCTAGTGGCAGTACGATTTCAGCCCCCGTACCAGTACCATCATGCACTTAGCCTGTAGTCCAACCTTTAAACCAACCTATTACAAACCCTTTTCCAGTATCTGCAGCGATGGCTTGGGGAGCGCCCAACCGTGATGGTACCCCACAACCACGACATCAGATACCGATGTCTCAACCGCAACTTTCACAACCACTACCATCACAATAACAGCAACCCATTTTTATACCGCAACCCGTTATTCAACCTATACCACCACAAACCCAAACCCAATCACCTCAAATACAACCTCAACAGGCACAATACCAATACCAAGAAGCAGACCCAGGATATGACGAGGAAGACGAGGGATGTATGCCCTATCATCCAGCCCAGCCACAGCAACCATGGAACTGAGGTAGGGGACCTCCAAGGAGATTTCAACAACCACAACAACCACAAGGGCAGCAGTACTACAACTGTCACACCCCGATCCTTGGCGGAATCGATCAAGGCGTGATATATTGCTCAAAGTCTCATGACAACTATGCTATAATATGATTAGATTCAATTAAGTACTAAGTATGCAAACAAGATCCACAACATACAAATACAAATCCAAATACGAGCAACATTTATTACATCAAATTTAAATAGTCTTGTGGGTTTCTAAGGTACACCATACTTTTCATCAACTTCATTCTTCAAATCTGCATCATGGGTAAAAACAGGTCAACTACGAGAGTTGGTGAGTAATCTAGTTTTATTAAAGAAAATTGTGAGATTGAAAAATTTATAATTTGAAATTTGTTTTCTTTTGAAGTCGGCAAGCAAGTGTTATTGAGATAACGGTTTATAAATCAAAAATTGATTAACAAATGATAACAACAACAATAAGTCCTCACCCTATATATGCATACACATATATATATATAGGATGGAGCATCTAATCATCATACACACTCAACCACGTGCGATCAATCACCTTAGCGTCCCAAGGCGGGGTGGTCAACCCAATAGCGCTATTATTGTCCATAACGTACCTCAAGAATACGGGCATAGTCATGGATATTAGACTAAAAATGGTAATACACTACAAGTACAAGTAGCGTAAACAAACAATAATTATACAAATAATGATTCACGTATAAATGTCCCAACAATGTCTCAATTGTGATAAAATAATAAAGTGAAGTTAGAACATATTAGAACCACATGATACACCCCAAAAGTATTGAAAATTATAAAATATGGGGTAGATTACTCACATTAGTCCAACACGGAATGCGCTTGTCGTATGATAGACGGCTCGAGTCAAAATGACGTAGAACCTATATAATTAATAGTTTTGGCTTTGGAACTGCTAAACGGGAATGGAGTATTAATAAAAATAATTAGATACATATTCTTATATTAGATGAATTAACAATAATCCATTTTCATTAGAATATTAAGGTATTTTTTGAAAAATGTTTTTATATGTGACCATCATTGAAATAAGACGAACTGTTTTTATATTATCTAACAAATATTATCAGTTTATTTTAGGTTGCATGGTTTTAAGAAAATAAGAAAATAATTTTTAAACAAAAAGATTGGAATTAAATTTATCATTTATTAAACTTGATTATTGAGGAATAATTATTTTAATTATTTTCTAAATAATTGATTTTAATAAAAGATGCAATTTAATTGAAAAATGAGTTTTAAAGCAAAAACAAGAAAAATATAAAAGAAAATTAAATTAAATCTATTTAAAATGAATTATTGGAAATATAGTTTCTAAATAATTTATTTTATTAGATTTAATTAATTTAATAAATTAAAAATGAAATTTCCTAATTTATTTAAATTAATTTCAGATTTTAAATAAATTAAATAAACAAAAAAAAGAAACAACCCAGCCCACATCCGGCCCGGCCCAAGATCCGGCCCATCCGCCTGCGACCCGAACCCGCCTGCTCCACCGGATGAACCGTCCGACCCACTTACACTAACAACACAACCCGCGTGTAAACCCGCCTGATCCGACCCAGCTAACCGCTCCTCCAACCCGGCTCCCTCACAAACCATCACGGACCTTCCCGACCCACTTTCGATCCGAACCCGATCCAAAACCGATCCATTTGCACTCACACAGGACCCACGCGTCGACCCACGAACCTGACCCGTTCCGAACCGACCCAAGACCCGCGTGTTTCAGTTTAAACTTTACAATTTCAGCCCCTGAACTTTAGAAAACTATCAAAAAACACCCAAAAACCATTACAACTTCATATATAAACCATTTCAACACCATTTTTTAAAAAACTAACAAAAAAATTATACCAAAACCTCTCCAACCTTCACCATCTTATTTCAACCTCCTTAAACCTTTTCCAAACTCTCTCAATCACCAAACAACAAACACCAAGAACGCCAAGAACACCAAGAACTCCAAGAACACCAAGATCACCAAGAACACAGTCTATTAAGATCCAGTCCAACCCTAAGCCAATTCAGTCAATTTATTTGATGTACCTACTTGATAGACCAGTCGTTCCATTAGTCCAGTTCAGTCAATTTGTTGACGAACCTACTTGATATATATTTATATATTTATATATTTTTATAGATTTATGTCATTTAATTACTGTGATTTATATTATTTATAGCTTTATGTCATTTAATACAGTTATTTATATTATTTATAGCTTTACGTCATTTAAATACAGTTATTTACATTATTATAGCTTTCCGTCATTTATAGCTTTCAAGTTTATTTTTATTCTGCAATTCTTATTATTTATAATCCGCATCTTATCTTTAATTTATATATCTGTCACACAGTAACCGGTATCCAAGCCTTTATTTATGGTGATCAGATCATATATTTTTATCAATTAGTATCAGAGCTTGTGTGATTTACTTTGAAATTTTCGTCGAAAACTTTTAGTTAGCGTTTATATAAACCTTCCATAAGGTTTTCTTTGAATATTTCATTTTAATATCACTTGTTCAAAATCCTTTCAAAAAATCTTAAAAAAATTAAAAAAAATGTCTTCTGCTAATTACTCTAACATGAACTCAGTCTCTATTGCCAACAGCCTAGGATCTGGTTCACAGGCACCCATACTTATTCCGGAAGAGTATAATTCGTGGGTTGGCCGTATGAATCTTCATCTTAACACCATAAATGAAGATCTTTGGAAATGTTTAGAAGGAACATATATTACTCCAGAAAATATGGCTACTCTTGCTACAAATCAAGCCATTCAAGTTGATATCAGAAGAAAGTTGGAACTCCAAGCCAAAAAGGAACTAGTGTCTGGTATACCTCACAGTATTCTAAGTCAAATGGATGACATTATGCTGTTAACCGCAAAACAAATCTGGGAAAGTTTAAAAAACCATTTTTGTGGAAATGAAAGAATTATCGAAAATAAAAGAACATCTGTTTTGAATGAATTCGATAATTTCAAAATGCTTTCATCAGAAACCATCCATGATGCTCACGATAGGTTCAATTTTATTATTGTTAAAATGAAAAATTTGGGTATCAAAAAGACACAACACGAGATAAATCTCAAAATTTTAAACAATCTTTTCGAAAGCTGGAAAATGGTTAAACTCATTATTCAAGGGAATCCAGCTATTCATACTGAAACTTTGTACAACTTGTATAGAGAACTTCAATCGTATGAATCCTCGATTGACCCACCAACCACTACAGCTTTTGGGGGACCACTTGCTCTTGTGTCCACATCTTCTCAAAACCAAACACCTTTCAATGATCAAAACTTTAATCATTCTAATCAAACTACAAGTTTTCAAAACCAAGACTTTGTAAATAATTGTTTTGATCAGTTCGATTCGAATGATGAAGCAGACTATCAACAACTGTTTGCGTTGGTTGCAAACACAAATCTCCAGAGATTTCTCCAAAATCATGGTCAATCAAATTTTAGACTAAAATTTCAAAACAGGTCATCTTTTGGACAAAATAATTCAGGGTTTCAACCAAGACCTTCATTTGGACAAAACAACTCAGGTTTTCAACCTAGACCTTACTTTGGACAAAATTATCAAAGACCTTCCTTCCATAACAACTCAAACCAAGGTTTTCAAAACCAGGGACTTCAAAACAATCCCAACTCAAGTCATAATAATAATCCAAACAACAGTTTTTAGAATCAAAACAGAGGTTTCTAAAATCACGGTTACAACAATCAAAACATTGGTTTTCAAAACAACAAAAATTTTGGATTCCAACAAAACCATTCTCAACCTTCCCAACAAACCCAAACTCAAACACCCGAAAGACTTTTGATTAAGAGTCAAAAGGATGACAGTGATGAAGAAGTGATCATTTGTCATAACTGCAAAGGAACAAATCACTATGCTAGAGAATATCAAGCCAAAAACAAAACCAAAATCAAAGACTCAGCATACTATGCTCAAATAGCCGATGAATTGAAGAAATTGGAAAGCCAAGAAAAGCAAAGAGCATTGATGGCAGTCCATGAACCAAACATGGAATACTGGCCAACTTCTGATGACGAAGCTGACAATGAGCCAACACAATCAAACTTCTGCTTCGTAGCAGGTGTTGATATACCTTCAAGAGTTCCCAATGTCATAGAACATGTATGGTCCATGATCTTTGAACTTGGTTTTACAAAAACAATTTTTGAGTCTCACATAACCAAGATTGAGAAAAGTTTGGAAGCTGATCTCAAAACATACCATGACACAATGGTCAATTTTGATATTTGCAAATCTGAGTTACAAACCTTGCAACTCAAATTAGGAGAATCAACAAGAACAAAAAGTAAATTGGAAAGAGACGTTGAAAGAAAATCGGAAGATTATAATCATGTCTTGGAACAATTAAATCAGGCCCTAATTCGGAAAAGGGATTTGGAACAAAAAAATCAGTCAGCCATTTCTTCTGAAATAAAAGATGTTTTAGAAATGGAAATCCTTCAGTTGAAACAAGACTTCCAAGAATCAACTGAAAAATACAATATTTAAATGAAAAACTGACTGATTCTTTAAAACAAATCAATTCTCTTGAAACCGAGAATAAAAGACTGATATGGAATATGGATTCTATCAAAGTTGCTAGAAAACTAAGTGATGATATTTTCACCAAGGCAAACACCTTAGGAACTGGCAAAATTGATACGAATTACAGACCAAGAAATGGAAGAGAATCCTTTGAAATTGAACAAGCAAAACAGGAAAACATGACGAATTGTGAAAACTCTGAATCCACTCTACCAGATCTTTTCACATCTGTTAATGAGGAAGATTTAGATGACAAAACAGTTATCAACTGTAGCCCAGATGATACTGCTTTCACTGTTTCCAAAGAGCTTTCAAAAGAGTTGTAAATTCTGAAACAGACTCTGCTAGTTCTTTAACTCACCAAATCAAACATACCGACGAAAACACCAAACTTAAAAACTTTTTAAATGGAGAAAATTCCTCTTACGAGGATGGTTGTACTTCTATAACAACTGCTTTTCCTACAATGAGTTCATCAATTGTTGGAAAAACTAGTCCGGGACAAAAATACTCCAAGAAACAACAAACAAGCAAAAAAATCCATTCAAGTCACCAAAACCCCACTTGTCAAGCCAAACGTTTTTGAAAACCAACCAAAAAAACCAGTTCAACCCTACGTTATTGTAACATCCATGTCCCAGATAGAATTTCAGATAAAAAGTAAGAACGTTATGACATCTGCTGTAACCAAGTAATGATGTTATAATCATTATAAAATAAGAAAAATATAACGATGAAAGCCTAGGAGTTAAAACGGATCAAAACGCGGAAAACGGAAGACACCTAGCAGATCGCGACGCGAGTAGATCGCGACACGACGGGGAGCTTGGTCGCGACGCGATCATGTTGACAGGTCAAACGTTTATGTCGACAGGACAAACTAGATCAGGACACGACCGGAGGCTTGATCACGACGCGACGGGGGTCCAGGAGGCCTATAAATACAAGATTTCAGCCTCATTTCGACCCAGAACACACACTAAACAACTACACGATATAGAGGAGCGTTCTGGTGAGGAAAATACGTTAATGGAGGATACTGATAAGTAAAGAGCGAGCGGTAGCTGGTAACGGAGTGTTCGGGAACTGTCCGAAGTTCAAAACAGGAAAGCGCCAATCTCATGTGAGTGATCGCTACTGTATCTCCCTAGTAGTTTATAAGTATTAAATTATAGTAGGTGAGTGTTATACATATTTCCAACAATAGTAAATAAAAATATTAAAAATGTCGTTATTATAACAATTCGTAATTCCAAAAATAATACCAATTGATTTACTTACGAGGATGGTGACTAGGCCGATTACTTGGGATCTGGTTGTTAGATTTTCCGAAAGGCTAAAATGCTGAAAGGATCCTGCCACCCCATCTAATCTTCTACCTGGCCATTCTTTACACACGAGCTAACTAGTAAACACAAACATCAATACAACGGTGTGAGAGAACTCACCTTGAGTGAGTGATATAATAGATAGAATTCAATATATGGCTACCAAGCTTGTGCAAACTTCAACACTTCACCTAATTAATACTAAAGGTTAGAAGGATGAAGTTGTGAAGCTAAGGAATGAGAAAGGAGTAATCACAGCAAAGTCTCTAAAACAGACCTGCTATTCAATACTGAATTACTCCAAAATATAAAACAGAAGCATAGACTTAAATAATTTTTACAATAAACTACAATGACTTAGGTTTCCATAACCATAAATAACTCCTCCTAACTCCAAAGGATGAAAGAGATATAAAATTTACAAAAAGACATGACACTGCTGTCTTTAGACGGACAGTCAGGTGGTGTTGGCCAATTCTACCCAACTTGTGCGTGGAATTAGCCCCAACCAAAAATCAGAGGAACCATAGACACATAAATACAAGTCTCAGAGTTGGAATCGATTAAAAAGGGTTTCCTAAGCTCTGGATATAAAAATCATAATGTGGACAATCACAGAATCAACATAAGCTGGTGACTGTCCACTGATCTGGAGTGTGGATCCATTCTAACCAAGTTATGATCAGAATTAGCAACCCATCTTCTCTAGATCTTTAATTCAATATGTAATGTACATGTGGGAACTTGTAATCACTCTGGATCATTTCCCAAGCCCTAGTAATGATAAAAACAAAATGACATATCACACCAGACCTGGATTAGACCTAACAGAAAAGAAGCTGTTGTTTCCCATGATAAAGTCCTTTTCAGCGAGAGTGGTATTCTAAATAACGTTACCCAACTCAATTTGTGAACTCTGGGCACTGGTTGTGCGTCCATTTGAGTCCTAGAACTCGATATATGATTTTTACAAGAAAGGAGACTCAGCAGTGAAATCTGACAGAAACCCTAGGTTATGTTGCGAAATTCATAACTCAAAATCTATACCTTGAAATCACAATTCCATCTGTCAGAACCTTCATATATGTCTTGGGAACCTTCAGTTAAAGTTTCGTGGCGATCCAACCTTTCAATCTCCGGGAATCGTCCAAACACTGCAGTTGTGTTCTCAGATCCGGGAATAAAGAGAGATGTAGAGGGAGAGAGAGAGTGCTTTGAGGGGGGAGGGAGAGAGAGCCGTTAGGGAGGAGGGTGAGATGAAAAAATGAATGAGATTAGGGTTTTGAGCCCTAATATAGTAGGTTAATGGGCTAAACCCTTAAGCCTTTGGGCTAGAAGAACATTTAGGCTCTAATTGAGTTTGGCTATAAACCCATAGACTTAATTATATGATTAAAAGATGACAATAATTATAAGCCCAATCTTTCAATTAATCATATCTTAATTAAGTAAATTAATATAATGTTACATATTTAATTAAATAAAATAAATAAACGTACCGGGAAAAAACCGGGCGTTACAACTCTCCCCCACTAGGAACGGACTTCGTCCTCGAAGTCATCACCAACAAATAAATTCGGATAATGAGCCCTCATCTCGTATTCCGGTTCCCACGTCCATTCCGAACCCCGTCTATGTCGCCACTGAACCTTAACCAAATTTATAGTTTTGTTCCGAAGGGTCTTTGTTTCCCGATCTAAAATTGCAACCGGTTTCTCAACATAGTTGAGACGCTCATCAATCTGGATATCCTCCAAAGGTACCACCGTGGTATCATCAAAAACACATTTCCGTAGCTGAGAGACGTGGAAAGTGTCATGGATCAGGCTAAGCTCATCAGGTAACTCCAAGCGATAGGCCACCTCCCCAACGCGAGCAATGACCTTGTAAGGTCCAATGAATCGTGGTCCTAGCTTTCCCCGCTTCCGGAAACGAATCACGCCTTTCCAGGGAGAGACCTTTAACAACACGGAATCTCCCACCTGAAATTCAAGGTCGGAGCGTCTTTTGTCGGCATAACTTTTCTGACGACTCCTCGCCGTAGCCAAATGGTCTCGTATCACCTGTATCTTCTCCGTAGTTTGCCGTACGATTTTGGTACTCCCAAGTACCCTCTGCCCTACCTCGCCCCAACAAACAGGCGTTCTACACTTCCTTCCATACAAAGCTTCATACGGGGGCATTTTAATGCTTGAGTGATAACTGTTGTTATAGGAGAACTCGGCTAGATGTAGGTGATCTTCCCAGCTACCCCCAAAATCGATCGCACATGCCCGAAGCATGTCTTCCAGTGTCTGAATTGTCCTCTCAGTCTGCCCGTCTGTCTGCGGGTGGAAGGCTGTGCTAAAGTGTAATCGTGTACCCATCTCTTCCTGAAATTTCCGCCAAAACCGAGAAGTAAATCGAGTGTCACGGTCGGAGATAATAGAAACGTGCACACCATGCAATGAGACAATCTCTCGATCAAACATCTCGGCCAACTTCTTCGCAGATGAGCTCTCCTTTATGGCCAAAAAGTGAGCGCTCTTAGTCAGACGGTCGACAATCACCCAAATAGTATCAGCTCCACGGGCAGTCCTAGGAATCTTAGTGATGAAATCCATGGTCAGATGCTCCCATTTCCATTCCGGGATCTCATGCGGTTTCTGGTGCTCCGCCTTGACCTTCTGGCAGGTCATACATTCTTCCACATACTGGGCTACATCATTCTTCATTCCATGCAACCAGTAACCCTCTCGAAGATCTAGATACATTTTGGTAGCACCCGGATGTATGGAGAATTTAGACTTGTGAGCTTCCTCCATTAGGGTTTTCCGGTTGCCTCCTGTATATGGAACCCAAACTCTACCATGGCGAGTCAGCAAACCCCGCCCATCTAGTTCCATCTTAGGCAGTTCATTCTCGATTTTCTCCTGCTTGATGTTTATTGCCATCTTTTGAGCGTCACGAATCAGGTCTAGCAAGGGCGACATCATCGTCATATAGAGGCACTTGGCTCGAATAGGCTCGGCAGTCGGTTTGCGACTGAGAGCATCAGCCACCACATTAGCTTTACCGGGGTGGTAGTGAATTTCGCAGTCATAGTCTTTCACCACATCCAGCCATCTAATCTGCCTCATGTTCAGATCCCGTTGATCGAACAGATACTTCAAGCTCTTATGGTCGGTATATACAATAAACTTTACCCCATAGAGATAATGTCTCCAAATCTTGAGGGCAAATACAATAGCCCCCAGCTCCAAGTCATGAGCGGGGTAGTTTTGCTCGTGGGGTTTTAGTTGTCGGGAGGCGTAGGCTATAACCCTGTCTCGCTGCATCAACACTGCACCAAAATCCCGAAGTGACGCGTCACAGTAAACTACTATATCCTCCATTCCATCCATTAGGGCCAAGATCGGTGCATCACTCAATCGTGATCTCAACTCATCAAACGCCGCTTGTTGCTCCGGACCCCACACAAACTTTTCAGACTTCTTGGTTAGTCGGGTAAGTGGTAACGCAATCTTTGAGAAATTTTCTATAAATCTACGGTAGTAACCGGCCAAACCCAAAAAGCTACGAATTTCGGAAGGCGTTTTTGGAACCTCCCACTGCTCAACTGTTTCCACTTTGGCTTGATCGACCTTGATACTTTCTTTGTTCACCACATGCCCCAAAAACTGAACCTCATCTAACCAGAATTCACACTTCGAGAATTTAGCATAAAGTTTTTCTCTCGCAAGAGTCTCTAAAATTTCCCGAAGATGTCGCTCATGCTCCTCCTTGGTCTTAGAGTACACTAATATGTCATCAATGAACACAATAACAGAGCGGTCAAGCATCAGACTACACACCCGATTCATGAGGTCCATGAAAGCAGCGAGTGCGTTGCTGAGCCCAAAAGGCATCACCACGAACTCATAATGCCCATAGCGAGTACGGAATGCGGTCTTCTCAATGTCTTCTTCCCGAACTCGCATCTGGTGGTAACCAGACCGTAAATCAATCTTGGAGAACCAAGATGCTCCCTGTAGCTGATCAAAAAGATCGTCAATACGTGGTAGCGGATATCTGTTCTTTATCGTGCGCTTGTTCAACTCCCTGTAATCGATACACATACGCTGGGTGCCATCTTTCTTCTTGACAAATAGAATAGGAGCACCCCATGGTGAAGAGCTAGGCTGTATAAAACCCTTATTACTTAATTCATGATGTTGTTCCTGAAGTTCTTTCATTTCGGGTGGCGCCAACCGGTATGGGGCCTTAGCTATCGGAGTCGCACCCGGCAATAATTCAATGCGGAACTCCACTTGCCGAATAGGGGCAAACCAGGAAGTTCCTCCGGAAAAACATCGCTGAAGTCTGAAACGACCGGAACATCATTAAGTACTTTGGCAGAAGAACAAGAAGCGATAGTCAAGCAAGGAGTATCTCCCTGAATGATAAGTTCTCCACCCTTAGGGGTTTGAACACGGATTTGTTTCTTACGACAATGGATCTCCGCATCAAACGCGTCCAGCCAATCCATACCCACGATAACACAAAGATCCCGCATCGCAATGGTAGCGGATATCTGTTCTTTATCGTGCGCTTGTTCAGCTCCCTGTAATCGATACACATACGCTGGGTGCCATCTTTCTTCTTGACAAATAGAATAGGAGCACCCCATGGTGAAGAGCTAGGCTGTATAAAACCCTTATTACTTAATTCATGAAGTTGTTCCTGAAGTTCTTTCATTTCGGGTGGCGCCAACCGGTATGGGGCCTTAGCTATCGGAGTCGCACCCGGCAATAATTCAATGCGGAACTCCACTTGCCGAATAGGGGGCAAACCAGGAAGTTCCTCCGGAAAAACATCGCTGAAGTCTGAAACGACCGGAACATCATTAAGTACTTTGGCAGAAGAACAAGAAGCGATAGTCAAGCAAGGAGTATCTCCCTGAATGATAAGTTCTCCACCCTTAGGGTTTTGAACACGGATTTGTTTCTTACGACAATGGATCTCCGCATCAAACGCGTCCAGCCAATCCATACCCATGATAACACAAAGATCCCGCATCGCAATGGGGATAAGATCAATAGGGAATTCAACCCCGGAAAATTCGAGAGTACAGCCCCGATACACGTCGGTGACATAGATCATACGGTTATCGGCAACATCGATAACCATTGGGCGACCCAATTTCCCGATACTACGCCCAAAACGATTAATAAATGTGCGAGATACGAAAGAATGAGTAGCACCGCTGTCGAACATAACAGCAGCGGGCTCGGAGTCTAACAGATAAGTGCATGATTCACAACATATAAATACATAGACAAACTTTAAAACTATCATCAAATTAAACAATACAAGAGTGAAGGAGAATGAAGAAAAGGGAAATTTACCCGCCACAGTTGCGGTAATAGCCGGCTCCACCGCAGTCAGCTGGTGAGCATGTCCTCGTGTCACCATGGCAGGTCCTTTAGAGGACGATGCACTCGCGGGTTTCATACCCCCGCCTCCACCACCATTCTTCAACTGCGGGCAATCAGGCTTCTTGTGTC
Organism: Cichorium intybus; assembly: GCA_023525715.1. Classification (NCBI taxonomy): domain Eukaryota; kingdom Viridiplantae; phylum Streptophyta; class Magnoliopsida; order Asterales; family Asteraceae; genus Cichorium; species Cichorium intybus. The sequence goes on along the minus strand of CM042010.1, from coordinate 94,144,932 downwards.
CCTTCTCGTTACAGTTAAAGCAGGTAGGAATCGTAGAAGGAACCTGTGGTGATGCCACCACTACTGAGGACTTACAATGCTTCCAATGATGACCCGGTTTCTTGCAGTTGTAACATACTAACCGACTCTTGTAGTCCTGTCCCGCAGATGACCTGTACTCGTATCTCATCGTCCCATCATTCTTCTGCTTCTTATGTGCATCCCCGGACGTCTTGGTTAGGGCGTTGTCCGCCTTCCTCTTGTGCTGCTGGGTTTGTAGCTCAATGTCCCTCCTCCTAGCGGCATCCATGATAGCTGACAATGTCGTGAACTCCTGCATGCTCACGAACTCCCGTATCTCCGTACGTAGGGAATCTTTATACCTACTAACCAACCACGCCTCATCTCCGGCAAATGAGGGACAGAAAGACATCATCTCCAGAAACTTAGCATTCAGATCCGACACGCACTCCGTAGTCTGCTCAAAGGTCATAAACTGCTGCTACATTCGCTGCTGCTCCACCTTGGGCACATACTGCCTCTCAAACCTCTCCACAAACTGGGCCCAAGTCATGGCTCTCAGCTCCTCCTCAGTCATCAATGTCGTAACAGTTTTCCACCAGGTATTCGCTTTCTTCCTAAGTTGGCTCATAGTAACAACAACCTTGAATTGATCTGGGCACCCGCAAGTCATGAGAGCACTTTCGATATCGGCAATCCAGTGTTTAGCCTCCACTGGATTCAAGTCACCATTCCACTATGGAGGGTGGCACTTAGAGAACTTCTCGAAATAATAGGCTGAGTCGCGAAAAGGCGGAGCGGGTAAAGCTCTTCCGTGAACAGCTGCGAGGTGCTCATCCAAGAGAGCACGAACTTGGGTAATTATGTCAGTAGTGACATTCGGAATGAGCTCATTAAAGGCATTGTTGAATTCTTCAGCGATGAGTTCCCTAACTTTCCCCATTTGGGTCTGATTAAGACGAGTAGTCGGAGCCATCTAGATTCGCAGAATAAAGAGATTATTAGGAGTTATTCACCCTAGATTTTCCTAGGAAGACTGAAACACTCAGCTCACCAGACATTTTCAACCTTGCCCCGACCCGAGATCGGTACCGGTGCTTCAAATAGTAGGGGCCCTTCTACTACCTTCCACACAAGTTCCAATCTCGCATTCGTGTCTAGTTTCAAATGTTCCAGTTTGCTCTAGCCGTTTATTTAAACAACTCTCTCACATGATATTACTAACATGGGTGAAATCTAACAATTTAAGGCTAATTAAAGATATGTTTGCAGATAAAACTTATAATAAATGACTCAAGATATAACAATCTATCGAAATAAGAATTTAAGAAACTAGAACATTCCTAAGAATGCCTAGTTCCCTCAAACGTGTGCTCTGATACCAACTTGTAACACCCATAATTTTTCGCAAAATATTTTAACTTTCAAAGATAACTTTTATAAAAATAGTTATAAGTTTCCAAAATAAATAAGTAACTCAAACCCAAAACATGGCAAAATACTAAAGTAAAGTGCGAAAGCATAACATGTCATAGTCCCAAATAAATAAAACTCCTAGTAGTGGCAATCCCGGTGCTCCAATCAAGCCTGAGCCTCCTTGATCTTAACACCTGAAAAATGTTTAGGGAAACCGTAAGCAAAAGCTTAGTGAATTCAAACACAAACATCATATTAATATTCACATTTACCGGCCCTAATCCATTTCCAATTATAATTATAAAAACTAAGCAAAGAACGAATCAGTGCTTATATAAAATAGGGCGGACTTGTAGGTTTGAGCCGCACCGGGTAAATCCCGTATCCTTTGGCCCCGATCCCCGCACCTCATAAAGAGTATAACGTTGGTGATCTTACCTAACTACCCCTCATAGTAATAATCAATTACATACAGTGTACGTGTATGATTTATAATAATAATATAGAATGCTTTAAATAATAAATCTAAACAATCACACACGAGCTAACTAGTAAACACAAACATCAATACAACGGTGTGAGAGAACTCACCTTGAGTGAGTGATATAATATATATAAGTCAATATATGGCTACCAAGCTTGTGCAAACTTCAACACTTCACCTAATTAATACTAAAGGTTAGAAGGATGAAGTTGTGAAGCTAAGGAATGAGAAAGGAGTAATCACAGCAAAGCCTCTAAAACAGACCTGCTATTCAATACTGAATTACTCCAAAATATAAAACAGAAGCATAGACTTAAATAATTTTTCAAATAAACTACAATGACTTAGGTTTCCATAACAATAAATAACTCCTCCTAACTCCAAAGGATGAAAGAGATATAAAATTTACAAAAAGACATGTCACTGCTGTCTTTAGACGGACAGTCAGGTGGTGTTGGCCAATTCTACCCAACTTGTGCGTGGAATTAGCCCCAACCAAAAATCAGAGGAACCATAGACACATAAATACAAGTCTCAGAGTTGGAATCGATTAAAAAGGGTTTCCTAAGCTCTGGATATAAAAATCATAATGTGGACAATCACAGAATCAACATAAGCTGGTGACTGTCCACTGATCTGGAGTGTGGATCCATTCTAACCAAGTTATGATCAGAATTAGCAACCCATCTTCTCTAGATCTTTAATTCAATATGTAATGTACATGTGGGAACTTGGAATCACTCTGGATCATTTCCCAAGCCCTAGTAATGATAAAAACAAAATGACATATCACACCAGACCCGTATTAGACCTAACAGCAAAGAAGCTGTTGTTTCCCATGATAAAGTCCTTTTCAGAGAGAGTGGTATTCTTAAGAACGTTACTCAACTCAATTTGTGAACTTTGGGCACTGGTTGTGCGTCCATTTGAGCCCTAGAACTCGATATATGATTTTTACAAGAAAGGAGACTCGGCAGTGAAATCTGACAGAAACCCTAGGTTATGTTGCGAAATTCATAACTCAAAAGCTATACCTTGAAATCACAATTCCTTCAGTCAGAACCTTCATATATTTCTTGGGAACCTTCAGTTAAAGTTTCGTGGCGATCCACCCTTTCAATCTCCGGGAATCGTCCAAACACTGCAGTTGTTTTCTCAGATCCGGTAATAAAGAGAGATGTAGAGGGAGAGAGAGAGAGTGCTTTGAGGGGGGAGGGAGAGAGAGCCGTGAGGGAGGAGGGTGAGATGAAAAAATGAATGAGATTAGGGTTTTGAGCCCTAATATAGTAGGTTAATGGGCTAAACCCTTAAGCCTTTGGGCTAGAAGAACATTTAGGCTCTAATTGGGTTTGGCTATAAACCCATAGACTTAATTATATGATTAAAAGATGGCAATAATTATAAGCCCAATGTTTCAATTAATCATATCTTAATTAAGTAAATTAATATAATGTTACATAATTAATTAAATAAAATAAATAAACATACCGGGAAAAAACCTGGCGTTACAAGATGGAACGGATTTCATGTGAGTTCCTGGCTCTGGAGCAAACGACGGAGACTGTGCCTGGAATAACACAGAAATTCAATGAGATGGCTTTGTTCTGTCCTCAGTATGCGGCATCGGAAGATATGAAAATGACTAGATATGGTGACATGTTGCGTACTAACATCCGGGAATTTGTAACCACAACCAAGCATGCGACCTTGGCAACTATGATCGATGTAGCAAGGCGACGAGAGGTTGAGCTTGGGATTCAGACTCAGAAGAGGAAAGCAGCACTGGCTGTAGTGCCTATCTCATCATCGTCATCATCAGGCAATAAGGCAAGAACTTCTGATCTGCACTTAGGTCAGAAGAAGGGTGGATTTAGACCAAGGGATAACACGTCCAGGACGACATTGGTCTGTTATAAATGTGGGCAGTAGGGGCATTACGCTCGTGACTGCTCGATGCCAATGAAGGTATGTTACCATTGCGGTCAGATGGGACACATGAAGGTAGACTGCCCAAGTCTGAAGACCGGAGGAGGGGCTTTAAAGACTCCGGTTACGGCCCCTCTTCGCATTACGGACGGACGCACTGGTCAGGCAGGGACCGAGCGTGCGCGTGGGCGGGCTTTCCAAATCACAGCCGAGGAAGTGCAGTCGACGCTGAAAGTTGTAGCAGGTAAACTCTCATTATTGTTTTGACTCTTTTGGAGTTTCCTACTATTTTGTAGCGGCCTATTAACTGTATAAACGTTTAGGTACTTTTCGTGTGAATAATGTACCTGGCTTAGTTTTTTTTATAGTGGTGCAACCCACTCATTTGTGTCAATTGAATTTAGCGAACGATTGGATCATGAGGTGGAGAATTTAGACCACCCGCTTGTGGTAGAGATCGCTGATAATAGGACAGTAACCGTCACCCGAGTTTATCGTGATTGTACTTTGGAACTCAATGGTGCGAGTTTCCCTATCGATTTGATTCCGATAGCAATGAGGGAACTGTGTGTGGTTGTGGGGATGGACTAGATGGGTGCGATGGACGCAGAGATTGGGTGTCTACTGAAACAGATTCGAGTTCGAACCCCAAGTGGGGGAGAACTGTTTGTACAAGGCGACACACTCGGTTGGGGTGTCGCATTATGTTCAGTAGCAAGGGCGAGAAGATATCTCCAGCATAATGGTACTGGATATCTAGCGTATGTTATAGATACGCGCAACGTCAAGAAAAAGGTTGAAATAGAAGATGTACCTATTGTACGAGAGTTTGCAGATGTATTTCCTGATGATCTACCGGGAGTACCGCTAGAGCGTTAGGTAGAGTTCCGCATTGACTTGGTTCCAGGTGCTGCACCTGTGGCCAAGGATCTATATCGACTTGCTCCACCGGAGATGAAGGAGTTATACACACAGTTGCAAGAACTTCTTGAGAAGGAGTTCATTAAGCCGAGTTGCTCACCGTGGGGAGCTCTGATTATTTTTGTTAAGAAGAAGGATGGATCGCAGCGTATGTGTATCGATTACCGCGAACTAAATAAGCTTACGATAAGGAATCGGTACCCCTTACTGATAATCGATGACTTATTTGACCAGCTTCAAGGGGCGTCATGGTTCTCAAAGATCGATCTGAGATCGGGATATCATCAAATGTGTGTTAGGAACGAAGACGTAGAGAAGACAACTTTTCGTACACGCTATGGTCATTACGAGTTTGTGGTGATGCCCTTTGGGCTTACCAACGCACCCGCAACATTCATGGACCTGATGAACCGGGTGTGTAGACCAGTGTTGGATCGTTCGGTGATTGTGTTCATTGATGATATTCTGATCTACTCAAGGACGAGGAAAGAGCATGAAGTACACCTACGTGAGGTATTGGAGACCTTAAGGAAGGAAAAGCTTTACGCAAAGTTCTCCAAGTGCGAGTTCTGGTTGCGTGAAGTACAGTTTTTGGGGCACGTGGTAAACCAGGAGGGGATAATGGTCGATCCAGCCAAAGTCTCGACGGTCATGCAATGGGAGGTGCCAAAGACACCCACCGAGGTTTGTATTTTTCTTGGGTTAGCAGGGTAGTATCGGAGATTCATCCAGAATTTCTCCAAGATCACATTACCCTTGACTCGGCTAACCAAGAAGGTGACTGCCTTTAGTTGGGGTGATGCACAACAAGCAGCATTTGAGGAATTGCGGAGGCGATTATGCGAGGCTCCAGTGTTGACTTTACCGGAAGGGGTAAATGACATGGTAATTTATTGTGATGCTTCACACCAAGGTTTGGGTGCTGTACTTATGCAACGTAGTAAGGTAATTGCATACGCCTCCAGACAGCTGAAGCGTCACGAGGTGAATTATGCTACGCACGATTTAGAGTTAGGGGCTGTGGTGTTCGCCCTTAAGATTTGGAGACATTACCTTTACGGGGTTAAGTGTACCATCTACACTGACCATAAAATTCTAAAGTATCTGATGGATCAAAAAGATTTGAACATGCATCAGCGGAGATGGCTCGATGTGTTAAAAGATTTTGACTGCGAGATACTATACCATCCTGGTAAAGCGAACATAGTAGCCGATGCACTCAGCCGGAAACCGGTCGGCAAGCCCTTACTCGGGTTAAGTTTTCAAATCACAGTGGTTACATCGCTTCTGGAAATGACTAGTAAAGCCCAGGAGGTGGCGATTTTGGATGAGAATGCCAAACGTGAACGGGTTTCGGGCGAGATTCCGATTTTTGTTCGAGATAGTCGGGGATTGTTAACTAGATATGGTCGGGTTTGGGTTCCTTATACTGGGGGTAACAAACAGATTCTGATGAATGAAGCTCACAAGTCCAATTTTGCTATACATCCAGGTGCAACAAAGATGTATCGAGACTTACGTGAGGACTACTGGTGGCCCTGCATGAAGCGAGATGTGGCTAGATACGTGGAGGAGTGTTTGACTTGTCGGAAAGTCAAGGCGGAGCACCAACGACCTCATGGCAAGTTACAGCCTTTAGAGATTCCTGAATGGAAGTGGGAGCATCTCACGATGGATTTCATCACCAAACTCCCAAGAACTCAGCGAGGAGTTGATACTATTTGGGTCATAGTAGATCGGTTGACCAAAAGCACTCATTTTCTACCGATTCAGGAGAAGTCCTCGGCAGAAAAGCTCACTGACATTTTCATCAGAGAGGTCGTTACTAGGCATGGGGCGCCTGTTTCTGTAGTCTCTGACCGAGACACGCGGTTTAGAGCTCGGTTTTGGGGGAAATTTCAGGAAGAGATGGGTACTCATTTGCGTTTCAGTACGGCATTTCACCCACAAACGGATGGGCAAAGCGAACGTACGATTCAGACACTCGAGGATATGCTTCGGGCTTGTGTCTTGGATTTCGGGGGTAATTGGGATCAATATCTCCCGTTGGCAGAGTTCTCCTATAACAACAGTTACCATTTTAGCATTGGTAGACCACCATTTGAGTTGTTGTATGGAAGGAAGTGTAGAACGCCCATCTGTTGGGGTGAGGTCGGGCATCGAGTATTGGGAAGCACTGATATAGTGCTTGAGACGAATAAGATGATCCAAATGGTACGAGAACGGTTAGTTACTGCTCAGAGTAGACAGAAGAGTTACGCGGATAAAAGGCGATCAGATTTGGAGTTTCAGGTGGGCGATTATGTATTACTGAAGGTTTCCCCATGGAAGGGCGTTATTCGATTTCGGAAGAGGGGGAAGTTAGGACCTCGGTATATTGGACCATACAAGGTCATTGCAAGGGTTGGTAAGGTGGCATATTGGTTAAAACTGCATGATGAGTTGAGATTGATCCACAACACTTTTCATGTGTCCCAGCTGCGGAAGTGTATCGTGGACGAGACGGCAGTAGTTCCATTGGAGGATATTCAGATCGATGCACGGCTTAATTATATAGAAAAGCCGGTTGCCATTACAGAAAGGAAGACGAAGACTCTGCGGAATAAACAGATTGGATTAGTAAAGGTTCAGTGGCAGCATAGGAAGGTTTCTGGGTGGACCTGGGAACCCGAGGTGGAGATGCGTGAGCATTACCCTGGACTGTTCGTTGGCTTTGACTTCGGGGACGAAGTCTGATTCAAGCGGGGGAGAATTGTAACATCCATGTCCCAGATAGAATTTCAGATAAAAAGTAAGAATGTTATGACATCTGGTGTAACCAAGTAATGATGTTATAATCATTATAAGATAAGAAAAGTATAACGATAAAAGCCTAGGAGTTAAAACGGAGCAAAACGCGGAAAACGGAAGACACCTAGCAGATCGCGACGCGACGGAGAGCTTGGTCGCGACGCGAGTAGATCACGACGCGACGGGGAGCTTGGTCGTGACGCGATCATTTCGACAGGTCAAACGTTTATGTCGACAGGTCAAACTAGATCGAGACGCGACCGGAGGCTTGATCGCGACGCGACGGTGGTCCAGGAGACCAATAAATACGAGATTTCAGCCTCATTTCGACCCAGAACACACACTAAACAACTACACAATATAGAGGAGCATTCTGGTGAGGAAAATACGTTAAGGGAGGATACTGATAAGTAAAGAACGAGCGGTAGCTGGTAACGAAGTGTTTGGGAACTGTCCGAAGTTCAAAACAGGAAAGCGCCAATCTCATGTGAGTGATCGCTACTGTATCTCCCTAGTAGTTTATAAGTATTAAATTATAGTAGGTGAGTGTTATACATATTTCCAACAATAGTAAATAAAAATATTAAAAATGTCGTTATTATAACAATTCGTAATTCCAAAAATGATACCAATTGATTTATTTACGAGGATGGTGACTAGGCCGATTACTTGGGATCTGGTTGTTAGATTTTCCGAAAGGCTAAAATGCTGAAAGGATCCTGCCACCCTATCTAATCTTCTACCTGGCCATTCTTTACTTGATAAATCATGAAGTATCATGCTGGAATTATTGAAGGGTTAAATGATACGATTATAATATAGTTAAGGATTAAGAAATGATAGATTTCTTATTCTATTTACAGTTAAGAGTGAAAGGGGAAACAAAGCAAAGGAAGATAAAAGTTAAACTACAATCAGGTGAGTTTCTCACTATATTGTATTGATGGCATCCAGTCCCTGCCAGGGAGTGTTATGATTATGAGTTGATGTTTTAGCTGTAATTAGTGATATATGTGATACGTGTGGATTGTGCTATACTATGTATATTGTAATGGAGATTGGGGTAATACTACTGCTGGGTGCATAATGTACTATTACCATTGCTGGGTGCATTGTGTGATCATACCACTGCTGGGTGCATTATGTTGATAGTCAACACCACTGCTGGGTGCATTGTGGTAATTTGTGATTGTTGGCAAGGCATGTTTGATTGATATATTATGTACGTGTTGAAATTCACTAAGCCGTGTGCTTACCCCTTCCCTATATACAAATTACTATTTCAGGTACATCAGGTACCAAGGATGGCAATGGGTGACGCGTATACACTGTATTGCTTCATTGGGACTTATAATCTGAGTGGATGTTTCCGCCATGTTTTATTCTATTTAATCGTGTTAATCCTGAGATGTTTTCTTTAAACTTAATAGTTATGGGTGTTTTATAAATAAAGTGGCTTATTTTATATTAAAGTGTTCATTTAAAAATTTGAAATTTACTTAAAATTTCGGGATGTTACAGTTATACCTCATAAACAGGTTTCCAAACAAAAACGAAAACCTTTTGAAAACCGCTTTCAAGATATCACTTTTAATCATTCAAAAAACTTTCAAAAACCATCACATCAGAAAGTTGCAAACCATCATCATCAAAAAGCTTTTCAAAACCGCTCATCATATCCCAAATATGATGAAAACTTTTCAAAGAAATCTTCACATCTAGGATATCTTTCACCAAATCACAGATCTTATCAACCCACATGTTTTCGAAAACAAATCACATTTTGGGTAAACTTGATAAATCAAATCAAACCTCAACCATTCCATCCTCATAAACCAAACTCTTACAACAATGTGAAGTTAAATGCTACAAGAAATTCATTAAGCAAAGCACCCAAAATAACAACAACTGACAAACCAGACCCATTCAGATTTGGGTACCTAAACTTTCTGTCTGATTGCAGGTACTTAATGCTGGAGAACCCAATGATGATACATGGTATATTGATAGTGGCTGCTCCAAGCATATGACAGGAAACCGGAACTACTTACGTGACATCAAACCTACCCAATGGAGATGTTACTTTTGGCAACAACATGACAGCAAAAATCAAGGGTTATGGAAACTTAACAAATGGTAATTTTACCATAAAGAAAGTTGCCCATGTCGATGACCTGAAACACAACCTCATCAGTGTTTCTCAACTGTGTGATAACAATCTTGAAGTTCTATTCACCAAACAACGAAGCTTGATCATGGACGCCATAACCAAAGAGGTTATCGTTGATTCTTACCGTGCCGGAAATATGTATCCACTTCACATGAATCTTATTTATGGTAAACCCGATATTTGTTTTCTACCTAAAGCCCCAGCAAATATTAGTTGGTTATGGCACCGCCGCCTTTCCTATCTAAACTTTGGGTACATCAAAAAATTAATCGGCGATGATCTTGTTCGAGGGCTACCATTTCTGAAGCTTGATAATGATACTCTTTGTGCCGCATGTGAAAAAGGAAAACTTTCCAAATCCACTCAAAAAAGCATTTCAGAATCTAGTGTCTCTGAACCACTAGAATTGTTGCACATTGACCTTTGTGGCCTTGCCAAAACCCAAACCATACAAGGGAAGAAGTACATTCTTGTTGTCGTTGATGGATTCTTGCGCTTTACTTGGGTCTTTTTCTTAAGACTAAAATCAGAGGCACCTGAAGAGATGATCAACTTCATCAAACAAATCGAACTGAAGCTCAAAAGACTTGTTCGAAGAATCCGAAGTGATAACAGTTTAGAGTTCAAAAACAAGACTCTAGATTCATTTCTCAAAGACAAAGGAATTGAACATAACTTCTCAGCCTGATACACTCCACAACAGAATGGTGTTGTCGAAAGAAGGAACATAACTCTATGTGAAGCTGCAGGATCAATGCTTATGTTCGCTGATCTGCCACAATACTTTTGGGCAGAAGCAATAGCCACAGCTTGCTACACACAAAATCGTTCCTTAATCCATAAACATCTTCATAAAACACCATATGAAGTCATTAACAACCGAAAACCAAACATCAAAATTTTCCATATTTTTGGTTGTCGATGCTTCATAAAGAACAATAAAGATCACCTTTCAAAATTTGAATCAAGGTCGGATGAAGGAATTTTCCTTGGTTACTCGTTTTCCTCAGCTGCTTATCGAGTACTGAACAAACGTACCAGAGTAATTGAAGAAAGTACCGATGTTCATTTCGATGAATTTTATGTCAGGAAATTGGATCGTGAACATTTTGGTTCTAAAATGATTGATAATATTTTTCAAAATCCAATTCAAAAAACACCTTCTCCTGAAATAGACATTGAAATCGATATTGATTTACTTTTTGAACAACCCAAAACCGCTTACAATTATGAACTTCTAACTACTTCAATTGATCCTACAGGAACACCCACTGAAGGAACTCCACAAACAAACCAAAATGATGCAGATCAATTCGAGGGGGAACCACCAACACATACTTCCTCTTTGGAACAAACACCAAATCCTCCTTTGAACACCCCATCCCAAAATGGCCAAAAGAAACCTGATGCATCATTTATGGGGGAACCTTCAAACCTATTCCAAGAGGAAACACCTGGAGAAGAACAATGGGATACTGTAATTCCAATTATTATAGCGGAAGAGAATCGCTTAATAAAGTGGACCAGAAATCATCCAATAAACCAAATCATCGGAGATCCCAAATCAGGCATTCAGACTAGAGCAGCATCCACAAATGAATGTTTATTTGGAGCCTTCTTATCCATGACTGAACCCAAAACCATACATTCTGCTCTCAAAGATCCAGACTAGGTAAAATCTATGCAAGAAGAGCTAGCAGAATTTGAAAGAAACGACGTATGGAATCTGTTATAGGTTCAAGATGGGTCTACAAAAACAAGACTGACGATCAAGGAATCATTTGTCGAAACAAGGCACGTCTTGTAGTCAAAGGATATTCACAACAAGAAGGAATCGACTATGATGAAACATATGCTCCAGTTGCCAGAATTGAAGCAATTCGCATCTTTCTTGCATATGCTGCACATAAGAACTTCAAAGTATTCCAAATGTACATTAAATGTGCATTCCTACATGGAGAGATAGATCACGAAGTATACATCCAACAACCACCAGGTTTCGAAGATCCCAAATTTCTAGATCACAGCTTTAAATTGCAGAAAGCCGTCTATGGCTTGAAAGAAGCACCCCGAGCCTGGTATCCCACGTTGTCAACATTTCTCAAAGAATCAGGTTTTAAAAGAGGTTCAATTGATCAAACCCTCTTTCGTAAAATCTTTAATAAACATCTTTTAGTCGTACAAATATATGTTGATAACATTATTTTCGGTTCTACTGTTGAATCTTTGAGTGTTAAGTTTGCAAATCTAATGAAGAGAAAATTTCAAATGAGCATGATTGGGGAGATGACTACTTTTCCCGGACTTCAAATCAAACAGTCAACTGATGGAATTTTCATCAACCAAGAGAATTATGTCAAAAACCTACTCACTCGATTTTCAATGGACATGTCCAATACCGCAAAAACCCCAATGGCTTTTGGATACAAAATCGATGCAGACTTAAATGGCAAACCCGTTGACCCGAAAAGATATCGTGGAATGATCGGATCACTCTTATACCTCACTGCCAGCAGACCTCACATCATGTTTTCTACATGTGTCTGTGCCATATACCAAGCAAATCCTATAGAATCTCATGTAATTGCTGTGAAACGCATCTTCAAATACCTTAAAGGCACTCCCAAACTTGGCCTTTGGTATCCAGCTAAATTCGATTTTCAGCTGAACGCTTTCACCGACTTAGACTACGGAGGATGCAAGCTAGATAGGAAGAGTACATCTGGTAGCTGTCAATTCCAAGGAGGTAGACTAGTGAGTTGGACTTCAAAGAAACAGACTTGTGTATCCACATCAACAGCAGAAGCTGAATACTGAAAGGTTTTCTACAAACCATGAACTAAATAACCTAAGTTCACATGCAACCTATATTGGATCTATGTTTTCTTAGTTTGAACATGTAACTAAATTCCTAAAGGCCAAATAAAAATTAACTAAAAGAATAAATCAGAAAAACTAACCTTTAGGTTTTCTTGGAAGCTGAGCAGCACACGTGTCCTGCCTCAAATGAGATCACACCCAAGCAAGGAGGGAGGAGAACGAAATTTCTAGAGAGAGTAGGGAAGAATGGCGCAGGTTTATGATCTCTGGGGCTCCCTATTTATAGCCTCTGAAAGATGATCAGATAAACCTTTAGAGATAAACCTTTTTGAATTCAAATTAAGACAAACCTTTATCTTAATAATTCAAACCTATTTATCTATAATATTAAATTTCGAAATTATATATATATCATATATAATTTTTGCCACTTTTAATATTACTAAAATTGTCACTTACTCAACTATTGAATAATTACAATTCTAGTCCCTGCACCTTTAATTAATTAAATTAATCACCAAATTAATTCCAATTAATTACAGATTAATTTCTAATTAATTAATATAGTTTCTAATTAATATATTATCACTTTAATATATTAATAAACTATTTATTATATTTCTATTGATTTATTAATCACATAATAAATCAATCTTTCTCTCTACTGAACTTTCTACCAAACCTCCAACTATGAGGGCAACCGAAATGGACTATGCTACTATTAATTAGGTAAATACAAATTATTAGTCATGGCTTAGACACCTAATCCAACAGTCTCCCACTTGGATAAGTCTATGACTATAATTACTAATTTAACCTCTAATTAACCAGCAAATTGTAGCTTCCTAGAAACTGTTGCCGAACTCTGACCCAGTTAGTTCTGTCTATTAGATAAGTGATCATATGATCCTCCGTCCAACAAGATATTTCCGGACATGAGACATGGATTGAGATCAATCTATGTCCGGTACTCTGTTTCCCGATTTCCGATTTGCATATGACATAAGACTTCTAATTGAACACATCAATTCAGTCCTGGCTGGCCAGCACCTTAGTCAACTTCAAAATCATCGAGACGCCTACAAATATCTATTTCCCGTCAGGGTCAAGGGACGAATAAGCTTCGACTCATATGCTTATATCTTTTACCAGACAAATCATTCACAACAGTACGTTTTATAACACCGAGTTACCGATGCGTTTTCGTACTATCAATGAAAAACCGCCTCGTAAATTATAACTCATATCTCTCCACTTCAAGACCATAAGATATTATCATCTCAACATTGCTCATGATGTAATCCATAAAGCAATCAATTGAGCGTAGGTTTATCCAATACTCAAATCTCCATTTCCAAGTACTCATGAACGTTGCAGCAATCTTATTGCTATGTCTAACTCCTTAGACAATCTACAAACCAATTCATGACAGTCTTCCTTCATACTTACTCCCTAAAAGTATGAGCGACTATGGATATTTGAATAATCCAATTATTCAGGAAGTAAAACATGTGAAAGCGAAACATAAAATCTGACTGGCAGCTACTCCTGCTTATTACCAAGTCTCCACGAGGTAATCACCCAGTCGGATTTATCATTACTATTATTGGTTTCTTATTCTCTTTTAAACTTTCAATTCAAGCCTTTTATATCTATGTCTATTTTAACTCAATGACCTTTTCACTCTTTCTATGTATCCAAGTGTCTAACACTTATACACTTTATTGCAGATAATCCAATCGGATACTCTTCCAATAATATCTCAATTTGTCATTTTGTCTTTATCTCTCACAACTCCATTCCGGTGATGTGTACCGTGACTGCCCATGGTTCTCGGGGTCTTTACTCTACATGACCACACCCTAAGACTATTTTGATACATCATGATGTGCCGGTGAACCACATGCGCTCCATCAGAAACCAACGAAACTCTTTAACCATGAAGTCCTACAACACCACGTCCTGGTGTAAACAATTACTGATTTGAAAATCCTTTCAAAACATTCACCCTAATCATTACCTAATGATTTCTCATGCGTGTTCAAAATCCATTTAGTATTCTCAGCCAAGTCATATCCTGAATTTAACTTACTATGCTCTAAGCATCAAGTCATCAGGATATGTTTATAACACTTCTGATCGGTCCAGGAATCTTGAGAAACCTGATGTAATCTCATCCCAAACCCTTTCGGAATCCAAAGATTACTAATAATCCTTGTGTCATGACTTCCGGAAACCATTTCCTATCGGAGACTCTTTCTTATGCATCTTGAACCTCATCAAGACCATATTCTCAATGGCTAAGACTATACTGTCAATTTCCTCTATTTGATAGATGTCTGTGAACTATGTGAGTATGTTTTATTTCTTTCATGCCAAGTCATCACACTTTGCAATGATAGGAAACTCTTTTCCTGTCTTGAATCTTATCAAGATCATATTGGCAGAATTTCAATCTATCTAATAGATGTTCACGACCACCTAAGTATGTTGTATCTCTTAAAGTCTTTCATATCGAACTGTTTCTTAACTCCAAGTCATTACACTTTGTAATGATAAGAGACGTTTCCTATAACCAGTATGTAACCCACATACATGTGATAGCAGATAACAACGATACTCCCACTGGCTTTAATACGGTTATATGACTTTTCCGGACTATTCACAAAATCCAGAACTTTTGGCACATTTTGCGAAACCGAAATCCAAACCTTTCCGACATATTAAAGGAAATCTTTCAGGCTATTCACAAAATCCAAACCTTTTGGCCTATTTTGAAAATCCGAATATCCTTTCTTACGAGATGCCCATGGGACGAATCCCGGGGCCATGTACATTTTGTGATGGCATGCTCTATGTGAGTCCCTATTAGTGTGCCGGTAAACCACACACGCTCCACTAACGACTCACACTATGCCACGTAGAATCCTCTCGGATTTCATCTTCTATTGAGAGTGCCTCTCTCGGAATTAATTGCTTAACCCCAAGTGATGACTCATTCAACCAGATGTTCTGTAAGTACATTTCTATGTTCCCTTCTTTTGATGATTCAATTACTCCCACTGGTTCCTAGACCAGTTGTAAAATCAATCAAACGGTCACATAGACTGTGTCTCGCGCTAAGGTTCTCTTATTTGGCAGCAACCGGGCTCACCAATGCTTCCTAGTAGTCGGATTACTTATCCGTACCATCTTTAGTGTTTTACCACTAATCGGTATGTGTAACACCCGACTTATTAACAAAACACCCCAAAAAAATTTTTATTTTTTTTTTCAAACCAAATATTTTACAAACAAACCGAAAGTAGGGGGTATTAGTTAATACAATACGAGTACAAGAGTATCACGAAGTACAATACATAATATATTATACATTCTTCAAGCCGGGTCATTACTTTAAATACTAAGTCCTCAGTCACGGACTTTATCCTTTCCCTTCGCGGGATCACGCTCACCTGCAGGGACATATCAAATAAACGGTGAGCTATAAAGCCCAATGAGTAATCAAATCAACATAACATGTATAAGAATAAAATTCTCTATACAAAGTCAAATATGTATTATCATGCAATACAAAATCAAATATGGCTCACGGGTTAGCCCGCTGTTGCCTTGGCTCACGGGTTAGCCCGCTGTTGCCTAGACTCACGGCTTATCCGGTCTTGTCTATGTAAATCTGACTCATCAAAATAAACTGTGGCTCACGGGTTAGCCCGCTGTTTCCTAGACTCACGGGTTAGCCCGCTGTTGTCTATATAACAGTTTACATAGATATATTGACTCACAGTTCCGTTCTTGTCTATAACAGACTCACGGCTTATCTGGTCTTGTCGTATATCAAATCATATAATCTATCAAAATTTGTCCCCAAAATCATTTCCATCTGCAACTGCTCTTTTAACCAATATCACACCGGATAACAGTGATTACTCACCTGAAGGTTTGCTACAACTAGCGTTTGTTGTTCCTTGCCTTGAAATGAAATCCGTAGGATTTTGTCCCGTACCTATAATACCATTCATTTTCATAATGATTATAGGTTAACAACTGATTTAATTGACTCTAAAGCATAAGAGTTCAATAATATATCATTATAATCAATGCCTAGTTAATAAACTTTCCGTTTACTAACTTTTTAAGAATTTTACTATTCACCGAGGCATTCGAATCGATCTACAGTGCCCCCGAGGGGTCGAAAACTCAATATGAAAATTTTCCCAAACTTTTCAGACCATAATGAGCCTATGGTTCAAATTTGAGCTAAATCGGACATGCCAAACAAAAGTTAGCGTTTTTGATCCCCTGCCTGGCCTTTGCTTGGAGGCGCACTGCGCCAGGGTAAGGGCGCACTGCGCCTGGGCGCACCCCGCCTGGCTCCAGGGCGCACCGCGCCTGGCGCCAGTGCAGGTCCCCTGGCCAGTCGCGATTTATGCACTGTAGCTTACTGTTTTGGTCCATTAAGTTCTTATTTCTGTTCTTAATCGTTTGGGGTTTGTTCCTAGGCTAAAACCTTACATTTTAACAAGGTTTTCAACCATCAAAACCCACTCAATCAATCATATGAAGAATTAGGGTTCTTAGTTCTAACAACCCCAAATCTTCAATTTCATCAAATATAACAGCCTACTTCCATTTTGTTGAGTTAAGCTCTTGCTAGCATGACTTAATGGGGGTATTACATCAATTTAAACACCCAATCATAACTGTAATTGCAGTTTTTGAGTTCTACAAAACTCATCAAGAACAACTAGTCAAGAGCTTGGAAAACTTACCTCCAAACTTCCAATTCTACCCTTTTAATGCTATAATCCAATTTGCAAACTTCAATCTTCAAGAACCTTCAAGTTTTCTGCAGAATTTCAGCCCCTAGAACACTCCCGTAACTCACAAAAATCTGCACAAGTGTTTTCTTATATACCTCCACAATTTACATTTTGGTCCTTGAAGTTGCATTTTTAGGGCTTTTGCCATAATTTACACCATTTATGACACAAATTCAGACTTTTTAACATTTTAAGTCCAAAACTTAAAATATTATTACAAAACAAGTCATTTTTTGTCCAAAAGACCAAATTACCCTTTTGAGGTAAAATGACCAATTTGCCCTTTTATTATAATTATATAATAAACATGTTTTGGCGTTACAAATTCTCCCCTCCTTTAAGAGATTTCGTCCCCGAAATCATACAAAAAGTTGAGGATATTTCTCCCTCATTTCACTTTCGGTCTCCCACGTCATGTCGGAATCTTTGTGATGACGCCAAAGGACTTTCACCATGCTGATCTTCTTGTTTCGCAGCTGCCTTATCTTGCGGTCTATCACCCGCTCGGGTTGTTCCGGGTATCTCAACTTTTCATCTACCTCAATTTCAGCAAGGGGTATGTGTTGAGACTTTTCAAACAACGTTTTCCTCAAGTGGGACACATGGAATACATCATGTATACCATGAAGTTCATCAGGTAACTCCAATCTATACGCCACGGCTCCAACCTTTTGGGATATACGGAAAGGTCCAATGAAACGAGGACTCAACTTCCCTTTCTTCCCAAAACGGATTAAGCCTTTCCAAGGGGATACTTTGAGCATAACCATATCTCCTACTTGGAATTCTATCGGTTTCACCCGTTTGTCCGCATACTGTTTCTGTCTATTCTGAGCTACCTTCAAATTTTTGCGTATCAGTTTGATATTTTCTTCAGTCTGTGCTACAATTTCGGGTCCAGCCAACGGCCTTTCCCCAACTTCCGTCCAGCAAGTCGGAGTACGACACGGTGCTCCATACAAGGCTTCATACGGGGCCATCTGAATGCTGGAATGATAGCTGTTATTGTACGCGAATTCTACCAGAGGCAAGTGATCTTCCCAACTTCCACCAAAGTCTATGACACAAGTCCTCAGCATGTCTTCCAAAGTTTGGATCGTTCTTTCACTTTGGCCATCGGTCTGCGGGTGATATGCGGTACTCATAAGTACTTTTGTACCCAATTGTTTTTGAAGACTCTGCCAAAAATGG
Organism: Cichorium intybus; assembly: GCA_023525715.1. Taxonomy (NCBI): domain Eukaryota; kingdom Viridiplantae; phylum Streptophyta; class Magnoliopsida; order Asterales; family Asteraceae; genus Cichorium; species Cichorium intybus. The sequence continues at coordinate 94,126,391 of CM042010.1, read as the reverse complement.
GAAGTAAATCTGCTGTCTCGGTCCGACACAATCGATGCTGGTAATCCATGCCGACAAATTACCTCATCAATGTAGATTTTCGCCAGTTGATCTACTCTGTACTTTTCTTTATATGGTATAAATTGTGCCGATTTGGTCAATCGATCAACAATCACCCATATAGAATCATAACCTCGCGGTGTCCGCGGCAACTTCGTCACAAAATCCATGGTAATATGGTCCCATTTCTTCTCTGGAACCGGCAATGGTTGTATTTCCCCGTACGGTTTCTGATGGTTTGACTTAACTTGCAGACAAGTCAAACATCTTTCCACATATCTTCCAATGTCTCTCTTCATTCCAGGCCACCAATACATCGGTTTTAACGTACGGTACATCTTGGTACTGCCTGGATGAACTGCATATCGGCTATAGTGTGCATCTTCAAGAAGCAGGTTTCTCGCCTCTCCTTGTTTTGGGACCCATACACGTCCTCTGAAGGTCTTCAATTTCTGAGCATTATCTTCCAGATGCTTCAAGTATCCAACCATTCGTTCGCTTTTTACATTCTCCGGCTTACACGCTTCTTCTTGTGCTGAACGAATCAATTCTGGTAACCGACTTGCTACACCCATGCATGCGGATGTAACTTTCAGAGGAGCTTCTTTTCTGCTTAGAGCATCTGCCACCACGTTCGCCTTGCCAGGGTGGTACTGAATTTCACAGTCAAAGTCTTTAAGCAGGTCCATCCACCTTTGCTGTCTCATGCTGAGCTCCTTCTGGTCGAAGAGGTACTTCAGGCTCTTGTGATCAGTGTAAATGACAAACTTTACACCGTATAAATAATGCCTCCACAGCTTCAATGCTAAAACCACCATAGCTAATTCCAGATCATGAACTGGATACTTCTTCTCGGCATCTTTTAATTGGCGGGACGCATAGGCTATGGCCTGACCTTTCTGCATTAGTACACAACCAAGACCAATTCTAGAAGCATCGCTGTAAATCACATACTCTTCTCCGCTTTGTGGTAGTGCTAACACCGGTGCTTCACATAAAGGTTGTTTCAACTTCTGAAATGCTTCTTGCTGCTTTTCGGCCCACGTGAACTTTTCACCTTTCTTAGTTAACTTGGTCAACGGAGCAGCTATCGAAGAGAAATTCTCGACAAATCTTCTATAATAGCCTGCTAAACCAAGGAAACTTCGTATTTCAGTTGGACTCCGGGGCGGTTCCCACTTCATCACGGCCTCAATCTTTGCTGGATCAACCTTCACTCCTTCGGCATTAATTACATGGCCCAGAAATTGGACTTCTCTTAGCCAGAAATCACACTTGGAGAATTTCGCATACAGGTTTTCTCGGCGAAGCAACTCCAACACTTGTCGCAGGTGTACCTCATGTTTAGCTTGGCTCCGAGAATATACTAAGATGTCATCAATAAACACTATCACCGAGGTATCAAGGAACGGTCGACAGACTCGGTTCATGAGATCCATGAATACTGCTGGAGCATTGGTTAACCCAAAAGGCATCACCAAAAACTCATAATGACCGTATCTCGTTCGGAAAGCTGTCTTCGGAATGTCTGACTCCCTTATCTTCAACTGGTGGTATCCTGACCTCAGGTCAATCTTGGAAAAGTAGGACGCGCCTTGCAGCTGGTCAAACAAGTCGTCTATTCTGGGTAGCGGGTACTTGTTCTTCACCGTGATCTTGTTTAACTCCCGATAGTCAATACACATGCGCATTGACCCATCTTTCTTCTTGACAAACAAAATAGGGGCTCCCCAAGGCCATGTACTCGGTCTGATGAAACCCCTGTCTAACAGTTCCTCCAGTTGCTTCCGTAGTTCCACCATCTCTGAAGGTGCTAAACGGTATGGAGCTCGGGCAACAGGTGCAGCTCCCGGAACTAGTTCAATCGTGAACTCAACCTGTCGATCTGGTGGCAACCCTGGAAGTTCATCTGGAAACACATCTGGGAACTCGTTCACCACATTCACATTCGCTACCCCCACTTTAATTGGTTGAGCCACCGATACATAAGCCAAATAAGAATTCCCTCCTTTACTAACACAGCTTCGGGCTTGAGCAAAGGAAATAACTGGCATTCTCAACCGAGGTCGTTCACCCTGAATCTTTATCCATTCTCCATCCGGCGATAATACTGTGATATTTTTATTTCTGCAATCCATATTAGCATAATTCGTTGCTAACCAATCCATCCCCACAATCACACCAAATTCGTTGGTAGTCATCGGCTTCAAATCTATAGGGAAAACGGTCCCGTAGATTTTAAGCTGACAACCTTCCAAATGTTCCGAAACCCAAACATATCGGCCGTCCGCTATAGCCACTTCCAAGCTTTCATCCATTGGGGTTAATGATACATTCAGGCGAGGCAACAAAGATTCCGATACAAAACAGTGTGTTTCTCCTGGATCAAATATAACATATACAGGTATGGTATTGAGAGTAAAGATACCTGTAATCACATCTGTCTTCTCACGGGCTTCCTCCACGGTCATCCGGAAAGCTCGCGAGGCCACTGGTCGTCCCCTGTTCTTCGACTCTTCTTTCTTTCCCACTTGATCATCCCTGGGTCTTTCACTGTATACTCCAGATTTCAGTTGGGGACAGTTCAGGCGAATATGATCCGTAGCCCCGCATTGGAAACACCTACGGTCCGCCCGACAGTCCCGTGTAGGATGACCCGTTTTTCCACAATTTCGGCAGCTAACTGACCCAGTATCGTTGCGACAACTGCTCGTGTGCCTTTTTCTACATTTTTCACACCATTTTCCTTCATCTTTCTGACCTTTTCCTTTAGTTCCGGATTGTTGCGACTTTTTCTGAGGCGTCCAACCTAAGTCTTCCGCCTTTCGTTTCGTTTCCAAAACTTTCTTTTCGTTTTCTTGTCGCTTCAATTCTGTTTCTCTTTCTGTGGCTCGATCTACCACTTGCCGGAAAGTAGGTAGTTTCAGCGGTTGCACGATTTCCCTAATTCGGGTCGTCAACCCCCAGACATACTTATCGATCTTTCTCTTTTCAGTATAGATGTGGTGTTCCGCAAACCTAGCTTTCTCCAGAAAGCTAAGAGTATATTCCTGAACAGATCGGGAACCCTGTTCCAGGTGTAGGAATTCATCCTCTAATTGCTTTATCGCCACCTCGGAACAATATTCTTCATTGAACTTATTCTTGAACTGTTCCCACGATACTGATTCGGTTGGATCAAGATTCAAAGACTTGTAATAAATTTGCCACCAGTGTAGTGCACCGCTGGTGAGTTGGTTCGTGGCAAATTCTACTTTATCATCATCCGCACATTTGCTTACTCGGAACACCTTCTCGATATGCATGATCCATTCCATGGCTTTGACTGGATCATCTGTCCCCGAGAATTCCTTTGGTTTACAACCAAGGAAGGATTCATACGTACACCCAACTTTCTTTGTCGAGGCTTCCCCACCTTGAGTTTCTTTTACTTCCCGGGCACGACTTTCTCCCTGGCTTTCATCTTCTGGCTGCCTGTCATGAACACTTTTTGCAGCCTCTTCAGTAGGATCAGGATTGGCACTCGGATTAGGATTGCCACTCGGATTAGGATTTCCACTCGGGTTGGGATTATTCGTTAATGTAGGCATCATTTGCCTCACCACTTCTTCCACTATCGTCCGAATATCAGGTGGATTTTGTCCCACCGGTTCCCGTGCTGGTGCTCTTCGCCCAACAGAGCCGCGTGACCGAGCTGGTCCACTTCTTGCAGTTCCACGCGAATTCGCACCAGTGGGATTGCTTCGTGTATTTCTCATACTTCAAAATTTCAACAAACCGTTAGATTACATATTTAATAACAAACTTATATATATCTAACAGTCCATTTGTCAGTTTTTCTCTCAAGGTTTAAGTCCAGGAATCTAGTCTAAGATACCTAGTTCACTTAAACCACGGCTCTGATACCAACTTGTAACACCCGACTTATTAACAAAACACCCCAAAATTTTTTTTTTTCAAACCAAATATTTTACAAACAAACCGAAAGTAGGGGGTATTAGTTAATACAATACGAGTACAAGAGTATCACGAAGTACAATACATAATATATTATACATTCTTCAAGCCGCGTCATTACTTCAAATACTAAGTCCTCAGTCACGGACTTTATCCTTTCCCTTCGTGGGATCACGCTCACCTGCAGGGACATATCAAATAAACGGTGAGCTATAAAGCCCAATGAGTAATCAAATCAACATAACATGTATAAGAATAAAATTCTCTATACAAAGTCAAATATGTATTATCATGCAATACAAAATCAAATATGGCTCACGGGTTAGCCCGCTGTTGCCTTGGCTCACGGGTTAGCCCGCTGTTGCCTAGACTCACGGCTTATCCGGTCTTGTCTATGTAAATCTGACTCATCAAAATAAACTGTGGCTCACGGGTTAGCCCGCTGTTGCCTAGACTCACGGGTTAGCCCGCTGTTGTCTATATAACAGTTTACATAGATATATTGAATCACAGTTCCGTTCTTGTCTATAACAGACTCACGGCTTATCTGGTCTTGTCATATATCAAATCATATAATCTGTCAAAATTTGTCCCCAAAATCATTTCCATCTGCAGCTGCTCTTTTAACCAATATCACACCGGATAACAGTGATTACTCACCTGAAGGTTTGCTACAACTAGCGTTTGTTGTTCCTTGCCTTGAAATGAAATCCGTAGGATTTTGTCCCGTACCTATAATACCATTCATTTTCACAATGATTATAGGTTAACAACTGATTTAATTGACTCTAAAGCATAAGATTTCAATAATATATCATTATAATCAATGCCTAGTTAATAAACTTTCCGTTTACTAACTTTTTAAGAATTTTACTATTCACCGAGGCATTCGAATCGATCTACAGTGCCCCCGAGGGGTCGAAAACTCAATATGAAAATTTTCCAAAACTTTTCAGACCATAACGAGCCTATGGTTCAAATTTGAGCTAAATCAGACATGCCAAACAAAAGTTAGCATTTTTGATCCCCTGCCTGGCCTCTGCTTGGAGGCGCACTGCGCCAGGGTAAGGGCGCACTGCGCCTGGGCGCACCCCGCCTGGCTCCAGGGCGCACCGCGCCTGGCGCCAGTGCAGGTCCCCTGGCCAGTCGCGATTTATGCATTGTAGCTTGCTGTTTTGGTCCATTAAGTTCTTATTTCTGTTCTTAATCGTTTGGGGTTTGTTCCTAGGCTAAAACCTTACATTTTAACAAGGTTTTCAACCATCAAAACCCACTCAATCAATCATATGATGAATTAGGGTTCTTAGTTCTAACAACCCAAAATCTTCAATTTCATCAAATATAACAACCTACTTCCATTTTGTTGAGTTAAGCTCTTGCTAGCATGACTTAATAGGGGTATTACATCAATTTAAACACCCAATCATAACTGTAATTGCAGTTTTTGAGTTCTGCAAAACTCATCAAGAACAACTAGTCAAGAGCTTGGAAAACTTACCTCCAAACTTCCAATTCTACCCTTTTAATGCTATAATCCAATTTGCAAACTTCAATCTTCAAGAACCTTCAAGTTTTCTGCAGAACTTCAGCCCCTAGAACACTCCCGTAACTCACAAAAATCTGCACAAGTGTTTTCTTATATACCTCCACAATTTACATTTTGGTCCTTGAAGTTGCATTTTTAGGGCTTTTGCCACAAGTTACACCATTTATGACACAAATTCAGACTTTTTAACATTTTAAGTCCAAAACTTAAAATATTATTACAAAACAAGTCCTTTTCTGTCCAAAAGACCAAATTACCCTTTTGAGGTAAAATGACCAATTTTCCCTTTTATTATAATTATATAATAAACATGTTTTGGCGTTACAGTATGTCACCCAAATCATAACTCCTTATGACGGTGACCAAAACTATAGGTCAAGCGAAGAGAGGGTATGTCAGGTTTAACAGGAATCCGATTCCTGGTCAAGGCCCAATGGTGACTAAAGGTTCTTTCACTTGGCTAATCCTTGAACTCCTTTAGGATTATTCTTACTCCCACTATTTCCTTAGAACATGAGCTCTTTCTAAAAGGACTCTTCTTTCAAAGGATAACCAGGATGGCCAATGAAACGACATCGCTGATCAGTTTCAGGCTTGTCATGAGATTCAGACGAATGCTACATGACCCTGGACTTTCTATGTACTAGTGGGATGATCCCAACTTTACATTTCAGACAGTGTCGACATAACCTACTTATTCTAAGATATGGTCGGAATATGGTTTCTGCGGTCTGACTGGTTGAATATTTAATTCATTGAAATACTAATCGGAAATGTATCTTATACATCGAGGATCAAAACTATTTCGATCAATGCTCCATCGTCTTCCCTAAGACACATTATAACCATTAATGTTCTTGGAAGAGGATAAACTGTGAAACATTTTCTCAGTCTATGTTGTCACTCAGGTTCTGTTGATCTTATAATTCCTTTGAAATCCTTGAACACTTCAAGGTTCCAATCAATCGCTTATTCCGATAAGCAAAGCTATATTTGTCAAACTATTTGGCAATTATCATGAAGTATAACTAATTGTGTTCTGTTCGAAGATTCGAGCAATACACAGTAACTTATGTGTCTGTTGCTCAAAATCTTAAGGTCTTTTACATCTCTATGTAAATTTATGACTTTGTTAATATTGTTCAAGACATGCAATCATCACTTGACTCCAAGTCAATTGATTCCAAAATCCTATCCATTGGATCTTTGGGTGATGCATTTCTTGTAACAACTGGTTTTATTAAGAACTCAATTCATCATGTGAGTCTAAGTCAAATAATTCCAAAGTCCTGTCCAACTGGACCTTTGGTTGAAGTGATTCTCATAAAATTCACTTTAACAATCATAAGGAACACAATTCATAAATCCAATCCCATTGGATGTATCAACATTCAAGTTATTACCATTTACGTCATCAACACATTCACACAACATTTCGAGGACAATTAAAACAATCATGTTTTAAAAGAAAAATATTTTATTAAACCAGAATTATCCTCATAACAATGTACCATGCGAATTCATGTCATATGTATCTATAAACTAATAACAAGAACAAATATCTAGCCTAACTCCAAAAAATGCACGAGCTCCAGATCCAATCCGAATATGCTCCTGTGCGACAACATCCTGCATCCTACAGAGTCCGTGCATACAGAGCAAATGTGAGAAACACATCCTGTATCAAGGAAATGAGGATAAAGTATTATGAGTTTTAAGATATTATTGAGTTTGCCAAACGTTTGGCTTTGGAGCATTTTTCCAATCTTTCTGTGACTGTGTCCTACCTTATGGATTCCCAGTTTGAAACATCGAACAATCGGTCCAGACGATCTGGATCATTTCTTGATGCACCTTAATACTGGACTCAATCCTGAAGCAGCTGAATCAATGGAACTATGCTTCTCCATGAAAGACTCATACAGAGTCGACATTGAATGCATTTCCACGATTGTCTTGTCCGATTACCCTTTCTATTCATCTGGATGAACAGATCAGCGAGTCGAGCTAACGCTTAACTCCCGATCACAAAGGGAAACCAATTTTGTACTGTTCGCCTATATATCCCTCAATCTCGGGAACACGCAAACTGGTGCTACTTCCTTCTAGCTTGCAACTTCAAGGTCTTTGAAGATCCTAGTTCGTTCCCTTTATTCAACCAGTTCTCAGAACCTTTCCTCAACCAGCTGCGCTAACTTATCTGACCCCAGGAATTCTAAATCCTTACGGAACTCGGGGTCAATGATCAATAGCATAAGGCAACGAACTTCCTTGGACTCAATAGTCAAGGAGTCATGCTCATCACAAGCTGCTGTGTGATGCCATGTTTAGGAGCGGACACTCAGTCGGATATGGTTCGCCAGCAAAACTAAGAACTATTCTCTAATTGCCAAACCATATCACAAAGTCAAGGCCAGTCAACCTTACCATATTTAACAGGTGCTTTTTGAAGCTCTCAGAAATGGGTGAAGGAGGGGAAGGAGGAGAATGACACTTTCTTCAGACATATATACAATTTGAATTTATTAGTTTAATTAATCGTTTTAAATAATTACCCAATTTATTATTTAACAAGGCTAGGATCCAAAATACCCCAACTATGCTGTGAAGAGGGATGCCGTAATCACAACACAGTGGTCATTAAGGTAGATAACATTTATCAATTTCAGTCTTATAAAATTCCTAGATCTGTGAGATTCATTGAACTTTTCAATGGCATGTTTAATCTCGGATATTGTGACAATTGTAAATTTTGATCAACGAAAGTCAACTATAGTCAAATGAAGCGTACGTTAATCCTTATGTTGAAAAGTAAATTTTCCATAATTTTACGATGTATTATTAGACATTATAATACTACTTACGCTAATTCGAATCAATTATTGGGCAAACGCTGTAAATACGGATAATAAACTATAGTACGATAAAAATTTGATAATCATACGAATATTGTTTTGGTATTAATATTCATAAAGCAAGGTATTCGTAAACACGAATCCATAGATATAAATAACGTTTAAAACGGAGCTCGTATGCACAAGATACGACTATTATAAGAAAACAAGCCAGTGTAACACTGGTTTTCTTTAAGTACATAAACCGTTTCGATCCATTGAAGCATTTGCACACCTCGGATGGAAATTCTGAGAACATTTTTGGACTCAGCCTATAATCTATTATTTGATTTCATACTCGAAATATTTTTAGAGAAAATATTTATAAAAGTCGAAAAATCGGATGTGTCGGATAAAGAACGCATATTTAAACGCGATTTCCCAGAGTTCTATAACTCGAAAAATAAATCCGTTTGGGTTTCTGAAACCGGTGCACTCGGCTCGACAATTCTCCGGTCTTGAAAAAAATATTAGACATCCGGATCTTGCGCACGAATTATGTCATTCATGGCATCACATTCACTAACCATTCACCAACCATTCACCAACCCCAAGTACTCCATGAGACTATAAATAAGAGGCTTTGCATCTCATTTTTCTTCACCAATTCACCAAAGCTTCTAGCTTTTTCTTTCTTTCTCCAATTGCTCTCCTTTTGGCCAAGAACACCACCACCATTGGCCATCACTCCACCACCGTCGCACCATCACTTCGCCGCACAAAACCTTGTCGTTTTGTGGTGTTATTTTGAGGTGCTTCTCAAACATGATCGTTCTTATATATATTAACTGAATTTACGCTTCAAATGTGAGTACATACCCCTTCTTTTTATCTTTATTCAAGTTTTTAGGGGGAGAATACAAGTTATACTATAAAAATTGTTATTTATTCTCATTTACAACACTATTAAACGAAATACGAACTTGGTAAACGTCGTTATTATAACAATTCAATTATAATTCCAAAGATAATATCGATTGATCTACTTACGAGAGCGGCGTCTAGGCCGATTAATTGTGCTAGGTTGCTGGATTTCCGAAAGGCTTTTACGCCGAAAGGGTCCTGCCTCCCCATTTCATCTTTTACCTGGTCGTTCTTTACTTGATAGTCATGAAGTATTATATTGGAATTAATAAAAGATATAACCAAGTTATTTCACCATTTTTGTGGGAATTAACTTAAAAAGATGTTTTATGAACATTTAAACAAGTTAACTTATATACATGTTTATATACATAGGTACAACGAAATAGTTAAAATAAACTATAATAGGTATAGTTTATGGGTACAAACACTATCATGACTTTTTGGAACAAAACGGTTAATAATATGAATGTATATAATTATTATACACTATTTTATTATCATGGAAAATGATAATGACAAATACCGGGGTTTTTCATATACAAATTTTACGTAAACAAGTTGATTGGATACATACATTTTTGTAAGATGGGTCTTCACAGTGCTTATTCAAGTACATACTATAACCAGAGTCTCGGTAAGAGAACGTGATAATTGTATATAGATCTATACGGGATTGACAACCCCGCACCTGAGCTGCTAGCTACAGCTAGACCGATGGGTCTGGGGTGACAAATGTCATAACATTCCGACGCCTGAAGAACGTCGCAGCAGGCATAACATGTCACAATATGGTTATAGGACGTCTCACATGAGAAAATCAACTATACATTTTGTTTACGGGAAAATATACACTTCAAATAGTTTTATACTATATTACAACTTATGTTATACATTTTTAGTCTTTGGGCCTTTTAAGACTACAACATGTTTATAAGAAAATATTGGATTTTATGGGTTACGATACTATATTTTACAAGGAAATGGATTTCTCATACAAGTTTTATGGAATTAAAACTATATTCTAACAAGTTACAAATATAAGTATGGTTTTACTTATACACACTAGTTTTATGGAAATTAAAACTACATTTTACCAAGATATAAATACATGTACAGTTTACCTACGTAAAGGTTTTACGGAATTAGATCTACAATTAATCTACGAATAAACATGTATTTACATGGTTTCATACAAGAATAATACTATTTTCAAGTATAGAACACTTATACATTTTTAGTCTTTGGACCTCTAAGACTACAACAAGTTTATAAGAAAATATTGGATTTTCTTGTTTCAAACACTCTCTCTTTACAAGGAAAAAGGACTATGGATTTTATCATACAAAAATCTTATGAACTCACCAACGTAATGTTGACACTCTTTCAAACTACTTGTATTCTCAGGTAACAATTAGTCAGGTCCGACTACCCTTTTGGGATGGGACGCAAAGACGTCTCTTTTATTTATTTCGTTATCATATTGTAATCGGGTTGAAACAATATTGTTTGGATAATCTAACTTTCCAATTTCAATGTAAGATGGTTGTTTATTTGCTTATGTTTCAATGTATGCAATAGTTGTGATATTATGTTCCGTTCCACCCTCAGATGATTCCGCCATCGTGGTTTGGGGGTGTGACAGATTGGTATCAGAGCATTGTTTATAGTGAACTAAGTATATCAATCTATTTAAGATATACAACTATAAATACAATGGGACTAAAACTCTCTAAAAACATTCCGTACAAAGTATACTTTTAAAATATAATGATATTTTTATAAAGTATAAGTACAAGTACATGCATACTAGAACAGTGTCATAACCAAAACAATACAAGATTAATAAGATGAGATGAACACTACGAGTATGCCTAGGTAGTTATGTAATCATACCTAGGATAGATAGAGCCTGATCAACTATATTGGTCCAAGGTATGACTATCATGTACTTAGGAATAGTCGTAGTAAACAACAAGTCTAAAAACTTACCAATAACCATATACAAATAAACTCTAAAACAGAATATAAAGCTAAAATACTATAGGAGTATTTTATAATACTATAGAACCATACATTTAGACATTTTATGTACCTATTATACACATATCCTTGCACAATCGACCTAGCATTTCGATAATACCTGACTAATAACTATTATGTAAATTTATGACTTTGTTAATATTGTTCAAGACATGCAATCATCACTTGACTCCAAGTCAATTGATTCCAAAATCCTATCCATTGGATCTTTGGGTGATGCATTTCTTGTAACAACTGGTTTTATTAAGAACTCAATTCATCATGTGAGTCTAAGTCAAATAATTCCATAGTCCTGTCCAACTGGACCTTTGGTTGAAGTGATTCTCATAAAATTCACTTTGTCCAACTGGACCTTTGGTTGAAGTGATTCTCATAAAATTCACTTTAACAATCATAAGGAACACAATTCATAAATCCAATCCCATTGGATGTATCAACATTCAAGTTATTACCATTTACGTCATCAACACATTCACACAACATTTCGAGGACAATTAAAACAATCATGTTTTAAAAGAAAAATATTTTATTAAACCAGAATTATCCTCATAACAATGTACCATGCGAATTCATGTCATATGTATCTATAAACTAATAACAAGAACAAATATCTAGCCTAACTCCAAAAAATGCACGAGCTCCAGATCGAATCCGAATATGCTCCTATGCGACAACATCCTGCATCTTACAGAGTCCGTGCATACAGAGCAAATGTGAGAAACACATCCTGTATCAAGGAAATGAGGATAAAGTATTATGAGTTTTAAGATATTATTGAGTTTGCCAAACGTTTGGCTTTGGAGCATTTTTCCAATCTTTCTGTGACTGTGTCCTACCTTATGGATTCCCAGTTTGAAACATCGAACAATCGGTCCAGACGATCTGGATCATTTCTTGATGCACCTTAATACTGGACTCAATCCTGAAGCAGCTGAATCAATGGAACTATGCTTCTCCATGAAAGACTCATACAGAGTCGACATTGAATGCATTTCCACGATTGTCTTATCCGATTACCCTTTCTATTCATCTGGATGAACAGATCAGCGAGTCGAGCTAACGCTTAACTCCCGATCACAAAGGGAAACCAATTTTGTACTGTTCGCCTATATATCCCTCAATCTCGGGAACACGCAAACTGGTGCTACTTCCTTCTAGCTTGCAACTTCAAGGTCTTTGAAGATCCTAGTTCGTTCCCTTTATTCAACCAGTTCTCAGAACCTTTCCTCAACCAGCTGCGCTAACTTATCTGACCCCAGGAATTCTAAATCCCTACGGAACTCGGGGTCAATGATCAATAGCATAAGGCAACGAACTTCCTTGGACTCAATAGTCAAGGAGTCATGCTCATCACAAGCTGCTGTGTGATGCCATGTTTAGGAGCGGACACTCAGTCGGATATGGTTCGCCAGCAAAACTAAGAACTATTCTCTAATTGCCAAACCATATCACAAAGTCAAGGCCAGTCAACCTTACCATATTTAACAGGTGCTTTTTGAAGCTCTCAGAAATGGGTGAAGGAGGGGAAGGAGGAGAATGACACTTTCTTCAGACATATATACAATTTGAATTTATTAGTTTAATTAATCGTTTTAAATAATTACCCAATTTATTATTTAACAAGGCTAGGATCCAAAATACCCCAACTATGCTGTGAAGAGGGATGCCGTAATCACAACACAGTGGTTATTAAGGTAGATAACATTTATCAATTTCAGTCTTATAAAATTCCTAGATCTGTGAGATTCATTGAACTTTTCAATGGCATGTTTAATCTCGGATATTGTGACAATTGTAAATTTTGGTCAACGAAAGTCAACTATAGTCAAATGAAGCGTACGTTAATCCTTATGTTGAAAAGTAAATTTTCCATAATTTTACGATGTATTATTAGACATTATAATACTACTTACGCTAATTCGAATCAATTATTGGGCAAACGCTGTAAATACGGATAATAAACTATAGTACGATAAAAATTTGATAATCATACGAATATTGTTTTGGTATTAATATTCATAAAGCAAGGTATTCGTAAACACGAATCCATAGATATAAATAACGTTTAAAACGGAGCTCGTATGCACAAGATACGACTATTATAAGAAAACAAGCCAGTATAACATTGGTTTTCTTTAAGTACATAAACCGTTTCGATCCATTGAAGCATTTGCACACCTCGGATGGAAATTCTGAGAACATTTTTGGACTCAGCCTATAATCTATTATTTGATTTCATACTCGAAATATTTTTAGAGAAAATATTTATAAAAGTCGAAAAATCGGATGTGTCGGATAAAGAACGCATATTTAAACGCGATTTCCCAGAGTTCTATAACTCGAAAAATAAATCCGTTTGGGTTTCTGAAACCGGTGCACTCGGCTCGACAATTCTCCGGTCTTGAAAAAAATATTAGACATCCGGATCTTGCGCACGAATTATGTCATTCATGGCATCACATTCACTAACCATTCACCAACCATTCACCAACCCTAAGTACTCCATGAGACTATAAATAAGAGGCTTTGTATCTCATTTTTCTTCACCAATTCACCAAAGCTTCTAGCTTTTTCTTTCTTTCTCCAATTGCTCTCCTTTTGGCCAAGAACACCACCACCATTGGCCATCACTCCACCACCGTCGCACCATCACTTCGCCGCACAAAACCTTGTCGTTTTGTGGTGTTATTTTGAGGTGCTTCTCAAACATGATCGTTCTTATATATATTAACTGAATTTACGCTTCAAATGTGAGTACATACCCCTTCTTTTTATCTTTATTCAAGTTTTTAGGGGGAGAATACAAGTTATACTATAAAAATTGTTATTTATTCTCATTTACAACACTATTAAACGAAATACGAACTTGGTAAACGTCGTTATTATAACAATTCAATTATAATTCCAAAGATAATATCGATTGATCTACTTACGAGAGCGGCGTCTAGGCCGATTAATTGTGCTAGGTTGCTGGATTTCCGAAAGGCTTTTACGCCGAAAGGGTCCTGCCTCCCCATTTCATCTTTTACCTGGTCGTTCTTTACTTGATAGTCATGAAGTATTATATTGGAATTAATAAAAGATATAACCAAGTTATTTCACCATTTTTGTGGGAATTAACTTAAAAAGATGTTTTATGAACATTTAAACAAGTTAACTTATATACATGTTTATATACATAGGTACAACGAAATAGTTAAAATAAACTATAATAGGTATAGTTTATGGGTACAAACACTATCATGACTTTTTGGAACAAAACGGTTAATAATATGAATGTATATAATTATTATACACTATTTTATTATCATGGAAAATGATAATGACAAATACCGGGGTTTTTCATATACAAATTTTACGTAAACAAGTTGATTGGATACATACATTTTTGTAAGATGGGTCTTCACAGTGCTTATTCAAGTACATACTATAACCAGAGTCTCGGTAAGAGAACGTGATAATTGTATATAGATCTATACGGGATTGACAACCCCGCACCTGAGCTGCTAGCTACAGCTAGACCGACGGGTCTGGGGTGACAAATGTCATAACATTCCGACGCCTGAAGAACGTCGCAGCAGGCATAACATGTCACAATATGGTTATAGGACGTCTCACATGAGAAAATCAACTATACATTTTGTTTACGGGAAAATATACACTTCAAATAGTTTTATACTATATTACAACTTATGTTATACATTTTTAGTCTTTGGGCCTTTTAAGACTACAACATGTTTATAAGAAAATATTGGATTTTATGGGTTACGATACTATATTTTACAAGGAAATGGATTTCTCATACAAGTTTTATGGAATTAAAACTATATTCTAACAAGTTACAAATATAAGTATGGATTTACTTATACACACTAGTTTTATGGAAATTAAAACTACATTTTACCAAGATATAAATACATGTACAGTTTACCTACGTAAAGGTTTTACGGAATTAGATCTACAATTAATCTACGAATAAACATGTATTTACATGGTTTCATACAAGAATAATACTATTTTCAAGTATAGAACACTTATACATTTTTAGTCTTTGGACCTCTAAGACTACAACAAGTTTATAAGAAAATATTGGATTTTCTTGTTTCAAACACTCTCTCTTTACAAGGAAAAAGGACTATGGATTTTATCATACAAAAATCTTATGAACTCACCAACGTAATGTTGACACTCTTTCAAACTACTTGTATTCTCAGGTAACAATTAGTCAGGTCCGACTACCCTTTTGGGATGGGACGCAAAGACGTCTCTTTTATTTATTTCGTTATCATATTGTAATCGGGTTGAAACAATATTGTTTGGATAATCTAACTTTCCAATTTCAATGTAAGATGGTTGTTTATTTACTTATGTTTCAATGTATGCAATAGTTGTGATATTATGTTCCGTTCCACCCTCAGATGATTCCGCCATCGTGGTTTGGGGGTGTGACAGATTGGTATCAGAGCATTGTTTATAGTGAACTAAGTATATCAATCTATTTAAGATATACAACTATAAATACAATGGGACTAAAACTCTCTAAAAACATTCCGTACAAAGTATACTTTTAAAATATAATGATATTTTTATAAAGTATAAGTACAAGTACATGCATACTAGAACAGTGTCATAACCAAAACAATACAAGATTAATAAGATGAGATGAACACTACGAGTATGCCTAGGTAGTTATGTAATCATACCTAGGATAGATAGAGCCTGATCAACTATATTGGTCCAAGGTATGACTATCATGTACTTAGGAATAGTCGTAGTAAACAACAAGTCTAAAAACTTACCAATAACCATATACAAATAAACTCTAAAACAGAATATAAAGCTAAAATACTATAGGAGTATTTTATAATACTATAGAACCATACATTTAGACATTTTATGTACCTATTATACACATATCCTTGCACAATCGACCTAGCATTTCGATAATACCTGACTAATAACTATTATAGAAAACCTACCATCATTCCATATCTAATCCCAATGGCAGAAGATTGCCACCCTGCCAAAGTAACCAACATACCGACACACCATCAATAGATCGACCAATGACTCCACTGGTGGACACCGCTACATTTCAAGCCGTTATGGCAACCGCCATAAAAATCATTAGCACTAATGGTACAAACGGGAACGGGAACGATACCAACAGTTCCATTAGACCAATATTGGTAGGAATTCAATCTGAAAGCCGAAGGCATGCTATGTCCCCTGCTAAGTCTTCTGACTTCTCTTCACTTATGATCTTGAGAAAATCAGGGTTAAAACCATTCATCTCAGAATCAGAGGGCGGAGGTTGCTGCTGTGTATAGGTCCCTGATGAAGCTGCCTCCCTCTTCTGAAATTTTCTTTTCTTGTAAGCATCCTTAAAGGCAGCTTGCCTCAATCTCTTTGTGGTATCAGTTATCTTCGAACTGGAACCCTTGACTATTGCTCTTTTCTCGTTCTCTAGACCAAGTATCACGTCTGCTCCACTAGGATTATTATCCAATTCCTGTTGCATAAATACCTTCGGTCATTACAATCTCATGGTATTAAAATTGTGGAGAAAGAAATGCAATTCTTAACCTGAGTATGGTTAATAAGAGTTTGTAGACTCTGAATCTGTCTTTGAGGCTAACTTTTGATGCCTAACTTCCTACAACGTTGCATCAACAGTGTCGTTCCAATGTGGAGTTCCCTTGCAGCTTGTATAATGGGCTTGTTAAAGTGCTGAGCTATTGCTTCCTTACTTAATGGAAGTCTAGAACCACTTCCACTGCAAACTACTGTGGTTCTTGGACTCAAAGAATCAAATCCGGTTGTACTATTGTTATTCTTGATCATTTGAGCATGATCCTGATTTGTTAAACCAAAGATAAAATTTGGTGCAATAACATTAGTATCTGCCGACTGTTGATTTTCAGCCATGAACCCAGGATTTTGAAATCCCTCTTCATTCCTTTGAATCATCTGAAGGTGATCCTGGTATTGAAAACCTCCCTCAAACTCGGAATTTATTCCAACACTATCGTTATGAATCGCCTGTAGTTGATCGTCATTCTGTATGTTAGCCATGAATCCTTGCTTCATGGGGATAATCTCACTGTTCGTTGAGTACTCGTCCATAAATGGATTGTAATCAGTTAAACCATCCATAAATGGATCTATAAAATAACACATGTCAGATGATAAAACAAAAATTGAAATACTCATAAAAGTAATCATTCAAAAGAATTTAACATGGAAGAAGGTACTGACTCTGCTATGGTGCAAAGTCTAAAGAGGGATGCATTGGATCTTCTAAGATGGAACTCATATGGGGAAAAACTTCAAGCTCACTTTGAAGTTGCTCCAATGATAGTATATCTGGGAGTCTGTACCATAATTCAGAACCAATCAAAACATTAGAAATATAAAAGAAAAATAAATAACAGATGTCTAGAATGTTAAAGTCACCCGAACTCCGGTAAAGACATCTGATTTGAAGTACCCTCTCCTCGCGGGAAACCAGAATCAGAGTTAGACAGATTGCTCATTGAAGATCTGTTTTCCATGACTCAACTTTAAATCTGAGTTTGTTAATCATATCTTGGATCAATACAGTTGATCAGGCTCTATTTATCCAAGACATCATTACCAAACACCTAGGCCTATCCGTAGCGTTCAACTCATCTTACCACTTTTGTATGTTTTCGTTATGATATCGTTCTAGCATGTATGTATTTACTTATACTTTTATAAAAATTATCGTTGTAATTTTAAAAGTATACTTGTACGAAAATGTTTTCGAGAGTTTTAGTCCCATTGTATTTATAGTTGTATATCTTTAAATGGATTGATATACTTAGTTCACTATAAACAATGCTCTGATACCAATCTGTCACACCCTCAAACCGTAATGGCGGAATAGTTCAAGGGTGGATGACTTCATGAACAATATCATAACAAAGTTGCACAATAGTGAAAACCAAGCAAACAACCATCATTACATAATTGCAAATGTTACATAGTTTAACTGTTGTATGTTTCAAATACAATTATAATGATATCAAAAGTAGGCAAAATTGACGTCGTAACGTCTCTTCTTGTAACGCTTGATTTACCTTATCAGTTTCCTGAGAATACAAGTAGTTGAAAAAGTGTCAACAATTAAGTTGGTGAGTTCATAAGATTTTTGTATAAGAAACGTCCTTTGTTTGTAAACGATAGTGTTGAAAACCAAGAAAATCTAATATTTTCTCATAAAATGTTCCAAGTCTTTAAATCCCAAAGACTAAAATGTAATATGTATACTGTAGCGTACTTTCTTTGAAATGTATGTTTCCACGTAAACAATTTATAAAAATATTAAGTTGATTTTTTTCCCATGTGAGATACCATATAACCATACTGTGACTAGTTGGCCTGCTGCGACGTTCTTCAGGCGTCGGAACTGTTAGACATTTGGACACCTCAGACCTGCCGGTCAAGCTGTAGCTAGCAGCTCAGGTGCGGGGTTGTCAATCCCGTATAGATCTATACTCAAATATCACGCTCTCTTACCGAGACTCTGGTTATATAAAAATGTTCAGGACTTATAGTAGGTACTTATAAAAGTACTTTGAAGATTCATCTCACAAAAATGTATGTATTCCAATCAACTTGTTTACGTACGATTTGTATATAAAAACTCTTGTAAACATCCATTATCATTTTTCCCATGATAATATAGTATAGTATAATAATTATATATTTTTATATAATTATTTTTATCATGTTGGAATGTCATAATAACCTTTTGTTCCTAAACTATTCCAATAATAGTCTATTTTTAGTAGTTGCGTCGTAATAACCTTATTTTTGTGAATAATAGCGAAATAACTTGTTCAAAGATTATAAATATTATCTTTTGAGATATTTCACACAAAAATAATATAATAACTTGATTATAACCATTTTTGCTAGAAAATAGTGTCTTTATTTATAAAAACGTAGTTTTTACTAGTTTTCGTTCTTATAACGTTTTTATTCAAGATCTAGCATCTTTGTACACTTTATTTGTAGTTTAGTAACTTTTACACAACTTAGTATGTCAAAGTGTTCATAATACATGGATCTACTCATATTTCATGCCAAAATCATATTTATAACATTTTTGTTCAAGATCTATCATTTTTACACATTTTAATTATAGTCTAATAACTTTTATACAAGCATATCATGTATCATAGTGAATATCTTACAAAGATCTAACTATATTTCATGTCAAAGGTATTTTTACCCAAATACTAACTTTATAAACTTGTGTAAATCAACATATATATCATTTAAACACATATAAACTTGAATAAACAACATATATAGTTAAAGAACTTGTATTCTCCCCCAAAAAGGTTTGAAAGATGAAAATGTGGGGTATGAACTCACCTTGGGTGTGGATCTTAGGATTTTTTGGAAGAAGGTTGAAGATTGTGGTTCTAAGACCCGGAGGACCCTTGGACAAAGCTATTATCCAATGGATTTCTGTGAGTATGTGTGTATAAAAGAGTATATGAAGGTATTTAGAACTTAAATCACTAGATGATCACAACTTACCAAGAGAGCTTGAAAGATCTTTGAAGATGATGGAGTTTGGAGCTTAAAGACCTTTGAACAAATCTAATATCCAATGGATATGGATGGATGTTAGTGTGTGTAAAAGGTGTAAAACTTGTGTTATGTTGTTTAGAATCAAAAGAGGGTTGAAACTTACCACTTGAACTTGTGAAAGAAGCTTGAAATGAAGCTTGAAAGTGAAGATGGTGGTGGTGATGTTGTGGCCGAGAGCAAGGAAGAAGAGAGGAGAAAGGAGTGTGTGGTTTGTGGTTTGGTTCAAATGTGATGATGATATGGTTATAGTTTAGTTTATGGGATTTGTGTTGGATTTCTTTTGATTAAACAACTCCTTAGCCTTTATCATGCCTAGTAATATAATATTGGAAAGAAGATTTTGATGTGTTGGCTTGTCCCCCATGGGGCAGCCAATTTTGGGAAGGGGGGTGGGGTGGGGTGGTGTAGTTTTTATAAAAATAGTAATGTAGTTATAAAAATGTGTGATTTTTATAAAATAGTAAGACGTTTTAGTGAATTTTTGTACGTTTTTGATGAAATGAAGTTCTAAATAATTATTTTGTATAAAAACATTGCCAAACATTTATTTTGATTGAATTATAACTCGTTGGGTGCCGGAATACGCGTTTAAGCGCGGTATTCTTCCGTTTTCGCGATTTTCGGTATTTTACCGGAAATTGCATTTAGCTTTGGAATTAAATACTAGATACTATTACGTCACTTATCATATGAATTGTTATTTCATATTTGATGTTTAAGGCACCTCATTTTATATTTTGGTCCCAAACCCTGTGTCCATTTATCCGTTCACAGCGATTTAATGGTTGTAACTTCCTCATACTAACTCCGTTTTCGACGTTCTATATATCGAAACTTTCGTATTTACAAGTAGATTGTTTTATGAATATTATTATTTTCAAAATAATAATTGTACGATTTTCGAATTTCTACGCTACAGTAGTCTGCTGTCCGTATTTTCGATTTTTAACCGATAATTGTTTTGATTTAGCATACGTAATACTATAATATTAATAATTCAACGCAAAAGTTATGGAAAACAACTTTTCAACATATAGATTAACGTATGCTTCGTTTGACTACAGTTGACTTTTGTTGACCAAAATTTACAATTGTCACATCATCTACCCGTTAGAGAGAATTTCGTCCCGAAATTTAACTCTTGAGTGGATCCTCAAGGGTTTGGGAAGAGATGTGGATACTTTTGCTTCATCTGGTCTTCGCGTTCCCAAGTAAATTCTGGCCCGCGCTTGGCACTCCAACGGACCTTAACTATCGGAATGCGGCTTTGTTTCGTCCTCTTGATTTCTCTGTCCATGATCTCTACGGGTTCTTCCACAAAAAGAAGGTTCTCGTTCACCTCGATCTCGTCGAGCGGAATGACAAGAGTTTCATCGGATAGGCATTTCTTTAAGTTGGACACGTGAAATGTGGGATGGACATTGCTGAGCTCCTGCGGTAATCGAAGTCTGTAGGCTACTGGGCCGATCCTAGCAAGGATCTCGAAGGGCCCAATGTATCTGGGGTTCAGCTTCCCACGCTTTCCAAAGCGTATCATTCCCTTCCATGGCGAGACCTTCAACAACACTCGGTCACCAACCTGGAATTCCAAAGGCTTGCGTCGCTTGTCTGCGTAGCTCTTTTGTCGGTCACGAGATACTTTTAATCGTTCACGGATCTGAACGATTTTCTCAGTTGTTTCTCGTATGATTTCCGGACCGGTGAGGGCGCTGTTAGGTGTTTGGCCTCTGGCTAGTTGAGTATCACCCACTTCGGCCCAGCACAGAGGGGATCTACACTTGCGTCCATAAAGAGCTTCAAATGGAGCAGCTTTGATGCTAGTGTGGTAGCTGTTGTTGTATGAGAATTCAATGAGCGGTAAGTGGGTGTCCCACGCCTTACCGAAGTCTATCACACAGGCTCTCAACATATCTTCCAGCGTTTGGATGGTTCTTTCACTTTGGCCATCCGTCTGCGGATGGTAAGCTATGCTCATGTCAAGCCTAGTTCCCATAGCCTTTTGTAATGATTGCCAAAAGTTTGAAGTGAATCGGCTATCTCTATCCGAGATGATTGATCTCGGCGCACCGTGCAATTTTACAATTTCTTTGACGTAAAGTCTTGCTAGCTTATCCGTCCTATCACTCTCCTTGATTGGCAGGAAGTGAGCGGACTTGGTTAGCCTATCGACGATTACCCATATAGTATCTAACCCGCCGGTTGTCTTTGGTAATTTGGTTATGAAGTCCATTGTTATCCGCTCCCACTTCCACTCGGATATTGGTGGTTGAACTAGCAAACCCGAGGGCTTTTGGTATTCTACTTTAACTTTGGCGCAAGTCAGGCACTTGCCCACGTAAGTAGCGATTTCTGCCTTCATGTTTGGCCACCAATACAGTTTCTTGAGGTCCTGGTACATTTTGTCGGATCCGGGATGAACGGAGTATCTAGTCTTGTGAGCTTCATTCATGATAATGTCTCTGTATCCGCCGAATCTCGGTGTCCAGATTCGGTTCATGAGGTAACGAGCTCCGTCATCCTTAATTTGAAGGTTTTTATCCATCCCTCGCAAGGCTTCATTTGCGACGTTCTCAGGTTTTAAGGCTTCTAGCTGCGCCTCTTTAATCTGAGTGGGTAACTGGGAATGGATCGTCATTGTTAATGATTTCACTCGGCGGCCCGAGTATTCTTTTCGACTGAGGGCATCAGCTACTACGTTAGCCTTCCCTGGGTGATAACGAATTTCGCATTCGTAGTCACTTAGTAGCTCCATCCAACGTCGTTGCCTCATATTGAGTTCTTTTTGGTTGAGGATATGCTGGAGACTCTTATGGTCGGTGTATACCGTACATTCCGTGCCGTACAGGTAGTGTCTCCAGATTTTCAATGCGAACACTACTGCTCCCAACTCGAGGTCATGTGTAGTGTAGTTGACCTCGTGAGTTTTAAGCTGCCTTGAAGCGTAAGCAATGACCTTTCCCCTCTGCATGAGTACACAACCGAGACCCTGGTTCGATGCGTCGCAATAGACCACAAAGTCTTCTGTTCCTCCTAGAAGGGACAGAATAGGAGCGCTGCATAAAGCTTTCTTTAGGGTCTGGAAGGCGGCGTCTTGGTTATCTCCCCACTTGAACGTCACACCCTTCTGTGTCAGGGTGGTAAGTGGCTTTGCAATTTTGGAGAAATTCTGTATGAATCTTCGGTAATAGCCAGCAAGGCCCAAAAACTGACGGATTTCTGTCGGAGTTCTTGGCGCTTTCCAGCTTTCGATGGCTTTGATTTTGGAGGGATCCACATGTATCCCTTCCTTGCTGACTACGTGGCCTAGGAAGTCCACTTTTCGAAGCCAAAATTCGCATTTCGAAAATTTCGCATACAGCTTCTCTGCTCTTAACGTCTCCAAAACTTGTCGTAAGTGTTGGCTATGTTCCTCCTTGCTTCTTGAATAAATAAGTATGTCGTCAATGAATACTATCACGAATTTATCCAGGTAAGGTCGGCATACTCGGTTCATCAGATCCATGAACACTGCGGGCGCATTGGTTAATCCGAAGGGCATCACAACGAATTCATAATGGCCGTAGCGAGTTCTGAATGCCGTCTTTGGAACATCTTCTTCTTGAACCTTGAGTTGGTGATATCCCGACCTCAGATCGATTTTTGAAAAATAGCTCGCTCCTTGGAGTTGATCAAACAGGTCGTCAATTCGGGGTAGCGGGTATCGATTTTTGATAGTGAGCTTGTTCAACTCCCGATAGTCGATGCACATACGGAATGATCCATCCTTCTTCTTCACGAACAAGACCGGCGCTCCCCAAGGTGAGAAGCTCGGCCTGATGAACCCTTTACTTAGTAGTTCGTTTAGTTGGCTGGATAATTCTTGCATTTCTGCCGGGGCTAACCGATATGGTGCTTTTGCTACTGGAGTGGCTCCTGGGATCAAATCGATTCTGAACTCGACTTGTTGTGCGGGTGGTACTCCTGGAAGGTCTTCTGGGAATACGTCGGGAAAGTTGCAGACTTCGGGGATTTCTTTGATGTTCTTTACTTCTTTCTTTTCGTCAACAACGTGGGCTAGGAAGGCATGGTATCTTTTCTGTAGGTATTTTCGGGCTTTGATGCATGACACGATTCGGAGGCTGGTACTAGGTTTATCACCGTAGACAACAATGGTCTTGTCATTCGGCAGATGAAGTCGGATTCCTCGTTCGTAACACATGATGTCGGCATGATGGGGAATTAGCCAATCCATACCAACGATCACGTCAAAACTTCCTATTTTAACAGGCATTAAGTTGATTTGAAAGGAGTGATCGTCCAGAGTAAGTGTACAGCCTACGTATATGTTGTTTGTGCTTTCTGTTTTGCCATTAGCCATTTCTACTGTAAATGTTTCGTTGAGTGGTTGAGGTTTTTGTTTTAGTAAATATTTAAACTCGTGGCTTACGAAACTCCTCTCCGCACCGCTATCGAATAGTACACAAGCATATGAATTATTGACGAGGAACGTACCGGTAACCACGGTAGGATCTTCCACCGCTTCCGTGCGTCCCATAGCTAGGACTCTTCCATTTCTCCCCACATTCTTGGCCTTCGGGCAATCACGCTTAAAATGCCCTGTCTCACCACAACCATAACAGGCTTGACTCACCCCGACATTAGTGGCTTGAGGGGTTTGTGGGGTTGGTGTCATGCAGAATCGGGCAGTGTGGCCCTTCTTGTTACAGTTCAAGCAGTGCATTTCTCTATAGGGTCCGGTATGGTGGAAGTTGCACTTGTTACACTTGGGTAGCGTCCCAATGTATTGCTTGGTGGTAGTTGGGGCGTTCGGGATAGTGGCTGCACGAACTGCCACAATCTGTTGTCTTTTCGCACCGTCTTGGTTTGGTTGGTTTCTCCCCCTGTTCCAGGGTTTCCTCTTGTTATCCCTTTCTCTTGGTTGCTCGGTCCTTTGGGTCATGGTTTCCTGGCGCACCCCGTGGTCGACCAATCGTTGGGCCAATCGTTTGGCGTTGTCAAAAGTGGCTGGACTTGCGGCTTCAACGTTCCCTTGGATCTGGGATGATAGTCCCCAAATGTAGCGTTCCACTTTTACAGACTCCGGTGTGACCATGGCTGGGCAGAGGGTTGCCAGGTCGTTGAATCGGTTCGTGTAAGCGTTTAGATCCGAACCTTTCATTGTGAGATTCCACAGCTCTTGTTCCAACTTCTGGATTTCCCCTCGGGGGCAGTACTCCTTCATCAACATTGTCTTTAATTCCTCCCATCCCATCGAGTTTGCCACTGGAAGTGTCAGTGACTTGACATGGCCCTTCCACCAAGACATAGCCGTCTCAGCGAAGGTGCAGGCAGCGAACTTTACTTTCATTTCTTCTGGACACGCAGTGATATCGAAGATCGACTCAGTTTTCTCGATCCACCTTGTGAGGGTAAGGACACCACCGGTGCCATGGAAAGTTATCGGCTTGCAACTGACAAAATCTTTGTAAGTACACACTCGGGAATGGGTTGATGTTTCTCCATTGGTTGAATCGTTGATGCCGTTTCCACTTCCGTTTACATTTACCCCGTTGGTGTTAATATGGGCAACAGCTGCAGTCACGGCTGCCGTGACAGCGGCTTGGAATGTCGCCGAGTCCATCATAGGTGCTTCGGGTGTCTCGACGGGTGTGCGTCTGTTATTTCTTCGGCGAGGTGGCATGATTCTGCCACAAGGATTTAAGATTGACGTTGGTTAGTTTTTGGAAGAATTGTTATGATTATATCATCATTAGAATGTAGTACTTGTATTTTATTGTTACTTTGTTTCCTTCGTTTCGTAAGTTGTATCTATGATCTGATATCAAACATACTGATCATTCACACATACATCATTTATAAATCAAACATATTCTTCATATTCATAATAATGCGGAGTGTTACATAAATTTTGAAATGAAAATTTGGCCTTCGCAGAGGCCTACAGAGTGATAATGATAAACAGCGTAACGGCTTACCAAAAGTGTAGTCACTTGATTGTAGAACCGCGCCTATCTACAATAGTGAGCCGCACATAACGCGTACTCGTAAATGTCCTAATCTATATCAAAATTTGAGTAGTATAACTACTACTCAAGACGAACTGGATCCCCCAGCTCTGCGTAGTGCGTCCACTTGCGCCCTGAGCTCCGCAGCCTCGCGCTCAGCCTCTTCGGCCCTCCGCTCAATATCTCGAATTCTCTGCTCAGAATCTGATATTCGCTCAATAGCCTCGCGCCACATCCCCAGGGCTGTCTGTACGTCCTCCTCGAGGGTGTCGAGTCGTCCAGCGGTATGACCGCGGGTCTCATCTAAACGTCGGAGGCGTGCTGAGTTGACCTCGACGACGGCTCCCACGTCCATAATCTGACTGGTGGTCGCCCTAATCTGCTCCTCATGGCGCCTGATGCGTCCGACCATGGTGGGTAGACCTCGGTCAGCGTAGCCCCCCCTACTGAGATCGTAGTGATCGTAGAATAGGTGATATGGGGGTCGCAAGTCCTGCTCACGGCTCCAAACGCGTATCTGTTCTGCCCAATCTGGTGTCGGGCCCTGAAGAGGTTCTTCTATTAGTAAAGGGTGGTGAATGGGAAGTACCCTCTTTCGAGGTGTACGCATCCACAACGGGCCACCAGGGTGGCGATATACCTGAAATAATGGCGGTGGTGGTGGTGCGTGTACGCTGCGAACTGGGTGGCGAGGATCGATGACTTCCGGCTCATCCTCGGACTCTTCCTCGTCCCATTTTTCTTCTTCTTCTGAAACTTCCTCCGGTTCCTCTTCCGGAACCTCTTCGGGTTCCTCTTCTGGTTCTTCATTCAGCCATCCCCCATTTCCCTCCTCGGGGAAATATGGGTCTCCTGGCAAGTGGAATCCGGCCATGGTGTCTGTACGAGGAGTGGGGTATAAGAAGTATATATAAGGGGATTCTTAAGTACACACATATATATAACTAAGTAATGTACACAAAATACTCATATAGTATTTTAACTTCATGTTTAGTTCTATAGTGTCATAAAATACTCCTATAGTATTTTAAATTTTATGTTTAGTTCCTTTGGTTACTGGTAAGTGTTCGGACTTGTTGTCCACCACAACTATTCCTAAGTATATGTTAATCATATCTTGGATCAATACAGTTGATCAGGCTCTATTTATCCAAGACATCATTACCAAACACCTAGGCCTATCCGTAGCGTTCAACTCATCTTACCACTTTTGTATGTTTTCGTTATGATATCGTTCTAGCATGTATGTATTTACTTATACTTTTATAAAAATTATCGTTGTAATTTTAAAAGTATACTTGTACGAAAATGTTTTCGAGAGTTTTAGTCCCATTGTATTTATAGTTGTATATCTTTAAATGGATTGATATACTTAGTTCACTATAAACAATGCTCTGATACCAATCTGTCACACCCTCAAACCGTAATGGCGGAATAGTTCAAGGGTGGATGACTTCATGAACAATATCATAACAAAGTTGCACAATAGTGAAAACCAAGCAAACAACCATCATTACATAATTGCAAATGTTACATAGTTTAACTGTTGTATGTTTCAAATACAATTATAATGATATCAAAAGTAGGCAAAATTGACGTCGTAACGTCTCTTCTTGTAACGCTTGATTTACCTTATCAGTTTCCTGAGAATACAAGTAGTTGAAAAAGTGTCAACAATTAAGTTGGTGAGTTCATAAGATTTTTGTATAAGAAACGTCCTTTGTTTGTAAACGATAGTGTTGAAAACCAAGAAAATCTAATATTTTCTCATAAAATGTTCCAAGTCTTTAAATCCCAAAGACTAAAATGTAATATGTATACTGTAGCGTACTTTCTTTGAAATGTATGTTTCCACGTAAACAATTTATAAAAATATTAAGTTGATTTTTTTCCCATGTGAGATACCATATAACCATACTGTGACTAGTTGGCCTGCTGCGACGTTCTTCAGGCGTCGGAACTGTTAGACATTTGGACACCTCAGACCTGCCGGTCAAGCTGTAGCTAGCAGCTCAGGTGCGGGGTTGTCAATCCCGTATAGATCTATACTCAAATATCACGCTCTCTTACCGAGACTCTGGTTATATAAAAATGTTCAGGACTTATAGTAGGTACTTATAAAAGTACTTTGAAGATTCATCTCACAAAAATGTATGTATTCCAATCAACTTGTTTACGTACGATTTGTATATAAAAACTCTTGTAAACATCCATTATCATTTTTCCCATGATAATATAGTATAGTATAATAATTATATATTTTTATATAATTATTTTTATCATGTTGGAATGTCATAATAACCTTTTGTTCCTAAACTATTCCAATAATAGTCTATTTTTAGTAGTTGCGTCGTAATAACCTTATTTTTGTGAATAATAGCGAAATAACTTGTTCAAAGATTATAAATATTATCTTTTGAGATATTTCACACAAAAATAATATAATAACTTGATTATAACCATTTTTGCTAGAAAATAGTGTCTTTATTTATAAAAACGTAGTTTTTACTAGTTTTCGTTCTTATAACGTTTTTATTCAAGATCTAGCATCTTTGTACACTTTATTTGTAGTTTAGTAACTTTTACAC
Organism: Cichorium intybus; assembly: GCA_023525715.1. Classification (NCBI taxonomy): domain Eukaryota; kingdom Viridiplantae; phylum Streptophyta; class Magnoliopsida; order Asterales; family Asteraceae; genus Cichorium; species Cichorium intybus. The sequence continues at coordinate 94,097,827 of CM042010.1, read as the reverse complement.
AACTTAGTATGTCAAAGTGTTCATAATACATGGATCTACTCATATTTCATGCCAAAATCATATTTATAACATTTTTGTTCAAGATCTATCATTTTTACACATTTTAATTATAGTCTAGTAACTTTTATACAAGCATATCATGTATCATAGTGAATATCTTACAAAGATCTAACTATATTTCATGTCAAAGGTATTTTTACCCAAATACTAAATTTATAAACTTGTGTAAATCAACATATATATCATTTAAACACATATAAACTTGAATAAACAACATATATAGTTAAAGAACTTGTATTCTCCCCCAAAAAGGTTTGAAAGATGAAAATGTGGGGTATGAACTCACCTTGGGTGTGGATCTTAGGATTTCTTGGAAGAAGGTTGAAGATTGTGGTTCTAAGACCCGGAGGACCCTTGGACAAAGCTATTATCCAATGGATTTCCGTGAGTATGCATGTGTGTATAAAAGAGTATATGAAGGTATTTAGAACTTAAATCACTAGATGATCACAACTTACCAAGAGAGCTTGAAAGATCTTTGAAGATGATGGAGTTTGGAGCTTAAAGACCTTTGAACAAATCTAATATCCAATGGATATGGATGGATGTTAGTGTGTGTAAAAGATGTAAAACTTGTGTTATGTTGTTTAGAATCAAAAGAGGGTTGAAACTTACCACTTGAACTTGTGAAAGAAGCTTGAAATGAAGCTTGAAAGTGAAGATGGTGGTGGTGATGTTGTGGCCGAGAGCAAGGAAGAAGAATGGAGAAAGGAGTGTGTGGTTTGTGGTTTGGTTCAAATGTGATGATGATATGGTTATAGTTTAGTTTATGGGATTTGTGTTGGATTTCTTTTGATTAAACAACTCCTTAGCCTTTATCATGCCTAGTAATATAATATTGGAAAGAAGATTTTGATGTGTTGGCTTGTCCCCCATGGGGCAGCCGATTTTGGGAAGGGGGGTGGGGTGGGGTGGTGTAGTTTTTATAAAAATAGTAATGTAGTTATAAAAATGTGTGATTTTTATAAAATAGTAAGACGTTTTAGTGAATTTTTGTGCGTTTTTGATGAAATGAAGTTCTAAATAATTATTTTGTATAAAAACATTGCCAAACATTTATTTTGATTTAATTATAACTCGTTGGGTGCCGGAATACGCGTTTAAGCGCGGTATTCTTCCGTTTTCGCGATTTTCGGTATTTTACCGGAAATTGCATTTAGCTTTGGAATTAAATACTAGATACTATTACGTCACTTATCATATGAATTGTTATTTCATATTTGATGTTTAAGGCACCTCATTTTATATTTTGGTCCCAAACCCTGTGTTCATTTATCCGTTCACAGCGATTTAATGGTTGTAACTTCCTCATACTAACTCCGTTTTCGACGTTCTATATATCGAAACTTTCGTATTTACAAGTAGATTGTTTTATGAATATTATTATTTTCAAAATAATAATTGTACGATTTTCGAATTTCTACGCTACAGTAGTCTGCTGTCCGTATTTTCGATTTTTAACCGATAATTGTTTTGATTTAGCATACGTAATACTATAATATTAATAATTCAACGCAAAAGTTATGGAAAACAACTTTTCAACATATAGATTAACGTATGCTTCGTTTGACTACAGTTGACTTTTGTTGACCAAAATTTACAATTGTCACAGTACGACCTTTTCACTACCTTAAGTGCCATTTTTTCAACATTCGCTGCTTGACTCCGATGAGGACGGGATAACGAAAAGTCATTTTTTAAAAAAAAAATTTAAGACTTAGTAAATCATTTCATCATTTCCCAACGACTACTAAAATAAAACATCAGAGATCTCAAACTCTTTAGATCTCAAACTCTTTAGTTATCCCAGTCATTTAGAGTTATCATTCACACCAAGTACTCGTTTATAACAAGAAATTCTCAACTTTGTATAACTCGTACAAATTGATTATCTCAATCAATTAAGATCTGAAATTAATTCAATATAATCATAAGTAATGAATTAGAACTACTCAACTGGCATTCGTGCAGCTCATGGTCCACCTGTATCTTTCGTAAAAAAGACTAGAACCAGAGTCCTCTGGTTTCCTGCTATGCATCTTACCCACGGCACAAACAACCCTTTTATTTCTTTCCCTCCTATGAGTATCAACTGTAAAATGACATCGCATATCACATCTTAAACATCCTCAGGCATTTCCATAATACTTAACTCAAATGATTTAGAAATCAATAGCTAATACAAATCACAATTAGTGAAAGTTATATGTTATCAAACCGAGACCCCCAGTTTAGCGATTTTACCAAATCAATCGTTAAAATACCACAATATTTACAATAAGGACTCTATACAACACATAGTAGCAATCTACTAAGAACACATGAGATGAATCAAAGCATACTTTTGGACATCTAGAGTTTGAAACCCTAAAACACAAAATCACTAACCTCGTGAATTAATAACTCGAGAACGCATTTTGGGTGTTAAATCCAACCTTCCCAAACTTTTCGTACGCAAAACCCTTGATCAAAATAACCAAATTTGGCACTTTTTGCTCTGAAAATAACCTAGGATGATTTTTGGTTCATAAATGGGGTAAATAAGGAAAGCTGCCCAAGTAACCCTACTGAAGCAGGTTAGCGACACTAACCTTTAAATATTACGGCATTAGACCCCAAACTCAAAGCAACCGAAAACTAGGAAGCACCAAGTGTGGACCTGAATTTATCTAGGAACGTGAGGACCAGATGAAACAGAAATACTCACATATCTTCCCATACCCTTAAGAATATACTCAAAAGTGCTAAATTTCGGGACGAAATTCTTTCTAACGGGTAGATGATGCGACAATTGTAAATTTTGGTCAACGAAAGTCAACTATAGTCAAATGAATCGTACGTTAATCCTTATGTTGAAAAGTAAATTTTCCATAATTTTACGATGTATTATTAGACATTATAATACTACTTACGCTAATTCGAATCAATTATTGGGCAAACGCTGTAAATACGGATAATAAACTATAGTAGGATAAAAATTTGATAATCATACGAATATTGTTTTGGTATTAATATTCATAAAGCGAGGTATTCGTAAACACGAATCCATAGATATAAATAACGTTTAAAACGGAGCTCGTATGCACAAGATACGACTATTATAAGAAAACAAGCCAATATAACACTGGTTTTCTTTAAGTACATAAACCGTTTCGATCCATTGAGGCATTTGCACACCTCGGATGGAAATTCCGAGAACATTTTTGGACTCAGCCTATAATCTATTATGTGATTTCATACTCGAAATATTTTTTGAGAAAATATTTATAAAAGTCGAAAAATCGGATGTGTTGGATAAAGAACGCATATTTAAACGCGATTTCCCAGAGTTCTATAACTCGAAAAATAAATCCGTTTGGGTTTCTGAAACCGGTGCACTCGGCTCGACAATTCTTCGGTCTTGAAAAAAATATTAGACATCGGGATCTTGCGCACGAATTATGCCATTCATGGCATCACATTCACCAACCATTCACCAACCCCAACTACTCCATGAGACTATAAATAAGAGGCTTTGCATCTCATTTTTCTTCACCAATTCACCAAAGCTTCTAGCTTTTTCTTTCTTTCTCAAATTGCTCTCCTTTTGGCCAAGAACACCACCACCATTGGCCATCACTCCACCACCGTCGCACCATCACTTCGCCGCACAAAATCTTGTCGTTTTGTGGTGTTATTTTGAGGTGCTTCTCAAACATGATCGTTCTTATATCTTAACCGAATTTACGCTTCAAATGTGGGGACATACCCCTTCTTTTTATCTTTATTCAAGTTTTTAGGGGGAGAATACAAGTTATACTATAAAAATTTTTATTTATACTCATTTACAACAATATTAAACGAAATACGAACTTGGTAAACGTCGTTATTATAACAATTCAATTATAATTCCAAAGATAATATCGATTGATCTACTTACGAGAGCGGCGTCTAGGCCGATTAATTGGGCTAGGTTGCTGGATTTCTGAAAGGCTTTTACGCCGAAAGGGTCCTGCCTCCCCATTTGATCTTCTACCTGGTCGTTCTTTACTTGATAGTCATGAAGTATTATATTGGAATTAATAAAAGATTTAACCAAGTTATTTCACCATTTTTGTGGGAATTAACTTAAAAAGATGTTTTATGAACATTTAAACAAGTTAACTTATATACATGTTTATATACATAGGTACAACGAAATAGTTAAAATAAACTATAATAGGTATAGTTTATGGGTACAAACACTATCATGACTTTTTGGAACAAAACGTTTAATAATATGAAAGTATATAATTATTATACACTATTTTATTATCATGGAAAATGATAATGACAAATACCGGGGTTTTTCATATACAAATTTTACGTAAACAAGTTGATTGGATACATACATTTTTGTGAGATGGGTCTTCACAGTGCTTATTCAAGTACATACTATAACCAGAGTCTCGGTAAGAGAACGTGATAATTGTGTATAGATCTATACGGGATTGACAACCCCGCACCTGAGCTGCTAGCTACAGCTAGACCGACGGGTCTGGGGTGACAAATGTCATAACATTCCGACGCCTGAAGAACGTCGCAGCAGGCATAACATGTCACAGTATGGTTATAGGACGTCTCACATGAGAAAATCAACTATACATTTTGTTTACGGGAAAATATACACTTCAAATAGTTTTATACTATATTACAACTTACGTTATACATTTTTAGTCTTTGGACCTTTTAAGACTACAACATGTTTATAAGAAAATATTGGATTTTATGGGTTACAATACTATATTTTACAAGGAAATGGATTTCTCATACAAGTTTTATGGAATTAAAACTATATTCTAACAAGTTACAAATATAAGTATGGTTTTACTTATACACACTAGTTTTATGGAAATTAAAACTACATTTTATCAAGATATAAATACAAGTACAGTTTACTTATTCATACGAATTTTATGAAATTAAAACTACAATTCAGTAAGATACAAATAAAAATACTATTTTACCTACGTAAAGGTTTTACGGAATTAGATCTACAATTAATCTACGAATAAACATGTATTTACATGGTTTCATACAAGAATAATACTGTTTTCAAGTATAGAACTCTTATACATTTTTAGTCTTTGGACCTCTAAGACTACAACAAGTTTATAAGAAAATATTGGATTTTCTTGTTTCAATCACTATCTCTTTACAAGGAAAAAGGACTATGGATTTTCTCATTCAAAAATCTTATGAACGCACCAACGTAATGTTGACACTCTTTCAAACTACTTGTATTCTCAGGTAACAATTAGTCAGGTCCGACTACCCTTTTGGGATGGGACGCAAAGACGTCTCTTTTATTTATTTCGTTATCATATTGTAATCGGGTTGAAACAATATTGTTGGGATAATCTAACTTTCCAATTTCAATGTAAGATGGTTGTTTATTTACTTATGTTTCAATGTATGCAATAGTTGTGATATTATGTTCCGTTCCACCCTCAGATGATTCCGCCATCGTGGTTTGGGGGTGTGACAGATTGGTATCATAGCATTGTTTATAGTGAACTAAGTATATCAATCTATTTAAGATATACAACTATAAATACAATGGGACTAAAACTCTCTAAAAACATTCCGTACAAAGAATACTTTTAAAATATAATGATATTTTTATAAAGTATAAGTACAAGTACATGCATACTAGAACAGTGTCATAACCAAAACAATACAAGATTAATAAGATGAGATGAACACTACGAGTAGGCCTAGGTAGTTATGTAATTATACCTAGGATAGATAGAGCCTGATCAACTATATTGGTCCAAGGTATGACTAACATGTACTTAGGAATAGTCGTAGTAAACAACAAGTCTAAAAACTTACCAATAACCATATACAAATAAACTCTAAAACAGAATATAAAGCTAAAATACTATAGGAGTATTTTATAATACTATAGAACCATACATTTAGACATTTTATGTACCTATTATACACATATCCTTGCACAATCGACCTAGCATTTCGATAATACCTGACTAATAACTATTATCGAAAACCTACCATCATTCCATATCTAATCCCAATGGCAGAAGAATGCCACCCTGCCAAAGTAACCAACATACCGACACACCATCAATAGATCGACCAATGACTCCACTGGTGGACACCGCTACATTTCAAGCCGTTATGGCAACCGCCATAAAAAAACATTAGCACTAATGGTACAAACGGGAACGGGAACGATACCAACAGTTCCATTAGACCAATATTGGTAGGAATTCAATCTGAAAGCCGAAGGCATGCTATGTCCCCTGCTAAGTCTTCTGGCTTCTCTTCACTTATGATCTTGAGAAAATCAGGGTTAAAACCATTCATCTCAGAATCAGAGGGCGGAGGTTGCTGCTGTGTATAGGTCCCTGATGAAGCTGCCTCCCTCTTCTGAACCTTTCTTTTCTTGTAAACATCCTTAAAGGCAGCTTGCCTCAATCTCTTTGTGGTATCAGTTATCTTCGAACTGGAACCCTCGACTATTGCTCTTTTTTGGTTCTCTAGACCAAGTATCACGTCTGCTCCACTAGGATTATTATCCAATTCCTGTTGCATAAATACCTTCGGTCATTACAATCTCATGGTATTAAAATTGTGGAGAAAGAAATGAAATTCTTAACCTGAGTATGGTTAATAAGAGTTTGTAGACTCTGAATCTGTCTTTGAGGCCAACTTTTGATGCCTAACTTCCTACAACGTTGCTTCAACAGTGTCGTTCCAACGTTGAGTTCCCTTGCAGCTTGTATAATGGGCTTGTTAAAGTGCTGAGCTATTGCTTCCTTACTTAATGGGATTCTAGAACCACTTCCACTGCAAACTACTGTGGTTCTTGGACTCAAAGAATCAAATCCGGTTGTACTATTGTTATTCTGGATCATTTGAGCATGATCCTGATTTGTTAAACCAAAGATAAACTTTAGTGCAATAACATTAGTATCTGCCGTCGGCAGTAACTGTTGATTTTCAGCCATGAACCCAGGATTTTGAAATCCCTCTTGATTCCTTTGAATCATCTGAAGGTGATCCTGGTATTGAAAACCTCACTCAAACTCGGAATTTATTCCAACACTGTCGTTATGAATCGCCTGTAGTTGATCGTTATTCTGTATGTTAGCCATGAATCCTTGCTTCATGGGGATAATCTCACTGTTTGTTGAGTACTCGTCCATAAATGGATTGTAATCAGTTAAACCATCTATAAATGGATCTATAAAATAACACATGTCAGATGATAAAACAAAAATTGAAATACTCATAAAAGTAATCATTCAAAAGAATTTAACATGGACGAAGGTACTGACTCTGCTCAGGTGCAAAGTCTAAAGAGGGATGCATTGGATCTTCTAAGATGGAACTCATCTGGGGAAAAACTTCAAGCTCACTTTGAAGTTGCTCCAATGATAGTATATCTGGGAGTCTGTACCATAATTCAGAACCAATCAAAACATTAGAAATATAAAAGAAAAATAAATAACAGATGTCTAGAATGTTAAAGTCACCCGAACTCCGGTAAAGACATCTGATTTGAAGTACCCTCTCCTCGCGGGAAACCAGAATCAGAGTTAGACAGATTGCTCATTGAAGATCTGTTTTCCATGACTCAACTTTAAATCTGAGTTTGTTTACGAATAAACTTGTGGTAGGAGAGGATGAGACTGAAAAGATGTAGATATGGACGATACTACATTCCCGTTTATATAGTATCTTACCGCTGGAACTGAAAGGACAACCCACGTTCTTATTACCGAAATTTCAAAACATCTACAGTAGGTACGACCTTTTCACTACCTTAAGTGCCATTTTTTCAACATTCGCTGCTTGACTCCGATGAGGACGGGATAACGAAAAGTCATTTTTTTAAAAAAAAATTTAAGACTTAGTAAATCATTTCATCATTTCCCAACGACTACTAAAATAAAACATCAGAGATCTCAAACTCTTTAGTTATCCCGGTCATTTAGAGTTCTCATTCACACCAAGTACTCGTTTATAACAAGAAATTCTCAACTTTGTATAACTCGTACAAATTGATTATCTCAATAAATTAAGATTTGCAATTAATTCAATATAATCATAAGTAATGAATTAGAACTACTCAACTGGCATTCGTGCAGCTCATGGTCCACCTGTATCTTTCGTAAAAAAGACTAGAACCAGAGTCCTCTGGTTTCCTGCTATGCATCTTACCCACGGCACAAACAACCCTTTTATTTCTTTCCCTCCTATGAGTATCAACTGTAAAATGACATCGCATATCACATCTTAAACATCCTCAAGCATTTCTATAATACTTAACTCAAATGATTTAGAAATCAATAGCTAATACAAATCACAATTAGTGAAAGTTATATGTTATCAAACCGAGACCCCCAGTTTAGCGATTTTACCAAATCAACCGTTAAAATATCACAATATTTACAACAAGGACTCTATACAACACATAGTAGCAATCTACTAAGAACACATGAGATGAATCAAAGCATACTTTTGGACATCTAGAGTTTGAAACCCTAAAACTCAAAATCACTAACCTCGTGAATTAATAACTCGAGAACGCATTTTGGGTGTTAAATCCAACCTTCCCAAACTTTTCCTACGCAAAACCCTTGATCAAAATAACCAAATTTGGCACTTTTTGCTCTAAAAATAACCTAGGATGATTTTTGGTTCATAAATGGGGTAAATAAGGAAAGCTGCCCAAGTAACCCCACTGAAGCAGGTTAGCGACACTAACCTTTAAATATTACGGCATTAGACCCCAAAATCAAAGCAACCGAAAACTAGGAAGCACCAAGTGTGGACCTGAATTTATCTAGGAACGTGAGGACCAGATGAAACAGAAATACTCACATATCTTCCCATACACTTAAGAATATACTCAAAAGTGCTAAATTTTGGGACGAAATTCTTTCTAACGGGTAGATGATGTGACAATTGTAAATTTTGGTCAACAAAAGTCAACTATAGTCAAATGAAGCGTACGTTAATCCTTATGTTGAAAAGTAAATTTTCCATAATTTTACGATGTATTATTAGACATTATAATACTACTTACGCTAATTCGAATCAATTATTGGGCAAACGCTGTAAATACGGATAATAAACTTTTATTCTCAGGTAACAATTAGTCAGGTCCGACTACCCTTTTGGGATGGGACGCAAAGACGTCTCTTTTATTTATTTCGTTATCATATTGTAATCGGGTTTAAACAATACTGTTTAGATAATCTAACTTTCCAATTTCAATGTAAGATGGTTGTTTATTTACTTATGTTTCAATGTATGCAATAGTTGTGATATTATGTTCCGTTCCACCCTCAAACGATTCCGCCATCGTGGTTTGGGGGTGTGACAGATATGTCCCACCGTTTGTGACTGGGATGCCGATGATCACAAACCGGGTGTGAATAACCATGCAAATTAGCTTGGTACTCTCTGGGTCAATTACCATCTCAAATTGATATGCCGGTTAACGACACACGCTCCATCAACAATGATAACATCCGAGAAACCCATTGCCACTCTTTATGACCCTATTGGTGTGCCGGTAAACCACACACGCTCCACCAACGTTTCATAAAGTGCAATGTACAATTTCATGGATTAGCATCAAATTCACATTTTTCCTAAAGTAACTAGATTGGGAATTTTGTAAAGTGTTATAGTACTTTGATCATTATACTTTTAATGATTAAGCGGTCCTATCAAACCTTTTCGGCTAACGACCCTCCACTGATCAGGCGAGCGGTGGGTGAGAGTGGACACCCATTAGACCGCCATTTTATAGGCAGTCTCCTTATACCCACTTTATAGATCAGCTTCGTGAATGAGGCCTACTATTGATTTGACTGACCAATTTTCTTATATATATACTATTAACATTTTATAATAAAATATATAAGATGTATTTTAAACTTTTTAAGATATTTCTTGGTTTATCTTTTAATTTTTCGAAATTTAACTATTAAATTTAAAATTAAATTAAACCTTTTTTAATTGATTTAATTTATCTTTTAATTAAACAATTAATTAAATTAATTAAATCTAGATATTTTAAACTTTTAAAATAATCTTGGTTTATCCTTTAATTTTTTCAAAATTTAAACAATTAAATTTAAAATTAAATTAAACCTTTAAATGATTTAATTTATCCTTTAATTAAACAATTAATTAAATTAATTAAATCCTGATAGGTATCACAAATTAATCAAATTAATTTAAACCTATCTCAAACCCCCTAAAATTCGAAATTCAAATAAATGGGTTTAAGGTTATCCATTTAATTAATTAATTAAAGTTACCAAAAATAGAAAACCTTCTAAACACTGTCCCTTATTCGAAAATCAAAGAGGGGAGGGGCTAGGGTTTTCAAAACCCTAACCCTAATTTCGAAATCTTGATGATTAGGGTTTATAAGCTTTAACCCTAATTTTTAGGAAAAACTATTACATCAATTCAATAAGAAAACAATCAAATGCTCTGATACCACTGAAAGGTTTTCTGCAAACTATGAACTAAATAACCTAAGTTCACATGCAACCTAGATTGGATCTATGTTTTCTTACTTTGAACATGTAACTAAATTCCGAAAGGCCAAATAAAAATTAACTAAAAGAATAAATCAGAAAAACAAACCTTTAGGTTTTCTTGGAAGCTGAGCAGCACAAGTGTCCTGCCTCAAATGAGATCACACCCAAGCAAGGAGGGAGGAGAACGAAATTTCTAGAGAGAGTAGGGAAGAATGGCACAGGTTTATGATCTTTAGGGCTCCCTATTTATAGCCTCCAAAAGATGATCAGATAAACCTTTAGAGATAAACCTTTTTGAATTCAAATTAAGATAAACATTTATCTTAATAATTCAAACCTATTTATCTATAATATTAAATTTCGAAATTATATATATATATATATCGTATATAATTTTTGCCACTTTAATATTACTAAAATTGTCACTTACTCAACTATTGAATAATTACTGATGATATACCATGGGCGACGTACTCGCCAGCCCGTCAGCTCGCCAACACAACAGCTCGGCAGCCCGCCAGCACGACAGCAAGCAACGTCCAGCCAGCCGCCAGGGGCCGCGCAACCCGCCTGGCTGGACGACACGCTTGCCAACAACCGCGAATATTCGGGAATCTCGCAAACCAATAAGAGAATGACAACTCTCCTCATGAGAGTCCTGTGTACGATTTACCAACAGACGATTCGGTTAGTGTACGATCCACTACCTGGTCAGACCAACGCACCAATCATAGACGAGCACAAAGGATCTGCCAATCAAAGAAGGCCCACGATCCTAACGATCGTGTGGTCCCCAAAGGTACAACGGTATATGATGATCGACCCCATAGGGAGATCATCATCGTCATTCTCACTCTTACTTTTCATCATCACATTCTCTCTGATTTTTCCGATCACCGTACTAATTAGATCGTCGGAGCGCCCTCCCGAGATCACTTCCCGGAGTGCGACTGACCGTTTTCCTGCTGTTGTGAACTCAGGCCTTCATTCCGGTCATTCGGCGAACACGAAGAAGGAGAGTTCTCATCATTGGCGCCATCCGTTGTGTTACAACGCAAGGATCATATTCTCCGATACTGAATGGCTACACCATCGGAGAATCAGCAAAGCGGCGTTACGCTAAGCCCAATCCGACCGATGGCATCTTTAGACGCCGCTACACCACAAACACCGGTAAATATGCTCAATACACCTTCCCTAGCCACTATCATACCACCATGGCAGCCGCCACTGTCAACCTCCACAACACCGCCAGTAACATACTTTAATCCCTTCTTTCAAACTGGAACATCGTTAACTCCACCACTACTTACATCACAAACAACCACACCCACAGCGTCGGGAGCACCGCTGTTTCCTCCTCCTCCTTTCCTTCAATCTGGAACGGTGCTGAATCCCTCTTTTTCTCTGGGATTCTCTTCCTCAGCGCCATTAACCACTACTCTCTCATCAACTCCTATACCAGTCTCAACTGTCCCTTATCAAATGTTTACCGGTACACCAACTCCCCATACGTCTTTCGGGCTGCCGCCATATTACGGCAGCAGTTATACGCCACCTTATATAACGCCACCATACAATTTTGTACCACTTCATCCACCTTTTCAGCAATATCCACCAGTTCCCATCCCGACAATAAGAACCAATAGTTCCCCTTTCGTCAAGGAGTTACTGGACTATGAGATTCCAAGTACGGCCAAGCTACCAACGTTGAAAGTGTATAATGGCACAACATGCCCTGTTAGCCACATTGATACATATGAATGGCATATGACGTCCCTGAAATTAGATCAGCGATTCTGGTGCACGTACTTCCCAACAACTTTAGATGGAAACGCAGGCGCGTGGTTTAAAAGCTTAGCACCAAACAGTATCTACAATTTTGAGCAGTTGAAACAACTTTTCCTAACAAATTTTATGCAACTCTAAAAGTACAGAGGCGATAATCACGCCATCATGGGATGTAAACAACGCGAAGGAGAGTCTGTGAAAGAATACTTCCGCCGTTTCAACAAAGCAACACTCGATGCCCCAGGACAAGATGATAGAATGGTAACAGGAGCCTTTACCTGGGGACTTCTCCCAGGACCGTTATCCAGGAAGTTCCTGGGAAAACCACCCCAGACACGTCACGAACTCAAGGAGCGAGTAGAACGTTTCCTCCGTCAAGAAGAAGGAACCGTTGAAAAAAAATCATACCTCAAAGCAACTTCAGACCAGTACCATAAACGCCATGATCGATACCAACACCATAGCCGACGAACTGATTATCCCACTCCCTCCTTTACAAGAGGCCGACCACCACGACGATACAATCCATTTCCTAGAGAACAGCAGCGCAACAGAAATGCAGACGTTTATGTGGTGAAAGAGAACATTGGTAAAGCCCAAGATAACATAAACCGGTACTGTGAATACCACAAAAGTAGGGCTCATGACACGGAAGATTGCGCCATGATGAAACGAGAGATGGAGGAAAAGCAGCTTAAAGGAAACCTCGTAGAAACGGCAAAGAAATTAAGAGAACAATATGAAACAAACCGGAACATGGGAAGAAACAAGAAGGACGAACAAGGAACTGGACGAGGACTTGAGATATTAGCCATCCGCACCTGCCACAAACGCATCTCACGCGCCAGAGAGGAGGCCGCGTGCCCCCAGCAAAAGATTTTAAACCTGGATTTCTCTATAGACGATCCCAGACCAGACAACTGGCAGGGAGATGACCCTCTAATCATCGTTGGGTATGTCAAAAATATCAAGATTCACAGAGTATATATCGACACCGGAAGTGCTGCAGACATTATTCACGAGCATTGTTTTACCCTACTCCCTCAAGTGATTAAAGACACCATGTAGCCAGCCACACGCCGATTGGTAGGGTTCACGGGACACAGCATCTGGCCAGTCGGGACAATACATTTGCCATTTACTCTGCGAAGCTTCGATGAAAAACTCTACAAAACCGTTCTCCTCGAATTTGTAGAGGTACAGGCACCGTCGGAGCACAACATGATATTGGGGCGACCAGGACTCCTGAAGTTTGGCGCAGTACCGTCTACGGTCTATGGCACACTCAAATTCAAAACATTCGGCGGCACGGCGTGTGTCCTCGCCACAAACCCTCAACAATTGAGATGTTACCAGGTCATGCAACCCACATATATCGTTCGCCCTACCAAAAAAGTGCGCTCGAAAGAGTCCGGTGACAAAGCAATCGTTAATCCAGCCTACCCTGAACAGCTTATCAAAATAGGTAACACACTTCCTACTGATGTAAGAGACGCAATTATTACCCTACTTCGGAAATACAAACACGTGTTTGCATGGCAACCGTCTGACATGGTGGGGGAAGATAGAGATGTCATAGAACATGGTTTGAATGTTAAAGAGGGAAATAGCGCTATAAAGCAGAAGAAGCGAAGCCAGGCTGGCGAACGTAACGCTGCAATCAACATTGAGGTATCTAAGCTAGTGGCCGCCGGAATTCTGCGTGAAGCAATTTTCCCCGATTGGATAGCCAACCCGGTAATGGTCAAGAAACACGATGGTAGTTGGCGCATGTGTATAGACTATACAGATTTAAACAAGGCGTGCCCCAAAGATTATTACCCATTGCCAGAAATTGACCAAAAAGTAGAGTCACTTCAAGGTTTCCGTTGGAAGTGTTTCTTGGATGCGTATAAAGGTTACCACCAAATTCAGATGAAGAAAGAAGACGAAGAAAAGACTGCATTTTACACCGACAGGGGAACATTTTGCTATAAAAAAATGCCATTTGGATTGAAAAACGCAGGAGCAACTTACCAACGCTTGGTCGACAGAATGTTTCGCAATCAAATCGGAAGAAATATAGAAGTTTACGTTAATGATATGGTCATTAAAAGTCAAGAAACACTAGCACTAACGGCTGACATTGAAGAAACTTTCAAAACGTTGGAGGAGGCGAAGATGAAATTAAATCCATCAAAATGTGTTTTCGGGGTAGAAGAAGGCCAGTTCTTGGGATACTGTGTAACAAACCAAGTTGTCCTCCCCAATCCAGCAAAACTCCAAGACGCTATCGAAACTAAAATACCTACTACAGTGAAGGAAATGCAAGGTCTAAACGGAAAATTAACTGCCTTAGGCCGTTTCATAGCCAAGTCAGCTGAAAAAGCGTTACCACTCTTTAATACGCTGAAAGGCGAAGTAAGTAAAGAAGGATTCAAATGGACGCCTGCAGCCAACGAAGCATGGCAGAAACTCAAAGAAACACTTAGTCAACTACCAACGCTCGCCAGTCCGACCCCTGGGAAACTTTGTTCGTATATCTGTCGGCGGCACAAGAGGCGATTTCAGCGGTTTTGGTAGTAGAAAGGAACACCATGCAGCTACCAGTGTATTTCGTAAGCCGGGCACTTCAGGGCCCAGAAGTCAATTACCCTATATTGGAGAAACTTGTCTTGGCACTCGTATACGCTGCCAGGCGACTCCGACGATATTTCCAAGCGCACCACATTGAGGTCCTTACCAGCCAACCGCTAAAACAAATACTCTTGAAGCCAGAAAACTCCAGTCGATTAGCAAAATGGGCAATAGAATTAGGAGAGCATCACATTGAATATCGGCCGCGATCAGGTATCAAAGGCCAAGCTTTGGCGGACTTCCTCATCGAAATTCCAGAACAGATGCAAGTGACAGCGCCAGACAGCCAGCTGAAACCTATAACTAAGCAACAATATGAATGGACCCTTTTTACTGACGGAGCAGCAAGCAAAGAGGGATCAGGCGCAGGCCTAATCTTGAAGAGCCCACATGGGGAGGAGATTACGTACGCATTAAGATTCGATTTCAAGACATCTAAGAACGAAGCGGAATACGAAGCTCTGCTAGCAGGCTTAAGACTGGCAATTGAAAACGGGGCAAAACAAGTTGCAGCTTTGAGCGATTCAATGCTAGTAACAAATCATGTTAATGGCCGATACGAAGCAAGAAACAAAAGAATGCAAGGGTACATGGACGCAGTTCAAAAGCTAACCAAATCCTTCGACAAGTTCACTATCAAACAAATTCCAAGATCAGAAAACAGGAGGGCGGATGCCCTGAGTAAGCTCGCCTCAACTTCTTTTGATCATTTGACGAAGCAAGTATTGGTCGAAGTTTTACCAGCAAGAAGCATAGACGAAAAACAAATTTGTGACATGAGGCACGAAGAAGTAACGTGGATGACACCTTATGTAGAATACCTCTGACACGGCACACTACCAGAAGACGATGCAAGCGTGCGAAAGATAAGGGTCAAAGCCCCAAATTTCGTTATAATGGAGGGAACATTGTATAAAAAGGGATACCTTACCCCATGGCTGAAGTGCATAACCAAGCAGGAAGGACGACAGATATTGGAAGAGACACACTCGGGGCTTGCGGGAGCTCATGAGGGTGCGCGCGCTCTAACCGGTAAAATATTGCGAATGGGAGTCTTCTGGCCAGACATACACCACGACGCGACAGAGATGACGCGAACATGCCCCGAGTGCCAAACCTTTGCCCCAGTACAAAACCTACCTCCCAACACTATGACGAGTATTAGCAGCCCCTGGCCGTTCTACCAGTGGGGAATTGATATTGTAGGACCATTCCCCGAGGCCCCTGGGAGAGGGAAGTTCCTCGTTGTTGCTATTGATTACTTCACGAAATGGGTGGAAGCTGAGCCACTAGCCTCCATCTCGGGTAGGACCATCATAAAGTTTATGTGGAAGAGCATACCGACAAGGTTTGGCACGCCTAGGGTGTTGATCAGCGACAACGGATTACAGTTTGCAGAAAATCCGTTCAGAGGTTGGTGCGAAGAAAGAAACATCCGACAGCAATTCACATCGGTGGCACATCCGCAAGCGAATGGTCAAATGGAAGTAACCAACCGGACCATTTTCAACGGAATCAAGAAGAGATTGGGAAAAGCTAAAGGTAACTGGGTGGAGGAACTCCCAAGCGTACTATGGTCCTACCGAACAACCCCCCGAGCTGGCACGCGAGAAACCCCATTCAGTTTAACATACGCCACGGAAGCTGTACTTCCCCCGGAGTTAATGATAACATCCCTTAGAATTTCCACTTTCACACCAGAAAAAGATGAAGAAGATTTGCGACACAGTTTGGATTTACTAGACGAAAAAAGGGAACTCGCCAACCTACGACAAGCAGCGTACAAATCCAACACAGAAAGGTACTATAATAAGCGTGTACAGTCCAAAGCTTTCAAGGTAGGGGACTTTGTGTTAAGGAGGAACGAAATCAGTCACGCGCAGCCAAGAAGCAAACTAGGACCGACATGGGAGGGCCCTTACAAGGTACAAGAAGCGCGCCGAAATGGGTCCTATGTGCTAGAAACCACCGATGGAAAAACGATACCAAGGACATGGAATGCTCAACATCTAAGGAAGTTCTTTTTCTAAAAACATTGCATTCGAACAGTCGCAATCCAAAAACTACTGAATATGTATGACCAAATTCTCGCAAGAAGCTAGTCTCCGAAAATTAATATATGTCTTTATTTCAAAGCAAAAGCACTCTCTATTTCAACATGTGTTTCCCAAACAAACGATAGATGGGTTGGACTGATCACCCAACCCGCAAATGCTAATCGTAATACAAAACTCAATGTTTGTGGCCGAGCACCACACTCATTAAGTCGAAACTTAACGTTGTGGCCGAGCACCACACCAATTAAGCCAAAACTCAACGTTTGTGGCCGAGCACCACACTCATTAAGTCGAAACTTAACGTTGTGGCCGAGCACCACACCAATTAAGCCAAAACTCAACGTTTGTGGCCGAGCACCACACTCATTAAGTCGAAACTTAACGTTGTGGCCGAGCACCACACCAATTAAGCCAAAACTCAACGTTTGTGGCCGAGCACCACACTCATTAAGTCGAAACTTAACGTTGTGGCCGAGCACCACACCAATTGAGCCAAAACTCAACGTTTGTGGCCGAGCACCACACTCATTAAGTCGTAACTTAACGTTGTGGCCGAGCACCACACCAATTAAGCCAAAACTCAACGTTTGTGGCTGAGCACCACACCCATTAAGTCCAAACTTAACATTTGTGGCCATACAACACAAAATGTAGCAATGTACCACACCAGTTGAAACCAAAACTATGGTTAAAAAGTAGCAATCATCACCGCAAAATTTACAAAGCCAAACAATATATTTGCTACAAAGAGAGATACGCAATTATACTCAAAATACCATAACAACCAAATCCAGATACTCGTGGCCAACTATCAATGAACATTTCAAAACAAAAATACCGAACCAATTGTTTTGCAAACCATGAGCAACAACAACTCGCTAGAGACCAAAAGAGTAAAGCGATGCAACATTATCTACGGACAAACACACAGAAAAAGAAAGCAAACTATACGACATATTGTTCAAACAACAACCATCATTTGCACAAACCAAACAAATATACCCTACTCGTCGGCTTCAACCCGCAATAGCTCCTTCAATTCTCCAACACTCAACTGGCCCAAACGAAGTAACCCAGCGTAATCCAACGTTGCGAACTCCTCCATGGCATCATTCACTTCATGAGCATAGCTGGAGGACAAACTGCCCTCCTCCACGTCCGGACCCGCAATATTAAGCTCTTGGCGTAAGGCACGGCGGCCAGCGTCCTCACCCGCAACATAACTAGTACGCCTGATGCGGTTCACACTGTGGATTAACTCCGGAATCATGAAGACCTTCTCCACAACCCTGACCATACCTTCTTTAACAACCCACTTCAAGTCTCCTTCCACCTTGGCCAAAGCTGCAGCTCCTTCCTCCAGCATACGTTCTTTCTCGCACATACCTGCATCAAAACTTTCTGTACGAATCATCAGTACTTCGTTTTCCTTAGTCACCTTGTCCAAACGCTCCTGGGTGCCAGCAAGCTGCTCCTCAACAAACATTTTTTCTGACATTAAGAGCTCATACTTCAGATCGAATTCGCGGGACGCTTTCTCCAACACAGCCATCTGCTCTTTCAACTCCTCCACTGCCCCGCGTAAACGTGTATTCTCCGCTGCAGCCTTCCGGGCTTCCAATTTAAACGACTCATGCGTTTTGGAGGAGTTGGCTAAGTGCTCGATGCGTTTCGCAGCAGCTGCCAAGTAATACGCCGACTGAGTAGATGCAAACCTCAATGTACTCACCAAGCCATCATGCGTAAAATCCTCCATTTCTGAATCTGCAGCAGGAGGAAAGGCATGAAAGGCAAAATCAATAGTCGTTTCTCTCGAAGATAGGCGAGACCCATTCAGCAATTTCCAATCTGGAACGAATGGCAGAGATGAATAATCGTTCCAGACATGCGTCCCCAACGTGTCGACACCTTTCCCCGAACTGACACCCTCATCATCATCAACTTCAAATCCGCCCATACTTTCACAACCAACATTTTCAAACTCAACACCAGCATCACCCATTTTACCCAGACCTTGTGTACCCTCAGACCTAGAAACCTTCACTTCTTCACCAATCTTTTCTTTACCCTTACCTGTGCCGCCAACAGTGCCAGACTCAGGAATCAATTTGGAATCCTTTGGAACATCATCATCGGGAATGTCAATAACCCCAAGGTCGTCTTCTTTCAACCGATTCAACAATCTACGATGACTTACACGTCTGATTAGTCGAGTATCCCTAGAACTCTCCGATCCCTCCACTGTATCCCAAGCAACCTTCCTCTTATTTAACATTTTGGATGCCTCTTCAATAATGCCCTCCTTACTATCCACAACAAGTTCATGCGATTTCCCACCATCCCCTGTCGACAAACCCTCCACCTTAGCATCAATTAAAGGAACCTCGCCAGACTGATCTTTTCTCGACTTTTCTCCCCCCCTAATATTTTCAATACGAGCGACAATTTCTGGATTACGGAAAACAAACGACGGCGGTACTTTGTCAACCAAATCTACCTCACGATGCTGGTATTTCTCTTTCGAACTCTTCGAAAGAACCTCTTCAAAGCGAACCTTACGAGGACCACCTACATATGGAATCAACACTTTCCTTAACAAAAAGGGGGGCAAAGAAGAAAACATCAAGATGAGCACATGAGAACTAAAAAGAAAGCACAAAGATGTACCTTTTTGAACAACGAAAAATTCCGACATTTTACCTCGCATCCTCCAGGCAGTACTCATCCCCCCTCCGGCCAAAATATGCTCCGGAAATTCATCGGCGGCCACCTGAAAGCTATTTAGGATCTTCACTACCGCCTCCTGGTGAGGATATAGTTTCGGAATCTGATCGGACGCCGTACCCAGGCAGTGATAAATGGTTCCAACTCGAGAAGCGTTCACCCACAACCAATGATCTTGCCAATTTTTGGGGGAGTACTTGGGCTCAGGCACCAGGGTATGCACACTAGTCCTCCGGTAGAAAGCGTAGTTATCGCCAACCGCTGCAAACCTGAAGTAGTGCTTAAAGATAAAGAAATCAGGGACTATACCCTGTGAATGACACAGTAGCTCGAAAGCGACAATCTTGTTCACAGAATTTGGGATCAACTGATGCAGGCCAACATGGTTCCGTCGGAGTAGTTCCTCCATGAAATCCGACATCGGAAGACGATAACCGGCGTCGAAAGTCTTCAAATAAACCCCAGTTTTTCCCTCGGGGGGGAAAGAGAAGATGGCATTTTCAGAAGGAATTAGAACACCATCCTCGGGTTGGAAACCATACTTTTCCACAAGGGGACCGTAAAGCTCATCGGCAATCTCTTGTTCAACAACCGCGGCCATTGCCTCAGTATAGCGAAAGAGAAAGAGCAAAAAGGCAGAGGAGAACGAGAATGTAGTAGAAGAGAAAGTAGAAAACCCTAATCGAAGGAATAGGGATAAGAAGCGGGAAACTCGAAAATCGCTAATGATGGAAACTGACACATCATGTCAGCAATAAATACGGACCCACTCAGCCAAAAGCGAACCGCCGATTACCTAAAGTCTAGAACGTCAGCTCGCCAGCTCAACAGCTCGGCAGCCCGCCAGCACGACAGCAAGCAACGTCCAGCCAGCCGCAGGGGCCGCGTAACCCGCCTGGCTGGACGACACGCTTGCCAACAACCGCGAATATTCGGGAATCTCGCAAACCAATAAGAGAATGAAAACTCTCCTCATGAGAGTCTTGTGTACGATTTACCAACAGACGATTCGGTTAGTGTACGATCCACTACCTGGTCAGACCAACGCACCAATCATAGACGAGCACAAAGGATCTGCCAATCAAAGAAGACCCACGATCCTAACGATCGTGTGGTCCCCAAAGGTACAACGGTATATGATGATCGACCCCATGGGGAGATCATCATCGTCATTCTCACTCTTACTTTTCATCATCACATTCTCTCTGATTTTTCCGATCACCGTACTAATTAGATCGTCGGAGCGCCATCCCGGGATCGCTTCCCGGAGTGCGACTGACCGTTTTCCTGCTGTTGTGAACTCAGGCCTTCATTCCGGTCATTCGGCGAACACGAAGAAGGAGAGTTCTCATCAATTACAATTCTAGTCCCTGCACCTTTAATTAATTAAATTAATCACCAAATTAATTCCAATTAATTCCAGATTAATTTCTAATTAATTAATATAGTTTCTAATTAATATATTATCACTTTAATATATTAATAAACTATTTATTTTATTTCTATTGATTTATTAATCACATAATAAATCAATCTTTCTCTCTACTGAACTTTCTACCAAACCTCCAACTATGAGGGCAACCCAAATGGACTATGCTACTATTAATTAGGTAAATACAAATTATTAGTCATGGCTTAGACACCTAATCCAACAAATACGTCGCTGCCGCCAGCTGTTGTTCACAAGTCATATTGATGCAAACTCAACTGCGTGACTATGGCTTCAAAATCTCATAAATTCCCATATTTTGTGCCTCAACCAGTGCTGTTGCCATTTCTCACAATCCCGTTCACCATTCCATGACAAAGCACATCGACATTCGATATCATTTCATCAAAGACAACATTCAAAAGGTTCATGTCGAATTGCACTTCATCAACACCGAAGATCAAATTGCCGATGTCTTCACTAAGGCTCTCGATGAAACAAAGTTTCAATACTTCCTAGGCCGTCTAGGAATGTTAAATCCAGATAACATCCATCCTTAAACTTTTACTTTTTGTTTGTATAAAAGTGTGTTTACTTTAATTCAAAAAGAAAATTCAAAAACAATTGAAAATTGATTTCTTTTAAAAAAAATACCAAAACATTCAAATAACCAAAATTTCCAAAAACATTCAGAAAAACAAATCTTCAAAAATACAATAAAAGAGTTGCCATAATAAGCTTTTATAGAACCTTGTGATTAATCGTCTCTTGACTTAATTTTCAGATGCTTATGCTCGATGAAGATTTTAAGTCATATTGATTCTCAATTGGAGTGAAGGTTCAAATCTCCTACTTTTCATAATGTATATAACTTTATTTCCTTCGATTTTCTTTCATTATTGACGATTTTAAACAATCAAGGGACATAAGGTTATGAGGTTCAAATGAAAACAAAAACCCATGTGAGAATTTGTGCCTCATCGATCTAAATCATTGTGGAATTCATTTCTTGTGAGCTTAGGTGTGTCACTATTGCTTATAAGGTATACCCGATTATACCTTGTCACGGTCTCATTTTTGCTTAGATATCAAAATGACCATGGAC
The DNA here is from genome assembly GCA_023525715.1 of Cichorium intybus. Taxonomy (NCBI): domain Eukaryota; kingdom Viridiplantae; phylum Streptophyta; class Magnoliopsida; order Asterales; family Asteraceae; genus Cichorium; species Cichorium intybus. Next base: position 94,075,495 of record CM042010.1, on the reverse strand, counting down.
GATACATTCATTTCTTACATACTAGACAAAATGTCTTTTATGCCACCTTTCCCTACCTAGATAAAATACAATCAAAAATGAAGACAGCCTCAAAATAGAAAGACTCCAAACAACGACATATCCTTACAAGAAAACCAAAGGAGAAACAAAGATCTATCAACATCCAATCCTCAAAGACGAATCAACAAGAAAGTCAAATCATTCACCGAAAAAATACCAAACAAAACAAAATTTCAACCAAATGGTTATTTCAAAACAAACATCATAAAATCCCGTGATTTGTTTTTAACCATTTTTTCAGAAAAGCAGATATCTCAATCACTCTTGATAGATATTCTTACAAAACAAAAAACACAAAAAAATTATCAATTATAGCAAATTCTCAATGCTAAAACTAAATATCTTTTTACAATAAATCGATATTGATCAACAAACAGGATACCATCAAAGAAGAAGCTGCAACAACAATGAATTTCCCGGTATACTGTAGCCTTCATCACTGAAGATTCTTAGTTGGAAACTGCACTATGAAAATTTCTAAACCCTTCTACATGTATTTCTCGATGGAGAGAGAGTGAATGTTAATGGCATGAATGAAGAAACTCACTGAGTAATGCCGAAACCAGTCTTATGTGATTGATTATCTAATAATGAGACTAAGTGACTTTACAGGAAAAGCATAGATGAACACCTCCAATATGAGTGTGAGTCGTCAGAGAGAGACATCACTCATTTTTAGTGATCATTAACTTGTTCTGCTGCCAGAACAACCAAACACCCAAATGAAGTGTGAGCTATACCTATGAGCGTTCATCTGAATCGACTTGTTAGACCACTTGTCGTCATAAATAATGCTATAAAATCTTAAGAAATTTCTTTAGATACATATATGGCTACCCTTTGATAACCGAACTCGAGACTTTGATTCGGAAACAAACATTCTTCAAAATCTTTTTCAAAACATAAGATATGTAAAACCAATTCACAAACTTTCAAAATGATTACAATGATTTTATATATATCTTATCACTGACAAAACTTTTATCCCAAATCTTCAATATTAAAATTGTTAATGTGATTATATAAGTCCTTATTTCATCAATGATCATATAGGGGGAAATTGTTGAAAAATGTTTTTATATGTGACCATCATTGAAATAAGACGAACTGTTTTTATATTATCTAACAAATATTATCAGTTTATTTCAGGTTGCATGGTTTCGAGAAAATAAGAAAATAATTTTTAAACAAAAAGATTGGAATTAAATTTATCATTTATTAAACTTGATTATTGAGGAATAATTATTTTAATTATTTTCTAAATAATTGATTTTAATAAAAGATGCAATTTAATTGAAAAAGGAGTTTTAAAGCAAAAACAAGAAAAATATAAAAGAAAATTAAATTAAATCTATTTAAAAAGAATTATTGGAAATATAGTTTCTAAATAATTTATTTTATTAGATTTAATTAATTTAATAAATTAAAAATGAATTTTCCTAATTTATTTAAATTAATTTCGGATTTTAAATAAATTAAATAAACAAAAAAAAGAAACAGCCCAACCCACATCCGGCCCAGCCCAAGATCCAGCCCATCCGCCTGCGACCCGAACCCGCCTGCTCCAACGGATGAACCGTCCGACCCGTCCGACCCACATAGACTCACAACACAACCCGCGTGTAAACCCGCCTGATCCGACCCAGCGAACCGCTCCTCCAACCTGGCTCCCTTACAAACCCTCGCGGACCTTCCCGACCCACTTCTGATCCGAACCCGATCCAAAACCGATCCATTTGCACTCACAGAGGACCCGCGCATCGACCCACGAACCCGACCCGTTCCGAACCGACCCAAGACTCGCGTGTTTCAGTTTAAACTTTACAATTTCAGCCCCTAAACTTTAGAAAACTATCAAAAAACACCCAAAAATCATTACAACTTCATATATAAACCATTTCAAAACCATTTTTTTTAAAAAACTAACACAAAAATTATACCAAAACCTCTCTAACCTTCACCATCTTATTTCAACCTCCTTAAACCTCTTCCAAACTCTCTCAATCACCAAACAACAAACACCAAGAGCACCAAGAACACCAAGAATATCAAGAACACAGTCTATTAAGATCCAGTCCAACCCTAAGCCAGTTCAGTCAATTTATTTGACGAACCTACTTGATAGACCAGTCGTTCCATTAGTCCAATTCTAAACCAGTTCAGTCAATTTGTTGACGAACCTACTTGATATATATTTATATATTTATATATTTTTATAGCTTTATGTCATTTAATTACTGTTATTTATATTATTTATAGATTTATGTCATTTAAATACAGATATTTATATTATTTATAGCTTTACGTCATTTAAATACAGTTATTTACATTATTATAGCTTTCAGTCATTTATAGCTTTCAAGTTTATTTTTATTCTGCAATTATTATTATTTATAATCCGCATCTTATCATTAATTTATATATTTGTCACAGTAGCTGATATCCAAGCCTTTTTGTTAAATGAATTTTAAATTGAATTAATTATTTTGCATAATTAATTTATATTTTCAATTTAGGCAAGATTTTAATAATTACTTATTAAAATAATAACTCGCCCAATTATTAGTATTTACAGATTTTAACAATTATTTATATGAAATAATCATTAAAATGCATTTTTTCATGCTTAAATACTTATGAAAATAGTTTTAAATAGTAAACAATATTGAAAATTTTAGAAATTATCAGGAAATCATTATTTCATAAAATAGTAATTACTGTAAAATGTTCATATTTTTCTGAAATGGGTTAGTATTTATTTAATATTTTAATGATTAAACCACAACAAAATCCGGGAAAAATAATAAATGATCCCCAAAAATTCTGTAAAATTAACCATAATTTTCCAACATGATATAGAGCGTATTGTAAGGGATTTGGATATTTGTGACTCTGGGAAGTATTTGTTTTATCTATTTCATTATTAGTTAATCAATAAAATCATAAATAATAGTAAACGATTAAGGGAAATCCATTAAACTTTTTATTTAGGATTAATATGTAATATACGACTTTCGAATAAGGTTTTATAGTTTTTGGACATGTGTAGCTATTTATTATCAATTTAAACTGTTAAACAGTCATTAAATCAGGAAAAATAAGCAAACATTCTTACAAAAATCTGTAAATTTTGTCATGGAGTCTTTATAATGTTAATAAGGTGTGAAAAATACAAAATCTAGTTTTTGACATAAATACTATATTTTTCTATTTATTTATCTTCAACAAAATAAAATACAAAATAAGCACCAAACAGTAATATAAATGCATGAAACTTCATAAATTATTTTTAATTAATTTATGGGTTATCCCAGAATTTTCCCAGAATTTATTGACTGTAAAACGTATTTTATGTAAATTATTGCCCTATTTCATTGCAATAATTATAGTAATTCAATAAAAATAAGTTATTTTCTGAAAATTTCCAAAAATCCATATTTTATTGATGGGATTCTGAGAAAAATCAGGTTTATACATAAAATGAGATTTAGATAGTTTGGTGGATTTAATTTGTTTCGTTCATGAATTTGAGACTTTTAACAACATACCTTGATGAATGGTTCAAGAGGGATGAAGATTTAAGTATAATGGATTGTTCTTGGCTGAAATATGGAGCTTTCTTGGAGGAATTTCGAGATAGAGAGTGAGAGAAAGAATAGAGAGGGTTTGAGTGGTGATGAGAATAATGTGTTGGGAGAAACATGAAAGGAAAGATGATGGGAGGTGTGAGTGGGAGACAATGTGAATAACTTTGTGCTTTTGGTGGTTTTCATAATTTCCCACTAACACAAGCATCTTTTATATAATACACTAATTAATATAAGAGTTTTTTAAAATTTAATGTAGAGTTTATAAAAATAGAGTTTTATACAAGATATGTTATTATTTGATTAAAACAATCTACTTTGATTTGAAGTTTAATTATAGCATTCAAGTTTGATTCTTTTAATTTAATTAGAGCATCATACTTTGATTTGATTTTAATATGGTATCATAATTTAATTTGATTATAGTTATAACGTTATACTATGCTATATTGCTATTTACGTCAATTTATATCGTAATGTATGAGTTTTGATCCTATTAGCGTCAAGTGATATTGATTAGGGTTTATTAAATTTCCAATTGGGTTGGGTTGACCCGAATCCATTTTAGACGGATGTGACAGTCTCCCCTACTTTAGGAAATTTCGTCCCGAAATTTAAGAAGAGAGTACCTTAAGAGAAAAGTTGCGGGTATTTGGTACGAATATGATCCTCACGCTCCCATGTATACTCGGGTCCACGTGCTGACTGCCATCTGACCTTGACTAGGGGAATGCGACTTTTTTGAGTTGCTTTTCGTTTCGGTCAGCAATTTCCAAGGGTTTCTCGATAAATTGCATTGTCTCGTCGATTTGGATATCCTCGAGAGGAATATGAAGGTTCTCATCTGCTAAACACTTCTTGAGGTTGGCTATATGAAATACTGGGTGAACTTTCTTAAGCTCTGTTGGTAGATCCAACGCGTAGGCTTCTGGTCCGATCCTTTTCAGGATCTTAAACGGGCCTACGTAGCGTGGTGCCAATTTACCCTAGCGTCCAAATCGAACCACACCTTTCCATGAGGACACTTTTAACATGACCATGTCCCCCACGGTAAATTCAAGCGGTTTGCGTCGCTTGTCGGCCTAACTCTTTTGTCGGCTACGAGCTGCGAGAAGGTTATTGCGAATCTGAGTGATTTTGTCGGTTGTTTCCTGGATAAGCTCAGGACCAACGATTGGAGAATCCACTGTTGCGCAAATTACGTGGGACTCGCCAATTTCATGCCAGCAAATAGGAGATCGGCATTTACGGCCATACAATGCCTCAAATGGTGGCATCCTTATGCTAGAATGATAACTATTATTATAGAAGAATTCCACCAATGGTAAATGAGAGTCCCAGTTTCCTCCGAAATCTAAGACACACACCCTCAACATATCTTCGAGTGTTTGAATTGTCCTCTCAGATTGACCATCGGTCTGAGGATGATAGGCGGTACTGAGATCGAGGCGGGTTCCCATGGCTGCTTGAAGTGATTGCCAAAACCGAGAGAGAAATCTCCCATCACGATCTGAAATGATGCTGAGAGGGATGCCATGCCGACTAACTATCTCATTGATGTAAATCCTAGCAAGTTTTTCGACTTTGAAATGTTCACAGATGGGAAGGAAATGAGCGGATTTGGTCAAACGGTCAATGATTACCAAAATGCTGTCGTGTCCCTTTCTGGTACAGGGAAGTTTGGTTATGAAATCCATGGCGATCGCTTCCTATTTCCACCTGGGGATTTCCGGTTGGCCAATAGTCCAGAGGGTCGTTGATGTTCTGCTTTGACCCTGGAACATGTAAGACATTTGGTCACGAATAATGCAATAACCTTTTTCATTCTCAACCACCAATAATTGGTTCTCAAGCCATGATACATCTTGTCAGTGCCAAGATGAATGGAATATCGAGTTTTATGGATTTCTTCCATCAGGAATATATGAAGATTGTCGCGATGTGGGATCCAGATGCGATCTTGATAATAGAAAATACCATCAGATTTAGTTTCCGATTCCCCATCAATTCCCGTGGGCATGTCATTTTCGGTAATTGCCGAGTGTTGGGCTCCTCGAATTCGATCGCTGAGATTGGACAAGAAAGGAGAACATATTAGATGAAATGCTTTGGCATGTTCTTTTCGGCTTAACGCGTCGGCTACGACGTTCGCCTTGCCCGGATGATAGCGTATTTCACACTTGTAATCATTTAGGAGTTCGACCCATCGTGTTTGCCTCATATTGAGTTCCTTTTGATTAAGAATATGTTGCAAGCTCTTGTGTTCGGTGACAATTACGCATTTTGTGCCGTAAAGGTAATGCCTCCAAATTTTAAGAGCGAAAACCACGGCACCGAGCTCCAAATCATGAGTCGTATAATTCCTTTCGTGGATTTTGAGTTGTCGCGATGCGTAAGCTATAACCTTTCCCCTTTGCATCAAAACACAACCTAGATCGAGATTGGAGGCATCGCAATATACCACGAAATCTTCGGATCCTTCAAGGAGTGTAAGAATCAGAGCGTCACACAATATTTGTTTAAGGGTTTGGAAAGCGTCTTCCTGCTTGGGTCCCCAATCAAATGGCGTACCCTTGCAAGTGAGAGAAGTAAGCGGTAAAGCGATCTTTGAGAAATTTGAAATGAAACGCCGGTAATAGCCGGCTAAACCGAGGAAGGACCGAATTTCCTTGGGGGTACGTGGGGCTTTCCAATTCTTAACTGCTTCAACTTTTGCGGGTTCGACTAAAATACCCTTGTCACTTACAATATGACCGAGGAATTGTACCTCATTTAACCAAAACTCGCGTTTCAAAAATTTGGCATAGAGCCGATTTCCTTGCAACGTTTGGAGAGTTAGGCGAAGGTGTCTTTTATGCTCTGCCTTTGTCTTGGAGTAAATGAGGATGTCATCAATAAAGACGATAACAAAACGGTCGATATAAGGTTTAAATACCCGATTCATCAGGTCCATGAATGCGACAGGGGCATTTGTTAGGCCGAAAGGCATAATAGTGAACTCGTAATGACCATAGCGGGTTCGGAAAGCGGTTTTGGGGAAGTCTTCTTATCGTACTAGAAGTTGGTGATAACCCGAGCGGAGGTCAATTTTTGAAAAGCATGAAGCTCCTTGAAGCTGATCAAAAAGGTCGTCGATACGATGTAACGGATATCGGTTCTTAATGGTCAATTTATTTAACTCCCGATAATCGATACACATACGAAACGAACCATCTTTCTTTTTGATGACGAGAACCGGGGCTCCCCAGGGTGAAGTACTAGGACGGATAAATCCCTTATCGGTTAATTGTTGGAGCTGACTGGAGCCAACCGATATGGAGACTTGGCTATGGGAGCAGCCTCAGGAACGAGATCGATGCGGAACTCTACCTCACATACTGGAGGGATTCCAGATACGTCATCGGGAAAGATGTCGGGAAAGTCTCGTACAATCGGAATATCTTCGATCTTCTTTTCTGTGACCTTTGTTTCCACCACATGGGCTAAGAAAGCCATGTATTCTTTACGTAGATATGATCGAGCTTGAGTACATGACATAAGACTAAGCTTTTTCGAATGAGTCTCGCCATAAATACGAAGAATTTGACCGTTAGAGGAATACGAGTGAACTTCTCGTAAGATACTATTTCAGCATGGTTTTGGGATAGACAATCCATTCCCACGATGATGTCGAAGCTACCAAGTTCCATAGGAACTAAATTGATGGAAAATTTATAACCGCTAAAATCGAAAGTGCAATCTTGGATGACTGCATTGAATGAAACGTATTTTCCATTGGTGACTTCTACGGTAAAGTACTCATCAAGAATTATGCGAGGTGTGTGAAGTATGAGCTCAAATTCCAAAGACTCCAAACTTTTATCGGCAGCTGAATCAAATAGTACTAACGCGTAGCAGTTATTTATGAGAAACGTACCATTTACGACCTTGTTATCGGTCTGTGCTTGGGTTGCGGTAATGACAAAGGCTCGGCCTTTGGGAGTTGGAACCTGTATTGTTGGATTTGCCTGGGCTTAAGTGTTGATGATATTGACTAGCCTAGGACATGCGTTTCTGAAATGGGTGGGGTCACCACAGTTGAAGCATGTTCCAGTTGGATACCGGGTTTGTGTTTACTGATTTGAGGGTAGAGCGAGTGGTCGCTGAGTTTTTGGTACACGACATGTGTCTGCCAAGTGGCCATAGCGACCACAAGTCGTACAAAGGCGACACGGGCTGGTGGCCATATTGTGATAGTTACAGTGGTTACAGAGGGGGTGAGGTCTGTCACACCCCGATCTTTGGTGGAATCGATCAAGGCGTGATATATTGTTCAAAGTCTCATGACAACTATGTTATAATATTATTAGATTCAATTAAATACTAAGTATGCAAACAAGATCCACAACATACAAATACAAATCCAAATACGAACAACATTTATTACATCAAATTTAAATAGTCTTGTGGGTTTCTAAGGAACACCCTACTTTTCATCAACTTCATTCTTCAAATCTGCATCATGGGTAAAAACAGGGCAACTACGAGAGTTGGTGAGTAATCTAATTTTATTAAAGAAAATTGTGAGTTTGAAAATTTTATAATTTGAAATGTGTTTTCTTTTGAAGTCGCGGTTTATAAATCAAAAATTGATTAACACATGATAACAACAACAATAAGTCCTCACCCTATATATACATATACATGTATATATATAGGATGGAGCATCTAATCATCATACACACTCAACCACGTACGATCAATCACCTTAGCGTCCGAAGGCAGGGTGGTCAACCCAATAGCGCTATTATTGTCCATAACGTACCTCAAGAATACGGGCATAGTCATGGAGATTAGACTAAAATGGTAATGCACTACAAGTACATGTAGTGTAAACAAACAATAATTATACAAATAATGATTCACGTATAAATGACCCAACAATGTCTCAATTGTGATAAAATAATAAAGTGAAGTTGGAAACATATTAGAACCACATGATACACCCCAAAAGTATTGAAAATTATAAAATATGGGGTAGATTACTCACATTAGTCCAAAACGGAATGCGCGTGTCGTACGATAGACGGCTCGGGTCAAAATGTCGTAGAACCTAATATAATTAATAGTTTTGGTTTAGGAACTGCTAAACGGGAATGGAGTATTAATAAAAATAATTAGACACATATTCTTATATTAGATGAATTAACAATAATCCATTTTGATTTGAATATTAAGGTATTCATTTGTTAAATGAATTTTAAATTGAATTAATTACTTTGCATAATTAATTTATATTTTCAATTTAGGCAAGATTTTAATAATTTCTTATTAAAATAATAACTTGCCTAATTATAAATATTTACAGATTTTAACATTTATTTATATGAAATAATCATTAAAAATGCATTTTTACATGCTTAAATATTTAGGAAAATGGTTTTAAATAGTAAACAGTAATGAACCATTCTGAAATTATCAAAAACTCATTATTTCATATAATAGTAATTACTGTAAAAGTTTCATATTTTTCTGAACTGGGTTAGTATTTATTTAGTATTTTAATGATTAAACAACAACAAAATTCGGGAAAAATAATAAATGATCCCCAAATATTCTAAATATTTAACCATCGTTTTCTAACATGATATAGAGCCTATTGTAAGTATTTTGGATATTTGTGACTATGAGAAGTATTTCTTATGTTTTTCTATATTAATTAATCAATAAAATCATAAATAATAGTAAACGATTAATGGAAATTCATTAAACTTTTTATTTATGATTAATATGTTATATATGATATTTTTGTAAGGTTTTGTAATTTTCAAACATGTGTAGCTATTTATTATAAATTTAAACCATTAAACAATCATTAAATCGGGAAAAATAAGCAAACATTCTTAACAAAATCTGTAAATAAAATAAAAAATAACCATAAAACAGTAATATAAATGCATGAAACTTCATAAATTATGTTTACTCAATTTATGCGTCATCTCAGAATTTTCCCAGAATTTATTGACTGCAAAACGTATTTTATGTGAATTATTGCACTATTTTATTACAATAATTATAGTAATTCGATAAAAATAAGTTATTTTCTGAAAATTTCCAGAACTTCTTATTTTATTGATGGGATTCTGAAAAAAAATCATGTTTATACATAAAATGAGTTTTAGATATTTTGATTGATTTAATTTGTTTCATGTTTGAATTTGAAACTTTTAACAACATACATTGATGAATGCTTCAAGAGGGATGAAGATTTGAGTATAATGGATTGTTTTTGGCTGAAATATGAAGCTTTCTTGGAGGAATTTCGAGATTGAGAGTGAGAGAAAGAATAGAGAGGGTTTGAGTGGTGATGAGAATAATGTGTTGGGAGAAAAATGAAAGGAAAGATGATGGGTGGTGTGAGTGGGAGACCATGTGAATATCTTTTTGCTTTTGGTGGTCTTCATAATTTGCCACTAGCACAAGCATCTTCTATGTAATACACTAATTAATATAAGAGTTTTATAAAATTTAATGTAGAGTTTATAAAAATAGAGTTTTATAAAAGATAGGTTATTATTTGATTATAACAATCTACTTTGATTTGAAGTTTAATTATAGCATTCAAGTTTGATTCTTTTAATTTAATTAGAGCATCATACATTGATTTGATTTTAATATGGTATCATAATTTAATTTGATTATAGTTATAACGTTATACTATGCTATATTGCTATTAACGTCAATTTATATCGTAGTGTATGGGTTTTGATCCTATTAGCGTCAAGTAATCTCGAGTAGGGTTTATTAAATTTCCAATTGGGTTAGGTTGACCCGAATCCATTTTAGGCGGACGTCACAGTCTCCCATACTTTAGGAAATTTCGTCCCAAAATTTAAAAAGAGAGTACCTTAAGACAAAAGTTGCGGGTATTTGGTACGCATATGATCCTCACGCTCCCATGTATACTCGGGTCCACGTGCCGACTGCCACCTGACCTTGACCAGGGGAATTCGACTTCTTTTGAGTTGTTTTTCCTTTCGGTCGGCAGTTTCCAAGGGTTTCTCGATAAATTGCATGGTCTCGTCGATTTGGAATCCTCGAGAGAACATGAAGGTTCTCGTCTGGTAAACACTTCTTGTGGTTGGCTATATGAAATACTGGGTGAACTTTCTTAAGCTCTGTTGGTGGATCCAACTCGTAGGCTATTGGTCCGATCCTTTTCAGGATCTTAAACGGCCCTACGTAGCGGGGTGCCAATTTACCCTTGCGTCCAAATCGAACCACACTTTTCCATGAGGACACTTTTAACATGACCATGTCACTCACGGTAAATTCAAGCGGCTTGCGTCGCTTGTCGGCGTAACTCTTTTGTCTGCTACGAGTTGCGAGAAGGTTATTGCGAATCTGAGTGATTTTGTCGGTTGTTTCCAGGATAAGCTCAGGACCAACGATTGGAGAATCCACTATTGTGCGAATTACGTGGGACTCGCCAATTTCATGCCAGCAAATAGGAGATCGGCATTTACGGCCATACAATGCCTCAAATGGTGGCATCCCGATGATACAATGATAACTGTTATTATAGGAGAATTCCACCAATGGTAAATGAGAGTCCCAGTTTCCTTCGAAATCTAAGACACACGCCCTCAACATATCTTCGAGTGTTTGAATTGTCCTCTCAGATTGACCAGCGGTCTGAGGATGATAGGCAGTACTGAGATCGAGGCGGGTTCCCATGGCTTCCTGAAGTGATTGCCAAAACCGAGAGAGAAATCTCCCATCACGATCTGAAATGATGCTGAGAGGGATGCCATGCCGACTAACTATCTCGTCGATGTAAATCCGAGCAAGTTGTTCGACCTTGAAATGTTCACGGATGGGAAGGAAGTGAGCAGATTTAGTCAAACGGTCAATGATTACCCAAATGCTGTCATGTCCCTTTGTGGTACGGGGAAGTTTGGTTACGAAATCCATGGCGAGGTTATGAACAATGCTCGGATACCAATCTGTCACACCCCCAATCCACGATGGCAGAATCGTCTGAGGATGGATGACTTCATGAATAGTATCATAACAACGTTTGTACAATAGTGATCAAAGCAAACACATCCATCATATACATAATTGTAAATGTTACAAGAGTTGAAAAGATTGTATGTTTCAAATACAATTACAATATGATATCAAATACATAGTATGATGCCATAATGAACCATCGTCAAAACTTGTAGTTACCTGATTCATCAATTTCCTGAGAATACAAGTAGTTTGAAAAAGTGTCAACAATACGTTGGTGAGTTCATAAGATTTTTGTATGAGAAAATCCATAGTCCTTTTTCCTTGTAAAGAGATAGTGTTTGAAACCAGAAAATCCAATATTTTCTTATAAATGAGTTGTAGTCTTAAAAACCCAAAGACCGAAAATGTATAAGTGTTCTATATTTGAAAATAGTATTATACTTGTATAAAACCATGTGAATATATGTGTATTCGTAGATTAATTGTAGATCTAATTCTGTAAAACCTTTACGTAGGTAAAATCGTATTTTATTTGTATCTTACTGAATTGTAGTTTTAATTCCATAAAACTCGTATATATAAGTAAACTGTACTTGTATTTATATCTTGATAAAATATAGTTTTAATTTCCATAAAACTTGTATGTATAAGTAAAACCATACTTATATTTGTAACTTGTTAGAATGTAGTTTTAATACCATAAAACTCGTATGTATATGTAAATCGTACTTATGTTCATATCTTAATGAAATGTAGTTTTAATTTCCATAAAACCATGTGTATAAGTAAAACCATACTTATATTTGCAACTTGTTAAAATGTAGTTTTAATTCCATTTCTTTATAAAATTAGTAGTGTTGTAACCCAAGAAAATCCAATATTTTCTTTAATAGAAGTGTCCAAGTCTTATAACCCAAAGACTAAAATGTATGATGTAGTTGTAACATAAAGCCATTGAAAATGTATATTTCCAAGTAAACAATTTATAAAGTTGATTGTTTTCCCATGTGAGACGTCCTCTAACCATATTGTGACCTTGTAGGCCTGCTGCAACGTTCTTCAGGCGTCGGAATGTTATGACATTTGTCACCCCAGACCCGTCGGTCTAGCTGTAGCTAGCAGCTCAGGTGCGGGGTTGTCAATCCCGTATAGATCTATACACAAATATCACGCTCTCTTACCGAGACTCTGGTTATAAATTTCAAGACTTATAGTATCGTGCTTAAATAAGCACTAGTGAAGACCCGTCTCACAAAAATATATATATATCAACTTGTTTACGTATATTTGTTAAGAAAGCATTTGTTTTCACCTTTATCATTTTCCCATGGTAAAATAGTAATGTATAATAATTATATATTTTATATAATTATTTGTCTTGTTTAAAACGTCTTAGTAATCTTTGTATCCACAAACTATTCCTATTTATTTTTATTGTTCCGTTGTAAAAAGTATATATTTACGAATATATGTGAAATAACTTATTTAGATGATTATAAATAACATCTTTTAAGATATTTTCCACAATAGTGGTGTAATAACTTGGTTTTACTCTTTATTAATTCCAATATAATTCTTCATGACTATCAAATAAAGAACGGCCAGGTAGAAGATCAAATGGGGAGGCAGGACCCTCTCAGCGTATAAGCCTTTCGGAAATCCAACAACCTAGCCCAATTGATCGGCCTAGACACCGCTCTCGTAAGTAGATCAATCGATATTATATTTTTTAGTATTTTAATGATTAAACAACAACAAAATTCGGGAAAAATAATAAACGATCCCCAAATATTCTGAACATTTAACCATAATTTTCTAACATGATATAGAGCCTATTGTAAGTATTTCGGATATTTGTGACAATGGGAAGTATTTCTTATGTTTTTCTATATTAATTAATCAATAAAATCATAAATAATAGTAAACGATTAATGGAAATTCATTAAACTTTTTATTTATGATTAATATGTTATATATGATATTTTTATAAGGTTTTGTAATTTTCAAACATGTGTAGCTATTTATTATAAATTTAAACCATTAAACAATCATTAAATCGGGAAAAATAAGCAAACATTCTTAATAAAATCTGTAAATTTTGTCATGGAGTCTTTATAATGTTAATAAGGTGCGAAAAATATAAAATCTAGTTTTAGACATACATAACTATATTTTGCTATTTATTTATCTTCAACAAAATAAAATACAAAATAACCATAAAACAGTAATATAAACGCATGAAACTTCATAAATTATTTTTACTCAGTTTATGGGTCATCTCAGAATTTTCCCAGAATTTATTGACTGCAAAACTTATTTTATGTGAATTATTGCAATATTTTATTGCAATAATTATAGTAATTCGATAAAAATAAGTTATTTTCTGACAATTTCCAGAACTTCTTATTTTATTGATGGGATTCTGAGAAAAATCAGGTTTATACATAAAATGAGTTTTAGATATTTTGGTGGATTTAATTTGTTTCATGTATGAATTTGAAACTTTTAACAACATACCTTGATGAATGCTCTTCAAGAGGGATGAAAGTTTGAGTATAATGGATTGTTCTTGGCTGAAATATGAAGCTTTCTTGGAGGAATTTCGAGATTGAGAGTGAGAGAAAGAATAGAGAAGGTTTGAGTGGTGATGAGAATAATGTATTGAGAGAAAAATGAAAGGAAAGATGATGGGTGGTGTGAGTGGGAGACCATGAGAATATCTTTTTGCTTTTGGTGGTCTTCATAATTTCCCACTAGCACAAACATCTTCTATGTAATACACTAATTAATATAAGAGTTTTATAAAATTTAATGTAGAGTTTATAAAAATACAGTTTTATAAAAGATAGGTTATTATTTGATTATAACAATCTACTTTGATTTGAAGTTTAATTATAGCATTCAAGTTTGATTCTTTTAATTTAATTAGAGCATCATACTTTGATTTGATTTTAATATGGTATCATAATTTAATTTGATTATAGTTATAACGTTATACTATGCTATATTGCTATTAACGTCAACTTATATCGTAGTGTATGGTTTTTGATCCTATTAGCGTCAAGTAATCTCGAGTAGGGTTTATTAAATTTCCAATTGGGTTGGGTTGACCCGAATCCATTTTAGCCGGATGTCACAAGGTCCAGTATACGGATTTTTGTTTGGTTGGACTTGTGGGGTGACTAGGGTGATAGATGTAGCAGGGGTAATAACAACATGGTTGTGGTGATGGCTTTTCCGCTTCTTTTTGTCGCATAAGTGTGAGGACTTGGACTTGACAATTAGGGGAGTCTCAGGGGTTGGCTTTTCAGTTGACATCTTTGAACCCTTGTGTGGGAGGACACCATCGTTTATATTATCCTCGTTGAGTTGACCTGCTATTTCAATAGCAGATTCTAGGGTAGATGGCCTGGTGCTGGTCATCGAATCAGGGATCTGGCACGGTAACCCTTTGATGTAGCGGCGTATTGCAGTTTTCATAAGTTGAACCATGTGAGGTAGGAGTCTCGAGAGATCATGGAATCTATTAGTGTAGGTCGCGATGTCGCCTCCTACCTGTTTCAGATTCCAGAACTCATCCTCGAGAGTTTGCAATTCACTGTCAGGGCAGAATTTCTCCATCATGCGTTCCTTTAGTTTTGACCAGGTCATTCCCAAGGCAACAACCTCTCCCTTTGCCCGTTTTTCCAAGTTCCACCATGTGAGAGCATGACCTTGGAGGCACCCTATAGCGTGACGGACCATCAGGTCCTTAGGACACTCGTTGTGGATGAAAGTACTCTCCATTTCTTCGATCCATGCGAGGAGTGCGGTGGCACCATCGATGCCTTTGAAGTAAGGCAGATTGCAGTTACGAAAGTGCTTAAACGAGCAATGAGGGGTGGTTGCTGGAGCTTGCGGCTGAAGAGCATGAAGTTGGGATGCAATTGTTGGGATGACGTTTGCTACCTCCTTGGCGATAAGGGCAGCTAGCCTTCGGTTGTTACGAGCAGCGTATGGGGGTCGTAATGCCATCTACGAGAAACACACATATGGACTTGTGAGCTATTTGTAAATTGATGCTGGAAATTAAGTTTGTACACATTGTTGGGTAAAATGATTATAAAACACTTGTTGGGCCATGGTTAGGAGTGTTGGGCACCTTTTGGGCTTTCCATGGGTACTAAATGTGAAGCATGTAGCACTTGCGTGGGCCCCCACAATACTAATTTTTCACATGTTTTTCCCACTTCTAGGCCCATTAGTGAACTTAATAGTCCAATGAGTTGGCCATTTTGGAGTGTATCCTTTCTGATACGTTTGATAAGGTCGGGTATTTTGATGGCTCAAAAGTAATGTGAATGACGCGCTTTGGCCTATAGGTTTGGGAACTCTCGCCTTTGGTCCCCAGGTAAGCAAACCGGTCCCTCAGTTGATTGAGATGTATACGAATGCTTGCCTAGTCAGGACTTTCAGGCTACAGGCACCTTCCCCTTCCAGTTACTACGCGTTCATTACTATGATCCTACCCAACTAGAGTGGACGACTTTTTTTATTTGAGCTCTAAGGAATATATATGCATGTATAATTTTTTTTTTGAAACCACTTGACTATGTGTGTGATTTTCAGAGAAAGAGGAGAAAATTCACAAGTGTATGCACACATAGAAATGTCAGGAGTAATACGTAAACACATAAGGGAGCAATTAGCACACAAAGGTATTCCTAGGATTTTCTAAATGCGAATTGCATGCAGTTGTGTGTGCAGTTTATAAACTAGCATACGAGTGGACCCTAGAGGCAATAGACTAGGTCAAGGCAATTAACCTAATTCCCTATAGTCAAGGGCTCTGATACCAATCTGTCACACTCCGATCCTTGGCGGAATCGATCAAGGCATGATATATTGTTCAAAGTCTCATGACAACTATGTTATAATATGATTAGATTCAATTAAGTACTAAGTATGCAAACAAGATCCACAACATACAAATACAAATCCAAATATGAACAACATTTATTACATCAAATTTAAATAGTCTTGTGGGTTTCTAAGGTACACCCTACTTTCCATCAACTTCATTCTTCAAATCTGCATCATGGGTAAAAACAGGTCAACTACGAGAGTTGGTGAGTAATCTAGTTTTATTAAAGAAAATTGCGAGTTTGAAAAATTTATAATTTGAAATTTGTTTTCTTTAGAAGTCGGCAAGCAAGTGTTATTGAGATAACGGTTTATAAATCAAAAATATATTAACAAATCTTAACAACAACAATAAGTCCTCACCCTATATATATATATATATATATATATATATATATATATATATATATATATATATATATATATATATATATATATATATATATATATATATATATATATATATATATATGATGGAGCATCTAATCATCATACACACTCATCCACGTGTGATCAATCACCTTAGGTTCCCAAGGCGGGGTGGTCAACCCAATAGCACTGTTATTGTCCATAACGTACCTCAAGAATACGGGCATAGTCATGGAGATTAGACTAAAAATGGTAATACACTACAAGTACAAGTAGCGTAAACAAACAATAATTATACAAATAATGATTCACGTATAAGTGTCCCAAAAATGTCTCAATTGTGATAAAATAATAAAGTGAAATTGGAACATATTAGAACCACATGATACACCCCAAAAGTATTGAGAATTATAAAATATGGGGTAGATTACTCACATTAGTCCAACACGGAATGCACGTGTCGTATGATAGACGGCTCGGGTCAAAATAACGTAGAACCTATATAATTAATAGTTTTGGCTTAGGAACCGCTAAACGGGAATGGAGTATTAATAAAAATAATTAGACACATATTCTTATATTAGATGAATTAACAATAATCCATTTTGATTAGAATATTAAGGTATTCATGTGTTAAATGAATTTTAAATTGAATTAATTACTTTGCATAATTAATTTATATTTTCAATTTAGACAAGATTTTAATAATTTCTTATCAAAATAATAACTTGCTCAATTATAAGTATTTACAAATTTTAACAATTATTTATATGAAATAATCATTAAAATGCATTTTTTTCATGCTTAAATACTTAGGAAAATAGTTTTAAATAGTAAACAATATTGAAATTTTTGGACATTATCAAGAAATCATTATTCCATAAAATAGTAATTACTGTAAAATTTTCATATTTTTCTGAACTGTGTTAGTATTTATTTAATATTTTAATGATTAAACCACAACAAAATCCGGGAAAAATAATAAATGATCCCCACAAATTCTGTAAAATTAATCATAATTTTCTAACATGATATAGAGCCTATTGTAAGGGATTTGGATATTTGTGACTACGGGAAGTATTCTTTTATTTGATTCATTATTAATTAATCAATAAAATCATAAATAATAGTAAACGATTAAGGGAAATTCATTAAACATTTTATTTATGATTAATATGTAATATATGACATTCTGATAAGGTTTTATAATTTTCAGGCATGTGTAGCTATTTAGTATCAATTTAAACCATTAATAAATCATTAAATCAGGAAAAAGAAGCAAACGGTATTACAAAAATCTGTAAATTTTGTCATGGTGTCTTTATAATGTTAATAAGGTGTGAAAAATATAAAATCTAGTTTTTGACATAAATACTATATTTTGCTATTTATTTATCTTCAACAAAATAAAGTACAAAATAAGCATCAAACAGTAATATAAATGCATGAAACTTCATAAATTATTTTTAATCAATTTATGGGTTATCCCAGAATTTTCCCAGAATTTATTGACTGTAAAAAGTATTTTATGTGAATTATTGCCCTATTTCATTGCAATAATTATAGTAATTCAATAAAAATAAGTTATTTTCTGAATATTTCCAGAACTTCTTATTTTATTGATGAGATTCTGAAAAAAATCAGGTTTATACATAAAATGAGTTTAAGATAGTTTGGTGGATTTAATTTGTTTCATTCATGAATTTGAGACTTTTAACAACACACCTTGATGAACGCTTCAAGAGGGATGAAAATTTGAGTATAATGGATTGTTCTTGGCTGAAATATGGAGCTTTCTTGGAGTAATTTCGAGATTGAGAGTGAAAGAAAGAATAGAGAGGGTTTGAGTGGTGATGAGAATAATGTGTTGGGAGAAAAATGAAAGGAAAGATGATGGGAGGTGTGAGTGGGAGACAATGGGAATAACGTTGTGCTTTTGGTGGTTTTCATAATTCCCCACTAACACAAGCATCTTTTATATAATACACTAATTAATATAAGAGTTTTATAAAATTTAATTTAGAGTTTTATAAAATTTAATTTAGAGTTTATAAAAATAGAGTTTTATAAAAGATAGGTTATTATTTGATTATAACAATCTACTTTGATTTGAAGTTTAATTATAGCATTCAAGTTTGATTCTTTTAATTTAATTAGAGCATCATATTTTGATTTGATTGTAATATGGTGTCATAATTTAATTTGATTATAGTTATAACGTTATACTATGCTATATTGCTATTAACGTCAATTTATATCGTAATGTATGAGTTTTGATCATATTAGCGTCAAGTGATCTTGAGTAGGGTTTATTAAATTTCCAATTGGGTTGGGTTGACCCGAATCCATTTTAGGCAGATGTCACAACAACAATGAGCATCATAACGGTAACTTTGCTTAACCGAGAGGGCAATCGGTTGCATCACACTTTCAACCCAGGGAGTATGATGATGCTTCGCCCATATATATATTCCTGAGAATGTAGATAATCAAGTAAAGATTAGGCCCCAATTGTTAGGAGTGTTAACACAGTTTAGAGGATATAAGACTGATGATCCATATAGTCATTTATATGAATTTTTAGCAATAGCGAATGCCAACACTCCTAGAAACACCAATAGGAATACTTTTAGGTTAATATTATTTCCCTTTACTTTAAAAGACAAAGCCAAATATTGGTTTACTTCACTCCAACCTAATAGTATTACTACTTGGGAGCAACTGAAAGCTAAGTTTTTGCAAGAATTCTATCCGGCTAGCAAGATCACGAAGATTAGGCGAGCTATTCAGGACTTCCAGCAGAAGCCGGGGGAGGCATTTCATGATGCATTTGAGCGATTAAATGAATTGATGCGTTCTTGTCCACATCATGACATTCTGCGATCGTAGCTTAGTTTAGGTTTAAAAGTTAGTAGATCTATGAAGGACAACACATTATATGTGGCAAGCATGGAGGCTGAAAACAAATGGAAGAAAGAGATTCAGAGTGAATTAAGTGCTGTTGCCAAGAAGTTTAACCAGATACTGGTGAGATTTCAGAAAGAAAAAGGAGCTTATGTATTGCATGGACAAGTCATTTGTAATACATGTGGTGAAGTAGGTCACAACCACAGCGAATGCTTGATGACACACGAGGAGATCAGTCAAGTTCATGGATATGGTCAGTTCCATAACACGCCGCGACCATTCAGAAGCAATCAACAGAGAGATGCAAGGCAACCGCAAGTAAGGCAGCAGAATGTGCAACCAGCGCCACAGGGAGGAAATACAAACATTGGCACAAAGGAAATCTATGAAATTTTGCTAAAACTCAAGGAAGCTGGAGACACAAATACTCAGGCAATCTTAAGACTGGGGAATCAGCTGATGAAGATGGAGAAGGAAAGAGAACAAGAGGAAGTGTTACCTCAGAAGGCGCAAGTGAATGAAGTTATTATGCTTAGAAGTGGAAAGAAGGTAGATAATAAGGTTACGACTCCAATTGTTGAAGAATAGTGATGTAGAGATCGTGTTCGATGTGAAGGAGGAATTAGAGACGGAAGAAAAGAAAGAAAAAGAAAAACAAGAGAAGAAAAAGGAACCTGCAAGCAAATGGGAGAAGGGGAGACTAGTGGAACAACTCCCTTCCCTGAGGCTTTGGAAAAGCCCGAAAAGAGACCATATGGAAAGAAAGGACCGCAAGCAAAGGAGATGTGGGATCTGTTTAGTCAAATTAAGGTCAATATTCCACTAGTTAAGCTCATCAAAGAAGTTTCTGCTTACGTGAAATTTTTGAAAGAAATGTGCATTCACAAGAAGCATATCTTATCGCACCTTCCCAAGAAAATTGAATTGACTGAGTATGCCAGTTTAATAATTATGGACACACTACCACCAAAAATGAAGGACCCAGGAGCCTCTCTCATTTCTGTTGACTTGGGGGATGTGCAAATTAAGAAGGCTTTGCTAGATTTAGGCACGAGCGTGAACATTTTGCCGTGACAGATTTTTGACAAGCACGAGTTTGGTACATTAAGACCCACCAATGTCATTCTGCAACTCGCTAATAAGTCTACGAAAATTTTGAAGGAGTGCTTTCAGATATTATTATCAAAGTTGGAAATTTTTATTACCCAGCCTACTTCTTGGTCTTGGATACTCGTCATGCGGCCAATGGAGACCAACCTACAATCATCCTGGGGCGACCATTCTTAGCCACAAACAATGCAAATATTAACTGTCGCACGGGAGAAATAGGAATCAACTTCGGGCACTAACAAACCAAGATCAACATCTTCAATGCGAATGCGAGCACGATAGAAGAAGAAGAATGCTATCAGGTTAATATTATATATGAATTAGTTCAACAATATACGCACATCGAGAAGCTGCCAATGGAAATTCCCTGAAGAGGAAGAAGGCAAGGGGAAGGAATCAAAATATGTAGATTGCTCGCACATCGAGAAGCTGCCAATAGAAATTCCTAAAACATTGAAACCATCTTTGCAGGAGCCATTGACTTTGGAGCTAAAACCATTACCAACCCATCTAAAGTACGTGTTTTTGGGAGAAAATGAGACTTTGCCAGTGATTTTGTCAGCCAACTTGACATCGGAGAAAGAGAAGGCGTTGCTTGAGGTTTTTTCTAAGCACAAGGAGGCTATTGGTTGGACAATTACGGATTTAAAGGGTATCAACCCCACCATGTGTATGCATCGTATCATCACCGAAGCAGGAGCCAAACCCGCAAGAGACACGCAACGTAGATTGAATCCAAATTTGAAGGAAGTTGTCAAAAAGGAAGTGTTAAAATGGTTGGATGCTGGAATCCTATATCCAATCTCTGACAGTGAATGGGCGAGTTCGACACAAAATGTGCCAAAGAAATCTGGAATCACTGTGGTGGTCACCAAAGATGGTGACAAAGTGTCCTCAAGACCCGTAACTGGATGGAGAGTGTGTATTGACTACAGGAAGCTTAATGCTGCAATTTCTAAGGACCATTTTCCATTGCCATTCATCGATCAAATAGTGGAGAAATTAGCCGGGCAGAAATACTACTGTTTCTTGGACGGTTACTCAGGTTACAATCAGATTGCTATTTACCCGGAGGATCAAGCAAAAGCGACGTTCACGTGTCCCTATGGCACTTTCGCGTTCCGAAGGATGCCATTTGGTCTGTGTAATGCTCCAGCAACGTTCCAAAGGTATATGATGGCGATATTCTCGGATATGATTGGTGATGCGTTAGAGATTTTTATGGACGACTTCTCTATTTTTGGTTGGTTATTCGATGCGTGTTTGAATCAATTGGAAAAGGTCTTGCAAAGATGTGTGGACTCAAACTTGGTGCTCAGTTGGGAGAAAAGCCATTTTATGGTCAGGGAAGAGATTGTCTTAGGACATGTAGTTTCAGAAAGGGGATTCGAAGTGGATCGAGTGAAGGTCAAGGTAATTTCTACACTACCGCCTCCGACATCAGTGAAAGGGGTGAGATCATTCTTAGGACATGCATGATTCTACAGAAGGTTTATCAAGGACTTTAACACCATTTCCAAACCTCTTTGTGGCTTTTTACTAAAGGACGTGCCATTTATTTTTGATGAAGAATGTGTCAAAGCATTCAACAACTTGAAAAATAAGCTGGTCAAAGCTCCCATCCTGAAACCTCCCGATTAGACCCAGCCATTTGAAGTTATGTGTGATGCAAGCAATCATGCCGCTGTAACGTCCCAGTTTTTATCACAAATTTAAAAATCTTAAGAAAAACATTTTCATTTAATAAATATCACTTTATGCAATATTTAACCTTATGAAGGTATTCAAAAACATTTTAACATCAATTCACCGCATAAAAATCTCCAAATAAGCAGCATCAGTGTGTACCCGTCATGCCTAGCCGTCATTTCCACCTGTAAAACCTGAAACAGTAATTTAATAGGGAAAGGTTAAGCACATAGCTTAGTGAGTTCCAGCACCTACACAGCATATCAATTACACATACCTTATCCCTGTAAGGAAAAATACAACCATACAACAAAGTAAAATAAACACATAGTCTACTCTACCCAGTACATTGAGTTATACTCCCTTACTCAGCATTTCGAGCCGCGCATACTCTGTTCGTCGAGCCATGCGTATCCGCTCAGTACATCTTGTTGGGCATCCCTAATATGCTCAGTTCACCATTTTACTAAATATCACCATAAGCATGTCTTTACAGATCATGCAACACCAAAGCAATATCACCATTGCTTTCAACACCGTTTTATCCATAAGGATCACCAAATAAGGTTTAACACCAACCTTATGTTCACCAAGAATGACTAAAATGCCATTTACACCAAGTTTCTCCATATGGGACTACACACCAATCCCAAGTAAGAGAAACTATAACAGGAAGGTCCAATACTAACAAGATACACACAGCTTAGTAATATCAACAAACATATTATCAGCACACATAACTATAATAAATCACATATAACGTCCACACAATGTAGTGAGAAACTCACCTCGATTCTTGAAGTAGGTTGTTAATTCCCAAGTGAGACTTGAACACCTCTTAATATGTCACAAGTAACCGTAAAAGTATAAGTCCACACACAAAGTCACTGAGTCACAAAAGTATCCCACTTCACTCCTTCTTGCCTAAAATAGCAATTCCCATAATCAATACAATAGCAGTGTACAATTACTACTCTACAAGATTAACAACTTCAGATTCAACTTTTCCCAGATTTTGTGTTCTGATTGTGACCAAATTTATATAATCAAATAAAGGAATTAAGACAAGATACTTTACAGGGGTAAATTATATTGTCTTAGGATTCCAGGGACATAAGTAAAAGTCTAGACATTTACCAATTCACTTTTATGACTGAAATGGTACAGGCTATCCATAATTACAATTTTCTGACCAACCCTTAAAACGTACCAAAATAAAGTAGCTACAAAAGGAATTATGTTCTGGGATTTTACAGGAAGATTATAGACTCAAAATGTGAACTATGGGCACCGGTATTGCATTTTCACAATTTTTATATGCTTTTATATGATTTTTACAATAACACATATCACTGCAGTCCCCGAAATGGCATACATGTGAGGTTAGCCAATTCCACCCAACTTTCGGATGGAACCAGACCTTAGGAAAAATCATGAGTACAATAGACTCAATAATAGAGGTCTGAGAGTTGGAACCAACTCAAAATACATTTTAAAATGCAAGATATAAAATTCACAATACATAATAAATCAGAAACGATAGTGCTGATGAGAAAACACTGGTCTGTGATATTATCCAACTCCCATAAACTTGGGAATGGAATCAGACATCCATCTTTTCCAGATACCAAATTTACTAAAATAAAATGATTCTAGGAGGCGGAATCATGTAAAAAGCTTTCTCCAAACTCCTTTTATAAAATAAACAAAACAGCATAGCTAATCTGAATGGAATTAGAGCAATACATAAAGATGAGCAATTACCCCATACCTCTGGTCTTCAAAACGGATAATGGTCTAGTGTAGAAAGTTGCTCAACTCAATTTTTGAACCGTGTGCACTGGTACCAACCTTATTTGACATCTGGAACTCCAGATATGATTTTGTCAAGAAGGGAGACTCAGCAGAGGAATCTGTCAGAAACCCTAGGTCATTTTTCGAAATTCATAACTCCACTTCTAGACATTTAAATCGAAAACCCTTCTATCAGGCCCTTCATTTATGTCTTGGGAACCTTCAGTTAAAGTTTCGTGGCAATCCAACATCTGAATCTCCGGGAAATGATCGAACACTGGGGTTGTGTCTTCAAAACGGGAATAGAGAGTGATAGAGAGGGTTAGGGTTTTTAGGGTGAAAGATAGATGATTGTGAAGAGTGATAGAAGGTAGCCATCGTACCCTCTCCCTTGATTCCCAATTTCATTCAAGGAATTCCGAAAATAGCACTCTAGTCTCTTAACTTTCCCAATATGTCACCCTTGGCCCCAAATCTTTCCTTATCTATTTTTATTTAGCCCTAAGACCTTTAAAGTTATTATTTAAGTTTAATGAAATGGCAAAATACACCCTATACTTGTGATTAATTTGTAAACCACTATTATTATTATTATTATTTGCCGTAATAATCGGATTAAATTCGTTAAATTGTTTTTAGTGAAAACGAATAATCAATTAACGTTAATAAAAATTAGGGTGTTACAAATCTCCCCCACTTATAAGAATTTCGTCCCCGAAATTCAACACAAAAACAATAGGTAACGAATTTACTTTGTTTTATATAACATCGTATCACCAGTAATCAACAGCGTACATCAGTCTGTATATTAAAGTAATCAATAAACAACACCACCATATTCACCTTTATTCCAAAAGTCTCTTCAATATCCTGTTATCACCGGAGTCATGTAGCGAATTTTGAAAATAACACGACACTCAGGATAGAGAAAAGTCGCATCTACTGTAGTTGGTTTGAATATTGGTACTAAAAACATGAGGTGTCCTTTCAGTTCCGTGTGTCCTTTCGGTTCCAGCTGCAAGATGTTATATATATATATATATATATATATATATATATATATATATATATATATATATATATATATATATATATATATATATATATATATATATATATATATATACAAGTATGTAGTATCATTCATTTCCACATTCATTTTCGGTCTCATCCTCTCCTATCACAAGTTTGTTCGTAAACGAACTCATATTTAAAGCCGAGTCATGGAAAACAGATCTTGAATGGGCGATCTATCGAACCCTGGACCTGGTTTTCCGCAAGGAGAGGGCACTTCAAACCAAGCATTCTTAATAGAGTTCGGTGACTCTAACATTCTAGACATCTATCATCCATATTTCATTTATCTTTCTAATGTTTTGTTTGATTCTGAATTATGTTATAGTCTTCCAAATATACTACCAATAGAGCAACTCCAAAGTGGACTGGACGCTTTTTCCGAGCTGATCACTACCTCAGAAGATCCCATGCATACATCTTTAGATTTTGCACTTGAGCAAAACCCATATCTTCTGCAAGGTTAAATTCTTTTGAATGGTTCTTTTATGAGTATTCCATTTTTTATCATCTGACATTTATTATTTGTAGACCCATTTGTGGATGGACTATCCGATTACAATCCATTCATTGACGTACCCTCAACGCGTAGTGAGATCATCCCCATGAATCAAGGATTCATGCCTGACATTCAAAATGACAATCAATTACAAACGATTGATAACATCAATATTGAAATGAATTCCAAGTTTGGGGGTGGTTTCCAATACCAAGATCACCTTCAGTTGATTCAAAGAAATTTAGAAGGATTTCAGAATCCTGGGTTCTTGGTTGAAAACCAGCAATTACTACCGATAGAAGCCACAGATTTTGATGAATCAATGGCCATCTTTGGATCAGAAAATCAGGATCATGTTCAAATGATCCATAATGATAACGATACAACTGGATTTGAACCTTCGAGTTCAGAAAACATAGCAGGTGGCAGTGGAAGCAGTTCTATACATGGATTAAGTAGGGAAATTATAGCAGAACATTTTAATAAACCAATTAAAGAAGTTGCAAATGACCTTAACATGGGGACAACACAGTTCAAGATACGATGTAGAGATTTAGGTATCGAACGTTGGCCCCAACGAAAACTTAAGAGTCTGCAAACTCTTATTGATCGTGCTGAGGTAAAGAATTACATTTTTGTTTTTAATTCTCTTATATCATAAGCTGGTAATTATTGAAGTTATTTGTGCCACAGGAAATTGGTAACGAGTTTAGTGAGGCAACAGAATTGTCAAGAGACTTAATACCCAACCTAAAAAGGGAGAAAGAAGCGATAATTGAAGGGTCACAATCGAATTTAACAGACGACACAAAGAAGCTGAGACAGGCTGCTCACAAGGTTGCATTCAAGAAAAGAAAAATTCAGGAAAAGGGGGAAACTTCATCAAGAACTCATACACAGCAGCAATCTCTGCCATCTAATTCTGGTATGAGTAGTATGAACCCTGATTTACTCGTGTCTACGAGTGAAGAGAATTTTGGAGGCTTTGTAGGTGACCTAGCCTGGTTTCCTCCTTCGTATAGCTACCCCCAACTGGTTCCGAATTGGAACCCTTCCTCATCACTACCCAACCTACACACGCCCCAAATGGGTTAATATTTAGCCCCTAATCATGGGGTTACGGGTTCCAACCCTATCGAGACTCCATACTTTAGAGCTCCTCCTCCAACAACAGAAAGCATACCCATCCCAAATCCTCAAGAAGGTACAAGTCAACCTAATAATGACAAATAGTGGAGTGTAGAAGATCATTTCTTGCTTCTTTCTGATTCTCCAGTTTAGGTTAGTAATTCTGTAAAAAATTTTAATGTGTTAATATAAATTTATAGTGATGGATTACACATATCATCGTGTTACTATAATTTTAATAATTTCATCGATTTTATACAATATTCATGTTGTTCCCTTAATTTTGTATTCCTCCCCCACTTGGACTAAAGTCCAAGTCCGTTACTTTGAATTATTATTATTTTCTTTTTAGAAAATATGTGCACCCAAATCAGCACCCTAGTTGTTCCCACCGAACCCCAAAGATCATCATTCAACAATAGAATGGTCAAAGACTAACACACTTCATTAACACTCACATCTAATATGCTAATTGTTTACACTCTCAGTTCATTGGATTCCTCATGACCAACTCTCGAATCGAACGCGGATCCTGTGCTTTCAATAGTAGGAGCTCTACTACTACCTCCCACACCTATCCACGTCCGTTCCAAGACTTGTCCAGAAGTCCCCAATTCACTTCTCATTGATAATTTTAACACATATCCCAAGTTGTTTCACGAACATAGTTGTATACAATTATCAAATTAGAAAGTCTTTCAAATAAAAGGATTTACCTTACGGATACAGCCAAACAAGGAACGTGCAATAAGGCAAACTAAAATATTCTAGGACTAATAGGCCCTACTGCCTACACTTTAATGACATTCCTTAAACAACCTATCAACTCTAGCATTCATTTACAATAGCAGGCAACAAATAAATGTACACCAATACGAAGTTTTCTAGTAGGCAATCTAGCATACATATATCATATGTCATAGAAAACATCAACAAAGACTAAGCACTTAAACCTTTTACCAACTGACGTCGGCTGGCGGTACACACTGTACCGCGTCTTCTCTACAACGTTCATTTAACCCCTTACTTGAAAAACAACTTTTAATTTCTTGTAAAAATATTTCAAAAGAAAACTTTTGAGTCTCAAGCTTGAGATCAAAACCCACCAAGTGAGTTTGATTCACTCAAGCTATTGCTCTGATACCAACTTTTAACGTCCCAGTTTTTATCACAAATTTAAAAATCTTAAGAAAAACATTTTCATTTAATAAATATCACTTTATTCAATATTTAACCTTATGAAGGTATTCAAAAACATTTTAACATCAATTCACCGCATAAAAATCTCCAAATAAGCAGCATCAGTGTGTACCCGTCATGCCTAGCCGTCATTTCCACCTGTAAAACCTGAAACAATAATTTAATAGGGAAAGGTTAAGCACATAGCTTAGTGAGTTCCAACACCGACACAACATATCAATTACACATACCTTATCCCTATAAGGAAAAATACAACCATACAACACAGTAAAATAAACACATAGTCTACTCTACCCAGTACATTGAGTTATACTCCCTTACTCAGCATTTTGAGCCGCGCATACTCTGTTCGTCGAGCCATGCGTGTCCGCTCAGTACATCTTGTTGGGCATCCCTAATATGCTCAGTTCACCATTTTACTAAATATCACCATAAGCATGTCTTTACAGATCATGCAACACCAAAGCAATATCACCATTGCTTTCAACACCGTTTTATCCATAAGGATCACCAAATAAGGTTTAACACCAACCTTATGTTCACCAAGAATGACTAAAATGCCATTTACACCAAGTTTCTCCATATAGGACTACACACCAATCCCAAGTAAGAGAAACTATAACAGGAAGGTCCAATACTAACAAGATACACACAGCTTAGTAATATCAACAAACATATTACCAGCACACATAACTATAATAAATCACATATAACGTCCACACAATGTAGTGAGAAACTCACCTCGATTCTTGAAGTAGGTTGTTAATTCCCAAGTGAGACTTGAACACCTCTTAATATGTCACAAGTAACCGTAAAAGTATAAGTCCACACACAAAGTCACTGAGTCACAAAAGTATCCCACTTCACTCCTTCTTGCCTAAAATAGCAATTCCCATAATCAATACAATAGCAGTGTACAATTACTACTCTACAAGATTAACAACTTCAGATTCAACTTTTCCCAGATTTTGTGTTCTGATTGTGACCAAATTTATATAATCAAATAAAGGAATTAAGACAAGATACTTTACAGGGGTAAACTATATTGTCTTAGGATTCCAGGGACATAAGTAAAAGTCTAGATCATTTACCAATTCACTTATATGACTGAAATGGTACAGGCTATCTATAATTACAATTTTCTGACCAACCCTTAAAACGTACCAAAATAAAGTAGCTACAAAAGGAATTATGTTCTGGGATTTTACAGGAAGATTATAGACTCAAAATGTGAACTATGGGCATCGGTATTTCATTTTCACAGTTTTTATACGCTTTTATATGATTTTTACAATAACACATATCACTGCAGTCCCCGAAATGGCATACATGTGAGGTTAGCCAATTCCACCCAACTTTCGGATGGAACCAGACCTTAGGAAAAATCATGAGTACAATAGACTCAATAATAGAGGTCTGAGAGTTGGAACCAACTCAAAATACATTTTCAAACGCAAGATATAAAATTCACAATACAGAACAAATCAGAAACGATAGTGCTGATGAGAAAACACTGGTCTGTGATATTATCCAACTCCCATAAACTTGGGAATGGAATCAGGCATCCATCTTTTCCAGATACCAAATTTACTTAAATACAATGATTCTAGGAGGCGGAATCATGTAAAAAGATTTCTCCAAACTCCTTTTATAAAATAAACAAAACATCATAGCTAATCTGAATGGAATTAGAGCAATACGTAAAGATGAGCAATTACCCCATACCTCTGGTCTTCAAAACGGATAATGGTCTAGTGTAGAAAGTTGCTCAACTCAAATTTTGAACCGTGTGTACCGGTACCAACCTTATTTGACATCTGGAACTCCAGATATGATTTTGTCAAGAAGGGAGACTCAGCAGAGGAATCTGTCAGAAACCCTAGGTCATGTTTCGAAATTCATAACTCCACTTCTAGACATTGAAATCGAAAACCCTTCTATCAAGCCCTTCATTTATGTCTTGGGAACCTTCAGTTAAAGTTTCGTGGCAATCCAACATCTGAATCTCCGGGAAATGATCGAACACTGGGGTTGTGTCTTCAAAACGGGAATAGAGAGTGATAGAGAGGGTTAGGGTTTTTAGGGTGAAAGATAGATGATTGTGAAGAGTGATAGAAGGCAGCCATCGTACCCTCTCCCTTGATTCCCAATTTCATTCAAGGAATTCCGAAAATAGCACTCTAGTCTCTTAACTTTCCCAATATGTCACCCTTGGCCCCAAATCTTTCCTTATCTATTTTTATTTAGCCCTAAGACCTTTAAAGTTATTATTTAAGTTTAATGAAATGGCAAAATACACCCCATACTTGTCATTAATTTGTAAACCACTATTATTATTATTATTATTATTATTATTTGCCGTAATAATCAGATTAAATTCCTTAAATTGTTTTTAGTGAAAACGAATAATCAATTAACATTAATAAAAATTAGGGTGTTACAGCCGCTGGTGCAGTATTAGGCCAAAGAATTGACATAAAGCCAGTAGTTATTTGTTACGCTAGAAAAACCTTATTCGAAGCCCAATTGAATTACACTACAACAGAAAAGGAGTTGCTTGCTATAGTTTTCGCTCTGGACAAGTTTAGATCTTACATCTGGGGATCGAAGGTGGTGGTCTACACTAACCACATTGCTGTTCGCCATTTGCTCGCAAAGAAGGAATCGAAGCCAAGGTTGATAAGATGGATACTGCTGCTCCAAGAATTCGATGTGGAGATAAAATACAAGAAAGGAACGGAGAACGTGGTAGCTGATCACCTCTCAAGATTGCCGGCAGAAGGATTGGAAGCAGGCATAAAAGACACATTTCCTGACGAGCAGCTGTTGGAACTTATGGGTGCAGCATGGTATGCACACTACGCCAATTTCCTGGCCACGGGAGCAATGCCGCCACACTGGACGAAGCAGAGGCAAAAGCAGTTCCGTACATATGCCAAAAGATTTATTTGGGACGATCCCGACATTTTCAACGTCAGGGAGGACCAAATCATTCGTCGCTGCGTTCCTAATAGCGAGATTCCTGAAGTGTTGGACCATTGCCATGCATCGGCCTGTGGTGGGCATTTTAGCGCGAAAAAGACGGGGTATAAGATTTTGGAATCTGGATTGTACTGGCCAACGGTATTCAAAGATGCTTACAAGACTGCCAAGGAGTGTATTAATTGTCAGCAGCTAGGGAATATTTCAAAAAGGGACCAAATGCCTTTGAACCCGATACTAGTTGTAGATATTTTTGATGTCTGGGGAATTGATTTCATGGGTCCTTTTCCCACTTCAGAAGGATATGTTTACATCTTGGTGGCTGTTAACTATGTTTCCAACTAGATAGAGGCTGAAGCAACCCGTACAAATGATCATCATGTTGTCTGTAAGTTCATCAAAAAGAACATATTCACTAGCCATGGAGTTCCACGGGTAATCATCAGTGACGGGGGCTTGCATTTCAAGAACTTCAAGTTTGGATGGCTGTTAAAGCACTACGGGGTCAATTATCGGATCGGAACGCCATACCATCCACAGACAAGCGGCCAGGTGGAAGTTTTTAACTGGTAAATCAAGGAGATTCTCTAGAAGACGGTCAAGACAGACAGAAAGGACCGGTCACAACGATTAGATGATGCGCTTTGGGCATACAAATGTTAGGAATTAATTTTAGTTGGTTTAATCTTTTATTTATAGGGACTAAAAATGTTAAATATCAAAGATATAAGCTTAATTGGGAATTTCGGTGTGAACCGAACAACCAATGGGTTGTTCAGTCTGTTCCGTGATCGGCAGCCCTTATGGGTTTTAGTGTTCGGTCCATGGGCTTAGGTTTGCTAGGGTTTTAGGTGTAGAGTATTTAAGGCTCAAGGAGCCGTGATTTAGAGGGTTGGTCCTTGTTGATCGTTTTTGAGGAGCTTAGAAAGATAGAGAAATTGTTCAAGCGATCACATAAATCTTATGTACCCGACTATTCAATAATAGTGTGCATTGAAGATTTAATCCGCGTTCTTGTTCTTGTTTTGTTGATTACTTGATTGGATTCCGCACTTTCAAGTAGTTTTGATTCATACCAAGAAGATCTAAAGGCTATTTTGGGACTTACAAGTGGTATCAGAGCCTTAAAAATCCCATTTTTGGGTGTTTTGGTATCAATTTTTCGAAACATTTGCTTGGATTTTGGTGTTTTTGGCGAGTTTTGGACAATTTCTGGCTGTTTTGGTGTTTTTGTTCTTGGTGTTCTTCGTGTTCTTGGCAATATTCAAGAGAAAATCATCAAAAAGTCAAGTTTTGATCCAAAATCGGTGTTTTTGCGAGTGTTTTGACGTTTTTCAGATCTGAAGAAGGTTGTTCGGTCACGTTCCAGGGGTTGTTCGGCGGTAGCACTGTAGCGTCTAGGGTTTTTGGAATTTGTTCGGTCAGCCTTTGAGTTTCTCGGTCCGATTAATTGTTGTTCGGTTAGCCCAAATCTGAGTTCTTCGGTGCATCATTAGGGTTTCATAATTTCGGTCGAAATTTTGTTGTTCGGTTTGATTTCTCGCCCAGTTAATTGTTTGGTGTAGGTTGTTCGGCCTAGCTGGTTTTTTGGTTTTTCGCCAGAATTGTTTTTGGGGTTTTTGATCAATATTTTGACATTTGAAGGCTTTTCGGGACACTTAAACCTCTAAAATGGCAGTAAAAGACGCTTCAGAAATGGCTTGTTCTTCTCAATCGTGTGTTGATATAATTGCCAAACTTCGCGAACACAACGATAATCTTGTTAGAGAAATATTTGAACTAGAAAATCTCAACTATGGTTTTAAAAAGAAAATAAAACCTCTACAAGAAAACTGGAAGCTACAATAAACGACTTCAAAATATTACAGGATGATTACAGCACTAAAAACTATCTCCTTAAACTTTCTAATGAAGACATCGTTAAATTGACTGCCGAGCGTGACTCTTTGAAAGCTAAAACTCAAGATAAAGAATTTGTTTTCAAAAAATTCGAAGGGGCAAGCACGATGGTCGAATCGATGATTGAGTCTCAACTCAAGTGGAATGAGAATCAGGGTCTTGGATACAAAAGTGTTCCACCTACTTTTAATTATAATTGTACTCCACCCCTCGATTTAAACGATATTTTTGTCGCTGAAAAATCTAGCCAGGCTGAGAAGGATGTGGTAGAAAATAGTGATGCTTCTATTCAGTGTGTAGATGAAATTAAGGAAGATGATAACAAGTCAAATTCTGAAAAGAGTTCTTCTAACATCTCATCTCTAAACACTTCTGATGCTCATTTGGGCCAAGGCACTGAAGCTGCTAGTTGTTCAAAGACTAATACTGCAATATGTTCAACTGATCATGCTTCTAGAAAATTCAAACCACGAATGTTTGTGAAAGAAGGGGAAATTCCTGTTGGACCAAGACCGAGTCCCAGTAAATGTAGTTGTGCTTGTACTTGTGATAACTCCTTGAAGAACTCAAAAGGACAAGGACCAAGTCACAATCTCATTTACCTGAAAAGACAAACATGCTTCAACTGTGGGATTGCAGGTCACATCGCCAGGAACTGTCCATATCGCCCATATGTTCCCTTCTACGCACAATACTGGCAGAACGTGCCAAAAGGGAGATCTTGCAAAAGAAAGCCCTCAATGTCATGATCAAGAGACGGTAATTGGAATGATGCTATGGCCAAGAAGTAGGCCCCCGAGGATAAGAAGACCGATTCGAAAGATGATTCTGCCAAATCGAAATCGGTAAGGTCGATTTCATCTCAAGGATCGTCCTCGAGTCCACACCGGAAACAGAAGCACAAGTCAAGGGGGAGTGCTGCTTCGACATCAAACGTTGATACACCCATACGGTCAAACAACAAGAGACCTAAATCAAATTACCGATGGGTACCAAAAGGCCTCGATTCCAAATCATATAATTGTCATGCTAATTCTTCATGTTCTTTATCTGATAGACAGGACATGTCATGGGAGCGAGTGAAGTGTGTTGATGACAAAGGTCGACCCAGTTTCAAGATGGACTGGGTTCCCAAGACCAACTAATCCCGCAGCTTGGCCAGGAGCAGCTATGGAGGAATATCATCAGATCTTGGTTTGTTGATAGTGGTTGTTCCAGGCACATTATTGGATACATCTCTCAATTGTATGACACTCAAATCATTAATGGAGAGTATGTTTCTGTTGCGGGAGGGAAGAAAGGAAAAGATGATCACGTTGGGTTCGTAACCAAAAGATATGTTGAAACTGAAAGGTAACTTCGCTCTTGAACTGAATTTGATTCGTTTTGATGACCGAAAGTTCAATTTTTGTAAATTTGTACATTTTTGTTTCCGGTTAAATTTGTTCATGGTTTTTACTTCCGCAATTCTCTTCCATGCACAAATTTAGGGGGAGAATTAAAAACAAAACAAAAATTACAAAACTTTAAAAAATACAAAAATATTTTTTTTTATAATTTTCATATCTTTCTTTTCAAAATTATATAACAAGTGGTATCAGAAATTATATATCTACAATTGGTATCAAGAAATACAAAACAAAAATATTTTTTATAATTTTCATATATTTCCTTTCAGAAAATTAAAACTACAAAATATTGTTCTTTTCATATTTGCACGATTGTCAATGTTCTTGATAAATACCAATCAGGAATACAGATCAAATCTTCATGTGAAAGATGTGACTCACTATTACCGTGACTCGCTAAGACATTCCTTACCTACCAACAATGCACCAAGTTATACCACTCACTGCTGAGGTAACTTTTACATGTTAGTAATCCTCATTGGTACACCTCAATGAGTGTGAAGCACTGACAACTTTTCTTGACCAATCTAAGGTTTTTCTTATGCAACACCAACTTCTAGACGCTTTGAGAGAAACCACTCAAAGTCGAGAGTTAAAAAGTCTGTGCCGATGGTTAGACTGTGTACCGTAGTCTATCATACGCACCAATCTATTTTTAACCACCTTAATATTTATGATATAAGAAATAGATGATTTATTACTTTAAACCAAGTAGTGATGATATTTCGACATTCTATGCTAGTGATCTCTGCTACAACACAAGTAGTAGATGTGAGGCATCAACAACTATTCTTACATACAAAGCTTCTAAATTCAAGAGTTGGATGATTTAGTGTAATAAACCATACACCGATGAC
Organism: Cichorium intybus; assembly: GCA_023525715.1. Lineage (NCBI taxonomy): Eukaryota > Viridiplantae > Streptophyta > Magnoliopsida > Asterales > Asteraceae > Cichorium > Cichorium intybus. The sequence goes on along the minus strand of CM042010.1, from coordinate 94,040,031 downwards.
AATTCGAAAGTCTAGCCGATAGGTATGTCTAATAACCAAGACACATTACACGCTCATACCACTCTTAACCTAAACTTCTTCTAAACAAGATGTTCATGACTTAATGTGATATTACCTCACATTGATGAAACATTGAAACTCTGGGTCAGTGATCGTTGTTGTTTACCACAATAACTATGAGAACCCAACAACTTCACCGGATTCAAAATTAGCACTAGGATGGTACACTCCGCAAAGTTTGGATACCATTGAACGTCTCGCCAAGAGCCAAGTCAACTTGTTGACTTGTCAACTGCATTGAGATCTTTGATCAAGGATATGCAGGGGCCTAAATCAAAAACGGCCACGAGTAGTTCACCGATACTCAAACAAACGCAGTGCGTTCCTCCGGGTTCACACATATACTGCGAGAAGTCTCATTCTGAGCCATGGATGAATCCTTGAACAACTGTGGTGAGAGTTTGTAACTCCATGACCCACAAGATTTACTGTCAATAAACGTATCAAGAAGCGCCAGTCAAAAGCAACGTTCGAAAGTTTCAACATGAAGTTTTGTTCTCGAAGAAGGTGAAGCTGAACTCTATGTGAGAAGTTGTTTGAATTCCTCCTCAGTCAACTTGTCACTACATCAACACCTGAAGTGATCAAGTGAAGAAATGAAGAGTGAGACTCCAGTCAAAGTCAAAGTCAAATCAAAAGCTGGATGTTCTGATTCAAGACATTTACTGAAGCCTAAGGAACTTACCATGCTAAATCTGAAGACAACCTGCATCGAAGACAAAGCTGTCACTACAATGTGCTGAATTCTATCAACTTTCACTCCTATCACCTGCTAAGAGGAAGGTTTTCCTGCTAAGGAGGAGATTGTCAATTTGAGGGGGAGTTTGTTTAAAGTTCTCTGCAGTGTTCAACTGAATCCTACTAGAGGCCTGTTGATTATAAATGAAAGAATTAAACCAAGAGGGAGATTTTTAGGAATTAATTTTAGTTGGTTTAATATTTTATTTATAGGGACTAAAAGTGTTTAATATCAAAGATATAGGCTTTTTATGGTTTTTCGGTTGGAACCGAACAACCCATAGATTGTTCGGTCAGGCCACCTGTTGTTTAGTCTGGTCCAACTCGTTAGGCCCATGTGGTTTTTGTTGTTCAGTCCATAGGTGCTAGGTATAAGTAGGTGTCGAGTCCTCATTGTTGAGTGTTGGTCATTATTGTTTTGGAGCTCTAGAAGATCATAGCCAAAAACCATTGTCAAGCTCAAGCAAAAAACATCTTATGTACTAGTCTTGGAAATAATCAAGAGTGCATTGAAGGTGATTTTGATTGTGTTCTTATTGTGTGATTGATACTATTTATTGAAGATCTTAGAGAGAACTTGGGACCTATAACAGAACTGCCTATAAGACACCGATCGGGACTACACCTTATCGGTTGGTTTATGGGAAGGGATGTCACTTGCCCATAGAGTGAGCTAATCGAGCGTTGTGGGCAACCAAGCAGGTTAACATGGATTATGATGCAGCCGGGAAGGAGCAGAAATTGTAGTTATATGAATTAGAGGAGATGCGTGATGAGGCTTATGAAAATGCTGCTACATACAAGTCGAAGATGAACTGGTACCATGATGCTAAGCTCAAATTGAAGACCCTCATGGTAGGGCAGATGGTGTGGCTCTACAATTCAAGGCTAAATATGTTCTCTGGAAAGTTAAGGAGTAAGTGGAATGGACTGTATGAAGTTTTCAGTGTCATAGAGTACGGTACTGTGGAAATTCGAGACTTCAAAGGAGGGCCACCATTCAAAGTCAACGGGCATAGGCTAAAACCTTATACCGACTTCTGGGCCACCATTTCCTCCGCCCGATATCATGAGAACACAATATCGGAGATCCAGATGCATTTACCTTCGCATCGGATGCTTCACCGGTTGATATCTACGATGCTTTGGCCGCGCGCCGATGCGGACCGGGTCCTGCCTCATGAGCTGCATCTCATGTGGGCCCTGACGAGAAAACTTCAGACGTGCAACATCCTGTATTTCATAGCCGACTACTTCAAGCAAATCACAGATGCGCCTCTGAAGTTTGTCGCAATAGGCGACAGACACTTTGTTACGTGCTTGGCGCGTTCTTACGGACTATTGACACCACACAACGTCCATGGATTGGAGGTTATTCCTCCCGTTATATTCAGTCCGCCTACCACGACTTCGCAGAACATTATTTACATTGATGACAGTGCCACGTCTGTCCTTCGATCGCCATTCCCGGCTCTACACAACGAGCCGTCAACATCACGAAAAAGACCACGGGCAACGGTTAGCTTACCTAGCCGCATCGCTCCCGCAACCCTGGACTCGCGATTCTTAGCGGACGAGGTGAAGTCAATCCATCGGACCTTGCATGGCTAGCAGCTGGAACACAATGGCTTATCAGCAACCGTGTGGGACATTGATCAGCGTACACAAAAGACTCATAACTCAACTTATGTGGCTTTCGGAGTGTGTTGTCAAGCTCCTTGACCACTCTAAATGTACCGTACCCCGGCCTCCACCTCCATTGATCGAGGAGGAAGAAGAAGAACCCATGGAAGAGGAGCCGGAGGAGGAAGAAGAGGATGACATAGGCCACAACTAAAAGGGGGTCTTTTGTAATTATTTTATTCACTTGTTGCATTTTTAGGTTTTGTTTATTTTAGGACAATTGGTGGATAAAAACTAGGATTTAAATGTTTAGGTTGATGAATTAGCCTTAGGGCAGTAATGAAATAAAGTAAAATTAGGTAAACGTGCTTTGGAGAAAATTTTATGAATGTTTGAAATTGGCCTAAAAATCTGAAATTACCACGCCGCGGCACTCCTGAGGTATGCGCCGCGGAGATTTCCAACTTGACGGAACTTGAACATCCGTAGCACATTTTGTTGTATTATTTTTGCTTAATTTATCTTTTTGCATTTAATTTGTTTGTGAGTGCTGCATGTGAATACCAAATGGAAGTCGACTAAGGAGTTGTTTCAAGCAAGTGTGGGTCATTGTACCCCTCCACTTGCCATTTCACCGGTGTGTTTACTGTTGCGCCACAACTCCGGAAATTCTGAATCATGAGTAGTTCGTATTCTTGTATCCTGCGACAATCAAGTTCCAACAAGCAGTCAACCGTCTAAAGGGGTAACTCTTTCTCCCTAATTCTGAAATATTTTTATGTACAACGGGGATGTTGTACGGTTTTAAGTGTGGGGTGTAGACGGCCGAAAGAGTGTTTTTGAAATTTTTGCGGGAAATGAGTAAATTTTTTTTAGCAATTTTTCAAAAATTTTAATAGATTGTAATTTTGAAACGAATAGTTTTGAATGTTTTAGCATTGGTATTTTTCAAGAAATACTGTTAGTTGTTATCATGCTATTGTTTAGTCAAATAAGTTGAGTTTTAGGAGTTAGAAGATTGGAATATTTTAGGATTCGAATTTAGGAAGGAACTGTCAATTCGTGGCCTTTGTTGTCCGAGCCGGTAGATCTAAAATGGGTGGCCTCGAAAGGGCACTTATGCACCTTACCACCTAAGATCGTCTGGTCTGGGATGGCATTTCCGAAAGCTCGTTACATGGACAACATCGAAAATCATGGACAATTCTTTAATGGCCTTTAGAATCTGAATGAGTACGTGCACTCTTGTGAACATAAAATTTGTAATCAATGGTTCTTTAGAAAGTCATGAATTCCAAAAGATATTCTAGTTATGTTTGCAAAAACTATTTCAATCTAACTCTGGGAACAATAAGCTTTGAAATTGGACACATTCAAAAATGTTTGAGTCTTAGTTAAAATCTGTTAAAAACTCTCTTACTTGGGGACAAGCAAGGCACAAGTGTGGGGTGTTTGACAACGCCTATCAATATCAAGTATTTTAGTCGTTGTTAGGCCCTATTCTTGGTGAATTTATATCATAATTGTATTGGTATTTCTCACTTTTTGTGCTAGTGCTTGTGTGCAAGAAAATGTTATAAACAGGGACTAAAAATAGACAATTGGAAGAAGTTTTGAGGATAAGGCCAAACAGTCGAATGAACACGCGCATCGCAGGAAAGAGCGTATGCGCGTCGCGCCACGTCAATGATGAGGTTGTGCAGAGAAATTCAAATAGCAAAAAAACGGGGATAAGGTGATACGTGCGACGCAGCTAGAGGCTTTACGCGTTGCAGATTCTTAAATTTTACAAGTATAAATAGAGGTCATTAGGTCGAAATCAGCAGGAAAGGAACGACCCCTAAGGTGGACTTAAGGCTTCTTTGACTCCAAGTTTTTGATTTCAGCAACCTCTTTTGGTATTTCTTATGTTTTCACTTTAATTTCTTTATTAGTTTAGTTTAATTAGCTTTTAGCTTAGTGTTTCTGGATTGTTTTAACCAGCAGCAGTAGGTTAAAGTTGTTTAATTTCGGATTCCAGTACATTGAATGTTTGGTTTTTGATTTTAATACAAGTAATCATTCGGTTTATGATTTTATTGCACTTTTCGGTAGTTATTGTGCTTGGATGTGTTCTGAATGCAAGTGGATTGTGTGTTTGCTTCTGGATTCTGAGCTTTGTTTCTGATTTCAGTAAGTAATCTTAGGTTAGAACTTGGGTTGGTTAGCTTAGTTTATGTTTGAATTTGATTTTGGTAATTGTTTGGAAATTGTCTTTTTAGTGTGTTTTTGGGAAAGTAGAGTTAGTCCCTCTGGCTGTAGCGTGACACTACAGTTGGTAAGATATCGTCTTGTCTTGACCACCAAACTCCTGTGGATCGACCCTTACACCCGCTGTACTAGTGTGTGTGAGGTTTATTTTCTTATTTTTGACCGCATAACGACCTAGGTATGTCAAAACCCTTCGATCAGTTTTGGCAGCGGCCGAGGAAACCAATTCGGCTATGGACCAAGGTTGTAGCTTACTGATGATCGGTAAGCTACAATTTCCACACTTTACTTAACAAATTATAGAAAAATCACCAAAGTCAAGAGTCGTAGGAAATTGTATCTAGTTTCCAAGGATACATGGATCATCTCATTTGGAGTTGTCATTCAATTGTTATGACTAAAACACTAAACAGTGGTCAAAATTTCTTAATCTAGAAAAACTGATATAATTACATTCTTAAGCCCTTTATGCATCAACACTTAATAAATCTAAAAATTAACGTTAAAGTGCATGTGTGGATGTTGTTAGTCTAGCCTTTGTGGTTGTTACTTGAGTCTTAATAGGTTATGATGCAGACATAACCCTAACTTGATAACTTATGATTTTATGTGAAAATCCAACTATGTAGTCATCATTTTGAAGCTTACTTCTTAACCACTTAAGAAGATGCTAATTCACATCTTAATACTCTTATTTAGAAATTAAATCATAAAGAATTTAATGACTAAATATCTTAGGGATAAGGACTTAATGGGTGATGTAAGATAACTTGGAATACGATCGTGTGTTGTGATTTCATGTATTTTGTCCCCATCTTCTAAAAATAATAATAAATTTTATAATCATTTCGGGATGTGGTTTACATTTCTGGAAAGGTATGAATGTCTAGTACATTTCATTTTTGAAACCCTACAGCTGATTCCAATCCTAAAATGGTCAAATTGTGAGTTTTGTACATAGCTATCCATGAGACTATACAATTTTAGGAGAGTCTAAATTATATGAGGTCAAGGGCTATGGTTATATATTGATGTCCCCGAAATGGCATACATGTGAGGTTAGCCAATTCCACCCAACTTTCGGATGGAACCAGACCTTAGGAAAAATCATGAGTACAATAGACTCAATAATAGAGGTCTGAGAGTTGGAACCAACTCAAAATACATTTTCAAACGCAAGATATAAAATTCACAATACAGAACAAATCAGAAACGATAGTGCTGATGAGAAAACACTGGTCTGTGATATTATCCAACTCCCATAAACTTGGGAATGGAATCAGGCATCCATCTTTTCCAGATACCAAATTTACTTAAATACAATGATTCTAGGAGGCGGAATCATGTAAAAAGATTTCTCCAAACTCCTTTTATAAAATAAACAAAACATCATAGCTAATCTGAATGGAATTAGAGCAATACGTAAAGATGAGCAATTACCCCATACCTCTGGTCTTCAAAACGGATAATGGTCTAGTGTAGAAAGTTGCTCAACTCAAATTTTGAACCGTGTGTACCGGTACCAACCTTATTTGACATCTGGAACTCCAGATATGATTTTGTCAAGAAGGGAGACTCAGCAGAGGAATCTGTCAGAAACCCTAGGTCATGTTTCGAAATTCATAACTCCACTTCTAGACATTGAAATCGAAAACCCTTCTATCAAGCCCTTCATTTATGTCTTGGGAACCTTCAGTTAAAGTTTCGTGGCAATCCAACATCTGAATCTTCGGGAAATCATCGAACACTGGGGTTGTGTCTTCAAAACGGGAATAGAGAGTGATAGAGAGGGTTAGGGTTTTTAGGGTGAAAGATAGATGATTGTGAAGAGTGATAGAAGGCAGCCATCGTACCCTCTCCCTTGATTCCCAATTTCATTCAAGGAATTCCGAAAATAGCACTCTAGTCTCTTAACTTTCCCAATATGTCACCCTTGGCCCCAAATCTTTCCTTATCTATTTTTATTTAGCCCTAAGACCTTTAAAGTTATTATTTAAGTTTAATGAAATGGCAAAATACACCCCATACTTGTGATTAATTTGTAAACCACTATTATTATTATTATTATTATTATTATTATTTGCCGTAATAATCAGATTAAATTCCTTAAATTGTTTTTAGTGAAAACGAATAATCAATTAACATTAATAAAAATTAGGGTGTTACAGCCGCTGGTGCAGTATTAGGCCAAAGAATTGACATAAAGCCAGTAGTTATTTGTTACGCTAGAAAAACCTTATTCGAAGCCCAATTGAATTACACTACAACAGAAAAGGAGTTACTTGCTATAGTTTTCGCTCTGGACAAGTTTAGATCTTACATCTGGGGATCGAAGGTGGTGGTCTACACTAACCACATTGCTGTTCGCCATTTGCTCGCAAAGAAGGAATCGAAGCCAAGGTTGATAAGATGGATACTGCTGCTCCAAGAATTCGATGTGGAGATAAAATACAAGAAAGGAACGGAGAACGTGGTAGCTGATCACCTCTCAAGATTGCCGGCAGAAGGATTGGAAGCAGGCATAAAAGACACATTTCCTGACGAGCAGCTGTTGGAACTTATGGGTGCAGCATGGTATGCACACTACGCCAATTTCCTGGCCACGGGAGCAATGCCGCCACACTGGACGAAGCAGAGGCAAAAGCAGTTCCGTACATATGCCAAAAGATTTATTTGGGACGATCCCGACATTTTCAACGTCAGGGAGGACCAAATCATTCGTCGCTGCGTTCCTAATAGCGAGATTCCTGAAGTGTTGGACCATTGCCATGCATCGGCCTGTGGTGGGCATTTTAGCGCGAAAAAGACGGGGTATAAGATTTTGGAATCTGGATTGTACTGGCCAACGGTATTCAAAGATGCTTACAAGACTGCCAAGGAGTGTATTAATTGTCAGCAGCTAGGGAATATTTCAAAAAGGGACCAAATGCCTTTGAACCCGATACTAGTTGTAGATATTTTTGATGTCTGGGGAATTGATTTCATGGGTCCTTTTCCCACTTCACAAGGATATGTTTACATCTTGGTGGCTGTTAACTATGTTTCCAACTAGATAGAGGCTGAAGCAACCCGTACAAATGATCATCATGTTGTCTGTAAGTTCATCAAAAAGAACATATTCACTAGCCATGGAGTTCCACGGGTAATCATCAGTGACGGGGGCTCGCATTTCAAGAACTTCAAGTTTGGATGGCTGTTAAAGCACTACGGGGTCAATTATCGGATCGGAACGCCATACCATCCACAGACAAGCGGCCAGGTGGAAGTTTTTAACTGGTAAATCAAGGAGATTCTCTAGAAGACGGTCAAGACAGACAGAAAGGACCGGTCACAACGATTAGATGATGCGCTTTGGGCATACAGATGTTAGGAATTAATTTTAGTTGGTTTAATCTTTTATTTATAGGGACTAAAAATGTTAAATATCAAAGATATAAGCTTAATTGGGAATTTCGGTGTGAACCGAACAACCAATGGGTTGTTCAGTCTGTTCCGTGATCGGCAGCCCTTATGGGTTTTAGTGTTCGGTCCATGGGCTTAGGTTTGCTAGGGTTTTAGGTGTAGAGTATTTAAGGCTCAAGGAGCCGTGATTTAGAGGGTTGGTCCTTGTTGATCGTTTTTGAGGAGCTTAGAAAGATAGAGAAATTGTTCAAGCGATCACATAAATCTTATGTACCCGACTATTCAATAATAGTGTGCATTGAAGATTTAATCCGCGTTCTTGTTCTTGTTTTGTTGATTACTTGATTGGATTCCGCACTTTCAAGTAGTTTTGATTCATACCAAGAAGATCTAAAGGCTATTTTGGGACTTACAAGTGGTATCAGAGCCTTAAAAATCCCATTTTTGGGTGTTTTGGTATCAATTTTTCGAAACATTTGCTTGGATTTTGGTGTTTTTGGCGAGTTTTGGACAATTTCTGGCTGTTTTGGTGTTTTTGTTCTTGGTGTTCTTCGTGTTCTTGGCAATATTCAAGAGAAAATCATCAAAAAGTCAAGTTTTGATCCAAAATCGGTGTTTTTGCGAGTGTTTTGACGTTTTTCAGATCTGAAGAAGGTTGTTCGGTCACGTTCCAGGGGTTGTTCGGCGGTAGCACTGTAGCGTCTAGGGTTTTTGGAATTTGTTCGGTCAGCCTTTGAGTTTCTCGGTCCGATTAATTGTTGTTCGGTTAGCCCAAATCTGAGTTCTTCGGTGCATCATTAGGGTTTCATAATTTCGGTCGAAATTTTGTTGTTCGGTTTGATTTCTCGCCCAGTTAATTGTTTGGTGTAGGTTGTTCGGCCTAGCTGGTTTTTTGGTTTTTCGCCAGAATTGTTTTTGGGGTTTTTGATCAATATTTTGACATTTGAAGGCTTTTCGGGACACTTAAACCTCTAAAATGGCAGTAAAAGACGCTTCAGAAATGGCTTGTTCTTCTCAATCGTGTGTTGATATAATTGCCAAACTTCGCGAACACAACGATAATCTTGTTAGAGAAATATTTGAACTAGAAAATCTCAACTATGGTTTTAAAAAGAAAATAAAACCTCTACAAGAAAACTGGAAGCTACAATAAACGACTTCAAAATATTACAGGATGATTACAGCACTAAAAACTATCTCCTTAAACTTTCTAATGAAGACATCGTTAAATTGACTGCCGAGCGTGACTCTTTGAAAGCTAAAACTCAAGATAAAGAATTTGTTTTCAAAAAATTCGAAGGGGCAAGCACGATGGTCGAATCGATGATTGAGTCTCAACTCAAGTGGAATGAGAATCAGGGTCTTGGATACAAAAGTGTTCCACCTACTTTTAATTATAATTGTACTCCACCCCTCGATTTAAACGATATTTTTGTCGCTGAAAAATCTAGCCAGGCTGAGAAGGATGTGGTAGAAAATAGTGATGCTTCTATTCAGTGTGTAGATGAAATTAAGGAAGATGATAACAAGTCAAATTCTGAAAAGAGTTCTTCTAACATCTCATCTCTAAACACTTCTGATGCTCATTTGGGCCAAGGCACTGAAGCTGCTAGTTGTTCAAAGACTAATACTGCAATATGTTCAACTGATCATGCTTCTAGAAAATTCAAACCACGAATGTTTGTGAAAGAAGGGGAAATTCCTGTTGGACCAAGACCGAGTCCCAGTAAATGTAGTTGTGCTTGTACTTGTGATAACTCCTTGAAGAACTCAAAAGGACAAGGACCAAGTCACAATCTCATTTACCTGAAAAGACAAACATGCTTCAACTGTGGGATTGCAGGTCACATCGCCAGGAACTGTCCATATCGCCCATATGTTCCCTTCTACGCACAATACTGGCAGAACGTGCCAAAAGGGAGATCTTGCAAAAGAAAGCCCTCAATGTCATGATCAAGAGACGGTAATTGGAATGATGCTATGGCCAAGAAGTAGGCCCCCGAGGATAAGAAGACCGATTCGAAAGATGATTCTGCCAAATCGAAATCGGTAAGGTCGATTTCATCTCAAGGATCGTCCTCGAGTCCACACCGGAAACAGAAGCACAAGTCAAGGGGGAGTGCTGCTTCGACATCAAACGTTGATACACCCATACGGTCAAACAACAAGAGACCTAAATCAAATTACCGATGGGTACCAAAAGGCCTCGATTCCAAATCATATAATTGTCATGCTAATTCTTCATGTTCTTTATCTGATAGACAGGACATGTCATGGGAGCGAGTGAAGTGTGTTGATGACAAAGGTCGACCCAGTTTCAAGATGGACTGGGTTCCCAAGACCAACTAATCCCGCAGCTTGGCCAGGAGCAGCTATGGAGGAATATCATCAGATCTTGGTTTGTTGATAGTGGTTGTTCCAGGCACATTATTGGATACATCTCTCAATTGTATGACACTCAAATCATTAATGGAGAGTATGTTTCTGTTGCGGGAGGGAAGAAAGGAAAAGATGATCACGTTGGGTTCGTAACCAAAAGATATGTTGAAACTTAAAGGTAACTTCGTTCTTGAACTGAATTTGATTCGTTTTGATGACCGAAAGTTCAATTTTTGTAAATTTGTACATTTTTGTTTCCGGTTAAATTTGTTCATGGTTTTTACTTCCGCAATTCTCTTCCATGCACAAATTTAGGGGGAGAATTAAAAACAAAACAAAAATTACAAAACTTTAAAAAATACAAAAATATTTTTTTTTATAATTTTCATATCTTTCTTTTCAAAATTATATAACAAGTGGTATCAGAAATTATATATCTACAATTGGTATCAAGAAATACAAAACAAAAATATTTTTTATAATTTTCATATATTTCCTTTCAGAAAATTAAAACTACAAAATATTGTTCTTTTCATATTTGCACGATTGTCAATGTTCTTGATAAATACCAATCAGGAATACAGATCAAATCTTCATGTGAAAGATGTGACTCACTATTACCGTGACTCGCTAAGACATTCCTTACCTACCAACAATGCACCAAGTTATACCACTCACTGCTGAGGTAACTTTTACATGTTAGTAATCCTCATTGGTACACCTCAATGAGTGTGAAGCACTGACAACTTTTCTTGACCAATCTAAGGTTTTTCTTATGCAACACCAACTTCTAGACGCTTTGAGAGAAACCACTCAAAGTCGAGAGTTAAAAAGTCTGTGCCGATGGTTAGACTGTGTACCGTAGTCTATCATACGCACCAATCTATTTTTAACCACCTTAATATTTATAATATAAGAAATAGATGATTTATTACTTTAAACCAAGTAGTGATGATATTTCGACATTCTATGCTAGTGATCTCTGCTACAACACAAGTAGTAGATGTGAGGCATCAACAACTATTCTTACATACAAAGCTTCTAAATTCAAGAGTTGGATGATTTAGTGTAATAAACCATACACCGATGACAATTCGAAAGTCTAGCCGATAGGTATGTCTAATAACCAAGACACATTACACGCTCATACCACTCTTAACCTAAACTTCTTCTAAACAAGATGTTCATGACTTAATGTGATATTACCTCACATTGATGAAACATTGAAACTCTGGGTCAGTGATCGTTGTTGTTTACCACAATAACTATGAGAACCCAACAACTTCACCGGATTCAAAATTAGCACTAGGATGGTACACTCCGCAAAGTTTGGATACCATTGAACGTCTCGCCAAGAGCCAAGTCAACTTGTTGACTTGTCAACTGCATTGAGATCTTTGATCAAGGATATGCAGGGGCCTAAATCAAAAACGGCCACGAGTAGTTCACCGATACTCAAACAAACGCAGTGCGTTCCTCCGGGTTCACACATATACTGCGAGAAGTCTCATTCTGAGCCATGGATGAATCCTTGAACAACTGTGGTGAGAGTTTGTAACTCCATGACCCACAAGATTTACTGTCAATAAACGTATCAAGAAGCGCCAGTCAAAAGCAACGTTCAAAAGTTTCAACATGAAGTTTTGTTCTCGAAGAAGGTGAAGCTGAACTCTATGTGAGAAGTTGTTTGAATTCCTCCTCAGTCAACTTGTCACTACATCAACACCTGAAGTGATCAAGTGAAGAAATGAAGAGTGAGACTCCAGTCAAAGTCAAAGTCAAATCAAAAGCTGGATGTTCTGATTCAAGACATTTACTGAAGCCTAAGGAACTTACCATGCTAAATCTGAAGACAACCTGCATCGAAGACAAAGCTGTCACTACAATGTGCTGAATTCTATCAACTTTCACTCCTATCACCTGCTAAGAGGAAGGTTTTCCTGCTAAGGAGGAGATTGTCAATTTGAGGGGGAGTTTGTTTAAAGTTCTCTGCAGTGTTCAACTGAATCCTACTAGAGGCCTGTTGATTATAAATGAAAGAATTAAACCAAGAGGGAGATTGTTAGGAATTAATTTTAGTTGGTTTAATATTTTATTTATAGGGACTAAAAGTGTTTAATATCAAAGATATAGGCTTTTTATGGTTTTTCGGTTGGAACCGAACAACCCATAGATTGTTCGGTCAGGCCACCTGTTGTTTAGTCTGGTCCAACTCGTTAGGCCCATGTGGTTTTTGTTGTTCAGTCCATAGGTGCTAGGTATAAGTAGGTGTCGAGTCCTCATTGTTGAGTGTTGGTCATTATTGTTTTGGAGCTCTAGAAGATCATAGCCAAAAACCATTGTCAAGCTCAAGCAAAAAACATCTTATGTACTAGTCTTGGAAATAATCAAGAGTGCATTGAAGGTGATTTTGATTGTGTTCTTATTGTGTGATTGATACTATTTATTGAAGATCTTAGAGAGAACTTGGGACCTATAACAGAACTGCCTATAAGACACCGATCGGGACTACACCTTATCGGTTGGTTTATGGGAAGGGATGTCACTTGCCCATAGAGTGAGCTAATCGAGCGTTGTGGGCAACCAAGCAGGTTAACATGGATTATGATGCAGCCGGGAAGGAGCAGAAATTGTAGTTATATGAATTAGAGGAGATGCGTGATGAGGCTTATGAAAATGCTGCTACATACAAGTCGAAGATGAACTGGTACCATGATGCTAAGCTCAAATTGAAGACCCTCATGGTAGGGCAGATGGTGTGGCTCTACAATTCAAGGCTAAATATGTTCTCTGGAAAGTTAAGGAGTAAGTGGAATGGACTGTATGAAGTTTTCAGTGTCATAGAGTACGGTACTGTGGAAATTCGAGACTTCAAAGGAGGGCCACCATTCAAAGTCAACGGGCATAGGCTAAAACCTTATACCGACTTCTGGGCCACCATTTCCTCCGCCCGATATCATGAGAACACAATATCGGAGATCCAGATGCATTTACCTTCGCATCGGATGCTTCACCGGTTGATATCTACGATGCTTTGGCCGCGCGCCGATGCGGACCGGGTCCTGCCTCATGAGCTGCATCTCATGTGGGCCCTGACGAGAAAACTTCAGACGTGCAACATCCTGTATTTCATAGCCGACTACTTCAAGCAAATCACAGATGCGCCTCTGAAGTTTGTCGCAATAGGCGACAGACACTTTGTTACGTGCTTGGCGCGTTCTTACGGACTATTGACACCACACAACGTCCATGGATTGGAGGTTATTCCTCCCGTTATATTCAGTCTGCCTACCACGACTTCGCAGAACATTATTTACATTGATGACAGTGCCACGTCTGTCCTTCGATCGCCATTCCCGGCTCTACACAACGAGCCGTCAACATCACGAAAAAGACCACGGGCAACGGTTAGCTTACCTAGCCGCATCGCTCCCGCAACCCTGGACTCGCGATTCTTAGCGGACGAGGTGAAGTCAATCCATCGGACCTTGCATGGCTAGCAGCTGGAACACAATGGCTTATCAGCAACCGTGTGGGACATTGATCAGCGTACACAAAAGACTCATAACTCAACTTATGTGGCTTTCGGAGTGTGTTGTCAAGCTCCTTGACCACTCTAAATGTACCGTACCCCGGCCTCCACCTCCATTGATCGAGGAGGAAGAAGAAGAACCCATGGAAGAGGAGCCGGAGGAGGAAGAAGAGGATGACATAGGCCACAACTAAAAGGGGGTCTTTTGTAATTATTTTATTCACTTGTTGCATTTTTAGGTTTTGTTTATTTTAGGACAATTGGTGGATAAAAACTAGGATTTAAATGTTTAGGTTGATGAATTAGCCTTAGGGCAGTAATGAAATAAAGTAAAATTAGGTAAACGTGCTTTGGAGAAAATTTTATGAATGTTTGAAATTGGCCTAAAAATCTGAAATTACCACGCCGCGGCACTCCTGAGGTATGCGCCGCGGAGATTTCCAACTTGACGGAACTTGAACATCCGTAGCACATTTTGTTGTATTATTTTTGCTTAATTTATCTTTTTGCATTTAATTTGTTTGTGAGTGCTGCATGTGAATACCAAATGGAAGTCGACTAAGGAGTTGTTTCAAGCAAGTGTGGGTCATTGTACCCCTCCACTTGCCATTTCACCGGTGTGTTTACTGTTGCGCCACAACTCCGGAAATTCTGAATCATGAGTAGTTCGTATTCTTGTATCCTGCGACAATCAAGTTCCAACAAGCAGTCAACCGTCTAAAGGGGTAACTCTTTCTCCCTAATTCTGAAATATTTTTATGTACAACGGGGATGTTGTACGGTTTTAAGTGTGGGGTGTAGACGGCCGAAAGAGTGTTTTTGAAATTTTTGCGGGAAATGAGTAAATTTTTTTTAGCAATTTTTCAAAAATTTTAATAGATTGTAATTTTGAAACGAATAGTTTTGAATGTTTTAGCATTGGTATTTTTCAAGAAATACTGTTAGTTGTTATCATGCTATTGTTTAGTCAAATAAGTTGAGTTTTAGGAGTTAGAAGATTGGAATATTTTAGGATTCGAATTTAGGAAGGAACTGTCAATTCGTGGCCTTTGTTGTCCGAGCCGGTAGATCTAAAATGGGTGGCCTCGAAAGGGCACTTATGCACCTTACCACCTAAGATCGTCTGGTCTGGGATGGCATTTCCGAAAGCTCGTTACATGGACAACATCGAAAATCATGGACAATTCTTTAATGGCCTTTAGAATCTGAATGAGTACGTGCACTCTTGTGAACATAAAATTTGTAATCAATGGTTCTTTAGAAAGTCATGAATTCCAAAAGATATTCTAGTTATGTTTGCAAAAACTATTTCAATCTAACTCTGGGAACAATAAGCTTTGAAATTGGACACATTCAAAAATGTTTGAGTCTTAGTTAAAATCTGTTAAAAACTCTCTTACTTGGGGACAAGCAAGGCACAAGTGTGGGGTGTTTGACAACGCCTATCAATATCAAGTATTTTAGTCGTTGTTAGGCCCTATTCTTGGTGAATTTATATCATAATTGTATTGGTATTTCTCACTTTT
Organism: Cichorium intybus; assembly: GCA_023525715.1. Classification (NCBI taxonomy): domain Eukaryota; kingdom Viridiplantae; phylum Streptophyta; class Magnoliopsida; order Asterales; family Asteraceae; genus Cichorium; species Cichorium intybus. The sequence continues at coordinate 94,024,521 of CM042010.1, read as the reverse complement.
TGTGCTAGTGCTTGTGTGCAAGAAAATGTTATAAACAGGGACTAAAAATAGACAATTGGAAGAAGTTTTGAGGATAAGGCCAAACAGTCGAATGAACACGCGCATCGCAGGAAAGAGCGTATGCGCGTCGCGCCACGTCAATGATGAGGTTGTGCAGAGAAATTCAAATAGCAAAAAAACGGGGATAAGGTGATACGTGCGACGCAGCTAGAGGCTTTACGCGTTGCAGATTCTTAAATTTTACAAGTATAAATAGAGGTCATTAGGTCGAAATCAGCAGGAAAGGAACGACCCCTAAGGTGGACTTAAGGCTTCTTTGACTCCAAGTTTTTGATTTCAGCAACCTCTTTTGGTATTTCTTATGTTTTCACTTTAATTTCTTTATTAGTTTAGTTTAATTAGCTTTTAGCTTAGTGTTTCTGGATTGTTTTAACCAGCAACAGTAGGTTAAAGTTGTTTAATTTCGGATTCCAGTACATTGAATGTTTGGTTTTTGATTTTAATACAAGTAATCATTCGGTTTATGATTTTATTGCACTTTTCGGTAGTTATTGTGCTTGGATGTGTTCTGAATGCAAGTGGATTGTGTGTTTGCTTCTGGATTCTGAGCTTTGTTTCTGATTTCAGTAAGTAATCTTAGGTTAGAACTTGGGTTGGTTAGCTTAGTTTATGTTTGAATTTGATTTTGGTAATTGTTTGGAAATTGTCTTTTTAGTGTGTTTTTGGGAAAGTAGAGTTAGTCCCTCTGGCTGTAGCGTGACACTACAGTTGGTAAGATATCGTCTTGTCTTGACCACCAAACTCCTGTGGATCGACCCTTACACCCGCTGTACTAGTGTGTGTGAGGTTTATTTTCTTATTTTTGACCGCATAACGACCTAGGTATGTCAAAACCCTTCGATCAGTTTTGGCAGCGGCCGAGGAAACCAATTCGGCTATGGACCAAGGTTGTAGCTTACTGATGATCGGTAAGCTACAATTTCCACACTTTACTTAACAAATTATAGAAAAATCACCAAAGTCAAGAGTCGTAGGAAATTGTATCTAGTTTCCAAGGATACATGGATCATCTCATTTGGAGTTGTCATTCAATTGTTATGACTAAAACACTAAACAGTGGTCAAAATTTCTTAATCTAGAAAAACTGATATAATTACATTCTTAAGCCCTTTATGCATCAACACTTAATAAATCTAAAAATTAACGTTAAAGTGCATGTGTGGATGTTGTTAGTCTAGCCTTTGTGGTTGTTACTTGAGTCTTAATAGGTTATGATGCAGACATAACCCTAACTTGATAACTTATGATTTTATGTGAAAATCCAACTATGTAGTCATCATTTTGAAGCTTACTTCTTAACCACTTAAGAAGATGCTAATTCACATCTTAATACTCTTATTTAGAAATTAAATCATAAAGAATTTAATGACTAAATATCTTAGGGATAAGGACTTAATGGGTGATGTAAGATAACTTGGAATACGATCGTGTGTTGTGATTTCATGTATTTTGTCCCCATCTTCTAAAAATAATAATAAATTTTATAATCATTTCGGGATGTGGTTTACATTTCTGGAAAGGTATGAATGTCTAGTACATTTCATTTTTGAAACCCTACAGCTGATTCCAATCCTAAAATGGTCAAATTGTGAGTTTTGTACATAGCTATCCATGAGACTATACAATTTTAGGAGAGTCTAAATTATATGAGGTCAAGGGCTATGGTTATATATTGATGTCTACTTGACTTCATCAGTTAACGCCATTACTTGACTCTAACTCCCTCTAGGGTTAAATATACAATCTTTGTAGTTCAAAAAACTATCATATTTGGATAGGTAACCTAGAAAATTTATAGTAAATCAACCAAAAATCATATGCATACGTGCTTGGTATCCTTGGAAAGCCTGAAGAGTGTGCTTTATTAATATTTAAAAACCTTTATGAATGAATAAGTAAAAGATGGGTAAAATAGACCATGAATAGACTATTGTCCTCAAAGAAAAACTAAAATTGAGTACTATATAAAGTATTAAGTAACAGGTCGAAGTATGATCTAAGTGGTGATTATTGGTAACGTATGTATGTTGATACATGATATATTTGATAACTTGGCATATGGATTGTTGCTATATATATATATATATATATATATATATATATATATATATATATATATATATATATATATATATATATATATATATATATATATATATATATATATATATATCTTCGCGAGGATATGTTACTGCCTCAGCTTTATGAGGATATGTGTAACACCCCTTGCTTATGTTATTTGTAAAACACCTTTTTAAAACCCATAATGTCTCATAAATGTTTATAAGTAATCTTATGTGAAGTTTTAAATTCCAATGCATCTCAAAAACAGTCAATTTACGTTTAAACGGTTGGGATTTGATTACATAAACACATAAACACATGTAGCGGAAGACAAACAAGATCAAATCACAAAAATTACATGAACATTGTTCAGGATCATGCAGTTCATTACAGTTATTGCTACTCAAAACTTAAACAGAATATACCTCAGCAAGTCTCCTTCTTTGTACTCCGGTTAAGGCCAAGATTGCAAGGATGAACATGATCCAAAGTAGAACCCCTCTAGTGATTCACACCCAGTGATCTCTAGAAAACCAGATAGATTAGAAACAAAGAACTCTAACCCTAGAGAGGAAAGAGATTTTGTAGAAGGGAAAGGGGAGGGAGGAGTTGATGACTTACTTGAGGCTTGGGATGCCTTAGGGTTTAACCCCAAGACCTTTATTTATAGTGCATGGATTCCTAGGGTTTCAAACTTAGGAGCCTTTTGGCGGCCGCAGCCCTGGACTTGTTATCTTTGATTAAACCTTTAATCAAATACAATCCAATCCCTTTAATTGATTCTAAATTAATTTATCAATTAATTTATTGATCTAGTTTCTAATTAATTTATTTCTCAATAAATTAATAAAACTAATCATCTTTCTTTTTATTTCTGACTCTATTTGTTTTTCTGGGTTATGAGGGCAACCCAAAAGGACTTCATCATTATTAGAAATATTACCACTAGTTGATGACCTTGGGCATTATTGCAACAGTCTCCCACTTGGACAAGTTGTCATCTTGTGTGGTCTTAATATTATCTGACAGTTACCAAAAGTATGTCATCCTATGCAACTGCCGAACTCTGATCAAAGAAAAGAGATGTGACAACCGTTAATTTTGGTCAACAAAGGCAAAAAAAGTCAACCAGGTCAACTCTACTCGTATTAGAATTTTAGGAGGAATGCAATACTCCCTAATGTTTCTAATGTACTATTGATAAGTTATAATACAAAGTACCTTTCCTTCTACCGATTATTGAATATAAAACCCTAATTAGGGTTAGGAACATAAAAAATTCAATAATTCAATTAAATATTATTTTGGTATAAATAATATTCATAACACAGTTTAGTTGTGTCCACGAATCCATTAATACTTGTGAAGTTGAGAATGAAGTTCACATAATTAATTTTTGGATAAATTGGTCGTCAAATGCGATAAATTCTATACCGACTTATAAACTATATTTAATATTCCAACACACTTTCCACCATCATATTACCCTTTGGAATACATTTTTAGATTAAGCATAATAATCTAGTATTTTATTTCGATATTCTTTTATTTTTCCGGAGAATCCTTATTTATCGCAAATCCGGAATTATACTGTGTTTTAAACGCTTACGCCGTTATATAAAATGGCAAAACATGTTTTATGTCCAAAATCGCTTTTAAAACTTCTAAAAATATTGCTAAACATTATTGTTAATAATTTTGGCTTCCAATTATTTTAATCTTGCATAAATCACCCATAACTTTTATAAAAGTCACCAAACTTTATAAAAATACACAATTTTTTTTAAGATTAACACTTTGTCTTATTCCTCTTCCTTTTCTATGCATGAGATGATTTCTCACACCGAAAAGCAAGTGGTCTCCTTGCTTAAGTTGGTGATTTGATTACACATGTATCATACTTCCAAGACTTGCACCAAGAAGGCTAAATTGATTTATCTTCTAACTTCCATGCATTCAACCTTGCCATTCTTCTCTTCCTAAGCCCCCATGAGGCCGTGAACCCCCCCCCCCCCCCCCCTCACATTTATGGTTTTGTAAAGAAGAGAACAAGCCATTTCTCTCTCAAAAATCTTATTTCAAAGGTCTTTCAAGATCCTTACAAGAAAGCTTCAAGTTTCCTAGCATTTCCCAAATTCCCTCCTAACATCTAGATTCACGAAAATATGTAGGGTATTCTTGAGTTTGTTTGTTCATCCTTGTTCTACGTTACAAGTGTTGAACCTTCTCCTTTTAGGTCTTCATATTCTAAAAACACATCCAAAGGTGACCAAATTCCCTCCTAACATCTATATATGCATGTTTCTAACTAGTTTTGTGTAAAAATGTTTTCTACTTGAATAATGTTATTTCCTAATATTATGAATATTATTATGTGGTATGTTGAGTGAAATACAAATCTATGAAAAAAAAATGAGTATAAACATGTTAGAAGTTTTTAAGAAAAAATCATAAAAATAAAACTATAAAAAATATGGTTTTTATGAACGGAATATGACTTTTCTAGCAAAAATGGTTATAACTAAGTTATTACACCATTTTTGTGGGAAATAACTCAAAATATGTTATTTTGAACATATGTTATGAAGCTAGTTAAAAATACCAAAGTTTTGGACTTACAAAAAGAAAACCTAAAAAGATGTCATTTTATGTAAAAATTAGGGTTTTCTAACAAAAATGGTCATAACTAAGTTATGGTACCATTTTTGTAAGATTTGACCTAAAGTATGTTATTTTAAACATATAAGAGTAACTTGACTTAAATGTCAGAAAATGGTAAAAGTAATTCTTACAAAGCTTATAATTCAATATTTAACGTTGTAATGTAAAAAGGTCAAAAACTAGAAAATTGACTTTGTCATGCTAAAAGTTCATATATATTTGTAGATGTATAATATATGTTATTTATGAACATCTAAGTATGTTAACTTATATATATATATATATATATATATATATATATATATATATATATATATATATATATATATATATATATATATATATATATATATACTAGTTGGTACCCGCACGATGCGGCGGAGACGAACAATTCGTTTCGGCTATTAGTTTTCGGACGACGGTTAGGTTTCGAGTCGGCAAAGCATTGTTCTTATTTTCGGCGATTAATTATCGTTCGGTGGCGAACATTAGTTTCATTTCGGCAAATAATTTATGGGATGCTAATATAGGTACGTTGTTATTTTTAGCGGCTAACATAAGACGTACCTGCGCAATGCTGCATTGACGCCTAGTTATTTCGACAATTAGTTGAGTTTTGGCTATTATTGTTTTTCGGCCGACGACAAATAGTTAATTTCAACGAATAGCTTTCTTTCGGTTAGTGGGGTGTCTGTGCGATATCACGGTAACGAACAGTTTGTTTCAGCAAATAATTATTGAATGCGTTTATGTTCTTTCGAATGTTAAATTTCAAGTGGTTGTCTTTCGACGATTAAATTGTAATTATGAGTGGTTTTATTGTCCGTTTTATAATCTTTCTTTTAACAACATATTGCAATTCACTACATATTATATCTGACCATTGGGTTTGACTTCGTTGACCGAACGGAATCGGTTAAAACACCGGTTTTTTTAATCAGTTTTTTAATAACCGGTTTTTTATTTCAAACCAGACCGGTTTTTGTTCCGGTTCTTAAAAAACATGTTATAGTTGTCAATCAAAATTCAACCCACGTTATTTCATCTCCACATCACATATCTGGTTTTTTTTAAATAAAAAACCTACATTGTAAAGCTTATATTCAAAAAACCCAAAATCAAAACAAACATCAGGGGAAGCTTATAATTGGCTCACTAAGGTCTATAACTTAAGGTTTTGATATCAATTTGTGAATACAATTTACTTTAATTTCAATGATTTAGTTTTACTACTAAAATATTTAGTTTTTATAGTGTACCATATCTATTTGTTTGTAATAAGAAAGAAAGGTTCTTCAGAGATCAGATTGATCAAAAGCCAATGGTACTAAACATCCAATTACAACAAAGATCCACAACCACAATATAAATATGGATTAATGAACTAAATGGGTAATAAACTGTTGCTTCTGTCCACATTTAGGTAAGAATGTTTTTTTTGTACACTTTTACACATCGAACTTGTGGTGACCGTTTAAAAATAGGTAATATGACCCACTATTGTAGGTTTTCGTTGATTTGGGGGTTACGTGGCATTACGAAAACTTAAGTGGAATTAAGTTAAATTATGTGGCTGGTCTTATCAATGCAAATCAGGAAAAAAGAGATTTTTGAAGATCTCGTGTCTTCAGAAATCAAATGACAGACACACACACACACTTGATTCAGTAGAAACGAGAGAGACATAGAGAAATTTGAGATCAAGAAAGAGAAAAGGGAAGACGAGATCGGATAGGTGATAAATCAAAGAAACAAATTACAATCAACAAAACAAAACCTTCATACCAATCGACAGACATCGGATACACAAAAATTAGATATGGAGTCGGAATATGTGGAGGTTTGCTCCGGAGATGAAGGTTCGAGAGATAGAGCAATAGAGAGATCGAGAGAAACCGAGGGAGAGAGTGACCGAGCAGGAGAGACATCGAAAGAGCAAGAGGGAGACAGGGAGAGAAAGAGAGGGGCCGGTTGTCTAACCCACCAGCGACTTACCACCGAGACAAAGGAATGGAGGTGGTGGGAGCAAGGAAGCGGATCGGCGCCGTCGATTGTCCTTCGTCTTTCCCCTGCTGCCGACGACCACCACAATCGTCTTCCTTCTCCCTTTCTCTCGATCGGATTCACACACACTATCGTGTGTGGTGTCTTTTCCCTCTCACGATCCCTATTTCCTTTCTCCTTTTCCCCTTTTTCTGATTTCTTTCTCTTATTTACGTGACATAGGGAAGAGAGGCGGAGTCCACAGGTATTAGAAACCATGGGCTGTCTTTGAATCTGAATTTCCATAAAACGATTTTAATGCCACGTAATTCTTATCCAATGCCACATAATTTAAGTTAATGCCACGTAAGTTTTCAGTAATACCACGTAATATACATTAATGTCCAAATCAGCGAAAACCTATAATCGTAGGTCATAATACCCATTTTTAAACGGTCACCACAAGTTCGATGGGTAAAAGTGTACAAAAAAAACATTCTTACCTAAATGTGGACAGAAGCAACAGTTTGTTACCTATTTAGTTCATTAATCCTATAAATATTAAACAAAGAAAACTAAATTAGCAAAAATGCTCTTTTGTTCATTTTTTCTAAGTAACACTTTAATTTGAATAAATATGAAAACAACTCCATCGGTCAACATTAGGTAGTTCTATATATTAAATTAACAGGCACGCACACATACATATAACAAAATGCTAACGTTAACAGAAAAAAGACATTCCAAAAAATGTGTACAGTATAGTTTCGGACAGAAAAGTCATTTACTTCTAACCAAACTTCAAATCCTGAAAACACAAGAACCTCAAATGAGTTGTAATTTAATTAAAAATTCACCAATTACTATCAAATATAGGATAATGAAAAACAATAGGAAGGATGCTAAAATAATTAAATAAAAGGAAGTACATTGCTACTTCTTGCATCTACTATTAAACACAATCTACTTGAAGCCTGAATAAGAAAGTCATCATGTCTACAAATCATCAACAAATGGTCATCATGCTCTCAACATATATTAAAATCACAAGATCTAAATCTTTAAGTGACCTGCTGTAAACACCACATGACCACCACATAGATCAAAAGCCAAAAAAATACAAATAAATCAAAAAACCCGTTGTTAGCTCATTATAAGAATAATCAAATACAAATAAGAAGCACTAAAAAGAACTTACATCATAGGAACTTGAACTGACTTGGTCAACTGTGACCATGTATGTCCACCGGTGGTTGACCACCAAATACGTCAAACCTCAAACACTATCATCCAATTTGAGTAATTAAAATTTGTGTCATAATTTTAACGAAAATATACCAAATCGAGAAATTTCAGACAGAAAATCTGGTGTTGAGAGAGACTGAGACAGTAGTACGACTTAGGATTTTCAGTCATTGTGCGCCTCATAACTACAAGAACATTAGACTGAGTGTAACATTTTACCACGAATAGGGAATATTACCTTCCTTCTATAACTTCCATGGAGATGGGTACAAACCAGTCTACATATGGGATAGGTTTTCTGCTATTAAAGAAAAGAAGCACGCAAATGGCAAATCGTAACACAAAATGTCAAAAACAGAATTTGATAATAGAAAGGGGATTGTGTTGTCACTGACCCCACAACGTAACTATCTACAACTTCTCAAGAGCAGTTGACCGACTTTGGTTTTACAGAGCAAAAATAGTGAGGTGTTGAAATTGAAAACCCCATCTTTATAGCTGAAAACCATCATCGACAGTTAATTTCATGAAACCAAACATTAACTAAAACCCCATTATGCAAAATGAAAAATCAAATAGTTTCTAAGAGAGTAAAATTTCAGAAATTTAAAAGGTTAAAGGGGTGAATGTGAGATTAAGGAACCCCCGACTAACCTGCACGACAGAAAGAGGGCGAGTAGCGGCTTAGTAACCAACGTTTCCATGGTTTGGCAGAGCACTGGTGGTCCAGTGGAACAGCGGAGGATAGTGGTGATGGCTGATTATTCGAAATAAAACCCTAATCGAGGAGAAACCTCTTTGGCTCCTCGACCCCCGTCATATGAAATGTTGATTCCTTTCTATAGGTTTATTATAGAGAGAGAGAGAGAGAGAGGAGAATTTTCTAGAATCACCACAATCGAGGAGTGATTTACGTGAATTCAAATTTTGAAATTTTGAACTAAAACTTTTGAAATCACGCGAAAGACATTTGAAATGCCGCCCAAAACAATGACGCATTACAAAATTGTACGTCTTAATTTTTGGTCTTAAATTTAAGACTTTATGCTTTAAGTGGTTGTAAGTTATATATCATATCCTAATAAATAAGTAACTCAAAGCCACATGTCATCTCCTCATTGATTTTGACACATGTCATTTTCTCATAATTTTGAATTTCTTAAAAAAATTGTTTGAATTGAATGTATTTAATTCCAATAATTTATAACTTAAGCAATAAATTAGGAACCTAGCAATTTAATTAATGGATTCTATCAATTTAATTATCACTTAAATGAAATGACAAGAGAATGCATCATATTGTCATTTTCTTCTCATCGATGATACATATGTCAATAATTTCGGAAAAGGTAGCATGATGATTAATGGATTTTTTTTCGAATGCCGTAGATCTTTAATGCAGGTCCAAAAACAAACATAAAACTACATTTATGTTTAAAAATTTTATTATACTAATTTTATAATTAATATATCTTATATAGTTTACTAAGTTTGGATAACCTTTGATTTATTATGTCTATTAAAAATATAATAACTAATTTCCATAATAGAATTAAAATATTTAACATAATAATAAAAAAAACACGGCACACACGCGCATGCACGCACGCACCAGGGTCGGCCTTAAGGGTATTCAAAATGCATGAACGTAAAAAATTTACGTTTAATATATTAGTGATGGAAAATTCATCGGTAAACCTTTACAAATTCCGTCGTTAAAAAGTTTTATTGATGGCTCATTTTTTACTATTCACTATTATTGATCAGTTTCGTATAAATATATATTCTAAAATGAAACATGTTATATTCATAAATGAATACAAAAATTCTAAAATATTTTATGAAATGATATATTATAATAAGTACACAATATATTCTAATTGAAAACTACATACTTTAATTTTAATTGAAAACATCAACATACTAATGTCGTCGTCGCATTGCTCGGGTACACACCTAGCAGTGAAGCAATATTATTGGGTAATCGTGTTATAGAAATAGAGATTATATCTTGAAATAATATTGGAAATCGTACGTTTATTCCAAAAATGTCTTTGACGTCTTCAGATAGAAGAATTTCTTTCAAATTTCAAAGAAAACAATTTTCATTGACTGTATGTTTTGCAATGACAATAAATAATAGTCAACGACAATCGCTATCAAAGGTGTGTTTGTTTCTGAGACAACCAGTCTTCACACACGACAAGTTGTATGTTATATTTTCAAGAGTTAAAAGTAAAGATAGATTAAAAATGTTAATTTTAGACGACGGTAAACTTAGCAATAGAACAACAAATGTTGTATTCAAAGAAGTTTTTCAAAATTTGTAATTTGTTATAATTGTTCAAAGTTTATCAACATTATGTTGTAGTGTTTAATTTAATAATGTATATATCCAAAAATTTCATTATATATTGTCGAGAATTTGTTATACATAATTATTAGTGTTTAGGTTTTTTTATTTAATAATTATTTTGTATTATCCCGTGTAATACACGGGTCTTACAACTAGTGTTTTATATAATGGTATAGATATATATAACGAAACACCTAAAATAAACTATAATATGTATAGTTTATGGGTACTAATACTATCATGAGTTTTTGGAACAAAACAAATAATTATATAAAAGTATATAGTTATTATACACTATTGTATTATCATGGGAAAAGTGATAATTTCAAATACAAGGGTTTTCATTTATAAATAAAACGTAAACATGTTGAAAACAATTATGTGAGACAAAGTCTTCACGGTACTTATTAAAGTACACATACTAAAGCCTTGAACTATAACCATAGTCTCGGTAAGAGAGTGTGATACTTGTGTGTAGATATGTACGGGATTGACAATCCCGCACCTAAGCTACTAGCTACAGCTAGACCGGCAGGTTTGGGGTGACAAATGTCTAACATTCGGACGCTTGAAGAACGTCGCAGTAGGCCTATTTCGGTCATAGTAAGGTTATAGGGAACTCACATGGGAAATCAACAATACAGTTAGCTTACGAGCAAACATGTATTTAAATGGTCTCATATAAGAATACAACTACGTAATACTATTTTCGAGTATAGGAATACTTATACAATATCAGTCTTTGGGTTTTTAAGACTACAACTCATTTATAAGAAAATATTGGATTTTCTGGGTTCAAATACTATCTTTTTACAAGGAAAAAGGATTATGAATTTTCTCATACAAAACTCTTATGAACTAACCAAATTTATTGTTGACACTCTCTCACAACTACTTGTATTCTCAGGAAGCCACTAAATCGGTAATCGCAAGCTTTTGAGGATGGGACGCTACGGCGTCGTACTACTTATTTTGACATCATATTGTAATTGTTTTTGAAACAAACAAAATTTTGAACCTATCTAACACTTGCAATTATATTTATGATGGTTGTGTTTGCTTTGTTCACTATTGGACAAATATTGTTGTGATACTGTTCATGAAGTCATCCACCCCCAGACGTTTCTGCCATCCTGGTTTGGGGGTGTGAAAGATTGGTATCAGAGCATTGTTTATAGTGAACTAAGTATATCAATCCACATAAGATATACAACTATAAATACAATGGGACTAAAACTCTCTGACTAAAACATTTCGTACAGGTATACTTTTAAAATACAATGATATTTTTTTTATAAAGTATAAGTACATACATACATACTAGAACAGTGTCATAACAAGAACAATAAAAAAGTAATAAGAGGAGTTGAACACTATGAATAGGTCTAGGTAGTTATTTGATCATATCTAGGATAGATAGAGCCTGATCAACTATATTTGTCCAGGATATGACTAACATGTGCTTAGGAATAGTCGTAGTGAACAACAAGACTAAACTTGCCAAGAACCATATACAAAGAAACTCTACAGCCAACTATAAAGCTAAAATACTATAACAGTATTTTATGATACTATAGAACCATACATCTAGACTCTTTATGTGCCTCTCATACCCCTATCCTTGCACAGTCGACATGGCTAGATTCCATATACTAAGAGATCCCTTCTTTCCCAATAAGGGAAATGGTGGATGGCTCGATGATGAGCCGGAGGAGAACCCGGAGGAGGGTCAAGCTGATGACGAGGACCCAGACGAGGACATGATGGAGGAGGACTCTGATGCTGACTCTGAAGTCAGCGACCCACGCTTCGCCATTCGCGACTTGCACGAGCCTAGGCTCGAGCCGAACTTCCAAGTGGTACATTATGAATACATACTCCTCATAAGAGGGTACTTCGCATTCCAAGACCCGAGACCTTTTTAATAGATGTACCTCCCCAAGTTCGGGTACCCAGCTTGGCGGAGGACTTACGTAGATGGAGCCGCGAGCACGGCCAGCGACCTCCGTACGGTATGTGTCGGGAGTTCTACGACCTCAGTTATGGGGTTCAGCCGACAGGCTCTCCCTGTCATGATTCGCCGCATTTCATGCCTCGACGACCATGCTAGGGCGTCCACTAGCCAGATCCTAGACGTTGGTGCCACTGTAGAGGTCACTGCCACCCGAGTTCGTCTTCTAGACGAAGATCATGATCAGACATGCAAGATCATCGATTTTCTGGTGGAGGATATTACGACTGCCCGAGCCGAGGTTAGGGAGCTCCACGCCAGGTATGCCAACATGGAGCAGAGGATGATCGAGGTAGAGCGTCGAGCCGAGGAAGCCAAGGAGGAGGCAAGGGAGATGCGAGCATTCATAGCCACATTTCGAGGACCGAGTGATGTCACTCGCCATGAGTAGTGTTTATGCTACTCAATTTTTGTTATAGATTAGGTCTTTCGAGTAAGCGTTGGTGCTACTCCCTCATGTATGTAGGTACGACCCTACGAAAAAGTGATTACACTCTTCAAAGGGTCATTATGCTGTCCGTTTTATTTCATGTGAATTGTAGACCTCCATGAAGGTCAATTTTCAGCTATGTACTACTATGAAATCTTATAAATGAAATGGCGTGCATTTATTTCATTGGGTATTATTATTAATTTCATAAATTGTCGTACAAGTGTTCATTTAGAAAATCTTTGTAAAATGTTTACTAGTTACAATTAAGGTGAGACATAACAAACATATAACTGAGACATTGTATTTCGATGATACCTGACTTATAACTATTATCGAATACTTACCATCATTCCATCTTTAACCCCGATGGCAGAAGAATGCTACCACACCGAAGTAACCGACGTGCCAACGCACAACCAACATATCCACCAGTAACTCCACAGATGGACCCCGCTACATTCCAACCCGCTGTGGCAGTTGCCATGGCAAACATTAGCGCTAATGGCGCAAACAGAAACGGGAATGGAAATGGAAACGGAATGGGGCGTACAGTTCCACTCATGGCGAAACCCAAGGAAACCAACGAGTGTGCTCCTATAAGGACTTCACAAACTGCAAGCCCACGACATTTCGTGGCGACGACGGTGTCATCACCTTGACAAGATGGTTCGATAAAACTGAATCGGTGTTTAACATCTGTGCGTGCCCTGAAGAACTTAAAGTCAAGTACGATGCTTGTATTTTTGCTGACGCGGCCTTGTCTTGGTGGAATGGCCACGTTAAAACCTTGACTCTTGCCGTGGCCAACTCTATGAGTTAGGAGGATCTGAAGACTATGATGTTGGAGGAGTACTGCCCTAGGGGCGAAAATCAAAAATTGGAACAAGATGTTGGAGGAGTACGATGAAGGGTTCTGATATGGTCGCCTACACTAACCGGTTTAATGACCTGGCAGTTCTGTGTCCCGCAATGGTCACTCCGTAACAAAAAAAGGTGGAACGCTATATCTAAGGACTATCCCCCCAGATTCAAGGAAATGTCGAAGCCGCTAACCCAGCCATCTATGACAGTGCCAAGCGTTTAGCACAAAGACTAATCGACCACGGAGTCCGCCAAGGCACTATGACACTCAAAGCTGACCAACCATAGTGTAGAGACCACAAACGGAAGTTCTGGAACAAGGGAAAGGGTCAACCGAACCAAGAATTTGCCAAAAGACAACAGACTGTGGCAGTCCATGCCCTCTTTGTCCCTACTTCCCCAGCGCCGACGAAGCAATATGTTGGGAACCTGCTTAAGTGCAACAAGTGCAATTTCCATCACAATGGAGCTTGCCGGGAAATGCACTGCACCAATTGTGGCAGAAAGGGGCATACTTCTCGCTTCTGCAAGGCGTGAACTCAACAGACCACCCAAGCCACTAATGCTGGGCTGAGCCAAGCGTGTTACGGATGTATAGAAATGGGGCATTTCAAAAGGGAGTGCCCAAAGGCGAAGAACAAGAATGCTAGAGGCATGGGAAGACTCTTGGCAATAGGACGCATGGAAGCGGTGGAGGATCCCACAGTGGTTACCGGTACGTTTCTCCTCAATAACTCATATGCATGCATGCTATTCGATAGCGATGCAGAGTGGAGTTTCGTGAGCCACAAGTTTAAGCACATACTAAAACAAAAACCCCAACCACTCAATGAAACATTCACAGTAGAGATTGCTAATGGAAAAACTGAAAGTACCAAAGACATATACATAGGATGCACCTTAACCCTAAACGATCACTCTTTCCCAATCGACCTAATGCCTAATACAATAGGAAGCTTTGATGTGATCATTGGTATGGATTGACTAATTCCTCAGCATGCCGATATCATGTGCTGTGAAAGGGTCGTCTAACTTAACTTACCAAATAGCGAAACCCTTGTCGTCTATGGTGACAAACCCAGCACAAACCTCTGAATCATCTCTTGCATTAAGGCTCAAAAGTACCTACACAAAAGATACCACGCATTCCTAGCCCACGTTGTTGATAAGAAGAAAGAGGTAAAGGGCATCAAGGAGATTTCAGAAGTCTGCAATTTTCCTGACGTATTCCCGAAAGACCTTCCAGGAGTACCACCCGCACGATAAGTCGAGTTTAAAATCGACTTGATTCCTGGAGCCACCCCCATAGCCAAATCACCATATCGTTTAGTCTCGTTAAAAATGCAGGAATTGTCCAGTTAGCTGAACGAACTGCTGAGTAAGGGGTTCATCAGACCAAGCTTCTCACCTTGGGGAGCACCGGTCTTGTTCGTAAAGAAGAAAGATGGATCGTTCCCATGTGCATTGACTATCGGGAGTTGAAGAAGCTCACCATCAAGAACCGATATCCCCTACCCCGAATTGAGGACCTATTTGACCAGCTCCAAGGATCGAGCTACTTCTCGAAAATCGATCTAAGGTCAGGGTACCACCAGCTCAGAGTCCAGGAGGAAGATATTCCTAAGACGACATTTAGGACTCGTTACGGCCACTACGAGTTCGTTGTGATGCCCTTCAGATTGACTAATGCACCCGCGGTGTTTATGGATCTAATGGACCGAGTATGCTGACCTTACCTAGATAAATTCATGATAGTGATCATCGATGACATATTAATCTATTCGCGAAGTAAGGAGGAGCATAGTCAACATCTGCGACAAGTTTTGGAGACACTAAGGGCGGAAAGGTTGTATGAAAAGTTGTCAAAATGTGAATTTTAGATTCGCAAGGTGGAATTCTTAGGACATGTAGTCAGCGAGGAAGGGATACATGTGGACCCCTCCAAAATCAAGGCAATTGAAAACTGGGAAGCGTCGAGGACACCGACGGAAATCTGCCAGTTTTTGGGCCTTGCTGGCTATTATCGAAGGTTCATACAGAACTTTTCCAAAATCGTGAAGCCACTTACTGCTCTGACTCAGAAAGGACTGGCTTTCAACTGGGAAGATAAACAAGAAATTGCCTTCCAGACCCTAAAGCAAGCTTTATGCAGTGCTCTGATTTTGTCCCTTCCGGAGGGAACGAAAGACTTTTTGGTCAACTGCGATGCATCCAAGCAGGGTATAGGTTGCGTACTCATGCAACGAGGAAAGGTCATTGCCTATGCCTCAAGACAACTTAAAACCCTCGATGTCAACGACACCACACATGACCTCAAGTTAGGGGCATTGGTGTTTGCATTAAAGATCTGGATACACTACTTTATGGCACTAAGTGTACGATCTTCACTGACCATAAGAGTCTCCAGCACATTTTCAATCAAAATGAGCTCAACATGTGACAACGACGATTGGTGGAGTTACTAAATGATTATGAATGTGAAATTCATTATCATCCGGTGATCCGGGCAAGGCCAACGTAGTAGCGGATGCCCTAAGTCGAAAGGAGTACTCGGGCTGCCGAGTAAAATCATTGACAATGACTATCCATTCACATCTGTCCACTCAGATCAAGGAAGCGCAACTTGAAGCCTTGAAACCCGAGAATGTCGCAAGTGAAGCCTTGCGAGGAATGGATAAAAACCTTCAGGTCAAGGATGACGGAGCTCGCTACCTCATGAATCGAATCTGGACACCAAGAATCGGCGGGTACAGAGACATTATCATGGACGAGGCTTACAAAACCAAGTACTCCGTTCATCCCGTGTATGATAAGATGTATCTAGACCTCAAGAAACTATATTGGTGGCCAAACATGAAAGCAGAGATTACTATTTATGTGGGCAAGTGTTTGACTTGTGGCAAGGTCAAGGTAGAGTATCAAAATACCTCGGGCTTATTACAACAACTGGATATACCCGAGTGGAAGTGGGAGCGGATAACCATGGACTTCATAACTAAATTGCCCAAAACAACTGGTGGACTAGACACCATATGGGTAATTGTCGATAGGTTAACCAAGTCCGCACACTTCCTGCCAATCAAAGAGACAGAAAAAATGGAGAAACTGACAACGACTTACATTAAAGAGATTGTACGATTGCATGGTGCGCCAATATCCATTATCTCGGATAGAGATAGCCGATTTACGTCACGCTTTTGGCAATCATTGCAAAAGTCCTTGGGTACCAGACTCAAAATGAGTACAGCTTACCATCCGCTAACCGATAGGCAAGGCGAGAGAACCATTCAAACGCTGGAAGACATGTTGAGAGCTTGTGTGATAGACTTCGGTAAAGCTTGGGACACACTTACCGCTCATCGAATTCTCATACAATAACAGTTATCACACAAGCATTAAAGTTGCACCATTTAAAGCCATCTACGGGTGCAAGTGCAGATCCCCTCTGTGCTGGGTTGAGGTGGGTGACACTCAGTTAGCTAGAGGATAAGTGTCTAGCAGCACTCTCACCGGTCCTAAGATCATACGGGAAACAACAGAGAAAATCGTTCAAATATGTGAACGACTAAAAGCATCTCGAGACCGACAAAAGAGTTATGCGGATAAACGATGCAAGCCCTTGGAATTCCAGGTTGGCGACCGTGTATTGTTGAAGGTCTCAACCTGGAAGGGAATGATACATTTTGGAAAACATGGGAAACTAAATCCAAGGTACATTGGGCCATTCGAGATCCTTGCCAGAATTGGCTCGGTAGCTTACAGACTTTGGTTACCACAAGAACTCAGCAACGTGCACCCCACTTTCCATGTGTCCAACCTGAAGAAGTGTCTGTCCGATGAGACTCTCGTCATCCCACTTGACGAAATAGAAGTAAACGAGAGTCTCCACTTCGTCGAAGAACCTGTGGAAATCATAGACAGGGAAGTCAAGAGAACGAAGCAAAGCCGCATACCAATAGTAAAAGTCCGCTGGAACGCCAAGCGAGGATCTGAATTTACCTGGGAATGTGAGGACTAGATGAAACAGAAATACCCGCATCTTTTCCCAAACTCTTGAGAATCTACTCAAAGTACTAATTTCGGGACGAAATTCCTTCTAACGGGGAGATGATGTGACAACCGTCAATTTTGGTCATCAAAGTCAACAAAAGTCAACCAGGTCAACCCTACTCGTATTAGAATTTTAGGAGGCACGCAATATTCCCTAATGTTTCTAATATACTATTGACAAGTTATAATACAAAGTACCTTTCCTTCTAATGTACTATTGCAAACTCATCCTTGTTCTAAGTTACAAGTGTTGAACCTTCTCCTTTTGGGTCTTCATCTTCTAAAAACACATCCAAAGGTGAGTTCATACCCCTCATTTTTATCTTTATTCAAGCTTTTAGGGGGAGAATATAAGTTATACCATGAAAATGGTTATATATGCATGTTTCTAACTAGTTTTGTGTAAAAATGCTTTCTACTTGAAATAATGTTATTTCCTAATATTATGAATATTATTATGTGGTATGTTGAGTGAAATACAAATCTAGGAAAAAAATGAGTATAAACATGTTAGAAGTTCTTAAGAAAAAGTCATAAAAATAAAACTATAAAACTATGGTTTTTATGAACGAAATATGACTTTTCTAGCAAAAACGGTTTTAACTAAGTTATTACACCATTTTTGTGGGAAATAACTCAAAATATGTTATTTTGAATATATGTTATGAAACTAGTTAAAAATTCCAAAGTTTTGGACTTACAAAAAAAAAAAACCTAAAAATATGTCATTTTATGTAAAAATTAGGATTTTCTAACAAAAATGGTCATAACTAAGTTATGGTACCATTTTTGTAAGATTTGACCTAAATATGTTATTTTAAACATATAAGAGTAACTTGACTTAAATGTCACAAAATGGTAAAAGTAATTCATACAAGGTTTATAATTCAATATTTAACGTTGTGACGTAAAAATGTTAAAAAGTAGAAAATTGACTTTGTCATGCTAAAAGTCCATATACTAGTGTAGATGTATAATATATGTTATTTATGAACATCTAAGTATGTTGACTTATATATATGTGTATATATATATATATATATATATATATATATATATATATATATATATATATATATATATATATATATATATATATATATATATATATATATATATATATATATATATATATACTAGCAGGCGACCCACGCGATGCGGCGACGTCAGTTCGGGGGGGGGGGGGGGGTGGGGGTGGGGGGAGAGGTAATGGGTAGACGGTTAACTGTTTTATTTGGTCATTTTCATTCGAAAAAGAAGTTGGTACATCGGGTTGGTATTAGCATATTTGCAATTAATCCTTAAAATAATAATGATTATAAAATACATTTGTCCCTTTAGAAAATACATAACATATTCCAATTCTTTTGACCGATTCCATTATTTCCTATTTCAATCTACAAACCACATGATAAATGACAAAAGTAACATTCTTATCGGCGTCTCCTAGTTCCTCATTATTAATGCTTTTAGCACATGTTAAAGCTGAACCGTGTGTTCCAAATGTGATGAATCCATAATATTTTTGTCTTGCCGAAGGCATATTACGGGCAAGCTCAATTTTCACCACTTGCCCATATTTATTTAGTAGGTCCCGCACTCAACCATCGGGACATGAAGCTGGTAGGCCATCTATAAAAACAGTCTTCACCTGCCAAAAGATACTCAAACATTCAAATCCATAGAAAATGATATTAATTAAAAAACAAAAACCATGATTTTTCAAGATAAATTTATGGGCCTTATTACGATTTGCAGACTTTTAGCTAAATTTGAACTTGAAAATACATATAGGCCTTGTTTCCTTTTATCCATTAATTTATTATATTAAAAACATATGCTAATACTTGTAAATTATTAAGATTTTGATTGTAACTTATTCATCATGTAAGACTTCTTTATACATCACATGTGATGTGTTGCATCCATCATGAATGAATATTTTGGCCGGGTTTACTAATACCGTAGTATTGACGCGGGATATTCCTCTGGACAATGCCATATAAAGTTGGTCATGTGAAAAGACAGATTCTGGTAGATATACACCAACATTTGGAATTGTTTGTCCTTGAGCTCTATTGATCGTCATAGAGAAACTAAGACGAAATGGAAATTGCTTTCTTTTCAGCTTGAATGGGAACATGTCTTCGTCTGACGGGCATAATGGAATTCTTGGCAAAAAGACTCTTTTACCGGCATGTTCGCCAACGGCTATTTCTGTGTCAATCATATTTTGCTGGAAACCTCTGCATATCAACCTGGTACCATTGCATAATCCATTAAAGGGATGGATATCCCGTAGCAGCATCACTAGGCAACCAAGTTTTAAACAAAGATAATGAGGCAGGCCACTAACAATTAGAGAGTTCAAGAATTCAACAGGGTATAAGTTATTCTTATCATCTTCAGCCTCATCGAAGCTATAGTAAACCTCACTAACAATTAGAGAGTTCAAGAATTCAACAGGGTATAAGTTATTATTATCATCTTCAGCCTCATCGAAGCTATAGTAAACCTTTTGGTCTCCAGAAAACCGTTCGATAAGTTTATCATTAATGTCATCAACACTTTTATTTTTTGTTGACAGTATCGCTCTTGAAATGATAAAATCTGAATCATACCCGTTTGATTGCAAAGATGGAGATAATGCATCAATTAAAGCATCGAGCGATTTACCTTCACCGGTGTATGGAATGGCCATGTCATCAGGTATCCGAATGAAGCTCCCTTCCACTGTTTCCTCATTTTCATCACCAACCCGTAATAAAAAATAAAAAAACCATGGATCAGTTACAGCTCTCATATTGAGAGTTAAGCGTAACCTTATAACGGAATGCCATAGAAGTGACATTCGTACGCTAGCGTCTACGATTTGTGCTCGCGTGCCATGTTTGACGACTGACAAAACCTGTCTAAAGTCACCTCCCATAACCATTATTTTTCCACCGAATGGAAGGTTCTCACCTGTGATGTCTTGCATACTTTGATCAACCGCCTCCACTGCTTGCCTCTCAGCCATCGATGCTTCATCCCAGATGATAACCTTTGCGGCACAAAGTAACTGAGCCATGCCACTTTGTTTATTTATATTGCACATCGAGTTGTTATCAATGTTAATGAGAATCTTGAACCCTGAGTGAGCTGTTCTCCCTCTTGGCATGTTATTAGCCGCGACACCAGATGTAGCCGTTGCAAGTGCTATATGACCACGGAAGTGAATATTAGCCAACAAAGCCTTGTGTAAAAATGTCTTTCCAGTTCCATCAGGACCGTCTATGAAGAAGACTCCCGATATATCTTCATCCACGTACCTCATTATCTCATTGTACGCAAATTTCTGGTCGGCATTAAGAGATTTTTGTGCATCTAAGTGGTTGTTATCCACAAGTATAGCGTATTCTTCTTGTACTTCAGGGGAAACTGTTGATTGTAATATAGCTTCTTCATTGAGACTCGAAAGATCAAAATCATTAAGATTCTTTCCCATGCATTGTAGTAAACCTTGAATGTCGTGAAGTACCAGATTCTGGACTCGTTCAGAGCTTTGATATTGTTTCCTATAATCTTCTGAAAGAGAATCATAATGGTCATCCCATAACTTCCGAACATCTCCCGGTTCACAATAAATTAAGATCATTGCAAATAACCTTCTAAGTGCACAGGGAAATTCAAATAATGAAGCCATTGTAAGACAATGAGACAAATTATCATCGGTCTAAATTAACCTTCTCTGAAGAACTGCTTTTCGAAATGTGGGTTGTAATGCACCATTTGTCATACATAAATCTTTAAAGCTGGTAGGGCCTTTAACATGACATAAAAGAAGTCGTAGATAGTACCTCTCTTCTTCAGCGGGATTAGCATAAACCAACCGAACGATCATAGATTTACCTCTCCGAGGATTCCAACACCGTGTCGCCGGGTTCCAGGTAAAATGTTTAGGGAATTGCTTATAGAGATATTGTCTCGCAGCTTTGTCTAGTCTATTCCTTTCGAAAAAACCCGTTAACATTGACTTTTTATGTCTCTATCTATCAATAATGTCTTCCATTGTATCACCTTCTTTGAACCTAACGAAGTGCTGAGTCGGTAGATGAACGTGCAAAGCCATAACAAAAGGGTAGGTATAAGCAAGTGGAAAGCTAAATAACCGCCACATTGCCTTGGGAGGGGAGACATAACACGCATCTTGCTACTTATTTATCTCATTTAAAACGACTTCTTCTCCGGCGTTATCGAGGTGGACAACTTGTTTGTCATGACCTTTGTAAATATATTTGACAAGATATTTCACAGATTTGATACTTGAACAAACCTCAACGTTGATATGACAATTGAACATCATAACCAACTTTGGGTTGTAAGGAACCACCCATCTGTTATCTAACTGAATATTTTTAACGGTCACCTGAATTCCATTATCCCTCCTTCGATACAGTGGATATGAGTCTTCTCCTTGTGATGTCTCCTCATTAAATTGTCTCAGATATCTAAATCTGCATTTTTTGGGATCACCCTCCATACAAGGGCTTTTCTCTCGTAAACTGCCACAAGGGCCATGCATCATGCTATTTTTAACCGGATCATGCAGTTTGGGAAACATTGTCGGGTCAGGAATTTCCGCACATACCAATCTATCATAATTGACAGGATTGTTTAGCTTATCTGGAGATCCCATTATCATGAGGAAATGGGCATGTGACAATCCACACTTTTGAAACTCTATTACATAAATATACGCCGAAACCACACCGAGGACGTGCTTTTTGAATAGTTGTTCCTTGAGATCCTCTAATTTAGCATGGAAAACTGTTGCTACAAGGTCCGGTCTATCTTGAGCTGACTGTCCAGGAAATAATTCATCTTCGATTTCTTTCTAATTTGGGTTGCATGTCATCGTAAGGAAAATATCAGGCTTCCCGTCATCTTGAACTAAAGCCATTGCATCCATAAATCGATGTCGCATGTCACGGGGGCCTCCGATGAAACTTGCAGGCAACACAACTCGTTTTCCAACCATACTTGGTCGACTCTCACCAGCATTAAAACAATCAACAACAACTTGGTATAATTCAGCTCTTATTTTCTCTTGGTTCCTTTCACAATATTGCAAACGTCCGGTCTCGATCTTGATGTAGGTGTCAACTACAAACTGTTGCGACAATATTCTTCCGAACAGAATTACATTATCAGACTTGTTCGGTCGAATTTAAAACTTGTAACAGTAGTATTCCCAAATAGATACAGTTTTCCGACGTCCTCGTGAATTAGATTCTGTTTAAAGATGATATTTTTTAAAATATATGTTAATTATGTGTTTTATTAATGAAATAGATGTCATGTAGAGTAAATATCATACATAGTAAGGAAATGCGTACCTCCATCACCTTCGTCGATGTGTTCGAGTGTTTGCTCGTCGTTTAGGCCGGTGAGTGATATTTTTGCTCATTTTCATTTAAAATTTCATCGATACAAACTCCAGCCCTTGGTATTGCGCAATGCCAACCATGCTCGTCGTTAGGAAAGAATAAAGGATACGCCAAAGGATCATAACAACCAAAATTCGGTTGAATTGGTTGGGCATACTCAGACCTTCCATACACAATAACACTTCTTTTATATGCAGTTATGTGGTCATTGCCTACAACCCAAATAGCAACAACCTTGATTACATGTTACATCAGTATGTTTTATGGTAATACGTATGTAGTTTTATCAACTGAAGCATAACGTATAACATAAATAATGTTAAATTTACAAATCAGAATGTCACCTCAGGTGTAGTCGGTTGATTGTAAATCCTCTGATCAAGTTCAACTGATGCATTTAAACTCACTCTGTAGTCATCTAGCAGTTGTAGTTCATAAAGCCGTTTAAGTGTTCTTACATACGGGTTCGAAGCAAGAACACGAGTCAGCGTTTCAACAATTGTTCTATCGAGATTCGACCATTTGAGTCTATGTGATATTTCCTATTCACCCTCATAAAAGTATAACTGTAAGTACTTAGCTTCTCCTTTCCTTGGAACTAATTGATCGATACTGTGGTATATTGTTCCACATGCACTAAAGGTATACATGCCAGAAGTCATATTGGCCAGCTCTTTGTCCAATTTCACACCCATTGACGTGAAGGAGAAATTTGTGTTATATGAACATATGTTTTTCCTGAATGTTTCTTCCAAATCTTATTTGGTGATCAGGTCGTGCAGTTCTTTAGGAATTGCAACACTTACCAACTTCGTTTTCCCATCCATGCAACAAAAGGTTGGGAATTCAAATTTGAATCGTTTTGCTCCACAATATCTACACAACGTAGGGGGCTCTAACAAGTGATGGTCTATAGGGATGTCAGCGTAAACAAAAGCATATAGATCCTCATTTTCTTTAGGATGAATGGGTCCTTCACCATTAGCCAGTTTTTCCTTTTTGTTCGCCTTTCTTCGTGCATAATAGTCTCTTTGATATTGTTTCCTTTTTTCTATACAATGTTTTTATTTTGATGAAAACATACATAATCTGACTGTAATTACGTAATATACAAATTGCATATGATATACATACCTTTTCGTATATGTTGTAAACATTTGGATGCATCATCGGTTCTAGTTTCTCCATCTACAATCCTCATTCTGTACTGTAATACACGTAACCCTATTGCATCAAAATGTCATTCTAAGATAAATGACAAACAAACAAACATATCTTAAAGCATTCACATGTATAATGTTTTATAATCAAAATGGTGCAAAATTTTAATATAAGACTTAACTTTTAGAATTTTATTAGCCGTTATTACTAAATTCTCGTCAAATTAAGTGGTATCATGCATATCTTATTTTTTTAATAAATCTAATTTCTTATGAATTACATATTTTTTATGCATTTGATAGTATAAAATTAAATATCTCAATTAAATGGTTATTTCATACTTTTTAATCAATTGAGTTTTATCAAACTTTTACAATCATCAATGATTATAGTTTGCAAAACAAAGTTAATGATTACAATTGTATAAAGCATCTTAAATTATAAATTTGCAATATTCTCCCAACTATAATCATAAAGATGCATTTCAATTAGATAAATTCAAACAAGCATATATTCACATAAAAACAACCAAGTAAAAGTTGAACCATCAATTTAACAAATCCATGAAAATACATCAAAAAACACATCATATTGCATGCCAAATATGTTCATAAAGTTAATGGTCAATAATATTCCTAATTGCCTCCGCTTCAGGCATGACCGGTTCGATTACGATCTCGGAATGTTTGGTTGACCTCAAAATGTTAGCTGAAATAGTGAAAAATAGTCAAATTAACTTACGTTACTTAGTTGATATTGTTGAAAATATAAGATATCATTTTATAGAATAACTTGACTTACGTAAAGATGAAGGCAAATGAACAAGTTTCACACGCGATACAAATACTATAGACTTGTTCTTTATTGCAAAAAACATATGGACAACATCACACGTACCCGGAGCATCATACAAAGTGATATGTATCATGCTTCTCCTATTAAAAATATGATTTTTCATAAATAAAATATAGAAAAATAAATGTACAAAATGAAACAATATTTTTATAAAAGATTTCCACTTACGTCTCGTCTATGAGAATTAGCTTAAATGAATGGTTATTCGGATTTCGTACTCCACGTATAATTTTCGCGACAACATCTACAAAACGATTATTCATAAGTTAAGTTGTAATAAGTATATATTTTATCATATTCGATTAAAATTTTATAAATACAACAAATATTTTTGGTTTACATATAGGCATTCTTCGTGTGGTCCTATCATTTAAAAGAATCTGTATCGATGACACTAACGGATATATCGGAAACCATCTTCCGATACCATTTGGCAAACGAAAGAAGTTACTATTATCGCCGATTAAGATAAACCAATCGTCACGAATAAAACTATAGCCTTCATGCCTCAGGTACTCATAAAAGGATGGATCTATTCGGACATGGTTTAGTAAGAAAAGATGTCCCTCAAGATTACGTCCATTATATAATCCCCTCAATCTCGGGGGGACAACCGCTACCATTTTATTTCTCTATTTGACAACATAATATATTATTAATCAAAATGTTAGAACAAATTCTAACGGTGTATTGAAAATCAATTAACTTTTAAAACTTACATATTGATCAAGGAGGAATATAAATAGGCGGTTAGATGTTACATAGACCCAAGTAAAATGAACTCTTACGGGTATGACATGATAGCACACATGAACGAATAAGAGTGATGCAAACGTATCTAGATTCATGAATACGGAAAAATGAAGAACTAGATTCAAGTAAAGGATCTAGATTCAAGAATACGGAAAAATAACAATTAACAAGAATACGGAAAAATAACAATTAACAAGAACACAATATGAAGAACTGGTGTCGAATGATTCTATTATGCAACTCAAGAACAATTCAGAGAGAACTATTCTGTATGAGTGTCGTGAATTTGAATTACAAAAGTTAACCCTAATAAGGGTACGTGCATGCCTTATATAAAAAAACTAGATATGGAATGGACAGACCCATCCATAAATACGTGCTAATCTAAAGGCTAAATAAAAGCAAGCGCAATTGTTTTCGGAACATCAACTACCCTTTCAAACACCTTCGGAAACAACAGCAAGATTCTCTTTCGGAAAGCCATGTACTAGTTCAGCATTTCGTTGAAGCACTTTTTATCAGCTTCAGAGTTGACTGAAGTCTTGTTGACAAGATCAAGAATTTTCTTCAGTGCTTGAGTCCGGTACAGATGTTTGTCTCTCAGAAAGAGCATCTTCTTGACAGAATCATTTCATTCCTTAGAGGGATATGTCACACTCCACTCTTTACAGTCGATTTTTCCGAATCGCTGTCGCTTAAGATCAGAGGTAGATTTTTCAACTGTGTATTCAGGAGAAGAATTCAGAAGTGCAGCAACTTCTATATCCAGTTTCGCAACCTCCAGAATGTAACCCATGAGTAGCTTCTTGACATGGTCAGCGAGAGGCTGATGATCAGGCGATCTTGACAAAATGTTGAACAATGAAATCCAATCAAATGGATTCATAAACGGAAGATTAGCCAATGTGAATTCTTCCTTCTCCTGATCATTTCCCCTGCGAGCCAAGAATATAGCATTTTTGAATGGAGAGGTTACTAGAGGCATTCTTGGAGTCAAATTGGCAATCTTTTTCAAACTCCAAGAGAGATACTGATCCTTGGAATGGTTCATATAAAAATTGAAGAGCATTTCATTCACGACTGAACTCGGTTGAGAATTGTTTGTAAGTTCATCAAAGCATCGAATTAAAAACACTCTCGCAGTCATTGGAAAATCAAATTGAAAATCCACTTGATTTCCAGTGTCATGTGAGCAAATGGGCTGCAACCAGTTTTCTATCAGATCAGTTATTTCCCTCTTCATTTTCTGAAAATCCCGCCTAGGAATGTGTAATTTTCGAGATTCCAGCAGAAGTGCAGCATCTCTTTCAACAGCTTCCCTAGCATCAAGCTCTCGATTAATCCTTAGAATGTCATCAAGTTCCTTATCTCTCGATGCTTTGGCTAATTTGGCTGCTTCAGAAAGCTCAGTTTCGTCTTCTTCATCATCTTCACCGATCTTCCTTGGTTTTCGTTTCGAAGGACCGGCAGAAGATTCACCAATATCATCAGAAGACTTTTCAGCCCCTGGTTCCTTCACCAGATCCTTGATCAGATTTGTATCATGCCTTTGATTGATCCTGGGAGAGTTCGGAGTTTCCAAATTCTTTACTTGCGTATCTTTGTTTTCGTCTCCCCTTGTTTCGGAACGGCTCCAGCCTCCAAAACACCCTGCAACGTACTCAGTAAAGTGAAAACAGGATGAAGCTTGTTCGTCAAATAACCACAAACATAGGGAGTCAGAATAGGGTCATATTCTTCTATTGTGCGATGAAGAAAGGAATCTATGTTGGAAGCACAATTCCGAAAGACCTTGTTATGAGAAACAGCAGATGTTAATACTGCCGTTGTATACTTGAGGTCGGCCTTTAAAACTTGAAGTTTCATAGTTTTGGAGGCCAATTAATCCATGACCTCATTCTGCATGGCTAGATATTTCTACAGTTTATCCACCTTGGTCTCCAGAGAAGAAGCCAGTTCAGAATACTCCTTCTTTAAATCGGAACGAAGGGTAGCAAAAGCCTCTTTTTCAGTCTTCAGAGACTCTGCTAGACCAGAGATGACCTTTTACATCTGGGTATTGTTAGACTGATAGGTATCTCGGAAATCCTGCATGAATTTTAGAACATCAGTTTCCAGCCGACCAATTTTTGTGGTTGTGTCCTCCATATGTTTTTCCGATTTCTCCATCACCATTGAAAAGTCTCTCATAATTTTGACATTTTCAGCGACCAATGTCTCCACATGCTTGGTGTGAGTATCCAACTGGGATTGCCAGTTAGAAGCAGAGGGAGCCTTATTTGCTTGAAGCAGCCTTATTTGCTTGAAGCAGCTGGTCCAATTTGGCTGAGAGTTCAGAAAATTGCTCCTTGGTGATCGGAACATTGTCATTCGGAACATTGAAGCACACATTGAAAGGTAATTCAATGAAGTCAGCCATGTCATCCTGTTCGTCATAGAGCAGGACCTCTTCTTCTTGTTCTTCTGAATGGGGATCTGGGCGACTTCGTGGCGGAATGGTGGTATGTTTGGGTGATGGAGGAGATGATATGTGGGTATTGGTGGTTTTGTTTGGAGAGTTTGGAGGAGTGAATTTTGGACTGGAGTTTGGAGTTGTTTTCAGAGTGGGATCATGAGGTGGAGATGGCGGTGTGGGACCAGTGTTGCCAGTATCTTCTTTATCATCATTCGGACCAAGTGTTCCTTGAACAGGATTAGACACTGTATAGTGCTTGGAGTTCTCATCTTCCGAGTGTGTTGGCAAGACAAATTTCCGAATTTTTCTTTGTCGTTTGACGGGTTGTTCGGTCTCGGAAGTAGATCCCTTTCCCTTTATTTTGGAGACTTTCTTTGGATTCTCCAGCCTTTCAAAGGCATCCTTGTGCTTCTTATCAAGTGGACGAATGTCAGATGGCTCAAGTTTGCAATATTCTGCAACACTTTCGACAGAGCTCGGAACTCGTTTCGTCATTGCAACAGGAATGGAGCCAATGAAGTTGAAATCATCCAACTTTGTAGTGACAAAAGAAGCAGTTGAAAGAACGGAAATGGTGCACATGAAAGAGTCTGTCATGACACGAATGCTTTTCTTTTCAAGTGCCCATTGAACAACGAGTGACCAAAAATGAGCACACGAGATTTCAGTTTCTCGCTGTTTGTACGAAATGCTTTCTACGAAGTACGACCAAAGAACGGAGCCATAGTCTAGATTAATATCATGATAAAGACCGTAGATCAGAGTACAAAAATACCTGCTTGCACTGTCTGATCCAGAAGTCCGTTCTGAGAAACTTTTGAATAAAATGGTGAAAAGGGCATTCCAAACAGGAGGCAGTCCTTTCTTAGTGAACTTAGACAAAAGTTCAATATCTCCTTTGTAACACATTTGGTAGAATAACTGTTGAAGCATCACCGGTTGAATCGTTTCAGGATTGACCAAGTCCACTCTTTCAGTGAACCCTAGCAATTTACTAAAGCGGGCTTTAGAAATACGAACCTTGATAGTTGCAAGTTCGAATACAACCGATTCATCTTGTTTGTTGTATGAGGCAGTGGAGTAAGCATCAGAGAGCCGTAAGGGCTTGTGAGATTCTGGAATATTTCAGACATTCAATCAGCGGACGAATGCCTTCAGCGTATAAAGACGAGTCCAGATTGATCACAAAATTTTGGTTAGGTTTGATATTCAACATTAAGGCCATTGATGATAACTTGAGGCAGAGAAATGCTTTAGAGAACAGATGAAAGCTTTGTAGAGTGATTGTGAGAAGTGAAGAGAGAGAACCTGCCAAAAAGCTTTTTATATGTTTGGGAAATCAAGTAGAGAGAAAAAATCCAAGAAAATCGATTCCGTTTCCCCAAATATCGTCCATATCATAATGAGTTGCCCCCAAAGCTCTGTCAGGCGCGTGATAAGCGAGAAATAAGCTGAGTAGTTAGTGATGTTGTAACGGACGCGTGTTCATGATGTCAGATCAATTTCAAAAAATTTACGCCGATTGAAACTTTTTCGCCAAGTGTTTTCTAAAAAAAAAAACCCTTATCATCAAGAAACCAGAGTTAGAAAAATCCATAAGGATTTTTGTGCTAGAGTGTGTGAAACGAAAAAGAAGTAAATGAAATTTTATATCTAGGAAATCTGTGATGTCAGAATGACATAAAGGCAGATGAATCCTGGGCAAAGATCCCTTCCTTCGGAATCAAGAGAGATTCGGAAGTGCTTGCGTGGTTCCCCGTTGAATTACGATCATATGATTTTTGAGAATCATTGAAAGGCATCTTTTGAAGAATTTGGTTCATCTGGGAGGCTAGGCTTCAAATGGATTCCGAGACTTAACATATGTCCGAAATCTGAAGAAAGTACTTGTTTGACCAGCGTAGTCATTAAAACAAGTATGGTTGAATAATTTTTGAAAGTAACTGAGGAAATTTCAGAAATCTCATTTAAAAAAATAAAAACTAGATCTATTGGGAAGAAATAACTTTGGTCTAGTGTATTCCATTAAGATCTCGCAGAAAATGAAAAGTTGAGATTTCGCAATTTAGCTGTCAATTCATAAGGGTTGTTCGGAATTTTTGGGTTTCACTTGGAGTTGTGGTAACAATTCCGAGATCATTAACACAGTCTTTGTGTAACCATCAGTTTTCAGTGGTAAAACCAAAAACCATCATAAGGGTTACGGTTACATGAAAGTGAGTGTGATGGAGAATTAGAAGATTGGTGAAGAGAGGTTTGTGAGTCTCACAGCTCATCATGATGATAATGATTTGCGATCATTGACTAGAGTTTCTGAAGTCTTATATCAAAATTGGTTTTATCTCGATAATCATAGAACTGCATGTATGGTACAAGAAAAGGTGCGAGAAAGATTTCCGTCAAACCAAAGTTTCAAAAAAAAATATTTTTGTGATTTTAAATAAATTAAGAAGAATAAAATAAAAAAATAAAAAAAATTAACATGTCATCGCATGGAATGATGAGAAAGCCATCAGTTGCTGACGCATTGGCAACCATCGTGGAGAAACCATTAATGCTCCGACGGGAAAGAGGGAAATGTCCACTCAACCGTCTAATCAACCGTCTCTGCCATAATTAGCCTAATTAAGGTCATCTCTCTCATAATTAACCCAAAAAGAGTAATTAATCCCCATGATGTGGAAAACAGATCGGTTACAGTCGGCCTATAAATAGAAACAAACCTTAGTAGTAAAAGATACACAAAAGAAAATAAAGCACACAAAAATAATATCTAAGATGGCACAACGACCGTTCAACAGGCATGACAAGGTATAAGTCAAGATCCGCGAGGGAGAGTATGCTGGTGGAACCTATGGTGGGGTCATCACCCATGTATGGAATCACTGTTATCAGGTGAGGCTGACTACCCTCAATGACGGCGAAGCTGGTGGGCCACTGATGGTCCAAGTGGAATATCCTTACCTACAGCCGGTTCCACCGAAAATCATGGCGGAGTTCAAGTAATTTGACCTGGTGGAGGTCTGGCATCGCAGGGGCTGGTGGCCGGCAATGATCTCCCAAACAACCGCTCACAGACAGTATCATGTGATGCTGGCTGATGGAATGCGGTTATTCGTTGATGAGAGTGAACAGCGCATCTACCAGTTGTTCCATCTTGGTGAACCCCCCATGTGGCAGTATTATAAGCTTTAGGTTTGTTTGTTTAGGTTTTTGGTTGTTGGTTTTGGTGTTTGTGTGGTAGTTTTTGGTGTTTGTGTGGTAGGTTTTGGTGTTTGTCCGGTTGGTGATAAAGTTTGTTTGATAGTTGTTGGTGTTCTTTCGATGGTTTTAAAATCCCACTACTTTAATCAATGAAAAACACTGTTGGTTGGTCTTGAGTTGTTTTGTCTGTAGACTGAGATGTTACCAAAAAAATAAAAATAAAATTAAGAATTGAAAAATTAGAAAAAAAATTAACAAACTCTACAACAATTCAGAGATCATAGATTTTCAGTTGCGATCTTAGGTATTCTGAAATGTGAGATCAATCAGAATTTTTGGTAGATTTCGGAACGGATTCTGCTTCCATCATTCCAAGTCCTTGTAAAATGTGTTTGAAAGTGGATTCTGGTAGAGCCTTGGTAAATATGTCAGCCAGCTGGTCTACAGATCGCACAAAATGGACTTCAATGTTGCCATGTTCAACGTGATCTTTGATGAAGTGATATCTTAGTGCAATATGCTTTGTCTTTGAGTGCTGAACTGGATTATGAGAGATCCGAATCGCACTTTCGGAATCACAGTAGAGTGGTATACGTTTCATACTGATCCCATAGACTCTCAGTTGGTTTTGAATCCAAATTATCTAAGAGGTTCAGGAAGCATCTGCAATGTACTCTGCTTCAGCTGTGGAAAGTGAAACACATGTCTGTTTTCTGGACTGCCAGCTCACAAGCTTGCCGTCTGGAAGTTGACATCCACCTGAAGTACTTTTCCGATCTAACCCACAACTACCAAGATCTGCATCTAAGAAGACTTGTACAAAAAAAGGGATCCTGAGGGATACCACAGTCCGAGTGAAGTTGTCCTCTTCAGATATCGGAATATGTTTTTAATAGCTGTGAGGTGTGGCTCTCTTGGATTAGCCTGATATCTGGCACAATAACATACATCAAACATATGTCAGGTCTACTAGAAGTAAGGTAAAGAAGTGAACCTATCATTTGTCGATAAAATGTGATGTCTGCTGTAGGTTTCTCCAGGGAAGGAGTGAGTTTAGTTCCGAATGCCATCGGAACTTTAACTTTTGAGTCTCCCATCATTCCGAATTTCTCTAAAAGTGACATGGTGTAGGCTTCTTGATTTATGAAGATTCCTTCTAAACTTTGTCTGATGTTGAGGCCTAGGAAAAAGTTGATTTTACCCATAAAGCTCATCTCGAATTTTGTTTCCATCAGTTTTCAGAACTTAGCTGTTAAGCTTGGATGAGTGGATCCGAAAATGATGTCATCAATGTAGATTTGAACAATCATGAGATGGTTGCCTTCCTTTTTACGAAAGAAAGTTGGGTCAACAGAGCCTTGCTTGTATTTTAACTTCTTGAGGAAGCGAGTCAACGTCTCGTACCATGCCCTTGGAGCTTGCTTCAGACCATAAACCGCCTTATCCAGAACGTAACAACGATCCGGATGCTTGTTGCTGACAAAACCTGGAGGTTGCTCGACATAAACGGTTTCTTCTAATTCTCCGTTCAGAAATGCACACTTCACGTCCATTTGGAAAACATCAAAGCCTTTGTGTGCTGCATACGCAAGAAAGATCCGAACAGATTCCAATCTTGCTACTGGTGCGAAAGTCTCTTCATAGTCGATTCCTTCTTCTTGGCAATAACCTTTAACCACTAATCGAGCTTTATTCCGAATAACGTTTCCTTCTTTGTCTAGTTTATTTCGGAATATCCACTTCATTCCGAGGACAGATGCATTGTCAGGAGTTGGAACTTCTCTCCAAACTCTGTTACGCTCAAACTCATTGAGTTCATCATGCATCGCCTGGACCCAGTCAGCATGATCAAGATCAATGTTGACCGTTTTAGGTTCAAGCTTAGAGATGAACGAATTAAACATGCAAAATTCCACTTTAGAAAATAATGCAGTTCGCTTCGCTTTTTGTTGCGCTCTTGTCAGAACACCAGCTGACGTTTCTCCAATTATCTGAATTCGTGGATGATCTCTTGTCCATTTTAACATCGGAGGATAATTTGGATCGTATTCCGGATTGAGTTCTGAAAAAATTTCTTCAGTCTCCAATTGAGCATCAGATGGAGTATCATCACCATTATTTTCAGTATCATCACCATTATTTTCAGTTTCATTCTCCCCCTGGAAGTTTGCAGGAAATTCGTTATTATTGATACCCTCATGCTCCCCCTCGAATGGAGAGAGATTCTCTTCATGTGCAATAGACGTATTCTCCTCTTGGATTGGTTCAAAATTCTCCCCCTGGACATGTGGTCTAGATAAATCAGTAGAAGAGTTGGAAATCAGAGTGTAAGGTGGAACTGCAGGAGTAGGAACAGAGTCGTTCAAAGTCGGAGTCGGAATTGTAGGAGATTCGTTCGGAATAATTTCTGATTCATTTACTGCATCATCGACTATCTTAAGTAGTTCATCCCCTTGGTTATCCTTTGCATTTGTTTCAGCTGATTTTGCAGTCTCAGGCTCATCAAACGTGTTCATAAATTCTTCGTACAAATTCATAAGAGGAACGGTTGTTTGATTTGATTCAGGAAAGATTTCTGCAGACTGCTTCTCTTTGTTTTGAGCTCAGGAGTTGTACTTGTCATCAAAGGTAACATAGTATGTCTCCTCTATCTTCCGAGATCGTTTGTTTAGAACTCTATATGCTTTTGACGTTAAGGAATAACCCAGAAAGATGCCTTCGTCAGCATTTTCATCCCACTTAATTCGTTTCTCCTTAGAATTAAAAATGAAGCATTTTGATCCAAAAATATGAAAGAATTTCATGTTTGGTTTTCTCTTGTTGAGAATTTCGTAAGGAGTGAGTAGGAACCGCTTGTTAATCGTTGAGCGGTTTTGAGTAAAGCATGCTGTTGCGATGGCATCGGCCTATAAATACAAAGGAAGTATTGCAAAAGAAAGCATGGTGCGAGCAGCTTCACAGAGAGAACGATTGTGTCTTTCCACCACCCCATTTTGTCGAGGAGTGTATGGAGCAGAAAAATTATGAGAAATCCCTTTGCTGACAAGAAAGTTGTCAAGGACTTGATTCTTGAACTTTGTGCCATTATCACTTCTAATCATCCGAACTTGCTTTCGAAGTAGAACTTCCACTTGCTTGATGAGATTTATCATGTTTGCAGCTGCCTCAGATTTCTGTTTAAGAAAGAAGACCCACGTGAAACGAGAAAAATCATCCACCACAACCAAAATGTACTTATTATGAGCTACACTTTCGATTGCAGATGGTCCACAAAGATCAATATGCAATAATTCCAGAGGTTCAATGATCTTTGTGTTGATTATTGTGGAGTGGCTCTTTCTACTCTGTTTTCCGAGTTCACAGGCGTCACACAGATGATCTTTATCGTACTTTAGTAGCGGCAATCCTCGCACCAAATCACCAAGTACGAGCTTGTTTATGTCTCTGAAGTTCAGGTGAGATAAGCGTCTGTGCCAAAGCCAGCTATCGTCATTCGCAGCTTTTGTGAGCAAGCAGATGGCAGGTTTTCCTTTGATGGGCTTCCTGTCTAAAGGAAACATTTCACCTTTTCGCTTTGACTTTAGAATAATCGTCTTTGTCTTCTTTTTGATCAGTTCCGAACCATCTTCATTGAAGGATACTTTGAGCCCCGTTCCAACCACCAATTGCGAAACACTGATTAGATTGTGTTGAAGACCTTCTACATATGCTACTTTTCGAATTGAAAGTTCGCCATTAGTAATCATTCCATAGCCTTTGATTTCTCCAGTTGCATTATTTCCATAGCGATTTTTTCCTCCATTTCGCAGTAAACGATACTCTCGCAGTTCTTCCCTTATCCATGTCATGTGACGCGAACAGCCGCTATCAATATACCATTCCGGATCATACTGTTCGTCACGCATCACCTGCACAATTTAGAGAGATTTAGGAACCCAAACCAATGTGGGTCTATGTGAGAATTTCTGAGAAACAGGAAATATATTTGACTTGTCAACCCAAAATGATTTCTTCTTTGGAGGTTGATTTTTCTCTTTTTCGAACCGAAATACTCTTGTTTTGGTGGTTTGCCAAATTTCTTTCGCAAAACGAAACTTCGGTAGAACAAAAGTATTTGATTTCTGAATTGGAGTTGAAAGATTTTCCAAACTTTTTGAATATGTGAATGATTGAGAAGACGGTTTGGATTTGACATGCTTTTGAACCAGTGAGAATTTTGCTTCCTTGAAAATTGGTTTCTGTGGGGGTTCTGGATAGAGTTTGGCTTTGCCCTTTAAATCGTTAGAATTAAGAACAGGT
This sequence comes from Cichorium intybus, assembly GCA_023525715.1. Classification (NCBI taxonomy): domain Eukaryota; kingdom Viridiplantae; phylum Streptophyta; class Magnoliopsida; order Asterales; family Asteraceae; genus Cichorium; species Cichorium intybus. The sequence continues at coordinate 93,988,641 of CM042010.1, read as the reverse complement.
TTGAAAGAGTTGGTTTTTGTTGGTTCGGGTGTCTTGAGGTTTTCAGTCTTTTTCACCAAAGTGTGAGATTTTGAAAAAGTCGGTTTTGTGGACGAACTTTGTTGCGATTTCGGAATTTTTGTGGTACCAACCTTTTGAGTTGCGATATCGGAATTTGAATTAGGATTGAAATAATTTTTATCATTTTTATTCCTCCAAAATTGTTTTCGTTCCTTCAAATTCTTTTTATATCTAGCATTCATCTGTCTCCTTCTAGCTATAAGCTCTTCGGGTGACTTATGAATACGAGATACTGAGGTTGATAACTTGGGTGGAATGGATTTAAAAACGCCAGAGGTATAGTTCGGAATTTGCTTTGTGCAACTTGTTCTTGGCTGCGAGAATGAATCTTTGCGATTCAGAGATCCAGAAATATACTTGCCTTGGGATTTCCATGAGGTCATTTCGGAAAGACCTTTTGTTTCATCTGAGTTATCAATTGGTGCGGACCAAAAGAAAGCATCACAACCATCGGAATTATCGTTATCAACAAGGACTTTGAGTTCGGAAGTATCTTTTGAGTTCAGTCCCTGTTTTACAAAGACTTGATTTGGAACGGTTTGAATTTTTGGAAAAATTGTTGCTTGTTCATTTTAGACTTGTGATCATTTGTTTTCAACAATTCTTCCAAAAGCAACTGAGTTTTCAGAAATGAGATTTATCTTAGACTCAATTGAATTACTTACAAAAATAGAATATTCAACCTCATCCTCAACAGATATCTCACTCATAACGCTTTCATCAAAATCGGAGACATTCTCAGTTACAAGAGTATCCTCGGAATTCAATTTTGTGCATAATGAATGAAATTTCTTTAAGGTGGCAGTTTTTATTTATTCTTTATCATTTTCAGACAAATATTCTTTGACCATGCTTTTGTGTTCTTTGGACTGGATGTAGTTTTCCATTTTGGCTAGTCCAATACGATAGGCTTCCGACACATCGTCAGATGAAACGATGGTTTCACATTTAAAAAATTCATCATCAATTTCATCATCTTTCATCTCAAGAAAGGGTAAAATTATTTTGTGCAAACCCCTGCCTATATCACAATCAAGATGCAACTGAGTAATATTATTGTAAAGACGTTTCGCAATCAAGCAAAAAAATATTTCTCTATTTAACAAGCAAAAAATTATCTCTTTTGACATAAATAATATCATCCCTAGCTCTAATTAATTCTGATTCCAACGCATCAATTATCATTCGTCTCTCCTCATTCGTAAGCGATATGCTGCTCAATTGATCATTTAGGTTAGAATTACTAAGTCGTGTTCGTTTTAAACTATCACTAAAATTAAAAACAGTGAACCTTAGATCATCTAATTCTTTATCATAACTAGAAAAACAAATATTTAAGGACTTAAGGATAGAGCGTACCTTATTAATGATGGCCTCACATTCTTCCACATGTTCCGAAACTGGTTTCGTAGCGAAACAGCTCGCTGAGGTTTGGCAGCCAACAGTGGCATACCCCCTATGTTCGGAGTTGCCATCCTTCACCACAAAGCATCGACCGTGTGTTGGTTTCCACACATCTTCATCGACCGTGTGTTGGATTCCAGACTTCAACTGCACCGTACTCACTATCTTCTTGAACAACAAATGTTGGCTTGCCAGTCGAGGTTTCAACCTTTTTCAGATCGGCAATCTTCTTGGTGTAGTAAGCCTCGTCGTTGACTTGATCCTTCTTTTCAACTTGCTTTCGGAGTAAACAGTCTTTCACAAAGTGGTTCTTGCCTTTGGAGTAATGGCAGTCATATCCTGAATCACCAACCGACTTCTTCTCATCTTCAGATTTTTGCTTCCTTTGAACTTCCTCCTTGGGTTTTTTGGAGTTGAAATTTCCCTGTCGACTTCTGTTCCTGAATTTTGAAAAGTTCTTCTTGAAGAATTTCTAGGATTTGAAACCAAAAGAGCTTTATCCTCCCTTGTTAACTCTTCATCGGAAAAGTCAGACTCTGAATCATCATCATTTGCTTTCTTTCCCTTTGCAACAAGAGCAAGGGAACCCAGGCTTGTGGTCGTTTTCGCTTCTGAGGTAACTTCTTTCTCATGGGATTTGAGAATACCCATCACTTTCGCCAAGGTGTAATTTTTAAACTGCTCATGCGCTTTTATTGTTGAAACAATAGCCTTCCAATCAGATCGGAGACTGTTCAAGAAAGTAACTTTTTGCTCAATTACCGTCCGAGAAATTTTGTACTTCAATAATCTGCTCAGAAGATGCTTGTAGCGATTGAAGGTTTGAGTCAAGGTTTCGTCTAGACTTTGTTCAAAGGATCCGAAATCGGAGATAAGAGTAGTTTGAACTGAGTGCTCAAGATCCGCATCTCCAGAATATAATTCTTGCAGTCTATCCCATATTTCCTTTGCAGTTTCACAGGAACTGATCAATCTGAGTGTATCTGATTGAAGAACGAATCGAATAATTCTGAAGGCATTTATGTTGCACATCAGTTTATCCTTTTCGTCTTGAGGAATGTCAGTATGGGTGACAAGAAGATCATTGTATTCTTTCAAGGTTTTGATAACCTTTCTTGTGGTAGTGTGAGCGTATGTTTCAACTGTGATAGCTTGCCAGATAGTTGATCCATGTTCTTCAATACCAAGAACATAGTCTTCAAAGTGAAGTGCCCAGACCTCATAGTCATTAGTGAATAAGATCGGGATCCTTGTGGTAGATCCTATGCTGCTAGACAAATTAAAAGATTGAGTGTCTGGATCGTCGTGAGCCATATGATATTATTAAAGATATGAATCAGATGTGTATATACAAATCGAATTAAAGTTTTAAACAAACGATCAGAGTCTGATGTCTAGAATCGATCATGACGATTAAGACGATCAAGAACAGATCTGTGAATAAAAGCTTTTAAACGCGACAGAAGAAATATGTATGTATTACACAAACTCCTACTCTGATACCAATTGTTAGATCAAACTAAAGGATCTAGATTCAAGAATCCAGAATAATAACAATTAACAAGAACACAATATGAAGAACTGATGTCGAATGATTCTATTATGCAACTCAAGAACAATTCAGAGAGAACTATTCTGTATGAGTGTCGTGAATTTGAATTACAAAAGTTAACCCTAATAAGGGTACGTGCATGCCTTATATACAAAAACTAGATATGGAATGGACAGGCCCATCCATAAATACGTGCTAATCTAAAGGCTAAATAAAAGCAAGCACAATTGACTCAATCTAATTTATGACCTAAACAGAGCTTGGAAAGAGTAGAGAGAGTTTATATCAATTATGAAAGAGTTGATATGAGATGCCATTTATTCCTTACATTGATGGTCTATTTATACTACCAATTTTACTATTCAAATATAGTTGTTTAATTGTTAAATGGAAAGTGTTGACATAATGTTGTCATTCACCAATTACTTGTAACACTCCCCCTTGAATGACATCATTCTACATCAAAGCTCAACTTTGAAGTACTGCCTCATTAAAAACCATTGCTAAATAAAACCCAGTGGAAAAAAACTTTAGGAGAGGGAAAAAGAGTGCAGTGTCTAGTTGACTCCCCCTCATTTATCTATCTAATGACCATTATGTATTGTGCAGATGTCGCATTCCAATACCATGAACATGTTTTCTAAAAATCTTGGTAGAAAGTGCCTTTGTGAAAAGATCTACTGCATTGTTGCTAGATTGAACATATTTTAGTTCAATCTGTTGATCCTTTATACGCTCTTGAGTGTATTCAAAAAGATTTGGAGGAATATGTTTTGTCCTATCGCTTTTGATGTACCCTTCTTTCATTTGAGCGACACATGCTGCATTATCTTCATAGATTAAGGTTAGAGATTTATCTTTATTGTTGGGCTATATTTAGTTGGTTTAATCTTTGCATTTGATCAGGCCAAAATTCAAGTGTTTCTTGGCTAAATGAAGTCTTTTGGGGACTGATTGGTGATTTCGTTCAGGACCGAAATCCCCCTGGATTTCGGTTGTGTTGACCAAAAACTAGAGGTTTTCAGTTGGGCTGAGTCAGGTGTTTTCGGTAGGCCTTGCTTTTGGGCTTAGGGTTGCTAGGTTTTTAGGCGTAGGGTATATAGTCTCTTTGTAGCCGTCACTTTTGAGGTGACGTGAGAGCATGACTTGGAACTTGTGCTAGAGAGAATATTCCTTGTTCAAGCATTCTCGAGTCTTATGTACTAGTCTTGAATTAATCAAGAGTGCATTGAAGATTGAATCTCGCGTTCTTTGTGTTTTGATTATTTAACTCATTGGGATTCCGTACCTTTGAGTGATTGATTGATACTGTATGAGGATCTTGGACCTACAATTGGTATCAGAACTTGAAAACCTCGTGTTTTGAGTGTTTTGGTATCAATCTCATCTTGGAATTTTGAAGGTTTTCAGACTATTTTGGACTGTTTGATTGAGTTTTTTTGGTGTTTTTTTCTTGGTGTTCTTCGTGTTCATGGAAATCTTCAAGCAAAAATCATCAAAAACAGTGTTTTTGATCCAAAATGACGTTTTTGTAGCTGTTTGTATGAGATCTAGATCTGAAAAGGTTTTTCGGTCATGCTCCCAAGCCTTTTCGGTGGCGGCGCTGAACTCAGAGCTTTTCGGTTAGGGTTTAAAGGTTTTTCGGTCTGTTAACTGCTTTTCGGTGAGCCCATTAAGAGGTTTTCGGTGTCATCTTATGGTTACGTGGATTTCGGTTGGTGGAGGATTTCGGTCAGAAAGCTTTTCGTCCCAGGGTTTCGTTTGGTAGGTTCTCGGTGCAGTATTTAGGTTCAATTATCTTTTCGGTGTTGGATTTCGGAGTGATTTTTGGTTTTTCGGTCTGCATTGCTTTGGGTCAAATTTTAAGTTTTCGGCGAATTTTTTTTGGGGTTATCGATCAAACTTCTGGCATTTGAAGGCATCTCGGTCCCGTGTTCCGCCGGTGTACTGTTGACTTAGTGTTTTTCGGTTTGACTTGTTAGTTGACTTTTGGTGCTTTTCAATTCATTTCCAATGGATTTGACAACTACCAATTTGCATTCCGATCTCGATACCGTGATGGGTACTGTTACCCGCATTCCCAGACTGTTAAATGCAAAAGGCTTTGATGAATGGAAATTTAGATTTGCGAAATTTGTAAAAATAAAGGACAACAAGATATGGAGAAGCATTGTGAGAGGTCCGATTATAATAACAAATACACTTGAAGATGGTACAATAGTTATAAAGACTCAGGAAGAATACTCGGATGAAGATTTCGAATTAACTGAGAATGATGATCGTGCCATCGCTACTCTCACGATGGCTCTGTCTCCTGATATCGCTCAAGGATTCAGGGAATATAAGTCTGGCAAGGCTTTATGGGAAGCACTGATTAAGGTTTATGAAGGCAACGAGGACATGAGACAAAGCAGACAGGATCTGCTTAGACAAAGATTTAATATGTTTAATCATGTTCTCGGGGAGACACTTGAAATTCAGTTGCAACGCTTTATCACTCTCAACACTAAGTCGAGTACCGCTGGAATAGTGCTGTCGAAATCTGAAATCAACAAGAAGCTGCTGAACTCCCTTCCAAGAAATTAGGATATGCATGTGGCTGTGATCAAGAAGACGAAGGATCTGAATATTTTTTCCCTCTATGAAATTTTGGCTGTCATCAAAGCATGTGATATGGATGACAAACAACGGGAGATAAACCATGTTAATTCTTATCAATCTGCCAACCTAGGTGTTTCTACAAACAGTGCCTTTTCTGCTTTGCCTGCTCAAGCTCCAGTTCATAAAGCTTCTTCCTCTTCCAGCAAGCCAATGGTATCTCCAGGCCCCTCTGTTCCTGTTACTCTAGCTCCAACTCTTTCCAAAGGAACTGAAGAAAATTTAGGGTTGATGGCTGGTCTCCTAAACTGAAGAAAATTTAGGTTCAAAGAATAGATTTGAAAAGATAGAAAAATGTGAAAATATAGGATTTTTTGGTTTGAGAGTCGGAGGGACACTTCACAATAAGTATAGAAAAGCGAATCATCTAATGGGATTATGGAATATGGGATATGAAAAAAATATAAAACTAATAATTAAGTATCTTAAAACAACAAAACAACCAAATGTATACACAAGATAATAAGCTGGTCGGTTGACTAACATAGCAAACTCCTCAACACAAAACATATAATATCATAAAATATAAAAATTCAAACGTCTTAAAAGAAATGACACCATAGTTTTTCCATCACAAAATATTTCCCCCTTGTCATTCAAAGTTAACACAAAATGTGTACCTGCCTCCTCCCAACATCACGTACGATCTTCATCAACCTCCAAACAACGCTCTAGGAAATCCAAAAAATCTTCGTCCGAGTCATTAGCTTCCAAATTGTCAATGTCAATCACTTCATCACATTTTGAATTGGCCAAAGCAATATGACCTTTAGGTTCCAAACTTTCAATGTCAATGACTTCATCCCATTTCCAATTGGTCAAAGCAAGATGACGTTTCTTTTTTTTTTTCCAACCGCCGTAACTACAACAAACAGACATGGGTTTCAAAGTAATATTAATTACCAAATAGAATGTATACAATCCACCACAGGTCATGGACATCAGACAATATTGCACTTGGTTTCTGCAATTACTGCAGTAATAGGTAACATACATTAACAAAAATTAGTCTACTACAGAAATCAATTAAAGCTTTTATACCGTTGGTGGATGTTCTTCGTTTTCACTTGCATTCCACTCGAAATTTGCTGGAATGGATGGGAGTTCTTCGGAAACCGAAGAAAGTGGTGTTGATTGCTGCTCAATAGTAGGTGAAATCTGTGAAGTAAGTGGCTTTTCTTGGATGGGAGCAGTAATTATTTGGTCTTGCATAGTTGAATTTGATGATTTCATTGGGCTGGATACGTACCAGGTCATTGTTCCTGTTCATCACCATAGCATACTATATATGTACATATACAATTTATGAGAGGAAATCAGAATGTATAGAGGATGGTGGGTGGTTTGACAGTTGTTGATGGGCTACGATTCACTCCTGGACAAACATGGTTTAAGAAATTAAAAGTGGAGGATGTGGGCACGGTTGAAGTTGTCGTAGATTTGGCTAGGGTTTGAGAGAAGGTCGGGAAGAGAAAACTTCTTGAATAGAAAGGGTATTGATAATTTATGTTTTACAGTAAATTACAGGTTTGGTCCCTGTGTTTGGCACGGAATTCCGGTTTAGGTCCAAGTATTGCATTTTCACTTTCAAGGTCTGCCGCCTTGATTTCAAAGAATCAGGACCTCAATGATGCTTTAACTCATGCTGCTGAAGACACATATCTTTTCCCGCTATTTTCGCATACTTTATCGGCTTCCCTCACACACTATCCCTCCGCATATATACTTCAAAAATAAAACCCTCTTTCCCACGCAAAAACCTTTCTTCTCTCCATCGCCCTACAAAAACATGAACCGCCTCTCTGTGATTCAATGGCTCCTGTTTTCGAGTTTGTTCCTTCGACCGATCTTCACAAAGCTGAATTCTCGACTGCTGGAAATGTCCTCATTCATCCCACAAATGTCGCTGCCGTCCTTTCAATCCCTTCAAAGTTGCAGAATAAGGGATTTGAACTGTTCATCGAGTTCTTCAAGGGGCACTCACTAAACTTCGCTGTAACAGGATTGCCAAACGTTTTCAAACCATCTCCAATTGCCGAATTCGGGTACACGTGTGATTTCCACTCTGAATCTGCAACTATTGTAGGTACGATTTGCAATGGCCTTTTGGAAGTCACCCTCTCCGTTGACACCTTCAGACGATGTCTTCACCTTCCTTTTCCTGCCCCATTCTCTGATCTTCCATATGAGGAAAGGTCTGTTGTACATCTACTGGGGTATGATGTAAATGTTGCTGGGAAGAGAGATGCTAATAAGAATGTCCTTCGCCAATGCTTTCCCGCTGGGTGGAAGTTCTTGACTATGGTTATTGGTCGATCCCAGGGTTACAAACAAAGCAGTCTCAATCAGTTGAACACTTATGAGCTTCGTCTTCTGTTTGGTATGGCTCTCAACAATAATTTCGACTTTGCTTAGATTATCTTTGATCAGCTTGTGAGCCTTGTCTTCCTCAAGAGTCGTCCAAATTATGTTGCATTTCCAAGATTTTTGGCCCTGGCAATTGGCTTTGAGTGTGATGAAAACGATCTACTAAAGATGTTGAATGCTCTTTTCCTATGTTGACTTCGAAGATCTTTGGCAATTCTGTTCCTACTACCACTGATGTTTCCATGCTTTCCTGCATGACTGGATGGATCTTGACTCCTTATCATGGTGAATGCTTATCTCGATCTACTCACCCTGTGCTCCCAAATGTTACCTTGGACAATCCTGAAGAGTCATCGAATTCCTCTGATGCCTCTGCTTCACATCATGCATCTCCTTCTAGCCCTAATATTGGTAATGCCTCTCCTTATCGATCACAGACTCTCATTTTTGGACAAAAGTCTCCTCAACAGTCTGACTATGAAAAGACTGAATCTGAAGACAGTGCATCATCTTCCTCTGACTCAACAAAAGAATCTTCTGATGATTCATCAGATGGTGATGCAGGTACTTTGCTTATGTATGAGGATGTCGTCTATGGTCCCCAGAATATTTCCCTAATTCATACCATTCCATCTCCTGAAAGAGGAAATTTGCATATACAGTTTGCCTCTGAATATCCTCCTCACCATATTGAGCCTGAATACATGCAAACAGACTTTCAAGTCCCTCCAGTAGGCATGCACATCAGGTTTCTATCCCCTCCCCACACCATTGAGTCTGCCCTATCCTCAAGCTCTACTCAGCTGGATGAGATCCAATCAACCCTTAAAACCCTGTTGGAGCATTCTCAGGCTCAATCCTCTCGAATTCAACTGCTTGAGACCGATGTTGCTTACATCAAGGAACTTTTCTACTGGTATCTTGTTAACATCATCCCAGAAGGCTCGAATACTTCTGATCTTCCCCCTTCTCCTCCACCTGGTCCTGATGGTTCTGCTCATCATTACCAATGTCCATCGTTACCACCACCACGACCACGACGACCACCACCACCTCCTCCTCCTCCACCTTCGCCTCCTCCCTCTAATGATGCCAAAAAGGGGGAGAATGAATCTCATGGTAGTGGCGATCAACATCCTCCGCTTGAAGGGGACATTATTTCTGCGTTGGTCCAAGGAGAAATGGTACTGCACTACAAGAAAAAGTCTGAATAGCTATGTTGTTTAGTGACGAAATTTTTCCGTAGCTATTTCGGTTTTTTCTTGTAGTGCTGTCTCATGCTGAGGGGGAGCATGAGTCTAAAAAAGCTGAGGGAGAGCCTAGTGCTGAGGGGGAGCCAAGTTTAGCACATGAAAATCTTGCCTCTGATATTGATGATGAGGAAGGCTTCTTCGATATGCCTTACCTTGTTGATCATATAGATGTGTTGTATCCCGGACTGCCATTTCCTGATGAAGATCAAAGTTCCTCTATCCCTAAAACCACTGACCCTTTCAATGTCTCAGCTGATCACCTATCAGCTGACATTCCTGATAATGATGTTCCTCTGGTGAACAAGATAAAACGACCTTCAGTATCATCTTCAGCACCAGAGTCTTCGAAACGTCAAAAGGTATCTCCTGTTGTTCTTCAATTGGCTGAGGAGTGGTGCATGTCCATAGATCAGGTTGAAAGTTTTGCTGCAGAGCATCATCTTGTTATGAACAACTGAATCGTCTCTCTCAAGGATGATGAAGTAGCTCATCAGTTGGTCCAAAAGGAAGGTGGAATGGATTAACAACAGGATCTCATGAGTCATTTTCACTCAATGTCCCATAAACAGAAGAAAGCTGCAAGTCGAGTTGAAAGTGTTAATAGAAAAATTGATATGGCAAAATATGCTGGTGTTTTTACAAGAAGGCACTCAGCACTTCCAATTGTCAAAGTTGGCTACTCCAAAAACAAGGGACAAAATATCATTCTCTTGCATCTTCAAAGAAAAGATCAAGAAAAACTTATGCCTGAACAAGTGTTCATAAACGAAGTTGCAAAGTTTGGTTTCATTGAATTGGAGGAAATGCTTCAAGTCACCCAGAAGCATAAAGGGCTGCACTCTCAGGAGCTTCGTGCTGCTCTTCAAACATGGATTGAGAAAGCTAATATTTTGGATCTTGTTCCTACTTCTTCTCGTATTGTCAAAGATCAATGTTCTGGCCTAAGAGAAGAAGAAAGAACAGCCAGCTGAAGCATCATATGGTTCTGTATGGCTCAAAGGACTTCGACAGTTCTCCTCCTGTTAGTGTTCATGCAGTGTTGAGAATATTTGTGATGAAGTGCTGAATCATCCAAAGACCTTGAATACTGTGAAGCCAAGACCCCGAAGCCTGAAGACTCTGAAGTATTTCTCTAGAGGATCTGAAGGCTTTCATTGTAACAACCTTTTGGGTGCACGTGTGTTAAGCAGACAACGTGTTGCATATTAAAGCATTCCTATTGGCTAATACACTGTAGGAATATACTGAATAGATTTTGTACTGTGTCGTGTGTGCGATTGATTCACCAAAACCCTAATTGATAAATGAAACTATTCGACACTTGTTATTCATACTCTTTGTTCTTGATTGTTCATCTTTATAATTGCATGTGTTGATTACTTAGCTCGAATCTACTCTTTGGAATACTTGTTCATTTCCAATCCTTGATTGAATTTCACACCCAACACGTGGTATCAGTGTAGGACAGCTCGGAAACCAGTTTATAGAGCCTCATTTTCATTGTTACAGTTCTAGATCTAGATTGTCTCCTAGATCTAGGTTTCTGCAACTGCTATCAATCTCTATTGCTAGTTTTTCTGAAAAGATCCAGTTGAAAAACAATCAAAATGACTGATTCTTTAGCTACTTATGCAAATATGCTAAACTATGCCAATCTAATTGGCTCATCCACTAAAGCTCATGTTCTTGTTCCTACTTACTATGACTACTGGGCTGATCGTATGAGATATTATCTAGAGGGTCTAGATGATGAAAAGGATATTTGGAGATCTGTCAGGGATGGCCCTCATATAGATATTGAAGGACGATTCATTGTTGTTGACGGAGAGGATGCTGATGTTCTCACTGCTGTTGACCTGAAGAAAGTCAGAAATAATGAACGAGCAATGAGAGAGCTTAGGAGTGGACTTGGTCTTGATGTTAGACATCATATTTCAGGTGCAAAATCTGCCAAGGAAATCTAGGATCGACTTGCAGTTAGATTTGCTGGAGACAAGACTCTTCAATCAAGTGTTGTTCAAGAAGTATTGGCAGACTTCAGAAACTTCAAACAACAAGAGAGTGAATCCTTGGAACAAGCTTATGAACGTTATAGCAAAATGGTTTACGATCTAGAAAAGTATGGTGAGACTCGAAGTCAACAAGAAATCAACATCAAATTTCTCTATAGTCTGAGGCCTGAGTGGAGACCTATCATGCTGATGATCAAATCCTATGAAAACATCAACACTTAATCACTAGCAGCTCTGTATAATCTCATTAAATCTCATGAACCTGACATTTGTGGAAGAAGAAGTGAAAATGATGGAACACTAGCCCTTGTGTCTAATGTTGAGGAAGAAGAGACTAAGGATGAGCCTAATGGTTATATGGTGGATGATAATGGATAAATGATTGCCTTGTATGCTGCAAACAGTCGTAGGTTCAGAAAACCTTTTGTGAACAAATCAAGCTCAGGAAAACCGTTTGTGAAACCTTTCAACAAAGGAGGAAAACACTAACTCTTCAGCTCCGAAGCCCTCAGAAATGAAAACTTCGGAAGCCCCTAAGGAAAGATTCGAAGAGAAGAAAATTGTTGGTGACTCTAGGTATGACTGCAACTATTGTCATGCTAAAAATCATTTCGTGAAGGATTGCATGGTTCGCAAAATAAATGAAAAGCAGACCCAAGTTAAAGATGAGGCCTACTATGCTAGAAAAATAGAGGAGGCAAGAGAGAAAACAAAGGATATTGCCCTGATGTCTTCGGAAGATAACATGGGTACATATCAGGTGTGGTCGTCTGACTCCGAAGACGAGGAAGTAAGGAAGCCAACTCATAGTTCTTTCATTGCCTATGATGCTGGTAAGAGCTTCCCGAAGGGTACCTCTAAGGAGCATGAAACTGATGAAGATTTGGATTATGAAGACTTCGAAGGTCTGGGATATGAAGACTCAAAGCTGAAGGATGTGACTGGTGCAGTGTTTCCGAAAGTTTTGTCTGATGATTCTTTAGATGATGAAGAGGAAGTTTGTTTGATGGCAAAGGATTCGCGCATGACCATTCCAGAACAGGTAACAAAACATCTCTTATCTTTTAAAATTCCTGCATCAAAATTTTCTGCTGATATTAACGAAATAACTCATGATTGCTCTGTGATGAACAAATTGCTAATTGATGCTAAAAATAGGGTAAAAGTCAGTGACCAGGAGATTCTACAGTTGAGGGGGAGAGTAGAAAGTATGAAGTTGTCCCTAGAAAAAGTTAACATAAGAATCTCGCTGTTAGAAGAGAATATGGAGAAATATTTGAATAACAATGATGTAATTTTGAAACAAAGAAACATCTTTTGTGAAACTGCCAAACGTTTGTATTCTCATATTACTCATATCTATCATTCAGCTGACATATGCAATGTTCAACATAGACAACTACTACCTTTTCTAGAATTTAAGTTGAAATTTTTTGATAGCATCTCTTATGAATATGAGTCTATTGTTTATGGTTCCGAAGTGACTAATCCTTCATACATGCATGGTCTGATCTCTATGAAAAAATTATTGACTGTTGATAATTTGCTAAAAATATTGCCAAAAGAAATTCCAATCTTGCAGAAAAACATTCCTCAAATTGAAAAAAAAAATCAGAAGTTATTGTTGAGAATGAATATGAGATTGATTCTGAAAGTGATTCGGATATGGAGGAAATTGATTGCTCTTCTTTGTCTACTTTGAAAGTTTCCTCCGCATCCGCCTCACCCTCCGAAGATATTTCACAATTCCACAGTCACTGAGGAAGGATTTTTCTCATCCTCAAAAATGCTTGAAAATAACATGAATGAAAAATTGGAAGTGAAAATAAATGTGCGAAAACAAGATTTGTATGGTCATAACATTTACAATCGTCTTTGTTATGAAAAAGACAAGATTCCAGAGAATTTGACTCATCTGTTAAACGATAAAAATGAAAATCACATTTACACAAACAAAAATTACAAACAAATTCAAGTTATGGATAAACCTGTAACTCTGAAGATGGATGTTTTTCAGCTAATGGAGTCAAGTGAAAGTGTACCTCTTGCACAATCTTTTGAAAATGCAATTGCAAAACCTGCGGTATAAAAATCTAAAATTTTGAAAAATCCTAAATTTCAGAACTTTGCATCAACTTCCAAAAGGAAACCAGCTATTGTAATTTCTAAACAAGTTTAAAAGTCAACAATTGTGAATTTTAAAGCAAAACAAACTCCAAATCTTGTGAAAATAAAAATACCCTTCGTACCAACAAAACTTGATGATACGAAGGCCTCAACGTCTGGAACAAAACCAATTGATACGAAGGATTCAAATGCTAAAACAAATCAATTTTTTAAACCTTCCTTCGTACCATCTAAACCAAATTTCCCAAATCCTAAATATCAAAAAACCCTCGAAGAAAACCTTTTCAAAAGGAGACAACTTGATAGACACCTTTCATGCTTGGCTAGAAAAAATTTTGAATTTGTTTAAAGATAAGAATCTATCATTAAATGATTTCAAGCTTGCATATGAGGAGTACCTGTGTACTTCCACGTTGTGTAGCTCATTATCAAGAAAATTGACAATTGAAAAATCAAACTCAAATTGGAAAAGAAATGACTTGAAAGAAAATTTAACTGAAAAATCAAAATCTTTGAAGTCATTAAATTTTTCAAAAACATCCAAAAACAAGCACACGTCTAAAACAAAATAATCCAAACAAATTTGGGTTCCGAAGGTTTCCAACATTTCAACTTCTTCGGACTCATCAATTCTTACAAAAAGCTATTCGGAATCATTTTCTGGCTCATCTTGCTCTTCACATGAAACTTCTGAGAACATGATTAACTTAAATGCCAATGAAATAACTGAAGAGGCTGTTGAAAAATGGATTCAAGAATCCTTTGCTTACCCTGAGGACTCAAGATTGATTGGGTACCAACTTTTTCTTGATTTATTGCAGGTTATGTTAAACGAGCAGTACGATGCTAATTGATACATGGATAGTGGCTGCTCAAGACATATGACTGGGAAGAGGTAGTATCTCAAGGACTATAGAACTTTGGATGATGTGGAAAACGTTCGCTTTGGTAACAACGACACCTGTTGTATTCGTGGTTATGGTAAGATTACGAATGGGCAATTTACAATAAATAGAGTGGCATTTGTTGAAGGTTTAAAGCATAATCTTGTGAGCATTTCTCAATTGGTTGTTGGAACTGGTAATGTTGTAACATTCAACAATCAAGGGAGTATAATCACAAAAGAAGCAACAAAGGAAGTACTACTGAAGTCTGAAAGAAAGGGGTCAATGTTTCCCTTAAATCTAAAGCTAGTAACTGGTGGGCAATCTCTATGTCTTCTGTCCAAAGGAAACTCAGATGTTAGTTGGTTATGGCACTGAAGGCTTGCACACCTGAACTTCAAAGATATAAACAAGTTAGTGGCTATGGATTTGGTTCATGGTATGCATGCTATTAAGTTCGACAATGACTCAGTTTGTTCTACTTGTGAACATGGTAAGCAAACAAAACAAAGGCATCCAACTGTGATTAATCCAAAAATCACTGAACCTCTTTCACTTCTTTATATGGATCTGTGTGGTACATCCGCAGTAGAGTCAATTGGAAAGAAGAAATACATTATGGTGATTGTTGATGACTATTCAAGGTTCACATGGGTCTTATTCTTAAGGAGCAAATCCGATGTATCTGAAGAAATCATCAACTTTATCAAAAAGATGGAAGTCATGCTCAACAAAACTCTCCGAACTATACACAGTGACAATGGCTCGGAGTTCAAGAACCAAACTCTTGATGGGTTTCTGAAGAAAAAGGGGATTAGTCACAACTTCTCAACACCATATACTCCTAAGCAAAATGGTGTTGCAAACTTGCCCATGTATTTCTGGGCCGAAGCCATTTCTACTGCACGCTTCATTCAGATTAGATCATACATGCACAAGAGATTTCATATCACACTTTACGAAGTACTCGGTTCACATGGGTCTTATTCTTAAGGAGCAAATCCGATGTATCTGAAGAAATCATCAACTTTATCAAAAAGATGGAAGTCATGCTCAACAAAACTCTCCGAACTATACACAGTGACAATGGCTCGGAGTTCAAGAACCAAACTCTTGATGGGTTTCTGAAGAAAAAGGGGATTAGTCACAACTTCTCAACACCATATACTCCTAAGCAAAATGGTGTTGCAAACTTGCCCATGTATTTCTGGGCCGAAGCCATTTCTACTGCACGCTTCACTCAGATTAGATCATACATGCACAAGAGATTTCATATCACACTTTACGAAGTACTCAACCGAAGAAAACAAAATGTCAAGTTTCTTCACATCTTCGGTTGTAGATGTTTTATATTGAATATGAAAGATCACCTGACAAAGTTCAATGATAAATCAGATGAAGGGATATTTCTTGGGTATTCACAAAATTCAAAAGCCTACAAAGTCATGAATAAAAGAACACGCAAGATTGAAGAAACCTTCAACCTTTCATTAGATGACTACTATATCAAGAAATCTCAACATCCCTTTCCAATGTCATCCATCTTTCCAGAACAAGTTGTAGATGCATTACCAATAATGACCTTTGATGTAGACTTCAGACTTCTCTTTGATCCTCCTGTGAGTGCTGTGGATTCCGAAGTTAGAGCACCAAACAATTATGTGTCTGAACTTTCCAAACTCACAGATGGCCTAGAAAACTCACCAACCAGCAGTGTTTAAAGACACTCTTCGGTTGAGGGGGAGTCTTCTAATGTATCCGCAGGGCAATCTGGTTTCGAAGGGGAGCACATCAATTCAAGTCTCAATAATCCTTCACATGAAATCTCACATATCATGTCCCTGTATCCTTCTGTCCAGGGGGAGCCAAAAGCCTCAACTCCAAACTCTTCGGATCATAAAAGAACTACTTATTCACCTGCTGCTGTCCAGGGGGAGCCTGAAGCCTCAACTCCAAATCCTTCGGATCATGAAAGGACAGATTCTCCGACAGCTGTTGTCGAGGGGGAGCATACTCTTAACTCTTCCTTAAATATTCAAACACCTCAAACAAATGTCACAAACTCAAATAATCACTTAATAACTGAGGATTTTCCATCCACTTCAGGATATCCTTCGGACACTGAAGAAATCAATGTCAAAGGACCACTGTCAAAGGACCACCTGAATTTGATCCAAATTTTCCACCATTGGAAAAATGGATGAAAAATCATCCTCCCTCACTTGTCATCGGTAACGTTCATGATAAAGTCTTGACACGTGCACAACTTCATAAAAAACATCAATAATTAAACAGAACTTCGGAGTTATGCATGTTCAATGTCTTTATCTCTAAAATTGAACCAAAGAACGTTAAAGATGCATTTGATCACCCAGACTGGATTGAAGTGATGCAATTGGAATTCGAAGAATTTGAAAGAAATAAAGTTTGGAGACTAATTCCAAAACCTGCAAATGCTTCAATTGTTGATCTCAAATGGGTATATAGAAACAAACTTGACACCGAAGGCAATGTGGTTAGAGACAAAGCAAGGCTGGTTGTCAAAGGATATTGTAACGCCCCGGGTTTTCCCGGTACGTTTATTTATTTTATTTAATTAATTATGTAACATTATATTAATTTAATTAATTAAGATCTGATTATTTATGTGGTGGACTTATAGTGTCATCTTTTAATTTAAGTTCATGGGTTAAGAGACTAAACCCAATAAGCTTAAGGATTAATCAAGCCCATAGGCTTTATGTTTTAGCCCATCTTTCCAAGAGTACTTAAAACTCAAATTAATTCATTTCACTCATTTTCTAGTAAACACTCACTCAAAGCACTCTCTCCCTCCTCACTCAAAGCTCTCTCTCTCTCTCCCTCTACATCTCTCTTTATTCCCGGATTTGAGAATACAACTGTAGTGTTTGGACGATTCCTGGAGATTGAAAGGTTGGATCGCCACGAAACTTTAACTGAAGGTTCCCAAGACATATATGAAGGTTCGTACCGGAAGAATTTTGATTTCAATGTATAGATTTTGAGTTATGAATTTCGCAACATAACCTAGGGTTTCTGTCAGATTTCACTGCTGAGTCTCCTTTCTTGTAAAAATCATATCTCGAGTTCTTTGACTCAAATGGACCCAATACCAGTGCCCAAAGTTCCCAAATTGAGTTGGTTAACTTTCTTAAAAGGCACTCTCGCTGAAAAGGACTTTATATATGTGCAACAACAGTGTCTTTGATGTTAGGTCTAATCCGGGTCGGCTGTGATATGTCACTTTGTTTTTATCATTACTAGGGCTTGGGAAATGATCCAGAGTGATTCCAAGTTCCCACATGTACATTACATATTGAGTTAAAGATCTGGATAAGATGGGTTGCTAATTCGCATTATAACTTGGTTAGAATGGATCCACACTCCAGATCAATAGACAGTCACCAGCTTATGCTGATTCTGTGATTGTCCACATTGTGATTTTTATATCCAGAGATTAGGAAGCCCTTTTTAATATATTCCAACTCTGAGACTTGTATTTATGTGTCTATTGTTCCTATGATTTTTGGGTGGGGCTAATTCCACACACAAGTTGGGTAGAATTGGCCAACACCACCTGACTGTCCGTTTGAAGACAGCAGTGACATGTCGTTTTGTAAATTTTATATCTCTTTCATCCTTTGGAGTTAGGAGGAGTTCTTTATGGTTCTGGAAACCTACGTCATTGTAGTTTATTGTAAAAATTATTTAAACCTATGCTTCTGTTTTATATGTTGGAGTAATTCTGTCTTGAATAGCAGGTCTGTTTTAGAGACCTTGCTGTGATTACTCCTTTCTCATTCCTTAGCTTCACAACTTCATCCTTCTAACCTTTAGTCTTAATTAGGTGAAGTGTTGAAGTTTGCACAAGCTTGGTAGCCATATATTGACTTCTATCTATTATATCACTCACTCAAGGTGAGTTCTCTCACACCGTTGTATTGATGTTTGTGTTTGCTAGTTAGCTCGTGTGTGATTGTTTAGATTTATTATTTAAAACATGCTATATTATTATTATTATAAATCGTACATGTGCGCTGTATGTAATTCATTATTACTATGAGGGGTAGTTAGGTAAGATCACCAACGTTATACTCTTTATGAGGTGCGGGGATCGGGGCCAAAGGATACGGGATTTACCCGGTGCGGCTCAGACCTACAAGTCCGCCCTATTTTATATAAGCACTGATTCGTTCTTTGCTTAGTTTTTATAATTATAATTGGAAATGGATTAGGGCTGGTAAATGTGAATATTAATATGATGTTTGTGTTTGAATTCACTAAGCTTTTGCTTACGGTTTCCCGAAATATTTTTCAGGTGTTAAGATCAAGGAGACTCAGGCTTGATTGGAGCACCGGGATTGCCACTACTAGGAGTTTTATTTATTTGGGACTATGACATGTTATGCTTCCGCACTTTACTTTAGTATTTTGCCATGTTTTGGGTTTGAGCTACTTATTTATTTTGGAAACTTATAACTATTTTTATAAAAGTTATTTTTGAAAGTTAAAATATTTTGCGAAAAATTCTGGGTGTTACAAGTTGGTATTGGAGCACACGTTTGAGGGAACTATGCATTCTTAGGAATGTTCTAGACTCAAATTTGAGGCTCGTAAAAATTTTATTTTCTTTAAAAATATTTTCCTTAAAAGAATTTCTAAAGACTTTTGAGGACTAGTAGTGAAAGATCCCGTGGTATGCCAGTCAGCCAAGTAAGCCTTGTTTCTTAAATTCTTATTTCGATAGATTGTTATATCTTGAGTCGTTTATTATAAGTTTTATCTACAAACATATCTTTAATTAGCCTTAAATTGTTAGATTTCACCCATGTTAGTAATATCATGTGAGAGAGTTGTTTAAATAAACAGCTAGAGCAAACTGGAACATTTGAAACTAGACACGAATGCGAGATTGGAACTTGTGTGGAAGGTAGTAGAAGGGCCCCTAGTATTTGAAGCACCGGTGCCGATCTCGGGTCGGGGCAAGGTTGAAAATGTCTGGTGAGCTGAGTGTTTCAGTCTTCCTAGGAAAATCTAGGGTGAATAACTGCTAATAATCTCTTTATTATGCGAATCTAGATGGCTCCGACTACTCGTCTTAATCAGACCCAAATGGGGCAAGTTAGGGAACTCATCGCTGAAGAATTCAACAATGCCTTTAACGAGCTCATTCCGAATGTCACTACTGACATAATTACCCAACTCCGTGCTCTCTTGGATGAGCGCCTCGCAGCTGTTCATGGAAGAGCTTTACCCGCACCGCCTATTCGCGACTCAGCCTATTATTTCGAGAAGTTCTCTAAGTGCCACCCTCCACAGTGGAATGGTGACTTGAATCCAGTGGAGGCTAAACACTAGATTGCCGATATCGAAAGCGCTCTCATGACTTGCGGGTGCCCAGATCAATTCAAGGTTGTTGTTACTATGAGCCAGCTTAGGAAGAAAGCGAATACCTGGTGGAAAACTGTTACGACATTGATGACTGAAGAGGAGCTGAGAGCCATGACTTGGGCCCAGTTTGTGGAGAGGTTTGAGAGGCAGTATGTGCCCAAGGTGGAGCAGCAGCGGATGCAGCAGCAATTTATGACCTTTGAGCAGACTACGGAGTGCGTGTCGGATCGGAATGCTAAGTTCTTGGAGATGATGTCTTTCTGTCCCTCATTTGCCGGAGATGAGGTGTGGTTGGTTAGTAGGTATAAATATTCCCTGCGTACGGAGAGAGGGGAGTTCGTGAGCATGCAGGAGTTCCCGACATTGTCAGCTATCATGGATGCCGCTAGGAGGAGGGAGATTGAGCTACAGACCCAGCAGCACAAGAGAAAGGCGGACAACGCCCTGACCAAGAGGTCCGGGGATGTACATAAGAAGCAGAAGAACGGTGGGAAGACGAGATACGAGCACAGGCCGTCTGCGGGACAGGACGACAAGAGTCGGTTAGTATGTTACAACTGCAAGAAGTCGAGTCATCATTGGAAGCATTGAAAGTCCTCAGTAGTGGTGGCATCACCATAGATTCCTTCTACGATTCCTACCTGCTTTAACTGCAACGAGAAGGGACACAAGAAGCCTGATTGCCCGCAGTTGAAGAATGGTGGTGGAGGCGGGGGTATGAAACCCGCGAGTGCATCGTCCTCTAAAGGAACTGCCATGGTGACACGAGGACGTGCTCACCAGCTGACTGCGGAGGAGCCGGCTATTACCGCAACTGTGGCGGGTAAATTTCCCTTTTCTTCATTCTACTTCACTATTGTATTGTTTAATTTGATGATAGTTTTAAAGTTTGTCTATGTATTTATATGTTGTGAATCAGGCACTTATCTGTTAGACTCCGAGCCCGCTGATGTTATGTTCGATAGCGGTGCTACTCATTCTTTCGTATCTCGCACATTCATTAATCGTTTGGGGCGTAGTATTGGAAAATTGGCTCGCCCAATGGTTATCGAGGTTGTCGATAACCGTATGATTTATCTCACCGACGTGTATCGGGGCTGTACTCTCGAATTTTCCGAGGTTGAATTCCCTATTGATCTTATCCCCATTGCGATGCGGGATCTTTTTGTTATCGTGGGTATGGAATGGCTGGACGCGTTTGATGCGGAGATCCATTGTCGTAAGAAACAAATCCGTGTTCAAAACCCTAAGGGTGGAGAACTTATCATTCAGGGAGATACTCCTTGCTTGGCTATCGCTTCTTGTTCTTCTGCCAAAGTACTTAATGATGTTTCGGTCGTTTCAGACTTCGGCAATGTTTTTCCGGATGAACTTCCTGGTTTGCCCCCTATTCGGCAAGTGGAGTTCCGCATTGAATTATTGCCGGGTGCGACTCTGATAGCTAAGTCCCCATACCGGTTGGCGTCACCCGAAATGAAAGAACTCCAGGAACAACTTCATGAATTAAGTAATAAGGGTTTTATACGGCCTAGCTCTTCACCATGGGGTGCTCCTATTCTATTTGTCAAGAAGAAAGATAGCACCCAGCGTATGTGTATCGATTACAGGGAGCTGAACAAGTGCACGATAAAGAACAGATATCTACTACCATGTATTGACGATCTTTTTGATCAGCTACAGGGAGCATCTTGGTTCTCCAAGATTGATTTACAGTCCGGTTACCACCAGATGCGAGTTCGGGAAGAAGACATTGAGAAGACCGCATTCCGTACTCGCTATGGGCATTATGAGTTTGTGGTGATGCCTTTTGGGCTCACCAACGCAACCGCTGCTTTCATGGACCTCATGAATCGGGTGTGTAGTCCGATGCTTGACCGCTCTGTTATTGTGTTCATTGATGACATATTAGTGTACTCTAAGACCAAGGAGGAGCATGAGCGACATCTTCGGGAAATTTTAGAGACTCTTGCGAGAGAAAAACTTTATGCTAAATTCTCGAAGTGTGAATTCTGGTTCGATGAGGTTTAGTTTTTGGGGCATGTGGTGAACAAAGAAGGTATCAAGGTCGATCAAGCCAAAGTGGAAACAATTAAGCAGTGGGAGGTTCCAAAAACACCTTCCGAAATTCGTAGCTTTTTGGGTTTGGCTGGTTACTACCGTAGATTCATAGAAAATTTCTCAAAGATTGCGTTACCACTTACCCGACTAACCAAGAAGTCAGAGAAGTTTGTGTGGGGTCCGGAGCAACAAGCGGCGTTTGATGAGTTGAGATCATGATTGAGTGATGCACCGATCTTGGCCCTAATGGATGGAATGGAGGATATAGTAGTTTACTGTGACGCATCACTTCGGGGTTTTGGTGCAGTGTTGATGCAGCGAGACAGGGTTATAGCCTACGCTTCCCGACAACTAAAACCCCACGAGCAAAACTACACCACTCATGACTTGGAGCTGGGGGCTTTTATATTTGCCCTCAAGATTTGGAGACATTATCTCTATGGGGTAAAGTTTATTGTATATACCGACCATAAGAGCTTGAAGTATCTATTCGATCAGCGGGATCTCAACATGAGGCAGATTAGATGGCTGGATGTGGTGAAAGACTATGACTACAAAATTCACTACCACCCCGGTAAAGCTAATGTGGTGGCTGATGCTCTCAGTCACAAATCGACTACCGAGCCTATTCGAGCCAAGTGCCTCCGTATGACGATGATGTCGCTCTTGCTAGACCTGATTCGTGACGCTCAAAAGACGGCAATAAACATCAAGCGGGAGAAAATCAAGAATGAACAGCCTAAGATGGAACTAGATGGGCGGGGTTTGCTGACTCACCATGGTAGAGTTTGGGTTCCATATACAGGAGGCAACCGGAAAATCCTAATGGAGGAAGCTCACAAGTCTAAATTCTCCATACATCCGGGTGATACCAAAATGTATCTAGATCTTCGAGAGGGTTACTGGTGGCATGGAATGAAGAATGATGTAGCCCAGTATGTGGAAGAATGTATGACCTGCCGGAAGGTCAAGGCGGAGCACCAGAAACCGCATGGGAAATTGCAATCTTTGGAGATTCCAGAATGGAAATGGGAGCATATGACCATGGATTTCATCACTAAGCTTCCTAGGACTGCCCGTGGAGCTGATACTATTTGGGTGATTGTCGACCGTCTGACTAAGAGCGCTCACTTTTTGGCCATAAAGGAGAGCGCATCTGCGAAGAAGTTGGCTGAGATCTTTGATCGAGAGATTGTCTCATTGCATGGTGTGCCCGTTTCTATTATCTCTGACCGTGACACTCGATTTACTTCTCGGTTTTGGCAGAAATTTCAAGAAGAGATGGGTACACGATTACACTTTAGCACAGCCTTCCACCCGCCGACAGATGGGCAGAGTGAGAGGACGATTCAGACACTAGAAGACATGCTTAGGGCATGTGCGATCGATTTTGGGGGTAGCTGGGATGATCACCTGCATCTAGCCGAGTTCTCCTATAACAACAGTTATCACTCAAGCATTAAAATGCCCCCGTATGAAGCTTTGTATGGAAGGAAGTGTAGAACGCCTGTTTGTTGGGGCGAGGTAGGGCAGAGGGTACTTGGGAGTACCGAAATCGTGCGGCAAACTACGGAGAAGATACAGGTGATACGAGATCATTTGGCCACGGCGAGGAGTCGTCAGAAAAGCTATGCCGATAAAAGACGCTCCGACCTTGAATTTCAGGTGGGAGATTCCGTTTTGTTAAAGGTCTCTCCCTGGAAAGGCGTGATTCGTTTCCGGAAGCTGGGAAAGCTAGGACCACGATTCATTGGAGCTTACAAGGTCATTGCTCGCTTTGGGGAGGTCGCCTATCACTTGGAGTTACCTGATGAGCTTAGCCTGATCCATGACACTTTCCACATCTCTCAGCTACGGAAATGTATTGTTGATGATACCACGGTGGTACCTTTGGAGGATATCCAGATTGATGAGCGTCTCAACTATGTTGAGCAACCAGTTGCAATTTTAGATCGGGAAACAAAAGACCCTTCGGAACAAAACTATAAATTTGGTTAAGGTTCAGTGGCGACATAGATGGGGTTCGGAATGGACGTGGGAACCGGAAGACGGGATGAGGCCTCATTATCTGAATTTATTTGTTGGTGATGACTTCGAGGAGGAAGTCCGTTCCTAGTGGGGGAGAGTTGTAACGTCCCGGATTTTCCCGGTACGTTTATTTATTTTATTTAATTAATTATGTAACATTATATTAATTTAATTAATTAAGATCTGATTATTTATGTGGTGGGCTTATAGTGTCATCTTTTAATTTAAGTTCATGGGTTAAGAGACTAAACCCAATAAGCTTAAGGATTAATCAAGCCTATAGGCTTTATGTTTTAGCCCATCTTTCCAAGAGTACTTAAAGCTCAAATTAATTCATTTCACTCATTTTCTAGTAAACACTCTCTCAAAGCACTCTCTCCCTCCTCACTCAAAGCTCTCTCTCTCCCTCTACATCTCTCTTTATTCCCGGATTTGAGAATACAACTGCAGTGTTTGGACGATTCCCGGAGATTGAAAGGTTGGATCGCCACGAAACTTTAACCGAAGGTTCCCAAGACATATATGAAGGTTCTTACTGGAGGAATTTTGATTTCAAGGTATAGATTTTGATTTATGAATTTCGCAACATAACCTAGGGTTTCTGTCAGATTTCACTGCTGAGTCTCCTTTCTTGTAAAACTCATATCTCGAGTTCTAGGACTCAAATGGACCCAATACCAGTGCCCAAAGTTCCCAAATTGAGTTTGGTAACTTTATTAAAAGTCACTCGCGCTGAAAAGGACTTTATCTATGTGCAACAACAGCTTCTTTGCTGTTAGGTCTAATCCGGGTCGGCTGTGATATGTCACTTTGTTTTTATCATTACTAGGGCTTGGGAAATGATCCAGAGTGATTCCACGGTCCCACATGTACATTACATATTGAATTAAAGATCTGGAGAAGATGGGTTGCTAATTCTCATTATAACTTGGTTAGAATGGATCCACACTCCAGATCAATGGACAGTCACCAGCTTATGCTGATTCTGTGATTGTCCACATTGTGATTTTTATATCCAGAGATTAGAAAACCCTTTTTAATAGATTCCAACTCTGAGACTTGTATTTATGTGTCTATTGTTCCTCTGATTTTCGGTTGGGGCTAATTTCACACACAAGTTGGGTAGAATTGGCCAACACCACCTGACTGTCCGTTTGAAGACAGCAGTGACATGTCGTTTTGTAAATTTTATATCTCTTTCATCCTTTGGAGTTAGGAGGAGTTCTTTATGGTTCTGGAAACCTACGTCATTGTAGTTTATTGTAAAAATTATTTAAACCTATGCTTCTGTTTTATATGTTGGAGTAATTCAGTCTTGAATAGCAGGTCTGTTTTAGAGACCTTGCTGTGATTACTCCTTTCTCATTCCTTAGCTTCACAACTTCATCCTTCTAACCTTTAGTCTTAATTAGGTGAAGTGTTGAAGTTTGCACAAGCTTGGTAGCCATATATTGACTTCTATCTATTATATCACTCACTCAAGGTGAGTTCTCTCACACCGTTGTATTGATGTTTGTGTTTGCTAGTTAGCTCGTGTGTGATTGTTTAGATTTATTATTTAAAACATGCTATATTATTATTATTATAAATCGTACATGTGCGCTGTATGTAATTGATTATTACTATGAGGGGTAGTTAGGTAAGATCACCAACGTTATACTCTTTATGAGGTGCGGGGATCGGGGCCAAAGGATACATGATTTACCTGGTGCGGCTCAAACCTACAAGTCTGCCCTATTTTATATAAGCACTGATTCGTTCTTTGCTTAGTTTTTATAATTATAATTGGAAATGGATTAGGGCTGGTAAATGTGAATATTAATATGATGTTTGTGTTTGAATTCACTAAGCTTTTGCTTACGGTTTCCCTAAACATTTTTCAGGTGTTAAGATCAAGGAGACTCAGGCTTGATTGGAGCACCCGGATTGCCACTACTAGGAGTTTTATTTATTTGAGACTATGACATGTTATGCTTCCGCACTTTACTTTAGTATTTTCCCATGTTTTGGGTTTGAGCTACTTATTTATTTTGGAAACTTATAACTATTTTTATAAAAGTTATCTTTGAAAGTTAAAATATTTTGCGAAAAATTCTGGGTGTTACAAGTTGGTATCGGAGCACACGTTTGAGGGAACTAGGCTTTCTTAGGAATGTTCTAGACTCAAATTTGAGGCTCGTGAAAATTTTATTTTCTTTAAAAATATTTTCCTTAAAAGAATTTCTTAAGACTTTTGAGGACTAGTAGTGGAAGATCCCGTGGTGTTCCAGTCAGCCAAGTAAGCCTTGTTTCTTAAATTCTTATTTCGATAGATTGTTATATCTTGAGTCGTTTATTATAAGTTTTATCTGCAAACATATCTTTAATTAGCCTTAAATTGTTAGATTTCACCTATGTTAGTAATATCATGTGAGAGAGTTGTTTAAATAAACAGCTAGAGCAAACTGGAACATTTGAAACTAGACACGAATGCGAGATTGGAACTTGTGTGGAAGGCAGTGTGCAACTATGCACGCTATTAAGCTGATCCACACGAACCACATTTTGGCTGTAGTTAAAACAATCTTTCATTATCTTCACAACACACCTGCATATGGTCTATGGTATCCTGCAATGCAAACTCAGGTTTCTACATACAAGCTTATTCAGATTCAGACTTGGGTGGATGCTCAATTGATCGCAAAAGTACGTCTGGTGGTTGCCAATTTCTTAATGGCAGTCAAAGAAGCAAACTTGTGTCTGAATATCCACAGCCAAAGGTGAGTACGTATCAGCTGCTGCTTGCACTTTGTAGATCATCTGGATTCAAAGCCAATTAAGAGATTATGCCATAAATATGCGAAAAATCCCATTGTTATGTGATTCCCAAAGTGTTATTCAGATATGTCACAATCCTGTTTAACATTCCAAGACGAAGCATATAGCCCTTCGTTATCACTTGCTCAAAAGTCATGTTGAGGAGGGGAATATAGAAGTGCATTTTGTTCACACAACAGAACATGTTAGGACAAAACTTATTTGGTTTAATCTTTGCATTTTATACAGATTAAATATGTAAAATATCAAAGTTAAGGGCAGTTTTAGGTTTTTCGGTTGGGACCGAAAAACATCTGGGTTGTTCGGTCTGACAGCTGGGTTTTTGGCCCATGGGTTTTGTTGTTCGGTAGGTCTAGGCGTGTAGTATGTATATGTGTCTCGTATTCTCTTGGTGGGTGGGTGGTTTTTGGAGCTCTAGAGATCATAACAATATTTGTCAAGCTCAAGCAACTTGTTCTTATGTACTAGTCGGTTTTTCTAATAAAATCGAGTGCATTGAAGGATTAATTTGTGTGTTTGGATGGATTTGATTGATACTTTGTGAAGATCTAGTGAATTTGGGACCTACACTTGGTATCAGAGCTTGTTTTACCTTGTGTTTTTGAGTGTTTTGGTATCAATCTCATATTTCCTTTGCTTGGATCTTGAAGTTTTGAAGAATTTTGGACTATTTTGTATTGTTTGATCGAAAATTTGGTGTTTTCGTGCTTGGTGTTTTTCGTGTTCTTGGAAATCTTCAAGCAAAAGGCATAAAAATCACGTTTTTGATCCAAAAACGCTGGTTGCAAAATTCTTTAAGCGAGATACAGATCTGAGATAGTTGTTCGGTCACGCTCCCTTGTTTCTTGGTGGCAGTGCTGTGTAATTAGGGTTTTTCAAGGTTGTTCGATAAAGGTATAGGTTGTTCGGTCCGTTAATAGCTGTTCGGTGAGCCCACTTGAGTTGTTCGGTGCATCCTTAGGGTTTCAAAATTTCGGTTGATGACTGTTGTTCAGTTTTAGTTTCTCACCCAGTTAATCGGTCTGATTGTTGTTCAGTATAGTTGTTGGGTCTAGTTGTTCGGTGTGAAGATTTTTCGGTTAAATTTCTCGTTTGAAGTGTTTTTCGCATTGTTCTTTGGTGAAGTGTTTTTCGGTGTAACTGAAGGGTTTTTCGGTCCAGTCGCATTTTTTTGTGATCAATTTTTGGTGTTTTTCAAGACTCATTCCCATTGGATCTCGCTATCTCAAAGTTGAAGGTTTCACTGAGTGGAAATACAGATTCGAACAGTACATCAAGATGAAATATGTCAAGCTTTGGAGAAGTTATTTACATCCTCCAGTCAGAGTTACTATAACCAGAGATGATGTTGTGGTTGACAAGCCGTTTGAAGAATATTCTGATTTGGACTTTGAGAAGGTCGAACTTGATCAGAAAGATCTTGCTACTCTCTCAATGGCACTTTCACCTAAAATTGCTTAGGGTTTTCATGAGTACAAGACCACTAAATCTCTATGGGATGCTTTAATTGATGTTTATGAGGGAAATGAAGACATGAAGCAAAGCATTCAAGATATGCTTCGTCAAAGATTCAATCTGTTTAATCATATTCTTGGAGAATCTCTTGAAGCTCAGTTACAAAGTTTCATTACTCTACACACTGAGTTGACCACTATTGGAATTAACTTTCCAAGGATTGATGTCAACAAGAAGCTTCTTAACTCTCTTTCTAGAAGCTGGGATATGAACATGGCAGTCATAAAGAAAATAAAAGAGTTAGCTAGACTCTCACTCTCAGAAATTATGGCTATTATCAAATCTTGTGGCATGCATGACAAACAGAGAGAGATGAATAATGTCAGCTCGTACCAGTCTTCTAAAATTGGAACTTCAACAAAAATGCTTTCTCTGCTCAAGCTACTGGTCAAGTCTCCACTCAAGTTCAAACTCATTTTCAGCCTGTTTCATCTCTAGTGGTACCTCAAGTTCCATCTACTTCTGCTTCTTCTGTCAAGACCCCAACCTCTGCTCAAACTCTTCCAAAAGGCGCTGAAGAGAATCTAGGTATGATGGCTGGTCTCCTGAATTGCTACAATGCACTTGTTGCTGGTGAATTGTTTCAGCCAATGTTTGTGGGAGACCTTGATCAAATCAACCCTGATGACCTGGAAGAAATGGACATTTCTTGGCACATTGTTATGGCAGTTCATAGAGCCAAGAAATTCACTCAGAGGACTGGGAGGAACAACTGGGTGAACAACAATGGAGATACGAAGGTGAGCTTCAGCAAAGCATATCTCAGATGTTTCAATTGTAACGAGCCTGGTCATTTTGCTGGTGAATGTACCAAGCCCAGAATGGAGAATCTAGATAGAGCCTTGGTACCAGTTGGAACAAACCGTGAAGCTGCTCAACCTCAAAATACAGAAAGAGCAATGGTGGCTCAGCAATTCACCTTGGAGAATCAACTGCAGGATTTGAATTTGAACGGAGAGGGTAGAGCTCACCTTGCTCAGATTGAAAGAGAAATTGATGTGGATGCAGCTTAAGGAGAAATGATGGATCTACAGTTTGCCTTCATTAATACAATTGCTAAATATCGTGAATTGAATGAGAACTTAGTTAGAGAAATATTTGACTTAGAAAACCTTGTCCATAAACACAAAAAGAAATTAAAACCCCTCCAGGAATCTTTAGATGTTAAAACTTCAGATTATCTTAAAATTCAAGATGAACTCACCATAAAGAATTGCCATATTAAGTTTGCAAATGAAGATATTGCTAGATTAACTGCTGAATTAGATACATTAAAATCAAAATTTCAAAATGCTGAATCAACCTTTAAGAAAGTCTATGTATCGAGTGAGGTAGTTGAATCTATACTTGAAAATCAAACTAAATGGTCAAACATACACGGTGAAGGTCTTGGATAAAGTGTAGTTCCTCCTCCATACAATAACAATTTTACTCCATCATTGGT
Organism: Cichorium intybus; assembly: GCA_023525715.1. Lineage (NCBI taxonomy): Eukaryota > Viridiplantae > Streptophyta > Magnoliopsida > Asterales > Asteraceae > Cichorium > Cichorium intybus. The sequence goes on along the minus strand of CM042010.1, from coordinate 93,959,050 downwards.
CACTAAAGAATCGGAAGAATGTTATTTGTCGAATTATATTCAAAAGAATACATCTGGCACCGCTGAGAGTTCTGAAATGAAATCTACTGATGTTTCTATCTCATGTGCAGATCAATTAAATTCGAAGATTGAGGACGTGGAAGATTAACTTGTTTTTAATTTCGATAAAACTTTTTTGAAGTCTAATACTTTTAATTTGTGTGATCATGTGAAACCAGACACTAAAACTTCTGTTATTTTTGAAAAATCTTGTGATGTTGTTTTAAAAAATTCTAAGAAAAATGTTTTGGCTGATAAATCTGTTGCATGCTTGTGTGTGTGGAAATAATTTGCATATATCTAGACCTGGATAGAATTCCAATATACCTTAAAGACAGACTTGTTTTAATTGTGGAACTGCTGGTCACATAGCCAGAAAGTGTCCCCGACACTTGTATGTTTCTCAAAATGAACAGGTTTGGCAGAAGGTGCCAAAAAGGAAATCTCATAAGAGAAAACCCTCAAGGTCACATTCTAGAAAGAAAAATAACACTAATTCCTGGAATCAAACTGTTGCATACAAAAAGTCTGTTTCTGGAAGTAACTATGTCTTACCAAACTTTGTAAGATCAATGTCATTTCAAGAATCAACTTCTAGTAGTTCTGATTCTACATCAAATGTTAATATTCCCATTTGTTCAAAAGATAAACGATTTAAATCACATTTTAAATGGGTTCCTAAAGGCAGTGTTAAAACATCTTCAAATATTTGACCACTTCTTGATCAACGTGACATGAGTTTTGAATCAATTAAAAGTATTGATAGTAAAGGTCAACCCAGTTTCCAAATGGACTGGGTGCCTAAATCTAATTGATCCCGCAACTTATGAAGGAACCGTAACACCCGGCTTTTAATATAAATACACCCCATTATTTGACACGCTTTAAAACATATTTTATTCAACAAAATATTATACAGGGGTATATGTTACAAGCCAAAGGCACACAAGTAGTATCTGGGAGTACGAAATCTCCTCAAAGACGGGCTGCTACTATCTGCTCTAACCCCGAAGCACCTCTTTCCCTTTAGTAGGGTCTATAGCACCTGTACAGTTAGTATCCACAGGGTGAGCTATACAAGCTCAATGAATAATCGATAAGCGTTACAAAAATACATAACATAAAATTTTCAGCTTTCACATCATATCATGGCTCCTAGCAATATCGAGTCCTAAGGACTCAATGTACATCTCCTGAGTGAGTGATAGAACTGCCGGCCGATTAAGCCATCACAACACTTGTATGTGGTCCCACCACAATTACTGCTTACACGATCGTCACAATGTATATATGTGCTCCCAACCACCAACAATAGTCAGAGGCCCCACAGGAAAAGTGGTCTTAACCACAAGTACCGAGTATGTGACCCCACAGAAAGGTGGTCCCAATCACATGAACCGGTAATGTAGCCCTACAGGAAAAGTAACACTTAGGTATCGATTACTCACCTTGATTTACCCTTTGTTTCCTTGCACTCGCTATAACTGCTTGATTTGTACCTATATATTTATTTATAGGTAAACCATTATTTCAACCGACACTACTACTACATATCACATCATTACTCTGTTTTGTATTTTCTTTAATAATTCCAACATGATACCTCGTGATTTATCAAGTAAAGAACGGCCAGGTAGAAGATTAAATGGGGTGGCAGGATCCTTTTAGCATTTTAGCCTTTCGGAAAATCCAACAACCAGATCCCATGTAATCGGCCTAGTCACCGTCCTCGTAAGTAAATCGTTGGGTATTATTTTTGGAATTACGAATAGTATAACCTCTCCATATTATAGTTTAACACTTATAAACTACTAGAGAAATACGATAGCGATTACTCACTTAAGATTGGCGTTTTCGCAAAGCCTTGGCACGTTTCCCATTCCACTCTTCTAACAATTCCCGAGCACCTCGCTACCAGCTATCGCTCGTTCCTTACTTCTCCCAACCTATTTTCCTCACCAGAACACTCCCCAATATCCTATGGTTGTTTGGTGTTTGTTGTGGGTTGAAATAAAGAAGTTGGGCCTCTATTTATAAGGCTTGAAAACACTATTCACGACGTCATCACGACATCATCGTCACTATTCACGACGTCATCACGACGTCATCGTCACTATTCATGAGGTAAGCACTTACCTCATTTCTCGGGTACTATTCACGCCGGAGTTACTATTCATGCCGAAGTTACTATTCACAACAATTTTTTTTTGAAAAACGGTCGTTACAAGTTCTCCCCCCCCCCTTTTTTAAGATTCCGTCCCTGGAATCAAGCAAACAATTGGGGGTACTTCGCCTTCATTTCCTCTTCGGCTTCCCAAGTTACATCCGAGCCCTTGTGATATTGTCACTGTACTTTTACCATATTAATCTGCTTGTTCCGTAGCTGTCTCACCTTGCGGTCTAAAATCTTTTCTGGCTGCTCCGGGTACCTCAGCTTTTCATCTATTTCAATTTTAGGTAAAGGCACTCGTTGGGACTCGTCAAACAGAGTCTTTCTCAAATGCGACACATGGAAGACGTTGTGAATGCCTCTTACCTCCTCAGGTAGCTCTAACCGGTAGGCTACAGCTCCCACCCTTTGTAATACCCGGAACGGGCCAATAAAGCGAGGACTCAGCTTACCTTTCTTTCCAAAACGAATCAGACCCTTCCACGGGGAAACCTTAAGCATCACCATATCACCAACCTGAAACTCTATAGGTTTCACTCGACGATTAGCATACTGCTTTTGGCGGTTTTGAGCAACCTTCAAATGTTCTCGAATTTCTCGAATTTTTTCCTCGGTTTGAGCGACAATCTCGGGTCCGGATAACGGCTTTTCCCCTAACTCTGTCCAACAGGTCAGAGTACGACAAGGTGCTCCATATAATGCCTCATACGGCGCCATCTGGATGCTGGAGTGATAGCTATTATTATATTCAAATTCTACTAAGGGCAAGTGATCCTCCCAGCTCCCACCAAAATCTATAACACACGCACGAAGCATATCCTCCAATGTTTGTATAGTCCTTTCGCTTTGCCCATCAGTCTGAGGATGATAAGCAGTACTCATCAAAACTTTCGACCCAAACTGCTCTTGAAGGCTCTACCAAAACCGAGAAATAAATCGATTATCTCGGTCAGATATAATGGAGGATGGTACCCTGTGTCTACGAACTACTTCATCAATATAGATCTTGGCTAACTTGCTAACTTTATAATTCTCACATATGGGTATGAACTGAGCGGATTTGGTCAGTCGGTCCACGATTACCCATATTACATCGTGTCCACGTGGCGTCCGAGGAAGTTTTGTCACAAAGTCCATGGTGACCTCGTCCCACTTTTTCATTGGAACCGGTAAAGGTTGGATTTCTCCATACGGCTTTTGATGATTGGACTTCACTTGTAAGCACGTTTGGCACCCTTCCACATATCTTCCTATATCCCGCTTCATGCCTGGCCACCAATACAACAGTTTCAGCGTCCGATACATCTTGGTGCTACCCGGGTGTATAGCATAACGAGAACAATGCGCATCCTCGAGGAGTAACTTCCGTGTCTCACCCTGCTTCGGCACCCATACTCGACCTCTAAAGGTCTTCAATCGCTGAGAATTTTCCTCAAGTTGCTTAATATAGCTAACCATGTGTTCACTTTTCACATGCTCCGTCTTTCCTGCTTCTTCTTGGGCTGTCCGAATCAACTCAGGTAGCCGACTAACTATGCTCATACAAGCAGACACAACCCTAATGGGTCTCTCTTTTCGACTGAGAGCGTCTGCAACTACATTCGCCTTCCATGGATGGTACAAAATCTCGCAGTCATAGTCTTTGAGTAAATCCATCCATCTCTGCTGCCTCATGTTCAGCTCTTTTTGATCGAACCAATATTTAAGACTTTTATGGTCCGTATAGATCTTGAACTTTACCCCGTATAGGTAATACCTCCACAACTTTAATGCTAACACTACGGCAGCTAGTTCAAGATCATGTACCGGGTATCTTTTCTCAGCTTCTTTCAATTGCCTGGATGCATAAGCAATTACCCGGCCCCTCTGCATTAAAACGTATCTCAGGCCCAACCTAGAGGCGTCACTGTAGACCACAAAGTCTTCCCCACCTTGTGGTAATGCAAGTACTGGGGCTTCACACAGAGCTTGCTTCAGCTTCTGAAATGCAGCTTGCTGCTCTTCAGTCCATTCAAACTTCTCGCCCTTCTTAGTTAATTTAGTCAAGGGAGCTGCAATAGAAGAGAAGTTCTCTACAAATCTTCTATAATATCCAGCTAGCCCAAGAAAACTGCGTATTTCTGATGGATTCCACGGCGCCTCCCACTTCATTACAGCCTCGATCTTTGCAGGATCAACTTTGACACCTTCGCTGCTAATAACATGCCCTAGAAACTGAACCTCACGCAGCCAAAATTCGCACTTTGAGAACTTGGCATACAGCTTCTCTCGACGGAGTAACTCCAAGACTTGATGTAGATGCGTCTCGTGCTCTTCCTGGCTCCGGGAATAGATCAATATATCATCAATGAACACGATAACAGAGGTATCAAGGAATGGACGACACACTCTGTTCATCAAGTCCATGAAAGCTGCAGGGGCATTGGTTAACCCAAACGGCATCACCAGGAACTCATAATGTCCGTAACGGGTACGGAAAGCAGTCTTCGGGATATCCGACTCCCGAATCTTCAGCTGATGATATCCCGATCTCAGATCAATCTTAGAAAAATAGGATGTTCCCTGAAGTTGATCGAATAAATCATCGATCTTGGGCAAGGGATATTTATTCTTTATGGTGATCTTATTCAATTCTCTATAGTCTATGCACATTCGCATAGACCCGTCTTTCTTCTTCACGAACAGGATAGGTGCTCCCCAGGGTGAAGTACTTGGTCGAATGAATCCCTGATCGAGTAATTCTTGCAACTGCTTCCTCAACTCTGCCATCTCTGACGGTGCTAATCGATAAGGAGCACGAGCAATAGGAGCTGCTCCTGGAACCAAATATATGGTAAACTCTATCTGCCGATCCGAAGGTAGTCCCGGAAGCTCGTCAGGAAAAACATCAGAAAATTCCTTCACAACTGCGACATCTTCAATGGATTGTTTGATGGGCTCTGTCGAGACCACACATGCCATGTAAAGTACTCCTTATTTGCTATTATGACATCGTACTTTGGCAAAAGAAATAACAGGCATCCTCGTCCGTGGCCGCTCACCCTGAATTATTACTTGCGACCCGTCTGGTGCTAGAATTACGATTCTTTTCCTTTTACAATCGACTTGAGCATCATTGGATGCTAACCAGTCCATTCCTACAATAACTTCAAATGCTCTGGTGGTGATCGGCTTCATATCAATAGGGAAAGTGGTCCCGTTGATCACAAGCTGACACCCTTGCATCTGTTTAGAGACATACACGTGTCTACCACCTGCCACTGCCACCTCCAATTCTTCGTCCAACGGGGTTAAGGGTATTGAAATTTGGGGCATGAATGATGTGAATATAAAGGAGTCGGTGGCTCCGGGATCAAAGAATACATATGCAGGGATCAAATTCAATTTAAAAATACATGTAATGACATCATTCTTTTCCCGGGCCTCCTCAACTCTCATCTGGAATGCTCGGGAGACTACTGGTCCGCCTCGGTCTAGTATCTCTCTACCCTGCTCCTCCCGCGGCCTATCTCGGGATCCTCCTGTCTTCAACTGTGGACAATCTGCTCGGAGGTGATCTTTAGCTCCACATTGGAAATATACTCGGTTTGTCTGTGTGCAGTCTCGAGCATAATGTCTCGTCTTTCCACACTTAAAACAATACAATGGCGAGGGACTAGTAGGGCAATCCCTCGTGTGCTTCTTCCGGCATTTATCGCACCATTTGCCTTCATCCTTCCGAGTTTGACCCCGCGACCCAGAATCTGACTGCTGGAACTTTTTCTGAGAAGTCCATGGGCGTTCATCAGCCTTCCTTTTTGCCTCTGCTGCTTTCCTTTCATTCTGTTGGCATTGCAGCTCCACCTCACGCTTCACCGCCCGATAAACCACTTGCTGAAAGGTAGTCAGCTGGAGTGGCTGTACAACCTCTCGGATTCGAGTTTTTAATCCCCACACGTATTTATCTATCTTTCTTCTTTCAGTATTAACCTGATGCTCACAGAATCTTGCTTTTTCCAAGAAATCCAAAGTATACACTTGCACAGACCGGGATCCTTGTTCCAGATGTAGGAACTCATCCTCCAGCCTCTTCACCGCAACCTCAGAACAGTATTCCTCAGTAAATTTGGCTTTAAATTTCTCCCATGTCAACATTTCAGCCAAACCGGAACCCAAGGCTCTACTAAAAACATGCCACCAATATTGGGCATTCCCAGTGAAAAGGTTGGTGGCGAACTCCACCTTATCCGCCTCTTCACACTTGTTGATTCGGAAGACTTTCTCCGTGTGTATCAACCACTCTATTGCCTGTACGGGATTATCAGCTCCCGTAAATTCCTTAGGCTTGCAACTAAGGAAATTCTTATATGTACACTTGGTTTTCCCTTCTGACGTTCCCTCGACACCTTTGCCTTTATCTGCCACATGTACTCCACTTTCAGCATGTCCCTCGTCTCCGGGAGCTTCATCATGCACTTGCTTAGTAGTATCCCCCTTCTGTTTCTCTACCATAGTGGGTAATAGCTCCCGTACCATATCAGCAATCATAGTTCGTAAATCTTGCGGGTTTCCTGCTGCCTCTCCCACCTCCCGGTGTACCGATCCCTGTGTTCGTGTTCTACCTCCTCTAGCACCTCTTTGGCTCTGACTTTGTGTTATACCTCCTCTGGAGGCTCCCTGCCTAGCACCCCTTTGGCTCTGACCACTCTTGGAGTTTGCCATCTTCAAAGTTCAACATAATGATGAGTCATTTAATTAGATAACATAAATTATCTTTTCAAATCCCAAATTCCACTATATTCTAAGGTTCAAGTCTAGGTTTCTACTCTATAGAAACCTAATTCACTTAAACCTCGGCTCTGATACCAACTTGTAACACCAGACTTTTAATATAAATACACCCCATTATTTTACACGCTTTAAAACATATTTTATTCAACAAAATATTATACAGGGGTATATGTTACAAGCCAAAGGCACACAAGTAGTATCTGGGAAATCTCCTCAAAGTCGGGCTGCTACTATCTGCTCTAACCCCGAAGCACCTCTTTCCCTTTAGTAGGGTCTATAGCACCTGTACAGTTAGTATCTATAGGGGTGAGCTATACAAGCTCAATGAATAATCGATAAGCGTTACAAAAATACACAACATAAAATTTTCAGCTTTCACATCATATCATGGCTCCCAGCAAGATCGAGTCCTAAGGACTCAATGTACATCCCCTAAGTGAGTGATAGAACTGCCGGCCGATTAAGCCATCACAACACTTGTATGTGGTCCCTCCACAATTACTGCTTACACGATCGTCACAACGTATATATGTGGTCCTAACCACCAACAATAGTCAGTGGCCCGACAGGAAAGGTGGTCTCAACCACAAGTATCGAGTATGTGACCCCACAGAAAGGTGGTCCCATTCACATGAACCGGTAATGTGGCCCCACAGGAAAAGTAACACTTAGGTATCGATTACTCACCTTGATTTACCCTTTGTTTCCTTGCACTCGCTATAACTGCTTGATTTGTACCTATATATTTATTTATAGGTAAACCACTATTTCAACCGACACGACTACTACAGATCACATCATTACTCTGTTTTGTATTCTTTTCAATAATTCCAACATGATACCTCGTGATTTATCAAGTAAAGAACGGCCAGGTAGAAGATTAGATGGGATGGCAGGATCCTTTCAGCATTTTAGCCTTTCGGAAAATCCAACAACCAGATCCCATATAATCGGCCTAGTCACCGTCCTTGTAAGTAAATCGTTGGGTATTATTTTTGGAATTACGAATAGTATAACCTCTACATATTATAGTTTAACACTTATAAACTACTAGAGAAATACGATAGCGATTACTCACTTAAGATTGGCGTTTTCGCAAAGCCTTGACACGTTTCCCATTCTACTCTTCTGACAATTCCCGAGCACCTCGCTACCAGCTATCGCTTGCTCCTTACTTCTCCCAACCTATTTTCCTCACCAGAACACTCCCCAATATCGTATGGTTGTTTGGTGTTTGTTGTGGGTTGAAATAAAGAAGTTGGGACTCTATTTATAGGGCTTGAAAACACTATTCACGACGTCATCACGACATCATCGTCACTATTCACGACGTCATCGTCACTATTCATGAGGTAAGCACTTACCTTATTTCTCGGGTACTATTCACGCCGGAGTTACTATTCATGACGGAGTTACTATTCATGCTGGAGTTACTATTCACAAGGTTTTTTTTATTGAAAAACGGTCGTTACAAGAACAGTTACAGAGGAATATCCGTAGACCTTGGTATGTTGATAGTGGCTATTCTAGGCACATGACAGGCGACATGTCCCAACTACATGACATTGAAAATTTTAATGGCGGATGTGTTTGCTTTGCGGGAGGTGAAAAAGGAATGATCACGCAGAAAGGGACGGTATCGAATGGTGTGTTGAAATTTGAGAACGTTAATTTTTTACCTGAGCTCAAGCACAGTTTGCTGAGTGTTTCTCAAATCTACGACAAGGGTTTTTCAACCCATTTCACAAAGAAGGAATGTTTGATTCTCAAGCCCGGTGTAGTCATTCCAGAGGAGTGGATTCTTGTTCGATCAGAACGAAAAAGCAATGCTTACATCATCGACATGAATCACAACACTTCGGAAAACGTTACATGCTTATTCTCAAAGGCGGCTGAACAAAGTGCTATGTTGTGGCATAAACATCTTGGTTATGCCAACGCAAAGAATCTGAATCGTCTTGCAAAGAACAACATGGTTCAAGGACTTCCAATCAAGGACTTCATCACATTTTAGAAATGTGTTGCTTGTGCTCAAGGCAAACATCATCGAAAACCACACAAGCCCAAACTGATCAATTCCATTGATTCGTTGCTTCAACTGATTTACATGGATCTCTTTGGCCCGGTTAATGTTCTCAGTCTCAATCGCAGTTCTTATTGTTTAGCTATTATTGATTATTACTCACGTTTTACCTGGGTTTTCTTCTTAAAGAACAAAAGTGAAACTGCAGAACTGGTCATTAGGTTCATCAAGCTTATTGAAAATCAAACGAATCAGAAGTTAAAGGCTCTTAGATGCGACAATGGAACGGAATTCAAGAATGTGGTGTTGAACAAGTTTTGTGCAGATAAAGGTATCTTGCATCAGTTTAGTGTTGCTCGTACTCCGCAACAGAATGGTGTTGCTGAGCGTCAGAACAGAACTCTTATTGATGCTGCTCGTACCATGCTGTGTGATTCTAAACTGCCGGTGATATTTTGGGCTGAAGCAATCAATACAGCCTGTTATGTTCAGAATCGGGTCATCATCAACAAACCTCAAATGAAGACACCTTACGAAATTCTATATGGTCGCAAGCCAAATGTTTCACATTTCCGTAACTTTGGCTGTCCTTGCACTTTTCTTCATATTGAAGTTACTCCGAAGTTCAACTCCAAAGCGGATGATTGCTACTTCGTTGGATATGCAAGTAAAACTGTGTATGGGGTGTACAACAAGGCGACTAAGCAAATTGTGGAATCATATGATGTGCGCTGGCTAGAGGAGAATCTAACTGATGCTCGTGTTGGACCCAACTGGTTGTTTGATTATGCTGAATTGTTTAACCCATTTTATGTGCTTTCTGATGTTGTTTCAGGTACACAACCAGGACCTTGTGGAATTAACATAGAAGATGCTGAAGATTTCATTCCTGATCTAATCACTCCGTCAGTCATTCTTGAAGATTCTATTCCCAATGACGGTGCATCTCCTGATTCTGCTACCATAACTAAAGATGCTCCTGCAGAATCATCCCAAGTTGCTGGCGATACCCCAGTTGTTGAACAATCAGCTACCCATGAAGACATTATTCAACCTGAATATGCTGATCGCTTTGATTCTACTCTCATGGATTCTCTCTTCCCTGAACGAATTCCTGATGAGTACATTGCAAGTACCTCTCATGACTTCAGAGATTCTGATAGAGGTGCTTTAGGCTCAGACATAGTTGAAAATATAACCAATCTTCCGGTGTCAACTGCATCACTCCAATATGATGTTCCTTCAAGAATTCAATGGGACCATCCAATTGATAACGTTATTAGCCCTCTGGATGATGGTTTTCTGACCAGAAGCCAAAGTTGTCAAGTTAATGAGTGTCTTTATTCATGCTTTATATCTCAAATTGAGCCGAAGAACGTAGAGATGGCACTCAATGAACCAAGTTGGGTGGATGCCGTGCATGAAGAGCTAAATCAGTTTGAGAAGTTAAACGTCTGGCAACTGGTGGAACTACCCGAAGGTAAAAAGGCTTTAGGCACAAGATGGGTGTTTCGCAACAAGCAAGATGATTCTGGAGTAATCGTGCGCAACAAGGCACGCTTGGTGGTTCGAGGTTTTCGTCAGATTGAAGGACTTGATTATACGGAAGTTTATGCTCCAGTGGCACGACTTGAAGCAATTCGGATCTTCCTTGCCTATGCTTCTTATATGAACTTTACTATTTACCAAATGGACGTCAAGACAGCTTTCTTATACGGTGAGGTGAAAGAGGAAATTTATGTTGATCAACCTCCTAGTTTTGTCAACTCCAAGTTTCCAAATCACGTCTACAAGCTTGATAAAGCTCTCTATGGTCTTCATCAAGCCCCTCATGCTTGGTATGCTACTTTGACGGAACATTTGTTACAACACAGTTACACTCGCGGCAGAATTGATCAGACATTGTTTATTAAGCACCAAAATGATGATCAGATTGTTGTCCACATCTATGTGGATGACATCATCTTTGGTTCTACCAGTGAAGCTTTGTGCAAAGAGTTTGAGTGGGTGATGAAGAAAAGGTTCGAGATGAATTCGTTGGGTGAGATGACAATGTTCCTTGGGTTATAAATTAAACAAAGTTCAATGGGTATCTTGCTTCATCAAGCGAAGTATGTGGAGGATATTCTTGCAAAGTTCGGTTTCAAGGATGCGAAAGAGGCTAACACTCCAATGGCTGAGCGAACTCTGCTATCTTTAGACTCAGATGACCAATCTGTCGATCAAACTTATTATCGTTCGATGATCGGTTCGCTGATGTATCTAACTGCTAGCAGACCAGACATCGTTTTTGCAGTTTGCCAATGTGCTCGATATCAAACTAATCCTAAACCTTCTTATCTTGATGTTGTCAAACGGATCTTTAGATACCTTAAAGGGAGACCTAAATTTGGTCTCTGGTATCCAAAGAACCGTGAATTTGATATTTATGCTTTTTCAGATAGCAACTATGGAGGGTGCGAGATTGACAGAAAGTCCACCAGTGCTGGATGTCAGTTTCTAGGAGACAAATTGATTTCATGGTAATGCAGAAAGCAACAGAACGTGTCAACTTCCACAACTGAAGTTGAGTATGTTGTTGCCTCGACATGTTGTTCTCAGGTTATCTAGATGCAGCATCAATTCCTTGACTATGGTATGCATTTTCTTGATACTCCTATCTTTTGCGACAATGAGGCTGCTATCCAAATTGTGAAAAACTTGGTCCAGCATTCTAAGACTAAGCACATTGATATTAAAATTCATTTTATTAGAGATTTCTTCGAGCGAAAATTAATTCATCTGGATAAAGTTCACACAAATAATAATGTGGCGAACTTGTTCACAAAACCGGTTGCAAAAGCTCGATTCAATGTGCTGGTCGAAATGCTTAAAATGATACGTTTCACTTAATGTTAAATCAGTTCTGTAAATATTTTACTTTATTTTTTTGTTGTTTCAGTTAAATTTGTTCATGGTTTTTACTTCCGCAATTCTCTTCCATGCACAAATTTAGGGGGAGAAGAAAAACAAAACAAAAAATTACAAAATTTTAAAAATACAAAAATATTTTTATAATTTTCATATCTTTCCTTTCAGAAAATTAAACACTAAAAAAATATTGCTCTTTCTCATATTTGGATGATCGTCAATGTTCCTGATAAATACCAATCAGAAATACAGATCAAATCTTCATGTCAAAGATGTGACTCACTATTACCGTGACTCGCTAAGACATTCCTTACCTACCGACGATGCACCAAGTAATACCACTCACTGCTGAGGTAACACTTAAGTGCTAGTGATTCTTACTGTTACACCAAAGTAAGTTTGAAGCACTGATAACCATTTCTTAACCAACCTTAAAGTATTTCTGCAACACAAACTTATAGACACTTTGAGAGAAACCACTCAGAGTCGAGAGTTAAAAGGTATGTGCCGATGGTTAGATTGCGTACCGTAATCTATCACACGCACCAATCCATTCTCAACCACCTCTAACTTTATGTTGTAAGAAATAGATGACTCATTACTGTAAACCAAGTAATGATGATATTTCAAAACTCTATTCCAGTGATCTCTGCCACAACACCAGTAGTAGATGTGAGGCATGAACAAACATTATTACCTACAAAGCTTTTAATTCAATAGTTGGATTATTCAGTGTAATAAACCATACACTGATGACAATTCGAAAGTCTAGCCGATGGGTATGTCTAGTAACCAAGACATATTACACGCTCATATCGCTCTTGACCCAATTCTTCTTCTAATACAGATGTTCATGACTCAATGTGATATTACCTCACATTGATGAAACATCAAAACTCTGGGTCAGTGATCGTTGTTGTTTACCACAATAGTTGTGAGACCCCAACAACTTCACCGGATTCAAATTGGCACTAGGATGGTACACTCCGCAGAGTTTGGATATCATTGAACATCTCGCCAAGAGCCAACTTGTTGACTTGTTAACTGCATTGAGATCTTTGATTAAGGATATGTAGGGGCTAAATTCAAAACGGCCACGAGTAGTTCTCCGATACTCAAACAATCGAAGTGTGTTCCCTCGGGTTCACGCAGATACTGCGAGAAGTCTCATTCTGAGCCAAGGATGAATCCTTGACCAACTGCGGTGAGAGTTCCTAACTCCGTGACCCACAGGATTTGCGGTCAGTGTACGTATCAAGAAGCACCAGTCAAAAGCAACGTTCAAAAGTTTCGACACGAAGTTTTTTCCCGAAGAAGGTGAAGTTAAAATTCTATGTGACAAGCTGTTTGAATTCCTCCTCAGCTAGTTTGTTACTACATCAACACCTGAAGTGATCAAGTGAAGAGATGAAGAGTCAGACTCCAGTCAAGGTCAAAGTCAAATCAAAAGCTGGAAGTGCTGATTTCAAGATACTTACTGAAGCCTAAGGAACTTACCAAGTCAAATCTGAAGACAATCTGTACCGAAGATGAAGTTGTCGCTGCAAATGTTCTAAATTCTATCAACATTTATTCCAGTCACCTGCTAAGGAGGAGATTGTCATATTGAGGGGGGAGATTGTTGAAAAGTTCTGCAGCGTACACCTGAAGGCCTAGATCCAGATGAAGATGAATGAAAGCATTAAACCAAGGGGGAGATCGTTAGGACAAAATTTATTTGGTTTAATCTTTGCATTTTATAGGGACTAAATATGTAAAATATCAAAGTTAAGGGTTGTTTTAGGTTTTTCGGTTGGGACCGAAAAACCTCTGGGTTGTTCGGTCTGACAGCTAGGTTTTCGGCCCATGGGTTTTGTTGTTTGGTTGGTCTAGGCGTGTAGTATATATATATGTGTCTCGTATTATCTTTGTGGGTGGGTGGTTTTTGGAGCTCTAGAGATCATAGCAATATTTGTCAAGCTCAAGCAACTTGTTCTTATGTACTAGTCGGTTTTTCAAATAAAATCGAGTGCATTGAAGGATTAGTTCGTGTGTTTGGATTGATTTGATTGATACTTTGTGAAGATCTAGTGAATTTGGGACCTACAGAACAGCTGCCAAATATCTTCACAAAAGCTTTGAATGAAGAATCATTCACACGAATTGTTCAAGGACTTGGCATGACATAAACCTCATATTTGCTTTTTCTTACCTTACTCTTTTCATTACAAAAATAAGAAATAATGATGTCCCGAAGCATTCCGAACCTTCGGAGTCCATCAGAACAGTCATTTCATTCAATAAAATCTCATAAGTGTCAAAACTCAAAGAAACAACAATTGTCTTCGTATCATAAAAGGACAAATTTTTACTTAAATGTTTTTTTGCCTTGTTGAAAAGATGAATACAAAACAAATAAAGATCATTTGCAAAAGTTTCACAAGTTCAAATTTCAATTTTAATGCATAAATGACAAAATTTGACATTCTTTCATGAATAATCTGATTAAAGGAAAAAACTTTGATTTTAGATTCTGACAATCATACCTCATTGCACTAAGAGGTATTTGAGAATCGAATTGAAACAAAGGTAAGAAAACAGACTTCGGAGTGAGGTTAAGGCTATTTTACAATACGAAGTCTTGTGTGCTTTAAATATCCTTAACATCGTGTTTATCACTAAGCTTCCTGTTGAACTTAACTCGATTCATTGTCAAATTAATCAAGTAGTTCTTATACAACTCAGGATAAATCACATGTTCCGAAGTTTTCTTCATGAGTGATACCGGAATTGACTGATAAGAAAATTTAAAACTTCCTTCACTCTTGTCTCAAAATTGAACTATACCAAGCTTTTCAAACAAAAAGGATTGTAAAACATTTTAAAAGCACCATCAAAATGCATCACATGGTGATATTTTTAACTCTTCGGATATGTAACTCCAAAATTTAAAAATATGTTTCAACAATGAAAACTGTTAAAATTCAAAAGAAAACAGCAAAATGAAAATGTCAAAAGAAACAAAGACAACAAAACTAGTAAAAAGATAAATGAAGGAGTGCAAAAACAAAGATAAATCCGCACTCAAAGGCATACTTCTCTATCTTCAATGATAATACAAGGAGCTCATATAATATAGTCGAGTACCTTCTAGAGAGTATGAACATCTCAAGTAGTCTGTCTTAAATGGCATAGTTGAGGTAGTGTATGAATCTCAAAGGCTTGTCATCAGAGAAACATATCCAAACACCCTAACTGATGAAATGGGATAGATTTTTCAAAACACCTTCAAAGTCAATCTAAAATTTCATTTCATCTTCTGATGCTCAATTCAAAAGTAAAAATGTTTTAAATTTCATCGCTGTGAATCCCAACATTATTTTTCATGAAAAATTTGAAGCATAAGAGAAATATCAAACATCCTCGCAAAATGCGAAATTAAGCTCAACTTCGGGTGGTTAGACTTAGGTATTTCTTGACTGATGATAAATTACACAAACTTCGGAGTGAAAATAGACTTCCAACATGATCCAAATAATTCTGAATGCTAAAATCTTAAATCTTGATTTCATAACATTCAAGGAAGCTATGGTCAAAGATCAAAATGCATCATCAAAAGAAAAATCCATTTTCAATAAGGACTAAGATCTTCGGAGTGTTCATAAGTTCCTTTACAAAAACTCTTTATCCGAAGGATCAAAACAACTCTAACAATTATCCTTGATGATCTGAAGTCAATTTAATGTTCAATGATTTGTGTATCTATGAGAATTACAAAGACAAACATTCCTTTGAGTAAATGAACGTTGGAATAAGTGTCTACGCCATAGAATATCTCGCAATTTCATAACCAAAAAGATATAACGGTTGTTTTCTCACTTTTTCAAATTCATGATGACTGAAGCTTAGGCGGTTTCATTTTTGCAGGGTTAGTGGAATGTTGGGAAGCTGGCGTGGCACATTCTCAATGGACCATTCAAACACACGCATTAAATGGCCTTGGGACCAAAATCAGTATAAATACCTTCCACCCCGTTTGTTCAAATCTTTACGCGTACAAACGATTCACTTCTTCTCTGCAAAATCTCTCAAGAACCCTAACTATTCATCATCATTCCCAATCGCTCAACAATCAACAATGGCAACCACAACTGAAGAATTGTATCAGAGTCCAGAGGGTATTTCAATCCCTGTCTTGAAAAATCAATCCGCCAATCTGTTTCTTCGAACAGATACCAAGGTATATCCCAAGCCAATCAATGCTTTGGTTGAATGTCTCAAACATTCAATCCTCGCACATGCCCTATCCTATACCCCATATGTACCTACAACTCTTGTCCATCGATCACATTACACATCTGTTGCAATTTTTGATGCCAATAATGAAGTCCAATCAGTTCATTATGAAGTGGTCAACACAGACAATACCACAAAGCGAGTCCAACTGACAAAATCTCGATTTGCCAAAGCCCTAAACCTCCCAATCATTGAAAAGCCCTTTGTGCCCACTAACAAACAACTCGTTGACATGTTCAATCAGATCGGTTATGAACCAAAACTGGGAAGCATTGGAAGCTTTAAGAAGAAACATCTCCCTGACCTATGGAAATACTTCTTTGGTATTTTCCTTCGATGCTTGTCTAAAAGAACCTCTGGGAAGGACTCTGCAAGCCAAACGTTCCTAAGCCTCCTATACGGTGCTTGCCACAACATTGAAGTCAATTATTGTTCACGTATCAACCATTCTACAAAGGGGACTGAAATCTCTAATGCAAGATTCTGGGCTATGGTTGTTCATGACCAATATCAACGAACAGGTTTTATTTATGACCCCAATCTTCCTTGCATGAGGTTTTATCTCTGACAAGATGTTCAGTACACAAATACCTCATACCATGCTTGCTAAAGTCTCTCTGAATAACGATTTGGTTAACATGTAATGTTCCACACTTATAATGCCATACCCCACTCGCCCATCAACACAAGCTGTTGTCACAAAAGCTCCCTCAAAATCAAAAACGAAGAAGAAAGTTGTCAGAGGACCTAACAGTCCTAAGGTTGTGAAGAAACAAAAGGCTGCGGATCAGCCTCTAGTAAAGAGAACACAACCGAAGAGATCTAAGAAACAAGTAATTGTGGATGAATCTTCGGAAGATGAAAGAACTGTGTTCGAAGATGTTCATGGAGAAGAAGAAGAAGAACACCAGTCCGAAGCCATGTCAGATATCAGACCACCTCCCTACCACCAACCACTGCTCCACAAACCTCCACCATTTCCACTGAACCAATAACCACCACCCTTCCTCTTACCACCACTATACATACCACATCTTCGGATGTACCACCCATCTCATTCTCCGCAGAAACACCAAAAATCTCCGAACCCATAATCACCACAACATAAACACCCATTACCTCTATCATTGATACACCTATCTCTGAACCAATTGTAACAACATCAGACCCTCTTTTCAACATTCCTTCCTCAGGTTTGTATACATCATTACCTAATTATCCTTACCAAGAAAGATTTGGTTTTAAATCTGCCTTCACTTCGAAACCACCATCTGTAGATGAAACAATGGCAGCTTACCACATGGCTCCAATCACTATAGAAGAAACTGATGATGAAAACTTAAATGATAGAGACTTCATTTTCATCAAGCAATACAAAACCCTCAACCGAAAGCTTGATGCCCTTCTTCAAACACAAACTGGATATAATCCTTTGAAAAATAATGAGGGTAGTGTTGCTGAACAAATTGCTGAAGTGAAGAAAGTCTTGACAGAGAAAGTTGATGAGATTGTGAAGGGCTCCGAGAAAAGGATCCTAGATCAGCAGGTTCAGATCCAGAGAATCCTAGAAGGAGAATTAAACACTGCTATTGAACAAGTCGAGGAAAGACACAGGCTCCTCAAGGAGCAAACTGAGAAAAAGATGAATGATCTAGTTAGAAGGATTGAGTCTTCCAACTCCGAACTGTCCAAGGCCTTAAATGACCTTCGTACTGAGACCAAGGCCTTCCACACTCAGTACCAAACAAATTTTGAAAAGCAGCTCGAGGAGGCCCAAAAGAAGGTTGAAGAGCTAACAGTTGCACAGTCTGCATCCGCAGTGGTTAGTTTTGTCGAAGAACTGAAGAAGACAAACTCTGCTATCACCAATGACCTGGTTGACAAGCTAAAACTCGCACTTCAACCTTTGATAAATGTGTCAATCCATATGGAGAGAAACCAAATGACCCAATTGAGACCACCAGTGTTTGCTCAACCTGACCCTTCGATTCAACCTTCACAAGGGGAGGTCCTCGTGGTCCTATGTCTTATGCCCTGATAACAATAACAACAAAAGCAGCAACAAAAACAACAGTAACAACATATCAACCCGTTTCCTTAGGTAGACCAACATTTATTCCAATAATTGTATCTAAAGCTGGTCCTACCTTTGGTACAATTACATCGACCGAAGCAGGCAGTTCAAGTTCAAAGTCTGAACCCAAAGAAATGAGGATTACTCCCAACATGGAGCAAGTCCATAAAGAGAGAGAAGAAGAATATAATAAGATGCTTCAAATCAATAACATCATCACTGAAAATCAAAAATGGACAGCTGAAACCATCGCTGCAATTGGTTTTGAAGATTTTAGATTATTCAACAGACTTCCTATCCACAACTATGAGGTAAAAACTTCGGTTGATCAATAGCTTGATCTGCCATACAATCCGAACAACTATGCTTTTTATCAGTTTGTGAGACACTTACCTGATAATGAGTTATCAACCTTCAAAATCAAAAAGATTGCCTTCCATGCTAAGTACACAAAAGAACCGAAGGAGGTATGGAGTGAAAAACATATTGTTAAGATTATATCTATCAAGGAGGGTGAAGAATAAGAAGGATTTCAGAATTATGATTTCTTCGGACTTCGGGGTTCCAAGAATGAGGAGTCAAGATTCACAATTGCGGATTTTCCAATCATGAATCCTCATGATTTCATTGTGCTTCTTGACTTAATGAAGGCTTCCCCAGGCCCACATCTCCTCCTTCCTTCGGAACTATCTTCTGAACTATCTTCTGAGGTTTGCAAAGTTTGATATTAAGGGGCTATCTAAAGATATTGAAACGGTGATAGCTAAATTCTTTAAAGTTGACTACAAGGGTCTTTACCCTTCGACTATGATCACCAACATTTTGTCTGCAGTGAATTCATGCTTTGTAAATCACTGGCAAGAGAAGAAGAGGATAACAGAGCACCTTAACTAGTGACTTGCGGTGATGTATGCCTTAAGACAGGCATTCAAGAGAAATTTTACTAGGTAGGCTTTGGATGCACTTCACACAAAGGGGGAGATTGTTGAGAATATTTGTGATGAAGTGCTGAATCATCCGAAGACTTTGAAGACTGTGAAGCCAAGACCCCGAAGCCTGAAGACTCCAAAGGATTTCTCCAGAGGGTCTGAAGGCTTTCATTGTAACAACCTTTTGGGTGCACGCGTGTTAACCAGACAATGTGTTGCACATTAAAGCATTCCTATTGGCTAGTACACTGTAGGAATATTCCGAATAGATTTTGTACTATCTGTATTGTTGATCATGTATATATACCAGTGATACATGACTGTGTCGTGTGTGCGATTGATTCACCATTACTGTAAAACCCTAATTGATAAATCAAAGCATTCAGAACTTGGTATTCAAACTCTTTGTTCTTGATTGTTCACCTTTATAATTGCATGTGTTGATTACTTAGCTTGAATCTACACTTTGAAATACTTGTTCATTTCCAATCCTTGATTGAATTTCATACCCAACACGCAGAGGCTCTCAAGCTGATCAGGAAGCATGTGCACGGAATGTTGTATGAAGATGCAAAAGGAAAGATGTGCTTTATGTGTACATCTGATCTTAGGATAGCTTAAACTGATCACCTGTTTCATCTTCCGTGTGAGTGCTTCAAAGTCAAATCAGCTGAAGGTTTTCATATGCTGATATCCCATGAGCTGAAGAAAAGAGAGCCTGAACTACATGCACCTGAGTATAAATGGATTAAACTGCAAATACTCACTGAGGCTAAGTATGTTGGTTCACTCGGTCAATACTCCTTCAGATAACGGTTTTGACATCACCAGTTGATAAGCAACAGCACCACTTGAAAATTTAGTGATTTGTTTCCATAGTTGTCTGTTTTATAGTTGGGAGTTCCCTGATTTGTAGGGATACTCCAAACATACGTAGTTATCCCTAGTATAAGTATGACGGCTAGGGTTTATATAACATATTGGGCTGTTCAACATCAGCACCACTAATGGTTGTGTTAGTTTTTTTATATATTCACCAAACAAACAAAAACATTTTTTTATTTCATTCCGTCAGTAAAGGTTGTTTTAGTTCTTTTTGATAATTTTCATTCACTCACAAAAACAAACAAAAACCTTTTTTATTTATTCAAACGCTGATCAGCAACATCACCACTTGAATCTAATGCTGTCAAAGGAGCATTTCACGCTGCTGCTGGTTGTTTCAGTTGAAGCGTATCAGCTGCAGCGTGTTTGTTATTTATCTTGTAAATTTAGTCCTTATTATGTTTCCATACTTATCTGTTTTATAGTTGTGAGTTCCCTTATTTGTAGAGATACTCCAAACATACATAGTTCTGCCTATTATAAGTATGACTGCTAGCGTTCATGTAACATGATGGGCTGTTCAGCATCAGCACCAGCTGATCATCAACAGAACCAACTATTCAGCATCAGCACCACCTGATCATCAACAGCACCAGCTGTTCAGCATCAGCACCAGCTGTTAAGCATTATCATCAGTAATTGTTGTGTTAGTTTTTGTATATTTTCACAAAACAAACAAAAACATTTTTTTATTTCATTCCGTCAGAAAAGGTTGTGTTAGTTCTTTTTGATAATTTTCATTCACTCACAAAAACAAAGAAAAATATTTTTTATTTATTCAAACGTTGATCAGCACCAGCTGATCAGCATCAGCTATTCAGCAACAGTACTAGGTGTTCAGAAATAGCAATAGCTGTTCAGTCCCAGCACCAGCTGTTCATCATCAGCACCAGTAATGGTTGTGTTAGTTTCTTTATATATTCACAAAATAAAAACATTTTTTATTTCATTCCGTCATAAAGGTTGTGATAGTTCTTTTTGATAATTTTCATTCACTCACTAAAACAAATAAAAACATTTTTTATTTATTCAAACTTTGATCAGCACCAGCTGATCAGCAACAACAGCACTTGAATCTCATGTTGTCAAAGGAGGATTTAACGCTACTGCTGGTTGTTTCAGTGGAAGTGTATCAGCTGAAGGGTGTTTGTTATTTATCTTATAAATTTAGTGATTATCTTGTTTCCATACTTATGTGTTTTATAGTTGGAAGTTCCTTGATTTGTAGGGATACTCCAAACATACGTAGTTCTCCATGATGCTCATCACTTATCAGCTGACAGACCTGATGATGATCTCCCACTCGTGAACAAAAGAAAACAACCTTCAGAGTCATCCTCCACACCAGAGTCATCGAAAGTGGTGCATGTCCATTGATCAGGTTGAAGGATATGCTATTGAGTACAACCTTCTTATGAATGTATCATGATTTTTAAGATGCAATATTTATTTCTTGATTAAAACCTATTAAACTTGATTAGAAAATACAGTATATCATCAGAACTATCGATTATTTGGGACGATCACGAATTGTTTGTTCATAAACCATTCATAGAAACTTATAACGATTTATTAACATTAAAAGGAAAACAATACAGTACAGTTGTTCATACAACATAAAAGAGAACAAACAAAAGTCTACTAATAATAATATTCAAACATAGCAAAAAAACATCAAACGTCAAAACAAATCTCCACTTCGCTTATGATAAAACTAATATTTTGACTGGATGGATAGTTTTTCACTTATTTTCTCATCCAGCAGAAATATTAGATCAACAAGAGACGACAGTATCTGGTTGTTCTTGTCTATGACATTCCTCAAGGTTTCCCTCTCCTTTCTACCATACTCGGTTGGTGGCTTCAGTGGCATATGGTCTAGCAGATCAACTTGAAGCTTGATTTCTTGGTGAATCAACATCATTTGTTGATCCGCCCACGAAAGTTTTTTCCTGTACTGCCTGAGTTCTTCAAGGTGTTCTCCTTTGGAAATGGTGGCTATCATATTTGGAATGGAAGACAATGAACTCATTATTTGAATCGGGATACTGAAAGTTTTTATTTTGGTAGATGGTATAGTGGTTTGATTTGTTTGATATGATATATATATATATATATATATATATATATATATATATATATATATATATATATAGGGAAGCAACTAACCGATATTAATTAGGTATAATTTAATATAGTGTACACGGTTACACATAACACATTCGTATCCCTTTATTGATTGTATCTATCTTGTGATTACTCTTAGATAATGCAAAATTTTATTACTTCACTTAACATTTAATGGGAAACGACTCCCCATATTCACAGCCGTATTTATCTGGCTGTTATCATTATAAGAATTAAATCCAAAACATCTGAATAGTTTCCGTGTTTAAGTTTCTTTGAATCCGGTGCTTAGATATTAAATGCAATATCGTTTATTATAAATTATTTATATCCACGTTTATCTCTCCTTGTTGTAGTATATATATATATATATATATATATATATATATATATATATATATATATATATATATATATATATATATATATATATATATATATATATATATATATATATATATATATATATATATATATATATATACCACGTGTCATATAGTCAATTTTTATATTTCCCTTCAAATCCTGTCTTACTTTTAGATAAAGCTTCTAAACAAATCTCTGTTGTTGATCTTTATCCTTAAACATGGATTCCAACATGCAGCCGAAAGACTTTAGTTCCTATGCCAAAGAACTTATCGAAAGTACGAAAGACACAGTTTTCGTTACAAGGAAGGAGGTCACGACCATGCAATATCATATTGATGCACGAAAAAGGTACAAAGCATGTTTAACTTTCAATGAATCACTTAATCTTCGAGAACTTCCAAGTGACTATTACAGATCTGTTTTCGAAAGAATTGACAATGAAGTAGGCAACTGTGAAGCGATTCATCAACAGATGAAAGATATTCAATCCAGGATTGAAGAGAAGGTGGAAATTTTGGCGGGTTATATAAAGAAGTAGTTTTAGTATTTTGTTTTTATTAGTAAGTATCGTTTTATGTTTTGTTGGATTGTTATATATATATATATATATATATATATATATATATATATATATATATATATATATATATATAATGAATCACTTAATCTTCGAGAACTTCCAAGTGACTATTACAGATCTGTTTTCGAAAGAATTGACAATGAAGTAGGCAACTGTGAAGCGATTCATCAACAGATGAAAGATATTCAATCCAGGATTGAAGAGAAGGTGGAAATTTTGGCGGGTTATATAAAGAAGTAGTTTTAGTATTTTGTTTTTATTAGTAAGTATCGTTTTATGTTTTGTTGGATTGTTATATATATATATATATATATATATATATATATATATATATATATATACATATATATATATATATGTATATATATATATATATATATATATATATATATATATATATATATATATATATATATATATATATGTATATATATATATATATATATATATATATATATATATATATATATATATATATATATATATATATATATATATATATATATATATATATATATATATATATATATATATATATATATAGGTTGCTATTACTGCAATTTTGGGAAAACAAAAAAACATAAAAAAGGAAATTAGGTCCGCAAAGTGAAGCTTATTGATGACTTGGGACAAAAATGTCCTTCAAAAAAGAACTTACCTAAAGAGTAATGTGGGAAAATGGTATGTCTGTATGTATTAATCCCACTTCTTGGGGGGGTTTTAAGACAAAAAGAAACAGCTAGATAGCCTTTAGATGTTATAACAATTTCATAAAGAATTATCAACATAAAAGAATTTGTGATAAAAAAAGATATTAAATTACTTGCATAATTTTGGTGGATAAAAGCTTACCCAAAACATGAAAGATGTCCAGTATTCCAAAACTGCTACTGTCACACAGGGACGTTGAAAGTGAAAATCCTACACTTGGACCTACACTGAAAATTTGTGTCAAACACAGGGACCAAAACAAATTTCACAACATTCATGAAATATAACAATATCAAACAATTCCAACATCAAATATAACAATATGAAACAATGCTAACATCAAATAATTTCAAATTTGTCAAAATGACCAAAACTTGCAAATAATTGTAAATTTGTGAAAAGGACCAAAACTGGAAAAAAAATTCAAGACTGTCGTAACAACCAAAACTGTAACAATTTTAAAAATATGGCAAAAGGACAAAAAATGTCAAATATTTTCAAATCTGTCAACATGAAAACTACAATGGCATTACAGATGGCTGTGATCAAAAGGTTTATAGACTTGAAAAGTACATTGCCATATCTGATTGCTGTTATGTAAAGGTCCTGATTACGAATCTGTCGATTGGACCAATCTGTTTTTTTAAAAGGCTAAAGTACATTTATGATTGCTGTCATGAAAAGGTCCAAAGTACAATGTCATTACATACTTGAAAAGAACAATGCCATTTGACCAAGACAAAACTGCTAAAATGGTCCCTGTGCTTTGTCAAAATCAGCCTCTAGGTGAAAAAACTTTTGATCACAACACCAACATAAGCATCAACTTCTTAATCCAAAAAATTCACTACAGATTAGAAACAATGAATCAAAGAAAGAAAACTGACTAACAGTTTGTCATGACCCTTTATTTTGTTAGAAGGGGACTACAACACAAACAATTTGTTGGGAAATAAAGAACCATATCTGATACCTTAGACAAACATTCCAGCCAAGCCTTCCATCAACAAAGTTATCCATCTGAATCAAGCCTCTTTCTTCTTCGAGATATGGAATACCACGATGTGAATGCTTTTCGTTTTGCTATAAAAAGAAAATCATTTCTGGTTTGATACTTTGGTTGATGTTAAGAAAAGCAATCTACAAAAAACATCCTAAAAATTTTATAAATAATCCTCCATTTTTATATAATTAGAAAAGAAACCCAACTGTTTTACTATTACCTGCCACCAAGCATCTCTTCTCTTTTCCAATTTAGTAGCTTCCTTCTTCATAGACAGGGACCTGATTATAATAAGACATTTTATTTGCTTTCAATGATTAGAGGAGATCTGAAAATACAATAGAAGACAAATCAAAATAAAGAAAATAAACTAACAATTTAGTCAACAGATTGAGCAAGATCAAAATACATAATAGAAACAAAAACAAATTTAAAAAAAATTCTAGTTTTGGTCCTTATAGAGAGAACTATATTTTGCAATTCCTCTGACACTTGAATGCATATCTAAAAAAATCTTTAAAGCATTAACTTTAAAATAAAGGATATAGCATGCAGTGTTCTTTGAGTTATCGTCAATCTCTTGGGCTAGAGAAGATTAACCTGAAGAGACTAAATTAGGGCAGTGATGTTTCATCATAATCAATAATCTCATTATCAATTAGGAATAGAGTAATTAGCTTACCTTCAATAAGATGAGTATATTGACTATTTGTAATAGTAAGCAACAAACTCAAGACCCAAAACACTCTGAACCGTAAAAACTCTAATTCAGACATTCTGAGATTGTTAATTGGACACTAAACCAAGTATGGATTAAACTTAACACTTTTACTTATCTATATATCCAAACCATACATCTAAATTAGATTCTTAAAACCAGCAAAGCTACACCCTCAAAGAGGCATTTATTCAACCGATTAGTATGTTGTTGAAAAATGTTTTTGTATGTGAACATCACTAAAATAACATGAACTGTTTTTATTTTATCTGACAAATATTATCAGTTTATTTCAGGTTGCGTGGATTCGAGATTAAACGAGAAAATAAGAATAATTTTTTAGACAAAAAGATTGGAGTTAAATTTATCATTTATTAAACTTGATTATTGAGGAATAATTATTTTAATTATTTTCTAAATAATTGATTTTAATAAGTGATGCAATTTAATTGAAAAAGATTTTTAAAGCTAAAAACAAATAAAAATATAAAAGGAATTTAAATTAAATCTATTTAAAATAAATTATTGGAAATATATTTTCTAAATAATTTATTTTACTAGATTTAATTAATTTAATAAATTAAAAATGAGTTTTCCTAATTTATTTAAATTATTTTCGGATTTTAAATAAATTAAAATTAAAAAAAAGAGAGAAAAGAAACAGTCCAAGTCCATCCCGCCCAAGCCCCGCTCCCGACCCAAGCTCCGACGACCCGATCCAGATCCACGTCCAGCTCTAGTTCACCCTGCTCCGCTTCGGAACCCGACCGACCCGCTCCAGGATCCGCCTCACCCACAGCAACACACGGATCTTCCCAGACCCAGAACCGAACCCGATCCGATCCGATCCATTTACACTCACATAAAACCCGCGCATTGACCCGCTACTCCGACCTGTCCGACCAATCTTCCGACCCGCGTGTTTTAATTAAAAACAATTATAGTTTAGCCCTAAACTTTGAAAATTTGTCAAAAATCACCCAAAATCACTTTTCTGCCAAAAAACACACGAAAATATTCCAACTTTTCCAATTTTTAACCCATTTCTTCAACCTTTTCCAACCAAATCTTCCACACAATTAATTATTTTCATTTCTTTTTATTTAGATATTAGGTCTAATCTAAAAAGATCAATATTCCTTACTTTACATCACATGTTTTCTTATTTAAATCATCCATTTTACACTATAAATACCAACCCAAATTCCCATTTTAAACACACAAAAACACACCAAGAAACACACAAAAACCCATTACACCCAACATCCAAAAATTGACAACCAATACACACCAAAACCTACAACCAACACCCAAAAACCACACCAAAAACACATTACACCCAACACAAAAAACCATCAACCTTATACCTCATCTTGCCACAAAGAACAAGAATCGACACATCAAGAACAAGAACATCTTCTTCCGTTGTCGATTGCAACCGTAAAAACCCACGGGAAGTTCTTTTGAAATTTTAATTTCAAATTTATTTTAAATGTTTTAAATGTTTAAATATAAAATGAATGATTAATTTCTTGTGATATTTATTTAAAGATCACATTTTCGTTATTATTTCGACTAAATTTATTTGTGCCGTTATTTGTTTATTTAGACTTATTATAAATCAATTCTGCCAAAACTCCAAGACATCAAAATTGAAACGTGAATTAAAAAATGCCAAATATATGTAGATTCACGACAAAGACTAAACCAAGACAATACTAATTTCTAACTTTTTATTTATTGTAAAAACCCTTTATCGTTGACAATGGCGTTGATTATATCTAACTTCTAACATTTATTTTATTTACTGCTTTCTGTCTATTTAAATATTGTCTAGTTTAAATTTACCGCTTCATTTTATTTATTTATAGCTTTCAGTAATTTAATTTTCGTCTAGTTTAATTATTATTTGTGCTTTATTTTTTGTTTCTTTTAAATCCGTTTCCCATCTCCCCAAATATAATTGATAAAATTAAAACATTAATCCAAAGACCGTCAAGTTTTTCAACAATTGTTATCAGAGCTCGTGTGATTCATTCTGAATTTTTTGTCGAAAACTTTTGTGTAGCGTTTTTATAAACCACCAATAATTTTTCTTTAAAAATTTCATTTTAATATCACTTGTTAAAAAAAGAAATATTTTTAAAAAAATTAAAAATTACTTGTGTGATTTATTCTGAAATCTTTGTCGAAAACTTTTGTGTAGCGTTTTTATAAACCACCAATAAGTTTTCTTTAAAAATTTCATTTTAATATCACTTGTTCTTAAAAAAAAGGACAAAACAAAAAAAACAAAATAAAACCAAAAATGTCTTCCGCAATCTACTCAAACATGAATTCTGTATCTATTGCTAGTGCCCATTCTTATTCCTGAAGAATATAACTCATGGGTAGGTCGTATGAATCTTCATCTTAACTCCATAAGTGAAGATGTCTGGAAATGTGTAGACGGATCTCTACTAGAAAACATGACCTCTCTTACGAGTAACTTAGATATACTGAATGAAAGGAAGAAACTTGAACTTCAAGCTAAAAAGGAACTTGTGTATGGAATACCCCACAGTATTCTAAGCCAAATGAATGATATAATCATTTTAACTGCAAACCAAATTTGGCAAACTTTGAAAATTCGTTTTCAAGGAAATGAGAGAATCATTGGAAACAAGAAAACATTTGTTTTAAACGAATTTGACAACTTCACAGGTTCAATCTCTTTACCATCAAAATGAATAATTCAGGCATCAAAAAGACCCAGCATGAGTTAAACCTCAAGTTTTTAAACAACCTTTTTGAAAGCTGGAAAATGGTCAAACTCATCATTTAGGGAAATCCAGCAATTCATACTGAATCTTTATATGATCTGTACGGAGAATTACAATCGTATGAATCCTCGATTGACCCACCAACGTTTACTTCTTTTAGAGGACCACTTTCTCTTTTGTCAACATCTTCTCAAAACCAAACACATTTTCTTGATCAAAGTCAAAATGATTTCAATCAAATTTCTCATCAAAATCAAAACCAAGCTTTTTTGAGTAATTCTTGTGATTTGTTTGATCCAAATAATGAAGCTGATTACCAACAGTTGTGTGCTTTGGAAGCAAACACCAATCTTGAAAGATTTATGCCAAATCAAGGTCAATCAAACTTCAAACCAAATTTTCAACCAAGATCCTCCTTTGGTCAAAACAGTTCAAGCTTTCAACAAAGACCTGCTTTTGGAAAAAAACTTTCAAAAACCTTCGTTCCATAACAACCAAAACCAAGGCTTTAAAAACCAATGATTTCAAAATAATCCTCACTCAAGCTTTCACAATAACCCAAACCAAAGCTTTCACAATTGTGGATTTCAAAATAATCCTAAATCTGATTTTAACAATAATCCAAATCACAATTTTTATAATCAAAACAATGGTTATCAAAATAACCCAAGTTCTAGATTTCAGCAAAACCATTCAAAACCATCTCAAAAACAAACCCAAGCACCTGAAAAACCACCCGTTAAGAGCCAAAAGGCTGACAGTGATGATGATGATGACGTAATCATTTGTCACAAATGTATAGGAACAAATCATTATGCCTGAGATTGTCGAGCCAAAGCCAAGGTCAAAGACTCAGCTTACTATGCTCAAAAAGCCAAAGAGCTGAAGAAACAAGAAAAGAAAGCAAAGCAAAAATCTTTGATGGCAATCCACGAACCAAGCGTGGAACACTGGCCAACTTCTGATGATGAAGCAGATACTGAACCAGCTCAATCAAACTTTTGCTTCATGGTTGATAATGAACCAACCACAAGAGCTCCATATGTCATCGATCAGGTATGGTCTATGATCTCAGAACTCGGTCTTTCAAGAACACCGTTTGAGTCCCACATGACTAAGATTGAGAACAGTCTGAAAGATGATCTCAGACTGTATCATGACACAATAGTCAAATATGACATCTGCAAATCCGAATTACAAACCTTGCAACTTAGATTTGGAGAATCAACAAGGACTAGAAACAAACTGGAAAGAGACATTGAATGAAAATCAGAAGAATATAATCATGTCTTAGAACAATTAAATGAAGCTCTAAAACAAAAAAGGGACTTATAAATAAAAAGGTAATCTGTTTTTCCATCTAAAATAAAAGATACCTTAGAAACAGAAGTCCTTCAGTTAAAAAAAAAATTCAAGATTTAACTGACAGAAACACTAGTTTGATTCTAAAACTATATGATTCTTCAAAACAAATCAAACTTCTTGAATCCGAGAATCAAGGATTTCAATGAAAACAGGATTCTATCAATATTGCTAGAAAATTGAGTGATGATATTTTCACTAAAGCAAAAAACATAGGAACTGGCAAAATTGATACGAATTGTAAACCAGGAACTGGAAGAGAATCCTTTGAAAATGAAAAGACTGAAAAGAAAATTGGGACAATTTGTGAAAACTCTAAATCACCTCTACCAAATCTTTTCATATCTGCCAATGAGGAAGATTCAAATGATGAAACAGTTATCAACTGCAGCCCAGATGATACTATTTTCAACAAGTCATTCAAAAGAGTTGTAAATTCTGAATCAGACTATGCTAGTTCAGTAACTCATAAATTTAGATCTACTAAACTAACAAAGAATGATGGCACAATCAAACTTGAAAATTTCTTAAATGGAGAAAATTTTGTTCATCAGAATGGTACTACTTCTACTCCAATTGTCTTTCCATCTTTAAGCTCAACCTTTATTGGAAACAATAGTCTGGGAAAAAAGTATTCAAAGAAACAGCAGACAAATAAACAACCCATTCAAGCTGTCCTTAAACCAAAGGAACAAAGCAAGCCCAAAGTTTTCAAAGAAACGCGAGAGAAACCTTTCTAACCAGTCTTTGTGCCACAAAAACAAACTTTCAATCTAAAACCAAAACCTTTTCAAAAACCGAATCAATGCCGCTTTCAAGAAATAAACTTCAATCCCTCAAGGAACTTTCAAAAACCATCGTTTCACCAAATTCCACTCCATCATCATAATGTTTTTCAAAACCATCCGAATCCCAGATACAAAGAAAGGTTATCAAATAGTCTTCACATATAGGATACCTTTCATAAAATCAGAAACCATTTCAAATTACAGGTTTTCAAAAACAAATCTTACTTTGGGAAAATCTGATAAGTCAACTTAAACCTCAACCATTTCGTCCAATCAACAAATACCATAATGATTCCAAATTATCAAAAACCATTAACAAATCAGTACCCACCAAGGTTTGGGTACCTAAACTTTCTGTCTAATTGCAGGCACTTTGTGCTGGAGAGTCCAAGGATGGCACATGGTATATCGATAGTGGCTGCTCCAAGCATATGACAGGAAACCAGAGCTTTCTACGAGACTTCAAACCCAAAAAATCCAAACAAGATATTACTTTTGGAAATAACATGACTGCAAGAATCAAAGGTTATGGAAACATAACAAATGGTCACTTCACCATCAAGAAAGTAGCCTACGTTGACGGCCTGAAATACAACCTGATTAGCGTATCACAACTTTGTGACAACAATCATGAAGTTCTTTTCACAAAACAACGAAGCATAATCATGGATGCCAAGAACAAAGTCATTCTAGTTAATTCTGATCGTCTAGGCAACATGTATCCACTAGATATGGACCTTATCTATGGAAAACCATACATTTGTCTCTCATCCAAAGCTTCAGCTAATACCAGTTGGTTGTGGCATCGTCGTCTTTCCCATCTCAACTTTGGCTACATCAACAAGTTGATAGCAAATGATCTTGTTCGCGGACTGCCACTTCTGAAACTTCATAATGAGACTCTTTGTGCAGCTTGTGAAGGAGGAAAACTGTCCAAATCCTCTCATAAAAGCATTCCTGATTCTAGTGTATCCGAACCACTAGAATTACTGCACATTGATCTTTGTGGCCCTGCAAAAACCCAACGCATAAAAGGGAAGAAATACATCCTTGTTATTATTGATGGATATTCACGCTTTACTTGGGTTTTCTTTTTAAGGCTAAAGTCAGAAGCACCTGAAGAAATGATCAACTTCATCAAACAGATTTAATTAAAGCTCAAACGACCTATTCGTAGAATCCGAAGTGATAATGAATCTGAGTTCAAAAACATAACTCTAGATTCGTTTCTCAGAAGCAATGGAATTGAACACAACCTGTCAGCTCCATACACTCCACAACAGAATGGAGTTGTTGAAAGAAGGAACAGAACTCTATGTGAAGCTGCAAGATCAATGCTTATATTTGCTGATCTACCACAATACTTCTGGGCAGAAGCAATAGCCACAGCTTGCTACACTCAAAATCGTTCCTTAATCCATAAACATATTCATAAAACACCATATGAAGTCATCAACAACCGAAAACCAAACATCAAATTCTTTCATATTTTTGATTGTCGACGCTTCATAAAGAATAACAAATATCACCTTTCAAAATTTGAATCAAGATCGGACGAAGAAATTTTCCTTGGTTACTCTTTTACCTCAGCTGCTTATCGAGTACTGAACAAACGTACTAAACAAACGTACCTGAGTAACTGAAGAAATTACCGATGTTCATTTCGATGAATTTTATGTTAGGAAATTGGATCATGAACATTTTGGTTCTAAAATGATTGATAATATTTTTCAAAATCCAATTCAACAAATACCTTCTACGGATACAATAATTGATCTTGATTTACTATTTGAACAACCCAAAACCGCTTATAATTCTGAGTTTCTAACCTCTTCTACTATTCCTACAGGTACCTCCAATGCAGAAACTTCACAATCAAACCAAGAAAATGCAGATCAAATCAAGGGGGAACCACCAACTCTAAATCCCTCTTTGAACAATCCCAATCCACCTGTCCAAAATGATCCCAGTGCATCATCTATGAGGGAACTTTCATTACCCCATTCTCACCCTACAATCCAAAAAGACATGTCTGACAACACCCAAAATCTATTTCCAATATAATCACCTGACCAAGAAGAACAATGGAACATATAAACACCAATTGAAATAGCTGAAAAAATTCTCCATATCAAATGGACTAGCAATCATCCTACAGAACAAATCATATGAGATCCCAATTCTGGTATTCAAACAAGAGCTGCTACCTCAAATGAATGTTTATACTGAGCATTCTAATCCATGACTGAACCCAAAACCATCCATTCAGCTCTCAAAGATCCAGACTGGGTCAAAGCCATGGAAGAAGAACTAGCTGAATTCGAAAGAAACTAAGTATGGGATCTTGTTCCTACTCCTCCCGATGTTACTGTAGTATGTTCAAGATGGGTTTTCAGAAACAAAACTGATGATCAAGGAATAGTTTGTCAAAACAAAGCAAGACTTGTCATCAAAGGCTATTCACAACAAGAAGGAATCGACTATGATGAAACTTATGCTCCTGTTGCTAGACTCGAAGCCATTCATATCTTTCTAGCTTATGCAGCACACAAGAACTTCAAAGTATTCCAAATGGATGTAAAATGTGCATTTTTACATTGAGAAACTGATCGCGATGTGTATATTCAACAACCTCTAGGTTTTGAAGATCCACAGTTCCCAAATCACAGTTTTAAGTTACAAAAAGTAGTTTATGGCTTGAAACAAGCACCTCGAGCCTGGTATTCAACTTTGTCAACCTTTCTAGAAGAATCAGGATTCAAAAGAGGTTCAATTGATCAAACTCTCTTTCGTAAAATCTTTAACAAACATCTTTTAATCGTTCAAATATATGTCGATGACATTATTTTCGGTTCTACTGATGAATCTTTGAGTACCAAGTTTGCAGATTTAATGAAGAGCAAATTTGAGATGAGTATGATAGGAGAAATGACTAATTTTCTTAGACTTTAAGTCAAACAATCATCAGATGGAATTTTCATCAATCAAGAAAATTATGTCAAAAACCTTCTAACTCGTTTTTCTCTTGACAAATCCAATACAGCAAAAACCCCAATGGCCTTTGGTTACAAATTAGACACAGACTTAGATGGCAAACCCGTTGATCAAAAGAAATATCGAGGAATGATAGGATCACTCCTATAACTCACAGCCAGCAGACCCGACAACATGTTTTCTACATTTGTCTGTACCAGATACCAAGCTAATCATATGGAATCTCATGTAGTAGCTGTGAAAAGAATTTTCAAATATCTTAAAGGAACTCCATCTCTTGGCCTTTGGTATCCAGCTAACTTTGATTTTTAGCTTAATGCCTTCACCGACTATGACTATGGAGGATGCAGACCAGACAGAAAAAGTACATCTGGTTCTTGCCAATTTCCCGGAGGCAGACTGGTAAGTTGGACTTCAAAGAAACAATTATGGGTGTCCACTTCAACCACAGAAGCTGAATATGTAGCCGCCGCAAGCTGATGTTCACAAGTCATGTGGATGCAAACTCAATTAAGTGACTATGGCTACAAAGTCTCACAAATTCCCATATTATGTGACTCATCCAGTGCCATTGCCATTTCTCACAATCCTGTTCTCCATTACATGACCAAGCACATAGACATTCGATACCATTTCATCAATGACAACATTCAAAAAAGACATATCGAATTGCATTTTGTCAACACTAAAGAACAAGTTGCTGATATATTCACCAAAGTACTTGATGAAACGAAGTTTCAATACTTTCTAGAACGTCTAGGAATGTTGAATCCAGATAACACCCTCTCTTAATCCTTACTTTTGTTTGTTTCTCTTTGTTTATTTCCTTCAAATAACCAAAATTTACCAAAAACATTCAAATAACCAAAATTTTCCAAAAACATCCACATAATCAAAAATCACAAAAAAATTAGAATAAAGTTTTATCCTTTTAAAGTCTTTATAAAACCATGTGATTAACATCTTCTTGACTAAATTTTTAGATACTTATGGTCGATGAATGTTCTTAGTCATATTGATTCTTAATTAAAGTGAAGGTTTAGATTTCAAATATTTCATTATG
The DNA here is from genome assembly GCA_023525715.1 of Cichorium intybus. Lineage (NCBI taxonomy): Eukaryota > Viridiplantae > Streptophyta > Magnoliopsida > Asterales > Asteraceae > Cichorium > Cichorium intybus. The sequence goes on along the minus strand of CM042010.1, from coordinate 93,924,498 downwards.
TACATTCTCCTATTCCCTTTGAATTTATTTAAATTATAACGATTTTATCTATTAAGGGACATAAGATTAGGAGATTCGGATGAAAACCAAACCCATGTGAGAATTTGTGCCTCGTCTTCAACTGCTAAGTGGAATTCATTTCTATGAGCAAAGGTGTTTTCATTGTGACTTATAGGATTTATACTCTTATACCGTGATGCTAATCTCATTTTTGCTTAGATATCAAAATGACCAGGAACGATAAAATCATTTTCTTATATATTAGACAAACTGTCTTTTATATCACCTATCACTATCCTCAATCAAACCACATCAATAAAAGATTTATCATCTAGCATAGCAAATCTGACAATTCAAGAAACGACAAGTCATATCCAAGAAACCAAAAGAAAACATGGAAATCAAATCTCATAGTGCAAAGTCATCTCCAACAAATGTTTTCAACAAATCGATATTTTTAAATACTTACAACATTTTAAAGCACTGATTTTCAAACACTTGATGTCAAACAATTGACAATTGGTATATTTAAATCTCAATATCACCAAAAAGCAATTGGTAACCACATCGGAAACCTTCTACACAATGTGTATTCGTGCAAATCAAGAATATATAAAGACAAAGGTGAATACTTCACCAAAGCAAAAGAAGATTTACTACAACAATCCATCAAGACAGACATCTCTCAAAATCTTTCAAACAACGGATTCTCAAATGCTTTATCAAATATAGTTGTCAAAACCGAAGATTTACCGGGATATTGTAGCCTTCATAATTGAAGATTCTTAGTTGCAAACTGCACTATGAAAATTGCTAAACCCCTCTACATGTATTTCCCGACGGAGAGAGAGTGAACATCAATGGCATGAATGACGAAACCCTCTGAGTAATGCTGAAACCAGTCTTATGTGATTGATTATCTTATATGAAGACCAAGTGACCAACATATATAGGTATAAATCCACATTAAGCATAAGTCAACACCTTCAAAATGAGAGATATCACTCATCTTTAGTGATTATACACCAGTTCTGCACCCAGAACAAACAAACACCTCAGTCAAGTGTGAGCTATACTTATGATCGTTCATCTGAATCAACCTATTAAGATCACTTGTTGTCTTTATAAATGCTATAAAATCTTACGGAATATTATGAAAATGCATATACAAAAAAAAAACCTTGATAATCGAACTCGAGACTTTGATTCGGAAACAAATATTCTTGACAAATATTTTTCAAAACATAAGTAAAATCTAGTCACACTTTTTCAAAACAAGTGATATGGTTTTCTAAATGTCTTATCCAATTTTCAAGAATTTTCAATCTAACCTTTTTTAAATCTGTCCTTATTTCAGTAATGATCACATAGGGGGGAAATTGTTAAAAAATGTTTTTGTATGTGAACATCACTGAAATAAGATGAACTGTTTTTATTTTATCTGACAAATATTATCAATTTATTTCAGGTTGCGTGGATTCGAGATTAAACGAGAAAATAAGAATAATTTTTTAGACAAAAAGATTGGAGTTAAATTTATCATTTATTAAACTTGATTATTGAGGAATAATTATTTTAATTATTTTCTAAATAATTGATTTTAATAAGTGATGCAATTTAATTGAAAAAGATTTTTAAAGCTAAAAACAAACAAAAATATAAAAGGAATTTAAATTAAATATATTTAAAATAAATTATTGGAAATATATTTTCTAAATAATTTATTTTATTAGATTTAATTAATTTAATAAATTAAAAATGAATTTTTCTAATTTATTTAAATTATTTTCGGATTTTAAATAAATTAAAATTAAAAAAAAAAAGAGAAAAGAAACAGCCCAAGTCCATCCGGCCCAAGCCCCGCTCCGGCCGAAACTCCGACGACCCCGTCCAGCTCCACGTCCAGGTCCAGTTCACCCTGCTCCGCTCCGAAACCCGACCGACCCGCTCCAGGATCCACCTCACTCAGACGCAGACGCAGACGCAGACGCAGACGCAGACGCAGACGCAGACGCAGACGCAGATGCAGACGCAGACGCAGACGCAGACGCAGACGCAGACGCAGACGCAGACGCAGACGCAGACGCAGACGCAGACCCAGACCCAGACCCAGACCCAGACCCAGACCCAGACCCAGACCCAGACCCAGACCCAGACCCAGACCCAGACCCAGACCCAGACCCAGACCCAGACCCAGACCCAGACCCAGACCCAGACCCAGACCCAGACCCAGACCCAGACCCAGACCCAGACCCAGACCCAGACCCAGACCCAGACCCAGACCCAGACCCAGACCCAGACCCAGACCCAGACCCAGACCCAGACCCAGACCCAGACCCAGACCCAGACCCAGACCCAGACCCAGACCCAGACCCAGACCCAGACCCAGACCCAGACCCAGACCCAGACCCGCTACTCTGACCCGTCCGAACCATCTTCCAACCCGCATGTTTTAATTAAAAACAATTACAGTTTAGCCCTTAAACTTTGAAAAATTGCCAAAAATCACCCAAAATCACTTTTCAGCCAAAAAACACACGTATATCCTTTGGATATTTTGACGAAGTTCTTCAAAATGTTGACGAAGTTCTTCAAAATGTTGACGAAGTTCTTCAAAATGTTCTCCTTTGGATATTTTTGCTGTCATATTTGGAATTGAAGGCAATGAGCTCATTGTTTGAATAGGGATAGTGAATGTGTTTATTTTGGGTAGATGGTATAGTGGTTTGATTTGGTTGATATGATATATATAGGGGAGCAAATAACCGATAATAGGTTTAATTTAATATACTGTACACGGTTACACATTACTCTTGGATAATTTAAGATTTTATTACCTCACTTAACATTTAATGGGAAACGACTCCCCATATTCACAACCGTATTTATCTGGGTTTATCATTATAAGAATTGAATTCAAACCACCTGAATAGTTTCCCTATTTAATTTTCTTTGAATCTGGTGCATATATATTAAATGCAATATCGTTTATTAGAAATTATTTTAATCCACGTATATCTCTCCTCGTTGATATTATATATATCAGGTGTCATATAGTACATTTATATTTCCCTTCAAATCCTCTCTTACTTTTTGATGAAGCTTCCAAACAATTCTCAGTTAAATATGGATTCCAACATGCAGCCGATAGGGTTTAGTTCCTATACCAAATAACTTATGAAAAGCATGATTCACACAGTTTTCGTTACAAGGAAGGAGGTGAGGACCACGCAAAGTCATATTGATGCACGAAAAAGGTACAAAGAATGTTTAACTCTCAATGAATCACTTGATGTTCGAGTATTTCCAAGTGACTATTACACATCTGCTTTCGAAAGAATTGGAAATGAAGTTGGCAACTGTGAAGCGATTCATCAACAGATGAAAGATATTCAATCCAGGTTTGAAGAGAAGGTGGAAATCTTGGCGGGTTTTATGAAGAAACAGTTTTAGTATTTTGTTTTTATTATTAAGTATCGTTTTATGTTTTGTTGGTTTATTTTTTTGTTTTTTTGTTTTTTTGAAAGGCATGTTTTGTTGGGTTGTTATATATATATATATATATATATATATATATATATATATATATATATATATATATATATATATATATATATATATATATATATATACACACGTATATATATATATATATATATATATATATATATATATATATATATATATATATATATATATATATATACATATATATATATATATACGTATATATATATATATATATATATATATATATATATATATATATATATATATATATATATATATATATATATATATATATATATATATATATATAATGTGTTTTATTTATAATAGAATATGTTTATCTTTTTGCTATTCGATATTATTGATAATAATGATAGTAGTTGATGCACTACCTGAGTCACTCGTGGCTTAATAGGTCATACGATGACCGTTACAAAGTGAGATGTCGTTCTGGTATTGGCACACGTGGTAACCGACTGTCCAGGGCTGTAGAGCTGGATGACGTCCAGCCAGGCGGGTCGCACGGTCCCTGGCTGCTGGCTGGCCATCTAGGAGATGGTAAGGAACTTGCTGGCACGCTGGCGGGCTGTTATATTAGTATGATATGCTATCAAGTCCTCCCAATCTGGTAGTTAAAGCGATGTCGTGGTCTAGCTTTGACGTTCTAGACTTTAGGAGACGGCGGTTCGTTTTCCGAGAAGGTCGACGTCATTATAGCTGATGTGAATGACATGACCCGTCAGTTTTCATCATTAGGGTGCTTTTCGAGTTTCGTGCTCCTTTAGCCTTTATATTTCATTTTAGGGTTTTCAACCCTCTTTCTTCCTTCTTATCTTTCCTTCTTCCTTTGTTTTTTATTTTTTGTTTCTCTATCACTCTGCTTTTTCAAAAATGGCGAATGTTGCTAATCAAGAAATTCCCGATGATGTTTACGATCCTCTTGTCAAAAGATATGGATTCCAACCTAAGGACGGGGTTCTCATTCCTACTGCTGATGTCGGGTTTTCCCTTCCTCGTGAAGGGAAAGTTGGTGTTTATTTGAAGACCTTCTACGTCGGGTACCGTCTCCCCACTTCGAATTTTACTGATGAAGTTCTCCATCGTAACAGTGTTGGACTTCATCAGCTGACGCCAAACTCTGTTAACAAGATTGTCGCTTTTGAGTTGTTGTGTCGTGCGTTGGGTATCGTCCTTGTTTTTTACGTATTCAAGCATTACTTTTGCTTTGCTGCCTCCAGAGAAAATTATGCTTTCTACAGGAGAACCAGCGTTCATGTGTTATTTCTCGATCCCAAATATTCATCCAAACATTGGCAGGATAAATGGCTTTGGGTGAACGCCTCCCGAGTCGGTGCTAGGTATAATCGAACTGGGCAGGCTTCTGATCAGATCCCTAAGTTGTATCCTCACCAAGAGCATGTGGTGAAGATTTTGAATGGTTATCGTGTAGTTCCTGAAGAATTTCCCAAGAACATCTTGGCAGGTGGGGGGTTAAGCACCCCTTGGTGAATGCACGGGAAGATGTCGGAGTTTTATGTAGTTTGAAATGGTATGTTATCGCCTCCCTTTCTTTCTTTCTTTTTGTATTACTCTTGCAGTTACTTTTTCTCTTATTCTTTCTTTTTCTTCGCAGGTGGTCTGTGTATGGTGCGTTTTGAATATGTTCTTGGGAAGGACCGGAGGAGGGAGCTCTAGTACCGGGAGGTTGACCTGGTCGATAAAGTGGCTGCCCCATTTTCTTTTCGAAATCCGGAGGTTATAGCTCGCGCTAAAGAGATTCAAGAATTAGAGGGGGCACATCTTGACGGAGAGAAACTTGGTGATATTCCATTGGTTGATGCGAAAGTTGAAGGCCTTTCTAGGGGTGATCGTGGAGGGTCTTTGGAATCAGTTCACGATAGCAAAGAGGGTATTGTAAGGGAGTCGACTAGGTTGGCAAACAAAAGGAAGGAAGCTTGGGATACGCTAGAGGGTTGCGAGAGTTCGTTGGAGACGAGGTTGATAAGGAGGGTGAGCCGTCGTCGATTATTGAGTAGCTTGAAGGAGGACGACCTAGGTATTATTCATATTCCGGATGACGAAGGGACATCTATTGAAGATACCAAAGTTCCATCTGATTCTGACGATGCCGGAGATCATGGTAAGCACTTTATTGATGATTTGAAAATATTATCTAATTTTGGGGATACTGGGAGTTTGGGGAGGAAAGTTGTGGGTGGGTTTGGTGCTAGCGGGGAAGGTAAAATTGGTGCCGATGGTGGTGGCGGACTCGATTTTGGTGGTGACGGTGATAATGTTGATGGTGGTGGGCATGATGTTGGTGGTTGCGATGAAAATGTCGATGGTGGTGGAGGTGATGCTAGTGGTGGCGGAGGTGATGCTTTGGGCACCCACATTTGGACTGATTATGGCTCCTTGCCTTTCGTTCCTGACTGGAAGCTTGTAAATGGTTCTCGCCTGTCTACGCGGGGAGAATGCCATTGATTTTCACTGCCATGCTTTTCCTCTGGCTGCTGACTCGGAGATGGCAAACTTCTCGCATGATAACCTGGTGAGTGCGTTGAGGTTTGCATCTACCCAATCTGCCTATTACTTAGCAGCTGCAGCGAAGAGGATTGAGCATCTGTCAGCTTCCTCCTCCTCCCAGGAGTCGTTTAAATTGGAGGCTCGTAACACCCTGGCAGAAAATGCGCATCTACGTGCATCAGTGGGGGAACTGGAGGCACAGATAGCCAGTTTGGAGAGTGCTGCTCACGTGTTCGATCACAAATGCGAGCTTTTAGTTGCTGAAAAGATGTCTATGGAGGAGCAGTTAGCTAGTGCGCAGGAGAAGATGGATAAGGTTGGCCAAGAGAATGAGGCCTTAATGATTCGTGCTGAGAGTTTCGATGCTGATTTGTGTGAAAAAGATCGTGCCTTGGAGGAAAAGGCTGCAGCTTTGGTGAAAATGGAGAGTGACTTGAAGTGGGTGGTGGAGGAAGTTATGGTCAGGATTGTGGAGAAGGTGTTTATGATTCCGGACTTTATTCATGGCATTAACCACATCAGGCGGGCTAGCTACGCGGCTGGAAAGGAAGCTGGCCGGCATGGCCTCCGTCGGGAGCTGAAGATTAGCGGTCTTGATGCTGGGGAAGGAAGCTCGAGTTCCAGCCATGCTCGGTAGGTTGAAGATGCTATGGAAGACTTTGCAACCTTGGATTATGTTGTATTGCTAAGTCTTGGTCAGATCGGCATGGACGAATAGAAGGAATTGTTGAAAACAGATGCAGATGAGTAATTTGTTTGAGTTGTGAATATTCAATATGGTTGTAATTGGTTAACTTGCTTGGACAACTTTATTTTGCTATTTACTTTTTGGTTTGTGATGGTGCCTGGATTGTTGGATTAGGTGTCTAAGCCATGACTTATAATTTATATTTATCTTATTAATAAAAGCAAAGTCCAATTGGGTTGCCCTTGGTAGTCCAACTCGCATCAAGGTTAAAAAGAGAAAGAGAAATAAATAGTTCATTAATTTATTATGTGATGATAAATTAATTATAAACTAGTTTGGAATTAATCAGAATTAATTGGAATTAATTTGGAATTAATTATAAGTGTAGGGGCTGGAATGTAATTGTTCAAAAGTTGAACATGTGCAAGGGCTAGAATGTAATTGTTCAAAAGTTGAACATTATAAATAGGTCTCTCCCATCACTTAAAAACTTGCAACATTCCAAAACATCTCTTTGGAATTTCTCTTCTGTCTCTGCCGTCTATAATCATTCTCTAAGGTTTTATAGCGAGCCGTTCTTGATAAGAGGTGAAGATAGTTAACATCTGCTTGGACTTCTGAGTATGATCTCATTTGAGGCAGGACACTTGTGCTGCTCAGCTTCAAAAGATAAAACTAAAGGTTAGTTTTCTTGATTTAAAGGTTTAAATTTCTGTTGGCTTTTAGAATTAATATTATACATTCAAAGATAGAAAACATAGATTCTTTCTAGGTTGCATGTGAACTTAGGATTTTAGTTCATAGATTGCAGAAAACCTTACAGTGGTATCAGAGCTTTGGTTGTTTTCTTATTGAATTGTTATAATTGTTTAATTAAAAGATAAATTAAATCGTTTAACTGTTTAAATTTAATTTTAAAATTAAAAGTTAATTTTTGAAAAATTAAATAGATAAACCAGAAATATTTTAAAAGTTTAAAATACATCTTATATATGTTATAATTAATAGTTAATATTTTATATATAAGATAAATTGGTTAGTCATACCGTTAGTAGGTCTCATTCACAAAACTGACCTATAAAAAGGGTATAAGGAGACTGCCTATAAAATGGTAGTCTAATGGGTGTCCACTCTCACCCACCGCTCTCCTGGTCGGTGGAGTGTCGTTAGCCGAACGGGTTTGATAGGACCGCCTAATTCTCATTAAAAGTATAATGCTATTATTGAAAGTACTAGAACATTTCATAAAAATCCTAATCTAGTTACTTTAGGGAAAATGTGTATTGATGCTAATCCATGGAATTGCACATCGCACTTTGTGAAACATTGGTGGAGCTTGTGTGGTTAACCGACACACCAATAGGGGTTCATAAAGAGTTGCAATGGGTTTCTCGATCTTACCATTATTGATGGAGCTTGTGTGGTTAACCGGCATGTCAATTAGAGATGGTAATTGACTTCGAGAGTACCAAGCTAATTTGCATGGTTATTCACACCCGGTTTGTGATCCTCGGTATCCCAGTCACAAACAGTGGGGCATTTCCAAGATTAAACATGCTATTGAACAGTTCAATAAATCTCAAAAGAAACTAGGAATTCCATTATAATATGATTATCTTCCGTGGTGGAATTGGCTGAATCGTCATTCGCCTACCTTTATAAAATTTACAATTAGATTATGGCATCCCTCTTCTATATTGTGAATTGTTATAGTTGGGTCCTAGCCTTATTATTATATTGGGTTAACTTTAAGGATTTATATATATATATATATATATATATATATATATATATATATATATATATATATATATATATATATATATATATATATATATAGTTATAAGTAATTGGTGAATGACAACATTATGTCATCACTTTGTCATCACTTTGCATTTACCAATTAAACAACTATATTTGAATAGTAGACTTGGTAGTATAAATAGACCATCAATGTAAGGAAGAAAATGCATCTCATATCAACTCTTTCACAAGTGATATAAACTCTCTCTACTCTCTCCAAGCTCTCAAGCTCTCAAGCTTTCTTTCTTTCTTCATCTATATTCTAGTTTTTAGTTTGTTCATAATTGTCGTGGTAACGCTGAATTTATAACACGTTATCAGCACGAGGCTCTAACGAAGGCAATTAAAAAGACACATCGATCTTAATCAAGGTATGTAATATCATCAAAACTAGAATGTTAATTAATAATAATAATAATAACGACAACAAAAAAAAGGAACATTTTATTCTCGAAGTTATGACTACTAACAAATTTCTTTTCTTATTTATCCTTGACGTTATGACTACTAACGAAGTTCATTTCTTATTCTAACTTTATTTACGCTTCATTGACATTTATTAGTGCAAACTAACTTTTATTATCGCATACTAATTTTTATTTATGCAACTAACATTTATTTATGTATACTAACATTTATTTATGCAAACTAACGTTTATTTACGGCAACTAACGTTTATTTATGCAACTAACGTTTATTTACGGCAACTAACATTTATTTATGCAAAGTAACATTTATTTACGCATACTAACATTTATTTATGTATACTAACGCTTATTTATACAAACTAATGTTTATTTACGCACACTAACGTTTATTTATGTATACTAAATATTTTTCATGCTCTGACATCTATTTATATATACTAACGTTTATTTATGCGCAACCGATTAAAAAATAAAATTTTAAATTTTAAAATAAAAGGAATTTGAGAAGATCCATCTATTTAATTATGTCTGTAACTATAATAGAAATAGTAAAACTCATCCCCACCTTTAAACGACAAATTTAATGAGTTTTATTTTTCTTAGGAACTACAATATGTCAAACATTGCAAAGCTTGAATTTACCGCTCTTGAAGTCAGCGGAAAGAACTACATGCCTTGGACTATAGATGTTACGATGCATCTTGAGTCCATGGATTTATCTGAAACTATAAAAGAAAAAAATAAGTGCACGTCGCAAGATAAAGCACGTGCAATAATTTTCCTTCGCAAACACATCGATGAAATGTTGAGGTATGAATACCTCAATACCACCAATCCTAGCACTCTTTGGAAAAGCTTAAAAGAAAGATTTGATCACCAAAAGGAAGTTATACTTCCAAGTGCTAGGGTTGAGTGGTTATCGTTGAGGTTTCAAGACTTCAAAAAGGTACATGACTATAATTCCGCATTATTTCGAATATGTTCACAACTAAAATTTTGTGGGGAAGAGGTTTCTGATGCTTCAATGTTGGAGAAAACTCTCTCCACATTCCATGCATCAAATATGACATTGCAACAACAATATCGTATGCAAAAGCTCAAAAAATATTCTGAGCTTAATACACTTCTCCTTGTTGCTGAACAAAATAATGAACTATTAATAAAGAACCACCAGTCCCGTCCAACAGGTTCAGTAGCACTTCCTGAAGCAAATGCTACTATCACTTATGAACCTAGAAATAATTCGTATGGACGAGGACGTGGTCGTGGTCGTGGACGTGGACGAGGCCGTGGTCGCGGTCGAGACCATTTTAACCAAAACCAAAATTTTGGGCGCGGTTATACTCAGGGTCGTGGACGCGGTCATCCTTATAACCGTGGGCGTGGTCAAAGAAACAATAATCAACACACTCCACAAGGAAATAATGTCCAACCACAAGAAAAAAGAAATGATGCCGGTACATCACAGAACCCCGGAGGTTCTTGTTATAGATGTGGTAGCACAGGTCCTTGGTCAAGGACCTGTCGTACAGATCCCCATCTTTGTAAACTTTACCAAGATTCCATTAAAGGAAAGGGGAAAGAAGTCAACCTCATCGATGGTGTTGATTTAGGAAACATTGAACTAAACACTCTAGACTTTTGCAATGATTTAGACATCCTAGAAACCTAGTTTCCTTTTTGTAACATGTTTTTAATTTTTCATTGTAATGTTTTTCTTTCTTAATGAAGTTTTTCGAGTCACTTTTATTAAATTGTGTTCATAACTCATCATTTATTTTTCTTATATGAAGTTCAAAATGAGTTCAACTAGAGCACAAAACCAAGGAAATATTGGAGAACTCTTAATAATTGATTGTGGTACCACACACACCATCTTGAAAACAAAGAAATATTTTTCCACACTAAAACCCGTAAAAGGGCACATAAATACAATATCAGGTCTTGTAGACTTGATTGTAGGAGCAGAAAATGCTTGTTTCATGTTACCTAATGGTACGAAGTTTGTAATCAGTAATGCGTTATTTTCACCAAAGTCAAATAGAAATTTATTGGGTTTTAATGATATATATCTTAACGGATATGACACATTCACCAAAACAATAGGAAACAAGAAATATATGTTTATAATAAATGAAAACCATATATTGGAGAAATTACCACAATTTGATTCTGGTTTACATTTTACATATATAAATATAATTGAGTCAAATTTGGTGGTTAAAGAAAAATTTTGTGATCCTAGAATATTTAGTTTGTGGCATGACAGGCTGGGCCATCCAGGATTAACAATGATGCGCCGAATAATTGAAAATACATTTGGGCATCCATTGAAGGACCAGAAGTTCCCTCAAATATGTAATAAGAACCCGTGTATTTCTTGTTCCCTTGGGAAATTAATTACAAGACCTTCACCAATGAAAGTTGAAAGGGAATCACCTAGATTTCTAGAAAGAATTCAAGGAGAAATATGTGGACCAATTCATCCACCTTCTGGACCATTTAAATACTTTATGGTCTTAATAGATGCATCAACTAGATGGTCTCATGTTTGCCTATTATCAACTTGTAACATGGCATTCGCAAAATTCCTAACTCAGATTATTAAACTGAGAGCACATTTTCCTGATTATAACATCAATAAAGTGAGACTTGATAATGCAGGTGAGTTTACGTCTCAAGTATTTAACGATTATTGTATGTCTATAGGAATTACTGTCGAGCATCCAGTTGCACATGTACACACTCAAAATGGTTTAGCAGAATCACTGATTAAACGTCTCCAATTAATAGCTAGACCATTAATAATGAGAACAAAACTTCCTGTTTCCATATGGGGTCATGCAATTTTACATGCTGCATCACTGATTCGTATGAGACCAAGTGCATATCATACACATTCTCCCCTTCAACTTGTTTCTGGAAAAGAACCAGATATATCCCACCTTAAAAGTTTTGGAAGTGCAGTATATGTTCCTATTGCTCCACCACAACGTACAAAAATGGGTCCTCAAAGGAGGTTGGGAATATATGTTGGTTTTGAAACAAATTCAATAATAAGATATCTTGAACCTTTGACGGGTGATATGTTTACAGCACGTCTTGCTGATTGCCATTTCAATGAAGAAAATTTCCCAACACTTGGGGGAGAAATGAAAACCCAAGAAAAGAATGTTTCATGGTATGAACCTTCTTTATCATATCTTGATCCTCGCATACAAGAATGTGAGATGGGTGTTCAAAAAATAATACATTTGCAAGAAGTTGCAAATCAATTACCTGATGCATTTACTGATACAAAAAGAGTTACTAAATCATATATACCTGCTGTTAATGCTCCAGCTCGAATTGACCTCCCAGATAGACAATCTGATGAAAAAGTAACTCAAGAATCCAAAGCACGCTTGAAGCGTGGAAGGCCATTTGGTTCTAAGGATGCAAATCCTAGAAAAAGAAGAGGAATGGAAAATATGTTTGAGCATAATGAAAGTGTTCATGAAGAAACACAAAATAACATTACTTCCCCAGTTGAGGAAATAAATGATAAGGAGATTGAAATTAATTATGGTCATATAAAAATAGTAAGGAGCCAATATGAATTAGAAGATATAATATTTTCTTATTCAGTTGCATGCAATATTATCAATGAGGATCCAGAACCACAATCTGTCATTGAATGCCAAAATAGACAGGATTGGGGTAAATGGAAAGAGGCCATGCAAGCTGAATTAACGTCTCTCAATAACAGAAAGGTTTTTGGACCTATTATACTCACACCTGGAGTTGTGAAACCATTGGGATACAGATGGATTTTTATAGGAAAAAGAAATGAGAAAAATGAAATTGTGAGATACAAAGGCAGGCTCGTTGCTCAGGGTTTTTCTCAAAGGCCGGGAATCGATTATGAAGAAACATATTCTCCTGTTATGGATGCAATCACTTTCAGATATTTAATTAGTCTAGCAGTTTCTGAAAATTTAGATATGCATCTTATGGATGTTGTTACAGCTTACTTATATGGATCACTTGACAGTGATATATATATGAAAATCCCCGAAGGATTTAAAATGCCAGATGCATTAAGTGCAAAACCCAAACAAATGTATTCTATCAAACTGCAAAGATCATTATATGGGTTAAAGCAATCTAGACGTATGTGGTACAATCGTCTAAGTGATTACTTAATAAGCAAAGGCTATAAAAACAATACTATTTGTCCGTGTGTATTTATTAAGAAAACAACATCTGGATATGTGATTATAGCCGTCTATGTCGATGATCTGAACATTATTGGGACGAATAAAGAAATCCTTGAAGTGATTGAATTTTTAAAGAAAGAATTTGAAATGAAAGACCTTGGGAAAACCAAATATTGTCTTGGTTTACAGATTGAGCATATGCCAAATGGGATACTTGTCCATCAATCGAACTATACAGAAAGGGTCTTGAAACGTTCTAATATGGATAAAGCCAAACCTTTAAGCTCTCCAATGATTGTTAGATCACTAAATATTGACAAAGATCCATATCGCCCTTGTGAGGAAAATGAAGAAATTCTTGGTCCAGAAGTACCATATCTTAATGCAATTGGAGCTCTTATGGATCTTACTAATTGTACTAGACCTGACATTTCTTTTGCAGTAAATCTATTAGCAAGATTTAGTTCATCTCCAACAAAAAGACACTGGAATGGAATCAAGCACATATTACGATACCTTCGCGGAACTACTGATTTAGGTTTATTTTTTCCTAATAGTTCAAAACAAGGCTTGATTGGTTATGCAGATGCAGGTTACTTGTCTGATCCTCATAAAGCTAGATCTCAAACTGGATATGTATTCATGAATGGAGGTACTGCAATATCTTGGCGTTCTCAAAAGCAAACACTCGTCACCACATCTTCAAATCATGCAGAAGTAATTGCTCTAAATGAAGCTAGTAGAGAATGTACATGGTTAAGATCGATGACACAACTTATCCTGACTTCTTGTGGAATTGATAAAGATAAATCTCCAACCTTAATCTATGAAGATAATGCAGCATGTGTCGCTCAAATGAAAGAAGGGTACATCAAAAGCGACAGGACAAAACATATTCCTCCAAAGTTTTTTGAATACACTCAAGAGCGTATAAAGAATCAACAGATTGAACTAAAATATGTTCAATCTAGCAACAATGCAGTAGATCTTTTCACAAAGGCACTTCCTACCAAGATCTTTAGAAAACATGTTCATGGTATTGGAATGAGACATCTACACAATACATAATGGTCATTCGATATCTAAATGAGGGGGAGTCAACTAGACACTGCACTCTTTTTCCCTTCGCTAAAGTTTTTTCCCACTGGGTTTTCTTTAGCAAGGTTTTTAATGAGGCAGTATTTCAAAGTTGAACTCTGATGTAGAATGATGTCATTCAAGGGGGAGTGTTACAAGTAATTGGTGAATGACAACATTATGTCATCACTTTGTCATCACTTTGCATTTACCAATTAAACAACTATATTTGAATAGTAGACTTGGTAGTATAAATAGACCATCAATGTAAGGAAGAAAATGCATCTCATATCAACTCTTTCACAAGTGATATAAACTCTCTCTACTCTCTCCAAGCTCTCAAGCTTTCTTTCTTTCTTCATCTATATTCTAGTTTTTAGTTTGTTCATAATTGTTGTGGTAACGCTGAATTTATAACATATATATATATATATATATATATATATATATATATATATATATATATATATATATATATATATATATATATATATATATATATATATATATATATATAAAATTAAAACTACCTTCTTTTAAAGATGTCTTCCGCTGGTCAAACCATGTGTTTCCCACTCAAACTCCACTAACGTCACTTCAATCCTCTCGTTGTGTTCAAAAGTGCTATTGGATGGCACGAACTACAACGACTGGATCAGAAACATAAAAATGGCTCTAAGGTTTGAGAACAAAGAGTATGTTTTAGAGACTGAGCTCATTGAAGTTGACCCAGATACTGCTACTCCTGAGGAAGTTGCCTCATACCAAAAACATTGTGATGATGCAACCAAAGTGGCCTGCATCATGATCGCTACCATGAACCCTGAATTGCAAAGAATTTATGAGGATTGCTGGCCCTACGAGATGCATAAGGACCTTGCAGAAAAGTTCCACAAGCAAGAGCGTGTCGAGAGGTGCGAAGTGGTCAAAGCCTTCACGAGCAGCAAGCCTAAGGACAGAGAGTCTGTCTGCACTCACGTGCAAAGGATGCAAGGTTACGTGGATAGGATAAGGAAACTGGGAATGCGTGTTCATGAGGAGTTGGCCATTGACGTAGTGCTTAACTCCTTACCGAGTTCTTATGACCAATTCAAACTGGCGTATCATTTGAACAACACTTAGACTTCTTTGGCTGAGTTGCATGCCATGCTTCGAACTACAGAAAATGGGCTGAAGGGTAAAAGTATACCCTCTGTGAACCAGCTTGTCTTGGCAATTGGCCATGACAAAGGAAAGAAAAGGAAGGGCCCTCCCAAGCAGAATTGGAGGGAAAAGGTTCAAGTCGGGTCATCCAGCAATGACCTGAGACCCAAATCTTCCGGTATTCCTCATGTCACGAATCCCAAAGATGCTGACTGTTTTTATTGCAATGAGAAGGGTCACTGGAAAAGGAGTTGCCTAAAATACTTGCATGACATTAAGGATGGCAGAGTGAAGCAGGTACTTACACTATATCTAAAAACTCATCATCTCCCTGTTCTTGAGTCCTTGACACCGGATGTGGTTTTCACATTTGTTCTGATTTGCAAGGCCTAAAAGAAAGTAGGGAGATGGAGCACGATAGATTGAACCTGATCATGGGCAATAGGTGAACGTCACCTGTTACCAAGATCGGTGTCTATAAACTAGTGCTTAGTAATGGTGTTAGTTTAGATTTACAAAATTGTTGTTATTCGCCTGATATGGCTAAAAACATAATTTCTTTGCATGCATTGTTCAGACAAGGCTTTTATTATACTTTTGATAAATTGAATGGTTTAATTTCTGTTTTTAAAAATGATGTATTTATTTTTGAAGCTTTGCCTTGTGATGGAGTGTATGAAATTGTTATGTGTGTTGACAATTTAGGAAAAAGTGTGTTAAATATTGATTCTTCTAGTGGTGTAGAAAAGGCATGTTTATGGCACTGTCGCCTTGGGCATATCAATAAGAAACGCATCGCCCAGCTCCAAAAGGATGGAGTGTTGGAATCATTCGACCTAAAATCGGATGATGTATGTGAATCATGTTTGTTTGGCAAGATGACAAAATCACCATTCAAAGGGTCCTTTGAAAGAGGTGAAGGTATGTTGGACATCATACACACAAGTGTATGTGGTCCTTTTAGAACAACCACAAAAGATGGCACACGGTTCTATGTGACCTTTACTGACGATTATAATATATATAGGTATATCTACTTAATCAAACACAAGTCAGATACCTTTGAAAAGTTCAAAGAATTCAAGAATGAAGTAGAGAATCAATTAGGCAGGAAGATAAAGATGCTTAGATCCGACAGAGGAGGTGAGTATCTTAGTATCGAGTTCCTTGACAATCTAAAGGAATGTGGAATAGTTTCACAATTATCACCTCCTAGAACACCACAGTTAAACGGTGTTGCTGAGAGGCGAAACTGAACCTGTTGGACATGGTTCGTTCCATGATGAGTCGAGCTTCGCTTCCAATCCATTTCTGGGGGTATGCCTTAGAGACTGCCGCCCATATCCTTAATCTTGTCCCAACCAAGAAGGTTTCCAAAACACCTCATGAGATGTGGACGGGGAAAGTTCCCTCATTAGCACATATCAAGGTCTGGGGTTGTGAGGCTTTCGTGAGACGAGAGACTCAAGACAAACTCGTAGAAAGAAGTGAGAGGTGTATATTCATCGAATACCCCAAACAGTCTTTTGGATACTTGTTCTACAGACCAAGCGAGGACGTGGTTTTTGTCGCTAGACGAGGAGTCTTTCGAGAGAGAGAGCTCATATCCAAAGAGGACAGTGGAAGTACCATTGATCTTGAAGAGATTCAAGAGTCATCCAATGATACACCCTTAGGAGAAACTAGCAACCAACAAGAGGAAGAGGTTCCTGTTGGTTCGACAGACGTTTCATTACCTCTTAGGCGTTCCGGTAGAGTTAGCATGCCACCCGAGTTTTATGGTTTCCATATAACTACGGATGATGACACGTTTGTCAGTGATAGGACGCTGATAAATTTGGATGAGCCAGCTAACTACCAGGAAGCAGTGGCGGGCTCTGAGTCTACCAAGTGGAAAGAGGCAATGGACAGCGAGATCAAGTCCATGTATGACAATCAATTTTGGAACTTGGTTGACAATATACCTGGTCAAAAGACAGTTTAGTGCAAGTGGATATTCAAGAAGAAGACCGACATGGATGGAAATGTACACACTTTTAAAGCTCGGCTGGTCGCGAAGGGATTCACTCAAACCCCGGGGGTTGATTATGATGAAACCTTTTCACCAGTAGCCAAGATTAAGTCAATTAGGATAATACTTGCCATAGCTGCGTTTCATGATTATATAATCTGGCAAATGGATGTCAAAACCGCTTTCCTTAACGGGAAGTTGACTGAAGATTTTTACATGAATCAGTCAGAGGGTTTTGAAGACACAAAGCATCCTAATAAGGTGTTTAAGCTTGAGAAATCAATCTACAGATTGAAACAAGCTTCTCGCAGTTGGAATCTTTGTTTCCATGAGAAAGTCAAAGAGTTTGGTTTCTCTAGAAGTGAAGATGAGTCATGTGTATATGTCAAGGCTAGTGGGAGTATAGTCACTTTTCTAGTGTTGTATGTTGATGACATACTGCTCATGGGAAACGACGTTCCAACCTTGAAAGATGTCAAGTCTTGGCTCGGGAAGTGTTTTGCCATGAAAGACCTTGGAGAAGCTGCCTATATTCTCGGGATAAGAATACTGAGAGATAGAAAAAAAAGATTAATAGCTCTTAGTCAGTGTACATACTTGGAAAAGGTACTAAAGAGGTTTAGTATGGAAAATTCCAAGAAGGGAGAGCTGTCTTTCCAAGGTAATGCGAAGTTGAGTAAGACTCAAAATCTGAGTACTGATGAGGAAATAGCTGAGATGAGTCGAGTACCTTATGCTTCAGCTGTAGGATCGATCATGTACACTATGACATGTACTCGCCCCGACGTATCCTTTGCATTGAGCATGGTTAGTCGGTACCAGGGAAATCCTGGTAGAGCACATTGGATAGCTGTAAAGAACATACTCAAGTATCTGTGAAGGACTAAGAACATGATGTTAGTCCTTGGTGGCAGTGATGACTTGAAAGTGAGTGGATATATAGACGCCAGTTTCCAGACAGATAGAGATAATGGTCGGTCTCAATCGGGCTGGGTGTTTCTTTTAAATGGTGGAGCAGTCACCTAGAAAAGTTCCAAGCAAAAGACAGTGGCTGATTCAACGAGCAAATCAGAGTACATAGCAGCGAGTGAAGCGTCTAAGGAAGTGGCTTGGCTGAAGAACTTTATTGGTGACCTTCGAGTTGTCCCGAGTATTCAGGAGCCCATGGAACTGTTCTGCGATAATGAAGGAGCGGTTGCTTTGACAAAGGAACCGCGAGATCATGGAAAATCCAGGCATATCGACAGAAAGTACCACTACATTCGACATCGGGTAAAAGAAGGTCACCTCCATGTAAAGAGGGTATCATCTGAAGACAATCCTGTAGGCCCTTTGACAAAGGCTCTGAGTAGGATTAAGCATAATCAACATGCTAGGAGCATAGGATTGAGAGATGATATTAGTTTTAGTAATTAGATAGGTTGAAACTTGTAACAATATAAATATAATTGATTTTGTGATTTTATAATGGAGATTTATAAATAAGTATTGTTTACTGCCTTTGTCTAATGTTTATCATTGTGTTTCATTTTGCATGTTTAACTTCCTGAGTAAATTGATTATTCAAAGTTCCACAATCGCTCATACTTTTAGGGAGTAAGTATGAACGAATACTGTCATGAACCGGTTTGTAGATTGACTAAGGAGTTAGGCATTGCAGTAAGACTGCTACAACGTTCATGAGTACTTAGAAAATGGGGATTTGAGTATTGGATAAACCCGCGCTCAACAGATTGCTTAATGGATTGTATCACAAGCAATGTTGAGACGATAATATCTTATGATCTTAAAGTAGAGAGACATGAGTTGTAATTTGCAAGGCAGTTGCTCATTGATAATGCGAAAACACATCGGTAACTCGGTGTTATAAAACGCATTGTTATGAGTAATCTGACTGGTAAAGGATATAACTGTATGAGTCAAAACTTATTCGTCCCCTGATCCGATGGAAAACAAATATCAGTAGGCCTCTCGGTGATTTTGAAGTTGATAGAAAGTGTTGGCCAACCAGGACTGAATTGATGTGTTCAATTAGCAGTCTTAAAGTCCTAAGCAGAATCGAAAATCGAGAAACAGAGTATCGAACCAAGATTGATCTTAATCCATTTCTTGAGTCTGAAAAATATCTTATTGGGCGGAGGATCATATGATCACTTATCTATGGACAGAACTGACTGGGTCAGAGTTTGGCAGCAGTTTCTAGGAAGCTACAGTTTGCTAATTAATCTAACGATAAATTGACAATTAAAGTCATAGACTTATCCAACTGGGAGACTGTTGGATTAGGTGTCTAAGCCATGACTTATAATTTATATTTATCTTATTAATAAAAGCAAAGTCTAATTGGGTTGCCCTCGATAGTCCAACTCGCATCAAGGTTAAAAAGAGAAAGAGAAATAAATAGTTCATTAATTTATTATGTGATGATAAATTAATTATAAACTAGTTTGGAATTAATCGGAATTAATTGGAATTAATTTGGAATTAATTATAAGTGTAGGGGCTGGAATGTAATTGTACAAAAGTTGAACATGTGCAAGGGCTAGAATGTAATTGATCAAAAGTTGAACATTATAAATAGGCCTCTCCCATCACTTAAAAACTTGCACCATTCCAAAACATCTCTTTGTAATTTTTCTTCTCTCTCTGCCATCTATAATCCTTCTCTAAGGTTTTATAGCGAGCCGTTCTTGATAAGAGGTTAAGATAGTTAACCTCTACTTGGACTTCTGAGTGTGATCTCATTTGAGGCAGGACACTTGTGCTGCTCGGCTTCAAAAGATAAAACTAAAGGTTAGTTTTCTTGATTTAAAGGTTTAAATTTCTGTTGGCTTTTAGAATTAATATTATACGTTCAAAGATAGAAAACATAGATTCTTTCTAGGTTGCATGTGAACTTAGGATTTTAGTTCATAGATTGCAGAAAACCTTACATGGATATTACTCGTTGTTTTGTTGACAGGCGTGACAAATTTGGTAGTTATGGAACAATTGTCTTATTTTTATATGTTGCATGTTCGTTTTGCTTGCGTTTATTGTTTCTTGTACTTGCTTGACTGACTCTCTTTGTGCTTTATTTTTGTATGCTGTGTTAAGCCTTTAGCATTGGCGTGTACCTTGGGGTAAAGCGAGGTTTTGTTGCCAGTACTGGATTAGAGAATGTGGTGTCTGGCCACAAGTGTTAAGATTTTGATTTGACGTAATGTATGTGGTGCTCGGCTATATGTATTAAGATTCGACTAAATGTATGTGGTGCTCGGCCATATGTATTAAGATTCGACTTAATTTACGTGGTGCTTGGCCATATGTATTAAGATTCGACTTAATATACGTGGTGCTCGGCCATATGTATTAAGATTCGACTTAATATACGTGGTGCTCGGCTATACGCGTTATGATTCATTTGAGTAGTGTTAGGTTACTATAAATATGCATAAATCAACTGTTGGTTGGGTGATCAATCCAACCAACTTGCCATTTGATTGAAAAAGAAAACGTGCGAGACATAAATGTCATACATTAGGGACCTTGGAACTCGGTTCCTTATGGGGCTGAATCATTACAATGAGATTGAAAACTTGCTAATTTTGGAGTCTGTATTGTGATCTGGGTAGTCAATCTCGCGCTATAGCGTTGCTATAGCGCCGAGATAGTGTTTTGCGGAGTCAGGCCGAGATAGAAATGAAAATCTCGGTTAGGAATCTCGCTGGTGCTATTATCGCCAAGATTTTTCGAGATTGTCCAAGATTTAGCGCTATTTGGGACTACTATAGCTGCGCTATGACCGCTATTTCGACAAGGTGATTATTTTTCCGGAATTTTTGAAAAATATTGGCTTATTGACTGTAATGTGTGTTGAGGTCATTATTTTGTGTATATTTTTCATTATGGGATATGATTCTTTGTATCATATATGATTGTGATTGACAAGAAATTAAAGTATTACTTATGAATATAGGAGTATAAATATTAATTGTATGTAATATAAAAAAACGTTATACCGCCACAATACCACCGCTAGAACCGCTATTTCAAATAGCGGTCAGTAACCGCTATTTCATTTTGGACCGCGATAACTACATAGATAGTGAGGGGTCTCCTCAAAAGTAGAATTTCCTCAGATTTTGAATGTTCCAGGTTCTCGGTATCGCGCCTCCGTCGAGAGTCTCCAAAATGTATGCGCCGTTTCGATGCGCCTCTACCACTTTGTAGGGGCCTTCCCATGTTGGTCCCAATTTTCCTCTAGGTTGGGTGTGGCTTACATCGTTTTTCCTGAGTACCAAGTCCCCCACCTTTAAGGCTTTTCCTTTCAGTCGCTTATTGTAATACCGTTCTGTGTTGGACTTGTATATTGCCTGCCGGACACTGGCGAGTTCACATTTTTCCTCCAGTAAGTCAAGGTTATATCATAGGTCTTCCTCTGCCATTTCAGGGGTGAAAGTGGAAACCCTTAAGGAGGTTATCGTGAGTTCCAGTGGAAGCATGGCTTTCGTTCCATACACCAGGCTGAATGGGGTCTCTTGAGTACTCGTCCTGGGGGTTGTGCGATATGACCATAGAAAACTTGGTAGTTCTTCTACACAATTGCCTTTGGCTTTCCCCAACCGCTTTTTGATTCTGCTTACAATGGTTCGGTTAGTGACCTCTGTCTGGCCGTTTGATTATGGGTGGGCTACGGATGTGAACTGCTGGCGTATATGTTTTTCTTCGCACCATCCTCGAAATGGGTTTTCTACAAACTGCAATCCGTTATCACTGATTAGCACTCGCGGTGTGCCAAATATGGTAAGTATATTTTTCCACATGAATTTGATGACATTGCGTCCTGAGATGGAAGCCAGTGGTTTAGCTTCTACCCACTTGGTGAAGTAGTCTATTTCCACAATAAAAAATTTCACCATTCCGGGGGCCTCTGGGAATGGTCTGATGATGTCAATTCCCCACTGGAAGAAAGGTCAGGGGCTGCTAATAGTTGTCATAGGGGCTGTAGGCAAATTTTAGGCTGGAGAGAAAGCCTGGCATTCCGTGCACTTACGTGCTACCTCCGTTGCGTCAAGGTGAATGTCCGGCTAGTAGATTCCCATTCGTAAGACTTTTCCTGTTAATGCTCTTGCCCCTTCGTGGGTTCCTGCCAACTCTGAGTGAGTTTCGTCCAACACTTGTTGCCCTTCCTCATTGGTTATGCATTTTAGCCAAGGAGCCAAGTATCCTTTCTTGTATAGTGTACCTTCGACGATTGTAAAGTTTGGAGCTTTGACTCTTATCTTTCGTACCTCCGCTTTGTCCTCTGGTAATTTCCCATACCGGAGGTATTCCAGGTAGGGTGTCATCTAGGTCATTGTTTCATTCATTGTCTCACAGATTTGTTTCTCCTCGATGCTTCTTTTGGGCAAGACTTCAACCAACACTTTATTGGTCAAATGATCAAATGAGGTTGACGCTAACTTTCTTAGGGCATCGGCCCTTCTATTTTCTGACCTTGGGATTTGCTTGATGGAAAAGCTGTCGAAAGGTTTTGTCAATTTCTGGACCGTGTCCATGTATTTCTGCATTCATTTGTTCCTAGATTCATATAGACCGTTAATTTGATTTGTTACCAACATCAAATCACTTAGTGCTGCTATTTGTCTTGCTCCGATTTTGATTGCTAATCTTAATCCAGCCAGCAAGGCTTCATATTCCGCCTCATTGTTGGAAGTTCAGAAATCAAATCTTAGCGAATACGTAATTTCTTCTCCCTGGGGACTTTTTAGGATCAGCCCGGCTCCCGACCCCTCTTTTCCGGTGGCCCCATCGGTAAAGAGGGTCCATTCACATGCTTGTTCTGCTATAAGGGTTTTCTTATCGCTTGGGGTTTCTCAGTGTGTTTGCTCGGGGATTTCGATGAGGAAGTTAGCTAGAGCCTACCCTTTGATGCCTGTTCGCGGCCGGTACTCTATGTCATGTTCCCCTAGCTCTATGGCCCACTTGGCCAGTCGACCTGAGTTTTTTGGCTTTAAGAGAATCTGCTTGAGTGGTTGACTGGTAAGAACTTCAATGTGGTGTGCTTGAAAGTATCGACGAAGGCGCCTGGCGGCATACACGAGTGCCAATACCAATTTCTCGAGTATCGGGGTAGTTAATCTCTGGGCCTGAAGCGCTCGACTTACGAAGTACACCGGGAGCTGCGTGTTGTTCCTTTATACTACTAATATTGCTGAGATGGCCTCTTGTGATGCTGATAGGTAAGTAGATAAAGTTTCTCCTGGAGTGGGGCTGGCGAGTGTGGGTAGGTTACACAGCGCCTGTTTAAGTTTCTGCCATGCTTCATCGGCTACTAGTGTCCACTTGAATTCTTCTTTGTTAACATCTCCTTTTAATGTATTGAAGAGTGGGAGAGCTTTTTCCGCTGACTTTGCGATGAAGTGGCCCAGCATTGTCAGCTTTCCATTTAGGCCCTGCATTTCGTTTAGCGTGGCGGGTGCTCTGGTTTCAAGGGCGTCCTGCACCTTTGCAGGGTTGGGGAGGATGCCCTGGTTGGTTACATAGTATCCTAGGAATTGGCCCTCTTCGAGATCGAAAACGCATTTTGGCGGGTTCAGTTTCATTTTTGCCTTTTCCAACGTTTTGAGTATTTCTTCTACATCTGCTATTAGCGTTATCTCCTCCGGGCTTTTAATCACCATGTCATCGACATAAACTTCAATGTTGCGCCTAATTTGGTTACGGAACAATTGGTCAACCAGTCGTTGATATGTCGCTCCTACGTTCTTTGAACTGAAAGGCATCTTTCGGTAGCAGAATGTTCCTCTATCGGTATAGAACGTCGTCTTTTCTTCGTCTTCCTTCCTCATTTGTATCTGATGTTAGCCTTTGTATGCGTCTAAAGAGCATTTCCACTTAAACCCTTGGAGTGACTCCACTTTCTGGTCTATTTCCGGTAGGGGATAACAGTATTTAGGGCATGCTTTGTTTTGATCCGTATAATCTATGCACATTCGCTAGCTGCCATCATGCTTTTTGACCATTACTGGGTTAGCGATCCAGTCGGGAAAAATTGCCTCTCTTAGTATGCCTGCTGTGACTAGCTTGGAAACCTCTACATTAATCGCGATGTTGTGCTCGCCTGCTTGACCTCTCTTTTTCTGTTTGACTGCATTGCTTCCTGCTTTAACATTCAGATTATGTTCTATAACGTTTCTGTCTACCCCCACCATATTGGATGGTTCCCATGCAAATACATGCCTGTATTGCCGCAGAAGGGTGATTATCATATCTCTTGTGGTTGCGGGTAGCATGGTACCAATCCGGACTGGTTGTTTCGGGTAATCCTGGTTCATGATTTCTTTGTCATTTGTCTCCTCTCTCCTGGTTTTCTTGGCCGGTCGTACGATATCTGTGGGCTGCATAATATGGCAGCATCTCAAATTTTGGGGGCTGGTGGCCATAACGCAGGCTATCCCTCTTGATGCTCTAAATTTGAGAAAGTCATGAACTGTGGATGCTACCGCGCCAAACCTCAGGAGTCTGGTACGTCCTAAAATTATGTTGTGTTCCAACGGTGCTCTTACGAAGACAAATTCAATGAGCACGGTTTTGTGGAATTTCTCATCAAAACTTCTCAATGTGAAAGAGAGATGTATGGGTCCGATTGGCCATATGCTATGGCATGTGAATCCTATGAGCTGTCCTCTGGCTGGTTTCAATTTGTCTTTTATTTTTTACGGGAGCAACTTGAAGCAATGCTCATGGATGATGTCTACGGCACTACCTCCGTCTACATATACCCTATGGATTTTGATGTCCTTGACGTAACAATGACCTAGATGACACCCTACCTAGGACTATGATGTGTATCCTCCATGTTGGTGCGAGTGGCTTGTTTCTTGCTGGTACGGATGGCCAGAATTTCGAGGCCTCGACCGACTGTCTTGTCTTCTTTCCGGTTTCTTTCTATTTTCCGTTCCGCCTCATACTGTTCTCGTAGCTTCTTCTCTGTTTCTACTAGGTTTACCTTTAATTGTTTCTCCTCCATTTCTCGTTTTAACATGGCGTAATCGAGTATCTCGTGAGCTCTGCTTTTGTGGTATTCACATTATCGCTATTTACTATCTTGGTTTTGCTTGTAGTAGTCTCTTTTACTGCATAAATGTCCGTGTGCTGGCTTCGCGACTCGTCCTTGGAAAATGGATTGAACCGTCGTGGGGGTCTCCCACCTCTTGAAGGAGGACCGGTGTAGTCTGGCCGGCGGTTGTGGGAGTGGTAGCGATCGCTTCGTCTAGGGTAGGTGTCCGTGGCTGCTTTGAGGTATAGCTGCTTTTCTGTTGTTCCCTCCTCTTGCCGAAGGAACCTTTCTACTCGCTCTTTCAGCTTGTGTCACGTCTGAGGGGGCTTTCCTAAGAATTTTTTGGATAACGGGCCCGGTAGAAGACCCCAAGTGAATGCACCTGTCACCATTCGGTCGTCTTGCCCTGGCACGTCCAGGGTAGCTTTGTTGAAGCATTTGAAATAATCTTTTACCGATTCACCCTCTTGCTGTTTACATCCCATGATGGCATGGTTGTCTCCTCTGTATTTGTGCAGCTGCATGAAGTTGGTAAGAAACAGCTGCTTCAGTTGTTTGAAATTGTATATGTTGTTGGGCGCGAGGCTTTTGAACCATGCTCCTGCATTCCCGTCTAACGTCGTTGGGAAGTAAGTTCACCAAAAACGCTGATCTAGCTTCAACGAGGTCATATGCCACTCGTAAGTATCGATGTGGCTGTCAGGACATGTCGTTCCGTTGTATATTTTCAGCGTTGGTTGTTTGGAGGTGCTTGGGATCTCGTAGTCTAGAAGCTCTTTAACGAAGGGAGAGTGAGAATTTGTTACTTTGGGGATTGGGTTTGGCGCGTGTTGCTGGAATGGTCGATGGAGCGGCATGAATGGGTATTACGGTGTCATATAGGGTGGTGTGATGATTATGGGTGTTGTATAGCCACCGACGTAAAATGGTGTTGGACCAAACTGAGTTGACGGTGTGGGGGCACTGAAGAACATGTTTTGGGGAATGGTGGGTATTGAAGAGGGTGTTGAGGGTATTCCTCTGATGAAAGGTATCAGAATTGTTGGTGGGATGTTCAGTGGAAAGGAGGTATTCATTGGTGTTCCCGCCGTCGTAGGAGTGACAAACGGAGGTGTGAACAGTGGTTGGGTTACTGATGTCCCTACATGGAGGAGAGGATTCAGGTACGCCATTGGCGGCGTCAGTAGGTTTGGCATCGGCGACTGTCAAGGTGGTATAGTGGCCATAGCGACTGTAGGGGAACTGTGTAGGGTGTAGTCGTCGGAGTTTGAGGTGTGGCGGCATCTAGAGATGTCATAGGTCGTATCGGACTTCACTGAGTGCCGCTTTGTCGGTCGTCCGACGGTGTAGCCATTCGGTATTGCGAGAATGTAGTTCTTGTGTTGTCACACAACGGATGGCGCCAATGATGCAAACCATTCCTTCAAACGGTGGAGCTTAGGCCTGAGTTTACAACAAAGAAAACGGGGTCAGTCGCACTCCGGGGGGTGATCCCGGGAGGGCGCTCCGACGGTTAAAATAGTACGATGATCAGAGAAAGATGGAAGATGAAAAGCGATTAGAATGAGAGCACAACTTACGATGATGATCCTACCATGGGTACGATCATCATATACCGTTGTACCTTTGTGGGGACCGTTTGTTAGCTTTGGCAGTGAATCTTTTCCTTATTGGACGATCGCCTGTGATTGGCCCGTTTGGCTGACCAGGTAGTTGCTCGTACACTACCTGGTCCGTTTGGCTGACCAGGTACGATCATCATATACTGTTGTACCTTTGTGGGGACCGTTTGTCAGCTTTGGCAGTGAATCTTTTCCTTATTGGACGATCGCCTGTGATTGGCCCGTTTGGCTGACCAGGTAGTTGCTCGTGCACTACCTGAGTCACTCATGGCTTAACAGGTCATACGATGACCGTTACGAAGTGAGATGCCATTATGGTATTGGCACACATGGTAACCGATTGTCGAGGGCTGTCAAGCTGGATGACGTCCAGCCAGACGGGTCGCATGGTCCCTGGCTGCTGGCTGGCTGTCTAGGAGATGACAAGGAACCTTCTGGCGCACTGGCGGGCTTTTGTATCATTATGATACGCTATCAGTAGTTTTTTGAGTATGTTGAATGTATTTAAATCACAAAGAACATTCACTGTGTTTTCTTTTCCTCTAAAAGAAATGAAACAAAATTAGTGAATGATGATGATTTTTTAAGGAAATATTATGATAGATTGATCTTACTTTGAAGAAATTGCAAGCTTTAGTTATTCAACAGCAGAAAACGCCATGAGAAGACTGCACATTCTAGTTACTCCTTTGAATTCATAATAATAGCTATAACAAAACATCCAAAATTGAATAAATTAGGGTAACCGGGATGAAAACATACCCAATACTCGACTCTTTGAATTTGAACACAAACCAAATCAACAATTTCACGTGCAGGAACAGAGATACATCAATGAAAAGCCTACAAAGCAAAGGTAGTTATTAGAAAGTAATAGATTTGAGGATGGGAAAAGGTACAGAATATGTTACCTGCATAATTTTCTGACTTTCTGATTCAGATGGAGAAGTGGTGGTTTAAGATAGAGGGAGACATCACCAAATGCACTTTAAACACTTACCGTCAATCATGAGGACAAAAAACTCATCTTTGGACTTGATTATGGAGCAACTGAGTTTGCAAGTAACCCAATGGAACTAACCAGTGTATATGTTTAAGAAAAATCCTAAATAAGATATTAAATTGATAAAAAGGGGAGGCAGATTGACCAAGCTCTGCTTGGCTTTAAGGTTACCAGCAATCGTATTATGATGGGTGAGATCCAACATGTAGATGATTGACCCACCCTCCACTCCTGATGTTTGTTTGCTTTGTACAGCCCCACAATTTTGTATGTAGATGAGTCTTTGTTTTCCCGCATTATCTATTTATCTTCCATCCTAACATAAAGCCAACAGAGATTAGGTTAAATCCATATGTTATAATAAACCAAGAAACAATAGAAATATAGATCGAATGTCAAACTAAAATGAAGAACTGAAACATGGAAGAGTTCTCACCAGGAAGAAAGATACCCACAACAAACATACCTTAAAAGATTCTCGCCTCCTGAAACAATTAAACAAAAAGTTAAATATCATGTTTGAAATATTTGGTTCTATCAGAACAGAAAACTAAAAAAATTAAATCTAAAGCAAAGAACAAAAAGAAAGAAGAGGAGAAATAGTGGTACATACAAATTCTATATTCCCATGTCTCAGTTCCAATCCTAACTTTTCTGTGAGAGTCAACTGATGTAAAACAAAATTTGTTAACATTCTTAGATAAAAAAAACCTTATCTTAATGACAAAATCGAAAAACAAACAGGCCAAACCTGATGAAGAAGAAGAGGGACTGGAAACCATAATCACTGAATCGCTAATGCACTTAAATTTCAAGCAACGCTTTCAAATTCTCCAAAAATTGACGATTTAGCAACAAATTGACAAATTAGCAACAATAATCAACAAACCTGCAAATAATTAGCAAACCAAGAGGTTGGAGTGGTGATGATTAGTAATGAATTGACGAATTAGCTGTGCAATAGATATAATAAGTTAGGAAATTAGCTAAAATCAAAATCGATACAACAATCACAAGACTGGGAAGGAGGAAGGGAGAAAGAGAGAGGAGAATGAGTCGATTACCTTTGTTCATCAATTGGCAATATGCAAATCCATCTCTTTTCATCGAGAGTCTGCAAATCACCATCAAACAAATTGGTTATATAGAAAGAGAGAGGAAGTGGGGATCGTGGGGAATTCAGAACATGGATGAAATCGTGGGGAAGTTTAGAAGGGTGGGTGGTTGATGATCGAGAGGTCAGGAGTGAGGGGAGCGTGGGAAGGTTGAGATCGTGGGGATACAACCACCGATTTTGAGATCGTGGGAGGTTGAAGTTACAGTTCGTGTATCAGAACGTGGGGAGAAGAAGAAGGAAGTAGTGGGGTGATGAGGAGAAACCGCCATCGATTTTGTGCATAAACTGTGTTGTAACATTTGTGTTGACTGCTTTAGACTTGTACATTGGCCAATACGTTTAATAATATATATATATATATATATATATATATATATATATATATATATATATATATATATATATATATATATATATATATATATATATATATATATATATATATATATATATATATATATATATATATATATATGTACAACAAAACACTTAAAATAAACTATAATATGTATAGTTTATGGGTACTAATACTATCATGACATTTTAGGACAAAACAAATAATTATATAAAAGTATATAATTATTATACACTATTTTATTATCATGGGAAAAGTGATAATTTTAAATACAGGGGTTTTCATTTACAAATAAAATGTAAACATGTTGAAAACAATTATGTGAGACAAAGTCTTCATCGTACTTATGAATGTACACATACTAAAGCCCTGAACTATAACCAAAGTCTCGGTAAGAGAGAGTGATACTTGTGTATAGATATATACGGGATTGATAATCCCGCACCTAAGCTGCTAGCTACAGCTAGATCGGCAGGTCTGTTGGGTGTCGAAATATGAGAAAAGATGAACTAATATAGATATTGAATCAATTACACAATCAATCACTCAAGAATAATGCAACAAAGCTATTTGAACAAAGTGATATGAATAACATGTGCCGAATGTTTGATTAGAACTTTGGTTTTACAATTGGGTTTTCTATCTGGGAGACATGCAATTCTCGTAAGTTAATCTTGTAATCTCACATTCTACACGGTATGGTTTCACTGGTATTTATACTGAATCAGTGATACCAATAATACAACTTTTACAGAGAATATCCTATCAGTGTACTAGCCAATAGGATAGAAGATTCATGCAACACGTATTGTACTATACGCGTGAACACAAAAGACAAGATGACAGGCTGTGAAGTCTTCGGATCCTCTATGCATAGCACTTCGGAGTCTTTAGACTTCGGTGTCTTCTCTTGTTTATTCACTTCGGGGTTTCTTCATGGGCAGGACTTCGGATATATCAGCACTTCATCACAAATGTTCTCAACAATCTCCCCCTTTGTGTGAAGTGCATCCGAAGCCTATACTCGAAAGTTTCTCTTGTATGCCCGCTTCAGAGTCTTTCTCACAGCAAGATACCAGTTGATATGATCTATGAACTTCTTCTTTTTCTCAGTGGTATTTGCATGACAGGCGTTCACATGAGAGATCATCCCTGTGATGAAGGAGGAGGGATGGAGGCCTATGTAGTCTATTTCAAAGAACTTGATTGTGACTTCGGTTTCATTTCGAAGTCCTTTGAAAACTACGCCATATGGTTCGTATAAGATCTCTCCATTCTTGAATCTTACTATGTTCCGAACTACAACAGGAGGAGTGTTCAAAGGTTGTCTGTAGTAGGAACATAGCTCCAGGTCTTGTTTTGAAAATCGGAGAAGATAATTATTAAGAAAGCCCAGTAGGTGGTTTTTGATGGCAATGGAGGACATTTCAGCATGAGCAGCACCCCTGCTTCGTAGAAGATCAAGAATCTGGATGAAGTCCATAGGATTCATGATTGGGAAATCTGCAATTGAGAATCTGGATTCAACTTCGTCCGCCCCCCTAAGAACAAGAAATTCATAATTTCTGAAGCCCAAATAGACTTCAGCTTCTTTAATTGAAATGATTCTCTTTATCTTGTTTAGGCTCCAAACATAGCTTTGCCGTTGAATATATTTGGCATGAAAGTTTATTTTGTTGATCCAAAAACTTGCTTTCTGATCCTCCGGTACCGAAGAGACAAATTGAAGGAAAGCGAAGGTCTTCGGATTGAATGGTATATCAAGCTGGATGTCTTCGGTGTCAACAACTGCAAAACTTCGAAGAGGAAGTCTGTTAAGTACATTTGGATTTTGAAATCCAAACAGCTTGATTGTCTCAACAGTCCATTCACCATTATCTCGAGCAAATTCATTTATTTTGATCATCAAATCGTAATCTGCTCGTCTGGCCTTATATGTTTCTTCCATGTGTGGGGCAATTATATTTTCTAGT
Source organism: Cichorium intybus (assembly GCA_023525715.1). NCBI lineage: Eukaryota > Viridiplantae > Streptophyta > Magnoliopsida > Asterales > Asteraceae > Cichorium > Cichorium intybus. Next base: position 93,892,999 of record CM042010.1, on the reverse strand, counting down.
GATCAGTCTGTTGAGCTTCCAGCTCCAGCCGATCCACTAGCACCCATGCCAGTGGTTGTGATGGTTGAGGTTGTAGGACCTGTTGTGGCTGCAGGGATCTGTCTAGGCATGCCTTGTGGCCTAGACAATCTGTCAGAGAAATTTATCAGAGGTTGAAGTGCAGCTCTCAACTTTGTAATCAAATCTTGTGTGAGAGCTGCATTTGTTCGTTGCAGTTCCTCTGTAAATTTAGTGACATCCGAAGTGGTTTGGGCGGCAGTGAGCTCTTCAATTTTTGCTCTGGCCTTATCAAGCTGTTTTTCAAGCTTGGTACTTTGCTGGATTTCACTCCGAAGTCCTTGCAAGGTTTTCATGACTTCGTAGTTTGTTTTATCGGTCTTCTCAGTGAGAGCATCAACCTTTTTGTTGATGGAGGTGACAGCGGATTCCAACTTCTTTTCGAAGGAAGATTGGACCTTATTTTGTTCATCCAAGAGCTTCTTCTCAAGACGATCCACAGACTCTTTTATTTCTTTGGATAGAGTGAACTCTAAAGACTCTATCTCTTCGGTGATGTCACCAATGGTTGGTTTTGAGGGGTCAAATCCTGTTTGAGCTTGAATGAGAGTGTCAAGCTTGGAGTTGAGGACTTTGTACTGTTTCATTAGTACAAAGCCTTCATCCGGTAGGTCTTCTTCTGATGCTCCTTCAACATTCAAGGGAGCCATGTGGAAGGCTTCGAAGAGGGCTGCCGAAGTGGGGTTTTGTCTTGATGGTGATATGGGTGTGTCAAACTCTGGTAATGAGAAATTGATACCAGAGACAGGTATTTCGGAAGTTGGAGGAGCAGTTGTTGGTGGTGGTGGAGGAGGAATTGTATATGGAGGTGTGTCAGGTCTGGTTGATTTTGGTGGTGATGGAGGGACAGTTGTTTGCGGTGGTGTTGGTGGTTTGGATGTTCTTAATGGAGATGGAGGAGGTTGGTTTACAATATGTTCTTCTTCTTCTTGTTGTTCTTCTTGGACTGTGGATGGAGTCCTTTCAGAGTCCGAAGACTCATCCACAGGAATCAGTTTCCTCTGTCTTTTCGGTTGTTTTCTCTTCGGTGTGGTTTTCACCGAAGCCTTTCGTTTCTTTTCTTCTTTCTTCGAACCACTTGGTCCACCAGTCATCTTCTTTTTCCCTTTTCCCTTGGGAATTTCTAAAACAGGTGCCTCTTTGCTCAAATCACGAGTTGGATAAGGGATCACCAAAGTATTGCGGTAAGAGTTTACTTCATTACACTCCATGGGAACCTTGGAGAGCATAGCTATAGGTATTTGTGCATAGTAGACTGCGGGTTCATCATCCAATGGGGACACAGTGATTGGAGTGTACCTCATTTCGGGGAGAGAGGGGTCTGCCACATATCCAGTCTTTTGATAATGGGCATGAACAACAATTGCCCAGAACCTTGCATTTGAAATTTCAGTTCCCTTCAGACTGTGATTGATGTGTGAACAGAAGTCAGCCCATAGAATCGAGGCGTAATCAACTTTGACATCGTAGTAGATTCCGAAGAGTAGGCTCTGAAAGGCCACACTTGCAGAATCTGGCCCTGAAGTTCTTCCAGAAAGACATCTGAGGAAGATACTGAAGTAGTATCTCCACAGATCGGGCAGTTGGTTCTTCTTAAACATGCTGATCTTCTCGAGTTGAGGAAAGTACCCCATTTCGTTGAACATATCAACGAGTTGCTCAGCAGAAGGAGTCACAATCTCCTTGGGATCGTAGATGGGAAGATGATGAGCCTCAGCAAATTTCTCCTTGGCGAGTTGCACTTTCTTGGTTTTTCCATTTACATCAATGGCTTCAAAATACACGGATTTCACGTGATTGTTCGTGTCGAACAGAGCATTCGAGGTGTAGTGTGCTCTGTGAACAAGTGTTGCTGGAGTCGATGGTGTGCAGGTTAGGGCATAGCTAAGAATCGATCTCTTCAAGCATTCGACAAGAGCATCGATCGGCTTAGGGTAAAGTTGTAGGTTGTTGCGAAGTACCAGATTTGCAGACTGGCTTTTGAGAACAAGTACTGAAATAGCTTCAGTGGTCTGAGAAGATCCTTCAGCTGCCATTGTTGGTCGTTTGACGAAAATGAAGAGGATGAAGTAAGTTGTGTTTGCAGAGAGAATTCGAGAGTAAGTTTGCAATGAGAAACGAGAGTTGTGTTCGCGTAAAGAGTGAGATGGATGAGGTGGAGGGTATATATAGTATTCGTGGTCCCTAGGCCATTTAATGCACGTTTAAAATGGTCCAGTAGAAAGTAGACACCTCATCACCTGCTCGTCCCACTTTCTCTGCAAAAAGGAGAAATATACGGCTGTCAGTTACAATGATTCAAAATTTGAACCGTTATCTTTTGAGACGTCATTATGATTAATGTTTTTCATTTAATTCTCATTGACAGCTATAAGCAAATGGTTAAAACTCAAGGAATGTTTGTCTCTGTGATTTATCATAAATGTGGAAATCATTTGAACATTTAATTGACTTCGCAGTTATGAAAAAATTATGACCATTGAGGGTACGCTTCGGAGCATAGAGTTCATCACTTCGTTGATTTTACTATTAACTCCGAAGAGTATTCTGTCACTTCGGTGATTGATAAATGTTCATCAATATACCGAAGTCCATGTGTTTTTCTTTTTGTTTTTCTATAAGTTTTTGATTTTACTTTTGACTGATGCAATATGTCGTCTAACTTTAGCTTTCATGAATATTATGAAAAGATGATTTAACGAATTAAAGTTCAGAATCATTCGAGTCATGTTGGAAGTCCATTTTTCATTTAGAAGTTTGTTTGATTCAATATCGATCATGAGTGTATAAGTCTAATCACCCCATCACTAACTTGATTTCGCATTTGGAAACATGCTTTTAGTTGTGCTTATGTGCTTCAAAATTTTCAAACATAATAAAGATAACATCCTTTGCATTTGAAATTTAAAGAAGTTTTCATTCGTGAATTGAACATCAGAAGTGTTTATGAAGTTGAATTGGATTGTTTTGAAGATTCATTTGAAAATTTTATTCCTTTTCATCGGTTGAAGTGTTTGGATACTTAGCTCAGATGACAAGCCTTTGAACTTCGAACACCACTCCAACTTTATCATTTAAGACAGACTACTTGAAATGTTCATATTCTTCTACAAGGTACTCGACTATGTTATAGGAGCTCCTTGTATCGTTATTTAAAGCAGAAGAATAAGCCTTTGAATGCTGATTTTTCTTTTGCATTCCCTTGGTTATCTTTTGATTTTTGTTTGTCTTTGTTTCTTTTGACAATTGTTTTCTATTTTTCTTTCTTGTTTTCTATTTTGATTTTTGCTTTTGTTTTCTATTATGAATTTTCTTATCCGAAGATTTAGAACATCACCACATGTTTTCTTTCTATGGTGCTTTTTGTTTTTGTTTTAAACAATCCTTGTGAGTGAAAATCTTCATATAGTTCAATTTTGTACCATTTAACGAAAAGAGATTTAAATTTGCTTATCAAACGATGTTGGTTCTATTTTTGAGGAAAACTTCGGAGCACTTTGATTTATCCTTTGTAGTTTTGAGGCTACATGATTAGTTTGAAGTTGAAGCGAGTCAAGTTTCGAAGGGTGGTTAGAAATAGACATTATGTTAAGGTTATTGAAATCAAACAAGGCTTCAAAGTGTAAAATAGCCTTGACCTCATTTCGAAGTCTGTTTTCTTACCAATGTTTCAAGTCGATTCCCAAATACCATTTAGTGCAATAAGGTATGATTTTCAGAATCTAAAATCAAAGTTTTGTCCTTTACTTGGTTAATTCATGAGAGTAAAGTTAAACTTTGTCATTTGTATCAGAATTTTCTTTTCATTTGGTATAAATTTTTCTTGTTTTTGAATTTCCTTAGTCTTAAACAACTCTTTATTTTTATCTTTAAAGGATGAAGTTAACATTTGTTCAAGTGATTTTCACATTTGAAGAATTTATTTTGAAGAAAAGTTTGTTCCGCAGACTTCCGAAGTGATATTTTACTTCGGAATACTGCGGTGAAGTAGCATGTGTTTTTGCTTATTTTTCTCCGATAACCTCCGAAGCCAGAATTGACTTCGGAGTTCTGCTGAGTTTGTTGTTTTTGTATCTTTTCAAGGTAACAAGTTCTTTTGATTTTCTCCGAAGTCAAAATTGACTTCGGGGATCGTGGAGTTTGTTCTTTTTGTAAATTTTCAGAACTGCTAGTATTTCTCCGATGAGCTCCGAAGTCAAAATTGACTCCAGGGTTCTGCGGAGATTATTCTTTTTGTAAATTTTCTAAATAGAGTAAGAGTGAACAAATCTGGAATTTATTGAAGAGTTGATCCATCTATCATTCCAAGTCCTCGAACGATTCTTGTGAATGCTTCTTCATTTAGAGCCTTTGTGAAGATATCTGCCAATTGTTCTGTAGTGTGAACAAAGTGCACCTCAATATTCCCCTCCTCAACATGACTTTTGATGAAGTGGTAGCGAAGAGCTATATGCTTCGTCTTGGAATGTTGAACTGGATTGTGGCATATACGAATTGCACTTTGAGAGTCATAGAACAAAGGAATTTTTCTCATATTAATGGCATAGTCTTTCAACTGACTTTGAATCCAAATGATCTGCGAAGTGCATGCTGCAGCTGCTACATATTCAGCCTCTGCGGTGGAGATAGAGACACAAGTTTGTTTCTTGGATTGGCAGCTGATAAGTTTTCCATCTAAGAATTGACAACCCCCTAAAGTGCTCTTGCGATCAATAGAGCATCCACCAAGATCAGAGTCTGAGTATGCTTGAATGTAGAAACCAGAGTTTGCTGGATACCATAGACCATAAGCAGTAGTTCCATGAAGATATCAGAATATTGTCTTAACAGCAGCCAAGTGAGGTTCCCTTGGATCAGCCTGATATCTTGCACAATTGCAGACTGCAAACATGATGTCAGGACGACTGCCTGTAAGATAGAGCAATGATCCAATCATGCTTCGGTATTGTTGTATGTCGGTCTTTTGTTTGTCCAATGATGGATTTAACCTTGTACCTGCAGGAAAATGAACTTTTGCTTTGGAGCAGTTAGTCATTCCGAAGCGTTCAAGCAGACTCTTCGTATATTTTTGTTGATTGATGAATATCCCCTCCTTAGATTGTTTGATTTGTAAACCAAGAAAGAAGTTTATCCTTCCCATCATACTCATTTGAAATTTGCTTTTCATCAGTTTTTCAAAGTCTTTTGACAAATTGGAGTCAGTGGATCCAAAGATTATGTCATCCACATAAATTTGGACTAACATCAAGTGAGATTCAACTTTCTTTCTAAAAAGTGTTGGGTCCACTGATCCCTGTTTAAAGTTTGATTCTTTCAAAAATTTGGTCAAGGTCTCATACCAAGCACGTGGGGCTTGTTTTAAACCATAGACCGCTTTGTCTAGCATATAGCAATGGTTCGGATGTGTTTTACTTTCAAAGCCAGGTGGTTGTTCAACAAAAACGGTTTCCTCGAGATCACCATTCAGAAAGGCACATTTAACATCCATTTGATAGAAATCAAAATTTTTGTGTGCAGCATAAGCTAAAAATACCCGAACTGATTTGAGTCTGGCAATAGGAGCAAAAGTTTCTTCATAATCAATTCCCTCCTGTTGACAGTAACCCTTGACAACCAATCTAGCTTTGTTCCGAACTATGTTGCCTTCGGTGTCTAGTTTGTTACGGTACACCCATTTAAGACCGACAATTGAGGCATTTGCAGGTTTTGGAATTAGCCTCCAGACTTTGTTTCTTTCAAATTCTTCTAATTCCAACTGCATTGCTTCAATCCAGTCTGAGTGATCAAATGCATCTTTGACGTTCTTAGGTTCTACCTTAGAGATGAAGACATTGAACATGCACAACTCAGAATTTTTGTTGAGATCTAATTGCTTTTGTTGAAGTTGTGCACGAGTTAGTACTTTATCTCGAACGTCACCGATGACAAGTGATGGAGGATGATTTCTTGTCCATTTGTCCAAAGGAGGATAGTTTGGATCAAAATCAGGAGGTCCTTCAGCATCGATGTCCTCAATGTCTGAGGGATATCCCGAATTGGAAGGAAAATCATCCATTAGCAAGTGATTATTAGAATTTGTGCTGGTTTGTGGTGTGTGTATTTGTGAAGTTGAGTTTGATATGTGCTCCCCCTGAACATTTGTTGGTGTTGAGGAGGTTGTAGCTTTGTCCGAAGCGATTGTTGTGACTGAATTCGGAGTGGCAATCTCTGGCTCCCCCCTGGATTGTTGGCTTTAGATTTAAGGGAAACATAGATCCCTTCCATTCTGATTTCAGTAAGACTTCGTTTGTTGCTTCTTTGATGATTACACTCCCTTGGTTGTTGAAAGTTACAACATTTCCCATTCCAACCACCAATTGAGATATACTCACAAGATTATGTTTTAATCCTTCAACAAATGCCACTCGGTTGATAGTGAATTGGCCATTTGTTATTTTTCCATATCCCCGAATTGGACATGTTTCATTATTACCAAAGCGTACATTTCCAGCATCATCTAAATTCCTGTAATCCCTGAGATATTCCTTCCTCCCTGTCATATGTCTTGAGCAGCCACTGTCCATGTACCATTTTGAATCATACCGCTCATCGGACATAACCTGCAATCAATCAAGAAGGAGTTGGTACCCAATCAATCTTGGGTCCTCAGGGTAAGCAAAGGATTCTTGAATCCATTTTTCTACGGCCTCTTCAGAAATTTCATTTGCATTTAAATTAATCAAATTCTCCGAAGCTTCATGTGATGAACTTGATACCGAAGTGTTTGAGCAGGATTCAGAAGAGTTTGTAGTTAAAATTAATGAGTCCGAAGTGACTGACAAAGTGACAGACTTCGGAACCCATTTTTGAATGGAATTTTTTGATTTGGAGGTTTTTGAAGATTTTGAAGTTTTTGTTTTTATAGTTAAGTTTTCTTTAAGGTCATTTCTTTTCCAATTTTGTTTTGGTTTTTCCATTTTTGACTTCGTTGAAATTGAGCTACACAACGTAGAGGTACAAAGATACTCTTCGTATGCCAATTTAAAGTCATTTAATGAGAGATCCTTATCCTTGAACATTTCCAAATTGTTGTCCAGCCATTTGTGGAATGTATCTATCAGATTGTTTCCTTTTGAAAATGTTTTCTTCGTCGGTTTTTGAAATTTAGGATTTGGAAAGTTAGGTTTCGTTGGTGTAAAAGTTGGTTTTTCATTTCGACTTTTAACATCTGAGATTTTTGAGCAAACAGGTTTTGTACCAGAAGTGGAGGCAATTGCTTTATTTTGTTTCAAATCTCTAAAAGGAGTTTTTCTTTTCACAAGATTTAGGATTTGCTTGGTTTTTGAATTCTCAACAGTGGGTTTTTGAGTTGGTTTTGAAATCAACACTGCTGATTTTGGGTTTTGTAGAACTTGTTGTGTAGTTTTGTGAATTGAAACTTTTGATTTTGAAATTTCATTTTCAGGATTGTGTGAAAAAGGAACACATTCACAAGATTCCATTAATTCCAATACATCCATCTTCGGAACTGTGGGTTTTTCCACAACCTGAATTTGTTTGTAGTTTCGATTAATGTAAATGTGATCGTCGTTCTTGAGATTTAGTAAGTGTGACATATTTTCGGGCACTTTCTCTTTTTCAAAACAAAGACGATTATACACGTTGTGGCCGTATAGTTCTTGTTTCCTTATATTTATTTTTACTTCCATTTTCTCATTTAATTCATTCTCGACCATTTTGGATGAGGAGTAAAATCCTTCATTTGTAACTGTGGAGTTATCCTTTTCAAGAAGTTTTTGCAATTCATTATCAATTAGGGATAATCCACCGGGTTTTACAAAAATTGTGTTTTTGAAGTAAGAAACCTTAGGATAGATACATGCCAAATGGACTAGCCTTTTTGAATTATCCTTGAGATATTTATCGTAAGAGACAGATTCATCTGTGATTTGAAGTTTAAAATTTGAAGTTTCTTTGGTTTCAAGAATTTTTGTTTCACAATTCATTTTTGTTTTTCCTTTGTCCACCGAAGACATTTGTGAGATGTCTTCGGAGGTTGATTCGGATATTGAGGATGACTTTAACAAAATCAAAGAGGAACAGTCAATCTCCTCCATGTCCGAATCACTTTCAGAATTCTTTTCAGACAAGTTATTGGCAATTTCTTTTTCTTGTGTTTCAATTTGAGGTACAGCCTTATTCAGGATTGGAATTTCTTGAGGCAATATTTTCAACAATTTATCAGCAGTTAGATGTTTTTCCACAGATATCAGGCCATGTTTATATGATGGATTAGTGACTTCGGAGCCTGATACTATAGATTCGCATTCATAGGATATACTATCGACTTCCTTTAATTTAAACTCAATAAAAGGCAATAGTTGTCTATGCTGGACATTACAAACATCGGCTGAATGATAAATTCTTGTAATATGCGCATATAATCGTTTGGCTGTTTCACAAAATATGTTTCTCTGTCTTAAGATTACATCATGATTGTTTAAAAATTTTTCTCTATTTTCTTCTAACAAGGAGATTCTAAGATTAGATTTCTCTAATGCTAGCTTCAGGTTCTCTACTCTCCCCCTCAAGCTTAGAAGCTCCTGCTCATTGAGTATTTCCCTATTTTTAGCATCAATGAGTAATTTATGCATGACAGAGCAATCACAAGTTATTTTACTTATAATAGGAGCAGATTGAGAAGTAGGAATTTTAAAAGATGAAAGAAGTTTTGATACCTGTTCTGGGATTGTCAAACGATTGTCATTTGCCATCAAGCACACTTCCTCATCATCATCCGAAGAGTCTGCAAACCAAGTCTTCAGAGTATCATCAGCAGTTATTTTTGAAGAATGGTTTCTTGAATCTTCGATTGTTGGCGGCATAGAGAGCAACAGTATCTCCATTATCATCTACCATGTAGGCCACAATGTCTTCATCACTTGATTCTTCCTCTTCTTTTGACACGAGGGCTAGTGGTCCAGAACTAGCCATTTCACTTCTTCGACCTACTACATCAGGTTCATGTGATTTTAATAGATTGTATAGGGCAGCCAGCTTGTATTTCTCGATATTCTCATATGATTTGACCATGAGCATGATTGGTCTCCATTCCTTGCGAAGACTGTAGAGAAATTTGATATTTATATCTTGTTGGCTTCTTGTTTCCCCATACTTATCGAGTGTGTAAATCATGTTACTCAAACGTTCATAACAAGCTTCTAAGGACTCATTTTCTTCTTGCTTAAAGTTCCCGAAGTCTGCAAGGATTTCTTGAACTTTGCTAGTATGGAGGATTTTATCTCCCCCGAAGCGGAGTTCGAGATTGTCCCACATCTCCTTTGCAGATTTCTCATCAGCAATGTGGTGGCTGACATCAGGACCCAAGCAACTTCTCAGTTCACGCATGGCCCGCTCGTCGTTTTCAATCTTCTTCATATCTGCAGCATTAAGAACAACGGCTTCTTCTTCGTCAGGAACAACGAATCGACCAGCAATGTCTGTGTGTGGACCTTCAGTCACAGACCTCCATAGATCTTTGTCCAGTCCTATAAGGTAATCTTTCATTCGACCAGCCCAATAATCATAGTAAGAAGTTACTAGAACAGGGGCCTTTGTTGCAGAACCGATGAGGTTTGCATAGTTAAGCATATTGGCATAAGTTGCTATGGAATCAGTCATCTTGATGTATTTCAACAGGATCTTTTCAGTAAAAACGGGTGGTAGAGATTTGCAACAGTTGCGGAAAACTAAATCTGAGAATCGATTCAGATTTGGAGCTGAAGCAAACGAATTCGAACTCTATCAACAGGTTTTTGAGCTGACTCGCTCTGATACCACTTGTTGGGTGTCGAAATATGAGAAAAGATGAACTAATATAGATATTGAATCAATTACACAATCAATCACTCAAGAATAATGCAAAAAAGCTATTTGAACAAAGTGATATGAATAACATGTGCCGAATGTTTGATTAGAACTTTGGTTTTACAATTGGGTTTTCTATCTGGGAGACATGCAATTCTCGTAAGTTAATCTTGTAATCTCACATTCTACATGGTATGGTTTCACTGATATTTATACTGAATCAGTGATACCAATAGTACAACTTTTACAGAGAATATCCTATCAGTGTACTAGCCAATAGGATAGAAGATTCATGCAACACGTATTGTACTATACGCGTGCACACAAAAGACAAGATGACAGGCTGTGAAGTCTTCGGATCCTCTATGCATAGCACTTCGGAGTCTTTAGACTTCGGTGTCTTCTCTTGTTTATTCACTTCGGGGTTTCTTCATGGGCAGGACTTCGGATATATCAGCACTTCATCACAAATGTTCTCAACAAGGTCTGGGGTGACAAATGTCTAACATTCGGACGCTTGAAGAACGTCGCAACAGGGCTACTTCGGTCATAGTATGGTAATAGGGAACTCACATGGGAAATCAACAATACAGTTAGTTTACGAGCAAACATGTATTTAAATGGTCTCATATAAGAATAAAAGTACGTAATACTATTTTCGAGTATAGAAATACTTATACATTCTCAGTCTTTGGGTTTTTAAGACTACAACTAATTTATAACAAAAATATTGGATTTTTTGGGTTCAAATAGTATCTTTTTACAAGGAAAAAGGATCATGAATTTTCTCATACAAAACTCTTATGAACTCACCAACTTAATTGTTGACACTCTTTCAAAACTACTTGTATTCTCAGGAAGCCGCTAAATCGGTAATCGCAAGCTTTTGAGGATTGGACGCTACGACGTCGTACTACTTATTTTGACATCATATTGTAATTGTTTTTGAAACAAACAAAATTTTGAACCTATGTAACACTTGCAATTATTTATGATGGTTGTGTTGGCTTTGATCACTATTGTACAAATATTGTTGTGATATTGTTCATGAAGTCATCCACCCCCAGACGTTTCTGCCATCCTAGTTTGGGGGTGTGACAAGAGACGACCCTTAGATAAGTGATCAATCATTCCTCCGTTCTCAAGATATCATGATGAACTCGGGTCATGGAAAAGGCCAAATCCCGATTGTTCAAAATTCTATTTCCCGATAGAGATTTATGATGACTCTATCAGACTACAGATTGAGCACATCAATCTGGTCAGGGCTTGGCCAGGCGCTTATTGTCAGCATCAACTCATCAAGGGGCCCCACATATATGGCTTCTCCTTGTTGGGGTAGAAGGAATAGATAAACATTGGGTACACAGTCTCAATCAATTTCATCATGTCATGTATGGACATACCCTTTATAACTACCAGTTACGGACAACGTTTGAGTAGACCAATGCATAACAGAATCATAGCACAAAGTATCATGCATCTCGGTCTTAAGAATAAGAGATATTATCATCCTAGTTTGCTTGTGACTTAATCCATGAACTAATCTCTAGGTGCGGGTTGTTCCAATACTTGAATCTCTATCAAGTACTCATCAGGGCTAGTCGCAATCACCATGCAATGTCTAATCTCTATAGACAATCTACTAACACTCCATGACAGTCTTAAATCACTACTTGCTTCCAAGATTATGACCGACTGTGGATATTTGAGTAAATTAATACTCAGGAAGCGGGTTCTAAACATGCAAAAGAGAAACACAGTGATAATTTTCACTCGAATAGTCCATGGACTTGGGATGATTGATTGGACTACTCTCAACTGAAATCGGATTTGGATATTCTTTCTGTTTTCTTTTCATTGCAAATAAATCATTTTTCATGTCCGAAGGCATCCGAACCTTCGGATACCCACGGATCTGTCAAAATTCCAACAATAAAGTTTTATTTGACAAATATCATTTCAAGTATAAAATGTTTTCTTGTCAACAGAATTTAATTTCACACCATGTGACTCCTCAATGTTTCTACCTTCTTGTAGCAAACCTAAATAATGAAATTTGTGTTACAAAATTTTCCATGAGCATGACAAACCAAACATCCATTTTCAGATATGCAAGTGATCAAAATGACTTCATTCATTGAAAAACCAGATTAAAAGACAAAACTTTGATTTTAGATTATGTTTATCATATTTCATTGTAGTAAGAGATATCTGAGAATCAACTTGAAACATTGGTATAGAAACAGACTTCAGAATGAGGTTAAGGCTGTTCTATATACTGTTGTTCTTTGTGATTACAAGATCCCTAAAAAAATGAGTATTACTAAATTTAATGTTATATCCAACTTGCTTTATTGATGAATTATTCAAGAAGTATCACACTTCTCAGGATACAAATATGTTTCGAAGCTTCCTCATAAATGAAACTTACAATAACTAATAACAAATTTAAGAATAGTTTTACATTTGTTACACAATTTAGATTGTGAAATGAATATATCACCAAGAATTGCAACATATGGTGCAAATTCAAACTCTTACATCTTCGGATAAGAGTTCCAAAAAAGATGAATTCAAGAAAAATGAATTCTTTTAGGCACAAGACTAAACTCAATTGCAAAAATTTGTGCAATAAAAAAAATCAAAAGTAATGTACAAAGTAGTACCCCAACGCATATGTCTCTTTCTTAAATGAAATTGTAAGGAGAACATATAACGTAGTCGAGTACTTTGCAGAAAATATGAACATCTCAATTTGTCTGTCTTTAGTGACAAAGATAGAGTAGTGCATAAATCCCAAAGGCTTGTCATCCAGGAAATATATCCAAATACTCTATCTGATGAAAAGAGATAAATTTCACAAAGTCTTACAATTTTTCAATAACAATTCCATAAATCCTCTGATGCTCAATTGTGAACTAAATCTTAAATTTTAATGTAGTGGTTGTTAACAATGTTTTAATCAGGAAAATTTGAAACATTAAATTGAACTGTAAATTCTTAAACCTTCAAATATGCGAAATTGGATATAACACTGCGTGATTAGACTAAGCCAATTTGACCGATGTTTATTCACAAAGGCTTCGGAATAAATAACAGACTTCCAATACGGTCCGATTGTTCCGATTACCAATCTGGAAAAACATGTTTTTATCAATTTTCATGAATCCAAGTCATAAATTCACAATGCAATTTCTTGTATAAACTTTCTCACTGCTCTTGACGTTGTCTTTCAATGGAGTAATACAAATGATTGCCTTCACACTCTATATAAAGTATTTTCAATTGATCCGAAGGAAATCCAATTCATTTCTTCTGAACGGATGCATCATTTTGGTATTTTCATTGAGATCTCACAAGCAATAAATCAACACCATTGCGATCAGAAAACATTTAATTTCTAATGACTTTTGTCACTTATATCGAAAAATAAATTTAAACATTTAATGACCAATCATTTCATTAACTTCGTAATTCTATTTCCTTAAACATAGTTCAATCCCAACAAACATTTACTACAAAAAATGTGGTTCCATTTTGAAATTCAAAATAATTATTAACTGACACAGTGACGGTTCACTTTTGTATAGATAGTGGGACGTCGTGTTGATGACGTTGCATACTATGGGTGGACCATTCATCACGCGCATTTAATGGCATTGGGACCACCATTAGTATAAATACACGATTGCAAACAGTTACAATCTTTTACATGAACAATTCTCTGAAAACCCTCTGCAAATTGCTCACTATTCATCTTCTTCAAGACTCTCTGTCATGGCTGTCGTCGTATATACTTCTTCTCAAAGTCTCGAAGAAGGAATGTCCATTCTAAACCTCAAATCTCAAGCTATAAACTATTTACTTAGAACCGATCCATCACTTTACCCAGAAACCTTTGACACTCTGATTGAATGTCTAAAACATCCAGTCCTCTCATATGCCCTAACTGCTTGCCCGGTTGTTACGGCAAGTTTGGTTTACAGAGCCCATTAGACATCGATCTTAACCAACAATGCTAAAAATGTTCCTAAATCTGTCACTTATGAAGTGATTCAAACTCATACATCCACCAAGCGACATACACTAAATCATTGTAGATTCGCTAAGGCTCTTCACCTACCAATAAATGAATCTCCTGTTATTGCTTCCATTGATGACATTGTTGTTATGTTCAATGCAATGGGGTATCCACCCGAAGATAAAAACAATTGGGAGATTCAAGAAGAATAAGCTTCCAAGTCTCTAGAAACTTTTCTTTGGTATCTTTCTTTGATGTTTGTATGGTAGAACATCTGGTCTGGATTCTGCAAGTCAAACTTTCATGAACTTGCTATATGGTGTCCACAATGACGTAGCTGTTGATTATGCATCCATACTTTGGGGTGATTTTTGTGCTCAAGTGAATCACAACAAAAAGGGAATTGAAATATCTTCTTCTTGATTTTGGACAATTGTTGTTGCTGATGCCTACCAAAGGCATGAAATAACTTATGATGAACATCTAGAACTCATGACCTACAGCCCCATCCGTATTCCACCAGCTTCAGACTATTCAGAGTTCACTTTCATTACTCAGATTCCTCCAACCATGATTTCTAAGTTACCTCTTCCAAACACCATCATTGATAAGTATTGTTCAGGTCTTATTGTTCCCTATCATGTCTGAAATCTTGCTGCTGAGAGACAATCTGAAGGGGTCTTCAAGATGAAGGCTAAGAAAAAGACCACAGGTGGTCTGAGTGGTCAAACGAAGGAAAAAAGGAAAAAGTTATAAAGAAAACGAAAGCCCCTAAACAGCCACCCAAACGAGCCAATCCCAAATGTGGCAGGCCTTCCCCTAAACGAAGATTGATTATTGAGGAACTTTCGGATTTAGAAAATATCATTTCCGAAGAAGAAGTTGAAGAAATTCCACTATCTTATCCACCTCAAGATACACACGTTCCTTCGACCCCTCCACAGAGTCAATCCGAAACCCAAACTACCACAGCTCCACTTACATCCACCATTGACACTCCAATATTCATCAGAACCACATACAACTTCCACACCCATAACATCAACAATTCACACCTCGTCTTCGGATACACCGATCACCTCCTCTATCACCACCACTACACCCATTACTTCCACTATTACATCATTCGAACCATTTATATTTGAAGCCATCACCTCAACTCAAACAACAACCACATCTCACTTGTATCATCCGAATCCATCATCACATCTTCTGATCCTTTATTTTCACACACATCAACTCCTGGTATTGATACTTCTTTACCAGAATTTGAAATAGACGATGGTTTTGGTATTCCTTTATACTCTACTCGTCAACACCCTCCGACATCAAAAGAAACTGCTGAAGCCTTTCACATGTATCCGATTACGCTTGATGATGCAGATGACAACAAATTAAATGATGATGATTTTGTTTTGATCAAACAATACAGGATGCATAACACGAAGTTGAATGTCCTTCTGCAACATCAAATTGGATATGACCCTGAAGCTTCGTCTCAACAAGCAACAACTCTTCTTGATGTACCAGGTCGTATAGACGAATATCATTTTGAACGAAGACAATGTTAAATCCATGATTGCATAGTTTGAGAAAAGGATTTTGGATAATCAGATTCGGATTCAATCCAATCTTGAGAAGAAGCTGGCCTCTGTAATTAGTGGAATTGAGGCCAAATGTCAATCACTATAATAAGAAACCACCAAAAATATTAACGAGGATGTTGCCAAAATCAAATCTTCGAGTGCTAACTTGAAAAAGTCCATCGATGATCTTCGCACTGAGACTCAATCCTTTAACACTCAGTTTAACACCCATTTTTTGAAAGAGTTGCACGCAGCTGAAGTACGAATATCCGAATTCACTGCTACACAATTAGCATCGGCTGTTCGGGAGTTAACAACTCAAATTCGACAAAAAAATAACACCATTGTGGTAAACATTGTCAATAACCTGAAACAAACTCTTCAGCCAATTCTTCAGGTTTTCGAACGCATGCGACGATCTCAAGCTTCCCAATCAAGACGAAGAGCATCTGCTCCGGCTGGACCTTCGGTTCATCCTTCGCAAGGGGGGAAACATCCAGCTCGTGGTTCCATACTATAATCGCTGCGTTAACAATGGCAATTACAACACCAACACCAACACCAACACCAACACCAACACCAACACCAACACCAACACCAACACCAACACCAACACCAACACCAACACCAACACCAACACCAACACCAACACCAACACCAACACCAACACCAACACCAACACCAACACCAACACCAACACCAACACCAACACCAACACCAACACAAACACAAACACAAACACAAACACAAACACAAACACAAACACATACACAAACACAAACACAAACACAAACATAAACACAAACACAAACACAAACACAAACACAAACACAAACACAAACACATGTAACTACTTTTGCCACTATCACCACAATTGCTCCAATCCCCACCTTCGGAATGACAACACCTCCTCTAATTCCAAATAACATCCGAAGGGGAATTACCATCGGATCAATGACTTTGGGTCAAACATACTCAAATATTTCCTCTACCACGACTTTAGGCCCAAGCTCGTCAAATCTAATTGATAAAAGGAAAGGGTATAGTAATAGAGATGAGCAAGGAAGAGAGAAAAAGGAAAAGGAGGAAGAGTATACTAAAATGTTACCAATCAACTCAATTGCTCGAGGTCAGATTAGGACTACTCAAGATCTTGGTCCCATTAACAAAACATGGAATGTTGAACACGTAGAAACCCACGGGTTTGGTGACTATGAATTTTTTAATTGCCTTCCTCTTCGCACTTTGTCAATTGCCAACACAATAGATAATGAACTTGATATTCCATACAATCCGAAGACATTCTCTTATTACCAGTTTGTGAAGAATGTGCAACCGAATAGCATGGAAGCATTTAAACAAAGAAAAATTCGCTTCCATGCTCACCTAACTCAAGAACCGGAGGTTGTATGGAGTTCTAAGAGGATTGTTCAAGTTATCTCAATGACTGAAGGTGAGTTATTTGAAGACAAATTTCAAAATATAAACTACTTTGTTCTCCGAGGGTCAGACAGGGAAGAGTCCAGCTTCATAGTTGCCGATTTTCAAATAATGAATATGAATGACTTCATTCTAATGTTGGAACTACTGAAATATCGCCCTACTGGACTTGCCCCATCCCAATATCTGTTCATGATAGCAAAAGGCCATATTCATGGCTTCTTTGAATATTACATGAAGCGATTTGGAGAATATGATATTGATATTGCCAAGTTATCCAGAAGGGCTTTGGCTGCCCCTGTGGCCATCATTGATAATTTGGGTAAATACGATGATAGGGAAATTATTGAAAATCTTCACAGAATTGTCTACAGAGGTAAAGGGAGATATGAGAATTCTGTGAAGAAGTTCTTTGATATTGACTTCAAAGGTCTCTACCAAACTGAACTGATAAGATATGTTATTGCCCGCACATTCCCTTGCAGCAAGAACACCTATGTGGAGACAAAGAAAGTGAAAGAGCATATTTACTGATGGCTGGAAGTTCGTCATAGCATGATAGAAGCCCACAAGCTTCATTAAACCTTCGGATATTGCACTTCACACAAAGGGGGAGATTGTTAAAGATATTTGTGATGAAGTGATGCATCGACATCTGAAGGCTCCAGTCCAGTCCAGTTTGAAGTCATGTTTTGTGCCTGAAGATCTGAAGGCTTAGTGCATAAGGATCTGAAGGCTTTTGTAACAAACCATAACAAACCTTATCTTTGTAGCACGTTGTGTTGTCAGGCATGTATCTGACACAGAATGCCTGCTATTGGCAAATAGTGATATGTAATCAATTAGAATAATCCTTTGTACTATTAGTTAGTTATTTGTACTATGGTATCCTCGATCAAGTATAAATATCAAGGATACCTCCTCGGTCTAATGAGCAAGCCATCTCCAATAATTGTAAACACTCGAAATATAAATACAATCCTTCGGCACCCTATTCACTCATTCTGATTATTCTTCATTACTTAGTTGCTTGAATCATATTACATTTCCTTAATCTTTGCCATTACTTGAATTCTTGACTCTTCAACCTCCTCAGTGTTAGATGGATAATCGGAAATAGAGTGAGTGTCGTGATTTTTAGCATTTGATTGGTCTGGCTCCCCCTGGACATGAGCAACTAGATCTGAAGGTGGAGAAGTAGACATCGGCTCCTCTTCAGCAGAATGAACAGTTGGAGGTGTAGGAGGGAGTGGGTCAGCAGTGGATCTGTTGGACTCCCCTTCAACAAAAAATCTTCTGAGTTAGATCTTAGATTGTCTTCATTAACTCAAGATGTCGTTTCGAGAGATGTAGCTGAAATCGGATGATCATCATTAATCTTGAGAGTTTCAAAAATGTTGTTGTCTTTCGCATTAGTTTCAGCATCAATAGCACGTTCTGGACAATCAAACAAAAATGAAAAGTCAAAATTAAATGAATCTAATGTAATAGAGTTAGTAGGAGAATCAGAAAAGATCAAGGTTCAAGGAAAGATTATTTCTGATTTCTTAATGTGGTGGTCATCGAATGTCAGATTGAATGTCTCCTTTATTTTCCTTGTACTCTTGTTCAGGACACAATACACTTTTGTTATATGATAGTAACCAAGAAAGACTCCATCATATGAATTTGTGCTTAACTTGGTCGAACCGTCCTTTAACTTCATGATGAAACATCTGTATCCGAACACATGGAAGAATTTGACATTCGGGTTGCGCTTATTTATGACTTCGTATGGTGTGATGTTGAATCCTCGATGAATGTATGAACGATTTTGTGTGAAGCATGTTGCCACGATTGCTTCGGCCTAGAAATACAATGAAAGATTTGCAAAATCGAGCATCGTTATGGCTACTTCGCATAGCGATCTGCTCATTCTCTCAACTACTCCATTTTGTTGTGGAGTGTATGGGGCCGAAAAGTTGTGAGTTATGCCTTTTTCTTTTAGGAATGAGTCAATGGTTTGATTTTTGAATTCCGTTCCATTATCACTTCATATTACTCGTACAGGCTTCTTGACATGAAGTTTTATTTGTTTGATCAAAATTATCAGCTCTGTTGGAGTGTCAGATTTTTGCCGTAGGAAGATTACCCATGTGATACGTGAGAAGTCCTCTACTATTACGACAATATATTTATTGCCTCCAAGAGATTCCACAGTCGATGGTCCACATAAATCAATATGTAGGAGTTCAAGAGGTTCGAATATCTTGGAGTCTATCCTTATTAGATGACCTTGACAATTTTGCTTTTCATGTTCAAATGTAGTACATAAGGTGTCGTTCTCAAATTTCAGAGCTGGCATCCTTAGAATAAGATCAAGAGCTATGAGTTTGTTGATATTCTTGAAGTTCAAGTTTGATAGTCTTTTGTGCCAGAGCCAATTGAGGTCCGGAGGTGCCTTGGAGAGTAGGAAAATAGAAGGAGCCCCAATGATCGGCTTCATATCAATGTGGTACATTTCACCCTTCCTTTTCGACTTCAGTAGTATTTCCTTCGACCCTTTCTTTTTTATGACACTTCCTTCCTCATCAAACTTAACTTTGTATCTCGTTCCCACTCACAATTGAGAGACACTTAACTTTGTATCTCGTTCGACATATGCTACCTTGTTGATAGTGAACTTCCAATTTGTGATCTTCCCGAATCCCCTTATGGGACATATGTCATTGTTTCTGAATTTTACATCACCACCATCTTCTAAACTTCTGAAATCTATCAAGTATTTTATCCTTCCGGTGATGAGTCGTGAGCAGCCGCTATCTATATATCATTCCTTGTCGTACTGCTCATTATGTAACACCTACAATTCGGAGAGAAATTTCAGGTCCCCAATGTTGTTTGGGTCCTTGAGGGTAAGCATTTGGATCAAGGATCCATGACTTTACTAAGTCTGTCTTTTTAGTTCTAGAAGTTGAACCAATTTCATTGAGTGAGGATGGTATGATTTTATCCTTTTGGTTTTTCTTCGGAACACATCTCATGACTTTCTTCGGAGGAGTTGTTTTCGGTTCACTTCCAAATTTTGATTTTTGTTTTTCCGGAACCCAACTTTTCTTTACAATCGAAGTTTTCCTAGAAGAGGAACTACATTGTGTAGTCTCACTTAGGAACTCTTCATAAGCAAGCTTTTAATCATGAATGGTGAGATTTTTATTTTTAAAAAGATCAATATTTTTATCTAGACACACATGAAACGTATCGACAAGGTTGCTTCCCTTTGTAAAATTGTTCTTCAAATATTTTTAGTATTTTTTATTTAAACAGATGGATTTATTTGCTTCCAAAACAAACATTGGCAAATTTTCTGAAGTTTTCTTTGTTTTTGAGACCCTTTGTTGCTTTTTGAATTCCTTCTATTTATTTTGGAAATCACGATAGTTTCTTGCCCTTCTGTTGTCATAAAACCTTTTATGCTTAATGCAACTTGGTGTTTCCCTAAATTCTCTTTGGATGTTAGGAAATTGAGTGTCGCTTCTGAGAGAGTTTTTCAACTACTAAATTTCTTGTTTTCTTATATTTATTTTTACTTCCATTTTTTCATTTAGATTATTTTGAAGCATTTTATCAGTTGAAAAGAATCTCTCAGGAGTGACAGACTCGTTATCTTTTCGCATTATTGAGAGTAACTCATTATCGTCATCAAGTTTTACTGCTTGTTTTATGAAAATTGTGTTTTTGAAATTTGCAACCTTCGGATATGTACATGCTAGTTTGATACACTTTTTTTTCTTTTTATTTAAGTATTTTTCAAATTCGTCCAAAGTTTCGAGAAAATAAATAGGATTTGATTCTTCATTTGAAGATTCCTTTTTAACCTTGGAAGAGCAGCTATGAAAATCACTTAAAGAAATTTTTTTTCTCTTGTTGGTTTCAGAATCTTCATTTGAATTTGAGGAACAGTTGGAGGAATTTACTGTTGGCACAAATTCATACAGTCAATTTCCTCAATATCCGAATCAAAATCATCATCATTCATGGAGTTATCATCAGAAGAGCCGTTTATTAAAGAAATAACAATTTTGTTACCAAAACTATTCATAGATGGACTTTTATTTACTTAAGGGATTGTGGGTAGAGAGTCATCCATTAATTTTGAAAGATCATTTGAGCTCAGAAAATTTTTAAATGGTATCAGCCCATTAGCATAAGTCTGATTAGGTATATCAGCAAAAGAAACAATGGACTCACATTAATAAGAGATAGAATCCACATCTTGCAGTTTAAATTCAATAAAAGAAAAGAGCTTTTTGTCATGATCTAAGGCGACATCAGAATAATTATAAATACGTGTAATATGATAATAAAGCCTTTTAGCAGTTTCACAAAAATATTTCTCTGTTTCAATAAAATTCCATTATTTTCACGCAAGTATTCTATACTTTCTTCTAAAATCCCTATTATAAATTACTCTTCTTTAGTGCCCCACGCATGCCTTCAAGTTTGCTCTTAAGTGAAGTTACTTCATCCCTTGCCTGACACGCATCACTATTTGCTAAAACAAGTAGTTGCTTCATGTGTAGAGAGTAAGAAGTAATTTTGTTATGATCATTAATTTAAAGTGCTTCTGGAATGTTAACATTATCAAGTAAGAGTGATACCTGCTTAGGGATGGTGAGGCATGAGTTAGAAGTAGCTATGGATCCTTGAGCCATAAGACATAAACTCGTGACATTTCTATCCTCCTCCTTGTCAGTGTCTTCATCTTCAGACAAGATACTACAAGCTGTATGAGCAGCAAACATTGGTCCATGTGTAGGCCTACGTATCTTCTCATCATTCGAACCTGATGACCAGATCTGATATTTACCATCACCACCCTTTGATGCCACCAGCGACAGGTTTTGAGCCTTTCACCTGCTTCCTCAAGCTTCTTCATGTAATAAGCCTCGTCTTTCACCCTCTCCTTCTTATTGTTTTCCTTCTTTAACATACAGTCTCTAGCAAGATCATTTTTTCCAAAGCAGTAGTTACAGTCTTATCCAGAGTCACCCAATAACTTCTTTTCAGGTAGTGAGGGAGTGTCAACCTTCAGTTTAATGGGAACATCAGCAGTTCGCATCACTTGTTTCCTATTGTTGACGTTTCGATTACAGGCTGAACCAGTCTCAGGCTTCCGCTGAAATTTCGTATTGTTGCTTGAGTAAAGAGCCACAAATTCTCCATTCTCATCAGCTACTCCTTCATCATCGTCAAAGGAAAGATCTTCGTATTCAGTGTTAGATACGAAAGCAAGTGATCCTGCATTCCATTGATCACCTTGAAACTCCAACATGCCATACTCATATGATTTTAACAAGTTGTATAGTTCTTCTAGAGAGTAAGAATTGATATGTTCATGAGACTGTACCATCATAGTAATTTGTCTCCACTCTCTTCGGAGGCATTTCATGAATCTAAAGTTCTTCTCATGCAGCGTCTTCGAAACACCCTACTACTCAAGATTATAAACCACGTCACTAAACCTTTCATACGTTTGATCAATGCTTTCGTTGTCGAGTTGTTTGAAGTTACTAAACTCTACAAGAATATTATTGAGGATGCTTTTCTTCATGATACTGTTCCCTTCATATCGCATCTTTAGTCTATCCTAGATCTCCTTCTCTAATTTCGCCCCATGAATGAGATTAAATGTGATAGGAGGCAATCCACTTTTCAGTTCATGCATACAACGTTTGTCATTTTCCACTTTCTTCTTATTAGTAGCAATTAGTTCTTCAGTCTCTTCAATAACAATAGCCTCTCCGATTGTTTTAGCTTGACATTAGCAGTGAAAGGGCCTTCAATGACAAATCTCATCAGATCTTTATATATCCCATTCAGATAGTCTTCCATGCGATCAGCCCATTGATCATAGAACTCCGGAATGACGTTGTTTGCTGACCCAGAGGAGTAGCATAATTCATAATAACACTGTTTGCGTTGTAAGCCATTGAAAGTGATGATCTTTTTTGCAGAAATCCACCAAGAAAAACTTTGAAGTGTGGAACAGTGGATCTAAGAACAATTTAGATCCACGAATCAAAGAAAATTAATTGATGCTTGGAGGAATAAAGACAAGCAACGGATCTGATACGAACTGTAAGGAAAAACAATTAATCCAAAGTAAGTAAACACAATTAAAATATTATGAATTGAGTATAAAATTAGAGAGATGAGCACCTTTGATAAGATCGATTACAATGAACAACTATGAGTGTTGTCTTCTACATCTAGGGTTTTACCATATATATACTAACTGTAAATGGACTACAAACCCTAAGCCCATAAACAAAAGATAAGAACAAAAACCCTAGATAAACATGGAAACTATAACAAATAAGCTTTATCACGAAATATGTTATCAGCAACAACTGCATTCAGATCGTTGACACCTTCACTTAGGAACTTCAGTACCTTCGGATGACTGAAACTTGGACACAATCAAAATCCTAACATAAGTGCTTGAAGTTATATCTGAAGTATGAAATAAAGATACCATAAGATCGTGGTTAAGGAGGGAAATTCAATCTGTGGCCTTTGGTATTCAAACTAGTTGACTTGAAAAGGTTGGCTTGACTCACCTCGTTACCTAAGAGTGTTTAGTTTGGGATAATTTTGTCGAAAGTTTCTTACATGGGTATCGTTGAAAGTCATGAGATTTCCTTAACGGCCCATGAAATGTAAATGAGTAGACCTCATACAGTCTAGGGTCGAAAATTTATAATCAAGAGTTCCATGAAAATTTATGAGTCTTGAAGGTACAATCAAGGGAATCATATTGGTAATAATTAGGACAACATAAGTAAATTTTCACACGAAATATTTTCTGAATTGCCTAAAGCTATCAAAATCAAAGCGAATAATACTAAATAGGAACAAATCACTTAAAGATAAATCAAATGAATTTTGCAAAAACTTTAAATGTGTGAGTTCAAGGGTAATCCTGGGAATGTAGCAATAATTCTTGAGTTTATGGGGTTTTTTATAAGTATATTTCTAGGGGATGCAAAAAATGAATAGCTAGCACATTAGATATCTACTGCTTATAGGAAGGGAATTTAATTGAAACATGAACAGTTAACAAGGACCTATACACATATATGTGTATGATACTGGTATAGTTTGAAAGTCTATTTGTGTTTATTATTTCAAATATTGGTAGTTGACGTGGGAATTATTTGAAGCAGTTGTTTTAAAAGGCCAAAAAACTCCATTTTGTTTGAGGACAAACAAAGTCCAAGTGTGGAGTATTCTGACATCGTTCTATTATTGCACATATTTTAGGCGATATCAGGGTACTTTTGAGTATAATGTAATGTGAAAAGGGCTTTAAATACTCACTATACTTGAAAAGTGACTTTGTACAAGATTGTTAGACAATTAACCAAAAAAAAAAAAGAAGTTGGAGACAATTTTATGCCAGGAAGGGAAATGCTAGAATTTGTAGTTAACGATGCCAACTCTGATCAATAGTAGTGCTATCAACAGATCCCCTCGCGAGTCAACAGGAAGTTTGTTACCATAGCGGCGCTATCTGAATCCATTAGCAACACTAACTTCCTAAAGTCTATAAAAAGTCGAATTTTCCAGTTTAGGGCATAATTCAGTAGTCATACACCATAGGACGATCCAAACAGCATTTAAGGTGAATTTATGAAGGTTTAGAAGACCGAATACGTCTTTTATGATGCGGTTCATTTTCATTTCATCGTAAGCAACTTTGTTGGTATCGTTTCAAAAATTTTGTTTTGATTTACCCATCTCAGGCTAGAAACCTTAAATCTAGTTCTAGGTTCAGATATGTTTATCGTTTAGATTGAAACATTCGGCTTGATGTTTGTTTGTGATTAAATCCCAGTGATTGTTTTCTCATTTCAACTTCAAGTCTTGAATTTGGTTTGTTTTTTGAGTGGCTGCTTAGGTAAATTGAATTTATGCAAGGTTAATCGACTAAGTAACGCACCTAATAGTTTTACGAAATTGATGATTACTAACAATAACAAGCATCCTTGTTAAGAACTTGATCACATGTTTACACAAATCCGAGCGTGTGAGAAGAATTGTACATTGTTGGTAATTGTACAACAATTAATGCGGTTTTTTATTCAATCTAAGGGCGTATTTAGGTTGCATATTAAGAACTAGGTTTAGTCAAAGAGTGTGTTTTGACTAGAAATACATATTATGTCTTTTAACAACGAGCTTAGGATTATAAATCATAGACACAACAAGACGAATTCAATCTAATATGGTAAACATCGAGAACATAGAACTAGCCTTTTTTCTATTGTTATTTTAAAATTCGATTCTTTGCTTGTTATTCTTTTTGTTTCTATTTTTACATCATCCCCCCCCCCTATTACATCATTTCGTACCTAGTACGAAGTGGTATAAACTTTGAATGTAACATTGTTTAATTTATAAATTTATTTTACTATTATTAATAATAATTAACTTTAAGATCATTTTTTATTATTAAAAAGTTATAAAAGACCATTTGTGCAGAAAGTTTTAATATCAATTAATATATTCATTATAAAACCACTTATTATATTAATTATTAATATTAACAAAATTTACAAGTTATAATTTTATTTATTGGTAGAAAGATTTTTTTGCACTTATTTAACATTAATTAACCAATTTGTAATCATTATTAAAAATTATTTGAAAAATCATGAGTATTTCTAATTAATATGGTGTATATATTTTGCTGCTTTTATAATAAATACATCTAACGTTGTGTAATTTATAAATTTATTTTACTATTAGTTATTATTAATTCTAAGATCGCTTATTATAATTTGAAAGTTATAAAACATTATCCATATAGAAATTTTTAATACTACTTAATATGTTTATTGTAAAACCACTTTTTATATTAATTATTATTGTTAACTAAATTTAAAATTATAATTTTATTTAAATGTAGAACTTTTTTATACTTTTTTAACATTAATTAACCAATTTACAATCATTATTCAAAAGAAGTTGAAAACCAAAGAAAGTTTAAATTAATATGGTACAAGTATTTTTGTTTTTTTATAAGATATATATAAACTGATACACACAATTGTGTGGTATTTTAGTAGCTTATTTTAGAAATAAGACTAGATGAACACCACATATATTTACAAGAATATGGATCCAATTTACTTGCATATTAATGTAATGTATTTGTTTTTTTGCCATTGGGGTCATCTTCCCCCATAGAGTGTGCTTCTTGATTTCGTCCCTCGTTATACGACTCCTTGGATTGGATTGAACAATAAAGACAAGACATGGGGTCTAGTCACTTCTGGACGACCATGCCTGTCTCCATCACCGTACATGAATTGTGCCATCCTAGCAAGGTTTGTTGCACCATCAATAAACTCCCTTGAAAATTGAGAGTTTGCACCTACTCTTTCTTTATTAAGTTTCTTCCATGTCTTGTCGATTAAATTTTCTATATACCTTCTAGCTTCGTTTTCTGTAGCACCAGTCTCATGCATGTAACATTGGACTGATTTTGGAATATCCCCTCTTGCACTTTCATCCTTGAAGGAATACGATAATGTTAGAGCGTAACTATTTGAAATATTTTTTGACAAAGAAAATAATAATAATGTTGAAAATAAATGTTTAACTGAATGTGACTAAAATTAAAAGTGCATAAGTATATATCATTCCAATCCAATTGATATATACTTATGCACCTTTAATTTAAGTCACGCTATATATAATAATAGAAGTAAAAAATAATAATTACCGAGGATGTCCCCAAGTCATTTGCAAGTCGGAGGATTAAGGATGAGTAGCGGACTATATTTTCAGCACTTTCCATGTCTTGCAACATTTCTTCTTTTGAACTAAATGTTGTCAAAAAGTTAAGATGGATAAGTATTACAGGAGCGCCTATTGATACACAAGCATTGTCCATGTACTCTTTGAGTGTTGGTGTATGACCACTATGGTACCATCGTGCTTCTACTAGGTATGCCTTGCATAAATCTGCCCACTATAGCGTTACCGTTCCAGTATACACAATTAGATGCGAAATTCACAATATTATTAACCAAAAAATGAAATAGAATATGTTATAGCTAAAGAAGATATATTAATTACTGCTTTCTTTAGGTGGGGAAGGATCAGGAATCTGGTTTTCGCTAATGTGGTGTATATGATCTCATTTATGGAGTTGTAGGATCCAATGAAACAGATCTTCATATAATGTGGAAGTTTTTCGACCAAATTGATATCCCATCTATAAATGAGAAACGTTTTATTTTTTAAATCATGTGAAATTTGTGCAATTACTAGTTAATCAACTTGTAATTAATATTCGAAGGAATAAAGAGCATATTTAGAGTTACCTACTAATAACATCTGTAAATTGTTCAAGTTCATCCAAAGTACCATACACGTCATAGACATCATCAATAGTTGTGATTATGGCATTAACCTTTGTAAGTGTTTCCCTTTCAGCACTAAAGTGAGGTAGGTAATTGACACCAACCGTCCACAGAAAATTCTCCACCAATCGGTCTCGGGCAAAACATAACTGCTTATCCCAACTCATATTTCTCCACCATCTATTCATATGTATCGTTAGTTTTATGTACATGCACTTCTTTCGGTAGTTTATCTTATGGGGTATGGACAAGCCGGAATAAAATACAGGAGACATATATGTGGAAGAAATGATACCTTGATGAGTGTTTTAGATCTTCAAGGTGGATAGATTGGACCATATTAAAATCCAATTTTGCAAGCTCGATTAGTGTTGGATTCATGCCACTTCTTTTCTCATATACTTCGATAAACCACTTTGCCTCTATCCTTGGCACTCTACGGTGAAGTGGAAGCTCTAACGCATGAGTTACTAATGATGATAAACTTTCAGGAATGTCCTCTAAATTTTCTTGGAGATATCTAGCAGTGAAGTCTCTAGCATCGTCTAATATACTTTCGTTCTCAAATGAATGATAAGAAGCCTCATACAAATTCAGCATGCACAACATGTCTTTGTATGACTGCGGCTTAAAATTTTTAATCTCGTCCTTAAAGGTTCCAAATATCTCTATTTATACAGAAAAATGAAATAACGGAAAGTATTAATTTTTCACTCGTCTTCTATGGTAATCTTTAAATTCTCCTCTGTGTTCCCGAGTTTTAGCATGGAGAGAAAAGAAAAGAAAAGAAAAGAAAAGAAGGAGAGAAAAGAAGGGAAGGGAAAGGAAATGAAAGTTACATTTTCGTGTTTCCGAGTCAAAAGAAAATTAAAGGAAAGAAACGTTTTATGTGTTCCCGAGTGGAAAGAAAGGAAAGGAAAGTTATAATTAAGTGTTATTTTTAAGAGTAATTTCCTTTCCTTCCAAATCTTTCAAATCGGAAGGAAAGTTAGGAGAGAATATTAACCCTCCAATTCATTTCTTTTCTTTCCACTTCCTTCCGTAAAAAAAACTCGGGAACATAAAAACTTTTCTTTTCCTCCCAGTTCCACCCAATTCTCTCCATTTCTCTCGTTAAATGAGACTCGGGAACATGAACTAACGTTGTGTTCCCGAGTTTTAGCATGGAGAGAAAAGAAAAGAAAAGAAAAGAAGGAGAGAAAAGAAGGGAAGGGAAAGGAAATGAAAGGTATATTTTCGTGTTCCCGAGTCGAAAGAAAATTAAAGGAAAGAAACGTTTTTATGTGTTCCCGAGTGGAAAGAAAGGGAAATGAAAGTTATAATTAAGTGTTATTTTTACCAGTATTTTCATTTCCTTCCAAATCCTTCCAAATCGGAAGGAAAGTTAGGAGAGAATATTAACCCTCCAATTCCTTTCTTTTCTTTCTACTTCCTTCCGTAAAAAAACTCAATAAAAACTTTTCTTTTCCTCCCAGTTTCACCCAATTCTCTCCATTTCTCTCGTTAAATGATACTCGGGAACACAACGTAAGAGAAACAAAGATTTGGAGGAGATAAAAGATTCTTATTAGCTTTGTACCTTGAGGAACATGATAACCATGTTGCCTTAATAATCTAAAACCTAGAGCTTTAAGGCTGAGATCCATTGCATTCCACTTGTCTTGAGTTTCGTAGTAATTGTGGTAAATCATATCCAAGAGATAACTTGTTTCATACACAAAATGATATGATATTCCAAGTCTCTGCAAATCATCTATGAATTCAAGGGTACTGAACGGATGACGGACTTCACGAATCATCCCCTTCACAGCATCTATCAATGTATCTGCCCTTGACGTGTAACAATTTCCCTGTATCATGCAGCCCAAATCCGTGAATATACCACCAAAATAAAAGGGCATGTAAAGAGCAAATGGTTATAGAATTTATAGTACGTACTTTGTATTTGTTAGAGAGTGACTGAATATGTTCAAATGACCATAAAGTTTGCTCATAGTTTGCTGATCGTCTAACGAGGGGTTGAGCCATTGTAATGGCCATTGATATGGATTGTGATGAATATAATGGTTTGGAGATGTTTAGCCCTCTGCTTTTAGAATAAATTTTTTTGTAAAAGAAACTTGAACAAGAAACGAAGTATGCTGAAGCCATTGGCAACGACATGCTATATTTCAAAATTAAAGGCCACAATTGTGTTAAATGATCAACACTTTTTGATGCCAGTGCAAGCTATTTATTAGCCCATTATTCATTTCCACCTTTTCTTCTTTGGTGGTCTACAAATACGCACGTTTGTATCCTTCCTTCCAAGTGCCAAGCTCCTAGCTAGGTTGTTAGGTTTGTGTGGTGGTTGTTTTTGAATAAAATTATTGCCGGTTAAAAAAATATAAAAAATACTCACATTATCTTGCTTTCACTGTTTTGGATGAATCATATTGAATCTTTCTCATAGTCGGTCCCATGATGTTGACCATGCAACTCCCATGATGTTGACCATGCAAGTAATGTTTTAAATATGCTTTCTAAGGCTTCACGGAGTAATTGGCTCGCCAAGAGGTCGCCAACCCTCTTGGCGACTCGCCATCCTACTCCGACCCTGCCTCGCCACCGGATCGCCAGAGAGACTCGCCAAGGGCTTGGTGAGATGCCAAGCCAGGGAAAAGGTTTCAGGAAATGACAATTTACCCCCCTGAACGGCTAGAAATTTAATTTGGAATCTTTTAAAAATTTTACACTTTTAACCCATATATAAAAAGTAGCCGTTTTTTTTAAAAAAATCAGATTTTTAAAACCTCTTTCATCCCCTATATATATAGAACACACTCTCATTCATTTCACACAAGAATCCCTTCCAAAACTCTCTCAAAATGTCTTCAAACAAAAAGAAAGGTTCAAAATCTTCCAAGAACCAATCTTCCAACACTCCACCTCCAAACCATCCATCAAACCTAGATACAAATGTGTATCATCCAATAATGTTTTCACCACAACCCGATGAGCCGTTGTTTTCACCGACACAAAACCAATTCTTAGCCAACTTTGTCTACAATTTATCCCAAAGCCAAAACACTTTTCCCACACAATCTCAAAATGTTTTCACCACACCTTCTCCAACACAAGTACACTCTGAAGTTTCAGGAACACAATTCTTCTCAACTCAACCACGACGTCTTCTTGCATCGGACTCGGAAGAAGAAGAACAACAACAACAAGAAGTTGAAGAAGAAGACGAAGAAGAAGAAGAACCACAACCAAAAAAATCATCAAAAGGTCGTGGAAAATGGAAAGCCCCAGCGAAACAGAGAGCCAAGGTAGAGCCTTGGAAAGTTGATGAGGTGGTTGCTTTAGCAAAAACTTGGGTGGACATATCGGATGATGCGGTTCACGGAAACGACCAAGAAACCCAAGTTTTCCAAGAAAGGATTTGGCATTTATGGTGTCAGCGAATGGATCGTGTATACCGTTCCCACCAGTCAATATACTCGAATGGCGTGGTGTAAGTAAAAATTGCCAAGGCATTTGAGGCGATTTTTTCACAATGTAAACGAAATTGGCCAAGTGGTGCCAATATAGATGATGTGATGCTGGCTGCTCGGCAACAATATATTGACAAACATGGAACCAAACACCCTTTCAATGCTCATGCGGAAGTGTTTTGGAGGGTAATCCGAGACAACGAAAAATGGAGGAACCAAAAATCCTTTCATGAGTTCGCTGTTGGAACAACCAAACGCTTCAAATCCTCCACATCCACACACTCTCAGTCTTCTGATGCAAATGTTGGCTTCGACATTAATGAGGAGCCGGAGGCTGATGTTCTTCCGATTGGTCGTGATCAAGCAAAGAGAAAGATGAAGGGAGGTAGTTCTGGCACGAATAGTAGCGCAGAATTGCAACAATTGAACGAGCAAGTCGCCACTTTGCAAACTTTACATGAAGAGAAAGTCAAAACCAAGCTGATGGATATTGTGACGAGAAACATATCCGATCTACGAGGGTTTGAGTATCAAATTGCACTTCAAGCGAAGAAGGATGCGGCTAGGAAATTGGGTTACTCGTTCGACGATGAGTAGATTAGTTGTTTGTGTTTTTAGTTTGTGTGTTTGTTTAAATTTTAAATTGTTAGTTGTTTGTGTGTTTTATTTTTAATGAAATATTTAAATTTTAGTAAAAAAACGAATTCTGTTTGTACAAGGACTAAAAGTTGTAATTTCTCAAATTAAGTTGCTTGCCAGTTCCTTGGCCATTGGCCACCACTGCCTACAAAATGGCCAACGCCTGCCAACTATAGTCTGGCCCACAAAAACCCCTTGGCCATCCGTTGGCCAACGGCCACCACTCCCTATAGCCTAATTAAAAAGATCTACAGACAATACGGTCATAATTGTGGGACTTGAGTAATTTTATATGTACACATACATTAAGACTAATAAATAATTTATTGGTGGTTGTTTTGTACATGTGGAATATTTTTTACACTACATACTGTTTTTTAAAGAGATGTTTTAATGTTTTATATTTTCCTATTAAATCTTCTTACTTACTAAATCAGTATAACCGTCAAACAACAATGGATAAGATTAAGAGAAATGATTAATGGATTACACATCTCTTTATTTAGTCCGTAAGAATATGAAATAGTAGGATTTAGTAATAATAAATATAATTTTTCTTTTTCAAATACACTCCCTTGTATATTTTGGCCAATATTTACAACACCTAATGCAAATGTTCACAACATCCCTTACTTTCTATGAATAACCTTAGGTGTGATTCGCAGAAAGTTTTTGAAGGAATTGAAATCTGTCAATGAATTAGAATCTATCAGGAATTGGAATCCAATTTCGTATTCTGTTTGGTTGGCAGGAAATGGAATTGGAATCCAATTCCATTTTCTGTTTGGTTGTCAGGAAATGGAATTGGAATCCATGTAAATGACAAATTTGCCCTTATTGTTTTTTTTGCATAATATTTACTTTTTATATAACTTATTGCTAGTGGTGGATGGTAGCAGTGGGTGGTGGTGGTGGATGACAGTAGTAGGCTATGGTGGTGCATGGCGGTAGGTGGCGGCAACGGTGGTGGGTGACAGTGGGTGGTGGTGGTGGGTGGCAGTGGTGGTGGTGGGTGATGGTAATGGGCAGTAGTGGTGGTGGGTGGCGGTGGTGGTGGTTGGTGACGGTGGTGGGTGGTGGTGGCGGTGATGGTGAGTAGTGGTGGTGGTGGCGGTGGTAGTGGTGTGTGGTGGCGGTGGCGGTGGGTAACGGTGGTGGGTGATGGCGGTAGGCGGTAGTGATGGGTGATGGTAATGGGCATCGGTGGTGGTGCGTAGTAGTGGTGGTAGTGGTGTGTGGTGGCGGTGGGTGACGGTTGTTGGTGGTGGCGGTAGGTGGTGGTGGTGATGGGTGATGGTAATGGGCATTAGTGATGGTGATGGCGGTGGCGATGGTAGTGGTTGGTGGTGGTTGGTCACAGTGGTGGTTGTGGTGACGGTGGGTAATGGTGGTGGTGGCGGCGGTGGGTGGTGCATGAGGGTGGTGGTAGTGGTGGTGGGTAATGGTAGAAGGTTTCAATTTGTGAGGTAATAGAAAGGGTATAATGGTAATCTTACACATTCCTTCTTCCAAGGGAATTAATTCCTTCCATCCACCGAAGGAATTCATTCCCTCAATTTCAATAGAATTGGAATCCAATTCCTTCACACAAAACTTGAACC
Source organism: Cichorium intybus (assembly GCA_023525715.1). NCBI lineage: Eukaryota > Viridiplantae > Streptophyta > Magnoliopsida > Asterales > Asteraceae > Cichorium > Cichorium intybus. The sequence continues at coordinate 93,859,915 of CM042010.1, read as the reverse complement.
AAACGCAGGAATTCGAAGGAATTAAATTCAAATTCATTCGAATTCCATCGAATTCCAACGAACCAAAGAGTCATTTACTATCATCATTAATTGTTCATCACCGGCCAACAACCCTTGCCATCATAATTGGGATCTAATATACATTATTTTCTCTTAAATAAAATAAAAAACAAATACAAAAATAAAATATCATTTTAGTAAAATAGCCATCTTTTTAAAAGCTATAAAATTGATATTTTAAATGCCACCGGGCCACCACCAAAAGATAGTAAATTCATTTTGTTAAACTTTTTAACATTGCTAAATTATTCATAGCATTGCAAAATGTTAATATCATTACGTATTTTTATCGTTTTGAAATTGATAATTTTTATGAGAGCATTTACAAAGATGATGGGCATATAAAAGTTTATTTTCAATGCAAAAATGTAAAACAAAATATTTTGGTGGTATGTTTGTCGACTGTTTGATTTTCATTGCCGTTCAAAAACAATTGTTGGAAATTTGACAAACCCTTTTGCTACATTAAAAGGTTTTGATTTTATCTATGAACCGTTAAATGTTTTCTTTTAACATGCATTGTAAACTAAAAATTAGGTGACGGCACTACTGGAAAAAGGCCAATAGAATACGGGGATCAAATACGGTTATTTGGAGTCCCGTATTAGAATAGGTTTTACTGGAATAGAGTACGGTTAAAAAGAGATTAAAATACGGGTGATAGGATGCGTATTAGATAACCGGTATAGAGTACGGTTAAAGAGGTATTAAAATACGTGTTATATCATGCGTATTAGATAAAGAGTGTATGTATTGGATGAGGGTTATATAGTACGGTTATATGCCTCATATAAAGTACGGGTAGGAGGTGTAGTTTATTACATCATTATATAGTACGGATGGACGACCGTATTATATGAGATGCGACCGTATTATATGAGATTTATTATATAGTACGGTTACGACCGTATTATATAGTACGGTTATGACCGTATCATATGATATTAGGACCGTATTATATAAGGTTTATATAACTATAGACGACACCGTACCACCACATTTCCCTTACTTTCGGTCGTCGTTTATTAGAATTAGGGCATAACAAAAGTTACATAGTCATAAGAAAAGCATAACAAAAGTTACATAGTCATCTCGATCTCGTATTTTTATTATTCTATATGTTATACATAAAACTTGAAGAATTAGAACTTAGCATATGAATGACAAAGTATATAAATAAAGAAGCCGATGTTTGGGGAAAAAATTGAAATGTAAGAAAAAATATTAGAATTTTAAGAAAATTTGTGTAAAATGTCAATGATTTATGTCCTTGTATTAGAGCAGTGTTTTTGTAATGACATGTACATCGTACATTGAATGTTGCATGTTGCTTTGGATTTGGGAATTTCAGCTCTGGAAAAAAGCCACATCCCGTTATATGCTTATACGGATTGTTAAAGTCGACGTCTACAATTTTCATTTCAAAAGTTCCCCAAATTACAAAAGTTCCAACGTCGCTCCGTCACTTCACACTCCGTCACCACAATCCGACGTCGCCGGCCACACCGCCAGTTCGCCACCACCATTCTAGCATCGCCGGCTACTCATTTTTCCTTTCCAATCCTTTACTCAACGTTCTCGTTTTAATTTTTCGATTCAAACACTCAATTTCTCAGTAGAAAAGGCCACTCGTTCCAGCATTCCAGCATCGCCGGCCACTCAGTTCTACCCCTCCCATTGGAAACTCGACATCATCTAGCCATCTACTTCGTGGTTTTAGTTCCTCATGTGAAATCTTAATGTTGAACGCCAAGTGTTCGACAAAATGCCAAATAGAACATAATAGAAATTTCACTTTTGTTCAGCGTGTTTAACGAGTTCTCGAAAACGATTAAAGGCGAAGTGAACAGGTACTGTTCTTTAATAGATTCTTTCACATGATATCAAATTTTTTATGGATGAATTAGGATAGTGCTTGAATTCGTTCCCCATTGCTCTTCAGCTCAACTTGAACGAAAGAAGAAAGTTACTGTTATAAATTCAACATTGCCTTTTCTCATTAACCACTTGTAATTCAGAAAGATTCCTCCATTGTGTTAATTTACCTGCTTTCAGAAATCAGGATTTCCAACTGAGCAGCTATACAAGCGTGTGGATGGTGCATGGACTGAAGCTGAAGCTATAGCAAAAAAGGTTCCATTCTTTTGACTTAATGCATACAAATATATAAGGTTGTTTCTTTTCTACTTGGTACTATCAGAATGACTTAACAAGTTAAAGTGATAGATTGGTCACTTTATGTGTTAAGACCCTCCCTATTTTAACATTAATATTGCCCTTGTTATTATTTTTCAACTTCTTATGACAACCTAACAAAAAGGGGAATTTAATCTATTCAATTTTGGAACAAAAGAGAAGGGGCATTTGATGTTTATATGTGGTGACTTTAAATTACTTTTGAGTTACTAACATGTTATGGATAAATATAACCGTTTCATATCAAAGTAACAGTTACTTATAATTTTAATATATAACAACTTTTAAATAAACATTTGTTTGTATTTAGGGATTGGGAAGCAGGAATCCACAGAATTGTCCATCTTTTTTTCCTTTTGTTTGATTTGTTCTTGATTCAATGATGCTTTTAAAAATGGCTTTAAAATCATGAACATGATGTGTGTATAAGTCTTTCTTTTTAGAACTTATTCTTTACGTATTTAGCTATAAAAAGTTGTGCTTTTTCTGTGATTTTGCACTTACTTATTACTATATGCAGCTTTTAGGCATACAATGAAGTAGCAAAAAAGAAATAAGAGAAGTGTCACGATGATTAGGGATAGGTCCAAAGAATATCTAGCAAATTTAAAAGTTGAGTTCGATAATTATGGAAGATCTATTGGAAAGAACAGGTTCAAATTTGCAAGTTATCGTGGAGTAACTACAAGGAAGATGATTTCTATCCTTATAGAAAGTTGGGATTTGGTTCCTGAGTATGAGAAAGATGAATTATGGTTGAACATAAAGGTATTGTAGCTAATACACATGCTTTAATTTCATTTAACCAATATACGTTACTAATAGCTATTATCCTCTAAATACAAAAACAGGCTTATTGGCATATACCAAATGATGATCCCAAAAAACAAGTACTTGCAGATTGCAACAGGCAGTGGAGGTCCTACAAGTCGAGACTTCTTGATTTGAGAGACCGAGGTCTAGATCCGTTAAAAGCATACAAATATCTTGACGAAAAAATGTGGAGAGCTTTCGTTGTTCAAAAATCCACGACAGAATTTAAGGTTTGTTGGAGTATACTATTTATGATATTATTATGTTTTACCATTTCTAATTGTTTATATTATGTGTGAAGGAAAAAAGAATAAAAGGGAGGGAGACTGCGAAAAAGAACAAGAATCACCCCCGACTAGGCCCACACGGGTATCGTGGTAAGGAAGCCCAATGAGATGAAGAGGTTGAATCTGGTGTAACAATAAAAGGCCATCATATATCAAGCAAGCGAGCAAGACACTATATCTTTGCTAGAAGAAAACGTGATTCCTCAGGGTCATTGGTTATAACACCTCAAATGGAGCCATTAGTAGATGAGTTTGTACGATAGTGTTGTTATGCTTCATTATTATCGGGAATTTTTATTCATTATTCGTTTATGTTCAATTTTTAATTTCTTGCTAGGGGACACTGGATGCTCATTGTGATTTGCCCTCATCAACGTAAGGGCTATATTTTGGATTCCATCCGAGGGTCGAAGAATTTGAAAAACTATATAATCGTTAAACATGTGAAAAGGTAAGAAATTTCTTATTTTATTTTAGTATTTTGAAATGATATTTATTTTTATAAATTGTAAAAAATATTTGTTATTTTATTTTAGTATTTTGAAAGGATATTTATTTTTATAAATTGTAAATAAGAAACTCCTGTTTATCTTTGTTTTAGGGTTGTTACAATGTTTAATAAAACTTCAATGACTTGGACATTCCCCGAGGTAATTGATATCTTTGTTTTAGGGCTGTTACAATATTTTTATATCAAAAAAACAAACTCTTATTTATATAACTTTTTAGTGCAACCAACAATCGTCCGATTGGGAGTGCGGTTATTATGTTTTGAATTGGATGCATGATTTCGTGTTGTACCGACAACATGGATTTCCGGAAGTAAGTACATTGTTAAATGTTTTTTGGGCATATATTCTATTGCTTGAAATCCCCACATTTGTTAAATAACAATTTTTTTATTTTAATTTTTATAGAACATTTGGAAAGACCAAAAACCATATACGGCCGAGGAGTTGGATGACCGCGTTGAGACATGGATAACAACTTTTGCAAATGAATATCTCAAATGAAGGCAATTTGGTTCACGGTTAGTTGTTAAATAAGAAAATTGGAAAGTACAATGCTATAATAGGATAGTTTTTCAAAGTGCAATTGTCTTGGTAACAAAACATGCATTGAAAATATTTTGTACAATGCGAATTTTGTAGAAAGGGTAGTTGAAAACAAAGTTTTGAAAAAGTTGCAGAATTTTGTAGAAAGGGTAGTTGAAAACAAAGTTTTGAAAAAGGTGCAGAATTTTGTAGAAAGGGTTGTTGAATAACTCTAGTTTTGACAAATGATGATCACAAAAGAACGTTCTTGGGTTGCTATATGTTTTATATATAGTTATGGTTTTGTTTGTATGGTGTATCATATTGGTGAAAATGACATATTATATTAGAGTTTTGATGTATTATATTGGTGAGGTGTTGTGGTTATGTGTCAAATATAGTACGGTTTATTACTATTAGACGTATCAAATATAGTACAATATAGTACGGTTGGGGTTGATGTATTGTATTAGATGTATCAAATATAATACGGTTGATTTATCATATAGTACGGTTGTAGTTGTATTAGATGTATCAAATATAGTACGGTTGATTTATCATATAGTACGGTTGGATGCTGTATTCGATAGGTGTATGATATTGGATGATATAGTACGGTCATCAATGATGTATTATATTGTGAAGTAATATAATACACCCATCTATTAATACGGTCGACCATTTGTACTATATTAACCATTTCAACCGTATTATATATGCGTTTTTCCAGTAGTGCGGTGAAGATGTTAGTTCGAGGTATTGATCCTTGAACACGAGAAAAGTGTCGGAGGAATCAAAGAGTATATCTTATAATAGAGTTTAATGAAACTCATCCCACCAAATCTAGAACGAACAAGCTGGAGGTTGTAAAATCTGACCCATCACAGCCAATACTTGAAGTGGCAGTGCAAGTGTCACAGTGTCGAGAAACAAGAGATCACTGGTACTTAGTTACAACCAAAACCTATGAGACCGTGATGTGTTTTTCTTCTCATTATTCTTCTTTATTCCACCCTCTCTCACGGTGTCACAATAGCAATGAGCAACAGCCCTATCTTTCATTCATGCTGCCCCATTCTCCCTTGGCATCGAAAAATGGAAAATAGGGCCTGAAATACATAAGCGTTGATGACGGGAAACAAGAAAAAAAACAAGAAGCAGTAGGAGTTTCGGCTTCAAGAACCGGAGGCAGTAATCATGAGAGGAATCCCGCAGCAGGAAGCACTTCACGACAGCCCCTGGAATCACTTGGGGGTGTTTGCTTTTTCTCAAAAAGTCTTTTTCTCCTAAAACATCTGCGAGAGGGTAGATGTTTTTTAAAAAGACTGTTTGTTTTCTAGAAGACAAAAGATATAAAAACGACATTTTCACCTCTTTTTAAAAAAGACATATTTTTTAGCTTTTTGAACATCTTTTTGGAACTTTTCAACTACACTTCACCCCACCCCACCCTACACACCCCTACCCCATGCCCACCCACCCCTACCCACCAAAACCGTACCCACCCCACCCACCCACCCCTATCCCCACCCCCACCCTTACCCATACCACCAACCCCCACCCCACCCCTACCTACATACCCCACTTTCATCTCATCCGAGTTTATTTTAACTAAAATTGATGTTATAATGAATGATTTCGAAAAGACGTTAAAAACAAACATATTTTTTTTATGAAAAGCGAAGACATGAAAAATGACTTTTGGTCCACATCTTCTTCCACAGACATGGAAAAAGACAAAAGACATTTTACCTCTTAAAAAACAAACACCGCCTTGGTCTCGTTGCTCCTCCCTTCTTGTGCGATCTCTCACTCGAGACTCCATCTACGTTCTCGGCAGAAGGCTATTCACGACAATGGGGAGTGATTCAATTAGGGTAGCCTCATAACCGATCGTACATGCCATAAGGGTCCAATCGAGGCTTGCTTGGGCTGCTAACGAGAGCCAAGGCTTCTCGGCCTCTTATCTTTCTCTTCCCGCCGATCTCAAGCCCAAAAGGAGAGAGTTCCATGCATCTTAGGTGTATTTGCCATATTAGTCCCTGTAGTTTGCACCATTAATTTATTTTCGGTATTTGGTCGTAGGCGACGTGAGGGAGAGGTTTTTGGGATAGCGACATTTTCTTAGGGTAAATAGGAGGGACGCGATTTACCTGGAGATAGCGTCACTATCTCCATACATACTGTCGCTATCTCACTTTTTGCCATTTTTACTTTTTCTCGTTTGTTTGACAACCCCTTTAACCACCGCACACTTGGGCTGTACCGTATCAAGCTCAATGATAACTAGCAACAGCCAACAGTGATATTTCAACAAAATAACAATAAAATAATTGAAACACTTATCGGAAAATCAAACATCGGGTTGCCTCCCGAAAACGCTTATTTTTCTACGTCTTTTAACTGGACCTTCTTTCTTCCAAAGGATGGCTATGGCGGATCATACGCCTTCTGACCTTGCTGAATTCCTGCCATCACTGCCCACTCCTTGATCCAGTACTCTTCCAGCTTTCCTGGTGTAAATGGTCTACCAGTCTTTTAGCCGCTGCCCGACCGTTGTCATTCGACTACTCTATATGAATGCTTGGACGTTGTTTTGAACCTCCAAGCTCTATCTTTTCTCCAGTGTCTCTTCAATACTATCGGCTTGATGTGGAGCGCGTCCATTGCCAAATCCAATGACGAACGAATGGTGGTGTTTGGTGATGGTTTAGACTCGCTCATCAGGAATTCATTTAAAAATTTTCAAAAATTGTTGGCTAGGGGGTGGCATTGTCATATACGGCCCCTTAGTCAATAAGGCTTTCGACCATATCATGAGTCTTTTTATTCTACCACAATGTATGATTCTCTATTACACCCTCGGGTTCACGTGATGTGATTTCATACCCAGTGGTATTGACACAAAAAGTACTCACCTCAGTATCTGACGAAAGTAAGTTTGACTGCTGATTCAACTGCTCCTCCAATAGTTCCAAATGATCTACCATTGCCCAAAGTGCATTGACATTGTTTTCCTCCACGTAGAAGGTTTCTGTAACTAGATACAAGACCTGATCTAATTTCGCGTTGTACGAATCGTCCAGATCTTGGTCATTTACAAAATACGACTTATCGTAATTCTCAAATAAGTCAGATTCTCAGTCCATATCCCTTTATCATTGAATAATTCGTTGTATGAATCACCCCCGTCATGGTCATAAATGGGGCTTTCATATTCCCACCATATATCTTGATTCGTGTACATGTAACCGTCCATTTTGATAACGTACATGCACAAAAACTATAGCGTCCCATACTCTGTAATAAAAGTTTAACTTTTAAAAGTGGTTCAAATACATAAAACGAGTTGGAAATAAATCCTTTAATCTGAATTCAATATTTAAAACATTTCACACCATATATATCATTTCAAGTACGAAAACATTATTTAGCGGAAGTCTCGAACACCGAAATACCATATGCGATAGAGTCGCGCCGTACTCCAAAGCCCAAACCAGTGAAACCTGAAAAACAACTAGGGTGAAAGAGTAAGCACAAAGCTTAGTGAGTTTCCAAAATACCATATAATCCATCACATTTAATTAGTAGGCATAAAGGTCTCTGGCCTCGGCCCGAACAACCTGGCTCTCGGGCTCACCCCGATCTGTCCTTACTAGGATTCGTAGGCTCACCAAGTTCCGTCCGTTGTCGGCACAATACGTGGACTCTCAGGCTCACCCCAATCCGCCATCGTAGGGCAACCACCTTATTTACTATCAAAACTAAGTATACATACCAATCACAGAAGCCTAAGCATTCAGATTGACCCAATGGTCGCTAAACTTGCCTATACAATCACATAAGCAGGACACGTTCACCCTAAGCATTCAACACTGCACAACTTGAAGTAAAATTTCTTACAAATGTAACATCACCCATAGTATAGTGAAAAAACTGACATGATCCGCCAAGCTTAACAACACTCCACGCGCATGTCCACGGTGTTGGATTAGGTGTCTAAGCCATGACTTATAATTGTATTTATCTTGTTAATAGAAGGAAAGTCCATTTGGGTTGCCCTCATAGCCGGAGGATTGATGTATAGTTCAGTAGAGAGAAAGATTGATTTATTAAGTGTTTAATAAATCAATAGAAAATAAATAAATGGTTTATTAATATATTTAAGTGTTAATATATTAATTAGAAACTATAATAATAATTAATTGAGATTTAATCTAGAATTAATTGGATTTAATTTAGTGATTAAATAAATTAATTAAAGGTGAAGGGACTGGTTTGTATTTATTCAATAGTTGAATAACTGGCAGAGATAAAACCAGGGACCAAAATGGTGCCACATTGGAGGCTTCTCCCAAGGGTGGCGAAAACCCTAATTAGGGTTTAGAAGTCTGGTCCAAGTGGTCAACAGGCTTGCCCACTAAGGAGGCTCCTTAGGGTTTCAGGTGTAACCCTTGGAGGCTATAAAAGGAACCTCCTGACTCCTTTATTTCCTACGCCATCTAGAACCAGAGGAACTATGTTGAACTGTCTTCTCCATTGCTTTGGGTGTGACTTGCATTTGAGGCAAGATAATTTGCTGCTAGCTTCAAGAACAAGATCAAGAAAAGGTTGGTTATTCTTATTTGATCTTTAGAATTTAAATGTTGGCCTTAGCTTTTAGTTTATTATCTTCATAGAAGAAAACATAGATCTTTTAGGGTTGCATGTGAACCATAAGATTTTATTTGTTCATTGTTTGCTAGAAAACCCTTCAGTGGTATCAGAGCTTAGGCTTGTTTTCTTATGTTTGATATAAACTGCATGGATTATTTTTGCCTTGAGTGTTTTTGCGAAAAACACCTCTTGGAGAGAGGCCAAAATCGATGCAAATGCTAGGGTTTCCTAACCCTAGCCGCCAAGCCCCCATGGTCCCCCTTTTGCTTGCTTTGGAAAGTATGTTGTTATTTTTGGTAATTGCATTAATTAAATAAATGGAACACTTAAACCCTAGCTTGTAATTTTCGAACCATATAGGGGCCAAGATAGAAAAATTAATTTGATTAATTTCAGGAAATCTATCTTAGATTTAATTAATTTAATTAATTGTTAATTAAAAGATCAATTAAATCAATTTAAGGAATTAATTAAAATTTTCGAAAATTAGTTTAAAATTTGCGAAAATTAAGAAAAAATTAATTCTAAAATATTTTAATGAGATTAAAATATATCTTATATATTTATGATTAAAAGTTAATATTTATATATAAGATTAAATGGTTAGTCTTACCGTTAGTAGGCCTCATTCACAAAACTGTCATATAAAGAGGGTATAAGGAGACTGCCTATAAAATGGTAGTCTAATGGGTATCTACTCTTACCCACCGCTCTCCTGGTCATTCGAGTGTTGTTAGCCGAACGGGTTTGATAGAACCGCTAAGCCTCTTAAAAGTATAACGCTATAATTGAAAGTACTAGAACTCTAAACAAATCCCAATCTAGTTACTTTAGGATCAAAAATGTGAATTGGTGCTAATCCATGAAATTGCACATTGCACTTTGTGGAACGTTGGTGGAGTGTGTGTGGTTTATCGGCATGCCAACTGGGGTCCGCAAAGAGTCGCAATGGGTTTCCCGATTTTGTCATTATTAACGGAGCGTGTGTGGTTAACCGGCACGTTAATTAGAGATGACAATTGACTTCGAGAGAACCGAGCGAATTTGCATGGTTATTCACACCCGGTTTGTGATCCTCGGTATCCTAGTCACAAACAGTGGGGCATTCCCAAGATTGAAACATGCTATTGAACAGTTCAATAAATCTCAAAAGAAACTAGGAATTCCATTATAATTTGATTATTTTTCCGCGGTGGAATTGGCTGAATCGTCATTCGCCTACCTTATAAAATCTGCAATAAAGATTACGGCATCCCTCTTCGATATTGTAGATTGTTATTGCAGGATCCTAGCCTTATATTTATTCTTGGGTGAATCTAAGGATTATTATTAATATCTAATTAAAACTACCTTCTTCTTATTCAGATGTCTTCTGACCAATCTGCCCCCCACCCGAACCCTGGTAATGTCACCTCGATTCTGTCATTGTGCTCAAAAGTGACGTTGGACGGAACTAACTACAATGACTGGATCCGCAACATTAAAATGGCTCTAAGGTTTGAACACAAAGAGTATGTTCTGGAAACCGAGCTAATTGAGGTTGACCCAGACACCGCCTCTCCTGAGGAAATCGCTTTGTACACCAAACACTCGGATGATGCGACCAAAGTGGCCTGCATCATGATCGCCACCATGAACCCTGAACTGCAGCGTATTTATGAGGACTACTGGCCTTACGAGATGTACAGGGAGCTCGCGGAAAAGTTCCGCAAGCAAGAGCGCATCGAAAGGCGTGAGGTGGTTAAAGCTTTCACTAACGACAAGCCTCGGGATGGAGAGTCCATCTGCACTCATGTGCAAAGGATGCAGGGTTATGTTGAAAGGTTTAGAAAGCTGGAGATGCCTGTACATGAGTATTTAGCAGTTGATATTGTGCTGAATTCTCTACCCATTTCTTATGACCAATTCACACTGGCGTATCATTTGAACAACAGTCAGGCTACTTTGGCTGTACTCCACCGCATGCTTCATACTGTCGAGGACAGGATGAAAGGGAAGAGTGTGATCCTGGCCAACCCGCCTGTCCTGGCTTTTGGATCTGGTAAGGGAAAGAAACGGAAGGGAACTCTAAAGAAAAACTGGACGGAAAAGGCTCATGTCGGGTCATCTAGCAGTTCCCCGAGAGACAAGTCTTCCGACATTCCGCATGTTCAGAACCCCAAGGAAGCCGACTGCTTTTACTGCAAGCAAAAGGGTTACTGGAAGAGAAGCTGCCCCATGTATCTGCAGGATATCAAGGATGGCAAAGTGAAGCCATCAGAAGCAGCAGGTACATATTCCATTTCTAATTACTCATCTTCCTGTTCTTGGGTCCTTGATACAGGATGTGGTTTTCATATCTGTTCTGATTTGCAGGGCCTAAAGGAAAGTAGGGAGCTGGAGCACGGTAGACTAAATCTGGTCATGGGCAATAGGCGAACGTCACCTGTTATCAAGATCGGAGTCTATAGATTAGTGCTTAGCAGTGGAGTTAGTTTAGATTTGCATAATTGTTGCTATTCGTCTGATATGGCAAGGAACATAATTTCTTTTCATGCATTGTTTAAACAGGTCTTTTATTATGAGTTCAATAAATTGAATGGTTCAATTTCTGTTTTCAAAAATGATGTTTCTATTTTTAATGCTATGCCTTGTGATAGAGTGTATGAGACTATTATGTGTGTTGATAATTATGGTAAAAATGTTTTAGCTATTGATTCTTCGAGCGGTATAGAAAAGGCGTGTTTGTGGCACTATCGCCTTGGACATATCAACAAGAAACGCATTGCCTAACTCCAAAAGGATGGAGTGTTGGAATCTTTCGACCTCGGGTCGGACGATGTATGTGAATCTTGCTTTCTTGGTAAGATGACAAAATCACCATTCAAAGGTTCCTTTGAAAGAGGTGAAGCTCTGTTGGATATCATACACACAGATGTGTGTGGTCCCTTCAGAACAACCACAAAAGACGGCACGCGGTTCTATGTGACCTTCACTGACGATTTCAGTAGATATGGGTATATCTACTTAATCAAGAATAAGTCAGACACCTTTGAAAAGTTCAAAGAGTTTAAAAACGAAGTCGAAAATCAACTGGGCAGAAAGATAAAGATGCTTAGATCCGACAAAGGCGGTGAGTATCTTAGTATCGAGTTTCTCGATTATCTTAAGGAATGTGGAATTGTTTCACAGTTATTGCCTCCAAGAACACCACAGTTGAACGATGTTGCTGAAAGGCGAAACCGAACCTTGTTGGACATTGTTCGTTCCATGATGATCGAGCTTCGCTTCCAATCCATTTCTGGGGGTATGCCTTAGAGACTGCCGCCCATATCCTTAACCTTGTCCCAACCAAGAAGGTTTCTAAGACACCTCACGAGATGTGAACGAGGAAAGTTCCCTCATTGGCACACATCAAGGTCTGGGGTTGTGAGGCTTTCGTGAGACGAGAGACTCAAGACAAACTCTCAGATAGAAGTGAGAGGTGTTACTTCATCGGATACCCGAAACAGTCATTTGGATACTTGTTCTACAGACCGAGAGAGTACGTGGTCTTTGTAGCAAGACGGGGGTTCTTTCGAGAGAGAGAGAGAACTCATTTCCAGAGAGGACAGTGGGAGTACGATCGATCTCGAAAAAATTCAGGAGACGCCCGATGAACCAACCTTAGGAGAAACTAGCCACCAACATGAGGAAGAGGTTCCTGTTGGACCAACCGACATCTCATTGCCCCTTAGACGTTCGGGTAGAGTTAGCATGCTACCCGAGTTATATGGTTTCCATATTACCTCGGATGGTGACACGTTGGTCAGTGATCGTACATTGACTAATTTGGATGAGCCAGCTAACTACCATGAAGCGGTGGCGGGCCCCGAGTCTGCCAAGTGGAAAGAGGCAATGGACAGCGAGATTAAGTCCATGTATGACAATCAAGTTTGGAACTTGGTTGACAATGTGCCGGGTCGTAAGACAGTCGGGTGCAAGTGGATCTTCAAGAAGAAGACCGACATGGATGGTAAAGTGCATACTTATAAAGCTCGGCTGGTTGCGAAGGGATTCACTCAAACCCCGGGGGTTGACTATGATGATACCTTCTCACCAGTAGCCAAGATTAAGTCAATCAGGATAATGCTTGCCATAGCTGCATTTCATGATTATGGAATTTGGCAGATGGATGTCAAAACCGCCTTCCTTAACGGGAAACTAACTGAGGATGTTTACATGAATCAGCCAGAGGGTTTTGTAGACACAAAGCACCCTGATAAAGTATGTAAGCTTGAAAGGTCAATCTACGGATTGAAGCAAGCATCTCGCAGCTAGAATCTTTGCTTCCATGAGAAAGCCAAAGAGTTTGGTTTCTCTAGGAGTGAAGATGAGTCCTGTGTATACGTCAAGGCTAGTGGGAGTATAGTCACTTTTCTGGTGTTGTATGTTGATGACATACTACTCATGGAAAACGACATTCCGACCTTGCAAGATGTCAAGTCTTGGCTTGGGAAGTGTTTCGCCATGAAAGACCTTGGAGAAGCTGCTTATATTCTCGGGATAAGAATACTGAGAGATAGAAAGAGAAAATTAATAGGTCTGAGCTAGTGTACATATTTGGAAAAAGTGTTAAAGAGGTTTAACATGGAAAATTCCAAAAAGGGAGAACTACCGATCTAGAGTAATGCCAAATTGAGTAAGACTCAAAGTCCGAGTACTGATGAGGAAATAGCTGAGATGAGTCGGGTACCTTATGCTTCGGCAGTAGGGTCGATCATGTATGCTATGACATGTACTCGCCCCGACGTATCCTTTGCATTGAGCATGGTTAGTCAGTTCCAGGGTAATCCTGGAAGGGCACACTAGATAGCGGTCAAGAACATACTCAAGTATCTGCGAAGGACAAAGAACATGGTGTTAGTCCTTGGTGGCAGTGATGACTTGAATGTGAGTGGATATACAGATACCAGTTTCCAGACAGATAGAGACAGTGGTTGGTCTCAGTTGGGCTGGGTATTTCTTTTGAACGGTGGAACGGTCACTTGGAAAAGTTCCAAGCAAGAAACGGTGGCTGATTCAACGTGTGAATCAGAGTACATTGCAGCGAGTGAAGCGGCTTGGCTGAAGAACTTTATCGGTGACCTTGGAGTAGTTCCGAGCATTCAGGAGCCGATGGAACTTTTCTGCGATAATGAATGAGCGGTCGCTTTGACAAAGGAACCGCGAGATCATGGAAAGTCCAGACATATCGACAAAAGTACCATTACATTCGACATCGCGTAGAAGAAGGTCACTTACTGGTTAAGAGAGTATCATCAGAAGACAATCTTGCAGATCCTTTGACTAAGGCATTGACCAGGATCAAGCACAATCAGCATGCTCGGAGCATTGGACTGAAGGATGATATTAGTTTTAGTAATTAGATCGATTATGAAACTTGTAACAGTATAAATGTAATTGACTTGGTGATTTTATAATGGAGATTTATAAATGAGTATTGTTTACTACCTTTGTCAATTGTTTATTATTGTGTTTCAATATTTGCATGTTTAAACTTCCTGAGTAATTAAATTACTTAAAGTTCCACAGTGGATCATACTGTTAGGGAGTGAGTATGAATGAAGACTGTCATGAATCGGTTGTAGACTGTCTAAGGAGTTAGACATTGCAGTAAGACTGCTACGACATTCATGAGTACTTAGAAAATAGAGATTTGAGTATTGGATAAACCCGCGCTTAACATATTGCTTCATGGATTACATCACGAGCAATGTTAAGACGATAATATCCTTTGATCTTTAAGTGGAGAGATATGATCTGTTATTTGCAAGACAGTTGCTCATTGATAATATCGGTAACTCGGTGTTATAAAATGCATTGTTGTGAGTATTCTGGCTGGCAAAAGATATAGGCATATAAGTCTAAACTTATCCGTCCCCTGACCCGATGGGAAACAGATATCTGTAGGCCTCTCGATGATTTTGAAGTTGAGTGAAAGTGTTGGCCAACCAGGACTAAATTGATGTGTTCAATTAGTAGTCTTAAAGTCATAAGCAAATCGGAAATCGAGAAACAGAGTATCGGACCAAGATTGATCTTAATCCATGTCTTCAGTCTGAAAATATCTTGTTGGACGGAGGATCATCTGATCACTTATCTTTGGACAGAACTGACTGGGTCAGAGTTCAGAAACAGTTTCTAGGAAACTGAGATTAATCAGAAGGTAAAAGGACAATTAAAGTCATAGACTTATCCAAGTGGGAGACTGTTGGATTAGGTGTCTAAGCCATGACTTATAATTGTATTTATCTTGTTAATAGAAGCAAATTTCATTTGGGTTGCCCTCATAGCTGGAGGATTGATGTATAGTTCAGTAGAGAGAAAGATTGATTTATTAAGTGTTTAATAAATCAATAGAAAATAAATAAATGGTTTATTAATATATTTAAGTGTTAATATATTAATTAGAAACTATAATAATAATTAATTGAGATTTAATATAGAATTAATTGGATTTAATTTAGTGATTAAATAAATTAATTAAAGGTGCAGGGACTGGTTTGTATTTATTCAATAGTTGAATAACTGGCAGAGATAAAACCAGGGACCAAAATGGCGCCACCTTGGAGGCTTCTCCCAAGGGTGGCGAAAACCCTAATTAGGGTTTAGAAGTCTGGTCCAAGTGGTCAACAGGCCTGCCCACTAAGGAGGCTCCTTAGGGTTTCAGGTGTAACCCTTGGAGGCTATAAAAGGAACCTCTTGGCTCCCTTATTTCCTGCGCCATCTAGAACCAAAGGAACTCTGCTGAACTGTCTTCTCCATTGCTTTGGGTGTGACTTGCATCTGAGGTAGGATAATTTGCTGCTAGCTTCAAGATCAAGATCAATAAAAGGTTGGTTATTCTTATTTGATCTTTAGAATTTAAATGTTGGCCTTAGCTTTTAGTTTATTATCTTCATAGAAGAAAACATAGATCTTTTAGGGTTGCATGTGAACCATAAGATTTTATTTGTTCATTGTTTGCTAGAAAACCCTTCACACGGATCCTGAAAACAGGAACCTCCTATTAATGATAAACTTCACTTAGCAAATCCTAAACCCCTAACAGGTTAAACTCCCAAAATCGGCACCCGAATCTCCCAAGTTTGACCAAACGTCAATGGTCAAAGGTCAAAGTCAACCTTAGGTCAACTGCACTTAGCACTGCTATCCTATATGGATAGCGTCGCTAAGAGGGAACCTGAAATGTGACCTTTAACTGAGATAGTGTTGCTATCTATAGAGATAGTGGCGTTATCTCCGCTGTTCAGCCAAAACTTTCCAAAACTCTTAATCCACTAAGCCAATGTCTAAAACATTCTAGGACTCTTCCAAACAGTAACTAGATTCATAAAAATACAAACTTTCACGTCCAAACAAGACCATACACGGACATGGTCAAGATCTAGGTCCAAAAAGAGCAAAACCCAAGTTTAACACTCAAGGGGGCTTGGCTCACTCCCAAAATCAGATCAAAACTTCAAAAAATGGCTCTAGGGACATAAAGTTTAGACCTTTATCATTCCATTCTAAAGATTAAGCAACAAAGGACCAAAACCCCATATAAAGTCTCCAAAAACACTAGAATACACCTTGAAGAACACCTTCTAGCACCACCGTGCACCTTCCTTCTCTTCAAGAAATCTTCTAAAGTGACCAAAAGAGCCAAAAATCACACAATGAGGCTAGGAAAGGCTTGGAGACGTTTCTAGAGGCTAAAGGGTGACAAATGACATCTACCTAGAGTTTTGTGCCTTAAATACGACCCAAAACTTGAAATCTAGGGTTTTGGTGCAAACAGCGGCGGATAGCGGCGCTATCCTATAGATAGCATCGTCATCCCCTGAACATGCCAAGCCACTAACTCGACCAGCATAACGATGTTATTCTTTCCCCATAGCGTCGTTAACCTACCCGCTACATAGTGTCGCTATCTATAGTGATAGCGGTTCAATCTCCAATTTTTTTCAAAACTTGGTTCTTTTAAATCCAAACATGGTTATTCCGGGAATAGGGTCTTACAACTCTCCCCACTTAACGAGATTTCGTCCCCGAAATCCTTTACTCACTCACCCAGACTATGTGCCTAAACCTCATACTAATTCATGGCTACTTATAATTGTCTACATGGTCGCAATTGCGATACCAGAAAGAACTTACTGCCAAACCTAGAATCCAAAGATCACGAACTCCTCGAAGATGATTCCCCCAATCCAAGCTTCACATATTGACGATCGAGAATAACACTGATCATATCGCGTCTAATCTATGTCGACCTACAAACTTCAATGCACACCTTTTGATTAATCAAGGTCTAGTACATTAGATCCTATGATTGCTTTAACAAAGAATATTCTCTTTAGGAACAAGTTCCAAAACAACCAACATTTACAAATGACGGCTACACATAGCCTTTATACCCTACGCATGACCTAGCAAACCCTAAACCCATGGATGATAAGCCCACCGAAAACGCCTTGGCCCAGCCTACCGAAAACCAGTCATGACCACCGAAATCAAGGAGGTTTTCGGTCCAAACCGAAAACCACAGTCCAGCCCATTTTTCTATTTTAAGCGTAGAAATGCAAAGATTAAACCACATAAAATATAACCCAACAATCTCCCCCTTGGTTTAATGCTTTCATTTGTCTTCATGCTCTGTCTTGATCTTGGCTTCGGTTGTATACTGCAGAAATATTTTAACAATCTCCCCTACATGAATAATAGGTGTAGATGTTAATAGCTTTCAGCACGATGCAGTGACAACTTCATCTTCGGATTGGACTATCTTCAGATTTAGCTTTGAACGCTCATTGGATGAACAGGCTTCAACATAGGTCTTGAAATCACGACATCCAGCTTTTGATTTGACATTGACTGGAACTGGAGTCTGACTCTTCACTTCTCTTCTTGATCACATAAAGGTGTAAATGTTGAAACAAACTGATTGAGGAGGAATTTAACGCAGCTTGTCACATGGAGTTATGCTTCACCTTCTTCGGGGATAAGATGGCTGTGTCGAAACTCTCAAACTTCAGTTCTACTGACGTTTCTTGATTGGAACGATGATGCAAATCCTGTGGGTCATGGAGTCATAAAACTCTCACCACAGTTGTTCAAGGACCCAGCCTTGGCTCAGGACGAGACTTCTCGCAGTATCTGTGTGAATCCGGAGGAACGCACTGCGATTATTTGAGTATTGGAGAACTACTCGTGGCTGTTTTGATTTTTAACCATGCATATCCTTGATCAAAGATCTCAATGCAGTTATCAAGTCAACAAGTTGACTTGGCTCTTGGCAAGACGTTCAATGGTATCAAACTCTGCGGACTGTACCATCCTAGTGCCAATGTTGAATCTGGTGAAGTTGTTGGGGTCTCACAGCTATTGTGGTAAACAACAACGATCACTGACCCAGAGTTTCGATGTTTTATCAATGCAAGGTAAAATCACATTGAGTCACAAACATTTTCATTAAAAGACAAATTTAAGGTAAAGAGTGGTATGAGCGTGTAATATATCTTGGTTACTAGATATACCCATCGGCTAGACTTTTGAGTAATGTATGGTTTATTACACTGAATCATCTAACTCTTAAATTAGAAGTTTTGTAGGTAAGAATGGTTGTTGACGCCTCACATCTACTACTAGTGTTATAGCAGAGATCACTGGCATAGAGTTTCGAAATATCATCACCACTTCGTTTAAAGTGATGAGTCGTCTATTTCTTGCAATAGAAAGATAGAGGTGGTTGAGAATGGATTGGTGCATGTGATAGACTACGGTATGTAATCTAACCATCGGCACAGAATTTTTAACTCTCGACTCTGAGTGGCTTTACTCAAAGTGTCTAGAAGTTCGTGTTGCAGAAAGACTTTGAGATTGGTTTGAGAGAAAAGTTGTTAGTGCTTCATACTCATTGTGGTATACCAATGAGAATCATCAACACAAGTATTTTGTCTCAGCAGTGAGTGGTATAGCTCAGTGCGACGTCGACTGGTAAGGAATGTCTTAGCGAGTCACGATAATAGTGAGTCACATCGTTGACATGAAATTTAATATGTATTCCTGATTGGTATTTATCAGAAACATTGACGATCATGAAAATTGTGAAAACGAAAAATATTTTTGGATTTTTTAATTTTGTGAAAGGAAAGACATAAAAGTAAAACAAATTTTTGTAATTTTTAAATTTTGTAACTTTTTTGTTTTTAATTCTCCCCCTAAATTTGTGCATGGGAAAGAATGTTCGAAATTAAAACATGAACAAATTTATCTAGAAAAAAGTGTACAAAATTTACATGAACTGATTTAACAGTCATCGAAGCGAATCATTTTTAAAAGTTCAACAAGCACATCGAACCGAGCTTTTTCAAAACGTTTTGTGAACAAGTCCGCCACATTGTTATCTGTGTGGACTGGTTCCAAATGAAACAGTTTACGCTCGTAGCAATCTCTTATAAAATGAATTTTGATGTCAATGTGCTTGGTTTTTGAATGCTAGACAGGGTTTTTAACTATTTGGTTAGCTGCATCATTATCACAGAATATAGGAGTATCAATGAAGTTCATACCATAATCAAGAAGTTGATGCTGCATCTAGATGACTTGAGAACAGCAAGCTGAGGCAGCAACATATTCAGCTTCAGCTGTAGAGGTTGACACGGTTTGCTGCTTCTTGCATTGCCAAGAGATCAGCCTATCTCTCAAGAATTAACATCCAGCACTTGTGGACTTTCTATCAATGTCGCATCCTCCATAATTGCTCTCTGAAAATGCATACAGATCAAATTCATGGTTCTTTGGATACCAGAGACCCAATTTAGGTCTCCCTTTAAGGTATCGAAAGATCTGCTTAACAGCAGTTAAATGAGAGAGTTTAGGATTAGCCTGATGTCGAGCACATTGGCAGACTGCAAAGACGATATCCGGTCTGCTCGCCGTCAGATACATCAACGATCCAATTATCGAATGATAATACGTTTGATCAACAGATTGACCATCTGGGTCTAAAGATAGCAGAGGTTGCTTTGACATCAGAGTGTTAGCATCTTTTGCATCTTTGAATCCGAACTTCTCGATAATATCCTCCACATACTTGCCTTGGTGAAGCAGGATACCCATTGAGCTTTGTTTTACTTGTAACCCCAAAAACATCGTCATTTCCCCTAGCAAGCTCATTTCAAACCTTTTCTTCATCACTTGCTCGAACTCTTTACACAGCACCTCGCTTGTAGAACCAAAAATGATATCATCCGCATAAATCTGGACGACAATTTGGTCTATCTTTTCACGCTTTATGAATAGAGTCTGGTCGATTGTGCTTCAAGTGTAACCATGCTGCAACAGATGACCAGTTAATGTTGCATACCACGCACGGGGAGCTTGATAAATACTATAAAGAGCCTTATCCAGCTTGTAGACGTGGTTCAGAAATTTGGAGTTGACAAAGCCCGGAGGTTGATCAACATAAATCTCCTCCTTCACTTCACCGTACAGGAATGCAGTCTTAACGTCCATCTGATACACAGTAAAGTTCATATATGAAGCATATGCATGAAAAATTTGAATCGCTTCCAATCTTCTATCCGGAGCATACACTTTTCTGTAGTCAAGACCTTCGATATGTCGAAATCCACGGACAACTAGGTGTGCCTTGTTTCGCACTATAACTCCAGAGTCATCCTGTTTGTTGCGAAATACCCATATCGTGTCAAGAGACTTTTTCCCTCGGGTAGTTCCACCAATTGCCAAACGTTCAGCTCTTCATGCATGGCGTCCACCCAACTTGGTTCATTAAATGCCATCTCCAAGTTCTTTCGCTCAATTTAAGAAATGAAGCATGAGTAGAGGCACTCGTTGACTTGATGATTTAGCAGCAGGGCCAGGAGCAGAGGGGGTTGGAGGTGCCATAGGAACACCGGAAGAAGAAGTAGCTTGCTGAGCAGAAAATTGAGCAGGAAGGGCAGAAAATGCACTATTGGTAGAAATACCCAAGTTGGCCGATTGAAAGGAGCTGGCATGATTGATTTCCCTTCGCTTATCATCCATCTCGCAAGATTTGATGATAGCCATCACCTTAGAGAGAGAGAGAGGTTGCCAAGGTCTCTAGTGTTCTTAATCACCACCACATTCATGTCCCAGCCTTTTGGAAGGGAGTTTAGAAACTTCTTGTTCACTTCAGCTCTCGACAACACAACTCCAGTTGTGGTCATCTCGGTGTTCAAGGTGATGAAACGTTGTAATTGGGTCTCAAGTGTCTCTCCAATCACATGATTGAACATGTTAAACCTCTGACGAAGCAGATCTTGCATGCTCTATTTCATATAATCGTTTCCTTTGTAGACCTCAATCAACGCCTCCCATAAAGATTTGGCGGTTGTGTACTCTCTAAAGCCCTGAGCAATGTCCGGAGATAGTGCCATAGTAAGAGTGGCAAGGGCTTTCTCATCTCGGTCCACTTTGTCAAATTCCAAAGTAGTGTAATCTTGAAGAGGATTATCTATCACAGTACCATTTTGTAGAGTGATTGTAATTTTGACAGGCATATGTAAAAACCTTCTCCACAGTTTCACATCTTTCATCTTAATATATTGTTCGAATCTGTATTTCCATTCCAAAAATCCTTCAGCCTTTATCAGTTGAGGAATGAGGGTAAACGTACCCATGATACAATCGATATTGGAATGCATAGTGGAAGGCTGGAAGCTAACTCCATTGAAAATGAACTTGAAGTTGGAACCGAAAAGCACAAAAATTAACAAACTTGGACCGAAAACCAGATACCCGACCAAAAACACCAACCGAGCACACAGCCTTGACTGAAACCCACGATCGGAAACGAGATTCTGACCGAAAACTCAAGTGAAGACCGAAAACCTTCAGAAACCCTAGCAGATGCACCTAAATCGAACTGGGCTTGACCGAAAACTCAAGGAAACCCTAGCTGTAAACTCGCGCCGCCACCGAAATCGAAGCTGTAGACCGAAATCCTCAGATCTGACCGAAAACGCCCAGCAATCCTCCAAAAACGCCGTATTTTGCAGAAAAACTGAGTTTTGAATATCAAAAACTCAATTTTACCAAGAACAATGAAGAACAAACACGAACACTAACACCCAAAATCGATCAAAAGGTCCAAAAACACCCAAAAACGTCCAAATCTCCAAGATCCAAGCAAAGGTATTGAAAAGATTTGTAAGTCCCAATACTTGCTAAAACAATATCAATCATGTAAATATTCAATTGGTGTGGAAATCCAATTGAAACCCAACCAAGAAATGTAAAAGATGAAGTAGAAAAACACTAAATGAACGATCAAATGCACTCGTTTGTATTGATTGAACGACTGGTACAATGATCACCCATACACAAGCATTACACGATTTCTCTATACTCCTCACAATGGTTTTCGCCCCCCCCCCCCCCCCCCCCCCGTTTCCTAAACACGCCACCTACAGCTATTTATACCATCTAGACAAAGCAAGCCCAATACATGTTTAGCCCAAACCCACAACTAGTCTAACAAGCCCAAATCGCCTACAGACCTAATAACAAAAGCATAAACCACCAAAATAGGGCCCAACAATCTCCCCCTTGGTTTATTGCTTTCTTTTGCTTTAAAGCTCAAGATCCAGTATATTCATGTCAACACGGCCCAATCCTCCAGACCAATAACCGTTTTCCACTATCTTTATAGTAGTTCCTGTGAATGGTTTAGCAGTTTCTTCCAGGATAGGACTTTCACACACAATTTTTGTACGTACAAGCCTTTTGATGTGTTGACGTGGGGTGGATTAGCAGAGCTTCCACCTGCTTGAAATTTCGTGGTTGGCATAACCACTTCTTCGACAACAGGCTCATGAGTAGTTTCACGAATAGGGATTTGATCATCCAAATCCATAGGATTGGAGTCAAACATTGGACTATGGATTTCAGGACGTTCTAGGCTTGGTTGTTCCTGAACAATAGGGCTTTGAACTTTAGAAGAGACTAGGCGTGGACCAGTTTCAGTGGGCGTAGAGGTTGTAGCATGAGTATCTTTGGGAGTCTCTGGACGATAGACTCTTGGTCGCGGATCCAGTTGTCTTCTTTTGAATTGAACTGGGTTGACAGAGGGGTCTTCTTGAACATCTTCTTCAGGTAAAGCAGCGGCAGTAACATCTTGTTGAGGGGGAATCAACACAGATGACTGGGGAACTTCCTTTTCATTTTCTAAGGGACCAAGAATACTCTTTATTAAATCATCAAGCTCATTTGTTGTAAGATCGTCAACTTTTCCTCCTTGGCTCTCTTCTTCTTTCTCTTCATCATCATCAGTAATATCGATAGCTTGATCATATCCAAATACTAGCTTTTCTCTGACTCTTTCTACATCGGCATCAGATGCAACATGTGCTTCAGGTGTTTCTTCAACATCAGCAAACTTTTCCAGCTTCACTAACTCTTTTGTTCCCTTGTAGCCAACTAAATTCTTTCTTACTTGCTTCATCAGAACGAAAGTATTTTGGACCCAGAAGTTTTAGATCAAGTTGGTTTGTAGTCTTTTGAAGCTGAGGATACTTCTGGTTGAGAATTTCTTGAAGAAACCAGGGATACATCAAGAAAAGATCCTTTTTCGCCTTCTACAGATTTCTTTGCATCTCCTCAAACACATATCTCAAATAGTTGTATTCCCAATCCAGAGCAAGGGAAACAAGTGCAGCTGTAGTGACTCGGCTGATTTCGTCAGACCCTTCTTTCCTTCCAAACACGCAGAGGACAAACGTGTGTGCATGAAATCTCCAGAAAGGAGGAAGCATTTTCTTAAGAGTAGGAGGGTAGTTTCCTTCATAGCACATGTCAGCCAAACCAGACCTTACTTTGTCATCCGGGTATTCAGTGGGAAACCCAGGCTTGTCTCCAAATTCCAGAACTTCTCGAATGATTTGTTTTGAGATCACGATCTGTACGCCTTGCACAGCTGACTTGATGATGACAGCATCTTCTCCATCCTTGCTGATAGCAGCATTTTTCCAAAAGTCGTTGACGAGGTCTTTGCAGATGACTGGATTAACACGTAACGTGTGAGAGATGCGGCAATTGTTAAGACCGTTAATCATCGACTAAAAATCCTTTTTGTGTGCCTCAGGTGGATCCATCAAATAGCCGGGATGTTGTGGAAATCCACGCTTTTCAGGTAGTTTGTAGAAGCAGCCATTGAATCTGCACCAAACTGGCTAAGTGAGAAAATATGTTGCATGATTTGAACATTTAACTCATGACGATGCCCGAGACAACTTACCGGAATTAATTTACGGTTACTTGATAAGGAAATTAAATTAAATTTAAGGATTTTAAATTTAGATTTCACATTTAATTTTTAAATAAAATCCAAATAAATTATTTAACCCACAAAATCTAATTTAGTCCAAATAAGCACAAGTGGTCCGTAAAATTGAAATGCAAAGATCCAATAGACTAAAACGGCCCAAATTGGACCATTTCGGTCAAAACAAGATTTCGGTCCACAAGGACCATTTCGGTCAAAAACGAGTCGGATCGCGTCACATCCGGATGAAGCTGGTCGGTTCAAAATGGATTTCGGTCCAGATGAGGTTTTTTGGTCGATACAGATCGAATCATAGGACCTTTTCGGTCCGACCTGAATCCAATCGACAACCCAGATCGCTTGATGACGTCAAAGAGGCGAAAACCCCCTTTTCGGTACCGAAACTCCAAAATTCACCCCGAAAAACCTGCAAAAATCAAGAATCCAATCGATCAATCTTATTATCGAGATCATCAAACGCATAAGCAACCTTTGTCGGGCGAAAAATCGAGCAAGAACGAGAGAGAAACAGAGTTTGAGCGAGAGTTCGAGAGAGAGAAGTGAGCAGCTGTTAGGGTTTGCGAAGAGATGGGAACGGAGGCGGAGCGAGGTATAAGAACCCCGAAATCCTCAGGTGCGCTGAGGGGATTTCGGCCCAAGGCCCACCGAACATCAATCCCGCCAAAAAAGGATTTCGGCCCAAAACGTTTTTAATTACAGAATTTTGTGACAATAAAAATAATAATTTTAAAAATAAAATGAAATAAGTGGATAAAATAAAAAATAAAAAATACTTAAGAATCACACAAGTTTTTAAAATAAACAAAATAAATAAAACAATTTATTTTTATTTTTTTAATTTTTTTATTCGCAATTTTTTATATGATTTTCACAATTTCTTCGCAATTTTTAATTTTTATTTGATTTTCACAATTTCTCTCCCTAAATCAAAGATTTACGGAAATTTTGATTTTCTAAAAGGTTAAAAATCGAAAGAAAAATTAAGCTATAACGAGCACGGATTAATTTGACAACTATGCAGACAGTAGTACAATTATTCCTACCAAGAATTAAGTTAGTTCCACGTTCGGTTGATATTTTCAGAATAGGCTTACGTTTTTCATTGCAAGCAGAACTCACACAGCTGCATCATAAACAACCTTTGTTAAAATAATACATATACAATTTAGAACTTATAAAAGGATATAAACGGATATTGTGTCTAGAAAATCGCCAACCCGGATATTTGTCCTAAAATCTATTTCATTTCGAAACGTCTTTTCCGGTTTCTTCACTTTGAGTGAAAATATTTATCTCCGGAATCTATCTCTCAAACAAAATTTTCATAACATACACAGGTTATCTCCCCTTTATAATCGAGAAACTCTTTGGTTAACTGGCTCTTTTCCTTAAGTCTATGTTCATTTTTAGTCATAACTCTAACATGTTTTCCTTACTCTTTTGCCTTGTGCAGCATTGGCATCTTTTAAGAAGTTTTACTTCTTTTGTGCATCATTGACATCTTTTCAAGGAGTTCTTATACAATTTACATTGATGCTCCTTAGGCTTTAAACATGTGAGCGCATTGGCCTCTTTTAGGGTCTCTAGATGGGCTGATTTTGTGCCTCTTTTAATTTAATCCTAATGACCCTTTTGACATGTGGACACATTGGCCTCTTTTAGCCTAACCACACACTACTTTAGTGTGGGTTGTAACAATTGGACACACTCAGTAGACCAAGATAGTATACTAAAAGTTTCTCTCGGACCCAGATCATTGGGAAAGTCAGGATTGATAAACCATGTATGTAGAGAAAATTAAGTAGACACCAATTCTCAGAGAAGACACTTTCACAACAACTTGAAGTTTATAGAACTTAAGTTCATGGTGACAGTACAAAAACCAGATAGGCGACCATAATAAACATTTATAATCCTTAAACAAACGCTAAAACTTCTATGCATTATTTCAATTCCAATTATATCACTTTGCACCATATGTGAATCCTTATTTGACTTGAAAAAAGGTTATAGTTATCTACACTAATATCGTTTCCAAAAAGGAACAAACTAACAGTCAAGGTAAGATTGAACATTTGAGCAACACAGTTAGATTTTTAATTTTTATGAATTTTAATTGTTTAAGAAAATGCAATAACACTATTTTTGTAGTTGTACGATTTTTATCATTTCACTACAACAAAATAAAACTATTGCAACATTGATAAAATGTTGCATTATGCCTAAAAAGTGTTGTACGATGTCTAATCCAACACTTTACCAAGTGCTGCCTTAGGTCCCGTTGCCTTAGGCCTAGAACAACACTTTTTTATAAATAGACCACACTCGAAAAGTGTTGCCTGTATTTTATAAATGCAACACTTTTTCCATAAAGCGCAACAGCTTTCATTACTTCCAGCACCCAAGGGCAACACTTTTACCTATCTTATGCAACCTTTTTTACATCATATGCAACACTTTTATATTACTACATCCAACCTATAACAACACCTTTATCTATTAAGTGCAACACTTTTTTTAGTGTAAGTGCAACACTTCTTTTTCTTTTTGACAACGCTTTCTTTCTTTTGACAACACTTTTTTTTTACAACACTTTATCATTCTTTTTAAATACAACAATGCAACACTTTTTCAAGTCTAAACAACACTTTAGTTTATGCAAAACAAACATTTATCAGTTTATTGGTGGCACTTTCACTCCATCAGATACAAATGCAATGATATGCATTACTAATTTCTATGAACTATATATACAAAAACATATGATAGTATCATCATATTGTAATTTGATATATATGTGCAAACTCAAAACGACAGCCATGAAATATAGTCAACATAAAAAAAACATAAAAAGTGTTGGTTACAATCGTGAAAAATGTTACATTCTTCCTCCATTTGTATATTATCAGTTGTTCCATTTGATCATAATTGCAAGTCTTCCGTTACCACTTCATGTACCCAAAATCATATACTCATATAAAAGTAACCTGATATACATGAAAAAAAATTGATTAGTGTTGGTTACAATTTTTAAATCAACAAATGGGGGTCAAACCCATTATTCAACCTAGAGATGCTAAACCAAACGTTTAATTCCAATATCTTTAAGGTTGGAATTTAGCAGAGTGAAAAGTGTGTAGGGTTAATGACTTCATTTAGCACATCTTGATTAATAGCAACTTGGTATTAGCAAATCCAACAATTACATCGAACTTAAATTATACTTGTAACAACAAAACATTTGCATCAAATTCAACATATTTTGTTGATGAAATATAAGCCTCGCATTAGTTGAATAAAATATTGCAAACTAAGTATGCTTTAGACACTATTTGGATTTGATATAAATTGATTACTAGTAGAACAGACAAGCAAATGAGTGTTATGGGAAAGAAGCGATCTGCTTTTTACATCATTTCTTATATGACCACATTTAAAAATTTATCTTCCACTCTCTGTGAAAAATACTTAAAGTTATGATTTTAATTTGTCATGTCAATTTAAAATCATGAGATAGATGAAGAAAACTTAGTACGGGTTCAAGCTACAAGGTATTGTACTTTTAGTAGGAACACTCTGCTCATTATTCTCCTAGTTAACTCTTGAAACAATAAAGTTACTACAAGAACCATTTCCCACACATACATAAGATAAAGAGAATAATAATACAATATGAAACTCTAATCGTACATATATACCATATAAACATCCACGGGAACCTCAAATATAGTTCCTTATTAACATCGTGAAGAGAGAGAGAGAGAGAGAGAGCTTACTATCATATCATTGGACTAGGTTACTGGACCGGCGATGTAGAGTGGCTAAGTGGGACTCAAAGGTCATGAAGATGAAAAAGTTGTCCCACCTCTCGTAATTATTGCACGCGATTGGTATTTGAAGGTGGGCAGGAATCTCACAGTAAGATAAAAACCTACAGAGATAATACCCTTTGGAAAGAGAATGTGGAGACAAATATAATAAGAATTTCAAAATTTTGTAGGACTTACCATGATAAATCACTTGTGAATGTCGCAATGAAAACTCATTTGAGGGTTTCAACAGGAAAAAGAAGCTATGGTTATGTGACATTAACCTTAATTGATTGATCATCACCCATAAAATAAAGTCGGTTCATATAGACCTTATTCCCATATTGGGGAGAACAAACACCTCCCTTCTTTGCTTTTTGAATCAGATCAGATTGAATGTATTTTTGTTCATCAATATAAGTGTCACTAGGTTTATTGTTAGAAATACCTTCACATGAAGGGACTATGGCGTTTACCGGTTGTTGTAAATGCCCACCATTAACACTATAATGCTGTATCTCAAGATTTGGCTCTGAAGCTATAAAACTGTTTCTACAAGATGCATCTAGATCATAGTCACAGGGATCGTTAAATTAGCTACGAACCGCGTTCCAATCGCGGCGATCCCAAACGCGGTACAATTGCGTACCAAACGCATCCCGATTCGCTATCCGATACGCCATCTTGCTGATCCCGAATAATCACAGATACGAACTTGGAAACACGTTTTTTGTGAATTGGTTGTCACATAAACGCGGTTGGGATCACCAATTTCATGTTTGGGCGGGAATTAGATTGCGTGAAAAAAAATTTGTTATCACATAACTAGCCAATCAAATTATCAGAAAACAATTTGTTATTAAAGTTAGATGGATTTCCCTGGACGATTTCATCTACGAAAACAATTATTTTGACATCAAACCCAATACGAATCCCGCTACAAGTACCTTTACTTTCACAAACAAATGAACTGCACTGCCTACACCGACCTATTTAATTTCTCCATTACCAATTCGAGCACCGTCAACAAACACCATTTAGAGAAACCCAAACTCTAGAGCATTATAACTTGAAAACGAAACTCCATCTACGATAAAAGCTTTACTATTGTAAGCATCAGAGTAAATTTGACAATGTTTCTTACTTACTTGCTGGTCATCAAAAGAAAAATCCCTAGTATCAGTCGCTAATGAGCGAGGTGGAGGGAATCGGTCTTCGGTGAGGGAAGGAGAGATAAGCGGGCAGGGGAAGGCAACAAAGGGTGATTCCGACAAGTGGAGTTCAACCTCAGTCGATAGGAGGTGAAAGTTGAAAAGGATGACACCGGCCAGTGATGCCGGCAAGCGTCGGAGGGAACCGAACAATTATAACTTTAGGGAACTAGATACAATTTGCAGTTTCTGAACATTTAGGGAATTAGATACCGACTTGCAGATTCAGAATCAAGAAGGGAACAGAACAATTAGAACTTTAGAAGGGAATAGATTATTACACATACCACAAGAATGTTGTTCCGATCGAGAAGCAATGCGCCGATGTCCAAATGTTGTTTAATCGAGATGGGATCGTTGATGACCAAATGTTGTTCGACCACCGTAAAGTAGATGACGACTTCCAGTTCCAGAACATAATCGAGAAGAAAGAAATAGGGCAAACGGGGCGACGGCGTGGTGTCGAAGGCCAAGTCCGATGTCGAGTTTTCTGATTGGAGATATGAACGCGTATTTTTTCTGAACGAGGGGGTGAATTTTTTACCCGCAAAGCCCTTGTTTCTTAGCTAGGTCACGTTAATTTGATTTTGACAAAAATTGGGTTAAACGAAATTTTAATTAAATGGGGGGAATTTAGTCATGGTAAAATTCTAGGAGGGAAATAAAAATTTTAGTCCATGACATAATTGAAATTAGTTGATAAAATTACTTTTTATAATTATATTAGTTATTTAATATATATATATATATGTATATATATATATATATATATATATATATATATATATATATATATATATATATATATATATATATATATATATATATATATATATATATATATATATATATATATATATAGGGTTTCGTTCCGGTGATGACTCTCTTTTTTCGGTGAGTACTCGTAAGGACACCTTAAAAAAATTGTAAAAAAATATAAAAAATACAAATCATAAAATCGAGAATAGTACTACGTCATTATAAAAAAATTGGGAAAAAAAAATTTGGATCATTGAAAAACAGTAATGTTCCAAATTTTTTTTTATTTTATGGATCATTGTTTCATTATAAAAAAACAATGATCCAAAAGTTTTTTTTCGAATTTTTTTCTCAAATATAGTATTATGATCCATTTTATTATTTATATATTTTTTTATTTTTTTTCAATTTTTTATGGTGTCCTCACGACTCCTCACTTTAAGAATAGTCCTCACCCGATCGCTTATATATATATATATATATATATATATATATATATATATATATATATATATATATATATATATATATATATATATATATATATATATATATATATATATATATATATATATATATATATATATATATATATATATATATATATATATATATATATATATATATATATATATATATATATATATATGGTCTCGTTCCGTTAAGGACTCTATTTTCGGTGAAGACTTGTAAAGACACCTTAAAAAAATTGAAAAAAATGTAAAAAAAAATACAAATCATAAAATCGAGAATAGTAGTATATCATTATCAAAAAAATTAGAAAAAAAATTGGATCATTGAAAAAAGTAATGATCCAATTTTTTTTTTTTTTTGGATCATTGTTTCATTATAAAAAATAATGATCCAAAAGTTTTTTTTCGAATTTTTTTCTCCAATATAGTACCATGATTAATTTTATTATTTATATATATTTTTAATTTTTTCCAATTTTTTAAGGTGTCTTCACGAGTCCTCACTTTAAGAAGAGTCCTCACCCGATCGCTTATCTATATCTATATATATATATATATATATATATATATATATATATATATATATATATATATATATATATATATATATATATATATATATATATATATATATATATATATATATATATATATATATATATATATATATGGTTTAAATAAATTATATATAATTACCATAATAAAAAATCATTTATGTGTTTCATAGTTATGTATAAAAATAATCATATGTCATGGTGATAACTAAATAAGAAGTTTTTTTCATTAAACGAAATAACCATGTAAAATAGCAAAGTATTTTATAGAAAAATTTGTATG
This sequence comes from Cichorium intybus, assembly GCA_023525715.1. Taxonomy (NCBI): domain Eukaryota; kingdom Viridiplantae; phylum Streptophyta; class Magnoliopsida; order Asterales; family Asteraceae; genus Cichorium; species Cichorium intybus. Next base: position 93,828,446 of record CM042010.1, on the reverse strand, counting down.
AATACAGCACTTTAAATAAGTGTTGGATTTTTCATAGAAAATACAACACTTTAAACAAGTGTTGGATTTTTCATAGAAAATACAACACTTTAAAATAAATGTTGGCTTTAAACTTTACCAAAAGCAACATTTCTTTTAAATGTTGGAGTTTTAAATAAAATAGCCAACACTTTAAAAAAGGTGCTGGATTAGATATTTTAATGCAACACTTATTTTGAAATCCTTGGTTTGGAATCAAAAACAACATATTTTATAAGTGTTGGTTCTAAAGTGTTGCATTAGGCTCAATTTCTAGTAGTGTTTTTATGGATTATCTAAAAATTACTCTCCCCTATGGTTAAGCACGGGAAGAAGCAAAACAAAGGAAAAAATAAAGTTTGTCACGAAACAAATATCAAAAACATTCATGAGCACAGCAAGCCAGACTCAGAGAAAAGAAGTTGGAGAGATCAAACCGTATATCAGCAATTGAAGAGACTTTGATGAATTTCCATTTAAAGAGTGCCATATCGTTTTCCTGTAATGGACACATACTCTCTATAAATGTCTGAGTTGTTCACAGTAGAGAGATGTCTCCCATTATGTGGATGAAGCAGCCATTACCAACAAACTTGGTTTGATGATATGCCTCCATGGCTACTCCTGTACACAATGTAGGATCAATTCCTTTTAGGAACTCAGTCCATCTTGTAACTGGGTTTGTCACTGCTGTCAGAGCATGTCACTTTTTCCCATACTATGTCCTGTTTATCAAGGATAGAGTTTGAAGAATTAACAGAACATGGTAAAGGTTTAGAGCTACTCCCTTTAAATACCCATTGATAGTTCAGTCTTGGCTTCCCTTTGATTGACCGGGTGGTTGTCTTGGGAGTTGGTTTGCCTTTTGCTTTAGGCCTGTATTACCAGTGTGAGTTGAATGTGGATCCTTGAGATGACACTGACTTTATAGGTTTTGTTTTTGCAGAGTCATCTCTAGAATTAATCCTTTTGTCCTTATGTGCTTGTCTCCTGGCTTTGGCAACATTCCAGTCACCATCTCTTGAATGAGATCGTGAGAGATTTCTTTTGACGGATCCCCCTATTTGCACCTTTCTGTGACTTTGAACATGCTGACGGAAATTTCTGGCAATGTGTCCAGGAGTTCCACAGTTGTAGCATGTCTGTCTTTTGTGGACAACATGATGTGGACTGTATCCTAATCCAGAAGTTGATGGCTTTTTAGAGTGCCCACAGCTGCATGTATACACTGTTGCTTGTTTTCCAGGTTTCCTTGGCTTGTGTTTATCAGAAGAATGATCATTGGGATCCTTGGCAGTATCATCATCTCCTTTTGAGCAGCTAGCATATATGATGTCTGAAGAATTTTCGTTACCTGCACACTCAGCAAAGGCATTAGAATTTTCTAACGCATCCTTCTCAGCTTTGCTTGATTTTTAGCCACAAAAATATCGTTTAAATCAAGAGGTAGGGTACAATTATAATTAAATGGTGGTGGAACACTTTTGTACCCGAGGCCCTGATTCTCATTCCATTTAAGCTGAGATTCAATCATGGATTAGACTATCGTGCTTGACCCTTCGAATGTTTTGAAAACGAAAATTTTATCTTGAACTTGACCTTTCAAAAAGTCACGCTCGACAGTCAATTTAATGATTTCTTCGTTGGCAATTTTGAGAAGACAATTTTTAATGTTGTAATCATCATGTAATATCTTAAAGTCGCTTATTTTTGCATCCAGTTTTTCTTGTAAAGGTTTAATTTTCTTTTTAAGGTTGTAATTTAAATTTTCAAGTTCAAAAATTTCCCTTACAATATTTTCGTTTATTTCGCGATATTTATTAATCTTGGTTTCACTTTCCAGACAGCACGAATTTTTACACAAATATTTTGTTTCGGTGGTCATTTTAAAAATAATTAGGTTAAAATAAACTAAAAATTATGAAATTTCAGCAGAGTCACTTGAGAAAACTTCGATTTCGGACTGATTCTGACCGAAAACCTTGAGGTTTGATCAAAGTTGACCGAAATCTTAAGGGTTGACTTCGTAGTGACCAAAAACCTCAGTTTTTCAGTTGATGTTGACCGAAAACCTCTCTTGCTGACCAAGGTTGGACCGAAAAGCTCCTTTTGACTAAAACACGACCGATAACCAAGCTTTGACCTAACTGTTGACCGAAAACTCCTTTTGCCACCGAAATCCTCTTTGAATCCACCGAAATCAATCAAAAATTCGTGACAATTCCTTAATTATCGAGATTTGAAGATTTGATTGGTTGTTTCCACATTTGAATCCCGATGAACCCGAAGAAGATCTTGATGAACCTCGATGAATAGTAACCACGGTTCAAACCTCAAAACTTAAGTAAAACTTAATCAATTTCTTGAAAAATGATTGATACCAAAACAATAAAAATTGTTTTTAAGTTCTGATACCAATTGTAAGTCCCAATACTTGCTAAAACAATATCAATCATATAAATATTCAATTGGTTCGGAAATCCAATTGAAACCCAACCAAGAAATGTAAAAGATAAAGTAGAAAAACACTAAATGAACGATCAAATGCACTCGTTTGTATTGATTGAACGACTTGTACAATGATCACCCATACACAAGCATTACACGATTTCTCTATACTCTTCACAATGGTTTTCGACCCCCCTTTCGTAAACACGCCACCTATAGTTATTTATACCATCTAGACAAAGCAAGCCCAATACATGTTTAGCCCAAACCCACAACTAGTCTAACAAGCCCAAATCGCCTACAGACCTAATAACAAAAGCATAAACCACCAAAATAGGGCCCAAGAAGATTGATACCAAAACGCCCAAAAACACAAGGTTTTTGAGACTCTGATACCAATTGTAAGTCCCAATCCAATCACTAGATCACAAGGTATCAATCACAAACACGTTTGGTGCGGAATCCCAAACCTGTTATCAATCAAAACAGTAAGAACACAAGGAGATTTTCAATCTTCAATGCACACATTTTGATTAATCAAGGTCTAGTACATAAGATCATATGATTGCTTGAAAAAATAATATTCTCTCTAGGCACAAGTTCGAAAACAACCAACATTTAGAAATGATGGCTACACATAGCCTTTATACCCTACGCATGACCTAGCAAACCATAAGCCCACGGATGATAAGCCCACTGAAAACGCCTTGGCCCAGCCCACTGAAAACCCTTGGTTTTCGGTCATGACCACCGAAATCAATGAGGTTTTCGGTCCAAACCGAAAACCATAGTCCAGCCCATATTTTCTATTTTAAGCCCAGAAATGCAAATATTAAACCACATAAAATATGACCCACCAACACTACCTTTCTGACCCTGATTTCCTGACTTCCAATCCTAGTGTCAACTATCCCAATAACTGCAGAAATTAGAAGATGAAACTCTTACTCGATTTTCTAACACATGGTCGGTACTTACGATCACTTACACATGCCAGCCCTAAGGCGTCGGTTCAACTCACATATCATAACCCAAACCAAACCAAACTGATTCAAACTTTCAATCGCTTTTCAAATCGGCTACCCAACTGATTCTTATCGCACTGCCTAGAAACTTTACTAATGCCTAATGCTTCTAACACAACCGCTCCATCCCAAGATACAATCATATACAACCGAGCCTAGCATCCCCAATGTTGAAGAACTGCAGTGCTCTTGCTGCCGAACACAAGAGCACGCTACCATCCATTCCCTTGCACAAATCTTCCCGGTCGCACCTACCACACGCGCCACCGCTATTGCCCACCCTAAACTGGAACAGCTAACCACAACCTTTCATTATACTAGACACACCACATGCTTAGAAAGAAACCCCCCAACGATCACATTCACCCTCCACCTGACCTAGCTATAGAGCCCCAACGATTAAACCAACCTAATCAAGACCCCACTTCTTATCGAAAGATCCAACCTTTCAAAGATAGCACTAAGGCTATCATTCTTCAGGCAACACCACAGCGTTTGCAAAAATCCGGCCGCATCCCCAGGAAATACCGAGCAACCTAGCACGCAACAACATACTCAAACCGATATCCTAACAAGCGAAAAGAACCAGCCAACTACCCCAACTCAACAACCGAAGATATCGCCAGACCGACCTCGCATGCCAATACTTGAACGGAACATACGAGATAACAAGAGCATCATAAAGCCTGACTAGCTCAATCTCTGATGCAGCTTCCAACTCCAAATAGCAATTTCCAAATCTTATACCACCGGCCCTCGGGGCCTCATCTTGAAATTACCCAACAATCACCCTCAGACGACAACACGGGAGTCGACACTACTCTTGAAACCATTCAGGCGTATAACTTATCCCCAATCTTCGAAACTAATGATGGCGAAACACGCACTCTTAACTGTAGTGTACAGAGATGTGGCGCCCGACCAAGAGTTCCGTACCACACCTGAATTGAAGAACTCCCACTCACTCCACAATGAAACACCAGTTTCAGGAACCGAAAACGCATAACGAACATACTTAACATAATGCCACAAACTGCCGCTGCCGACCCATTTTCATTCCAAAGCAGACAACGAAGTCTACCCATGGCGACCTATAATGCAGAAGATCCTTACATAATCTTACAGTCTAACGAAAATGCATAGCGTTAATCTTCCTATCTTTAACATCGTAGTTCTTACCCACTTAGGGTTCGAACCGCTATTGGCTGACCAAGCAGCCACTACCGCTCCAACGGACAATCAACCCTTGCCCCACTACCAACCCACTTACGACAACATTCCTTTACTTGCCCTCTCGGAAATATATTTTGAACTAACAACCCGCATTAAATGCAACAAAAGAGAGACAACAATACTAAAGAGTGACATAAGCATAACCATGAATACATGTCGGCAACATCCGACGACGTTCCACTTCTTCACCATAAGCCGCTAAGCCCCGTCTTCCACTAACGGGTCCTCCATCTTCACCTGACGAACTTCCATATTCTTCGGAGCAACAGGTCTCAAATTCTGACCAACTTCCTTTAACAACCCCTGACAACTGGCCCTAACATGGCCAATCTGATTGCACAAAACACAAAACCTCACATCAAGCTTACCGTCACGGTGGTAAGTGTCCTCCACTCTTCTTGAAATTGCAGCAAGAAACCTCTTCACTGGTGGCTGCACCTGTATTGAGTATGAGTCTCCTGCCCCGGCAGGACTCCGAACCCTAACTCTCTCAATGCAGAAGTAAACTCTATCTCAGCAAAAGACTGACGACCGGTAGTGGTCACGAACCCACTGATCTCCTTTCTCAACATGGCCTGACATCGGGCCATCATCGGTTCTTCCTTTGCGGCAAACCGCTACTCGAACATTGCTAAAAACTTTGTCTTTATCGAATCAATCACAGGAGGGAGCATCTCAAACACACCCCTAGTCACCTCCGTGGTGACCAAATATCGATCATCCTAATCACTCATCTGAGGCCTAACTCGGCCTCGACAAGTTTACCCGAGCCCCGAATCATTCCCTTTTAGATCAACCTTCCTCATTCTAAAACTAGACAAAGAAACGGGTCACAAAACCTGCAGAACACATAACACACATGATTCGTACGGGCCCTTGTGCTACCATTCACACCTATTCGTACTTGTCCTGAAAGTCGTCTCGATTCTCTAAGTCGCCAAACTCCCTACCAATGGGCATTCATATATCGTTCATATGACCCTGCACTGAAGTGCCTAACACTCCTCATAATCCATCTAGGATTTCACACCTTACCCGAACTAAAGGAACTTCTACTCATATTGTCAAGTCGCCTTGCGAATGTGCAATCGTATGTAATAAGGAGAGATAGACTGTAACATCCCGAAATTTTATGTAAATTTAAAAATTTTAAACGAATACTTTAATATAAAAAAGCCACTTTATTAATTTTCATAAACTCCACAATTTATAAATTTTATAAAAACATCCCAGGATTAACAAAGGTTAATATAAATCAAATATTAGCAGAAACCTCAACTCCATTTATAAGTCTCAATTGCATCAGCACAGTGTATACGCATCATGCCTTGCCATATTCCACACCTGAAACAGTAATTTTATATAGGGAATGGGTATGCACATGGCTTAGTGAATCTCAACATGTACATAATACATCAATCAAGCATGCCTTGCTAACAAACACAGATTACCACAATGCACCCAGCAGTGGTATCATCACATAATACACCCAGCAATAGTAATACTACATTCTGCACCCAGCCGTAGTATGATCGCATAATAATAATAATACTACATTCTGCACCCAGCCGTAGTATGATCACATAGTAATAATACTACATTCTGCACCCAGCCGTAATATGATCACATAATAATACTATATTCTTCACCCAGCCATAGTATTACCCCAATCTCCAGAACAATGTACATAGTATAGCACACTCCACACATATCACATATATCATGAAACACAGATAAAACATCAAATCATAACACAACCCAACAAGGAAGGAATGATATCAATACAATGCAGTGAGAAACTCACCTGATTGTAGTTTAACGTTTATCTGTCTTTGCTTTGTGTTCCCTTTTCAACCTTAACTGTTAACATAAAAAGAAATCTATCATTTCTTAATCCTTAACTATATTATAGTTGCATTATTAAACCCTTCAATAATTCCAACATGATACTCCATGATTTATCAAGTAATGAACGGCCAGGTAGAAGATTAGATGGGGTGGCAGGATCATTTCAGCATTTTAGCCTTTCGGAAAATCCAACAACCAGATCCCAAGTACTCGCCCTAGTCACCGTCCTCGTAAGTAAATCAAATGGTATTATTTTTGGAATTACGAATTGTTATAATAACGATGTTTTTAAGGTTTTTATTTACTATTGTTTGAAATAAGTATAATATAACATACATTATACTTATTAAATATTCTACTTCTTAATACACAAATTATTTTATAATACCTAATTAAGTTATAGAAAGATTTGTGGTTACCTTATGACGGTTCTTCGGGAGCTAGAATTCCTACGTTTGGCTTTTGAGCCTCCTTCCGCTCACTACTTACTCTCAATTACTTATCAAACTCTATGGAATGGTTTGTGATTTATTTGTGTGGTTTATGAGATGTTTTGGGGGGTATTTATAGTTGAAAAACTAGCATGCCACTTGAAAAACTAGCACCCCTCTTTTGACCAAAGAGTTTATTAATATAAATTTATTAAAATTGAAGACCTTCTATAAGCAACCTCTTCTTGACTGGTTTAGCTGACCGTAAACCCTTTCAATTCAGGTTTTTATTTGATATTCTTAAATTCATCTTAATACCTTTTCAGGGATATATGGTATGTATTTATATGATTTTTCTATGATTTATTATGAATTTTTGAAAACAGACTATCTAATCCGTCAATTTCGAACTAATCAGTTAAGATTGTATTTTTCACCATAGATAATGCCATTTTCAAGCTTACTATTATTTTTATAAATTGTACTAGACTCAATTAATTTTAAACTTTGTGCACTGGTTTGAGGTCCAACGATTTTCATAGAATTAATTATGATTTTTCTAAAAACGGCACACAATGCTGATTTTCATATGAAATTGTAACTAAAGTTTTTCTTAGCTTTATAACTACCAAATTATTATATTTATTATGCCGGAATAAATATTAATAATATGTACCGAGAAACGGGGTGTTACAAATCTCTCCCCCTTAAAAGATTTCGTCCCCGAAATCTCACTAGCCTTACGTGTTAACCTTGTGTAACCTATATACACATATTCTAATATTCACAAAATTCTACTTTTATTACTACATGTACTACTTTTGGTTATCGTTACCATACTTGGCCTGTTAAACCATGCATGTATAATCTTTACAGATATCTATGTATACTTACTACTTTCTTTATAGAATTTATTTATCAGATTACCAAGATTTCTTTGTGATTTTACCAGCACCAGTACATATCCTGTGATTATGATAATATGATCCTTATTATTATAATCACCTATACGTATTGATTCTAATGTTACCACTTAGGTTTCCTGACTTAGCAGCTCCCCTTTTCTTTTGACACTACTCTCGATAGATCATCGAAACTACATCTACAAATTCGCATACAATAGGTACTTCCTCTATCTCAACATTTTTCTCTCCATCGTACGCATCTACAACATATGTTAAATATCCAGTACCGCTATGCTGGAGATATCTTATCCTTCTTGCGACTGAACACAACGCAACGCCCTAACCGAGTGTGTCGTCCTGCCCCCGCTGGGGTTCGAACTTGAATCTATCTCAGTCGACACATGATTCCTATGTCCATCGTATTCATCCAGTCCATCCTCCCAACCACACACAACTCCCTCAGTGCTATCGGAATCAGATTGATAGGGAAACTCACACTGTTGAGTTCCAAAGTACAATCATGATAAATCTGAGTGACGGTTACCATACTATTATTATTGATCTCTACCACAAGCGAGTGGTCTAAACTCTCACGATCCAAACGTTCGATGCTACAACCTTCGACGTCGACTTCACCTCCTCGGTTGTGAGTTGAAAAGCTCACCTTCGCGTCCTCCAGTCCTTGCCTGACTTGAGCGCCTGTCAATTGCACAAAAAAGAGCCACAACAATGGCCTTTTGGCATTCTCCCTTTCATCAGTCACTCAGCTCAATGTAAACTTAAACATGATCAGTTGAATCAAACTGTTAACAATTTCTCATCGGTGACTCACAGTCACGACGATAGTGCACAGTTCAACCATAACTGAAACATATTCCTACTCTCTCACTTGCGTCTATTCTAGTATGGTATTCTCTACCCTTCTGACCCGTGCGTGAGTCAGAAGTCTTTAGCTTCCCCATCCGATACCAATACTGGCACCCTGGTCTGTGCCGGCTTCCTCTTCCGAACCTTAGTCTCAAGCTCGAACTCGCGCCTCCTCGATTACTTCAACGATAGTAGCCACAGAGTGACACTCATAAACTCTAGATATCGATGCTCAACATATCTACATACCCAAAGCCTTCACATCATTTGAGATTTCTTACTAAGAACAGAAGATCACTTCTCCACAAACTCTCGTGTCGTCACGGTCACGGTTTAAGTTGTCTGCTCCAATGTCATAAACTCACAGGAACTCAGCTACGCCTCCCCTCCGGGCACGCCCTCCCTCTAGAACTATGTCACAAAGTCTTCCTAGGTCGACGCCTCGACGTGTACCTTAGTGATAGATAATGTCTCCACCCCCACCAATCCTTCGCCACTCTCTGCAGAAGATGTATGACAAAGCGAACTCTCTAATCATCCAAGCAACCACTAGTGAGAAATATGTCGCCGACATAAAAAATCCAACGCATGCTAACAATGCAATCTACCTCCTTCGACGACTGGAACGATAACAATATGTTCCTCCGAAATGTCTCTCAACTCATCTCTAATCCCGGTAAACATACCCGAAATTTCTCTCTAATCACACACGACTCTTCTGTCGCCATTAGATCCCTAATTTCTTAGGCACTCCAACGAGCATCCTAGTTGTTCCCAGTAACTCTATGATCACCATTCACAATAGAATGGACAGTATAAACACAGCTTATTAGCATACACATCTATTAAGCTAATTAGTTACACCCTCAGCTTATTGAATTCCTCGTGACCAATTCTCGATTCGAACACGGATCCTGTGCTTTTGATAGAAGGAGCTCTACTACTATCTTCCACACATATCCATGTCCGTTCCAAGAACCGTCCTGCTTCTCACCGACAGTTTTAACACACATGCTTATAACATGCATTTGCCAAACAATTTTAACACATAGGCCCCTACAAGGCATATGTCAACATACTCCTAGAATACTAGGAATCTCACATCCACCCGACTGTTCTAACTAAAATGGAATTTCCTCCAGTGATGACGAGTCGCCTTGTGAATGCACGGTTGTATACAGTGTAAAACTAAATAGGCTTTCGAATAAAAGAACCTACCCTAAGGCAACAACAAAGCAAGGAACATGCAATAAGGCCAACTCAAGCATTCTAGGACTATTTAGTCCTTACTGTATACAACTTAATGGCATTCCCTAAGCAACCTATCTACACTAGCATACATTCCTACTAGCAAATAGCAGATAACAATACACAAGTGTATAGTTTTCTAGCAGGCAATCTAGCATGTATACATCTTATGTCTCAGAAAGCATCAACAATAGTAAACACTTAACCCTTTTCCCCACAATGGCGTCGGTTGGCGGTACACACTGTGTCTTCAATTCACCATTCATGAAACATCTTTCTTTTGTAAAATTGTTCTTAGAAAACTCTTAAGCCTCAACTTGAGTCCAGAACTAACTAAGCGAGCCAGATTCTCTCAAGCTGTGCTCTGATACCAACTTGTAACATCCCGAAGTTTTAGGTAAATTTAAAAATTTTAAACGAATACTTTAATATACAAAAGCCACTTTATTAATTTTCATAAACTCCACAACTTATAAATTTTATAAAAACATCCCAGGATTAACAAAGGTTAATATAAATCAAATATTAGCAGAAACCTCAACTCCATTTATAAGTCTCAATTACATCAGCACAGTATATACGCGTCACGCCTTGCCATCTTCCACACCTGAAACAGTAATTTTATATAGGGAAGGGGTAAGCACATGGCTTAGTGAATCTCAACACGTACATAATACATCAATCAAGCATGCCTTTCTAACAAACACAGATTACCACAATGCACCCAGCAGTGGTATCATCACATAATACACCCAGCAATAGTAATACTACATTCTGCACCTAGCTGTAGTATGATCACATAATAATAATAATACTACATTCTGCACCTAGCCGTAGTATGATCACATAGTAATAATACTACATTCTGCACCCAGCCGTAGTATGATCACATAGTAATACTATATTCTTCACCAGCCATAGTATTACCCCAATCTCCAGAACAATGTACATAGTATAACACACTCCACACATATCACATATATCACGAAACACAGATAAAACATCAAATCATAACACAACCCAACAAGGAAGGAATGATATCAATACAATGCAGTGAGAAACTCACCTGATTATAGTTTAACGTTTATCTGTCTTTGCTTTGTATTCCCTTTTCAACCTTAACTGTTAACATAATAAGAAATCTATCATTTCTTAATCCTTAACTATATTATAGTTGCATTATTAAACCCTTCAATAATTCTAACATGATACTCCATGATTTATCAAGTAAAGAACGACCAGGTAGAAGATTAGATGGGGTGGCAGGATCCTTTCAGCATTTTAGCCTTTCGGAAAATCCAACAACCAGATCCCAAGTAATCGGCCTAGTCACCGTCCTCGTAAGTAAATCAATCGATATTATTTTCGGAATTACGAATTGTTATAATAACGACGTTTTTAAGGTTTTTATTTAGTATTGTTTGAAATAAGTATAATATAACATACATTATACTTATTAAATATTCTACTTCTTAATACACAAATTATTTTACAATACCTAATTAAGTTATAGAAAGATTTGTGGTTACCTTATGACGGTTCGTCGGGATCTAGAATTCCTGCGTGTGGCTTTTGAGCCTCCTTCCGCTCACTACTTACTCTCAAGTACTTAGTAAACTCTATGGAATGGTTTGTGATTTATTTGTGTGGTTTATGAGATGTTTTGGGGGGTATTTATAGTTGAAAAACTAGCATGCCACTTGAAAAACTAGCACCCCTCGTTTGACCAAAGAGTTTATTAATATAAATTTATTAAAATTGAAGACCTTCTAGAAGCAACCACTTCTTGACTGGTTTAGCCGACCTTAAACCCATTCAATTCAGGGTTTTATTTGATATTCTGAAATTCATCTCAATACCTTTTCAGGGATATATGGTATGTATTTATATGATTTTTCTATGATTTATTATGAATTTTTGAAAACAGACTATCTAATCCGTCAATTTCGAACTAATCAATTAAATTGTATTTTCACCATAGATAATGTCATTTTCAAGCTTACTATTATTTTTATAAATTGTACTAGACTCAATTTTTAAACTTTGTGCACTGGTTTGAGGTCCAAACGATTTTCATAGAATTAATTATGATTTTTCTAAAAACGGCACACAATGCTGATTTTCATATGAAATCGTAACTAAAGTTTTTCTTAGCTTTATAACTACCAAATTATTATATTTATTATGCTGGAATAAATATTAATAATATGTATCGAGAAACGGGGTGTTACATAGACAGTCGAATAAATGACCCCACCCTAAATTCACAACTAAAAAAGAAACAACTAGTAAGGTTAGATCAAGTATTCTAAGGCTATTCGATCATATTACTTCCTAACACTACAAGCATAGGTCCAAATTGCACATATCAGACAACACGTAGCAAGAAGCACATAGCAAACAACACATAAGGAAAAAGGTATCCCTATGATCCAGGCCAATTCTATCATGCTATTTCTTGAGTGGATATCTTGGGAATTAAACCACATACTCAAGCCACGGCCGACTGCATGCATCACATCCCGTCCTTTTTAAAAACACATTTTAATCATTAAAATTACAAGTCAGGTATTCATACGATGTTTCAAACTTCCAAGCAATAATCAAACAAGAACATGCAAACAAGTTTTCCACATTATAGTCTACCTAACCCCCTTGAATTTTAATTAAAGATGATTTTTCTTTTGAAAACCGTTTAAGAAAATCTCTAATTCCTTAGTTTGAGTTTGGAATCACATTCATGTTTATCCAAATCCTTGGAATCACATTCATGTTCATCCACGCGCGTGTTCTCGGATCCCGAAAACACGAACCTCCTAATAAGGATAAACTTCACTTACCAAATCCTAAACCCCAAATATGTCAAACTCCTAAAACGGCACCCTGAATCTCCCACGTTTGATGAAAAGTCAAACTGGTCAAAGTTAAAGTCTGGTCAAAGGTTAAAGTCAACATTGGGCCAATTGCACTTAGCGCTGCTATCCTATATGGATAGTGTCGTTAAGAGGGAACCTGAAACGCGACTATTATTTAAGATAGCCTCGCTATTTATAAAGATAGCGGGGCTATCTCCACTGTTTAGCAAAAACTCTTAATCCGCTAAGCCAAGGTCTAAAACCTTTCAGGACTTTTCCAAATAGTAACTAGATTCATAAAAATACCAACTTTCACGTCCAAACATGACCATGTATGCACATGGTCAAGATCTATGTTCAAAAAGATCAAAACCCAAGCTTAAACACTCAAAGGGGCTTGGCTCACTCCTAAAATCAGATCAAAACTCCCAAAAAAGGCTCTAAGGACATAAAGTTTAAAACTTTATTATTCCATTCTAAAGATCAACCAACAAATGACCAAAAAACCATATAAAGTATCCAAAAACACTAGAATACACTTAAAACACAAAATGGGGAAACTTTATACTTAAAATGGTCCAGAGAATGAAGATCTTGTTGACCCAAATTTAAAGAACACCTTCCAGCACCACCATACACCTTCCTTTTCTTCACTTCTAAAGTGTCCAAAAGAGCCAAAAATCACCCAAGGAGGCTAGGAAAGGGTTGGAGACGTTTTTAGAGGTTGAAGGGTGATAAATGACGGCTACCTAGAGTTTTGTGCCCTTAAATACGACCGAAAACTTGAAATCTTGGGTTTTGATGCGAACGGCGGATAGCGGCGCTATTCTATAGATAGCATCGCTATCCCCTGAACGTGCCTAGCCACTAACTCGAGCATCATAGCGTCTCTATTCTTTCCGTATAGTGTCGCTAACCAACTCGCTAGATAGCGTCGTTATCTACAGTGATAGCGGCGCTATCTCTAGTTTTTCTCAAAAGTTGGTTCTTTTAAATCCAAGTTTGGTCATTCCGGTAACAGGGTGTTTCAAAAACTTAAAATAAAACAAAAATTTCAATCAAATTGACACAATGTGTCAAGCACACAAGTATCCAGAAACGGCCCCTAAATTTGACACGTTGCAATCATTGATGTAGTCAACGATACGAGATAAAACCTTACTATCCACTAGATAGGCTAAGTAAGGGTAGAACCGTGGAGTTTGTGGTTTGCACATTGTGTCTGAGAATAAACCAAATACAGTGTCACTCTATAGTCAGACAAGTTGCTTAACACGTAAAAACAAACCTCAAGTCTCAAATCAAACATATATATGATTGCAGATCTGGAAATGCAGATCTGAAAAAACCTGAAACCAAAAATAACTTCTTTTATAAAATCAAAAATTGAAACAATCATTCAAACCGACTACTAAGAAAATAACTACAGGATTATATGGTTGTTCCTTAAATCTAAACCAAATATCGATTAATCAAGGAAATTCATGAATGTGGAATACCTCGATACGAAGTTGATATAAAACTAACATAATTAACTGAAACTATCAGTTGGAACTGAAAAAGAACGAAAACCGAGCCTCTAGATCCCCTAGTGATACCCCGGGATGCCGATGGGTTTTGATAAGCTAAAAACGATCATTTTGCGTAAAACAATTTTACGCGGCAAATAGAAGCGATTTTAAAATAACTATTATTTTACTGTCATTTTAACAAAACCACCAAGAGGATCCAATTGCAGAATATAGAAAGATTATTTGACAACCATAGGATGTCAAGAAAACAACCTTTGAAGAGTTTGATCCCACTTGGTTTTAGGGAATGGATGAAGACGGCAAAAGAACTCAAAAGAGGATTCCTCTATAGTGTATCCACCAAGAAGAATAAGGCACAAGGTGTTAATGTTGATTAAGTCGTTGACCAACTTAACTAGTGGTTTTTACTTATGTACTTGTGATGAACAATAGTTTGATATCTTTTGATGTATGTTCTTATGTAACTGCTGAAATGTCTTGAGTTATTAGTGAACACACTTTATCATCAATACTTGTGTTTATAATATTATTGTGAATATGAGATTTAAGATACCGAAATTCACTGTTGAATTTCTTCTGTACTACAAAGACTAATACTTAGAAGATTTACAAGTTCAGAAGACAAGTCAAGAAGACACCAAAATTCACTCATGAATTTCGGTATAGAAGACTTCAGTTCAGCAACTCCTAAAGACATCAGAAGAGCCTAAAGTTCAGCAATCCACTTACCGAAGTTTACTCTTAAACTTTGATTACTTCAAAAGATTATTTCATGATAAGAGTTCAAGGCAAATGAAGATAAAGATAAAATATATGAAGATCCGTTTATATAGTATAGTTAGGCTAGTCACTTCATGTTCCCTAAAGTTGCATGGCGCATGTACTGTTTAGATAGGGAACAATCAATCTTAGGCCAGCCTAGTCTGACTTTGTACTATTATCCTTATAATTATATGGAATGAATTGGTTTGTAGTTCATTCTATCCCTAGGTCTTTGTCTAGTGGGAACTCTCCTTACACTATAAAAGGAGAGTTCCACCAGCTTATATCTTTATGGTTTGGAAAACTCATCTGTAACTCTCTTTCTATGAAATACAGCTATTCCATTCCATCATATCTTTGTTCTTAATATTTCTATCTATGTTCTTCCTTTGCTATGTTTAATTCTTGCGTTTTGATTTTTAAGTCTTACATATTCCGCACTTTAACTTGTTTGTATTTATTATTGTTGAGCATCGATCTTAAGGTAATCATCAGGTTTTCGAACTTGACCTTATTCTGCCATTTTACTTTCAACAATTGGTATCAGAGCCATTGTAGCTATTTATAAGGTTCATTATGCATATTCTATTTAAGCCTTGGCTTTCCTAATAACCACTGAATCCGCTGTAAACCTGTCGTATGCTACATACCTCACATTTCTAAACTCAAACTCTTTCAAACAAGTTCTTTCAAAGACTTCTTCAAACATGCAAATGAATTACTCACTCAATGTTGCCAAGAGTGTTGGTAGCTACACGAGAGCTCCAATATAGATACCAACATAATACAACGGTTGGGCAACTCGTATGCAAAACTATCTGAGATGCCAAGGGAAACATGTCTGGAGGTCTGTGGAGAAGGACCTCATGTTCCTATTCTTATACCAAGAAATGAAACCGCCGAAGGTACTCTTGGTGGAGTTCCTCAACCTAGACTGACACCCCTTGACATTGAAAAGATGGACAACAACCAGATTGCATTCACCGAAATCTCTTGTGGCATTGTCCCCGAATTATTTGATCTCATTCAAAACTGTACCACTGCTCAGCAGATATGTTGCAAAACATGTTCCATGGTACAGAAGAGGGGAAGGACAAGAAGTTGACGGCGAGTCTCGCTGAATATAACAAATTTTCAGCTACTCCTGGGAAAAGTCTCAGCGACTCATTCACTCGTTTTTCCCTCATCATTACACGCCTCCTAAGTACAGGAGCGGTAAGGTCCAATCAAGAGATAAATCTCATATTTCTTGAAGGACTGGGAAAAGATTGTATGATGGTGAAGATGATCTTGCAAGACTCAGGGAAGCTTAAAACTTTCAATATGTATCGCCTGTATAACAACTTGCTAGGTCAAGAGGATGACGTGAAGTGCAGTCAAACGCAACTTGGTGCGCCTTTAGCTTTGGTGGCAGAGCACAAGCTTCCACTGTTGGGAAATTCTCCACAACAACTAGTACAGTCAGCAATGTACCAACAAGTTGTTTCAAACCCAACTTACCTTCCCACCAACCAAAGCGAGATAAGTTAGTACTCCTATCAACCACCACCAATTCAGCAGATAAGCCAACATCAACCTATCCAACAAATCACGTATCCTAACCACCAACAAACATCCCAAATGCCTGTTAAGATTCATGATCCTCAACCTTCATACCAATCAAACAAATCTCCTACCCTTGCTCTCCCTGCTTCTTCCGAATCGCATTATTCAGATTATGACGATGAAGAGGAAGCAGCTTAGCAGCATGAAATTGCTCTCATAAGCCAGAAGTTCAATCGAATCCCTTCATTCAATAGTCTGAAAAACAATTTCCGTTCAAGTCATCAACGACCTGGTTATCAGCCCAGAAACTATAACCAGCAAAGAAATCAGTACAAACCAACCTCGCAAAATCATTACCAGCCTACTGCCGAGAATCAACGTGCCGAAAAACCTATGGCAGTGGTAGATCATACTGCCAGCCATACTCCTTCCAGAGCTCCAGAAAAAAATGATACGGAAGTGATTAAATGTCACAATTGTGGAGCTTTGTGGCACTATGCGGCAGATTGCAGGGCTCCCAGGAACATCGGAAGAGAGAAAGAATAGGAAAATGCATTTGTGGCAACAACTTGAAACATTGAAGTGTGGTCCTCCGAAGATGAGGAAGAGCTGTACGGAAACAAGCGAAGGAGACGCAAAGCGGCGAGTGTATGATGGTGCAGGAATCATCAGGTATTTCAATTCCTAGCGTAGGAAAGCCAGTGAAAATGCATGGCATGGAAGCCACCTCAAGCCCCAAGAATTATGCTTTCTTGGTGAACAAAAGCGGCAATGGGGTCAGCATAATCGAACAGGTATGCGACATGTAAATAATATTTATTCTGCTAATTTAGAACCTTGCTTGGAAAGAATCTCTAATACTTGTACAGATGCATTAGTGGCCTACAGGAGGGTTCTGGATGAACGAGATGATGGATTTGATGACGTAGTGAAGTTAAAAAGTCGGTTAGAAGATTGAAAATTGTTATGTGATAAATTAGAATCTGATTTGAAAATCGAAAGAACATCTAGGAGTATGACTGAGAAGTCAAATCAGCTTTTGTCGTCACAAAGGGACTTAGCCCGGAACGACAATGTTTGCTTAAATCAATTAATAAATCAGTTGTATAAGGCAACTAAAATTTTCAAATCTCCGGCTAACTCTAACTCTTCCGAAAATACATTCAACTGGGGTTGGGCTCGAACATCCAATAACAAAAATTATCGAATATATTCAAAACAATGTCCATTTTCCAAATATCCCACAAACGAAAATGATGATAAACTCGATTTAGACTTGACTCAAGCGTTGATCGAAACTCCATCAAATGATTCTGAAATTGAAACCTCGGTATCAAATGAAGGAGTTAAAATCCCCTTTTTATATTTTTCGGAGACCAATAGTCCACATGTTGACACTATTGAAAGAAGTAAGTTGTCAACATCTTCTGTCCCATTTCTGCCAAGACATTTGACCTCGGTCCCTATTGATGTTCCTTCAACATCTTCTCATCAAAATTCTTTCTTCTTAATTTTACAAGGAAAATGTGTTGCCGAAGAGTTTGATCCATGTCTTTCTGACTTGGAGGACAACTCAAATGAAGAGAATTTTGATGAAGAGATTGAGATGGAAAATCGTCCGGAAAATCAAATCATCATCAAAAACCAATTTTAACAAAATAACAATCAAAAGTCCAACTGCTGATCAACCATCAAATATGACTGCTGGGACATCTGACCCGGGTATCAAGACATATGTTGACGTGTTACAGCAAAATCTTCCAAAATCTTCAAAAGAAACAACTCAACACACTTTTGACTCGAAAAAGATCTTGCCACTCAAAATTTTTAAAACAACTCAAGAAGAGAGTAAAATTTTAAATGATTCTTTATCTGACTCTTCCTCTCCAAGACAGAATTTTAAAAAGGGAAAAGGACAAAATTTAACCAAAAATGGAGTAAAACCAACACTTAATAGAAAAGATGTTCGATCACCCAGATCTCACGCTAGGTAACAAAAGAAAATTTGTTTTAATAGTCAATCTCACAGAAAATCCAACAACTTCACTTCATCCATCACCTCAAAATCCACCACTTCGGAAAAAGTCATTTCTGCAGAAAACAATTACATTTACAAATGCTTACTTCCAACTCCTAGAGTAAACTGTCGTGTTATTGGTCAAGCCCAGTACATGATAGAATATTGAAGAAATTTCACTCATTATAAGCACACCACCAACTGTTTGGACTACTGTTCAAACTTTCCCAAAATAGTCAACGTTTTGAAAACAACAAAGTCTGTTATCTCAACATCAGGAAACCATGAAACTGAGCATAAGAGATCTATTTCACCCAAATCACAACAAACATCTTCAAAATCTGTCAGACCTTCTATCTCACCCAAAAGAGACTCACAACAACAAAACTCTTTTAAATCCACAAATGTTGCATAAAATGTATCTCAAAATTCCAAGTTAATTCAAAAAGATTTGCAAAAGGGAAAGACTTTAAATGATCAAAAAGTTCTTGAAAAATCGTCAAATGTTTCTCAAAAGCTCTCAGCATCGAAAATCTTAAAACGTGCTCAACATACGATCTGCTGTCAATGTTGTAAACATATTCAAAACCTTTTTCAGCAGTCACTTCGGTCAATGACAAACAAAGAAAATTATTTAAGCAAAACAAAAACTCTTCTCAAAAGGTTACAAATAAATTTGTTCAAAATGGGTTGGTAAAGTCCTAACTTCTGAATCCAAAATCTATTACTCAACACTTCATGGTACAGAAGTTGAAACTTCTACTAAGGACAAGACCACTGAAAGGACTTTCAAACCTTTCAAGTCTGGAAAATCCAATGGGCCCAAACAATTTTGGGTGCCCAAACTAACCGTTTAATTTTCAGGCGTTATGTGAAGAGGAACAGGACGATGACTGGTTAATCAATAGTGCATGTTCCATGCATATGAGCAGAAGACTTGAATTTCTTAGAGACTATCGCGCAGTTAACAATGGAGGTTTTGTCATGTTTGGAAATGATGAAAATGGCATCATCAAAGGATACGGTGTACTCACAAATGGAAACTTCACAATTCAGAAAGTTGCCTACATGCTTGGTCTTAAACATAATCTTGTAAGGGTAGGGCAACTAGTATGTGCTGGTCTCCGAGTGGAATTCGATGACAAATTCAGTTATATCATGACAAAAATAAGAGACAAGTGCCTTATGAAGTCCCCGAGACGCAATACCATGTTTCCATTCGACATTTATCTTTTTCTTGGAAAGCCTCGGCTGTGCCTACTTTCAAAAGCTCTTTCTGAGGTAAGTTGGTTATGGCACCGAAAATTGGCACATCTTAATTTTTGGTACATGAATCAATTGGTCACAAGGGGGAAATGGTTCGTGGAATTCCTCTTTTAAAGTTCGAAAACGAAAATCTATGTGCTGCATGCGTATTGGGTAAGCAGAAGAAGAAGCCTCATAAGTCCATCACTGACTCCAACATTTCACATCCTTTGGAGCTATTGCACATTAAACTTTGTAGTCCATCAGTTGTAGCAAGTTTAAATCACAAAAACTATATCTTAGTCATTGTGGACGATTTCACTCGTTTCACATGGGACTTCTTTCAAAGATTGAAATCAGATACTTTCTTGGAACTCAAAATTTTCATCATATCTATAGAGTTGAAAGTCTAGCTGCCAGTCAGGAGAATCAGAAGCGACAACGGCACTGAATTCAACAATCGTCAACTAGAATACTTCCGTGTCTCAAAAGGAATTGAACACAACTTGTCTGCTCCTTACACACCGCAACAAAATGGTGTGGTCGAAAGAAGGAACAGAGCCTTAGTTGAAGCTGCCAGATCCATGTTGAATTTCGCCAATCTGCCTCTATCTTTGTGGGCAGAAGTTGTTGCTACTGCATGCTTTGTACAAAATCGCTCAAGCATTGATAAAATACTGATGGTGACTCCATATGAAGTGCTCAATGGCAGAAAACCCAATGTTAAATTCTTTCATATCTTTGGTTGTCGTTGCTTCATTAAGAACAACCGCGATCACAAGGGGAAGTTTGTGCCTAAAAGTGATGAAGGCATTTTGATGGGTTACTCATCAAGATCAGTTGCCTATCGGGTGTTGAATAGAAGAATAAGAGTGATTGAAGAGAACTTCGATATTAAATTTGATGATCAATATCTTTGGAGAAAACAAGCTCAAGGCATCCTTTATGTTATGGAAGCTGATATGCCAGTAGGCCATCAACCAATCAGGACAACCGAAGTTGACTATGACATTCTCTTTAATTCTAAAGAGACAACCATCAATGCTGAAGTGATTCGATCTCCCAAATCTATTCCACAAGTCACAGCCATTTCAGCTCCATCACCTTCAACATCTTCCAATGAACCAGCTCAATCAGATCCACAATGCCGTCTACAGAAGACATAATTTTGAACCCTAATGCAGAATTAGAGGGGGAGCCTTCGCTCCCATCACCGGTTCAGGGGAGCCTTCGCTCCCATCACATGTCCAGGGGGAGCCTTCGCTCCCAACTCATGTTGATGGAATTCCTCAAGAGTAGGGGGTCATCAACATTCAGGAGATGATCAACATATTCACTCTTCAGCAGATGCATCAAATGAAGTTCCAATATTCATCTTTGATGATGATGAATAAATTTTCTACTGACTGTTCGCACATTCAAGATATCACTCCTAAGGATCCAGAATTTATTCAAGACATGGTGCCGCCTGAATCAGACACTACACTCATTACCAAACTTCATAAATAGACCAGGAGACATCCCCCAAACCAGATAATTGGTAATCCATCTGGTGGAGTTCAAACTCCGAAAAGTCTATTGAAAATGAATACCTCCATCCAGCATATATCACCAAGTTCGAGCCCAAAAATATTGTTGATGCCTTACATGATGACGATTGGATCAAGGCTATGCAAGAGGAACTTGAAGAATTTAAAAGAAATAATGTTTGGGATCTTGTGCCTCGACCGGCCAATCAAACCGTTGTTGGCACAAGATGGGTTTTCGTAACAAACTGGATGACATGGGAACCGTGGTTCAAAACAAAGCTCGACTAGTGGCTAAAGGCTATAGCCAAATCGAAGGCATAGACTATGATGAAACATATGTACTTATAGCTCGACTAGAAGCTATCCGAATCGTCTTGGCGTATGCTGCACACAAGAACATAATCGTCGATGAAATGGATGTCAATAGTGCATTTCTACAGGGTGATCTTAATGAAGTTGTCTATCTTTAACAACCTCCTGGTTTTGAAGACTTATCTCGCCCCAATCATGTCTATCGTCTTAACAAAGCGGTATATGGACTCAAGCAGTCTCCAAGAACTTGGTATGACTCGTTGTCTACCTATTTGGTAAAATCTGGTTATCGAAGAGGAACAATTGATCCTACATTCTTCGTTCGATCTCATCAGAAGCATATCATGATCGTTTAAGTATACGTTGATGATATAATTTTTGGTTTTATTGATCAAGCATTGGTTGAATAAGGAAATTAACTTTTTCCTTGGACTTCAAATCAAGCAGACAAGTAGAGGAATCTTCATTCATCAAGAGAAATACACCAATGAGCTGTTAAAGAAATTTTCTCTTGAGAATTCCTCCACTTCAAAAGTGCCCATGTCAACCAACCACATAATTTCCGCTAATCCCGATGGTAAACTAGTAGATCATAAGATCTACCGAGGAATGATTGGCTCTCTTCTCTACTTAACAGCAAGTAGACCAGATATCATGTTCGCAACTTGTATCTGTGCAAAATATCAAGCAGCCCCAAAATTATCCCATCTTACTGTTGTGAAAAAAATATTCCAATATCTTAAAGGCACCAAAGCAATGGGTCTATGGTACCCTATTGGTGATAACTTCAAGCTTCAATCATTCACCGATGCTGATCATGACGGATACCGTTTGGATAGAAAAAGCACCTCTAGAAGCCGTCAATTTCTAGGTAGAAGACTTGTGAGCTGGTCTTCAAAGAAACAAAATTATGTTGCTCTTTCTTCAGCAGAAGCAGAATATGTTGCAGCCTCCGGCTGCTGCTCACAAGTTCTTTGGATGAAACACAATTACTGGATTATGGTTATCATTTTCTTCAAGTCCTCATCTACTGCGACTCCAAGAGTGCCATTGCCATCTCGCACAGTCCAATTCAACATTCTATGACAAAGCACATTGATCTTCGTTACCACTTCATCAAAGATAAAATTCTTCAAGGTAACATTGAACTTCACTTTATACATATTGAAGAACAGGTAGTTGATATTTTTACAAAAGCCTTGGACACAACCAAATTTCATAATTTCTTAGAAATGTTAGGTATGATGAATCACGATCCAAGATTATTCAAGACCTAATTTCATTAAGCACATTTGGTTAAATTGTTCAAATAATTGTTGTTCAATCGCAAAACATGTCTACCTGTTATTCAGTTGTATAAATTTTAGTTCATTTCCATATTTCAAGCACTCAATTTTCTTATCTTGTTATCAAATTATTTGGAACTTCTAATGCAAATTTCGGCCCATTTTGAAAATTTCTAATGAACATTGTTTCCTTACAATCTTCGGCCCAAATTTGAAAATTTCGGTCCATTTCCTTCCCAAAATCAAAACAAATTTTTGGGACCATTGAACAAGAATTTTTTGAAATATTCTCGGAGAAACCCCGTTTAAAGACGATTTTCGGTTTAAAATATTTTCGGAGGAACCTCATTAGAAAATGATTTTTGGTACCTCAAGATTTTCTGAACAACCTCGCTCAAAATCAAATTTCGGGTTGATCAATTTTCGGTAACTCTAAATTTTCTGATCGACCTCGTTACATCACAAATTTCGGCATCACATAAGAATTTCGGTAGAACCTCGTTTGGATCTGAATTTCGGTTCAACATCGTTTGAATCCAAATTTCGGTTCAACTTTTTGTCATCTCAAATTTTCGGTCTCCTAAATTTCGGTCCACCCACCAAGGATTTTCAGTCTCGATCTCGATACATAAGGTAAGTATTCTCATCCATTCTATGTATGTCTTTATTGCTGATCACAACTGAAAACGGCCAATTAAATGTTGAGAATGTGAATTTAATTTCGTTACATTTATTTCAAATTATTGGTATTTAATTTTGAAATATTCCTTTTAAATCAATATGACGTGGCACTTCCCCACTGGACCATGAAATTTCATTATGACTTGGCATTAAATGCCAAGCCGTACCTTTTTTGGATGTGTCCCCTCACATGTCACATCATTCAGTTTTCCCTTGATAACCTCTATAAACCGTTTAAACTCTCTTCTCCCTCACTTCATTGTCTTCACTCTCAACTTTTCTCTCTATATCACCTCTCTACAACTCGAGATCTTCATTCTCCCTTCTCTCTTCACTTCAATAAAAAACACTTAGGGTTTTTTCAATCACCCTTCCATCGCCGCTGCTGCTGCTTCTCTTCGACGATGACATCCTCCTAGGGTTTTTATTACGCATCCCTTCTCCTTCGTCTTCTTCCGGCACCGCCTGCTCCCTACCGGATCTGTTCGCCACCGCTGCTGTCTCCTCTCGACCTACTTTCTTCTTGTTTTCTGCTACTACTCCGATAAACATTTCTCATCTTCATCTTTGTCATTACTATTCATATCTGTGTTCTTCGTGTTCTTGAACAAACTTGAGATTTTTGACACTTTTTGCGTTGCAATCTTAGTATATTTGTGTCATGGCTACCTCTTCAAAGAGTACCACCGGCTCAGCCACCGATGAACCTTCTGTCACCATCGCTTCGTGCAATTACCCTGCTCCGAGTGATCCCGCCACCTTCAAGAAGCACTTGCAGGTGGTTATACACATTCTGAACCGACACTCGTTGTCTCGAGCCTTCTTTCCTCCTCCCCGCCCATTCCTCTATCATTACTAGAACAAACCGTGGCCACTGCCACCAAACACAAAAACCAAATACTGGTCACCCTTTCCAATGACATGAATGTTGTGTTGAACAAGTGTGTATTCGCATCTGCACTTGGGCTCCTATTTCATGCTACATAGTTTGACAGCCCAACCCAAAATGATATTATCTCCATGATTTATGACGAATCCTATCAATATCAAGTATTTTAGTCGTCTTTAGGCCCTATTCTTAGTGAAAATTATATCGTATACTTTATGGTATTACTCACTTTTGTGTCAAGTGCTTGTATGTGAAAAAAAAGATAAAAACAGGGATTAAAAGCGGACAAAATGAAGACGTTATGGATAAAGACAAGTTTCAGTCAAAAACATATGTGTGCCATGAGTAGAAGACACGCGCGTCGCGGATAGTCAAAAGATCAGACGATGAGGCCGCGCCGCGGTTTTCAGCCATGCGCGACGCAATTAGCTCAATTTCTCAACTATAAATAGAGGCATCTAGGTCGAATTTCAGGAGCGAAGAACAGACCCAAAGGTTGAACCTAGGCTTCTTTGACTCAGGATTTCGGATTTCTGTAGCTTCAAGTTGGTATTTTCTTGTTTTTAATTTATTTTAGTATTTATTAGTTTTAGTTATCACTTGATTCCTTCGATTCTAGATTGTAGAATCTATTGGGACTAGTTTGGTTTGGAATATTTTGGAAGTCATTACCTTGTGGCTTCTGGATTTGGTTTTAGTTAATGTTAATTATTCGGTTTGAGTTAAATTGTATGTTTTTGGTATTGGTTTATGTTTAATTGCTTTTTGGATGTTTTGGATTGTTGAATGCTTCTGATTTCTCTGGAATATACTTCTGGAATCAGCAAGTAAGTTTGGTTTAAAGTTTTGAATTGTTTAGTTTAGTTAATGATAGTTTTAGTTTTCGGTATTGCAATTTATCAGTTTTCGGGAAGTGAAAGGAACACCGCCAACTATAGCGTGACACTGTAGTTTGGTTATTCTGACACTATATTTTAACCACTTGACTCCCACGGATCGACCCTTGTTGATACTATACTAGTGTGTGTGTAAGATTTTATTTTCTATTTTTGACCGCATAACGACGTAGGCGTGTCAATTTACAAAATGGGATACGAGAACAAAATTGAATCTCCTTCTCAGTTGAAAAAGGGCTGTATATCACCTTTGTGGCATTGTGTAGTACATTTTTGTATTAGGAGCTTAACGGGAAAGACTAGTGGTACAAACTAGACGAGCCGAAGAATGTTTGACGAGCCGAAGAATGTTTGACTTGTTGTGGAGTCTGTGTACACAGTCAGACTAGTTGATTTGGCAGCTATCCTTTTTGAAGACTTTGTCTCTTACCTTCCGGCATCTCAAAATGCCCCTCGAAAAATCCATTCAGCTCGATATTGGGCAATGTGCATCGAGCAACTATATAAGATTTATGGGGTCCCCCTTCTAGTAGCTGCTGATGATGCTCCATTAAACATGTCTTCGGTTAAAGGGTACTCACCTCGGTCTGAGCCAATTTTCTGTGTGGTCAGAAGATTACCAAATGCTTTCTTGAATCTCAGTGACCCCACAAGCATCTTTGTCACCGAGAACTTGACCACTACCGAAAATGTGGAACCATATCCACCCAGGCCTCTGAAAGATTAGTGGCAACCGAAGAAAGGGAAGAAGAAAGCTGCTGAAGCTCCGCCATCGAAACAACCAAAATCAAATAATTAAAAGAAAACTTTAGTACACTTTTCACTTCCCTTACCATAAATTTTCATTTTACAAACTCTCTGATTAACTGAAAATTTCGGTATATGCTTAATGCTAAAGTTTCTGTATGTCTTAAATAACATTGAATTTCGGTACAACCATAGACATTGAATTTTTTCGTACATTTAATGAATTTCGGTACCTACTACTATATCTCAAATTTTCGATATATTCAACCAATTCTCAATTTATGGTATGAATGTCACAACTTGAATTTCGGAATCATCAAACTGCGTACTTGAATTTCGGTATCATTCTTTCATAATCAAATTTCGGTACTCATTAATAAAAAACGATTTTTCGGCATATCAGTGATAACTCATTTTCGGTACAGATGACGCCTAGTAATATCAAGTATTTTAGTCGTCGTTGAGCAATATTCTGAGTGAAATATATATCATAAACTGTTATATACTCACGTTTTTGTGCCTAGTGCTTGTGTGCAAAATATATACAATACAAGGGTTAAACACGTACAAAATGGTGAAGTTTGGAATGAAGTCCACTTTCAGGTGAAAGCACATGCGCACCGTGGACAACAGGACGCGCGTGCCGCAGAAAGTCAAGGATCGGATCGGAAGTTTGACATTTAAAAAGCGAATATTGGGGTTATAGATAAGGACACGCTGTGGATTTCACCCTTGCGCGACGCGGATGGTCAATTTTCTCAACTATAAATAGAGGCCTCCAATTCGTGTTTCAGGTGTGAAGACCCGACCTTTGAGTGGAAGTCAGGCCCCTTCGACTCGTATTGTCGGATTTCAGATATCGATAGTTGGTATTTTCATAGTTTTAGTTTATTTTCGTATTTTCGGTTTTGTTTATCGCGCGTTTCCAACGGTTCTGGATTATAGAACTTGCTGGATCGTTTCGGGTCTGGATTATTACTGAAGTAAGTAACATTCGACTTCTGGTTTGGTTTAAGTTTAATGCAAGCATTCGGTTTTAGTTATTTTCGTTGTTAATTTCGGGTTTTACAATTTATCGTGTGTTTAGTTAATCGTTTGGCGTGTTGGATGATTCTGATTTTATGATATACCTCGGGGTCAGAACATATTAATTTGGTTTGGATCATGATTGGTTTTTATAGTTTGGTATTGTTAGTTTATGTTTTCAATAGTGAAATGAATAACTCTCGAATGCCAAAAGAGGCAGAGAGAAAAACAATAAATAGAATAAAATGTTACACACAGAACCCTATACAAAGAGACTATGACAAATATACATTAAGTACAAGTATTACGACTAATATCCCCCTTCAAGCTGAACAGTGGGGGACCTATAGTGAGCAAATCACGAAAGAATTCAAACTAATGGCGAGGAAGACTTTTCATGAAAATGTCAGCCACCAGAAGCTTGGTAGAAACGAACTTGGTGTGTAGCTTGCCGGAAGAAACAAGTTCCCGAATAAAATGATAGTCTAGCTCAATATGCTTGGCACGCTTATGAGAAACAGGATTCTGTGTGAGAAATAAGGCACTCTTGTTGTCGCACAGTAAGGTGGGGCGAGCATCCGGGAGAGCATGAAGTTCTTGGAGCAAGTGAGTGATCCATATAATCTCGACAGCAGTATTTGCCATGGCCCGATACTCGGATTCACAGCTAGAGAGGGAGATGGTAGGTTGCTTCTTAGCACTCCAGGAGACAAGATTTCCGCCTAAGAAGATAGAGTATCCATAGGTAGAGCATCGTGTCTCAAGGCAGCGAGCCGAGTCAGCATCAGAGTACCCGAGCAGGGTGGATGGAGGCTTTCTATGAGAGAAAGTAATGCCAAAAGACATGGTACCTTTGATATATCGGAGAATCCGTTTGACACTTTGAAAGTGAGAGACAGTCGGTGCTTTTAGAAATTGACTCACTTGATTCACAGCATACGAAATATCCGGACAGGTAATGGTCAAATATTGGAGAGCATCGACAAGAGATCGATATTGAGTGGGATCATCGTACGGATCACCGGTGGTCACAAATGCTGCATTGGCGGCTAGAGGAGTCGTCACTGGTTTAGCATCTAGCATGTTTGCTCGCTGGAGTATGTCACGAGCGTATTTGGACTAACCAAGAAACAGACCATCAGATGTATAAGTCACTTCCAAACCAAGGAAGTAGTTCAGCCGGCCAAGATCTTTTATGGCAAATTCAAGATGCAAATTGTTGATAAACGAGCGAATCACGGAGTCCTGATTACCGGTAAGAATCAAATCGTCAACATATACAAGTAAGTACATTATACATTTGTCTCGTTTAAAAACAAACAGAGACGGATCAGCCTGACTATACTCAAAACCATTCGCAATCAAGAAGGTGCTGAGACGATGAAACCATGCCCGTGGGGCCTGTTTGAGACCGTAAAGGGCCTTGTTGAGGCAGCAAACGTGATCCGGATACTGGGTACTTTGGAAACCTGGGGGCTGCTCCATGTAGACAAGCTCACTTAACGACCCATTGAGAAACGCATTGTTGACGTCTAATTGGTAGAGATCCCACTTATTTGCCACAGCCAAAGATAAGACAACACAGACCGTTGAAGCCTTGACCACAGGGCTGAATGTGTGGGAGTAGTCTAAGCCCGGAATTTGACTGAACCCTTGGGCAACAAGTCGGGCTTTGTGACGATCAATCGAGCCATCAACGAGATATTTCATATGGAACACCCATTTGCAGCCGACAACATTATGATCGGTAGGACGAGGTACCAACGTAAAGGTGTTGTTTTTCCTGAGAGCATCTAACTCACGTTCCATGGCTTGGACACAATGAGGAGATCGAGCAGCAACTTTGTACCCTTTTGGATCAGCAGAAGTGTGAAATTTTGCAAGAAGCCCATGAGAGATGGACCTGGCCATATCTGCCCGATGTTTTGGTTTGAAAATACCGGCTTTCCCTCTAGTAATCATTGGGTGACTACGAGTCGATAGAAGTGTGGAAGAACGAGGCGGAAGAACTGGTGAAGCCGGAGTAGGTGAGTCTGCTGGTGGTGGATCTGAGAAAAAATCAACATCAGAGTCAGAAGGGGCACCACCTGGATCGGTTAGGGTATCACTTGTAGCGGAGGCAGTGTCACTAGAGTTGAAAGAAGAACCCGTGGTATCGTGAGTGGGATTAGGCTCAGTGGTAGGGAAACTGACTCAATCTGTCTTGGCAAAAACTCAATTTAGTAACAGCATCAAATTCGCGCATTTTTGCAAGTAGGGAAACTGAATCAATCTATCTTGGCAAAAACTCAATTTTTAACAAATGATAAATTTTTAATGGGTCTATCGCATTATTTATGCAAAACATTTTGTAACTGCCATCCTAGAAACTAGTCATCTACAAAACTAGATTTTAGATAAAACAATGAAAAACAAAAATACACACATAAAATTAAATGTAACCTACAAATTTATTTTCAAAACATTTTTCTTAACAATTACATTTAGGTAGCGTTCATTTTTGGAAAAGATGTTCAAGATAAAAGAATTTAAATTGGCTAAGTTAATCATTGCAGTATGACTCCTTAACCCTACACTTATATTATACAATAATTCTATTGTATATAAAATTCAAAACAGTAAAGGGAGCAAAATGGAACAGACTCCCCTTGGGTACCGGTCGACGTCATATATGAGGCTCTTTCCACAGAAAAGAATTCGCTGAACATGCTGCTAGCATTGAATCTTAGCAAATCTGCATATGCATCACTCAGACAAAAATTATTCACACACAAAAATTAAATCACAAAAGTAAAAGCAATAACAATGAAAGAAAAATATCACTCATTTTGTGGTCCATGAAGTTTCAAATCCGTGGCTACTGGTTTGCGAGTGTGGTGTGGCTGTGCGATTTTTGACCGTCGTCAGTATCGCTGCCTCTACTGTAAAGAAGCGTCCCCTTCTCAGTAGTGGCTGATTTTTAGCCATGTATCATTATGTACGACCAGCATCTACCTCGGTTGTTTACGCGTTATGCACGTTTACGTGTCGCATAACTTGAAGTTGTCTCTTTCTCAACGCGATCTGGATTGTCGACGCATCACGTTCGGATGGCATACACGTCGCATTGCGTGAGCAGAAAAGACTTCAAAGTTTTGTCACTTCATTTTTCCCGAAATATTCACCCCACACTTAAAATATGCTTAAGGTGTGCAAATATCTATTTTATGATTAGTGATATGTCAATCAAAACAATAAAAATACATAACACACAAAAACAAATTTACAATCACACAAATATTAACTAATAATTTAATTTTCTATACAAAAAAATAAAACCGAATTCCCCGGCAACGGCGCCAAAAACTTGCTGTGTTTTCAAACATACATATAAAATACCCAAAAACGGCACCAAGAACATGGTGTGTTACGAGCGTATATATGATCTTCGAAAATGATTTTCACATTAGTTTTACATTTATAACAGGTAAATACCATGTATGAATAGAACAACACAATTAGGCAAGTGTACCTAATCGATTGTAGTATAGTAATGGTAAATCCGGGTTGTCGATCCTAAGGGAAAACGGGTATATTTAAGTTAAGAAAATCAATTATCAATTAACAATTATTCAAGCAAATACTCAGAGGCGACTTTTAATGAAAACTCGTAAAACTTTGTTTATAAAATAAATGATGAGATAATAAATTAAAATGATAACAACATGACAATAATAACAAGTGAAACTTTCGTCTAGGATTTGTTGATTCATATAAACTTATGTTGACTAGTTTTGATTATGTGCAATGAGTTTAAATAGGTTGCATTAAGTGGTAGGATCATATGGTCAAGTCACAAATTCTATGACTTCTAAGTTAATATAGCACAATGGTCATGCAACTAAATAACTTATAATCATCAATTATTAATACAATCTAGCATGCAAATATAGGCCATATCCTAATGGTCATAGTGATATGTTCATACAATCAATGGTCATGAGTTGCAACTAAATGTGATATAAGTCTTATTTCACTAATCAAGTTTATAACTTAGATAACTTCCCTAGTTAAATGGTCAATAACTAGTCTAATGATATATAGTTGTCAATTACACATCATAATGGTTCATAAGATTAATACGTTTAAATGGCCATTAAACATAGTCATATGAAGATGGCTATCAAGAATACAAACTTTAATCACATTCAATATGTATAGCATGCAAATTATATATCCTAACCGATGTTAAACTCAAATCAAGAACTATATCAAAACATATTTATATAAATGAATCAACATCACCTAAACAAAAGCTTATAATGCAGATAACATGATCTGAAGAATACGGCCTAGGAAATCATAATAGAATGCCAAACATGTATAAAGCAAACCGAATGAAGTCACGGCCCAACATTCTTCAAGCTCTCGATTCCATACTTTCCGTACCGTCTCCCCCTTGTTTCTACAAGTCTTCTGGCAGATGCAGTAGGCAAACTGCCGAGTCTGGTGTTGTGATATTCTCCTTTTTTTAAAGAAGAGGAGAAGGCCTTATATTTATAGTTGCTGTTCCAGACCTCGTCGCGTCGCGACCCTATATGGGATCGCGTCGCGATCTGCGACGTGGTGTTCTTTTTCGCTGGCCACTATCCCGATATG
The DNA here is from genome assembly GCA_023525715.1 of Cichorium intybus. Classification (NCBI taxonomy): domain Eukaryota; kingdom Viridiplantae; phylum Streptophyta; class Magnoliopsida; order Asterales; family Asteraceae; genus Cichorium; species Cichorium intybus. The sequence goes on along the minus strand of CM042010.1, from coordinate 93,796,463 downwards.
AGTAGGGGTGAGAACGTGCGCTTTTATGCTGGCTTCCCAACCAGTGGAACGTGAACGTCGCGTCGCGATCACGTAGGAGATCGGGTCGCGATCTCATTGGGTCGCGATCTCATATGGTCGCGATCTCATATGGTCGCGATCTTATTGTCGTGTCGCGATCTCTTTGTCGGCAATCTGTCACCGTGTCATCACCCCGTCGCGTCGCGATCGGCAAGGGGATCGCGTCGCGATCTTAGATGTTGCTGCCATTGACTTCTTTTGTTCACAAAAGGCTCGTATTCAGCTCCTTCTTTATTCGCAAAGCCATTTTTCCTGTGTTTTGGTAATTTAAACATATAAGTACCTTTTATCTTAATATCATACCATAAACATGTGTTTAAGCACTCGATATTGCCCGAAATATATGTATAAATTAGGCCATATCAGCATCTAACTCACGTTCCATGGCCTAGACCCAATGAGGAGATCGAGCAGCAACTTTGTACCCTTTTGGATCAGCAGAAGTGTTAAATTTTGCAAGAAGCCCATGAGAGATGGACGTGGCCATATCTGCCCGATGTTTTGGTTTGAAAATACCGGCTTTCCCTCTAGTAATCATTGGCCGACTACGAATCGATAGAAGTGTGGAAGAACGAGGCAGAAGAACTGGTGAAGCCGGAGTAGGTGAGTCTACTGGTGGTGGATCTGAGAAAAAATCATCATCAGAGTCTGAAGGGGCACCACCTAGATCGGTTAGGGCATCACTTGTAGCGGAGGCAGTGTCACTAGAGTTGAAAGAAGAACCCGTGGTATCGTGAGTGGGATTAGTCTCAGTGGTAGCGGAAAGTGGGACAGTATCAACACAAATACCGCATGGTTTTGGAGATGGCGCCTGATCAGTTGAAGGTGTCGGCAAAACCGGAGCAGTGGTAGGTGTCGGCAAGACTGGAGCAGGTAGCATGGCATCGGAAAAGTTTGTGAGAGCAAGCAGATGTGCAGGGGCAGCCTTGGTGTCATCAAGGAGCGGAAAGCATTGTTCATCAAACTTAGCATGCATGGTTATGTAAATGCGGGAAGTAGAGGGTTCAAGGCACTGAAAACCCTTGTATTGTGAGCAATAACCAAGAAAAATGCAGGGAAGGCTGCGAGGTGACAGTTTGTGATCCGCATAGTCCTGTAAATATGGGTAAACCCGACACCCAAAGGGGCGAAAATGACCATATGTGGGCAGGGTGTTGTAGAGCAACTCAAACGGAGACTTATGCTGTAAGACAGATGATGGGTTGCGATTTATGATATACACCGCAGAGCTAAAAGCATGAACCCAGTAATCAGGAGAAACATGGCCATTAAACATCATTGTGAGGCTGGTTTTGACAATATGTCGATGCTTGCGCTCCACCCGACCATTTTGGGCAGGGGTATATGGACACGATATGCGATGGAACGTGCCATTTGTATCAAGTAATGACCGAACTGTATGATTTAGAAACTCCGTGCCACCATCAGTTTGAAAAACCTTCACTTTGGTATTAAATTGAGTTTGAACAAACTTGAGAAACACATCCAAAGCAGTAGCAAAACCAAACATAGTTTTGAGTGGGTAAAACCACGTGAAGCGAGAAAAGTCATCCACAAATGACACGTAATAACGATAAGAATCAACAGAACATACGGGGGATGGACCCCAAAGATCACAATGAATAAGATCCAAAACATTCATAGCACGTTTATCATTGTTTACAAAAGGTAACCGATGTGCGTTTGCCATTTGACAAGAAGAGCACAAAGATGGTTTAGGTAAAAGAGAGGAAACCGACAACCGGCCCTGTTTATTTAAAATAGAAATAGTGTCATAAGAGACATGCCCAAAACGAGCATGCCATAAATCAAAAGAAGCTTTTAACACAACTTTGGTGGATGCAAAAAGAGCCTGAGGACCGGTGGAAAGCACATAAAGTCCTTGGTTACATTGTCCCTGAGCTAGAACCTGTTTCGTCTTTTGATCCTGGATGTAAAAATGTGGGTGAGAAAATAAAACATCCAGATAATTATCATGGGTCAACTTGCTAACAGATAAAACGTTTTTAGTAAGTCGTGGAACGACTGACACATCTCGAAGATGAATGTCTCCGGCTAACGAGGCGTGCCATGTATGAGAAATGGGAAGAGCAGTACCGTTTCCAAAGAAAACCTTGTTGTTGCTCGGGAAGGGAGCCGGATTGGTGATTGAGGCAGTGGTGGAGGACATATGATCGGTCGCTCCCTAATCAACATACCAGTCTGGGCCAGATGAAGACACGTGGCATTGGGCATGAAAAGCCCGAGCAAGATCAGCGTTCGAGCCAGGAGAAGGAGGATGAGGAATTGGTGAAGCATACTGGACAAGTTGTGGACACGCATTGGCGAAGTGTCCGTTTGTGCAACCAAGCTGGCAGCACGGGGGACGACGCCCACGACCCTGACCCCCACGAAAGTTCCGACCACCGCGACCACGAGTTGGCTGAGACGCGGTGGAATGAGCAGCGAACGCCACCGGAGGAGTGGCAGACCCATGAATGGATTGTATAAATAATTTGTGACCCTCTGCCTGAGCAAGAAGATCACAAAACGCCAAATCGGTGCGAGATGCCCTGATTGCGGTGGAGAATGTCTCAAACGGAGCACCAAAATCACGCAAAAACAAATGGACTTTATCAGAATCGGTAACAGGGTGTCCAATAGCCGACAATTGGTCACAAATAGAGCGAAATTTGTGCCAAAAATCGGAGACAGAGGAAGAGCCCTTGGTGACCTGGCGGAGTTGATCTCGAAGTTCTGAATTCGTTCGGCGGAGGAGCCACTGTAGGCGGCTTCTAGGGCATCCCATATTTCCTTAGCGGTAGAAAGACCAACAATTTCTGAAAAAGCCTCTTCAGAGAGAGAAGCTTGGAGAAGAATCACAACCCTTTGATCAACCGATTGCCACTCTGCTAATGCTGGATTGGGAACAGAGGTCCCTTCCTTGATAATCTCGGATGGCGGCTTAGTGGATGAGCCATCAACGAGACGCAGGAGATTCTGATACTGAAGAAGCGACAATAGTTGGTTTCTCTAAATGAGGTAATTGGAGGAGGTGAGGCGATTAGAGATCATGTGGAGAACAGTGTTCATTGAGAGGAGAGAATCGGATGAAGATGAACAGACCATGGAGTAGAAGAAGAGTTTAGGAAGAAAAGAAGAGGATCGGATCAGGCTCTAATACCATGAAATGAATAACTCTCGAATGCCAAAAGAGGCAGAGAGAAAAACAATAAATAGAATAAAATGTTACACACAGAACCCTATACAAAGAGACTATGACAAATATACATTAAGTACAAGTATTATGACTAATAAATAGTTGTTTTGCTTGGGTTTTTTGAAGTGTATGGAACGCCACCGGCTATAGAGTGACATTATAGTTTGGTTAATTTCTAACACATATTCAACCACTGACTCCACGGATCGACCCTTACTTCAACTTAGCTAGTGTGCTTATAAGGTATTAAATCTTATATTTTTTACCGTATCAACGACTGCGATGATGTCAAATTTTGGCGCCGTTGCCGGTGAGTTTTGCGCTTGAAATAATGTGTCAGTGGATTTTTAGTTTTGAATTTTTCGTATTTGATCTGATTTTGTTTTTATTTTTGACCGTCGTTTTGCACCTCGTGCATGCGTACACATCGAGGTGAACAATCGTCACCTCTTCTTTTCGAATCCGAGATTGAACGAACCGCACACAGAAATCGTGTGCGTTGTCGGTTAGTCAACATGAGTCTAGATGATATTACAGTCGAAGATATTACCAATGAGCCGATAGGCGAGGTAATAGGGGCCATCGTTTGTGCCCCCGGTTTCAACAAATTTAAATAGAGACTCTACTAGTAGTGGTGGTGGTGTAGTTTCAACCCCTATACATATTCCACCATGTACTCAGGCTGCGGTTCCACCAATGAGTCAACCAACCACAAACCATAGTGGAATTTTTGCATCTGCTGTGTTGACATGGGGAGCACCGACCCGTGATGGTACCCCACATTTACGTCAGCCGGCGCAAGTTTCGCGACCACAATAACAGCAACCACCTGTTCATAAACCTTAACCACCCATTCTACAAAACAACCACAACCACAAATACAACCATAACCGCAACAACAGCATCAGTATCAGTACCAAGCTGGAGATCAAGGATACGATGACGAGGACGAGGGTTGGATGCCGAACAACCTTGTCAACCAGAACCAGCAGTGGAATCAAGGTCAGGTACCTCTGCAGCAACAACAACGGCAACAACAGAATCAATGGCAGGGACAACAATATTACAACAATGAAATGCACAATAACGGTAATTTCGTTCATCCCTTGTATTTTGCTCAACCGATCGGACAATTGGTTGCGTCATACTTCCAACCGCGGGAGTACGACGATGCATCGCCAATCTACTTTCCCGATAATGTTGAAAGTCAAATTGAGATTAGGCCTCAGCTACTAGGAGTATTACCAAAATTTAGGGGATATAGACAACCAGAATTTAGGGGATATAGACAGGACGACTCATATAACCATTTGTATGAATTCTTAGCGATAACAAATGCCAACATCCCTAGGAATGCAAATAGGAACTTCTTTAGGTTAAGATTATTCCCTTTTACTCTCAACGATAAAGCCAAATATTAGTTTACATCTCTGCAACCGAATAGCATCACGACATGGGAGCAGCTCAAACAAGATTTATATAGGAGTTCTATCCCGCCAGTAAGACTTCAGAGATTAGAAGGGCCATCCAGGACTTCCAAAAAAAACCAGGAGAGGCATTCCATGACGCCTTTGAAAGCCTCAAGGAATTAATGAGACCGTGCCCGCACCACGAGTTTCCGAGGTGGCAGCTCGTCAAGTTCCTTTTCGATGGGGTGGACACGACCAATCAGGACATGATAAACGCATCGTCAGGAGTAACTATCATGATGCAAGACCCGAATGCAGCTTGGAGATTTTTGGAACAACTAAGCAATGATTCCAAGATAAATTATTCAGTGAGGAAGCCGGTTAACACATCAACCGCCCAAGCAGTGGAAGCAGAGAATAAATGGAATAAATAAATTCAAGTTGAATTAGCAAGCCTTACAAAGACAACCTTATAGTGTTACAGAAAGAGCAAGGAGCTTATGTGCTGCATGGGCAGACTATTTGCATCAACTGTGGTGAAGTTGGACATCAGTGCGACGACTTCAAGATGACACACGCAGAAGTGAGTCAAATACATGGGTACGGGCAGGCAACAAGCAAACTTAGCACCAGGAGAAGGAAGTGTGGAGTACAGTTCTGAAGTGAGTGCATTTTACAATTTTATAGTTAAAATTACGGAAACTGAAGATGCAATTGCTCAAGCATTGTTAAGATTAGGGACTCAGTTCTTAATAATTGGAAAAGACATGGAACAAGAAGCAAAGGAAAAAAGTTCAAACTCAAAAAGGACAAGAAAATGAAGTTATAACATTAAGGAGTGGCAAGAAGGTGGACAATAAAGTTATTGCTCCAACACCTGAGGACGACAGTGATTTGGAGATCGTTTTTGATGAGAAAGAAGAGTTAGAGAAGAAAGAAAATGAGGTACAAGGAAACACAAAGAAATCAGAAAGTAAGTGGGAGAAGGAAGAAACCAGTGGTACTGCTCCTTTTTCTGCAGCCCTGGAAAAGCCTGTGGACGGACCATATGGAAAACGAGGACCACAGGCAGAGGATATGTGGGAATTATTTAGTCAAATTAAATCAACATTTCGTTAGTCAAGCTGATTAAGGAAGTTCCTGCATATGCTAAATTTCCGAAGGACATGTGCATCCATAAAAATAAACTTCTTTCTAACCTTCCGAAGAAAATCGAGTTGACTGAGTACGTTAGCTCGATAATTATGGACACTCTGCCACCAAAAATGAAGAATCTTAGAGCACCTCTTATATCCGTTGATTTAGGAGATATTCACATCAAAAAGGCTTTATTTGACTTAGGTGCAAGCGTGAATATCCTCCTAGGACAACTCTTCGATAAGTATGAATTTGGCACTTTAAGACCCACGAACGTCATTTTACAGCTTGCTGACAAGTCTACCAAAATTCCAAGGGGGATGCTGTCAGACGTTATAATCAAGGTTGGGGACTTTTACTACCCAGCAGATTTCTTGGTGTTGGACACTCACCAAGTGATCAAAGAGGAGAAACCAATGATTATTCTTGGGCAACCATTTCTTACGACAACAAACGCACACATTGACTGCCGTTCTGGAGAGATGGGGATTTCTTTTGGACACTAGCAGTCAAAGATCAACATATTTAATGCCAATGAGAGCAAAATGGATGAACAGGAATGCTATCAAGTCGACATCATAGATGAGTTGGTCTAACAGTATGCCTAAAGTGTTACAACAGGAGGTGATGGAGTTCCCTGAAGAAGAAGAAGATGCAGGACAGAAAGACCCTCAGGAAGAGGAGAAGGAAGAAGAACTAACACATGAGAAATGCTTGCAAGTAGACAAGTTGCCAATAGAAATTCCTAAATCGCTTAAGCCTTCACTCCAGGAGCCACCAACATTAGAATTGAAAGCATTGCCAGCTCACCTCAAGTATGCATTTCTGGGAGAAAATGAAAGTTTGTCGGTGATCCTGTCAGCCGATTTAACAACAGAACAGGAGAAGTCCTTATTGGAAGTCTTATCTAAGCACAAGGAAGCCATTGGATGGACGATTCCAGATCTGAAAGGGATTAGTCCCACAACGTGTGTGCACCGCATTATCACCGAGGAAGGAACTAAACCTAGATACACAACGCAGGCTGAATCCCAATTTACGTGAAGTTGTTAAGAAAGAAGTGTTAAAGTGGCTAGATGCAAGAATCATCTACCCAATCTTGGATAGTGAATGGGTTAGCCCTACGCAAACGGTGCCTAAAAAGTCAGGAATCATAGTGGTAGATACTAAGGATGGTGACCAAGTATCAACAAGGCCAGTGACAGGATGGAGAGTATGCATTGACTACAGGAAACTCAATGCCGCAACGTCAAAGGATCATTTTCTGCTCCCTTGACAGATATTCGGGGTACAATCAGATAGCGATCCATCCAGAGGACCAAGCGAAAACAACAATCACTTGCCCTTATGGCACTTTCGCATTTAGAAGGATGCTATTTGGCCTGTGTAATGCGCTAGCTACGTTTAAAAGATTTATGATGGCAATTTTCTCAGACATGATAGGGGACGCTTTAGAGATCTTTATGGATGGTTTTTCAATTTTCGGTTCATCTTTTGAAGCATGCTTAAGTCAACTGGAGAAGGTTATGGCAAGATGTGTGGAGTCCAATCTGGTATTGAGCTGGGAGAATAGCCATTTCATGGTTAAGGAAGGAATTGTCTTAGGACATGTTGTTTCCGAGTAGGGATTTGAGGTCCACAGAGCCAAGGTCAAGGTGATATCCAAATTACCTCCTCCTACTTCGGTAAAAGAAGTTCGATCTTTCCTTGGGCATGCGGGGTTTTACAGAAGGTTTATCAAGGACTTCAACAATATTTCCAAACCATTATGTGGTCTTTTGTTGAAAGATGCACCATTAGTCTTTGACAAAGAATGTCTTAAAGAATTCAATATTCTGAAAGATAAATTGGTTGAAGCACCCATTTTGAAACCACCAGACCTGACCAAGCCATTTGAATTTATGTGCGGCGCGAGTGATTATGCTGCGGAAGCAGTGTTAGTGCAATGAATAGACAAGAAACCGGTGGTCATCTGTTATGCAAGTAAAACCTTTTCAGAAGCTTAGTTAAATTATATAACTACGGAGAAGGAATTACTGGCTATAGTTTTTGCGCTGGACAAATTCAGATCATACATATGGGGATCAAAGGTTTTAGTCTGCAATGATCAAAGTGTAGTCGGACATCTGCTAGCGAAAAAGGAATCGAAACCGATGCTGATCCGATGGATTCTTTTGCTTTAGGAGTTTGATGTGGAAATCAAAGACAAAAAGGGGATTGAAAATTTTGTAGCTGACCATTTGTCAAGGTTACCAACACAAGGGCTGGAAACAGGGATATAGGACACCTTCTCTGACGATCAGCTGCTGGAAGTCAACAACGCACCTTGGTACGCGAATTACGTCAACTTTCTAACCACTAGAGCAATGCCCACGCATTGGATGAAGCAACGACAAAAACAGTTTTGCACTTATGCTAGGTGATTTATTTGGGACGATCCCGATCTTTTCAAGGTCGGGGAAGATCAAATAATTCGAATATGTGTGCCTGATAATGAAATTTCCGAGGTATTGGCTCATTGTCATGTGTCCGCATGTTGGGGACACTTCAGCGCAAAGAAAATAGGATACAAGATCCTAGAATCAGGACTGTATTGGCCAACGATCATTAAGGATGCATACAAGACTGCAAAGGAATGCCTCAACTGTCAGCAATTAGGAAACATCTCGAAACGAGATCAGATACCGATGAACCCTATTTTAGTTGTAGACATTTTCGATGTGTGGGGAATCGATTTCATGGGACCCTTCCCCACATCACAAGGGTATGTTTACATTCTAGTCGTTGTGGATTATGTCTCTAAATGGATCGAGGAAGAAGCAACCCGTACTAATGATCACCATGTGGTATGTTAGTTTGTCAAGAAAAACATATTTACCTGACATGGTATACCCAGGGTAATCATTAGCGACGGGGGGTCGCATTTTAAGAACTTCAAATTTGGACGGCTACTGAGACATTACGAGGTCAACCATCGGATCGCTACTCCTTATCACTCGCAGACAAGTGGTTAGGTGGAGATCTCGAATCGTCAAATCAAAGAGATCCTACAGGAGACTGTGAAAATGGACAGGAAAGATTGGTCGCAACGGTTGGATGATGCACTATAGGCATATAATATGACATATAAGACACCGATCGGGACAACACCTTATCGGTTGGTTTATGGAAAAAGATGCCATTTTCCCGTTGAATTAGCCAATCGAGCCTTATGGGCCACTAAGCAAGTGAATCTCGATTACGACACAACAAGGAAAGAAAGGAAACAATAATTGTCCGAGCTGGAGGAATTGCGCGATAAAGCATACAAAAATGCAGCTACTTACAAGTCGAAGCTCGAGAGATATCACGATGCAAAGCTCAAGCTAAAGACATTCACAATCAGACAGAAGGTGTGGCTTTACAATTCAAGGCTAAAAATGTTTCCTGGGAAGTTACAGAATAAGTGGAATGGGCCATACGAGGTCATTAGTGTTACAGAGGACGGTGCTATGGAAATCCGAGATTTCAAGGGAGGGCCACCATTCAAAGTAAACGGACATAGGTAAAAACCCTATGTTGTATCAGGTACGTTCCAGAAATTAGAGGTAGAAACAGTCGAATTCGCGATAGATAAACCAGAATATGAGCAGTAAGCAGGTAAGTGCACGTCTGGCTGAAGACGTTAAACTTAGCGTTTGTCGCGAGGCAACCCGATCTTTTGTAAATTATGTGTTTTAATTTTAGGAATTGTTATAATTAATTACGGTAAAAATAAGAAAAGTGTGGGGTCATTTGGATTTTTATAAATACGCGACGCAGGACCTTCAAATCCACATCGCATGAGAATTCAATTCGCGATAACTAGATAAGTTTAAATGATGCTCGCATCGCGGTTTTATCTGAATTTGAATTTCAAGATAATCACGAAACAGAGTTCTTATGCTATCCTAATTGCTCAAATCTTATATAAAATCAAATTGTTTAATCTGCGAATTATTTACCGTAGTTTGATTCTCCTCAAATTCCTCTTCGCAATTTCATCAGCCTCGTAGTCTACAATCCACGTAAGTCTTCCAAATTCTCCTCTTTTTAGTGTTCTTGAAGTTCCTAATGAGTTCCTACTGATTATCTCAGATTAATGCTTTTGGACCACAATGTATAGCCCTGAATGATCAATAATATTGTTTGCAACAAAACCCAGTTTATATCATTATTAATATAGGCTTATAGAGTGTTAATTCATGGATTTCATTCTGAATTTCATACGCCGCACCGTGTCGTATTATAACATGCGACGCGGTGGCTGAACATTCAAGGGACGCGACGCGGGTAGTCATTACCACGCCGCAGATGACACTGATCAGTAGCTGATTTCGATTTTTTTCTGATCTTCTGTAGGAACCATGTCTTCTCACGGTAGCTCCAATGATATTGAATGGCTCGCTGAGACTGTCTACACCACCATCTTCAACCGTCGTCACTTCCACGATCGATTGGCGGTACTTACACGAAAACGAATTTCACCCGCATAAACTGTTGTTTGGGAGCTGACCTGTAAGTTGGGTATATTGGAGGTCCTGGACCCATGGCTGACTCAACAAGGCTATGACAATAACCAGCTTACCTTCACATGTTGGGCATTCGATGCGGTTTTCCATATGGATGAGCCCGTATACCGAGAGCCATTATTGGAGTTCCTCACGTCATTTGATCTGGACCGGGAACCTTTGAGTATCACCGAAAACGATGTCATCATGTTTCGATTGGGGAATGTGAATCGTTGTTGCAACATAGCCGAGATTGGGGTTCGGCTGGGTCTTTACATGCAGGCGAAGGTCGACGAGGACGTCTTCGCCTCTTTCTTAGGTTCAGCCACCAAAGCTCCGAGTGATTCTCTCTCGTACTCCCGCTTCTGGAAATCAATATCATCTACACGTTACCATGCAAACACTATTTCCAAGGGCCACATGCACCTTCCCTCACACCGGATGCTTCACCGCCTCCTTGTTACTATGTTTCGGCCACGGGTCGATATTGATCGGGTTTCCTATCATGACCTTTACTTCATGAGGTCGATGATCTCAAAATTGGAAGTTTGTGACGTACCGTTTCTCATCGCTGACTATTTTAAGAGAATAGTCGATGCGCCCTTGGAACTCTCGGCAATTGGGGGTGTACACTGCGTAACGCACCCCGCGCGATCATACGGGCTTCTCTCACGCTATGAGACCCGTCCTCTAACTGAAGTTCCACCCATTCCGTTTATCCCTTCGATCACAGCCTCGAGGGAGGTTGTGTATATTGATAATGGAAACATCTCGGTCTCAAGCTTCCCATTCTCGGTTCTATGGAATGAACCACCGAAACTCCACGAACACACAAAGAAGCGGTATCGTATTTCGGAGGGTCTTCGGACACGCACCAACCCCGCAGAAACAGATTTACGATTTGTGGTTAACGAGATGAAGTCGATGCGCCTAATTTTCAATACGCAACGGAGAGAATATTTGGGTCTCTCAGCGGGGATACAGGACACCATCCGTAATACGCAAAACATCCAGAACCAGTTGCTATAGGTGGCCGACTGTACTAAAAAGTACATGAGTGACGTCGATAGCAAACCACCGAGGGATTAACCCCCGTTGATCGAAGAAGAACCGGAGGAGGAGCCGGAAGAAGAAGATGAATACAATCCCGCAAATCATGACGAGGATTCTGATACGGCTCAAAGTTGAAGAAAATGGATTGTAATTATGAATATTCTTTGTTTTCATGTTCTTCATTGCTTTACATACATTTCCTAGGTTTAAATTTATAGGGTATTAATAAGTCAATAGGATAGTAATAAAAATGGTAAATCTTTAGGACAATTGCTTCTAAATGAGTTTGAATTGATGTTTGAAAAAGATAGAAAAATCTGAAATTACCGCGATGCGGCCCCCTTCGAGGCGCGCCGTGGTCATTTCTGGACATCACATAGTCAGAGATTTTCCTAAGTGCCGTGATGCGCACATCAAACAGGCGCGCCGCGGCATACCGCCTAGGCTTGTATTTATTTATATTTGTGTTGCTTTTATGTTTTGTTTAATGTGTTTGTTGAGTGTTTTTGTATGCAAATACCAACGAGATTCACCGAGATGTTGTATCACACAAGTGTGGGGTCACCGTACCCCTACACTTGTCATTTACCGGCGTGTTCACTGTTGCGCCACAACTCCGGACAGTCAAATCACGATGTGCAATTTTGATATCCTATTATACTGGTTCTAACAAGCAAGCAGTTCTATCGTTCCTAAGGGGGTAACTCTTTCTCCCTTGTTTTGAAATATTTTATGTACAACAGGGATGTTGTACGGTTTTAAGTGTGGGGTGTGGATGGTCGAAAGAGTATTTTTGAAATTTTTGCGAAAACAGTCGAATATTCAAATTTTTAGCAAATTTCAAAATTTTTAAGAAGTTGTAATTGAAAAACCCATAAATTTGAATGTTATAGCATTGAGTATTTCTCAAGAGATACCATGTAGCTGTTATCATACTATGGTTTAGTTAAAATAAGTTGAGTTTTTTAGAAGTTAGAAAATTCTAGATTTAGAATATTTTAGGATTGCGATTTAGGAGGGAATTGTCAATTAGTGGCCTTTGTTGTTCGAGTCGATAGGTCCGAAAAGGGTGGCCCTAAAAGGGCACTTATGCACGTTACTACCTAAGATCGTCTGGTCTGGGATACTATTTCGAAAGCTCGTTACATGGACAACATCAAAAGTCATGGATAGTTCCTTAACGGCCTTTAGAATCCGAATGAGTAGGTACACTTTTTGTGAACTGAAAATTTGTAATCCATGGTTCTTTAGAAAGTCGTGATTCCCAAAGGGTATTCTGGTCATGTTTTCTTCAAATCGTTTTTTATATAACTTTTGGAAGCAATATACTTTGAAACTAAAAGCATTCAAAAATATTTGAGTTTTAGTTAGAATTTGTTAAAAACTTACTTGCTTGGGGACAAGCAAGGCACAAGTGTGGGGTGTTTGACGACGCCTAGTAATATCAAGTATTTTAGTCGTCGTTGAGCCATATTCTGAGTGAAATATATATTATAAACTATTATATACTCACGTTTTTGTGTCTAGTGCTTGTGTGCAAAATATATATACAATACAGGGGTTAAACGCGTACAAAATGGTGAAGTTTGGTATGAAGTCCACTTTCAAGCGAAAGCACACGCGTGCCATGGACAACAGGACAAGTGCGCCGCAGAAAGTCAAGGATCGGATCAGAAGTTTGACATTCAAAAAGTGAATACCGGTGTTAGAGATAAGGACGCGCCGCGGATTTCACCTTGCACGGCGTGGATGGTCAGTTTTCACAACTATAAATAGAGGCTTCCGGTTCGTGTTTCGGGAGCGAAGACCCGACCTTTGAGTGGAACTCAGGCCCATTCGACTCATATTTTCGGATTTCAAAGATCGATAGTTGTTATTTTCATAGTTTTAGTTTATTTTCGTATTTTCGGTTTTGTTTATCGCGCGTTTCCAACGGTTCTGGATTGTAGAACTCGCTGGATCGTGTCGGTTCTGGATTATTACTGAAGTCAGTAACATTCGACTTCTGGTTTGGTTTAAGTTTAATGCAAGCATTCGGTTTTAGTTATTTTCGTTGTTAATTTCGGGTTTTACAATTTATCATGTGTTTAGTTAATCGTTTAGCGTGTTGGATGATTCTGATTTTCTGATATTCCTCGGGGTCAGAACATATTAGTTTGGTTTGGATCATTTGGTTTGGATCAAGATTGGTTTTTATAGTTTGGTATTGTTAGTTTATGTTTTCGATAGTTGTTTTGCTTGGATTTTATGAAGTGTATGGAACGCCACCGGCTATAGAGTGACACTATAGTTTGGTGAATTTCTGACACATATTCAACCACTGACTCCACGGATCGACCATTACTTTCACTTAGCTAGTGTGCTTGTAAGGTATTAAATCTTATTTTTTTTTACCGTATCAACGACTGCGATGATGTCAGGTACAACACATGACTTATTTTCTAATAAGTCACAACAAAATGCCTTGTTAATCAACTTGTTGATCATTGTAACACCCGGCTTTTAAAAGCAAAAACACCCCTGAAAATTTTTCATATAAAACATATGTTTCATTACATAAAACCATAATCAAAGGGGTATAGTTTATTATAAACGGGTACAAGTGTATCGAGAAGTATATAAATACCATAACCTCCTTTTTAAGCCCGGCTGCTACAAACAACATCTATAAGTCCCACTTCTATAGTCACGAACTTTATCTTTTCCTTTATCAGGATCATGCAAACCTGCAGGAACATTTAACAAACAACGTGAGCTACAAAGCTCAGTGAGTAATCATACAAATAGTCTCATAGGTATAAGAGAAATTAAGCATATAAAATCTCATTAATAATTTCTGTCCCATGCCTCCTAGCCACAATTGACCGCACCGTATCTCCTAGCCCCAAAGGCCGTACCATATCTCCTAGCCACATAGGCCATACCAGTTGGGTACAAAATCCCATATCATAGTCGTAAAGGCCGTACCATTTCTATACAACATCCAATATTAAATATGTTGTTTGGACATTAAGTCAAACAAAACCTGTTATTTACTCATCAAGTCAAATCAAATATGTTAGCCACAAAAACCATATGTATATAAAGAAAATAACATATAAATTCTCAGTAATATTTTCTGTCCCCGGCTTCCTAGTCACAATTGACCGCACCATATATCCTGGCCATGTAAGCCGCACCAAGCAGTTTCAATATTCATATCATAGCCCTAAGGCCGCACCAAACAGTTTCAACATTTATTTCATAGCCCTAAGGCCGCACCAATTAGTTTTAATATTTATTTCATAGCCCTAAGGCCGCACCAATTTGGATTTATAATCTAATATCATATCCATAAGGCCGCACCATTTGAATTTAATCATCCAATATCATAGCCATAAGGCCGCACCATTCAATATCATTTTATATCATAGCCACAAAGGCCATACCATAATCATATCGATTTCTAAACTGCTTCTTGGGTATTCAACCCACTTCTCATTAATTTCTACTTCAAGTAGTACCATTTCAATCGTTATATATCTTACCAGATATAATTCATAATGCTCACTTCCAAGTTACCAAAACTGAACTCCAAAACAGCTACATGTTATAAGAGTTCAAACAGTATATATCACATCTGATATAAGTGAGATTACTCACCTGGATACTTGCTGCAATTGTATCTTTCCTTTTTGTACGTACCACAACAATTTGTCCCGTACCTATATATTCATCAATATATATATATATATATATATATATATATATATATATATATATATATATATATATATATATATATATATATATATATATATATATATATATATATATATATATATATATCATTAACCACATTTCAATTGACTCTACTTCACATGAGTCCATATAGCACATTTCAGATCATATTTAGATGATAAATCTTCATTTACCATCTTTCTAAAAATTATACATTTTCACGAAATACGCGTATTTTGCAACAGTACTTTCGAGAGGTCGTATACGTATTCCGACAATTTTCCATGAACTTTCATACCATACTGGACCTATGTTTAAAATTTCAGGTCAAACGGACAAGTCTAGCATCAAGTCCCAAAATTGGAATAACAAAAAATGTTCATAGGAAGCACCTGAAATTTTCTGTATTTCTGACGCAGGATCGCATCGCGATCCCCATGCTGGTCGCGTCGCGATCTCTGCTGCACAGACCAGTAACCCGATTTTTATGCTAAAAATTCCCATTTTTCTCATTTTAAGCCCTTAATACACGACTTAATCATAAGGAATTGTTCCAGGACCAAAACCATTCATTAACATCTAGTTTTAACCCATGGAAATCATATCTATCAAACATTTTCCAACAATTCTCGTTTTTGATATTTTTGTCCAAAAACTGAAATTGTTTGAAATTAGCAACTACTACTGATTTTTCTTATCAACAACAACATTTGGAACCCATTAAAATCCATTAGAATCCACTGTATCATATAAACTTGGATTTTAGGGTTCTTGGCAAAATTCCAAATTCTCAACAATAACAACATACTTTCAATTTTTGAGATAGGTTCTTAAAATATGACTTATTAGAAGTTTAGAACCATAAACTTCATGATTCTTGACTGAAATTTCAGTCACAAAAGTTCTCCCATGAAGAACACATAAAAACTTAGGTTAGAAGTTTCTTACTAACCTTTTAGCTCAAGAATTCTTCAATCTCCAAATTTGCTTCAAATTTCTAGTTCAATTCTTTATGAACTTGCTGAAATCGCCTCTCTAATCCTCCTTCCCGATCATCTATGTTCAGCAACAATAATGGGAAGATTTCTCATTTTTTTATATTTTTAGATTTTACTATTTAGCCCTTCAAGTTCCATTTCTTGAACTTTTGGCACATTTATGACATTTTATTACAATAAACTTTCTTTTCTTATACTTTTGCCACAAGCAAAAAATATTTTTACCTATTTGGTCCTTCACATGGTCAAATGACCAAAGTACCCTTTTATGGTAAAATGACCAAATTACCCTTTCAGCCTTTTTACTGTAATTATCTTACTAAAAAGGTTTTCTAACAAAACCAATACTTATAACACCATATTAAATCATAAATACACTATGATTAACGTATAAATACTTAACAAAAGTATCGTGGTGTTACAAATTCTCCCCTCCTTCAAAAGATTTTGTCCCCGAAATCATACAAACAAGCGAGGGTATTTCTTTCTCATTACAATTTCGGTTCCCATGTCATTATGGAACTTCTATGGTATTGCCAAAGCATTTTTAACCATAGTAATTTCCTTATTCTGTAACTGTCTTATCTTCCGGTCTAACACCTTCTCGGGTTTTCCCGGGTACCTAATTCCTCATCTACCTCCATTTCAACACGAGGTATGCATTGGAATTCATCAATCAATGTTCTCCAAAAATGTGACTCATGGAAAACATTATGAATGTCTTGGAGTTCATCAAGAAACTTTAATCAATACATCACAATTCTTACTCTTTTGGGATACCCGGAAAGGTCCAATAAACAAGGACTCAACTTTCATTTTTGTCCCAAATCAATTTCTAGTCTTTCCAAAGGATTACTTTGAGTACCACCATCTTTCCAAACTTGAAATTTCAACGTTTTTTACTCAGTGATCCACATATTACTTTTGCAAATTCTTAGCCATTTTCAAATTTGCTCGTTTTTATCTAGTTTTCTCTTCAATTTGTACTACAATCTTGGGTTTAGCCAACGGCTTTTCCACAACTTCAGTCTAGCAAATCGGAGTATGACACGGTACTTCATACAACGTGTTATACGAGCCATCAAAATGCTGGTATGAGAACTGTTATTATCTACAAATTCTACCAAAGATAGATGATCTTCTCATCTTCCGCCAAGGTCTATTATGCAGGTTTAATGCATATTTTCTAAAGTCTGCATCATCATCTCATCTCGCCCATCAAGATACGGTACTTATTAGTACTTTTGAACTAGTTATTCTTGGAAATTATGCCAAAATCAAGGAATAAATCTACTATTTCGATCCGATACAATCAACACCGGTAATTCACATCAACAATTTACTCCATCTATGTAAATTTTTGCTACATTTTGATTTTGATCTTCTCACTAGTCGGTACAAATTTAAACTAGTTTCATCAACCGATTTACTATTACCCATGTGGTATCATGCCCACACGGTATTCAAGGAATCTTTATTGCAAAATCTATAATAATGTTGTCCCATTTCTTCTCTGGGACCAACAACAGCTAAATTTTCTCCGCATGCTTCTAGTGGTTTGACTTTACTTGAACACAAGTCAAACACTTTTTCACGTATCTTTCAATATCTTTCTTCATTCCCGGCTACCAATACATAGGTTTTATCATCCTATACGGTTTGGTATTGCCCCGGGCATACTGCATATCTTCTATAATATGCATCTTTTCAAAATAAATTTCATGTCTCCTTTGCTTTGGAATCCACATACACAACCACCAAGGGTTTTCAATCGCTGTGATTTTCCAACTAGCTTCTTCCAATATCCAATCATTCATTCACTTTTCACGTTTTCAGACTTGCACACTTCTTCTTGTGCTACCCGAATCAATTCAGGTAATCAACTCACCACACTCATACATGTGGATGTAACTTTCAAAGGATACATTTTCCAACTCAAGGCATCTATAACCACATCTGCCTTGCCAGATGGTACAAGATTTTACAACCGAAATCTTTGAATAACCCATCCATCTTTACTATCTCAAGTTTAGCTTCTTTTGATAAATTCGGTACTTCAAACTTTTATGATCCGTACCTACAACAAATTTTCACACTATATCAATAGTGTCTTTAAAACTTCATTACCAAGATCACAACAGCTAATTTGAGGTCATGCACTAGTTACCTCTTCTCAGCTTCTTTAAATTAACGGGATGCATCACCTATTTCTCGACCCTTCTGCATCAACACGCACACAAGGTCGTTTCTGGTTGCATCATTATAATTCACATAGTCTTCTCCGCTTAGCGGTAAAGCTAACACCGGAGCTTCACACAAGGTTTGTCTCAACCTTTGAAAAGTACTTGTGGTTCTTTCACCCGCTCAAACTTTTCACTTTTCTTGGTCAACTTTAGTCAACGGGACAGCAATCAAGGAGTAGTTTTCTACAACTCTCCTATAATAACCCACCAATCCAAGGAAACTACAAAGTTCAGTCAGATTTCAAGGCGGTTCCCGTTTTATCATAGCTTCATTTCTACTGGGTCTACTTTGACATCTTTGGCACTGTTAACATGCCCAAAGAATTAAGCCAAAATTCATACTTGGAAAACTTCGTATACAACTTCTCTTCACGAAGTAACTCCAATAATTGGCATAAAATATACATCATATTCAATTTAGTTTCGAGAATATTAGATCATCGGTAGTCAATGCACATAAACATTGACTTGTCTTTCTTCTTTTCAGACAAAATAGGGACTACTCACAATGACACATTCGGTCCTATGAGATCCCAATACAAACACTTCTAATTGCTTCCTCAACTCTGCCCTCTCTGCAGGTGCTAATCAGTATGGAGCCTAAATAACAGAAACGGCTCCCGAAACCAGTTTAATCATAAACTCTTCTCGCCAATCTGGCAATAATTCTGGAAGTTCTTTCGAAAGAGACATACGGGAATTCATTTTCACTTTTACACTTCTATCTCCACTTTATTTAGCTTGGCTAATATTACATATGCCAACTAAAACATCCTTCCTTTACTAACACTACTCCGAGTCTAAGCAAAGGAAAATAACCGGTATTCGCAACCACGGTCGTTTACTCTGGACTTTCATCCATCTCACTTCTGATTTTTGAACCATAATGTTCATATTTCTACAATTCATGGTAGCATCATTCATTGCTAACCGATTCATATGCACCATTACTTCAACTCATTGGTAGTCATCGGCTTCAGATTTATAGGGAAAATGGTCCCGTAAATCCTAAGCTGGCAACTTCTCAGGTGTTCGGTATCCTGAACATATGTGCTATCTACTATAGCTACTTCCAAGCTTTCATCCATAAACATTGATGAAACAACAAAGCATCCAAGACACTGATCCAAAGCAACACATAGCTTCTAGATCAAATATAACATATACGGGGATTATATTTAAAACGAATATATCTAAGACCACATCAGTCTCCTCACGAGATTCTTCCACAGTCATCTGGAATGCTCATGGTACCATTGGTCCTTCTCGACCATTCATTTCATATTTCTTTCCTCCCCGTTCTTCTCTGGGTTTATCACCCGATGCTCCACATTCAACATGTGGACATTTCGCACGAAAGTGATCCGTAGCTCCATGTTGAAAACACCTTCGTTCCAATCAACAGGTTCAAACAATATGTCCCTGTTTTCTACGATTTCAACAATCCGACGATAGAGTCTCAACTCTACAATTTTCTGAGTGCTTTTCTTGCACTTCTCACACCACATCGCTTCTTCATTTTGGTCCCTTCCCTTTAAGGTTGGACCCAATTCGTTGTAACTTCTTCTGAGATATCCATGGTTATCTTTCTGCTTTCTGTGTAGTTTCAACTACTTTTCTTTCACCTTTATGACTTTTATTTTCGAGCTGCTCATCATGAAATAATTTGCAGCGTTTTCACCTTGAATATTAATCAGGGTGAACAACAAATTTTCTGACCACATCAGCTACTATTGTTCGTCATGTGGATTTTATACTACTTGTCTCTTTGCCCCTCTTCCAACGGAGCCTTGAGAACGGTCTGATCCACCTCTTGAGGCTCCACGCCCTAAATTTCTCCTAATGGGATTTACCGCTCATACATCTTATACATTAAAAGTCAGCATCAGTTAGGTTATTTATATAATAACGACTTATATACACCTAACTATCCATCATGTCTACTGTCTCTCAAGGTTTAAGTCCATGAATCTACTCTATAGACACCTAGTTCACTTAAACCACGGCTCTGATACCAACTTGTAACACCCGACTTTTAAAAGCAAAAACACCCCTGAAAAATTTTCATTTAAAACATAGGTTTCATTACATAAAACCATAATCAAAGGGTATATTTTATTATAAACGGGTACAAGTGTATAAAGGAGTATATAAATACCATAACCTCCTTTTTAAGCCGAGCTGCTACAAACAGCATCTATAAGTCCAACTTCTATAGTCACGGACTTTATCTTTTCCCTTATCAGGATCATGCTAACCTGCAGGGACATTTAACAAACAACGTGAGCTACAAAGCTCAGTGAGTAATCATACAAATAGTCTCACATGTATAAGAGAAATTAAGCATATAAAATCTCATAATAATTTCTGTCCCATGCCTCCTAGCCACAATTGACCGCACCGTATCTCCTAGCCCCAAAGGCCGTGCCGTATCTCCTAGCCACATAGGCCATACCAGTTGGGTACAAAATCCTATATCATAGCCGTAAAGGCCGTACCATTTGTATACAACATCCAATATTAAATATGTTGTTTGGACATTAAGTCAAACAAAACCTGTTATTTACTCATCAAGTCAAATCAAATATGTTTGCCACAAAAACCATATGTATATAAAGAAAATAACATATAAATTCTCAGTAATATTTTCTGTCCCCGGCTTCCTAGTCACAATTGACCGCACCATATATCCTGGCCATGTAAGCCGCACCAAGCAGTTTCAATATTCATATCATAGCCCTAAGGCCGCACCAAACAGTTTCAACATTTATTTCATAGCCCTAAGGCCGCACCAATTAGTTTTAATATTTATTTCATAGCCCTAAGGCCGCACCAATTTGGATTTATAATCTAATATCATAGCCATAAGGCCGCACCATTTGAATTTAATCATCCAATATCATAGCCACAAGGCCGCACCATTCAATATCATTTTATATCATAGCCACAGAGGCCGTACCATAATCATATCGATTTCTAAACTGCTTCTTGGGTATTCAACCCACTTCTCATTAATTTCTACTTCAAGTAGTACCATTTCAATCGTTATATATCTTACCAGATATAATTCATATTGCTCACTTCCAAGTTACCAAAACTGAACTCCAAAACTGCTACATGTTATAAGAGTTCAAACAGTATATATCACATCTGATATAAGTGAGATTACTCACCTGGATACTTGCTGCAATTGTATCTTGCCTTTTTGTACGTACCACAACAATTTGTCTCCTACCTATATATTCATCAATATATATATATATATATATATATATATATATATATATATATATATATATATATATATATATATATATATATATATATATATATATATATCATTAACCACATTTCAATTGACTCTACTTCACATGAGTCCATATAGCACATTTCAGATCATATTTAGATGATAAATCTTCATTTACCATCTTTCTAAAAATTATACATTTTCCCGAAATACGCGTATTTTGCTACAGTACTTTCGGGAGGTCGTATACGTATTCCGACAATTTTCCATGAAGTTTCATACCATATTAGACATATGTTTAAAATTTCAAGTCAAACGGACAAGTCTAGCATCAAGTCCCAAAATTGGAATAACAAAAAATGTTCATAGGAAGCACATGAAATTTTCTGCATTTCTGACGCAGGATCGCGTCACGATCCCCATGCTGGTCGCGTCGCGATCTCTGCTGCACAGACCTGTAACCCGATTTTTATGCTACAAATTCCCATTTTTCTCATTTTAAGCCCTTAATACACGACTTAATCATAAGAAATTGTTCCAAGACCAAAACCATTCATTAACATCTAGTTTTAACCCATGGAAATCATATCTATCAAACATTTTCCAACAATTCCCGTTTTTGAAATTTTTGTCCAAAAACTGAAATTGTTTGAAATTAGCAAGTACTACTGATTTTTCTTATCAACAACAACATTTGGAACCCATTAAAACCCATTAGAATCCACTGGATCATATAAACTTGGATTTTAGGGTTCTTGGCAAAATTCCAAATTCTCAACAATAACAACATACTTTCAATTTTTGAGATATGTTCTTAACATATGACTTATTAGAAGTTTAGAACCATAAACTTCATGATTCTTGACTGAAATTTCAGTCACAAAAGTTCTCCCATGAAGAACACATAAAAACTTAGGTTAGAAGTTTCTTACTAACCTTTTAGCTCAAGAATTCTTCAATCTCCAAACTTGCTTCAAATTTCTAGTTCAATTCTTTATGAACTTGCTGAAATCGCCTCTCTAATCCTCCTTCCTGATCATCTATGTTCAGCAACAATAATGGGAAGATTTCTCATTTTTTTTATATTTTCAGATTTTACTATTTAGCCCCTCAAGTTCCATTTCTTGAACTTTTGGCACATTTATGACATTTTATTACAATAAACTTTCTTTTCTTATACTTTTGCCACAAGCAAACAATATTTTTACCTATTTGGTCCTTCACATGGTCAAATGACCAAAGTACCCTTTTATGGTAAAATGACCAAATTACCCTTTCAGCCTTTTTACTGTAATTATCTTACTAAAAAGGTTTTCTAACAAAACCAATACTTATAACACCATATTAAATCATAAATACACTATGATTAACGTATAAATACTTAACAAAAGTATCGTGGTGTTACAATCATCGTTATTGGCATTTTGGAAATCCATATTTCTATTTGGTTGGATTGTTTAAATCTTTGATTTATATCAATTTACGAAAAAAAAATCAATGATTTGTGGGAATCCAAAATAAGTTTTTGATCATGAATTGTGCACCTTTGTGATTGTAGTTAATTCTGTTACCAAATGTATGTGTTACCTAAGGAATTTGTTTTCCTTATGAGAAATCTAATGTGTTGTTTATTTCCAGACTTTCTCTACCTGGGAGCTTCATGACTCTGAATCAGAAAAAAGAGGCTGAAAAACAAAACGAGCCCACACAAGAAACCTAGAAATTAAAATAAACAGAAAAATTAACAGAAACAGAAAACGTTACTCCCCAGTCCATTCTGGCTCCCACTGTCAGTTCGTTTAGGCAGTGGAGATTCAATGTTGCAGTTAAAGCTCAAACCAATACTGAAGCCAAGTTGAAGGCCCGATTTGAAGTCTGAAATGCGCATCTTCTTCTCCTTGAGAAAATGGGCCCTTCCTTGGATTCAGAAACCGAAGAAAAGAAACAAGAAAGAAGTCGTCTTGAAAATGAAGTTGCATAGATTAACAAGTTTTTTTTCTTTGAAATTTCCAAGCTAGTTGATGAATCATGTTATGTTTTTGACGAAAGTGAAAGAGAATGGGACAATGTAGCTAGTCATATTGCACCATTGACTTGGGATCGATTCCTTGCCAAGGATGCCGAGAAAACTAAACCGAAATTTACCAAACCAGTTTCTGAACCAATCATTCAAGAACCAGACTCACCTTGAAAAATCCTTCATGCTACTCTAGAAAATCCATCTCACTCTTCTCCTACCCAAAAAGGATCTCCTCTGGCTGAGTCTGGCGAACGTATATGCTTCTCGGATACAACTTTAAAGATTTTTGGTGAATCTAAGTTCGGTACAGATCAGGAGGTCAATAAACCGATATTCACCAAAGTTATCGACATAAACCTTAGTGAATCCTCTTCATCTTCTAAACCAAGCTTTGGTTTTGATGCTCCTTCCAATAAAGAAACAACCAAGATTCCTCCTCCCAAATCTTCGGTGCCTCAAGCTGAAGATCGTGAATTACATGGGAATATTGATTCTTTAATCAATTTGGTCACAAAGTTGAAAGCATCTCAGTCTCAGGATGCTTTGATAAAGTAAATTTCGGAACTCTAGTTAGTTGTGGATGACGCAGTGCGAGAAGCCATCTCCAAAGGCTTAAAAGAAATCGATGACAAGAGACAAGAAGATGCAGAATCCCTGGTGAAAAGGGCTTAGGAAACAATGATTGCGGTTCAAGGCTTTGCTAAAGACCTTCAAAGTTTAAAATCTGGTATTTCTGACCGGATAATGGGGCTATTTGATGATGTCGAGAAATACCTCAAAGGTGTTTTCAGAGAAAATGAGTCTCTTCGAGCAACTCATGTTTTGCTCCTCCAACTTCTCACCACCTCCCTCAAGAAAATCTCGATATCCATCCACGGTCCGATCGACACATTGAAGGTAGCTACGGGCCAAATGATAGAAACAGTTGATCTATTCAAAGACATTACTTCGAAATCTACAGATTCCGTTACTGAAGATATTCAGAATTACTCGAAGAATGTTATGGCAAAGCTGGAATCAATATTGTTGCACCTACCTGTGACCCCTTCGACTGCCGAAGGAGCCCCTGGAGGGGGAAAGGTGCCCGAGATTGTCATAGATGATGATTCCAGTGAAGAAAGAGAGAAAGTTTAAGGCAAGAAGAAAACTCAAGATGATGAACCAACCGAAATTCCACAAACCGAAATTCCACAAAAGACTACTGAGGAGTCTCCAAAAATTCCAACTCCTCCTCCCACTCCACCAACATCACTGAAAATTCCAATCTAAGAGAAAATTCCAACTGCTCCCCCTTCACCGAAATCTCCCCCAAAAACTTCACCTCATGTTACTCAAGAAACCGGTCAAAGACTTTAATATTCACCGATAAAACCTTTGGATGACCCTGTTCTACAAATTGCCAAAAGTGAATATTTTGATAGTCTAGCTGCACAATACCAGGATGAATTGTTTCAAGAAGTTAAGGCTGAAATGGAAGCTTCTCCGGAAGGGTCTAGCCAACCCAAGCTCTTAATATTTTTTGATCTTCGGTGTCTCATTAATCAAGATTTAAAACTGGTATAATATTATGCTCCCCCAGCCAATGTCAAATTCAGTTGGGATATTCCTGTAACTCCTAATGGCAAAAATACTTCATGTTATTTAATCCCAATTCCTCCATTCTGAAAAATCAAAGGGGTGTGCAATTGAAATTGAGGACAAGACTTTCTCCGCCGTCTCACTTAACCGAGAAATCGTGTTTGGAACCGAGAAACGATTACCAAAATGAAAGAAATCAAGAGGAGGACATTCCAAAGATCAAACTTTTATGAGTATCTGTTGACTAGGAAAGGGAAAGACTTGATTGTTACAGAAGCAGACTTTAAGAACATGAACCTCGATGATCTATATACAATCATGATGAGGCTTATACCGAAGATAGAGAAAAGCTCTAGAATTAAGGAAGCTTACCTAGCTGTCTAAAGATTCTTGAAGCAATTGACCTTTGAATTTATGAAAGCAGATGGAGAACTGTACCAACAAGTTGGTGAAAAGCAATAAACTCAAATCATAGACACTTCTCATCCTGACTCAAGAGCTACTTGGTTTTTAGGTGCAACAAATGACCCCGTCCTCGGAGTCGTCCACAAATCAAAAATCTTCACAGGTAGAAGATTCTTCAGGATCGATGATATGAGAAAGGCCACAAGCGAATATCTGACCAGGTGCATTGATGTTGTGCCAAAGTCAAAATTTACAACTGATGAGGTCAAGAATGAAATTGTGATGCGAATGGAATGGATGCTTGCTGTTAGGCAGTTCTGGTTGAGAGTTTGGAGATTGGTTGCTGAAGATAAGTTTTAATGAAGACTGGAAGAAAACCCCTCGGCTGGTTGAGAGTTTGGAGATTGGTTACTGATGAGGTCAAGAATGAAATTGTGATGTGAATGTACTTGTGATGAACAATAGTTTGATATCCTTTGATGTATGTTCTTACGTAACTGCTGAAATGTCTTGAGTTATTAATGAACACACTTTATCATCAATACTTGTGTTTATCATATTATTGTGAATCCGAGATTTAAGATACCGAAATTCACTGTTCAATTTCAGTCTGTACTAAAAATACTAATACTTAGAAGATTTACAAGTTCAGAAGACAAGTCAAGAAGACACCGAAATTCACTCATGAATTTCGATATACAGAATTCGGTTCAGCAACTCCTGAAGACATTAGAAGACCCTAAAGTTTAGCAATCCACTTTCCAAAGTTTACTCTTAAACTTCAGTTACTTCAGAAGATTATTTCATGATAAAAGTTCAAGGCAAATGAAGATAAAGACAAAATATAAGAAGATCTGTTTATATAGTACAGTTAGGCTAGTCACTTCTTGTTCCCTAAAGTTGCATGGCGCATGTACTGTTTAGATAGAAAACAATCAATCTTAGGCCAGCCTAGTCTGACTTTGTACTATTATCCTTAGAATTATACGGAATGAACTGGTCTGTAGTTCATTCTATCCTTAGGTCTTTGTTTAGTGGGAACTCTCCTTGCACTATAAAATGAGAGTTCCACCAGCTTATATCTTTATGGTTTGGAAAACTCATCTGTAACTGTCTTTCTACGAAATACAACTCTTCCATTACGTCATATCTTTGTTCTTAATATTTCATCTATGTTCTTCCTTTGCTACGTTTAATTATTTCGTTTTGATCTTTAAGTCTTACATATTCTGCACTTTAACTTGTTTGTATTTATTATTGTTGAGCATCGATCTTAAAGTAATCATCAAGTTTTCAAACTTGTCCTTATTCCGGTATTTTACTTTCAAGACAAGGAATGCTAGTTCTCTTCTGTATTTGTGACTTCTTAAGCCTTTAAGTGCTTAACATAATTAAGTACTAAAGGAGAAGCACTTCTACACTCTTTACACTTGCAAAATGATTCAAAAGACATGCAACAGGGGGGAGAGAATAAGGTGGACGATCTTCATCAAGGAATGAGAGAAACATTAGTTAGTTTTTTGTCTTACACTTTCTTATATACCCATATATAAGAACTAATACCCATACATTTAATAAATGCTAAGAGACGGCATGTCAGAAGCATGGGTTGTGTAAGAGGGAGGTGGGCAAGCAACCTTCCCATCCCTTGGACTAATTGGCCAACAAGAGATAAAAATAATCTAGTTTCCCAAACTAGATGTACTCATGTAACTAGAAAGTTGAGTGGAAACCAAAGTGTACAAAAACTTGTACATTGCTTATTAAATCATACTATATGATATAATAACTAGTTTTTACTCTCTTTATTTATTAGTTTCATAAAATAATTATTATCTCCAAATAAATACAAGAGTTGATTATTTATTACTAATCGTATTAATAATAAATATTAAATATGTGCCAACTTGCTTAAGGTGTGATCCTATAGGATCATATGTTATTGGAAAATGTCGTTCTAAAATGATTCTTGAGCATACAGATCCAACAGATGCTCCAAAAGTCGGGCTGGGAGCCTCTTTTTATAGTTGACAAATCCTAAGACAGTGTTATCTAGAAATATAATGTTACTATCTCTTTATCTTCCTCAATTTATGTGCGTTTGAAAGTTGAATCTTTGATCGGATAACACCTTTATCTGCAGATAGCATCGCTATCTACAAAGATAGTGTCGCTATCTTTGCCTCATCCAATCCTTTTGCCTTTTTCCCCTTTATGTTGTTCCAAATTCCACATTAAACATTGTACTTTAACATAAATTCTACACAAAACCCTTTGCACTAAAAGTGAGTAATATTAGTCCGTTTACAAAGACAAAACAACTAAAACTCAGTCCAATAATGTGTAAAATATGCGATATCGAAGCGCGTTATCAAACACCCCACACGTGTGCTTTGCTTATCCCCAAGCAAATATAGATTTTAAGAACTTGTATCAAAAAATCAATATTTCTTGAAAATCCTCTCAGTTTAAAAGTTTATTGTTACCTTCAGAAATTACGTTTAAAATTAATTTTTGAAAAATGGCCAAATTACTCTTGGGAATCATGACTTTCTAAAGAACTCTTAATTACAAACTTATTGTTTACGAATGCAAACTTACTCATTCAAATTATAAAAGTCGTTAAAGAAATTCCATGACTTTCTATGTTACCCGTCTAGCGAGCTTTCAACAACATTATCCCATATCATTTGGCCTTAGTTAATGAGGTGAGGGAAACCACCCTTTTCATGTATACTGGCTCGAACAACAGAGATCATTCATTCATCTTTTATGTCTTCTTCCGTGATCCATTTCATGTCAACTCTAATTAGTTTGGGCCTGCCATCCCATTCGTGACGTGGATGATCCGCCGAATCCATTGCTGACTTCACCACTTGGTGAATAGTGCCTCGGCTCGGTTGAGTCATTTTTTTCGCTCGGCTCGCAGCGGACTTGTTCTAGTAGCACTGATTGAAGTTTTCGTCCTGAATCCCAAATATATGGTATCTCTAAATCAAAACACATTTTATAATTCCTGAATTAAACTAAACTTATTTTAATTAGGACTAGCATAACACAACTATAAGGTATTTCTTGAAAAATACACAGTTGCTAAAAAATTTCAAAATTGTCTGTTTCTAAGATATAATTTCAAAAAAAAATCTTGAAAATCATAAAAAAATTTAAATTCTTGCAAAAACTCTATTTATCTTTTTCGACCGTCCCCACCACGTACTTTAAAAACAAGGGAGAAAAAGAGTTACCCTTTAAGACGAGGAAAATTGCTTGACTGTAGGGATCAGATGTAGTTTAGGGTTGAATTGTGTATTCCCATTGTTCAATGGTTGTTCCGAGATTTGGGCATAGTAGTAAACATGCCTAGCATAACCCAAGTGTAAGAGTGCAATGATCCCACACTTGCATTATGCCAATCTCCAAATGGTTGGTGCAACACACAATTATAGCTTGGCAATTTGGCGATCTACTAGCAAAATATCAACTAATGCAAAAATTAAGTTTAGATACAAAAAAACGTTTAAACTACAGACATTTAAAATTAAAAAAAGATTTAAAAAATTAAAAATTAAAAATTAAAAGGTACATGAATATCACTCCTGGTCATCATGATGTGTGCCACATGGCCCTGCGGTATCAGTTTCAGCATCCGGAAATGGTGGTGGATCTAACCTTAAACGTAACATAATAGTGCGCTGACACGCTGTCATCCATCGATGTTGGGCCTCCATCGATGTTGGGCCTCCATCCTGACAGGCGTTTGGCATGGGCAGCCTCCAGTCATGCCTGCTTGGCTACTAAGTCCGACAAAGTGGCATGGATATCCAATGGCTTAGGCATCGGCTCCTGTGCCCTCGGTGCCGACTCAACTCTCCTCCGCCGGCGCCTCTAAACTGGGACCTCCACCTCTGCCTCGGGGATATTAGCCCCTATGCAGCTCCCCCTATCTCTACCTACTCGCCCACCTCCTCGTCTGCCGCGCCGGTTGCCCTATCCACTGCTACTATATAGCGGCCAACCTCAAAAGGGATAAAGTCCCCCATCATCACTAGATAAGTGACCCCATCAGCCTCGATTGATATGAGGTCATTGATAATATCACCTCCCCCGTCAGAATATGGTAAGAATGAGGCAGTCGCGTAATATAATGTCTATCGGTCAAGGGACTGGCCTATCTCGTCCTCGTGCCCTTGTTGACAAAATAGTTTGCTAAAAGGTAAGGAAGATGGATCAACCTGTCAGGTGCAATGAGAGCCCACATGTATAGCAGATCCCTTGTTGGGACCTTGTCACTACGCTTGTGGTGAGTTATGGTGCATGCGACGATGCGGTGGAGTAGTTGATGCATTGGTGAGCGGATCTTGCTTGCACGGGAGTGTGAAGTGTACTAAGTGTCACTTAGCTAAACCTAGATGCCTGCCTTCTGAACTCATGCGGGTGCGTACGCCCGACATGCGACAAGGAATGGCAAATAATGTGGGCTGTGAGTCTCCTCGCGTGTACAAATGCCAACTCTCTATGCAAACTCTGCCACAGAGCACTTTCGACATACACCTCCGAGCCAGAACTAGATCCTCCTCTGAGATATGTCTCTAACAACTGGTCCGTAGCTGCATGTGGAGTAAAACTCCAAAATCAGCTCTATATAGCAGGTCTTGCATGCTGGAATGAGGCAGTTCAAGCCATGTCAGGTGAAACTATATGCTCCGTCGGCACTGGTCCAGGTACGGGCCAAATGCGGGTCTAATCGCAGCATGAGGCCAGCGGCAATGGTAAAAACCCAATCCAATAACGGTGTAATCTCCACATCCGGACCTGCTAGCACGGCTAATCTATTTTGGTATCGTCGTGACCCTTCCAACTCTGTAGGAAACTGGAGGAACTCGTGCTGTAATAAATCTATAAGTGGGATGATCGGCCGTGTACGCCTGTTTCCATCTGCAAATTTAAACACGAGCACAAACACGGTGAAATGTGAGAAACATTGCAATTTTGGTCCCCAATTGAGATAGCATCGCTATCTAAGGAGACAGAGACTCTATCTATGAATCTTCATGAATAGTGTTGCTATCTATGAAGGTTCGAACCCCAACTCCGAATTTGGCCTGTTTAACTGAATTCAAGGTACTACAAGACCCACAAACTACCGATTAAGCATATTATATGTTCAATTTTTACGATCTAGCACCTAAAGGCCGTAATCGGGTTGAAATTTAACATCCCAGTTGTAAAGGTAAATTTAAAAAATTTTAAATAGCATTTCACTTGAAAAATCACATTAATTAAATTTGCAATAATGTCAGCCGAAGCTTAACAATTCAACATAAAGCTCCAAAGAAGCAGCACAGTGTATACGCGTCACGCCTTGCCATCATTCGTACCTAAAGTACCTGAAATAGTGGTTTTTATAGGGAAATGGTAAGCACACAGCTTAGTGAGTTTCAACACATACAAAGTACATCAATCACACATGATCCACTCCTAAGAGAGAACACACAACAACATAAATACAATAAAAGTGATCTACTCCAAATTGTATGATGACTGCTCAACATTGTTAGTCGTGCATACAATCTTGCTCTGTGCATCTTGCCGGGAAGTCTTGCTCTGTAGACAATCATTTCCACATACTCTAGGAAACACATTAGCCTAATGCTACACACACATATTTACACAGACCAAATAGTCTAGTACAACCACAAACATCACATCAACAAACACAATGTTTAGCTATCCTACACCCCATATATGCTACGACTTAGAACGAAGTTTGTGTTTTGTAAAGTAATTACTTATAGTTTGAATATTTCTAACTTCGGACATGCACCGTGTCTCAACTATGAAGCCCCCCCCCACCCCCCACCGTTCTCAATTTGATAAAAACAAGGTTATCAGATGCTTTAGGTAGGTCTGGGTAAGTCTAGGGACCCACTTATAACACCCATGAGCAAAACCAAGACAAACACCACGAAAGGAAACTTGACAGCAAAGCTGAATTTCGACCCGGTTGCAAAGTTTGCAACTTTCAACCAAGGAGGGGTCCACATTAAATTCTGAGAAAAATCATGCATAAACTAGACCCAAAGACAAAATCATAGGGCTAAACCTCAGGTCGTTTTGATTTTCCAAAAAACAATTGATAAATTCTCAAAGTTGACTAATTTGACCGGTCCACTCAATGCACCACACCTCAAAGATATATCCCAAGCTCAAAATCAGCTAAGAGTTGAGTTTTGATTTTTTGTATGAATAAACTTGACTCATAACTTGAACTTTGGTTGCTGTCCTTGCACCTAAACAATATTGTAACATTTATGGTGAATTTTTAAAGATAGAAGACCTTATTTGACAGAACGTGGACCAGTCAGTGGAAATGGGCAATTCCACACAACGTCGGGTCTGAATCAATTAAGACCCTTTTTAGATAAGAAACTAGGCACAATTATGAATTCAGGGACATAAGTGTTAACTTAAATGGACATTCCAACGATTTTACAAGAATTTACAAAGGTGACGCAATAACAGTGAATTTTCAACAATTACATAAAATAACATTAGGGTTATGGTTTTCAACCCTAAACCCATTAAGTCTTTCCATTAAGACCTTAATGACATACATTTGGATTAAAAACATTGAGATACATATTAAGGCTTTTACCAATGATTACACATACACTTGAACTAATGACTATAAGAGTAGAACTATCACATGAAAATGCATTCTTCACTTGAAATCATATCTTATAGTAGAGTTTAATTGAAACTCAACCCACCAAGTCTAGAACCAACAAGCCGAAGGTTGTAAAATCCGACCAATCACAGCCAATAATTGAAGTGGTAGTGCAATGGTGGTGCTATGGTTGTGTCACAGTGTTGAGAAACAAGAGATAATGAGTACTTACGACCAAAACCTATGAGATCGTGATG
This sequence comes from Cichorium intybus, assembly GCA_023525715.1. NCBI lineage: Eukaryota > Viridiplantae > Streptophyta > Magnoliopsida > Asterales > Asteraceae > Cichorium > Cichorium intybus. Next base: position 93,763,941 of record CM042010.1, on the reverse strand, counting down.
CGTTTTTGTTCTCATTCTTTTTCTTTCTTCCACCCTATCTTTCATTCATGCTGTCCCACTCTCCCTTGGCATGGAAAAATGGAAAATACGGCCTCAAATAGATAAGCGTTGATGACGGGAAAGAAGAAAAAAAATCAAAAGCAGTAGGAGTTTAGGCTTTAAGAACCGAAGGCAGTAATCATGAGAGGAATCCCGCAGCAGGAAGCACTTCACGACAGCCCCTGGAATCACTTGGTCTCGTTGCTCCTCCCTTCTTGTGCGATCTCTCACTCGAGACTACATATACGTTCATTCTAAGTTTTCACTTATGACATAAACTACCCCCAAAACATATGATTTAATTTCTAGAACTATTATTATTATTATTATTATTATTATTATTATTATTATTATTATTAGCGAAAATTACACGAATAGTCCCTGTGGTTTGGAGTAATTTGCGTGTTTGGTTCCTAACTTTATTTTTAACTCGGATTGTCCCTGTTGTATGTTTTTATTACGCGCTTGGTCCCTAGCATATATAAAATGTCTATATTACCCTTCTCTTATTTTCTCAAATTTATTTATTACTAGGTAATAAACTCGTGTATTACACGGTTGATAAATAAAAAAACTTATATACTAAGAAATTTTTTTTTAAATAAGATGATATTAATGAACTTTATTTCAAAGTTCAATGTTAAAATCAATATTTTTTTTCTAGAAAAATGTATTATAAATGAGCTTATATCACACTAACGAAAATGACAGCTTGCCATATAACCAAAACCACGCTCATCCTCCCATGTAATTGTGATCATAGCCTACAAAATTCAACAATAAAGTAAGAAAATAGAATACAGAGTCATCAATATTGCAGAATCCTAAAACACAAAACATTATGTTTCACAATAACCAATGATTTATAGCATTTAAACTAAGTAAGATTAGTATTAAAATTGGCTACAAAGTGTCTCCCCACCAGTACAAAACCATCCTGTTTGCAAGTACAATCCACGTGTGCATAACTTTTCCAAGTACAAAGCATTTATAAAAAAAATTCAAATTTACAATGTTGTATGATAATTTTAACATAAGTAAAAAAAGTACTTTCTAATTCTTTCATATAGACCAAAAATCTAAAAAGATGGTTGAGATAAATTAGATAAAATTTTCAAAGTCCAGTGCTTTTATAAGAAAAAAAACTAAAAGACTTTTTAAAGTCAACGCTTTTATAAACTTTTCTGAATTGTCTACTTTTTTTAAATATATCCCATGCAGTCAAGAAAGATCCAAACATCATACTTTTTACATTGTTACTAAATTTCTAATTCCTATTACATGGATCAATGTGTAAAGATCTTGAAACAGATTCTATCCACGACAAATCAACCGAATGATTTTCTACAATTGAAACCGGATTATGCTTGATCCATTGGAAAAACCTAAATCAGAGAAAACAAAAATAAAAAACTTTAAATCAGGAAATTAAAATGCATATCATATAACCATGTCCACAAAAAGCAAAAGAGTTTCATCGAAAATTTGGACATGATAAATTATGTTTTAGTCACAAAAGTTTTTTATTGAAAATTTGGATATTGCAACATGGAAAAATAGTAATTAGTATATCTCACTAACACAATTACACGTATATATATATCTATATATATATATATATATATATATATATATATATATATATATATATATATATATATATATATATATATATATACATATATATATATATATATATATATATATATATATATATATATATATATATATATATATATATATATATATATATATATATATATAGTAAAACTGTTACAAGTGTGTATGGTTTTGGTCCACATGACTTGCTTCAGTTGATGCTAAGAGATGCTTATCAAAATATATTTTCATAATCAGACTGTACTTTAAACATTCTTCTACTAATATGCGTATAGAGTCAATTGTTGTAATTGTTGTGAACCAGATCGAGTTATAATAGTAATAACAAAATAAAGCTAAGTAAAAGCATCATGTGAACTCAAATTTAATGGATCTTACTCTTATCTGACCTAGTTATAATAGTAATAACAAAATATTGATAAGTAAGAGCATCATGTGAACCCAAACTCAATGGATCTTATCTAACTTTGTTGGTGGCCTGGAAAAGCTATAGCAACAGATATTGATCCGTCCTTAATATCTCCATGTTTATTCTCATACCCAAAGGGGTTCCTCAGGTCTGGTTTGTCTTTGAAAGAAAAAGGAGAGAGGGAGAACTTAATGGCTTTGGTTCTCGTTTAATGGTTAAAATCCATAAAAAAGGAAAACCATATAGATTCTGTATCGACCATCATAGGCCCACCATCTCTGATTATGCAAACACGGTGTTGATTCATACGTAATCATTAAAATCAAACCCATAAATTGCGAAATTATAGAAGAACACAAAACCAGACATCGTGAAATCGTGTAATCATCGCAGTGAAATCAAGTAAAAGTAAAAAAAAAAACTTATCGATAACGACTGAGAAAGCGTGAGGGGAATAGATATAGGTTTACCAAGAAAGTATGAATGTGTCTTACCTTCGATTGATGCAGACCGATTGCAACCTTGGTTTATGTAGGAGACGTTTTGGTATAAAAACCCTAACTTCCTTCAACTATATGCATATGAAATTCAAAATGGATAAGATATGCTTCCTGATTTTTTTGAGATTAGGACGATGAATTAGAAGCAGATTTAGATACATGCCAAGAGCGAGAATTAGGGATTTCTCTGGTAAGCTGAGCGTATAATGGAATTTCAATGGATTAAACTCCGTACTTCTTGCAACCGTTTCCTAAAATAATGAGATTTGAATGAAATTAAATGGTAACAATTGAAATTGATAATTTGATTTCTTAATAAAATGAATTGATGAGAAAACATACAACACCAAATCGAAGCCCATATATTTGGGCGGGAAAACATAAATTGGGTTAACGACATGTTGCCATGTGTCAGAATCGTATTATAAAAAACAGACATGACATTTTAGGTTTCTTTTACTATAAAAGAAAGATTCAAATAATAATTTAATAATATCAAAAATTAAATAGGACCCATACCTATGCATCCAACCCCACCTGATCCGCTTTCTCTCTTCTGTGTTCTCTCTTTCCCTCTTCGTATCATACGTTAGAAAAAAGGAAGCTTGTGACAACCTCCATCTCTTCCCACTTCACTCTCAACACTACCACTACCACCACTTTCCTCCTGATAATAAAAGCAGCAACCACCACTAGTCACCACCGCCTATCAACAACCGCTGCCGGAAACCTGAAATCAAATCGGGAAAAATCCAGAAAAATCAAACCTAATGCAAACGTGAAGTGATTTCTGGTTTGATTACTAGTTCGATTTCTGGGTTTGTTTTTCGGTTCGATTTTTGGGCTTAATTTCTGGTTCGATATCTGGGTTTGATTTTTGGTTCGATTTCTGGGTTAATTTCTAGGTTTGATTTCTGGTTTCGATTTCTGGGTTCCATTTTTGGTTTGATTTATAGTTCGATTTCTATGTTTGATTTATGGTTTGATTTGTGGTTCAATTTCTACAAACCTGAAGCGATTTCTTGTTCAATTTATGGTTTGATTTTTGGGTTTGATTTGTGATTCAATATCTCTGTTTGATTTTTCATTTAATTGATGGTTTTGAATGGGTTTTGATTCTTGAGTTGAATGAATTCCGGGGTTTTTGTTTTTCTGGATTTGAACATCGTGAATCCTTGGATTGAGGAGATTGATCGTGTAAGAACCCTACATCCGAATTCTGGAAAAGTGGAAGGAAACCCATCTCAGATCGATCTTGCTCGCTGATTTCTCAGATTGATTTTGCTGGCTGGTTTTTTTTACTTCAAATTTAATTCATAAAATGTGGTAACAATATGTTTAAGTCGATTGATGTGTTAGGGTTTTTGTAAATGTAATTGAATGATGATAAATATCTCTTGAATATGTCTTGAAAGTAGAGTAGTTGAACCACAAGGGTGGTGCCTAGTTGGTTAGAGCTTGGTCTCCAAAGGTCAAAATGACCAGGAGGTGCCAAGTTCTAATCTAAGGAGGAACAAAAACCCCCTAGTGGCCACAGAGGTTCACCCGCGATGACTCTGGGCTACTCGCGAAGCGGGTAGTCGCCCGGGGATTAGTCGGTTCGCGAAAGCGTGCCGGAACCTCGGCTCCATAGGAGGCAAAAAAAAAAAAAAAAAAAAAAAAAAAGTAGTAGAGTAGTTGCAATACCTATCACATTGAACAAATGTGATACATCAGCATCACATGTCATCATATTTCATCACACAATACTTACAATATCCATCACATTTGATCACACTACAATATATTTTTTAATTAAAAAAATCAAAAATAAATAAAAAAACCTATTTTTTCATTAAAAAACATTTCATATTAAAAAAAAATTACATAGACATTAATTAAAAAATTTTACATAAAAATTAATTAAAAAAACATTACTAAGAATTCAAAAATAAAATCATTCATCTTTATCAAAGCAGTTTTGATAAACATGCTCCGCTAAGTTTTCACGAAGATAATGATACGTTTCAGAATATTGAATTTCGACTACTTGTTGTAAATATTCGGTCATTCCGGGAATGAATTGCATATCCGGGTTAACTGCATCGGCCTCGTCGTATGTGCAAATCGCTTTACCTTTATGTTCATTCATCATATTATGCAAAATGATGCACGTATACATAATTGTCTTGATTCTACCGTCGTCATAGAGTCGTGCGACATGTTTGATCACATGCCTTTTTTTCTTTGAGGACCCCAAATGCCATTTCTATGTCATTCATAACAGATTTTTGTCTTCTTGTAAACATCTTTGCTTTTTCACTTCGAGGTACCGCATACGCTTTCACAAATATGGCGTAATCTGGATAAATCTCATCACAAAGATAGTAGCCGTGTTTGTATTGACGTCCGTTCACTGTGAATGACATATCAGGAGCTCGGCCGGTCCAAATATCATTGAAAATTGGAGACTGATTAAGAACATTCCGATCATTGTTGGACCCTGCTACCCCAAAATACGCATGCAAAATTCACAAATCTTATGATGCAATGGCTTCCAATATCATAGTTGGCTCACCTACGTCACCTCGGGTAAATTGGCCTCGCCATGCAGTTGGACATTTTTTCCACGCCCAATGGGTACAATCAAGACTACCAAGCATACCTGATAAACCATGTCTCGCTTCATGTGCCAAATATAAATCCACGATATCACGAGCTGTAGGTTTACGCAAATATTATTTACCAAAAACGTCAATAACACATGCACAATATCAATCCACACAATCTCTTACGGTCCTGTCAGCCAATTTCAGATACTTGTCACTAGCATCAGCTGTTATGTCGAATGCTAAATACCTAAGTGCAGCCGAACATTTTTGTATACAACTAAAATCCATTCTACCTCTACCATCGGGTTTTTGCTTAAAATAATCATATCACACCTCTAAAACGTTGCTAATACGTAAAGATAACTCTCTAGGTAAACGATAACGACGTCTAAAATGTTTGTCACCATAAAGAGGAGCATCAACAAAATAGTCACGTACCAAAAGATCGTGGGCAGCTTGCCGATCTCGGTTGATAGTGGTTCTTGTTCGTCTAATGTTTGAAGACCTTTATCGGCAGCGTGCGAAACAACATTAAAAAATATTGTGATAAATTCGCCATCATCCGAATCGTATTCTTTAAAAAACTTCATTTTCTCCACATAATCCATTATTTTGGTGTGAATATATATATATATATATATATATATATATATATATATATATATATATATATATATATATATATATATATATATATATATATATATATATATATATATATATATATATAAATATATGAGAATTGTGTGAGTATGTGTAAATGAGAGTTGTGTGTATTTATAAGGAAAAAATTGGTTACATTTTTTTATTTCCTAGCCGTTCAACGGCTATTTTTTAAAAACCTTTTCCTATTGGTCGTGCTCACAAGTGATAGCCATCACATTCCATCACGGAGCACCCCGGGTGGTGTGCATGCCGTTATGGGCTACCACCGTGTCCATCACGGTCCCTCCGTGACATGTATTCCCACAGGGCTTAAGATAGGAACGTGGGATGGGAATGTGTGATGCAGGTGGTGCGACCAGTTTTTTTAATTATAAATAAGAAAAAATTAATAATAAATAAATAAGAAATTAGTAAGGGTAATATAGTCTTTTTACATTTGTGATGGACCAAACGCGTAACAAAAAAATATATTAGGGACGTTCTGAGTTAAACAAAGAAGTTAGGGATTAAGCATGCAAACTACCCTAAACCATGGGGACTATTTGTGTAATTTTCTCTTATTATCATTATTATTATTATTATTATTATTATTATTATTCGCTACAAAATAAATACTTTCGCAAATTACGACGTTCCAAAAAAGGGGTGTTACAAAAATCCCTCGGTCGGCCAAAAACCCTAAAAATCGAGCTTACATCATCGATTTTGACAACAATCCACGTAATAAAATACGAGCAATCATTTAGATACGTACCAGATGAGTGAGAATGATGTTTCAAACAATAATTTTACACGAAAAATCTTGAAACCGGAAGTGTGTGTGCATGTTTGGTCGTCGGCGGCGTGAGGGGGAGGTTTTTGGGATAGCTGCCTTTTCTTAGTGTAAATAGGAGGGACGAGTTTTACCTAGAGATAGCGTTGCTATCTCCATAGATAGCGATGCTATCTCGCTTTTTGTCATTTTTACTTTTCCTCATTTTTTTGACGACCCCTTTCACCACCCCACACTTGGGTTGTACGGTATCAAGCTCAATGATAACTAACAATAGTGATATTTCAACAAAATAACAATAAAAAGAATTAAAACACTTCTCGAAAAATCAAACATCTGGTTGCCTCCCGAAAGTGATTTTTTTCTGGGTCTTTTAGCTGAACCTTATTTCTTCTGAAGGATCGCTACGGCGGATCATACGCCTTCTGACGTTTCTGAATTCCAGCCATCACCGTCCACTCCTTGATCCAGTACTCTTCCAGCTTTCCGATGTCAAATGGTCTGCCATTCTTTCTACTGCTACCCGGCCAATGTCATTCCACTACTCCATATGAATGCTTGGAAGTTGTTTTGAACCTCAAATCTCTATATTTTCTTCGGTGTCACTTCAATACTACCGCTTTGATGTGGAGCGTGTCTATTGCCGAATCCAACTCTTGTCTTGTATAGTGCCTTCTATAACATCACATGTAATCATTGTTGTTTGCAGCTCGCGATTTCATCCTGCAACACAACAAAAGTTTCTTCGATCTAATAGGATCAGAGAGCATAATATTTGCATGCTCTTGGACATCCTCATCGATTGTATTAATTACATCCAATTTTCCACTCATGAGTGGATATGACACCCTGTTCACCCTTTTCAAATACCACATCATCATCATTTTCCTAGTCATCATCCCAGAGGTGGATTGGTACCAAGGACGAACGAATGGTGGTATTTGGTGATGGTTTAAACTCGTTCATCACCAGGGATTCATTTTCAAAATTTTCAAAAATTGTTGGGTAGGGTTTGACATTAACATATACGCCCCCCCTCCTCAAAAAGGCTTTCGACCATATCATCGGTATTTTGATTATCCCACAGTGTATGATTCTCCATTATACCCTTAGGTTCAGGTGATGTGTGGTTCATACCCAGTAGTATTGACACAAAAAGGACTTACCTCGGTATCCGACGTAAGTGAGTTTGGCTGTTGATTCAGCTGGTCCTTCGGTTGTTCCAAATGACCTGTCATTGCCAAAAGTGCCTTCTCATTTTTTCCTCCTTGTGGAAGGTTTCGGTAAGCAGATCCAAGAGCTAATCCAATTTCATGTTGTACGAATTGTCCAGATCATGGTCATTTACAAAATATGACTCATCGTAATTTTCAAATTGAGTCGGATTCTCAGTCCATATCCCATTATCATTGAATGATTCGTTGTATGAATCACCCTCGTAATGGTCATAAACTGAGATTTCATATTCCCACCATATATCTTGATTCGTGTACATGTAATCATTCATTTTGAGAACGTACATGCACAAAAACTATAGCGTCGTAAATTCCGTTATAAAATTTTCATTTTTAAAAGCGGTTCAAATACATAAAATGAGTTGGAAATAAATCTTTTAATCCAAATTCGATATTTAAAACATTTAAAACCATAGATATTATTTCAAGTACAAAAACATTATCCAACAAAAGTCTCGAACACCAAAATACTAGATTTGATACAGTCATGTCGTGCTCCAAAGCTCAAACTAGTGAAACTTGAAAAACAACTAGGGTGAAAGCGTAAGTGCAAAGCTTAAAGAGTTTCCCAAAATACCATACGATCCATCACATTTAATAAGTAGGCATAAAGGTCTCTGGGCTCACCCTGAACAACCTGGCACTCGGGCTAACCTTGATCCGCCCCGACTAGGCCTCGCAGGATCACCCTGTTCCGCCCATTGTCGGCACAATGCGTGGACTCTTGGGCTCACCCAGATCCGTTCGGCTCTCGGGCTCACCCCGATCTGCCATCGCATGCCAACTACCTTATTTACTATCAAAACTAAGTACACATACTAATCATAGAAACCTAAGCATTCAGATTGACCCAGCAATCCCTAAACTTTCTCATTCAATCACATAAGTAGGACACGTTCACTCTAAGCATACAACACTGCACCTCGTGAAGTAAAGCTTCTTACACATGTAACATCACCCATAGTATAGTGAGAAAACTCATCTGATCTGCCAAGCTTAACAACACTCCAAGTGTGTGTCCTCGGATCCCGACAACACGAACCTCCTAATAATGATAAACTTCACTTAGCAAATCCTAAACCCCAAACAGGCCAAACTCCTAAACCCAGTACCCCGAATCTCCCATGTTTGAACAAAAGTCAAACTAGTCAAAGTCAAGGGACAAAGGTCAAAGGTCAAAGTCAACCTTGGGTCAACTGTACTTAACGCTGCTATCCTATATGGCAGTGTCGCTAAGAGGGAACCTGAAACACGACCTTTAACTGAGATAGCAACGCTATCTATAAAGATAGCATCACTATCTATCGAGATAGGGGCACTATCTCCGTTATTCAGCCAAAACTTTCTAAAACTCTTAATCTGCTAAGCCAAGGTCTAAAACCTTCCAGGACTCTTCCAAAAAGTAAATAGATTCATTAAAATGTAAACTTTCACGTCCAACCATGACCATAGATGCACATGGTCATGATCTAGGTCCAAAAAGAGCAAAACCCAAGCATAAACACTCAAAGGGGCTTGGCTCACTCCCAAAATTAGATCAAAACTCCACAAGAAGGATCTAGGGACATAAAGTTTAGAACTTTATCATTCCATTCTAAATATCAAGCAACAAAAGACCAAAAACCCATATAAAGTCTTCAAAAACACTAAAATACACCTAGAAACACAAAAAGGGAAAACTTTCTACACACAATGATCCATAGAATGAAGATCTTGTTGCCCCAAACTTGAAGAACACCTTCTAGCACCACCATGCGCCTTCCTTCTGTTCAAGAAATCTTCTAAAGTGACGAAAAGAGCCAAAAATCACCAACGAGTCTAGGAAAGGGTTGGAGACGTTTCTAGAGGCTGAAGGGTGATAACTGATGGCTACATATGGTTTTGTGCCCTTAAATACGACCAAAAACTCGAAATCTAGGGTTTTGGCGGAAACAGTGGCGGATAGCGGCACTACCCTATAGATAGCGTCGCTATCCCCTGAACGTAACAAGCCACTAACTCAACCAGCATAGTGTGGCTATTCTTTCCCCATAACGTCGCTAACCCACTCCTTAGATAACGTCATTATCTACCGTGATAGCGGCGCTATCTCTAGTTTTTCTCAAAACTTGGTTGTTTTAAATCCAAGCTTGGTCATTTCGGGAACAGGGTTTTAAAAAACTTAAAATAAAACAAAATCGAAATCAAATTGACACAATGTGTCAAGTGCACAACTACCCGGCAACGACGCCAAAATTTGACACATCACAGTCGTTAATGTGGTCAAAGATACTATTGGAAATGTGTCCAAGGTCATCAAATGTTGTCATATTTCTAATAATAGCATGGTCCTTTTAGGTTGCCCTCACGACCCAGTAAAAACACACAGTAGCAATAATAATAGAGGATTTGATCATTTTATTAATTTATTGAGAAATAAATTAATCAGAAACTGGATCAAGAATTAATTAATAAATTAATTGTGAAATTAGTTTATAAAAATTAATTAAAAAGACTGGATTGTAATTAATTAAAGTTTAATTAATGGAAACAAGTTCAATGGGTGCGGCTGCCAGAAGGCTCCTTAAGTTTGGAACCCTAGGAGCTTTCTAGTATAAATAGAGGCCTTGGGGTCAAACCCTAAGGCATCCCAAACCCCTCAAGGAGCCGCCAACCTCCTTCCTTCCCTCCTCCCTCCTCTTTGTCGAAATCCAATACCATTTTAAAGGTTTTTGGATTGATTTCTTCAAGCAAGAGAAAACTCTGTTTGTTTGTTCTTCTAGTGTTATTGAGTGTGAATCATCAGAGGGATTCTACTTTGGATCCTTACATCCAAACAAAGGTAAGAATTCATATTCATCTTATTATTGATGCAATTGCTTAGAACATATGATCCTGATTATGAACATGATATGATCTTGTTAGTTAATATGCTAAGTTTATGGGATTTAATTTGTTTTATTTTCCGCTGCATGTTTAATTGTATTAATCTGTTAAAATCCAATAATGTTATCAGAGCCATTGTTCTTAGGTTGCATGCACATTAGATCAAAACTTGAATGATGAATTGCTTTTCCTGCTAGAATTTCGAAAAAATCATAGGTATTATGATAGATAAATCATGAAAATTGCATGTTATGAATTTTTCCTAATCTGTATTCTAGTATACATGTTCATCGAAAATTGTAAGGGTTTAGGAGCCTCCCTTAGGTAGTTGGTGGCTAGGGGTTACCAGCCCTAGCTTGCCTTGCAAGTTTCCTGACTTGCATTGTTGCCTTATATGCCTTATTGACTAAACTGCCTTTTCTTTAATTTAAGTGAATTCAATTAATTATTAAAATGATTTTAATAAGATTAATTGTGAATAATTAAATTTTAAAATGTTTAAAATTTACCCTTAATATAATTTAGAACAACATCTATTTATATTATTAAAACTCAAATTAAAACAAGAACGTTGGTCAAACCATGACTAGGCTCACCCACTTTAAATGTGTTTGAAGGTTTGAAGGAGGATTCGTTAGAATCTAATGAGGTCGGTTTTTAAATGACATTTATTGTCTACCACCCTCGCCGCCCGTCACAATTTACATAGTGGGGTTACCGAAAGGTTTATAAGATAAAAAATATTAACTTAAAAATATTAAAACAAAAGACCCGTTTTAATTAAAATAAAATGTGAATCATATGCTACCCATTTAAAATGTAAATTTTCTTTATGATCTATTGACGGAGCTGTGTGTTTAATCGACACGTCGGTCTAGGTCATAGTTAAAGGTGATGTGGCACTCACGATTCTCATGCGTATCTTGAGCCGGATATCACACAGTTTTTGCATGGTTTATTCACCATCTGATCCATGATCCACGACATCCCTGTCATGGATAAGAGATGAGCATAACCGAGATTAACATGCCATTGACCTTAAGTCAATGAATCTCATAGATATAGGAAATTCATAGAATCTGAAATTGATAAAAATTTATCTACCTTAATGACCAGTATAGTGTGATTACGGCATCCCTCTTCACATCATAACCGTAAGATTTTGGATCCTATCTTTGTTAAATAATAATTGGTTAATTGTTTAAAAGGACTAAAATTAAACTAGCTAAAAATTCTGATTTTATAGATGGCTGAAGCAAGTGTCAGTTCTCCTCCATCTCCTTCATCACCCATCTTTGAAAGCTTAAAGAAGCATCTGCTAGATATGGATAAGCTTACCAGTATGAACTATCTGGACTAGCTTCGTACTTGGAGAATTGTTCTCAAATACGAAGGCAAGTCATATCTGATCGAGAATTCTCTCCCTATACAACCACGGGTTGGCATTACAAAGGAAGTTGAGATTCAGCAAGACTTCCTCATTGATGACTCTGAAGAAGTTCATTGCCTCCTGCTATTGACCATTAACCCCAATATCCGCAGGGATTTCGAGTTTCTTGGTCCTTACGAGATAGGTAGTCTGCTTGAGGAAACGTTCCAAGAGCCAGTTAAGGAAGAATGGAGTAGAATTATCAAAGAACTTGAAAGGTGTAACATGGAAGAAGGCAGTAGTGTCGGTTCGCATGTTCTCAAAATTGAGGGGTACATTGGAAAACTGAACAGACTTGGTTATCTAGTTGATCGGGAGTTGAGCATCCACATTATCCTCGACTCACTGACTAGCGAGTATGATCTGTACATACAAATATACTGAACAGGAAAAACTGGACAAGTCTATCATGTAGATGCATTACATGTTGACTATGTATGAGTCGTTCATGGGAATACATAGTTCCACTAGTATAGCTGCTTCTAAATTGGGTCCGGTAAAAAGAGATATCAAGAAGAGACAGTCTATGGCAACCATTGGGCTAGTTCTGAGATGTCTCAAGCTAGGAATTCACAAGATGGGATACAATTATAGAAAGATTGGAAGATGCTCCAAGGCCAAACAGTTTGGAAACTCAGGTATATCTAAAAACTCCATAACATTTCAACTTTTGATCCTTAATTCCTCAATACATGATGTGTTTCTCACATTTGCGTTGTATGCGGGAAGCTGAAGCATAGGATCTTATTCAGATCATGGGAGACAGGAGCATTGCTGCTGTTACAGGATCGGGATTACGAGCTCATGCAGTTTTTGGTGTTTAGTTAGATATTGGATTTTGTTACTAGCTGGCTGTTGCATATAACATTGTTTTCATATTTTCATTGTTTGAGGATACTTAATTTCAGTTGTGATGAAAATAGTCGTTTTATTCAAATATTTTCCTTACAATTTCTTGTGTACGAATGTGTTGGATGCATTAGTAGTAACAATTTGAATGTTGATACATCCAAAAGTGTATTGGATATATAATTGTGTTTGTATGATTGTTTGACATAGATTTAAACATGAATTACATCACCCAAAGATCCAAATGGACAGGATTTTGGAATCATTTTACTTAGAGTCATATGATGAATGCAACCCTTAATTAAATTAGAAAATCAAAAAAGTCATCATTGACATAGAGATGTGAAAGAAATAAGGATTATTGGACAATATCCACACTAGTTTTCTAGATTGTCAAGATCTGCCAATATGCACAATAAATAATACTTTATTAGATTTGCTAAACGGTTTGGCAGATATAACTTAGTCTAATGGAATAAACATTAGAAACCTTGAATTGTTCAAAAGTTTCATGAACGAAGTAAGAAAATCAACTAAGTTAAAAATCTGAGTAATGAGTTTTTACAAACATCTAAGAAACTGTGAAACCGCTTCACAGTCATCTCCTCTAAGAACACTTTGAATTGTTCAAAAGTTTCATGAACGAAGTAAGAAAATCAACTAAGTTAAAAATCTGAGTAATGAGTTTTTACAAACATCTAAGAAACTGTGAAACCGTTTCCCAATCATCTCCTCTAAGAACACTACAATGTTATAGTGTGTCTTATGTAAAAATTCGAACATTTTTTGAAATTGATTGATCACGATGTGTTGGGATACACTTCCAATCAGTTTTGAGAGATTACACCGTGGAAACCACAAAAACTTTAAAACCACATTTTCAACTAAATAGGTTGCACAGACACCATCTGAAATGTGAAGTGGGGTTCATCCCTCACTAGCACATATGATAGTCTGGGGTGGTGAATTCTTCATCTGAAACTCATAACTAGCCCGAATCTAATTAGAAAGTATCGTTTCATTGGTCATCCCGCAAGTACCTTGGATACTTGTTTCATAAGTCATTCGAGAACAAAGTGTTTGTGTCTCAAAGAAGACTCTTTCTTGGAAAAGAGCTCATATCCAAAGAGGCCAGTTGGAGTAAGAGTAATATTGAAGGGATTCGAGGATTAACCTATGAAGGAACATTTTTAGTTAATACTAGCACTTAACTAGATATTGTGACTTTGTTAACAGAAGAACTTGACATACTCCACCTCTTTGCAAATCCAGTAGAGTTAGTCACTTCATGAGTATTATGGTCTCATATTACTGAAAGTGACACACTGCTTAGTGGTAAAACACTAAGTTGGTAAGGATGAGTTATCCAATTACATGGAAGCATTGGTGAGCCTAATTGCTACCAAATGACAGAGGATATAGAAAACAAGATTCATTCTATGTTTTGATGGATCTTACACATGGAATATAACCAGTTGGAGTAATGGATCTACAAAAGAAAGTCAACATCGATAGGAATGTATACACATTCAAAGCAATACTAGTTGAAGAGGGCGATACTCAAACTCAAGAAATTGATTCTGAGAGAAGCACTCTCATCAGTAGCTGAGAATGAATCTGCTAGGTTATCCTTCACCATGACTGTACTTCGTGACTCATAGCAAAATGGATGATTAGAGCCACTTTCTTTAAATGGAAAACAAAAGGGGTTGTTCATATAGCACAACGGTGGGGTTTTGAACATGCTAAATATCCAGATAGACTGTACAAAGCTTGAAAGAATCATCTATGGGATCAAACAAGCACCTCGCAAGTCGGAAGCTTTGCAGTCATCAAATATGCCAAAGTGTTTGGAATTTCAAAATGCATTGACAAGTCCTATAATTATGTAAAATCTAGTGGGAGTTATATTGCGTTAGTCTACTAGTCAATGTACGTCGGTAACATATTGTTTATAGGAAACTATTTCTTATTGTTACAAAGTGTAATGACTTGGCTTTAAGAAATATTTCGCTATAAAAGACTAAGGAGATACTATATACACGCGTAGTACAAGTGTCTATAGAGATAGAAGAAAACGTCTTAAGGACTTAGCCAAAGTACATCTAGAGTATGATCTTGAAGAAATTCAAGATGTATGACTTCGAGAAAGGGGGTTTTTCTAATCATGACACAAAATTGATTGTGAATCAATGTTCCGGTACTAGAGAAGTAAGAAATGGTATGAGTCGAGTCTCATAAGGTTCTGCTATAGGAGTGATCATAGATGTCATGACATGTACTTATCCCGATAACTTGTATGCCTGGAGCATAGTAAGTCAGTTTCAGGATAGACTTAGCAAAAGTCACTGGACCGTGGTTAAAAGCGTTGTTAAGCACTTATGAGAATACAAAGAGACGTGTTTAGGGTGAATGGAGAATATAGAAATTTGGAAAGGTTCCAAATTGATTATATGAAAGAGTTTGTGTATTTACATCAGCTAGTGATGTTGTGTAAGAGACTTCATGGTTGAAGGATTTCGTCGGTATCTTGATGGTTGTTCTCAACATCAATGAACACTTTGAAATCTTCTGGATACCAAGGGTACAATCATCCTAACAAAGGAACCCAAGGACCATGAGAATTGGAAGTGCATACTCAGAGAATACCGCCATATTCCGAGTTGAGTTAGGAGAGAAAGAAACATGAGATAATGAGAATATCATCGGAAGGGTGTCTGATTGGATAATCTGCAACATTCTCGACACAAAACAAAATGAAGGCTATTTTGGGTACATAGACAAATAAAAATTTAGTTATTAGTTTAATAGAACCAAAAACATATAACAATATTGAAATTGTATCTGATTTGGTGATTATACTGAGTATTAATTTAGTCAAATCTCCACAGTCGGATGTACTCTTGGAAACAAGTAGTGATTTAAGACTGTCATGGAGTGTTAGTAGATTGTCTATAAATATTAGATATAGCATGGAGATTGCGACTAATACTCATGAGTACTTGGTAGAGATTCAAGTATTGGAACAACCCTGTAAGACCCGTATCCTGATTATAACATATACTTAAAATAAGAGTGTTAGGAATTATATGATCATTGGTAGTTATAAAGCTAAGAAAAACTTTAGTTACAATTTCATATGAAAATCATCATTTTGTGTCGTTTTTAGAAAAATCATAATTAATTCTAGAAAAATCGTTTGGACCTCAAACCAGTGCACAAAGTTTACAAATTGAGTCTAGTACAATTACCAAACATAATAGTAAGCTTGAAAATGACATTATCTATGGTAAAAAAATGCAATCTTTACTGATTAGTTCGGAATTGACAGATTAGATAGTTTGTTTTCAAAAATTCATAATAAATCATAGAAAAATCGTATAAATACGTAAAATACATCCCTGGAAAGGTATTGAGATAAATTTCTGGAATATCAAATAAAAACGTGAATTTCATGGGTTTAAAGTCGGCTAAACCAGTCTTGAACAGACTGATTCTAGAAGGTATTAATTTCAACAAAGTTATATTATTAAAATCTTTTGTCAAAAGTGTCATGCCATTTTTTATTAAAGAATTCAAGTATAAATACCCCTCAAAACATCTCATAAACCACACAACTAAATATCAATCCAATATATAGAGGTTTCTAAGCACTAGAGTGTAAGCAAGTGAGCGGAAGGAAGCTTAAAAGCCTAACGAAGGAGTTATAGATCTCGACGACTGGTCATAAGGTAACTACAAACCTTTCTATGGCTTAATTAGGTATTGTAAAATAGTTTTTGTTAAGAAGTAGAATATTTAATAAGTATAACACATGTTATATTATACTAATTTCTAACAATAGTAAACAAAAACCTTAAAATGTCGTTATTATAACAATTCGTAATTTCCGAAAATAATACCGATTGATTTACTTACGAGGACGGTGACTAGGCTGATTACTTGGGATCTGGTTGTTGGATTTTCTGAAAGGCTAAAATGCTGAAAGGATCCTGCCACCCCATCTAATCTTCTACCTGGCCGTTCTTTACTTGATAAATCATGGAGTATCATATTGGAATTATTGAAGGGTTTAATGATGCGACTATAATATAGTTAAGGATTAAGAAATGATAGATTTCTTATTATGTTAACAGTTAAAGTTGAAGGAAATACAAAGCCGAGAAAGATAAACGATATAGTCAACTATAATCAGGTGAGTCTTCTCACTATACTATAGGTGATATTGCATGCATATGAAGGAAGATATGTTAGACTAAGGTGATCTTACCTGTTATGATAATTGTATGAATTATTGCTATGATAATGATTGTTTGTGGACAGAACGGGATAGCCCGCGAGCCAATAGGCGGAACGGGAATAGCCTGCGAGTCATTAGACGGAACGGGAAAAGCCTGCGAGCGATAAGACATAATGGGAACTGCCCGTGAGTCTTCAGGCGGAACAGGGATAGCCCGTGAGTCTCACAGACATATGAATGGTTATTGTGTGTTGTATATTAGGTGATGGATCGTATGGTATTTTGAGGAACTCACTAAGCTCAGTGCTTACCCTTTCCCTATATAAACTACTGTTTCAGGTACATCAGGTACCATGGATGGCAAGGCGTGACGTGTATACACTGTGCTGCTTCATTGGAGGACTGTTTTTGAATGGAAGTTCCGCTATGTTGTGATTTCATTAACTTTTGTTAATCCTGGGATGTTTTCATTAAACCTATAAGTTATGGAATTTTGTCAAAATTAATTAAGTGGCTTTTCTTATATTGAAGTGTCCGTTTAATTTTTTTTAATTTTACCCTAAAATTTTGGGATGTTACAAGTTGGTATCAGAGCACATCTTGAGAGAATCAGGCTCACTTAGTGAGTTCTGGACTCAAGTTGAGGCTTAAGAGTTTTATTAAAACATTTTTACGAAAAAAATGTTTTATGAAGGGTGAACTAAAGACACAGTGTGTACCGCCAGCCGACGCCAGTATGAGAAAAGGGTTAAGTATTTAATATTGTGGATGTTAAAAAAAACATATGGTATATGTTTGCTGAAATGCCTGGTAGAGATCACACATTGTTGTATTATTATCTGCTATTTGCTAATAGAACTGTATGCTAGTGCCGATAGGTTGCTTAGAGATTTCCACTAAGTTGTATACAATATGGACTGAATAGTCATAGAATGTGTGAGTTGACCTTATTGCATGTTCCTTGTTTGGTTGTTGCCTTAGGGAAGATTCTCTTATTTGAAAGACTGTTTAGTTTGATATTGTATACAACTACGTTCGCGAAACAATCTGTCATCACTGGAGGAAGTTCTGTCTTAGTTAGAATAGCAGGGTGGGGGTGGGATTCCAAGTATTCCTAGAAGGGTTGACATATGCCTTGTAAGGGCATATGTGTTAAAATTATCGGTGAGAAGCGAATTGGATATTTCGAGACGGGTCTTGGAACGAACATGGATAGGTGTGGAAGGTAGTAGTAGAGCTCCTACTATCGAAAGCACAGGATCTGCGTTTGAGTCGGGAGTTCGTCACGAAGGATCCAAGGAGCTGAGTATGTGAGTGTCTAGCATAGTCGACTTAAATGCTAGTGTAATGTGGTAAACCTTTATCCATTCGATTGTTGAATGTTGATTGTGAGGTTTAGTAGGAACAATTAATATGTAATCATACCAGTTTGGTTGGACCAATCATGCTTAAGTTGATTACTGAGCTTAAAGACTGTTGAAAGGGAGAATGTCAAAGTGCTATTGTGGTAGCTATTTTTCATGCAACTAATGGGCGCATAAGTGAGACAGGGACTAGAGGATGCAAGGGTGAGTTTTCCAACTCACGGTCAAAGAGGTGCAAGCGGCGCGTGAGATGATAGCGGGTATTTTTGAGTCGACTCTGTACATGCCTAGTGCTATGTAATAGTGGGGCTACCTACCCTTGTATTGATCTTGCTTGAGTGATTGATCAGGTCGTGTGGTTTGAGATTCTGGATCACTCGCTCGTGATTGAGGTAACCGACGATAGAGGTGTTGACTAGGGTCGCAAGCGGATGAGTAACATATGGTGGTTGATGTAAACGTCTTTACATTATCGAAACATGTTTATTGAGATGGTGTTTGCCCCTGATGCAAGTTGTTGGCTGAGCAGAGTAGGCTTGGTTTTTGTTCGAGAGTAAGGGCTCGTAAAAAAATTATAAATCGAATAAACAGACTTGTACTTTAGTCCAAGTGGGGGAGGAATACGAAATTAAGGGAACAACATGAATATTATATTGAATCGATGAAATTATTAAAATTATAGTAACACGTCAATATATTTAATTCATTACTACAACTTTATATTAATACATTAAGAAAAGTTTACAGAATTACTAACCTAAACCGGAGAATCAGAAAGAAGCGAGAAAAGATCTTCTACACTCCAATATTTGTCATCATTAGATTGACTTGTACCTTCTCGAGGATTTGGAAGTGGTATGCTTTCAGTTATTGGAGGAGGAGCTCCAAGGTATGGGGTCTCGATAGGGTTGGAACCTGTAACCGCATGATTAGGGGCTAAATATTGACTCATTTGGGGCGTGTGTAAGTAGGGCAGTGATGAGGAAGGGCTCTAATTCGGAACCAGTTGGGGGTAGCTATAAGAAGGAGGAAACCAGACTAGGTCACCTACAAAGCCTCAAAAATTCTCCTTACTCGAAGACTCGAGTAAACCAGGGTTAATACCAGAATTAGATGGCGGAGATTGCTGCTGTGTATGAGTTCTTGATGAAGTTTCCCCCTTTTCCTGAATTTTTCTTTTCCTAAATACAACCTTATGAGCAGCTTGTATTAGCTTCTTTGTTCCGTCTGTTAGACCCGATTGTGACCCTTCAATTATCGCTTCTTTTTCTTTTTTTAGGTTGGGTATTAAATCTCCCGATAATTCTGTTGCCTCAATAAATTCATTACCAAATTCCTGTGGCATAAATAACTTTAGTAATTTCAACCTTATGATATAAAGGAATTAAAAAAAAATGTAGTTCTTTACCTCAGCACGATCAATAAGGGTTTGCAAACTCGTAAGTTGTCGTTGGGGCCAATGATTGATACCTAATTCTCTACAGCGTTTTTTAATTGTGTCGTTCCAATGTTGAGTTCCTTCGCAGCTTTCTTAATTGGTTCGTTAAAGTGTTCAGCTATTATTTCCCTACTTAATAAATGTCTGAAACCTCTTCCACTGCCACCTGCTATGTTTTCTGAACTAGAAGGTTCAAATCCAATTGTATTGTTATTATTCTGGATCATTTGAACACGATCCTGATTTTTTGACCCAAAGATGGACATTGATTCATCAAAATTAGTGGACTCTATCGGTAATAATTGTTGGTTTTCAACTAAAATCTCAGGATTCTGAAATCCTTCTAGATTCCTTTGAATCAACCGAAGATGATCTTGATATTGAAAACCAACCCCAAACTCGGGATTCAATTCAATATTTATGTTATGAGTCCTCTGTAATTGATTCTCATCCTGAATACCAGCCATGAATTCTTGATTCATGGGGACAAACTCACTGCTTGTTGGGTGCACGTCCATGAATGGATTGTACTCAGTTAGACCATCCACAAATGGGTCTACAAATAACACATGTCAAATGATAAAACAAAATAGAATACTTATAAATGGATCATTCAAAAGAATTTAACCTGGTAGAAGGCATGGAGTCTGATCAAGTGCAAAGTCAGATGCATGCACCGGATCATCTGAGTTAATGTTTAACTCGGGAAAAATTTCCGGCTCATCGTGGAGATGCTCTATTGGTAGTATATCTGGAAGACTGTACCATAATTCAAAATCAAACAAAACATTAGAAAGGTAATCGAAGTATGGATGATATATGTCTAGAATGTTAGAGTCACCAAACTCTATTAAGAATGCTTGGTTTGAAGTACCCTCTCCTTGCGGAAAACCAGGTCCAGGGTTCGACAGATCGCCCATTGAAGATCTGTTTTCCATGACTCGACTTTAAATATGAGTTTGTTTACGGACAAACTAGTGATAAGAGAGGATGAGACTGAAAATGAATGATACTACATACCTGTATATATAGTATCTTGCAGCTGGAACCGAAAGGACACACGGAACTGAAAGGACACCTCACGTTTTAATTACCGAAATTCAAACTAACTACAGTAGATGCGACTTTTCACTACCCCAAGTGACATTTTTTCAAAATTCCCTGCTTGACTCTGGTGAGAACGAGATAATAAAGAGACTTTTGAAATAAAACAAAATTTTATGTCTCCATATAATGGAAATAGTTTAAAAAGTGTTCAGTACTCCAAAAAAAAAAAACTTACAAAAGATGATGTAAATTTTATATTTCGGTGAAACACAAAAATTTGGAGATTCTACAAAAATAGACTTATTTAGCCAAAAAGTATTTAAAAGAAATGTTGAATTGAGGCAAATGTGTGTTGAAATATGACGAATTCATATAAATACGAAATAGTGTTAAAATTAGGTATTGCAAGTTAACTAGGTTAACTATGTATATAGGTAGATTAGAAAGTACTAAATATGTACTGTAGATAGTAGCCGGTCAAGTCGATGTGTGGGACTGTGAGAAACAGTTAGAGTTTTTTTGTATATCTAGAGTAATTAGAAGAAAAGAAGTATGGAGTGAATGAGAATAATAGGACCTTAAGCATTATTACAGAGGTATGTGAATGTTGAAAGGAAAAGATAATTAAATCTTGTAAAGTTTCGGCAATAAGACGAGGAGGATTTTTGAAGGACACAAGGACTCGATGGGAAATACATAGAGGCGTTCGAGAATGCGGATTTCGGGACGAAATCCAAATAAGTGGGGGAGACTTGTAAGACTCGTATCCTGATTATAACATATACTTAAAATTAGAGTGTTAGGAATTATATGATCATTGGTAGTTATAAAGCTAAGAAAAACTTTAGTTACAATTTCATATGAAAATCAGCATTTTGTGTCGTTTTTAGAAAAATCATAATTAATTCTAGAAAAATCGTTTGGACCTCAAACCAGTGCACAAAGTTTACAAATTGAGTCGAGTACAATTACCAAAAATAATAGTAACCTTGAAAATGACATTATCTATGGTAAAAAATGCAATCTTTACTGATTAGTTCGGAATTGACAGATTAGATAGTCTGTTTTCAAACATTCATAATAAATCATAGAAAAATCGTATAAATACGTAAAATACATCCCTGAAAAGGTATTGAGATAAATTTCTGGAATATCAAATAAAAACGTGAATTTCATGGGTTTAAAGTCGGCTAAACCAGTCTTGAACAGACTGATTCTAGAAGGTATTAATTTCAACAAAGTTATATTATTAAAATCTTTTGTCAAAAGTGTCATGCCATTTTTTATTCAAGAATTCAAGTATAAATACCCCTCAAAACATCTCATAAACCACACAACTAAATCTCAATCCAATATATAGAGGTTTCTAAGCACTAGAGTGTAAGCAAGTGAGCGGAAGGAAGCTTAAAAGCCTAACGAAGGAGTTATAGATCTCGACGACTGGTCATAAGGTAACTACAAACCTTTCTATAGCTTAATTAGGTATTGTAAAATAGTTTTTGTTAAGAAGTAGAATATTTAATAAGTATAACACATGTTATATTATACTAATTTCTAACAATAGTAAACAAAAACCTTAAAATGTCGTTATTATAACAATTCGTAGTTTCCAAAAATAATACCGATTGATTTACTTACGAGGACGGTGACTAGGCTGATTACTTGGGATCTGGTTGTTGGATTTTCCGAAAGGCTAAAATGCTGAAAGGATCCTGCCACCCCATATAATCTTCTACCTGGCCGTTCTTTACTTGATAAATCATGGAGTATCATATTGTAATTATTGAAGGGTTTAATGATGCGACTATAATATAGTTAAGGATTAAGAAATGATAGATTTCTTATTATGTTAACAGTTAAAGTTGAAGGAAATACAAAGCCGAGAAAGATAAACGATATAGTCAACTATAATCAGGTGAGTCTTCTCACTATACTATAGGTGATACTGCATGCATATGAAGGAAGATATGTTAGACTAAGGTGATCTTACCTGTTATGATAATTGTATGAATTATTGCTATGATATTGATTGTTTGTGGATGGAACGGGATAGCCCGCGAGCCAATAGGCGGAACGGGAATAGCCTGCGAGTCATTAGACGGAACGGGAAAAGCCTGCGAGCGATAAGACATAATGGGAACTGCCCGTGAGTCTTCAGGCGGAACAGGGATAGCCCGTGAGTCTCACAGACATATGAATGGTTATTGTGTGTTGTATATTAGGTGATGGATCGTATGGTATTTTGAGGAACTCACTAAGCTCAGTGCTTACCCTTTCCCTATATAAACTACTGTTTCAGGTACATCAGGTACCATGGATGGCAAGGCGTGACGTGTATACACTGTGCTGCTTCATTGGAGGACTGTTTTTGAATGGAAGTTCCGCTATGTTGTGATTTCATTAACTTTTGTTAATGCTGGGATGTTTTCATTAAACCTATAAGTTATGGAATTTTGTCAAAATTAATTAAGTGGCTTTTCTTATATTGAAGTGTCCGTTTAATTTTTTTTAATTTTACCCTAAAATTTTGGGATGTTACAAGTTGGTATCAGAGCACAGCTTGAGAGAATCAGGCTCACTTAGTGAGTTCTGGACTCAAGTTGAGGCTTAAGAGTTTTATTAAAACATTTTTACGAAAAAAAATGTTTTATGAAGGGTGAACTAAAGACACAGTGTGTACCGCCAGCCGACGCCAGTATGAGAAAAGGGTTAAGTATTTAATATTGTGGATGTTAAAAAAAATATGGTATATGTTTGCTGAAATGCCTGGTAGAGATCACACATTGTTGTATTATTATCTGCTATTTGCTAATAGAACTGTATGCTAGTGCCGATAGGTTGCTTAGAGATTTCCACTAAGTTGTATACAATATGGACTGAATAGTCATAGAATGTGTGAGTTGACCTTATTGCATGTTCCTTGTTTGGTTGTTGCCTTAGGGAAGATTCTCTTATTTGAAAGACTGTTTAGTTTGATATTGTATACAACTACGTTCGCGAAACAATCTGTCATCACTGGAGGAAGTTCTGTCTTAGTTAGAATAGCAGGGTGGGGGTGGGATTCCAAGTATTCCTAGAAGGGTTGACATATGCCTTGTAAGGGCATATGTGTTAAAATTATCGGTGAGAAGCGAATTGGATATTTCGAGACGGGTCTTGGAACGAACATGGATAGGTGTGGAAGGTAGTAGTAGAGCTCCTACTATCGAAAGCACAGGATCTGCGTTTGAGTCGGGAGTTCGTCACGAAGGATCCAAGGAGCTGAGTATGTGAGTGTCTAGCATAGTCGACTTAAATGCTAGTGTAATGTGGTAAACCTTTATCCATTCGATTGTTGAATGTTGATTGTGAGGTTTAGTAGGAACAATTAAGATGTGATCATACCAGTTTGGTTGGACCAATCATGCTTAAGTTGATTACTGAGCTTAAAGACTGTTGAAAGGGAGAATGTCAAAGTGCTATTGTGGTAGCTATTTTTCATGCAACTAATGGGCGCATAAGTCAGACAGGGACTAGAGGATGCAAGGGTGAGTTTTCCAACTCACGGTCAAAGAGGTGCAAGCGGCGCGTGAGATGATAGCGGGTATTTTTGAGTCGACTCTGTACATGCCTAGTGCTATGTAATAGTGGGGCTACCTACCCTTGTATTGATCTTGCTTGAGTGATTGATCAGGTCGTGTGGTTTGAGAGTCTGGATCACTCGCTCGTGATTGAGGTAACCGACGATAGAGGTGTTGACTAGGGTCGCAAGCGGATGAGTAACATATGGTGGTTGATGTAAACGTCTTTACATTATCGAAACATGTTTATTGAGATGGTGTTTGCCCCTGATGCAAGTTGTTGGCTGAGCAGAGTAGGCTTGGTTTTTGTTCGAGAGTAAGGGCTCGTAAAAAAATTATAAATCGAATAAACAGACTTGGACTTTAGTCCAAGTGGGGGAGGAATACGAAATTAAGGGAACAACATGAATATTATATTGAATCGATGAAATTATTAAAATTATAGTAACACGTCAATATATTTAATTCATTACTACAACTTTATATTAATACATTAAGAAAAGTTTACAGAACTACTAACCTAAACCGGAGAATCAGAAAGAAGCGAGAAAAGATCTTCTACACTCCAATATTTGTCATCATTAGGTTGACTTGTACCTTCTCGAGGATTTGGAAGTGGTATGCTTTCAGTTATTGGAGGAGGAGCTCCAAGGTATGGGGTCTCGATAGGGTTGGAACCTGTAACCGCATGATTAGGGGCTAAATATTGACTCATTTGGGGCGTGTGTAAGTAGGGCAGTGATAAGGAAGGGCTCTAATTCGGAACCAGTTGGGGGTAGCTATAAGAAGGAGGAAACTAGGCTAGGTCACCTACAAAGCCTCAAAAATTCTCCTTACTCGAAGACTCGAGTAAACCAGGGTTAATACCAGAATTAGATGGCGGAGATTGCTGCTGTGTATGAGTTCTTGATGAAGTTTCCCCCTTTTCCTGAATTTTTCTTTTCCTAAATACAACCTTATGAGCAGCTTGTATTAGCTTCTTTGTGTCGTCTGTTAGACCCGATTGTGACCCTTCAATTATCGCTTCTTTTTCTTTTTTTAGGTTGGGTATTAAATCTCCCGATAATTCTGTTGCCTCAATAAATTCATTACCAAATTCCTGTGGCATAAATAACTTTAGTAATTTCAACCTTATGATATAAAGGAATTAAAAAAAATTGTAGTTCTTTACCTCAGCACGATCAATAAGGGTTTGCAAACTCGTAAGTTGTCGTTGGGGCCAATGATTGATACCTAATTCTCTACAGCGTTTTTTAATTGTGTCGTTCCAATGTTGAGTTCCTTCGCAGCTTTCTTAATTGGTTCGTTAAAGTGTTCAGCTATTATTTCCCTACTTAATAAATGTCTGAAACCTCTTCCACTGCCACCTGCTATGTTTTCTGAACTAGAAGGTTCAAATCCAATTGTATTGTTATTATTCTGGATCATTTGAACACGATCCTGATTTTTTGACCCAAAGATGGACATTGATTCATCAAAATTAGTGGACTCTATCGGTAATAATTGTTGGTTTTCAACTAAAATCTCAGGATTCTGAAATCCTTCTAGATTCCTTTGAATCAACCGAAGATGATCTTGATATTGAAAACCAACCCCAAACTCGGGATTCAATTCAATATTTATGTTATGAGTCCTCTGTAATTGATTCTCATCCTGAATACCAGCCATGAATTCTTGATTCATGGGGACAAACTCACTGCTTGTTGGGTGCACGTCCATGAATGGATTGTACTCAGTTAGACCATCCACAAATGGGTCTACAAATAACACATGTCAAATGATAAAACAAAATAGAATACTTATAAATGGATCATTCAAAAGAATTTAACCTGGTAGAAGGCATGGAGTCTGATCAAGTGCAAAGTCAGATGCATGCACCGGATCATCTGAGTTAATGTTTAACTCGGGAAAAATTTCCGGCTCATCGTGGAGATGCTCTATTGGTAGTATATCTGGAAGACTGTACCATAATTCAAAATCAAACAAAACATTAGAAAGGTAATCGAAGTATGGATGATATATGTCTAGAATGTTAGAGTCACCAAACTCTATTAAGAATGCTTGGTTTGAAGTACCCTCTCCTTGCGGAAAACCAGGTCCAGGGTTCGACAGATCGCCCATTGAAGATCTGTTTTCCATGACTCGACTTTAAATATGAGTTTGTTTACGGACAAACTAGTGATAAGAGAGGATGAGACTGAAAATGAATGATACTACATACCTGTATATATAGTATCTTGCAGCTGGAACCGAAAGGACACACGGAACTGAAAGGACACCTCACGTTTTAATTACCGAAATTCAAACTAACTACAGTAGATGCGACTTTTCACTACCCCAAGTGACATTTTTTCAAAATTCCCTGCTTGACTCTGGTGAGAACGAGATAATAAAGAGACTTTTGAAATAAAACAAAATTTTATGTCTCCATATAATGGAAATAGTTTAAAGAGTGTTCAGTACTCCAAAAAAAAAAACTTACAAAAGATGATGTAAATTTTATATTTCGGTGAAACACAAAAATTTGGAGATTCTACAAAAATAGACTTATTTAGCCAAAAAGTATTTAAAAGAAATGTTGAATTGAGGCAAATGTGTGTTGAAATATGACGAATTCATATTAATACGAAATAGTGTTAAAATTAGGTATTGCAAGTTAACTAGGTTAACTATGTATATAGGTAGATTAGAAAGTACTAAATATGTACTGTAGATAGTAGACGGTCAAGTCGATGTGTGGGACTGTGAGAAACAGTTAGAGTTTTTTTGTACATCTAGAGTAATTAGAAGAAAAGAAGTATGGAGTGAATGAGAATAATAGGACCTTAAGCATTATTACAGAGGTATGTGAATGTTGAAAGGGAAAGATAATTAAATCTTGTAAAGTTTCGGCAATAAGACGAGGAGGATTTTTGAAGGACACAAGGACTCGATGGGAAATACATAGAGGCGTTCGAGAATGCGGATTTCGGGACGAAATCCAAATAAGTGGGGGAGACTTGGAAGACCCGTATCCTGATTATAACATATACTTAAAATTAGAGTGTTAGGAATTATATGATCATTGGTAGTTATAAAGCTAAGAAAAACTTTAGTTACAATTTCATATGAAAATCAGCATTTTGTGTCGTTTTTAGAAAAATCATAATTAATTCTAGAAAAATCGTTTGGACCTCAAACCAGTGCACAAAGTTTACAAATTGAGTCTAGTACAATTACAAAAAATAATAGTAACCTTGAAAATGACATTATCTATGGTAAAAAATGCAATCTTTACTGATTAGTTTGGAATTGACAGATTAGATAGTCTGTTTTCAAACATTCATAATAAATCATAGAAAAATCGTATAAATACGTAAAATACATCCCTGAAAAGGTATTGAGATAAATTTCTGGAATATAAAATAAAAACGTGAATTTCATGGGTTTAAAGTCGGCTAAACCAGTCTTGAACAGACTGATTCTAGAAGGTATTAATTTCAACAAAGTTATATTATTAAAATCTTTTGTCAAAAGTGTCATGCCATTTTTTATTCAAGAATTCAAGTATAAATACCCCTCAAAACATCTCATAAACCACACAACTAAATCTCAATCCAATATATAGAGGTTTCTAAGCACTAGAGTGTAAGCAAGTGAGCGGAAGGAAGCTTAAAAGCCTAACGAAGGAGTTATAGATCTCGACGACTGGTCATAAGGTAACTACAAACCTTTCTATAGCTTAATTAGGTATTGTAAAATAGTTTTTGTTAAGAAGTAGAATATTTAATAAGTATAACACATGTTATATTATACTAATTTCTAACAATAGTAAACAAAAACCTTAAAATGTCGTTATTATAACAATTCGTAATTTCCGAAAATAATACCGATTAATTTACTTACGAGGACGGTGACTAGGCTGATTACTTGGGATCTGGTTGTTGGATTTTCCGAAAGGCTAAAATGCTGAAAGGATCCTGCCACCCCATCTAATCTTCTACCTAGCCGTTCTTTACTTGATAAATCATGGAGTATCATATTGGAATTATTGAAGGGTTTAATGATGCGACTATAATATAGTTAAGGATTAAGAAATGATAGATTTCTTATTATGTTAACAGTTAAAGTTGAAGGAAATACAAAGCCGAGAAAGATAAACGATATAGTCAACTATAATCAGGTGAGTCTTCTCACTATACTATAGGTGATATTGCATGCATATGAAGGAAGATATGTTAGACTAAGGTGATCTTACCTGTTATGATAATTGTATGAATTATTGCTATGATAATGATTGTTTGTGGACGGAACGGGATAGCCCGCGAGCCAATAGGCGGAACGGGAATAGCCTGTGAGTCATTAGACGGAACGGGAAAAGCCTACGAGCGATAAGACAGAATGGGAACTGCCCGTGAGTCTTCAGGCGGAACAGGGATAGCCCGTGAGTCTCACAGACATATGAATGGTTATTGTGTGTTGTATATTAGGTGATGGATCGTATGGTATTTTGAGGAACTCACTAAGCTCCGTGCTTACCCTTTCCCTATATAAACTACTGTTTCAGGTACATCAGGTACCATGGATGGCAAGGCGTGACGTGTATACACTGTGCTGCTTCATTGGAGGACTGTTTTTGAATGGAAGTTCCGCTATGTTGTGATTTCATTAACTTTTGTTAATCCTGGGATGTTTTCATTAAACTTATAAGTTATGGAATTTTGTCAAAATTAATTAAGTGGCTTTTCTTATATTGAAGTGTCCGTTTAATTTTTTTTAATTTTACCCTAAAATTTTGGGATGTTACAAACCCACACCTAGAGATTACTTCATGGATTAAGTCACAAGAAATATAGGATGATAATGTCGTTTATTCTTCAAACCGAGATGCATGAGAATTTTCTTTATGATTCTATTATGCATTGGTCTACTTAAATGCTATCCGTAACTGGTAGTTATAAAGGGAATGTCCATGTATGATATGATGAAATAGACAGAGACTATATAGTCAAAGTTTATCTGTTCCTTCTGCCCTAACAAGGAGAAGCGATATCTATGGGGCCCTTGATGATTTGATGTTGACATCGAAGTACTCGGCCGAGTCCGAACTAAATTGATGTGTTCAATTTCGTTGTATGATGTGGTCATCATAAATCTCTATCGGGAAACAAAATTTTGAACTTTTGGGAATTAACTATTATCCATGTCCCAGGTTCATCAAAAGGTATCTAGAATGGAGGAATAATTGATCTCTTATCTTAGGGTCATCTCGTGATGGTGATCTTGATAAGAGTTCAGCAGTTGCATTGGATGTTACACTCTCTGCTGATTATCTGAAAGTATCAGACCATAAAAAGTTGATGACAAAAAGTTGATGAACATGATATGATCTTGTTAGTTAATCTGCTCAATTTATGGGATTTAATCTGTTTTGTCTTGTGCTGCATGGTTAATTGTGTTAATCTGTTGAAATCCCAACATATACAAAATAAAACCTTACTATCCAATAACTAGGGCAAGTAAGGGTTGAACCGTGGAGTTCGTGGTTGGCACTTTGTGTTTGAGAATAAACCAACTATAGTGTGAATCTATAGTATGACAAATTGTTTAACACGCAAAAACAAACCTCAAATATTGACATCGTCACAATCGTCGATGCGGTCAAAAATACTAGATAAATACCTTACAACACACTAGCTAGTGGAAGTAAGGGTCGAACCATGGAGTCAGTGGTTGAAATTCGTGTCAAGAAATAACCGATCTATAGTGTCACTCTATAGATGGTGTTGATCCATACACGCAACAAAATTCAAACAATTTGCAATTACCAAAAACATAAACTTGTAACTATTAAACTACTCAAATCCAAATCTCGATCAAACCTAACCAACATGTTCTGATCCCGAGGTATACTCAGAAAATCAGAATCGCCAAAACATAAACAAACCGATCAAACGAACAATAATCGTAAAAACCGAAATCGAAACTGAAATTAAACGAAACCGAATGATTGCATTAAAACTAAACCAAACTAGAAGCCGAATGTTTCTGACTTTGGTCGATAATCCAGATCTACACGGTCCAACGAGTTTTATAAGTCAGAACCGTTGAACACATGCGATAAATAAAAGCGAAAAACAAGAAATAAATCTAAAACTAACAATCTACCAACTACGGATCACTGAAATAAGAAAATATGAGTCGAAGAAGCCTGAGTTCCACTCAAAGGTCGGGTCTTCGCTCCCGAAACACGAACCGAAGGCCTCTATTTATAGTTGTGAAAAATGCATGGACGTGGCCTGCAGAGGTGAAATTCACGACGCGTCCTTATCTGTAACCCCGATGTTCGCACTTTGAATTTGAAACTCTGATCCGATACACAGCTGTCCCGTGTGGCACGTGTCTTCTCAACCGCGGTGCGCGTATGCCTTCGCCTGGAAATAGAGTTCATTCCAAACTTCACCATTTTGCATGCTTTTAACCACTGTAATTCATACAATTCGTACACAAGCACTAGACACAAAAACGTGAGTAATATAACAGTTTATGATATATATTTTACTCAGAATAGAGCTCAACGACGACTAAAATACTTGATATTACTAGGCGTCGTCAAATATCAAATTAAACATATATATGATTGCAGATCTAGAAATGTTGATCTAGAAAAACATGAAAAAAAACTTCTTTTATAAAATCGAAAACTGAAACAATCGTTTAAACCAACTAACACTATTAAACTACAAATCAAAGAACTACATGAATCTTAATCTTAAGATGTTCTAAATCCAAGGTTTTCTAACTTCTTAGGTAGTAAGGTTCATAAATTCCCTTTCAGGGCCACCCGTTTCAAACCTACCGAGTCGAACAACAAAGACCACTGATTGACATTTCCTTCCTGAGTCTCAATCTTAAGATGTTCTAAATCCAAGGTTTTCTAACTTCTACACACTCAACTTATTTTAACTCAACCATAGCATGATAACAACTAAACAACATTTGTGGAAGAAATACTAGATGCTATAACACTTAAAATATATTCATTTTCTAATTACAATTTCTTAAAAGATTTTGAATTTTGCTAATAATTTAAAAATTAGACTGTTTTCGCAAAAATTTCAAAAATACTTTTTTTTCGACCGTTCCCATCCCACACTTTAAACCGTACAACATCCCCATTGTACATAAAAAAATTCAAAACAAGGGAGAAAAGAGTTACCCCCTTAGGAATGGTAGAACTGCTTGCTTATATTTGTAACAGATATAAATGCGCATCTTGGTTTGACTGTCCGGAGTTGTGGCGCAACAGTACACACACCGTTATGTAACAAATGTAGGGGTACGGTGACCCCACACTTGTGTTATACAACTCCTCGATAGATCTCGTTGGTACTTGCATACAAAAACACTCAACAAACAATATTAAACGCAAAAAGACAAAATAAAATATAAACAACTAAAAGTAGGTTTATGTACAATGTTTTCAAAAAACAAAAAGACCAAATAGGATCACTCATCATCCTCGTGGCATGTCCCCGATGGACCAGCCTCATCATCATGACCTGCTGTGCGGAAGGGTCGTGTCTGCCGTCCAGCGTGAAGAAGAAGCTCTCGTAGTGCCTTTGCCATCCAAAGCTGCTGGTCCTCCAACCGTGTCAACCTCGCAACAATGTCCCACAAGGCAGCCTGTACGTCTACAGGTTGTGGCGATGGGCATGACTGTGGTGGTGGCTGGACCTCTGTCTCTACTCTCCTCCTCCTGTTGGGCCTCACCAACGATTCCTCCTCCTCTTCTATCTCTGGCTCTGGCTGGCTGGGGCTGCACCGGGGTGATGGAATCACAGGTAATATCTCGCGAACTCTCGGCTGTACCAGCCGGATCACCCTCATCGTCTTTTGTAGTCGTCCGTGAGCATGGGTGGGTGGCATCGGCCTCAAATGGGCAATGACCTCAGCGGTAAGAATGACATACGACCGGGCAAGTCTCGTAATAAAATGCCCATCGGTCATCGGGCTCTGTACACTCAATCCTATAGTTCTGGATGTCAGAAAAACCGCCTACCGCAAAATATTCCAAAATCTCTGAAATCAGACCAAAACCTCTCTCTCTCGCAAAACTTAAAATCACTTAGGAAGAGTCAATCACATTAAATGATTCTTTATATGACTCTTCTTCACACAGAGAAAATTTTAAGAAAGGAAAGGGACTGAACTTAACTAAAAACAGGGTAAAACCAAATCTCAATCGAAAGGACATTCGTTCACCCAGATCCCATGCAAGAGTGAAAGTGAAAAATTATTTTTATCAAAACAAATCAAACTGCACCTTATCAACCATCACCAAACACGTCATTCCGAAACAAACTCGAAAACCAGTAACTTCGGTATCAAACAAGTACATTGACAAGGGTTTGCTTCTGACGCAAAGCACTAAGTTTATCCATTACCACCAAACTACAAATTGCTTAGATTATCATTCCGAGTTTCCCAAAATTGCCTATGTTGCGAGAACAGCAAAGTATGTTGCTCCAACCACAGGAAAACATGATACTAAGTCCAACAAACCCAGCTCATCAAACTCAAAATCCTTCGACTTTTCTGCTACACCAAAGACAAACATTCAACAACAAAGCAATCTCAAAATCCGAAACACCAATTTTCAAAAAGAAAAGTCTGTCTTAAAATACCAGAAAATTGAAAAATCAAATGTTTCACAAAAACTAATAGCACCGAAAATACTCAAACGTCAACAAAACAACACCTGCTGTCACTGCTGCAAAAACATTTTAAAACCATCTTTTGTAACTCCCTTGGTTAACATTAAACCGAAGAATCCTCACTATCAAAACAAAAATCATTTTCAAAAATTCCCAAAAAGGATTATTCAACTGACAGGACAATCAACAAAAAGTTCAACTACTCATGTTACAGAAGTTGAAACTTCTACTGATAGGACAATCAACAAAAAGTTCACAACTCCCACGTCTAGAAAAACCAATGGCCCCAAACAAGTTTGGGTGCCCAAACTAACTGCTTAAATTTTAGGTATTCAGTGCGGAGGATCAGGATGACGAATGGCTTATTGACAGTGCCTGCTCAATGCACATGATCGGGAGATTGGAATTTTTAACGGATTATCGAGAAGTCAACAATGGAGGCTACGTCACGTTCGGAAATGATGCAAATGGTATAATCAAAGGATATGGAGGGTTCTCACCAACGAAAATTTCACCATACAGAGAGTTGCTTATGTTCTCGGTCTCAAACATAATCTTGTGAGTGTTGGGCAACTCGTATGTACTGGTCTCCGGGTAGAGTTCGGTGATGAATTCAGTTACATCATGACCAAGACTCGAGATAGATGTCTGGTGAAGTCTCCAAGGCATCTCAACATGTTTCTTCTTGAGATTTCCCTTTTTCTGGGAAATCCTCGGCTTTGTCTACTGTCTAAAGCCCATTCCGAGGTAAGCTGGTTATGGCATCAAAAGTTGGCTCATCTCAATTTTTGGTACATGAATCAGCTGGTCACAGGAGAAATGGTTCGACGAATGCCACTTCTGAAGTTTGATAATGAGAATATGTGCACAACATGTGCACTAGGAAAGCAGAAGAAGAAGAAGCCTCATAAATCTATTACTGATTCCAGCATTTCCCATCCTTTAGAACTCCTTTATATTGACCTCTGTGGTCCATCTGCAGTAGCCAACTTAAGTCACAAGAAATAAATCCTGATGATTGTAGATGACTTCACTCACTTCACCTGGGTATTCTTCTAAAGGTTGAAATCAGATACCTTTGTGGAACTTTGGAACTTTATCGTCTCAATCAAACTCAAGGTGTAACTGCCAGTTAGGAGAATCAGAAGCGACAACGGAATCAAATTTAACAATCGGCAAATAGAAGAATTTCTTGCTTCCAAGGGAAATGAGCACAACTTCTCTGCTCCTTACACACCTCAACAAAATGGTGTGGTGGAAAGAAGAAATCGGACTCTAGTTGAAGCAGCAAGATCAATGCTGAATTTTGCCAATCTTCCCTTGTCCTTCTGGGCAGAAACTGTAGCAACAACATGCTTTGTACAGAACAGATCAATCATCAACAAGCGAATTTTGATGACACCTTATGAAGTTTTAAATAGGAGAAAACCCAATGTTAAATTTTTCTATATTTTCGGTTGCCGTTGCTTCATCAAAAATAACAAAGATCACTTGGGAAAATTTGTGCCCAAAAGTGATGAAGCAATATTCATGGGTTACTCATCTAAATCTGTTGCTTATCGTGTGCTGAACATGAGAACTCGAGTCATTGAAGAAAGCTTCGACATTGAATTCAATGACCAATACCTCTGGAGGAAAGCAACACAAGGCATTCTGTATGTCATGGAGGCTGACATTCCAGAAGGTCATCAACCCATCCAAACAACCGAATTTGACTATGATCTACTCTTCGATCCTCGAGAAACAGCATCTCATGCCGAAATCATTCGATCTCCTGAAGCTTTTCAGCAAATCACAACAGCTTCAGCTCCATCACCTTCTACATATACGGAAACTACTGTCCCAGCAAATGAGGTAAGAATTTCAAATATTAATGCAATATTTGAGGGGGAGCCTTCGCTCCCAACACATGTCCAGGGGGAGCTTCTACTCCCGACCCATGTTGATGGAATTCCTCAATCTGAGGCAGACCATCAACATTCAGGAAATGAAAGGAACAACTCTTCAGCAGATGCATCAAATGATGCACCAATCTTCACGTTCGATGCCGATGAAGAAATCTCTGCTGAAGAATCGCATATCCAAGATGTCACTCCCGAAAATCCAAAATTTATCCAGGACATTGTGCCACCTGAGTCAGATCCAGCCCTCATACCAAGACTTCATAAATGGACTCGGAACCATCCTTCGAATCAAATTATCAGAAATCCCTCTTCCGAAGTTCAGACCCGATCCAAAAAGTCTATCCAGAATGAATGTCATTTTGCTGCTTATATTAGCAAATTCAAACCGAAAACCATTGTCGATGCTCTGGATGATGATGACTGGATCAAAGCTATGCAAGAAGAATTAGAAGAATTCAAGAGGAATAAGGTTTGGGATCTTGTGCCTCGACCAGCCAATCAAATTGTTGTTAGCACAAGATGGGTCTTCCAAAACAAACTAGATGATATGGGAACCGTGGTCCGAAACAAAGCCAGGCTAGTAGCAAAAGGATACAATCAGATAGAAGGGATATATTATGATGAGACATACGCACCAGTGGCAAGGCTAAAAGCTATCCGAATCTTCTTGGCCTATGCTGCTCACAAAATATTATTGTTCATTAAATGGATGTGAAGAGTGCATTTTTGCAGGGTGATCTACACGAGGTTGTCTATCTTCAGCAACCTCCGGGCTTTGAAGATCTATCTCGTCCCAATCATGTCTATCGACTAAACAAGGCTTGGTATGAGACTCTATCAAATTTCTTGGTAAAATCTGGTTACAGAAGAGGAACCATTGATCCCACATTCTTTGTCCGATCACATCAGAAATACATCATGATTGTACAAGTTTATGTGGATGATATCATTTTTGGTTCAATAGATCGACAATGGTTGATGAATTTGCCAAACTTATGACTGACAAATTCCACATGAGTTTGAACAGGGAAATTAACTTTTTTTGGTTCTTCAAATTAAACAGACCAGTAGAGGAATATTCATTCATCAGGAAAAATATACGAATGAATTATTGCAGAAAATTTCTCTTGAAAATTCCTCTACTTCCAAAGTCCCTATGTCAACCAATCATAAGATTTCTGCTGATCCTGATGGTGAACCAATAGACCACAAGATTTACCGAGGAATGATAGGTTCACTTCTCTACTTGACGGCAAGTATACCAGATATTTTGTTTGCAACATGCATATGTGTGAGATATCAAGCAGCTCCAAAATTGTCTCATCTGACTGCTGTGAAACAAATTTTCAAATATCTCAAAGGCACTAAGGCAATGAGTCTCTGGTATCCCATCAAAGATAACTTTAAGCTTCAAGCATTCACCGATGCAGATCATGCTAGATGCAGGTTGGACAGGAAAAGCACTTCTGGAGGTTGTCAGTTCCTGGGTGGAAGACTTGTGAGTTGGTATTTTAAGAAGCAAAATTGTGTTGCTTTATCTTCATCAGAAGCATAATATGTTGCTGCTTCCACTTGTTGCTCACAAGTCCTCTGGATGAAAACCCAACTTCTAGACTATGGATACCAATCTACTGTGATTCCAAGAGTGCTATTGCCATTTCACACAATCCAATTCAGCATTCCATGACCAAGCATATTGACCTTCAATATCATTTCAGATCCTTCAAGGTAACATTGAACTTTACTTTATTCCCACTGAAGAACAAGTGGCTGATGTCTTCACAAAGGCATTGGATACAACCTAATTTCACAATTTCCTAGAAATGCTAGGCATGTTGAATCCTGACCCAGATTTCTTCATAGATTAAATGTCTTTTATTCAAAACATGCCTACTTGTTTTTCAGTCGAATTCTTTAAAGTCCAATAACACATTCATTTTCTGATTACCTTTGTTTTTCCTAACTTTGGGACCCCCACTTTCCCTTTCGGAACTCAAAATTTTTAAAAAGATTTTCCTATCTATTTTCGGAACCATGAATCTTCTGAGGAACCTCGTTTTAAACCAAACTACTGAAATGTTCATCTTCTGCAGAACCTTGTTTCAAAATCAATTTCTGAATTTTCAACTTCTGAGGAACCTCGTTTTAAACTAAACTTCTGAACTTTTTAACTTCTGAGGAACCTTGTTTTAAACTAAACTTCTGAACTTTTCAACTTCTGAGGAACCTCGTTTTAAACTAAACTTCTGAATTTTCAACTTCTAAGGAACCTTGTTTCAAACTAAACTTCTGAACTTCTGGGGAACCTCGTTTCAAAATAAACTTCTGGATTTTTCGACCTCTGAGAAGCCTCGTTTAAAACCCAACTTTTGATCATCAATTTTTTGAACTTTTCGGAACATACTTTTTCTCTATGTAATGTTATATTTAGCATATTTCTTTATTCAAAACTTAGTCATATCGGTATATACACTTTCTGAATCATTCAGCAGTTAAGGTACACAATTTGTCTTCCCCTAATCTTTTGTACCTTTTACCTTTCGAACTCGGAAAAGACCAATTAAATGTGAATGAATGTGAATTAAATTTTTGTTACATTAAATACCCAATAATCAATATTCGGAATATTTTAATGTATCGATAACTGTGTGCGACGTGTCATTTTCTAACTGGGCCATTCCGTTTAATCATACCTTGACATTAAATGCCAAGCGAAACCTTTTTCTGACACGACATGTCAAGTCTTTTCATTCCTCTTTTTGATGGGTTTGGCATAATTTCAAACCATCCTTTAACTGTTCCCTCCATTTTATCTTCCCCCACACTTCATCTTCCTCATCTCGTTCTCTCTGCAAACTTCATTTTCCCCCTCTAACCCAATCTCCAAACTTCTGATTCCTTCAAAGTCACTAGAATCTCTGCATTTTCTGCAAAGTCACCGGAAACGTTGTTCACTCGTCTTCCTCGTCACCGTCGACGATCGCCAGAAGTCTACAACTTAGGGTTTTCTGTTAAACCCTAATTTTCTGGCCATCCATTGTCTGCCGTCTTCACTCTGATCTTCTTCCTTCTACTATACCTAATCATATTCTAAGGTAAATGCTTCCCACATATTCTTAAATGATTTCTGCAAGTACTCATCCGTCCGATGGATGACTGTTCTTAGTGTTCATCTGCACTTTTATCGGTGTTTATAATTTTTGAGTAAACTCATGATCCATAGCTCTTGTAATACCTTTTGTTTCTGTAATGAACCTCTTAACATGTGTTTCAAACTGTCAAACATCTAGTGAGATTCGACATTTTAATTTTGAATGTTCATACATTATTCTAACTGTTCTTGGCCATTATCTAAATTTTTGAGTATGTTTTGCTCTTTGATCCTTTTAGAAAAGTGTTAATGGCTACATCGTCCAAAAGTGGCGGGTCCGCCGGCGAGGGCACCATTGTTGCACCTTGCAATATTTCGATATCCAGGGACCTTACATTATACAAAGAACATTTACGAATTTTAATTCACATACTGTCCAGACACCAGCTATCCAGGGCTTTCTTTGATGCTCCACCTGCAATACCTATCTCCTTGCTCGAAAGCACAGTCCTATCTGCCAAGAAAGAAGGATCCGTTTACCTAGTCACTCTATCCGATGGCAAGGACGTGCCTTTGGATAAAAACATCTTTGCTGCAGCCCTTCAACTTCTTTATCATTGAGCCCAGTTTGATCATACCTCCACCTACCAGCTTCAAAGTATGATCTATAGAATGGGCTACGCATACAGATTAGATACTATGTCCCAGTTTTTCAAAGGAAACATTTGAAAAAATCTCGCCCATTTGGCAATGCATGATTCATTATTGCATTAAGTGCTTAACTGGTAAGACTGGTGGGACAGACCAGTTGAGCAAACGTATGTTGGAACTTCTATGGAGTCTGTTTTCCAGAAATGAGGTTGATTATGCTGAGATTCTTTTTGAGGACTTAACGAAAGATTCATTCAACACGTTTCTGGGCAATGTGCATAGAGCAGCTGTACGATATATTCAAACTTCTGATCCTTGAATCCGATGGTGATACATTGGAAATGTCAGCACCCAAGGCCTATGCACCAAAACCTGATCCCATCTTTGGTAGAATCAGAAGACTACCAGATGCTCTCCTAAACTTAGCTGATCCAAGCACATTGCTGATACAGAGAATGTGCCACCTTACACACCTCATCCTCTGCAAAACCAACTAGCACCAAAGAAAGGAAAGAAGAAAGCAGCCGAGTCCTCTCCAGCCAAACAACCTCATAAAAAGAAACAAAAGAAAACCAAAGAGGTACACATCTTTGACTCTGACTCTATTCTCTATTCTCTGAATAATTTGCTGAG
This sequence comes from Cichorium intybus, assembly GCA_023525715.1. Lineage (NCBI taxonomy): Eukaryota > Viridiplantae > Streptophyta > Magnoliopsida > Asterales > Asteraceae > Cichorium > Cichorium intybus. The sequence continues at coordinate 93,724,342 of CM042010.1, read as the reverse complement.
TCGAACTTCTTCTGAACAACAACGTTTTTCTGAATGATTCTCTGAAAATTACTTTCTCTGACTCTAAATGGTTTTTTGAATAGATTTCTGAATCTAACTTTCTCTGAACTTACATAACTCTCTGAACCCTTTTCAGAACCCCATCCTTTCTGAATCAAAGTACTCTTCTGAACCTAACATCTTTAGAACTTAATGTTTTTGGTATTTCAAGTTTGATGTACATGTTTCGATCACTCCTTTTTGGTATAACACATCACTTATTCTAAATAAGTCATAACTGAATGCCATATTAACAATTTATTGTTCATTGTTATTGGAATTTGAGAAATCCAAATACATATTTAGTATTATCTGGTTAAGTTGTTCTAACTGCTGTGTTCTAACAACTTGCGTAACAAAAATCTGTGATTTTTGGGAATCCAAAATAAGTTTTTGGTCATGAATTTTCATATCTATGTGATAAACTAAGTTCGGTATCCCCAATGTATGTGTTACCCTTGGAATTCGGTTCCAGGTTCTACGATTCTAACATTCTGTAACATTTTTAAGCCTTTTGATTGGACTCTAAAAGACTCTGAATCGGAAAAGAATGAGGAAAAACAGAACTCTCTCGATTCAGTAAACACAAAAGAAAAAGAGGTGGAAACACAGAACTTACCGATAAAAGAAAAGAGAAAGTCATAGAAACAGAAAAAGAATAAGAAACATTTAAAAGTTCAGCAACTATCATCCCCGATCTTACCAAACCCCCTCCAGGCACTAGTCTTATGGAAGCTTGGAAATTCCAGAGGGTTGTCAATCAGCAAGCTACCCTCGTCGAATGTCTAGAAAAGAGATTTGAGCTCCGAAATGTTGAACTACAAGCTCTCAGTGATCTCGGCCCTCCCTTGGACTCTGATCAGGAGGATGTCAAGAAAGAACGCATCCGCATCACAAAACTCACTTCCGAATCAATGATTACGTCGGTTCAGAACTTGCTAAATTGGTGGACTCACCTATCTTCATTTTTGACACCTCCGAAAAGGTATGGGCAAAAATAGCTTCCTCAATCGTTCCCCTCACTTGGGATCGATACAAGGCCCAAGAATTTCAAATGAAAAATACTCCAGCAAGCAAGACTACTTCTGACGCTCATACTGAATCTGGGTCAAGGCAGGTCTTCTCCAACACACAATCCAAGACAGCAATCGCAAAAGGATTATAGGAAGTCGATGCAAAGAGAGCAACTGATGCTGCGAATATTCTGAAGAAGGCCCAAGAAACACTAGTAGAGGTTCAAAAGGTAGATTGAACCTTGCTGGTGTTACTGAAACTGTGGATGGAAAAATACGATCATTTCTTGAACATCTCCAACAGTACCTTCTGGGTGTTTTTGCCGAGAATGAGTCCCTTCGGAAGACACATCTACTCCTCCTACAACTTCTGACCACCACTCTTCAGAAAGTGACTGATACTATCCATGGCCCTATCGAACAAATGAAGCTCGCCTCGAGTATGATCTTGGAAACCAATGATATTTCCAAAGAGGTCACTTCTACGACCATTTCCAAGGACATCAAAAACTACACCAAGGAAACGATAACTAAGCTTGAAGACATACTCCATCGCCTACCTGTGCCCCTTTGAACATCAGAAGGAACCCCAGGAGGGGGAAAGGCGATTCAGGTAGAAGATGATGATGCAGGTGATAACAAAGAAGACGAGGAAATGGAAAATATCAATGTTGGTGATGGCGGTCCAGAAAAGAAAGAAACTGAAACTCCGAAAGTTCCCACTCCTCCACATTCACCTCCCAAAGACAACTCTCCTCCACTTTCACCTCTAAAAACTCTTTCTCCAATCCATGTACTGATTCATACTGATGATGATAATCCCATGTATTCACCCATCAAGGACTCTGATCCTCCCGAAGTCAAAGCCAAGAAAGATCAGTACTTTAATGCTCTGGCTGATAAATTTGTTGAAGAGTTGGAAGCTGATCTTGATCCAGAGGCTGCATCAGCAATTGCTGGTTCCAGCAAACCAGATACTTCCATAATCTTTCGTTTTCGAACTTTACGTGACTCCGACTTCCGACATTCAAATATTTTGCTCCCCCAAAAACTCCTGCACATAATTGGGGTATACCTCTGACTCCAAATGGAGATAAGTATATTTATACTCTAAACTTTTCAGGTATTCCAGAGCACAACAAGACCATCGCCATGAGAAAGAAAGTACTTAAATTTTTGGACCGGTATACTCAACCAAGGTCAAACACATGGTCTACAAAGCCCATCACCTCTATTTCAAGTGTAAAGAAAAGAACGTTTGAAAAATCAAACTTCTTTGAATATGAAATCATCAGAGGGACCGACAAGCTGGTGATCACCGAAGCCGACTTCAGAATAATGAATCCATCTGACATTTACTCCATCGTGATGAAGCTGATCAGTAAATCAGAAAGAAGCCAAACTAACACGGATGCCTATCCTGCTGCTAAAAGATTCTTACATCAAATCCTGGAAGAGTTCAGTCTTCAAGATGGAGAAATGTTCGTGCTTGTGAAAAATCATCCTGATGACTAATATCGCGATCTGGTGGATCTTTCTATGCCAGAAGTTAGAGAAAACTGGAAGAAAGGAGCCACCAAGGATACCATGCTCGGAATCATTTATAAAGATAAATCCAGAAAAGGCACTTTGCTTTTCTTCCGAGCGAAGCACATCAGAAGGGCTCCAAGTACGATGTTAGAAGGGTTTGTGAAAGCGATGAAGAAAGTTACATGAATGAATCCATACGACTACACGTAGGCACATATGATCCCTATTGTCTAGCAAACAATCAATATCTTGCTTCCTACGATCCCTACACATGCAACTTTACACATAGTATATTGAGGAGACTCACTTGATCCGCAAAGCTGAACAGCACTCCACTCGCGTGCCCTCAGATCCTGAGAACGCGAACATCGTAATAAAGATAAACTTCACTTAGAACTTCCTAAACCCCAAATAGGATAAACCCCCAAGACAGGCACCCCGAATCCTTAAGTTTGACCAAAAGTCAAACTAGTCAAAAAGTCAATAGTTAAAGGTCAAAGTCAAAGTCAACGGTCAACAGCCAATTAACGCCGCTATCTTTTCTAGATAGCGTCACTAACTATGAACAGTCCCAAAACTTCATTAAGCTCTTAAGCCATTCAGCCAAGGTGTCAAGTCCTTCCAGAACTTATCCAAAATGACCATTGACCCATAAAGTTGCCACCTTTATGATCATTCATGCCCAAAACTCAAAACCTAAGTCCAAAAGCTAAAAAACTAGCCAAACCACCATACAAACAACCCAAATGAGCTTGACTCACTCTTTAATTTGAGTTAATGGCTCAAGATATGCTACAAGTAGCATAAAGGCCAGAACATTCCTAACAAGTTCCAAAGACCAAGCCAAAGAGGTTCCAAATATCCATTTCTACCATCACAAACACTAAATCATCCTTTCAAACACAAAAAGGAATAAGCTTTATACTCACAGAGGTCCAGAAATGCAGATCTTGATGATTCAACCATGAAGAATAACTTCTAGCATCACCATCAACCTTTTAACACCATCAAAGCTTCAAAAATTATTCCAAAAGGTGAAAATCACCAAAAATCATTCCAAGGAGGTTTAGGGAATAAAATAGACGTTTTTGGGGCTGAAAAAGAGCAAATGGCGGCTGTCCTAAGGTATAATACCTTTATATATGTCCCATAGCTTAAAATCTAGGGTTTTGGCCCAAAACCAGTAGTTAGGGTGGCTAACTGGAGATCGTGCAAACCCATGACCAACTAGATCAATAGCGTCGCTAAGCAGGCCCATAGCATCGCTAACGCATGATAGCGGCGCTATGCTCTCCCATAGCATCGCTATCTGCCATCTTCCATTATTTTCTCAAAAACTTATTTCTTTTTAATTCCAAACTTGATTCTTTTAAGCATTGAACTTATACTTTCTGGGATTAGGGTCTTACACCTATAAGGTATCTATCATCACCAACCCGAGAAGCAAACATTTGAAACGGAATAAAATCAAAGACATCACGCTGAAACATATTTACTGGAAGGTGCGAATGAGATATTTTAGTATCACGCAGAAACTGAACATATATGTCCTTCTGTAGGGGTCGATATAACGAATTATAAGACATAACTATACATTTATGTAACTTATATACACATCTCTCTTGCAAAAACCCCTTGAACTTTTCTGACAAAGAACTTGGTATCATCGCATGAATAGGGGTCTTTGGTCAAAAATAAAAACATCTCATTACAAAGTAACTTGGTAACACAATTGTAAGCTATACAAAATTCACAAATGGCCATAGATTCTCATCAGTAAGGATTAGATCAACCGAATCAATACGATCTGTATAAGGGTTGCGGGCTGTCCACATACGTGAGACCATAACGTAAACTTGCCATTTATCAGTTATTTCAGGTCTCAAATCACTTATAAGACGATAGTAACATATCAATTTGCAGTTGATGAAATAAAATGATATATATATATATATATATATATATATATATATATATATATATATATATATATATATATATATATATATATATATATATATATATATATATATATATATATATATATATATATATATATATATATATTACCCGATATCGGTTTGTAAGCGTGCTGATTCTGTACAGAACTTAGTATGAATAAGTCTGATCGTCCTGAATATTTGAATGTATCTTAGAATAAACAGAACACTAGAACAAAAAACGTATAATCGAATAAAGTACATGGAAAAGAAAATCTATCAATGGGAAAGTGGGATACTACCTCGTAAAAACAAAAACATGGATAACCTCTTAGTAGCGCCCCCTGTCTCATGAGATTTTCCGCTAAGATTTGAACGATAACCAATTCTGAAACTACCAAAGTCCAAAATAATAAGTTATAAACAGTCTAAATCTCTAGAGATCGAAAGTACATAAATAACAATGGTACGTTACCAAAACATTTCATAAACCAAATCCAATTAAACTTCTTTTTAACAGCTGCCATGGAAAAAATAGTTTTAGGCAATACACATGTCATTCAAACCATTCGACAAATAATAACACAGCCATTCTTGTTCTAAGTAAACAACAATCCAGATATTACAAAAATCCAACCGTTTAGAAATCAAAACAAACACTAACATAAACAAAATTAGGTATCCTTGTACATTTCCACAAATTTCTCACAATCCCTCCTTTCGATCTCTACATATGCAAGCGCTTCACGTATTGAACTCTCCAATCTAATGTCACTGTCAGTAGCTTCATCAAAATACTTCAATGCCTTAGTTTCACTCTACCCCTCCTTTCGCGTATTAGCAATCTCCTTCTTCCTCTCTAAGACATCATGTAATAGCACTATCCTTGTGACATTTAAGTCCAATTTTGCTGTAGAAACTTTACCGAGTTTCAGCTGAGTACGAAGCTTCTCCTTAATATAAGAGCCACTGGTCAACATACAATACAAAGTCCAACACGCTCATTCCAAAACTCTAATCACATACAAATTAATGGATACAACCCACATGTACCCTATTAATCGGCTTCATTACAAAAATCATCCAAATATACAATATAAAACAGACAAAAACCCACAAAATAAAATACATTAGACACACAATTTATCATAATGCCCTCCCACATCATAAAATAGCTCACATGGATTAACCACTTGATTATATAGATGGTAATACAATTCAAGATTGTAATTGTATAAAACACACACAAATATCAAAATAAACTCTTTGAATATAACCGGGAAATATAACTCAAAAACCCGGTTTCTGTGTTTGTTACAATCTGTGATTTCATAGCTCGATAACACAAGATTTATACTAACTAAAAGTAGACTAATTGGAGACAAATTGATTCTCCACAATCAATTTGTTTCCTCCTTAATTGGTGGTGATTGAATAGGTAAAACCCACTTAGGATTAACCCACTTAGGATTCCAACAATCACCCCCGAATCTCTAAGTCCTTCTAGAGATCCCCTCCTTCCTGAACCGCGTTTAGAAAACGGGTTCGTCATTGTCCTCGCCTCCCGAAGAATCACCGACTTGCGATTTTTCGAGTCGTTCCGGACATTCGGACGCAAAATGACCCGGTTTATCGCATCGGTAACAAACAATTTTTGACCGATCATTTTTCGGGTTTCTCCGATTTTTCTCGCAACAATCACAGTTGCATTTTTTATTTGAATTGGGCTGATCATCAAAATTGGACTTATTTCCTTTCTGGGCTGAATTGGGCCAATTTTCTCTTGGGGCTGACCCACTGGGTCCTGCTACCCGGATCCGGATCCGCCACCCGGGTTTGACCCGGTTTGATTAAAACCCTCCGCTGCGTTATTTCTTCCCCAGGTCTTCCCCTTTCCTCCTTTGCTTTTGTCGGCCGATTGCGAAGAGCTCCCCCCACCGCCTCCTACCGAACCGTATCCCCCGCCGGAATACGAGCTGCCACCGCCGGATCCTCCGCCGCCCCTTCCGCCGATCGATCCTCCGCCGCCGGATCTAGCGAACATAGCCCTCCCTTGTTCATCTCCTTCGTCTTCTCCTCGGATGCGCTCCTCATAAGCTTTCAGTCAGCCGACCACATCATCGAAGCCGACGTTTTTCAGATCGAGCACCTGCTCGAGAGATGCGACAAGGTGTATGAACCGACGAGTTACTACCTTCATTAGTTTCTTTACTAATTTCATTTCTTCAATTGTTTCACCGAGGGATGCAGATTTCGTAGCTAATCCCGATAGTTTTCCGACAAACGAGTCTATTGACTCGGTTTCACTCATCTTCAACCGATCGAAATCGGTGGCTAGAGTTTGAAGCCGAGCTTCTTTCACCCGATCGGCTCCAATTTGGCGGGTCTTGATTGCATCCCAAAGAGATTTTGCAGAACTGACATCTCCAATTTGCATCACAAGGGCTTCGGGAATCGCTTGGTATATTAAACCTACTGCTAAGCAGTCCTTTTCTTCAGAAGTAGTTGTTCCAGGCTCAATTTCTTACCAAACTTTGTGTATACGCAGGACGACCTTCATGCGTAGAGCCCAGACAGTGTAATTTGTCTGGGTTAACATCGGACAAGTTACCGATGTGTTTCCGACTTCCTTCATTCTCATCGGAGGAGTAGCAGGTGGATCTTCTATATCTGACATCTTCTACTCGGATTGTCAGGTATAATACCGCTCTGATACCAATTCAAGATTGTAATTGTATAAAACACACACAAATATCAAAATAAACTCTTTGAATATAACCGAGAAATTTAACTCAAAAACCCGGTTTCTGTGTTTGTTACAATCTGTGATTTCATAGCTCGATAACACAAGATTTATACTAACTAAAAGTAGACTAATTGGAGACAAATTGATTCTCCACAATCAATTTGTTTCCTCCTTAATTGGTGGTGATTGAATAGTTAAAACCCACTTAGGATTAACCCACTTAGCATTCCAACAACAATTTTACATGAAAAGGGTCAACAGGGTGAAAAAGGATTCAGACATTTACCTTGTGACCTAGTATAGATTGTAAATATTAAAACAATTGTTATCTATAAATCGACACTGGCTTTACCGGTAAACCATATTACACCATACCCAATGTGCTTTTCCAAAAGACTTACGACAACAATCAATACAGGATGAAGTTACACCTTTGATTCATTAAGGAATCCATTCGAGCCCTGTTTTTGGTAGAACACAGAGAATATCAAGCAATTATACAACACAAACGTTCGACAAAGAAGGTTTGAGTGGCAAGATTATGATTATTGTGAGGCTCTCTTATATAGACAAAGGGAAAGCGAAAAGTCAATCGACCTAAAATTAGACATACGAGTTAAATTTATAAAGGACCTGACCCACCAAAAATAAGTAAACTACATTGTCACATACCGGCTAACCACACAAATTACGTTAATATGTATTATTTAAAATTCATTAAAAACTGCTACATGGAAATTAATTTAGTTTAATTTCATTCCACTTTTTATGTAAACAACCAAAAAATTAATTACACATATCAAGTTCTCATTTGAAAGGATTCATACTTAACAAAATAAATAATCTAATACACATATGTATACTATAAAATAACATGTATTCAATATTTTCAATTTATAAGGTTGCACCCAATTATATTTACATTATACGTATTTGTAGATTCAAAAATGCACATATGCATAACACAACCAACTTAAACCATTAACTCTAAATACCTACATCAACAACATAATAACCTTTGTCATGAAAAACAAAAAACGTAAATGTACCAAAAAGAAAAAATAACACAACCATAATACAACATAAGAACCATAACAAATGAAAATGACTATGTATATTCACTTGGAACTAAAGTGAACCACAAACTTATCATAATGCTCTTTTTGATCTTGTATTTTTGAAAGTACACCATCAACCACCTCCTTTAACTTCGCATCACGAACATTTCCTTCATGGAGGTACAACAGTGATGTTGTCTTCAAATCACTTGCTGGATCATTTTGGAACACTTCCATCTTCTTAAGCCGACTTTCTTCTTCCCCGAGTATACCAACCTTTCGAATATTCAAATCAAAACTTCTTTCATAATGTTGTTTGCTCTGTTCTATGGAGTATGATGGAAGTTGTTGCATGTAATATTCAACATTCATGCTAACACAATAAAACAATCATATATAATTATATATTAAGAATATATATATATATATATATATATATATATATATATATATATATATATATATATATATATATATATATATAAAACCGAAATATTTTAATAAAGATCATAACACAATTCAATAACCAATTTGGTTAAGTTAACGAAATTTAATCAAATAAATAAATATTACTCATAATCATTAACAATAAAATCAAGCCAAATCAAATTGAACAGTCATAACACCCTAACTGAATCCAAACCGTTCAACCATCCCAATGTGAAATCTTGATGCGATTAATAAGGAATGATTATATTGAGAACCCAACATGTATTTTCACGTTCAATAGGGCAGTTACAGACGCTATCAGGATTATATATAACATACAGACGGTTGGCATACACATTCCCATCTTTGTGAACTTTAAACTTCAAAAAACATAACAATAACATGCCGATTAGCAGGAGGTTTGTGAACTTTAAACTTCAAAAAACATAACAATAACATGCCGATTAGCAGGAGGTTTCAAGATCCAGTCAGGGCACATATTCAACTAGATATATGGAAGGATATGTACAAGGAGTCACTAATCAAAACCATACGTTAGATACAAAATTCAATCAATGATCCAATAAGAATAAGTAGTTCGAAGAAATGATTCAACCAAATAATCAACACACGCAATAATAATGAAGAACATTTATGAAGAAGAGAATAGAGGAAATAGGGTGCCGAATGCTTGATATTACTTTGAGATTTTTACAATTTGGGTGATTGTGAAGCACAAAAACGCACACTCAGCCTAGTGAGGTATCCTTGATATTTATACGAGATCACGGATACCATAGTACAGAATATCTGACTAATAGTACAAAAAATATTCTAACTGATTACGTATATCTATTAGCCAATATGAGAGCAGCATTGTTGTAGGCATGTCTTACATCCAACATGCTCTCAGGATAAGGTTTGTTACACAAAAACCTTCGGATCCTCCAGAGTAAAACCTTCGGATCTTTAGGTACATAACTCGAGCTTCGCATTCAAAAGACCTTCGGATAGTTGATCACACTTCATCATAAAATTATCTTCAACAATCTCCCCCTTTGTGTGAAGTGCATCCGAAGCTTTTATTTGAAGTGTTTCTTGAAGGATTAAATCAAGCAATATCTTACGGCTAACGACCATTCAAGGTGTTCTTTGATTTTCTTCGTTTCATGAATGAATTGGCCGCACAAGTATTCACTCAATTTATGATATTTCTTATCACCTTGGAAGGGTAAAAACCCTTGTAATCTACTTCAAAAAATTTACTCACCACCTCTTCATCTTTTGAAAGCCCTTTGAATACCACACCCCATGGTTTTTCAAGAATCTCCCTATTCTTGAATTTATCAAGATTTTGAACAATGCACATCGGGGGAGCAAGGGACTTTCCGAAGCATTCAGCCACTTCTAAATCATACTTGCCAAAACGCTTTATGTAATTTAGAAGGAATCCAGAAACATGATTCCTGGTCGTGTTGAAGACGATTGGTGAGTGAGAAACAAAGGCTGGAGCATCCTTCATGAGATCAAGAATCACAACAAAATCATGGGGTTCATGACTGGAAAGTCAGCAATGGTGAATCTTGATTCCTCTTCATCTGAACCTTTGTGAACAAAAAATTCAAAATTTTGAAAGCCTTTAAATACTTCTCCTTCTTTGATGGAGATGAGTTTGGCAGTTCTCTTCATGCTCCATACTGCATTCAGTTCTTGTATGTATTTCGCATGAAAATTAATCTTCTTTGTCTTGAAGGCTGGTAACTCATCATCATTAATAGTTTAGACAAACTGAAAGAAGGAAAATGGTTTTGGATTGTGGGGAACATCAAGCTGATTATCAAAGGTAGCTTCTATTGAGTAGCTTCTGAGATGAAGCCTGTTGAAGACATCAAAATCTACAAACCCGAAGGCTTCGCTGGTCTCAACAGTCCAGGTTTTGTTGCTTTGAGCCAAAGCGTTGATTTGAAACATCCTATCAAACTCAATCTCTCTTTCTTTATGAGCTTGTTCCTTGCTGGGCTCAATAAGAACACTCTTTCCCTTGTCAGCAGGTTTTGAACCTGAACCACCAGCTTTCGAAGAAATGATTGTAGAAAAGGTAGGACCCGAAGTATCAGGCCGGATGACAATACCTTTGGTTACATTCAGAGGTGGAAAAAATGGCGGTCTTCCTAAATAAACAGCAGTGTACATTAGTGCTATAGTTGTTGTTGTTGTGGTTGTTGTTGCTGTGATTATTGTTGTTGCTGTTGTTGTCATCGCTGAAGTTAAGGCATGGGACCATGAACCTCTGGCTTCTCCCCCTTGCGAAGGATGAACCAAAGGGTCAGGTTGAGTAGAAACTCTTGGTCCCGTTTGGGCAGCTTAAGAACGTTCCATGCGATGAGCAACATTGATAAGACGCTGAAGAGCAAGCTTAAGTTTATTGATAAGATCGCTGGTCAAGGTAGAATTAGTCTTTTGTAGTTCATTAGCAAACTTCACTACCACAGATGCTGACTGAGCAGTAGTTAGTTCTTCAACCATGGCATTCGCCTCTTCAAGTTGCTTTTCGAAGTGATTTTTGTAGTGAATGTTGTAGGAAGGAGCCTCAGTCCGAAGGTCTCCTAGAGCCTTCATCAGATCAGCATTTGAGGACTCAATTCTACCAACTATATCATCTATTTTCTTTTCTGTCTCCTCCCGAAGCAATCTGTGCCTTGTTTCAACTTGAGTAATAGCCAAGTTTTGTTTCTTTTCAAGGATACTCTAGATGCGAACTTGTTGATACAATATCCGCTTCTCCGACTGTTGAATTAACACCTATACTTTCTCAGAAAGTTCTTTCTTTGTTTCATCGATTTTGTTAACCACATCACCTTCTGTGGTTTCTTTGGATCATAACCAGTTTGAGCTTAGAAAAGAATGTCAAGCTTGGTGTTGAGAGTTTTGTACTGTTTGATGAGTACAAAATCTCCATCGTTTAGGTTTGCATCATCTGACTCCTCTAAGGTGATAGGAACCATGTGATAAGCATTGAACTCTTCTTCTAAAGTTGGAGGTGGCTGGTGTGATAAAGTAGAGGTATACTCAAACCCAAAACCTTCTTGATGGGCAAAATCTGGCAATGAAGTACTTATTATAGAAGAAAGTATATTGAGCAGAGGATTCGAAGATGTAATAAGTGGCTCTGAAGTTTAGATTGTGGAGTTAATTGGTGTTTCAGATGTTGTGGAAAGTGGAGGAACATCTGAAGATGTGGATTTAATGGTTGTGGTGAGTGGAGTCGAAGTAGTTAAAGTTTCACTGCGAATAGGTTTTGAAGTCATAGGTTCAGAAGGTAGGGCTTCAGAAGTTTAAGGTGCAGAAGAGATGTGTTCTGAGATTATGGTAGAAGTGAGTGGAGTAGTAGTTGGTGGTGGTGAAGGTATTCTTGTTTCATGGAATTGGATGGACTGATGTTCTTCTTCTTCTTCAGCTTGTATGTCTTTAGAGACGGTGTTTTCTGAATTCGAAGATTCTTCAACAACTATCTGCTTCTTGGTTCTCTTAGGTTGTGATCTTTTGGGTTGGGGCTGTTCCGAAACTTTTCTCTTTTTGATGACCTTCGCACCACTAGGTCCGCCAGTCGTTTTCTTGTTACTATTTTTTTATGGGAACTTTTGGTTGAACTACAGTAGCTGAGTTACAAACCGGATAAGGCATGATAAGGGTGGATCGATAAGCATCAACCACAATGTTCAAGAGAGGAACCTTCGCAAGCATAGCTTGAGGAATCTAGGCACTAAAGCCCGAAGGATTCTCATCTGCAGATGGGATAGTGATATTTCCATATCTCATAAGTGGAAGAGTTGGGTCATAGGGAAAACCTGATTTCTGATATTGTTCATGGACATTGATTGCCCAGAACCTGGCATTGGTGATTTCAGTTCCCTTCAATGGATGGTTGATATGAGAGAGGAAATCGGCCCATAGAATGGATGCAAAATCAACTTTCTCATCATAGTAAATGTCATACAAAAGGCCCATGAATGTTTGGCTTGTTGAATCCAAGCCCGATGTCCTGCCAGAGAGGCATCGTAAAAAGATTCCAAAGAAGAAATTCCACATAGAAGGAAGATTTTTCTTCTTGAATGCTCCAATGTTGGGGAGTTCTGGTGTACACCCCATAGAGTTGAACATTTCAACTATTTGTTCAGCCGAAGGGACGACTGATTGATCCTGTATTGGGATTTGGAGGGCTTTAGCAGAGCGAGTTTTGGTCAGCTTGATTCTCTTGGTGGTTTTATCTTTATTCAGTACTTCATAAGTGACTGAATCAATAACGTTTTCAGCATTATTGACAGCAATCGAAGTATAGTGGGCACGATGAACTAGCATAGTCGGAACAACCGGGATAGCAGTTAAGGCATATCCAAGAATTCAATGTTTCAGACATTCAACCATGGCATCGATTGGTTTTGGGTAAAGCTTGATGTCAGGACGAAGAAGAAAATTAGTTGATTGGTTTTTGAGAATCGGGATCGAGATGTCTTCAGGACTCTAAGAAGAACCTTCAGTTGCAGGAATGGCCATTGTTAATGATCGTAGAAGATGATGAACAGTAAGGGTTTGAGAGAAAATTTGCAGGGGAAGTTTGAATAGTTTAATCACGTAAAGAATTGAACGGACTGATGTTGAGGTATATATATATATGGTTTGTGGTCCCAAGGGCATTAAATGCGTGTGTTGGAAGGTCCACTAAGAATAAGCCACCTCAGCACCATTACGTTCCACTACGCCTGTAAAAGCAGAAACGACACTGTGTCAGTCATCATAGTTTTTGAAAAGTTTAAATTGAACCGCCATATTACAAATATCTTTTTGTTATGATTTTGCAAGATTTGCTGAGTCATAAATATCTCTTCTGAATGGCCATTTAATTTGAAAGAATGTTTGTCTTTTGAGTTTTCATAAATACTTAAATCATTGAACATTAACTCTCTTCGGATCACAAAAGATGGTTATGAGACATTTTGACATTCTCATGCTGAGTTTTCATGAGTAATGCAAACATTCGGATGATTATGTATTTTATTCAGATGAAAAGAGTGTTTGCGAAGAAAAAGAGTAACACTCCGAAGATCATTATGTTAGCAGGATAATAATTTTTCTTGTATGAATGCATTGAGACTTTGACCTTTTCTTCCTTGAAGATTATGAAACCAAGATTTAGCATTTTTATTTTCAGAGGCATTCAGATCATGTTGGAAGTCCATTTTTTAGTCTAAAGCCTGTGTGATCTAACATCATTCAAGCATTGTCTAAGTCCAACAACCATAAGTTAAACTCAATTTTGCATTTTGCATAGTTGTTTGATGTTCATTTGGATGATTCAAATTTTTCTTGCATAAGAAGGTGAACAAGCACTACGTTAAAATTGAAAACATTTTTACTTTTGAATTGAGCATCAGAAGGTAGTTTGAAGTTATGGATTGAACTTTGAATACCTTTTTGAAAAATCTATCCCATTTCATCAGTCAAGGTGTTTGGATATGTTTCCCTGATGACAAGCCTTTGCGATCCATACACCACCTCAGCAATGTCATTTAAGACAGACTACTTGAGATGTTCATACTCTCTAGAAGGTATTCAACTATGTTATAGGAGCTCCTTGTATTTCCATTTAAGAAAGAGAAGTATGTTGAGTGATGATTTAACAATAATGCGGAATAAGAATGACACCAATCAAGAATCCAATAAACCGAATGCTTGTATGTAACAATGGGGTTTTACAATGTGTGTTTTACTATGTGTTTGATTCTCTCTCTATAATATCACTAAACTCCCTCTAGGATCATTAACTATAAAATAATGAATAAAACACTATTGTTAGGACTAATTTATTTGGTTTAATCTTTGCATTTTAAAGGGACTAAAATGGAATAAAACACTATTGTTAGGACTAATTTATTTGGTTTAATCTGTTTTAGGATTTTGGCCAAGGACCGAAATCCCCCAGGATTTAGGTCATGATGACCAGAAAACCTAGGGTTTTCGGTTGGCCTGGCCTAACCATTTCGGTCTGGTCTTGGGTCCGTGGGCTTAGGTTATCGGTTTGTGTAGCTTAGGTATAAATACATTTGTTTAGCCTTCATTAGGCTAGTTAGTTGTTTTGGAGCTTCATTCTAGCATAGAGAGATTTTGTATTGCTCAAGCAACCGTGTTCTTATGTACTTGTCGATTGTTCAATATAATCGAGTGCATTGAAGAATTAATTTCATGTTTGTTTTGATTTGATTGATATTGTGTGAAGATCTAGGATTAGTCTGGGACCTACAATTGGTGTCAGAGCTTGAAAACCTCGTGTTTTTGAGTGTTTTGGTATCAATCTCATCATTCCTTTGCTTGAATCTTGGATTTTTGGACGAATTTGGATTAAATTGGACTGTTTAGATCGGTTTTTTTTGGTGTTTATGTTCTTCGAGTTCGTGTTCTTGGCATCTTCAAGCGAAAACTCATCCAAAAACGACGTTTTGATCCAAAAACGGTGAAGCAGGTTTTCGATCACGCATGTTTTCGATCACGCTCCCTTGGATTTCGGTGGTGGCGGGAATAGTGCAGGTTTTTCGGCTAGGGTTTGCAAGCTTTTCGGTCTGATAGTGAGGTTTTCGGTCAGCCCGTTAAGAGGTTTTCGGTGTCACCTTAGGGTTCTTTCGATTTTAGTTTAAGGAGGATTTCGGTCAGAAGATTTTTGTTCCAGGATTCCATTTAACTGTTTTTCAGTGTAGCTTGTCGGTCCAGGTGGGTTTTCGGTGTGAACTAAGGTTTTCGGTCCAACTGCTGTTTGACTTTTACATCTTTGCTTATTTTCTTGTTAACTTTCCGTGTTTTTCAAGGTTCATTTCCGATGGATTCAGCTATTACAAACATCAACAATGATCTCGAATCTGTTATGGGTACAGTTACCCATATTCCTCGGTTGATCAAGATTGAAGGCTTCACTGAATGGAAGTACAGATTTGAACAGTACATCAAGATGAAGGATGTCAAACTGTGGAGAAGTTACATCCGTCCACCAGTCAGAATTACTATGACCAGAGACAATGTTGTGATTGATAAGCCTTTTGAAGAATACTCTAACTTGGATTTTAAGAAGGTTGAGCTTGATCAGAAAGCACTTGCGACTCTCTCAATGGCATTGTCACCTGAAATTGCTCAGGGTTTCCATGAGTACAAGACTGCTAAATCCCTTTGGGAAGCTTTAATTGATGTTTATGAAGGAAATGACGACATGAAGCAAATCATGCAAGATATGCTTCGTCAAAGGTTCAACTTGTTTAACCACATGCTTGGAGAATCTATTGAGAATAAGTTACAACGCTTCATTACTTTGAATACTGAGTAAGCAACTGTTGGAATTAGCTATCCAAATATTGATGTCAACAAGAAACTATTGAACTCTCTTCCAAGAAGCTGTGACATGCATGTGGCAGTTATAAAGAAAACAAAAGATTTTGCTAGACTTTCACTTTCTGAGATTATGGCTGTTATCAAATCTTCTGATATGGACGACAAACAGAGAGAGATGAATCATGTCAGTTCTTACCAGTCAGCAAACATCAGTACTTCAACCAACAGTGCATTCTCTGCTCTCCCTGCTCAAGCTACTACTCAAACTCAGTTCTTCCAAAAGGAGCTGAAGAGAATCTGGGTCTGATGGCTGGTCTTCTGAACTGTTATAATGCTCTTATTGTCGGCGAGCTGATTCAACCTATAATAGTAGGAGACCTAGATCAGATTAACCTTGATGATCTCGAAGAAATGGACATTTCTTGGCACATTGCTATGGCGGTTCATAGGGCCAAGAAATTCACTCAAAGGACTAGCAGGAACAACTGGGTGAACAACAATGCTGACAGGAAGGTGAGATTCAATAAAGCTAATCTCCGGTGTTTCAACTGAAACCAGCCTGGTCACTTTGCTTGTGAATGTACCAAGCTCAGAAAGGAGAAAACTGAAAGAACCTTGGTACCTATTGGAACAAATCGTGATGCTGCTCCTCAACATCCGAATACAGAGAGAGCTATGGTGGTTTAGCAGTTCACGTGGGAGAATCAATTGCAGGACTTGAATCTGAACGGAGACGGTAGAGCTCACCTTGTGCAGATTGAAGGTGAAATGGACGTTAATGCAGCTGAGGAACAGATGATGGATTTGCAGTTTTCCTTCATGGTCTCTACTACTCCTGACACTCCTATTAATGATGAGGTTAGTGAAGTTTCTTGCTCCTCTCAAACTTGCATTGATAAAATTGCAAAATAGCATGAGTTAAATGAAAATTTAGTTAGAGAAATATTTGACTTAGAAAATCTTGTTCATAAACACAAAAAGAAACTGAGACCTCTCCAAGAATCATTAGATGCTAAAACTTCAGATTATCTAAAAATTCAAGATGAACTCACCATAAAAAATTGCCATCTTAAGTTTGCTAATGAGGACATTTCTAGATTAACTGCTGAACTCGATCCATTAAAATCAAAATTTCAAAATGTTGAATCAAATTTTAAAAAGGTTTATGTATCAAGTGAAGTAGTTGAATCTATGATTGAAAATCAAACAAAATGGTCAAATATACACGGTGAAGGACTTGGTTATAGTGTTGTTCCCCTTCCATACAATACCAATTTTTCTCCATCCCTTGATACTGAAGAATTAGAAGAATGTTATCTTTCGAATTATATTCAAAAGAACAAATCTGGCACTGCTGAGAGTTCTGAAATGAAATCTACTGATGCTTCTACCTCATGTGCAGATAAATTGAAAAAGAAGATTGTTGATGTGGAAGACTCGCATGCTCTTAGTTTTGAAAATAGTTGTTTGAAAACTAATACTTTTGGTTTGCGTGATGATGTGAAAATTGACACTAAAATTACTGGTGTTTTTTAAAAATCTTGTGATATTCGTTTTAAAAATTCTAGGACAAAGATTTTGGTTAACAAATCTGTTGCTTACTTGTGTGTCTGGGTAAATAATTTACATAAATCTGGAACTGGACTAAATTCCAATACTCTTTTGAAAAGACATACTTGTTTTAACTGTGGAATTGCTGGTCATATAGCCATAAATTGTCCTCGGCACTTGTATGCTTCTCAACATGAACAGGTTTGGCAGAACGTGCCAAAAGGGAGATCTCATAAAAGAAAACCCTTGAGGTCACGTTCTAGAAATAAAAATTGCAATAACACAAAAGCCTGGAATCAAACTGCTATAAACAAAAAGCCTGTTTCTAGAAATAACTACGTCTTATCAAATTTTGTGAGATCAAAGTCATTTCAAGAATCAACTTCAAGTAGTTATGATTCTACATCTAATGCAAATGTTCCCATTTGGTCAAAAGATAAACGATTTAAGTCACATTTTAAATGGGTTCCTAAAGGCAGTGTTATTTGAATAAATTTCATGTATCGATAGTAAGGGTCAACCCAGTTTCTGAATGGACTGGGTACCTAAATCTAATTGATCCCACAACTTGTGCATGAACAGTCATGGAGGAATATCAGCAAACCTTGGTATGTTGATAGTGGCTGTTCTAGGCACATGATAGGCAACATGTCCCAACTACACAATGTTGAAAACTTTAATGGTGGATGTGTTTGCTTTGCGGGAGGTGAAAAAGGGATGATCATGCAAAAAGGGACTGTATCGAATGGTGTGTTGAAATTTGAGAACGTTAATTTTGTACCTGAGCTCAAGCACAGTCTAGTGAGCGTTTCTCAAATCTGCGACAAGGGTTTTTCAACCCATTTTACGAAGAAGGAATGTTTGATTCTCAAACCCGGCATAGTCATCCTAGAAGAGTGGATTCTTGTTCGATCTGAACGAAAAAGCAACGCTTATATCATCAACATGAATCACAACACTCCAAACAACATTACCTGCTTATTCTCAGAGGCATCTGAACAGAACTCCATGTTGTGGCATAAACGTCTCGGTCATGCCAATGGAAAGAATTTGAATCGTCTTGGAAAGAAAAATATGGTTCAGTGACTTCCTATCAAGGACTTCATCATGTTTGAAAAATGTGTTGCCTGTGCTCAAGGAAAACATCATCGGAAGCCACACAAGCCTAAATTGATCAATTCCATTGATTCGCTACTTCAGCTGATTCACATGGAACTCTTTGGTCCAGTTAATGTTCACAGTCTTAACCGTAGTTCTTATTGTTTAGTCATTATTGATGATTACTCATGTTTTACTTAGGTTTTATTCTTAAAGAACAAAAGTGAAACTGCAGAACTGGTCATAAGGTTCATTAAACTTATCGAAAATTAAACGAACCAGAAGTTGAAGGCTCTTCGGTACGACAACGGAACGGAATTCAAGAATGCGGTATTAAACAAGTTTTGTGCAGATAAAGATATCATGCGTCAGTATAGTGCTGATCGTACACCGCAACAGAATGGTGTTGCTGAGCGCCGAAACAGAACTCTTATTGACGCTGCACATACCATGCTGTGCGATTCCAAATTACTGGTGATCTTTTGGGTTGAAGCAATCAACACAGTCTATTATGTTCAGAATCGGGTCATCATCAACAAATCCTAGATGAAAACACCATACGAGATTCTCTATGGTCCCAAACCTAATGTTTCACATTTTCGTACGTTTAGCTGTCCTTGCACTCTTCTTCATCTTGAAGTTACTCCGAAGTTCAACTCCAAAGCGGATGATTGCTACTTCGTTGGATATGCAAGTAAAATTGCGTATCGCGTTTACAACAAGGCGACCAAGCAGATTGTGGAATCATATGATGTGCGCTGGCTAGAAAAGAACCCAACTGATGCCCGTATTTGACCTGATTGGTTGTTTGATTATGCTGAACTGTTTAAACCGTTTTATGTGCTTTCTGATGTTGTTCCAGGTACACAACCAGGTCCTAGTGGAATTAATAGAGATGATGCTGAACAATTTATTCCTGATCTTATTACTCCGTCAGTTATCCTTGAAGACCCTATTCCTAATAACGGTGCATCTCCTAATACTACTATTGTAACTGAAGATGCTCCTGCAGACTCATCCCAAGTTGGTGGTGCTACTCTAGTCGTTGATCAATCAGCTTTCTGTGAAGATGTTATCCACTCTGAATCTGCTGATCCTTTTGATTCTACTTTAATGGATTCTCTCTTTCCTGAAAGAATTCCTGATGAGTACATTGCAAGTACCTCACACGACTTCAGAGATACAGACAGAGGTGCTTCAAGTTCAGACAGAGTTGACAACATAACCAATCTTCCGGTCTCTACTACATCGCTCCAACATGTTGTTCCTTCAAGAATTCAACGAGACCACCCACTTGATAATGTTATTGTTCTTTTGGATGATGGTGTTCAAAGCAGAAGCCAGAGTGGTCAAGTCAACGAGTGTCTCTCTTCGTGCTTTATTTCTCAAATCAAGCTGAAAAACGTAGAGATGGCACTCAATGAACCAAGTTGGGTGGATGTCATGCATGAAGAGCTAAATCAATTTGAGAAGCTAAATGTTTGGCAACTGTTGGAACTACCCGAAAGTAAAAAGGCTCTAGACACGAGATGGGTGTTTTGCCATAAGCAAGATGATTCGGGAGTAATTGTGCGCAACAAGGCACGTGTGGTGATTCGTAGTTTTCTTCAGATTAAAGGACTTGATTACACGGAAGTTTATGCTCCGGTGGCCCGACTTGAAGCGATTCGGATCTTCCTTGCCTACGCCTCATATTTGAACTTTACTGTATCCCAGATGGATGTTAAGACTACTTTCTTATACGGTGAGGTGAAAGAAGAGATTTATGTTGATCAACCTCCAGGTTTCGTTAATTCTAAGTTTCCGAATCACGTTTGTAAGCTCGATAAGGCTCTCTATGGTCTTCATCAAGCTCATCGTGCTTGGTATGCTACGTTGACGGAACATCTGTTACAGCACGGTTACACTCGTGGAAAAAATGATCAGACCTTGTTCATTAAGCGCCAGGATGTAGCTCAAATTGTTGTTCAAATATATGTGGATGACATCATATTTGGTTCAACAAGTGAATTTCTGTGCAAATAGTTTGAGCTAGTGATGAAGAAAAGGTTCGAGATGAGCTCATTGGGTGAGATGACGATGTTTCTTGGGTTACAAGTTAAGCAAAGTTCAACGGGTATCTTGCTTCATCAAGCGAAGTATGTGGAGGATATTTTTGCAAAGTTTGATTTTAAAGATGCTAAGGAGGCTAATACTCCAATGGCTGAGTGACCTCTGTTATCTTCAGACTCGGATGACCAATCTGTCGATCAAACGTATTATTGTTCGATGATTGGTTCGCTGATGTATCTAACAGCTAGCAGACCAGATATCCTTTTTGCAGTTTGCCAATGTGCTCGGTAGCAGGCTAATCCTAAACCTTCTCATCTTGATGCTGTCAAACGGATCTTTAGATACCTTAAGGGAAGACCTAAATTTGGTCTCTGGAATCCAAAGAACTAGGAATTTGATCTTTATGCTTTTTCAGATAGCAACTACGGACGGTGCGAAGTTGACAGAAAGTCCACCAGTGATGGATGTTAGTTTCTAGGAGACAGATTGATTTCTTGGCAATTCATAAAGCAGCAGACCGTGTCAACCTCTACATCTGAAGCTGAGTATGTTGCTGCCTCGGCTTGTTGTTCTCCGGTCATCTGGATGCAGCATCAACTCCTTGATTATTGTATAAAGTTTCTGAAAACTCCCATATTCTGTGACAATGAGGCTGCTATCCAACTTGTGAAAAACCCTGTTCAACATTCTAAGACTAAACACATTGATATCAAAATTCACTTTATTAGAGATTGCTAGAAGCGAAAATTGATTCATTTGGATAAAGTTCACACAGATAAAAATGTGGCGGACCTTTTCACAAAACCTGTTGCAAAAGCTCGATTCAACGTGCTGGTCGAAATGTTAAAAATGATATGTTTCAATTACTGTTAAATCAGTTCTGTAAATTTTGTTGATAATTTTGTTTTAGTTAAATTTGTTCATGGTTTACTTTCAAAATTCTATCCCATGCCCAAATTTACGGGGGAAGAAAAACAAAAACAAAAATAACAAATTTCAAAAATACAAAAATATTTTCGTTTATGTCTTTATTTGTTTTGAAAATTAAAAATCCAAAAACATTTCTAACCTACCGACGACGCACTGAGTAATACCACTCACTGCTGAGGTAACATCTAAGTGCTAGTTATTCTTATTGTTACACCATAGTAAGTTTGAAGCACTGACAACCTTTCTCAACCAAATCTAAAAGTCTCTTCTGCAACACAAACTTCTAGACACTTTGAGAAAAACCACTCAGAGTCGAGAGTTAAAAATTTTATGACGATGGTTAGATTGCATACCGTAATCTATCACACACACCAATCCATTCTCAACCACCTCTATCTTTCTGTTGCAAGAAATAGGCGACTCACTATTTTAAACCAAGTGGTGATGATATTTCGAAACTCTATGCCAGTGATCTCTGCTACAACACCAGTAGTAGATGTGAGGCATCAATAACCATTCTTACCTACAAAGCTTCTAATTCAAGAGTTGGATCACTCAGTGTAATAAACCATACATTGATGACAATTCGAAAGTCTAGCCGATGGGTATGTCTAATCACCAAGACATATTACACGCTCATACCACTCTTGACCCTAATTTTCTTCTAATAAAGATGTTAGTGATTCAATGTGTTTTCACCTCGCATTGATGAAACATCGAAACTCTGGGTCAGTGATCGTTGTTGTTTACCACAATAGCTGTGAGACCCCAACAACTTTACCAGGATTCAAATTGGCACTAGGATGGTACACTCCGCAGAGTTTGGATACCATTGAACCTCCCACAAAGAGCCAAGTCAACTTGTTGGCTTGTCAACTGCATTGAGATCTTTGATCAAGGATATGCAGGGGCCAAAATCAAAACAGCCACGAGTAGTTCTCCAATACTCAAACAATCACAGTGCGTTCCTCCAGGTTCACACAGATTGTAAGTGAACACTTTAATATAAGAAAAGCCACTTAATTGATTTTCATAAAATTCACATAACTTGTAAGTTTAATGAAAACATATTATAACGGAACATTAATTTAGAAACGATCAATATTAAATAAATCCAACAGTGGAAGTCAACTAGATAAAATCATTTTTAAAATAAAGGTTTAAAAGAAGCACCAGTGTATACACGCGTCACGCCTTGCCAACCATGGTACCTGATGTACCTGAAACAGTAGTTTATATAGGGAAAGGGTAAGCACACAGCTTAGTGAATTTCAACACTTACATAATATATCAATCAAGCATGTCTTGCTAACAAACACAAATTACCACATAATGCACCCAGCAGTGGTATCACCACATAATGCACCCAGCAGTGGCGTGACCATTCACATAATGCACCCAGGTGTGTATGGTCTCATAATGCACCCAGTAATGATAATACTACATAATGCACCCAGCAATAGTATCATCTCAATATTCAAGCAATGCACCAAGTATAGTACAAACCACACATATCACATAGATCACGAAACATAGATAAAATATCAAACTCCTATTCATAATACACATAGCAGGATGGAATGATATCAATACAATGCAGTGAGAAACTCACCTTAGTAGCTAGGTATGTCTAGCTATAAAAATCCGTTAATTCTTGAATGTACTTGCTTCCAATCATCTATCAATCTCTGTTG
This sequence comes from Cichorium intybus, assembly GCA_023525715.1. Classification (NCBI taxonomy): domain Eukaryota; kingdom Viridiplantae; phylum Streptophyta; class Magnoliopsida; order Asterales; family Asteraceae; genus Cichorium; species Cichorium intybus. The sequence goes on along the minus strand of CM042010.1, from coordinate 93,700,891 downwards.
ATTTAATAAGAGATTAGTACATAATATATACCACTAAACACATATTCTTTATCAAAACATACATGAACTCTTTCTAAACATCAACTAATGCCATTCCAACAACTATGTGTGATTAATAAATTATAATAGTCTATAATTCCTTTTTAAACGACTCATCACATTAAAATAATCATCTTAAATATTATCTCTTTCATTGGACAATGCATCTTCCCAAAAAGTCACGTATATTTGAAAATACATTTTCCATTATATATATTTTTGTGACTTAAACATATTTAAAATCCATATTATTTTCAACTAACGGATTTAAAAAGCATTTAATTTAATAGACTTATATTGTAAATAAATTTTAGAACAATAATTATAAGTTAAATCTAATTATAATTAAAACTAACTAATTATAATCAAATCTAAGCAATGACCCGAATCACAAACATGCCAAACCCTCAGAGTCCATAGAAATTATCAATGGATTAGCCCAATATATCATTTAGCCCAATATATCATTTAGCCCAATATATCATTTAGCTCAATATATATCATTTAGCCCAATATATCATTTAGCCCAAATTACCCAATTTATATGAACTAGCCCACAAGATGACCCCAAAACACAGGCCCAAAACTTCACTCAAATCGAAATAGGCCGAAATATCAACTATCACCTAAAGCGGTAAACGAAATACCTCCTGGTGGAATTTGACAAAAACAGAAAATTGACATAAGTTTGTAGGTTTAATCATTTCATTATTCCATTCTTTCTTCTTGGATACTATCAATAAACATGTATTCAAAGATTACTTCTACTACCGTTATATACCAAAGGAGTAACTTCATAGTTCATCAAAATTTCATTAAACTCCAACATGCAAATCAAACCCCAAGTAAATTTTAGACTTCTGAAAATCAATTAAATTAGAACTTGAAAGTTACCTTGCAAATATGCCAAAATTCAAAATAAATCTAAAACTGGAAGTACTAAGGGCTGTAGAACACAAGACATCGGACCACCCGAGGACCATCCTGCCACCACCGAATGACCTTCGTTGCACCACGCTACCTCCGCCGCCGTCCGCCTCCGCAGTCGGCGTTTCCGCCCCAAAACTCGCACAGCAGCAACGGGGGCTGCATCTTCCGACCCCTTTTAGCCCTCCATCGCCTCTCTTTCTCTCTATATCTCTCGGGCCGTATCTCTCTCTCTCTCTCTCTCTCGATTCTCTCTTTCTCTCGATCGATCACACACACAAGTGTGTGTTGTCTTCGATCCCCTTTTTCTTTTTCATTCCGTTTATGGTTTTCATGCTCAAAAGGAGCCCATGGGAAAAAGATGCGATCAGGGGGTGTTGAAACCTGATTTTGACTTGGTCATTTTCAGAATGACCAAATGCCCCTCAAACATTGCCTTAGACAAATTTCTCAACATTTGTCCCTTATTTTTCCTGATTTTTACCATGTCATAACTTCCACATGTGACATCCGATTTTTACCCAATTTATACCTTTAGAAAGATGGGAACGAGCTTTACAACATCTTCTTACTGACTTAAATCTGATTCTAATTAGATGTTTCGTTACGGACCCTTGAACATGACCAATTGGTTATTTTGTCACTTTTTAGCCATTTTAAATCCTTCATAACTTCTTCGTTATAACTCCAAATGGTCTGAATATTTTTCCTATAGTCTTATTTCATCAAAATCTACAAAAGTCTTCTTGATTACTTTTTCCCAAATCCTTATAGATATTTATATATTAATTTTTAAAGATTACAATTATCCTTTTCACTTTTAGTCCTCGGGTCTTTAAATTTTAATTAACCCAATCTCCATATATTCCAACAATTTAGGTTTATAAATATGACATAAACCCCCTCCTTACTATAATTTCTAATTTAGAATCATTATTTCTATTATTTTCTTTTTATTATTAATATTAATATTTATTTTTCGTTAAAATAAATACTTAATTTGCTAAAAATAAAGAATCGGGAAAACGGGGTGTTACAAATCTCCCACACTTATAAGAATTTTGTCCACGAAATTCAACACCAAGACAATAGGTAATCTAGGTTGAAACTTCCATTAGCCCATAATTCCATAAGATTAATTGTTTGTGAATGCATTAGCCCATATTTCATTTGTATATTGGTCTATTAGTTTGCCCATAACTACTAGCCCAATGACACGAGCCCAAATATGTTAAGCTTTAGCCTATTAGGCCTGGAGTCCAATACGGGGTGAAAAGTCAAAATAAGTCAAGGTCAATACCTCTCCAATGTTAACAGATAGGTCATATACTTTGTTTTTATGTGACATCACATCACTAATAATCAACAGCCTACATCAGCATGTGCATTAAAGTAATTAGTAAACGACACCATTTTATACACCTTTATTCCAAAAAGTCTCTTCAATATCCCGTTATCACCGGAATTAAGCAGCGAATTTTGAAAAAAAATGACACTTAGGGAAGTGGAGAGTCGCATCTACTGTAGATGGTTTGAATTTTTGGTAATAAGAACATCGGTTGTCCTTTCAGTTTCAGCTACAAGATACTATATAAATGGGTATGTAGTATCATCCACATCTACAACCTTTTCAGTCTCATCTTTTCTTACCACTAGTTTATTTGTATACAAACTCATATTTAGAGTTGAGTTATGGAAAACAGATCTTCCATGAGCAATCTATCAAACTCTGGACCTGGTTTCTCACAAAAGGAGGGTACTTCAAATCAAGCGTCTTTACTGGAGTTCGGTGACTTTAACATTCTAGATATCTATTATCTATATTTCATTTATTTTTCTAATGTTTTGATTGGTTCTGAATTATGGTACAGACTTCCAGATATACTATCAACGGAGCAACTCCAGGGTGAGCTGATACTATCAATGGAGCAACTCCAGGGTGAGCTGGAAGTTTTTCCCGAGCTGAACATTCATTCGAAAGATCTAGTGCATGCATCTTTAGATTTTGCACTTGATCAAACTGCATACCTTCTTCAAGGTTAAATTCTTTTGAATGATGCATTTATAAGTATTCTATTTTGTTTTATCATCTGACATGTGTTATTTGCAGACCCATTTGTGGATGATCTAACTTATTACAATCCATTCATGGATGTGCACCTAACAAGCAGTGAGTTTGTCCCCATGAATCAAGGATTCATGGCTGACATTCAGAATGAGAATCAATTATAGACAACTCATAACGTAAATATTGAAATAAATCCTGAGTTTAGGGGTAGTTTTCAATACCAAGATCACCTTCAGGTGATTTAAAGGAATCTAGAAGGATTTCAAATTCCTGGGTTCATGATTGAAAACCTATAATTACCACCGATACAAGCTACTGATTTTAATGAATCAATGTACACCTTTGGTTCAGAAAATCAGGATCATGTTCAAATGATCCCGAATGATAATAGTACATCTGAATTTGATCCTTCGATTCTGACAACCACAGTAGTTGGCAGTGGAAGAGGTTCCAGAAATTTATTAAGTGAAGAAATAATAGCTAAACACTTTAACAAACCAATTAAGCAAGCTGCAATTGATCTAAACATTGGAACAACACAGTTGAAGAAACGCTGTAGGGGATTAGGTATCGAACGTTGGCCTCAATGAAAGATTAAGAGTCTGCAAACTCTTATTGATCGTACTCAGGTAAAGAATTACATTTTTGTTTTTAGTTCATTTATATTATAAGGTTGTAATTAATGAAGTTATTTGTGCCACATGAATTTGGTAATAATTCCAATACAGCAACAAAATTGTCGAGAAATATAATACCCCATCTAGAAAGGGAGAAAGAAGCGATAATCGAGGGTTCACATTCGAGTCTAACAGACGGCACAAAGAAGCTAATACAAGCTGCTCATAAGGCTGAATATAAGAAAAGAAAATTTCTGTAAAAGGGGGAAACTTCATCAGGAACTCATACCCAGTAGCAATCTCTGCCATCTAATTCTGGTATGAGTAGTATTAATCCTAATTTACTCGAGCTTACGAATGAACAGAATTTTGGAGACTTAATAGGAGACCTAGCCACATTTCCTCCTTCTTATAGCTACCCTCAACTTGTTCCCAATTGGAATCCTTCCTCATCACTGCCCTACTTACACATGCCCCAGATGGGTCAATATTTAGCCCCTAATCATGGAGTCACGGGTTTCAACCCTATTGAGGCTCCACCCCTTGGAACTCCTCCTCCAATGACAGAAAATGTACCCCTTCCAAATGCTCAAGAAGGTACAAGCCAACCCAACAATAACGAAGAATTGAGTGCATGTGAGCTTTTCTCGCTTCTTTTTGATTCTCCAGTTTAGGTTAGTAGTTCTGTAAACTTTTCTTAATGTAATAATATAAAGTTATAGTAATGAATTAAATACATATCGACGTGTTACTATAATTTTAATAATTTCATCGGTTCTATACAATATTCATGTTGTTCCTTTAATTTTGTATTCCTCCCCCACTTGGACTAAAGTCCAAGTCTGTTTCTTCTATTTATAATAACGTCCCAAATTTTAAACAAATTTTAAAAATAAAAAGGAAATTACAAGAAAAAGAGGGCCATAAGCCCAAATGCAATTCCGTTCAACAAAATGAAACCAAATTTTTTGCCTATACGATCCAAATTAAATCTCATTAAACCTTCGACCCAACACATGAAGGTCCAACTACTATCTTCTCTCTTGCAAATCTTCAACTTGCACAATAAAGAGTAATCTCAAAGAATAGTATGTTAATTACTCACACCCTCAAGTAATTGGATTCTTCGTGACCAACTCCCGACTCGAACACGGATCCTGTGCTTTTGATAGTAGGAGCTCTACTACTACCTTCCACACCTATCCATGTCCGATCCAAGACTTTTCCAGAAGTCCCCAATTTACTTTTCATCGGTAATTTTAACACATATGCCCCTACAAGGCATATGTCAACACATTCCTAGAATACTAGGAAATCTAACCCCCACCCTGCTATTTTAACTAAAACGGAATTTCCTCCGGTAATGACGAGTCGCCTTGTGAATGCACGGTCATATACAGTGTAAACTAAATAGGATTTTAATAAATAAACCTACCCTAAGGCAACAACCAAACAAGGAACATGGAATAAGGCCAACTCAAACATTATATGGCAATTCAGTCCCTACTGTATATAACTTAGGGGCATTCCCTAAGCAACCTATCGGCACTAGCATATATTTATATTAGCAAATAGCAGATAACAATACAATAATGTGTGATCTCTACCAGGCAATTCAGCATACATAACCCATATTTAAAAAAAACATCAATAGTATTAAATACATAACCTTTTCCCACACTGGCATCGGCTGGCGGTACACACTGTGTCTTTAGTTTATCCTTCATAAAACATCTTTCTTTTGTAAAACTGTTCTAAGAAAATTCTTAAGCCTCAACTTGAGTCCAGAACTCACTAAGTGAGTCTGATTCTCTCAAGCTGTGCTCTGATACAAACTTGTAACATCCCGAAATTTTAGGGTAAATTTAAAATTTTAAGTGAACACTTTAATATAAGAAAAGCCACTTAATTGATTTTCATAAAATTCCCATAACTTATAACTTTAACGAAAACATATTATAACGGAACATTAATTTAGAAACGATCAATATTAAATAAATCCAACAGTGGAAGTCAACTAGATAAAATCATTTTTAAAATAAAGGTCTAAAAGAAGCACCAATGTATACACGCGTCACGCATTGCCAACCATGGTACCTGATGTACCTGAAACAGTAGTTTATATAGGGAAAGGGTAAGCACACAGCTTAGTGAATTTCAACACTTACATAATATATCAATCAAGCATGTCTTGCTAACAAACACAAATTACCACATAATGCACCCAGCAGTGGTATCACCACATAATGCACCCAGCTGTGGCGTGACCATTCACATAATGCACCTAGCTGTGTATAGTCTCATAATGCACCCAGCAACGATAATACTACATAATGCACCCATCAATAGTATCATCGCAATATTCAAACAATGCACCAAGTATAACACAAACCACACATATCACATACATCACGAAACACAAATAAAATATCAAACTCCTATTCATCATACACATAGCAGGAAGGAATGACATCAATACAATGCTGTGAGAAACTCACCTTAGTAGCTAGGTATGTCTAGCTATAAAAATCCGTTAATTATTGAATGTACTTGCTTCCAATCATCTATCAATCTCTATTGATTTAATAAGAGATTAGTACATAATATATACCACTAAACACATATTCTTTATCAAAACATACATGAACTCTTTCTAAACATCAACTAATTCCATTCCAACAACTAGGTGTGATTAATAAATTACAATAGTCTATAATTCCCTTTTAAACGAATCATCACATTTAAATAATCATATTAAATATTATCTCTTTCAGACAATGCATCTTCCCAATAAGTCACCTATATTTGAAAATGCATTTTCCATTATATATATTTTTGTGACTTAAACGCATTTAAAATCCATATTATTTTCACTAACGGATTTAAATAACATTTAATTTAATAGACTTATATTGTAAATAAATTTTAGAACAATAATTATAAGTGAAATCTAATTATAATTAAAACTAACTAATTATAATCAAATCTAAGCAATGGCCCGAATCACAATCATGCCAAACCCTCAGAGTCCATAGAATTTTCCAATGGATTAGCCCAATATATCATTTAGCCCAATATATATCATTTAGCCCAATATATCATTTAGCCCAATTTCTATCATTTAGCCTAATATATCATTTAGCCCAATTTATATCATTAAGCACAATATATCATTTAGCCCAACATATATCATTTAACCTAATATATCATTTAGCCTAAATTACCCAATTTATATGAACTAGCCCACAAGATGACCCCAAAACACGGGCCCAAAACTTCACTCAAATCGAAATAGGCCCAAATATCAACTATGACCTAAAGCGGTAAACGAAATACCTCCTGGTGGAATTTGACAAAAACAGAAAATTGACATAAGTTTGTAGGTTTAATCATTTCATTATTCCATTCTTTCTTCTTGGATACTATCAATAAACATGTATTCAAAGATTATTTCTGCTACCGTTATATACCAAAGGAGTAACTTCATAGTTCATCAAAATTTCATTAAACTCCAACATGCAAATCAAACCCCAAGTAAATTTTAGACTTCTGAAAATCAATTAAATTAGAACTTGAAAGTTACCTTGCAAATATGCCCAAATTCAAAATAAATATGAAATTGGAAGTACTAAGGGCTGTAGAACAGAAGAAATCGGAGCACCCGAGGACCATCCTGCCACCTCCGAACGACCTTCGCTGCACCACGCTACCTCCGCCACCGTCTGCCGCCCTTATCGCCGCCGCAGTCGGCGTTTCCGCCCCAAAACTTGCACAGCAGCAACAGGGGCTGCATCTTCCGACCCCTTTCAGCCCTCAATCGCCTCTCTTTCTCTCTCTCTCTCTCTCTCTCCCTCTCTCTCGGGCTGCATCTCTCTCTCTCTCTCTCGATTCTCTCTTTCTCTCGATCGATCACACACACAAGTGTGTGTTGTCTTCGATCCCCTTTTTTTCATTCCGTTTCTGGTTTTCACGCTCAAAAGGAGCCCATGGGAAAAAGATGCGATCAGGGGGTGTTGTAACCTGATTTTGACTTGGTGAATTTCAGAATGACCAAAATGCCCCTGAAACATTGCCTTAGACAAATTTCTCAACATTTGTCCCTTATTTTTCCTGATTTTTACCATGTCATAACTTCCACATGTGACATCCGATTTTTACCCAATTTATACATTTAGAAAGACGGGAACGAGCTTTACAACATCTTCGTACTGACTTAAATCTGAGTCTAATCAGATGTTTCATTACGGACCCTTGATCATGACCAATTGGTCATTTTTGTCACTTTTTAGCCATTTTAAATCCTTCATAACTTATTCGTTATAACTCCAAATGGTCTGAATATTTTTCCTATAGTCTTATTTCATCAAAATATACAAAAGTCTTCTTGATGACCTTTTCCCAAATCCTTATAGATATTTATATATTAATTTTTAAGGATTACAATTATTCTTTTTACTTTTAGTCCTCGGGTCTTTAAATTTTAATTAACCCAATCTTCACTTTTAGACCTCGGGTCTTTAAATTTTAATTAACCCAATCTTAATATTTATTTTTCGTTAAAATAAATACTTAATTTGCTAAAAATAAAGAATCGGGAAAACGGGGTGTTACACAGATACTGTGAGAAGTCTCATTTTGAACCAAGGATGAATCCTTGAACAATTGTGGTGAGAGTTTATGACTCCATGGTCCACAGGATTTGTGGTCACTATACGTATCGAGAAGCACCAGTCAAAAGTAATGTTCAAAAGTTTCGACTCGAATTTTCTATTCCTGAAGAAGGTGAAATTGAATTCCATGTGACACACTGTTTGAATTCCTCCTCAGTCAGTTTGTTGCTACATCTACACCTTCATGTGATCAAGAACAGATGAAGAGTCAGACTCCAGTCAAAGTCAAGGATAAATCAAAAGCTGGATGTGCTGATTCAAGACACCTACTGAAGCCTGATTGCCTAATGAACTTTCAAAGTCAAATCTGAAGACATCCAATACCGATGATAAAGTTGTCGCTACAAATGTGCTGATTTTCATCAACATCTATACCCGTCACCTGAAATGGGGGAGATTGTCACGTTAAGGGGGAAATTGTTGAAATGTTCTGCAATGTTCAACTGAAGTTAAATCTAAGAGAAGCCTGAAGACTAAATGAAAGCATTAAACCAAGGGGGAGATTGTTAGGACTAATTTATTTGGTTTAATCTTTGCATTTTAAAGGGACTAAAATGGAATATATCAAATTTAAAGGGCTGTTTGAGGATTTCGGCCAGGGACCAAAATCGCCCAGGATTTCAGACATGATCAACCGAAAACCTAGCGTTTTCGGTTGGCCTGGCCTAACCATTTTGGTCTGGTCTTGGGTCCGTGGGCTTAGGTTATCGGTTTGTGTAGCTTAGATATAAATACCTTTGTTTAGCCTTCATTAGGCTAGTTAGTTGTTTTGGAGCTTCATTCTAGCATAGAGAGATTTTGTATTGCTCAAGCAATCGTGTTCTTATGTACTTGTCGATTGTTCAATATAATCGAGTGCATTGAAGAATTGATTTCGTGTTTGTTTTGATTTGATTGATACCGTGTGAAGATCTAGGATTAGTCTGGGACCTACAACTATTTATAGTCTAGACAAAATAAAGACCCTAATGAACAAGCCTACAAGCCCATACGCCTAAGCGGGCCTTCCTCATGCCACCAAGTCATAATCATGAAGAACTTTGCACCCAACAATTATCTCCCTCTCAAATATCGGAATGGATGATGTGGCATAGGAAGCAAATCAAGCAACGCGTGAATAATCTTCTTCGACAATTTTCTCGAATGACCAATAACAATATCTAACAATTATCTCCCCCTTTTTATGATCAACGAGATCATAAAACGTCAAATGGTCACGAGAACGTGCTTGATCTGAAGAAAAAAACAATCCCTCTTGAGAACATACTCCCTCTTGAAAAATGCTTCGGCTTCGTTTTAACATTTTTGGTTTTCAAAAATTTTTAACAGTGGGCTGAATTAATGTTTTGGGTTAATTGGGTTTTACTTTGATGTTGCGCTGTCAAAATGAGGTCTAATTGAAATTGGGCTAAAGTGTTTTGATTTGGGCTGGGTAGGCGAATGGAGTTTACAAACAGGCCGATTTTGGTTTGCCTTTGTTGAGCTAAAAATCAACCCCCTTTTGGTGATTACGCATCTTAGCAAGGGTACTTTATTCATCTTCTCCACCGCCTTCTGCTTCTATATCCCTTTTCTTTTCTTTTAACCGATCTGTTTCTTTTTTCATCTCTTTTGCTCCGATCAACAACTATTGTTCCGATTCTCGCTTCACCGTGAAACCACCAGCAAAGGTAGCCGGCTTCCCATTGAAGTCGCAGACCACCGAAGGCAGTCACCCCTTCGGTGTCACTGTTCCGTTTTTCTCCCTTTTCATCTGTGTTCATCTTCTCCAATCGGTCTGCATCTCTCATCGCCATCATCTTTGCATCTCCGATTGATAGTCAATATCTCCATCCGAAGGATTTCAAAGCTTCGTAGTCGTCTTCTCCATCGTCATCTACTTTCTGCAGGATTTCAAATGTTCGTAGTCAACCATCATAATCTTCCACAGGATTTCAAGACTTCGTAGTTGAACAACACCAGCCGAAGGATTCCAAAATCCTTCGTAGTCGAGAAACACCATCCGCAGGTTTTCAAAGGTTTCGTAGTCGAGTGAAAGCCATCCGCAGGGTTTCAACCCTTCGGTATCTACTTACTCCTTTCTCCCGGTGAATCCGTCAGATATCCGAAAGCCATCGTCTTCTTTGTCAACAATGAATCAAAATCTCATTTCACTTTTCAACCTTCTGCAACTTATTCAAATTGAATTCAACCCACGTCACATCGTCATATTAGCCATTCAAACCAGAGGCAAAGTTGAGTCCAAATCCCAAACACTTTTCTTAATTTTGACACTAATTTATAGATTGGTGAAGTTTTAAAAAAAAATTAGTATCAAGTGGTAATGTCATCTCTTTCCCCAAAAGTTCTTCATCGTAGATCAACACCAACTAACCCAAGTATGATTCAACCAATAAGTTTCTTTTCCAGATTAGCCATCAGTTCAAGGGAAACAGATTAAATCCCGAATCAATGTTCTGATATTTGTTATCGACACTTGTTTCATTGCAGATTGGTTTCCAGTCATTTCTGAAGTGGGTATTTCTTTTGCTTTTACCATTGAGAATAAAGTTTATTTACTTGTCGGCAGTATCAAGCTTGTGGTACAAAGAATACATAGCAAAGTTGCTTTTTTACTTCAGTGTTGGCTGTTTGTAATGAGAAGTTGTCCTTTCTTCATTTCTTTAACTTTCATTTGTACCGTTTGAAAGAGAAGAGACGGGGTTATGAGGCTAAGCTAGTACCATGTTGCAATAAAAAAAGAGTGATGTTGACAAGTCATAAAGTGTCTTGTACCCACATAGATACACACTGTTGCACCTGGATAAAAACCATGTACCATTGAAAATTGAATTTACTTTTCTCTCACATGTGAGACTATACACTAGGATGTGACAAAATTGTATTATGTAACAGTAATATGAAAACCTTAGGATGCATCGTATTCTCATCACAACTCTATTTTTTAATCACATACATTTATGAACATCTTTTGGAACGCAAAAGAACTTTAAATATTTTGAACCAAACTTCTCATAAACACCACTTGGAAGATCTGAATAACAACTAATCGATTTTCTTGGTCTTTTGGTTGGAACCAAAAAATCTTCATATCTTTCATTATACCAACCTGAACTTTTCAGAAAATTTCTCCTTTGAATACAAATTTCAAATTTTTTTTTTTAAATACAACACACTCTTCAAGTTTTTTCACTTCTAATTTTGAAATAACACCATCAGAAATTTTCTCTTTGGGAACCCATATCATTTTCGTTTTGGACATTTTCTGTTATTTATGAGTGAATATTTTGAAGGTTGGTGAAGTTTGACAATTTTTGGTAGGTAGCCTATTTTTGTTTTGATTTCACATTACCTTCTAACATATATAAATAGCATCAATGGATGAGTTAGAAGATGCACCACAACACACAACACATGCAACAATTGAGTGTGTATCTCTTGTAATCTCCTCAGTCAAATAAAATCTAGTTGTAGCCCGTTGACGTAGGATTTACACCGAATCCGAACCACGTAAAATCGTTGTGTTCTTTATTGCTTTATTTTCTGCTTTTTGAGCTGAGTGTGAGTTTTGTGTTCGTATGCTAAGTGTCTCGATCCTAACAACTGGTATCAGAGTTTCGGGTTTTGGAGGAGGTCTCGGTTTTAGAAATTAGAGTATGCTCTGTGGTTGCAGTTTTGTCTGATCTTCCACATCAGAAACTAATTTATATTAATCGTATTAAAGGTTTCTCGGTCTTTTGAAAGGTACTGTTCTGTCACACACGAGTACACTGAACGAATCGGTCAGGCCTATGCCATTGTTGTGTCTGTTTCGTTGTCTGAATTTGTTTCTTGTTTGTCGTAATGGCTGAAGACAAGGTTGTAATCGAAAAGTTCGACGGTTCTGATTTTAGTTGGTAGAAAATGCAAATAGAAGCATTGTTATGTCAGAAAGACTTAGATGTGGTACTTGGGGACAAGCCGGAGAAAATGGAAAAAGCTGATGAAGATGTTTGGAACTCAAAGAACAAGAAAGCTAGGGCAGTTATTACATTGTCGTTGTCAAAGAGCGTTGCTTTCAACATCATGAATCAAACCATGGCGCGTGGTATGATGGATGCTCTGTCGAATATGTATGAGAAACCGTCGACAGCTAACAAGGTGTTCTTGATGAGGGAGTTGTTCACTATAAGGATGAATGAGGAAAGTTCAGTTACAGTTCACATTAACAATCTAAATTCAATTCTGACCAGATTATCATCTGTGGGAATTAAATTTGATAATGAAACTCAAGCTGCACTGCTGCTAGCTTCACTACCTAATAGCTGGTATGGAACAGTTACGTCTGTTACTAGCTCCGTGGGAGATAGTGGTATGACTTTTGAAAGGGTTAGAGACTTGGTTTTGGGCGAGGATATCAGATGCAAAAATCAAGGTGGATCATCTTCTTCTGCATTATTGAATATGGACAGAGGTAGAAGGAATAGCAGGAATAGTGGGAGCCGATGAAGAAGTTCGTTTAGAATTTGGAAGAATGTGAAGTGTTGGAACTGTCAAGAGGTGGGACATGTTAAGAGTCAATGTCCAAATAAAGAATTGAACATTGCTAGTGCTGAGAATATTTCTGAAGATGATGCATTGTTACTCAGTATGGAAAGTAATATGGACTCTTGGGTTATGGATTCAGGTGCTTCATTTCATGCTACCCACAACAATAAAGCAATGATGAATATTAAAGAAAGTGACTTTGGGAAGGTAAGATTGGGTAACGGTGAAACGCTTGAAGTAACGGGTATGGGAGACATTGAGTTAAAAACTACTTGGGGAACTACTTGGTGCTTACGTAATGTCAGGGTGATTCCAAAACAGGAAACTAAATTGATTTCAGTTGGGCAATTGGATGACCAAGGTCTGGACGTCAAGTTTGGTGGTGGAAAGTGGAAGGTACTCAATGGGAATCTAGTTATTGCCCAAGGCTTCAAATGAGGGACGCTATACATAATGTTGGTTCCATCTAAGGGATGTAACCCCCCTGTCAAGATGAATGACAATGTCGGGTTCGCTGAATCTAATAGAGCTAAGAGGGTTCAATCTGCAGACTTGAAGCATGGAGCCACATGGATGTCAGCTGAGCGGGTTCAGAAGTCTAAACCAAATAGAGGCTTTGGCAACCGTGGGAGCATGGGTCGTGTTCCGGGTACTAGGCCGAAAATGAAATGGGTTTGTAAGACTGAAAAGTCGAATGTTAAAATCTCTCCTGGGAATAGTCTGCTGAGTTTGGAGAGTGTTTATCCACTGAAATTCTCTAGAACCGATGGTACGCGTTTGTGGGAGTCGGTTGAGATTGGGGATGTTTCTATGGCTGGTTGTGCCATAACTGGGTCTGATATGACCAGTGTTCAGTTGGGGCTCGGGGAAACTTTAACTGGTCCCTCTGGTAATTGATGAGAGGGGGCGGCTACAACTAAGGGAATTTGACTGGGTCTTAGCTTGTTCTTAGGAACTGGAAGCTTGGAAGATTTGTTATGTTAGGAGATTAATGAGAGATGTTCAAAATCTTCAAGTGGGAGATTGTTAGATGAAGTGTGAATATTTTGAAGGTTGGTGAAGTTTGACAAATTTTGTTAGGTAGCCTATTTTTGTTTTGATTTCACATTACCTTCTAACATATATAAATAGCATCAATGGATGAGTTAGAAGATGCACCACAACACACAACACATGCAACAATTGAGAGTGTATCTCTTGTAATCTCCTCAGTCAAATAAAATCTAGTTGTAGCCTATGGACGTAGGATTTACACCGAATCCGAACCACGTAAAATCTTTGTGTTCTTTATTGCTTTATTTTCTGATTTCGAGTGTGAGTGTGATAGTGTTTCCGCTGCATGTACCCTGTCCGATTCCTAACATTTTCTTCTTTTTTTTTCTTTTTGAACTTATGAACACAAGATCTAAAACAACAACTTTGTTCATCTTTGGATTATGAACCCTTCGAATCTGATAAGTTCGGATTATGAACCCTTCGGATATGATAATTTCAGTTTTCAACTAAAGTAGGTTTTCTATAAGGTTTCATGCCATAAAACATATTACTTGAAGCTGAAGAACGATCAACTTCAGATTTCGTTCCTTTTGAAGTTTCAGCAACTAAACAACACTTTCACCAAACATTTTTCTTTCAAATCCAACTCCCCCTTAGCCTTTGCATCTTTCTTTTCAGATTGAGGAACAAGTGTAGATCCAAAGTGTTCATCAGAATTTCCAGAAACAAGAAGATGAAGAACATCATTAGAATTTCCAGAAACAAGAAGATGAAGAACATCATTAGAATTTCCAGAAACATGAAGAAGGCCATGTGCATCTTCAACAAGAGAAACATACTTTTCTACTGATTTTCGATTTTCTAACCCATGTTTACTGTCGATTTCTCTTAAAACCTTTAACATTTCTCAGAACAAATGTTTGTGTAAATCATGTTTCAAGTGATGAAAAACAAGTCTTCCATATGTATCTTTCTCTCCATCATAAATGAGTGTGTCATTTGTAATATTCTGATTTCTCAACACAAGACCCAAAAATTATTCAAATAATACTTTGTATTTGAGATTATCAACACAAACAGTCCATAATTTCGAATTTCTTGCTTCCATTTTCGTTCTAAACAATAAATACTCACCAGATCTGGAATAAAACTAGAGAGAGAAAGTGGATCTGAAGTGGGTTTTTAGAGAGAGAAAGTAGATCTGATATGATTTCTAGTGAGAGAAACAGATCTGAACGAATTTAAAATGATAAAAACAAGATCTAAACCAATATTGATGAACATAAACAGATCAAAGATGAAGAACTGATCATAATATTGATTCCATATAAAAAAAACTCACAAAAACTGAAGATCCAAATATGAAAATTTGAATTCTGATTGATGATGTGGTGGGTTGTCAAATCAAGAACCGATCCTTGAAATAATCTGTTAAATCTTCAAGGTTAGACTCTGATACCAATTGTTAAGTGATGATTTAACAATAATGCGGAATAAGAACGACACCAATCAAGAATCCAATGAACCGAATGGTTGTATTCAACAATGGGGGTTTTACAATGTGTGTTTTACTATGTGTTTGATTCTCTCTTTATAATATCACTAAACTCCCTCTAGGATCATTAACTATAAAATAATGAATAAACACTATTTATAGTCTAGAAAATATAAAGAGCCCAATGAATAAGCCTACAAGCCCATACGCCTAAGCGGGCCTTCCTCATGCCACCAGGTCATAATCATGACGAACTTTGCACCCAACAAAGTATGCCTTTGAGTGCGAATTTTGAATTATTCTTTTTCTTTGCACTCCATCACATTATCTTTTGCTGCTTTTGTTTCTTTTGATTCTTCTGACTCTTTTGATTTTGCAATTTTCTTTGTTGGAATTTGTTTTGCCAATTTTCAGAATTTCATATCTGAAGATAATTCTTTTGAATATTTCACCATATAATCCATTTGATGGTGCTTTTGAAACTATGTGCAATCCTTTTTGAAAACTTCGCATGGCTCAATTTTGAAAGCAGAAGTAAAAAGAATTTTGAATTTTGTTATTAGTCATTGCAGGTTTTACCAATGAAGAAAACTTCGGAACATATGCGTATCCAGAGAAGTATTGAACTTCGTAATTAATGTTACATTGAAGCAAGTTAAGTTTAACAGGGAGTTTAGTGATAGACAGGTTGTTAAGGATATTGAAATCACACAACACTTCGTTTTGTAAAACAACCTTAACCTCACTCCGAAGTCTGTTTTGTTACCATTGTTGCAATTCAATTCTCAAATACCCATTAGTGCAATTGGGTATGATTATCAGAATCTAAAATCAAATTTTTGTCCTTTAACCAGATTTGTCAATAAAGAGGGTCAGTTTTTGTCATTTGCATCTTTGAAAATACATTTTTGCTCTTAGAATGATCATTGTTATGCAACACCCATATATTATCAACAAAACAATGTCCTTGGTTGAAAGATTATCTTTATGTGATATAAATACAGTTTTGTTTCTTAGATTTTTTACATTCATGACATTTTATTGAGAAGGTTTGCTGTGCCGAAGGGTTCCGAATGTTCGGAATGCTTCGGATAAGAGTGGATCCATCAATCATTCCTATTCCTTGAACGATTCTTGTGAATGAAAATTTGTTTAAAGCTTTTGTGAAGATATCTGCCAGCTGTTCTGTGGTATTGACAAAGTGAACTTCTATATTCCCCTCCTCAATATGACTTTTGATGAAGTGATAACGAAGGGCTATATGCTTCGTCTTGGAATGTTGAATAGGATTATGGCATATTCAGATAGCACTTTGTGAATCACAGAACAAGGATATTTTTCTCATATTGATGGCATAATCTCTGAGTTGACTCTGAATCCAAATTATTTGCAAAATGCAAGCTGCAACAGCTACATATTCAGCTTCGACTGTGGATATAGATACACATGTTTGTTTCTTCGATTGCCAGCTGATGAGTTTTCCATCCAGAAATTAACAACCCCATATGTACTCTTGCGATCGATAGAACATCCACCCAAGTCCGAATCTGAGTATGCTTGTATGTAGAAGCCTGAATTTACAGGATACCACAGGCCATAAGCAGGAGTGTGATGAATGTATCGAAATATTGTTTTTGTAGTAGCCAGATGTGGTTCGCGTGGATCTGATTGGTAACGTGCACAGTTGCACACTGCGAACATGATGTCTGGACGACTAGCTGTTAAATAAAGTAACAATCCTATCATACTTCTATAGTTTTGAAGATCAACCTTCGGTTTGTCCAATGAAGGATTTAACCTGGTACCTACAGCCATGGGAACCTTCGCATTGGAACAGTTAGTCATGCCAAATCGTTCAAGTAGGCTTTTGGTATATTTTTGCTGATTAATGAAAATCCCTTCTTTTGATTGTTTGACTTGCAATCCAAGGAAAAATTTAATTTTCCCCATCATGCTCATCTAAAATTTGCTTTTCATTATGTTTTCAAATTATTTGGTTAAATTTGGGTCAGTGGATCCGAAGATTATCTCGTCCACATAAATTTGAACTAACATTAAAAGTGAGCCAACTTTGTTTCGAAAAAGTGTTGGATCCACTTATCCTTGTTTGAAATTTGATTGTTTCAAAAACTTTGTCAAGGTCTCATACCAAGCTCGAGGAGCTTGTTTTAAACCATAGACAGCCTTATCTAACACATATCAATGGTCATGATGATCTTCATTGAAAAAACCATGTGGTTGTTCAATAAAGAGTGTTTCCTCGAGATCTCTATTTAGAAAAGCTCATTTGACATCCATTTGATAGAAATCAAAAAAAATTTGTGCGACATAAGCCAAAAAGATCCTAATAGATTCGAGTCTGGCAACAGGAGTGAAGGTTTCATTGTAGTCAATTCCCTCCTATTGAAAATCCTTTAACTACCAGCCTAGCTTTGTTTCTGACAACATTGCCTTTGGTGTTGAGTTTGTTACAATAGACCCATTTAAGAACAACGATCGAAGCATTTGCATGTTTTGGAATAAGTCTTCAGACTTTGTTTCTTTCAAATTCTTCCAATTCCATTTGCATTGCTTCGATCTAGTCTGGGTGATCAAATGCATCTTTAACGTTCTTTGGTTCAATTTTTGAAATGAAAACATTGAACATGCATAACTCCGAAGTTTTCTTTAAATCTTGTTGTTTTTGATGAAGTTATGCACGTGTCATGACTCTATCGTGAACGCTTCCGATGACAAGTAATTGATGATGATTTTTCGTCCATTTTTCCAAAGGTGGAAATTTCGGATCAAATTCAGGTGGACCTTCGGCATTGATATCCTCAGTATTCGAATGATAGCCTAAAGTGGATGGAAAATCATCATTTATGACATTTTCTTGATTTTTTGTGTTTGTAGTAGTTGTTTTAAAAGAATTTGTGTTTGAAGAAGTGGAAGATGAGTTTAGAATTTGCTCCCCATCGACTGCAGCATTTGGGGGGGGGTTGTTCTTCCATGATCAGACGAATTTGGCGTTGAAGCATCTGGCTCCCCCTGAACAGTTGGATACAAGGACATGATGGGCGTTGAAGCTTCTGGCTCCCTCTGAACAGTTGGATATATGGACATGATATGAGAAATTTATGCGAAGGATTGTTAATATTCGCATTGTTGAGCTCCCCAACCAGAGTGTTCTTTAGATCCATTGGAAGACTCCCCCTCAACCGAAGAGTGTTTTTGTATAGTGCTTGAAGGTGAATCTTCGGGACAATTAGTGAACTTGGAAAGTTTTGACACGTTATTTTATGGTGCCTTAGTTTTGAAATCCACAGCTCGTACTGGTGGATCAAAAATAAGTTGGAAATCAGCATCAAAGGACAGGATTGGCAGTGCATCCAAAGCAGATTTTGGAAAGATAGATGACATCGGAAAGGCATGCTGAGATTTCTTGATATAGTAGTCATCGAACGAAAGGTTGAAGGTTTCTTCAATTTTGCATGGTCTTTTGTTTATGACTCTGTAAGCTTTAGAATTTAAGGAATATCCAAGAAATATGCCTTCGTCTGTCTTGTCATTGAACTTTGACAAATGATCTTTCAAGTTGAGAATGAAACACCTACAACCAAAGATGTGAAGAAATTTAACATTTGGCTTTCTTCAGTTGAGAACTTCGTAGGGTGTAATGTTAAACCGCTTGGGGATGTAGGATCTCTTCTGAGTAAAACAAGTTGTTGAGATAGCTTCCGCCCAGAAGTACATGAGCAGATTTGCAAAATTAAGCATTGTTCTAGCTGCTTCACATAAAGAGCGATTACGACGTTCCACAACTCCGTTTTGTTGAGGTGTATAGGGTGCTGAGAAATTGTGTGTAATCCTTTTTTTCTTCAGAAAACCATCGAGGGTTTGATTTTTGAATTAGGATCCGCTGTCACTGTGAACCATTCAGATAGTCTTTTACAACATTACTTCTATATTCTTGATAACGTTGATAATTTCTTCTGCAGCAAGATTACCCATGTTGAATCGTGAGAAGTCATCAACAATAACAAGGATATATTTCTTTTTTCGAATTGATTCAACCGCTGATGGACCACAAAGATCCATGTGTAGAAGCGAAAGAGGTTCGGTGATTTGTGGATCGATCACAATTGGATGCTTCTGCTTTGTTTGTTTTCCATGTTCGCATGCAGAGCAAAGAGTATCATTGTTGAATTTAAGGGCTGGCATCTCACGAACCAAATCCATTGCCACTAACTTGTTGATTGCCTTGAAGTTCAAATGAGCTAACATTCGGTGCCATAACCAACTAATATCTGAATTAGCTTTTGATAAAAGGCACAACGAAGGTCCACCCATTATTGGCTTTAGATTTAAGGGAAACATTGATCCCTTCCTTTCAGACTTCAGCATCACTTCCTTTGTTGCTTCCTTGGTGATGATACTCCCATGATTTTTGAATGTTATAGCATTGCTAGTTCCAACAACCAATTAAGAGATACTCACCAGATTATTTTTAACCCTTCAACAAATGCTACACGATTTATTGAGAATTGTCCATTCGTAACTTTGCCATAGCCTCGAATAGGACATGGTTCATTATTACCAAAGCGTACATTTCCAGCATCATCTAAAGTTCTGGAGTCCCTTAGATACTCTTTCTTCCCTGCCATATGTCTTGAGCAGCCACTGTCCATGTACCATTTTGAATGGTACTGCTCATTAGACATAACCTGCAATCAGTCAATAAGAAGTTGGCACCCAATCAATCTTGGGTCCTCAGTGTAAGAAAAGAATTCTTGAATCCATTTTTATACTGCTTCTTCGGATATTTCATTTGCAGTTAAGTTTATCATGTTTTCAGACGTTTCATGTAATGAACAAGATGAGTCATAAAATGAATCAGATGAACTTTCAGTAAGCATTGATGAATCCGAAGAAATGGATTTTGAAATATTTGTAATCTTCGAAACCCAAACTTGTTTGGATGTTTTGGAATTATTGGTTTTTGAAGTTTTCTTTGTTTTTCTTGTTTTCGAAGACTTTGATGACTTATAAGATTTTGATTTTGGAGTAACATTTTTCTTTAAGTCATCCCTTTTCCAATTTGATTTTGATTTTTCAATTGTTGATTTTCTGGACAAAGAACTACATAGTGTAGAAGTACATAAGTATTCTTCTTAGGCCAATTTAAAATCGTTTAATGAAAGATTTTTATTTTTAAACATATCCAAAATTTTGTCTTGCCACATGTGGAATGTATCAACCAAATTGTTTCCTTTTGAGAAATCTTTCTTCGAAGGTTTTTGGTATTTTGGATTTGGAAAGTTTGGTTTTGTTGGTACGAAGGTGGGTTTTGAATATTGATTCGTTTTTTAAGTTGAAGCCTTTGTATCAACTTGTTTTGAAAATTTGTTTGTTCCTGAGGTTGAAGCTTTTGGTTCGATGGGTTTTGTTTTCAGAATCAAAGTCGACTTTTTATCTTTTGTAATCACAACTGTTGATTTTGGTTTTGGTTTTGAGATCACAACAGTTGGTTTTGCTTTTGAAGTGGATGCTATAGTTTGAGGTTTTTTCCAAATTCTGGGGTTTGTACCATTGGTTTGGAAATTGTAAATTTGGGTTTTGAAACCTCATTTTCAATGGATTTTGCAAGTGGAACACATTCATTCGATTCCATTAGTTCAAAAACATCCATCTTCGGTTTCACAGTCTCATTCATGATATGAATTTGTTTGTAATTTCTCTTTGAATAATTATCAGTTTTATCATTCAGAAGATGATTTAAGTGTTTTGGAATTTTGTCTTGTTCATAGCACAAACGATTGTATATGTTATGGCCATACAAATCTTGTTTTCTGACATTGATTTTTACTTCCATGTGTTCGTTTAAATTGTATTCAATGATTTTTGAAGATGAGAAGAATCCTTCCTCAGTAACAGTTGAATTATCATTCTCAAAAATTTTAACTAGATCATTGTCAACTAAAAGCGAAGCACTAGGTCATACAAAAATTGAGTTTTTGAAATAAGAAACCTTCGGCTAGATACAAGCAACATGTACTAGTTTCTTTGAACTGTCCTTGAAATAATATTCATAAGAGACACATTCATCTGAAATTTGTGTTTTGGTTTTCACAATTTCTTTGTTCTTATTTAAAATTTCTGTTGTTTCACATTCAGAATCAATTTTTGGTTTTCCTTTATCATCCGAAGGTAATTGTGAGATACCTTCGGAAGGTGATGCTTCTACAAAGGATGTTTTCAATACAATCAAAGAAGAACAATCAACTTCCTCCATATCCGAATCATTATCAGATTCAGTTTCAATGATAACCTCTTGTTCAGTTTCAATTTGAGGAATGGATTTGTTAAGAATTGGCACTTCATTTGGCAATAATTTCAATAGATCGCTAGCAGTCAAGAATTTTTGTACTGAAACTAAACCCATGCTGGTACGAAGTATTAGGTACTTCGGATTTGGAATTGATTGATTCGCATTCATATGAAATATCATTTACACTGTTCAAATCAAATTCAATAAAAGGCAGGAGTTTCTTATGCTGACTAGTACAAACATCAGTCGAGTGATAAATTTTAGTAATGTGTGAATACAATCTCTTAGCAGTCTCACAGAATATCTTTCTCTACTTTAAAATTATATCAACATTATTCAAGTATTTTTCCTTATTTTCTTTTAGTACTGAGATTCTTAGGTTGGACTTTTTTAAGGACATCTTCAGATTTCTACTCTCCCTCTCAACCGAAGAATCACCTCCTCACTGATATTTTCCCTATTATTAGCATCAATTAGCATTTTATTCATAACAGAACAATCATGAGTAATTTCAGTAATGTCAGATGAATATCTAGATGCATGAATTTTAAAAGAAGAGAGAAGTTTTGATACCTGTTCAAGAATTGTTGGACGTGCATCCCTTGCCATCAAGCAGAAGTCAGCATCATCCAAAGAATCATCAGAAGCTATATCCATGTTCATTTGCAACCCTTCGCATCCTTCACCATGTTCATCTTCATCCTCATTAGAAGCTCCTTTCCAAAAGCTCTTACCATCATCAATAGTGACAAAGGCGCTGTGAGTCGGCTTTTGTACTTCATCGTCATCTCAGTAAGAAGACCACACCTGATAAGTACTCATAGTGCCTTTCGAAGCCACAAGAGCAAGATCCTTCGTCTTCTCTCTTTCCTCATTCATCTTCATTGCATAGTAGGCTTCGTCTTTGACTTGGGACTTCTTTTCATTCTTCTTGCGAAGTATACAATCCTTCGAAAAGTGATTTTTCCCTTGGCAGTAGTTACAATAATAACCTGAATCTCCAGCAGCCTTCTTCTCCTCATTTTTCTCTTTTTAAGCTTCGAAAGCCTTCAAATCTGAAGTCTTCGGAGCTGAGGTTTGGTTTTTTCTTCCTTTGGAGTGTAGATATCAGGTTTGGGTTTTGGTAAATAAGAATATTTGTTGAAGGTCTTTACGAATGGTTTTCCAGAACTTTTTTTTGTTCACAAAAGGCTTTTTGAACCATCGGTTGTTTGCAGCATACAGAGCAACCGTTTCACCGTTGTCATTCACCATGTAACCATATGGTTCATCTTCGATTTCTTCTTCTTCAACCTTAGAAACAAGTGCTAATGATCCAACATTCTCACTCCTTCGACCAACAATATTAGGTTCATGTGATTTAATTAGGTTGTACAGTGTTGCAAGTTGATACTCTTTGATGTTTTCATGAGATTTGACCATCAGCATGATTGGTCTCCACTCCTTCCTCAGACTATATAAGAATTTGATGTTGATTTGTTGTTGACTACGAACTTCACCATACTTTTCAAGCGTATAAATCATGCTACTGTATCGTTTGTAAGTCGGCTCAAGAGATTCATTATCTTGTTGTTGAAAGTTACCAAAATCAGCGAGAACTTCTTGAACTATACTCAATTGGAGAGTTTTATCACCAACAAATCCTATGAGCAAACGAACCTAGATTTCCTTAGCAAATTTCGAACCAGAGATGTGGTGTCTAACATCAGGACCAAGACCACTTCGTAATTATCTCATGCCCCTTTCGTCGTTTTTGACTTTCTTCACATCAGCAGCATTAAGAACTTCAGCATTAACACCTTCTACCACAACAAAACGAGCACTAATGTCTGTATGAGGACCCGTTGTCATGGATCTCGACAGATCTTTATCTAATCCAACCAGATAATTTTCCATTCGGTCTGCCCAGTAGTCGTAGTAAGTCGAAATGAGAACTGGTGCCTTAGTGGATGAACGAATAAGGTTTGCGTAGTCTAACATATTTGTGTAAGTTGCTGTTGAATCTGTCATTGTGATTGATTTTCTCAAATAGATCTTTACAGAAAAATGAGTAATAGATTTCAAATACAATTGCGGAAACCTAGATCTAGGAATTGATCTAGATCTAGAACTGTAAGAACGACAACGAGATTTCTATTAACAAGTTTTCGAGCTGAACTTGCTTTGATACCATGTGTTATATACGAAATTCAATCACTGATCCAATAAGAACCAGTAGTTCGAAGAAATGATTCAACCAAATAATCAACACATGCAATAATAATGAAGAAAAGTTATGAATAAGAGAATAGAGGAAACTGGGTGCCGAATGCTTGATATTACTTTGAGAGTTTTACAATTTGGGTGATTGTGAAGCACAAAAACGCCCACTCGGCCCAGTGAGCTATCCTTGATATTTATACGTGATCAAGGATACCATAGTACAAAATATCTGACTCATAGTACAAAGAATATTCTAAATGATTACGTATATCTATTAGCCAATAGGAGAGCAGCATTGTTGTAGGCATGTCTGACATCCAATGTGCTCTCAGGATAAGGTTTGTTACAAAAAAAACCTTCGGATCCTCCAGAATAAAACCTTCGGATCTTCAGATACATAACTCGAGCTTCACATTCAAAAGACCTTCGGATAGTTGATCACACTTCATCACAAAATTATCTTCAACACCATCTACGAAGAAATGCGACAGGCTTATAAAGAGGACAAGCAAATGCTTCACCAGGTAAAGAACTTCCTTCCACCGACCGACAAGTACATTGCAATCCTACACTTGAGTTAGTCAATGCACAAGGATGCCCATCTCCTCGGCGCCCTTTATAACCTTCTCCTACTTCTTCAATAGTGGCTGGGTGAAAGAAGGGCATTGCTTACTACGGTATGGGACCGTTAAAGGTCTTGGGGGGGGGGGGGATTGTGTACCAGGTGGTTAGCATTAATAGTTTGGTTTGGTTGGATGTTTACTCAAAACATTTTTTTTTGTTTAGTGATCACAGTGTTCTGGATAATATATTGGTCTCTTTTCCTTCCAATGTAAATGGCAAACTAATTACAGTTTAAATATTTGACTTTCGTTTCCATCAAACATAAATAAACCAACACAAATAATTAAAATGAAATCATATACCTATTATTAGATGAGGATTATTTGACGCTGTTAACCTTTTGAATTCACCCTTGAGTTGATGGGTTCGAAAGAGTAACACTCGTGATGAAGAAGAATAGTGCGACTACAATATGACAAATTAGGTTTCTTAGGTAACCCACCAATTTCGTATACATATATGCATATGTAAAATTACTAATACATTCCTGGTAATGTTTAAAAATATTTAAAAGCATTGTCTATTTTAAAAAAACACAGATTTTATAAATATTAAGGACCAAATTTGTAAAAGACTACTTTTTGGTAACAAACATGAAAATTAAAGATATATTCAGGACCAATAATGTAAATATGTCATATTACACATGGTATTTAATGCATTTTAGATATCATAAACAACCTTCCAAATCGATGCATTGGTGAAGAACCCTAACTATTCTCTATCGAAATTCTGTCTCTCAAGTTCTACCTATATTCTGTCTGTAAACTCATCAAAGCACACTCTATTCATCCTGATATCATCTTCATCGAGCACAAGGTATTTCAATTATGTTTTAGAACTATTTAAGATTTTATCATATCGATTACGGTGTTTTATTTGTAAAATCATAATTCTGATGCAATAATGTAAGACAGAATGTTAAAACAGTGGGAAACAAAATAAAATAAACCATATACATGAACTAAAAAAATATACACAACCTTCTATCTAACTTCATCTTCAACCATCTTCTTTAAAAAACCGTCATCCTTCAAGCTATTTCAAACCTTCAAAAACCTATAAAATCCACCTTCAATACGAATTTAAACACTTCACCTCTTCAACCTCTTGGATCCTTTCCATCATTGTATTATAAATGAAGTCCACAACATTTGTCAAATCACAAAGTAGTTTGACTTGTTTAGTTCTACATTCACTAAGATAAAGTAGTCCCAATGTCCTTTTATTGCAATACGGGAACATCCTAAGCTTTTCGATCATCTCATTAAGCAACTCGTACCTGACTATTGTGTCATCAAATTATTTCAAGAACACTTGAGTTTCTTCAACTCTTTTGTTGATTGAAGAATTCGATCAATGATATAATTTGAAGAATGATTCAAGCAACAAACACACAAACAATTAATAATGAAGAATAGATGAATATAGGAAACAAGGTGTCGAATGATTTGATTTAACTTGAGAGGTTTTACAATAATGGTGATTTTCAAGCACACTCGACCCAGACACAATATCCTGGTATTTATACATGATCAGGATATCGATAGTACAAAAAGATTCAATTATACAAAAATGAATATTCTACTATAGTACTAGCCAATAAGAAAGCAGCAACCTGCAACGCGGAGCCTGACATTACATCGTGCTGCACGGATAAGGTTTGTTACGCATGTATTCGGATCCTTCAAAAAAATACCTTCGGATGTTCGGACCAAAATATGACACTTCACATGGCATGGTACTTCAGATGGGCAGACACACTTCAGCACAATATTATCTTCAACAATCTCCCCCTTTGTGTGAATTGGCATCCAAAGCCTCAGCTGCAATGACGTTTATGTGCTTCAACCATGCTATGCCTTACTGCCATCCACCAATCAAGAGTTCCTTCAGCTTCTTCTTTTCTATGGCAGTGTTGATCCGGTATGTGAATGCCCGACCAACAGCGTTCTTGATCACTTCGGTAGGGTACAAACCCTTGAAGTCAACTTCAAAGTACTTTCTTATTGATCGTCTATCTCATGTGGTGCCCTTGTACACGACTACCCATGGATTATCAAGAATCTCCCCATCGTCGAATGTCCCCAAATTTTCAACTGTACAGACTGGGGGAGCAAGGGACTTACCAAAGCACTTTTCCACATCGATATCATATTTTGCAAGACGTTTCATGTAGTGATGCAGAAAGCCAGAAATGTGTTCTTTGGCCTTGGTCCGAATGATGATTGTTTGTACGACATAGATATGAGCTTCCTTCAGCAGATCCAATAATACAATAAAATCGTGAGGATTCATTATTGGAATGTCTTCTATAGAGAATCTGGATTCAACCTCTTCGGATCCACGAAGGACAAAGAACTCATAGTTCTGAAAATAACCCTCAAAGAGTTCTCATTCGTTGATTGAGATCAACTTGACAATTCTTTTCTTGCTCCATACTTCCTTCGGTTATTGAATGTAGGTGACATGGAAACGTATTTTTCTCAGTTTTAATGACTCCATTTGATTTTCCCTTACACCTCGAACAAAATGGAAGAACGAGAAGGTCTTCGGGTTGTATGGAATGTCAAGTTGATTATCCACAGAGTTTTCAATAGAATAATCCTCCAAAGGAAGGCGATTAAAGACCTCATAATCGCCAAAACCGTATGCCACAATTTTCTCGGTATTCCACATTTTGTCGATTGGACCCATGTCCTGCGTTCTATCTCTATCCAAAGAGTTGATCACCAACATTCGGGTGAACTCGGCTTCCTTTTTCTTTTGGGTCTCCTCCTTGCTTTGTTCTATCAACACGCCCTTCCCCATGTCACCGGCAAGTTTTTAGCTCGAAGCATCGATCACCGGAAAGTTTTTAGCTCGAAGCATCGATACTCGAAGATCCTAACCTTGAGGATTCAAGTCTAAATGTAGAAGTGATTATGGAGAATGTTGGACCCGAAGTGGTTGTGTTGATGACAATACCTTTTCGGACGTTTGGATTTTGCAGTGGAGGTCGTCTGAAGGTAGGAGTGATGGTAGTTACAATGGCGAATGTTGTTGTTGTTGTTATTGTTGATGTTGTCATCGCAGCAGTAGTTGGATGGGACCCTAAACCACTAGCTTCTCCCCCTTACGAAGGATGAACCGTAGTTTTAGGATGAGCAGATACTCGGGGTCCCGCTTGGGCAGCTTGAGGCTGTCGCATGCGATTTGTAACTTGAAGAAGTGGTTGAAGCACATTCCTCAAGTCGGTGACAATGTTGTTGGTGACTGTAGAGTTGGTCTTTCGAGTTTCTTCGGCAAACAGATCAACCGAAGAAGCAGGTTGAGCAGCCGTCAGTTCAACGATTTTTGCATTGGCAGCTTATAGTTCCTTTGCAAAATGATCTTTGTACTGTGCATTAAGTGATTGAGCCTATGTATGAAGATCATCCAGGGACTTCTTCATATCAGCATTCGAGGACTCTAATTTTGCCACAGCCTCTGCAGTCGTCTTTTCAGTTGACTCCTGAAGTGATTTACATCTAGCCTCAACTTTATTCACTGTAGTGTACAATTTTTACTCAAGAGCAGTTTGGATTCGAAGCTGTTGATCCAAAACCCTCTGCTCAGATTCAGAAGCAGGAGTTTAACGTTTTTCAGGGATATCTGTCTTTGCTTTTTCAACCTTAGTCATCACGTTGACTTCGGTAGGTTGTTCCGGATCGCATCCGGTTTGTGTCTTCAAAAGAACATCGAGCTTGGGGTTGAGGGTTTTGTATTGTTTTATTAATACAAAATCCTCATCATTTAAGTCTTCATCATATGGGTCATCCATGGAAATTGGAGCCATATGATAAGCGTCATATTGTTCATCTGAAGTTAGGGCTCGTTGATGTGATGAGGGCCCGGATATACCAAACCCTTCTTGAATTTCAGATTCTAGCAGAGAAGTATCGGTGCCATAGGTGGAGAAGATGGTAAATAAAGTATCAGAAGATGTGATTACTGGTTCTGAAAATGTTGATGTAGAGGTGGTTGTTGTATCTGTAGTGAGGGGTTCAGATGTTTGAGTGGTAGAGGTTAATGGTGTTTCCGAAGTAGTTGAGATGGGTGGAACATCCGAAGATGTGGTTTGAATGGTTTTGGATAGTGGTGTTGAAGTAGTAGTAGATTCGGATGTTGAGGGTTCTGATGTAATGGGTTCGGTTATGATAGGTTTAGTAGTGAAGGGTGGTACATCAGAAGTTTTTATGGAAATAGTTGTGGAAACGATGTTTGAAGTGATTGGTTCAGATAAAGATTTGGATATGGATGGTGTTGTTATGGTTGATGTGATTGGAGCTATAGTAGGTGTAGGGGAAGGTATGCGGGTTTCATGAACTGGTGAGGATTGAGGAATATCTTCCAGTGTTGCTTCTACAGAGATGGTTTGGTTCGAATCCGAAGATTCATCGAGAATCACCTTTTGTTTGGTTCTTTGGGGTTGGGTTTGCTTTGGTGGTTCGGTGGTCTTCCTCTTCTTTGTCACCTACGAACCACTGGGACCACCAGTAGTCTTCTTCTTACCCTTAGGACGGGAAGCACCTTCGGCTTGGCATTCAGCAGCCAAGTCACGAACAGGGTATGGCATGATGAGTGTGGTTCGATACATGTCTATTATCGTATTTGGGAGGGGAGTTTGGAAATCATAGTCGGTGGAATTTGGGCACAAACACCGGTTTAGTTCTCATCCACAGGAGGAATGTTGATATTTCCATAAGTCATAAGTGGAAGAGTAGAGTCATATGGAATGACTGACCTTTGGTAGGCATCATGAACAATGATAGCCTAGAACCTTCCGTTTGAAATTTCTGTTACCCTTCAGTTTTGATTGACATGGGAACATAAGTCAACCCCTAAAGAAGACCTCCACATCATAGTAGATTCCATAGAGAAGACCCATAAATGTCTGGCTGGTAGAGTCCAGACCCGAAGTGCGACCAGAGAGACCCCTAAGAAAAATACCAAAGAAGAATTTCCACAACCTAGGAAGCTTGTTTTTCTTGAAGCTTCCAATAGTTTGAAGTTCTAGTGTGTATCCCATGGAATTGAACATACCCAAAATTTGTTCAAGAGAAGGCACAATGGGATCTATAGGAACGGGAATTTCAAGAGCTTTGGCGAAATGACATTTGTCAAGTTTAAGTCATTTGATGGTCTTATTGACTTGTATAGCTTCATAAGTGACACAATCAAGAGTGTTGTCGGCATTGTTGACAACAAATGCAGTGTAATGTGGCCTGAACGCCAGTGTAGTCGGAACAGTCGGGCTAGCAGTTAAAGAGTATCCAAGAACTGTGTTCTTCAGGCATTCCACCAGAGCATCGAACGGTTTGGGATAGAGTTTAGTGTCTAATAGAAGAAGATAGTTGGAAGATTGTGTCTTGAGAATCGGAACAGACATACTTTCCTCAAAACTTTGAGATGAGGCATCACGAGCAGCAGCAGCAGCCATTTTTTATGAAGATTGACGGAAGAAGATGATGAACAGAGAAAGCTTTTGGGAGTAATTTGCAGAGAGAATGTGAATATTTTGATCATGTAAAGAATGAATCGTTGTGCGTTGTGGTATTTATACAGTTTGTGGTCCCAAGAGCATTAATTGTGCGTGCTAGAGGGTCCACTAAGAGTATGCCACGTCAGCGATGTAATGTTCCACTATCCCTGCAGAAACGGAAACGGAACTCTGTCTGTCATGATGAGTCCAACATTCAAAAATAAACTGCCATTTATAAATATCCTTTTGTTAAGATTTTGCGTGATTTGAGGAACCATAACTCAATTTCAACTGAACAGTCAATTATTTGAAAGAATGTTTGGCTTTAAGTTTACTTGTCATAAATGCCACCAATCATTTATCATTAAATAACTTCGGATCAAAGAAGATTTATGTGAAGACATTTGACATGGTGTGATATGTTCTCATGTGTGATGCAATCCTTCGGATGATTATTGAAGTGTCTTCGGATGATAAAAAGATGTTTGTAAAGACAATCAATAAACATTCAAAAATAGTAAAGATTTTTCTTTAAGAATGCGTTAATACCATGAACTCATTTTTCCTTGAAATTTGTATAAAACAAAGATTTAGCATTTTAGTATTCAGATGCATTCGGATGATGTTGGAAGTTCATTTTTCAATCCGAAGCATGTGTGATTGAACATCAGTCAGAAAATGTCTAAGTATAACCACCCAATGTTACTTGCAATTTCGCATTTTGTAACATTCTTTTTGTTTTGATTGATTGTTTCAAAATTTCATTGCAAAAATGAGGTTAGCAACAACTACATTAAAATTGAAAATATGTTTACTTTTGAATTGAGCATCAGAAGTTAGTTTGAAATTTTGGTTTGAAGTTTGAAGACCTTTTGAAATACTTATCCCATTTCATCAGTCGAAGTATTTGGATACGTTTCCCTGATGACAAGGCATTGGGATTCGTACACTACTCCAACTTTTGTCATTGAAGACATATTACTTGAGGTGTTCATAA
The DNA here is from genome assembly GCA_023525715.1 of Cichorium intybus. NCBI lineage: Eukaryota > Viridiplantae > Streptophyta > Magnoliopsida > Asterales > Asteraceae > Cichorium > Cichorium intybus. The sequence goes on along the minus strand of CM042010.1, from coordinate 93,669,916 downwards.
TCTCTAGAAGGTACTCGACTATGTTATAGGAGCTCCTTGTATCTTCATTTAAGAAAGACTAGTATGCCTTTAAGTGTTGATCTTGTTCTATACTTTTTCTTTGCACTCTTTTAATTTCATTTGTTGATTTTCATTTTGTGATTTGCCTTTTGGAATTTGTTTTGCTATTTTTAGGATTTCATATCCGAAGACTATACTTTTTGAGACTTCACCACGTAACACACTTTTTTCGAAAGATGTTTTTAACTTGTTTGGGTTGCAATACAGAGAGATTACAACTACAAATATTACATGTTGTCACGTAATCTTCGCTTGATTGGAAAACATTTGTAGCTTTAGATAATTTTTGACATTTATGACAATTTGTTAGAGAATTTAGTTGTTCCGAAGGAATCCGAAGGTTCGGATGGCTTCGGACAGGAGAATTGTCTGTATTTGAAGTTAATTGAAAGGGTAAGAAGATGCAAATATGATGTTAGGTGAGAGTAGATCCATCAATTATTCCCAATCCTTGAGAATGACACTTCCTTTAATACCTTTGTGAAGATATCTGCCAACTGTTATGTGGTATTCACAAAGTGGACTTCAATATTCCCCTCCTCAACATTACTTTTGATGAAGTGATAGCGAAGAGCTATGTTGATTGCGTAATCCTTCTCATGTTGATTGCGTAATCCTTTAGTTGACTCTGAATCCAAATGATTTGTAATGTACACGTTGCAGCTGCTGCATACTTAACTTCTGCAGTGGCTATTGATACACATGTTTGTTTCTTCGATTACCAACTGATGAGTTTACCACCCAAGAATTAACAACCCCCAGAGGTACTCTTGCGATCAATGGAACATCCACCCAGATCTGAATCCGAATAGGCTTGAATATAGAAGCCTGAGTTAGCAAGATACCAAAGGCCATATGCCTGTGTATGATGAAGATATCGAAAGATTGTTTTAACAGCTGCCAAATTAGGTTCTCTTGGATCCGATTGATAATGTGCATAGTTGCACACAGAGAACATGATATCTGGTCTGCTTGATGTAAGGTATAACAATGATCCAATCATACTTCTGTAATTCTGGAGATCAAGCTTCAGTTTGTCCGACGAAGGGTTCAACCTCGTACCTGCAGCCATAGGAAATTTGGCATTTGAGCAGTTAGTCATTCCGAAGCACTCAAGGAGGCTTTGGGTGTACTTTTTGATTGATGAAAATACCTTCTTTTAACTGTTTGACTTGCAATCCAAGGAAAAAGTTAATCTTCCCCATTATGCTCATTTGAAATTTGTTTTTCATCAGATTTTCAAATTATTTTGTTAAGTTTGGGTCAGTGGATCTGAAGATGATATCATCTACATAAATTTGGACCAACATAATATGTTATCCAACCTTCTTTCTAAAAAGTGTAGGATCCACTGACCCTTGCTTAAAATTTGATTTTTTAAGAAATTTTGTCAAGGTCTCATACCAAGCACGATGAGCTTGTTTTAAACCATAGACAGCCTTGTCAAGAATGTAACACTAATCCGGGTGATCTTTATTAATAAAACCTAGTGGTTATTCAACAAATACTGTTTCATCGAGATCACTGTTTAAGAAAGCACATTTGAGATCCATTTGATATGTAACAACCCAAAAATCTTGAATTTATATTCGAGATAATGCTTAAGGTAAAGACCAAAAATCTTGAAAGTTTTAAAATAATGTAGCGGAAAATGTAGTAAAATTCCAAGAGATTGGAGAAAATTGGTGAAAAAGGGCAAAATGGTCATTTGACATCCAAATGACTTTTAAATAATGAAAATGTGATTTTGGGGATAATATGTAATGAAATAAAATTTGTAACATCAAATACTTGTGATAAGTATTTGAAAGTTAATTCTAGTAAAAAGGGTAATTTAGTCATTTTACCATAAAAGGGTAATTTGGTCATTTGACCATGTGAAGGACCAAATATGTAAAAATATTGTTGTTTGTGGCAAAAATATAAGAAATGTAGTTCTTATGTGATGAAAGGTGATTTTAGTGCCAAAAGTTCAAGAAATAGAACTTGAGGGGGGCTAAAGTGAAAATATGGAAAATATAAATATGAGAAAATAAATCATAAATGGTCATAATTTAGGAGAGAACTTCTGGAAAAAATCCTCTCAAGAACCGTGAGCAAGTTTTCAAGGATTTGAAGCAAGAATTGAAGTTTAACACTTGGAATTAGTGATTCCAAGCTTCTAAGGTAAGATTTTCTATGATCTAAGCAAGTTCTTCAAGTTTTGTTGGATGATCTTCAAATCCAACTTCTGATTTTTATGGATGAGGTTAATCCAATGAATCCATACACTTTATCTAGCTCAAATCAACACAAGAAACGAATTTCCAACCATAAATTGTGGTTGAATCCATGAAAATGGGTTTTTAGCTCAAGAACCCTAGAAATGGGTTTGTGAAATTGAAAGTGATTTTTATTGTTTTGTTAAGTTCTAATGATCACTTAAGATGTATTAAGACATTCCTAAGTGATTGTTTTCAAAAATTTGTATTTTTGGTGAAAATTGTCAAAAACGGGATTTTATGAAATTTTTTGGATTTATGAGTTTGAAACTGATTTTAAAAGATCTAATAAGCTCAAAGTGTCATAAATGGTGTAAGAAATCAGTTCCATTCTTGAAAATTCATTAAAATGATTTTTGGAGTAAAAATGGGTTTTTCGGGAATGATTTAAGCAAAGGAATGGAATTGGTGATTTAATGGTTTAAATGTATAAAGGAGTTGTTATTTTAGTCCTAAAATGATTGTATATTGATTAAGTCAAGTATTAAGAACTTAATGTAAGCAAATAGTGAAACCGCAGTTGGAAAAATCGTCAAAAATGGCAATGTACTCAGGGATCGCGACGCGACCTCGCGTCAGGAACAAAACTACTGTAGCATGCAGTGGCCAATCTTCAAGAGAATTTTTCATACTTTATTTTTAAAACTTGGGGTTAGACTTATCTGTTTGACCTCAAATTTTAAACATAGGTCCAATATAGTTTAAAACTTCATGGAAAATTGGCGGAATGAAAATACAGCCTCCCGAGAATACTGTAGCAAAATACGTATAATTTGGGAAAAGTATACGACGCATATAAAGTTAGTTATTTAAAAGTTATACACTTGTTATGAACCATATTGGTATAATAAGGACTCTAATGAGTTATAGAGTCAGTTAGAATGAATGTTAATATATAACATGTTAATTATAGGTTCATACCAAATGATTATTGGATCACGAAAGAGTATGAATGCAAGGAACGTTTAGACAATCTACTAGCAATACATGAGGTGAGTACATGTAGTATTTTTACCCATTTTGGGGTACATGACAAGTAAGTATATCAAGACTTCTTATAAAATTTCTATATGAGAAATTATATGCAAGAGTATTATTTCTAACTTGTTTGTGAAAGTATAATGCTATATTTGAATATTATGTTTTTAGACTACAAGTCAAATTATGTGAAAGTAAGCTTTGGCATATGAGCCAATTATGTGAAAGTATGTTTTCAAGTATGAATAGGCATATAGCCACAAGATATTTGAGAAGTATGTTTTGGTTATAAACCATATACGTTTTTGAGTATGAATGGGCATATAGCCATAAGATGTTTGGAAAGTATGATTTGGCATTTAGCCTAGAATGTTATAAAAATATGTTTTGAATACGTGATGAAGATTATAAATTTGGCATTTAGCCATGAAGACAGTAAAAGATGAAGTTTGGCACTTAGCCAATATGTATGTAAGTAATGTTCAAGTAAGCAGAAAGTATTTTGTATGACTGGTATTTGTAGCAAGCAACGAGTTAAGCGGGACCATGTCGTGTCCCACCTACCCGGGTTAGGTAAGGGCTCTACTGGGGACAAAACCCCATCGCGAAGTAGATGGCCTAAGCAACTTCTACTAGTGAAGATTGATATGTTCTTTCTAGCTGTAAAGACTTGGGGTATCACCTATGGTGATTAAGGCCCTAAGTATAAAAATCCAGCAAGTTTATAATACCAGTCAAATAAAGTAAGAAAGATGCTATTTTTGCAAAGTATGCTATGAAATTATTTTTAAAAGTAATGAGTTATGTTATGTTATTATGATAAAGTTTTGACAGATGTTTTATGTTAAGAATTTTGAGAAGAAAAGTTGGGAAAATAAATTTAATGTTTGAGTCTAAAACTCATGTAACTCACGAGACATTATTGTCTTATGTATTCTATGTTTTGCCATGTATTCCAGGTTAAAATGCTAAGGTATAATTGTTTGAAGTTTAGCTGGAGTGGAGCTCGAGTTAGCTCCCGTCTTGGACTCAATGTTTAAATCCTTTCTTGCTTACTATGGTTAGTTTTGGTATGGATTTGTAACACCCACAGTTTTAAACATGTAAATTATCGGTTTTTGATAAACCGTATTTTTGTATTCATGAACTTTTATGAAAAACCATAGTATTTGCAAACAGTAGAAATGGGGTGTCACATGATAGACATCAAAGTTTTTTTGTGCAGCATAAGCTAGGAAAATCCGAACTGATTCGAGTCTGGCAACAGGAGTGAACGTTTCTTCATAATCAATTCCTTCCTGTTGAAAATAGCCTTTAACAACCAACATTGCCTTATTTCGGACTACGTTACCTTCAGTGTCAAGTTTATTACGATATACTCATTTCAGACCTACAATCGAAGCATTTGCTAGTTTTGGAATAAGTCTCCAGACGTTGTTTCTTTCAAATTTTTCCAGTTCCAACTGCATTGCTTCAATCCAGTCTGAATGATCAAAGGCATCATTAACGTTCTTGGATTCAATTTTTGAAATGAAAACATTGAACATGCACAATTCAGAATTTTTGTTTAAATTTTGTAGGTTTTTGATGAAGTTGTGCACGTGTCATAACCCGATCTTGAACATCTCCAATAACTTGTGATTGTGGATGATCCTTCGTCCATTTTTCCAAAGGAGGAAGTTCAGATCGAACTCAGGTGGTCCTTCATCATTGACATCTTCAGTGTCCGAAGGATAACCCGAAGTGGAAGGAAGATCATCATTTATTATGTTTCTTGTGTTTGTTTTAGGTGTGTTTAATTATGAATAATTGGGAGTAGGGTCTAGAAGTTGCTCCCCCTCAACCACATCACTTGGAGTGTCGTTTCTTACATGATGAGATGAATTTGGAGTTAAGGCTTTTGGCTCCCCCTGGACTGTTTGGTACAGGGACATGATGTGCGAGATCTCATGCGAAGGGGTGTTGATATTGGAGTTGTGAAGCTCCCCCTCGAAACCAGAACTATTGCCTGTCCCATTCGAAGACACCCCCTCAACCGAAGAGGGTTTTTGACTGTTGCCTGATGGAGTAACTTTTAGACCATCTGAGAGCTTGGATAATTCGGTCACTTGATTGTCAATTGCATTTGTTTCAGAATCCACAACTCTCACAGGTGGATCAAAGAAAAGATGAAAGTCAGCATCAAAGGATAGAACTGGTATAACATCCGAAGTTGATTCAGGAAAGATTGAAGACATGGGAAAGGTGGTTTGAGATTTCTTTATATAGTAGTCATCGAACGAAAGGTTGAAAGTTTCTTCAATTTTTCTAGTTCTTTTGTTCGTGACCCTATAAGCCTTTGAATTTGAAGAATATCCCAAAAATATGCCTTCATTTGTCTTGTCATTGAAGTTTGTCAAGTGATATTTCAAATTCAATATGAAGCACCTGCATCAGAAGATGTGAAGAAATTTGACATTTGGTTTTCTTCGGTTAAGCACATCATATGGAGTGATGTTGAATCTTTTGTGAATGTACGATCGATTTTGAGCGATGCAGAGAATCATAAATATTATCAAAGTTCTCCCAGTTGATAATGGGACTGATGCTTTGTCAAAGTCCGTCCAAACGTATTTCATCAAGCAATTCTAGAATTTTGATAACAGTTTTGCCGAAGTTTGAAGATGAGGTAGGGCCTTCTTCTACAAAAGGGCGAGAAGCTAAAGTTGACGCATCATGTATGAATACCTCGCATGGTCCCTCCTAGTCTAAAGATGATAATTAGAAGAAGACTCCTCTAATTGACCCTATTAACATTCTCTTCGAGTCTGATGAAGAAGAAAAGGATAATGCAGACGATCTAGAGAAAGTCGAAACCAAGAAAGACAGACTGAAAAACCTGTTGAACCAGAGCTGGAAGGCAAACAGAAGATTCCTCCATCTCCGGATAAACCTAAAGAGTCAGAATTCATCACCCCTCCTTCACATACGGAAGAAGCCTCCTCTCCAAAGGCCCTTGTGAAAGATAAAGGGAAACGGAAAGTATCTGATGATGAGCCTGGAAGAGATCTCGATAAGTCCTTTAATGATGAAGGACTTACTCAAGAAGAAAGTGATTTCCTTCTAGTTCAAAAGCTCCAAGATGACGATGACAAACAAAAGTCTCATTCGAAAAGCCTAGAACCTGAAATTGCTTATCTTCCTGACAAACCTTGGGCAGAATTGATTCGATCATTGACGGATAAGGACTATCGTCCGGCCTCAACATTCGATCCTGCGTCTTTTGCGGGAAAAAATTGGGATTATCCAAATACCCATAATAGGATGTTTGTTCGCATCTTCGATCCAATGTAAGTAGACGTTCCTGATCGAGATTTTGAAGAACGATGAAGACAAGAAAAATTCATCAAATCTCATCAACACTCCACCTTCATCACCTGGAACCGGTATTCCATAAAAACATCAAGTCCGTGAAAGAAAGAAAGTTCATGAGATCATCATACTTTGAATTCGATGTTGTTAGATCTGATGATGAATCAATAGTCATCTCTACTACGGATTTTCCAATAGCCAATCCTGGTGACATCTTGGATATTGGAAAAATAATTTTCAAGAAGCTAAAGTCAAAGCCTTCTCTCGGTGCTCCTTTTGATTTTCTCCGAAGATATATATTCGGGCTTATGATTGATCTCGTGGAGACCGACTATGAACATGATACAATCTTTCTGGTTCGCTTGGGTATAAAGCATGACGCACCTTTTCCAAGATTCAGTGAGAGAGAATTGGGAGTTACGGATCACCTAAAGGTTAGGGTATCTATTCTCTAGAGGAGAAGCTAGAAAAGAAGAAGTTATTTTCTCTTCGAAAGAAGAATCGCTACTCCAATTCTTTTCTCAAAGAAATGGTGATTTTCACCCTTTCCACTCTAGATTGCTTGCCTCATATCAAAAAGTCTATTATCGAACAAATTGGATGGACAATTCAGGTTTGGAAGTTCTTTAAGAAAATTTGTAGATTTATAGATGACACTTCCAAGTAAATTCTCTGCATGGCCACTTAGGGGGAGATTGTTGAACCGTGAAAGTCATCATGCTGCTCATAATGAGACTTTACTATCCGGAGTAGCGGATGCGCTCCGAAGCGAAGAATCCGTAGTTGATCAAGAACCAAAGAGAAGCTCTTATGAAGACAAAAACCAAAGCATTATAGTTGTACTTTAGAAGATCTTTTGATATCACAATACTATACTTTGTGTGCCGTGACAGTATTGTTGACAGATAAGAAGGCTAGGTATTAGGAAACATGTTCCCTTTTACTTTTGTACTTTAATGTTATTATATTAGAGTAAGAGTAAGGAACTTAGCTTATAAATAGCCATCTTGTATCCTCTTTGTAATCATCCCTTTGAATAGAATGATGATGAAATTCTACTTCATCTCTCATGTGTTCTTCATTTACTTATCGTCATTTACTGCTTACATTTATTATTATTCTGAATTTAATATTCCACACTTTACATGTGTGTAACCTTAATCGGGTTTCATCACATCTCCTTATACATATTTTTGAAATCGATCCATTAATCTTCAATCTTAACTTTCATCAGGGCTTCATTTTCAACATTACAAATAAAAGCATCGTTTATATAATTATCACCCATTTTGTTACACAAGTTGATCTACATGAGCTTCACTGCGGAAAAACATCTTTCTACAGTTGCGGTCACGATGGGTAAAACCAAAGTCAACTTTAATAACCAATAAACCAAAGGATAAGAACAATGTTTCCCTGTTGCCATCATCAAATGAGAAAGGTCGGAAATTCCCTTCAAACTAGCCTATCGGTCATCATTATACAAAGAGTAGTAATCCATATGAAGTTCACCATCAAGTTGCATCCTATTCAAGTCATCAAAATCATTTCGCACAAGTCACTCAACTTCAAAAACTTTGTATTGTCAGAGTTCGCAAATGAATCAAAATGATTAAAAGCCCCCATGTATTATAGTAATTGAGTGCTTATTTCACTAAATTGGTCCCGAATTCTATAATTTGCATATCCAAAACCGTGTTGAAAATTTCAACTTCAAAATGATATTCATTATTAACTTTGGTCCTACGGTTTCTCGAAATGACATAACTTTCGTTCATATCCACAATATCAATATTATGTTTATGACAAAATGAAAATACCTTCACCAATATTTTAGCAAACCCGGTAGCTTTCAAAGCTTTTAGTGCATTCATTATCTCTTGCAATTTGAGCTTCAATACATGTGGGATAAAATTGGATAATATTTGGGTTTAGCTTAGTGGGCTACTTCTAGTGATATATTGAGTTGGGGCCCGTGCCATTATCAGCACCTCATCAGTCCCACCACTGCCATCAATTCAAGAAAATCCATGAATCAAGCAATGTTCGCCTTGCAATCGACCACCAAAAGAGCAATGCGGAAGTTTAAACTCACCATGTTGGAATTAAATTAACCTTAGAGACCTGAAATGATAATTCAGAAGCTATCTACAAATCCATAATGTATTTTCAAACACATATTGCTATGCAAGAACAAGGATGATATGAAAGACCATAAACCCAAGCCAAATTAACCACCCTTTTTTTGAACATGAAAGAGAGAACCAAGAAGAGAAGTGCACTATGTATGACGTGAATGAGATAAATTAAGATGGTGTAGTACAACAATACAGCCCTAAAAGAGAACACACGCCAAACGCCCCCACTAGTCTAAATTGTAGATTGGCAGCACACCAAGTAACAACACAAGTTAACCCCAACCCCGGTTTAAGTTCAGATACATATACGTATAAAAAGGACTTGTTCATCATTTGCCTACAAACACATCCATCAAGAAAGCTACACTCCTTTCATTATACGAAATGAAATTTTAAAATTTTCATTTGAATTGATATACCATCTTTAGGTGGGATTGATACAATTGTAGGACCAATCGTCAGCTTCTACTCATCTTTTCTCACTTTAATTGCCTTGAAATGAAAGGAGATACAAGACAGCCATTCCATGTGGCCATTATTACATTCTTTTTTGTATTTATTGATATACATAACGGTGTGATATTTTAGTAGCTCATTTTAGAAATAATTATTAAATGTAGTAAAGTACTGAATCCGTGATTATTTCTATAGGACTTCTTCGATTGGATTGAACAATAAAGACAAGACGTGGGGCCTAGTCAGCTCTGGATAACCATGCCCGTCTCCAACACCATACATAAATTGTGCCATCCTAGCAACGTTTGTTGCACCATCATTAAACTCCCTTAAAATTTGAGAGTTTGCTCCTGCTCTTTCTTTATTAAGTTTCTTCCAGGTGTTGTCGATTAAGTTTTCTATATACCTTTTAGCTTCATTTTCTGTAGCACCAGTCTCATGCATGTAACATTGGATTGATTTTGGAGTATCACCTCTTGCAATTTCATCCTTGAAGGAATAAGATAATGTTAGAGCGTATTTATTTGAAATACTTTTTGACAAAGAAATAACAATGATGTTGAAAATGAATTTTTAACTGAATATGACTTAAATTAAAAGTGCATAACTATATATGTAATGATAGAAGTAAAAAAATAATAATTACTGAGGATGTCTCCAAGTCATCCGCAAGTCGGAAGATTAAGGATGAGTAGCGGACTATATTTTTAGCACCTTCTACACCTTGCAACATTTCTTCGTTTGAACTATTTGACGTCAAAATTTTGAGATGCGTAAGTACTACAGGACCAGATATTGTTATCCAAGCATTGTCCAAGTATTCTTTGAGTGTTGGTGTATGACCACTATGGTACCATCGTGCTTCTAGTAGGTATGCCTTGCATAAATCTGCCCACTATAACATTATTGTTCCAGTATAAAAAATGAGATGTCAATGTCACAATATTATTAATCAAAAAAGAAATTGAATATGTTATAGCTAAATAAGATATATAAATTACTGCTTTCTTTAGCTGAGGAAGGATCAGGCATCCGGTTTCCGTTAATGTGGTGTATGCGATCTCATTTATGGAGTTGTAGAATCCAATGAAACAGATCTTCATATAATGTGGAAGTTTTCCTACCAAATTGATATCCCATCTACAAATGACAAATTTTTTATTTTGTAAACCATGTGAAATTTGTGCAATTATTACTAGATAATCAACTTGTAATTCATATCTGAAGGAAGAAAGATTATATTTAGAATTACCTACTAATAACATTAGTAAATTGTTCAAGTTCATCCAATGTACCATACACGTCATAGATATCATCAATAGTTGTGATCATGGCAGTAACCTTTGTAAGCGTTTCCCTTCCACTAAAGTGAGGCAGGTCATTAAAACCAATCGCCCACATGAAATGCTCCACCAATCGGTCTCGGGCAAAACCTAACTCTGTATCCCAACTTGTATTTCTCCACCATCTATTCATATGTATCGTTAGTTTAATGTACGTGCACTTACGGTAGTTTTGTTATGGAGTATGCACAAGCTGGAATGAAATACAGGAGACATATATCTGGAAGAAATGATACCTTGATGCGCGTTTTAGATCTTCAAGGTGGATAGCTTGGACTATATTAAAATCCAATTTTGCAAGCTCGATTAGTGTTGGATGCATGCCACTTCTTTTCTCATATACTTCGATAAACCACTTTGCCTCTACCCTTGGCACTCTCCGGTGAAGTGGAAGCTCTAACGCATGAGTTACTAATGATGATAAACTTTCAGGAATGTTCTCTAAGTTTTCTTGGAGATATCTAGTAGTGAAGTCTCTAGCATCATCTAATATACTTTCGTTCTCAAATGAAAGATAAGAAGCCTCGTACAAATTCAGCATGCACAACATATCTTCGTATAAGTGCGGCTTAAAATTTTTAAGCTCGTCCTTGAAGGTTCCAAATATCTCTAATTATACAAAAAAATGAAATAATGGAAAGTATTAATTTATGACTCGTCTTCTATGGTAATCTTTAAATTCTCTAAGAGAATCTAAGAATTGGAGGTTATAAAATATTCTTATTAGCTTTGTACCTTCAGGAACACGATAACCATGTTGTCTTAGTAATCTAAAACCTAGAGCTTTAAGGTTGAGTTCCAATGGATTCCACTTGTCTTGAGCTTCGAAAAAATTATGGTAAATCATATCCAAGAGATAACTTGTTTCATGCACAAAATGATATGATATTCCAAGTCTCTGCAAATCGTCAATGAATTCAAGGGTACTCAATGGATGACGGACTTCGCGAATCATCCCCTTCACTGCATCTATCAATGTATCTGCCCTTGACGTGTAATCATTTCCCTGTATCATGCAGCTTAAATCCCTAAATACACCACCACAATAAAAGGGCATATAAAGAGCAAATGGTTATAGAATTTATAGTATATACATTGTATTTGCTAGAGAGTGACTGAATATGTTCAAATGACCATAAAGATGGCTCAAAGTTTGCTGATCGTCTAGCGAGGGGTTGATCCATTGAAATGGCCATTGATATGGATTGTGGTGAATATAATGGCTTACAGATGTTAAACCCTCTGCTATTGGCATGAAACTTATTGTAATAGAAACTTGACCCAGAAACGAAGCACGCTGAAGCCATTGGGAACGATATATGTCAAAGCCAAAGGCCACAATTGTGTTAAATATTACACACTTTTCTACGTCAGTGCTTGCTATTTATTAGCCCATTATTCAATTCTACCATTTCTTTTTAGGTGGCATACAATTACTCAAGTTTGTATCCTTCCTTCCCAGTGCCTAACTCCTAGCTTGTTTGGTCTGTGTTAGGTTTTTGTGGTGGTTCTCTTTGAATAAAATTCTCGCCGGTAAAAAAAATACTCACATTATCTTGCTTTTATTGTTATGGGTTAATCATATTAAATCTTTTTCATGGTCACTCTCATGATGTTGACCATGCAAGTAATGTTTTAAATATGATTTCTAATGAAAAAAAACCTACGGATAATATCGTCATAATTATATGACTTGAGCAATTTTATATGTGCACACACATTAATAGTAATAGATAATTTATTTGTGGTTGTTTTGTACAAGGAATGATTGATCACGAAGAAGTATGAAGAAATATGAACAAAATTTTTAAAATTTTATTGAAATTATTAAATTCTTTTGGATAAATAACTAGCAATTTTTGTAAAAGTAGGCTACTTTCCAAATCTATTTGTAAAATAGGGCATTTTGAAATTGTTTTGTAAAATAGGGCTTTGGCCCGACCATGTTACCAATCATTTTAAATAAAATTATAATTTTACCCCTTAAAGTTTTGTTTTTTATTATTAAGTTCCAACATACTTTATATGTTACATATAGATTATTTCTTTTTATATTTACTTACTATTCTATAATAAAAACACTTTACAATTTTAAATAGTAAACAAATATCATGGAGTTAAAACTCGTTCTCAACAATTTAACATGTATAATAGATCTTCAATAATTTAACAAGTTAAATTTAAACTATATATTCTTTGTAATAGTTAAAAAAACATAATTCATTTGTAACTTTTATGTATTTAGATGATTAATTTTTTGTGTAAACGTTATCAAGTTAACTTTTAGTGTACATTTTTATTGATGTACTTTTCATTTTTATCATTTGAACTTACTTAATATATTGTATTTATATAAATCTCATTTTAAACTTAAATTTTATATATTTACTGTATCATTAGTTTTAAAATTTTTTAATACTTGAAAAATAACCGAACACCTTCATTAGGGGAGACTTTTCTCATATGTTCTTGTGGTCATGCGGTCCTACATTAAACCTATATTTCAAATATATTATACTTTCTTGGGGTCATGGAGGTTCGCTTTCAGTGACTCCTAGGCATTAGGCAGGGTTTTCATAAAAGAATAGTTGATGTGCGCGAAAGCTGACTCGAACACCCTCATTAGGAGTGACCCTTCTAAAGGAACCCAAAAATTAACCGGTTCAAAAGTACATAATTGAGAAACAAAAAAAACATAATCGAAAAACAAAATGAAAACAAAAGCAAGCATAACTATTTCATTCAAATTCCATAAAAAAACTAAAGATATAACAACAAAAAAATAGAAGAACTTTTGTTCTAAAATTGACCGGCTATAAGAGGTTACTTATTACGATTTTCTACAGATTCTTTGAAAATGAATACATTTTTATACTAAGAAATTTATTTAATTGTTTTCTAAATAAACTAAATATATACTGAAATCTATGCAATTTTAATTTTTGTATACTATAATAATTTTTTATTGGTGCCAAGATACTAAAGAGATTTCAGTTATATAGTTTGTTAAAAATTATTTATCAACTTTAACTATATTTTTAGATTAATAAAATAATGTATAAGATATAATAATATATGAAATAGCATATTATTATGAAAATTAGGTCAATAAATTGTGTTATGTAAGCTAAATATTGAAGGAACAAATTGTACGGTGAAACACGTAAAATTTTACAAATCATGTATTTTTACTACTAGTTGATGGTATCTGTAGGTTATTTACAAATTAGTGTTGCAAAACTCGGCCTAGTATTCGGACTTGACTATATAGATTGTCGATTTTAAAAAATCGGCTGTAAAACTCGGACTCGGTCCTACTCGATCAAACTCGCTCTAAGTAGGCTGACTCGGGTGTACTCGGTGCACCTCGGTCTCACTACTCGATCAAACTCGCTCTAAGTCTCTCTCTAAGTTGGCTAACTCGGGTGTACTCGATGCACCTCGGTCAAACGAGTTCTCGTCCTTGTACTCAGATTCATTTCCTTATTGTCATAAAACTACTGCATAAAGATGTTATATGTGTGTGTGTATATATATATATATATATATATATATATATATATATATATATATATATATATATATATATATATATATATATATATATATATATATATATATATATATATATATATATATATATATATATATATATATATATATGAAACTACTGCATAAAGATGTTATATATATATATATATATATATATATATATATATATATATATATATATATATATACACCCGATTACTCGCTGCTCGTTAGTCCGCCGACCTGGCAACGTCTAGCGACATCTGCAACACTAACTATATATGTTAAATAAAAAATTGAAATACAAAATAAAATAAAAAATAGAAAATAGAAAATACAATTAGAAAGAATCTATATGTAATGTATTAATTATGTTGAAAGTTAATAATAAAAGTCAAAGCACCTTATTTCTATAATTAATTTTATAAAACGCCCTATATTTACAAAAGACACAGAACGATGAGCAGCGGTTTAGGATCTTGAATATTCAAGCTTATCCGATCTTAAAATCACACTGATATATATATATATATATATATATATATATATATATATATATATATATATATATATATATATATATATATATATATATATATATATATATATATATATATATATATATATATATATATATATATATATATATATATATATATATATATATATATATATATATATATATATATATATATATATATATATATATATATATATATATATATATATATAGAGAGAGAGTTAGGATCTTTTGAGAACCACAAGTCCCCCGAGAACCCGAGAACTCCTAAACCGATTTTTTTTTCAAAAAACCGACCCCATAGGCCTCTAAAACGCACACTTTTAAGACTTTTCGAAAAAAAATTTCCGAAAAAAACAACTTTTTTTTTTTAAAAACTTTGCACATGTACAAAAAAAAAAATTTGCACATGTGCAAACTTTTTTATACGTACACTTTTTTGAATTTTTTTTTACAGAACGCCTTAAATATATGTTAGAAAGACATCCATAAAAAAAAACTTGAAAAAAAATGTACGTATAAAAAACTTTGCACATGTGCAAAGTTTTTTTTTTGTACATGTGCAAAGTTTAAAAAAAAAAAAAAAGTCGTTTTTTTCGGAAATTTTTTTTTCGAAAAGTCTTAAAAGTGTGCGTTTTAGAGGCCTATGGGGTCGGTTTTTTGAAAAAAAAATCGGTTTGGGAGTTCTCGGGTTCTCGGGGTGAAGTTGGTTCTCAAAAGATCCTAAGTCTATATATATATATATATATATATATATATATATATATATATATATATATATATATATATATATATATATATATATATATATATATATATATATATATATATATATATATATATATATATATATATATAAATAAGGAGGATCGGGTAGTAACTCAAAATCCGGTAAGAACCGTGAGGACAAATCTGGATCTTTAATATTGAAAAATGGGTGGATAATATTCAATATGAATAAAATGTCACATCTTAAAAGCTTGTGGAGCTAGTTGTCTAAAAATCCAAACTATTGGGTGGATAATACAAATTAATAAGCGTAATATGGTAATTTGAACGAGACCCCTCACCAGATTGCGACACTTGTCGCCTTATCTTTTGATGGGTTTTATTTATTCTGCCCGCTTAGTTTTTGGGCCATAAATTTTTTTCTTTTTAAAAAAAATTCTAAAAAAACCAAAGTTCTTAAAATTTAATTATCTACAAAACAAGCAGCATCATGAAATTTTGAAAAAAAAATATTTTTTTATTTTTTATTTTTATAAAAAATCAAAAAATTAAAAAAATTTATCCAAAAATTATGAAAATTTAAGAGATCATTATGGACAACATATTAGTCAGTTTTTAAAAACAAAAATTAGAAAAAACGTTTTTTTAAGTGTTCATTTTTATATTTTTAAGTAAAAAACTTAATAAAATAGCAAAAAAAATACACATTATCCAAAAATATTAAAACCAGAATTTGTTTTATGATTCAAAACTTATGATCCAAGATTCAAAATATGTTATGATCCAAGATCCAAAACTCGTTATGATCCAAAACGAGTTAAAAAAAAACATACAACGACATATGATTATATCATCGAGTCCGTTTTTCGTTCCGTGGACGTGCGTCGTACGTGATTGCGTCACGTTGAAAGAAGATATTTGACGTTATTGCCCTTAGGAGAATGATTGGACGAGAAAAGTTCTCGCGGTCCCTACCGGATTTTGGGTTCCTACCGGATCCTAACTCTCTCTCTCTCTCTCTCTATATATATATATATATATATATATATATATATATATATATATATATATATATATATATACATATATATATACATATATATATATATATATATATATATATATATATATATATATATATATATATATATATATATATATATATATATATATATATATATATATATATATATATATATATATATATATATATATATATATATATATATTTGCAAGTTAATGATGAATCCGATTACATGAGTCGTAATATACTACAGCTACGTTAAGTACATCAGGCTAACTACAGTTCTTCGTGGCCAACCCTTCGCCTAGGAGACTGCACAGAGACTAGACCCACACCCGCAACCGGCAAACCTCGGTGCATAGCACGCCCCCACCCCGAAAGGACGCCCTGCAGGTAACTGACTGGGTAAACCCAGCCCCGGGTACACACAACACCGGCTAGCACAGAGGCTACAAGTGGGGCATTAATATCTTTAGCCACCACTTGCACTCGACAAGGTTCGAACCCACAACCTCGCATACGCGAGGCATGAGTCTTACCCGCCAAGACCACCGATGAGTGTTATATATATATATATATATATATATATATATATATATATATATATATATATATATATATATATATATATATATATATATATATATATATATATATATATATATATATATATATATATATATATATGAATATATATATATATATATATATATATATATATATATATATATATATATATATATATATATATATATATATATATATATATATACTAGCTGCGTACCCGCGCAATGCGGCGGCGGCCAATAGTTTTGTTTCGGCAATTACTTTTTAGGTTTTAGGTTGCAGATGGGAGGGGGAATTGACGAATGTGAGAGTGATTAATTTCTTTTCGGGGGATTGATTACCTTTCCAACGATATAGGGGACGGTAAATACCTGAGAGTGTGAGACCAAAAATAGAAAAAACTTTTAGAAATCAGTTTGGAACTATACGGATTTTTTGCAATGATATGATAAATAGAAGTAGAATGCTATAATCTGAACAAAAGACAAAGTAAACAAAGGGGCAAGGGGCAAAACAATTTTTCGAACCAAAACTGTAAAAATTCTTAAATCTAGCGGCATACCCGCGCGTTGCGGCGGCGGTGAATCGGTTTTTGCGGCAGTTAGATGAGTTTCAGCGATTAATATCTTTCGGTGGACAACGAATAGTTAAATTCGATAAATAAATTTCTTTCGATGATTAATTTCGTTTTGAAAAAAAAAAATCAAACTCCAAATAATACATTCGTGCGATGTTGCGGCGACTGATAGTTTCGTTCGGGTAATGGTTTCTGATATTGTACCCATGTGAGGTGGCTTCGAATAATTTAATTCGTAAAAATTAGCCACTTGCTTGCCTCTTTTTGACGTCTTTGGTAATTATAATAGTATATTTTCTTATTAAATTAAGCATTCAATTTTTTGGTCGACCCCATCAGTAATTGTTACTTTCAAATCCCGCATCGATTGTTTAAAAAACACGGTTATTTGATAATTACAGAAGAAGTCAAAAAGAGTTTTCAATGATCACCTTAATTCTGATTGGAGAAACCCAACGTAAATATATATCATAATAATAATGTTTCTTCTTTTTAACGTTATATAAAAGTATATATAATATTAATTTAGTTATATAGATATAAATGAAATAAATATTTAAATAAAGAAGGGTAAATTCGGAATTTGGGTCTAATAACCTAAATACACAACCCTAACCCTAAACTCATTTCACTCCAGCCGCTACACCTCCATCTCCTCCCAGTGACCATCTCCATGAAACTGATTGAACCGCTACACCTCCATCTCGTTCTCTCCTTCTCCTCCCGGTGACCATCTCCAGGAAACCGATTGAAGCTCTTCTTCTCCTCTCGGTGACCATCTCATCCGATTGAAGCTTTCGACCTCCGGGTCTCCTTCTCCGGCAACTCACTGGATCTTCAACCGATTCATCCTCTACCGTAACCATCTCCGCCGTATTGAATCTGGCTCTGAAACCCGTCATCGACTTTCTGCAGCCAAGACCCGCCGATCTGCTTCTTTCTCGTACATCAACGTAGCACCGCCAATCTGCTTCTTTCTCGTACAGCAACGAAGCACCGCCGATCTGCTTCTTTCTCGTACAGCAACGAAGCACCACTGATCTGCTTCCTCTTGATTGACAGACGCCTTCATCACCACCGCCTTCATCAGATCCTTTGCTCCTGATCCTCTGTACCGCCTTCATCCTTTGGTATATCTGATTTTCAGATCTTCGTTATAAACTTGAAATCAAATATAATTGACTTCTGATTAAATGATTTTCTGATTAAATGATTTTCGGTATTGTATATCATTGACTTCTGATTAAATGATTAAATGATTTTCGGATCAACTATCAACAACACACATTGTAAACAACACACATTATAATCGGACATTGTATTCTATTGATTTCGATTTTTATCAGTTCTCGATTTTTATCACTTCTCGATTTGTAGAGTAATGTGGTGGTTAACCTTATTTCGATTTTAATCAGTTCTCTATTTTTATCACTTCTCAGATTTTAAGTGTTTCAGATTGAGAAAAATAAATGTAGATCTTTATTGTTTGTAGATCTGAGTTTTTTAATCTGCATAACCTTTCTGTTTTTATTGTTTGTAGATCTGATTTCGATTTTTATTGTTTGTAGATCTGATTTTTGTAGAAGCATGTGGTGGTTTTATCGGTTCTCAGATTTTTGTAGAAGCATGTGGTGGTTATCATGATTTCGATTTTTATTGTTTGTAGATCTTAGTTTTTTAATCTGCATAACCTTTACCTGTTTCAGATTGAGAAAAATAAATGTAACCGAGAATCAGAAGATGTTATTGGCATCGAAAGATCTATATATTTTTCTATTTTGACATGAAAAACTTATGATTCAGTAAACTACTACTTTGTATTGTGCAGAAACAGAAACAAACTATCAGATCTAAACAACAGGTTATTGTAGAGCAAAAAAATTGGAGTAAGGAAGAATGTATGTCAATTCCTGATTTGTAACTTGTATTTTCATTCCGTAAATTGATTCATACCTGCAAACAACAAAAGCTACAAAGTTTAGTATCTTCATAATACCAACATTTATATAATCAGCTTGTAAAAAGACAATTATCCTAATATTTGTGTCTGTGTGCAGAAACTAAATTGCCATTATTCAAAAACATGGCTTGAAGAAAATATAAAGCACAAACAGACATATGTAAACAATTTTTGGAGCAGAAAAAGATTGGTGTAAAGATTTGTTTGGGAATGTGTTGATTTATAGTGTGATTTTTGAGATTTGAAATTTGAATTTTGAAATGAAGTATTTCTATTGGTTTAAAGTTGTTTGTGTGGATAATCAAATATCAAAGGTTAAGATTGATTTAAGAATCATCAACGGCTAAAATCAGATCTGATATATTAATGCTTAAAAAAGTTGTACATTTTTAAGACATTAAGACAATTGTGCATTAGGGGGTTGTAATTTATATATGGTTTATAGTATGGTATATATATATATATATATATATATATATATATATATATATATATATATATATATATATATATATATATATATATGGGACGCTTCCTTTGATAATGAATATTATGTTGAGATTGTGAGAATCAATCTCAGCCAATCATTTCGTTAAAAGAACTCTATCACATAGATACCTGAAGTGCCCTCACCGGCCTTCTTCTTCTTCAACTCCGCAAGATAGGTAGGGCAATTTCTCTTCCAATGCCCAACTTTGCCACATTCGAAGCACGCGTCTTCTTTGGCTACCTTTGCTTTCTTCTTGGGTGGTCGGGATGGTTGGACAACTTTCTTGCCCTTTCCTTTGACAACCTTTGCCTTCCCTTTACCCTTGGAGTTTGCGGGGTGTTCGGGTCTAGTCCTCTTTGTACCACCTTCCTTGATCATGAGAACTTGAGTGGTTTTCTTAGGCAGATTTTTTTCCGCGGTAATTAGCATCCCATGTAATTCCGGGATAGTCTTGTTCAAACCATTCATATTATAATTCATGACGAAGGGATCAAAAGACTTTGTCAAGGAGTTAAGGATCATATCCGTTGCTAGCTCTTCGGGCATCACAACTCCAAGACGTGCCAAATGATCAATGTGACTCTTCATTTTGAGCACATAAGAGCTAACCGTCTGCCCATCCTCCATCTTGCAAGCATGGAAAGCCCGAACAGTTTCGAACCTTTCCGTTCTTGTAAGTTGTTGGAACATTTCCTTCAATTGATTAATCATGTCATAGGCTGAATGATTCTCTAAATCCTTCTGAAGGTCGGGAATCATGGTTGCCAACATGAGGCATGATGCATCAATGGAATCATCCATATTTTTAAGCCATGCATCGTGTGCGGGCTTAGGAATGGCAGGGGGCTCTTCAGGAAGTGGTTCATTGAGAACATATTCTTTCTTTTCTTGTTTGAGAACTATTCTCACACTACGGTACCAATCCAAAAAGTTGGTGTGGTTAAGTTTTTCTCCCTCAAGGAGAGACCGTAGTGAAGTTTTGTTTAGAGCCGGGTTTGTTGCGTTTGGTGCCATCTACAAAATTTTAACAAGGTTCAATTTAGTAATTTATGATATTAAGTCCTTAATAATTAATACCCTTTCTTGTTTCATAAACTTTAATTGATTAAGGTCTAGAATCCAAGTTGCAATACAAACAAGCGGTTAGGTATCCTTTATCCCGCCTATTCGAATCAACAAGGTAGGTAACAGTTTACCAATTATATCCAAATATAATTTCTAGAGGTATGGGATCCGATTATAACATTTATAAGTTTGGCATGTTTGATCCCATCTATGCCTTGGATTTCTAATGCTTAGGTGACCTTTATCACAAAAGATTTCCAAACAAATCATCCCACTTAAACGGACGTGTAGTTTTGACAACTATTAATGGTTAGCTGTCCTTTATCCCATCAATATTGCAAAACTACCTCTTGTATCACAAGAAGACTCCAAGTGGTTAGGTAACCTTTATCCCACAAGGATATGCAAGTGATATATGAGTGTCTTTAAGAGGGACGACATTGATTTGTATTTCGCAAGGGATTTGTATGTTTTACAATTCTAATTTTGAAAAACATATGGTATCATGTACATTGCATGCATCCAATGAACATGGTACCATTAAAATATTATTTTGTCAATTGGTTCCTTTAATTATAAAATCTCCATTTTATTAATTCTTTGTTTGTGGTCAAGATTAGAACTAATATCTAATATTAAGTTTGAGTTTGATCACACACATTAGAACCAATTTTAATCCTAAATAATTACCATTATTACTTAGGGTTGGAGTTTGTAAGAATTCATAAAATCTCCATTTTATTTGTTTCATTTATTTTCAAACTTGACTTTATAGGTTTTATAACAAAACCCATTTTTAATAAAACCAATTGTATTACATCTTATGTTTTATATGTCAATTTGAAAATTACAAACTCCTTGATGATTATGTTTAATTATCTAGGTTGTCTAGCATGCAAAATCTTATTTTCATCCACAACATAAAATCATAAAACATTCAATCATCACATGCATGCATGGGTGCATAAACACAAGCCAACTAATTTGATATTTCATGTGAGCCATACATGAAATATCAAGTCTAAACCTAGGGACAAAAAGGTCACAAAAAACTCAACCAAATGATCTTCGATTTGGCTACAATTTTGCCAAGCTTCTTATATCATCAAATGACACTTGAACCACCATTTAGTGACATCATGGAGTGACTTGTGATTTTTCTTTGGCACCCTTAAAACTTGCGACAGGAACAAGGGCAGCAGGAGGCATTTTTGTGATTTTGATGCTTTCTTCACTTCATTCTTGGTCAAGTTGATGCTTATACTTGTCAAAACTTAATGTATATTCTAGATATTAAAGTTACTAACAATTATAGCATCAAAATACCAAGATATGAATTTTTAAATCTCTCCTTGACAGGTTCGAAAAAATGGACAGCAGCTATGCAGAAAGTGTTGCTGTTGGGTGCATTCTTCTTTTTGGCCTTTACTTCCTTCTCTTGTTACATTTTGTGAAAAATATAAAATACAACTATTCTAATATTTACAAAATGAATATAAGAAGGAAATAACTAAATATTATTACAAACCATTTGAATAAAAGAATAGATTACAACCAAATTGAATTTAAACACAAAACATGCAACACATGGTCCTTAGCTTGTTTATGCACCATTTTATCACATAAAATCATAAGAAAATCAACACTTTGTTTTTCTAAGGCAACAATTATGTAACCAAATGCATGCAAACATAAAATATAGTTGGTTACATAAAATCATAGATTAAACACTTGCATGTTGCCAAAGAAGCCATGCATGAACATTGCATTCAAGAAGATGAACATTCATGGCTTCCAAAAACCAAGTTTATCCCAATAAACTTATTATCTAAACATGCAATATAGCCATGGCTCTGATACCAATTGTTGGAAACCTATGTTCATGTCATAGGTTTCAAAAACTTGAAGTTGCAACGGAAGCATAAAATCATGAACACAAATTTCACTTCCAAGAGGATCATGCTACATGCATGTAGAGATAAGATGAAGAACAAGCATAGATAGAGTTCTAGATTATAACCTTTGTTCTTGGGTTGAT
Organism: Cichorium intybus; assembly: GCA_023525715.1. Taxonomy (NCBI): domain Eukaryota; kingdom Viridiplantae; phylum Streptophyta; class Magnoliopsida; order Asterales; family Asteraceae; genus Cichorium; species Cichorium intybus. The sequence goes on along the minus strand of CM042010.1, from coordinate 93,646,828 downwards.
ATGGACGAATTTGATGGCTAGTAATCAAGTTAGAATCCCTCTATAGTTGATCCACCACAAGCTTGAACACCCTTGAATGCTAGTTCCACAACTTGCAAAGTAAAGCTTCTTTCTCCTTGAAACAAAAAACGATTTTTGCTTGTGTTCAAGAGAGAGTTTTTTGGCTGAATATTTTGAGTGTGATAAAGATGTATATGCTCTCAAAGATGGCCGGATTTACTAACTAGAAAAGAGAGAAGAAGAGAGGCTTTATTTAAACAAAAGGCACCTTTTGAAATCTTGGAGACACAAAGCATATTATCTACTTTCTAGGTGGGACACATGCTCTTGGGAAGAGCCTCATAAAATCCGGCCATGCTTGGTCAAAAGGGCAAGAAATACATCTTTTATTGTTTATAAAGTTTATTCTACAAGTTTTATAAACAATAACCTTTCACACTTTTGTTTAATGGTGTACCATTAAAACATTATTATGTATATATAAGCCCCCTTTTAGAATGCATTATGAGTTGTATAAATATATATATATAAATATACATATATGTATATATATATATATATATATATATATATATATATATATATATATATATATATATATATATATATATATATATATATATAACAATATGCATATGTAATTTAATTTACCAATTAAATTAAATAAAAGGTTTACTTCTAAATCAATTAAATCATTTAACAACTTAAACAATTTAATTGTTATACATAATCAATTCATCACATATGAATTAGTAATCAACCTTTAATATTGGAGTTATTATTATTTACCTCAAATAATAATAACTTACAAGATTAAATTGCAAGTTTAGTATCATTTGATGTTAAATCAAATTTAACATTCTAAATGATAAATTGGTGTCAAACTTGTTGTCGGTGTGACCCTATAGGATCATGTATTATTAGTAATATCATTTTATGATCATCCTTGGGCATATAGAACTAACAATCTGCAATAGGGGTAGTAAAGATAACAAGAAGTCTTATGATACACTTGCTACAAGATCTGTTAGAAGAAGAAAAAACTCTACTAAGATAGCTACTGGATGCACTGCAAAGATTATATTTGAGAGTGTATATGGAACAACATATTACAAAGTTTTGGAATTCCATGAATTGCACAACCACCCACTGGTGAGTGTTGAGGAAATGTCATATTCAGAAAAGGAATTCATAGTCCGAGCATCTACAGCAAAAGTGGGCCCAACAACAGCTTATAAATTGCGAGCAACATTGAGAGGAGGTTATCAGTATATGAAGCCTAAAGTAGTAGACTACAAAAAATTCAGAAGAGGAATAAACAGGATTCTATGGTACAAGGATGCTCAAATAATAGTCAAAAAAATGAATGACCGTAGAGATCACAACCCAAATTATTCATTTGAGTTTGCACGTGATGGAAATGTTTTGAGTGCTATGTTTTGGGCAGATGAATGGGAGAAAGCATATTATAACGAGTTTGGTGATGTTATATCTTTCGATGCGACCTTTAGGACTAACAAGTAAGCTTTATATTATACAATCATAAATGAATATGTTAATTATTTACTACATTTTTATACTAATCATATGTGTGTATTCATAAATGATTATATAACACTCATGTAATTACATAATCACTTGTGTTAACAAATATAGCTATTCATATATGAATACACATAAATAAATTCTTTTACATTGAATATATATATATATATATATATATATATATATATATATATATATATATATATATATATATATATATATATATATATATATATATATATATATATATATATATATATATATATATATATATATATATATATATATATATATATATATATAAGGTTTTAATACTTTTTGGTTTAATTAAAAATAGATATCAGATGATTTTTGTTCCATTCACTGCCATTGATCATCATAGAAAGTCAGTTACTATGGGAGCTGGGTTGCTAAGTAATGAGACTATTGATTCATATTGTTGGTTGTTGAAAGCATTCCTCAAAGCACATGGAAAACAACCAACAATTGTATTAACAGACCAAGATCCAGCAATAAAACAAGTAGTTCAATTGGTATTTCCTAATTCAAAACATAGACTCTGTATGTGGCACATAATGAAGAAATTACAATCAAAGGTACATTAATGTTAATTCATATGTGAATAAATGAAAAAAAATACATATGTACTATTCCCACTTATTCATACATGAATATATCATCTGTATTTTTAGACAGCTTACTGCTGATTTAATTAAAAACACCGACCAGGAAAAGGTTTAATAAGCTTGTCTAGGACATGTATATTAAACCTGATAAATTTGAAAACAAATGGGAGTTGCTTATTAATGAATTCAACCTTGAAGACAAAAGATGGTTTAATGACATGTTTGAATTTAGAAACTTATGGATCCCTGCATACTTCAATGATATAAGAATGTGTGGTTTGATGAAGACAACTTCAAGGTCAGAGAGCATGAATTCATTCTTCAACACATACTCACAAACTAAAAATTTACTGTTAAATTTCATGATGAATTATGACACTGCCATTCAAAAGCAAGGAAATACACAAAAAGAACTTGATAGGGCAACCAAAGAAGCATCATATGTTTATCGGACACCTCGAGAAATAGAACGTCATGCTGCAAAGATTTATACAAGCAGAATATTTTTTGACATACAGAAGGAAATATTCAAAGGTGCTTGGTTATATTCATATTCCAGTCTAGGTATAGAAAATGGATGGGAGGTATACAACGTCCAACACAATAACAAGAAATATGAATTCAAAAGTAATTTCAAGGTAACCTTTTTGCTTTTTGTATTAAATTCACATATGAATATTAATAATTGCAACTCATATATGAATATACACTTTTATTCATATATGAATACACAGATATACTGATATATATATATATATATATATATATATATATATATATATATATATATATATATATATATATATATATATATATATATATATATATATATATATATATATATATATATATATATATATATATACACACACACAACTGTATTTCATATATGAATATACATTCTCAATCATATATAAATACCAAAATATATTTGTATATTCATATACATATTTATTAACTTCTTTTTAAATATTTTATTATTCAGGTTCACATAAAATTGCCAGAGCAAGAAATAACATATACTTGTGAAAACTTCAACCGAATAGGGATTCTATGTAGACATGCTTTCTGTATACTGATGAAATTTGGTATTAAACAAATACCAAAATAGTACATTGTTAATCGGTGGAGGAAGGATGTCATATGAAGATATTACAACTTTGGTAGACATGTTTATGATTCTGGAGATGCTGAGACTGCTAAATTGGTCAATGAAACATATTACATCTTTGAATCATGCTTGAACATTTTGAGAGCATATAAGGAAAAGCTCTCATCTTTCATTCAAAAAATAAACATCATGCATAAGGAATTAGAAAATGAGACATCACATGCAATTATAAAGAACAAGACAGATGTTGATATGGTAAGCAAGCTAATGAACATTATTGTTCCAAAGAACATTGGAATTTTTGTTCCACAGATTCAACGTAACAAAGAATCCAGAAAAAGAAATGAATCCTTAGTGCATCTGAAAAAGCATATCAAAATTCAAATAAGCAATCAAGGATATGCTCAGGATGTGGAGAAAGAGCGCCACACAACTTATGCGCATGCCCAATAAAGAAAGCAGCTGGACAATCTGCAACAGAACTATAGAATGTTTTTTGTTTTATTCATTTGTGAACTGCGTTTTAATGATCTTTTTAGGAATTTTATTCATAGCTGAATGTTATAAAAATAATGTCTATATGTATATATGATTAAAAAGTGTTCATACACTTGTATTCATATATGAATACAAGTGTTCGTATACTTGTATTCATATATGAATACAAGTGTTCATAAGTGTATATATGAATACAATTGTTCATAGTCTTGTATTCATATATAAATACACTTATAAATGTGTATACGAATAAAAAATATTCATAAACTTGTATTCATATATAAATAGAAATCTTTCATACGCTTGTTTTCGCTTATGAATATATAAATGTATATTTTTGCTCATAAACTTGTATTCACATGTCTTCATACACATATAAATACACTTGTATTCAAATGTGTAAGAACGCATTTGAATAAGTCTTCATAGACTTGTAATCATATATGAATATAATTGTAAATGTGTTTATATGAAACTTGTATACATGTATTAATATATCAATAGACTTGTGTTTCATACACATACTCAAAAGTTTTCATATACTTGTATTCATATATGAATAAAAAACTGTTGATACACTTGTATTCATATATGTATACTCGTGTACAAGTACATCTGTATATTTATATATTAAGTTAATAAACCAGGTATAAGTCAAAGTTGAATTATCATATATGATTATATGAATATCATCAACAGCACTTTTTAGTAATATATACATCTGTTCATAAAAGATACATACCAAATATTTTTTCAAAATTTTAATTGTCAACATTCAATCAACCACAAATTTTCTTGGCAACACTTCCGACACAAAAAAAAGTTTTTCCACATCCATATACAACCATCACCATTCTTCCCAAATAAACACACCATCTTTAAACTCATTTCAACCTCTCTGCAACATTCTTCATAGCAAACAAGGCATGTTTCGCACGAACCTTAGGATCAACCTTCTGATAGTCATACACTTTTTCAACACATCCTCACGCAACTCATTAATTTCTGACGTCAACAACGTTGCAACATACCTACTCCTCAACTTCTCCAACATATTTTCCTGAGGAAGACCTTCTTTTGGAAATACTGGTTTCCACTTTGAGATTGGTTGTCCTGCATAGGTCTCCATATGTCTCATAGAAAAGATACCACAATCACATTTATTCTCCACGGTCGTCCATGCCATTTCCAACGTCTTCGGAATGACCTTTTCATTTGAAATGATCTTCGCCTTTGGATGGCTTATCTCTTCCAAATACATAAAAAAACATCTTTTTCTACAAAAAATCATATATGAAGTAAAATTAAACATGTAACAAGATAATCATAAAAAGATTACATTTTGGTACTTGATACTTACGAGAGGAGTAAGTAATTTTCCATATCTATCTTCAAAATTATCTCCTAATGAACTGCTATCAATAACTTCAATACATGGCTTTTTAAGGTTGAAAACAACCAAGTAAATGTGAGAACTCCTCACAACAGAAAAAAAACCTGATTTTCATACAAAAAATGTAAGTCCTATATTAATAGAATAAATATATAAATCTATAAATAAACAAACCATGTCAATATCTTTCAACATCAACTTCTCCTTATCATTCTTCACACTAACAACAAGGTTCGACTTGAAAATATTGTACTTATCTTCCTCTTTCTTATCTGTTGACTCAAGGTAGTATGCCTGTTTTTACATAAAAAGAATTCATCAATAAATCAAAACATTAGTTCTATTCACTTATGATTATACACTAATCATAAGTGAATACTACTGCACTTGTATTGTATATTATAATTCAACAGTGAATAATTTAAAAATCATGATCATATTCACTTATGATTATATTATACATTGTCTAATTGACAAAATAACTTCAAATTCACTTGTGATTATACACTAATAAAAGATAAACTTATAGTCATTTCAACATTCAAGAACAACCGATAAGGAGAGTTATTGACATCTCTTTTAAGTTCTTGATGGTTCAATAAATCACTCCATGCATCAAGAACATTTGAAAAAATGTAAGTTCTTGAAAATAAACTTTCCATTGTTCCTCTAAGAGTAGTTACACCATACTTGCTACTCACAACAACATCCCTATAAACATATATTCACATGTTATTTAAATAATAATAATTCAATATTTTAAAAAAAATAAATACTTACCACAATTCTCCACGAAAGTTGAACAACCATTCAGAAACAGCAGTCTCCTCTGTTGTCAATTTAGTTTTCACATCAACAATCCCGCTCCTGAATAGGGATTTTAACGGAAAAGTTAATTTCTTCTCTCTTGAAACCCTAGCATTTCCATCTAATGCTACTTCTGGTGCAACTACAATAGTCATTGGGTTTGGATCAACAATATCAGAAGTTGAAATAACTTCGATTCAAGTTGAGGTACAGCTTTCAATGGAATTGGATCAAGAACATCCTCTGTTGAATCTTGACTTAACCCAATTCCAAGACTAAAAGAATGTGATTTTGATTTCTCCACTTTTTCATCATGTTTATTTTCTTCTTTTTCTTGTTCTATATTTGAACTTAGGAATACAACACTTTCGTAAAACTCATTCACAACTGGATGATCCCAAAATTCCTTTTCTTCAACACTCAATTCTTCAATACCTAACAAAATATATACAATAAAAACATATATGATTATTCATAAATGAATATTAGTAATACATAAAATAAATTCAAATCATTATAAACATTTTACACTATAAAAAACATATATTCACAAACACTATTCATATATCAACATTAATTACCTGCATCCTCCCCATCCTTTTTAACTTGCAACTCCAACATACCTAGAAGAAAAAAAATATAATATAAATCATATATGAATACTGAAAATATAAAACCACTAATACAAAACAAATGCTCACCCTCCGCAACCAATTTCTCTTTCTCTCCAAAAACATTTACACTTTCCTCTTCACCTCTCTTACCTTCACCAAATATTTCACCACCTAATATACAAATCACATATGAATATTCTATTCAAAAATAAATTAACATAAAACATACATACCATCAACTACATATGTATTTCCCATATGCTCCTCATTTATATCAACATTTTCCATCTGTACATCATTATTTTCAACTCTTTCTTCATTTGCAACACATTCAGACACATTTCCAATACCTACAAATGTTAAATTCATAAGTAAATATTTCCATTTAAAATAAAAAATCAAACTTCTACTATACATAAAAACATAACATTACCTTCAACAACTTGTTTATCTTCACCAGCACCTTCCTCTTTCCCAATGTTATCATTTGTTGTTTTTGTTTCTGTAACTTACTTTTTATCATAAGTAAATGATAAATTTTTCTATTCATAATCATATATGAATACTACTTTAAAAAGAAAACATTTATTTACCTTCACCCAATCTGTCAAAAATATTCGTAACCACAGGATCTGACCACAACTTACTTAATGGTAAATTATCCTGACTATCAACTCCACTAAAACCCACAACAACATTCCGAACAATTTCATTTAATTCAATTGTTTCATCTTCGGTTACTCCTTCCACATTTCCTTCACTATTTTCAGCACCATGTCCTTCCACTTTATCATCTTTATTGCCATCTTTTTCCTCATTAACATTTTTATCAACATCATCTACTACAACCTTACCACAATCTTCTTCCTCATTTTCAACCCCATCCTTTTCAGAATCCTTCTCCATTTCAATAGTACTTGCACCCATAACTGGTGTAAGAACTGGTTCTTCCAGACTAACATTATTAAACTCAAATGGAACTTCTGTACTTTCAACTCCACTATTGTCATCATCAAAAACTCTTTTTCTCCAACTCCTAAACGATTCAACTTCTGAGAACTTTTGAATTGCTTCTTCAATCTTAATTTTAATATTCTCTCTTGAAAATTCCAACCTCTTCAACAAAATACCTAACAATGTTTCATACTCCTACATATGAAAAAAGAATGTTATAATTAATTTAAGTAATAAATCATATATGAATACAAAAATAATATAAAATTACCTCAACAGAATAATTTTTACTATCCTGACTATCCTCCTCCTCATTATCTCCCTTAAAACATTCCTCCTCACTTTCCTCTTCCACCTCTTCATTCTTGTTAAACTCTCCTAACCCAAACTTTCCTTCTTCTTGTTCGCATTCCTCCTGAAATCGTATCTTCTCTGAACTCTAGTAACAAATAGCTGGACGTCTACGTGGTACATTCACTTGATCAAACTTCAAACTATCCACATATAATAACTGCAAAAATTGTGTATACATTTTCAAAAACCTAATCATAACATGAAATACATGCATAAAAATATATTATCAATACATTCATATATGATTTATCATCATATTCATATATGAATAAACACTAATAATTCATGTATGAATAAAGCAAAAGATAAATTTCTAAATAAAATACTTACAACAAGATACGCTGTTGGTCCGAAAAAGTAACATGTATCTTTGAAGGGTGTGTATGCGATCTCCGTTCTAATTAAACAATCAAGAATGTAGTTGCACCAATCAATTGCACTTACATCTGTGTCTTTTTGTATACGATGTAACGGTGACACATTGCACCTTCCCATGGCAGTAGACTCACAGAATTTATTTATAAAAAGTACAATGAAATTCAAAATGAAATTAAAATTAGCAACTGTTGTCCTAACAATTGCATTCTTGATATGTTTCAATCTCATGACATCCCCCTTATTGAATTGTTTTATCCAATGACACATACAACCTCTTTCATAATCCTCCTCTATGTATTCCAAGTCTGAAAGAAGAAAACTACCCATAGGAACTCCAAACATATCATGTATATATTGAGTATTTACATTAATATAACCATTTTCAACCTTCACTTTCATCTTATCCAAATCAAAATTTTGTAGAACATAAAACCCAATTTTCAATGAAACATAGGTCATCTTCATTTTGAACAAACTACCAAAACCTATCTTCCTCACAGACTCCTTCTGTTCTCGACTCAAACCTTGTATCACCGCAAACATCGACTCTGGTGAACATCTATTTTTCATTGAATAAAAATGTCTTTGAGCAGGAACATTTTTACTCTTATGTTTCTTTGACGGTCCAATAAACATATCTTCATCAACCAATAAACGGTTTTTTGATTTCTTTTTCTTTTCTTCTTTTTCAATTCTAATCTTCTTTAATTCCTTTGAATTAACAGGTGAACTTTCTTTTTGATGTTTCTTTGCAGACCTTGTCAACTTTTCTTCAGAAGATATAATTACAACCTTCTCCAAGTTCTTTGATTTTCCCTTTGGTTTCACTGATATACAATATATTATAATGTTATTCATATCTGAATAAATTACATATACTAAAAATATACACCACAAAATCATTTATGAATTAAATGATTTTCCCTTTGGTTTCACTGTTTATTGATGTATGAATAATTATATATGAACAACATGTAAGAATACATATTATTCATACTGGATATTCATATATGAATAATCATATATGTTAAGTGTTTAATACTTATTTATTCATGTATGAATAATTATATATGAAAAACAAAGTATTAAAAACTTAGCATATATATAGACCAACCTATTTCCCTTGTGTTTTTCATTGGTGATTCTTTCCAAAATTGTGAGCAGGTTCAATCTCTTGATTAGTATAAAACATACAAAAATGTCTCAACTAACACTCTCACTTCACTAGAACCAGATTTCTCCTCTTCATTAGATTAATTAAATATTGATCTTGAAATTCGTTATATTTGCAAGATATTTCAAGATAGTAATCAGCCTCTGCTATAATAACAGAAACATGATTTTCTTGAAAGTCATGTAGCAACTATCATGCAATTCAATATCACTGAATATATTGAAGACAAGTAATCTAGTTCCAGCGAAAGTGAGAGTGATAACTCAAACAATTTTATATGTTTTTATACCAAACAAGATATTCAACCAACTCACAAAAATTGAAAGAATCACTAACAAAAAACACAAGGGAAATAGTTTGGTCTGGATGTATGTTAATTTTTTAATACGTGTTTCTTCACATAACTATTTATATATGAAAAACATGTATGAATACATATTATTCATACTAGATATTCATATATGAATAATCATATATGTTAAGTGTTTAATACTTATTTATTCATGTATGAATAATTATATATGAAAAAACAAAGTATTATAAACTTAGCATACATCTAGACCAACATATTTCCCTTGTTTTTTTATTGGTAATTATTTCCAAAATTGTGAACTGGTTGAATCTTTTGTTAAGTATAAAATCATACAAAAACATCTCATATGATTTTGTATGTTTTTACATTCAACCAACTCACAAAAATAGAAAAGATCATCAATGAAAAACACAAGGGAAATAATTGGTCTGGATGTATGTTAATTTTCTAATACTTGTTTGTTCACATAATTATTCATATATGAATATCATGTATCAATACATGTTACACATATGTATGAATAAAATATCATTCATATATAAATAAACACAAAAGAAATGTTTATTCATATATTTCATTTGAATTAATCATATATGAATATCGATGTATGAATAAAATGATGATTCATATATGAATAAACAGATATTCATACATAGAAATATAGAATAACTTATGTATATGATTTTTTTTCAATGAATCATATATGAATAAACCAGATAAAAAAGAAAGTTTTATGTATACCTTTATCATGTTTTTGTTTGGAACTAGGTTCTTGTACGTCAATAGAATCATCTTCATCCTCAACTCGCTTATCCTTGGCTTTTCCTGTAATAAATGAAACATCATAAACATCACAAATAACTACCTCTTCTACAATAATCATATATCTATGATCAAAAATGTTGATTCATATATGAATAAAAACAAAGGAAATATTTATGAATACCTTTATCATGCTTTCGTTTGGATCTAGATTCTTGTACCTTAATAGAATCATCTTCAACCTCAACTTGATTATCCTTGGTTTTTCCTGTAATAATCATACATGAATGAATAAGACGTTGATTCATATATGAAATAAACATATAGATACATTTCCTTCTTCTAGAATACGATTCACTGAAATCTTTTCTTGAAAGTGTACAAAAACATAAATCACGAATGAATACACAAATTGAGAATACACAACAAACCTTAAAAACCATTAAAAGGAAGTCAAATACTCAAAAACCCTTGAAAATGTAAAAAAAAACTATAAATTGAACTGAAACCCTAAATAAAACTTCAAAAACAACTCCTTCCAAAACGAAAATAGAAAACCGCCACAAATACTGTAAGAAAAACAACTTTAAAATACAATCGTGCTAACATTTATCATCGCGAACAGAAGAACTTCTCGTAACTACTCTTTTTTCCGTTGACATTGTTTGATATCACCACGAAAGTAACAAAATGCAGAGAGAAAATGTTAGGGTTTCTTCAAAATAACTGAACGATTCGAAGTAATTGGTCAAATTCATACACAAAACGGTGATCATAGGCACTCATAGTCTGCAATTCGATATCCGTTCTGATTTGATGTACATGTAAAATGCCAATAATACACTCGCGTCAGTTACTAACTATCAATATTATTACAGATTTGCCACCGCCTTAATTTTTAATACAAAACCATTGGCTGAAATTAATTCTCACAATCTCAACCTAAAATATATTCTCAATGGAACCTATATATATATATATATATATATATATATATATATATATATATATATATATATATATATATATATATATATATATATATATATATATATATATATATATATATATATATATATATATATATATATATATATATATATATATATGGTCCTCTTCCGTGAGGACTATTTTTCGGTGAGGACTCGTAAGGCCACCTTATAAAAATTGAAAAATCATATAAAAAAAATACAAACCATAAAATCATAAAATCGAGAATAGTACCATATCATTATCAAAACACAATTGGAAAAAAAATTTGGATAATTGAAAAATGTAATGATCCAATTTTTTTTTGTTCTTTTGGATCATTGTTTTAATATAAAAAAAATAATGATTCAAAAGTTTTTTTTTTCGAATTTTTTTCTCCAATATAGTACTATGATCCATTTTAGTATTTATATATATATATATATATATATATATATATATATATATATATATATATATATATATATATATATATATATATATATATATATATATATATATATATATATATATATATATATATATATATATATATATATATATATATATATATATATATATATATATATATATATATATATATATATATATATATATATATATATATATATATATATATATATATATAAAAGTTCAATAGAGAACCAAAATAAAACAAGTACCAAGGAACCAATCGTGAGCGTCGGAATGCATATTATCGACGGCCGAAGATAAGGTTGTAAACTTCTAATTTGGACGCACATGTAGCGGATCATAACAAAAAACCCACTTCGTTTTTTTTATTTTTTAGTTTTAGAGCTTATTTTTTATCGAAATAAAAAACAAATATATCAAAATTCATAATTTTTTATTCTCTTTCAATAGACACCCATATCAATATACTAAAAACGAAAAAAAAATATTCAAAATTTTTGTTCAGATTCACAACAGTTAATTAATGTGAATCTGAACCATAATAAGTTTTTATAGAAGATTATTCACATGTGAATGATCATTGAAATTATATTTTTCAACAATAATTGATCATTTAATAACAACTCATGTGAATTTAAATAAACTTTTAGATTTGCATTGTGAATTTGACTAAATTCATATTGAATTTATGTAATTTCATTTATATTCTTTACAATTTCAACATTTGGATAATGTACAATTGAGTTAATTAAGATTCACAAATTAATTTACTTAAAGTTACACATGAATGATCAAAAATTGTTGAAAAAATCAGGTTCAATGATCATTTATATGTGAATTAATATGTATTAAACTAGATGCATACTATTTTGATCCTTTTGATGATACACAAATGAATTAATTTAGATCCACATATAAATTTTCTTAAAATTCATATATGAATGATAAAAAGTTGTTGAAAAACCAAGGTACAATTATCATTTATATGTGAATTTACATGTCTAAAACAAGAAGCAGTTAAAATTCGCAATGTCAATATAAACTGTATTAAATTTGTATGGAAGATATTTCACATGTAAATGGTCTATGAATTCAATTTTTTCAATTATTGTTAATCATTCAATAACAACTTATGTAATATAAAAATATTTTTAAATTCAGATGTGAATTCAAGAAAAAATCACTAATGTTTTACTATTTCAATGTTTTAATATCATATACAATTGAATTAACTGAGAGTCATAAACGATTTACTTAAAATTCACATGTGATTGGTAAAGAATTATTGAAAATTTTGGATAGATTCGTCATTTACATGTAAATGAATATATCTAAAATAATACAGTTCAGTTCGGGTTCACAAGATGAATTTGGACGAACTTGAAGTAAAAAAAAAACAAAAAATTTTGTATATCAATATGGATCTCTATTTATAGAGGATGAAAAATTATGAAATTTGGTATAATTAGATTATTTTTTCGAAAAAAGAATAAATTTAAAAATTAAAAAAACATAAAAAACGAAGTGGGTTTTTTTTGCTATGATCCGCTATATGCGCGTCCAATTAACAATTTTACGTGCATCTACCGGATTATAAAAAAACCAACTTCGTTTTTTTCGTTTTTTTAATTTTTAGGGCTTATTTTTTATCGAAAAAAATTTGAATATATAGAAATTTATAACTTTTTATCCTCTACAAATAGAGATCCATATTGATATACAAAAAATAATTTTTTTTTTCGAAATTTCCACTAGTTGAGATTCACATGTGAATCTGAATTGTTATTTTATTCACTGTTGACATACACAATAACATATGATATTGTCATGTGAATTTGAATAAATTTTTGTGTAAATGTGAATGGATTTAACTTATGAGTCATAGTATATTTATTATAAATGATTAAAATGTTGAATTGTTAAAAATTTTCTAACTAAATTAATCATATTCATATTTCGGAGTATATTTAAAATACCATATGATATTGATATGTGAATCTGAGTAAATTGTTGTGTGAATGTAAATAATTTATATTGTGAATGAGAGTAAAATCAGTATAAATGGTTAAAATGTTGAAGTACTAAAAAACTGTTAAGTAACTTCTCAATACTATATGATTTTGATATGTGAATATGAATAAATTTTCACGTAAATATGAGTAAATCCATTTGTGAATCAAGTATATTAATTATAAATTGTTATAATATTGAAATAGTAGAAGTTTTAAAAGTAAAATAATTACTCATATTCAAAATTTTACAGTTCAGATTCACATATGAATCTGAACTGTTATTGTGTTATTCTCTGTTGGCATTCACAATGACATATGATATTGTCAAATGAATCTGAATAATTTTTGTGTGAATGTGAATCAAATTAACTTATGAATCATATTAAATTCATTATAAATGATTAAAATATTGAAGTGTTAAAAATTTTCTAAGTAAATTAATCATATTCATATTACAAATTATATTTAAAATATCATATGATATTGATATGTGCATCGTGTAAATTATTGTGTGAATGTAAGTAAATTCAATTGTGAATCAGAGTAAATTCATTATAAACGGTTAAAATGTTGAAGTAGTAAAAAACTTATAATTAAATTCTCAATAGTATATGATATTGATCTGTGAATATAAGTAAATTTTCGTGTAAATACGAGTAAATCCACTTGTGAATCAAGTACAATACTTATAAATTGTTATAATATTGAAGTAGTAAAAGTTTTAAAAGTAAAATAATTACGCATATTCAAATTTTTACAGTTCAGATTCACATTATGAATCTAGACTAGCTATACTTATAAAAAATATTTATCTTTTATATATCAATATGGATGTCTACTTGTAGAGAACAAAAAATTATGAATTTTGGTATATTCGGTTTTTATTTTTGAAAAATAATATTGTCGAAAAACAAAAAAAACAAAAAAATGAAGTGAGTTTTTATTATAATCCTCTACATGTACGTCGACGTAAAAAATTTACAACCTATTTTTTGGCCGTTGATGATTTTGATTCCGACGATCGAGATTAGTCCATTGGTACCATGGATAATTTTAGTCCCTTATTAGACCCAACCCTATATATATATATATATATATATATATATATATATATATATATATATATATATATATATATATATATATATATATATATATATATATACATATATATATATATATATATATATATATATATATATATATATATATATATATATATATATATATATATATATATATATATATATATATATATATATATATATATATATATATATATATATATATATATATATATATATATATATATATATATATATATATATATATATATATATATATATATATATATATATATATATATATATAGATATATATATATATATATATATATATATATATATCAATTCATATTAATAATTTCATACTAAGTTACAAAAGAGTATTAAATATATATAAGTTCATAAACATATTGTTTCATAAATCAAATTACATACATTTCAATCCATATATACATACGTCGATATACACAACATGTACATATACACGTGTTAAATAATACATTCATTTGTAATGTATAAACATATTATATTTATAAAGTATGTGTGTATATATATGTTTACATGTACAAATGTATAAACATGTACGCATAAAGTTGTTAATTCATATATGCACATGTTGCACAAATACACATGTCTTTGCATATATTCATCTGTGTATATAAAGAACATGTTTATTTATAATCCATATGTGCATATACACAACATGTTTATGTATATATTTATATGTGCATATACATAACGCTAAAAATATAGAATAAAAGAAACCACGTACCAATTCAACATTCTTGTACACGTCTTTTCCCTTCACAATTTTCATAAATTCTTTCAATTCCTAGACGGCAAGTTAATCAGCTGGTAGTATAAAAAAGACTTTTGTTTCAATATCCACTGATGAAGCAGAATACATTGTTGTTGCGGCATGCACCTCAGAAATCATCTAGATTTAGAGTCAATTAAGGGATTATGCCATCAATATGCAAAGAATTCATCTGTTCTGTGACTCACAAAGTGCCATCAGAATCTGTCATAATCCGGTTCAACACTCTAAGACGAAGCACATATCAATTTGCTATCACTTCATCAAGAACCATGTTGAAGAAGGAAACATCGAACTTCACTTTGTGAATACCACTAATCAATTTTGGCTGATATATTCACCAAGGCCGTAGACGAAAAATCTTTCACTCGAACCATTCATGGGTTTGGAATAAGTGATGGATCTTCACTCACCTGAAATCAAATTTACCTTTATATCCTTTTGTATTAATTTTGTTTTCTTGTACATATGTCGTTTTTGAAATATTCACACCCAAGGTATTTGTTGAGCATATAAAATCGCACAGAAGGGATATTTAGGCTTCAATTTTCAACATACTACTTCAGAATGAGGTTAAGACTATCTTAAAATTTGATATTAACTAGAATAATGATATCTTTAATGATAACCTATCTCTGCATTCTCAATGGTTCCCATTTCACTTTATCAACTAATTATTTGGAATGCTTTTATGCTTCTCAGTAACAGTTGTATTTCCAACTTTCCTATATTTGGGCCTTATGTAAAGGACACTAAACCCTACGAAGCCACCATTTCACCTAATTCAACCTTTAGAAGTCTCTCTCTCGAAAGCTTAGCCTCTTTTTGGAGATTTTTCCTACATAACTCATCTTGGAAGGTTTCTTAAAGAAGAGGAAGGTGTGTGATGGTGCAAGGAACACTTCTTCAAGTTAGATTCACCTAGATCTACACTCTCTGGACCGGGGTAAGCTTAAAGTCTCCACCTTTTGTGTTTTGAGGCCTTATCTTGTTATATGAGTGACTTTTTATGGATTTTTGGTCCCTTGGTGATGTTATCTTTGGAGTTATGTGGAAAAACTCAGATCTTTATGTCCTCAAAACCATTTCTGGATGTTTCAACCTGTTTTGAGAGTGAGCCAACTCTCTTGAATGACTTGCATGGTAGTTTTGGTTAGTTCGAAGCTTTTGGACTAAGGTTTTAATATTTCGACATGTATTGGACATGCATGACCATAAAGGTGGCAACGTTATGAGTTTTTGGTCATTTTGGGTAAGTTATGTAAAGGCTTGACCTCTTTCTTAACGTATTAAGAGCTTATCAAGGAAGTTTAGATCCGTGAGGTTAGCGACGCTAACCATAAGAGATAGCGATGCTACCTTGGGATGATGCTCGTAATTGGAGAGGACCTTAGTGACGCTATCACTATGGGATAACAACACTAAGTGTGACGTTGACCTTTGACTGTTGCCTTTGACTTTGACTTATGATCATTGACTGTTGACTAGTTTGACTTTTGGTGAAATTGGAAGGTTTAGGGGTGCTGATCTAAAGCGTTGACCTTGTTTTGGGTGCAAGTTTTTCTAAGTTGTGTTTATCCTTATTAGGAGGTTCATGTTATCGAGATCAGAGGAGCGAACGTGAATTGCTTATTAGCTAGGCAGATCACGTGAGTCTTCTCACTATACTATGGGTGAGGTTACATGTGTTGGTAGCCATAATATACTATCAATAGTAATGTGTGTTCAAGCTAGGCGTACTTTGTGTTATATGACTGTATGGTCGAGATTAAGGACCCGTTGGGTCAAGTGTGTGCTTATGCTTCTTTACTGTTATGGGTTAGTTGTTAGTCATTTGATTTGTTATCATGACTGAAGAATGATAATGGAGCGGGTGAGCCACGAGCCCGACTGTTCGGGGTGAGCTCGAAGGTCGTATATGACTTTTGGCGGAGCGGGTGAGCCTCGTGCCTAGTTGTCCAGGGTGAGCCCGTAGAATGTTATAATGATGCCTTTTATGTGATAAATCATATGGTATGTTGGAAAACTCACTAAGCTTTGTGCTTACCCTTTCACCCTAAATGCTTTGTGCTTACCCTTTCACCCTAAATGTTTTTCCGGCACCATGGGTTTACAGAGCTTATCACACTGCTACTATAAATTTCAACAAAATGAAGAAACAAATTGATAACATTTTGTTTGACGCTGTTCTACATAACCATAAGAGATAGCGATGCTACCTTGGGATGATGCTCATAATTGGAGAGGACCTTAGTGAGGCTATCACTATGGGATAACAGCGCTAAGTGTGACGTTGACCTTTGACTGTTGCCTTTGACTTTGACTTATGATCATTGACTCTTGACTAGTGAAATTGGAAGGTTTGGGGGTGCTGATCTAAAGCGTTGACCTTGTTTTGGGTGCAGGTTTTGCTAAGTTATGTTTATCCTTATTAGGAGGTTCATGTTATCGAGATCTGAGGAGCGAACGTGGATTGCTCATTAGCTTGGCAGATCACGTGAGTCTTGTCACTATACTATGGGTGATGTTACATGTGTTGGTAGCCATAATATACTATGAATAGTAATGTGTTTTTAAGCTAGGCATACTTTGTTTTATATGACTGTATGGTCGAGATTAAGGACCCGTTGGGTTAACTGTGTTCTTATGCTTCTGTACTGTTATGGGTTAGTTGTTAGTCATTCGATTTGCTATCACGACTGAAGAATGATAATGGAGCAGGTGAGCCACGAGCCCGACTGTTCGGGGTGAGCTCGAAGGTCGTATATGACTTATGGCGGAGCGGGTGAGCCTTGTGCTTACTTGTCCAGGGTGAGCCCGTAGAATGTTATGATGATGCTTTTTATGTGATAAATCATGTGGTATGTTGGAAAACTCACTAAGCTTTGTGCTTACCCTTTCACCCTAAATGTTTTTCCGACACCTTGGGTTTACAGAGCTTATCACACTGCTACTATAAATTTCAACAATATGACGAAACAAATTGATAACATTTTGTTTGACTCTGTTCTACCTGATAATTCCAGGAAATGGCTTTATGAAACCAAACGCAAATTTGCAAAGGTTCTCAAGCTACCTTTTGCAGATTCATTCCAAAAAGCCTGAACCGCAAAACTTATTGACATATTTAATCATGTGGGATACTCACCTCTTTTGCAATCCATGAGCCAATTCAAGAAAAATAAATTGCCAAGTTTGTGGAGATAATTTTGTGGTATGTTGCTCGGATGTCCGTCTGTCAGGACATCTGGTCCTGATTCTACAAGCCAAACATTTATGCAAGTTCTCATCGGAATATGGAATGATGTCCCAGTAGTTTATGCATTGATCTTTTAGGGAAACTTCTGCTCATTTGTAAATCACTCCAAATGAACCATCGAAATATCCTCTCTTAGGTTTTGGGCAATCCTTGTTCACGTATCATATGCTTCAGAAAACATTTCGGTTGCTAACAATCTTGTGGTGATGACCTATCACACATTGAACATTCTAAAAACGAGTGATGATGCCGACTTCTCCTTCTCCCAAGATCTATTTTTCTACAAATTGTTTATAACATCCTTTATTGTTTTTTTTCAATGTTATGTTTACCTAGAATTCATTTTCAATGGCTGACTTTTAAACAACTTAGGCTAATATGTTAAGTTAGGCAAACATCATTAGTTCTTCAACCAGGGCTCCTGTTCTCATTCCGATTCGCTACAAACATTGGGCTGATAAAATGGAAGCCTATTTGACTGGTCTTGATCAAGATCTCTGGAGATCCGTTACTGAAGTTCCATTCGTTGATGTTCAAGATCGATTCGTTCTCAGAGAAGGTGAAGACCTTGAGGTGGTGACTGTTGCAAACAAGAAGAATATATAGAATGACAAGTGAGCCATGAGAGAGCTCAGGAGTGGTCTTGGTCCAAATGTTACTCATCACATCAAAGGATCTACATCTATTAAAGAGATTTGGGATCACCTAGCTCTTTGTTGGTGATAATGTATTGCGGCAGAGTGTTGTTAGAAATATCCTTGCTGAGTTTGTAGCTTACAAACAAAAGGAGGATGAGAATATCAATCAAGCATATGAGAGATTTAGCAACATCATTTATAACCTTGACAAGTATGGAGAAACCTGAAGCCTACATGAGGTTAATATCATGTTTCTGTATCGACTGAGGAAGGAGTGGCGTCCTATCATGCTGATGGTAAAATCTCATGAGAAGATCAAAACATACAAGCTGCTTGTGTTGTTTAATCTTCTTAAATCGCATGAACCAGATGTCATGGAAGGTCGTGGTGTAGACTAAAACTCGGGATCTCTTGCTCTTGTTGTGACCAATGATGATCAAGAATCAAAGGATAATGAAGGTGAAGATGTACCTGTTGACTACATGATAAATGAAGCTGGTGAAACTGTTGCTCTCTATACTGCAAACTAATGGCTTGTCAAGAAACCATTTGTGAATCATCAAGGTCAAACAAGAAAAATAGCACAGACCATCCTTATCTCTGAAGGTAGATAACACATATCATCCGAATGCAGCTGAAAACCCACCTCCTAGAGCTGAGAAATGAGAGAGAAAGTAACCGTCGATTCTGGATATGATGGTAATTATTTTCATGGAAAGAACCATTTCGCAAAAGGCTGCATGCGTAAGAAGTAGAATGAGAAGAATACTAGGTTTGAGGAAGAGGCTTACTAATCAATGAAATTGAATGAGATGAAATAGAAAGCTAAGGATCTTGCTTTGGTAGCTGTGGATAAAGGTTATGGAACTTATCAGGTCTGGTCATCAGATTCGGACGACGTAGAGGTACGAAAGCCAACTCATGGTGCACTGTCCGCCATTGATGATGGTAAGAGCGAGTTGAAGGAAGAGATGATGGTGAAGATACTGGTTTAGCTTCAGTTGATGGGTCTTCAGACGAAAGTTTGTGCTTGATGGCAAAGGATGCTGGTCTTTCGAGCAAGGCACATCAAACCATTTCGGAACAGGTATCTCACTTACTTTATTCTTTTAAAAGTCCTGAATCTCATTATACGTCTGATATTTCTGAAATAACCAATGAATGCATGCTTATTAATAACATGCTTATCGATGCTAACAGTAGGCCTCAGAATAGTGAAGTAGAAATACTTTAGTTGCAGGGAGAATACAAGGTTTGCAAGAAGCCATAAAAAAGCCAACTTAAGGATTTCTATTTTAGAAGAACGTATAGACAAATATTTGAATTCTGGGGATGTACTTTTAAAACGACGTAATATTTTATGTGAAACAACTAAACGACTTTATGCTCATGTTACTAGGATTTACCATTCTTCGGACATATCCAAAGAACAACATAGAAAACTATTGCCATTTATTGAGTTTGATCTATGATATCTCTTATGAATGAGAGTCTATAGTATCCAATGATGAAGTCCCCAACACAACCTATACTCATGGCTTAGTTTTGGTTGAAAAATATTTGACTGCTAATGATTTACTGAAACTATTGCTAAATGATGTACCAATCCTCACTCTTCCATTGATTGAAAATGATTGTGTGGTTGCATGTGTTCCTGATTCTGGTTCGTATATGGAGGAAATTGACTGTGTATCTTTATCTATTGAGAAATCATCCTCTATATCAAAACCAGCCCAGGAATCTAACTCACAATCACCTTTGGAGGATAAAGGAAAAACGAAAATTTATGATTATGAACAAATTGCATCTTCAAAAACCAACTCTACCAACAACAAAAATAAATGCAAAGCAATAGTCAAACCAAACATTCAAGTTTCGGATAGATGTATATCCTTTGATGATTATTCTAAAGATAAATGCAAAGAAATAGTCAATATTGCATTTGTCTATCCGAAGGTTGCCTATTTCAAAAACATAGTTTTCGTAACACAAGGTGCTTCGTTGCTTGTTGACAATGATTTTACCAAAATGGCTTAGAAACCTAATCCAACAGTCTCCCACTTGGATAAGTCTATAACTATAATACAATATAGCTTCTGATTTGATCAGCAAATTGTAGCTTCCAAAAGCTGCTGCCGAACTCTGACCTTGTCAGTTATACATCCTTAGATAAGTGATCATATGATCCTTCGTTCTACTAGATATCATTCAGACTTGAGACATAGATTAGAATCAATCTCAATCTGATACTCTGTTTCCCGATTCCTAATTTGTGATGATATAGGACTTCTAATTGAACACATCAATTTAGTCCTGGCTGGCCAGCACTATAAGTCAATACCAAATCACAGAGGGGCCCACAGATATCGCTTTTCCCGTTACGGTAAAAGGAATGAATAAACTTTGACTCATATGCTTGTGTCTTTTACTCATCAAATCACGCACAACAATACGTTTTATAACATCGAGTCACCAATGCGTTATACGCATTATCAATGTACAGCTGACTTGTAAATTTCTATGTCTCCGTTTCAAGATCATAAGATATTATCATCTCAAAGTTACTCGTGATATAATCCACGAAGTAATTCTTTGAGCGTGGGTTTCTCCAATACACAAATCTCCATTTCTAAGTAGTCATGAACATTGCAGCAAAACTATTGTTATGTCTAACTCCTTAGACAATCTACAATTCAATTCATGACAGTCTTAATTCACTACTTACTTCCGAAAGTATGAACGACTGTGGAACTTTGAATAATCAAATTATTTAGGAAGTAAAACATGTAAAGTGAAAAAATGATCTGACAGGTAGCTACTCCTGCTCATTACCAAGTCTCCACGAGGTAATCACCAAATCAGATTTATTATAATACTATGTTTCTTGGTTTCTTTTAAACTTTCAATTAAGATTTTATTTATTTGGCTATATACCGAAAATGACCTTCACTCTTTCCATGTATCCAAAATGTCCTACATTGATACATATCATTGCTGATAATCCGATCAGACAATTTTCCGATGATATCTCAATGTGCCATTTTGTCTTTTACTCTCCTAATTCCACTCCGGAAATGGTGTTGTGTACTGTGACTTCTCATGGTTCTTGAGATCTTTAGTCCATGTGACTGCACCCTTTGGTGTCAAGAAGATTTCAAGGTGATAATGATGTGCTGGTGAACCACACGCGCTCCATCAATATACCAACGAAACTCTTGAACCATTAAGTCCCTAAGTGCCACACACTGATGTCAATAATTACAGATTTGAAACTCCTTTCAAATTATTATTACATTCACCCTAATGATTTCTCACGTGTGTTTTAATAATTTGTCCAATATCCTAAGCCAGGTGGTATCCTAAATCCAACTTACCATGCTCTAAGCATTAAGTCATCAGGATAGGTCCATGACACTTATGATCGATCCAATTTGCAGAAGCTCATGGGATCAGATCTATTCTATTCCGAACCTTTTCAGAATTTGAGGATTACACTTTCAGAAACTCTTTCCTTTTGGAGACATGCATCTTGAATCTTATCAAGATCATACCAATACTGGCAGGGTCTATACTGATTATTTCATCTATCTGATAGATGCTGGTAACCACTTGAGTACATTGTGTTGAAAATGTTTTTGTATGTGATCATCATTGAAATAAGACGAACTGTTTTTATATTATCTAACAAATATTATCAGTTTATTTCAGGTTGCATGGATTCGAGATTAAAAACGAGAAAAATAAGAAAAAGAGTTTTAAAGCCAAATCAAAGAAAAATATAAAAGAAAATTAAATTAAATCTATTTAAAATGAATTTTTGGAAATATATTTTCTAAATAATTTATTTTATTAGACTTAATTAATTTTATAAATTAAAAATAATTTTTCCTAATTTATTTGAATTTATTTCGGATTTTAAAAATCATTTTAAATTAAAAACCAAAGAAATTGGACCGCTACAGCAACAACCCATCAGATCCAGCAGCCCAAGCCCACTCCTCCGGCCCAAGATCTGCCCAGCTCCCATTCGACAGGATCCGCCTCCGCCGCTCCAGAACCGAACCGCCAGACTGACCCGGCTCCATTTCTCCTCACATAAGGTCCGCGCATAAACCCGGAACGCGACCCACAGTCCGACCCGGTGATCCGTGCGTCAAATATTTTACACAGTCCGACCCAGCTCCATTTCTGGCCAAATATTTACAGTTTTGGTCCCTAAACTTCCGAAATTCATCCAAAATCCACCCAAAACTCATTTTACACCCTTTATAACCATTTTTTACACCATTTTTTCATAACTACACATTTAAATCATCCAAAAATCCACCAAATCCTCTCCAACTTCCACCATCTTATTTCCAACTTCCAAACACTCTCCAAAAACACCAAGAACACCAAGAACACCAAGATCAAAACCAAGAACACGAAGAACATGAAGAACACGAAGAACACGAAGAACACCAAGAACACCAAGAACACCAAGAACACCTAGAGACACAGTCTATTAGAAATCCAGTCCAACCCTAAGCCAGTTCAGTCAATTTATTTGACGAACCTACTTGATAGACCAGTCGTTCCATCAGTCTAGTTACAAACCAGTTCAGTCAATTCATTTGACGAACCTACTTGATATATACTTATATATTTATATAATTCTTACATCTTTATGTCATTTAATTATAGTCATTTATATTTTTATCGCTTTATGTCATTTAATTATAGTCATTTATATTTTTTATCGCTTTATGTCATTTAATTACCGTAATTTACATTCTTTATAAGCTTTACGTCATTTAAATATAGTTATTTATATTATTTATAGCTTTCAGTCGTTTATAGCTTTCACGTTTATTTTTATTCCGCATATTATCTTTAATATATATTTCTGTCACACAGTAAACGGTGCGAACCTTTATTTTTGGTGATCAGATTTTTTTATTTTCATCACATTGTATCTCCTTTAGATCTTTCATAGTGAATCATCTCTTATGCCAAGTCATCACACTTTGTAATGATAAGAGATGTTTCTTAGAAACAGTATGTAACCAACATACATTGAAAGGCAGATCACAATGATACTCCCACTAGCTTTGACATAGTTTTTGGAACTCTTTCAGACTATTCACAAAATCCAAACCTTTTGCATATTCTGAGAATCCAAATCTCAAACTTCTGACATAATCATAGGACTCTTTCGGACTATTCACAAAATTCAATTACATGAATTCGAGTATTCCATCACTCAACCATTTTGGTTTAGAATGTAGGTATATTTCTATATATATTGCCTTCTTTTGATGATTCAATTACTCCCACTGGCTCTTGGGCCAGGTGTAAAATCAATCAAATTATCACATACACCGAGTCTCGCCCTTAGGCTCTCTTATTTGGTAACAACCGGGCTCACCAATGCTTCCGGTGCTAGGATTTCTTATATGTACCAATCTTAGTGTTTTACCACTAATCGGTATGTCACCTAGATCATAAAACTTTATGACGGTGACCAATACTACTGGTTTAGGAAGGGAAGATTATGTCAGTTTTAACAGGAATTCGATCCCTGGTCAAGTCCTAGTGATGACTAGAAGTTCTTTCACTTTCCTAATCCTTGAAATCCTTCAAGATTACTCTAGCTCCCACTGTTTCCTTAGAATATGAGTTCTTTCTAAAGGGACTCTTCTTTCGAAGGTACTTGCAGGATGGCCAATGAAAATGACACTGTTGATCAGGTTCAGGCTTGTCATAAGGTTCGGACGGATGCCACATGACCCTGGGGTTTCTATATACAAGTGGGGTAAACCCAGCTTTACACTTTAGACGGTGTCTATGCAACCTACTTAGTCTAAGATGTTGTCGGAATATAGTTTTACATCCTGACTGGTTTAATATCCAATTTATCGAAAACTAATTGCATGTTTATCTAATACATCGGGGATCGAACTATTTTGACCGATGCTCAATCTTCTTCCCTAAGACACATTATAACTATTAATGTTCTTGGAAGAGGAAGAACTATGAAACATTTTCTCATTTTATGTTCTCACTCAGGTTTTGTTGATCTTATACTTCCTTTTGAAGTCCTTGAACAGTTCACGGTTTCAATCAATTGCTTAATCTGATAAGCAAAGATATATTCGTCATACTATTGGAAAATATTATGAAGTATAATTAATTGTGTTTCATTTGTGGATTTGAGCAATTCACAACTACTAATGTGTCTGTTGCTCGTAATATTAATTTCTTTTACATTCCTATGTAAATTTATGACTTTGTTAATTGTTCAACATATGCATTCATCACTTGACTCTAAGTCAACTGATTCCAAAATCCTATCCATTGGATCTTTGGGTGATACATTTCTTGTAACAATAATTTTATAAAGAACTCACCTCATCATGTGACTCCAAGTCAAATGATTCCAAAGTCCTGTCTACTTGGACCATTGGTTGAATCGAATCTCATAAAAATTTACTTTGACAATCATAGAACACAATTCATAAATCCAACACACTTTGGATGCATCAACATACAACACATTCACACAACATTTCAAGGATAATTTAAACTGCCATGTATTAAAAGAAAAATGAACATTTTATTAAATCAAAATTATCCTCAAACAATGTACTATATGATAACAATGTCATACGCGTCTATAAGCTAATAATATAAGCAAATATCTAACTAAACATCAAAATTGCACAAGCTCGTGATCCAATCCGAATGCACTCTTATGCGTCAATGTCCTGCATCCTACTGAGTCCCTGCATACAAAGCAAATCTGACAATCACATCCTGTATCAAGGAATTAAGGATTAGTAGTTTTGAGTTTCTAGAAATACCTAAGTTGCGAAACTGTTTGGCCTTGGAGCATCTTCCAATATTTTTGTGACTGTATCCCACCCTATGAATTCCCAGTTTGAGACATCTCAAAACAGGTCTGGACGGTTTCCTGATGCACTTCATAATCAGACTCAATCCTAAATTATGCATCTCCATGAACGACTCGTATAGAGTCAACATCGAATGCATTTCCATGAAGGTCTTGTGCTGGTCCCCTTTCCGGTACATCTGTATGAACGGATCATACTGGCTAGTCAGAGAGGCGAGCAAGATGTTGACGCTTATCTCCTGATTAAGAGGGTGACCAAGTTTGCACAGTTCTTCCATGTATCCCTCAATCTTGAGAACATGTGGACCAAAACTATTTCCTTCTTTCAGCCTGCACTTTCCAAGCTTTTCGAAGATCCTAGCTCGTTCCTCTCTAACCGGCTCTCAGAACTTTTCCTCAACCAGTAGTGTTAACTCATATGGCCCCAGCAATTCAAAATCCCTATGGATGGCAGGGTCAATGGTTAATAGCATGAGGCTACGAACTTCTTCAGACTCATCAATCAGGAGGTCATGGTCATCACGAAGATGCTGTGTAATGCCATGTTTCGGTAGGCGGGGAAGTGGACACTCGATCAAATATGGCTTGCTTTCATATCTCATAACCAGTTTCCACTGGCGAAGCCAATCTATGTAGTTCAATCCAGTCAGCTTATCTGTAAGTCCCGAATTTTATCAAAAACGATATCAATCACACAATATTCAATTAGTGCGGAAATCCAATTGAACAGTAATCAAGAATCACAAGAAATAAGATGAACGATGAGAAATAATTGATCTAATGCACTCGTTAGTATTGATTGAACGAATAGTACAATGATCACTCTAACACATGCTACACGAATTCTCCTTGCTCCACCCTCACGATTTCGTCCAACTAACAACCCCAAAATCGCCTAACACATCACTATTTATACTAGAAAACTAGACAAGCCCAATACATTGTAAGCCCAAACACACGACTAAGGCCAAAAGCCCAAACTAAGTATAAGACCTACATGCAAAGCATAAACCACCAAAATAGGGCCCAACAATCTCCCCCTTAGTTTATTGCTTTCTTGTATTTATAAGAGATCAAGGTCTAAAAGATGAATATCAGCATTTCCCAATGCTCCAGCCCAATAGCCCTTTTCGACGATCCTGGCGGCAGTTCCAGTGAATGGTTTAGTTGCAACTTCAAACAAGGAATTTTCACACACAATCTGCGTGCTGGCAAGCCTCTGAATGTCTCGTTCATGAAACTTCAGCAAGTCTTTAGGATCAATCAGGCAAATCTGATTGTCTTTAAGCTTGATTACCGCGGTATGAGACGAGGGATCATAAGCCGAAAACTCCGTGTGGTCAAGAGTGTCTTCGGGAAAAGGTTTAGGAATGGGAATGGTTTTGAGTTTATCAGTAGCAGGCCAGTAGACGTACTTCAATCGCTTGCCTGTATGCCCATCTCTAACACCTCTGACCTTCTTGGTGAAAGACTTAGCAGTTTTCATTGTCATGAAGCCGCACTTGACTTGTTCTTCCACAAATCTCTTGAACCTCCAGGCCTTGGGTTCACCAGAAGGATTGTGAAAGAGAGCTTGAGATAGTTCTAATAGATAAACTCTCGTCCAAGATGTGAACTTAATGGGTTTGTCGTAGTATGCAATGCTATCACTTTTCCTCCTCACATACCACAAGTTCTATTCAGCATCCAAACCCCACACTTTAATGCCTGAATGATCCCTATATTTGTCAGAGAACTGTTCCTGCACATCAGACATATACACCTCCGGTTCATTCATTGAAACAGCATGTTGATCAGTGTTTATTTTGATAAGTTTGTCGCCCTTCTTAGGCTTCTGGAGGTCCCTCTTTCTTTGAATTTCTCTCCTCTCTTCAGCAGTTTGAGGACCAGAGGACATGTACTCATCAATATTCACATCGAGGGCGGGAGTAAAGAGTCTAGAACGAGAAGCGGCAGCAACATCTCTGTTTTCTTTGGCGTCTTGGGCAAACAAATCATCACTAAAATTACGAGCCAAACGTTCTTTCAAGTCAAAATACAATGCTGACAGGCCACTAAGGTTTGCTTGAAGATCAGAAATCTTCTTGTCTTTAGCAACATTTACTTTCTTTAGCTCTCCGACTCTGACATCAAGATTTCCGATCAACAAGTCTTTTTCAGTAGAGTTCTGTTCAAGCTCAAAGACTCGATTTTGTAGTAATACCACATCAACAATGTCAGATTCAGATATTTTGCCTTTGCCCTTGGAGATATTAGCTTGAAATGGGATAGAAGAGCTTCCACCAGCTTGAAACTATGTTGAGGGCAGCACATCTTCCTCAACCATAGGGTCGCTTTTTTCAATGATGGGGTTTGAAATGGTGAAATCCATAGGGTTGGATTCAAGAATTGTACCATGCACTTCTAGGATAATAGGGCTAGGATTATCTTGGGTAATAGGGTGTTGTTCAGCTTCAGTTAGTGTAGGAGTAATAGTAGGTGTGGGTGTTGGAGTGTCTTTTAGAGCTTCAGGAAAGTACACACCTGGCCTTGGATCAAGTTTTCTTATTTTTCTTTGAAGAAGGGTGGGAGCGGGTTCTTCTGGTTCACTTTCGGTAGCAGCAGGCTCAGCAACAGCAGCAACAACAACTGGTTGAGGAGGAATCAACACAACTGGATGAGGAATCTCAGTTTCTGTTTCAATGACATCTCCAAATGGCATGTCACGCTTTCCAGGATGTCTTCAAGCTCTTTTTTGGTGTGCTTGGTCTCTTCTTCCTCTAGGGTTTCTTCAGTTGCCTTATCATCATCATCAGTAATATCTATTGTCTCTTCAAAAGCAAACACAAGCTTTGCTTTAGCCCTCTGTACTTTTATAGCAGGCAGATAAACTTCTGGGGTCTCTTCCTTGACTGCAAATCTCCCAAACTTTACTAGCTTCCTTAGTCCTTGGTACGAAGATTTGCCTTTCCTAACTTGCTTCATGAGGCTAAAAGTGTTAGGACCCAAGATTTTGAGATCAAGAGTGTTTGCAGTCTTCTCGAGCTAAGGATATCTGTCATTTAGAATCATTTACAGGAATCGAGGGTACATCAGAAATAGATCTTTCTTCTTCTGTTGTAGATTTCTCTGCATCTCTTCAAACACGTACTTGGAGTAGTTGTAATCCCAATCCAACGCCAGTGAAACAATGGCAGAAGTTGTGACTTGGCTGATCTCATGAGACCCCCTTTCTTCCAGACACACAGTTAACGAAGGTATGTGCCAGGAATTTCCAAAACGGTGGAAGCATCTTCTTTAGGGTACGGGGATACTTTCCCTCATAAGACATCTCAGCTAGACCCGCCTTCACCTTTTTAACACGATATTCAATTGGGAATCTGGGTGCATCACCAAACTCCAGTACCGCCTGGATGACTTGTTCAGAAATGACAACCTGTACACCCTGCATGGTTGATTCAATGATAACGGCATCTTCTCCTTGTTTGCTAACTGCAGCTCCTTTCCATAAATCTTTGATAAGATCTAGGAAGATGACTGGACTGACGCGTAGTGCGTGAGAAATGCGGCAGGTGTTGGTCCGTTGATCATGGATTGGAAGTCCTTTTGCGTGGCAGGTGGATCCAACAGATACCCTTGGATGTTGTGGGAATCCACGTACTTCAGGTAGTTCGTCTCAGCAGCCATTGACCTGCACCAAACTTGCCAAGTGAGAAAATATTCCGTATAAAATTAAATTAACTCACATTTCCGATTAATTAATTTTCTCGATTTATTTAAAAGTTATTTTAACCAAAGAAATAATTTTCTCAAATTTTTAAATTTAATTTTCAAATTAATTCAGAAATTATTCCATGGAAAACATATTTAGCCCAATAAAAATGATTTTAGTCCATTTTCAATCGATCTCGGTCCAATTTATAGTGAGATATCGGTCGAGTGGGCTGATTTCGGTCCAAATGGACGATTTTGGTCCAATAAGACCAATTTCGGTCTATGCGGGTCGGGTTGAATTTGTTTCCGGTTGAAATGAGTCGGGTCAAGTCGATTTCGGTCCAAATGGGTCGGTTCAAGGCGATTGCGGTCCGACCCGGATCCAACCGACAACCCGGTTGATCCGGATGACGTCATATACAAAATCCTTTGCGATTTCGGTACCGAACCCCCGAAATCGATGAGAAAACTTGCATCAAACCAAAAATTGAACCGAACAAACACAATATCGAGATCATTAGCAGCACTTAAACTTGTTTTTAACCTTTGTTCGGACGAAATACAAGAGAAAACGAGAGAGAGACGGTGAGCAGGCGAGGTTTGCGAGCAAGATCAACAGTGAGAGAAGAGAGATGGCGGGTAGGGTTTCTGAAAAGGGGAACGGAGGTGGGAAGGAGGGTTATATATATACCGAAAACCAGGTGGGCCCCAAAGGTGTTCGGCCCATGGTCCACCGGAAACCCCACAGCCCACTATTCAATTTCGGTCCAAGCGCAAAAATAAAACACTTTCTGATTTTTAATTTTGTGACATAATAAAAAATAAAACAAAAATAAAATAAAAATATTTAAATGAATTTTAAAATAGAAAACTCACACGAAAAAACACATGAAAATAAATAGAATTTGTTTCATTTTTCTTTTTCCAATTTTTAAATTTGTCATTTTTAATTTTTGTTTAATTCTCCCCTAAATCAAAGATTTTTACATAAAATTTTTTATTTTCAAAATATTACAATTAAAATTAAGTATGTACAGGCCACGTCGAATTAATCCTACCAAAGATTTCAAGCTCGTCCCACGTTTGGTTGATATTTTCAGAATAGACTTACATTTTTCATCGCAAGTAAGACCCACACAGTCACATTACAATTTTTTTCTCAAAATAGCACATATACAATGTAGAGTTTATAGAAAGATATGAACTTTTGTTGTGTCGAGAAAATCGCCAACCCAGATAATTATCTTAAAAATGTTTCATTTCGAAATGTCTTTTCCAATTTCCTTCACTTTGAGTGAAAAGCTTTATCTCAATAATCTATCTCACAACGAAATTTCCATAACATACACAGGTTATCTCCCCTTTGTAATTGAGAAACTCTTTGGTTAACTGTCTTTTATTCCTAAGCCTATGTTCCTTTTTAGTCCACGCGCTTACATGTTTTCCTCACTCTTTTGACTTGTGCAACTTTGGTATCTTTTAAGGAGTTCTTACAAAATTTTCATTGTTGCTCCTTTTGTGCATCATTGGCATCTTTTGAGAAGTTCTTACACAATTTGCATTCCCGCTCCTTAGGCTTTAGACATGTGAGCTCATTGGCCTCTTTTAAGGTCTCTAAATGGGCTAATTTTGTGCCTCTTTTCATTTGAACTTAATGACCTTTTTGACATGTGTGCACATTGGCCTCTTTTAGCCTAAACCACACACTCTTTTAGTGTGAGTTGTGACAATTGGACACACTCAGCAGACCAAGAGAGTATACTAAAAGTTTCTCTCAAACCCAAGCCTTTGGGAAAGCCAAGTTTGATAAATCATGTATGTAGAGGAAATTAAGTAGACACCGACTCTCAGAAAAAATCATTTTCACAGCAACCTGAAGTATAATGAACTTTTAAGTTCATGGTGATAATACACAAACCAGATAGGCGACCACAATAAGCATTCATAATCCTTAAACAAACACTAAACCTTCTATGCATCATTTCAATCCCAATTATTTCATTTTGTAACATATGTAAATCATATTTGACTTGAAAAACAGCTATTGTTTTCTTCATGAATATCATTTTCCAAACAAGAACAAACCTTCAACTTAAGAAGGATTGGACAATGTGCAACATAATATTTTTGAATTTCAGATTTTATAATTTTTATTTGATTTTCATTTTCCTTAAAACATTCAAAAACAAGATTTTAGTAACTTTTGAATTTTATAATTTTTCTTTTTCTTTTTGAAATTTTGAATTTTTATTTGATTTTTTAATAATTTTAACTCTCCCCCTAAAATTGTGCATAGTGAAGATGTAAAGAGAGCATAAGTGAAAATAAAAATCTGTCATGAAATAAAAATCAAGAAAGTTCTATAAGCACATCAGACCAAAACTAGATAGAAGAAATTAGAGAGACCAAACGTATTTCTGCAATTGAAGAACCTCGTAGAATTAGCCATTTGAGTGAACACCATTTCTTTTCTTTTCCCGCAGAGGACATATGCTCTCTATCAAGATTTAGAGATACTCCCTTTGGGCACCCATTGATATTTTGGTATTGATTTCCTTTTGGTTGACCGTATGGGTGCTCCAACTCTTGTCTTGGGAGCAGGACTGCCTTTTGACTTTGGTATGTACTGCCAGTGGGGGCAGGATGATGATCCTTGAGAGGATGTTGCTTTTTACTGAATTTGATTTTGCATAGCCATCTCTTGGATGAATCCTTCTGTCCCTTTGTTCCATTTTCTTTGCTTTAGTAACATTCCAGACACCATCCCTTGAGCGAGATCTTGAAATATTTCTTTTGATGGATCTCTCTCTTGGCAGATTTCTCTGGCTTTGATCACAATGGGAGGTGTATGCGTGGTGTGGACAGTTTCTGGCTATGTGTCCAGGAATTCCACAATTGTAGCATGTCTGTCTTTTCAGAACAACATTACTGGAGTTGGATCCTGGTCCAGAAGTAGTTGACTTTAGTGAACGTCCACAATTGCACACACAAGTAGCTGCTTGTTGTACAAATTTCTTTGGCGTGAATTTTTCAGAGGCTCGATCATTTGAGCTTGTGGTAACATCATCACTTTTCTTTGAACACACAATAGCTTCAATGCCTTGGCCTATACGAACATCAGAAGTGTCTGCAAATGAGATGTTAGAAGAACTCTTTTCTGCATCAGACTTGTCATCATCTACTTTGTTTTCATCTTCACACTGAGTAGAAACATTACTATTGTTTATCTCAACCTTCTCAGCCTGGCAGGATTTTTCAGCAACAAATATTTCGTTTAAATCGAGGGGTGGGGTAAAATTGTTATTGAAAGGAGGTGGCACACATTTATACCCCAGACCCTTGTTGTCATCCCATTTAAGCTAATGTTCGATCATCGGTTCGACTATCGCGCTTGACCCCTCCAATTTTTTAAAAATAAACACTAGTGTCTTGAAAGTTTGCTTTCAAAGAGTCAATCTTGGCAGTCAATTTGGCAATTTCCTCATTAGCAAATCTAAGATGACAACTTTTTATGCTGTATTCTTCTTGTAATTTATCAAAATCACTCTTTTTAGCTTCTAATGCTTCTTGTAGAGGTGTTACTTTCTTTTTAGTGTTATAGACAAGATTTTCAAGATCGAATATTTCTCTGACAAGTTTATCATTTAGTTCACGGTATTTATTTATTTTAGCTTCGCAGTCCGAACAGCATGAATTTTCATAGTGGTCCATTGTCGTAGAAGTTATTTTTAAAAAAATGTTTAAATTTAATTCGAAAAATAAAAATAAGGTCAACCGATAACTCCAAGTTTGACCGAAAACTCAATGTTTGACCAGTGGTTTGACCGAAATCCCTCAAGGTTGACCGAAAACCCTGATGTTTGACCAATTGTTGACCAAAAGCACCAATTGTTGAAAGACAACCATGATGTTGACCAAATGTTGACTGAAAACCTCGTCTGTTGACCAATGGTTTGACCGAAAACCCCACCATGACCGGTTTCTTGACCGAAACCCTTCCCTTTGACTAATGTTTGACCAAAAACACGCTTTTTGACCTAAAAGCTGACCGATTACCTCCTTTAGCCGCCGAAATCCTCAACAAGCCCACCGAAAACAACCAAAAATTTGGCAATTTCCTTGGATTTCGTGATTTTGAAATTTTAGAGATTTGTTTCCCAAAAATTGATCCGATGAACACGAAGAAGATTTGATGAACTCTAAATATTTCGATGAACAGCAGCCACCACAATAACTTCAAAAATCCGTATTTATTTTTCGAAAAACAAATGATTGATACCAAAACAAAAATTGTTTTCAATCTCTGATACCAATTGTAAGTCCCGAATTCTATCAAAAACGATATCAATCACACAATATTCAATTAGTGCGGAAATCCAATTGAACAATAATCAAGAATCATAAGAAATAAGATGAACGATTAGAAACAATTGATCAAATGCACTCGTTAGTATTGATTGAACGACTAGTACAATGATCACTCTAACACATGCTACACGAATTCTTCTTGCTCCACCCTCACGATTTCGTCAACCAACAACCCCAAAATCGCCTAACACATGACTATTTATACTTGACAACTAGACAAGCCCAATACATTGTAAGCCCAAAACACACAACTAAGACCAAAAGCCCAAACTAACTATAAGACCTACAAGCAAAGCATAAACTACCAAAGTAGGCCCCAACTTATCCATATTTAATAGGTACTTTCTGAAGCTCTAAGAAATGGGCGTTGGAGGAGTAGGAGGAGAGTTGAAACTGGTCATGAAATAATTACCCAATTATTATTTAACAAATGTAGGACCTAAAATACCCCAACTATGAGGTGAAGAGGGATGCCGTAATCACAACATAATGGTCATGAAAGTAGATATACTTTTAACAATTTCAATCCTTATGAAATTCCTAGATCTGTGAGATTCATTGACCGAGGTCAATGGCATGTTTAATATCATATTATGCTCTTCTATTTGTGACTGGGATACCGAGGATCACAAATAAGATATGAATAACCATGCAAAATGCTTGTAACCTCATTGTCGTTTATCATCTCGATTGATGTACCGCTAAACCACACACGCTTGACACACCTAGGTCGTCGTGCGGTCAAAAATAGTAAATTACCTCACTCTCACTAGTACAGTGGTAGTCAGGGTCGACCCACAGGAGTTTCGTGGTCAAGATAGGCGACAGCTTACCAACTGTAGTGTCACGCTACAGCCGGAGGGACTACTCTTCTACTTCCCCAAAAACAGTCCAAAAATCCAAAATCCAAACAATTGCCAAAATAGAACATAAACTAAATGGAACTTAAACTAAAACCTAACCTAGTTTGCTTACTGAAATCAGAAGTGAAATTCAAAATCATAAACAAACAAGAACAATCCAAACACATCCAAAGCAATAACATTTAAATAAACGTAAAATAAGCAAACCAACATGAACTGAATGATTAACTCTATTAAACACCAATCTAGAAGGTTCAAAACAGTGAACAACGAAAATAACAAGCTATAACCTACTGCTACTGGTTGTCACACCCAGAAACACTAAGATAATAACTAAGAACAATTGAACTAATAATGAAATTAAATGAAGAAACATAAAATACCACGAATGGCTGCTGAAATCCGAAACTTGGATTCAAAGAAGCCTTAAGTCCACCTTATGGGTCGTTCCTTACTTCTGATTTCGACTGATGGTATATCACACGGATACGCATAGCTTCCCACCAGCATGCCAGCGGCACGACTCGCCAGCATTCAGACAGACAGCCAGCCGCCAGAGGCCTGGCTGGACCTTATCCGACTCGACAGCCGCTAAATGGCCTATGGCCACATGTACCAATGTTAGAACAACACGTCACCCTGTAACGGTCATCGTGCGAATCATTTAGACACGAACGAATCAGGTGGTCCCCGAACTACCACCTGGCCAGAGGAATGAACCAATCACAGTCAGCGCCAGACGATCGGCCAATAAGGAAAAGATCCACTACTAACTGACAAGTGGTCCCCTCGCAGGTATAACGGTATATGATGATCACGCCCTTGGTGAGATCATCATCGCATTACCACTTTCACTTACCTTTTCTCGTACTCTCTCCATACTTTCCGACCACCGTGCTAACTTAACCGTCGGAGCGCCCTCCCGGGATCGCCTCCCGGAGTGCGTCTGACCCAGTTTCTTTATTGTTGTGAGCTCAGGTCAAGGATTTTAGCGTCTAGAGGATTAGTCCGAGACGAGAGTTTGCATCATTGGCGCCATCCGCTTGTGTGACGAAGTAAAGAACTACAATCTCCCAACCTTGAATGGCGACACCATCTGGAAGTCAACAGGACGACGCCCAGCGAAGTCCAATACGACCCATGCCGTCCTTAGGAGCCGTGACACCTCCCACCCCGGCGACTGCACCACAACAGCATCGCCCATCACAACTGTCTCACCATGGCAGACCCCGATGCCAACCCTGATGCCGCCGTCGCTACCTTATGTTAACCCTTTCCTCCACACAAGGCCAACAGCAACACAATCGCTATTTCCACCTCCATTAGTCACTCTAACAACGATGGGAACATCCACATCAATTCCGGTCTCGGCAAGTTTCTTACCGCCTTTTCCACCACTGTTTGCCATAGGAACACCGTCAACCCCAACTCCGACACCCACTGTACCACAAAATTTCTTTGTAAGCGCCCCCACCCCTCCAACTCAATTCACCCCACCACCATTTTATGTTAACAGTTTCCCTACTGCCCCAATAATGAACGCACCCTACATGACGCCACAATACCCGTTCGTACCATTCTACCAATCGTTTCAACCCCAAACATTGAACCCAATTCCAACAATCACCACACCACGCTCTCCTTTTGTCAAAGAGCTCTTGGATTACGAGATCCCAAGTACCGCCAAACTCCCAACGTTGAAGGTATACAATGGAACCACATGCCCGGACAGCCACATTGACACTTATGAATGGCACATGACCTTGCTGAAGTTAGATCAACGCTTCTGCTGCACGTACTTCCCGACAACGCTGGACGGAAACGCGGGCGCATGGTTCAAAAGCTTAGCACCAAACAGCATATACAATTTCGAACAGTTAAAACATTTGTTTCTCACAAATTTCATGCAACTACACAAATATAGGGGCGATAACCATGCTATAATGGGCTGTAAACAGCAAGAGGGTGAGTCTGTGAAAGATTATTTCAAGCAATCTAACAAAGTTACACTAGATGTACCGGGACAGGACGACCGCATGGTGACAGGAGCGTTCACTTGGGGATTGATACCAGGACCGTTATCCCGGAAATTCCTAGGCCGACCACCGCAAACCCGACACGAGCTGAAGGAGCGAGTCGAAAGGTTCCTTAGACAGGAAGAAGGTACAGCGGAGAAACAACAGTATCTCAAAGCAACAACCGACGGCCAACACAAGCGACACGATCGTTACCCTCACAGCCGACGCCAGGACCATTTCAATCTCCCTCCAAGGGGAGGAAGACCTCTACGACGATTTAACCCACTCTATCGGGAAGAACCTCGAAACAGACAGTCAGACATCTACGCGGTTAAAGAATCCACCACGAGTAAAGCGCTAGACAGTAGACAAAGATATTGTGAGTACCATAAGAGCAGGGCTCATGACACCATCGATTGTGCCATGCTGAAGAAAGAAATGGAAGAGAAAAATTTGAAAGGTAACCTGGTGGAAACAGCAAAAAGATTACGAGAACAATTTGAAGCAGAAAGAAAAGCTGAAAGAGGAAGGAAGGACGACAAGGCCGGAGGAAAGACCCTCGAGATTCTAGCTATCTAGACTAGTCAGAAGCGACCTGACTGCTCCAACGAAGAACGCACACATTGTGACGTCGGCCCCCTGAACTTAAGTTTTTCAATTAATGACCCGAGACCTGAAAGCTGGCAGGGAGATAACCCTCTGGTACTAATCGGATATGTTCAAAACATCAAGATCCATAGAGTATACGTAGACGGCGGAAGTGCTGCCGACATCATACACGAACATTGTTTTAACTTATTGCCACAAGTCATCAGGGAAGAACTAAAGCCTGCCAGAGGACGACTCGTAGGATTCACTGGTCAGAGCATATGGCCAATTGGGACCATCTCTCTGCCATTCAAGTTGAAGAGTTTCGATGGAAAACTCTATAAAACATCACTCATCGAATTTGTAGTTGTAAGAGCACCTTTAGAACATAATATGATTCTAGGAAGGCCAGGGCTACTAAAATTTGGGGTGGTACCATCCACAGTGCATGGCCTTTTGAAATTCAGAACTCCGAATGGGGTAGCTTGCGTCATGGCCACAAGCCCCCAGACTCTGAGCTGCTGTCAAGTCATGCAACCAAAAGATATTATCAGACCAGTCAAGAAAGCCAGGACGGAAGGATCAAATGGCCAAGAGATCATTAACCAAGATTACCCCGACCAACTGATCCGCATCGGCACCAGTCTGCACACAATTACGAGAAAGAAAGTGATTATTCTCCTTAAACAATATAAACATGCGTTTGCATGGGAGCCCGTAGATATGGTGGGAGTAGACAGAGAAGTAATAGAGCACAGTTTAAACGTTAAGCCAGGAAGTAATACAATCAAGCAGAAAAAGCAGGGCCAAGCAGGTGAACGAAACATGGCAATTAATGCAGAAGTGACCAAATTAGTTGCAGCAGGAATACTAAGGGAATCCATTTTCCCTAACTGGATTGCCAATCGGGTAATGGTCAAGAAGAGTGACGGAAGTTGGAGGATGTGCATAGACTACACAGACCTAAACAAAGCTTGTCCCAAGGATTTCTATCCCCTGCCAGAGATAGATCAAAAAGTTGAATCACTTCAAGGTTTTCAGTGGAAATTCTTTCTAGACGCATATAAGGGTTATCACCAAATACAAATGAAAAAAGAGGACGAAGAGAAAACGGCATTCTATACTGATCGAGGAATATTCTGCTACCGGAAAATGCCTTTTGGACTAAAGAATGCAGGCGTAACATACCAGCGGTTGGTGGACCATTTATTCTGCAATCAAATTGGGCGAAACATCGAAGTCTACGTCGATGATATGCTGATCAAAAGCTTGGAAGAAACTGCATTGATAATAGACATAGAGGAGACACTAAAAACATTAGAGCAGGCTAAGATGAAACTGAACCCCGCGAAATGCGTATTCGGGGTGGAGGAAGGCCATTTCTTGGGATATTACGTGATAAACCAGGGTATACTCCCCAATCCTGCTAAAGTACAAGATGCCCTCGAAACCAAACCTCCAGCCACATTGAAAGACATGCAGACGTTGAACGGAAAGTTAACAACATTGGGACGTTTCATTGCAAAATCAGCAGAGAAAGCCCTGCCACTCTTTAACACGCTAAAAGGAGAAGTCAACAAGGAAGGATTCAAATGGACTGCGGCAGCTGACGAAGCTTGGCAAAATCTTAAGCAAGCACTAAGCAACTTGCCCACGCTGGCCAACCCTATTCCAGGAGAAACATTATCCATGTATTTGTCAGCATCGCATGAAGCCATCTCAGCGGTATTAGTAGTGGAAAGAAATAATACACAATTCCCAGTATATTTCATCAGCCGAGCACTCCAAAGCCCGGAAATCAATTACCCAATGCTCGAGAAATTGGTCCTAGCACTCGTACATGCTGCCAGACGTCTCCGCCGATATTTCCAAGTGCATCACATTGAAGTACTCACCAGTCAGCCGCTTAAGCAGATCCTCCTGAAACCAGAAAATTCCGGAAGACTAGCCAAATGGGCCATAGAGCTGGGAGAACACGCCCTCACTTACCGGGCTCGCACAGGCATCAAGGAACAAGCGCTGTCAGATTTTTTAATTGAAGTCCCCGACCAACCAGCCACAGAAACATCGATTGCCACTCATTCTCCCACCAGGGAGCAGTTACGTGAATGGACTTTGTTTACTGACAGGGCGGCTGGAAAAGAAGGGTCAGTGGCTGGTTTGATTTTGAAAAGTCCTCAGGGTGAAGAGATCACGTACGCATTGCGCTTTGACTTCCGAACATCAAATAATGAAGCAGAATACGAAGCCTTGCTAGCAGGACTTCGACTAGCAATTGAAAATGGGGCGACACGGGTGACAGCCTTGAGTGACTCTTTATTGGTGACAAACCAGATAAATGGTCAATATGAAGCCAGAGACAAACGAATGCAAAAATACACAGAAGCGGTGAAAAAGCTAATAAAATCCTTTGACAACTTCTCAATCAAACAAATTCCCCGGTCAGAAAACAGATGGGCCGATGCCCTAAGTAAGCTAGCCTCAACGTCATTCGATCATCTAACCAAAAAGGTGTTGGTTGAGGTATTACATGAAAGCAGCATCAAGGAAAGACAGGTCAACGTGACATCAGAAGAACCACCGACTTGGAGTACTCCATTCATGGAATACCTCCAGCATGGGACCCTGCCAGAAGATGATACGGAAGCTCGTAAGATTCGAGTCAAAGCTCCCAACTTTGCAATAATTGAAAGGAATCTTTACAAAAAAGGATACTTGACCCCCTGGCTAAAATGTATAACAAAAGAAGAAGGATGTCGCGCATTAAACGAGATACACTCTGGGCTAGCAGGGGCCCATGAGGGAGCAAGGGCGTTAACGGGAAAAATCCTGCGAATGGGATTCTATTGGCACGACATTCATGTCGACGCGATGGAGATAACACGCAGGTGCATAGAATGCCAGACTTTTTCTCCAACACAGAACCTACCTGCAGCCCCTCTGACAAGCATAACAAGCCCATGTCCATTCTTCCAGTAGGGTATTGACATTGTCGGGCCTTTCCCAGAAGCTCCAGGAAGGGTGAAATTCTTAATTGTGGCGGTGGGCTATTTCACCAAATGGGTAGAGGCGGAACCAGCAGCTTCCATAACTGGACGTAGCATCATCAAATTCATGTGGAAACATATACTCACTAGGTTCGGCACCCCACGAGTGCTAATTAGTGACAACGGACTACAATTTGCTGAGAACCCCTTTCGTGGATGGTGTGAGGAAAGACAAATCCGACAGCAGTTCACATCGGTTGCCCATCCACAAGCCAACGGCCAAACGGAAGTAACTAACCGCACCATGGTAAATGGAATCAAGAAAAGACTGGGAAAAGCCAAAGGAAACTGGGTGGAAGAGCTACCAAGCGTTCTTTGGTCCTACCGGGTAACTCCAAGAACCAGCACACAAGAAACACCATTTAGCTTGGTGTACGGATCAGAAGCAATGCTCCCGCCGGAACTTTCCATAACCTCCCTACGGGTCTCTGCCTTTAGCACTGAAAGGACGGAGGAGGATCAAAGACACAATTTGGACCTACTGGAAGAAAGACGCGAACTGGCCAGCATTAGACAAGCAAGATACAAGTCTAACACAGAAAGATACTATAACAGACGAGTGAAAGGAAGGGCGTTTAAAGTGGGCGACTTGGTACTACGGAAGAATGAAGTCAGCCACGCCCAACCAAGAGGGAAGCTAGGCCCAACTTGGGAGGGCCCGTACAAAGTAATATAGGCACACCGGAATGGAGCATACGTGCTAGAAACCATGGATGGCAACCCGATACCAAGAACATGGAACATCCAGCACCTAAAAGTTTTCCATTTCTAAAAAGATCAATACAAGGCAACTCGAACAACTGAATAAACATACCTTCTTTTTTCTTTACTGACAAAAAAAATGTAATGAATTCAATGTTGCAAAGAGTTGAGTTTTGAAAACTCCATATCATGGCACTCTTATTTGTATACATCGATAACCGTTGGCTGACCTGATCACCCAGCCAACTTAACATAAATTGGCCGAGCACCACTCGTATTAAGTCACAACTTAATACAAATGGCCGAGCACCACTCATGATAAGTCGCAACTTAACATAAATTGGCCGAGCACCACTCGCATTAAGTCACAACTTAATACAAATGGCCGAGCACCACTCATGATAAGTCACAACTTAACATAAATTGGCCGAGCACCACTCGTATTAAGTCACAACTTAATACAAATGGCCGAGCACCACTCATGATAAGTCACAACTTAACATAAATTGGCCGAGCACCACTCTTATTAAGTCACAACTTAATACAAATGGCCGAGCACCGCTCAAAATAAGTCGCAATTTAACACAAATGACCAAGCACCACCTATGTCAAGTGACAACTTAACATAACCGGTCAAACGCTACTCGCATTAAAACACACCACAATACAACCAACTAGACACTACCTACATCGATACCCATCATTTTCAAACAAGAATAGATGCAACACAAACAACTAAATACCATTTCAAAAGGAAAACAGTTTCCAGACACACCCAACCAAACAAAGTCAACATACAACCATAACCTTGTTCACCATACATAAACAGAGCATTTGTCCATAACTACCGAAACAAAAGAAATTATCCAAAAATACCATTACAACCATATCGAAAAATGTAAACAAACGACTCACCCATCAGCCTCCACCTTGAGCAACTCCTTCAAGCCATCCACCCCAAGAGTCGCGAACTCTTCCATCGCATCATCAACCTCCCTAGCACACTCGGACGCCGAACTTCCCTCCCCGGTATCCAGACCTTCAATCTTCAATTCCTGGCGAAGACCACGCCTACCTGCTTCTTCTCCAGCCACATAACTTGTTCAACGAATGCGGTTGATCCCATGCATAAATTCGGGAATTAGAAAAACCTTTTCCACGATCCTGGCAGCACCCTGCTCTACAACCCACTTGAGATCCTCTTCTACCGCCTTCAAAGCAACCCCCTTCTCCTCCAAGAGACGATCTTTCTCGCACAGCTCAGCATCCACACTCTCCAACCGAATCATTAAGGCTTCATTATCCAGATTAAGCTTCTCCATTTG
Organism: Cichorium intybus; assembly: GCA_023525715.1. Lineage (NCBI taxonomy): Eukaryota > Viridiplantae > Streptophyta > Magnoliopsida > Asterales > Asteraceae > Cichorium > Cichorium intybus. The sequence goes on along the minus strand of CM042010.1, from coordinate 93,603,609 downwards.
CTCCTCCATGGACATTTTCTCTGCGACCAGTATCTCGCATTTGTTGTCAAATTGGCGAGCAGCAGCCTCCAGCCGGACAATCTGGCTCTCTAATTCTTTGTTCGCCTCACGTAAACGGGCACTTTCGCTTAGAGCTTAAGCTTTAAAGATTCTTGGAGAGAAGAAGAGGATGACAAGCGCTCTATCCTCTTCGCCGCAGCTGCCAAATAGTAAGCAGACTGCGCGGAAGCAAACCTAAGTGTACTTACTAGATTGTCATGGGAAAAGTTTTCCATCTCGGCCTCTGCAGCCGGAGGGAACGCATGAAGAGCGAAATCAACAGCATTCTCTTGAGGAAACAAGCGAGACCGATTAACAAGTTTCCACTCAGGAACGAACGGCAAAGAAGAGAAATCGGTAAACACACGAGTATCCAAAGCTGCACCGTCACTTCCACCAGCCCCAGAACCATCATCACCCCCAGCACCAGCATCAAAAGAACCACCCACATCGCCCCCAAAACCCTTCATCCCACCAGACCGGACAAGATTTTCGGGTCAAAGGATAACTCCTCCTCATGTCCTCCACCACCAGTACCCTCAGACCCCACGGAAGCTTTATTTTTCCCAACATTCGTCCCCTCATCATCAGGGATATCTATTATACCGAGATCATCCTGCTTCAGTTTGTTTAACAAGTGACGACGATTCACCCTCCTGACCAACCTCATGTATGGAGGATTCTCGGCCCCCCCCCATCGATTCCCATGCCAACTTCCTCTTATGCGCCAACCTAGCAGACCCCCTCAAAATACCTTCTTTGCTATCTTGCATCGACTCAGAAGACTCCTTACGATTACCCTTCGATAACCCCCAATCTTTGTATCTATCAAAGGAATACTCCCAGAGGCACCCTCATCAGTCTTTTTATCACCCAAATCCTGTATCTCTTTAACCCGCGTAGCAATATCCGGATTGCGAAAAGTAAACGATGGAGCCACCTTATCAACAAGATCGACCTCTCGATACCTCAGTTCCCCTTTCCCCCATTCCTTGGCAAGAACATTCTCGAAAGGTACTTTACACGGAGCATCTGCAAAGCAAAAAGGAAAAATATATATAAAAAAATCAAAATTCAACCAACTAAAACAAAAAGCAGGAAAAGGACGATCTATACTTTTTTGCAGTACATAAAACTCCGACATTTTCCCTCGCATACGCCATGCCGTACTCAGGCCTCCTCCGGCCAGAATAAATTCCGGAAACTCCTCTGGAACAACCCGGAAACCGTTTAGGGTTTTTACTACCTGTTCTTGATGGGGAAATAATTTAGGAATCTGATCAGAAGCAGCACCAGTCCGATAATACATCTTACCAACACGCGAAAGATTAACCCACAACCACTTATCCTGCCAGTTCTTAGGAGAATACTTGGGCTCAGGAATTAGTGTATGGACGGAAGTTCTTCTATAGAAAGCATAATTTTCCCTAGAAGCAGCGAGACGAAAAAAATGTTTGAAAACGAAGAAATCAGGCACGATACCTAGACCACGGCACAAAAGCTCGAAAGCCACTATCTTATTGACAGAGTTTGGTGTCAACTGGTGCAAACCAACGTTGTCGTGGCGCAGAACTTCATCCATAAAGTCTGATGTTGGAAGACGATATCCGGCGTCAAAAGTTTTCAGATAAACGCCAGTTTTCCCATCAGGAGGTAAAGAAAACCCTACGTCGGCATCAGGAAGGAGGACTCCATCCTTCGGTTGAAAACCATATCGCTCTACTAAAGGACCATAAACATCGTCCGGAATTTCTTGACGATCGTGTTCCGCCATTTTTAAGATGAAAAGGGGGGAGAAGAGCACAGGAGAGAAGATAGCAGAAGAAAATCGAAAGTAAGCAAGAAAAGAGTAAGACGGAGAGAAAGAAATTGAGAACCCTAAAAGGATATTAATGAAAAGAAAGGAAGCGGGAAATTGAAAATCGTTCCTAATGATGGAAACGGACAAGTCACATCACTCACGTCAACCATAATAACGCCGATTTCTTCGGAAAACGAACCGCCTTTTTCCAATCTTGCTAGTCAAAACTAGACCACGTCATCGCCTTGACTACCAAGACTGGGGGGACTTGATGGTATATCACACGGATACGCATAGCTTCCCACCAGCACGCCAGCGGCACGACTCGCCAGCATTCAGACAGACAGCCAGCCGCCAGAGGCCTGGCTGGACCTTATCCGACTCGACAGCCGCTAAATGGCTAATGGCCACATGTACCAATGTTAGAACAACACGTCACCCTGTAACGGTCATCGTGCGAATCATTTAGACACGAACGAATCAGGTGATCCCCGAACTACCACCTGGCCAGAGGAATGAACCAATCACAGTCAGCGCCAGACGATCGGCCAATAAGGAAAAGATCCACTACTAACTGACAAGTGGTCCCCTCGCAGGTATAACGGTATATGATGATCACGCCCTTGGTGAGATCATCATCGCATTACCACTTTCACTTACCTTTTCCCGTACTCTCTCCATACTTTCCGACCACCGTGCTAACTTAACCGTCGGAGCGCCCTCCCGGGATCGCCTCCCGGAGTGCGTCTGACCCTATTTCTTTATTGTTGTGAGCTCAGGTCAAGGATTTCAGCGTCGTGAGGATTAGTCCGAGACGAGAGTTTGCATCATCGACCTAATGGCCTCTATTTATAGTTGTGGAATTTTAAGACCCGCGTCACGCAACTCTGATATACGCGGCGCACGTAGTGCCTTATCCCCGTTTTCTCGCGGTTTGAATTTCTTTACCGCCTCATCTTCTGACGTGGCGCGTCGCGTACTTGTGCCTACCCGCGGCACACGTGTTCAGGAGACTGTGTTTGGCTTTATCTTCAAACTTCTTCATTTTGTACGCGTTTAACCCCTGATTGTAACTTTTCTTTGCAAACAAGCACTGACACAAAAAGTGAGAATACCATAGCATATATGATATAATTTCACCAAGAATAGGGCTCAACAACGACTAAAATACTTGATATTACTAGGCGTTGTCAAACACCCCACACTTGTGCCTTGCTTGTCCCCAAGCAAGAGAGTTTTTAACATATTTTAACAAAGATTCAAACAATTTTTGAATGTGTTCAATTTCAAAGCTTATTGCCCCAAGAGTTAGAGTGAAATAGTGTGTGAAAACATAATCAGAATATTCTTTGGAATTCATGACTTTCTAAAGAACCCTTGATTACAAATTTTCTGTCCACAATGAAGTGTACGTACTTATTCAAATTCTAAAGGCCATTAAAGACTATCCATGACTTTCGATGTTGTCCGTGTAGCGAGCTTTCAGAAATACCATCCCAGACCAGACGATCATAAGTGGCAAGGTGCATAAGCCCCACCCATTTTAGACTTACAGGCTCGAACAACAAAGGCCACTGATTGACAGTCCCTTCCTAAATTCCAATCTTAAAATATCCCAATCTTCTAACTCCTAAAACTCAACTTTTTTGACTAAACAGATAGCATGATAACAACTAAATATCTCTTGAAAAATACTAAGCTATAACATTCACAAACTATTCGTTTCAAAATTACAATTTATTAAAAATTTTGAAAAAGTTGCTAAAAGTTTTTGAAAATTGACTCATTTCCCGCAAAAATTTCAAAAAAAATACTCTTTCAACCGTCCATACCCCACACTTAAAACTGTATAACGTCCCCGTTGTACATAAAATAATTATTTCAAAATAAGGGAGAAAGAGTTACCCCTTAGACGGTTGACTGCTTGATGGTATCCGATTGTCACAGGTACAGAAACACGAACTGCTTACGTTTCAGGTTCATATTTCCAGGAGTTGTAGCGCAACAGTAAAACACGCCGGTGATCATAACAAGTGGAGGGGGCATGGTGACCCTACACTTGCTTGAAACAACTCCTCCACATTTCACATGCATCACTTATAAAAACATTAAATGCAAAAGAAACAAACAACTAAAATATAAAATATACAGAAATAAAAGTGTCATAGGTTTGGTACAAATATCCCCAAAAAGTGAAAAGAAAATACATCAATCATCCCGTGGTGCTCTGGAGGGATCCGCCTCATGGTCATGTGCTCTGGCTGGGAAGGGTCGTGGGTGTCGTCCCTGTTGGGAAGCTGTCTCCAATAGGACCTCCCCAATCCAAGCCAGCTGTTCCTCAATGCTGGTAACCCTATCAGTTAGCTCTCGAACAGCAGTCAATATACCCAACAACTATGGCTGGGGCTGATCCTCTGTTGGTGCCTCCACTCTTTGACGTCTCCTTGTTGGTTGGGCATGGGCTGGTCGGGGTGCCTGTGGTGTGACTGTCGCCACCCTCATGTATCGACCCGCCTGCGGATGATGAATAAGCCCCATATTCTCCAAAAATCTGGCTGATGTGCACACGGGTGGTATCTCTGTTAAAGTAGCTATGGTCGTAGCAGTTAGCAGGCTGTATGATCGGGCCAAGCAGGTAATGTAATGCCCGCCGACCATGGGCTGCTGCTAGAGACACCCGTAGCTTGAGTGGATAGAGAGATCGCCAAGGCATAGGGCAAATTGAGGAATATAGTGGGATCGAGGAGCGCCCACATGAACGTCATATCCTCACCGGACACCTTCTCACCTCCTTGCATCTGCATGACAGAAGTGCAGATGATACAGTGCATGAGGCAGTGAAGCGGGTTGCGGAGCTGGCTCTCCCTGGCCGACCCCGCCTCAAACTGAACATTGGACAACGTGGTCCAAATAGCTTCATTGCCCTCCGGCTCGGGCTGGCCCTGAATACACGCTTGAAGAAAAGGCGCGAAGTGGCGACTCTGGAGCTCCTCCTCTGTATAAATCCCCGTGCGTCTCCCAAACTCCCGATGGTTTCACTCCTGGCTCACTCCCCCTAATCTGAAGCTGATCAGCCTGGACTGTGCCTCCTGTGAGGCTGGTGCATAGTGATTAGTGGACAGGAACTCTAGAAGAAGCTCCGTGCAGACTAGATCGTCCTGATTGGTCATCAGCCTATCCCAGCTGTGGCACATGAATGTAAACCCCCCAGTACACCAGGTGTGATGAATAAATGGCTACAACTCGCCCCACAGCCCGGCCTGTGTAAGAATATCCCGGTCCAAAATAGTCGCCTCGAGAACCCGGCGAGAAATCAGCTCGTCCCTCCGTTGTATATCCTCCGGTGTGCTATCTAGAATCTCAGGAAACTGAAGGAAAGGGTGATCACGTCTAAAAACCATCTGCACAAATGAACCACAGAAAACAATTTTTTTTTTTTTTGCAAATTAAGTCCTTTTCTTCCCCACCGAGGCGCGTCGCGGCCCAAGAACGAGGGCGCGGCGCACCGAAGCCTGTCGCGAAACCAAAAACCCCAATCGATGATTTGACCTGCTAAAGTCGATCTAACACTACTACAAGGTAGCCTAAGCACTGACTACCCCCTCTAGGTGATTATTTTTCAAACAAAACACCCTACGAGCCACCATTGCCGATTTCTACGTTTTCTAGCTTTTGAAGAAAGCATCCTATTTCGCTGCCTAAATGCTTGTAATAACTAGTGCAAATGAGTTAGAATGACGTACCTCTATCGTAGTAATCAAAAACACGAGAAAAACACAAGAAAATTTCTGGTCGATCGATGCTCTGGTGTAAGTCCCAATCTTCACCAATAACAATATCAGTTATATAAATCTTCAGTGGTGTAGAAAACCAATTGAAGATGATCAAGAAAAAGCAATAAGATGAAATGGAAGTCACCAAAATATGATAAAAAATGCACTTGTAATTGATTAGCTTCCAATTTAGGTACAATGATCATACACACACACTAACTCACGAAAACTAGAGCACTCACAAGGCTCTTCACGCCAACCAACCATCAAATGAACTAACAAAAGACTATTTATACTATCCATTGCATACAAGCCCAATACAAGGCTAGCCCAAACCCATAACTAACTAGACAAGCCCAAAAGACATACAAAGCAGATAATAAAGCATAAACCACCAAAATAGGGCGCAACATCTGGAGCGCGGCGTGGTTACAAATGAACAGAGACGTACCTTTTAAAGAAGAAATCCGACTGATCGACTTCCGCGTCGTGCCTAGGAGAGAATCACGGCGCGCGTGTCTCCAGTCCAACCCCTGTGCATCGGGTTGTATTGCGACCCGCGTTACGCCAACCTCCGTACCGCGTCGCGTCCTTCAACACCTCCAAAATCCTTAGTGTGACCCCCACACTTGCCTTAGACCAATTATACCCGTGATGACGATGATAGTAATCTCCTAATTACTCCTAAGAATATAATACCAAAGGGATGAGTTGTCTCCCAACAAGCTCTAAGTTTAACGTCTTCAGCCATACGGATTCCTCCTACTCTCCACGATCCTCCTGAGGCATCATCTTATTCATCTCGGGTGCAAAGTTGTGAACCATCGTTGCCAGCAATGATGTGAGTTGCGTCATTCGATCGCTGACTTGACTAATCCGCTGCTGCTGTGCGTCTAAAAGCTGGAAGACCATTGCCTCCCTACACCGGGCATCCTTTTCATATTGTTGATGTTTTAATTCCATCATTTCCATCATATCAACTGTTAATAGCGGATGATCTTTTGTCTCCCTCAGGATCTCTTCTTTTCCGCCTTCACCTTCTCGCATCTATATCTTTCCTTTATCCCTAGTCCCTCGTACCATCAGCGGACTGTTGCTCCAATGCTTATCATCATACCCTTGTGGTAGAGATATGGGACACCCGAACATGTTAAGTCTACGCTTCCTCGTCCCGAAGGAGACATCCAAATCTCCCATTTTGAAATCCATAACACCACCAGGTGTAGCCAAAAATAGACGTTCCAAGATCAGCGGAGACACGTCCTCCAAACTCTCGTATTCCATGACCAATAAATCCACAGGGTAAAAGAAATCACCAACTTTTACTATCACATTTGTTAGCTTTCCTCGTGAGACCTTAGTTGACTGATCGGCCAGCTGTAATACCGTCTTAGCAGGATCTAATTCCTCATTCTTGTATTTGTCATACAGGTACCCTGGCAACACGTTAACACTTGCTCCCAAATCCAGCAACGTGTTCCTGATGACAACATCCCCTACCGTGACAGTAATTAGCGGTGAACCGGGGTCTCTTTCCTTATTGGACAGTGTCCCCAACAATGCCTCACTTGCTTTAACTATCAACCTAACCGTATCAGGTGTAGGTGCCTTGCTTTCTTTATTCGTCTTACACATCTCCTGAAGAATCCTTGTATCTTCAGGAGCATTTTTCAACTCATCCCACAAAGGTTGATTTATTGATGGTCCAGTTTACTTGTTTGGCACCTCCTGCTTTTTCTTTTCCTCCTTATCCTTCTTCCATTGTTTAATACCAGCCACCATTGGCTGCTCCTCCTCTTGGACCTCCTTGTCCTCCTTAATTTGAGTTTCCTTCTCAACTTAGATCTCCTCCTCATCCTTATCTTTCTCTTCTTCAATCTTAACTTCTTCTTCATTATTACTCTTCCCTTCAACCTCAACTTCATCTTCATGTCCTAGTAAATCCTCTACAGTCACCTTCCTCCATTCAGATTCGACAGCGTTCACATGCTCCTTTCCTGCCCGTTGAGTATGGTTTGGGTTGATTTCCGTAGTACTAGGCAACTTGCAATTGTCACTCTTTCTTTGATCCTCAACCATCTGAGCGATCTGCCTTTCCATGTTGGCGATGGCTTTGGCATTAGCCTGGGATTGCTACTGAGTGGCGTTGGACATTTTAAACATTTTTGTAGTCATGTCTTCTTGGCTTCCTGGGGCATTGTTATTATTAGCTGCCCCCTGTTGTTGTTGTTGTTGCTGCTCCCACATGGATTGATGCTGTTTGTAGGTTGGAATTGCCTGGGTTGATTGGACGACTGCCCACGATAGTTATTCTGCCTCTGATTGTTGAAATTTTAAGAATCCTGGTTGTAAGGTCTGTAAGGTCGTCCATTATTGTACTGTCATTAACCTTGACCGAAAACCTGATTCACCTTCTGGGTCCTATGTCCTTGTTGGCCTCCTTGTTGCTGATTTTGGGGCCCATTCTGTAAGGTAGACATTAGCCTATCAAACTTCTTATTCAACTCACTAATCTCCTTCTTGACCTCCTTCTTCCAATTTGTGTCTGCTCCTACTGCTGCAGCTGTGTTCACTGGCTTCCTGGTAGAAAAATTCGCTTTTGATCCATTGCTAAGTTGTTCCAGAAATTGCCAAGCCTCATCGGGATCTTGCATCATGTTGGTACCACTGGATGATGCATTGATCATCGCTTGGTTCGTTAAGTCCACACCCTCAAAGAATAATTTAACCAGCTGCACTTCAGAATGTCGTGGTGAGGGCAAGAGTGCATCAATTCCTTCAAACAATCCCAAGCCTCGTGAAAAGCTTCTCCAGGTTTCTGATGAAAATCTTGGATGGCTCGCCTAATCTCTGTAGTTTTACTTGCCGAGTAGAACTCTTGTAAAAACTTAGCCTTCAGCTGTTCCCATGTGGTGATACTATTAGACTAAAGAGATGTAAACCGATACTTGGCTTTGTCTTTTAGGGTGAATGGGAACAGTCTTAGCCTAAAGATATTCTTGTTTGTGTTCCTAGGGGTATTAGAATTAGCTATGGCTGTGAACTCATACAAATGGTTATATGGATCATCTTGTTTGTAACCCCTAAATTTAGGCAATATACCTAAAAGATGTGGCCTAATTTCTACCTGAGCATCTACATTTTCGGGAATATAAATAGGTGATGAATCTTCATACTCCCGAGGTTGGAAGTGCGACACAACCGATTGCCCTCTCGGTTGTGAAAAGTATAAAGGATGAACAAAGTTACCGTTATAGTGATCATTGTTGTAATCTTGTTGACCTTGCGGTTGCTGCGGTTGTTGCATCCTTCGTGGAGGTCCCCGACCTCTGTTCCATTGTTGCTGCTGCTGCTGCAGAGGAATCCAACCTTCATCCTCCTCGTCATATCCATGCTCGCCCTCTTGGTATTGATATTGCTGTGGTGGAGGATGTTATGGTTGCACATATTGGGTTTGTTGTGGTAAGGTTTGAAAAGCGGGTTGTGGTTTAAAGATGGTTGGTTGGTATGGTGGTTGTGATGTGTGACAATTGTAAATTTTGTCAACAAAAGTCAACTGTAGTCAAACGAAGCATACGTTAATTTATATGTTGAAAAGTTACTTTCCATAACTTTTGCAGTGAATTATTAATATTATAAGTATTACGTATGCTAAATCAAACAATTATCGGTTAAAAGTCGAAAATACGGACAACAGGCTACTGAAGCGTAAAAATTCGATAATCGTACAATTATTATTTTGGGAATAATAATATTCATAAAATGATCTACTCGTAAATACGAACCTGTGGATATATAGAACGTCAAAAACGGAGTTCGTATGTAGAAGTTACAACGATTAAACCGTTGTGAACAGATAAATGTACACTGGGTTTGGACTCAAATTTCAAAATGTGGTGCCTTAAGCATCATATACGAAATAACAAACCGGCAGCCCCCCCCCCCCACCCCCCTCCCCACCCCACCCCACCCCCACCCCCCTCCCCAAACCGGCACCCCCCCCCCCCTTAGGGGACAAACCATCACACCAAAAGCTTTATCTCATTTTTATAATCATAGGACTTAAAAGGCTAGAATTTTATAATAAGAAAAGTTAAGATCAAATCTACCAAAAGGAACCATACCATCTCATTTTCAACCAAATCACCAACTCACTCTCCTCTCTTTCTCCTCTCTTGCTCTCGGCCAAACCACCACCATCATCATCTTCCTCAAACTTCAAATTTCAAGCTTCTTTCACAAGATCAAGTGGTAAGTTTCATTCTCCTTTTGATTCTAAACAACATAACACAAGTTTTACACCTTTTACACACACTAACATCCATCAAAACCCATTGAATATTAGCTTTGTCCAAGGGTCTTTGAGTTCAAATCTTCATCATCTTCAAAGATCTTTCAAGCATTCTTGGTAAGTTATAATCATCTAGTGATTTAAGTTCTAAATACCTTCATATACTCTTTTACACACACATACTCACGAAAATCCATTGGATAATAGCTTTGTCCAAGGGTCCTTCGGGTCTTAGAACCAAAATCTTCAATCTTCTTCCAAGGAATCTTAAGATCCACACTCAATGTGAGTTCATACCCCTCATTTTCATCTTTTCAAACCTTTTTGGGGGAGAATACAAGTTCTTTAACTATATATGTTGTTTATTCAAGTTTATATGTGTTTAAATGATATATATGTTGATTTACACAAGTTTATAAAGTTAGTAATTGGGTAAAAATACCTTTGACATGAAATATGAGTAGATCTTTGTAAGATGTTCACTATGATAGTATAAAAGTTACTAGACTATAATTAAACTGTGTAAAAATGTTAGATCTTGAACAAAAATGTTATAAATATGAATTTGGCATGAAATATGAGTAGATCCATGTATTATGAACACTTTGACATATTAAGTTGTGTAAAATTTGCTAAACTACAAATAAAGTATACAAAGATACTAGATCTTGAATAAAAATGTTATAAAAACGAAAACTAGTAAAAACTATGTTTTTATAAACAAAGGCACTATTTTCTAGCAAAAATAGTTATAATCAAGATATTACACTATTTTTGTGAGAAATATCCTAAAAGATGATATTTAAAATCTTTGAACAAGTTATTTCGCTATCGTTCGCAAAAATAAGGATTATTACGACGCAATTACTAAAAATAGACTATTATTGGAATAGTTTATGAACAAAAGGTTACTATGACATTTAAACATGACAAAAATAATTATATAAAAATATATAATTATTATACTTTACTATATTATCATGGGAAAAATGATAATGGACGATTACAAGAGTTTTTATATACAAATCGTACGTAAACAAGTTGATTGGAATACATACATTTTTGTGAGATGAATCTTCACAGTACTTTTACAAGTACCTACTATAAGTCCTGAATTTATATAACCAGAGTCTCGGTAAGAGAGCGCGATATTTGAGTATAGATCTATACGTGGCTTGACAAACCCCGCACCTGAGCTGCTAGCTATAGCTTGACCGGCTGGTCTGAGGTGTCCAAATGTCTAACATTCCGACGCCTGAAGAACGTCGCAGCAGGCCAACTAGTCACAGTATGGTTATATGGTATCTCACATGGGAAAATAATCAACTTAATATTTTTATAAATTGTTTACGTGGAAACACACATTTCAAAGAAGGTACACTACAGTTTACATATTTACATTTTAGTCTTTGAGATTTAAAGACTTGAACATTTTATGAGAAAATATTGGATTTTCTTGGTTTTCAACACTATCGTTTACAAACAAAGGACATTTCTTATACAAAATCTTATGAACTCACCAACTTAATTGTTGACACTTTTTCAAACTACTTGTATTCTCAGGGAATTGATAAGGTAAGCCTCAGCGCGATTTGAAGAGACGTTACGACGTCGTTTTTGTTCATTTTGAAATCATTTGTAATTGTGATTGAAACACGCAACTTCTAAACGATGTAACATTTGCAATTATGTAATGATGGTTGTTTGCTTGGATTTCACTATTTTGTAACTTTGTTATGATATTGTTCATGAAGTCATCCACCCTTAAACTATTCCGCCAATACGGTTTTGGGGTGTGACAGATTGGTATCAGAGCATTGTTTATAGTGAACTAAGTATATCAATCCATTTAAAGATATACGACTATAAATACAATGGGACTAAAACTCTCGAAAGCATTTTCGTACAAGTATACTTTTAAAATTTCAACGATAATTTTATAAAAGTATAAGTACATACATACATACTAGAACGATATCATAACGAAAACATATTAAAGTGGTATGATGAGTTGAACGCTACGGATAGGCCTAAGTGTTTTGGTGATGATATCTTGGATGAATAGAGCCTGATCAACTGTATTGATCCAAGATATGATTAACGTATACTTAGGAATAGTCGTGGCGGACAACAAGTCTGAACACTTACCAGTAACCAAAGGAACTAAACATAAAATTTAAAATACTATAGGAGTATTTTATGACGCTATAGAACTAAACATGAAGTTAAAATACTATATGAGTATTTTGTGTACATTACTTAGTTATATATATGTGTGTATTTAAGAATCCCCTTATATATATACTTCTTATACCCCACTCCTTGTACAGACACCATGGCCGGACACCATTTGCCAAGAGACCCCTATTTCCCCGAGGAGGGAAATGGGGGATGGATTAACGAGGAACCAGAAGAAGAACCGGAAGAATTGACGGATAATGAGGACCAGTGGGACGAGGAGGAGTCCGAAGACGAACCCGAAGTCATCGACCCCCGTCACCTAGTTCGCAGCTTACATGCACCACCACCACCACCGCTATTTCAGGTATATCGCCACCCTGGTGGCCCGTTATGGATGCGTACACCTCGAAAGAGGGTACTTCCCATTCACCGCCCCTTACTAATCGAAGAACCTCTTCAGGGCCCGACACCAGATTGGGCAGAGCGAATACGCGTCTGGAGCCGCGAGCAGGACTTGCGACCCCCGTATCACCTATTCTACGACCACTACGACATCAGCAGAGGGGGCTATGCAGACCGAGCTTTACCTACCATGGTCGGACACATCAACCGCCATGAGGAGCAGATTAGGGCGACCACCAGTCAGATCATGGACGTGGGGGCCACCGCCGAGGTCACCGCAGCACGCCTCCGACGTTTAGACGAGGCCCATGACCACACCTCTAGACGAGTCGACCCCCTCGAGGAGGACGTACAGACAGCCCTGGGGATGTGGCGCGAGGCTATCGTCCGAATATCTGAATCCGAGGAAAGGATTCGCGAGGTAGAGCGGAGGGCCGAGGAGGCCGAGCGCGAGGCTTCTGAGCTCAGGACGCAAGTGGACGCACTACGCGGAGCTGGGGGATCCAGTTCGTCTTGAGTAGTACTCGTACTACTCAAATTTTGTTATAGACTAGGACCTTACGAGTAGGCACTATACGCTACTCGCTTTATATGTAGGCACGACCCTACAATTAAGTGATTACACTCTTTGTGGGTCGTTACACCGCCCGTTTATTTTTTTACATTGTAGACCTCTTCGAAGGTCAAATTTTCCATCTTAAAAATCATGTAACGCTACAAATTATTATTAATATGATGACGTGGTTTATTTATGAAGCGTTGTACAAATATTTGATATGTATGTTTGAAACTGGTTTATGGTTACGATCTATGAAAAGAAAAAGACAGAGAGAAACTTAAAATATAGTCGCCATGTCCTAACGACAACATACTTATAATAGTCCTTACAGAAACTAACCAACGTCGATCTTAAATCCTTGTGGCAGAATCATGCCACCTCGTCGAAGAAATAACAGACGCACACCCGTCGAGACACCCGAAGCACCTATGATGGACTCGGCGACATTCCAAGCCGCTGTCACGGCAGCCGTGACCGCAGCTGTTGCCCATATTAACACCAACGGGATAAATGGAAACGGAAGTGGAAACGGCACCAACGATTCCACCAATGGGGAAACATCAAACCATTCTCGAACGTGTACTTACAAAGATTTTGTCAGTTGCAAGCCGATAACTTTCCACGGCACCGGTGGTGTCCTTACCCTCACAAGGTGGATCGAGAAAACCGAGTCGATCTTCGATATCACTGCGTGTCCAGAAGAGATGAAAGTAAAGTTTGCTGCCTGCACTTTCGCCGAGACGACTATGTCTTGGTGGAAGGGCCATGTCAAGTCGCTGACACTCCCAGTGGCAAACTCGATGGGCTGGGAGGAATTAAAGACAATGTTGATGAAGGAGTACTGCCCCCGAGGGGAAATCCAGAAGTTGGAACAAGAGCTGTGGAACCTCACAATGAAAGGTTCGGATCTAAACGCTTACACAAACCGATTCAACGATCTGGCAACCCTCTGCCCAGCCATGGTCACACCAGAGTCTGTAAAAGTGGAACGTTACATCTGGGGACTATCATCCCAGATCCAAGGGAATGTGGAAGCCGCAAGTCCCGCCACTTTTGACAGCGCCAAACGATTGGCCCAACGATTGGTCGACAACGGGGTACGCCAGGGAACCATGACCCAAAAGACCGAACAGCCAAGAGAAAGGGATCACAAGAGGAAACCCTGGAACAGGGGGAGAAACCAACCAAATCAAGATGGTGCGAAAAGACAACAGATTATGACAGTTCATGCAGCCACTGTCCCGAACGCCCCAACCACCTCTAAGCAATACATTGGGACGCTAACCAAGTGCAACAAGTGCAATTTCCACCATACTGGATCTTGTAGGGAAATGCACTGCTTGAACTGTAACAAGAAGGGCCACACCGCCCGATTCTGCAGAACGCCAACCCCACAAGCCACCCAAGCCACTAATGTCGGGGTGAGTCAAGCTTGCTATGGTTGTGGTGAGACGGGGCATTTTAAACGTGATTGCCCAAAGACAAAGAATGTGGGGAGAAATGGAAGAGTCCTAGCTATGGGACGTGCGGAAGCGGTAGAGGATCCTACCGTGGTTACTGGTACGTTCCTCGTCAATAATTCATATGCTTGTGTACTATTCGATAGCGGTGCGGAGAGAAGTTTCGTAAGCCACGAGTTTAAATATTTACTAAAACAAAAACCTCAACCACTCAATGAAACATTTACAGTAGAAATGGCTAATGGCAAAACAGAAAGCACAAACGACATATACGTAGGCTGTACACTTACTCTGTACACTTACTCTGGACGATCACTCCTTTCAAATCGACTTAATGCCTGTTAAAATAGGAAGTTTTGACGTGATTGTTGGTATGGATTGGCTAATTCCCCATCATGCCGACATCATGTGTTACGAACGAGGAATCCGACTTCATCTGCCGGATGACAAGACCTTTGTTGTCTACGGTGATAAACCCAGTACCAGCCTCCGAATCGTGTCTTGCATCAAAGCTCGAAAATACCTACAGAAAAGATACCATGCCTTCCTAGCCCACGTTGTTGACGAGAAGAAAGAAGTAAAGAATATCAAAGAGATCCCTGAAGTCTGCGACTTTCCCGACGTATTCCCAGAAGACCTTCCAGGAGTACCACCCGCACGACAAGTCGAGTTCAGAATCGATTTGATCCCAGGAGCTACCCCAGTAGCAAAAGCGCCATACCGATTAGCCCCGGCAGAAATGCAAGAATTATCCAGCCAACTAAACGAACTACTAAGAAAAGGGTTCATCAGGCCGAGCTTCTCACCTTGGGGAGCGCCGGTCTTGTTCGTGAAGAAGAAGGATGGATCATTCCGTATGTGCATTGACTATCAGGAGTTGAACAAGCTCACTATCAAAAACCGATACCCGTTACCCCAAATTGACGACCTGTTCGATCAACTCCAAGGATCGAGCTATTTCTCAAAAATCGATCTGAGGTCGGGATATCATCAACTCAAGGTTCAAGAAGAAGATGTTCCCAAAACGACATTCAGAACTCGCTACGGTCATTATGAATTCGTTGTGATGCCCTTCGGATTGACCAATGCGCCAGCAGTGTTCATGGATCTGATGAACCGTGTATGCCGACCTTACCTAGATAAATTCGTGATAGTGTTCATCGACGACATACTTATCTATTCACGAAGTAAGGAGGAACATAGTCAGCATTTACGACAAGTTTTGGAGACATTAAGAGCAGAGAAGTTGTATGCGAAATTTTCGAAATGCGAATTTTGGCTTCGAAAAGTGGACTTTCTAGGCCACGTAGTCAGCAAAGAAGGGATACATGTGGATCCCTCCAAAATCAAAGCCATCGAAAGCTGGGAAGCACCAAGAACTCCGACAGAAATCCGTCAGTTTTTGGGCCTTGCTGGCTATTACCGAAGATTCATACAGAACTTCTCCAAAATTGCAAAGCCACTTACTACCCTGACACAGAAGGGTGTAACATTCAAGTGGGGAGATAAACAAGACGCCGCCTTCCTGACCTTAAAGAAAGCTTTGTGCAGCGCTCCTATCCTGTCCCTTCCAGAAGGAACAGAAGACTTTGTGGTCTATTCCGATGCATCTAACCAAGGCATGGGTTGTGTACTCATGCAGAGAGGAAAGGTCATTGCTTACGCTTCAAGACAACTTAAAACTCACGAGGTCAACTACACTACACATGACCTCGAGTTGGGAGCAGTAGTGTTCGCATTGAAGATCTGGAGACACTACCTGTACGGCACAGAATGTACAGTATACACCGACCATAAGAGTCTCCAGCATATCCTCAACCAAATAGAACTCAATATGAGGCAACGACGATGGATGGAGCTACTAAGTGACTATGAATGTGAAATTCGTTATCACCCAGGGAAGGCCAACGTAGTGGCTGATGCCCTTAGTCGAAAAGAATACTCGGGCCGCCGAGTGAAGTCATTAACAATGACGATCCATTCCCATTTGTCCACTCAGATCAAAGAGTCGCAGCTAGAAGCCTTAAAACCTGAAAATGTCGCAAATGAAACCTTGCGAGGAATGGATAAAAACCTTGAAGTTAAGCATGACGGAGCTCGTTACCTCATGAACCGAATTTGGACACCGAGATTCGGCGGATTCAGAGACATTATCATGAACAAAGCTCACAAGACTAGATACTCCGTTCATCCTGGGTCCGACAAAATGTACATGGACCTCAAGAAACTGTATTGGTGGCCAAACATGAAGGTAGAAATTGCTACTTACGTGGGCAAGTGCCTGACTTGCGCCAAGGTTAAAGTAGAATACCAAAAGCCCTCGGGTTTGCTAGTACAACCAGAAATACCCGAGTGGAAGTGGGAGCGGATAACAATGGACTTCATAACCAAATTACCAAAGACAACCGGTGGGTTAGACACTATATGGGTAATCGTCGATAGGTTAACCAAATCCGCTCACTTCCTACCAATCAAGGAGACTGATAGGATGGATAAGCTGGCGAGGCTCTACCTCAAAGAAATTGTAAAATTGCACGGTGTACCAAGATCAATTATCTCGGATTGAGATAGCCGGTTCACTTCACACTTTTGGCAATCATTACAAAAGGCTATGGGAACCAGACTCGATATGAGCACAGCTTACCATCCGCAGACTGATGGCCAAAGTGAAAGAACCATCCAAACGCTGGAAGATATGTTGAGAGCCTGTGTGATAGACTTCGGCAAGGCGTGGGACACCCACTTACCGCTCATCGAGTTTTCATACAACAACAGCTATCACACTAGCATCAAAGTTGCTCCATTTGAAGCTTTATATGGACGCAAGTGCAGATCCCCTCTGTGCTGGGCTGAAGTGGGTGATACTCAACTAGCCAGGGGTCAAGTACCTAACAGCACTCTCACCGGTCCGGAGATCATACGAGAGACAACGGAGAAAATCGTTCAAATCTGTGAACGGTTGAAAGCATCTCGTGACCGACAAAAGAGCTACGCAGATAAGCGACGCAAGCCCTTGGAATTCCAGGTTGGTGACCGAGTGTTATTGAAGGTCTCGCCATGGAAGGGAATGATACGCTTTGAAAAGCGTGGGAAGCTGAACCCCAGATACATTGGACCCTTTGAGATCCTTGCTAGGATCGGCCCAGTAGCCTACAAACTTCGATTACCGCAGGAGCTCAGCAACGTCCATCCCACCTTTCACGTATCCAACTTAAAGAAATGCCTGTCTGATGAAACCCTTATCATTCCGCTCGACGAAATCGAAGTGAACGAGAACCTTCATTTTGTGGAAGAACCCGTAGAGATCATGGACAGAAAAATCAAGAGGACGAAACAAAGCCGCATTCCGATAGTTAAAGTCCGTTGGAATGCCAAACGTGGACCAGAATTTACTTGGGAGCGCGAAGACCAGATGAAGCAGAAGTATCCACATCTCTTCCCAAACCCTTGAGGATCCACTCAAGAGTTAAATTTCGGGACGAAATTCTCTCTAACGGGTAGATGATGTGACAATTGTAAATTTTGTCAACAAAAGTCAACTGTAGTCAAACGAAGCGTACGTTAATTTATATGTTGAAAAGTTACTTTCCATAACTTTTGCAGTGAATTATTAATATTATAAGTATTACGTATGCTAAATCAAACAATTATCGGTTAAAAGTCGAAAATACGGACAGCAGGCTACTGAAGCGTAAAAATTCGATAATCGTACAATTATTATTTTGAGAATAATAATATTCATAAAATGATCTACTCGTAAATACGAACCTGTGGATATATAGAACGTCAAAACGGAGTTCGTATGTAGAAGTTACAACGATTAAACCGCTGTAAACAGATAAATATACACAGGGTTTGGACTCAAATTTCAAAATGTGGTGCCTTAAACATCATATACGAAATAATAATTCATATGATAAGTGACGTAATAGTATCTAGTATTTAATTCCAAAGCTAAATGCAATTTCCGGTAAAATGCCGAAAATCGCGAAATCGGAAGAATACTGCGCTTAAACGCGTATTCCGGCACCCAACGAGTTATGTTTCAAACAAAATAAATGTTTGGCAATGTTTTTATACAAAATAATTATTTAGAACTTCGTTTCGTCAAAAACGCATAAAATTTCACTAAAACGTCTTACTATTTTATAAAAATCACACATTTTTATAACTACATTGCTATTTTTATAAAAACCACACCACCCCACCCCACCCCCCTCCCCAAACCGGCAGCCCCCCCCCCCCTCCCTTAGGGGACAAACCATCACACCAAAAGCTTTATCTCATTTTTATAATCATAGGCCTTAAAAGGCTAGAATTTTATAATAAGAAAAGTCAAGATCAAATCTACCAAAAGGAACCATACCATCTCATTTTGAACCAAATCACCAACTCACTCTCCCCTCTTTCTCCTCTCTTGCTCTCGGCCAAACCACCACCATCATCATCTTCCTCAAACTTCAAATTTCAAGCTTCTTTCACAAGATCAAGTGGTAAGTTTCATTCCCCTTTTGATTCTAAACAACATAACACAAGTTTTACACCTTTTACACACACTAACATCCATCAAAACCCATTGAATATTAGCATTGTCCAAGGGTCTTTGAGTTCAAATATTCATCATCTTCAAAGATCTTTCAAGCATTCTTGGTAAGTTATAATCATCTAGTGATTTAAGTTCTAAATACCTTCATATACTCTTTTACACACACATACTCACGAAAATCCATTGGATAATAGCTTTGTCCAAGGGTCCTCCGGGTCTTAGAACCAAAATCTTCAATCTTCTTCCAAGGAATCTTAAGATCCACACTCAAGGTGAGTTCATACCCCTCATTTTTATGTTTTCAAACCTTTTTGGGGGAGAATACAAGTTCTTTAACTATATATGTAGTTTATTCAAGTTTATATGTGTTTAAATGATATATATGTTGATTTACACAAGTTTATAAAGTTAGTAATTGGATAAAAATACCTTTGACATGAAATATGAGTAGATCTTTGTAAGATGTTCACTATGATACATGATATGCTTGTATAAAAGTTACTAGACTATAATTAAAGTGTGTAAAAATGTTAGATCTTGAACAAAAATGTTATAAATATGAATTTGGCATGAAATATGAGTAGATCCATGTATTATGAACACTTTGACATATTAAGTTGTGTAAAAGTTACTAAACTACAAATAAAGTGTACAAAGATACTAGATCTTGAATAAAAACGTTATAAAAACGAAAACTAGTAAAAACTACGTTTTTATAAACAAATGCACTATTTTCTAGCAAAAATAGTTATAATCAAGATATTACACTATTTTTGTGAGAATTATCCTAAAATATGATATTTAAAATCTTTGAACAAGTTATTTCGCTATCGTTCGCAAAAATAAGGATTATTACGACGCAATTACTAAAAATAGACTATTATTGGAATAGTTTATGAACAAAAGGTTACTATGACATTTAAACATGACAAAAATAATTATATAAAAATATATAATTATTATACTTTACTATATTATCATGGGAAAAATGATAATGGACGATTACAAGAGTTTTTATATACAAATCGTACGTAAACAAGTTGATTGGAATACATACATTTTTGTGAGATGAATCTTCACAGTACTTTTACAAGTACCTACTATAAGTCCTGAATTTATATAACCAGAGTCTCGGTAAGAGAGCGCGATATTTGAGTATAGATCTATACGGGGCTTGACAAACCCCGCACCTGAGCTGCTAGCTACAGCTTGACCGGCAGGTCTGAGGTGTCCAAATGTCTAACATTCCGACGCCTGAAGAACGTCGCAGCAGCCAACTAGTCATAGTATGGTTATATGGTATCTCACATGGGAAAATAATCAACTTAATATTTTTATAAATTGTTTACGTGGAAACACACATTTCAAAGAAAGTACACTACAGTTTACATATTTACATTTTAGTCTTTGGGATTTAAAGACTTGAACATTTTATGAGAAAATATTGGATTTTCTTGGTTTTCAACACTATCGTTTACAAACAAAGGACATTTCTTATACAAAATCTTATGAACTCACCAACTTAATTATTGACACTTTTTCAAACTACTTGTATTCTCAGGGAATTGATAAGGTAAGCCTCAGCGCGATTTGAAGAGACGTTACGACGTCGTTTTTGTTCATTTTGAAATCATTTGTAATTGTGATTGAAACACGCAACTTCTAAACGATGTAACATTTGCAATTATGTAATGATGGTTGTTTGCTTGGATTTCACTATTGTGTAACTTTGTTATTATATTGTTCATGAAGTCATCCACCCTTAAACTATTCCGCCAATACGGTTTTGGGGTGTGACATGATGGTTGTGATTGAGAAATGGTGGTGTGCAGTCTAGGCGGTGGGTTGCCATCTCGGGTCGGCGCTCTGACAACGCCTAGTGATATCAAGTATTTTGGGCGTTGTTGAGCCTTGTTCTTGATGAAATTATATCAGATATATCTTGGTATTCTCACTTTTCGTGTCAGGACTTGTTTGGAAGAAAAGAATGAAAGCATGGACTAAAAGCCTGCAAAAGGAAGAAGTTTGGAAAAGAATGAAAAATCAAGGAATAAGTACGCGCGCCGCGGGTTTCTTAAATACGCGACGCGGGCTTAAGGCGGTGTAACACATTCAAATGCCGAAGAAACGGGAAAAGATTACTACGCGCGACGCGGATTCTTCATCTGCGTGGCGCGGCTGCCGGAAAATTACAACTATAAATAAAGGCATTTCCAGCCGAAAACCCTAGCAAAGACCGGGTGTAAAATCGACCTTGAAGCTCTTTGACTCCACGATTTCGTTTCAGCAACTTCTCAATTGGTATTTTTATGTTTTGGATTTTATTTTCAATTAGTTAGTTAGTATTAAGCATTGGCTAGTATCTTTGGGAGTGACACCCATTGATATTGAGCTTTAGTTTCTGTTTTAGCAAAATTTGGTTACTGCTTGGATGTTTGAAATTGAGTTTGAGTAATGAGAAGCATTTGGTTATAAGCAATATTGGTTTTTAGGTGTTTTTATGCTTGTTTTGGTTTCTGAGTATTTGAATTTTGTTTGGATGTATTGTAACCTTGTTTGGAACTGCTTTCCTTTGCTGATTTCAGTAGCCAACTAGGTTAGTTTTAGGGTTTGAATTTAACTAGTAACTGTTCAGTCAGAACCTTAGTTTTTGGTTAGTTTATGCCTTGTTTGATTTGGATGTTTTGGATGCCTTTGTTTGCTTCTGATTCAGAGATGCACTTCTGATTTCAGAAAGTAACTAGGTTTGTTTAGCTTTGCTTGGCTTGGGTTTGTTTGCTCATTGCTTTGGGTACTTAGAAACTATAAGTCCTCCGACTGTAGCGTGACACTACTAGTTGGTAATCTGTCATCTGGTCTAACCACGAAGCTCCTGCGGATCAACCCTGACTTCCACTGTGCTAGTGTGTGTTAGGTTTCTCTTTATTTTTGACCGCACGATGACCTAGGCGTGTCAAATTTTGGCGCCGTTGCCGGGGAGCTGTGAGCTTAGATTAGGTGATTAGTAGGAAATGTTGTTTCTTGATTTTCTTGGAATTTCATTTGGTTAGTTTTCTGGTCTTTTTGTTTTGTGGGCATGTTGCACTAGTGCATGCGTACCCGCAGGGGTGAGCAATTATCCCCATTGCATTTTGATCCTGAGATTGAGCGTACTGCGTGCAAAATCCGTGCTCGTAGGCGTTTGAATATCATGAGTTTTAGTCAAGTTAGTAGTAGTCCAGTAAGTATTGCCCAGGAACCATCAGGTGAGGCAACGGGGATGTTTTCTATTCCCCCGCTGTCAGAGTTTCAATTCGGGAGCACGAGTGCTTCTGGTGGTGCAGTTTCAGCCCCTGCACCCATACCATCATGCACTCCGCCATCTGTGCCATCATTTACACCTGTTTCACAACCATAATCCACCAATCCATTCACCTCTGCAATGTCTTGGGGAGAGCCGACCCGTGATGGCACCCCAGTTTCTAGACAGCAGACACCAACCTCTCAACCATTTTCTCAACCACAACCAGTTCTTTTTAAACCTCAACTTACATTCCAACCTATACAACCTATACAATACCAACAACCTCCTCAGCCACAATAACTAGTATCCAGAGACAGAGGAGAGATATAATGAGGAAGATGAGGGATGTGTTCCACCAGCACCTCAGCAACCGTGGAACCGAGGTCAAGGACCTCTGAGAAGAGCACAACAGTACTAACAACCACCAGGTCAGCAGGGATATAACGATCATCTTTACGGTAATCCTGCTCAACCTTTACATTTCGCACAACCGAGAAGGCAATCGGTTGCATCACATTTCCAGCCATGGGAATATGATGATTCGTCGCCAATTTATATTCCTGATAACATTGATTCTCAAGTAGAAATAAGACCTCAGTTGTTAGGAATATTGCCAGAGTTTAGGGGTATAAGCAAGACGATCCATACAATCATCAATATGAATTTTTAGCAATTGCCAATGCTAATAACCCTAGGAACACTAATAGGAACATCTTCAGGCTTAGAATATTCCCATTCACTCTCAAGGATAAGGCCAAATATTGGTTTACGTCTTTACCGTCAAACAGCATTACCACATGGGATCAGCTCAAGGCCAAGTTCCTACAGGAATTTTATCCAGCAAGCAAGACAACCGAAATTAGAAGGGTTATTCAGGACTTCCAGCAAAATCCAGGAGAAGCTTTCCACGAAGCTTTTGATAGGTTGAAGGAGTTATTACGATCCTGCCCACATCACGAAATTCCTAAATTACAGTTAGTTAAGTTATTCTTTGAAGGAGTCAGTGAAACGCATCAGGACATGATAAATGCCTCATCAAGTGGGACATTTATATGGCAAGACCCAGAAGAAGCGTGGCAGTTCTTGGAGAAATTAAGCAATGGTTCCAAGGCAAATTTTTCCACCAGGAAGACTGTAGGTACGGCAGCAGCAGTGGGAGCCGATGCTGACTGGAAAAATGAAGTAAAGAAGGAAATTAGTGAACTGAATAAGAAGTTTGACAGGCTCATGTCAACGCTGCAGAATGGACCGCAGAATCCATCACAAGGAGGTCAAGGAGGGCCTAAGACTCAGGAGGCGAACCAAGTTTATGGCCAGGGTCAAGGCCAGCATAATAATGGACGACCCTACAGGCCATATAATCAAGGACAGTAGCAGAATTTTAGGCAAAACAATTACCAAGGTCAATCGACTAATCAGCCTAGAACATATCAGCCTGCAAACAACAATAATAATGAGAATACAAATGGGAATGGTAGCAACAATAACAACAGGGGGCCCAATAATGTTACCAATAATGCCCCGGGGACTCAAGAAGAGATGATTGCCAAGATGTACGAAATGTTCAGTGCTACACAGCAACAGTCTCAAGCAAATGCGAAAGCCATCGCAAACATGGAACGACAAATTGGACAAATGGCCGAGGATCAGTAAAAGAGGGACAGTGGAAAATTGCCAAGTGCTACGGAGGTTAATCCAACCCATAATCAACGATCAGGAAAAGAGCACGTTAACACTGTCGAATCTGAATGGCGAAAAGTCACTTTGGAAGAATTGTTTGAAGTAGGAAGTGAAGTGGAACCGGAGGAAGGAGAAAAAGTTCCAGAAATTGAGGGAGGTAAGGAAAAAGGAATTCCTGTTGAGAAGGGAACTCAACCAGAAGTGGACAAAGAGGTCCAGGAAGAGGAGCAATCGACGGTAGCAGAAATCAAGCAGAAAAAGAAGGATAGGAAAGGGAAGTAGAAACAGGAAGCACCCAAACCAATAGGGCCTTTGATAAACCAACCTCTGTGGGATGAACTTAAGGACACTCCTGAGGATACCAGAATCCTTCAGGAAATGTGTGAAAGAAATGGGAAGAGTAAAGTACCCACACCAGATACTGTGAGGTTGACTGTTAAAGCAAGTGAGGCATTGTTGGGGACACTGCCCAAAAAGGAGAAGGATCCTGGATCACCATTGATCACTACTACTGTAGGAGATGTGGTCATTCGGAACATCTTATTGGATTTGGGAGCGAGTGTCAATATACTACCAGGGTACCAGTACGATAAGTATAAGAATGAAGAAATAGAGCCAGCAAAAGTTGTATTGCAGCTGGCTGACCAATCAACAAAGGTATCTTTGGGAAAACTGACTAATGTCATAGTCAAGATTGGGGACTTCTTCTATCCCGTGGATTTCTTAGTTATGGAATATGAAAGCTTGGACGACGCGCCTGTACTCATTTTAGGACGCCCATTCTTGGCTACCGCCGGTGCTATGATTGATTGCAAGACAGGGGATATGGACATCTCCTTTGGGACAAGGAAAAGAAGACTGAACATGTTTGGAAATCCTGTATCATTCCCTTCAGAAGATGATGACAAGCAAGTGGACAGAAGGATGTTAATGGAGCCTGGGATTAAGAGTAAAGGAAAAATATGGACACGTACGGGAGAAGGGGGAAAAGAAGAAGTTTTAAAGGACACTAAGGACCACCCGTTGTCCACTATCGATAAGGAGCAGCTGCTGGACATGATGGAAATGATGGAGATAAGACACCAGCAGTATGAGAAGGAATCAAGAGAACGAGAGGCAAAAGTTTTTAAGCTCCTGGAATCTCAACAACAGTGGATTAGCGGTGTGAGTGATCGAATGACTCAACTTACATCTCTCATGTCAATGATGGCCAACAACTTCGTGCCAGGATTCAAGCAGATGTCATCAAGAGTTCAAGAAGAAGAAGAGGAATAGGCATAGGAATAGCACGTCTGGCTGAAGACGTTAAACTTAGCGCTTGTTGGGAGGCAACCCATCGTGTCATTGGTTAGATTTTATATTTCTTAGAATTAATTAGGAAAATATATCAATCTTTGCAGGTATTAGTGGTCTAAGGCAAGTGTGGGGTCGTGTGAAAAGTTTTGAAATTTTGAATGATC
Organism: Cichorium intybus; assembly: GCA_023525715.1. NCBI lineage: Eukaryota > Viridiplantae > Streptophyta > Magnoliopsida > Asterales > Asteraceae > Cichorium > Cichorium intybus. The sequence continues at coordinate 93,578,134 of CM042010.1, read as the reverse complement.
GTGCCGCGGATTTCGCAATTGCGCGACGCGGGGTCGGAACCAACCCGATGCGCAGGGGTTGATTTGGTGACACGCGCGTTGCGGGAAGTGCAATTGCACGACGCGGGAAATGATCAGTCGGTTTTCCTCCTATATTAAGGTAAGTCGCGACTCAACACACCCCACACCACGACTCGAGCTCTGATCGACGAATTTTTCTTGCAATTTTTTTTCTTGGTCATTTTGTTTCTGCTATCAAGGTATGCTATTCTAACTACCTATTACTTGTTAAAACTAGCGATTAGGTGGTTAATTTTAGTGATGTATCCAAAAAAATTCAAAACTTAGAATCGCCAATGCTAACTCATAGGGTGTTTGTTTTGCCAAATAGAGACCCTAGATGAGTTAGTCGGCACATAGGCTACCTTGTGGTGTGATTGGATCAATTTTGCAAACAGCCGCTTGCTGGGACGCGCCTTGCTCTTAGGCCGCACCGCAGTGCGATGTGGAAGAAGGACTAAAATGCTAAAAAAATTTCTTCTTTTTATGGCTATTTGTTTTTCGTAGATGATGTTCAGATTAGATCATCCCTTCCTTCAGTTCCCAGAGGGACCTGCCAGCTCAGCGGAGTACAGTTATCGATAGGGATATCTTGAGGGACGCTGGACTCTGGAGTGCGATCGAGCCACACTTACATCGCACCTAGACTCATGAGGAGGCGTCATTCACATGTCGGGGCTGGGACAGGATCATGGCCACCGATGAGGACGTCGTCTACACCGAGCTGCTACTGGAGTTTCTATCCACTATCCACTTCGCACCTCGGGCGTCAGACCCACGTTCTAGGATCATACGATTTCGTTTGGGAGGTGCACAGATGTAACACCCAGTTTCTTATCTCTGGATTACATCATAATCACTCAAAAATAGACACAGTGATCATGGTATAATCAAGATTAAGCAACAAAAGTACAAGTAGAAATCAAGAAACAAGTACTTTTAAACAACAGGTCCCAAAAACTGGTTTACAAAAGACCGTTTACAAAACTATACAAAAGTGTATTCAGGTTTACAAACAGTTCAAGTCTAGTCCCATATCCATGCAATCATCCCTCTGCTATCTTCTTACCCCTGTCACCTATAACACAAACCATATAACTACTTTTATGAGCTAATTAAGCTCAGTGAGGAAATATATCAAGGTTTAGAAATCAATCTAATAATTATCAAAATTTCCACAATTTAAATCACAAATCTCTGTTTCAATGACTATCTCAGTCATTTGGTGTACTCAATCAAACTCAGCAATCAGATTAACAAGAATTCCTCAATCTCGTTTAATCCATGTTAATTGGTTGTCTCAACCAATTAAGATATACAATAAGTCAATTTAGTTATAATCAAATTATTTATATTGAATTATAACTACTCACCTGATGTCTGTTCAATCCGGGGTCCACCTGTGCCTCGTGTATCTCCTTCCCTCCTATGTGTATCTGCTCAAAATGACATTACATATCATACTTCAACATTCTCAAAACAATTTAACCATATCTAACTCATTATAACATATAACCACAATCTACTATCAATATATAAGCTAATTCAAAGTATATTCTCGAATTTGAGTATCTAGGGTTTGAAACCTTAGAAATCAAACTCATTAACCTTGAAATCAAGAACTTAGAATCATTCAACACATCTAACCAAGGGTATATGATCAAATTCCAACCATTCTTAGGTGGTTCTTTACCACAACTCGAAACCCAACTCAAATGACCAAAATCAATCTTTCAAAAAGGATAGAAGTGAATACCTTACCTTCAATAAGCTAAATATCGAAAATCACTTTAATCCAACTCGATTTGGCCTTCCTATTTGGTCCAAGAACGAAAGAGGAACGTATCTAGGGTTAGAGAGAGGTTTTGGCTCGGAATAACCCAAGAAAATGAGTGAAATCGTGATTAAAAAGGGGTGGGGTCGGCACGAAACCCGACCCGTGTCCGACAGCCCGACCCGTGTCCGACCCCGCAGCCCGACCCTGGTTTGACAGCCCGACCCGGGTTTACGCTAAACCTTTTTCTTTTTCCTGACGGAACTCGACCCGGCCTTCATAACCCGACCCGGGTTTCGGCCTAACTCGATCCGGGTTTAAAAACCCGCCCCGGGTTTTGGTTTGGTTTGGTTTATTTCTACTTCGCGATGTTCTAAGGCACTTACACGACCCGGGTTGGCCAACACGACCTTTAAGGGTCAATTTCATCTTTTTGTTTTAACTCACGTATTTAACTCATCTAATCTCGTATAAATATATAATTAACATAATTATTCTATAATTTAAAATTAAGATATTACAAATTCTTACCCCCTTCAGAAGATTCCGTCCTCGGAATCTCTTGAAACAGAAAGGGATACTTTGACCGCATTTCTTCTTCGCCTTCCCAAGTAACATCTGTGCCTCTATGATATCGCCATTGAACTTTAACTACTGCGATCTCTTTATTTCGCAACTTCTTGATCTTTTTGTCTAAAATTTTCTCCGGTTGCTCTTGATATTGAAGTTTACGATCTAACTGGATATCTTTCAAAGAAACTCGTGTTGACTCATCATGTAAGGTTTTACGAAGATGTGAAATGTGAAATACATTATGAATTCCCCGTAGTTCGTCAGGAAGCTCGAGTTTATAAGCTACTGCTCCTACTCGTTGAATTACACGAAAAGGTCCGATGAACCGTGGACTTAGCTTGCCACGTTTACCAAAGCGAATAATTCCCTTCCATGGAGACACTTTTAACATTACCATATCTCCAATTTGAAACTCCAATGGTTTTCTTCGTTTATCTGCATATTGTTTTTGACGCTGTTGAGCAACTCTCATATGCTCGCGAATGCTTTTTATCTTTGCTTCAGTTTCTGTTATAATCTCGGGACCCGCTAGTGGCTTCTCTCCTGCTTCTGACCAACATGATGGTGTTCTACACATTGACCCATATAACGCTTCGAAAGGTGCCATTTGAATACTAGAATGATATGAGTTATTATATGTAAATTCGGCTAAAGGCAGATGGTCGTCCCAACTACCTCCAAAATCAATCACCGAAGCTCTAAGCATATCTTCTAACGTCTGAATAGTTCTCTCTGTTTGACCATCCGTCTGCGGATGATAAGCCGTACTCATTAAGGCTTTAGTTCCCAAATGTTTTTGAAAACCTTGCCAAAAATGAGAAGTAAAACGACTATCGCGATCGGAGACTATAGAGGTTGGTACTCCGTGTCGTCTCATCACCTCCTTAAGATAGATCTCTGCTAATTTGGACGCTTGATAATCTTCTCGTATAGGAATGAACTGTGCTGATTTGGTCAATCTATCAACAATTACCCATATTGAATCGAACCCTCGTGGTGTTCGGGGTAACTTGGTGATAAAGTCCATAGAAATCTCATCCCACTTTTTCTTCGGTACAGGTAGTGGTTGAACTAACCCGTATGGTCTCTGATGATTTGCCTTTACTTATAAACAAGTCAGACACTTCTCCACATATCTCCCAACGTCACGTTTCATTCCCGGCCACCAGTAAAACGGCTTTAAACTTCTATACATCTTCGTACTTCCTGGATGGATTGAATATCGTGTACAATGTGCATCTTCAAGTAACAGCTGTCTCGTTTCTCCGTGTCTCGGGACCCACACTCGTCCTTGAAAAGTCTTCACTCCTTGTGCATTTTCAACTAGCTTATCTACATAGCCAACCATTCTCTCACTTTTCATGTCATTGGCTTCTCTCTGAGCACATTGAATCATTTCTGGTAATTTACTAACCACTCCCATCCGAGCTGAAACGACTCGAATAGGTGGTTCTTTTCGGCTTAACGCATCTGCCACTACATTTGCTTTACCAGGATGGTAAAGTATTTCACACTCATAATCTTTCAAAAGATTCATCCATCTTTGTTGTCTCATATTCAGCTCTTTTTGATCAAACAGATATTTTAAACTCTTATGATCTGAATATATCTGGAACTTCACACCATAAAGGTAATGTCGCCAGATTTTTAGTGCAAAAACAATGGCGGCTAACTCCAAATCGTGTACTGGATAAATTTGCTCATGAGGCTTCAGCTGTCGAGACGAATACGCAATTACTCGCCCCCTTTGCATTAATACACATCCAAGACCGATCTGTGAAGCATCTGTAAAAAGAACAAACTCTTCCACACCTTGAGGTAAAGCTAACACCGGAGCTTCGCATAACGCCTGTCTCAGTTTTTCAAAAGCTTCTTGTTGTGCTTCAGCCCAGATAAACTTCTCTGTCTTTCTAGTCAGCTTTGTTAAGGGCAAGGCAATACTCGAAAATTTCTCAATAAATCGTCGGTAATAGCCAGCTAGTCCCAAAAAGCTCCGAACCTCAGTCGGATTTTTGGGTGGTGCCCAACTCATTACTGCTTCTATCTTGGCAGGGTCCACTTTAACTCCTTCTCTATTTATCACATGACCAAGAAACTGGATCTCTTGCATCCAAAACTCGCACTTCGAAAATTTTGCATACAATTTTTCTTTACGAAGAAGATTTAAAATCAACTGTAAATGTTGTTTATGCTCCTCCCGGCTCTTGGAATAAATTAAAATATCGTCAATAAACACTATCACGAACTTGTCTAAAAATGGATGACAAGCTCGATTCATCAGATCCATAAAAGCTGCCGGGGCATTCGTCAAACCGAACGGCATTACTAAAAACTCGTAATGACCGTACCGGGTGCGGAATGCTGTCTTCGGGACGTCAGATTCTCTTACTCTTAGCTGATGATATCCCGACCTCAAATCAATCTTCGAAAAATACTCTGCTCCCTCCAATTGATCGAACAAGTCGTCTATTCTCGGTAGGGGATAACGATTCTTCACAGTAATTTTGTTTAACTCGCGATAGTCTATGCACATACGCATAGAACCATCCTTCTTTCGAACAAACAGTATCGGCGCACCCCACGGAGATGAGCTCGGACGAATAAAACCGCGATCCAAAAGTTCTTGTAGTTGTTTCTTTAATTCCTCCATTTCGGACGGCGCCAATCGATAGGGTGCTCGAGCTATTGGTTTCGCTCCAGGAACTAAATCGATAACAAACTCCAATTGACGATTTGGCGGTAAGCCAGGAAGATCGTCAGGAAAAACATCAGCAAAATCTCTTACTATCTCAACATCTTTCACAATGGGATGTTCGGTTTCAATTGGGGCAACATGTGCCATAAACAAAAGAGCACCTCTTTCGGTATACCTTCGCGCTCTCGCGAAAGATACAACCGGAATATGTTGAAAACGGCGTTCACCTCGTATTAACGTCTGTGACCCGCTCGGAGTTCTCACGGAAATAATCTTTCCGTGACAATCCATATTTGCCCTATTATTATCTAACCAGTCCATTCCAACTATTACATCAAACGCACGAGTATTCATCGGCTTCAAATCAATAAGGAAAGAAATCCCATTGATTTCAAGCCGACAATTTGTATACTGAGTGTTTACTATAACATCTCTCCCGTCAGCAATATCAACTATCAGACTCTCACTCATTTTAGACACCGGTACATTAATTCGAGACGCGAAAGGTACAGATACAAAAGAAATTGATGCACCAGAGTCAAACACCATACGAGCTCGAAGAGAATTCAGGTTAAAAATACCTGTAATCACATCTGGTCGCTCTCTAGCCTCCTCCACTGTCATCTGGAAAGCTCGAGTTCTAACATTTCCACCGCCTCTATCTCGTCTATCGCCCCGATTATCTCCTCGTCCCGCCCTCGGAGTCTCGCGACGTGAATCAGTTCTCGGCTTTGGGCAATCCGGGCGAATATGACCACTTTCCCCACAATTAAAACACACACGATTTTTCTCCAAACAGTCTCGAGCCATATGCCCTGTCTTCCCGCATTGATAACACACAAGAGACGGGGTGCTCGTAACACAATTTCCAGCATGTTTTCGACGACATTTTTCACACCACTTGTTCTCAGTCTTTCTTGGATCATCTCGATATTGATAACTCGGAACTGGCTGCTTTTGGAAACTACCCTCGGGTTTTCCTTCCCATTTCCTCTTCTGGCCTCCGCTTCCTTGGTCCCCCTTCCTTTCACTATCTTGTCTCCGCAGTTCTTTTTCTCGAGATTTAGCTGCCTCAACGATCTGCTGATAAGTTATAAAACTGGAACTCTGTAAAAACTCTCGTATCTGGGTCCTCAGTCCCCACAGATACCTATCAATCTTCCTTTCTTCAGTATCCACCTGATGAGCAGCAAATCTGGCTTTTTCGTTGAACTCTGTCGTATACTCCTGTACTGACCGCGTTCCTTGCTGCAATCTCAGAAAATCTTCTTCTAAACTTTTCATCGCAGTAATTGAACAATACTCCTTCATAAACTTCATTTTAAACTCCTCCCACGTCGGTTCTGGTTCCAATCCTTTCTCTATATCAAGGTTTATGTTCTCCCACCAGAATTGAGCATCTTTATGTAAACAATTTGTGGCATACTCAACTTTATCTTTTTCCGCACACTTACTCGTACGAAAAACTTTCTCGATATGTGTCAGCCAATTTCGTGCAACAACAGGATCATCAGTACCGAAGAAATCATTTGGTTTACATTTGCGAAACATCTCATAACTGCAACCTTTTAGTTCGCCTGACCCTCCAACTTCAGCATGTAAAGTAACCGGCTCTCTCTGTCCCCTCCCAACCACAGGTGTGATAGGAGGTCGGTCTCGATCATCTCTATTTGTCTCCTCCGTCTGAGGTCTCACTAAGGTAGGCAATAGGCTTTTAACTGCCTTTGCTACCTCTGCAGCAATTAACTCTTGTAAAGATGATGTTAACTCAGGCGGTCTCTCGCCTTCAGACTGGCGCCCCAGTCTTTGATCTTGTGATCCCGAATGCTCATCTCGGTGATCACCTCCCTCTTTCTCCTTTCCAGAACTCATAATGAGGCTGAAAAGAAATTTAACTCGTTATAATCTCATTTATCTCAATACTCTTTTTGTATCTCATATCTCATCAAAATTCTCGAAATAACACACATACTCATAATATGTGTTATTTAAGGGTGATTGCATAGGGACAAAATGGGACTTCTCTTTAATAGTTTGAGTTTAGAGTTTACTCTTTAAAGTCTAATTCACTCAAACTCTTGCTCTGATACCAACTTGTAACACCCAGTTTCTTATCTCTGGATTACATCATAATCACTCAAAAATAGACACAGTGATCATGGTATAATCAAGATTAAGCAACAAAAGTACAAGTAGAAATCAAGAAACAAGTACTTTTAAATAACAGGTCCCAAAAACTGGTTTACAAAAGACCGTTTACAAAACTATACAAAAGTGTATTCAGGTTTACAAACAGTTCAAGTCTAGTCCCATATCCATGCAATCATCCCTCTGCTATCTTCTTACCCCTGTCACCTATAACACAAACCATATAACTACTTTTATGAGCTAATTAAGCTCAGTGAGGAAATATATCAAGGTTTAGAAATCAATCTAATAATTATCAAAATTTCCACAATTTAAATCACAAATCTCTGTTTCAATGACTATCTCAGTCATTTGGTGTACTCAATCAAACTCAACAATCAGATTAACAAGAATTCCTCAATCTCGTTTAATCCATGTTAATTGGTTGTCTCAACCAATTAAGATATACAATAAGTCAATTTAGTTATAATCAAATTATTTATATTGAATTATAACTACTCACCTGATGTCTGTTCAATCCGGGGTCCACCTGTGCCTCGTGTATCTCCTTCCCTCCTATGTGTATCTGCTCAAAATGACATTACATATCATACTTCAACATTCTCAAAACAATTTAACCATATCTAACTCATTATAACATATAACCACAATCTACTATCAATATATAAGCTAATTCAAAGTATATTCTCGAATTTGAGTATCTAGGGTTTGAAACCTTAGAAATCAAACTCATTAACCTTGAAATCAAGAACTTAGAATCATTCAACACATCTAACCAAGGGTATATGATCAAATTCCAACCATTCTTAGGTGGTTCTTTACCACAACTCGAAACCCAACTCAAATGACCAAAATCAATCTTTCAAAAAGGATAGAAGTGAATACCTTACCTTCAATAAGCTAAATATCGAAAATCACTTTAATCCAACTCGATTTGGCCTTCCTATTTGGTCCAAGAACGAAAGAGGAACGTATCTAGGGTTAGAGAGAGGTTTTGGCTCGGAATAACCCAAGAAAATGAGTGAAATCGTGATTAAAAAGGGGTGGGGTCGGCACGAAACCCGACCCGTGTCCGACAGCCCGACCCGTGTCCGACCCCGCAGCCCGACCCTGGTTTGACAGCCCGACCCGGGTTTACGCTAAACCTTTTTCTTTTTCCTGACGGAACTCGACCCGGCCTTCATAACCCGACCCGGGTTTCGGCCTAACTCGATCCGGGTTTAAAAACCCGCCCCGGGTTTTGGTTTGGTTTGGTTTATTTCTACTTCGCGATGTTCTAAGGCACTTACACGACCCGGGTTGGCCAACACGACCTTTAAGGGTCAATTTCATCTTTTTGTTTTAACTCACGTATTTAACTCATCTAATCTCGTATAAATATATAATTAACATAATTATTCTATAATTTAAAATTAAGATATTACAACAGAGGGAGTGCAACCTCCGAGAGTTCGGGAGGTGAGTCGGTCTATATACCACGGCGGACCTCCAGCACCGCCATTTCACTCAGTTTTTCGGGGCCTGTATTCAGGGCCAGCCGGAGAGGTCCGGCAACATGGAGGTTTAGGCACCGCTGTCCAATGTCATCTACGAGGCGGGGACCTCCCGAGAGAGCCACCTCCGTGACCCACTACACCGCCTCATGCACCGTATCGTCTCCACCTCCATTATGCACCGGGAGGGGGCGAGAAGGTGTCCGTGGAGGACATGAGGTTTTTCTGGGATCTCCTCGACCCCTCAAGATTCTTCCACCTCCCCTACGCCCTCACAGTTGCCCTATCCACCCACTCGACGGGTGCTTCCACCAGCAGTCCACTGGCTCGGGGGTATTTCATTACCCGCCTGGCCCGTTCATATGGGATCCTTACTGCCCCCGTTGCCGTCTCCTTGACTGCCTTACCTCCATCTCGCACTACGGCGCGAGCTTTGGAGAAGATGAGGCTGATAGAGCAGCAGCGCCCGGGCCGGTTCATCCGGGCACCGACAGAGCCACCCCAGGCACCCCAGCCGGCATATGCTTAGCCCGGCAGGAGACGCAGGAGACCAGAGCCAGCAGCACTAGCAGAGCCGCAGCCACAGGAGGACTCAGCGGCCATCCATCGACTGGAGGTCAGAGTCACGAGGATTGAGGACCAGCTTGAGTAGATCGGGGAGGTACTTCTACAGATCGCATCAGCGCAGGGTCAGCGCCCCCGACCATTCCCAGCCCGAGCCCACGATCATGAGGCAGGACCTTCCAGGCCACCAGGTGGCGATTGATGTATTTTTCTTATTTTTTCTTCTTTTGGGTATTTGTACTGTACTTATGACACTATCTATCTTTTGTTTGTTTATATTTTATTTTATTTGTTTGCGTTTAATCTTTTTGTGAGTCATGCATGTGATACCAAATTGGAGGAGTTGTTTCAAGTAAGTGTGGGGTCACCGTGCCCCCTCCACTTGTCTTAACCACCGGCGTGTTCACTGTAGCGCTACAACTTCGGAATACGAAATCAAGGATCCGTTTGTTCGCAATTATACCTGTGATACTGAGCACCAAGCAATCTATCGTCAAGGATCCGTTTGGAACTGCTTTCCTTTGCTGATTTCAGTAGCCAACTAGGTTAGTTTTAGGGTTTGAATTTAACTAGTAACTGTTCAGTCAGAACCTTAGTTATTGGTTAGTTTATGCCTTGTTTGATTTGGATGCCTTTGTTTGCTTTTGATTCAGAGATGCACTTCTGATTTCAGAAAGTAACTAGGTTTGTTTAGCTTTGCTTGGCTTGGGTTTATTTGATCCTTGCTTTGGGTACTTAGAAACTATAAGTCCTCGGACTGTAGCGTGACACTACTAGTTGGTAATATGTCATTTGGTCTAACCACGAAGCTCCTGCGGATCGACCCTGACTTCCACTGTGCTAGTGTGTGTTAGGTTTTTCTTTATTTTTAACCGCATGACGACTTAGGCGTGTCACGCTCCCCAAGCCGTAGCAGCTGAAAAAGGGTTGGTGGTTGGTTGTTGCAACGGTGGAACTGAAGGCGGAGTGCATGATGGTATCGATACGGGGGCTGAAATTGCACCACCAGTAGCACTCGTGCTACCAAACTGGAATTCTGACACTGGCGGTATAAATGGAATTCCCCCCGTTACCTCACCTAAAGGTTCATGGGTAACATCCTTTTTTATACTAATACTACTGGGACTCATTCTATCTAAGCGCCTACGCACACGATTATTGTGCACGGTTCGTTTGATCTCCGAGTCAATTAGCAAGAGTGATAACTGCCCATCCCGACGGGTACGCATGCACTAGTGCAACACGCCCGTCAAAACAAACTAAAACTAAAACTCAGAAAACAACTCCCTACAGATCGGCTACTCATAAGCTCACAACTCCCCGGCAACGGCGCCAAAATTTGACACGCCTAGGTCATCGTGCAGTGAAATATAGTAAAATACGTCACTCTCACTAGTACAGTGGTAGTCAGGGTCGATCCACAGGAGTTTCGTGGTCAAGATAGGTGACAGCTTACCAACTGTAGTGTCACGCTAAAGCCGGAGGGACTAATCTTCTACTTCCCCAAAAACAGTCCAGAAATCCAAAATCCAAAGAATTGCCAAAACAGAACATAAACTAAATGGAACTTAAACTAAAACCTAACCTAGTTTGCTTACTGAAATCAGAAGTGAAATTTAAAATCAGAAACAAACAAGAACAATCCAAACACATCTAAAGCAATAACATTTAAATAAAGGTAAAATAAGCAAACCAACATGAACTGAATGATTAACTCTATTAAACACCAATCTAGAAGGTTCAAAACAGTGAACAACGAAAATAACAAGCTATAAGCTACTGCTACTGGTTGTCACACCCAGAAACACTAAGCTAATAACTAAGAACAATTGAACTAATAATGAAATTAAATGAAGAAACATAAAATACCACGAATGGCTGCTGAAATCCGAAACTTGGAGTCAAAGAAGCCTTAAGTCCACCTTATGGGTCGTTCCTTGCCTCTGATTTCGACCTAATGGCCTCTATTTATAGTTGTGGAATTTTAAGACCCGCGTCGTGCAACTCTGATATTCGTGGCGCTCGTAGTGCCTTATCCCCATTTTCTCGCGGTTTAAATTTCTTCACCGCCTCATCTTCTGACGTGGCTCGTCGCGCACATGTGCCTACCCGCGGCGCGCGTGTTTAGGCTACTGTTTTTGGCTTTATCTTCAAACTTCTTCATTTTGTACGCGTTTAACCCTGATTGTAACTTTTCTTTGCAAACAAGCACTGACACAAAAAGTGAGAATACCATAACATATATGATATAATTTCACAAAGAATAGGGCTTAACAACGACTAAAATACTTGATATTACTAGCCGTTGTCAACGCTCCATCAACAATGATAAATTATGAGATACCCATTACTACCCTTTATGAGTCCCTATTAGTGTGCCGCTAAAGCACACACGCTCCACTAACGACCCACAAAGTGCAATGTGCAATTTCATGGATTAGCATACTTTTCACATTTTCCTAAAGTAACTAGATTGGGATTTTATCAATGGTGAAGGGATTCTATGCAAACAATGAACACAAAAATTCCTATGGTTCACATGCAACCCTAATATTGATCTATGTTTTCTTCTATGAAGATTAGAACTAAAAACCTAAAGGATACAGTTCAATTCTAAAGAAGAATTAGGAAAACCAACCTTTGATCTTATGATCCTTCAAGCAGCAGCAAAAGAATCCTGCCTCAAATGCAAGTCACACCTAAGTGATGGAAGAATCAGTCCAGCAGAGTAACACAGAGAGAGAGAGAGATGACCTAGGATTTAGGGCATCCAGGGGGTTCCTTATATAGCCTCCTAGGGTTACACCTGAAACCCTAGAAAGCCTCCAAGTGGACAAGGCTTTTGGCCAATTGGACCAGACTCCCCAAAACCCTAATAGGGTTTCGCCAAAACCCTAGAGGAGCCTCCAGGGTGGCGCCAACTTTGTCCCAGGTTTTTACATGGCCAGTTATTCAACTATTGAATAAATGCCAAACCAGTCCCTGCACCTTTTAATTAATTAATTTAATCTCTAAATTAAACCCACTTAATTCTAGATTAAATCATAATTAATTATTATAGTTTCTAATTAATATATTAACACTTAAATATATTAATAAACCATATATATATTTTCTATTGATTTATTATACAATTAATAAATCAACTATTCTCTCAACTGAACTATATATCTATCCTCCATCTATGAGGGCAACCCAAATGGACTTTGCTTTTATTCATAAGATAAATACAATTATAAGTCATGGCTTAGACACCTAATCCAACAGTCTCCCACTTGGATAAGTCTATGACTTTAATTGTCTGAACTCTAACCTAGTCAGTTCTGTCCAAAGATAAGTGATCTGATGATCCTCCGTCCAACAGGATATTTTCAGACTCAAGACATGGACTAACATCAATCTTGGTCTGCCACTCTGTTTCTCGATTTCTGATTTGCATATGACTTTAGAGACTACTAATTGAACACATCAATTTAGTCCTGGTTGGCGAACACTTTCAGTCAACTTCAAAATCATCGAGAGGCCTACAAATATCTATTTCCCATCGGGTCAGGGGACGGATAAGTTTCGACTTATATGTCCATATCTTTTGCGGGTCCAAATACATACAACAATGCGTTTTATAACACCGAGTTACTGGCGCATTTTCGCATTGTCAATAAGCACTTGAATCGCAAATAACAGATCATATCTCTCCACTTAAAAATCACCGGAAATAATCGTCTTAACATTGCTCGTGATATAATCCATGAAGCAATCTGTTAAGCGCGGGTTTATCCAATACTCAAATCTCTATTTTCTAAGTACTCATGAACGTTGCAGCAGTCTCACTGCAATGTCTAACTCATTAGACAGTCTGCAACCAATTCATGACAGTCTTTGTTCATACTTACTTCCTAACAGTATGATCGACTGTGGAGTTTTAAATAATCTAATTATTAAGGAAGTTAAACATGCAAATATAGAAACACAGAAATAAACAATTGTCAAAGGCAGTAACAATACTCATTTATAAATCTCTATTATAAAATCACTGAGTCAATTACATTTATACGGTTACAAGTTTCTAATCTATCTAATTACTAAAAGTAATATCATCCTTCAATCCAATGCTCCGAGCATGCTGATTGTGCTTGATCCTATTCAGAGCCTTAGTCAAAGGATCTGTAGGATTGTCTTCTGATGATGCCCGCTTAACCAGTAAGTGCCCTTCTTCTACTTGATGTCGAATGTAGTAGTACTTTCTTTCGATATGCCTGGACTTTCCATGGTCTCGCGGTTCCTTTGTCAAAGCGACCGCTCCTTCATTATCGCAGAAAAGTTCCACCGGCTCCTGAATGTTTGGGACAACTCCAAGGTCCCCGATGAAGTTCTTCAGCCAAGCCGCTTCCTTAGACGCTTCACTTGCTGTGATGTACTCTGATTCGCACGTTGAATCAGCCACCGTTTCCTGCTTGGAACTTTTCCAAGTGACCGCTCTACTGTTCAAAAGAAATACCCAGCCCGACTGGGACCGTCCACTGTCCCTATATGTCTGGAAGCTGGCATCTATATATCCACTCACTTTTAACTCATCACTGCCACCAAGGACTAATACCATATTCTTTGTCCTTTGCAGATACTTGAGTATGTTCTTGACCGCAATCCAATATGCTTTTCTAGGATTACCCTGGAACCTACTAACCATGCTCAGTGCATAGGATACGTCGGGACGAGTACATGTCATAGCATACATGATCGACCCTACTGCCGAAGCATAAGGCACTCGACTCATTTCAGCTATTTCCTCATCGGTACTCGGACTTTGAGTCTTACTCAATTTAGCATTACTTTGGATTGATAACTCTCCCTTTTTGGAATTTTCCATGTTAAATCTCTTTAACACCTTTTCCAAATATGTACACTGGCTTAGGCCTATCAATTTTCTCTTTCTATCTCTAAGTATTCTTATCCCGAGAATATAAGCAGCTTCCCCTAGGTCTTTCATGGCGAAACACTTCCCGAGCCAAGCCTTAACATTTTGCAAGGTCGGAATGTCGTTTCCCATGAGCAGTATGTCATCAACATACAGCACCAGGAAAGTGACTATACTCCCACTAGCCTTGACATATACACAGGACTCATCTTCACTCCTAGAGAAACCAAACTCTTTGACTTTCTCATGGAAGCAAAGATTCCAGCTGCGAGATGCTTGCTTCAACCCGTAGATTGATCTTTCAAGCTTACATACTTTGTCAGGGTACTTAGTGTCTACAAAACCGTTAAGGAAAGCGGTTTTGACATCCATCTGCCAGATTTCATAATCATGAAACGCAGCTATGGCAAGCATTATCCTGATTGACTTAATCTTGGCTACTGGTGAGAAGGTTTCATCATAGTCAACCCCCGGGGTTTGAGTGAATCCCTTCGCAACCAACCGAGCTTTATAAGTATGCACCTTTCCATCCATGTCGGTCTTCTTTTTGAAGATCCACTTGCATCCGACTGTCTTTCGACCCAGTACATTGTCAACCAAGTTCCAAACTTGATTGTCATACATAGACTTTATCTCGCTGTCCATTGCCTCTTTCCATTTTACAGACTCGGGGCCTGCCACTGCTTCACGGTAGTTAGCTGGCTCATCCAAATTAGTCAATGTACGATCACTGACTAACGTGTCTCCGTCCGATGTAATATGGAAACCATAGAACTCGGGCGGCATGCTAACTCTACCTGAACGCCTAAGGGGCAACGAAATGTCGGTGGGTCCAACAGGAACTTCTTCCTCATGTTGGTTGCTAGTTTCTTCCAAGGTTGTTTCATCGGGCGTCTCCTAAATTTCTTCGAGATCGATCGTACTCCCATTATCCTCTTTGGATATGAGTTCTCTCTCTCGAAAGAACCCCCGTCTTGCTACAAAGACCACGTCCTCGCTCGGTCTGTAGAACAAGTATCCAAAAGACTGTTTCGGGTATCCTATGAAGAAACACCTCTCACTTCTTTCTGCGAGCTTATCTGAAGTATCTCGTCTCACGAATGCTTCACAGCCCCAGACTTTGATGTGTGCCAACGAGGGAACTTTCCCCGTCCACATCTCGTGTGGTGTTTTCGCAACCTTCTTGGTTGGGACAAGATTTAGTATATGGGCGGCAGTCTCTAAGGCATACCCCCAGAAATGGATTGGAAGTGAGGCTCGACTTATCATGGAACGAACCATGTCCAACAAGGTTCGGTTTCGTCTCTCTGCAACACCATTCAGCTGAGGTGTTCTTGGAGGCGACAACTGTGAAACAATTCCACATTCCTTGAGGTAATCGAGAAACTCGATACTGAGATACTCACCGCCTCTGTCGGATCTAAGCATCTTTATCTTTCTGCCCAATTGATTTTCCGCTTCATTCTTAAACTCTTTGAACTTTTCAAAGGTGTCCGACTTATTCTTGATTAAGTAGACATACCCATATCTACTAAAATCGTCGGTAAAGGTTACATAGAACCGCATGCCATCTTTAGTGGTTGTTCTGAAGGGACCACACACATCTGTGTGTATGATATCCAACAGACCTTCACCTCTTTCAAAGGAACCTTTGAATGGTGATTTTGTCATCTTGCCAAGTAAGCAAGATTCGCGTACATCATCCGACCCGAGTCGAATGATTCCAACACTCCATCCTTTTAGAGTTGGGCGATGCGTTTCTTGTTTATATGGCCAAGGCGACAATGCCACAGACATGCCTTTTCTATACGACTTGAAGCATCAATAGCTAATACATTTTTATCATAATTATCAACACACATAATAGATTCATACACTCCATCACAAGGCATAGCATTAAATATGAAAACATTATTTTTGAAAACTGAAATTGAACCATTCAATTTATTAAATTCGTAATAAAAGCCTTGTTTAAAAAATGCATGAAATGAAATTATGTTCTTTGCCATATCAGGCGCATAGCAACAATTATGTAATTCTAATCTAACTCCACTACTCAGCATCAGTCCATAAACACCGATCTTGGTAACAGGTGACGTTCGCTTATTCCCCATGACCAGGTTCAGTCTGCCATGCTCTAGCTCCCTACTTTCCTCTAGGCCCTGAAAATCAGAACAGATATGAAAACCACATCCTGTATCAAGGACCCATGAACGGGAAAAAGATGAGTTATTAGATATAGAATACGTACCTGCCTGTGACGGTTTCACTTTACCGTCCTTGACGTCCTGCAGATACGTTGGGCAGCTCCTCTTCCAATGACCCTTCTGCTTGCAGTAAAAGCAGTCGGCCTTTTTGGGGTTCCAAACATGTGGAATTCCTTGAAGACTTACCTTTCGGGGCACCGCTAGATGACCCGACGTGAGTCTTTTCCCTCCAGTTCTACTTAGGAGGGCCTTTCCGTTTCTTTCCTTTTCTAGAGCCAATAGCCAGGACAGGCGGGTTGATAGGGAGCACAGCCTTTCCCTTCATCCCGTCCTGAGCCGTAAGAAGCATGCGGTGTAACTCAGCTAGGTTTTCCTGGTTGTTGTTCAAATGATACGCCAGTATGAACTGGTCATAAGAACTTGGCAAGGAGTTTAGCACTATCTCAACTACTAAATCCTCATGGACAGGCATTTCCAGCTTCCTAAGCCTTTCCACATAACCATGCATCCTCTGCACATGTGTACAGATGGACTCGCCCTCCTTGGGCTTGTTGTTAGTGAAAGCTTTTACAACCTTACGCCTTTCGATACGCTCTTGCTTGCAAAACCTTTCCGCAAGCTCTTTGTGCATCTCGTAAGGCCAATAGTCCTCATAGATACGCTACAGTTCAGGGTTCATAGTAGCAATCATGATGCAAGCCACTTTGGTTGCATCATCAGAATGTTTATGTACACAGCGATTTCCTCGGGAGTAGCGGTTTCAGTGTCCACATCAACAAGCTCGGTTTCCAGAACATACTCTTTATGTTCAAACCTTAGAGCCATTTTGATGTTGTGGATCCAGTCATTATAGTTAGTGCCGTCCAACGTCACTTTTGAGCATAATGAGTGGGGAACGGATTGGTCAGAAGACATCTGAACAAGAAGAATGTAGTTTTAATTAGATATAATAATAATAATAATAATAATAATCCTTATATTCACCCAAGAACAAATATAAGGCTAGGATCCTACAATAACAATCTACAATACCGAAAAGGGATGCCGTAATCAATATTGTAAATTTTATAAGGTAGGCGAATGACGATTCAGCCAATTCCACCACGGAAACATAATCATATTATAATGGAATTCCTAGTTTCATTGAGATTTACCGAACTGTTCGATAGCATGTTTTAATCTCGGGAATGCCCTGCTGTTTGTGACTGGGATACCGAGGATCCTAAACCGGGTGTGAATAACCATGCAAATTGCTTGGTACTCTTGAAGTCAATTGTCATTTCTAATTAACGTGCCGGTAAACCACACACGCTCCGTTAATAATGACAAAATCAAGAAACGCATCGCGACTCAATGCGGACCCCAGCTGGCGTGCCGGTAAACCACACATGCTCCACCAACGTTCCACAAGGTGCAATGTGCAATTTCATGGATTAGCACCAGTTCACATTTTTAACTTAAAGTAACTAGATTGGGATTTGTTTTAGGGTTCTAGTACTTTCAATTATAGCATTATACTTTTAAGAGGCTTAGCGGTTCTATCATACCCGTTCGGCTAACGACACTCGACTGACCAGGAGAGCGGTGGGTAAGAGTAGATACCCATTAGACTAACATTTTATAGTCAGTCGCCTTATACCCTCTTTATAGGAGAGTTTTGTGAATTAGGCCTACTAACGGTAGACTAACCAATTTTCTTATATATATTAACTTAACTTTTAATCATAAATATATATAAGATATATTTTAATCTCATTAAAATATTTTAGAATTAATTTAATTCTAATTTTCGCAAATTATACTAATTTTTAAAAATTTTAATTAATTTTTTAAACTGATTTAATTGGTCTTTTAATTAATCAATTAATTAAACTAATTAAATCTAGGTTACAGATTACCAAATTAATCAAATTAATTTTATCTGTATTGGTCCTTGTGATTCTCGAAATTTACAAGCCAAAACAAAAAGGGTTCAAGTTATTTTAATTGATCTTATTACCAAAAATAACAACACACAATTATGGCAAGCAAATCAAGCAATCAAAGGGGGGAACATAAGGGTGGCGGCTAGGGTTAGGAAACCCTAGCCAAAAAATATCGATCCAAGGCCTAGCCTTGAGGTGTTCATCTCAAAAACACCAAGGCATAAAACAATTTAAGCAGTTCAAATCAAATCACAAGAAAGCAGCCTAAGCTCTGATACCACTAAAGGGATTCTATGCAAACAATGAACACAAAAATTCCTATGGTTCACATGCAACCCTAATATTGATCTATGTTTTCTTCTATGAAGATTAGAACTAAAAACCTAAAGGATACAGTTCAATTCTAAATATGAATTAGGAAAACCAACCTTTGATCTTATGATCCTTCAAGCAGCAGCAAAAGAATCCTGCCTCAAATGCAAGTCACAGCCAAGTGATGGAAGAATCAGTCCAGCAGAGTAACACAGAGAGAGAGATGGCGTAGGATTTAGGGCATCCAGGGGGTTCCTTATATAGCCTCCTAGGGTTACACCTGAAATCCTAGAAAGCCTCTAAGTGGACAAGGCTTTTGGCCACTTGGACCAGACTCCCCAAAACCCTAATAGGGTTTCGCCAAAACCCTGGAGGAGCCTCCAGGGTGGCACCAACTTTGCCCCAGGTTTTTACCTGGCCAGTTATTCAACTATTGAATAAATGCCAAACCAGTCCTTGCACCTTTTAATTAATTAATTTAATCACTAAATTAAATCCAGTTAATTCTAGATTAAATCTTAATTAATTATTATAGTTTCTAATTAATATATTAACACTTAAATATATTAATAAGCCATATATATATTTTCTATTGATTTATTATACAATTAATAAATCAACTATTCTCTCTACTGAATTATATATCTATCCTCCATCTATGAGGGCAACCCAAATGGACTTTGCTTTTATTCATAAGATAAATACAATTATAAGTCATGGCTTAGACACCTAATCCAACAAAAGGTTCTAGTGCTTTTTCACTAATAGTATTATACTTTTAATGAGATTAGGTTTGTCCTATCAAATCCGTTCAGCTAATGACCCTCCACTAATCAAGGGAGCGGTGGGTGAGAGTGGACACCCATTCAACCGCCATTTTATAGGCAGTTTACTTATACCCCTTTTATAGATCAGTTCCGTGAATGAGGCATACTAGCGATCTGACTGACTTATTCTTCTTCATATAGGTATTAACTTTTAATAATAATATGTACAAGGTGTATTTTAAACATTTTAAAATATTTGGTTTTATCCTTTTAAATTTTCGAACTAAACTATTTAATTTAATTTAAAATTAAACCCAAAGTGATTTAAAGTTTATCTTTTAATTAACAATTCATTAAATCACACAAGGATTAACAAATTAAACAATTAATTTAATCCTATTCCTTGCCCACTAAGTTTTCCAAAAATAAGACCATGGGATTCCATTTATTATCAAATTTACCAAAAATAGAAAAACCGAGGAGCCTTCAAATTTTTGAAATAGGGTGGGTAGAGACTAGGGTTTTAGAAACCCTAGACAAAAGTTGATTCATATGAGCTAATGGTTTAATTTATATAAACCCTAACAACGGTTCAAAAATTATTGCTATTCAACAGAAAATAGATCACAACTCTGATACCACTGATAAGATTATGCAAACAATGAACTTAAATATCTTAAGTGATGCACCCTAATAGGATCTATATTTTCACTATTGAATTTATAATTAAGAACATTATAAGAACATTAAAGGTATAATCAAAATTTCATAAAGAAAAAACATACCTTTTGATCTTTTGGAAGCAAACACCACAAGTGTCGTGCTTCTAATGGCTCACACCCAAAACCAAGAAAGCAAGAAACAAGAGAGAAGAATGAGAGGAACTCCTTGGAGGCGTGAATATGAGGGGGTATGGAGGTCTCTATTTGTAGCCCCAGAATGATAAGTCATATGACTTATAGCTACCATATTTGAACTCTTGATATGATAAGCCTTGTGTCATACAATTCAATTAACTTATCATTACATAAATAGTCAAAACTCCCATATATACATATATATATATATATATATATATATATATATATATATATATATATATATATATATATATATATATATATATATATATATATATATATATATATATATATATATATATATATATATATATATATATATATATATATATATATATATATATATATATATATATATATATATATATATATATATATATATATATATATATATATATATAATATTTATCTATTGCTCAACTATTGAACAATTATAATTCAGCCCCTATGCTTTTAATTAATCAAATTAATCCCTAAATTAATTCTAAATTAATTTATGATTAATCATTTATTACATATTACAATTTCTAATTAATATTTTATTCTCATAAAATATTAACAAATCAAACATTCCTGTTTTTTATTAATATATTATCCTTATAATATATTAATCTCTCTCTCTAAGTTACCTTGTCCTCTGCTAGGTTTGAGGGCAACCCAAAAGACTGTGATGCCATCAATTTAAGCATATGTATCAATTATAGTTATGGCTTAGACACCTAACCCAACATTCTCTTGCTGGGAAGAAGTATCCACTCGTCATTGTTGATGAGTTCTCTCGATTCACTCCGTGATGTTCTTAAAGAATAAAAGTGATGCAGGAGCTGAAATCATCTCACTCATCGAGCAATCAGAGGTCCTATATGAACACAAGGTGAAGTAGCTGAGAATTGACCATGACATTGACTTCAGAAATAAGACTCTTGGGTCTTTCTACGAAGAAAGAGGTATAATTCAAAACTTTTCAGCTGTTCGAACTCTTGAACAAAACAGAGTTGCTAAAAGAAGAAAACGAACACTCACTGAAGTTGGAAGAACTATGGTGGTTGATGCTGGCCTATCATTATCTTTCTAGGGTGAAGCTATAAACACTACTTGTTACACTCAGAATTGGTCCATTATTGTTAAACGCCATGGTAAGACAGCATATGAGATATTGAAAGGACGTAATCTTGACATCTCTTACTTTCATATTATTGGTTATGCTTGTTTTATCTTAAGACAAGGAGATCAGCGATCCAAGTTTGAAGTCAAGTCAGATGATGGAGTCTTTTTGGGATACTCATCACTGTCAAAAGCTTTCAGGGTTTTCAACTTGTCCAAGCGAAAGGTGATGAACTCCATTCATGTTCATTTCGATGAATCCACCTATCCTCTTCAAAAATAAATCCATGAGTCATCCATCCTCGACGAGCTCTTCTTTCTCATTTCATCAGCATCACTCGTCTCCCTGTGGTTCCCTTAAAATACCTCTCCTAGTGATCGCACTAATTCTCACCCTCTTGAAATTGTCCCTGACCATAAGAATATTCCCTCTTCTGATCCCTCCTTCTCGTCTGCTAGACCCCAAATGGAAGAGCTGGAACCAGATAATGATGTTGTTGATGAAAGTCCTGGTTCAAATGATCCTCCTCTTTGAACTGTTAGGGATTATCCCATCTCTAATATTATTGGTGATGTATCCTCAGGGGTTCGAACTCGAAGACAAGTGACAAGCAACTTTTTCTTTATGTAAACTTTGTTTCTCTTGTGGAACACAAGAAGATTAATGATGATCTCAAAGATGGTGATTGGATAATAGTTATGCATGATGAGTTGTATGAGTTTGAAAGGCACAAGGTATGGACACCAGTTCCTCGTCCTCAGGGTAAGACAATTGTTGGTACTCGTTGGGTGTTTCGAAACAAAAATGGATGATAATGAGATTGTCATATAAAATAAAGCTAGGCTTGTTGCTCAAGGGTTCACTCAATTAAAAGGACTGGATTATGATGAAACATTTGCCCCTGTTGGTCGTCTTGAAGATATCAGGTTTTTCTTACATATGCCTCTTTCATGAAGTTTAAACTGTTCCAGATAGATGTAAAGAATGCAATTCTCCATGGCGATTAACTGATTGTAGATTGGCTATTTCGGGGTGCCTGCCCAGACATGCCAAACGACCGACGACTCATAATCTCCCTCAAGAAGTATACCTTAAACAACCCCTGGCTTTTAAAATGAAGAGTTTCCTTATCATGTGTTTTGTCTCGATAAAGCTGCATATGGGCTGAAACAAACACCTAGGGCATGGAATGATATGCTGGCAGCCTACCTGATTGAGAAAGGCTTTCGAAGAGGTAATATTGACAACACCCTGTACATCAAGCATTCAGAAAAAGACATCATCTTTGCCCCAGCGTAGGTTGATGATATTATTTTCGAATCAACAAATGAAAAGCTAAGTGAAGAGTTTGTTGCTATCATGTCCAAGTTCGAAATGAGCATGATAGGTGAGTTGTCATTTTTTTGGGTCTTCAAGTCAAACACTCTCCTCAGGGCATCTTCATCAACCAGAGAAAATACATCTCTGACATGCTGAAGAAGTTCTATTTCGCTGAAAGCAAACCTGCAAAGACTCCAATGAGCACCTCCTTAAAGCTTTCTACTGATCCATCTGGTGCTGATGTCTATGCTTATCTCTCTATAGAGGCATGATTGGATCAATGTTGTATCTCACAGCTAATCGTCCTAATATTATGTTTTCTACCGAAATGTGTGCTTGCTTTTAAGCCAATCCAAATGAGTCTCATGCTCAAGTTGTCAAAAGAATATTTTGTTATCTAAAACACACTCTCACTCTTGGGTTGTGGTATCCTAGTGAGTCGAACTTTGATTTGGTTGGATTCACTGACTCCGATTTTGCACGGTGTACACTTGATCGAAAGAGCACTTTAGGGGGATGCCAACTACTGGGAAATCGCCTAATCAGCTGAGCAAGCAAGAAGCAAGCTTCAGTGTCTTGTTCCACGGCTGAAGCTAAATATGTTGCTGTTGGGAGGTGCTATGCTCAAGTCCTATGGAATCAAAATCAGCTCATGGACTATGGGTTTCATCTTACAAAGACCCCTATCTCCTATGACAACAAAAGTGCTATTCTTATCTCTCAGAATCCGGTCCAACATTCAAAGACTAGGCACATTGATATTAGGCATCATTTTACAGGGAAATCATTCAGAAAGAAAATATTGAGCTTGTTTACATTTCTACTAATCAGCAACTTGCTGATATATTCACTAAGCCACTCAGAAAGAAATTTATGTTTTTCATTGGTGAACTAGGAATACTCTCTCAATGATTATTGATCGTTCGTTTCAAACCTTCTACAGTCATAGTCAAAGCTGACTCCACTTCATCCTCACCCATTCAGCTTCAACCAACTAATGTTTCTGTTGTCTTTGTCATTCCTCAAAAGCTCATAAAAAAAGGCTTCGAGCCACTCATTGAACTTTTGTTGGGTCATGCTCTGAACATAGTCCCTACTGGAATCCCTAAGGCATTCCATCCTGAAGTTGTTGCAGAATTCTGGTACACTTGCTCATATGATGAAAACACTATGTCGATTGTAGGATCCATCTGTAATATATCTTCTAAAGCCTTCCTCACTGATGATTCATTCAGACATTGTCTTTGTCAGCCCTGCTTTGGCTCTTCTACTGATCTTCCATACGAAAAAAATCAAGGTTGTTTCTCCATTTGATTGGGTATGATGCATCTCTATCTGACAAAAGAGATGTTGACAAGTTTTTTCTACAACAATGTCTTCCTGCTGAGTGAAAATCTTTAACTAGGGTGATTGGAAAATGCTTGGGCTACATGCTTGGAAGCCTTGATCAGCTAGATTTATTGGAGCTTGGCATCCTTTATGCGATGGTGAGGAACAAGCATTTTGACTTTGCTCACCTCATATTTTATCAGCTAGTTGGTTTGATTACCTACAAGTCTAGAACAAATTATGTTGGATTTCGTCGCATTCTTGCTTTGGCACTGGCCCTTGAGTGTCCTGCTTACAGTGATAACATATATGAAGGTTTGCAAACGCTTTTGCTAACGCCCAAGATTTTTCAAACTGCACCATCTAACACTGATCCCCCACTAACTGAGTGCATCCAGAGCTTCCTGTAATCGCTTTGTACACTTGCTCCTATGATGAAAACACTTTGTCGATTGTAGGATCCATCTGCAATGGATCTTCTAAAGCCTTCCTCACCGCTGATTCATTCAAATCTTCCACACGAAGAAAAATCAATGTTGTTTCTTCATTTAAGGTGAAAGGTTTTCTGCAAATCTATGAATTAAAACCCTAAGTTCACATGCAACCTAGATTGGATTTATGTTTTCTATCTTTGAACATATAATAAAATCCCTAAAGGCCAACAGAAAAAATTATTAATGAAATAAATGAGAAAAACTAACCTTTAGTTTAATCTTGAAGCTAAGCAGTACAACTGTCCTGCCTTAAATGAGATCACACCCAGGGAGCAAGAGGGAGGGGACGAAAATTCCAGAGAGACAGGGTAAAGTTGGCGCAGACTTTAGGGTGCCAGGGAGCTCTATTTATAGCCTCCAGGTGGTGACAGTCAAAACCCTAGATAAGCCCAAATCAAGATAAGCCATTTATCATTCGGACCAAGCCTTTTAACTCCACACTAGGGTTTCGAAATTAAGGATAAACCTTCTCCTTAATTTCACCACCTATCATCATGACCTGGCCAGTTACCACTCAGCTATTGAGTAATTTCAAAACAGCCCCTACACCTTTAATTAATTAAATTAATCACTAAATTAATTCCAATTAATTCTAGATTAATTTCTAATTAATTAATAAAGTTCCTAACTAATATATTATCAACATAATATATTAATAAAGTATTTATTTTATTCCTATCGATTATTAATCATATAATAAGTCAATCTTTCTCTCTCCTGGAATTTCTACCAAACCTCTAGCTGAGGGAAACCCAAATGGAGTTTGCTTCTATTAATAAGATAAATACAAATTATAAGTCATGGCTTAGACACCTAATCCAACAGTCTCCCACTTGGATAAGTCTATGACTTTAATGGTCAATTTATCTTCTGATTAATCAGAAAATTGTAGCTTTCTAGAAAATGCTGCCGAACTCTGACCCAGTCAGTTCTGTCCATAGATAAGTGATCGTATTATCCTTCGTCCAACAAGATATTTCCGGACTTGAGACATGGATTAAGATCAACCTTAGTCTGATACTTTGTTTCCCGATTTCTGATTTGCATATGACTTTAAGACTACTAATTGAACACATCAATTAAGTCCTGGTTGGCCAACACTTTTATTCAACTTCAAAATCATCGAGAGGCCTACAGATATCTGTTTTCGCATCAGGGTCAAGGAACGAATAAGCTTTGACTCATATGCTTATATCTTTTACCATACGAATCACTCACAACCATACGTTTTATAACATCGAGTTACTGATGCGTTTTTGCATAGTCAATGAACAACTGCCTTGTAAATCACAAGTCATATGCCTCTGCTTCAAGATCATAAGATATTATCATCTCAACATTGCTCGTGATATAATCCATGAAGCAATCTTTTGAGCGTGAGTTTATCCAATAATCAAATCTTCATTTTCTAAGTACTCATGAATGTTGTAGCAATGTTGTTGCCATGTCTAACTCCTTAGACAATCTACAAACCAATTCATGACAGTCTTGATTCATTTTTACTCTCTAAAGTATGAGCGACTGTGGATCTTTGAATAATCATATTATTCAGGAAGTAAAACATGCAAAGTGAAACACAATTATAAACAATTGACAAATAGCACTATACAATACTTATTAATAAATCTCTATTATTAAATCACCAAATTCAATTACATTTACATTGTTACAAGTTTCAAAATTCTATCTAATTACAAAAAACTAATATCATCTGTCAACCCTATGCTCCTAGCATGTTGATTGTGCTTGATCCTACTTAGAGCCTTTGTCAATGGATCTGCAGGATTATCTTCAGATGATACCCTCTTTACAAGGAGGTGACCTTCTTCTACTCTATGCCGAATGTAATGATACTTTTTGTCGATATGTCTGGACTTTCCATGATCTCTTGGTTCCGTTGTCAAAGCAACCGCTCCTTCGTTAGTGCAGAACAGTTCCATAGGCTCCTGAATACTCGGGACTACTCCAAGGTCACCTATAAAGTTCTTCAGCCAAGCCGCTTCCTTTGACACTTCACTCGCTGCTATGTACTCTGATTCACACGTAGAATCAGCCACTGTCTCTTGCTTGGAACTTTTCCAAGTAACCGCTCCCCCATTCAAAAGAAATACCTAGCCAGACTGAGACCGACCGTTGTCTCTATCTGTCTGGAAGCTGGCGTCTATGTACCCGCAAACTCTCAATGTATCACTGCCACCAAGGATTAACACCATGCTCTTAGTCCTTCGCAGATACTTGAGTATATTCTTAACAGCTATCCAATTCGCTCTACCAGGGTTCCCTTGGTAACGACTGACCATACTCAAAGCAAAGGACACGTCGGGACGAGTACATGTCATACCATAGATTATCGACCCTACCGCCGAGACGTAAGATACCCGACTCATTCCAGCTACTTCCTCATCTGTACTCGGATAGGTAGCTCTCCCTTCTTGGAATTTTCCATACTAAACCTCTTTAGTACCTTTTCCAAGTATGTACTTTGACTAAGTCCTATTAGTCTCTTCTTTCTATCTCTTAGTATTCTTATCCTAAGAATATAGGCAGCTTCTCCTAGGTCTTTCATGGCGAAACACTTTCCATGCCAAGACTTAACATCTTGCAAGGTTGGAATGTCGTTTTCCCATGAGCATTATGTCATCAACATACAACACCAGAAAAGTGACTATACTCCCACTAGCCTTGACATATACACAGGACTTATCTTCACTCCTAGAGAAACCAAACTCCTTGACTTTCTCATGGAAACAAAGATTCCAGCTGCGAGAAGCTTGTTTCAATCCGTAGATTGATTTCTAAAGCTTAGACACCTTATTAGGATGCTTTGTGTCTACGAAACCCTCTGGCTGATTCATGTATACATCCTCAGTCAACTTCCCGTTAAGGAAAGCGGTTTTGACATCCATCTGCCAAATTTCATAGTCATGAAATGCAGCTATGGCAAACATTATCCTAATGGACTTAATCTTGGCCACTGGTGAGAAGGTCTCATCATAGTCAACCCCTGGGGTTTGAGTAATGCCCTTCGCAACCAGTCGAGCCTTAAAGGTGTGTACCTTTCCATCCATGTCGGTCTTCTTCTTGAAGATCCACTTACACCCAACTGTCTTTCAACCTGGTACATTGTCAACCAAGTTCCAAAATTGATTGTCATACATGGACTTGGTCTCGCTGTCCATTGCCTCTTTCCACTTGGCAAACTCAGGGCTCACCACTGCTTCCTGGTACTTAGCTGGCTCATCCAAATTTATCAAAATAAGCGGACCAACAGGAACTTCTTCCACTTGTTGGTTGCTAATTTCTGCTAAGGTTGTATCATCGGATGACTCTTGAATCTATTCAAGGTCAATGGTACTCCCACTGTCCTCTTTGAATATGAGCTCTCTCTCTCTCTCTCTCTCTCTCTCTCTCTCTCTCTCGACAGACTCCTTGTCTAGCTAAAAAGACCACGTTCTCGCTCGGTCTGTAGAACAAGTATCCAAAAGACTGTTTCGGGTATCCAATAAATATACACCTCTCACTTCTTTCTACGAGTTTGTCTTGACTCTCTCGTCTCACAAAAGCCTCACAACCCCAGACTTTGATATGTGCTAACGAGAGGACTTTCCCCGTCCACATCTCATGAGGTGTTTTGGCAACCTTTTTAGTTGGGACACGATTGAGGATGTGGGCGGGAGTCTCTAAGGCATACACCCAGAAATGGATGGGAAGGGAAGCTCGACTCATCATGGAATGAAACATGTCTAACAAGGTTCGGTTACGCCTCTCAGCAACACCGTTCAACTGTGGTGTTCTAGGAGGTGATAACTGTGAAACTAGTCCACATTCCTTAAGATAGTCAAGGAACTCGATACTAAGATACTCACCGCCTCTGTCGGATGTAAGAATCTTTATCTTCCTGCCCAATTGATTCTTAACTTCATTTTTAAACACTTTGAACTTTTCGAAGGTATCTGACTTATGCTTGATCAAGTAGATATACCCATATCTACTATAATCATTAGTAAAAGTCACGTAGAATCGATTGGCAGCCCTTGTGGTCGATCTAAAGGGTCCACACACATCTGTGTGTATGATATCCAACAGACCCTCACCTCTTTCAAAAGACCCGTTGAAAGGTGACTTTGTTATCTTGCCCAACAAACAATATTCGCATACATCATCTGACTTTAGATCGAATGATTCCAACACTCCATCCTTTTGGAGTTGGGCGATGCGTTTCTTTTTGGTGTGCCTAAGACGACAGTGCCACAAGCACGCCTTTTCTACACCACTAGAAGAATCAATATGCAATACACTATTTCCTAAACTGTCAACACAAGTCACTGTTTCATACACACCATCATAAGGTAAAGCTTCAAAAGAAAATACACCATTCTTAAAGATAGAAATTAAACCATTCAAATTATCAAAAGAATAATGAAAACCTTTTCTGAACAATGCATGAAATGAAATTATGTTTCTTGTCATATTTGGCGAATAGCAACAATTTAGCAAATCTAAACTAACACCATTACTAAGCACTAATCTATAGACACCGATCTTGGTAACAGGTGACGATCGCCTATTTCCCATGATCAGGTCAATTTACCATGCTCCACATCCCTACTTTTTTTTAGGCCCTGCAGATCAGAACAAATGTGAAAACCCCATCCTGTGTCAAGGGCCCAAGAACAGCAAGATGATGAGTTTTTAGAGATAGTGTATGTACCTGCTGATGGTGGCTTCACTTTGTCATCCTTGATGTCCTGCAAGTACTTTGGGCAACTTCTTTTCCAGTGACCCTTCTCTTTGCAATAGAAGCAGTCAGCATCTTTGGGGTTAGAGACATGAGGAATGCCGGAATACTTGGGTCTTGGGCCATTACTGGATGACCCGAATTGAACCTTTTCCCTCCAATTCTGCTTGGGAGGCCCTTCCTTTTCTTTCCTTTCCCTTGACCAATTGCCAAGGCAGGAGTGCTCACTGAAGGTACACTTTTACCCTTCAGCCCGTCTTCTGCAGTCTGCAACATATTATGCAACTCAGCTAAAGAGGTCTGAGTGTTGTTCAAATGATACGCCAATGTGAACTGGTCATAAGAACTCGGTAAGGAGTTAAGCACCATGTCAATGGCCAACTCCTCTTCGACTTGCATTCCTAGCTTTTGCAGCCTCTCCACATAACCTTGCATCCTTTGCACGTGAGTGCAGGAGGACTCTCCGTCCTTTGGCTTGCCGGTCATGAGGGCTCAGACTACTTCACATTTCTCGACACGCGCTCACTTGCGGAAGTTTTCTGCAAGGTCCTTGTGCATCTCGTAAGGCCAGTAGTCTTCGTAGAATCTTTGCAATTCAGGAGTCATGGTAGCAATCATGATGCAGTCCACTTTGGTCGCATCATCATAATGTTTTTTGTACGAGGCATATTACTCGGGAGTAGCGGTTTCGGGATCAACTTCAATGAGCTTAGTGCCAAGAACATACTCTTTGTTCTCAAACCTCAAAGCCATTTTAATGTTCCTCATCCAATCATTATAGTTCGTGCCATCTAATGTCACTTTAGAACATAGTGAAAGGATTGATGTGACATTACTATTGTTGGAGTGGGGTACGGATTGGGAAGCAGAAGCATCAGTAGGAGGAATCTATAAAAGAATGTAGTTTTTAATTAGATATATAAATTCCTTAATATTAACCCAAAATAATAATTAAGGCTTGGAACCAACTATATAATTCACAACTTAGAAGAGGGATGCCGTAATCTAATTGTAAATTTTATAAAGGTAGGCAAATGACGATTCACCAATTCCACCGCGGAAGATAATCATATTAAGTGAAATTCCTAGATTTTTGAGATTTATTGAACTGTTCAATAGCATGTTTAATCTCGGATATGTTATACTGTTTGTGACTGGGATGCCGAGGATCACAAACTAGATGTAAATAACCATGCAAATTTGCTTGGTAACCTCAAAGTCAATTATCATCTCTAATTGATGTGTCGGTAAACCACACACACTCCATCAACAATGATAAGATTGAGATACCCATTGCCACTCTTTATGAGCCCCTATTAGTGTGCCGGTAAACCACACACGCTCCACTAATGTCTCATAAAGTGCAATGTGCAATTTCATGGATTTGCATCTTTTCACATTTTTCCTAAAGTAACTAGATTGGGATTTTATAAAATGTTCTAGTACTTTGATTAATAAAATTATACTTTTAATGAGATTAAGCGGTCCTATCAAACCCGTTCGGCTAACGACCCTCCACTGATCAAGAGAGCGGTGGGTGAGAGTGGACACCTATTAGACCGCCATTTTATAGGCAGTCTCCTTATACCCTCTTTATAGATCAGCTTCGTGAATGAGGCTTACTATTGATTTGACTAACCAGTTATCTTATACATATAATATTCACTTTTAATTATAATATATATAAGATGTATTTTAAACTTTTTAAAATATTAATGGTTTAATCTTTTAATTTTTCGAAATTAACTATTAATTTTAAAATTAAATTTAAACCCTTAAATGATTTAATTTAAATCTTTTAATTAAACAATTAATTAAATAATTAAATCAGATAGGTATCACAAATTAATCTAATTAATTTAAACCTATCTTAAACCCCTAAATCTCGAAAATAGCAATTAAGTGGGTTTAAGGCTTCCATTTATTAAATAATCACAATTACCAAAAATAGAAAACCTTCTAAAACCCTATGCAGGAAATCGCAGATAGAGGGGGGGAGGTTAGGGCTTCGAAAACCCTAACCCTAATTTTCGATCAAGCCTTCTTTTAGGGATTAGTTTCTATAAACCCTAAATCTAAGGATAACAATTATAGCAATTCAATTAGAAAACAACCAAATAGCTCTGATACCACTGAAAGGTTTTCTGCAAATCTATGAACTAAAACCCTAAGTTCACATGCAACCTAGATTGGATCTATGTTTTCTATCTTTGAACATATAATAAAATCCCTAAAGGCCAACAGAAAAAATTACTAAAGAAATAAATGAGAAAAAGTAACCTTTAGTTTAATCTTGAAGCTAAGCAGCACAAGTGTCCTGGCTCAAATGAGATCACACCCAGGGAGCAAGAGGGAGGAAACGAAAATTCCAGAGAGACAGGGTAAAGTTGGCGCCGACTTTAGGGTGCTAGGGAGCTCTATTTATAGCCTCCAGGTGGTGACAGTGAAAACCCTAGATAAGCCCAGATCAAGATAAGCCATTTATCATTCAGACCAAGCCTTTTAACTCCACACTAGGGTTTCAAAATTAAGGATAAACCTTCTCCTTAATTTCGCCACCTATCATCATGACCTGGCCAGTTACCACTCAACTATTGACTAATTAAAAAACAGCGCCTGCACCTTTAATTAATTAAATTAGTCACTAAATTAATTCCAATTAATTCTAGATTAATTTCCAATTAATTAATAAAGTTCCTAATTAATATATTATCAACATAATATATTAATAAACTATTTATTTTATTCCTAATGATTTATTAATCATATAATAAATCAATCTTTCTCTCTCCTGGAAGTTCTACCAAACCTCTAGCTATGAGGGCAACCCAAATGGACTTTGCTTCTATTAATAACATAAATACAAATTATAAGTCATTGCTTAGACACCTAATCCAACATAAGGAACACCTCCAACTATAGCGTGACACTATAGTTTGGTTATTCTGACACTATATTTTAACCACGTGACTCCCACGGATCGACCCTTGCTGCTACTATACTAGTGTGCGTGTAAGGTTTTATTTTCTATTTTTTATCGCATAACGACCTAGGCGTGCCAAATTTTGGCGTCGTTGCCGGGGAGTTGTGTGCTTAAATTAGAGTGTCAATGGTTTGTTTTCTTATTTTTATTTTAGTTTTTGGTTATTTAGTTGATTTAGTAATTTGGTTTTTGGTTTTGACGGTCATTTGCACTTATGCATGCGTACGCGTCGAGGTGAGCAAACATTACCTCTTTTGTTTGATTCTGAGATTGAACGAACCACGTGCAGAAATCGTGTGCGTAGGCGCTTGATCAATATGAGTCCAGATAGTGTTACAGTCGAGGACATCACCAATGAGTCTAGATAATGTTACAGTCGAGGACATTACGTTTTCTCCAATATCAAGATGGAGATCCAGGCTATGATGACGAGGATGAAGGATGGATGCCGAACAATCCTGTTCAGCAAAACCAACAATGGAATCGAGGTCAGGGACCTCTGAGACGATACCATCAGCAACAGGGGCAACGATATTATAACAACGAGTTATATAATGACGGTAATTTCGTTCCTCCCTTGTACTTTGCTCAACAGATCGGGCATTCGGTTGCATCGCACTTCCAACTGCGGGAGTTTGATAATGCATCGCCCATTTACTTTCCAGATAATCCTGATAGTCAGGTAGAGATTAGACCTCAATTGTTAGGAGTATTACCTGAGTTTAGAGGATACAAGCAGGACGACCCATATAATCATCTGTATGAGTTTTTGGCTATAGCAAATGTTAATATTCCTAGGAACACCAATAGGAACATTTTTAGGTTAAGGCTATTTCCTTTTACTCTAAAAGATAAGGCTAAGTATTGGTTCACGTCCCTACAACCCAATAGTATCACAACATGGGAACAACTTAAGGCGAAATTCCTACAAGAGTTTTATCCTGCCAGCAAGACTACAAAAATCAAGAGAGCCATACAAGATTTTCAGCAAAAGCCTGGAGAGGCGTTTCACGAAGCATTTGAGAGATTGAAGGAGCTGATGCGATCTTGTCCGCACCACGAGTTTCCATGGTGGCAACTTGTTAAATTCTTCTTCGATGAGGTGGATGCGACTAACCAAGCTATGATCAATGCTTCATCTAGTGGGACGATCATGATGCAAGATCCAGACGATGCTTGGAGGTTTTTGGAGCAATTGAGTAATGGTTCCAAAGAAAATTATTCTGCAAGAAAGCCAGTTAGTACCGCAGCAGCAGTGGGTACCGACAACGATTGGAAAAAGGAGGTCAATAAGGAGATAGGTTGATGGCGACTCTTCAACAAGGACCGCAAGGTTTTCAACAACAAGGTAATCAAAAAGGGCAGAGGACCCAGGAGGTCAACCAGGTTTATGGTCAAGGTCAATACAACAACAATAATAGACGACCATACCGACCTTACAATCAAGGAAATCAGAATTATAATAACAATTAGCCTTACAACAATCGTCAAAAAAACTATCAAGGGCCACCTTCCAACCAGCAAAGACAGTTCCAGGCTACCAACAACCATGGTCCCAGTAGTAGCAATAACAGCAGCGGGTCTACTACTGCTAACAACAATAGCACCAATCCAGAAACTCCAGCAGAAATGATAGCAAAGATGTATGAAATCATGAACACAAGTCAACAGCAAACACAGGCCAATGCTAAGGCCATTGCTAATATGGAGAGACAACTCACACAAATGGCTGAAGACCAACGAAGGAGAGATAATGGAAAGCTTCTAAGAAACACTGAAGTGAATCCAAATCATACTCAAAGGGCTGGAAAGGAACATGTCAACGCAGTATAGACAAAATGGAGGAAGGTTATAATGGAAGACTTGGTAGGAAAGGAGAGTGAAAATAAGGATGAAGAAGGTGTCCAAAAAGAAGAACAGTCAACCGAAGCTGGCATAAAGCAGAAAAAGAGAGTCACAAAGGCGAAAAGGAAGCAAGGTGTGCCGAGTGCACCGTCAATTAATCAACCACTATGGGATGAATTAAGGAATGCACCGGAATATATGAGAATTCTCAGGGAAATATGCAAAAGAAACGAACAAATTAAGATGCCGACGCCAGAAACAGTGCGACTCACAGTCAATGCAAGTGAGGCTTTGTTGGGAACACTGCCCAAAAAGGAGAAAGATCCTGGTTCACCATTAATTACTGTCACTGTAGGTGACGTGATTATTCGAAATACATTATTGGATTTGGGAGCGAGTGTAAATGTTCTGCCCGGGTATCTTTACTACAAGTACAAGAATAAAGACGTGGAGCCTGCGAAAACAGTCTCATAATTGGCAGACCAATCCACAAAGGTCTTATGGGGCCAGTTGATGAATGTGATTGTCAAGGTGGGCGACTTTTTCTACCCAGTGGATTTATTGGTAATGGAGTACGAAAGTCAGTAGGATGCACCGACACTGATTTTGGGACGTCCGTTTTTGGCAACAGTTGGGGCTGTGATGGATTCTAAAACGGGTGATATGGACATCACCTTTGGCACTAGGAAACGGAGATTGAATATGTTTGGGTGTGCAATGACATTGCCACCAGGGTATGATAGCCAGTACTTGAACAATAAACCGTTAATGGCACCAAGTGTGAATGACAATGGTAGAAATCAAATGAAGGGAAATGAAAGTGGAGGAGAGGATGAAGAAATCCTCTAGAAAACGCAGGAACGTTTGCCGACAACGGCTGATAAGCAACAACTCTTTGATATGATGGAAGCTATGGAACGGAAACACCAGGAATATGCAAGAGACACAAGGAATAGGGAAGCTAAGGTGTTTCAGCTTCTAAATGCACAACAGCAATGGATCAGTCAAGTAAGTGATCGGATGACACAACTCACGACGCTGCTGGCAACATTGGTTTATGATTTTGCGCCCGAAATGAGAAAGCTAGTACCAAAGGAAGAATGAAATGAAGGATCGTCTGGCTGAGGACGTTAAACTTAGTGCTTGTTAGGAGGCAACCCATCTGTAAATAGGTTAGGTTCTTTTTTTTAAAGTAATTAGGAAAAATTAATCATCATCATTGCAGGAATTTATAGCACGAAGCAAGTGTGGGGTCAATAAAAAAGAATTGCAAAAGTTGAAGGTCGTGACGCGGTAAGGACAAAACCACTCCGCACATATGCAAATTAACCCGATGCGCAGGGGTTCATTTTTGGACACGCGCGACATCCATAACCTTTTTTCGGGTCGCCGAATTCGATCGGTCAGAAACCGCCATAAAATGTACGTATTCTCCTCGTCGCACCGCACACACAAACGACGCGCCAAACAGAGCACCACCCGATCACGTATTTTTCTCGTGTTTTTCGTGTTTTCTAGTATCTACTACTGAGGTATGCCACTTAGCACTCGTTCTTTCAAGTTATTACATACGTTTGAAGTGCGAATTTGATCAAAATAGTCGAAAGTAGAAAACATAGAAAAATCGGCAATGCTGACTCGTAGGGTGTTGTATTTGCAAAATTCTCACCCTAGAGGGGCTAGTCGGTAGTTAGGGTGCCTTGTATACGTGTTGGATCGGATTAAATAGGTGAATTTTTGGAGATTTTCACAACAGTCATACGCTGCGACGCGGTGGATTCATATGTCGCGCCGCGCGTGTTGATGCGACCCAGGAGGATCCGCGGCGCGCGAGGACTTATTTTGAAAAATATTTCTCTGTTGTGATTTGTGTGCCAGATGGCTGAGCAGGGTGACTACATGCCAGGACATGAGTTCTTACAATTCCCAGACATACTCGAGGAGACCCCTCGTTACCGAGCTCGACTTAGGGAGCTCAGCCCCCGACCAGTCCTCCCAGTGATACATTTTGATCGAGCTATATTGACCCATGTGGGGTTGTGGGATCAGCTTCTGCCCTTCATCCACCGCACATGGACCCAACCCGAGGGGGCATTCACCTTCACATGCCAGGGTTGGGAGCGACTGATGGCCACCGAGGACGACATTGTGTATAAGGAGCCACTGCTCGAGTTCATATCCACCTGCAGATACACTCCAGCCTCATCGGAGCCTCAAGCCCAGCTGATCCGATTCAGATTAGGAGGGCAGAGCCGGGAGTGCAAACTCCGAGAGTTTCCCAGGTGCGTAGGGATCTATAACGAGGCCGAGATCAGGGGTGTTTACTTTCCACCTTTCTTTACCGCATGCTTCAGGGATCATCCACAGAGGGAGGCAGACGCGGTTACTTGGGCAGCGATGTCCAATGAGATGTTTGATGCTGGCGCGGCCAAGGAAAGCCAGCTCCTCACCCCACTCCACCGACTGATGCACCGGATCAGATCCACCTCTATCATGCAGAGTAGGGGATGCGAGAAGGTGTCGCGAGATGACGTATACAACATGTGGATTATCCATCAGCCAAGGTGGGGTCTATACCAGGTGATGCCAACAATTGAGGCAGCCGGCCCACTGGCAGAGGAGGATGAGGAGTAGGAGCAGCCCTTCCACCGACCCGCCCAGCGCAGGAGAGTGGACGCCCTGAGTCATGATTGAGGCAGTGAGAAGAATTCAAACGCCAAGAAAACAGGGATAAACCCATACGCGCGCTGCGGACTCTAAGTGCGCGCGACGCGGCCTCTTATTTTCCAAAACTATAAATAGAGGGTTCTAGGTCGAAATCAGCAGCAAAGACTTGCATAGGAACGACATCCAAGGCTTCTTTGACTCCAAGTTTCAGTTTTCAGTCGACCATAAGTGGTATTTATTGTTTTCTCATTTAATTTTCAAGTAGTTTAGTAGTTTTTAGTAGCTTGGCTAGTGTTATTGGGTGTGACAACCATTAGCATTATGTTTTAAGTTTCTGAAATTTTATGTTTTCTATTTTGAACAAGTTTGGATCTGAGTTTTTATACAAGTAATCATTCGGTTATGTTTAATTGCTCTTTTTGCCTTTATTTCATGATTCGGTGTTTTGGAATAAGTTTGAATGTTTGATTGTGTTGGCTTGATCTCTATTACTTCTATTTCTGAATAGCATTTCTGATTTTAGTAAGTAATTAGATTAGGTTTTGGTTTTGATTTTAGTTTGAGTTTATGCTTGAATTGGAAATTGTTGGATTTTGTGATTTTGGACTGTTTTCGGTAAAAGTTTGAAACTAGATCCTCTGGTTGTAGAATGACACTACAATTGGTAATCTGTTGCCTACCTTGACCATGTAACTCCTATGGACCGACCTTGACTACCACTGTACTAGTGAGAGTGAGGTATTTTACTATTTTTGACCGCACGACGACCGCTGCGATGTCAGCAGGATCTTTCTGAGAGGATGGCATTTTTGGAGGAGCAGCATGCATGAATTGGAGAGGCATTACTCGAGCTCCTCACCCAGTCTGGACAACACCCACGACCCTTCCCCACCCGAGCTCATGATGATGAGGCTGGTCCATCCGGGACACAGCAGGATGATTGATTGTACTTTTATTTTTAGCTTTTGAAAACATTGTACATAACCTGCTATTATCTTTTATATTTTTGTGTTTGTCTTTTGCGTTTAATTTGCTTGTGAGTGTTTGTTTGTGCAAGTACCAACAACATCTACTGAGGGGTTGTTTCATGTAAGTGTGGGGTCATTATACCCCTACACTTGTCAATTACCGGCGTGTTCACTGTTGCGCCACAACTCCGAGAATCTGAATCATGACGTATGAATTTTATCTTATGACAATTGGTTCCAACAAAGCAGTCTACCGTCTTAAGGGGTAACTCTTTCTCCCTTGTTCTGAAATATTTTATGTATCACCAGGACGTTGTACGGTTTTAAGTGTGTGGTGTGGGACGGTCGAAAGAGTTTATTTTTGAAATTTTTGCAGAAAACAAGTAATTTTAAAAATGTTTTAGCAATTTTTCAAAAATTTTAAGAGATTGTAATTTTGAAACGAATAGCTTTTGAATGTTATAGCATTGGTATTTTTCAAGAGATACCGTTTAATTATAGCATGCTATTCTTTAGTCAAACAAGTTGAGTGTTAGAAGTTGGAAAAAATTTTAGATTTAGAATATTTTAGGATTGGAATTTAGGAGGGAAATATCAATCAGTGGCCTTTGTTGTTCGAGCCGGTAGGTCCAAAAAGGGTGACCCCGAAGGGGTATTTATGCACCTTACTACCTAAGATCGTCTGGTCTAGGATAGTATTTCTGAAAGCTCGTTACACGGACAACATCGAAAGTCATGGACATTTCTTTAGCGGTCTTTAGAATCTGAATGAGTGCACGTACTACGTGCACTTTTGTGGACTACGTACTACGTGCACATACTACGTTACACGGACAACATCTAAAGTGCACGTACTACCTGCACTTTTGTGGACTGAAAATTTGTAATCAATGGTTCTTTAGAAAGTCGTGAATTCCAAAGGGTATTCTAGTCATTTTTCAAAAATCATTTTCAATCTAACTCTGGAAATAATCAACTTTGAAACTGAAAACATTCAAAAATGTTTGAGTCTTAGTTATAATTTGTTAAAAACTCTCTTGCTTGGGGACAAGCAAAACACAAGTGTGGGGTGTTTGACAAACAACTATCAATATCAAGTATTTTAGTCGTTGTTAGGCCCTATTCTGAGTGAAATTATATCGTATAAACTATGGTATTACTCACTTTTGTGCCTAGTGCTTGTGTGTGAAAAAAATATAAAAACAGGGACTAAAGATGTACAAAATGAAGAAGTTTTGGATAAAGACCACTTTCAGTCAACAAGACACACACGCCGCGAGTAGAAGACACGCGCGTCGTGGGAAGTCAATGATCAGACTATGAGTTGAAATTCAAAGTGCGAGAAATGGGGATATAGATAAGGCCGCGACGCGGATTTTAGCCATGCGCGCCGCGATTAGCTCGATTTCTCAACTATAAATAGAGGCATCTAGGTCGAATTTCAGGAGCGAAGAACAGACCCAAATGTTGAACCTAGGCTTCTTCGACTCAGGATTTCAGAATTCAGTAGCTTCAAGTTGGTATTTTCTTGTTTTTCATTTATTTTAGTATTAGTTATCGCTTGCTTCCAGATTTCAGTAGCTTCTGGTTTTAGTTTCCGTTTAATACAATCATTCGGTTTAAGTTAAATTGCGTGTTTTCGGTATTGGTTTATGTTTTATTGTTTATTTGGTGATTTGTTTGGACGGAATGCTTCTGATTTTTCTGGAATATACTTCTGGAATCAGAAAGTAAGTTTGGTTTGGAGTTTTGAATTGTTTAGTTTAGTTAATGCTCGTTTTAGTTTTTGGTATTTCATTTTATCGGTTTTTGGGAAGTGTAAGGAACACCGCCAACTATTGCGTGACACTATAGTTTGGTTATTCTAACACTATATTTTAACCATGTGACACCCACGGATCGACCCTTGCTGCTACTATTCTAGTGTGCGTGTAAGGTTTTATTTTCTATTTTTGACCGCATAACGACCTAGGCGTGTCATGTTCGCACATTTCAAAACGCATTCTTTCTACATATCCGAAGGCAATCCACACCTTTTATCTGAAGGATGGCATTTTATTTGCGTATCTACATTAATTTGTCTCATACAACATTCAATGTCTTCTATGATCCGAAAATATTTAATGTTAAATGACTTCTAACATTTATGACACAAATAAAGTTAAATGTTTACATCTATTTATTTAATGATTAGTCATTCAATAAAATTCGCAATTCAGTTACCTTAAACATCGTCCAATCCTAACGAAAATATTCTACAAACATGGCAATTCGATTTTGAAATTCAAAATAACCATTAACTGACACAGTGACGGTTCACTTTTTGCAGAGATAATGGGATGTTGTGTAGCTGACATGGCATAATCTTGTTGGACCAAATCTCACACGCATTAATGCCCTTAGGACCACAATCCATATAAATACCCAAATTCAAATGGTTACAATATTTACGCGAAGAACTCTCAGAATTCTCTCTTCAAAATCCTTTACTATGCATCTTCTTCTTCTTCACACTCTCTGCAATGGTTGTTGCTTATTATGGTTCTGTTACCTTAAACATCGTCCAATCCTAACGAAAATATTCTACAAACATGGCAATTCGATTTTGAAATTCAAAATAACCATTAACTGACACAGTGACGGTTCACTTTTTGCAG
Source organism: Cichorium intybus (assembly GCA_023525715.1). Taxonomy (NCBI): domain Eukaryota; kingdom Viridiplantae; phylum Streptophyta; class Magnoliopsida; order Asterales; family Asteraceae; genus Cichorium; species Cichorium intybus. The sequence goes on along the minus strand of CM042010.1, from coordinate 93,537,756 downwards.
AGATAGTGGGATGTTGTGTAGCTGACATGGCATAATCTTGTTGGACCAAATCTCACACGCATTAATGCCCTTAGGACCACAATCCATATAAATACCCAAATTCAAATGGTTACAATATTTACGCGAAGAACTCTCAGAATTCTCTCTTCAAAATCCTTTACTATGCATCTTCTTCTTCTTCACACTCTCTGCAATGGTTGTTGCTTATTATGGTTCTTCTTACAGTCCAGAGGAAGGCTTGTCAATTCGAAACCTAAAATCTCAAGCTGCAAATTATCTGCTCATAACCGATCCAGCCCTTTACCAAGAACCGTATGATGCTCTAGTTGAATGTATCAAATATTCACCACTTTCATACGCCCTAACCGCTTGCCCCGCTGTTCCGGCAAGTCTGCTTCATAAAGCACACTACACTGCCATTCTGATAAACAATGCAGGTAATACTCCTGAATCCATCATGTTTGAAGTTCTTCAAACTAATAATTCCACCAGGAGATTAACGACCAATCGTCGTTGATTTTCAAGGGCTTATCATCTTCCCCCTACCCATGAAATTCCAATCACTACTTCCATGGACGAACTTCTTGACATGTTCAATGGAATGGGGTATACTCCAGAAATCAAGACCATTGGGAGCTTAAAGAAGAACAAGCTTCCAAGCATCTGGAAACTATTTTTTGGAATTTTTCTTCGTTGTCTATCTGGACGAACCTTTGGTCTTGATTCTGCAAGACAGACCTTCATGAATTTGTTGTATGGTGTTTACAACGATGTTGCTGTTCACTATGCATCCATTCTTTGGAGTGATTTCTATACTCATGTCAATCACTCTAAAAGAGGAACTGAAATTTCATCTACAAGATTCTGGGCAATCATTCTTGCAGATGCTTATCAACAGAATAATATAGCATATGAAGCTGATCTTGAGCCTATGTCTTACACCAACTTCCAAATTCCTCCAGTTTCTGAAGATTCTGAATTCAACTTTGGTTGCTCAAATTTCTCCTACAATGATTTCCAAGGTACCACGTCCAAACAATGTTATTGATAAATATCGTACATGTCTTAAAGTTCTATACCCTATTCGTGATCTTGCTGCTGAGAGACAATCCGAAGGGGTCTTTAAAACGAAAGGAAATAAGAATACCACTGGTGGTCCTAGTGGTCAGGAGAAAGAAAAGGTTGTTAAAAAGAGTAAAGCTCCACAACAGCCACCAAAACGTTCCAATCCCAAACGTGGTAGACCAACCCCAAAACAAACTGTAGTCTTAGATAAGACTTTGGACTCTGAAAAAAATGTTTCTGATGAAGAAAATGAAACGAATATACCCTCACCTCCTCCACAATCTCAATCTGAAACCCCACCTACAACAGCACCACTCACCTCAACAATTGAAACACCTTCCACATCCACACCCATTAGATCAGAACCCCTGTATCTTCCACTCCTATCATAACCTCAATACAAACCACCTATTCGGATATACCTCTCAACACAACCGCTTCGGATACACCCATCACTTCATCCACCATAATCACAACGCCCATTACATCTAGCATTTCTACATCTGAACTCCTTACCTTGGAAGCTATTACTACTTCTCCACCCACATCATCTGAACCGATGATTACTTCTCTGATCCCTTATTTTTCCTACACATCAACTTCTGGTATTGATACTTAAATACCAGAATTTGAAATTCAATATGGTTTTGGTATTCCTCTGCTTTCATCTCGTCAACCACGACCAAATGCCGAAGAGATAGCCGAAGCTTTTCATATGGATCCCATATCCATTGATGATACAGCTGATGAAGAGTTAAATGATGATGACTTTGTTTTGATAAAGCAATACAGAACTCTTAACACCAAGCTTGACATCTTATTGCAAAGTCAAATTAGTTATGATCCTGAGGCCACTTCTGACTCACCTTCATTGCCTGATGTGGTTGCTTGAATTGAAGAATCTAATTCAGAAACCGAAGCCAATATTAAAACTGCAATTGCTCAGTCCGAAAAGAAAATTTTGGATAATCAACTCCGTATCTAAAATACTATTGAGCAGAAGCTAGCTTCCACTGTGAGTGAAATTGAAGCTATATGTCAATCTCTTCAGGAGGAGACAAACAAGAAAATTGAATAATCTGTTGCTAAGCTTGAGTCTTTGGGTGCTGACTTGAAAAACTCCATTAAAGATCTTAGCACCGAGACTGAATCTTTCAACACTCGGTATAAAGATCATTTCTTGGGAGAGTTGCAAGTTGCAAATGCAATAATTGTCGACCTGACTACTTCTCAATCGGCTTCTACTGTTGTTAAGTTTGCTAATGAGATTAAAGCAACCAATGACATAATTATTGAAAATATTGTTGCCAACTTGAAGGATGATCTTCAACCTATTCTTTAGGTTTCTAATCGCATGCGGCGTGCTCATGCTTCCCAATCGGGACCAAGACGAACTACTCAGGCCGGCCCTTCGGTTCATCCTTCACAAGAGGACAAACCACTAGCTCTCGGTCCCATACTTTAACTACAGCGATGACAGCAACAACAACTCTAATAACAACAACAAAAATAACCATGTAGACAACCACCTTTGCCACCCTAACCACAATTCTTCCAAGACCTCCTTCAATTCCAAATCCTAATGTCCGAAGGGGAATTGTCATCGGATCCATATCTTCGGGTCCAACTTATTCAACCATCACTTCCACCATGGGCCAAGGAACTGGACCTTGAGGGTAAGGGTCTTCGGGTCCATCAGCCTCATGATCTTCTGGTCCTATCTATTGGAATAGTGTCCAAGGTCATCAACTTGTGGTAAAATTTCTGATAATGGTAGAGTCCTTCTGGGTTGCCCTCATGACCCAGAAAAACATACATAGTCAGAGAATGTAAAAGGGAATAATGTTTATTAATTTATTGAGAAATAAATTAATTAGAAACTAGATCAATAAATTAATTGATGAATTAATTTAGAATCAATTATAGGGACTGGATTGTAATTGATTAAAGGTTTAATCAATGGAAACAAAGTCCAGGGGGTGCGGCCGACAAAAGGATCCTGAGTTTGAAACCCTAGGAGCCTTGCACTATAAATAGAGGCCTTGGGTTTTGATCCCTCTCTAGGGTTTTGATCTTCTGCCTCCTTCCCTAGTGGAAGTTCTTATATGTCTGGTTTTCTGGTGTTCCTGGGTATGAGTCATTAGAGGGATTCACACTTTGGATCATGTTCATCATTTGAAAGTGCCGTTCATCATATTTATTGAATGAGATAATCCTAAGGTACATTTTGTTAAGTTTTTGTTACTATAATTGATATGAACTGCATGATCCTGAACTTTGTTCATGGAGAATTCTGTGATTTGATCTTGTTAGTATTCCGTTCCATGTCCATATGTCATTATGTGATAGAATAACAACAGTGGTATTAGAGCCTCTGTTCATATGTTATTTGCACTTTTGCTTGATATGATTATTTGTTTAGGATTTATGCTAGAAACTTGTATGAACCTGCATGCTATTTTTCAAAAATTCCATATGTTATGCTAGACTGATTCCAGAAATTGCATGTTATGAAATTTTGACTGGTTTATGAACTCTAGAACATGGATTTCAGAATTTTGATGGTTTGGGAAGGGTTTCCTTGCCCTTGGCGGCTAGGGTTTCCCATTCCTTAGTTTCCTTGCAAGTTTCCATAATTGGCTTATTTCCTTGTTTGCTTATTTGCCTAAACTGTATGCTGCCAATTTCGATTTTACCTGGTTTCTTTGTGCCTCCACATAGATGTTGAAATTTTTAGGGTTTTAGGATGGTTTCCTTGGCCTTTGCATGCTACCTGGTAGCTAGGGTTAATCCCTTACTTGCCTTGCAAGTTTCTAACTTGCTTACTTGCCTTTTTTTCTTTAGTGCCTTAGTATGATTATTTCTATTAAGGATTTATTTATGATTAATTATTAAATAGTATTAATTGAATTAATAGATAAATAAAATACATTTATATATATTAGAATCCTATTTATATATATAAAAGAATAATTAAAGCAAAAACATTGGTCAAACCATGACTAGTCTCACCCACATAAAATCGTGTATAGGGTTTGAAGGAGAGTTCTTATGAACCCAAATGAGTTTGGTTTTTAAGTAGCATTCATTGCCTACCACCCTCACCGCCCAGCACATTTTGCCATGCAGACTTACCGAAAGGGGTTGATAGGGCAATGTTTCTCTCTCTAAGTTAAAAGTATTAACTTAAAGTATTAAAAAAAGTCCCATTTTAATTATAAAAATGTGAGATTTTATGCTACCCATGAGAAACGCACATTGTCTTTATGATTTGCTGGTGGAGCTGTATGGTTAATCGGCACATTAGATAAGGTCATTGATGCGATATCAGTTGCTCAATGATCTGATTCTCACTTCATTGGTGATTCCGATCGCCTTGTGCTTGACCTGCGACCACAATCACAATGGAATGGCAACGTTAGCCGTTCTCCGGGAGGGGATCCTGGGAAAACGCTTCGATGCTTAAGTTAGATCTTCGGCCAATGAATGGTGAGTGTATAGTAAGTGTAAGTTAAGAGTGTAGCGGTCTCGATCCCTTTACCGTATGCCCTGCGAGGGCTTTTATACGTGTTGCCGGTCCGGCTGTGGATGACAGGATCTCTACCACGACAGGTGGGGACCAGGTCGCCCATTGGCTGCACAATCCTCGTCCTTCATCGCGCCCCATTGGTCCAGACAGGCTGGGTGGGACGCGCACGATCTATGTCAGGTACGGATGCCACACGTGGGTTAGGGAGCATGGCGCCAAGTCTCGTCCATGCAAGGCGTTCCAATGAGTATATCGCTGGTGAGTCAAGATGGAGTTCTCCTGGCGAGACATCTCCAACGGGCCAGGATGGAGCCTTCCTGGCGAGACATCTCCAGCGGTTGGCGTGATCAGGATCTCCAGAGAGCTCCTTAGGGAAACGTGCTAGCGGATGCCAGATGGCACGCTATCAAGTCTCCCTAGCCTTAGGCATTATTACGTATGTGCAGCTAGTGATGACGACTAGGGCTAGCATTGACTTAACCCTGCGTTGACGTGACCGTTACTCAGACGGCGTTAATCATCGCGGTTGAATTTTGAAACGCCCACCCACAACCTTTCCTTATCTGTCCTCTTTATATTCCTTTTTCATCACCTGTTGATTCTTTTACGGTTTCTCTTCTTCTTATCGATCTTTTCGTTCTCCTCCGTCTTTGTTTTTCTACTATCGTTATCGAGATGAGTTCTTCATCAGATATTGCTCCTGACTCGCGATACTACGACTCGTTGGTGTCCCGTTATGGCTTCCAACCAGAAGACGGCGTGGAAATTCCCGTTGATGAAGCTGTTTTTTCCCTTCCGCCTGAGGGGAAACTCGGTATGTACTTGAAACATTTTGAGGCCGGTTATCGGTTGCCGACGTCGGACTTCTTCATGGAGGTTCTTGATTATTATCACGTTCATATCCACCAGTTGGTTCCTAATGGCGTAAACAAGGTGGTTGCTTTCGAACTCTTTTCTAGGGCTGTTCATCTAGAGCCCGACTTGTATGTGTTTCATCACTTCTTCCGATTTGCTCGTGCTTCGACGGGAAACAATTACACTTTCTGCGTCCGTCAAGATCGTCCGACCATCGTTACCGATCAAAGGGGGTCCGCCCGAAACTGGGCTCAACACTTCATTTGGGTAGATCAGCATCGAGTTGGTGTCATGAAGCGTCGCGTCGAGCCCATATCCGACCGTGCTTTCACTCTTTTCCCTGCAAAGGAGGCTATCGTGAGGGTTCTACGGTCCTTTCACGTGGTCGGGGGAGAGTTTCCTGAGTATATTCTGGCTGGCGCCGGTATGAGTACTTCTTGGCGACTTCGGGCAAGATGCCTGAGTTCTTCAGCATTGTGGACGGTTAGTTCTACTCCCTGTTTGTATTGTCTTTCCTTCTCTCCTTCTTCTCCCCCCCCCCTTTTTTTTGAACAACGTAAGGGTTTCATATCCTTTCTTTGTTGTAGGGCGGGAGCACGATATCCGATTTACTGATGTTCTAGCGAAGACTTATCCTGGGAGTCTCCACTACCGGGAGATCCCTTTGATTGATCGGGTGCTCCCCTCACGTGCTTTCCGCCATGAGGCTTTTAGCACACGGGCCTCGGCGGTGCAGGAAGAAGAGAGGCGGAGGGATGTGGGGTCTGGTCCTGTGGTTTTTTCAACTGTTGATGCGCGAATTGTGTCTCAGGATAAAGTTGGTGATGCAGGTGCTAGCGGTGAGCATGACAGTCCTTCAAAAGCTTTGGTGAAAAGACGTGCTGCGTGGGTTGGTGTTGGTGACAGTTCTGCCAGCGTGGTGTTGCCACGGCGACTGATTCCTCGTCGTTTGGGCGATGGCAGTGGGACCTCAAGTTTTGTCCCTACGCAGTCTCCGGTGATTAACATTGTTGATGACGCGTCGCAGGGCGAGGGTACGGGAACTGAGCAGGGTGGGGGTGTACATATCGGTACCCACCCTGTTGTCGAAAATGTTACTGATGAAGGTTCCGAAGAAAGTAACCCCTCTTTACCAGTTGGGCCTCAGCCTCCTCGCTTGGATTTTAGCGGTTTCAGTCGTCGTGGTGGTGCGGCGGTTTTGGAACCTCCGCCAGCAGGTCCTGGGGAGGCCAGTCATGTTGCTCCTGCTGGGGTGTTCGTTCCGGGATGGTCTTTCACAGAGGGTGCGCACCTATCGACCTACCAAGCTGCCTCGGAGTTCGTGCAGCGTGCGTTTCCTCCAGTACCCGCTCGGAGATGGGGAGTTATTCCCCAGCCGATTTGGTGGGTTCGCTTCGGTATGCCGCTGCCCAGAGTGCTTGTTTTTTTAGTGAACGTGCCAATCGTTTGGAGCAATTATTGGCTGCCAATGCTGATCGTCCCTCCCTTTAGAAGAGTTAGATGCTGCTCGTGCCGAGATTTCTAGGCATCAAGATTCACTGAGGGACCTCCGTAGTCGCGTTTTGCATGTTGACGCTGACCTTCAATCTCATGTGACCCTTTTGCAGGTTGCTGAAAAGGAAAATGCCCAATTGAAGGAGCAGCTGTCACTGCTTGGCCGTGAAAAGGCTGAGCTTCAAAACGCTTTAGCTGGAGTTAAGTTTGAGAACGAGGGTCTGCATATACAACTTGAAAATGCTGAGAGGGACGCTTCTGAGCGTGATCGAGTTGCACAGACCAAGACACAAGCGTTGGAGGAGGCGGAGGTGGACTTATCCTGGCTGTTGACAGATGGTGTGGTGGGTGTTGTTGATTTGGTCATGGAGAGCTGGGATTTCGGGATGGGAGTGCACCGTCTCAAAGAGGTGTGTATTGCAGCCGGGCAAGCTCAGGGGTATTCTCGTGCTTTAAAAGATGTGAGGGATGGCAAGGAGATTGCGGCGGAGTAAGAGGAGGAGCCCCCGATTGATCGTGGTTTGCAGGTGGATGAAGCAGTGGACGCTTTCGTGAATGTTGATTATGCTACGGCCTTTAAACTCGGGGAGCTCGGCGTGTCTGAATTGAAAGCTTTGTTGGATCCAAGCAACATTGCCAGCCCGTCTCAGCCTTGATAGGTGTTTGTTCTGTTCTTTTGCTTGCTTTGGTGGTTTTGGTTTTAAGACAATGGTTGTAAGGCCCTGCTGAGGCTGTTTGGACAAGATATTTGTTTTATTCCTGTAGGGCTTAAAAGCCTAGACATATTTGTTTGTTTTGGTATGTGTATGGATGCGGGTCTGGTGACCATCGTTGGCTCTTTTATGTTCCATATGTTTGCCTTGTTTTGCTTGAGTTGATTATTGCCGGCGAAAAAGCTTGATAGCTACTTTAGGGTCGATGAAATTAGGACTAGGAGTTTTTTGGGCTTCCTCCTGATCTTTCATCTGGCTGGGTCTGGCTAAGGCTAGGAGTATGAGTTTTTAGCCTTTTCTAGGGTGTTTCGCCTGGATGGACCTTGCAAAGGCCAGGACCAAGAGTCGTTGGGGCTGCTAGGGAGTATTTCACCCTTAAGGTCTATAAGACTAGGACCAGGAGTCGCTGAGCCTTCTTCAGGATGTTTCACCTGGATGGACCTTGCTAAGGCCAGGACCAGGAGTCGCTGGGCTCGCTAGGGAGTATTTCACCCTTAAGGTCTGTAAGACTAGGACCAGGAGTCGCTAAGCCTTCTTCAGGATGTTTCACCTGGATGGACCTTGCTAAGGCCAGGACCAGGAGTCGCTGAGCCCGCTAGGGAGTATTTCACCCTTAAGGTCTGTAAGACTAGGACCAGGAGTCGCTAAGCCTTCTTCAGGATGTTTCACTTGGATGGACCTTGCTAAGGCCAGGACCAGGAGTCGCTGGGCCCGCTAGGGAATATTTCACCCTTAAGGTCTGTAAGACTAGGACCAGGAGTCGCTAAGCCTTCTTCAGGATGTTTCACCTGAACGGACCTTGCTAAGGCCAGGACCAGGAGTCGCTGGGCCCGCTAGGGAGTATTTCACCCTTAAGGTCTGTAAGGCTAGGACCAGGAGTCACTAAGCCTTCTTTTTTGGACGTTTCGTCCGTTCGCAACGTGCAAAATACAAAACAACGTTTTTCATTCAGTACATTGTTCTCGTATAACTGTTACAATTGTTAGTATGGAACACTGCTTTGTCGGAGGCCGACTTCTTGCTGTAGCGTTGGCTTGTGACGTCTTGTCTAGTAGTGGAACTGCTTGAGGTTCTGGACGTTCCATGTCCGTGGTATCGCTCTTCCCTCCAAAGTTTCTAGTGTGTAGGAACCTTTTGGGTTGGCCTCTGTGATCCGGCATGGGCCTTCCCACGTCGGGCCTAATTTGCCCCGGGGTTTTGCATGACTTGCCTCATTTTTCCGGAGAACCAGGTCGCCTATTCCAAAACATTTCTCTTGGACCCTTTTGTTGTAGTACCTCTCCGTCGTTGCTTTGTAACATGCCTGCCTTATGCCGGCTAGTTCTCGCTTTTCTTCTAGCATGTCTAAGTTAAGACGAAGGTACTGGTTGTTCTTTTCTTCCGTAAATTCTGTAGTTCGTAGGCTGCCCACAAAGATTTCTGGCGGCAGGACGGCCTCCGTACCATACGTTAGTTAGAATGGGGTCTCGTTTGTGGACGTCCGTGGCGTGGTTCGGTATGACCAATGTACTGTGGGTAGTTTTTCCACCCAGCAACCTTTCGCTTTTCCCAATCTCTTCTTCAGCCCCATTACCAAGGTTCTATTGGATACTTCGGTCTGGCCGTTGGCCTGGGGGTGTGCTACAGACGTGAACTTTTGTTTTATCAGCCTTTCAGCGCACCAGGTGCGGAATGGGTCTTCTGCGAATTATAGACCATTATCGCTAACCAGGACTTTAGGGGTGCCGAATCTGGTTAGAATATTCTTCCACATGAATTTGATCATATTCCGCCCTGTGATGGAGGCAACAGCCTCTGCTTCAATCCACTTAGTGAAGTAGTCTACCGCAACTATGAGGAATTTCACGCGGCCAGGTGCCTCTGGGAATGGCCCTACTATATCGATGCCCCATTGATAGAAAGGCCATGGGCTGGAGATGCTGGTCATGGGGTGGCTGGCGAGTGGTGTAGTGGCGAGAATGTTTGACATGCGACGCACTTCTTTGTTACTTCTTTTGCGTCCTAGAGGATTTCTGGCGAGTACACCCCAGCTCTAAGGGTTTTCCCTGTGAGCGCCCTGGCACCCTCGTGTGCTCCTGCCTCTCCAGCGTGAATTTCTTCCAGTAATGTCTTTCCCTCTTCTCCTGTGATGCATTTTAGCCAGGGTTCTAGGTGCCCGCGTCTGTATAGTGTGTCGTTTCGTATCGCATATTGGGGGCTTTCACTTTTATCTTCCTTGCCTCAGTATCGTCCGTTGGTAAAAGGCCTTGCGTCAAGTAATCGATCAAGGGTGTCATCCATGTTGTGGCAGTCGTGTTGATTGGCGCTATTTCTTGGCCGTCGATGCTTCTTTCTTTTAGGACTTCCACTAGAACTTCCTTGGACAGATGGTCAAACGCCGCAGATACCAGCTTGCTCAGCACATCAGCCTTTCTGTTGGCTGAGCGTGGGATTTGTTTGACCACGAAACTCTCCATCGTGGCTGCTAGCCTCTTCACTTCTTCTGTGTATTTCCTCATCCTTTGGTGTTTCAATTCGTAAGTTCCATTGATCTGGTTTGTTACTAACAAAGAGTCACTGTGTGTTAATAAGTGTTGCGCCCCGTTCTCCTTCGCAAGTCTCATTCCTGCCAGCAGCGCCTCGTACTCCGCTTCATTGTTCGATGTCTGGAAGTCGAATCTGAGTGCGTAAGTTATTTCCTCGCCATCCGGGCTTGTTAACACGAGGCCTGCTTCTGAGCCCTCTTTGCTGGCTGCCCCATCTGTGTGGAGCGTCCATGTTTCCGGATATGTCTTCTGATCGTGTTTTATTGACTCACTCGTTGCTTCCTCTTCTTCCTCTGGTATTTCTGCTAGAAAGTCTGCCAGAGCCTGGCCCTTGATGCTTGTTCTTGGTTTATATTCAATGTCATGTTCCCCTAGCTCGATGGCCCATTTGGCTAGGCGCCCCGACTTCTCTGGTTTCAGTAGTATTTGGCGTATCGGTTGGCTTATGAGTACTTCGATATGGTGGGCCTGGAAGTAACGTCTCAGTCGGCGTGCTGCGTAGATTAGCGCCAGGACTAATTTTTCCAACTTCGGGTAACGCAATTCTGGGCCCTGGAGCGCACGGCTAACGAAGTATACGGGTTTTTGCAGGTGTTCTCTTTCCACGGCTAAGACGACGCTTATGGCTTCTGGCGATGCCGCCAGGTATATGGATAACTTCTCTCCGGGGACTGGGCACGCCAGCGTGGGCCGTTCCTTCATTGCTTCCTTTAAGTGTGCCAGGCCTGTTTCTGCCTCCTCTGTCCATTTGAAGTTATGTTTATCAACGCAACCTTTCAACGTGTTGAACAGTGGCAGGGCCTTTTCCGCGGATTTTGCCACGAATCGTCCCAAGGCTGTGAGTTTCTCGTTGAGTCCTTGTATTTCTCGCAGGCTTGCTGGCCATTTTATCTCGATGAAATCTTTGATTTTCCTCGGGTTCGGTTTGATGCCCTCTCGCGTGACGTAGTAGCCCATAAATTTTCCTTCTTCCACGCCAAATGTGCACTTAGCCGGGTTGAGTTTCTATTCTATTCGAGAGAGCGTTTTAAGAGTTTCTTCGATTTCTTGTAGCAAAGACTGTTCTGTTCGGATCTGCATTACCATGTCATAGACATATACTTCCACGTTCCTTCGATTTGATCCCTGAATACTTTGTCGACAAGCCTTTGGTATGTTGCCCAGCGTTCTTTAATCTGAATGGCATCTTCTGATAATAGAAAGTGCCGTGATCCGTATAACAAGATGTCTTGTCCTCATCTTCCTTGCGCATGAGGATCTGGAGGTAGCCCTTGTAGGCGTCCACGAAGCACTTCCACTTGAAGCCTTCAAGGGATTCTACTTTCTGATCTATCTCAGGGAGTGGGTAACAATCCTTTGGGCATGCCTTATTTAAATCGGTGTAGTCGATACTCATCCTCCAGCTTCCATCACTCTTCTTTACCATCACCGAGTTGGCGATCCATGTTGGAAAAAAGGCTTCGCGTACGATGCCGGCCTGCACTAGCTTGACGACCTCTGCTTTGATGGTGTTATTGCGTTCCCCCGCCTGGCCACGACGTTTTTGTTTGATGACGTTGCTTCCTGGCGTAACATTGAGGTTGGGTTCGATGATCAATCTTTCGACTCCCACCAAGTCCGCTAGCTCCCAGGCGAACACGTGTTTGTATTTTCTAAGAAAAGGTATGACCTCCTTCCGTACGTCGGATGGTAATGCGCTGCCGTCTTGTATCTTTTGATCTGGGTAATCGTAATGAATTATCTCTCTGCTTTCTTTGGGTTCGTCTCTTGGTCGTTTCTGTTTTCCATCGATGTCTGTTGGCAACATTATCTAGTAGCATTTGAGTGTCTTCTATGGGGTTGCCAGGACGGCGGCTGTGCCATTTTCCGTTGGGAACTTGACTATGCCATGCAATGTTGACGCAACGATACCGAAGTATAACGCTGCTGGTCTACCCAGGATGATGTTGTGCTCCGATGGTGCTCGCACCACCGTGAATTCGAGCGTAACTGTCTTCCTTCGTTTGCCATCCTCTATCGTTCTTGGTAGCTAAATCATCCCAGTTGGTATAATGTTATGCCCTGTAAAGCCGGTTAAATTTCCTGCCTGGGGGCGTAAGTCTGCCCTCCATTCTCGTGGTAGCTGGCGGAAGCAATGTTCGAACATGATGTCTGTTGTGCTACCGCTATCTATATGTACGCGGTGGATAGCTATGTCTCGGATTCTGGCCTGGATAATGAGTGGGTCGTTCCCATTCCATCGGATAATGAGTGGGTCGTTCCCATTCCATCCTTCTGGCCTCTTGTCTCTGCTAGAGAATGAGATTTGTTGGTCATTGAAATCTGGGATTTGCTCTCGCCCCCGCCGATGGTGTTTGTGTATCACGAGAATCTCTACTCCTTTCTTTGGCGCGTCTTTGTTTTTCGCTGGTGGGTCATTTCTATCAGTCTTTGGACGAATGGACTTGGCTATGTCGTTTAGGTTTCCCCGCTAGATTCTTTGGTCAAGTTCTTTCTTCAACACATCGCATTCTACCGTGTCATGCCCATAACACTTGTGGAACTCACAATACTTAGATTGGTCCCTCGGAGGTTCTGGCGTTTTTCTCGTTGCCTTGCTTTTTTCTGTGACAGCCAGGACGTTTGTTCGTCGATGCCTCCTATCATCTCGGTAATGGCCGTTGAAGGGTTTCGATGGTTTACCTCTTTTGAACGGTTGTCGTCTGTCGTTGGAATACTATGAGTAGTTTTCTCTAGATTTCAATGAGGATATGGCTGCTGCCTTTAGGTACACCTCTTTGGTGGCTGTGCCCTCTTCTTGTCTTAGAAAATGCTCGACTCGCTCTTTCATCTCCTGGCGAGTGGCTGGTGGTTTCCCTAGAAACTTTGTTGAAAGTGGTCCTGGCAGTAGGCCATGTGTGAAAGCTCCAGTCACTAGGTTGTCGTTTTGCCCCGGTACGTTCAGTGTTGCTTCATTGAACCTCTTGAAGTAAGCTCTAACTGTTTCGCCTTCCAGTTGCTTGCAGCCAATGATCTCTTGGATATCTCCCTGTATTTGCGCAATTGCATGAAATTCGATAGGAACTGTTCCTTGAGTTCGGCAAAGTTTCTAATGCTGCTTGGCGCAAGGCTTTTGAACCATGCGTCCGCGTTCCCGTCCAGCGTCGTCGAGAAGTGCGTACACCAGAAGCGCTTGTCCAGCTTCAATGATTGCATATGCCATTCGTATGTGTCAATATGGCTATCTGGGCAGGTTGTTCCGTCATATGTCTTTAGGTGTGGCAGTTTAGCTGTATTCGGTATGTCGTACTCGTGTATCTCTTTGACGAACGGGGATTTGTATGGTTGAGGCGGTAGCGGGTTCGTGTTGGTCATTGTTTGGGTGGGGGGGTAGACGGGTTGGTACACTGGCGGTTGGGTGTAGAACAAGGAAGGTGTACTAGTTGGTATGCCCCCCAAGCTTGATATAGGTGTACTTATCGGTGTGGGGATTGATATTGGTCCTCCGGGCGTTAGTGTTGTCGCAAAACTTGTGAGCAATGGTGCTATTGTTGGATGGGACGGTTGGAAAAAAGATGTTGGTGAGGAGGTGAATAGCGGTGGTCCCATTGGTGGTTGAAACGGTGTGAATGGGTAGTTGAACGGTATATATGGCGGTGGTGTACTCATGGCCGGTGAGGTCATGGCGTGTGGGTATGCCGATGAAGGAACGGATGTTTGTGGGAGCAGAGGAAGTGTGGGGGCGTTGGTTCTTGGTGGCGATGGTGTGTTTGGTAAGATTTCTATCAATATTTGGCCCAAGGGTGGCATTGAACGTATTGGGCTCCTGGGTTGGTTACCATCGCTGCTTGGTCCTTCAGTCGACATCGCCGGAGATTATAACGGTGGTTTTTTGTTGCGTGTCACAACACGGATGGCGCCAATGATGCGATATCAGTTGCTCAATGATCTGATTCTCACTTCATGGGTGATTTCGATTGCCTTGTGCTTGACCTGCGACCACAATCACAAGGGAATGGCAACGTTAGCCGTTCTCTGGGAGGGGATCCCAGGAAAACACTCTGATGCTTAAGTTAGATCTCCGGCCAATGAATGGTGAGCCTATGGTAAGTGTAAGTTAAGAGTGTAGTGGTCTCGATCCGTTTACCATATGCCCTGCAAGGGCTTTTATACGTGTTGCCGGTCCGGCTGTGGCCGACAGGATCTCTGCCACGACTGGTGGGGACCAGGTCACCCATTGCTACACGATCCTTGTCCTTCATCTCGCCACATTGGTCCAGACAGGCTGGGTGGGACGCGCACGATCTATGTCAGGTACAGATGTCACGTGTGGGTTAGGGAGCATGGCGCCAAGTCTGGTCCACGCGAGGCGTTCCAGTGAGTATATCGCTGGCGAGTCGGGATGGAGTTCTCCTGGCGAGACATCTCCGGCAGACCAGGATGGAGCCTTCCTGGCGAGACATCTCCAGCGGTTAGCGTGATCAGGATCTCCAGAGAGCTCCTTAGGGAAACGTGCTAGCGGATGCCAGATGGCACGCTATCAGTCATAGTTGAGGGTGATGTGACACTCGCGATTCTCAAGCGTATCTTGAGTCGGGCATCATGCGGGTTCTACATGGTCAATTCACCATCTGATTCATGATCCACAGCATCCCTGTCATGAAGTTGAGATGAGCACAAACGAAATTCACATGCCATTGACACTAGTCAATGAATCTCACTGATCTAGGAGTTTCATAGTGAATTAAACTGGCAAAGAGTTTTGTCTACCTGAATGACCATTGTGGTGTGATTACGGCATTCCTCTTCATATCACAACCGGAAGACTTTGGATCCTAGCCTTAGTAAATAAATCGGGTAATTATTTTTAAGGATTAATTCGAACTAAACAAAAACTTTTGTCTTATAGATGTCAAATCTAAACACGAACATTCCTTCTATTCCTCCTCCTCATCCACTGCAGCCCTGATCTAGTGAGATCGGTAGCCTAACATTTGCTGACATGTCCTCGGACTCGAGAATTGTTTCAAGAGTGTCGGAGTACAAGCAAAATGGGAACGATTTGAAATCATTAAATCCCGAAGAAGGAACGTCTGTGTGTACGCATGTTCATAAGATGAAATCGTACATACATAGATTGGATAATCTTGGTGTCTGAAGGAGTTAGCCACGAATGTGTTGCTTAACTCGCTTCCTGGTTCATGTCATGAGGGCTTGATGACATATGACAAAAACCATCTGGACATGACCTTGATTAAGTTGCACGATTTGCTGAAAACTGTTGAGGCTAGTTTAAAGCAACACCGTAGCTCAAGTTCCACCGCTCCTGTCTTGGCCATTCATCATGGTAATGCTAAGAATAACAAAGTTTCTCATCCTAATGAAAGGGAAGGGCTATGGTTGGACGGTCTAACTGAGTCTTTAAGAGAAAAGCTTATTCTGACATAGCACACACCGGTGACCCGAATGAGGCCATATATGTTTTCTGTCAGGCAAAGGGACATTGGAAACGTAGTTGCCCAACATACTTGAAGGATCTAAAGAAGATCCAGGTTAAGGAGTTTGGCACCTCTGGTATATCTAAACTCCATAGTATTTAAACTCCTCGTTCTTTAATCCTTGATACAGGATGTGTTCTCCACATTTGCGTTGCATGCAGGGACTAAGTGAAAGTAAGAAGTTGAAGCATAGGGGCTTAATCTGATCATGAAATACAGAAGCATCGCGGCTGTTACAAGGATCGGGAATTACAATCTCATGCAGATTAATGGTGTTCAGTTAGATTATTAGATTTTTGCTACTCGCCAGAAATGGCACCAAACATTGTTTCATATCGTATATTATGTAAGGATATTTTTGTACTTTTCCTTAGATAATAGAATGGTGATTTTCTTTATAAGCATGATTGTTTTATTTCAAAAATTCATCCTTACAATGGCATATATGAATGTGTTAAGTAGTACTAATAATAATCTAAAATGTTGATTCATCCGAAAGTGTGTTGGATAAATCATGATTGTGGTATTGTCACCTTGTCCATATAATAGAGAAGGAGTTGCATCACCAAGATCCAAGTGGACGGGACTTGGAATCATTTGATGTAAAGTCAGATGACCTATGCGAATCTTGCCTACATGGAAAATGACAAGAATTCCATTCAAAGAAAACTGTGAAAGAGGCAATGGATTTGTTGGAACTGACCCACACAAATGTTTGCGGACCATTTAAATCTGCCACAAGCCATGATGAGCAATACTTCGTTACATTTGCTAATAGTCTTAGTAGATGTAATTGATTAAACATTTATTAGAAACTTTGAAGTGTTCAAAGAGTTTCGAAATGAGTAGAGAATCAACTGGGCTAGAATATCTGAGTGTCGTATTCTATGAATACCTTAGGAACTGTGAAAACGGTTTCACAGATTGTCTCCTACCAGTACACCGCTGCAACGTAGTATGTTTGAAAACAGAAATCGAATATGTTGGACGTGGTTCAATCCATGATGTGTCGAACTACACTTCCGATCAGTTTCAAAGGGTTATACCATAGAAACAAAAACCACCAACTTAAACCTCGCATCCAACTAAGTAGGTTGCAAAGACATTCTCTGAAATGTGAAGTGCGGTTCATCCCGCACTAGAACATAGAAAGTCTGGGGGTTGTGAAATCTTCATTCATCACAAGATTGAACCCAGATCAGAGAAAGTGTCAATTTCATTGGTTATCCTGCAAGTCCTTTGGATACTTATTTTAGAAGTCATTTGAGAACAAAGTGTTTGTGTCTCATAGAAGAGTCTTTTTGGGAAAAAAGCTCATATCCAAAGAAGCCAGTGGGAGTAAGATTGATCTTGAACAGCTTCAAGAGTCAACCAATGAAAGAACCTTTAGTTAACATTAGCATTCAACCAGAGGATGAGACTCCTGTTGAGGAAACTGACATATTTCCATATCCTTTCTTTTTCCAATTCCAGTAGAGTCAGTCACTCTCATGAGTATTATGGTCTCATGTTACTAAGAATGACACACTGATTAGTGGTAAAACACTTGTTGGTGAAGATGAGTTATCAAACTACATGGAAGCATTGGTGAGCCAAGTTGTTGCCAAATGATAGAGGATATAGAACATGAGATTCGGTCCATGTTTGGATGAACTTACACCTGGCCTGAAAACCAGTAGGAGTAATTGGATCTTCAAAAGAAGAACAACATGTATAGGAATGTACACACATTAAAAGCAAGACTGGTTGAGTAGGGCAGTACTCAGACTCAAGAAGTTGATTTTGAGGAAAGGCACTCTCGTCAGCAGCTGAGAAGGAATATGTTAGGATATTATTTGCCACATGTACATTTTATGTGACATGGCAAAGTGGATGTTGTTGTCGCCAAATATTCTAAGTAAGATACGAAAGATAAGATTTGCGGAAAGTAAAGTTCTGAAACTGGAAGATTTCGGAAGGGGACAAGTCTGAAGACTTGAATAGATTTGCGGAAAGATAGAAGTGTAATGAGTACTTAGAAAAGATCGATAGCTCAACAATAAATAAAGTGGATAAACCGTTAGATAACAAGAAATATAAAGACGGGAAGATTAAGATGCTAGAAGTGTAAAGACATGAAGAAACGCAGATAAGAACAAGAGAGTTGCTGGAACGAGAGAGATTATATACATATTTATCAAAGTGTTACAATTTGTCTCTCACACCCATGAGGACTGAAGATGGACATGGTCTCCCTTTTATAGGAAAAGGGAAGACCTTCGGATACAGACCTATGGACTGAAGAGCAGACAACACCTCTCTCTTCAGTCAGACAAGAAGGATAAAGCTAATATAATAATACAATGTCAGACTAGGGTGGCTTATCTAGAATAAAATAATACACTAAGTACAACCGACATGCTCCTAAAAGGCCATACCTGATCTTGTCTAATCATTCCCTATAGTTGAAGTGCTTATCCTTTGTCTTATCTTCAAGATAGTCTTCAGTTCTTCAGTCTTCTACGTTGAATGTTTAAGTATGAAAGTTCCTAGAAGTTTGCTTATATTGTTGATCCGAAATCCTGAGTGGATTTTGGAGTCCTGGCATTTCTGAATCAGAGTAAATTAGGAACTTGATCTTCATGGTCTTGAGTAATCTTCTGAGTTTGTTCGGAACATGGTCTTTTGAGCAGTGCCTTCCGAACATTGTATCTTCTAAATTTGGCTTACTGGATTGGTATTGACTTAGCTAGAGTTCCAAAATCCAAGACTGGATTTCGGACATATAAGATGATCATTACACAAGTCGTCTAGAACCATAAGTATATTCAAACAATACATTCGGAACATACAATTAAAACTTTCAAAACATAACAATTGTTTAACACTTAAGGGATTTATAAGAAACACTTGTTCAAACATTCCATCAAAGTAACTAACTCCAGATACCACCAAAAGTAACACACTCAAACGCTGAGTTGGCCAACAACTCAATTTTAGCACTAACAATTCCCCCTTCGGTGACCAATCGAGGGGTTCGAGTCTTTTCAACTTCATGCTCTTTTCAAGATAGCTTGCTTCCAAGCATATGACCAGAAATGTCTTACACCTATCATCCATTCCATTTGCAAGATCATCTGGTTCTTGGCTTCTTGATCTGACTTCCTTGAGTTTTGGATTGCTTCTATGAAATTCTGAAGGGAGGAGTTGGAAGCCCTTTTGATTTATGAAGCTCTGAAGAACAGCTTGTGGGATCTATCTTCCGAGCGATAGACGATACCAAGTTCTGGATCTTTTGTGGCACCAAGGATCCATTTTGCTCGATCACCAGGCAAAGATAGATCCAAATCTTCAGAGAACACATCGTTGATATCAGGGCAGACAAGTATGTACAACTCTTTATCATAGAATATGAACTCAAGAAGGAGTTGTTCTAAAAAACTTCCTTGCAGTCACGTAAGCTTGTCTGGTATCATTGTTTCATTCAATTCTCGGAGACAACCACATCACCATTGAATATAGATCGTTTGGGTTCAAGTTCCGGAAGTCGGCTTCAGTTATGGTGAACTTTTCATTTCCTCTGACTATTTTGTATTCATAATAGTCGGACCTTTCAAACCTTCTTCTTTTTAGGTCGGAAATTGATGTGATTGGATTTCTTGACCAGACGACAGATGGGGATTGTGAGTGCCTATTGAGGAATCTCTGAACTTTCTTCCGAAGAGCAGGATCCTGATGCACTACGGCGCGACCTGAAAAGGTATAAGAAAATTTCTCGCCATTAGGAGATAAAGGCACATCCTAGTTGTGAGAGGGGGATTCTGGCGGATCATAGGAATAGACAGGGAGGAAGTCTGCATCATTCAAGTTTCGATGAGCAAAGAAATAGTTTAGAAACGTTTGATTTGCAACTTTGACTGCTTCTTCGGCTATCAGCTCTTCATCAAGTTTATCAGCAAAGACTGCTGATAGTTCATCGTATTGAGTGTTTTTTTAATTCTTTGAGCTGAGGGGGATCCGAGTCTTTGATCGGAGAATATTTGGGTCCAGAAAGATTGAGTTTTGGGGAATTTGGTGAAGTTGGAAGAGGGGAGTTCTTTTTCGGAGGAGTTGGTGGAGGGGAGTTCTTTTCGGAGGAGTTGGAGATGGAGGTTTTTGATCGTTGTTTTCTTTATTTCCTTCTTCTTCTTCTTCTGACTCTGATATTTTGTCATTGTCATTGTTTTCATCATTGTTGTCATCATTTTCGTTGGCCTTGTCATTACCATCAGTATTGTTGTCATCATCATCGTCGTTGTCATCATTGTCATTGTCATCTTCATCTTTATTATCATCACCGAATGGTCCTGTGCCTGAAGGACCTGCTCCTGAATGTCCAGGGCCGAAAGGACCAGAGAAAGGACCAGATCTGAAGAAACATGTTCCGAACGAGGGTGGAGGAGGCACTATTCCCCCTCCTGGGGCTCCTTCAATAGTAGGAGTCACAGGCAAGTGCCTGGAAATTTCGGATAGTTTGGTAAAGACCTTGTCGGAAAAGGTTTTTAACTCTTTAGAAAAAGAGTCAGACGATGGGGACTGAATGTGTTTAATTTGAGAGGTTAATTCCTCCAACTGATCAGAGGCAAGATGGAGGTTGTCGATAGGTGCACGAACTGATTCTGAGATGTCTTTTATGGTGATCGAGAGGATTTGGGCCAGGAGGATGTTGGTTTTCCTGAGGGACCTGTGATCCTTGAAAGTGCTTTGGATGTAATCCTTGACTTCATCAAATAACGAAAGAAATTTGGCTTCGATAGATGCATTCAAGTCTTGGACTTGATTGAACAATCTCATTGAAGCACTTTTGACTTTAGTAGCTTCCTCAATGCTTGCCCTAGCATCCGAGCGACGCTTCTCATCTATTCTCTGAAGGCCCACAATTATGGCCTTCTGAATAGAGGCGTCAAGTGACACTTTCTTCTTTTGAAGCGTCTCAACCTTCTTACGTAACTAAGCAAGTTCTTTAAGAATGATTTCGTTGAACTAGGAAGTACTGAGTGTAGAAACCATGGTCAGAAGGGAGTCAAGCTTGGAGTTGACATCTGTAGTACCAGTTTTCGGAAGAGGATGAGGATTCGTCGACATGAATATTTAATTTTGAATGAGGTCGATCTACCTCATCATCTGGTCGGAAGAATTGCATAGATTTCTAACCAGTCTCCGAAAATATAATTCAGGATCCTGACTCAGCAGACCGAGTCGGAGACTTTGATGGGGACTTCTGTGTGGTAGTTGTTTTCTTTGGATTGTTTTTCTCATTGAAGGCTTTCAGAAAGCTTTCAAATGTGATTGGAACAATATGCTAAATGTGGTTTTTCCATTCTTTCTCGTTTGGGTTAAAAACAAATTAGGGGGATGACATTCGGGACAGCTCGAATTCTACCGATCTATCGATTTCTTCATCTTCCGATTGAAGTTGGGCTCTCTTCACTTGTATTGCTTTTGAGTCAAGATCAGATGGTTCTCCTAGGGCTCGGAGATGAAGGAGTCTGGTGTTCCGTACGTTGAACCGTTGTTCAATTTGGACAAGTAGATTCTTTCTGTTGGCAAGAGCGTTCCGGAAGCGAACTTCCATAAGAGTACCTGGGGCAGGGAAGTTAACATTTTGTGCCTCTCTTTCTTTTTGGGCATCTTGATCGTCCTCCTTGTTCTGTTTTTCAGGAGACTTTTTAGATTTAATCTTTTTCAATTTTTCTCTCTCTCCTTCTGAGTCATCAAGTTGAAACTCAATGAATGTCTGGAAATGTTTTTGTCATTAGGAGTGTAAAAACAAGTAACACATACCAGTATGATTTGATCAGGGGAACAGAATTTGGAGTTATCACACAGATAAAATTCATGACCAAACAGCTTATATTGGATTTCCAAAAATATATATTTTTGTTAAACCAATTGTTCTGAAATAGAAGTCGGAACAATCAGACCTAATAATACTGGATATGTATTATGATTTCCCGAATGCCAATGACGATAAACCCAAGTTTGCTAACAGGGCATTCAATTTTGACTTATATAAAACAAGTAAGATGTATGTTCTAAATTCAAGGTGTGCCAAATGTTTATTTAGAACATGGTATTCAGAAAGTAATTCAGAAGGGAGATTCAGAGAAAGAGATGCGGAAACGCAGATTTAGAAAAAGAGATTCAGAAAGGGGGATTCAGAAAGAGCGATTCAGAAAGAAAGATACAAAAAGTAGAATTCAGAAAAAGAAGATTCAGAAAGGGGGATTCAGAAAGAGCGATTCAGAAAGAAAGATTTCGGAAGGGGTGTACCTTTTTGCTTTTCTTTTGCCTTTTCTTCTGAGGCTGTTTTGGATGGAGAGGCTTCTGATGCCTTCTTCTTTCCTTGACCTTTGGGTGGGTGTTGTCGTATTAGGGGTTCAGCAGGGTAAGGTGGAACATTCGCTGTGACCTCCAGATGTTTAATAAGGATTGGATTTTCCAGATCACCAAGGCTATAGAATGCTTCAGGAAGGCATCGTAGAGGACCGAAAATATCATCCGCTTTTGGAGTGTAGGGGCTTACCGGCTCTAGTGTAAGCGGTTTATCATCCTCTTCTGCTGTAATCGGAACCTGGTTGACTTTGTGCAAGAATTTTATGCACATAGCCCAATATCGTACAGAGTGCAGGCGAAAAGGGGGTTTTTGTGAATCAGAAACATAACACATAAAGTCTTTAAAAAGAGTTCCTGCATAATCAACTGGTCTGCCTGTGTACAGACTCCATGGAAGCTCGAGCATCCGTCTGCTCATTTGGTTTGTACCGCCGGTCTTTCCGGTCAAGCTGCGCACACAGTAGTGCATAACACATTGGCAAAGGAGAGATAGGCAACTTTTCTTTAACAAGGAGAGATTTTGAAGAATGTATTTATATCCGATTTGATACAACATGGTGATGAGTTCTTCCTGTGTTGGCTCATCGTATTGTTCCTGTCGAACTCGTAGGCGTAATGATGTGCCAAAGGAATTTTTGTCCAATTTCGCCTCTTTGCCGTTAGAAAGAGAAACTAGGATGTGGTTCTCTTGCATCTTTGCGTTGAGAATGGTTTTCTCAAGCAAGGGTACAGGAATAGGTGGAGGAGCGTCAAAGAATGCTCGAGAGAGAGGATGTCTGCTTAAGATGTAAATGACCACCTGCAAATGATCTTTGAATACCAGTGGGTTATTTGGAACGGGAATGTTATAGTTAGCAATGGTAACATTTCCACCAGGAGCAGATCCGCCGCTTTTGGAAGAAGTGGCCATTTTATCACTGAATCTAAAAACCATACTAACTTTTAGGATTCATAGATGAAATTCGAAGAACATTAAAACTATTATTATGGTTAAAGCCCATGAATGGTTAAATCATATGATTATAAGAGGTCGTTGTCTCAATCTTGTGTCAACAGAAACGATTGAAATTTTTAGGGTTTTCTGTCGGACATTCAAGAACTATCAACCGGATAATCAAAACAGAGTGTGAAACCTTACCTGTTGAAGAAGACAAAGAGTTAAGAAGTTGAAGACGAGATGAAGTAGTTTGAACAGGTTGCTCCGATTGAGAGGCGTTTAGGGTTTTTAGATTGAGAGAGTGAAGAAGACGAGAAGTTTGAAGAAGACAAATAGTGGAGAGAGAGAAAGGAGGGAACGGTTAAAAGGTTTGAATATTGGGAAGAACCGTCGGATGGAAGAATGGAAAGACGTGTGACGGGACGTGTTAGAGAAATTGTGTGCTTAGCATTTAATGCTAACAATGATGAAAAGAGATGGTCCACTAAAGGAAGTACACGTCTGACTAGAAAAAGATCCGATTGATAAAGTGTTGATTGCTTATTTCTAATTATTGGTTATTTAATGTAATATTTAATTTTACATTCCTTCATTAAATTGGTCTGGTGTGGGATTTTCGTTAGATATATCATATGGATTCAGAAAAATTTTAGAGATCATAAAGTACGTACCTTAATTACTGAGTGAATGAATTCAGAAAATGAAAGGGCAGAGAAAGTGTGTACCTTGATTGCTGGTTAAGTGATCTCAAAATCCATTTAATTCGAGAGGTTATGATTAGATAGAGAAGAGGAGGTTCAGAAGAATTAGTGGATCCAAATATGTAAGTTCAGAGGTGCATTTTGAAGTTCAGAAAGAATTGAGTTCAGAAATAGACGTTTTAACTTCCGAAAATTTATGTTTAGAAATCGATGTTTGAAATTCAGAAAATTTGAGATCAGAAGGTACATACCTGGATTACTGTGTAAATGATCTCTTCATACAATAGTTCAGAAATAAGAATGAAGTTTAGAGATGGAATCAGAGAAGTTTGGATTTTGAATAAGAAGAAGTTCAGAAGTTGAAAAAGTTCAGAAGACGGAAACTATACTGGGTTGCTCAGAAACACTAATTTCTAAAATGAGAATGCTGAGCCTGGATAGTCAGAGATGGAGATTATTAGAGATGTGGAGTTCAGAAAACGTGAGTCGGAACGCGTGAAGATCAGAAACCTCAAGATTGTCTTCGAAGGAAGGTTCGGAGCCTGATTTGTAGATTTTGGGAAAGAAAGAGGGGTTAAGTTTCTGAGTATTGGTTTAGAAGACTTAAACTAAAACGAGATTGTTTTGATGGTTCGGAAATAGGGAGTCAGAAAGGTAGGGTTCCGAAGTGAAAGTGTAAGCTCCGAAATGTAGATTTTCAGAAAGAGGGGTTAAGAGAGGAGAGTTTAAAGAGAAGAAGATAACCATACATGTCAACTCAGAAAGGTAGGGTTCCGAAGTGAAAGCATTGTCATTTGTGATTATGAGTGTTAAGTGCTTCTGCAGAGGTAATTAATGACGCCGGCGGGTTGTGGAAAACCGTCTAATCAATTGTCTTGACATGATTTAGCATTGATGGATGCATTAAGGTTCTGTAAGACTCATGATTACGTCTATTGGCGCCAAAAAGGGAAGATTGATCGTTCATTTGCTTGCCTATAAAAGGAGGGTACTTCTAAGCAAAAAAGAAGTCACAGAAAACACAATCTTAAACAAGAATATGGCAGCAAGACGTCCATTTAACCGTGATGAGAAGGTTGAGGTGAAGATGAAAGAGGGGGAGTTTGCTGGAGCTGTGTATGGTGGAGTTATCAAGGGGTTTGCAATAATCGATATGAAGTGAAGATGACTACCCTTACGGATGGTGCGACTGATGGTCCGTTGACCGTCTATGTGGGGTTTCCATTTCTGCTGCCGGTTCCTCCAAAGGTCATGGTGAAGTACAAGCAATTTGACCTTGTGGAGGTCTGGTACCACCAAGGATGGTGGCCGGCGGCAATCTCTAGGACAACTCTGTTCAGTCAGTTTCATGTGATGCTGGTTGATGGGACTCGATTGTTCATGGATGAGTCAGAGTTGCGAATCCATCAGAAGTATCATCTTGGGGATCCTCCGATGTGGCAATACTACAAGCTTTAGTGAATGTTGTGTGTGTTTCTATGTATGTTTGTAGCTGGTGTGGTAGGGCTTTCGTTGGGTTTTGTATCGTTTTGGTTTTTGTTAATGAAAGCTCGTTTTCTGTTTTATCTATAATGTTAAATAGTTTGTGAATTTTTGATAAAATTTTCTTAGATTTAAATTTGTTTTTTGGAAGAGAAAAAGGAAATGTTCAGAAATGGATTCAGATACTTGTGAGACGGGAATGAATTTTCTGAGATGATGAATTCAGAGATTAGAATTTCTGAGATGAAACATAGGATTTGTTGTTCATAGGATAGAGAGAGAGAGAGGATTACACGTGTCAGATCTAGAAGAGAGTAACTCTGCGTCGGTTCTACAGAAGTTATTGATTACGCCGTCGGAGGCGAAGAGTTGTCTAATCACCTGCCTTGGATGTGATTTTGATTTGATGGTTGCAATAAATGTCTACTAGAGTCATTATTACCTCTAAGGCATAGATTAGAGATGTTGAAGGAAGACCGACGGAACAACAGATTTCCTATAAAAGGAGAAGTTGGCTTAAGTGAAAGACTTGTACCAAGGACAAGAATCACACAAATGGCTCGTTATTTCTTCAAGTGCAATGATGAAGTGGAAGTGAAGTTCTTGAAGGGAGAGTTTGCTGGAGGATTTTTTTGGGAGAGATTACTAAGACTTGGTCAAGACGATGTGAGGTTAAGCTCAACACTCTTCCAGATGCGGCTACTGAAGAACCTATGGTGGTGATTGTGAAGTTTGGAGCTCTTTGACCGGTTCTACCAACGTTGTTGTTGGAGTATAAGGAGTTTGATTATGTGGACGTTTGGTATCGTCATGGTTGGTGGAAGGGTGTGATTGGGGGAGTGTCTGCCAATGAATTGTATCACGTGATGTTGGAGGATGGAACACCGTTGCGTGTTTATGATTCTGCCCTGCGAATCAATCAAACTTTCTTCCATGGAGATCCTCCAAAGTGGCAGTACAATAAACGCTAGGAAAGTGGTGTAGTTGTTTTTGTTGTTTCTATGACTTAATGAAAAGTGGTTGTGTTTATGTTTGTGAATTTTAGC
The DNA here is from genome assembly GCA_023525715.1 of Cichorium intybus. NCBI lineage: Eukaryota > Viridiplantae > Streptophyta > Magnoliopsida > Asterales > Asteraceae > Cichorium > Cichorium intybus. The sequence continues at coordinate 93,511,578 of CM042010.1, read as the reverse complement.
ATTTTGTTTGATTATAATGAACACACAATCAGTAAATAAGTACTGAAACATAAAATACATTAGAAATTAAATACCTAAATTAATATACATGACTTTCAAATTGTAAGAATAAGTTCAGAAGTCATTCAGAGGATATAATGTCGAAAACCTTTTTCGGAGAGTTGATCCGAAGAAAGTTTCACAAGAGATTCCGAGAAGGGATTCCGAGAGGGGAATCCGAGAGAGGTTTCGGAGACAATTTTCTAAAGGTGATTTTCGGATTAAAATTATTGACTGAGAGATGAGGATTGAGTGTTAGGTAGATGGAATCATTCTCTGAAGAAATCTGAGTCAGGATTCAACATTCCCAGTTTTTCAAGAAAATTGTGAAATTTATTAGAGTCTAATGCCTTGGTGAAGACACAAACTACCTGTTCCTCAGTTGGGATGAAATAAAGTTCTATGTTACCTTGTAAGATTTGATCTTTAATAAAATGATACCGAAGATCGATGTGCTTGGTCATGGAGTGCTGAATTGGATTGTGAGAAATGGCTATGGCACTCTTGGAGTCACAGTAGATGGGGACTTGTAGGAATCTGTAGCCATAATCAAGTAGCTGAGTGTTCATCCAAAGTACCTGTGAGCAACAAGTAGATGCAGCCACGTATTCTGCTTCTGCTGAAGATAAAGCAACACAATTCTGCTTCTTTGAAGACCAGCTCACGAGTCTTCCACCCAGAAATTGACATCCTCCGGATGTGTTTTTCCGATCCAATTTACATCCAGCATGATCTGACTTGGTGAACGCTTATAGCTTGAAGTTGTCTCCGATTGGATACCATAGACCCATTATCTTTGTGCCTTTAAGATATCGGAAGATTTGCTTCACAGCAGTCAGATGTGAATGTTTCGGAGCTGCTTGATATCTTGCACAAATACAAGTTGAGAACATGATGTCAGGTCTGCTGGCAGTTAGGTATAGAAGAGAACCAATCATCCCTCGATAGATCTTGTGATCTACTGGTTCGCCTTCTGGGTCTACAAATATTTTATGGTTTGTGGATATCGGGACTTTTGCAATAGAACAGTTTTCAAGAGAGAATTTATTCAGTAATTCATTTGTATATTTCTCTTGATGGATGAAAATTCCTCTGCTTGTTTGCTTGATCTGAAGACTTAAAAATAAATTGATTTCCCTGTTCATACTCAAATGAAATTTGTCAGTCATGATTTTGGCAAACTCATCAACCATTTTTTGATCAGTAGATCCGAAAATGATATCATCTACGTAGACTTGCACGATCATAATATGTTTTTGATGTGATCGAACAAAGAATGTAGGATCGATGACTCCTCTTCTATATCCTGATGTCACCAGAAAATTTGACAGAGTTTCGTACCAAGCTCTTGGTGATTGCTTTAATCCATATACCGCCTTATTCAGGCGATAAACATGGTTTGGTCGAGACAAATCTTTCAAAGCCAGGAGGTTGCTGAAGGTAGACTATTTCTTGAAGATCACCTTGCAGAAATGCACTTTTTACATCCATTTGATGTACTATAATGTTCTTGTGTGCAGTATAGGCGAGAAAGATCCGAATGGCTTCTAACCTTGCTACAGGTGCATATGTCTCGTCATAGTCAAGTCCTTCAATTTGACTATAGCCTTTTGCCACGAGTGTGGCTTTGTTTCGAACCACGGTACCCATATCGTCTAGTTTATTTTGGAAGACCCATCTTATGCCAATAATAGTATGATTTGATGGTCTTGGCACAAGATCCCATACCTTATTTCTCTTAAATTCTTCTAACTCTTCTTGCATGGCTTTTATCCAGTCATCATCATCCAGTGCATCAAAGATAGTCTTTGGTTCAAATTTGTTGATGTAAGCAGCAAACTAGCATTCATCTTGGATTGACTTCTTTGATCTGGTCTGGGTTCCTGATGAAGGATCTCCGATGATTTGATTCGGAGGATGGTTCCGAGTCCATTTGTGGAGTCTCGGAATCATTGTTGGGTCAGATTCCGAAGGGGCAATTTCTTGTATGAAGTCTGGGTTCTCAGGAGGTATATCTTGAATGTGTGATTCTTCAGCAGATGTGTTTTCATCAGCTTCGAATGTGAACATTGGGGCATCATTGGATGCATCTTCGGAGGAGTTAATTCTAATTTCTTCTGAGTGTTGATGGTCCCCCTCGGACTGTGGGATACCATCAAAATGAGTAGGGAGCAGGAGCTCCCCCTCGACTTGTGCTGGGAGCGAAGGCTCCCCCTAAACCTGTTGGACCTGTGAAGGGAGCGAAGGCTCCCCCTCAAATGTAGCATTATTAATTGAAGGTCTAACCTAGTTAGTCGGAATGGCGAATTCGGAAGTTGTAGAAGTTGAAGGTTCAGAATGTGAGATAATCTGCTGAATGGCTTCGGGAGAACGAATGACTTCGGAATGGGTTGCGGTTTCCCGAGGATCAAAGAGAAGCTCATAATCTATCTCGATTGTTTGGATTGGCTGATGTCCGACTGGGATGTCAGCTTCCATAACGTATAAGATTCCTTGAGCTTGTTTTCTCTATAGGTATTGATCATCGAATTCAATGTCAAAACTTTCTTCAATGACACGCGTTCTTCGGTTTAGCACTCGGTAAGCAACAGATTTGGAGGAATAACCCATGAAGATTGCTTCATCACTTTTGGGGACAAAGTTTCCCAACTGACCTTTGTTATTTTTGATGAAGCAACGACAACCAAAAACATAGAAAAATTTAACATTCGTTTTCTCCCATTCAGAATTTCATAGGGAGTCATCTGAAGTCGTTTGTTGATGATTGAACGGTTCTAAACAAAGCATGTTGTTGCGATAGCTTCTGCCCAAAAGGATAGAGGATGATTTGCAAAATTGAGCATGGATCGAGCTGCTTCAACCAGAGTTCGGTTTCTTCGTTCTACTACACCATTTTCTTGTGGTGTATAAGGTGTTGAGAAGTTGTGCTCAGTTCCTTTTAAGGCTAGAAATTCTTCGATTTGACGGTTGTTGAACTCAGTTCCGTTGTCACTTCAGATTCGTCTAACCGGAAATTTTACTTTGAGCTCAATAGATACTATGAAATTTCGGAGTTCTAGGAAGGTGTCTGACTTTAATCTTAAGAAGAATACCCATGTAAAGCGGGTGTAATCATCCACAATAACTAAGCTATATTTCTTGTGATTGAGACTTTCAACAGTTGATGGCCAACATAGATCTATGTGGAGGAGTTCTAGTGGGTGGGTGATGTTTGAGTCAGAGATTGACTTATGTGGTTCCTTTTTCTATTTGCCTAATGCACAAGCAGCACATAGGTTTTCATTGTCGAATTTCAAAAGAGGCATTCCTCTGACCATTTCTCCAGTTACTAGTCGGTTCATGTATCGGAAATTCAAATGTGCTAGCTTCCGATGCCATAACCAGCTGATTTTAGAGTGGGCCTTTGACAGTAGACATAGTCTGGGTTTTCCCAGAAACATGGAGATGTCCAATGGGAACATGTTGATATGTCTTGGTGACTTCACTAGGCATCTGTCTCGAGGTGCCGGTCATGATATAGCTGAATTCATTGTCAATTTCGACTCGAAGACCAGTGCTGACAAGTTGTCCTATGCTCAGTAGATTATGCTTGAGTCCGAGGACATATGCAACTTTCTGAATGGTGAAGTTTCTGTTGGTTAGGACTCCATAACCTTTGATGATTCCATTTGCATCTTTTCTGAATATAACATATCCTCCATGATTGTCTTCTCGATAGTCCCTCAGAAACTCCAATCTTCCGGTCATGTGCATTGAGCAGGCACTGTCAATGAGCCATTCATCATCCTGGTCTTCCGCACTAAATGCCTGAAAATTAGATAGTTAGTTTGGGCACCCAAACTTGTTTGGACCCATTTGTTTTTCTAGACATGGAAGACTATTTTTGATTGTCCTGTTCAGAGAAGTTTCAACTTCTGAGACATTGATGATTGGGTCAGAGAGTTTGAGTTTCGAAATGGATGATTTTACGACCCATTTTTGGATAAATCTTTTTGGAGGTTTCTGAAAGACAATTTTTGTTTGATGATTGAAAGGTTTTGGTTTGGTAGCAAAAGATGTTCTTGTAGTATGATTGCAACAATGACAGCAAGTATTATTTTGTTGTCGTTTCAAGATTTTCGGAATCGTTTGAAAGTTTTCGGATATTTCCTTTTTCGAAAGATTTAAAATGGGTTTTTCTTTTTAAAAGTTGTGATTTTTGACTCCGATAGAGTTATGATTTTTCTTGTTGCTTTTCATAACTTCAGAAAATGTGATTTTTGGTTTCAAAGACTCAGTATCAGGTCTTTTTGAGATCACTGGAACAGTCTTTGCTGTTTTCGTACTACATGCCATTTTTGGAAATTCTGAGTTGTAATCTAAGTAGTTGGTATTTTGATGATAATGAACAGGTTTGATATTTGGAGTCGGAAGTAATCCCTTGTGGATATGCTTTCGTGATGACGAAGCAGCAGGTTTCCGAGTATGATTTGGAGTGATGAAAGTTGAATTGGCTTTTGGTTTTCTCTGAGTGTAGAGATGATTTTTCTGTTCAAATCTTGCATGAGATCGAGGCGATCGGACATCTTTTCGATTTAAGGTTGGTTTTACCCCATTTTTAGTTAGATTTTGTCATTTTCCTTTTTGAAAAATCTCTTTCGGAGAAGAGTCAGATAAAGAATCATTTAAAGAGCCTGACTCTTCATGATTAACTTTATGTTTTTCATGATTAACTTTAAGTTTTTCGAGCGAAATTTTGTCCGGATTTGAATCGTTTGAAAGATTATGTTGTAATGCATCTACGTATGATTTGGAGCCTGAACAGGATGGTTTAGAAGTCATTTTAGATGTATTAACAGCATTGGGACTTTTAATTGTGATTTTGTTGAACTCATTTCTGATGATGATACTATTTGGATGTTTCTCCATTTTGATTTCTTCATCAACACTTTCTTCTTTTGAATTTTCCGAGTCGTTATGACATGGATTCAATTCTTCAGTAACACAGTTACTTTGCAGTTTTTCGAAGAATGAGTGTTGTTGAGAATTTGAAGATGGGTTATTTGGGACCGAGGTCATGTGTCTAGGCATGAATGGGACCGAAGTTATGGACAATTTGCTACTTTCCGCATTGTCCACTTCCGAAAAGTATGAGAAAGGAATTCTAACTCCCTCCTTTGATTCAGAAATGGCATTTTCTGACTCATCGACAGGAGTTTTGGAGAAGTTCTTGGTTAAGTCCTCATCGTGTTTATCATCATATGCATTTGACGGATATTGAAATAAAGGACTTTGTTTGTTGTATATGGGATAGTTTTGTTTGTAGCTTTTCTTGCCCATCCCTATTTAAACGTACTATCAGAAGAATTAGTATTAGCAGGTGATTTGAAAACTTCAGTTTCATGGTACAACAGACCTACTAATTTGTTAAGTCTTACATTATCGCTTCGGGCTAAATCCCTTTGTGATGTCAAAAGCTGATTTGAAATTTCTAACAAAGTCCTAGAAGTCTGTTCGGTTTTCAAATCAGCAGTAAGTTTATTACAAAAATAGTTTCTTATCCTCTAATATATTCTTCAACTTCATCACTTCGTCATACCCATCATCCCTTTCCTCCAGAACCCGCTGATATGCAGCTAAGGCATCTGCACATGTGTTAGATTTTTTTTCTAGAGCAGGTTCTAAGTCATTAGAGTAAATATGATGAGAGTGAAGCATATTACGTACATGTTCTATGATGCTCACTCATTTGCCAGTTTTGTGGTTGACCATGAAAGCATAGTTCTTTGTCATGTAGGAGGATGTGGATTCAGCAACGTCTTTAACCGTCTTGACGCTTCCCAATCCGGGGATTGGAGTTTATGGGGTTGCCTACACGATCATGCATTCGCCAAAGCCTTTTACTCTTTTTCGCTTATTCTTAAAATGTTCGTCTTCATCACCAGAATACCAGATTTCAACGTTTCCGGATGCAACAAACACTTTGACTTTCTCTTCTTCTTTCTCCTTCGAATAGTTTCTCGAAGCTCTACATTCTGCAGCATAATGCCAAAGTCCTCCGCAATTGTGGCATTTTATTACTTCAGTTTCATTATTTTCTGGAGTTTGAACTTGATTGGTGCAAGCAACTGGAGCCATTTTTGACTTTTCTTGATGTTGCTCATCGGTTTTCTGATAGTAGCAATTCTAATTTTGGCCAGATTGATGATGTCCTCTCTGATAGTTGTTGTTGCTTCTTGGTGGGTATCCTGCATTTTGGTTAGATCTGAAGTTTTTCTTAGGACTCGTGTAAGATGGAATTCGATTGAACTTCTGACTTATCAAGGCTATTTCATGTTGGTATGCAGCCTCCTCTGCCTCATCAAATTCGGAGTAACATGACTCCGAAGGTTGAGCTGGTGCTAGGAGAGCGAGGGTTGGGGCTGCTGATTGAACTGTTGGTTGTGGAGTTGTTGTACCCTGGTTTTAAACAATTAGACATTAGTAGTAAGAAGGGTACGAGATCTATGGTTGAGAATGATGGTAAGAGGGGACAAGAGCCTATTGAGGATTCTGGCTGGGAGCAAGTTGCGGAATCGGAGGGTTCTGATAATTGGCAGGTAAGATGTAGTTGGGTTGCTGTGTGGCCTGCTGATACTGCACAAGGTGTTGAGGACTGTTGCCTAACATCGGAGGATTGTGCTCAGCAACAAGTGCCAGTGGTCCTCCGAGTTTCTGATTTTGCCCTTTACGTCTTGTTCCTGTCCTACAAGATTGTTATAGAGTCTATACATGTTATAAGTTTTTAGTTTTCCAGAGTCCTGAAGTATCATTTTGATAAGCATCCAATCCCTTCCGAGTCCTTCAAGAAATCTTACGTTGATTTCCTGATTAGACCTTTTTGCTCCTGAGCTCAGGAGTCTTGTGACAATGATGGAAAATCGGGTGAATGCTTGTCGTAGAGTTTCTCCAGGGAAAGTTGCAAACTAATTGTATTCGGAAAGACTTGACACGAGTTTTTGATCCTTGGCTTCCTCTGTTCCAAGGTACATGTTCTGCAGGAGAACCCAAATTTGTTGGGCTGTCGTGCAGTTCTGTATAAGATCGAACAGATCCGGAGGAATACCGCATTGAATCTCAGTAAACGCTATTCGGTCGTTTTCTAGTTTCTCAATGTCTAGGGCAGTCAATCTGGGCTGAGGAGCACCACCTAGAGCTTCTTCAGCAGTGTCAGCTCTAGGAGTGTAGTTTGGGATATGAGGTCCCTCCTCGACAGATCGCCAGATATCTTTTCCCTATCTCCTGAGATAGTTTCGCACTCTAGAGGCCCAACCATTATACTCGGTACGGATGAGTATAGGAGCTCTGTTACAACTTCCGACACTATTTGCAACGTTCATAGAGTAGTTCATCTGCATTTTAGAAAGAGTTTTGAACTGTTTGACACACGAAAAGAGAAAAAAAATTTGAGCTACAATAGCATGCAAGGTCCACAGAGGATTCTAAGGTTGTTGATATAGCCAAGGCTTTGAGCAAACTATGCACTTAGAACCTTATAGACAGCTATTCAGGCTCTGATACCAATTGTTGTCGCTAAATATTCTAAGTAAGATGCGGAAAGATAAGATTTGTGGAAAGTAAAGTTCCGAAACTGGAAGATTTCGGAAGGGGACAAGTCCGAAGACTTGAATGGATTTGCGGAAAGATAGAAGTGTAATGAGTACTTAGAAAAGATCGATAGCTCAACAACAAATAAAGTGGATAAACAGTTAGATAACAAGAAATATAAAGACGGGAAGATTAAGATGCTAGAAGTGTAAAGACATGAAGAAATGCACATAAGAACAAGAGAGTTGATGGAATGAGAGAGATTATATTGATATTTATCAAAGTGTTACAATTTGTCTCTCAAACCCATGAGGACTGAAGATGGACATGGTCTCCCTTTTATAGGATAAGGGAAGACCTTCGGATAAAGACCTATGGACGGAAGAGCAGACAACACGTCTCTCTTCAGTCAGACAAGAAGGATAAAGCTAATATAATAATACAATGTCAGACTAGGGTGGCTTATCTAGAATAAAATAATACACTAAGTACAACTGACATGCTCCTAAAAGGCCACGCCTGATCTAGTCTAATCATTCCCTATAAGTTGAAATGCTTATCCTTTGTCTTATCTTCAAGATAGTCTTCAGTTCTTCGGTCTTCTACGTTGAATGTTTAAGTATGAAAGTTCCCAGAAGTTTTCTTATATTGTTGTTCCGAAATCCTAAGTGGATTTCGGAGTCCTGGCATTTCTGAATAAAAGTAAATTAGGAACTTGATCTTCATGGTCTTGAGTAATCTTCTGAGATTGTTCGGAACATGGTCTTCCGAGCAGTGCCTTCCGAACATTGTATCTTCTGAATTTAGCTTACTGGATTGGTATTGACTTAGCTAGAGTTCCGAAATCTAAGACTAGATTTCGGACATATAAGATGATCATTACACAAGTCGTCCAGAACCATAAGTATATTCAAACAATACATTCGGAACATACAATCAAAACATTCAAAACATAACAATTGCTTAACACTTAAGGCATTTATAAGAAACACTTGTTCAAACATTCCATCAAAGTAACTAACTCCAGATACCACCAAAAGTAACACACTCAAACGCTGAGTTGGTCAACGACTCATTTTTAGCACTAACATATGTTTTAATACCGCTTTCCTTAATTGGAAAACAAAAGGGTTGTGTGTATGACACAACCAAGAGGTTTTAAACATGCCAAATATCCAAATAGAGTATACAAAGCTTGAAAGATTCGTCCGTGGAATCAAATAAGCATCTCGTAGCTGGAGTCTTTGCAGTCATAAAATGTCAAAGAGTTTGGATTTTCATGAAGCATAGATAAGTCCAGTAATTATGTCAAAACTAGTGGGAGTACTATTGTAGTCTACCTAGTGATAAGAAACGATTTTTCAAATGTTTCAATGGGTAATGACTTGGCTTTGGAAATGTTTCGCTATAAAGAATCTAGGAGATACAATATACATACATGGAACAAGGATCTATAGAGATAGATAAAAACATCTAGAAAAGGTCTTAGCCAAAGTACATTTTGAGTATGATCTTGTAGAAATTCGAGATGCATGACTCTAAGAAAAAGGTTTCCACCCATGGCGTAAATTGATGAAGAATCAATGACCAAGTACTAGAGAAGAACTGGAAGAATAAGTCGAGTCCCATACGCTTCTGCTATAGGATCGATCATATATGACATGACATGTACTTTACCGGATATCCCATATGCTTGGAGCATAATGAGTTGATTTCAGGACAACCCTGGCAAAAGTCATCAAGACTGCAGTAAAGGGGATTCTCAAAGTGTCTAAGGAAAACAAGAAACGAGTGTGACAACCAAAAAGTTTTACGCGTATAAGTTATAATTTGTCACTTAAATGTATAATAAAAGAGCAAAATGGTAAAGGAATGTGAGATTATTGGGAAATTATTGTAAAGACTTTTTATTAAGTCATTTTGAGATATTATTTCAGTTGTAAAGTTGGTCTTGGTGACCCAAGGGAAAAAATGGAAATAAAGGACCAAAAGTGAAAACCTTATTCAATAATCTCTAAAAATCAATATCTCAAATTATAAAAGGGATTGAGAAAAAGTCCTCAATGAGACTTTGGTAATACTTGAGATAATAAAAATATAGGAAAAAGAATCTGACCATTTGGAGTTGTAACAAAGGAGTTATGAAGGTTTTAAAATGGCCCAAAAGTGACAAAAATGACCAATGAGTCATTTTCAAGGGTTAATAGCAGAAAATCTATTAAGATTCAGACTTAAGTCAGTATGGAAAACTTGTTAAGCTCACTCTCACCTTTCTAAAGGTATAAAATTTGCGAAATTTGGATATCACATGTGAGAGTTATGATGGCGTGAAAATCAGGAAAGATCTAAGTGTAAATGTTTGACATTTTTACTAAGGCATGAAGGGGTTATTTCTGTCACTTTCCACCTTAAACATAGCCAGTGGTTTTGTACGCTTCTGTGGGCTACACTTTCTCAGAAACCACGTGAAATTAGCAATAAGGGGGGAAAAGGAAAATGGAAATCGGGAAAGCAAAACAAAAGAACACGAAACACACGTTCACATGTGTGATCTTGAAGGCGAGAGAGAGACATGAGATCGAGACTGAGATCTCTATGGGTTGCCACTTCTACCAGATCGAGAAAGAGTTCGTGAGGGACAGACTCGACCGGAAAGAAGCAGCAACAGCAACACCCGACTGTTGGAAGGAGAACAAAATGGCGGCAACAACCGTCGGCGACGCTGCCGGAGCTTCTGATTCAGGCAACGAAACAGAGAAGGCCTAGTGGGGGTCGGATCCTCATATGAATCATCCTTCACCTCATACTCCTTTATTATACAGATTGTTTTGAGGTATAACTCCCCTAAGTAGTTCTAATTTGAAGTGATTGGATTGTTACCAAATATATGTTGAAACTTGAAGCATGAGACAAGTATCACACTTTGTGTTAGAATGAGAATTTGTAAAGAACTAAAGAAGATGGATGGATTACCAACAACATTACAGTTTTGACTTTTGTATTAGTCAAAATATTAGCTTGTAGTGAATTGTTACATACATGTTAAAGGAATAATGAAAACTTGCCACCTGATATAAAATGTGTCGATTGTTGTGTGAACATTGATAAAAGTCTGAAACTATAAAAAAGCCTAAGAGTTTGAACTTGAATATATTTTGATAGCTTGGACTTTACTATCAAAGTCAAACCACAAGTTTAAAACAAATAAATAAATAGTTGGCTTAGATTTGACGTATGTGGAAATTGAGATCGAATCAATGACGTATTATTAGAAATAAGTTGGAAAATATTGTGTTTTGCGTGGTTTCTATTTTTAGAAACTTTAATTATCAAAGGTTGTCTAAATGGCATAAATGAGTAAAATGAATGTTGTTTGACATCTAATTATTGAAGTGAGTCCAAAGAGAAGTAAAACTCATAGTTTTCTAGAATCACTTTGTAGAAACACAAAAAATACCATTTTTGGTCAAAGTGGGACAAAAGGGTAAAAATGTCCAAAATTTGGTATTATACTTTAAGATTCACATTTGGACATTGGAATGGAACTAGATGATAACTAGCAATCATTTAAGAAGGATTAGACATTACTATGTGTTTAGTTGTCTAATAAGTTCTAACCTTCTATTAGATTAAGAGATTGAAGGACGCTTGGAAGCAGCGAGTTCCTAGAGTTATGTGGATTTGCGTAGCTAGACATACCTAGCTACTAAGGTGAGTACATGTGGCTTTTTCCCACTATGGGGTACATGGAAAATTATTGATAAAGCTTTTATGTGACGTTTTTGAATATTAAATGATATACAAATCATTCTAGTTACGATCTGATTATGAAAGTTTTATAAGATGATTTTGAAATAATGTTTTGGCAACAAGCCTACAATGATTACAAAAGTATGTTCTGACATTCAGCCTACTATATTATTGAAAGATTATTTTGGCTTTAAGCTTACTATGCTTATGAAAGATTTGAATTCTTAATGTTTATATTATTGTACATGCGTCTCATGTCATTATATGATTTCTTGTACAAAAGAAAGGTTGTTTATTTATGCATGCATAGAGTGTGATTGCATGAGTCAGCGAGGTCCGGAAACGTCCCCGTAACGGTACAAGATTCTACTGGGATGGTACCTCCCGTCGCGAAGTAGAAGTCTTTCAGGCGTCATTATAGGATGATATGTTCTCCTATTTTGGCGAGCTTTGGTCTTTATAGACCTCTAGGCGCGGTATATAACTGCGAGCTTTTGTCACGATTGTGACCTGGTCTTTTAGACCTAAGGCGCGGGTAGGAAAACCTGCGAGCTTTGCATTGGTGTGTGTGAATCATGCATTCCATATGCACCTATTATATATGATGTATTGAATTGATTATAAGTTTTAAGTTTCAAGATTTTATGAGCTGGTTTCGCAAAGAATTTTGAAAGTAAATGTCATCTATATGACTTAGATCGTAAAGAAGTTTCGAGAAGTAAAGGTCATATTATATGACTTATTTTGCAAAGGATTTTGAAAAGAAATATGCCAAAAATATGATATTGCTTATAAAACATTTTCAACGATGTTCTGAGTCTAAAACCCATGTAGCTCACGAGACGTTTTCGTCTTACGTATTTTATTTTATGCCATGTATCCCAGGTTCTAGACACGAGAGATAAAAGCAAGTAGATGGCCCGAGGAGATTGAGATTTTAGATGGAGCGAATTCTGGCTCATGTATTGGTTTGTAATCCTAACTTGCTTTCTATGGTTTAGTTTGGTATGAAGTTGTAACCCCCGAAGTGATTTGAATATTCTTAAAACTTCAATGTTTTTGTTGGGACCGAAATTTTAAGATGTGACTTTATGTCATAAGAGAAGTTTTTAAAAAGTTGACTTTTTGTCACAGACCGTTTTAAAATAAGCAATAGTGTTATCATGCTTTATGTAATAACGCTATTGTGCTTTTTGAAAAAAAAATTATGAAAATCGGGGCGTTACAATGAGTTCTTGGTTTATAGAGGAGAAGGAAGAACTAAGAGTAACTGGTCATAGTGATGCCAGAGATAATTCTTGCTCACAATCACGATAGGTGTTCCTGTTATAAGAGGAGTAATAACTTTGAAATGTTCCAAGTTGAAATGTATAGCATCTGGTATAAAAGACTGCACGGTTGAAAGATTTCACTGGTAATATTGGTGTTGTCCTCAATGCCAATGATCTCCTTGAAATCTTCTTACTAAGGGTGCAGCCACCTTAACTAAGGAACCCGAGGACCATGAGAAGTCGGGACATATACTCAGGGATTGTTGTTGTGTTTAAGAATCAAGTTGTGACATCGTAGTGAATAGGGCATCATCGGAAGAGTATCCGGATGATCGTTTCACTAAGACTTGGACGCGGACCAAACATGAAGGTCATACTAGGGTCCATAGGCGTTAAGTTCGTAAGGAACATGACATACGTATTTTAGTTGTTACTTTGATAATTGAAACATATAACATTAGATAAATTTTATTTGATTTGGTGATTATAAGTGGAGACATGATAATGAGCTGGAGAGCTACCATTTGCATTAATTTATTACTATGTTTCACTTTAGCATATTTAGAACCCGCTTCCCGAGTATTAATTTACTCAAACTTCCACAGTCGGTCATACTCTTGGAAGCAAGTAGTGATTTAAGACTGTCATGGAGTGTTAGTAGATTGTCTACAGAGATTAGACATAGCATGGTGATTGTGACTAGCCCTCATGAGTACTTGGTAGACATTCAAGTATTGGAACAACCCGCACTCAGAGATTACTTCATGGATTAAGTCAAAAGTAATTTTGACATGATAATATATTTTATTCTTCAAACCGATATACATAAGGGATCTGCACTAGGATTCTGTCATACTTTGGTCTACTCAAACGCTATTCGTAACTGATAGTAATAACGGGTATGTCTGAGTAAGATATGATGAAATAGACAAAGACTATGTAATGAAAGTTTATCTGTTCCTTCTACCCTAACAAGGAAAAGTGATATCTGTAGGCCCCTCGATGATTTGATGTTGACGTTAAGTGTTTGGCCAAACCCAGACTTGATTGATGTCTTCGATCAGTAGTCTAACAAAGTCATCATAAATCTCTATCGGGAAACAAATTTTTGAACCTTGGGCTTGACCTTATCCATGGCACATGTTTATTACGGTATCTTGTAGAACAGAGGAATAATTGATCACTTATGTAGTTGTCGTTTCTTTTCTTGGAACAGAATTCGGCAGTTGCATAGGATGACATGCTCTGCTAATTGTCAGATAATATTGATACCAAACAACTTGACAACCAGTTCAAGTGGGAGACTGTTGGAATGTTGTCCAAGGTCATCAACTTGTGCTAATATTTCTAATGAAGGTAGAGTCCTTCTGGGTTGCCCTCATGACCTAGAAAAACATACAAACTCAGAGAATGTAAAAGGGAATTATGTTTATTAATTTATTGAGAAATAAATTAATTAGAAACTAGATCAATAAATTAATTGATAAATTAATTTAGAATCAATTATAGGGACTGGATTGTAATTGATTAAAGGTTTAATCAATGGAAACAAAGTCTAGGGGGAAAGGCTCCTAAGTTTGAAACCCTAGGAGCCTTGCACTATAAATAGAGGCCTTGGGATTCAACCCTAAGGCATCCCATCCTCACAAAGGATCCTCCAACTCCACTCCTCCCTCCCTTTGGCGAATTTCAATCTATCTCTAGGGTTTTGATCTTCTGCCTCCTTCTGTAGTGGAAGTTCTGATCTGTCTGGTTTTCTGGTGTTCCTGGCAATGAATCATTAGAAGGATTCGCACTTCTGATCCTGTTCATCCTTTGCAAGTGCCATTCATCAGATTCATTGAAGGAGATAATCATGAGGTACATTCTGTTAAGTTTTTGTTGCTATAACTGATATGAACTACATGATCATGAACTCTGTTCATGGAGAATTCTGTGATTTGATATTGTTAGTCTTCCTCTGCATGTTGTTATGTGTTTGTGTGATCGAATCCTAACACTATCAACAAAGGCAAAGATGTTCTCATTGAGTAGAGCAAAGAACATAGACAAAAGCAAAGGGAAGAGGAATACACCAAAATGTTGATGATCAACTCCATTGCTCGTAGTGTTCAAGGAACAAAACAAGATCTTGGTCCCATTAACAAGACGTGGAACGCCGAACAAATTGAAGTCCATGGATTTGGTGACTATGAGGTCTTCAATCGTCTTCCTCTGGTCAGCTACTCAATAGCCAACACCATCGATGATCAGCTTGACATTCCTTATAATCCAAAGACTTTTTCTTACTTCCAATTTGTTAAATTTGTAAGAGAAAGCAGCATGGAGGCATTTAAACAAAGAAAAATTTGCTTTAATGCTCATTTTACACAAGAACCAGATGTCGTTTGGAGTTCCAAGAGGATTCTCAAGATAATCTCGATGAATGAGGGAGTTTTCTTTGTAAATACTTTTCAAAATATTGACTACTTCGTTCTTCGAGGTACAGATAACATTGAATCAAGGTTTACTGACGTAGACTTTCCCATCATGACACATGATTTCATTCAAATGAAGGAAATGTTAAAGTTTCCTCCTCTAGGACTTGCCCCATTTGTACCCATATTCTTAAAGGCCAAGGAGTACATAGCAGGGTTCTTCGACAGCTATCTTAAACGCCTTGCTGAATATGACATCGACATTGTTAAGTTGTTTGATAATACCTTGGCTGTACCCATATGCGTCGTTCAATTTGGGTGATTACAAAGATGGAGAAATCCTTGATAATCCATGGGGTGTAGTCTACAAAGGAAAAGGGCATGATGGGCGCACAGTAAGAACATTCTTCGATATAGACTTCAAGGGTCTATATCACACCGAATTAATGAGGTTGGTTATTAGTCGCACATTTTCTTGCAGTAAGAATACTTTAGTTAAGAGAAAGAAAAGGTGAAAGAACACCTTGACTGGTGGCTGGGGATCTGAAAATATATGATTAAAGCCCACAAGCGACATTACTGAAGCTTCGAATATCACACTTCGCACAAAGGGGGAGATTGTTGAAGGTATTTGTGCTAAAGAATGTCACATCAGAAGACCCCAGCCATCCGAAGAGTCAAGCTTTTGCGTCTGAAGATCTGAAGGTCTCACACTGGAGGATCCGAAGACTTATGTAACTAACCTTATCCACTCAGCACGTTGTAGTGTCAGACTTAGTGTTACACGTTGTTGTATTTTGATTGGATAGTACTATTGATATCATTGATCACGTATAAATATCAATGATATCATCTGTGTCGCGAGCGTGTTATCACCTAAATTGTAAAACCTTTGATTATCAATCTAATCATTCGACTCATTGTTTACTCAATTCATCTATTTATCTTATTTGTTGCTTGAATCAAACTTCTTTCCATTGATACAATTGTCATTTTTCGAATTATTTATCTAACACCCTAAAATGTAGGGATACTTCTAATACGTAGTTCCTTCCTAGCATAAATGTAGAAGCTAGGGTTTCTTGTAAGGTATCGATAAGTGTTGCAAAACTCGGCCAACTCGGTCGAGTACTCGGACTCGGCTAGGTACCTTGGCGATTTTTCAAGAATCGGTCTAATAAATCGGACTAGCTATTACTCGGAATTCCTCGGAAATTCCTCGGATTTCCTCGGAAATTCCTCGGATTTACTCGGAAATTCCTCGGTCAAACCTTATACTAGGTTTGTTGACTGAAAAAAAATGAAAATAAACCCCTAAATTAATTGATATTCATCTATTTTGTTATAAATCTAATGAACTTATAATATTTGTCATATATATAATTTTCCAAAAGTTAATTTCTTTATAATTTACGTTATCCGAGTACTCGTCCGATTACTCCCCGCCTAGTCGAGTAATCGCTACTTGCTAGTCCACCGACCTGGGAGCGCCTAGCGTCTTTTGCAACACTGGTATCGATATACCAAAAATTTACATCTTTGTGTGAGATAATATATCGTTTTTCTTTGTGAAATATCTTGTTCTTGTGTATTGTGATCCTCCTACGTTCTAACAAAAGGGAAATAGGCTAGAGATTTCAGAGAAAATGAGAGTTTGGAGAGGGAGTGAGAGGATTTGCAACTACTGATATTCAAATAAGGATATGATTAAAAAGGAAAGCTAATATGGAGCATTGCGATTTTTGTGAAAACTCTGATCCATTGTAGTAAATGTAATACATCGTGTATTAAAATGGTAAATTAAATATCTAAGTTTGAATGGATGATACTCAACCATATGGATCAATATCAACAAATCCAAACCATCTAAACTAAATTCGACGGTCAATATATATCATCCTTGTTTTTAAGACATTGATCTTAAAAATAGTGGGTCCTGTTATTATATATATGCATTAATATATATATATATATATATATATATATATATATATATATATATATATATATATATATATATATATATATATATATATATATATATATATATATATATATATATATATATATATATATATATATATATATATATATATATATATATATATATATATATATATATATATATATATATATATATATATATATATATATATATATATATATATATATGTAAGACCCGTATCCTGATTATAACATATACTTAAAATAAGAGTGTTAGGAATTATATGATTTTTGGTAGTTATAAAGTTAAGAAAAACTTTAGTTACAATTTCATATAAAATCAGCATTTTGTGTCGTTTTTAGAAAAATCATAATTAATTCTAGGAAAATTGTTTGGACCTCAAACCAATGCACAAAGTTTACAAATTGAGTCTAGTACAATTACCAAAAATAATAGTAAGCTTGAAAATGAGATTATCTATGGTAAAAAATGCAATCTTTACTGATTAGTTCGGAATTGACAGATTAGATAGTCTGTTTTCAAAAATTCATAATAAATCATAGAAAAATCGTATAAATACGTAAAATACATCCCTGGAAAGGTATTGAGATGAATTTTCTGAATATCAAACAAAAACGTGAATTTAATGGGTTTAAGATCGGCTAAACTAGTCTTGAACAGACTGATTCTAGAAGGCCTTTAATTTCAACAAAATTATATTATTAAAATCTTTTGTCAAAAGTGTCATGCCATTTTTTATTCAAGAATTCAAGTATAAATACCCCCCAAAACATCTCATAAACCACACCAACAAATCTCAATCCAATATATAGAGGTTTCTAAGCACTAGAGTGTAAGAAGTGAGCGGAAGGAAGCTCAAAAGCCTAGCGAAGAAGTTATAGGTTCCGACGACTGGTCATAAGGTAACTACAAACTTTTCTATAGCTTAATTAGGTATTGTAAAATAGTTTTTGTGTTAAGAAGTAGAATATTTAATAAGTATAACATATGTTATATTATACTAATTTCTAACAATAGTAAACAAAAACCTTAAAATGTCGTTATTATAACAATTCGTAATTTCCGAATATAATATCGATTGATTTACTTACGAGGACGGTGACTAGGCCGATTACTTGGGATCTGGTTGTTGGATTTTCCGAAAGGCTAAAATGCTGAAAGGATCCTGCCACCCCATCTAATCTTCTACCTGGCCGTTCTTTACTTGATAAATCATGGAGTATCATATTGGAATTATTGAAGGGTTTAATGATGTGACTATAATATAGTTAAGGATTAAGAAATGATAGATTTCTTATTATGTTAACAGTTAAAGTTGAAGGAAATACAAAGCCGAGAAAGATAAACGATATAGTCAACTATAATCAGGTGAGTCTTCTCACTATACTATGGGTGATATTGCATGCATAGGAAGGAAGATAGGTTAGACTAAGGTTGTCTTACCTGTTATGATAATTGTGTGAATTATTGTTATGATAATGATTGTTTGTGGACGGAACGGGAACAGCCCGCGAGCCAATAGGCGGAACGGGAATAGCCCGCGAGCCAATAGGCGGAACGGGAATAGCCTGCGAGTCATTAGACGGAACGGGAAAAGCCTGCGAGCGATAAGACAGAACGGGAACTGCCCGTGAGTCTTCAGCGGAACAGGGATAGCCCGCGAGTCTCACAGACATATGAATGGTTATGATGTGTTGTATGTTATGTGATGGATCGTATGGTATTTTGAGGAACTCACTAAGCTCCGTGCTTACCCTTTCCCTATATAAACTACTGTTTCAGGTACATCAGGTACCATGGATGGCAAGGCGTGACGTGTATACACTGTGCTGCTTCATTGGAGGACTGTTTTTGAATTAATATTCCGCTATATTGAGATTTCGTTAACTTCTGTAAATCCTGGGGTGTTTTCATTAAACTTATAAGTTATGGAATTTTTATGAAAATTAATTAAGTGGCTTTTCTTGTATTGAAATTTTCTTTTAAATTTTTTTAAAATTTACCCTAAAATTTTGGGATGTTACAAGTTGGTATCAGAGCACAGCTTGAGAGAATCAGGCTCACTTAGTGAGTTCTGGACTCAAGTTAAGGCTTAAGAGTTTTCTTAAAACATTTTTACGAAAGAAATATGTTTTATGAAGGGTGAACTGAAGACACAGTGTGTACCGCCAGCCGACGCCAGTATGAGAAAAGGGTTAAGTATTTAATATTGTGGATGTTAAAAAAAAACATACGTTATATGTTTGCTGAAATGCCTGGTAGAGATCACACATTGCTGTATTATTATCTGCTATTTGCTAATAGAACTGTATGCTAGTGCCGATAGGTTGCTTATAGATTTCCACTAAGTTGTATACAATATGGACTGAATAGTCATAGAATGTGTGAGTTGACCTTATTGCATGTTCCTTGTTTGGTTGTTGCCTTAGGGAAGATTCTCTTATTTGAAAGACTGTTTAGTTCAATATTGTATACAACTACGTTCGCGAAACAATCTGTCATCACTGGAGGAAGTTCTGTCTTAGTTAGAATAGCAGGGTGGGGGTGGGATTCCAAGTATTCCTAGAAGGGTTGACATATGCCTTGTAAGGGCATATGTGTTAAAATTATCGGTGATAAGCGAATTGGATATTTCGAGACGGGTCTTGGAACGAACATGGATAGGTGTGGAAGGTAGTAGTCGAGCTCCTACTATCGAAAGCACAGGATCCGCGTTTGAGTCGGGAGTTCGTCACGAAGGATCCAAGGAGCTGAGTATGTGAGTGTCTAGCATAGTTGACTTAAATACTAGTATAATGTGGTAAACCTTTATCCATTCGATTGTTGAATATTGATTGTGAGGTTCAGTAGGAACAATTAAGATGTGATCATACCAGTTTGGTTGTACCGATCATGCTTAAGTTGATTACTGAGCTTAAAGACTGTTGAAAGGGAGAATGTCAAAATGCTATTGTGCTAGCTATTTTTCATGCAACTAATGGGCGCACAAGTCAGACAGGGACTAAAGGATGCAAGGGTGAGTTTTCCAACTCACGGTCAAAGAGGTGCAAGTGGCGCCTGAGATGATAGCGGGTATTTTTGAGTCGATTCTGTACATGCCTGGTGCTGTGTAATAGTGGGGCAACCTACCCTTGTATTGATCTTGCTTGAGTGATTGATCAAGTCGTGTGGGTTGAGAGTCTGGATCACTCGCTCGTGATTGAGGTAACTGACGATAGAGTAACATATGGTGGTTGATGTAAACGTCTCTACATTATCGAAACGTGTTTATTGAGATGGTGTTTGCCCCTGATGCAAGTTGTTGGCTGAGCAGAATGGGCTTGGTTTTCGTTCGAGAGTAAGGGCTCGTAAAAAAAAATTATAAATCGAAGAAACAGACTTGGACTTTAGTCCAAGTGGGGGAGGAATACAAAATTAAGGGAACAACATGAATATTGTATAGAATCGATGAAATCATTAAAATTATAGTAACACGTCGATATATTTAATTCATTACTATAACTTTATATTAATACATTAAGAAAAGTTTACAGAACTACTAACCTAAACTGGAGAATCAGAAAGATGTGAGAAAAGATCTTCTACACTCCACTCTTTGTCATCATTACGTTGACTTGTACCTTCTTGAGGATTTGGAAGGGGTATGCTTCCGGTTATCGGAGGAGGAGCTCCAAGGTATGGGGTCTCAATAGGGTTGGAACCCGTAACCCCATGATTATGGGCTAAAAATCGACTCGTTTGGGGAGTGTGTAAGTAGGGAAGTGATGAGGAAGGGTTCCAATTCGGAACCAGTTGGGGAGGAAACCAGGCTAGGTCACTTACAAAGCCTCCAAAATTAGCCTCACTCCTAGGCTCGAGTAAACCTGGATTAATACTACTCATACCAGAGTTAGATGGCAGAGATTGCTGCTGTGTATGAGTTCTTGATGAAGTTTCCCCCTTTTCCAGAAATTTTCTTTTCCTAAATACAACCTTATGAGCAGCTTGTATTAGCTTCTTTGTGCCGTCTGTTAGACCCGATTGTGACCCTTCAATTATCGCTTCTTTTTCCTTTTTTAGGTTGGGTATTAAATCTTTCGATAATCCTGCTGCTCCACTAAACTCGTTACCAAATTCCTGTGGCACAAACAACTTTAGTAATAATAACATTATGATATAAAGGAAATAAAAAAAACAAAACAAAAATGTAATTCTTTACCTCAACACGATCAATAAGAGTTTGTAGACTCTTAAGTTGTCGTTGGGGCCAATGTTCGATACCTAAATCTCTACAGCGTTTTTTTAACTGTGTCGATCCAATGTTGAGTTCTTTCGCAGCCTTCTCAATTGGTTCGTTAAAGTGTTCAGCTATTATTTCTCTACTTAATGAATGTCTGAAACCTCTTCTACTGCCAGCTACTGTGGTTATCGGAATCGAAGGATTGAGTTCAAATGTACTATTATTATTCGGGATCATTTGAACATGATCCTGATTTTCTGAACCAAAGATGGACATTGATTCATTAAAATCAGTAACTTCTATTGGTGGTAATTGTAGGTTTTCAATCATGGACCCAGGATTTTGAAATCCTTCTAGATTCCTCTGAATCACCTGAAGGTGATTTTGATATTGAAAACCAACCCCAAGTTCGGGATTCATTTCAATATTGATGTTATGAGTTGTTTGTAATTGACTTTCATTCTGAATGTCAGCCATGAATCCTTGATTCATGGGGGTAATCTCACTACTCGTTGAGGGTACGTCGATGAATGGATTGTAGTCAGATAGATCATCCACAAATGGGTCTACGAATAACAACTGTCAGATGATAAACAAAATTGAATATTCATAGAAGCAATCATTTAAAGAATTTAACCTGGTAGAAGGTATGAAGTCTGATCAAGTGTAAAGTCTAATGATGCATGCACCGGATCTTCTGAGTTAATGTTCAACTCGGGAAAAATTTCCGGCTCACCGTGGAGTTGCTCTATTGGTAGTATATCTGGAAGACTGTAACATAATTCAGAATCAAACAAAACATTAGAAATATAAACAAAATATGGATGATAGATGTCTAGAATGTTAAGTCACCGAACTCTATTAAGAATTCTTGGTTTGAAGTACCCTCTCCTTGCGGAAAACCAGGTCCATGGTTCGACAGATCGCCCATTGAAGATCTGTTTTCCATGACTCGGCTTTAAATATGAGTTCGTTTATGAACAAACTAGTGATAAGAGAGGACGAGACTGAAAATGAATGTGGAAATGAATGATACTACATACCTGTATATATAGTATCTTGCAGCTGGAACCGAAAGGTCACACGGAACTGAAAGGACACCTCACGTTTTAATTACCGAAATTCAAACTAACTACAGTAGATGCGACTTTTCACTACCCCAAGTGACATTTTTCAAAATTCCCTGCTTGACTTTGGTGAGAACGAGATAATAAAGAGACTCTTGAAATAAAACAAAATTTTATGTCTCCATATAATGGAAATAGTTTAAAGAGTGTTCAGTACTTCAAAGAAAAAAAAAGAACTTACGAAAGATGATATAAATTTTATATTTTTCGGTGAAACAAAATTTTTTTGGAGATTTTACAAATATAGAATTATTTAGCCAAAAAGTATTTAGAAAATATTGAATTGAGACAAATGTGTGTTGAAATATGAGAATTCATATAAATACGAAATAGTGTTAAAAATTAGGTGTTGCAAGTTAACTAGGTTAACTATGTATACATGAAGATTAGAAAGTACTAAATATGTACTGTAGAAAGTAGCCGGTCAAGTTGATGTGTGGGACTGTGAGAAACAGTTAGAGTTTTACATCTAGAGTAACTAGAAGAAAAGAAGTATGGAGTGAATGAGAATAATAGGACCTTAAGCATTATTACAGAGACATGTGAAAGTTGAAGGGAAAGATAATGAAACCTTGTAAAGGTTCGACAATAAGATGAGGAGGATTTTTGAAGAACATAAGGACTCGATGGGAAATACATAGAGGCGTTCGAGAATGCGGATTTCGGGACGAAATCCAAATAAGTGGGGGAGACTTGTAAGACCCGTATCCTGATTATAACATATACTTAAAATAAGAGTGTTAGGAATTATATGATTTTTGGTAGTTATAAAGTTAAGAAAAACTTTAGTTACAATTTCATATAAAATCAGCATTTTGTGTCGTTTTTAGAAAAATCATAATTAATTCTAGGAAAATTGTTTGGACCTCAAACCAATGCACAAAGTTTACAAATTGAGTCTAGTACAATTACCAAAAATAATAGTAAGCTTGAAAATGAGATTATCTATGGTAAAAAATGCAATCTTTACTGATTAGTTCGGAATTGACAGATTAGATAGTCTGTTTTCAAAAATTCATAATAAATCATAGAAAAATCGTATAAATACGTAAAATACATCCCTGGAAAGGTATTGAGATGAATTTTCTGAATATCAAACAAAAACGTGAATTTAATGGGTTTAAGATCGGCTAAACTAGTCTTGAACAGACTGATTCTAGAAGGCCTTTAATTTCAACAAAATTATATTATTAAAATCTTTTGTCAAAAGTGTCATGCCATTTTTTATTCAAGAATTCAAGTATAAATACCCCCCAAAACATCTCATAAACCACACCAACAAATCTCAATCCAATATATAGAGGTTTCTAAGCACTAGAGTGTAAGAAGTGAGCGGAAGGAAGCTCAAAAGCCTAGCGAAGAAGTTATAGGTTCCGACGACTGGTCATAAGGTAACTACAAACTTTTCTATAGCTTAATTAGGTATTGTAAAATAGTTTTTGTGTTAAGAAGTAGAATATTTAATAAGTATAACATATGTTATATTATACTAATTTCTAACAATAGTAAACAAAAACCTTAAAATGTCGTTATTATAACAATTCGTAATTTCCGAATATAATATCGATTGATTTACTTACGAGGACGGTGACTAGGCCGATTACTTGGGATCTGGTTGTTGGATTTTCCGAAAGGCTAAAATGCTGAAAGGATCCTGCCACCCCATCTAATCTTCTACCTGGCCGTTCTTTACTTGATAAATCATGGAGTATCATATTGGAATTATTGAAGGGTTTAATGATGTGACTATAATATAGTTAAGGATTAAGAAATGATAGATTTCTTATTATGTTAACAGTTAAAGTTGAAGGAAATACAAAGCCGAGAAAGATAAACGATATAGTCAACTATAATCAGGTGAGTCTTCTCACTATACTATGGGTGATATTGCATGCATAGGAAGGAAGATAGGTTAGACTAAGGTTGTCTTACCTGTTATGATAATTGTGTGAATTATTGTTATGATAATGATTGTTTGTGGACGGAACGGGAACAGCCCGCGAGCCAATAGGCGGAACGGGAATAGCCCGCGAGCCAATAGGCGGAACGGGAATAGCCTGCGAGTCATTAGACGGAACGGGAAAAGCCTGCGAGCGATAAGACAGAACGGGAACTGCCCGTGAGTCTTCAGCGGAACAGGGATAGCCCGCGAGTCTCACAGACATATGAATGGTTATGATGTGTTGTATGTTATGTGATGGATCGTATGGTATTTTGAGGAACTCACTAAGCTCCGTGCTTACCCTTTCCCTATATAAACTACTGTTTCAGGTACATCAGGTACCATGGATGGCAAGGCGTGACGTGTATACACTGTGCTGCTTCATTGGAGGACTGTTTTTGAATTAATATTCCGCTATATTGAGATTTCGTTAACTTCTGTAAATCCTGGGGTGTTTTCATTAAACTTATAAGTTATGGAATTTTTATGAAAATTAATTAAGTGGCTTTTCTTGTATTGAAATTTTCTTTTAAATTTTTTTAAAATTTACCCTAAAATTTTGGGATGTTACAATATATATATATATATATATATATATATATATATATATATATATATATATATATATATATATATATATATATATATATATATATATATATATATATATATATATATATATATATATATATATATATATATATTGTTGGTGTACCAGCACAATGCAGCGGATGATGAATAATTCTGTTTTAAAAGATGTGATGGTACAAAAAAAACACGTAATGTATCAGAGAATAGTTTCTTCGTCCGAATAATTTTCTTTCGACAATTAGTTTCACTTCATAAATATGGCATACTATAAAGAAGAGTCAATTTACCGACTGAATATATGTTTTTAGCTTATTAATAAAAATAGGTTGCTTTTTCTATTAAAATTATAAGTGTGCTGTTGTTTTCGTTTAACAATATAAGTACATTGCTATTTTGGATTAAAATATATGTATGTAGCTTTTTATGTTTTTTAGCTTATTAATAAAAATAGGTTGCTTTTTCTGTTAAAAGTAAAAGTGTGCTGTTGTTTTCGTTTAACAATATAAGTACATTGCTATTTTGGATTAAAATATATGTATGTAGCATTTTGTTTTAAAATATAAGTATGTTGCTGTTTTGGGTTAAATACAAGTAAAATGTTGTTTTAGGTTACAAATAAACTACGTAGTTCCCTTAGGTTAAAAATAGAAGTACGCTATTATTTATGGTTCAAATAAAAATATGTTGTTTTGCGTTAGAAATACAGGTACGTTGTTGTAATCCGAATATCATACATTGTGTATATTGCTGGTGGAACTTAAGTAAGTCGTTATTATGGGAAGCAAATAATAAGTATGTTGCTATAATGGATAAAAAAGTAAAGTGTTGCTACTATTAAAAAAAGAATATATCGCTACTATGAGTAGGGGTGTGCCCAAAATGAAACACGATTTAACTATGACCTATTCAAAATACAATTTGTTCGGTCCAGTAACATCAATTCGACTTGGCCAAAGTCAAAGACTTCGACAGCAACCAAAATCAAACATAAAATTCAACAATCAAAGAAATTGCCGTTTCGTTCCGGTAACCTCACTTCCATTGTTTTCTTTCGTTCCACATATTCCAAAACCACGTAACAACATATGCAAATGAAAGTGATTTTCATCTTTCATCCTACCATATGTGGCCACATCATTTATCGATGAGTCCACCGGAAGCATGTGGTTATGTTTAGAATAGGTGAAATTGTTAGGTATTTTTGGCAAATAATTAACAAAAGTGGCTACTTTCCTATTTTTTCATGTAACTAACTCCTTTATTATAATTATTATAATAAATCCCCCAAATTTAACATAATCTCATGTTTGGCCAACTGCTTCTCATACAGTATTAGTAACATAAAACACATCAATTTTTCATGCAAAAGTGAGTGTACAAATAATTTTTTTATGCTAAAAGTTCAATTATAAACACAAAATATAAAGCATGAGGTCACCCACCTTAAACGGTATCTATAGTTTATATTTCCTTTATTAAAAGTAAAAGTATGTAATCGTTTTGTATTAAAAACAAACATATGTTCAGGGTTTACCAAAACTAACAATGCATCAAGAGGATATAAACTTAGTGTGTATTTTTTTAAGTGGTGTTTCATGTAGTGGTGCTTTTTTGTAAACGTCCTTTGTATCTTTGATTCTCATTCTTGTTGGGGATAAATTTGGGGTTGTGTTTGGTTCGATTATAAATTGGAGGGTGATGTTAACGTAATATTTAGAATATATAAAATATCTAAATCGCTATAGTATGTTATCAAAGTTGAAAATATAATGTTCTTCGAAGTTGTTAAACTTATAAAACAAACTGAACAACAGGTTATTAAGTTATTTGAGAAAAACTCAAATAACTTTTAAATCAAAAACATCTTGTGTGGAAAAACATTAGTTACGCCATTGTATGTATGATCTATTTTATCTTTTGTTCAGGTTGGAAACACTATTAAAGAGAAATTATTCAAGCCAAGATATATTTATATAAAATACTCTACGGACTATCAATTGAGTATAAATTGGAAAATACTCTACGGACTATCAATTGAGTATAAATTGGAAAATAAATTGAAATCAACAAAATGAAAAATGAAAGTTAAATAAAATAGATGTTTTTACCATCACCTACCTAAGAGCCTATTTATACCAAATTCTAGTCTTTTACCCCTTTATATTCTATTTTAAATTTAATTGTTATCATGTGTTAAATCATTTAATATATATTTTATATCTTTAAAATTTCAACATCAATCTAATTTGTTATTATGTATTATTTTTTATTTAACTTATATTTTATCTAACGTTAAATTCTTTATATTATATTGAAAATATGTTACGTACAACGTATATGTAATTACATCTTATATGTAATTACTATTTTATACATCTAGATTTAAATATTTTGTTATGGTTTATTGTTATTATTATTATTTTATAGATTTTTTCATACCAACAACATAAAAAATTATAAATAGTTTGGATTATGATGTAATTACTACAGACATTCTTAAAGAAATTCATTATTCCTTCAAGTATTTTGTTTTTCTTATATTTATATACTAACTTACTTTAAAATTAACATGCAACTTTAGAAACTCTTAGATTTTTTTCATACCACCAAACGGCTACAGACCACGGTTACCACCCTACGCCTACAGATATCCGAGTTCTAGACCATTGTCTACCGCACCATACGACTTCAAAAACAATCGGTTACCTAAGTTCTCAACGAACCCGATCTGTGGTTTCCTCGGTTCTCATCGTGTTCACTGACTCACTCTATTGTTACCTCCATTATCATCGGATGTATTGTTACCTCGAAGGCTCGAACAACTACCATTTCTGCTATCTCTTTGTCTCTCTCCTCCATAAACATACATGTTCAGATGTTTGTTGGAACCAAGATCCGGTTCGGTGAGAACGTTTGATTTTTTGGTTTTTATGAAGTTTTTTGTTTTGAAAAAGTAAGTTATAATGCTAGATTTGAGTTTTTGTAGTTGGATATTTGTTTAACTGATTTTAAATGAAGTTTTGGGTTGAAACGTTTCTTTGTAAATTTAAGGTTTTGTTGTTATGCTTATGATATTTTTAAGAAAAAAACGATTTGAAGGATCACTTGTGTTCTAAAGTATTTTTCGTTCTTTTGATTTTTGTTTTATGTAGGATTCGCTTGTTGTCTGTTGGATTCAGTATCACGGTTCCGATTCCAATATCATGATTCCAATTTTAGACATTGTTTTTGTGGTTTTGGTTTTATGTAGAACCGATCTGTTGTGTTTCAAGGTAATAAGTGTGTGTGTCTGACTTTTCAACATAACAAATGCTTATAGTTTAGTTTTCAGTTGGTATTTGTATTTGTTTGCTATTTTTTGTCAATATTTTTAATATTTGGTTGTTTTACCACTGTCATATTTGAATTTGTTTGCTAATTAAATTTGTTATGTAGTAATCACCAATATGCTCCTTTGCAGCACCAATCAGATATGTTAGTGGTCGCATAATAGTTAGTCAACTTGTCATCTTTAAGTACATTGTGGCAGATCCACAACCATGACGATATAAGGTAATTGCTATTTTGTTTGCTTATGAGAGCTAATCGTAGCAGGTTTAAAAAACCTAAATCAGTTGAAGCTTTTTTTATATAGAAAATCACTTTGTTTCTTTTTCCAAAACTACACACTTTTTCTAAGACAACTTTATATATGATGAAAAAAATGAGTTTTTAAAAACAAATTTACTATGCTCAAAATATTCAGCTGCGCTACCTTCTACCTTCTTCCTGTTTATGCATAACACATCAAAAAATACTGGAAAAAGAAAAAAACTGTAATAAAAATGAAAAACGGAAAAAAAACATGAGAATGCAGAAGCCAAAATAAAGGAAATCAAATCAAGTGAATGGACATTTCTTACATGTTCAAATACGGGTATGCAAGCTGAACAAACTTGTAAGAGAAAGGGATCATAAAATGTTACTTTTTGATGGCAGTAGTGTTTTATTTAAAATTTACATAGCAAAAGAGATAAAGATAACAAAATCAAAATAAATGCAAATTGTGTGCCTTTGGAATATTACAGGTGTTCAGACTCAATTTCATACAAAAAATTGCAAGCTCTACTGTTTCACACGAAGAACAATGAAGGAGCGATGGCGCAACAGAGGGGACTGGTAGCTGTTGATATACCTGAGAAGAAAATTAAATGTAGGGGTTGTTTCAGAAATATTTAAGTGAAGCAGAAGGTTGGGTGTGGATACCTTTTATACTTCCAATCCTGCAATTTGATTGGCTGATTTTGGGTCAGCTGAATCGTGTTAAGTGAATGGTGTAGATGCTTTTAAAAAATTTAAAGGTGTAGATTAAATTTGAAGGTTGAATCCGAATACACATGTGACAGCTGGGTTTTTTTATTAGTATATGTACATGGTTAGTTCAGCTTTAAGACTCCCACATTCGTGCAATAGGTGTTGTATAAAAGTCTTAATTTTAAGACATTGATGCTTTAAATATCTTGTAAATTATATATATATATATATATATATATATATATATATATATATATATATATATATATATATATATATATATATATATATATATATATATAATTGAAAAGATTTGTATATTAATTCGAAATCAAGAAATAAATAAAATATGATGTTTTAATATATTTCTTATTAGCAAATAAAAAGAATAAATAATATTTAAACAATAATTTCTTTGTAACTAAAAAACTTTTTACTTATGTTAAATAATTACCAATAAGTCTAAAAAAATTCACAATAAAAATTCAAACTATACTATAAATTCTTTATCTTATTTTTACCATTATCAGATGAAAATTTTTATTGTTTATTTATTATGATATTAATTAACTATTTATTTATTTATTTTCTGATATTTTAGTATATTAATTCGAAATCAAGAAATAAATAAAATATGATGTTTTAATATATTTCTTATTAGCAAATAAAAAGAATAAATAATAGTTAAACAATAATTTCTTTGTAACTAAAAAACTTTTTACTTATGTTAAATAATTACCAATAAGTCTAAAAAAATTCACAATAAAAATTCAAACTATACTATAAATTCTTTATCTTATTTTTACCATTATCATAGGAAAATTTTTATTGTTTATTTATTATGATATTAATTAACTATTTATTTATTTATTTTCTGATATTTTTAGAATGAATGTATTGATGTATGATAATTCATTAGTGATACATCAACTTTTTGATTTCTTATATATAACTGTTATTTCATAGTTGATGACAACGACTTAGATATTTTTTTAACAAAACATATATATTATTATTTTACCTATACAATTTTGTTACTGCACAACGCGCAGGGATTCGTCTAGTTATTCTATAAATACAATAGGTAACCATCACCAATAAAAAGACTTCGAGGTCTATACAGCCTTAAAATTACTTCGAGATACAAAGCGACACTAAAATGAAACACAATTTAATTGTGACCAATTCAAAATAAAATTTGTTCGGTCCAGTAACATCAATTCGACTTGACCAAAATCAAATAATTTGACAGCAACCAAAATCAAACATAAAATTCCACAATCAAACAAATGGTCATTTTGTTTCGGTAACCTCACTTCCATTGTTTTCTTTCGTTCCACATATTCCAAAACCACGTAACAACATATGCAAATGAAAGTGATTTTCATCTTTCATCCTACCACATGTGCCCATATCATTTATCGATGAGTCCACTGGGAAACATCTGGCTATGTTTAGAATAGGTGAAATTGTTAGGTATTTTTGGCAAATGATTAACAAAAGTGGCTACTTTTGTCTCTTTTTTTCATGTAAATAAATCATTTATTTAAATTATTTTAATAAATCCCCTAAATCTAACATAATCTCCAGTTTGGCCAAGTGGTTCTCATAACAGTATTAGTATCAAAAACACATAAATTTTTCAAGCAAAAGTCAGTGTACAACGCAATTTGTTTTACTAAAAGTTCGAATCATAAGCACAAAATCAAAACCACGATGTCACCTACCTTATCAATATCCAAAAAACATATTCCTAATACACTCTAAATCGAGGTTATATAGAGCATAACCATAAGGCTGGGGGAGCAGTCAGCATGCGCTGAACATGTTGAACTATGCCACGTCAGCTTTCAGCATGTTAGCACATGCTGACCAATTTTGGTGGGAGCAGTCAGCATGTGTTAACCATGCTAAACTAATTTTTTTTTTTTGTTAAATATTATTTTAAAATAAAACACAAATATTATTTTTTGTTAAATATTATGAAAACTTAAAAACAAACATTTCATTAAAAAATTACAAGACATGAAACTTAAAAAAAATTACAAGATATGAAATAAAAAACTTAAAACGACTAAAACTTGACATAAAATAAAAACACGACTTCATATATTGTCTTCATCCGAATATTCACCATTGTTCGGCTTCCGCTCTTCCCCGATCAATATATCTTCTTTCTAGATGAGGCCCGCGGCTTGGCGATGGATTTTGTAATTCTTCGAGTAAATGAGCCGTAATACGATCTATTGACTCTCCTATTTGTTCACCCAATTCATCATCAGATGACGACGATGATATTGAAAATTGACGACTCGGATGCCATAATTTTTGAAATTAAAATTGTGGGAAAGGGGATATAAAATGTAGAAGAGGTTTGATATTGAAGTTGTGTGGTAAAAATGAATTGAGAGTTGGATTTATATAGGAAATAAATTGGATTTTTTTAATTAAAAAAAGGTTTTTTTTTTAATTTTGACCGTTCAACGGTCATATGACCGTTGCCTTCTCAACGACGAGCTCGCTAGAAAATCGACGAGAAAGGTTTGGCGAAGGCGAAGGCGAACATGGGCGAAGTAGTTTTGCGGGGTGATGGCGATGGTTTGGCGAGGGGGACAGTGAGCTGCTCCCGCAGCCTAACTCAAGCGACAACTTTCATCAAA
The DNA here is from genome assembly GCA_023525715.1 of Cichorium intybus. Taxonomy (NCBI): domain Eukaryota; kingdom Viridiplantae; phylum Streptophyta; class Magnoliopsida; order Asterales; family Asteraceae; genus Cichorium; species Cichorium intybus. Next base: position 93,479,737 of record CM042010.1, on the reverse strand, counting down.
AAGGACCCGACATACAATCGACCAAAAAAAAACTATCACAAAAAAGGTTAACCATTATTTAAAAAATGAAAACATGTAATATTTCAAATAACAGAATATATTAAAAAATATGGTACCATTAAAAGGTATCTATAGTTTTTTTTTTTTTGGTTAAAAGTAAAAATATGTAACTGTTTTGTATTAAAACAAAAATATGTTTAGGGTTTAACAAAACTAATAATGGATCAAGAGAATATAAACTTAGGTGTTGTTTCTTTTTGACTTAATGAACTTAATATATAGCAAATTTAATGAGTTCAACTATATATAAATGTTTCTTTTTTACTTAATGTTAAGAAAATATCTTAGTGAGTTAATTTATGAAAATGGTGTGCTTAACATTAAGTGGTGATTTCAAATTTATTTTTCCATAATTTCTCTCAAATTTCATAATTAAAAAATTCAAATTTCCCCCTAAATAAAGATAATTTTTCTATATTTTTAAATCACTATATGGAAACAATAAAATAAAAATAAAATAAAAACTAGATATGGAAATGAATTAATGTCAAATAAATTTTCACTTAAAAGTTACTGCAACAAAAGTTTCTATGCATGATTAACATGTTTTTCTTTAATTATGATGATCATTATATTTATTTATAACGTTTTTGTAAAACATTTTTTAAGACAAAACAAATTTTAAATATTTTAATTGGTTTGATTATATTAACATATGTTTAATTTAAGTTACTAATCATGTGATATTTTAGATTATTTAATTTTAAAAAAATATGATAATGTACAATTTTAATTTATAACGGTTATTAAATAAATGATAATGTGCTATTTAGCAATTATAAATAAGATGGTAAACTAGTCATTTATTCAAATTTAGACAGTACATTCAGTTAAAAAAAGAATATCAACAACATTTTATCAGTTCAGATATTATTATCCATTCCATAAACGTTATCAGTTCAGGATTTAATAAGAATAAAAAAGAAACAGAGCCTTTATTTATATATTTTTTAAGTGTTGTTTCCTGTAATGGTGCTTTTTGGTAAACGTCATTTGTATCTTTGATTCGAATTCTTGTTGAGAATAAATTTGGGGTTGTCTTTGGTTAGATTATAAATTTTAGGATGATGTTAACGTAATATTTAGAATATAAAAGATCTAAATCGCTATAATATATGATCAAAGTTGAAAATATAATATTTTTGAAGTTGGTAAACTTGTAAAAGAAACTGGACAGCATGTTATTAAGTTATTTGAAAAAAGAAAATCTCAAATAACTTTTAAATAAAAAATATACTGTATTGAAAAATAATAGCTACCGTATCGTATATATGATCTCTTTTATCGATTGATCTCTTTTATCGATTGTTCAGGTTGGAAACACCATAAAAGAGAGCTTATTCAAGCCAAGATATATTTATCTACAATACTCTATATAGAGTATCAATTGAAGTATAAATTAGAAAACAAATTCAAAGCAATAAAAACAAAAAATGAAAGTTGAATAAAACATATGTTTTTTACCATCGCCTACCTAAGAGCCTATTTCTAGTTTTCTACTAAATTCTAATCTTTTACCCGTTTATATTCTATTATAAATTAAATTGTTATCGTGTGTTAAGATATCATTTAATATATATTTTATATCTTGAAATTCTCAACATCAATCTAATTTCTTGATATTTATAACTTTTTATTAAACTTATATTATCTAAGGTTAAAATGTTTATATTATATTGAAAATATGTTAAATATATTTTATATGTAATTACTATTTTATACATATAGATTTAAATATTTTGTTATGATTTATTGTTATTATATATATATATATATATATATATATATATATATATATATATATATATATATATATATATATATATATATATATATATATATATATATATATATATATATACTTCATTTCTATTATTATTATATTTTTGAAGTATTTTTTTCATACAAACAACCTCAAAAAATTATATATACATGCATACATACATACTAGGTGCGTACCCACGAAATGCGGCGAATGACAAATAGGTTTCTTTTGGCTATGTTGTGAACATTCCTTTTGAATAATAGTTTCCAAGCGACGAATACTTTATCTTCGACAATTAGTTTTCTTTCAGCAAACTGAGAATATTTATTTTTCGAAAATCAGTTTCTATTATAAAACATGTCGTATTCAAAATAACATGTAGAGCGTTGCGAAGAATATATAATAATCTAAATAATGTGTGATTTATGTAAAAAAATGGTCATCCAAATTATATGATGTGTATTGAAATTTCTAGGTTTGTCGCAAGTTGAAATTTAAGTTCTCGACTTTTCAAACATGGACTTTTTGACCAAAGTGGTGTTTTTGAAATAAATATTTACCATTATGGTGTTGTTTTCAAAATATTACTAAATAGGGTGGTTTAGCATTAACTTTTAACATTTACGATAAAATTGCCCTAACTTTCCGAAATGAAGCTGGACCACGATCTTTGCTTCTTCCTTCTTCCTGCCAGTTTGTCGATTCAGTCGTCGTCTCCGGCCAAACCGACGCCGGCGATTCCACTCCAGCCATGCCGACGCCGGCGACAATGATTTCAGGCCAGCGATTTCAGAGTACGACTCACCAACGATTTCAGATTACGGATTGAAAATATATTCGTCCCCAATTTTGAACCAAAAAATTCAAGTTACAAAATCTTAATTTCCAAAAGGATAAATTCTGACAGATACATTTGGCAGTCGAATTCACACAAGAATACATACAATACAACACCTCTGTTACTCTGGGCACCGATGTCACCCCCGAGTTCTACCCAAAGCGAGCAAATAATTGTCGTCGTCTCTTTCAATCTCAAAATACACATAGTTCTATAGTTTCTCACCGATTAAGGTATGTATTCATGCAATTTCAGTTTGTGATATCATAAACATGATGCGTCTATTTGTTTGATTCATATATCACAACTTCGAGACTTTCTATTATTTGGATATATTCTGGTGCATGTTTTTTTCCTCTTAATTAAATTAAAGCTTGAATCGGTGGTTTTTACAATACATAGCAATTCATGTCATCGAAAAGAATACATTGCAATTTCATTTCAAGTTGAGTAATCGAGATATAATTCGATAATTTTGCTCGACCTTCCTGATTGCCCTAAACTCTTGAAAAGTTGAATCCTAATGGAATTAATTTTCGATGTTCTGAAGGTTTTTGAGGGCTGACAAAACTTCTTATGACGGTTTTTGAACTTATCTGAGTTGAATGGAGAACTGACGGACGAAATGTATCGGTCAATTTTAGCAATCACGGATCGTGGTAGAATAAAATAGTAATGTAAAAATGAATGCTCCAAAACCTCCACAAGCTTTAGTAAATGTTCCCATAAGACGGAAAGAAAAATATAAATTTTGTCAAAATCATTCTTTTGGTAAAAAACACCTATTTGGTAAATATTTTGAAAACAACATTTATTTGATAAATACATTTTTCAATAACATTATTTTGGTCAAAAACTCTTCAAACATTAGGGGTCAAAGAGCATCGAAGTATAAAATACACATTAAACTGAAGAGCCCTTGTGGAAATTCTCACCAAAAAAATCATAGCAAATCACCCGGGCTTAAAAATCATTTAGCAAATCACCCGGGCTTGAAATACGAACTTATAAATAGAAAGCAATAATCATTGGAAGTTATGATGGTGATTAAATTATTACAAAATTAACGAGGAATGTCTTAAACACGTGAGTGCCCAAAATAAACATAAAAAGTATATTTCATTTAATTTTTAGTATGTCGTAATGAAATTCTTAAAAAAATTTATAAATATAGCAAACATAAATTTGATTAGCCAAAAAAAGACAGAATAGACACATAAAAATTTTAACTTTCAACCCAAAATTAAACATGTGTACTGCATTAAGCACCTACCAAAACAATGTGCTCTCGATTAGTGACATAAGGGAAGTCCCACCTAACATACAGTTGCAAATGTAAAAAGTTTACACAACAAAAGGCCTCTTGCTCTGAGAATGGATGATTAGTTACTGATTATTCTATAAATACAAGAGGTAACCATCACCAATAAAGAGATTTCGAGGTCTATACAGCCTTGAAATTACTTCAACCCAGAGATACAAAGCGACACTAAAATGAGCTTGACAATTTTTAAGAATAGATCTTTGAAACCAATTTTGGAAGTCCATTTGAAGCCCAAGGGATTGCTTATGACCCAAACAGAGCTAAAAATCTGGATTCTCTATACGAAAAAAATAAATAAAAGTATAATGTTATAATACAATGTAACTTAAAAAGTTTGATGCCTTGATAAAAAAAATTTGAATGTTCAATGACAAGTATTGTAATATTTCTTGACCTGTGGATCAGAACTTGAACCATATAATGTAGAATGCCCATACACAATCAATTTCGGAAATTCCCACAAAGACACACAGATATAGTCACTAAAATTTCAAACTTTCATCTTATATTAAATATTTACATAGTACTTGGGAGATATTTTTTATAAAACCATGGCCATTTCCCTAGAATATGCCAAGTTGTTACAACTTATGTCCCATTCTCGAGAAATGATATCGTTTGGATTTACCTATTAAATCATTTAACTTTTCATCGTATCTATATTTAATAGACGATATTTCTTTTTGAACATTTAGAAAGTTCAAATTTGTTTCTGATACTTACCGGTTACCACTTACCATTTATTAAATCGTGTTTAGCCTTTTTTCAAGCCCAAGCCCAGGGCATCAACTAACAATGGGGTATCAAATTATAAAAACCTGTTATATCTAGTGTATCATTTGGGCCGAATCTGTTGATCCACAAAATGTTCCCTCCAACTAAAAAGAGTAGCGCCAAGTCCGAGACCCAAAATTGAAGGCGAGTTTTATTTATTTATTTATTTATTTATTATTATTATTATTATTATTATTATTATTTATTATTATTATTATTATTATTTATTTATTTTTATTATTATTATTATTATTATTATTATTATTATTAGAACAACAAATTTATCATACTATTACTCCTAAACTACTCCTGAATCCACCTATTTCTCTAACGGGACTTGAACCCTCAACCACAAATAAGTGAAACTAAAGAAGACGAGGCGTTGCGGAGATGGGTTTTGGGGGAGACGAGGAGACGACGTCTTACAGTAACAATCGAGTGAAGTTCTTGGCATAAAACACCTAGTCGGCATTAAAATTTTCTCGTGTTTCTCTAGTTACTGTGAAGACGAAGAGGCTAGAAACAAAAGGATAGTAGAAATAGTTGTTTTTCTTGCAAAATTCTTCAGGCGTAGGGAAGAGGTCGAGAAAAAATACTTATGTTCACAGATGTAGAGACATCAAACGCCTAGGGGCCTATCTATGTTATTGTAACATGTCTTCTCACACTATTTATTTCCGATTTTTTCATCTTACTAGTTCAATAATCAAGACAAATCTTTGAGACATATTTTTGTTTCGGAGACGAATCTTTGCGACAAACACGGCTTCTGAGTTCCAAGTTTCTCTACATATCTCTCTTTGAATTAATTCTAACCTTTTCTTATGGTAAATTTAAAGTGCTTTATGTTTTTGTAAATTGCTTTAAACCGGATGTAAATTTAAATTTGTGACCGTGACTTTCCACTATTGCTTGAATCTAACCGTATGTAACTCGATAAGTGTGAAAGATATAAAAGATTCAAGAATTACGGAATATTGACTTTATTGTATCATTGCTTGTAATTGTGAATTTCAAAATTTGTAATTGGTTCTCTCATATCTAGTTGTGATTTGTAAATATTAAGTTTCTATAATTTCATTGCCATATATTAGTCTAGTAGTCCATTTAATTACTTGACTTTCCCTTCTCAAGTACTCTGACACTTCTAAAAAATATAAAGTTTGGAAGAGATAAATTGATCGTTAATTGTTTATGTTTGTTGTTTATGGTTTATTGTTGGGTTTGTTCATTTGACATCGTATACGGTGAAAGAGATAAATATAATGAATTGTTGCAATTGTTCGTTTAATTTTTTATATTTGTTGTTTGTTGATCACTTTAATTAGTTTTTTGTGTTTGCTCAATTGATAATATGACGAGTTTTAGAAATTGATCTTTTAAAATTTTAATATGGTTGTTCCTTTGGTAAATCTGATAGTGTACATATTAATATAAAATATTTGGATGTATTAAGTATTAGATTTCATGTATGTGAATACATCATTTACTATAGGCATTGTATGTATATAAATTTCTTAAAGAAGAAAATGTGTTGCTTTATAGTGTATAAATTGATGTTGTATATCGGTTTGTCATGTTGTTTTGTATGTTATAAATATAGAGCATTATTAAGTCTTTTTGCCCAGGTATGGAAATCTAATGGGGCTCTGTGTATATACCTCTTGCTTTGTGTATTGTACCATGTGTCATTTTATAGAATTTCCATTGAAGCTGACAGGTAATTGTATGTGTGGTTTGAGATACTGCATCTTTGCATCAGGCGTGTGTGAGATGGATTTGGACTATAAGTAGTTCTGTTCCGATGGGGGTGTGGTTGTGGCGTTCTACCAAAATCAGTCGTTTCATGTTGTAGCTGCCGGAATGGGAATCGAGGACCAGGAGAACTCCCACCTTTAGTAGAGTTCAGGTTAAAACGCAAAATTGGTAGAGATGTTTCCTTCTTAATTTAGGAATGTAGTGAGGAAGCAGCTCCATTACGTGATTGTGTTGGCTTCATTCGATGATACCCATGGATGTACATGTACATGAGGTTAGAATAACATACATTGTCTTTGATAATATGATTCATGTGATTGTGAACGGTGTTTTGATGTAGGAAATTTTTTTTATTGAAGCATTTCATTGAACACTATTAGTGCACTACCTGTCTTCCTCCTTTCTATAGAAAACTCATCGGGGGACCATCCATGGCAGGAAACTCCTAGTTCGTCCCCTTCTTTAAACCCAATTCCATAATCAAGGGTGAAAGTTATGTAGAGGTAGACACGGACATGCAAAGGCGGGTTGGTGGTGTTTCTACACAATGTAGCATCAAGGGTTATTCTATCAGACATTTTGTCGAGCAAACTAAGTGCATTTTTGATTTTCATGCATCGAATCTGTAAGCTGTCTTAGTACTTGATTTTCAATTCCCAAGAGGAATTACCATCAATTCACGAACAGATCTATGAACAATGTTTGTGTAGATGAAGTTTGAGCTTACAAATGCATTATTGATTAGATGGTGTATTTTGAGGTCAAGATGAGAGCAAGGACCATTGAGAGGTGGGATTTGGGTAAAAGTTTCTTGCAGGAATTATGTTGAACACCTTGAGTGCATGTCCCGAATCATAGTTTCTGTTACTTGTTCTTGAGCAATATTGTTTGTTCATATTTTTTTTTAAAATATAAAATGTCGGTGCGGTGAGCAACAACATTTGTTAAAGATTCGAGCATCAAAGTAAGGGAAACAGGGAGATGAACATATGAGGCGCCGGAAACCCATTAAGCCAAAAGAGTAATCCGAGCTGATTGGAATAACATTTCCCGGATAGATATCGTGAGCCATCGGGGTGTGCGTGTTTTTGTTCTTTCTTTAGTCGAGATTTAAAAGTAGGCACCGTAGAGAACGCGACCACCAAACAGCAACTATCCATGGAGGATTTAGGTCATCTAGCTTCTGAACGAGTTTTGGCTCTCAGCAAGAACCAAACCTAAACTGCGATCCTTGGAACAAAGAAAACCAGAAGAGAAAATGTTACAAGAAAGAGCTGTCGAGGCTTTGAAGCGTAATCTGGGGTTGTAGCGGTTTTTATCAAACGTAAGGGGAGACCTGTACCGATCGCTGGTCTCAATTTTCGGTGGATTCGGGTCTTTTTTCAATAAAAATGGTTTCTAATTTACCGGAATAAGTTATCGGTGGGAGGAATTTATAGGGGGATAACACTTTCATATCTAAAATGATGGCGGAAGTTGCTACTGTATCAAAGATGAATGTGCATGTCTTTACACTGAAGCTACACAATAGGAGCATGTTTGATGGAAATTTGATAGAGTGAGTATGAACAGCAAAATTGATTGTTTGGTGAATTTTAAGGCGGTGGTCTAATCAAAGGTGATCTGAGACGGGATAAATGAGGGCTAGCAATGAGTGGAATCAAAGCCACTGGTCTTATGAGCATTGCAAACTGGAATTCAGGTTCATGTGCTTAGCTTTCGGTGGTAATACTTGATTGTTGATGTATCAGCCAACCGTTAATGGAGATGAATTATGATGGGTACCAGGTATGCAGAGATTGCTCAGAGCTTTCATAATCGAATAACTCTCATTGTTTGTAGCTATTCCACGTTAGTAGAGATTGCTCAGAGACTGATAAATGAGGAAGGTCAAAGCTTTGGCGTGATGTTAAAAGCAGGATTGCGAATGGTTTGGCCCTCCCAAGTGTTTTTTGAAATGTATCAGAGAGATTCTTCAAGATTTAAATATCATAGCTTAGCATTTGAGATGTTGCTCTCGAGAATCGGTGATGGTCTGATTAATGATTCAATGGATATATTCTGGTTTTGTTCGGGCATTTTATCAAACAGCTTCCGTGCGTTGAAAGCGTCTTCATTTTTAGCATACCCGATGGTTAGTGTTGTCCATAGAATGATATACTTGATGAGAATTTCATCGAGCATTGTTCCTGCATTGCACCATTCTGCAGATAACCTCAGACCGTTAGTACATGAAAGTTTTCCAGAATTGGAAGAAGCACAATGTGTAATTTCAATTTGCTTGACTGGTGTGTTCGGAATCTAAAAGATGTAGGTGCTTGGTGGTGTCGATCACAACAATGGCTTTTCTGAGACGTTATTGCAAGCTAAATAAGGTGTAGGAGCATTGAAGTGGTGCCAGTGGGATTTAGAAGAAATTGTTCTTTTAGGCATTTCATCGAGCGCTTTGTGTGTGTGGAACCATCCAGAACTGGGTATAGATTTGATTATCTTTTAGCTGTCTTAAAAGGTATAATCAGAATCCAATTGGTTATCTGGATAACACGTGTTGGCTCTACGAACCCAATTGACAGTCAATGCGTTGATTGGAAGTCTTTAGTGCCACCTTGAGTTAAAATCAGAGTTGAAATTGGATGGTGGGGACTCGTGATTACCAAATTCAGTGTATCAGCCTCATTGTGGATAACTTGAGCAAGCGTGTGCAGATTCCCAGTGCGTTTCGGTCGAATTCAGAACTTCTGACTTCGTATTCTTGTTCAAGTGTGCATCAAAGGTTTAGAAGGAAGATTAATTTTGATCGAACTCCGTAGTATATAAGGGTTCGATTGGCTTAACTTCCGCCGTGCCGAGGTCTCAATGTGTTGAAGGGAAGAGGTTATTGACGGGGACAAAATTGAAATCGAGGCTTTCCAACTTTATGTGCTTTTGACTCAGCATGGGTGATTGTCACATTGGCCCCGTAAACTTTCACCAAAAATTTTAAAAGGTCCCAAAACATATTTTCGGGCCTCCTAGGTCATTAAACTCGAAAATGACTTGTGTTTTATACCAGTGAACGTCTTTTTAAAAGGTTGTCCGGTTACTTCAATTAAAAGGGGTAGAATAATAATGCCACGTGGTGGCTTACGTGGAATGGTCAACTCGATTCTCGAAATCCCAGACTTCACCCCTCATACACAATTCGTCCTTATTAATGTTGGTACACTCACCCCAGATTGGTTGCCTGCCATGAAAGCTGCCGCCGGTGTATCAAATCAGTCGGGTAAGCCTTGGATTCTTGATCCACCTGGCGTCGGAGCTTCTAGTTTCCGGTTAAAAGCATGTCTTGAGCTAATTGAGCTTAAACCTATTGTAATTCGGGGAAACGGGTCCGAGATTATTGCTCTTTCCATGGCTTCTATTGGTTCCACCAAGGTAAAACCGTCTCTTTCTTTACTCAATTTAATTTGAAAGCTACGAATTTGGTCCTTGATTTTCTGGGTATCCTTGAATTGGGGCTAACAAGTTTTTCACATAATTAGGGTGCCGATAGCTTGCACGAATCTAGTGATGCTGTGGAATCAATGAAATCATTAGCTAAATCAACCAACAGTATAGTTGCGATATCGGGATTGGTCGACTTTGTTACAGATGGTCAAAGAGTTGTCGGTGCACATAACGGCGTGCCGTTGATGCAAAAAATAATTGCGAGTGGATGTGTGGTCACTGCTCTCATCGCCGCTTTTGTTGCAATTGATCCCGAAATCGTAAAGTCTACTTGATTTTATATTTAGTTATCTTTCTTCTTGTCAAAATGAAGAACAAACATCACTAATGGCTTTATCGTCAGTTTGCAATGAAGATCCATCGTTTATACAATATACCATAAATTAGGTATGCAAATGGATGATCATGAGTTTGATTATTAGGTACGCAAATGGATGATCGTGAGTTTGATTATTAGGCGGTCGCTGTGTTTCACAATTTGTTAATTCCAGTTTTGATTCAGCCTTCGAGGGTTATAGAAGAGAATTAACTCTCCTCTTCGACTGAATATCTTGGAATTTTTGTAACCAACATACATAAATTGTAGTGGGGCTTTTGACTTCAGATTCTGCCATTGCATGTGTTAGAAGAGGGTTGAGTTTCCTATTCGACTGACATAGATTTAGATTGATGCTAATAATTTTTGTTTTTGCTTAGTTTAAATTTTGATACACACATTGAAGGTTAGAATAGAGGATCGACGTTCCTTTTTGAATTTCCATCTATTGACATTAATTGGTACTTTCTATTTGTGGTCAAAATTTAAATTAAGATTCAACGATGACGATCAAGAACAGGTTCTGAAACATGCGCCCCTACGGTCCTCCTCATCATCCCCCTCAATTGGAGGTGGGGGAGTAGTGGTGATGGTTGTAAGGAGTTGGACGGCAAAAGAGAGTGGTGGAAAGGAGGCACAACTTCTGAGATCTCAAACGGAGGAAGGGAAGAATTGGAAGAGAGTGATGAGCGAACAGACAAATAGAATGGCGGAAGAGAGTTGCAAGAAATATAGGTCTTTTCAAGTTATTGTTAATGCCATGTCAGCTAATTGTTTAAGAAATAAAATCCAACTCAGCTTTCAAACCACTTAAACCGATTACTCTTCCAATATTGGTATAATAGACATGGTTTTTTCGAGTTTAATGACTTAGGAGGCCCGAAATATCTTTAGGGACCTTTTAAAATTTTTGGTGAAAGTTTATGGGGCCATGACTAATAATTAGTATTTATCTAATTAATAGTAGCATAGTCCATTTGGGTTGCCCTCATAGCAGGAGGTTTGGTAGAAAGTTCGGTAGAGAGAAAGATTGATTTATTATCTGATTAATAAATCAAAAGAAATTAAATATATGGTTTATTAATATATTAAAGTGATAATATATTAATTAGAAACTATATTAATTAATTAGAAATTAATCTGTAATTAATTGGAATTAATTTGGTGATTAAATTAATTAATTAAAGGTGTAGGGACTGAAATTGTAATTACTCAATAGTTAAGTAAGTGACAATTTTGGCAGGCCAGAAGCTAGCAAAAATTATATATATATATATATATATATATATATATATATATATATATATATATATATATATATATATATATATATATATATATATATATATATATATATATATATATATATATATATATATATATATATATATATATATATATTCGATTTTAATATGTATATAAATAAGAGCTTGAGTTGTAAGATAAAGACTTATCTTATTTGAATTCAAAAAGGTTTATCTCTAACGCTTATCTGGTTATCTGCTGGAGGCTATAAATAGGGAGCCTCTGACCCTCATTTGTCTGCGCCATTTATCACTCTGACTCTCTCTGGAATTTTCGACCTCCTGCTCCCTGGGTGTGACTGCATTTGAGGCAAGATAATTTTGTTGCTTCGCTTCCAAGATTCGCTAAAAGGTTGGTTTTTCTGATTCTCTTCTTTTAGTTTGTTTTTCTGGGCCTTTAGGATTTTGTTATATGTTTAATTAGAAGAAATTTTAGATCCTCATAGGTTGCATGTGAACTTAGGTTATTTAGTTCATAGTTGCGGAAAACCTTTCAGTGGTATCAGAGCTTTTTGGTTGTTTTCTTGTTAAATTGCTATAACTGTTATCCTTAAAATTAGGCTTTAATGTTTTTAAACCCTAATATGGCCAAATCGAAATTAGGGTTAGGGTTTTGAAAACCCTAGCCCCTCCCCTCCTAGTTGGCAAATTTCAAGATTAGGTTTTAGAAGGTATTCTATTTTTGGTAACTTTAATTTGATTAATTAAATGGATAACCTTAAACCCATTATTTGAAATAAAAAATTAGGGGGTTTAAGATAGGTTTAAATTAATTTGATTAATTTGGTAAAACCTATCTACATTTGAATTAATTTAATTAATTGGTAATTAAAATATAATTCAAGGATTTAATTTAATATAATTTAATTGTTTTAAATTGGCGAAAAAAATTAAAAGATAAATCCTATAATATTTTAAAAGGTTTAAAATATCAAATTTAATTAATTTAATTAATTGGTTAATTAAAAGATAATTAAATCGATTTTTAAAGGTTTAATTTAATTTTAAATTTAATAGTTTAAATTCCAATAAATTAAAAGATAAACCAAAAACATTTTAAAAGGTTTAAAATTCATCTTATATATATTATAATTAAAAGTTAATATTATATGTATAAGATTTAATGGTTAGTCAAATCAATAGTAGGCCTCATTCACGAAGCTGGTCTATATAGTGGGTATAAGGAGACTGCCTATAAAATGGCAGTCTAATGGGTGAACACTCTCACCCACCGCTCGCCTGATCAGTGGGGGGTCGTTAGCCGAACGGGTTTAATAGGACCGCCTAATCTCATTAAAAGTATAATGATATTATTGAAAGTACTAGAACAATTTAATAAAACCCCAATCTAGTTATTTTAGGAAAAATGTGAATTGGTGCTAACCCATGAAATTACACATTGCACTTTATGAAACATTGGTGGAGCGTGTGTGGTTTACCGGCACGTCAATTGGGGTTCATAAAGAGTTGCAATGGGTTTCTCGGGTGTTTGTCATTGTTGATGGAGCGTGTGTGTTTTACCGGCATATCAATTAAAAATGACAACCGACCCCGAGAGTACCAAGCTAATTTGCATGGTTATTCACACCCGGTTTGTGATCCTCGGTATCCCAGTCACAAACAGTGGTGCACGTCCGAGATTAAACATGCTATTGAACAGTTCAATAAATCTCAAAAGAAACTAGGAATTCCATTTTAATAAGATTATCTTTCCGCGGTGGAATTGGCTGAATCGTCATTCGCCTACCTTATAAAATTTACAATATTGATTACGGCATCCCTTTTCGAGATTGTAAATTGTTATTGTAGGATCCTAGCCTTATAATTATTATTGGATTATTATAAGGATTATTATATATATATCTAATTAAAACTTCCTTCTTTTATAGATGTCTTCTGCTGATCAATCCGCCCCCCACTCTAACTCCAATGTTACCTCTATCTTGTCATTGTGCTCCAAAGTTACGTTGGGCGGTACCAACTACAATGACTGGATCCGTAACATCAAGATGGCTCTAAGGTTTGAATATAAAGAGTATGTTCTGGAAACCGAGCTTGTTGAAATTGATCCCGATACTGCTACTCCCGAAGAAATCGCCCAATACACAAAACATTCTGATGATGCAACCAAAGTGGCTTGCATCATGATAGCTAATATGAACCCAGAATTACAGAGAATTTATGAAGACTACTGGCCCTACGAGATGCACAAAGAGCTCGCGGAAAAGTTCTGCAAGCAGGAGCGCATCGAGAGGCGCGAGGTGGTCAAAGCCTTCACAAATGGGAAGCCTAGAGATGGAGAGTCCATCTGCAGCCACGTGCAAAGGATACAAGGATACGTGGAGAGGCTTAGGAAGCTTGAGATGCCAGTCCATGAGGATTTAGCCGTAGACATAGTGCTGAACTCCTTACCTAGTTCATATGACCAGTTCACACTGGCGTATCATCTGAACAACTCTCAGGACACCTTGGCTGAGTTGCATCGCATGATCCGTACTGCTGAAGACGGGATGAAGGGTAAAAGTGTACCCTCGGTTAGCCAGCCCGTCTTGGCAATTGGTGGTGGAAAGGGGAAGAAGCGAAAGGGCCCTCCCAATCAGAATTGGAGGGAAAAGGTCCATGCTGGGTCATCCAGCAGTGGCTCTGTAACGCCCCAATTTCAAAATTTCTAAAATTTATTTATTATCAAGGTTCCAATAAAATATTTCTTCCAAAAAGTAAATCTGTTTGACATATTTATTAAACCAACAGCGGAAACATTTAAAAATCATAACATAATTCTTTAAAATAAATCTCTTGTATGTGATGCGCCGCCGTCACGCCTTGCCCTTCCCTTTGTCATTTGAAATACCTGAAATGTTATAAATCAACGGGTAAGCTTAAAGCTTAGTGAGTCCACAAATTACCATACATGCCCACACATTAAACAACCCGTCCTCGAGAACGACCCGACCCTACCCGCCATACAACAGCTACGGGCGTCCATCATACAATAGCTATGGACACGGGAAGGTTCTACCCATCATACAACAGCTATGGGTTCCCGGTTATGGCCTAGTCCATCATACAACAGCTATGGGACAAGGCAATAGTCCAACTCGCCATACAACAGCTACGAGGGGATATAGAGCAAATCATATAACTGTAAATCATATAACTGTAAATAACACACAAGATGCCTAACATGCAACATCATATAGTAAGGTGAGGATACTCACCTGATTTGAAACCGCACAGATATTCTCTAATATCGCCAGTTAGCTCGTCCACACACCTAAATCCCACACACATACAACATATCAATTACTAACTAGGCTCTTACAGACCTGTCTAAAGGTTAGACTCACTATTTGCCATCAAACCGTGGTCAAAACTAAATTCCTGGACAAACAGTCGCTCGCCGCGGCATGGCTCCTCGCTCTACGCGCCGCGGCTACCATTGTACAATTACGGGGTTTCAGCCGAGTCCGTGCCGCTGACATAGCCAGTCCGCGTCGCGGCTCGTAACATTCCAAAATGTTTTTCAGCGATTATCAGTACATCAATCGGCTAGGGTTCCTTTTTACACCCTTCCTGGGATCAGAAACTACCCTAAGGTCACTTCCTTATGGACATGCAAGTCCATGCATGTCCTTGGTTCAAACCCTAAGGGCTACAAATCGTCTAAAGCTACAATCCAACTGGTAACACCATATAACGGGATAAAAAGGAAAGTCAGAAGAGTAAATCTTCTTACCTTACTTCTGAAGGACGGAGTGATGCCCACGATCCGTCCTAAACCTTCTCCCGCGTTGGATCTCCTTCTTCTAATTGCCCAAAACCTTCAACGCCTCGAGACCAAAGAGTATCTGCCGAAACCAGACACCTCTACTCTAGAAACTCCCCAAAAAACACGAACCCTAGGGTTGGGTCCCTTTATATAGGCGTTTAAATCCGAATTAGGGTTTTTCACTTTAGAGGCGCACCGCGTCGCGGGTTCTTTAGAACCGCGCCGCGCGTACAAATCCTACGCGATTCTAGATCCTTCCAAAAGCCACGCCGCGGATTCCTTCGGGCCGCGACTCGGCGGAACGGGTCTTACAATTCTCCCCCACTTAACTGGATTTCGTCCCCGAAATCCGTGCCAGTAAATAATTCTGGATAATGCCTCCGCATTTCCTCCTCCGGTTCCCAAGTCCATTCGGACCCTTTTCGATGCTGCCACTGAACCTTAACTAATCCTATTGTTTTATTCCGTAAAGTCTTTATCTTCTTTTCAATTATGGCAATTGGTCGCTCCACATAATTTAGACGTTCATCTAATTGAATATCCTCCAAAGGTACTATTGTGGATTCCTCAGTCACGCACTTTCTGAGCTGCGAAACGTGAAACGTGTCGTGAATCTGACTAAGCTGTTCGGGCAGCTCCAACCGGTAAGCTACCTCACCTACACGGGCGACAATTCGATATGGTCCAATGTACCTAGGGCCAAGCTTTCCTCGCTTCCTAAAACGAATAACTCCCTTCCAAGGTGACACCTTTAGAAGAACATAATCCCCAACTTGAAACTCGAGATCGGACCGTCGCCTATCCGCATAACTTTTCTGTCGGCTTTGAGCGGTTAACAATCTCCCCCGAACCTTCTGAATTAACTCAGTTGTCTTGAGCACCACCTCTGTACTACCCAATACCTGCTGCCAACCTCGCCCCAGCAAATAGGTGTCCGACATTTTCTTCCATACAACATTTCAAAGGGAGCTCTGCCAATGCTCGCGTGATAACTGTTATTGTAAGAAAATTCAGCTAAAGGGAGATGGGAATCCCAACTCCCGCCAAAATCGATGACACATGCCCTAAGCATATCCTCCAGCGTTTGAATCGTCCTTTCACTCTGCCCATCCGTCTGAGGATGATATGCTGTGCTGAAATGAAGGCGAGTGCCTAATTCCTCATGAAACTTCTTCCAAAACCTAGACGTAAACCGGACATCCCGGTCGGATATCACCGAGACCGGTATACCATGCCGAGAGATAATCTCATCTATGAAGACCTTAGCCAATTCCTTTGCAGAGTAAGTCTCTTGGATGGGGAGGAAATGAGCACTTTTGGTCAACCTATCCACGATAACCCAAATAGTGTCCATATGTCGAGGGGTTCTTGGCAACTTCGTGATGAAATCCATTGTGATATGCTCCCATTTCCATTCTGGGATCTCAAGAGGCTGCAACTTACCATGAGGCCGTTGGTGCTCGGCCTTGACCTTACGACAGGTCAAGCATCTTTCGACAAACCAAGCTACTTCCCTCTTCATGCCTGGCCACCAATAATATTCGCGCAGATCCCTATACATTTTAGTTGCTCCAGGGTGGATAGAGAACCTGGATTTATGTGCCTCCTCCATTAGGGTTTGACGAACCCCACCCAGTTTCGGTACCCAAATTCTCTCATGGCAAGTTAACAAATCCCTACTATCTTTGACCATAGCTGCCAACTGACCCACAATCCTCTCACTTTTCTGATTCTCGCTCTTGCTTGCTTCTACCTGGGCTTTCCTAATCAGCTCAAGCAGCGGTGTCACAATTGTCATCCTTAGACAAACGCCCCGAAGGGGTGCACTCGAAGCCTTACGACTTAACGCATCCGCTACCACATTGGCCTTTCCAGGGTGGTAGTGTATCTCACAATCATAGTCTTTTAATACATCCAACCATCTTCTCTGTCTCATATTGAGGTTTGCCTGATCCATCAGGTACTTCAAACTCTTGTGGTCCGTGAAAATGGTGCACTTCACTCCATACAAATAGTGTCTCCAAATCTTGAGAGCGAAGACCACCGCTCCCAATTCCAAATCATGAGTAGGGTAGTTAGTTTCATGGGGCTTCAACTGTCGCGATGCGTAAGCAATCACCCTGCCTCGTTGCATCAAGACTGCCCCCAATCCCGAGATAGATGCATCGCAATAAACTACCATGTCCTCCATGCCTTCAGGCAATGTCAAAACCGGAGCTTCACACAATTTCCGCCGCAAGGTCTCAAAAGCCTGCTGCTGCTCCTCACCCCACCGAAAAGCAGCGTTTTTCTTAGTTAGTCGAGTCAAAGGTACCGCAATCTTTGAGAAGTCTTGGATGAAACGACGATAATAACCAGCCAGACCCAAGAAACTTCTAATCTCCGAGGGAGTCTTCGGAACCTCCCACCGCATCACGACCTCCACCTTAGCCGGGTCTACCATGATTCCTTGCTCATTTACAATGTGACCCAAAAACTGGACCTCCCGTAGCCAAAAGTCACACTTGGATAATTTTGTATAAAGCTTCTCCTTCCTTAAGGTCTCTAATACTTCCTTTAAGTGTTGTTCATGTTTTTCCCTGCTCCGAGAGTAGACTAAGATGTCGTCAATGAAAACTATAACCGACCGATCCAACATTGGTCGACACACCCGATTCATTAAGTCCATAAAAGCTGCAGGTGCATTGGTCAGTCCAAACGGCATCACTACAAACTCGAAGTGGACGTACCTCGTCCGAAAAGCCGTTTTCGGGATGTCTTCCTCCCGAACTCGCATTTGATGGTAACCTGACCACAAATCAATTTTTGAAAACCACGAAGCGCCCTGCAGTTGGTCGAATAAGTCGTCGATGCGAGGCAATGGATATCGATTCTTCACCGTAAGCTTATTCAACTCACGATAATCTATGCACATCCTGTTGGAACCATCCTTCTTCTTAACAAACAAAATAGGCGCTCCCCACGGCGAGCAACTGGGTCGAATAAATCCCTTATCTAATAATTCCCGAAGTTGAATAGACAACTCCAGCATCTCCGGAGGCGCAAGACGATACGGTGCTTTAGCTATCGAAGCTGCACCGGGAGTTAAGTCGATCTTAAATTCCACCTGTCTCTCTGGCGGCACGCCAGGCAGGTCCTCGGGAAAAACATCAAGAAAATCCCGAACCACTGGTATATCACCTGCTTTCTGCTGTGGCTTACTTTCTCGTGTGTCTACAAGATAAGCCACAAATCCCGAACCTCCATGCTGAAAATGTCTGCGTGCCCTAGCAGCTGAACAGAAAACGGCACCTCGATTCTTTCTCTCTCCCTGCACAACCAGCTCTCCCCCACTTGGGGTTTGAATCCACACTCGCTTGTTCTTACAATCGATCCATGATTCATGCTGACCCATCCAATCCATACCGATGATGACTCGGGAATCACTCAACGGTATAGGGATGAGATCGATCGGAAACTTTATTCCTTGAATCACGACTTCGCATCCCCGATAAACACTAGTCGCTTGCACGGTTTTATCATCCGCAATTTCTACTTCTAACGGCTGATGAAGAGTTCCTAAAGCAATACCGAAACTCTTTCCCAACGCGGCAGACACAAAAGAATGACTAGCACCAGAATCAAATAGTGCAAAGGTAGGCGTAGAGTTGACTAAGAATGTTCCTAATCAAAGCATAATAGACATATTAATTACACACACCACAAACACGAGGCAAGTAAAGAAAGAGTACCCGTGACGACGTCGGGCGCATCCTGTGCCTCCTCGGCGGTCATGACGAATGCTCGACCCTTGGTCTTAGGGGCTTCCCCTTTCCCCTGCCTACCATCGGTAATCCGGAGTGTAGTGGGTGCCAGATTCTGAACCACTCCCTGAGTCAGACGGGGACATTGGGCCTTGAAGTGGCCTACCTGATTACAACTAAAACAAATCTTGACCTCTTGCCGACAATCTTTAGGATAGTGGCCCTCCTTTCCACACTTATGGCATATTAACACCCAGCAACGCCCCTCATGATTCCTTCCACATTTACCACACTTACCCTGGCTCCTTTGCCCTTGATTTCCCTGATCTGCCCCTCGAAATTTCTTCGACACCTGCTGAGTCTGAGCAGGCGCCGGACGCTTCTGCTTTTGTTGGGTTTCCGGTTCCAACTCTCGGGCCCGAGCGGCCGCTATCATATCAGTAAGAGTTTGGTGCCTAGCAGCAGACACAAATTCCCGAATGTCTGTGCGAAGCATCGCCAAGTATCGTGTCATCCTCATGCGCTCGGTTGCCGCAAACTCTGGACAGAAGAGTGCCCGTTCATTAAACTTCTTGGTGATTTCCGTCACCGTCTCAGTAGTCTGGGTCAGATTTAGGTATTCCTACGCCAAGCGTTCCATTTCCACCTGTGGAACATACTCCAACTTGAACTGTTCCTTAAACTGCGGCCATGTAATGGCATCCAACTGAGCAGGAGTTAAATCTTTCGTTCGTATCTCCCACCAATCTTTCGCACCCTCTCTTAAAAGATTCGCCGCAAATGTTACCTTGGTGTTCTCATGACAGGAACATGTGCGGAAAGCACTCTCCACTGCGGAAATCCACCGCATGCTAACAATCGGATCTCTGCCCCCATCGAACATCGGAGGCGAACAAGCCGAAAAGTCCTTATAACTTGCATCCCTAGCACGTGATGTGCCCTGAGTAGCCAGTCGTTCCTGGAGCATTGCCCATAGCTCAGCCTTAATCGTACCAAAGAACTGAGGTATCGCAGCCAACACTTCTCGCGAAACCTCCTCCGCTATCAGGTTACGGAGATTTTCATCAGTCGGTCCTCCCCCACTCGAGGCAGCCGCATCTGGTCCCCGTTACTTCGAGTGACTGCCATTCTGAAATGTGCAACAGTTCTAATATCAATACTTGGGTTACTCTTATCTATCCGACTACTTGACTTTTTAGGACTTTGTTTGACTACTCTTGACTCAAGCGTGAATCCTGTGCTTTCGGTAATACTGGCCTGGTACTACCTTCCACACCTATTCGCCCTTGTTCCAAGTTCGTCAATCATCCTCCTAAAATGTCACACGCACTAAACCATTTCCTATGACTCATGTGGTCATGCACCGTGGTGCCTAATCTTTTGGTCTAACTCTCCATTTCACACGTGCCTAAGAGAACTTACTGCTAATGCCGTCGAGTCACCTCACGGACGCACAGCCGTACACAATCGGGAATAAGATAGACATTTGAATAACTGATCTACCCTAAAGTCACAACCAAACAAGGAACAGCCAGTAAGGCCAGACCAAGAATTCTTAGGCTATCTTACCCTAATTGTATATAACCTACCAGCATTCACTAAGCAACCTAACGACAGTAGCATAAAATTCCAAAGCAGCACATAAGGCACAAACAGTCTACAGAGTATATTATCCAGACAGCTTTACATCCTAGCACAATACATTTTATCACATAACACAAACTTGGCATAGGTAATTGGGAATCACAAAACTTACTTGAGCTCAGCTGACGGTTCGCATCGCATCTTCGTTTACTTTACTTTAACCTTTCAAAAAAATATTTTCTTAACAAAATCGCTCAGTCCTAAGTTTGAGTTTGGATTCCCAATACAGTTCATCCAAATCCCTCAAACCAAGTCTCTGATACCAATTTGTAACGCCCCAATTTCAAAATTTCTAAAATTTATTTATTATCAAGGTTCCAATAATATATTTCTTCCAAAAAGTAAATCTGTTTGACATATTTATTAAACCAACAGCGGAAACATTTAAAAATCATAACATAATTCTTTAAAATAAATCTCTTGTATGCGATGCGCCACCGTCACGCCTTGCCCTTCCCTTTGTCATTTGAAATACCTGAAATGTTATAAATCAACGGGTAAGCTTAAAGCTTAGTGAGTCCACAAATTACCATACATGCCCACACATTAAACAACCCGTCCTCGAGAACGACCCGACCCTACCCGCCATACAACAGCTACGGGCATCCATCATACAACAGCTATGGACATGGGATGGTTCTACCCATCATACAACAGCTATGGGTTCCCGGTTATGGCCCAGCCCATCATACAACAGCTATGGGACAAGGCAATAGTCCAACTCGCCATACAACAGCTACGAGGGGAGACGCATCAGTACTGAGCCCAACAACAAATAACCATAGATATAGAGCAAATCATATAACTGTAAATAACACACAAGATGCCTAACATGCAACATCATATAGTAAGGTGAGGATACTCACCTGATTTGAAACCGCACAGATATTCTCTAATATCCCCACTTAGCTCGTCCACACACCTAAATCCCACACACATACAACATATCAATTACTGACTAGGCTCTTACAGACCTGTCTAAAGGTTAGACTCACTATTTGCCATCAAACCGTGGTCAAAACTAAATTCCTGGACAAACAGTCGCTCACCGCGGCGTGGCTCCTCGCTCTACGCGCCGCGGCTACCATTGTACAATTACGGGGTTTCAGCCGAGTCCGCGCCGCTGACATAGCCAGTCCGCGTCGTGGCTCGTAACATTCCAAAATGTTTTTCAGCGATTATCAGTACATCAATCGGCTAGGGTTCCTTTCTACACCCTTCCTGGGATCAGAAACTACCCTAAGGTCACTTCCTTATGGACATGCAAGTCCATGCATGTCCTTGGTTCAAACCCTAGGGGCTACAAATCGTCTAAAGCTACAGACCAACTGGTAACACCATATGACGGGATAAAAAGGAAAGTCAGAAGAGTAAATCTTCTTACCTTACTTCTGAAGGACGGAGTGATGCCCACGATCCGTCCTAAACCTTCTCCCGCGTTGGATCTCCTTCTTCTAATCGCCCAAAACCTTCAACGCCTCGAGACCAAAGAGTATCTGCGGAAACCAGACACCTCTACTCTAGAAACTCCCTAAAAACACGAACCCTAGGACTGGGTCCCTTTATATAGGCGTTTAAATCCGAATTAGGGTTTTTCACTTTAGAGGCGCACCGCGTCGCGGGTTCTTTTGAACCGCGCCGCGCGTACAAATCCTACGTGATTCTAGATCCTTCCAAAAGCCGCGCCGCGGATTCCTTCGGGCTGCGACTCGGCGGAACAGGTCTTACAGACTCGAGACCCAAGGCTTCTGGTGTTCCTCACAATGCCAACCCCAAGGAAGCTGACTGCTTCTACTGCAAGGAAAAGGGCTATTGGAAGAGAAGCTGCCCGCGATACTTGCAAGATTTGAAAGATGGCCAAGTGAAGCCGTCTTCAGCAGGTATATTCACTATCTCTAAAAACTCACCATCTTCCAGTTCTTGGGTCCTTGATACAGGATGTGGTTTTCACATTTGTTCTGATTTGCAGGGCCTAAAGGAAACTAGGGAGGTGGAGCACGGTAGATTGAACCTGATCATGGGAAACAGGAGATCGTTGCCTGTCACCAAGATCAGAATCTATAGTTTAGTGCTTAGTAGTGGTGTTTGTTTAGAACTTTTAAATTGTTGCTATTCGCCAGAAATGACAAGAAACATTATTTCCTTTCATGCATTGTTTAGACAAGGTTTCCAGTTTTCTTTTGATAATATAAATGGTTCTATTTCTGTTTTTCAAAATGGTACTTCTATTTTTACTGCTTTACCTTGTAATGGTGTGTATGAAACGATACAATGTGTTAACAATTTAGGACATAGTGTAAATTATATTGATTCTTCTAGTGGTGTAGAAATGGCGTGCTTATGGCACTATCGTCTTGGGCACATTAACAAGAAACGCATCGTCCAAGTCCAAAAGGATGGAGTGTTGGAATCATTCGACCTCAAATCGGATGATGTATGCGAATCTTGTCTTTTGGGCAAGATGACTAAGTCACCATTCAAAGGGTCATTTGAAAGAGGTGAAGGTCTGTTGGACATCATACACACAGATGTGTGTGGTCCCTTCAGATCAACCATAAAAGATGGCACGCGGTTCTACGTGACCTTCACTGACGATTATAGTAGATACAGGTATATCTACTTAATCAAGCACAAGTCAGACACCTTTGAAAAGTTCAAGGAATTCAAAAAGGAAGTTGAGAATCAATTGGGCAGGAAGATCAAGATACTCAGGTCCGACAGAGGCGGAGAGTATCTTAGTATCAAGTTCCTAGACTATCAAAAGGAATGTGGAATAGTTTCACAGTTATCACCTCCTTGGACACCACAGTTGAACGGTGTTGCTGAGAGGCGTAACCGAACCCTGTTGGACATGGTTCGTTCCATGATGAGTCGAGCTTCACTTCCCATCCACTTCTGGGGGTATTCCTTAGAGACTGCCGCCCATATCCTCAATCTTGTCCCAACTAAGAAGGTTGCTAAAACACCTCATGAGATGTGGACGGGGAAAGTTCCCTCATTAGCACATATCAAAGTCTCGGGTTGTGAGGCTTTCGTTAGACGAGAGACTCACGACAAACTCGCAAGAGAGAAGCGAGAGGTGTATCTTTATTGGATACCCCAAAGTCTTTTGGATACTTGTTCTACAGACCAAGCGAGGATGTGGTCTTTGTAGCTAGATGAGGAGTCTTTCGAGAGAGATAACTCATATTCATAGAGGACAGTGGGAGTACCATTGATCTTGAAGAAATTCAAGAGACACCAGATAATGCAACCTTAGGAGAAACTAGCAACCAACAAGAGGAAGAAGTTCCTGTTGGTCCGACTGATATATCCTTACCTCTTAGGCGTTCTAGTAGAGTTAGCATGCCACCCGAGTTTTATGGATTCTATATAACTACGGATGGGGACACGTTTGTCAGTGACAGGACACTGACAAATCTGGATGAGCCAACTAACTACCGGGAAGCGGTGGCGGGCCTTGAGTCTGCCAAATGGAAAGAGGCAATGGACAGCGAGATCAAGTCCATGTATGACAATCAATTTTGGAACTTGGTTGACAATGTACCGGGTCGAAAGACAGTCGGGTGCAAGTGGATCTTCAAGAAGAAGACCGACATGGATGGAAAGGTACACACTTTCAAGGCAAGACTGGTTGCAAAGGGCTTTACTCAAACCCTAGGGATTGACTATGATGAGACCTTTTCACCAGTGGCCAAGATAAAGTCTATTAGGATTATGTTAGCCATAACTGCATTTCATGATTATGAAATTTGGCAGATGGACGTCAAAACCGCTTTCCTTAATGGGAAGTTGACTGAGGATGTTTACATGAATCAGCCAGAGGGTTTTGTCGATGCAAAGTATCCTAATAAGGTGTGTAAGCTTGAGAAATCAATCTATGGATTGAAACAAGCTTCTCGTAGCTGGAATCTTTGTTTCCATGAGAAAGTCAAAGAGTTTGGTTTTTCTATAAGCGAGGATGAGTCCTGCGTATATGTCAAGGCTAGTGGGAGTATAGTCACCTTCCTGGTGCTGTATGTTGATGACATACTGCTCATGGGAAACGACATTCCAACATTGCAAGATGTCAAGTCTTGGCTTGGGAAGTGTTTCGCCATGAAAGATCTTGGAGAGGCTGCCTATATTCTCGGGATAAGAATATTGAGAGATAGGAAGAAGAGACTGATTGGACTCAGTCAGAGTACATACTTGGATAAGGTACTGAAGAGGTTTAGTATGGAAAATTCCAAGAAGGGAGAGCTACCTATTCAAAGTAATGCCAAATTGAGTAAGACTCAAAGTCCAAGTACAGACGAGGAGATAGCTGACATGAGTTGGGTACCTTACGCTTCGGCTGTGGGGTCGATCATGTATGCTATGACATGTACTCGACCTGACGTGACCTTTGCCTTGAGCATGGTCAGTCGGTACTAGGGAAACCCTGGAAGGGCGCATTGGACAGCTGTCAAGAACATACTCAAGTATCTGCGAAGGACTAAAAACTTTGTTTTAATCCTTGGTGGCAGTGATACCTTGAGAGTTGACGGGTATACAGATGCCAGCTTTCATACAGATAGAGACAATGGTCGGTCTCAGTCAGGTTGGGTTTTTATTTTGAATAGGGGAGCAGTGACTTGGAAAAGTTCCAAGCAAGAGACGGTCGCTGATTCTACTTGTGAATCAGAGTACATAGCAGCGAGTGAAGCGGCAAAGGAAGTAGATTGGCTGAAGAACATTATCGGTGACCTTAGAGTAGTCCCGAGTATTCAGGAGCCCATGGAACTATTCTGCGATAATGAAGGAGCAGTTACTTTGACGAAGGAACCGAGAGATCATGGAAAGTCCAGACACATCAACAGAAAGTACCACTACATAAGACATAGAGTAGAAGAAGGTCACCTCCTTGTGAAGAGGGTATCATCAGAAGATAATCCTGCAGACCCCTTGACAAAGGCTCTGAGTAGAATTAAGCATAATCAACATGCGCGGCGCATAGGATTAAGAGATGATATTAGTTTTTGTAATTAGATAGGATTTGAAACTTATTGCAATATAAATGTAATTGACTTTGGTGATTTAATAATATAGTTTTGTTGATGAGTATTTGATACTGCCTTCTGTCGATTGTTTATTATTGTGTTTCAAGTTTGCATGTTTACTTCCTGAGTAATTTCTTTAAAATTATTCAAATGTCCACAGTCACTCATACGTTTAGGTAGTAAGTATGAATGAAGGTTGCCATGAATTGTTTTGTAAATTGTCTAAGGAGTTAGACATAGCTATATGATTGCTGCAATATTCATGAGTACTTAGAAATAGGGATTTAAGTATTGGATAAACCCACGCCCAACAGATTGCTTCATGGATTATATCACGAGCAATGTTGAGACGATAATATCTTTTGATCTTTAAGTAGAGACATATAAGTTATGTTTTACTGAGCGGTTGTTCATTGACAATGCGAAAACGCATCGGTAACACGATGTTATAAAACATGTTGTTGGGAATGATTTGACTAGTAAAAAACATAAGTATATGAGTCAAAGCTTATTCGTCCCTTGACCCTGTCAGAAAATAGATATCTATAGGCCTCTCGATGATTTTGAAGTTGACTGAAAGGGTTGGCCAACTAGGACTAAATTGATATGCTCAATTGGTAGTCTTAAAGTCATATGCAAATCAGAAATCAGGAAACAGAGAATCAGACCAGGATTGATCTTAATCCATGTCCTGAGTCTGAAAATATCTTGTTGGACGGAGGATCATCTGATCACTTATCTATGGACAGAACTGACTAGGTCAGAGTTCAGCAGCGATTTCTAGGAAGCTACAGTTGCTAATTAATTAGAGGCTAAATTGGTAATTATAGTCATAGACTTATCCAAGTGGGAGACTGTTGGATTAGCTGTCTAAGCCATGACTAATAATTAGTATTTATCTAATTAATAGTAGCATAGTCCATTTGGGTTGCCCTCATAGCAGGAGGTTTGGTAGAAAGTTCGGTAGAGAGAAAGATTGATTTATTATCTGATTAATACATCAATAGAAATTAAATATATGGTTTATTAATATATTAAAGTGATAATATATTAATTAGAAACTATATTAATTAATTAGAAATTAATCTGGAATTAATTGGAATTAATTTGGTGATTAAATTAATTAATTAAAGGTGCAGGGACTGAAATTGTAATTACTCAATAGTTGAGTGAGTGACAATTTTGGCAGGCCAGAAGCTAGCGAAAATTATATATGGATATATATATATATATATATATATATATATATATATATATATATATATATATATATATATATATATATATATATATATATATATATATATATATATATATATATATATATATATATATATATATATATATATTCGATTTTAATATGTAGATAAATAAGAGTTTGAGTTGTAAGATAAAGAATTATCTTATTTGAATTCAAAAAGGTTTATCTCTAAAACTTATCTGGTTATCTGCTGGAGGCTATAAATAGGGAGCCTCTGACCCTCATTTGTCTGTGCCATTTTTCACTCTGACTCTCTCTGGAATTTTCGACCTCCTGCTTCCTGGGTGTGATTGCATTTGAGGCAAGATAATTTTGTTGCTTCGCTTCCAAGATTAGCTAAAAGGTTGGTTTTTCTGATTCTCTTCTTTTAGTTTGTTTTTCTGGGCCTTTAGGATTTTTTATATGTTTAATTAGAAGAAAACTTAGATCCTCATAGGTTGCATGTGAACTTTGGTTATTTAGTTCATAGTTGCAGAAAACCTTTCATAATCCACTCAGTATTTTGCTAGTTTAATCCCATTTTCCCCTTTGTTGGGTGAATCTTGAGTATGTACCCTTTTTGGAGCACTAAAATGGCTCTTAGAATGGGTCTGCATTTTTTGTTTGCAGACGAATAAAATCTTGAAGGCAACAATATGATAAAAATCCCTCTGAAGCTAAAGCGAGGTGTATAAAGGCAATAACACAATGATTTTTTAGAAATGAACTCTTCGAAGAATAGATTCAGTGTTTTAGAACATCACGGCATTTGGGTATTTATTTGTTTGCTCGGAATTTCACGGAAAAAGATGAAGTTTAGAGACGGACTTTTAGAAGACAACACCTTTGAAGAACAAATCTCTATAGATCTTTGAGTAGATGAAACTTTCAAAAACAGATCTATAGAGATTGTTACAGGAGTTGAAACTTCCCAAAATATAGATCTGGAGCTTTATGAAGAAAACGAAGTTGAGAAGAATGGATCTATGGAGATTGTAAGGTGAGGTTGAACATCGGGCAACAATGGCTGTTTTGCTCGAGGTCCCACGTATGGCGCCAAATGATGTGACATTGGATCTGTCATCGGGTCTTGGTGCCAGATCTGGATCGGAGGTCTTGAGGTTGGTGTCGTTAGCGAGCTCCCAACTTGGATCCTAGTCATAATTAGAGGAGATAATCATTAGAACCGTCCCAGGGCATGTGCCCCGGGAGTGGGTTCCAAAGATCAAGTCAGTACGGTATGCGAGATGGGATGGTTTCTCCTGGTCGGAGAGAACCATCGTGTTGTATGGTGTATGTGTGCAGAGTAGTAGAGAGTAGAGGCTTAGATCTAGAGAGAGAGGGAGAGAGGGTGGAGGCTCATAACTTGGGGAGTAAGTTCCCCTCATGTTCTATTTATAGGGGACAATTAGGTCAGGCCTTGGTGACACGCCTAGGTCGTCGTGCGGTCAAAAATAGTAAAATAAACCTAACACACACTAGTATAGCGGTAGTAGGGTCGATCCACAGGAGTTACGTGGTCAAGGTAGGCAACAGATTACCAACTGTAGTGTCACTCTACAGCCAGAGGATCTAGTTTCCGAATTTTACCAAAAACAATCCCAAAATCATAAACATCCAACAATTCTAACACAAGCATCAACTAAACTAAACCAAAACCAATAACTAATCCTAATCACTTACTGAAATCAGAAGTATAACTCAGAAGTAATCAAGATCAAATCAACAAAATCACACATTCAAACATCCAAATGCATCCAAGAGCATAAAAACCATAAAAAGAGCATTTAACACTAACCAAATGATTAACTATTAAAAACTCAGATCCACTTGTTCCAAAACAGAAAACATAAAATTCAGAAAATAAGAACTAATGCCAATGGTTGTCACACCCAATAACACTAGCCAAAGCTACCAAGCTACTAACCTAATTGGAAATTAAAAGAGAAAACATAAAATACCAATTATGGTTGCTGCAAATTGAAACTCGGAGTCAAAGAAGCCTTGGGAGTCGTTCCTATGCCAGGTGTTTGCTGCATTTTTCGACCTAGAACCCTCTATTTATAGTTTTGAAAAATAAAAGACCGCACCGCGCACACTTAGATTCCGCGGCGCGCGTGCTGGTTTATCCCCGTTTTCTCGGCATTTGAATCTTTTCCACCGCATCATTGCTGAGTCAACGCGTCGCACCCTTTTACATACCCGCGGCGCGCGTGCGAATTCGACTGTTTTGTCTTTATCTTCAAACTTCTTCCATTTTGTACGCTTTTAGTCCCTGTTTACATTTTTTCTTTCCAAATGAGCACTGACACAAAAAGTGAGAATATCACAACATATATGATATAAATTCACCAAGAATAGGGCTCAACAACGACTAAAATACTTGATATTACTAGGAGTTGTCAAACACCCCACACTTGTGTCTTGCTTGTCCCCAAGCAAGAGAGTTTTTAACAAATTCTAATAAAGACTCAAACAATTTTTGAAAGTATTTAATTTCAATGCTTATTGCCTCAAGAGTTAGAGTGAAATAGTTTGTGAAAACATAATCGGAATATCCTTTGGAATTCATGACTTTCTAAAGAACCATTGATTACAAATTTTCTGTCCACAATGAAGTGTACGTACTCATTCAGATTTTAAAGGTCATTAAAGAACTGTCCATGACTTTCGATGTTGTTTGTGTAACGAGCTTTCAGAAATACCATCCCAGACCAGACGATCTTAGGTGGCAAGGTGCATAAGCCCCACCCATTTTAGACCTACCGGCTCGAACAACAAAGGCCACTGATTGACAATTCCTTCCTAAATTCCAATCCTAAAACAGTGCAATCTTCTAACTCCTAAAACTCAACTTATTTGACTAAACTAATAGCATGATAACAACTAACAGTATTTCTTGAAAAATACCAATGCTATAAACATTCAGAAACTATTCGTTTCAAAATTACAATCTATTAAAAATTTTGAAAAATTGCTAAATTTTTTGAAAATGACTCATTTCCCGCAAAAATTTTCAAAAATAATCTTTCGACCGTCCACACCCCACACTTAAAACCGTACAACGCTCTCATTGTACAAAAATATTTTAGAACTAGGGAGAAAGAGTTACCCCTTTGACGGTAGATTGCTCGATTGTCACAGGTACAAAAACACGAACAAAAGTCCTCGACTCAGAATTCAGGAGTTGTAGCGCAACAGTGAAACACGCCGGTGGTCAAGGCAAGTGGAGGGGGCACGGTGACCCCACACTTGCTTGAAACAACTCCTCCATTTGGTATTACATGCATAACTCACAAAGAACATTAAATGCAAACAGAAAAAAAAACAAATAAAATGTAAACAAGAAAAAGATAAAGATAGTGTCATAAGTACAGTACATATATATCCCAAAAAAAAACAGAAAAGTACATCAATCGCCACCTGGTGGCCTAGAAGGACTTGCCTCGTGATCGTGTGCTCGAGCTGGGAATGGTCGGGGGCGTCGTCCCTGCTGTGTGGCCATCTCCAAAAGTACCTCCCCAATCCACTCCAGCTGATCCTCGATCCGAGCTATTCGATCCTGCAATCGGCTGAGAGCTGTCGCCTCCTGCTGCTGCTGTGGCTATGGTGGTGGAACTGGTGGTGCTACCCTCTAGCGTCGTCTGGGAGGACCTACCTCGTGGCCTGGTCGTGGTGCCTTGGCGGCCTCTGTCGCTACTCTCATATAGCGCCCTAGCTGTAGCTGCTAGATCAGATGCATGCTCTCCAAGGCTCGCACCGTCGTGCGAACTGGAGGTATAGCCGTCAGGGAAGCCATGGTAGCAATAATGAGTAGTCTGTAAGAACGGGCCAGGCGGGTGATGTAGTGCCCACCGGCCAAGGGACTGCTGGCTAACGCACCCACTGCCAGGGTGGATAGGGAGACTGCTAAGGCGTACGGGAGGTGGAGGAACCTGGTAGGGTCAAGAAGCACCCACATGTAAGTCATGTCCTCACTAGATATCTTCTCATCCCCCTCCTTCTGCATGAGAGAGGTGGAGATGATGCGGTGCATGAGCTGATGAAGCGGATTGCAGAGCTGGCTCTCCCTGGCCGACCCCGTCTCGAAGTAGACATTGGACAACGGTGCCCAAATAGCAGCATTGGCCTCCCTCGCGGGCTGCCCCTGAATACACGCATGCAGGAATAGAGTGAAGTGTCGGCTCTGAGGTCCTCCTCCGTGTATATGCCCGTGCGTCTCCTGAACTCCCTGAGACTGCACTCCCTGGGGAATCCCCCCAATCGAAAACGAACTAGCCTGGATCGAGCCTCTGTCAAAGCCGGTGCGTAGCGGACCGTGGAAAGGAACTCCAGAAGAAGCTCAGTGTAGAATATATCATCCTGGTTGGCCAAAAGCCTGTCCTAGCCACGACATGTAAATGTGGCATCCCCATCGACCCAAGTGCTGTGAAGGAAGGGCTCGATCTCAGCCCAAATCCCGGCCTCCCTCAAAATGTCCCGGTCCAAAATGGTCGCCTCCAAAACCTGGCGACCCGTAAGTGCATCCCTCCTCTAAACATACTCGATCGAACTCTCCAGCTCAGCAGGGAACTGTAGAAAAGGGTGGTCAAGCCTGAAAGACATCTCGATAGTGGGAATGAAATGAACGAGAAAAATGCGAGAAAAACGTCGGATGCTCGGAGCTCTGAGGCGCGGCGTGGGTTTGTGTGTGTGAATAGTGAATGCGACGTACCTTTTTAAAGAAGGAAACCGACTGATCGATTCCCGCATTGTGGGAAAGGAATGACCATTGCGCGCATGCTCCTAAATCAACCCCTGCGCATCGGGTTGGTTTTTGATCCCGCGCCGCGTAAAACACATGACCGCGACACGGTTTTCAAAAATTCAAATTCCTTTCATAACAACCCCACACTTGCCTTGGACCAATAACACCTGCAATGACGATGATAATATCTTCCTAATTACTCCTAAGAAATATAGTACCTACCTATAAAAGAGGGGTTGCCTCCCAACAAGCGCTAAGTTTAACGTCTTCAGCCAGACGGATTATTCCTGCTCCTACTCTTCTCGGTTTTCTGGTGGCATTATCTTATAGTCTGGTGCGAAATTGTGGACCATCATTGACAGTAATGAAGTGAGTTGCATCATCCTGTCACTAACCTGGCTAATCCATTGCTGCTGCGCTTCCAGAAGTTGAAAGACCTTCGCTTCCCTATCCCTTGCATCCTTCTCATATTGCTGATGCCTTGTCTCCAGCATTTCCATCATATCCAGCAGCTGCTCCTTGTCAAATGGTGGACAACGGATGCTCTTTTGTTTCCTTCAAAATTTCTTCTTTTCCGCCTTCTCCTGTTCGGGTCCATATTTTTCCTTTGTCTCTGATCCCTGGTTCCATCAGCATACTGCTGCTCCAATACTTGTCATCGTACCCTTGAGGTAGAGACATGGGCCTTCCAAACATGTTTAACCTTCGTTTCCTCGACCCAAAGAAGATATCTAAGTCTCCCGTTTTTCAATCAATAATGGCGCCAGCTGTAGCAAAAAATGGACGTCCTAGTATCAGCGCAAGCGCGTCCTCGTGACTCTCGTATTCCATAACTAAGAAGTCCACCGGGTAGAAGAAATCTCCAACTTTCACTATGACATTGGTCAACTTACCTCGGGATACTTTGGTTGACTGATCAGCCAACTGTAATACTGTCTTTGCCGACTCTAACTCCTCATGCTTGTATTTATCGTACAAGTATCCCGGTAGCACATTCACGCTTGCCCCCAAATCCAGCAAGGTATTCCTAATGACCACATCTCCTACCGTGGCAGTAATCAGAGGCGATCCAGGATCCCTCTCCTTTTTGGGCAGCGTTCCCAACAATGCCTCACTGGCCTTGATTGTCAAGCTCATAGTGTCAGGTGTGGGAGTCTTGCTTTTTCCATTTTTCTCACACATCTCTTGAAGAATTCTTGTATCCTCAGGAGCGTTCTTAAGCTCATCCCACAAGGGTTGGTTCATTGATGGCCTAGTTGATTTGTTTGGCACTTCCTGCGTTTTCTTTTCCTTCTTACCCTTCTTCCTTTGTTTAATTCCAGCTACCATTGGCTGCTCCTCTTCTTGGACATCCTTGTCCTTCTTTAGTTGAGGTTCATTCTCAACTTGAATTTCCTTTTCCTCCTTTTCAACTTTAACTCTTTCGACTTCAACATCTTCATCTTCCTTGCTTTTTCTTTCATCTCTATCTTCATTTTCTTTGGACCCTCAATTTCACTTTCATGACCTAACAAATCTTCCATGGTCAGCTTCCTCCATTCTGACTCAACAGCATTGACATGCTCCTTTCCTGCTCGCTAAGTATGGTTCGGGTTGATTTCCATGGTGCTAGGCAGCTTACCACTATCTCTCTTTCATTGATCCTCAGCCATCTGAGCGATCTGCCTTTCCATATTGGTGATGGCCTTGGCATTGGCGTGAGATTACTGCTGCATGGTGTTAAATATCTCGTATATCTTTGCGGTCAAATCTTCCTGAGTTCCTGAGGCATTGTGATTGCTGACATTAGTTGGCCCCCTGCTGTTGTTGTTACCGCTCCCACTTGCATTGCCATTGTTGTTTGCTGGTTGATACTGCCTGGACTGATTGGATGATTGGCCCCTGATAATTATTCTGCCTGTGATTGTTGAAATTTTGCTGACCCTGGTTATATGGTCTATATGGTCGTCCATTATTGTATTGACCTTAACCCTGACCATAAACCTGATTTGCCTCCTGCATTCTTTGTCCTCCTTGGCCTCTTTGTTGTTGAGTCTGAGGTCCGTTTTGTAGAGTAGACATCAGTCTATCAAACTTCTTGTTTAGCTCGCTTATTTCCTTCTTGACCTCTTTCCTCCAGTCTGCATCAGCTCCCACTGCTGCAGCTGTATCTACCGTCTTTCTAGTAGAGAAATTTGTCTTGGATCCATTGCTCAACTGCTCCAAAAATTGCCAAGCCTCATCAGGATCCACCATCATGATAGTGCCACTGGATGATGCGTTGATCATTGCCTGATTTGTCTCACTCGCCCCTTCAAAGAAATGCTTGACCAACTGCCACTTCGGAATATCGTGATGAGGGCACGACCTCATCAACTCCGTCAGACGATCCAAAGCTTTGTGAAAAGCTTCTCCAGGATTTTGTTGAAAATTCTAGATGGCTCTCCTAATCTCTGTCGTCTTACTCACCGGATAGAACTCTTGCAAGAATTTAGCTTTAAGCTGGTCCCAAGTAGTGATACTATTGGATTGAAGAGACATGAACCAATACTTGGCCTTGTCTTTCAGAGTGAACGGGAACAACCTTAACCTAAAAATATTCTTATTCGTGTTCCTAGGGGTATTAGTATTTGTTATCGCCATGAACTCAGACAAGTGATTGCATGGATCAGCCTCTTTATATCCCCTGAATTTAGGCAATATTCCTAAGAGTTGTGGTCTAATTTCTACCTGAGTATCTACATCATCTGGAATATAAATGGGCGATGAATCATCGTACTCCCGCGGTTGGAAGTGCGATGCCACCGACTGCCCTCTCGGTTGTGCAAAGTACAAAGGTCTAACTAAATTACCGTTATATTGATGATCATTGTTGTACCCTTGCTGACCTTGCGGTGGGTTGTTGCTGTGGTGCTCTTCGTGGAGGTCCCTGACCTCGGTTCCATTGTTGCTGTGGTTGCTGCTGCCGCGGAACCCATCCTTCTTCCTCGTCCTCATAGCTCTACTCAACCTCCTGATACTGGTACTGCTGCTGTGGAGGTTGTGGTTGATATGGTTGTTGGGGTTGTTGTGGTATGGGTTGAAAGGTGGTTTGTGGTTTGAAAATTAATGGCGGTTGTGAGGGTTGTGATTGTGGTTGAGAAATGGTAGTGTGTTGCATAGTCACTGGGGTGCCATCACAGGTCGGCGCTCCCCAAGACATAGCAGACGTGAAAGGATTTGTAGATTGTGGTTGAAATGGTGGAACAGAAGGCGGAGTGCATGATGGTATTGGTGCAGGGGCTGAAACTGCACCACTAGTAGCACTCGTGCTCCCAAACTGAAATTCTGAAACAGGGGGAATAAACGACATCCCCGTTGCCTCACCCATAGGTTCCTGGGCAACATTCTCTAAACTACTACTAACATTACTAATACTCATTGTATCTAAACGCCTACGTGCACGATTCTTGCGCGCGGTTCGTTCAATCTCTGAGTCAAAACGCAAGGGTGATAACTGCGTAACCCGACGGGTACGCATGCACTAGTGCAACACACCCGCCAAAACCAAAAGGAAAAAAATACTAACCAACTGAAATTTCAATATCAAAACCAAATATCAGAAACTAAAAGTCCTACAAATCGCCTACTCTCAAGCTCACAACTCCCCGACAACGGTGCCAAAATTTGACACGCCTAGGTCGTCGTGTGGTCAAAAATAGTAAAATAAACCTAACACACACTAGTATAGCGGTAGTCAGGGTCGATCCACATGAGTTACGTGGTCAAGGTAGGCAACAGATTACCAACTGTAGTGTCACTCTACAGCCAGAGGATCTAGTTTTTGACTTTTACCAAAAACAATCCCAAAATCATAAACATCCAACAATTCTAACACAAGCATCAACTAAACTAAACCAAAACCAATAACTAATCCTAATCACTTACTGAAATCAGAAGTATAACTCAGAAGTAATCAAAATCAAATCAACACAATCACACATTCAAACCTCCAAATGCATCCAAGAGCATGAAAACCATAAAAAGAGCATTTAACACTAACCGAATGATTAACTATTAAAAACTCAGATCCACTTGTTCCAAAACAGAAAACATAAAATTCAGAATCTAAGAACTAATGCCAATGGTTGTCACACCCAATAACACTAGCCAAAGCTACCAAGCTACTAAACTAATTGGAAATTAAAAGAGAAAACATAAAATACCAATTATGGTTGCTGAAAACTGAAACTCGGAGTCAAAGAAGCCTTGGGAGTCGTTCCTATGCCAGGTCTTTGCTGCATTTTTCGACCTAGAATCCTCTATTTATAGTTTTGAAAAATAAAAGACCGAGCCGCGTGCACTTAGATTCCGCGGCGCGCGTGCTGGTTTATCCCCGTTTTCTCGGCATTGGAATCTTCTCCACCGCCTCATTGCTGAGTTAACGCGTCGCGCCCTTGTACATACCCGCGGCACGCGTGCGAATTCGACTGTTTCGTCTTTATCTTCAAACTTCTTCCATTTTGTACGCTTTTAGTCCCTGTTTACATATATTCTTTGCAAACGAGCACCGACACAAAAAGTGAGAATACCACAACATATATGATATAAATCCACCAAGAATAGGGCTCAACAACGACTAAAATACTTGATATTACCAGGCGTTGTAACTTGGTCCAGCCCAATTCAGGCCAAGCTAGCCAAGGCTGTGCTGTCAAGCAAGGCTGCCATGCTAGCTGTCATGAGGTGCATCCATCAGTACTATCAGGAAAGGCTGGCTGGTGGGTTGTCATGTCGTGCTGATAGGCAGGGCTGGCAGCCATGTTGTGCTGTCATGTAATGTTGTCTACCGGTCGTCATGCCGCTGTCAAGCTGTCCTAGTAAGCAATTGACCTATTACCATCAATATGCATATGTAAGTTTTTCCATGAAGTACGATGGTGAAGTGGACAAGGCCGACCATGAAGTACGGTGGTGAAGTGGTTTGGTTGGCTGGTCATGAAGTACGGTGGTGATGTGGCCAATGCATAGGAGTTGGTATCAACAATACGTGTTTAGGATTAATGTTATTATGTCTATGTTAAGTTATGTTATGTTGTATTTTTGTGAATGTTTAAAGGTGTTATGTGTATACATGTGATTGTTATAATGAGGGAGTGCAGTGTAGGATCACTAAGCGTTTTCGCTTACCTGTTGTTGATTTGCATCTTTTGAGGACCCTTTGGGGTGACAAGGGAAGGCACTGATTTAACTACTGCCAACATGCATTCCATGGAAATTCACTTTATGGATTTACAACTTTTAATATTATGAATTTATAATATTTTTTCTAGAATGTTGGCTTGTGCTACTTATTTTGGTTTTAGATAACTTGAAATTATGATTTTAAATTATGGTTTTATAATATATGATGGTTATTCAAAAATAAAAATTTGGGACGTTACAAGTTAGTATCAGAGCATGGTTTGAGAGATTTAGGTGTGCATTCATGCATGCCTAGACTCAAACTACGGCTTGAAAGGTTTCTAAATAAGATTTTATTATTATTATTTTTAAATGAATGAACAAACTTGGAAAGAAATGGAACGCGGGGCGTGCAGTCAACCGGAGCTCAACGGAAATTGCTTAGATATTATTTTTGATTTATAATCTTGAATGCTAAAAGATAGAATGTATGATACTGTCGATGAATGATACATGAATTGCTTGGATAGTAGTGTATGCCTTATGTAGCTTACATGCCATCATATGATGTAATAACACTTTGTGCTCTGCTAGATACTATGTTGGCAATTGACAACTAGGATGCCTTAGGCTATACCTGATCAAAATTTTATAGGCTTATAAATTTTAATCTGGCCTTATTGCATGTTCTTGTTTGATTGTTGCCTTAGTGTAGGATTAATCATTCGAATGCCTATAAGATTTTGTGTTAAGCATGGTCGGGCATGCATGTTGTCCTTTGCCATGATTAGTGAATGACATGTAGCTACATGAACTTGTAAAGTGTATTCTTAGGGTAATCTAAGAATGTTATTAAAGTATATAAGCAAATGGTGTAATAACCGATGACTAGGGAAACTATGTGTGACTCTTCCAACAAATAGCTATAGGCGTGGATGGTAGTAAGGACCCGTACTATCGAAAAGACAGTATATGTATTTGAGTCTGCATGAAACACTGGGGAACCTAGGAAAGCTGGGGGTGGGTGCACGGGAATGAAGTAGTAAAAATCTACTAATATTATCAACAATACTCTTTGAAAGGGTTTTCTGCAATCTATGAACTAATAATCCTAAGTTCACATGCAACCTAGAAAAGGATCTATGTTTTTCTATCATTGAACATATAACAAAAACCTAAAGGCCAATAATTAATTTCTAAAGAAATAATTAAGAAAAACCAACCTTTGATTTTTTATCTTGAAGCCAGCAGCACAATTGTCCTGCCTCAAATGAGATCACACCCAAGACCAAGAGGAGAAGATCGAAATTCCAAAGAGACAGAGTAAGGGTGGTGCAGGGTTTAGAGCCTCCAGGGGGTTCTATTTATAGCCTCCAGGTGGTGACAGTCAAAACTCTAGAGGAGCCCAACTTTTGACAAGCCTTTTATCAAATGGACCAAGCCTCCTTAAACCCTAATTAGGGTTTCAAGATTTATGGAGGAACCCTCCAAAATCTCGCCAACTGCCTGGCCACCTGGCCAGTCTTTACTCAACTATTGAGTAATTATAAAACTAGTCCCTGCACCTTTAATTAATTAAATTAATCACTAAATTAAATCCAATTAATTCTAGATTAATTTCTAATTAATTAATATAGTTTCTAATTAATATATTATCACTTTAATATATTAATAAACTATTTATTTTATTTCTATTGATTTATTAAACATTTAATAAATCAATGTTTCTCTCTACTGAACTCTTTACCAAACCTCTAGCTATGAGGGCAACCCAAATGGACTTTGCTTCTATTAATAAGATAAATACAAATTATAAGTCGTGGCTTAGACACCTAATCCAACAGTCTCCTACTTGGATAACTCTATGACTTTAATTGTCCATTTATCTTCAGATTAATCAACAAATCTCAGCTTCCTAGAAACCGCTGCCGAACTCTGACCTAGTCAGTTCTGTCCATAGATATGTGATCAGATGATCCTCCGTCCAACAAGATATTTTCAGACTCACGACACGGATTAAGATTGTTGAAAAATATATTTTTATATGTGACAATCACTGAAATAAGATGAACTGTTATTATCTAACAAATATTATCAGTTTATTTCAGATTGCGTGAATTCGAGATCAAAAACAAGAATAAATCAAGACCCGAGAAACTTTGAGAAAACATCCAAACCTGAGGAAGTAACGCTACAAACCAAAGAGCAAAATACAAAATATCACACTGCTACAGCAATCACGACGCGACAGACCTCCTGGTCGCGACGTGAACAAGAAGCAAAGCAGAAGACCAAAACTCCACAGCGATCGCGACGCGACGAAGATGGTGGTCGCGACGCGAAGACCTCCATCGCGAAGCCCCTCCAACGCGACACCACCAACTTTCTAATCGCGAGACTACCAACCCAACGCACTATCCTTCGCGACGCGACCAAAAGCAACGCGACCAAAAGGAAACGCGACCAAAAGCTCGACATACCAGCGAAGACGCACTGACCCGACAAAAAGCGCACCGACCACCAGCCAAGCACCTTCGCGACGCGACGGACCTTCCGGTCGCGACGCGATGCCTGTATCTTCAGCAACTATAAATTGAGGCTTTCTCTTGCTGTTTTGTTACACCAAATCAACCAAGCATTATATACTCATATACTCTCCAAGAAACCCACGACCAAACACCTCAAGATACTCTAATTTCTGCATTTGGAAACAAGAATCAAACCGCACAACCGCAAGAAACAAGATATCCTCCCGACACCAAAACTTCAAACCTCTAAATAACCTCTACCCGACACCAAACTTCAAACCTCCAAACAACCTCTACCCGACACTAAATATCACCAAAACCTCATCCTACCGCAAAGAACAAGAATCGAAGCAACAAAGAAAATCGCCATATTCATCTGCTATCGATAAGTTCTTTTGAAATTGTCTGTGTTATTATTGATTTATTCAAACTGTTATAAATCAACTGTACCAAATATCCAAGACATAAAAATAGAACCGTAACAACGAAAACATATGTGGACTGTATTTAACCGAGACATCTAACTTCTAACTTCTAACCTTTTATTTATTGTAAAAACACGTTATCGTTGATAATGGCGTTTATTACATCTAACATCTAATTTCTAACTTCTAACTTCTAACCTTTTTATTTATTGTAAAAACACGTTATCGTTGATAATGGCGTTTATTACATCTAACCTTTAACTTCTAACTTTTACTTTATTTACCGGTTTCTGTCTATTTAAATATTGTCTAGTTTAGATTTACCGTTTTATCTTATTCCGCAACTCTTATTTATTTCCGCATATTATAGATAAAATACATATCTGTCACACAGTAATCGGCTTAAAAACCCTTATTCGTGGTGATCGGTTATCGTATTTTCAACAATTGGTATCAGAGCTCGTGTGATTTACTTTGAAATTTTTATCGAGAACTTTTGTGTAGCGTTTTTTATAAACCACCAATAAGTTTCCTTTAAAAATTTCATCTTAATATCACTTGTTCAAAAACAAAAAAAAAAAAAACATTTAAAAATTACTTGTGTGATTTATTTTGAAAATTTTTGTCGAAAACTTTTGTGTAGCGTTTTTATAAACCACCAATAAGTTTTCTTTAAAAATTTCATTTTAACATCACATTTTCGTTAACAAAAAAAAAACAAAAATGTCTTCCGCAAACTACTCAAACATAAATTCTGTATCTATTGCTAACAGTATAGGTTCAGGTACTCGAGCACCCATTCTTATTCCCGAAGAATATTAATCATGGGTAGGTCGTATGAATCTTCATCTCAACTCTATAAGTGAAGATGTGTGGAAATGTGTAGACGGATCTCTACCAGATAACATGACTTCTCTTACGAGTAACTTGGATATACTAAATGAAAGGAAGAAACTTGAACTTCAAGCCAAAAAGGAGCTTGTGTCTGGAATACCCCACAGTATTCTAAGCCAAATGAATGATATAATCCTTTTAACCGCAAACCAAATTTGGCAAACTTTGAAAAATCGTTTTGAAGGAAATGAGAGAATCATTGGAAACAAGAAAACATCTGTTTTAAACGAATTTGACAACTTCAAAATGTTTTCACATGAGACCATCCATGATGCTCATGACAGATTCAATCTCATTACCATCAAAATGAATAATTTAGGCATCAAAAAGTCACAGCATGAAATAAACCTCAAATTTTTAAACAACCTTTATGAAAGCTGGAAAATGGTCAAACTCATCATTCAGGGAAATCCGGCAATTCATACTGAATCTTTGTACAATCTGTATGGAGAATTACAATCGTATGAATCCTCGATTGACCCACAAACGTCTACTTCTTTTGGAGGACCGCTTGCTCTGTTGTCAACATCCTCTCAAAACCAAACACATTTTCCTGATCAAAGTCAAATTGATCAAAACCAAGCTTTCTTAAGTAATTCTTGTGACTTGTCTGATCCAAATAATGAAGCTGACTACCAACAATTGTGTGCCTTGGTAGCAAACACTAATCTCGAAAGATTTTTGCCACATCATAGACCAAATTTTCAACAAAGATCCACTTTTGGACAAAATTTTCAGAATCGTGGATTTCAAAATAATCACAACTCTTACAATCAAAACAATGGTTTTCAAAATAACCAAAATTCTGGATTTCAGCAAAATCATTCAAAACCATCTCAACAGAAACAAACTCAAACATCTGAAAGACCACCCGTTAAAAGCCAAAAGGCTGACAATAACGATGATGATGATGAAGTAATCATTTGTCACAAATGCAAAGGACTAAATCATTATGCCCGAGATTGTCGAGCCAAAATCAAGGTCAAAGACTCAGCTTACTATGCTCAAAAAGCCGAAGAGCTGAAGAAACAAGAACAGAAAGCAAAGCAAAAAGCTTTGATGGCATTCCACGAACCTAGCGTGGAATACTGGCCAACTTCTGATGATGAAACAGATACTGAACCAGCTCAGTCAAACTTCTGCTTCATGGCTGACAATGAACCAACCACAAGAGCTCCATATGTCATCGATCAGGTATGGTCTATGATCTCAGATCTCGGTCTTTCAAGAACACCATTTGAGTCCCACATGACTAAGATTGAGAACAGTCTAAAAGCTGATCTCAGACTGTATCATGACACAATAGTCAAATCTGATATCTACAAATCTGAATTACAAACTTTGCAACTCAGATTTGGAGAATCTACAAGGACTAGAGACAAACTTGAAAGAGACATTGAACGAAAATCTGAAGAAAATAATCACATCCTAGAACAATTAAATGAAGCTCTAAAACATAAAAGGGACTTAGAAATAAAAAATCAATCTGTTATTTCATCTGAAATAAAAGATACCTTAGAAAAGGAAGTCCTTCAGTTAAAACAAAAAGTTCAAGAATTAACTGACAAAAACACTAGTTTAATTCTAAAACTAGATGATTCTTCAAAGCAAATCAAATTTCTTGAATCCGAAAATCAAAGATTTCAAGGAAAACTGGATTCTATCAATATTGCCAGAAAATTGAGTGATGATATTTTCACTAAAGCAAACAACTTAGGAACTGGCAAAATTGATACGAACTATAAACCAGGAATTGGAAGAGAATCTTTTGAAAATGAAAAGACTGAAAATAAAAATGGGAAAATTAGTGAAAACTCTAAATCGCCTCAACCAGATTTTTTCTCATCTGCCAATGAGGACGATTCAGATGATGAAACAGTAATCAACTGTAGCCCAGATGATACTTTTTTCAACAAGTCATACAAAAGAGTTGTAAAATCTGAATCAGACTCTGCTAGTTCAATAACTCATCAATTGAGATCTACTAAACTAACAAAGAATGATGGCACGATCAAACTTGAAAATTTCTTAAATGGAGAAAATTTTGTTCATCAAAATGGTAGTACTTCTGCTCCAACTGTCTTTCCCTCTTTAAACTCAACCTTTATTGGAAAGAACAGTCTGGGACAAAAGTATTCAAAGAAACAACAGACAAATAAACAACCAATTCAAGCTGTTTTTAAACCAAAAGAACAAAGCAAGCCCATTGTTTTCAAAGAAAAACCTTTGAAACCAGTCGCTGTGCCACACAACCAAACCTTTAATCCAAAACAGAAACCTTTTCAAAAACCGATTCAAAGTCACTTTCAAAAGATAAACTTCAATCTCTCAAAGAACTTTAAGAAACCATCATTTCACCAAACTCCATTCCATCATCAAAGTGTTTTCCAAAACCATTCACATCCCAGATACAAAGAAAGGTTATTAAACAGAACTTCACATATAGGATACTTTTCACAAAATCAGAAATCGTTTCAAATGACAGGTTTTCAAAGACAAATCTTAAATTGGGAAAATCTGATAAGTCAAATCAAGCCTCAACCACTTCGTCCAATCAACAAATACCATAATGATTTCAGATTATCAAAAACCATTAACAAATCAGGACCCACAATGGTTTGGGTACCTAAACTTTCTGTCTAATTGTAGGCACTTTATGCTGGAGAGCCCAAGGATGGCACATGGTATATCGATAGTGGCTGCTCCAAGCATATGACAGGAAACCAGAGCTTTCTACGAGACTTCAAACCCACAGAATCCAAACAAGATGTTACTTTTGGAAATAACATGACTGCAAGAATCAAAGGTTATGGAAACATAACAAATGGTCACTTCACTATCAAGAAAGTAGCCTATGTTGACGGCCTGAAACACAACCTAATCAGCGTATCACAACTCT
Organism: Cichorium intybus; assembly: GCA_023525715.1. Classification (NCBI taxonomy): domain Eukaryota; kingdom Viridiplantae; phylum Streptophyta; class Magnoliopsida; order Asterales; family Asteraceae; genus Cichorium; species Cichorium intybus. Next base: position 93,436,060 of record CM042010.1, on the reverse strand, counting down.
GTGACAACAATCATGAAGTTCTTTTCACCAAACAAAGAAGCATAATCACAGATGCCAAGACCAAAGCCATTCTAGTTAATTCTGATCGTCTAGGCAACATGTATCCACTAGATATGGACCTTATCTATGGAAAACCAGACATCTGTCTCTTGTCCAAAGCTTCTGCTGATATTAGTTGGTTGTGGCATCGTCGTCTTTCCCATCTCAACTTCGGCTACATCAACAAGTTGATTGCAAATAATCTTGTTCGCGGACTGTCACTTCTGAAACTTGATAATGAAACTCTTTGTGCAGCTTGTGAAGGAGGAAAACTGTCCAAATCCTCTCATAAAAGCATTTCTGAATCTAGTGTATCCGAACCACTAGAATTACTGCACATTGATCTTTGCGGCCCTGCAAAAACCTAAAGCATAAAAGGGAAGAAATACATCCTTGTTATTATTGATGATTACTCACGCTTTACTTGGGTTTTCTTTTTAAGGCTAAAGTCAGAAGCACCTGAAGAAATAATCAACTTCATCAAACAGATTGAATTAAAGCTCAAACGACCGGTTCGAAGAATCCGAAGTGATAATGGTTTAGAGTTCAAAAACATAACTCTAGACTCATTTCTCAAAAACAAAGGCATCGAACACAACTTCTCAGCCCCTTACACTCCTCAACAAAACAGCGTTGTTGAAAGAAAGAACCGAACTCTGTGCGAAGCTGCAAGATCAATGCTTATCTTTGCTGATCTACCACAATACTTCTGGGCAGAAGCAATAGCCACAGCTTGCTACACTCAAAATCGTTCTTTAATCCATAAACAACTTCATAAAACACCATATGAAGTCATTAACAACCGAAAACCAAACATCAAATTCTTTCATATTTTTGGTTGTCGATGCTTCATAAAGAATAATAAAGATCACTTTTCAAAATTTGAATCAAGATCACACGAAGGAATTTTCCTTGGTTACTCCTTTACCTCAGCTGCTTATCGAGTACTGAATAAACGTACTAGAGTAATTGAAGAAAGTACCGATATTCATTTCGATGAATTTTATGTCAGGAAATTGGATCGTAAACATTTTGGTTCTAAAATGATCGATAATATTTTTCAAAATCCAATTCAACAAATGCCTTCTACGGACATAGAAATTGATCTTGATTTACTTTTTGAACAACCCAAAACCGCTTATAATTCTGAATTTCTAACATCTTCTACTCTTCCTACAGGAAACTCCGATGAAGAAACTTCACAATCAAACCAAGAAAATACAGATCAAGTCGAGGGGGAATTACCAACACCAAATCCCTCTTTGAACACTCCCAATCCACCTGTTCAAAATGATCCCAGTGCATCATCTATGGGGGAACCTTCTTTACCTCATTCTCACCCTATAATCCAAAAAGACATATCTGACAACAACCAAAATCTATTCCCAACAGAATCACCTGACCAAGAAGAACAATGGGACATAGAAACACCAATCGAAATACCTGAAAAAACTCGCCTAAACAAATGGACCAGAAATCATCCTGGAGAACAAATCATAGGAGATCCAAATTCTGGTATTCAAACAAGAGCCGCTACCTCAAATGAATGCTTATACGGAGCATTCTTATCCATGACCGAACCCAAAACCATCCATTCAGCTCTCAAAGATCCAGACTGGGTCAAAGCCATGCAAGAAGAACTAGCTGAATTCGAAAGAAACCAAGTATGGGATCTTGTTCCTACTCCTCCCGATGTTACTATAGTAGGTTCAAGATGGGTTTTCAGAAACAAAACTGATGATCAAGGCATAGTCTGTCGAAACAAAGCAAGACTTGTCGTCAAGGGCTATTCACAACAAGAAGGAATCGACTACGATGAAACTTATGCTCCAGTTGCAAGACTCGAAGCCATTCGTATCTTTCTAGCATATGCAGCTCACAAGAACTTCAAAGTATTTCAAATGGATGTAAAATGTGCATTTTTACATGGAGAGATTGATCGCGATGTGTATATTCAACAACCTCCAGGTTTTGAAGATCCACAGTTCCCAAATCACAGTTTTAAGTTACAAAAAGCAGTTTATGGCTTAAAACAAGCACCTCGAGCCTGGTATTCAACATTGTCAACATTTCTAAAAGAATCAGGATTCAAAAGAGGTTCAATTGATCAAACTCTCTTTCGTAAAATTTTTAATAAACATCTGTTAATCGTTCAAATATATGTCGATGACATTATTTTCGGTTCCACTGATGAATCATTAAGTGTCAAGTTTGCAGATTTGATGAAAAGCAAATTTGAGATGAGCATGATAGGAGAAATGACTACTTTTCTTGGACTACAAGTCAAACAATCATCAGATGGAATTTTCATCAATCAAGAAAATTATGTCAAAAATCTTCTAACTCGTTTTTCCCTTGATAAATCCAATACAGCAAAAACCCCAATGGCCCTTGGTTACAAATTAGATGCAGACTTAAATGGCAAGCCTGTTGATCAAAAGAAATATCGAGGAATGATAGGATCACTCCTATACCTCACAGCCAGCAGACCCGACATCATGTTTTCTACATGTGTCTGTGCCAGATACCAAGCCAATCCTATGGAATCTCATGCTATAGCTGTAAAAAGAATTTTTAAATATCTTAAAGGAACTCCATCTCTTGGCCTTTGGTATCCAGCTAACTCTGATTTTCAGCTTAACGCCTTCACCGACTCCGACTATGGAGGATGCAGACTAGACAGAAAAAGCACATCTGGTTCTTGCCAATTTCTAGGAGGCAGACTGGTAAGTTGGACTTCAAAGAAACAATCATGCGTGTCCACTTCAACCGCAGAAGCTGAATATGTAGCTGCCGCAAGCTGTTGTTCACAAGTCATGTGGATGCAAACTCAATTACGTGACTATGGCTACAAAGTATCACAAATTCCCATATTTTGTGACTCAACCAGCGCAATTGCCATTTCTCACAATCCCGTGCACCATTCCATGACAAAGCACATCGACATTCGATATCATTTTCTCAAAGACAACATACAAAAAGGTCATATCGAATTGCACTTCATAAACACCGAAGATCAAATTGCCGATGTCTTTACTAAGGCTTTAGACGAAACCAAGTTTCAATACTTCCTAGGCCGTCTAGGAATGTTGAATCCAGATAACATCCATCCCTAATCTCTTACTTTTTGTTTGTACAAAAGAGTGTTTACTTTCAGTCAAATAATCAAAAATTTCCAAAAACATTCAAATAACCAAAATCTTCCAAAAACATTCAAATAACCAAAATTTTCCAAAAACATCCACATAATCAAAAATCACAAAAAAGTTAGGATAAAGTTTTATTTTTTAAAATCTTTATAAAACCATGTGATTAACATCTTCTTGACTAAATTTTCAAATACTTATGCTCGATGAATGTTCTCAATCATATTGATTCTTAAATTAAAGTGAAGGTTCAAATCTCAAAATTTTCGTTATGTACATTCTCCTATTCCCTTTGAATTTATTTCAAATATAACGATTTTATCAATTAAGGGACAAAAGATCAGGAGATTCAGATGAAAACCAAACCCATGTGAGAATTTGTGCCTCGTCTTTAACTGCTAAGTGAAATTCATTTCTGTGAGCAAAGGTGTTTTCATTATGACTTATAGGATTTATACTCTTATACCGTGATGCTAGTCTCATTTTTGCTTAGATATCAAAATGACCAGGGACGATACAATCATTTCTTTATATATTAGACAAACTGTCTATTATATCACCTATCCCTATCCTCAATGAAGCCACATCAAGAAAAGATTTATCATCTTGCATAGCAAGTCTGACAAATGAAGAAACGACAAAGTCACATCCAACAAATGCTGTCAACAAATCACAATTGATAACCACATCAGATATCTTTTCACAGATCAAGAAAAGATAAAGACAAAGGTGAACACCTCGCCAAAGAAAAGGAAGATTTACAACAACAATCAATCAAGACAGACATCTCTCAAAATTTTCCAAACAAACAGATTCTCAAATGATTTATCAAATATAGCTGTTAAAACCAAAGATTTACCGGGATACTGTAGCCTTCATAATTGAATATCCTTAGTTGCAAACTGCACTATGAATATTTCTAAACCCCTCTACATGTATTTCCCGACGGAGAGAGAGTGAACATCAATGGCATGAATGAAGAAACCCTCTGAGTAATGCCGAAACCAGTCTTATGTGATTGATAATCTAATATGAAGACCAAGTGACTAAAGTATATAGGTATAAATCCACATTAAGCATAAGTCAACACCTTCAAACTGAGAGATATCACTAATCTTTAGTGATTATACACCAGTTCTGCACCCAGAACAAACAAACACCTCAGTCAAGTGTGAGCTATAACTATGAGAAGTTCATCTGAATCGACCTATTAAGATCACTTGTCGTCTTTATAAATGTTATAAAATCTTAAGGAATATTATGAAAGTACATATACAAAAACCTTTTGATAATTGAACATGAAACCTTGATTCAGAAACAAATATTCTTGACAAACATTTTTCAAAACATAAGTAAAATCTAGTCACATTTTTTCAAAACAAGTGATATGGTTTTATAAATGTTTTATCCAAATTACAAGAATTTTCAACCTTACCTTTTAATCTGTTCTTATTTCAGTAATGATCACATAGGGGGAAATTGTTGAAAAATATATTTTTATATGTGACAATCACTGAAATAAGATGAACTGTTATTATCTAACAAATATTATAAGTTTATTTCAGATTGCGTGAATTCGAGATCAAAAACAAGAATAAATCAAGACCCGAGAAACTTTGAGAAAACATCCAAACCTGAGGAAGTAACGCTACAAACCAAAGAGCAAAATACAAAATATCACACTGCTACAGCAATCACGACGCGACAGACCTCCTGGTCGCGACGTGAAGAAGAAGCAAAGCAGAAGACCAAAACTCCACAGCGATCGCGACGCGACGGAGATGGTGGTCGCGACGCGAAGACCTCCATCGCGAAGCCCCTCCAACGCGACACCACCAACTTTCTAATCGCGAGACTACCAACCCAACGCACTATCCTTCGCGACGCGACCAAAAGCAACGCGACCAAAAGGAAACGCGACCAAAAGCTCGACATACCAGCGAAGACGCACTGACCCGACAAAAAGCGCACCGACCACCAGCCAAGCACCTTCGCGACGCGACGGACCTTCCGGTCGCGACGCGATGCCTGTATCTTCAGCAACTATAAATTGAGGCTTTCTCTTGCTGTTTTGTTACACCAAATCAACCAAGCATTATATACTCATATACTCTCCAAGAAACCCACAACCAAACACCTCAAGATACTCTGATTTCTGCATTTGGAAACAAGAATCAAACCGCACAACCGCAAGAAACAAGATATCCTCCCGACACCAAAACTTCAAACCTCTAAATAACCTCTACCCGACACCAAACTTCAAACCTCCAAACAATCTCTACCCGACACTAAATATCACCAAAACCTCATCCTACCGCAAAGAACAAGAATCGAAGCAACAAAGAAAATCGCCATATTCATCTGCTATCGATAAGTTCTTTTGAAATTGTCTGTGTTATTATTGATTTATTCAAACTGTTATAAATCAACTGTACCAAATATCCAAGACATAAAAATAGAACCGTAACAACGAAAACATATGCGGACTGTATTTAACCGAGACATCTAACTTCTAACTTCTAACCTTTTATTTATTGTAAAAACACGTTATCGTTGATAATGGCGTTTATTACATCTAACATCTAATTTCTAACTTCTAACTTCTAACCTTTTTATTTATTGTAAAAACACGTTATCGTTGATAATGGCGTTTATTACATCTAACCTTTAACTTCTAACTTTTACTTTATTTACCGCTTTCTGTCTATTTAAATATTGTCTAGTTTAGATTTACCGTTTTATCTTATTCCGCAACTCTTATTTATTTCCGCATATTATAGATAAAATACATATCTGTCACACAGTAATCGGCTTAAAAACCCTTATTCGTGGTGATCGGTTATCGTATTTTCAACAAAGATCAATCTTGGTCCGATGCTCTGTTTCTCGATTTCTGATTTGCATATGACTTTAAGACTAATAATTGAACACATTAATTTAGTCTTGGTTGGCCAACACTTTCAGTCAACTTCAAAATCATCGAGAGGCCTACAGATATATGTTTCCTATCAGGGTTTGAAAATGCCTAGTAATATCAAGTATTTTAGTCGTTTTTGAGCCCTATACTTGGTGAATTTATATCATATATTGTCACACCCCCGACCGAGGCGGCGGAACATGCCGGGCTGTGCGACTAAGTTCTTGGATCACAGGCAATTGAATATACAGTACAAGTACAACAATAAACCAAAGGATAGTTTTATTTCATCTTGAAGTTTGAATACATGGTTCTTACAAATAATAATAGTAGAGTACATGAAATGCCTTAACAAATATAACAAAACTAGGTTGTCTGAAATCCGTGAAGATTTCCATCTTCTGAAAGTCTCATTGATTTCCTGAGAATACATGTAGTTTTGAGGATCAACACAAGGTTGGTGAGAGTTACAAGTTTTCTGCTAAACACAGCACTGATACTTTTAAAATAACTAAAAGTATTCCTTTTGTAAGTATAATCATACTTGTAAATGAGTTTGTAAAGAGGTTCTGAAAATCGTAAGTAATACCATACTTATAAATGAATTGTATAGAGTTTTTGAAAACCATAAGTAATACCATCAATGCTTATAGTTGAGTCCTATAACCGAGCTATTCGACTGAAATGTATCCCCTACAACACTTCATGGACGTCGTAGTAATGAAAAAGATAAGTATCACCTACATCGATTTGCAAGTCGAAGTTGTAGCTAACAACCATAGCTGGGGGTGTCAACCTGTATAGATCTATACATATGTATCTCGCTCTGCTTGATTAACGGTTATAGTAGTGTGGGGTCTAAGTATTTCTACTTAGTTATGAATAGTGTCTCACTATCTAAGCCATTGATAAATGTAGGATAGACAAGTCTAATCGAGTATGTTGATAAGTATATATGTAAAAGAGTACAATACTCACTTATTGAAAACATTTTATAAAGCTATAATAACATTTATAAAACTTGATATGAAATTGGTAAATGTTTATACTGCACATGTATTCTCCCCCATAATATATAAAAACATAGACAAAGGGGCCGTAACACTCACTTTTGAAGCGTGAATTCAGCTTAGATTCGAGAATAATCGCGTTCGAGAAACACCGCGAAATAACACCAACGAAGACTTAAGCGGCAAAGGGGCAAAGGGAGAGAGGAAGAAAGCTAGATGCTTGGTGAATTGGTGAAAATAAATGAAGAAGATGCATCTTATTTATAGGGTTGAAAATCACTATTCACGTCACTATTCACGAGGTAAATCGCGTTTAAATATTGCGTTCATTTATCCGCAGTATCCGATTAGTTGACTTTTATAAATATTTTTACTAAAAATATTTCGAGTATGGAATCCAATAATAGACCATAGTCTGATTCCAATAATGTTCTCGGAATTTCCATATGAGGTGCGCAAGTGCCTCAACGGATCGAAACGATTTATGTAGTTAAAGAAAATCAGTGTTACACTGGTTTGTTTTGACTTGTTTTCTTATAACAGTCGTAACTTTTGCATATGAGCTCCGTTTTGAATGTTATTTATATTTCCGGAATCAGGGAAACATGTACTATGAGGTTAGATTGCTTGTTTTGTTTCACAAATGGTTAATACTTATTTTCAGTTTGTTAGACATATTAACTAGGGTTTCAGTTTGTGCTTGAGATATTCCATTAAAGGAAGTAAGATTTCATCTCGTATCTTATTTTAATCGCAGTGACACTATATTTTCCAAAGTATGCATTGAAGCTCAAAAGGTTTGGTTATAAAGAGGTTTGCGGTGAATTAACTGTTTATAGTTCTAGGTATAAATTTCCGGGATGTCATATTACCTCCCCGTTAAAGGAATTTCGTCCCGAAATTATTTCATAACATAACACTTCTGCTCGATTGTGTAGAAGTCACACGGGTCGTGTTTTAGTTACTGTAGCATCCAGTAGCATCAAGTGGACTTACACGGGTCGGGTTTCGAAGCACGGGTCGGATTTTTAAAAGTTAACGATGCTAACTTTAAAGGTTAGTGTCGCTAACCTGCTTCAGTGGGGTTATTTGGACAGCTTTCCTCATTTACCCCATTTACGAACCAAAATCCTCCTATGTTATTTTCATAGCAAAAGGTGCGAAATTTGGTCATTTTGATCAAGGATTTTGTGTATTAAAAGTTTGTGGAGGTTGGATTTAACACCCGAAATGCGTTCTCTAGTTCTTAATTCACAAGGTTAGTTATTTTGAGTTTTAGGGTTTCAAACTCTAGATGTCCAAATCTGAAAGTGTGCTTCAATTCATCTCATGTGTTGTTAGTGGATTGCTAATATATGTTGTATTGAGTCCTCGTTGCGAATATTTTGATGTTTTAACGATTGATTTGGTAAAACCGTGAAATTGGGGGTTTTGGTTTGATAGCATATGATATTCACTAATTGTGATTTGTATTAGCTATTTATTTCTTAATCATTTGAGTTAAGTATTCTGGAAATGCCTGAGGATGTTTAAGATATGATATGTGATTTCATTTTACAGTTGATACTCGTAGGATGGAAGGAAGTACGTAAGATACAGGTGGACCACGAGATGCACCTATGCCAGGTGAGTAGTTCTAATTCATTATTTATGATTTTATTATGATATAATTGAATTAACTGTAAATCTTAATTGATTAACATAATCAAATTGTACGAGTTATACAAGGTTGAGAATTTCCTATCATGAACGAGTACTTGGTGTGATTGAGAACTCTAAGTGACTGGGATAATTAAAGAGATTGAGATCAATGATGTTTTGTTTTAGTAGTCGTTGAGAAATGATGAAATGATTTACTAAGTCTTAATTATTTTCTCATTGAGCTTAGTTAGCTCATAAAAATGGTTATGTTGTATGTATTATGGGTGACAGGGGCAAGAAGATTGCAGAGGGATGAATGACTTAACTTGGGGCAAGACTTTTGGACTTTTTGTGAACTATGGCATGCTCTTTTGTATAGTTTTGTAAAAAATGGTCTTTTGTAACCTAGTTTTGGGACATATTTGTATTAAGTAATCGTGTTTATGATAACTGCTTGTGCTTTTGTTTCTTAACTTTGATTACATTATTAAACACTTTTGGTTATTAGAGTAATTGTTGGTGTAATTTGGAGATAGGAAAATGGGAGTTACATGGAGGGATCCACATGTATCCCTTCCTTGCTGACTCCGTGTCCTAAGAAATCCACCTTTCACATCAAAATTCACATTTTTAAATAAGTACTGAAAATTCTTTGAACTATTTCCGCTATCAAGAGATATACATTTTTTTATTAAAAAAAAGTCTTTTCATTATCTTGTCCTTATTAGATTTAAGCAGCGAATGTTGAAAAAAATGGCACTTAGGGTAATGGAAATGTCGCACCTACTATAGATGTTTTGAATTTCGGTAGTAATAATGGGGGTTGTCCTTTCAGTTCTAGCTATAAGATATTATATAAATGGGTATGTATCATCATTTGTATCTAAGATTCTTTTCAGTCTCATTTTTTTTACTACTAGTTTATTCTTATATAATCTCAGATTTCCAAATCGAGGTATGGAAAACAGATCTCCTATGGAAAATTTTTCAGACACTGAGTTAAATTTCTTAAGGGAAGAGGGTACCTCCCTATCGTTTAATCAGATACCTCCACTGGAGTTTGGTAATTATAGTATCCTAAACTCCTTTTTATTTCTTATTCCTTTATCTAGCGTTTTGATTTTTGTTTTAAATTATATGAGGTATAGATTTTCCAGATATATTACCGCTGGATCAACTTCAAGATGATCCTGAAGTTTTTCCTCTCATGGGTATTCTCCCTGAAGATCCACTGCCTTTAAATGAAGACATTGTTGTTGGGCAATCTCAATATATACTTCCAGGTTAAGTCATTTTGTTAAGCTTTATGTTTGTTTTGCTTGATTATCTAACATACGTTATACACAGATCCATTCGTAGATGATCTTACTAATGATAATCTAAGCATGAACGTGCCCATACTGCATAGTGGAGTAGATCTAACAAATCGGGGGTTTCTAACTCACATTCAAAATCAGGATCAAATACAGTCGATCCATGATGACACTATCGGGTTCGCTTCAGCGAATCCTGAGTTTAAGGGTGGTTTTCAATATCAGGATCACCTTCAGATGATTCAAATGAATCTAGAGGGATTTAAAAATCCTGGGTTCATTGTTGAAAATCAACCATTACTACCGACAACAAGTACTAATTTTACTGAACCAAAGTTTATCTTTGGATCAGCAAATCAGGATCATGCTCAAATGATCCTGAATTATAATAGTACATCCGCATTTAGTTCTTTGAGTCAAAGAACCACAGTAATTGGCAGTGGAAGTGGTTCTAGACATGCGTTGAGTAAGGAAACAATATCCATGCATTTTGACAAGCCCATTTTGCAAGCTGCAATGGAACTCAACGTTGGATCAACACAGTTGATGCAACGTTGTAGGATGTTAGGCATCAAAAGTTGGCCTCGACGACAGATTATGAGTCTACAAACTCTTATTAACCATACTCAGGTTAAGAATTGTATTTCTTTCTCCACAATTTTAATACCATGAGATTGTAATGACTGAAAGTATTTATGCAATAGGAGTTGGATAATAATCCTAGTAGAGCAGACGTAATACTTGGTCTAGAGAACGATAAAAGAGCAATAGTCGAGGGTTCCAGTTCGAAGATAACTGATACCACAAAGAGATTGAGGCAAGCTGCCTTTAAGGCTGTTTACAAGAAAAGAAAGGTTCAGAAGAGGGAAGAAGCTTCATCAGGGACCCATACACAGCAGCAATCTCTGCCTTCTGTTTCTGCTATGAGTGGTTTTAACCATGATTTTCTCAAGACCATAAGTGAAGAGAACCCAGAAGACTTGGTAGGTGACATAGCCCGCCTTCGGCATTCAGCTTTAATTTCTACCAATATTAGTTTAATGGAACTGTTGGTAGGAATGATGGTAGGTTTTCGATAATAGTTATTGGTCAGGTATTATCAAAATATCAGGTTGACTGTGCAAGGATAGGGGCAGATAAAGTGTCTAAATGTATGGTTCTATAGTATTATAAAATATTCCTATAGTATTTTAGCTTCATATTCTATTTTAGAGTTTCTTTGTATATGAATCTTGGTAAGTTTTTAGACTTGTTGTTCACTACGATTATTCCTAAGTACATGTTAGTCACACATTGGACCAATATAGTTGATCAGGCTCTATCTATCCTAGGTATGATTACATAATTACCTAGGCCTACTCGTAGTGTTCAACTCATCTTATTACTTTTGTATTGTTCTGATTATGACACTGTTCTACTATGTATGTACTTATACTTTATAACAATATCATTGTATGTTAAAAGTATACTTTGTACGAAATGTTTTAGAGAGTTTTAGTCTCATTGTATTTATAGTTATATATAGTGTTCTCATCGCAGGTCAGAGTATATATATAACTCATATATATATTGTTGGTGGGGTTTGCAGTATTATTAGTTTTTGTTTTGTACCTCAAGACTATCAAATAAGGATCGGCCAGATGAGAAGTACTGGTGGGCAGGATCATTTTGGCATTAAAGCTGTTCTGAATCCAAAACCCAAGCGATAGTTCAAACTTGACACCTCACCCGTAAGTAGTCGAGAAGTAGTGTAATTAATAATAATACATTTATTAGAAGCCTGTTGCTATAGTTGTATTCCTCTTTCGAGGATACGAGTTCTCTATAGCCAATTTAGCTCTGATACCATTCTGTCACACCCCGACCGAGGCGGCGGAACATGCCGGGCTGTGCGACTAAGTTCTTGGATCACAGGCAATTGAATATACAGTACAAGTACAACAATAAACCAAATGATAGTTTTATTTCATCTTGAAGTTTGAATACATGGTTCTTACAAATAATAATAGTAGAGTACATGAAATGCCTTAACAAATATAACAAAACTAGGTTGCTTGAAATCCGTGAAGATTTTCATCTTCTGAAAGTCTCATTGATTTCCTGAGAATACATGTAGTTTTGAGGATCAACACAAGGTTGGTGAGAGTTACAGGTTTTCTGCTAAACACAGCACTGATACTTTTAAAATAACTAAAAGTATTCCTTTTGTAAGTATAATCATACTTGTAAATGAGTCTGTAAAGAGTTGCTGAAAATCGTAACTAATACCATACTTATAAATGAATTGTATAGAGTTTTTGAAAACCATAACTAATACCATACTTATAAATGATATGTACGTTTATGAGAAAACCATCAATGCTTATAGTTGAGTCCTATAACCGAGCTATTCGACTAAAATGTACCCCCTACAACGCTTCATGGACGTCGTAGTAATGAAAAATATAAGTATCACCTACATCGATTTGCAAGTAGAAGTTGTAGCTAACAACCATAGGTGGGGGTGTCAACCCGTATAGATCTATACATATGTATCTCGCTCTGCTTGATTAACGGTTATAGTAGTGTGGGGTCTAAGTATTTCTACTTAGTTATGAATAGTGTCTCACTATCTAAGCCATTGATAAATGTAGGATAGACAAGTCTAATCGAGTATGTTGATAAGTATATACGTAAAAGAGTACAACACTCGCTTATTGAAAACATTTTATAAAGCTATAATAACATTTATAAAACTTGATATGAAATTGGTAAATGTTTATATTGCACATGTATTCTCCCCTATAATATATAAAAACATAGACAAAGGGGCCGTAACACTCACTTTTGAAGCGTGAATTCAGCTTAGATTCGAGAATAATCGCGTTCGAGAAACACCGCGAAATAACACCAACGAAGACTTAAGCGGCAAAGGGGCAAAGGGAGAGAGGAAGCAAGCTAGATGCTTGGTGAATTGGTGAAAATAAATGAAGAAGATGCATCTTATTTATAGGGTTGAAAATCACAATTCGTTACTATTTACGTCACTATTCACGAGGTAAGCGCTTACATAATCATTACGCTATGCTTTCTGATTTTATAATTAGTATTATTTTTTAGACCGGAGAATTGTTGAGCCGAGTGCACTGATTCTAGAAACCTAAACAGATAATTTTTTCGAGTTGCAGAACATCAGAAAATCGCGTTTAAATATTGCGTTCATTTATCCGCAGTATCCGATTAGTTGACTTTTATAAATATTTTTACTAAAAATATTTCGAGTATGAAATCCAATAATAGACCATAGTCTGAGTCCAATAATGTTCTCGGAATTTCCATATGAGGTGCGCAAGTGCCTCAACGGATCGAAACGATTTATGTAGTTAAAGAAAATCGGTTTGTTTTGGCTTGTTTTCTTATAACAGTCGTAACTTTTGCATATGAGCTCCGTTTTGAATGTTATTTATATTTCCGGAATCAGGGAAACATGTACTATGAGGTTAGATTGCTTGTTTTGTTTCACAAATGGTTAATACTTATTTTCAGTTTTTTAGACGTATTAACTAGGGTTTCAGTTTGTGCTTGAGATATTCCATTATAGGAAGTAAGATTTCATCTCGTATCTTATTTTAATCACAATGACACTATATTTTCCAAAGTATGCATTGAAGCTCAAAAGGTTTGGTTATAAAGAGGTTTGCGGTGAATTAACTGTTTATAGTTCTAGGTATAAATTTCCGGGATGTCACATATATGCTGTGGTATTCTGACTTTTTGTGTCAGTGCTTGTTTGGAAAGAAAAGATGTGAACAGAGGCTAAATGCGTACAAAATGGAAGAAGTTTGGAGATAAAGCCAAAAAGTGTCGAATAAGCACCCACGCCGTAGAGATGTACAAGGGCGTGACGCGCTGAGTCAGCAATGAGGCGGTGAGAAGAATTCAAATGCCGAAACAACGGGGATAAACCCATATGCATGCCGCGGATTCTAAGCGCACGACGCGGCTTTTTATTTTCCAAAACTATAAATAGAGGCTTCTAGGTCGAAATCAGCAGCAAAGAACCAACAAAGGAACGACACCCAAGGCTTCTTTGACTCCAAGTTTCAGTTTTCAGTCGACTATACGTGGTATTTATTGTTTTCTTATTTAATTTTCAAGTAGTTTAGTAGTTCTAGTAGCTTGGCTTGGTGTTATTGGGTGTGACAACCATTAGCATTAGGTTTTAAGTTTCTGAATTTTATGTTTACTGTTTTGAACAAGTTGGATTTGAGTTTTTATATAGTTAATCATTCGATTATATTTAATTGCTCTTTTTACCTTTTTAATGTTTGGAATGAGTTTGGATGTTTGATTGTTTTGGCTTGATCTTTGTTACTTCTGTTTCTGAACTGCATTTCTGATTTCAATAAAGTAATTAGATTAAGTTTTGGTTTTGATTTTAGTTTAAGTTTATGTTTGCAATTGGATTTGTTGGATTTTATGATTTTGGGACTGTTTTTGATAAGAATTGGAAACTAGATCCTCTGGTTGTAGAGTGACACTACAATTGGTAATCTGTTGCCTACCTTGACTACGTAACTCCTATGGATCGACCCTGACTACCACTGTACTAGTGTGAGTGAGGTATTTTACTATTTTTGACCGCACGACGACCTAGGCGTGTCAAATTTTGGCGCCGTTGCCGGGGAGTTGTGAGAGTAGGCGATCTGTAGGACTTTAGTTTCTGATTTTTGGTTTTAGTATTGAGATTTTCAGTTGGTTAGTATTTCATTCTTTGTTTTGACGGGCATGTTGCACAAGTGCATGCGTACCCGTCGGGGTGAGCGGATATCACCCTTGCGTTTTGACTCGGAGATCGAACGAACCGCACGCAAGAACCGTGCACGTAGGCGTTTAGATACGATGAGTTTTAGTCATGTTAGTAGTAGTTTAGAGGATGTTGCCCAGGAACCTACGTGTGAGGTAACCGGGGGGGGATGCCATTTATACCTCCAGTTTCAGAATTCCAGTTTGGGAGCACGAGTGCTACTGGTGGTGCGGTTTCAGCCCCCGCATCAATACCATCATGCAGTCCGCCTTCTGTTCCACCATTCCAACCACAATCTACAAACCCTTTTACATCTGCTATGTCGTGGGGAGTGCCGACCCGTGATGGCACCCCACTGTATAGGCAGCACACTACCATTTATCAACCACAACAATCACAACCATTACAACCACCATTAATCTTTAAACCACAAAACACTTTTCAAACCATACCACAACAACCGCAACAACAATATCAACCGCAACCTCCTCAGCAGCAATACCAGTAGTACCAGGAGGTTGAGCAGGGATACGAGGACGAGGAAGAAGGATGGGTTCCACAGCAACCACAACAACCATGGAACCGAGGTCGGGGAACTCCAAGAAGAGCACCACAACAACAACAACCACATGGTCAGCAAGGTTACAACAATGATCATCACTATAACGGTAATTTTGTTCAACCTTTGTACTTTGCCCATCCGAGAGGGCAGTCGGTTGCATCGCACTTCCAACCGCGGGAGTATGATGATTCATCGCCTATTTTTATTCCAAAAAATGTAGACGCTCAGGTAGAGATTAGACCACAGCTTTTAGGAATACTGCCTGAATTTAAGGGATACAAACATGATGATCCATACAATCATTTGTATGAGTTCATAGCCATAACAAATGCCAATACCCCTAGGAACAAGAATAAGAATATCTTTAGGTTAAGGTTGTTCCCATTTACTTTGAAAGACAAGGCCAAGTATTGGTCTACGTCTCTTCAGTCTAATAGTATCACCATATGGGACCAACTTAAGGCTAAATTCTTGCAAGAGTTCTATACGGCAAGTAAGACGACAAAGATTAGGAGAGCCATCCAGGATTTTCAACAGAAGCCTGGAGAAGCATTTCACGAAGCTTGGGATCGTCTGAAGGAGTTGATGAGGTCGTGCTCTCATCACGATATTCCGAAGTGGCAGTTGGTTAGGCTTTTCTTTGAAGGCGCAAGTGAGACGAATCAGGCGATGATCAACGCATCGTCCAATGGCACTATCATGATGCAAAGAAGAATCGGTTTGGGGGGAACCTCAGGCATTGGCTCCTGATGAGGCTTGGCAGTTTCTGGAGCTGTTGAGCAACGGGTCTAAGGAAAATTTCTCTACTAGGAAGACGGTAGGCACAGCTGCAGAAGTGGGAGCTGATGCAGATTGGAGGAAGGATGTCAAGAAGGAGATAAGTGAACTCAACAAGAAGTTTGATAGACTGATGTCTACTTTACAGAACAGACCTCAGAATCAGCAACAAGGAGGGCAGAGGACACAAGAAGCAAATCAGGTTTATGGTGAGGTTCAAGGTCAACAAAATAATGGACGACTTTATAGACCATACAATCAGGGTCCACAGAACTTCAACAACCAAAGGCAGAACAACTATCAGGGCCAGTAATCTAATCAGTCCAGGAAATATCAACCAGCAAACAACAATGGCAATGCAAGTGGAAGCGGTTACAATAATAACAGGGGGGCCGAATAACTCCAACAACAATAATACCCCAGGAACTCAAGAAGATTTGACTGCAAAGATGTACAAGATGTTCAACACCACACAACAGCAATCTCATGCTAATGCCAAAGCCATTGCCAACATGGAGAGGCAGATCGCTCAGATGGTTGAGGATCAAAGAAAGAGAGATAGTGGGAAGCTACCTAGTACTACGGAAATCAACCCGAACCATACTCAACGAGCGGGAAAGGAACATGTCAATACCGTTGAGGCTGAGTGAAGGAAGGTGACCGTAAAAGATTTACTAGGTTATGACAGTGAAGTTGAGGGTCAGAACGAAGAAAAGGAAATTAATGTTGAAAGTGAAAATAAGAATAAGAAAAAATTGAAGTTAAGAGTGAAGTTGAAAGGAAAAAAGAAGAGGAGGAAATTCAAGTTGAGAAGGAACCTCAACTAAAGGAGGACAAGGATGTCCAAAAGGAGGATCAGCCAATGGTGGCTGGAATTAAACAGAGGAAAAAGGATAAGAAGGAGAAGAAAAATCAAGAGGTGCCAATTAAGTCAGCTGGACTCTCAATCAATCAACCTCTGTGGGACGAATTAAAGGATGCTCCTGAAGATACTAGGATTCTTCAAGAGATGTGCTAAAATAATAAGGAAAGTAAGGCTCCTATACCGGAGATGGTGAGGTTAACTGTGAAAGCAAGTGAGGCACTGTTGGGTACATTGCCCAAGAAGGAGAGGGACCCCGGGTTACTTGTATGACAAGTATAAAATGAGGAATTAGAGCCTGCTAAGACAGTGTTACAGCTGGCTGACCAGTCGACCAAGGTTTCCCGAGGCAAGTTGACTAATGTGATAGTTAAGGTTGTTGATTTTTTTATCCCGTCGACTTTTTGGTAATGGAATACGAAAGTTTAGAGGATGCGCTGACATTAATTCTAGGACGTCCATTTTTAGCCACAGCTGGGGCTGTCATAGACTGCAAGACAGGAGACTTGGATATCTCCTTTGGAACAAGGAAGCGCAGGCTAAATATGTTCGGATGTCCGATATCAGTGCCATCGGGGCATAATGATAAGTACCCAAGTAACAATCCTCTTATGGCACCAGGAATGAAGGACAGAGGTAAACAATGGACAAGAGTAGGTGAAGGTGCAAAGGAAGAGATTTTATAGGAGGCGAAACAACATCCTTTGTCAAACATCGACAAAGTGCAGCTGCTTGATATGATGGAATTAATGGAGTTAAAGCACCAACAATACTAAAAATACGCACGGTGCAGGGAGGCCAAGGTTTTCCAACTCCTGGATGCTCAACAACAGTGGATCAGCTAGGTTAGCGATAGGATGACACAGTTGACATCATTGCTCGCGACGGTAGTCCACAATATTGCGCCAGAAACAAAGAAGATGATGCCCCAGGAGGAATTGGAAGAATAAGGAATAGTCCGTCTGGCTGAAGACGTTAAACTTAGTGCTTGTTGGGAGGCAACCCATCTTTATAGGTTAGGTACTGTATTTCTTAGGAGTAATTCGGAAAATATTATCATCGTCATTGCAGGTGTTATTGGTTCGAGGTAAGTGTGGGGTCATATGAAGGAATTTTTGAAAAATTGAAGACCGCGCCGCGGTATGATGTTTTGCACGCCGCGGGATCGCAGAACAACCCGATGCGCAAGGGTTGATTTGGGAACACGTGCGCCGCGACTTGCTCATATCCCGCCGCGGGAAACGATCGGTCAGATTCCGCTTTATAAGGTACGTCGCTTTTCACTATTACACACACACAAACCCACGCCGTGCCTCAGAGCTTCGATCAACCAAAGTTTTTCTCGTCTATTCTATTCCTACGATTGAGGTATGTCATTCTAACTTGTTTTTACTCGTTAGAACAAGCGATTAGGCTGTGAAATTGATTGATTTCTCCAAAAACTGAAAAACTTAGAAATCGGCAATGCTGGCTCGTAGGGTGTTTTGTTTGCCAAATAATCACCCTAGAGGGGCTAGTCGGTGCTTAGGCTACCTTGTAGTGGGTTTGGATTGAGTTAACAGGTGAAAATCAACGAGTTTGGGTTTGGATTTCGAAACAGCCGCTTGCCGCGCCGCGCCCTGGTTCTTGTGCCGCGCCGCGGTTCGTTGGGGAAGGCAAGGACTTATTTTGCAAAATTTTTTGTTTTGTGTGGTTGGTTTGTGTAGATGGCTTTCAGGCGCAACCATCCGTTTCTCCAGTTTCCTGATGATCTTGAGAGTTCGATCGAGTACATACAGCGGAGGGATGCACTGATTGGTCGCCGGGTTCTTGAGGCGACGATTTTGGATCAGGACATTCTTAGGGATGCCGGGCTCTGGGCCGAGATTGAGCCCTTTCTTCACCGTACTTGGTCCCACGGAGAGTTTACATTTACATGTCGTGGTTAGGACAGGCTTATGGCCAACCAGGACGATATCGTCTACACGGAGCTTCTTTTGGAGTTCCTGTCTACGGTCCACTACGCACCAGCCTCACCGAAGGCCCGATCTAGGCTGGTCAGATTTCGATTGGGGGGAGTCTGTAGGGAGTGCAGTCTTCAGGAGTTTAGGAGACGCACGTGAATATATACGAAGGAGGAGCTTCAGAGCCGTCACTTCACGCCGTTTCTGAGGGCGTGTGTTCAGGGGTAGCCCGCACGGGATGCCAATGCAGTCATTTGGGCCACGTTGTCCAATGTCTTCTTCGAGGCGGGGTCTGCCAGGGAGAGCCAGCTCCGCAACCCGCTTCATCGGCTCATGCACCGCATCATCACCACTTCCATTATGTAGAGGGAGGGGGTGAGAAGGTGTCCGGTGAGGACATGACATACATGTGGGTGCTCCTCGACCCCACTAGGTTCCTCCACCTACCGTACGCTCTGGCGATATCCCTATCCACCCGAGCAGTGAGTGCGTCAGCCAGCAGTCCTTTGACCGGTGGGCACTACATTACCTGCCTGGCCCGATCCTTTAGGTTGCTCACTGCTGCGACTATTGATTCCCTGACGACGATACCTCCTGTTCGCACATCGGCGCGAGCTTTGGAGAACATGCACCTGATCCATCAGCCACAGGCGGGGCACTTTTTGAGGGTGGCGACGGAGGCGCCGAGGGCACCGAGACCAGCCCATGAGGAGGGACTGCCAAGGCGTCGCCAGAGGGTTGTACCACCAGTTCCACCACCACAGCCACAGCAGGAGGAGACACCAGCCATCCACCGATTGGAGGACAGGGTGGCTAGGATTGAGGATCAGTTGGAGTGGATCGGGGAGGTCTTATTGGAGATAGCCACACAGCAGGGATGACGCCCCCGACCATTCCTGGCCTGAGCTCATGATCGTGAGGCAGGTCCTTCCAGGCCACCCAGGGACGATTGATGTATTTTTCTTATCTTTTTGGGATATATGTATTGTATTTAGTGATTGTTTTCTGTTTGCTTGTTTATATTTAGTGATTGTTTTCTGTTTGCATTTAATGTTTTTTGTGAGTGATGCATGTAATACCCAAATGGAGGAGTTGTTCGAGGCAAGTGTGGGGTCACCGTGCCCCCTCCACTTGTCATGATCAGTGGCATGTTTTACTGTTGCGCTACAACTCCTGAATTCTGAGTCGCGAAATTGTTCGTGTTTTTGTACCTGTGACAACCAAGTACCATCAAGCAGTCTACCGTCTAAGGGGTAACTCTTTCTACATAGTTCTGAAGTTATTTTTATACAACGAGGGCGTTGTACGGTTTTAAGTGTGGGGTGTGGACGGTCGAAAGAGTAGTTTTTGAAATTTTTGCGGGAAATGAGTCAGTTTTCAAAATTTTTAGCAAATTTTCAAAATTTTTAATAGGTTGTAATTTTGAAACGAATAGTTTCTGAATGTTGTAGCATTGGTAGTTTTCAAGGAATACTATTTAGTTGTTATCATGCTATATGTGCAGTCAAACAAGTTGACTTTTAAGAGTTAGAAGATTGGAGTATTTTAGGGTTGGAATTTAGGAAGGAATTGTCAATCAGTGGCCTTTGTTGTTCGAGTCGGTAGGTTCGAAAAGGGTGGCCTCGAAGAGGCACTTATGCACCTTACCACCTAAGATCGTCTGGTTTGGGATGGTATTTCTGAAAGCTCGTTACACGGACAACATCGAAAGTCATGGACAGTTCTTTAATGGTCTTTAGAATCTGAAAGAGTACGTATACGTCATTGTGGACAGAAAGTTTGTAATCAAGGGTTCTTTAGAAAGTCATGAATTCCAAAGAATATTCTGGTTATGTTTTCACAAACTATTTCACTCTAACTCCTAAGGCAATAAGCTTTGAAATTGAACGCATTCAAAAATTGTTTGAGTCTTAGTTAGAATTTGTTAAAAACTCTCTTGCTTGGGGACAAGCAAGGCACAAGTGTGGGGTGTTTGACAACGCCTAGTAATATCAAGTATTTTAGTCGTTGTTGAGCCCTATTCTTGGTGAATTTATATCATATATGCTGTGGTATTCTCACTTTTTGTGTCAGTGCTTGTTTGGAAAGAAAAGATGTGAACAGGGGCTAAATGCGTACAAAATGGAAGAAGTTTGGAGATAAAGCCAAAAATAGTCGAATAAGCACGCGCGCCGCGGAGATGTACAAGGGCGCGATAGAGTCAGCAATGTGGCGGTGAGAAGAATTCAAATGCCGAAAAAACAGGGATAAACCCATACGCGCGCCGCGGATTCTAAGTGCGCACGACGCAGCTTCTTATTTTCCAAAACTATAAATAGAGGCTTCTAGGTCAAAATTAGCAACAAAGAACCAGCAAAGGAACGACACCCAAGGCTTCTTTGACTCCAAGTTTCAGTTTTCAGTCGACCATACGTGGTATTTGATTGTAGTTTAAGTTTATGTTTATGTTTGAAATTGGATTTGTTGGATTTTATGATTTTGGGACTGTTTTTGGTAAGAATTGGAAACTAGATCGTCTGGTTGTAGAGTGACACTACAATCGGTAATTTGTTGCCTACCTGACTATGTAACTCCTGTGGATCGACCCTGACTACCACTGTACTAGTGTGAGTGAGGTATTTTACTATTTTTGACCGCACGATGACCTAGGCATGTTAGGGTCAAGGAACGAATAAGTTTCGACTCATATGCTTATATCTTTTACCAGAAAAAATCGTTCACAACAACACATGTTATAACACCGAGTTACTGATGCATTTTCGTATTAACAATGAGCAACCTCCTTGTAAATTATAACTCATACGTCTCTACTTTAAGATTATAAGATATTATCATCTCAACATTACTTGTGATATAATCCATGAAGCAATCTATTGAGTGCGGGTTTATCTAATACTCAAATCTCTATTTCTAAGTACTCATGAATGTTGTAGCAAGCCCATTGCTATGTCTAACTCCTTAGACAATCTACAAACCAATTCATGACAGTCTTTGTTCATACTTACTCCCTAAAAGTATGAGCGACTGTGGACATTTGAATAATCAAATTACTCAGGAAGTAAACATGCAAAATGAAACACAATGATAAATAATTGACAAAAGCAGTAAACAATACTCATTAATAAATCTCTATTATTAAATTGCCAAAGTAAATTACATTTATATTGTTACAAGTTTCAAAAACTATATAATTACAAAAAATAATATCATCTCTCAATCCTATGCTCCTAGCATGTTGATTGTGCTTGGTCGTACTCAAAGCCTATGTCAAGGGATCTGCAGGATTGTCTTCAGATGATACCCTCTTCACATGGAGGTGACCTTCTTCTACTTTATGTCGAATGTAATGTTACTTTCTGTCGATATGTCTGGACTTTCCATGATATCGCGGTTCCTTTGTCAAAGCAACCACTCTTTCGTTAACGCAGAACAGTTCCATGGGATCCTGATTCGCACGTAGAATCAGCCACCGTCTCTTTCTTCAGCCAAGCCGCTCCCTTAGATGCTTCACTTGCCGCTATGTACTCTGATTCGAACGTAGAATCAGCCACCGTCTCTTGCTTGGAACTCTTCCAAGTGACCGCTCCCCCATTCAAAAGAAACACGCAGCCCGATTGAGACCGACCATTGTCTCTATCTGCCTGGAAACTTGCGTTTGTGTATCCACTAACTCTCAAAGTATCACTTCCACCAAGGACTAACAACATGTTCTTCGTCCTTCGCAGATACTTGAGTATGTTCTTTACAACTATCCAATACGCTCTACCAGGGTTTCCCTGGTACCGACTAACCATGCTCAAGGCAAAGGATACATCGGGGCTAGTACATGTCACAGCATACATGATCGACCTTACCGCCGAAGCATAAGGTACCCGACTCATCTCAGCTATTTCCTCATCGGTACCCGGGCTTTGAGTCTTACTGAACTTCGCATTGCTTTGGATATACAGCTCTCTCTTCTTGGAATTCTCCATACTAAACCTCTTTAGTACCTTTTCCAAGTATGTACATTGACTAAGTCCTATTAGTCTATTCTTTCTATCTCTCAGTATTCTTATCCCGAGAATATAGGTAGCTTCTCCTAGGTCTTTCATGGCAAAACACTTCCCAAGCCAAGACTTGACATGTTGCAAGGTTGGAATGTTGTTTCCCATGAGCAGTATGTCATCAACATACAGTACTAGAAAAGTGACTATACTCCCACTAGCCTTGACATACACACAGGACTCATCTTCACTCCTAGAGAAACCAAACTCTTTGACTTTCTCATGGAAACAAAGATTCCAGCTGCAAGAAGCTTGTTTCAATCTGTATATTGATTTTTCAAGCTTACACACCTTATTAGGATGCTTTGTGTCTACTGCCGTTAAGGAAAGTGGTTTTAACATCCATCTTCCAAATTTCATAGTCATGAAATGCAGCTATGGCAAGCATAATCCTAATAGACTTAATCTTGGCTACTGGTGAGAAGGTCTCATCATAATCAACCCTCGGGGTTTGAGTGAATCCCTTCGCAACCAGTCGAGCCTTAAAGGTGTGTACCTTTCCATCCATGTCGGTCTTCTTCTTGAAGATCCACTTGCACCCGAATGTCTTTCTACCTGGTACATTGTCAACCAAGTTCCAAACTTGATTGTCATACATGGACTTGATCTCGCCGTCCATTGCCTCGTTCCACTTGGCAGACTCGGGGCCCGCTACTGCTTCCTGGTAGTTAGCTGGCTCATCTAAATTTGTCAATGTCCTGTCACTGACAAACGTGTCACCATCCGTAGTTATATGGAAATTATAAAACTCAGGTGGCATGCTAACTCTACCGGAGCGCCTAAGAGGTAATGAAACGTCTGTCGGACCAACATGAACCTCTTCCTCTTGTTGGTTGCTAGTTTCTCCTAAGGCTCCATCATCGGATGACTCCTGAATTTCTTCAAGGTCAACGGTACTCCCACTGTCCTCTTTGGATATGAGCTCTCTCTCTCTCTCTCGAAAGTCTCCTCGTCTAGCTACAAAGACCACGTCCCCGCTTGGTCTGTAGAACAAGTATCCAAAAGACTGTTTTGGGTATCCGATAAATATACACCTTTCACTTCTTTCTGCAAGTTTGTCTAGAGTCTCTCGTCTCATGAAAGCCTTACAACCCCAGACTTTGATATGTGCCAACGAGGGAACTTTCCCCGTCCACATCTCGTGAGGTGTTTTGGGAACCTTCTTAGTTGGGACAAGCTTGAGGATATGGGCGGCAGTCTCTAAGGCATACCCCCAGAAATGGATGGGAAGAGAAGCTCGACTCATCATGGAACTGATCATGTCTAATAGGGTTCGGTTATGCTTCTCAGCAACACCGTTCAACTGTGGTTCTCTAGGAGGTGATAACTGTGAAACTATTCCACATTCCTTTAGATAGTCAAGGAACTCGATACTAAGTTACTCACCGCCTCTGTCAGATCTAAGCATCTTTATCTTCCTACCCAATTGATTCTCTACTTCATTTTTGAATGCTTTGAAATTTTCCAAGGTATCTGACTTGTGCTTAATTAAGTAGATATACACATATCTACTATAATCGTCAATAAAGGTCACATAGAACCGCGTGCCATCCTTTGTGGTAGATCTGAAGGGACCACACACATCTGTGTGTATGATGTCCAACAAACCTTCACCTCTTCCAAAAAGAACCTTCGAAAGGTGATTTTGTCATCTTGCCAAACAAACAAGATTCTCATACATCATCTGATTTTAGGTCGAATGATTCCAACACTCGATCCTTTTGGAGTTGGGCGATGTGTTTCTTATTAATGTGCCCAAGACGACAGTGCCACAAGCACCCCTTTTCTACACCACTAGAAGAATCAATAATTAACACACTATTTCCTAAATTGTCAACACACATTACAGTTTCATACACACCATCACAAGGCAAAGCTTCAAAAGTAAATACATCATTTTTAAAAACAGAAATTGAACCATTCAATTTATCAAAAGAATAATAAAAGCCTTGTCTGAGCAATGCATGAAAAGAAATTATGTTTCTAGCCATATATGGCAAATAACAACAATTTTGTAAATCTAAACTAACACAATTACTAAGCACTAATCTATAGACACCGATCTTGGTAACAGCTGACGTTCGCCTATTGCCCATGATCAGGTTCAATCTACAGTGCTCCACCTCCCTACTTTCCTTTAGGCCCTGCAAATCAGAACAAATATGAAAACCACATCCGGTGTCAAGGACCCAAGAACAGGAAGATGATGAGTTTTTAGATATAGTGTAAGTACCTGCTTGTGATGGCTTCTCTTTGACATCCTTAATGTCTTGCAAGTACTTTGGGCAACTTCTTTTCCAGTGACCCTTCTCTTTGCAATAAAAACAGTCGGCATCTTTGGGATTCGTGACATGAGGAATGCCCGAAGACTTGGCTCTCGGGCCATTGCTGGATGACCTGACTTGAACATTTTCCCTCCAATTCTGCTTGGGAGGGCCCTTCCTTTTCTTTCCATTACCATGGCCAATTGCCAAGACAGGCTGGCTCACTGAGGGTACACTTTTACCCTTCAGCCCATTTTCTGCAGTTTGAAGCATGCCATGCAACTCAGCCAAAGAGGTCTGAGTGTTGTTCAAATGATACGCCAGTGTGAACTGGTAATAAGAACTCGGTAAGGAGTTAAGCACTATGTCAACGGCCAACTCCTTATCGACATGCGTACCCAGCTTCCTAAGCCTATCCACGTAACCTTGCATCCTTTGCACGTGAGTGCAGACAGACTCTCCGTCCTTTGGCTTGCCGTTCGTGAAGGCTTTGACTACTTCGCACCTCTCGACACGCGCTCGCTTGCGGCACTTTTCCACAAGGTCCTTGTACATCTCATAGGGCCAGTAGTCCTCGTAGATTCTTTGTAATTTGGGTTTCATGGTAGCCATCATGATGCAGGCCACTTTGGTCGCATCATCATAGTGTTTTTGGTATGAGGCAACATCCTCGGGAGTAGCTGTATCGGGGTCAACTTCAACGAGCTCAGTGTGGAGAACATACTCTTTGTTTCTCAAACCTTAGAGCCATTTTTATGTTTCTAATCCAGTCGTTGTAGTTCATTTCATCCAATGTCACTTTGGAACACAACGAGAGGATTGAAGTGACGTTACTGTGGTTCGAGTGGGGAACGGAGTGGTCAGCGGAAGACATCTATAAAAGAAGGTAGTTTTTTAATTAGATATATATAATCCTTAATATTAACCCAATATAATAATAAGGCTAGGACCCAACTATAACAATTCACAACTTAGAAGAGGGATGTCGTAATCTAATTGTAAATTTTATAAAGGTAGGCGAATGACGATTCAGCCAATTCCACCGCGGAAGATAATCATATTATAATGGAATTCCTAGTTCTTTTGAGATTTATTGAACTATTCAATAGCATGTTTAATATCAGATATGCTCCACTGTTTGTGACTGGGATGCCGAGGATCACAAACTGGATGTGAATAACCATGAAAATTAGCTTGGTACTCTCAAAGTCAACTACCATCTCAAATTGACGTGCCGGTAAACCACACACGCTCCATCAACAATGGTAAGATTTAGAAACCCATTGCAACTCTTTATAAACCCCTATTGGTGTGCCGGTAAACCACACACGCTCCACCAATGTTTCATAAAGCGCAATGTGCAATTTCATGGATTAGCATCAATTCACATTTTTCCTAAAGTAACTAGATTGAGATTTTATGAAATGTTCTAGTACTTTCATTAATAACATTATACTTTTAATGAGATTATGCGGTCCTATCAAACCCGTTCGGCTAACGACACTCCACTGATCAGAAGAGCGGTAGGTGAGAGTGAACACCCATTAGACCGCCATTTTATAGGCAGTCTCCTTATACCCTCTTTATAGACCAGTTTTGTGAATGAGGCCTACTATTGATTTGAGTAACCAGTTTATCTTATACATATAATATGAACTTTTAATTTTAATATATATAAGATGTATTTTAAACTTTTTAAAATATTTCTGGTTTAATATTTTAATTTTCAAAAATTAACTCTTTAATTTAAAATTAAATTTAAACCTTTAAATGATTTAATTTATCTTTTAATTAACCAATTAATTAAATTAATTAAATCTAGATAGGCATCACAAATTAATCAAATTAATTTAACCTATCTTAAACCCTAATTAGCGAAAATTCCAGGCAATAGGTTTAAGGTTTCCAGTTATTTAATAATCACAATTACCAAAATTAAGAAACCTGCAAAACCCTAGCATATGAAATCGCAAGAAAGGGGTGGAGGCTAGGGTTTCAAAAACCCTAGCCACCTTGTCGATTTAGCCTTCATCAAGGGTTATGATTTTCGATCAACCCTTTACCAAACAAACAGTTATAGCAATTTAATTAGAAAAACAACCTGGCTCTGATACCACTGAAAAGGTTTTCTGCAATCTATGAACTAATAATCTTAAGTTCACATGCAACCTAGAAAAGGATCTATGTTTTTCTATCATTGAACATATAACAAAAACCTAAAGGCCAATAATTAATTTCTAAAGAAATAAATAAGAAAAACCAACCTTTGATTTTTTATCTTGAAGCTAGTAGCACAATTGTCCCGCCTCAAATGAGATCACACCCAAGAGCAATAGGAGAAGATAGAAATTCCAGAGAGACGGAGTAAGGGTGGCGCAGGGTTTAGAACCTCTAGGGGGTTCTTATTATAGCCTCCAGGTGGTGATAGGCAACACCCTAGAGGAGCCTAACTTTTGACAAGCCTTTTATCAAATGGACCAAGCCTCCTTAAACCCTAATTAGGGTTTCGAGATTTATGGAGGAACCCTCCAAAATCTCGCCAACTGCCTGGCCACCTGGCCAGTCTTTACTCAACTATTGAGTAATTACAAAACTAGTCCCTGCACCTTTAATTAATTAAATTAATCACTAAATTAAATACAATTAATTCTAGATTAATTTCTAATTAATTAATATAGTTTCTAATTAATATATTATCACTTTAGTATATTAATAAACTATTTATTTTGTTTCTATTGATTTATTAAACATTTAATAAATCAACCTTTCTCTCTACTGAACTCTTTACCAAACCTCTAGTTATGAGGGAAACCCAAATAGACTTTGCTTCTATTAATAAGATAAATACAAATTATAAGTCATGTATTAGACACCTAATCCAACACTCTTCTAACTCTAGAAAAGTAGTAAAGAAGAGAAAAGGACTGAGGAAGTGAGATGCTTAAGACTGATGTGCTTGACCTAAGTTGTAGTAATAACATGTTTGATTCTTTAGTACTTACTAATAGTAAGTAAATACTAGAAATGAGATAAAGTAACGAAGACAGACGTAGTAGAAGCTAGTCAGACGCACAGTTGAAAGTATAAAGAAAAGTTATGTGCAGTGACTTGTAGAGACACGCTCGCCATCAAAATAGAGAACATATGTTGTAATTAGAAGTGGAAAGCGGAACAGATGACCGAGACACTAAATGAATATGTTTATGGAAAAGTCAGAGCAGATCTCTGAGTATGTGGAGACAGATAGGATGAAGATGTTCTAATACAGTAATCTCCTTAAGACGGGATTCGAGAGTTTGTGGTGAAAGTGAGGTACGAGAGCCTCAATGAGATGATAGTATCATATAAGACACTAGAGTTAGAAACCTTGCAAGGGAATGGAAACAGGTAACAGACGAAGGAACGAGAATAAACAAACTCTTACATGAGTAATGGAATAAGCATTAAGTTAAGGGATGATGCGGTGTTTGAATTATGATGCAAAGATGGACTAAGGTGTTCATGTTTTGATGCCAACAGAAAAGCCACGTAAGAATGGAATTTCTAGGACGAAATTATGATAAATGGGAGAGAGTGGTAACGCTCATTTCCGTTTTTCGATTTTTTCGACGCTTTTGTTAAATTTAAAAGTAAATATAGTAAATAAATAATAAATAATAATAATTTGGAAATAATTAAATAATATAAAGGATTTATTTCTTCTTAGGTGAAGGACCATTAGGGTCAATTTTGAAACTTAAAATATTAGCCTAATGGTCTAAGGGGTTAATATAATTAATGGTGGGTATTTGAGGGACTAAAAGTTCATATATTAGAAATGTTGCATTGAAGTGTCGGGGGAATGGGAGCCGGCCCTTTTCAAGCCTTAAACCCAAGTTTCATTCGCGATTAATTTCGATTCAAGCATTAAACCCTGTGAATGTAAACACATAGTGTAAACACAAACTTGCAGCAACCACCAACCACACCTACACCATCAACCACACCTAACTTTGTTGAATTTCTCATATGAACTCATTTTTAGGTTGCAGCTATTGTAGAAATTAGGCACACTACCATCACTATAAATAGATGTTCTAACATCCATTGTAATGCACCACAAAAACATAGAAGAGAGTGTTTAGATAGTTAGCGAGAGTTGTTCTTTTCTTGTATTTCAGTTTGAGTATTGAATAAAAGAACATTTGAGTTCCAACAAGTGGTATCAGAGCTTGGTTAAGCTCCAGGGGCAACTTTCTAAACACCCTCGGGTTTTTTGGTCAAAACTTTTCTGTCTCAAAATCGATTTTTGAGAGCACCATTGGAAAGGTCTCGTTCTCAGGTTTCCGAATATATATTTTTCGGAATTTTTCGACCACCGGAAGACCTCCAAAAGTCCGGTCAAAGGTTCGCCGGAATAGTTGCTGGAAAAACAAGTTCGCCGGAGATCTCGCCGGAGAAGACGACCGGAGAAGACGACACTGTAGCGACACTGTAGCGACACTGTAGCAGGTTTCAGAAAATTGCATTTTGGTCCCTGATGTTTCGAAAAGTTACGTTTTCGTCCCTGTATTTCCGAAAAATATCAGATTGGTCCCTATTTTTCAGAAAAACTTCAGAATAGCCCCTATACTTCAAAAAGTTTCAAACAAGCCCCTGAACTTCTGAAAATTACATTTTAATCCTTGTAATTTTCATAAATTACACGTAATTTTTTATAAATTACACGTAATTTTCGTATACGCCAAGAATGTCCACACCAAGCTCGTCGTTTTCTCAACCCGAAATTGAAAGTGTTCAAAGGACCGGGAGGGATAGTAGTGTTACGTTACACTATCCGTTGCTTACGAAAACAAACTACGCGGTGTGGGCTATAAAAATGCGAGTGAATTTGCAAGCACAAGGAGTGTGGGATGCAATTCAAAATGCAAGAGTATATGAACGAACAGATAGGATGGCGCTTGCGGCCATTTACCAAGCGATTCCAGAGGACGTACTTCTTATGTTGGTCGAGAAGGACACGGCTAAAGAAGCATGGGAAACGCTTAAGATGATGCATATGGGAGCTGATCGGTTAAAGGAGGCTAAAGTACAAACGTTGAGAAGTGAATTCGAGGTGATCCGAATGAACAATGGTGAGCCAATAGATGATTTCGCCATGAGATTGAATACTATTGTGACCGGTATTCGATCTCTCGGTGAAAAGATCGAGGAGAATACGGTGGTGAAGAAGTTTCTTCGAGCCGTCCCAATGCGATTTATACAAATCGTAACATCTATCGAGCAATTTGGAGACATGAAAAACATGACGGTTGAAGAAGTTGTAGGCCGTCTCAAGACCCACGAAGAGCGACTTCGAGGGTATGAAGAACGGGAAGAAGGACCTTCTCTATTGCTTACACATGCCAAGTGGGCATCTCAATCTAAGAAAACCGACGAGGGAGACTCGTCAAACACTTCAAGGGAAAGTGGAAACCAAGGCCAAGGACGCGGTCGAGGTCGTGGGCATAGCCGAGGAGATGGTCATGAGTATGATGCAAACCGGAATGACTACAATCGTCCTCGAAAGGACAAAAGTAAAATAAAATGTTTTACTTGCGAGGAATATGGTCATTATGCATCAGAGTGTCCAAACAAGAAACGAGGTGAGGAGGTGAACCTCACCCAAACCAATGAAGATGAAGAGCCTATTTTAATGATGGCGATCTCGCAAGAAGATACACCAGGTATGGTGCCGCTAAAAGAGAATAACGGCGTTGATATCCCTGCATCCGAAGAAAGTCAAGTAGATTCCGAGGAATGGTACCTTGACAACGGTGCTAGCAATCATATGACCGGAGATCGTTCAAAGTTCCATGAGTTAGACGAGAACGTGACGGGTTATACACGGTTCGGAGACGGGTCAAAGATCGACATCAAAGGAAAATGTACGATCTTGTTTGATTACGGAAACAGAGATCAAAGACTACTTAACGAGGTATATTACATTCCTAGACTTAAAAAGAATATTATAAGTCTTGGACAACTAACCGAAGACGGGAATCGAGTCGACATGGATGGTGATATTTTACGGGTATTTGACAATAGTAATACTTTACTTTTTAAAGTAAAAAGAACCCGTAACCGACTCTATAAGACACTTTTAAAGACGAGACGAAAAATGTGTCTTTTATCATCCCAAGATGATACAGGTTGGTTGTGGCATCAACGACGTCCGTATGCCAATTATTATACCATGAAAGTTAATGGTTATTTGGAGCATGATAAAATTCTAGGTTCACATCTAAAGAAATTAGATGATCCGAGTGAGGAAGAATTTTATGTTGAAGTTGAAAAATGTGAAAAAGGACACCAGTTTTTCGACGTACGGAAAAGGAAGCCACGGATAAGACGAGAAGGGTTCTTTGGTAAGCGAAAAAGATGGACTTGGACCGAAAAAGCAGCTGCCAGTTTTCTCCAACGTAGTCCCAAAAATCGAGGTATCGATTTTCGTAAGGTGATGCAGAAGGAAGACGTATCTCTAAAGAAAACGGCTTATGCTAAAAGGATTTCGGGGGAGTTTAGTGTGAGAGATTGCATTCCAACAACTTGTTCCAAGGATGCAAAATTGAAACTCGAGAAAGATAAAGACAAAGC
Source organism: Cichorium intybus (assembly GCA_023525715.1). NCBI lineage: Eukaryota > Viridiplantae > Streptophyta > Magnoliopsida > Asterales > Asteraceae > Cichorium > Cichorium intybus. The sequence goes on along the minus strand of CM042010.1, from coordinate 93,404,139 downwards.
ACTTGTCGATTATTCTGTAGTCGGGGATGGCATGAAATGCTCAACATGATCGGCGTAACGAATCTCGAGCCAAGTTTGGTTTAAGGGGGAGAATGTGAATGTAAACACATAGTGTAAACACAAACTTGCAGCCACCACCAACCACACCTACACCACCAACCACACCTAACTTTGTTGAATTTCTCATATGAACTCATTTTTAGGTTGCAGCTATTGTAGAAATTAGGCACACTACCATCACTATAAATAGATGTTCTAACATCCATTGTAATGCACCACAAAAACATAGAAAAGAGTGTTTAGATAGTTAGCGAGAGTTGTTCTTTTCTTGTATTTCAGTTTGAGTATTGAATAAAAGAACATTTGAGTTCCAACAAACCCATATTCCCTTTAATTCGGGAGACCCATATAGCGATCAATAGAAATTTAGAGCCCGACGCACCCTATTCTCCTTGTGTCGTTTTCCCTTTTGCCGATAATAGAGAGGTAAATAACAGTGAAGACATGAACGAGTTGGAGTAGCGGGGCTGGGAAGGAAACGGTGGTGGTGATCGGACTTGGTCTGCCGGAGAAGGAGGTGGCGCAGAGCATAGGGTTGGTTGCAGCGAGTTCTACCGAGGGTAAGCTTCCTTGCCATTCCTTCCCGTTTTCTTACTGTACCGACCTTCTTTTCTGTTCCTGTTTTCTGTTGCTGTCATCGCCGACAGCCCTTGTCTGCTGGATTCCACATTGCCACCATCATTGAACCCCGCCGTGTGGATTGGTTTCGATTGAGACTTGTTCCAGCCATGAATATTCATTGTTTTCTTGACCTGTTGCAGCAAAAACGCCATGTTTTCATCCTCTTTTTAGGCTGATCGAATCGTAGCCAGCAGCCGCACACCGCCGGCCGGCCGCCACGCCACCTAGCTGCCGGGAGCCACCTTAACACCACCGTGTGGTGGCTATCGCTGGATGAACGTCTCGGGTTAAGGATTTTATACATGAAGGCTAGTCGATTGTTTTGAAGTTAACGCGAATAACGATTTTATTATTTTATGTAAAGGTTTTGAGATAGTTTTGTGGCAAAGACTTGTTTATTTTAAAACCATTATAAGGTGTAATAATTTGTAATTCAACTCAAGTAATCAGACCTTAACACATTAAGAACTTAAACCACGTCGTAATAGATGAAGGGTTAGGAAACATTCACAAAATGACTAAAATAGTACCTAAACTCGTACAACAATATGTGCGGAACTTGGAGATTGTGGATAAGGGTCTAAAAAATAACTTAATATACAACTTTATAAAAAAAATGGAATTTGGGGCTTTTATGCACCAAGCCTTTAAAAAACAATGTAAGAGGGTCTTAATTGGACCATGTGATTGTTGGATTAGGTGTCTACGTTCATAACTATAATTGGTATATACTTGAATTGATAGTAGCAAAGTCATTTTGAGTTGCCATCGGTAGTCCAAATGATATTAAGATTAATAGAAAGAGAGAGAGAAATAGTTTATTAATTTATTATATGATGATAAAATAATTGAAAACTAGTTTGGAATTAAGTCGAATTAATTGGAACTAATTTGTGATTAATTAAAAATTCAGGGGCTGGATTGTAATTGTTCAATAGTTGAATAATAGAAAACGTTTGTTCGAAATAAGACGCGCGACGCGGGCAAGGATAGCCGCGACGCGCATGTCGCGGACGGCCAAAAAGGGTTTCAAAGATAAAGATGTTTATCTTGTTTGAATTCAAATAATTTTTATCCTTATCACCTTTGAAGCTATAAATACCCTATCACTGATACTTTATTCTCTGCCACACTCCTGTAGACAGTTCTCTGGAATTCTCTCTACTCTTTCAAGCAGAATCTATAATCATTCTCTAAGGTATTATAGCGAGTTTTTCTTATTAAGATAACTAAGATAATTAACATTTGCTTGGACTTTTGGGTGTGAACCATTAGAGGCACGACACTTGTAGTGCTTGCTTCCGAGATATCAATGAGACAACGAATAATTGTTATTTGTTATAATAACAATAAGGTATGTAATCCTGAACCCCTCTTTATTAATTTTTTATTATATCTAGCCGCCTCCCCTGTTTTTACGAAAATTGTGTAGGGTTCTTAGGGTTTTCTAAAAATTAGAGGGTTAGGATTAGGATTAAATTATTTGATTAATTTAATTAGTTAATCCTTATCTGATTTAATTTAATTTAATTAATTGTTAATTAAAGGATTAATACTAAATCATTTTAATTATTGAAATTTAAACCTAATATTTTAAAAGTTTAAAATACACCTTATATATATATATATATATATATATATATATATATATATATATATATATATATATATATATATATATATATATATATATATAGGGTCGAGATCAAATGAGAACCGGTTTTTTCATGAGAACCAGAGAACTTTTTCTGATTGGTTGATTCATAAAAGGGCATCATAGTCATTTAACAAATGTCATTTAATTCTGATTGTTTTTATTTTTGGCAACAACATTAACCATCTCCTAAAATTAAGGCTACTAAAAATGAAATTTTTGAATTTAAAATAAAAAAGGAAATTTCAATATATATATATATATATATATATATATATATATATATATATATATATATATATATATATATATATATATATATATATATATATATATATATATATATATATATATATATATATATATATATATATATATATATATATATATATATATATATATATATATATATAAATAGATTTTTGAAATATTAAAAAAATCAGAATTTTTATTTTTTTTACAAAAAATGGATTTTCGATTTGATTTTTATAATCAGATTTCTGAATACATATATGCATATTTACGTTTTTGCATTATATATCAAAAAATGCATATATGCACATTCGAGAATTTTTCATAAAAAACACACAAAAAATTCAAATTTCATAATGTTCGGATGTCATACAACCATAAAGTATAAAAATAAAAAAATTCACAAAAATATTGGAACACGAAGAATAAACAAAACCATTTTATTAAGAAACAACATAAAAATAACATACGTTCATTTTATACGATATAACCATAAACTAAAAAACAAAGCAATACAACAAAATGTCATAAATATCTTCATTTGTTCATTCCTAATTGTCATGTAGTCTTCGGTTTATCTTCACTTCTTCGAATTACTCGGCAAAGTCTTAAAAATCTACAACAACTTTAATAAAAAAAGTATGAAAATGCTTATATTCATACATATATGCAAATATGCACATTTGTATATATATATATATATATATATATATATATATATATATATATATATATATATATATATATATATATATATATATATATACATATATATATATATATATATATATATATATATATATGTATATGTATATATATATATATATATATATATATATATATACATATACATATATATATATATACACACACATATATATATATATATATATATATATATATATATATATATATATATATATATATATATATACATATATATATATATATATATATATATATATATATATATATATATATATATATATATATATATATATATATATATATATATATATATATATATATATATATATATATATATATAATGCATATAAATATATGCTGTAACGCCAAGATACTCTTTTTATGTAAAAATAATAAAAAGGGTAAATTAGTCATTTTACCTTAGAAGGGTAATTTGGTCTTTTGGACATAAAAGAATTTGGTTTGAAATAATATTTTGAGTTTTGGACTTAAAATGTTATAAAAACTGAAATTTGGTCGTTTTACCACAAAAGGGGTATTTTGGTCATTTGACCATGTGAAGGACCAATTGTGTAAAAATATTGCTCCTTGTGGCAAAAGTATAAGAAATGAAAGTTTTATTGTGATAAAACTTGATATTGGTGCCAAAAGTTCAAGAAATGAAACTTAGGGACCAAATTTGTAAAATTGGAAAATATAAATAGTGGAATAGTCCTCCCACATGTGCAGATTTTCGTGAGGCTACGGGAGAGGATTTCTCTGCACGAATTCTGCAATACTTGGAGATTTCTTGAAGAATTGAAGCTTGCAATTCGATTATTGGCTTGGAATTTATGAATTGGAAGCTTTAAAGGTTAGAAATTCAAGTTATAGCTTGGTTGTTCTTGGTTTGGTTTTATAGAAACTGAAATTTGTACGTTTCAGTTATGATTATGTAGTTTAATTGGTTTAATGCTTCCATTAAGTCATGCTAAAAGGACTTAATTCAAGAAAATGGAAGTAGATTGCTATTTGTGATGAATTTGAAGTTTTGGGGTTTTGGGATTAAGAACCCTAATTCTTCATATTGATTGATTTAGTTGTTTTGAATGGTTGAAAACCTTGTTTTGATATAAGGTTTTGGTCCTAGAACAAACCCCTATCGATTAAGTCATGTATTAAGGGCTTAATATGAGAAAATGGGATTTTGTAGCTTAAAAATCGGAATTTCTGCACCTCTGCCCAGCGCTCGCGACTTGACCAGGTGGTCGCTCGCGACTCGAAGGACGGGGCGCGACGCGCCTTACACTGTGGGCGTGATGCGCCTCCAAGGCAGGGAGTCCAAAATGCTAACTTTTGTTTGGCTTGTCCGATTTAGCTCAAACTTGAACCGTAGGCTCGTTATGGTCTGAAAAGTTTGGGAAAATTTTTATATTGAGTTTCCGACCCCTCGGGGGCACTGTAGATCGATTCGAATGCCTCGGTGAATAGTAAAATTCACATAAAGATAGTAAATGCAAAGTTTATTATCTAGGCATTATTTATAATGATATAATATTGGACTCTTACGTATTAGAGTCAATTTAGATGATTATTAACCTATTATCATTTGGTATATAAATGGATAAATAGGTATGGGACAAAATGGTTGTGGTGCACGCAAAGGCAAGAAACAACCGGGAATTAAATGCAGCTAGCATCCAGGTGAGTAATCTCACTGATATCATATGTGATATATGATGATTGAATTGTTACAGGTTGAAACAGCTTCGAGGGACGAAAACGACAAGTGTAAAAATATATGTAAAAGACAAGACCAGATAAGCCGTGAGTCATTGCGATGACAAGAACGGAGCTGTGAGTCAATACATATATATATACACTATGATATGACAAGACCAGATAAGCCGTGAGTCTGATAAAGACAAGAACGGAGCTGTGAGTCAGTCAATATCAATGATATGACAATACCAGATAAGCCGTGAGTCTATAACAGACAAGAACGGAGCTGTGAGTCAAACCTATATAGACGAGACCGGATAAGCCGTGAGTCATTGCGATGACAAGAACGGAGCCGTGAGTCTAGGCAACAGCGGGCTAACCCGTGAGCCACAATTGATCGTGAAAGAAACTGTTAATAGATGGTGCGGCCACTTGTGGCTATGATATTGGATGCTATATCCAACTGGTGCGGCCTATACGGCTATGATATTATTACAGGTACATGGTGCGGCCTTTTTGGCTATGATATCGGGTTATTGAACCCAGCTGGTGCGGCCTGCGGGCTATGATTTATATATTGATAATGTTTTGGTGCGGCTTATATAGCCATGACATATGATGCAGTCCATTGTGACTAAGAAACATGGGACAGAAACGATAGATATGATTATCTGTGCAAATAACTGATGTGGTTTGATAATTGCAGGTTGTAATGAAGTAGCCTGTAAGGCTACAAAATTAGGATAGGCTACAAAATTAGGATGTGAAATCCTAAGAGATATATGGTCAGCTAGTAAGGCTATGAGTTTGGATTCGATATCCAGACAGATATACGAATATATTTGATACATGTTATTTGCAGGTTACGATTACTCACTGAGCTTTGTAGCTTATACCGTTTGTTAAATGTCCCTGCAGGTTAGCATAACCCTGACAGGGGTAAGGATAAAGTCCGTGACTCAAGAAGTGGACTAGTAGATGCTGTCAGTAGCAGCCCGGCTTCAAAGGAGACTATGGTATTATATACTCTCCTTGATACACTTGTACCCGTTTTTATTAAAATATACCCCTTTGTTGTGGTTTTACGTAATGAAACCTTTGTTTAAAATGAAAAATTTTCAGGGGTGTTTTTGTTTTAAAAGTCGGGTGTTACATATGCACATATGCACTTACATGCACATATGCACATACATATATTCATATATGCAGAGGTGTACATTTGTATATACGCATATGCACAAATGCACTTACATGCACATACACATGTGCGCATATGCACAAATTATATATATATATATATATATATATATATATATATATATATATATATATATATATATATATATATATATATATATATATATATATATATATATATATATACACACATGTGAAAATATATAAATCTATGTAAATACGGAATATATGCATATATACACAAACATACGGAATAAGCATTTTCATTGCTAAAATGACTTGAGTCACTGTTGCACACTAAAAACAATGAAAATCAACATTCTTGTGCTCACATAGTCATAAATTGGTACAAAAATGCTTATATTCATACATATATGCAGATATGCACATTTGTACATACACATATGCACAAATGTATATACATATATGCACATATGCACTTACATGCACATACACATGTGCGCATATGCAAAAATGCATATATATATATATATATATATATATATATATATATATATATATATATATATATATATATATATATATATATATATATATATATATATATATATATATATATATATATATATATATATATATATATATATATATATATATATATATACATGTGAAAATATATAAATTTATGTACATACGAAATATGTGCATATATGCACAAACATATGGAATATATGCATATATGTATAAACATACGAAATAAGCATTTTCATTGCTAAAATGACTAGAGTCACTGTTGCACACTAAAAACAATGAAAATCAACATTCTTCTACTCATGTTGTCACAAATTGGTACAAAATCAACACCATGTTAGTTTGAATGTAGGATGCTATAATAAGCATTAATTGAGAAGTACACTGGTATTCCTTGCATAAGGTAGTCATGTACTTTCAATTTTTAATGTGTTATAACAACCTACTTTCATTGTATTACAACACTATAATTTCAGGTTTTTGCTTATTGAGGCATTGTACTTTGTAGAAATGATTACTTTTGTTATTTGTTGCAATTAGCTCTTTATTACATCATAACTAAAACTAAATACTGTATTTTATTTGATCGTAAAGGGGCTGCTATGATACGCATTTTGAAAGTAATTACTATGCTATTAATCTAATTATATAGTTATGTACAAATCACTCCCCATAAATAAATATTTAAAAACCGGTTTCCAAAAGCCATGGACCAATGTGAGTCAAATACCACAACATAACTATAGGGGGTTTCCGATATACCTTGATCGATTGAGGATTAGCTGGAGTACAAAAGAATATTCAAAGAAGAACACCCTACGGATATCCATACGAGCACCTTGAGAACCAATGAAGAACAAGAGGTATTCAGAACTGGAACATTGCAAGGACGAGCGATTTAAAAAAAAGATGGAAGTATTCAGAACATCAAGCGAACTGGAACATTAATCGAACTGTACCTGGATGAGAAATTGAGGCATCACTCCGTGGTGGTTTAACATCACTCAGGGTCTGAATTACCTGGAAAATAGACGCCGTCGCCGTCGCTCGTGAAACTGAAAGTGTTAAGCGGGAATATTTACAGTTGAACTAGATCAAGTTTGATTGAAACCCAGCGTTTTCACCACCGAAAATCCCACGGTGGCTGCCGTCGTCAATTCGTTCTCCGACAACATGGTCTAACCCTAGCTCCACTGTGGAGCCGTAAACAGGAACTATAAAGGAGGTGTGCGTAGTTGTTGCAACCAGCGAGAAAGAAAAGAGAGAGATCGATTCCAGCGAGTCCGATGACAGAGCAGGCAACCGACGATTTCTAGGGTGAGATGAGAAGAGGGTGAGGCATCGGTGGATGGTGGGTGTGCCGGCTGAAGGATGGCCAAACGAAGAGGCAGTTTTTGAGATTTATTGAATTTAGGTTAAAAGGAGAGAGAGTATGGTATTTACCAAATTTAGGGGCGTAATTTTAGTTTTCAGCTGTTTGGACTCAAATTTGATACCTATTATACCCTTGATCCATATTAAAATGGAAAAAAAAAATCTTTCTATTTCTATTTAATTACAAAATTGCCATAAATCATCTTAGCCCTTTATTTTTCTCATTTTTTTTTGGTTCTCATTAGATCTTTACTCTCTCTCTCTCTCTCTACACACACACACACATATATATATATATATATATATATATATATATATATATATATATATATATATATATATATATATATATATATATATATATATATATTTATTTATTTATTTATATATATATATATATATATATATATATATATTAAGTAATAATATTTATATGTATAAGAATCAATCAGTCGAATTGCTAGTATGCCTCATTCACGAAATTGATCTATAAGAGGGTATAAGGAAGCTGCCTATAAAATGGCGGTTGAATGGGTGTCCAGTATCCCTCGATAATTCCTTGATTAGTGGAGGGTCGTTAGCAGAAGGGATTTGATAGGACACTAAATCTCATTAAAAGTATAATTTTATAAAATTAAGTACTAGAACATTTTATATTAAAATCTCAAATGTAGTTACTTTAGGAAAATGTGAAAAGTCTGCTAACCCATGAAATTGCACATTACACTTTATAAGTCGTTAGTGGAGCGTGTGTGGTTTACCAGTACACTAACGTGTGTGGTTTACGAGCACACTAATAGTGGAGTTGTTGATTGGGCGTGTGTGGTTAACCAGCACATCAATCGAGATGATAAATGACATTGAGTTTGCCAAACACATTTGCATGGTTATTCACATCTTGTTTGTGATACTCGGTATCCCAGTCACAAATAGAAGAGCATAATGTGATATTAAACATGCCATTGAATAGTTTCAATGAATCTCAAGAGACCTAGGAATTTCACTTAATATGATTATCTTATGCGGTGAAATTTGTAAATCGTCCTTTACCTACCTTTATAAAATTTACAATTAGATTATGGCATCCCACTTCTAAGTTGTGAATTGTATAGTTGAGTCCTAGCCTTAATATTTATTTTTGGGTTAATATATTAAGGATTATTCTTATCTACTTAAAAACTACCTTCCTTTTATACATGTCTACTTCTGTTGATGCTTCTACTTCCCCATCCGCTCCATGCAATAGCCATAACTTCTCTTAGTTCCTTTTGCTCTGCTTAAATGTGACATTGAATGGCACCAACTACAATGACTGGATGCGGAACATCAAAATGACTCTTAGATTCGAGAATAAGTAGTATGTCCTCAAAAAAGAACTTATAGAAATTGATGAAGAGAAAGCCACCCCTGAAAAACTAGCCTCTTACAAAAAAACACTATAACGATGCAACCAAAGTGGCTTGCATCATGGTCGCCACTATGGTCCTGAATTGCAATGATTTTATGAGGACTATTGGCCGCATGAGATGAACAAGGACCTTATGGAAAAGTTCCATAAGCGAGCTCGTCAAGAAAAATAAAAAGTAGTGAAGGACCTCATGACATGCAAAATGAAAGAGGGAAAGTCTGTCTGTACCCACATGCAAAGAATGCAATGATACGTGAAATGCATCATTAAGCTTAATGTGCACTTTGATGAGCAGTTGTCTATTGATATAGTCTTGAACTCCTTACCAAGTTGTTATGATCAGTTCATTTTGGCTTATCATCTGAAAAACAATGAGACCATCTTAACTCAGTTGCACAACTACTGTAGATACTGAAGCAGGAATGAAAGGTAGATGTTTAGCCTCCACTTTTGACAGTGCTCTCGTTCAGGCTATTGGATAGGGGAAGGGGAAGAAGAGGAAAGGTCTTCCCAAGCAAAACTGGAAAGGCATGCTTATATCGGGTCATCTAGCAGTGGCCCTAAGGTCAGGTCCAGTTCTGATATTCCTCCCGTCCCAATTCCCAAAGAGGGCAATTGCTTCTAATGTAACGAGAAAGGGCATTGGAAACGAAGCTACCAAAAGTACCTACAAGACCTCAAGGATGGAAATATAAAGTCGTTATCTGCAGGTATATACATTATTTATAATAACTCATCATATTCTCGTTCTTGGGTTCTTCATACAGGATGTCGTTTTCACATTTGTTCTGATTTGCAGGGCCTAAAAGAAAGTGAGGATGTGGAGCAAGGAAGAATAAACTTGATCATGGGGAATAGGCGATCTTCTCCTGTTACCAAGATTTGAATTTATAGTCTAGTGCTTAGTAGTGATGTTAGTTTAGATTTATTAAATTGTTGTTACTCGTCAGAAATGATACAAAATATTATTTCTTTTCATGCATTGTTCAGACAATGTTATAGATATTCTTTTGATGATATGAATGGATCTATTTCAGTTTATAAAAATGATGTTTTTATATTTGAAGATTTACCTTATAATGGTGTGTATGAAACTATGACATGTGTAGACAATTTAGGCAATAACGTATTTCAAATTGATTCATCTAATGGTATAGACAAGGCATGCTTGTAGCATTGTCGTCTTGGATACATTAACAAGAAATGGATTGCCTAATTCCAAAATGATGGAGTGTTGGAATCATTTGACTTAAGGTCAGATGATGCATGCCAATCTTGTCTTTTGGGAAAGATGACAAAATCACCTTTCACAGGATCTTGTGAAAGAGGTGAAGGTTTGTTGGATCTCATACACACAGTTGTGTCTGGACCCTTCAAATCATCCACAATGGATGCTTATCTATTCTATGTGACTTTTATAGATGATTACAGCATATATGGCTATATCTACTTAATCAAGCATAAGTCAGAAACCTTTGAAAAGTTCAAAGAGTTCAAGCATGAAGTCGAGAATCAATTAGGCAGGAAGATAAAGATGCTTAGATCTGATACAGGTGGAGAGTATCTTAGTATCGAGTTCCACACTATCTTAAGGAATGTGGAATAGTTTCACAGTTGACTCCTCCTAGGACACCACAATTGAATGGTATGTAAGAGGCGTAACCGGACCTTGTTAGACATGGTTCGTTCCATGATGAGTCGAGCTTCTCTTCCTATTCACTTCTGGGGGTATGCCTTAGAGACAGCCGCCCAGATCCTCAATCTTGTCCCTACAAAGAAGGTTTCCAAAACACCTTACGAGATGTGGACAGGTAAAGTTCCCTCGTTAGCACATATAATGGTATGGGGTTGTGAAGCTTTCGTAAGACGAGAGACTCATGACAAGCTAGCAGCTAGAAGTGAGAAGTGTATTTTCATTGGTTACCCAAAGTGGTCTTTTGGATATTTGTTCTACATACTTAGTGAGAACATGGTCTTTGTAGCACGAAGAGGAGTCTTTCGAGAGAGAGAGACAGAGAGAGAGAGAGAGAAAGAGAGAGAGAGAGAGAGAGAGAGCTCATATTCAAAGAGGACAGGTCCAGGACCATTAAACTTGAAGAAATTCAGGAGTCAACCAATGAAGGAACCTTAGATGATCCTAGCACTCAACCAGAGGAAGAAGTTCATGTTGAACCGATAAACAATTCGTTACCTCTTAGACGTTCCAGTAGAGTTAGCATGCCACCTAAGTTTTATAGTTTCCATATTACTACAGATGGTGACACATTTGTCAGTGATAGGACACTGGTAAATTTGGATGAGCCATCTAGCTACAAGGAAGCAGGGCAGGCCCTGAGGCTGCTAAATGGAAAGAGGCAATGGAGAACGAGATCAAGTCTATGTATGCAACCAAGTTTGGAATTTGGTTGATAATGTACCTGGTCGAAAGACAGTTGGGTACAAATAGACCTTCAAGAAGAAGACCGACATGGATGGAAAGGTACACACTTTCAAGGCTCGACTGGTTGCAAAGGGATTCACTCAAACCACGGGGGTTGACTATGATGAGACTTTCTCGCCAGTAGCCAAGATAAAATCTATTAGGATAATGCTCACCATACCTATATTTCATGACTATGAAATTTGGCAGATGGATGTCAAACCCTCTATCCTCAACGGGAAGTTGGCTGAGGATGTTTACATGAATCAGCCAGAGGGTTTTGTAGATGCAAAGTTTTCTAATAGTGTCTAAGCTTGAGAAATCCATCTATGGATTGCAACAAGCATCTCGCAGCTGGAATCTTTGTTTCCATGAGAAAGTCAAAGAGTTTGGTTTCTCTAGGAATAAAGATGAGTCCTGCGTGTATATCAAGGCTAATGGGAATATAGTGAATTTTCTGGTGTTATATGTCGATGACGTATTGCTCATGGGAAATGACATTTGAACCTTGCAAGAAGTTAAGTCTTGGCTTGGAAAGTGTTTTTCCATGAAATACCTTGGAGAAGCAGCGTATATTCTCGGGATAAGGATTTTGATAGATAGAAAGAAGAGACTAATTGGACTTAGTCAAAGTACATACTTGGATAAATTACAAAAAAGGTTTAGTATGGAAAATTCCAAGAAAGAAGAGCTACCGATCCAGAGCAATGCCATATTGAGTAAGACTCAAAGTCTTAGTATAGATGATGAGATAACTGATGTGAGTCGTGTACCTTACGCTTCGGCTGTAGGGTTGATCTTGTACGCTATGACATGTACTCGTCTTGATGTGTGTTTTTCTTTGAGCATGGTCAGTCGCTATCAGGGAAATCCAAGCAAGGCTCATTGGACAGCGGTTAAGAACATTCTCAAGTATTTGTTGAGGACGAAGGACATGCTTATGGTCCTTAGTGGCAGTGATACATTGAGAGTGAGTGGGTACAGTGACGCCAACTTCCAGACAGATAGAGACAAATTTCGGTCTCAGTCGGGCTGGGTGTTTCTTCTGAACAGTGGAGCGGTAACTTGGAAGAGTTCCAAACAAGAAACGGTGGCTGATTCAACTTGTGAATCAGAGTACATGGCTGCAAGTGAAGCGTCAAAGGAGGCATCTTGGATGAAGAACTTCATCGGTGACCTTGGAGTAGTCCCAACCATTCAGGAGCCAATGGAATTGTTCTACGATAATGAAGGAGCAGTTGCCTTTCCTAAGGAACCGAGAGATCATGGAAAGTCCAGACATATCAACAGAAAGTACCATTACCTCATACATAGAGTAGAAGAAGGTCACCTCATCGTAAAGAGGGTATCATCTGAAGATAACCCTGTAGATCCTTTGATGAAGGCTCTGAGTAGGGTCAAACACAGTCAGCATGCTAGGAGCAGTGGTCTGAGATATGATGTTAGTTTTAGTAGTTAGATAGTTATCTTGAAACTTGTAACAAAGTAAATGTAATTGACTTTTGGTGATTAAATAATAGAGAATTATTCATGAGTATTGTTTGCTGCTATTTGTCAATTGTTTATTATTGTGTTTCCTTTTTGCATGTTTTACTTCTCGAATAATATGATTATTCAAATTCCACAGTTGTTCATACTTTTGGAAGTAAGTAGTGAATCGAGACTGTCATGAATTGAGTTGTAGATTGTCTAAGGAGTTAGACAAAGCAATACTATTGTTGCAATGTTCATAAGTACTTAGAAATGGGGATTTAAGTATTGGATAAACCCACGCTCAAAGAATTACTTCATGGATTCTATCACGAGTAATTCTAAGACGATAATATCTTATGATCTTGAAACGGAGATACATGAGTTGAAATTCACAAGTCGGTTGTAAATTGGTATTACGTAAACGCATTAGTAACTTGATGTTATAAAACATATTGTCATGCATGATTTGATGACTAAAGGATACAAGCATATAAGTCAAAGTTTATTCGTTCCTTTTGGCCTAATGGGAAAAGCGATATCTTTGGGCCCCTCGGTGATTTGGTGTTGACTTATAGTGTTGCGCCCAGCCAGGACTGAATTAATGTGCTCAATTAGAAGTCATATATAATCACAAATCATAAACGGGAAACAAAGTATTGGACAATGATATTGATTCCAATCCATGTATCATATCCGCATGATATCTTGCACAACGAAGGATTATATGATTACTTATCTTAGGACACGTAACTGACTGGGTCAGAGTTCGGCAGCAGCTTTTGGAAACTAGAATTTGCTGAGCGATTTAGAAGTTATACCGGCAGTTATAGTTATTAGACTTATCCAAGTGGGAGACTCTTGGATTAGGTGTCTATGCCCTAACTATAATTGGTATATACTTGAATTGATAGTAGCAAAGTCCTTTTGGGTTGCCCTAGTAGTCCAAATGGTATTAAAGTTAATAAAAGTAGAGAGAGACATAGTTTATTAATTTATTATGTGATGATAAATTAATTGGAAACTAGTTTGGAATTAATTAGAATTAATTGGAATTAATTTGGGATTAATTAAAAATGTAGGGGCTGGATTGTAATTTTTCAATAGTTGAAGAATACAGTCGAAGTAACACGCGCGACACGGGCAAGGATAGCCGCAACGCGTGCGTCGTCGACAGCCAAAAAGGGTTTCGAAGATAAAGAGGTTTATCTTGTTTGAATTCAAATAACGTTTATCCTTATCACCCTTGAAGTTATAAATGCCCCAGCCCTGGTACTTTATTCTCTGCCCCATTCCTGTAGACAGTTATCTAGATTCGTTCTTCTTTCTCAAGCAAAATCTATAATATTTCTCTAAGGTTTTATAGCGAGCTTTTCTTAATAAGATAATTAACCTTTGCTTGGACTTTTGGGTGTGAACCATTAGAGGCACGGCACTTGTGGTGCTTGGTTCCGAGAGATCAATGAGATAAGGAATAATTGTTATTTTCTATAATAACAATAATGTATGTAATCCTAAAACCCTCTTTAGTAATTTTTATTATACCTGTGGTTTCCTTTAGATGTTCTTATTTATATGTTCAAAAGAGAAAACATAGATCATTTAGGTTGCATGTGAAATTAAGAGTTTAAGTTTATTTGTTTACCTATTTTCCATCAGTGACATCTAAAACTCAAAACTTAATAATTGTGGTTAAGAGCTTAATATACGACATAAATAATAAAACTAGAAAATAATATAAATAAATAATAACAAGTAACGATTTAAGGAAAACTCTAAATGGTGATCCTTATCAATGTTTGTAGGTTGTTCCGTACGAGTTTCTTCCGGTGCATACTAGGGTCGATACCTGGACATACCTGGAGTTGAGTTACATTGACTTACCTATTATAGTAACGGTGCATGTAATGTGTTATATTTTATGCATTTGTATGCTTATGTCTTTTCAATAGAATAATGTGGTATGTATGTGTCGTCGATGAAGTACGGTGGTGAAGTGGGAAATGTATGCATATGTAAGTTTGTCCATGAAGTACGATGGTTTGGCTGGCTGGTCATAAATTACAGTGGTGAAGTGGCTAGTGCATAGGAGTTGGTACCAACAATACGTGTTTAGGAATAATGTGATTATGTTATGTTAAGTTAAGTTATGTTGTATTTTTGTGAATGTTTAAAGGTGTTTATGTGGTTGCATGTGATTGATATAATGAGTGAGTGCAGTGTACGATCATTAAGAATTTTCGCTTACCTGTTGTAGATTTATATTTTTTAAGACCCTCTGGGTGACAAGGGAAGGCATCGTTTTGACTACTGCCGACACGCATTCCACGGAAATTCACTTTATGGATTTACAACTTTTAATAATATGAATTTATAATATTTTTTCTGGAATGTTGCCTTCCGCTACTTATTTTAGTTTTAGATAACTTGAATTATGGTTATATAATATATGATGGTTATTAAAAAATAAAAATTTGGGACGTTATAGAGGCTATCATCGGAGTTGGGGGTCGAGGATAAACCCAATTGGTCAGATTTCTTGCAATTACCAGTTCCAACATTAGTTTCTTGAGTGAAAGCTAAAAATCTGATTTCTATAACCCTAGTTTCTTGAGTTCAAAATTTTCAATGCATGTTTGGAATTTGGAAAATGTTTCTAGTTTATGTTGCTTAGTGAATTCAATAACACATTATAAATTTCTATATGCTTCAGTTTGAATTGGAATTTGCTAATATATGATGAGATTGTGTTTGTTTTTGGTTCTAAAAGCTTTGTTCAAACATAAAATATCCATGAAAATACATGAATATGTGGTTTTGGACAGATTTGATTGTTACTTGCGATCAAGTTTGTGGTGAAATCTCATCACCCAGTAATGGAAAGATGGAAGCCTTGTTCTTAGTATTATAAATAAGTTAGAAGGTTCATGTGTTACATTTTTTTGGTTAAACATGAAGTTAGAATGGATTTGTAATAAATGTTAGTTTTTAATCATGTTTAGAATCATGAAATTGGGAAAGGATCATAAATAAATTGTTTTGAAAGTCTTGATTAAGATAACTTAGATTGTTATGTGGTCAAAACTTAGTTGAAATATAGATATATATGATGATGTAAAAACACTCTCTAGATACATAAAAGGATAAACGAAATGAGAATGTTTGTTTAATAACCTCATGACTTTGGCATGGAATTGGAATTCGAAAACATTGAGATTGGAAAATAAATTTTGGTTTGTTATAAATATGTGTGGAACTAAAAAGTCGGTGTCTGTGTTGTTAGTATTACACTTGAAGTGGACGATGATGCTATGAGAAAAAGGATTATATTAAATCCATCATTGGAATGCAGTATGGTAATATACAAGTTATATATATATATATATATATATATATATATATATATATATATATATATATATATATATATATATATATATATATATATATATATATATATATATATATATATATATATATATATATAAAATATGTTGGTGTTGGAATGGAATTGTGAATTCTATTTATGGGAAAATTTTAGTTCATGCAAGAACAACATGAAACAAAACATATAATTTGATTGGAATGATATTATGAAGTGTTAGGAACATATTGGAATCAAAGGAACGGAAAGTAGCATGTTTTCAACGGGTTCTATTTTATAAACTTTATTGTTTTAGTTTTGTCAAAATGCGATAAACGAGTCGATTGAAGGATGTTTTGACATCTAAGCAATTAGTATTGTTCTATAAATACTTTAGAATTATAAATCAGTTTAAATTTTATGCGAAACCCAAGAAATACATATTTATCCAAAGTACGATGCCTAAATGAGAAAACGGTCAAAAGGTGCCAAAACGAAAACTGGTTTAAAAGGCCTCATAAAGCTTTATACATGTTTAAACACTATTAGTACGTTATTGGGCTACATAACATTTATTTAAATACAAGTTTACATGAATTTTGGACTAAGCTCTCAGAGTGGGACAAAAATGGTAAAATTGGCAAATTGAGTATAAAGCTTTGATAAAGAAAGTTTAACCAATGGAATAGTATTGCATAATTGCTAGAAGGGTTTACGAATGATTAGTTAAATATTATTTTTTTAGTTATGTAATATGTTTCTAATCTTTTATTTAATTGTTCGACATTGGAGGATGCTTGGAAGCAATGTGGTTTAGGGATACGTTGATTATTGTAGCTAGACATACCCAGCTATTGAGGTTAGTACATGATAAGTTTTTTATACCGGGTACATAGCAACAAGTTTCAATGCTAAATGTTTTGTCAAATGATATCTAAAGCTTGAACTAAAGAGTAATAATTTATGTTGAAAGTTGAAATGCTTTTACATGTTTAGAATGATGCATGAATTAAAGGCCAACTTGCTATCATAAGAAGTATCAAAATTGAAATTTATAACTAAAGATATAAGCGATGATGATGTTGTTCGGACTAAGGACCTTACCACCGAGAAGGGGGGTCAAATAGATACTACTGGGATGGTACCTCCTGTCACAAACTATTTGTCTTGATGCACAACCTTATGGATAGATGTGTTCTATTTCTTGAAGGGAATGACAAGTTACACAATACACACCCTTACGGATGGATATCTTCTAATCCGGTAAGGGATGGTATATGAGGGCACCCGTAAGTAAAAGATAATATGAAAATGAATTATGAAAGAAATTGGTCTCTATTTTGATGATGAAGTAATTCGTAACATGTTTTGTGAAAATTAACTATGAAAGCAATTCGTGACATGTTTTGTTAACAATGAATAAATTTGGTGATATGATTTGCAACATGATTTTTAAAGATTCTATGGATAAAATTTCAGCATGGTTTCAAATGTGGGTTTGCATAAACCTAAATGTGGAAATATGCTTTTAAAACCTTTGGTTTAATTTATTATCTTGTTGGGTCTAAAACCCATGTGACTCACGAGACTTTCGTCTCATGTATTGTTTGTTTTTATAATGCTATGTATACTGGAACATGATGATTGGCATCAGATGTTAGGAAGGATGGACTTAAAAGAAATTATGTGGATTATAGATAGAAAAGATGATAAAGTAATCCCTAATGCGGCATAGTTATGAAATGTAAGACATTGTGTTTATGGTTTAGAATAACCATTGTAGTTGTATTGTAAAGTTTTGCTATGTCACGTATTGTTTTTAGGCTACTTTTGATTGAGTCGAGACTGTATGGATTTTATTCAATTAGCTTAGTGGTCATGCCGAACTTTTGGTAGAAATGTTGAATGAGTACAAGCCATTAGCTTTGAGATATCTTATTTCTTTTTTATGGTTTTCTTTGATATGAGTTTGTAACCCCCAATGTTGTTTAAATATTTTTAAAACCCATTTTTAGTTAGGACTAAAAGTTTTATGATATGATTTAATGACATGAGAAAAGTTTTTAAAAGAACGAAATTTTACATCACAATGATTTTATAAAAGAATACAACAATTAAGGTGAATTAAAAGATGGTGTGTTACAGAAACCTTAACTGGAAGTTATATTGAAAATTAGTTGTTGGGGTCTGAATCCAAACATACCCAAAAATGGCGAAACAACGGCTATCTCGCCGCTATGTAGGCAAAAATGTTGTCGCTAAGTGGCGACAAGTTGCGATAGGCCTTCGAAAACATGATGATAGCAATGTTATCATCTAAATACAATATTGGCTTGATCTTATTGATACCCTATTTTTGACTTGATCTTATTGATCCAATCTTGTTGAAATGAAAGAATTAGAATATTTATAATCTTTTGATGTTAACAATAGCTAGTGTATAAAGGGAGAGGAGGAAACACGGAATTCGGGAGTAGTACTCACCGACCCGTCACAAGGTGAGTAACTATACTTGGAACTCGGAATGTGATTTGAAACTCATAATGAAATTATAATGGATTAGTTAGCTGAAAAATAGTGATTGTAGTTGAAAGCAATCACTTAAATTTTAATATGAATTCAAAACCTATATACGATCTTTATGACCAATTGATGAACTTGTTGTAGCCGAATCCAACACATAATTGCTAAACAAACGAGCTGTAGCTTAATGTAACTCTTATTAGCTTAAATTAATTGGTTGTAGTTGAATGCAACCTTTAAGCCGATTTATAAAGTTGTAGCTGAATGCAACTATCTCAACAGTTATAGTCTATTGTAACTGTAATTGTTGATTCAATATGATGTTGTCTTTTTTATAATAGGCGAAGCACATATGTTGTTGAGTTTCACTGTAAACTACTTGTTGCTTATATGATCACTCATTCAGCTCTTGTAGCTCGCCGCTCTTGAATTTCATGTTTTAGGACCCAAGGATATGGAAAGAGGATATAAAGTAGAGGACGAATAATTGTCATTACTGGACTCATTATACATCTTACAGAACAACTTTGTAAACCCGACTCGGTCTTGAGTTGACTTTATGACTATATTTTGATAACAATCTGTAAACATTGTTTATATATACTTATTACACCTATGTGTGCTTGTTTATTTTGTAAAAACCATTGGGTGTAATTGTGTGTAGAAGTCGAGTGTTACAAGTTGGTATTAGAGTCGATGTTTAAGTGAACTAGACCTTCGGTTTAGGGTCGTAGACATAAACCAATAAGAAGGAAATATTACTAATGGTACCTAGACAACTATCCTTGATTGGCACATATAAATGTATATATGTGTTATTGTTGAAATCTTGTTGATCCTCATGACTTTATTTTAGTTTATGAAATAGAAAAAACTAAATTGGATATATTTTCCAGCTGAATGGTAAATGCAACGAATACAAGAGGAGGGGTGGTCCATGAGGAAGGCAGACCGGATCGCAGGGTTCGGGCTCGATACATTAATCCAACAGTGAGAGATTTCCTTAGCCACCAATTAATTTTTGGGAGATTATCACATCAGAGGTGGCTAAGGCAATCAAGGAGTTACTACTAACTCTTATCAGGCCTAGATAGAGGAAGCAGTAGAAAGTGTGCATGATCAACCACTAGTTCCTCCGGTATTCGCGAAAGGCCAATGAGAAACATTAAACAAAGTAAATGATAAAGGGACATTTGTAGATGTTAAAAGCCACACTTATAAAGGCTTTCTTGGATGTAAACTCACAAAGTTATTTGGAACGGATGATCCAGTAGCTACTATGACTAGGCTTAGCCATACAAAGAAGATATTTCGCACCAGTAAATGTGCCGAACTAGAGTACGAAACTAATATGCTTTGTGATGATGCCTAATTTTGGTGGGAAGTGAATAGTAACAATTTTGGAGAAAGCCTAACACGTATGCTAACCTGGGAGTAATTTCAAGCAAAATTTATGGATGAATATTATTCTAATATAGCATTGAAACACTTAGAGGAGGAGTTTATGAAGCTAGAGCAGGGAACAAAAAGTATGCAGTAATATTCTATGGAATTTAATTAAACGGACATATTTTTACACATCAGGTAGATACATATGAGTGGAGTATAAATCGCTACTTGTGGGATATAAAAACCTAAATACAGGAGTTCATTCAGACCATGAGATTTGACACTTTTCAGTTGGTGGTAAAAGCAGAAAAAGTTCGGGAGAGAGAATTACAAAAGCAGGAGGCAGAGAGATGAGGTGGAAAAGAAGTTAGGAGCCCCAAAATAAAATATAAATACAAAAAGACGGCCGGTTCTGATTTCTCAATCCAAGATAAATCCAAAAAAGATAGAAGGAAAGTGGCATGAAAGATGTAGATGAAAGCATACCAGCGCGTGTGAGGCGAATATTCCCCCATCGTCTTGTTTTACTTGTGGAAATCCAGGACACCTATCCCGTGATTGCATTGAGAAAAACCGAGTTTGTTTCAATTGTGACGACAGTGGTCATATACGCCCCAATTGTTCTAAGGTGAAAGTTGAACCTCCGAAAGGAGCACCATGAGCTAGGTAAGTAACTTCTCGAGACGATATAAAAGAAGGGGGTAGCGGAGGTGCCAAGACCCGGGGCAGGAGAAATCAGATGTGGTGACAGGTACTTTTAACTTGAATTCTCTCCTAACACATGTATTATTCGACCTGGGAGCCACATTTTCTTTTGTATCAGTGTCCTTTGCAACTAAATTAAATGTTCCTTTGACCATGTTGAATGAGTGTTTAATGGTGGAAGTAGGTGATGGGAGGTATGTGGTAGTGAAAGACCAGTATTTAAGGTGTTGGCTTGAAATCAACGAGATCATCTTCCTTATAATTTGAAGTTGTTCACATGAATTTGATATTATTGTGGGGATGGATTGGTTAGATGCAAATAAAGCTCAAGTAGACTCCTATGGGAAGACTATCACTACAAAGACACCCAATGGATCTTAAATGATAATACAGAGAAAGAATCGACCAAGTGGTATACCGATGGTGTCTTTGTTGAATACATGGGGATATATTGATAAATGAGGTGTTTATTTGTAGGACATGTCACAAGGATTGAACTAGAACAACTTAGAGTGGAGGATGTAGAAGTAATTTGGGAATATTCTGACGTTATACTAGACGAACTCCCTAGTTTACCGCCTGACCAGATGATTGAGTTAGTTATTGGTTTGTACCAGGGGTGATGTCGATCGCTCAAGCATCGTATCGTCTCGCACCATCCGAGATGGAAGAATTGAAAAAGCAGTTATAGGAATTGTTAGATCGTCGATTTATTGGCTGCTTTCATCCTCGTAGGGTGTTCCTATCCTGTATGTGAAAAAGAATGATGGTTCCATGCGGATGTGCATAGACTATCGTGAACTAAATAAGATTATCGTAAAGAATCACTACCCACTACCGAGGATCGATGCTCAATTTGATCAACTTCAGGGAGCATTGTACCTTTCAAAAATTAATTTATGATCTGATTATCATCAGCTGAAGGTAAGAGTGTGATGTCCCAAAGACATCATTCCGTACCTGATACGACCATTACGAATTCCTGGTGATGCCTTTCGGTTTGACGAATGTCCAACTGCTTTTATGAATTTGATGAATTAGGTTAGCCATCAATCAATGGATAAATCTGTCATCGTGTTTATAGATGACAGCCACATTTACTCGAAAACCCGAGACAAACATAGACGACACTTGCAACTGATCTTAGATCTCCTTTACAATGAAAGACTATATGCCAAATTTTCAAACTATGAGTTTTGGTGCAAGAGGTTAAGTTTTCGACCACGTGATTTATTAAGAAGGTATCAAAGTAGAACCTACCAAGATAGAAGTTGTAATGTGTTGGGAGCCACCTAAAAATCCTCAGGAGGTCCGTAGTTTATTGGGATTAGCTAGCTATTATTAGCGATTTATCGAGAATTTTACAAGCATTGCGGCATCTCTAACAAAACTGACACGAATGGCAGAAAGGTTTAGCTGGACTGAGGCACAACAAGCAGCATTTAAGCGATTAGCACTACCACAAGGTGGAGATGATCTTGTTATCTACAGTGATGCCTCTCAAGGTCGGCCTCGGTTACGTTTTCATGCAAAGAGGCCGCGTGATTGCATTCGTGTCAAGACACCTGAAACCTCATTAGCAGACGTACCGTACACATGATTTAGAGTTAGCAGCATTAGTATTTGCGAAAATTTGATGACATTATTTATATAGCGTACGATTTTAAAATCTATACATATCATAAAAACCTAAAGTACTTATTTGATAAAAAAAATTAAACATGAGGCAAAGACGATTGATGAATTTGCTGAAACATTACGACTGTGAAATTGTTAACCATCTGGGCAAGGAAAACGTGGTAGTAGATGCACTAAAGATCAAAGAGCCACTTATTAGAATAGTGTCAGCACGAATGGGAATGGCTAGCCGATTAGCAGAATTAATATGGAAAACCAAGCAGACGATATGAAAAGTGAAAGGATGGTCGGGTATGTAAACCAACTTGCAGAAAATTCACAAGTATTAAAAACCTTTAAGGGATGAGTATGGGTTCCAAAACACAGAGGTCCAACCGTTGTTGCTAGATCATGATCAATATACGCGATACTCAGTTCATCCGGGAAGCATGAAAATGTACACAAATTTGAAGTTCATGTATCGGTGGTCTGACATGAAAAGAGATGAAAAGTGAAAGGATGGTCGGGTATGATTATGGGTTCCAAAACACAGAGAGGTCCAACCGTTGTTGCTAGATCATGATCATTATACACGATACTTAGTTCATCCGGGAAGCATGAAAATGTACACAAATTTGAAGTTCATGTATCGGTGGTCTGACATGAAAAGAGATGTGGGAAGTTATATAGAGAACTTTCATACATATCTCCAAGTAAAGGCAAATCATCAGAAACCGTATGGGACAATTCAGTCATTACGGGTACCGATGAAGAAATGGGACGAAGTTACTATGGACTTCATTACAAAGCGACCTTGAACCCTTCAATGATATGATTCCATTTGGGTGATTGTTGATAGGTTGATTAAATCATCCCAATTTATCCCAATTCACGAGGACTACCCAATAACAAAGCTACTCGATATCTACATAAAGGAAGTTGTGATACAACATGGTGTACCGATATCAATAGCGTCTGATCGAGATAGACGCTTTACCAAACACTTTTGGTAGAGCTTTCAGAAACATCTAGGCTCTAAAGTCTTGATGTTTACGACGTATCATCCATAGACGGACGGGTAGACTAAAAGGACAATTCAAGCATCGGAAGACATACTACGAGCATGTGTGATCAACTTTGGAGGCAGTTGGGATGATCATCTACCATCAGTAGAAATTTCTTATAATATCAACTATCATTTCCGTATTAAAATGGCACCACTCGAGGCACTATACCGTGAACCATGTACGAAACCAACTTGTTGGATAGAATTTGGAGAAAGACCACTGGAAAGGCCGGAGATTGTAGCGGAATAAGAGTCTAAAATCAAATAATACATGAGCATTTACGGGTAGCCAAGAACGCCATAAACAATAAGCCGATAAACACCAAAAACCATTGGAGTTCCAAGTTGGAAACATGGTTATGTGGTAAGTGTCCCCTTGTAAAGGAATTATATGTTTTGGAAAGAAAGGAAAGTGTCAGTCTACAAAACTTTCCATGAGATGATGACTTGCAGCCTTGGAATGCCCACTATGACATGTGGGTAATGGGCCTTTGATCTAGTTGGGTAGCTCCCAATATATTTTCGGGTTTAGGTTATTTTGTACGTGAGAAAGCTCACAATGTGAGAGATATTTAGCTAATTTTTAGTGCTCGGGGTTTAATAACCTTAGATCCTAATATTTTTATCATCTCACATCTATGAATCATTCGACATGTTTTATATTGTTCTTGAGCCATTATGATGTTATTATTCCGTATTAATGTCAAATCAGGACTTTTTGGCACATCTCGATTATGACTTTTCTTCATATTCATGCAAGTTATGATTATTTTTGGTAAGTCACTCCTTAAATCATGTTCATAAAAATCTGCTAGTTTCATGAAGTTCATATTACTATTACTGATTTTGTGATTAAATGTTCAAACTTTTCAAAATCCATCCCAAATACATATTTGGTCATTTACCGTTCATCATCAAATCATCTAGCCCAAAACCTGTTGGTGATTTATATTACAAATGTTATTTAAGTGTAACTGATTAATTTGTGACCAAATACGACTTGATAAACTGACAACACCTAGTAATATCAAGTATTTTAGTCGTTGTTGAACCCTATTCTTAGTGAAATTATATCATAGATGATTTGGTATTCTCACTTTTTGTGTCAGTGCTTGTTTGGAAAGAAATGGTATAGACAGGGCTAAAAGCATACAAAATGGAAGAAGTTTGAAGATAAAGACAAATCAGTCGAATTCGCTCGCGCGCCGTGGGATTCACAAAGGTGTGACGCGGTGATGAGGCGGTGGAGAAAATTCAAATGCTGAAAAAACGGGGATAAACCCATACGCGCGTCGCGGAATTCATATGTGCGCGGCACGGTCGCTTAATTTTTGCAACTATAAATAGAGGGTTTTAGGTAGAAAAAAGCAGCAAAGACATGACATAGGAATGACTCCCAAGGCTTCTTTGACTCCAAGTTTCAGTTTTCATCAGCCATATTTGGTATTTTATGTTTTTATCTTTAATTTCCAATTAGTTTCATAGTTAGTAGCATTTAGCTAGTGTCTTTGGGAGTGACAACCATTGATACTAAGTGTTGGTTTCTGTTTTTGGATGTTTGTTTACTGTTTTGAATCATTGGGATCTTAGTTTTGTTAATGAATCATTTGGTTATTAGTAATTGTTCTCTTTTTGGTATTTTATGCTTTTAAATGATTATTGGATGTTTGGATTGTGTTTGATGCTTGGTTTGACCTTTTGTTGCTTCTGATTTTTAGATGTAATTCTGATTTCAGTAAAGTACTTAGGTTAGTATTTGGTTTAGTTAGTTAATGCTTGTGTTGGATTCCTTGATTTGTGATTTTCGGGATTATTCGGGATATATGTCGGAAACTAGATCCTCTGGCTGTAGCTGTGACACTACAGTTGGTAATCTATCGCCTACATTAACCACGTAACTCCTGTGGATCGACTCTGACTTCCACTGTGTTAAGTGAGAGTGAGGTTATTTTACTATTTTTGACCGCATCACGACCGCTGCGATGTCAAATTTTGGCGGCGTTGCCGGGGAGTTGTGAGCTTAAGAGTAGGTGATCTGTAGGATTTTAGTTTCTGATTATTTGGTTTTGATATTGAGATTTCGGTTGATTAGTAATTTTTCTTTTGGTTTTGGCGGGCGTGTTGCATTAGTGACTACGTACCCGTCGGGGTGGGCAGTTATCACTCTTGCGTTTTGATCGGAGATCGAACGAACCGTGCGCAAGAACCGTGCACGTAGGTGTTTAGATACAATGAGTTTTAGTAATGTTAGTAGTAGTGTAGTGAGTGTTGCCCAGGATCCTTTGGGTGCGGCAACGGGGATGTCATTTAGTCCCCCGATTTCAGAATTTCAGTTTGGGAGCACGAGTGCTACTGGTGGAGCAGTTTCAGCCCCTGCAACAATACCCTCATGCACTCCGCCTTCTGTTCTGCAATTTCAACCACAATCTACAAACCCTTTCACATCTGCTATGTCTTGGGGAGCGCCGACCCGTGATGGCACCCCAGTGACTATGCAACATACTACCTTTTCTCTACCACAATCACAACCCTTACAACCACCATTATTGTTTAAACCACAAACCACCTTTTCACTCGTACCACAACAACCATATCAACCAGTACCAGTACCAGTACCAGTACCGGTACCGGTACCGGTACCGGTACCTGTACCAGTACCAGTACCAGTACCAGTACCAGTACCAGGAGGTTGAGCAGAGCTATGATGAAGAAGAAGAAGGATGGGTTCCCCAGCAGCAACCACCACAGCAACAATGGAACCGAGGTCGGGGACCTCCACGAAGAGCACCACAGCAACAACTATCGCAAGGCCAGCAAGGGTATAATGATCATCAATATCCAGGTAATGTAGTTAAACCTTTGTACTTTGCACAACCGAGGGGGCAGTCGGTTGCATCTCACTTCCAGCCACGGGAGTACGATGACTCATCGCCCATTTATATTCCTGATGATATAGATTCTCAAGTAGAAATTAGACTACAACTCTTAGGAATATTTCCTGAATTTAGGGGATACGAACAGGATGATCCATACAATCATTTGTATGAGTTCATGGCTATAGCAAACACTAACACCCCTAGGAACACGAATAATAACATTTTTAGGTTAAGGTTGTTCCCATTCACTTTGAAAGACAATGCCAAATATTGGTTCACGTCTCTTCAAGCCAATAGTATCACTACTTGGGACCAGCTTAAAGCTAAATTCTTGCAAGAGTTCTATCCTGCAAGTAAGACGACAGAGATTCGGCGGGCCATTCAGAATTTTCAACAAAAACCTGGGGAAGCTTTTCACGAGGCTCTGGACCGTCTGAAGGAGTTGATGAGGTCGTGCCCTCATCACGATATTCCGAAGTGGCAGTTGGTCAGACATTTCTTCGAAGGAGCGAGTGAGACGAATCAAGCAATGATCAATGCGTCGTCTAGTGGCACTATCAAGATGATGGATCCCGATTAGGCCTGGCAATTCTTGGAGCAATTGAGCAATGGATCCAAGGCGAACTTTTCTACTAGGAAGACGGTAGATACAGCTGCAGCAGTGGGAGCTGATGCAGACTGGAAGAAAGAGGTCAAAAAGGAAATAAGTGAGCCGAACAAAAAGCTTGATAAACTGGTGTCTACTTTACAGAACGGACCTCAAAACCAACAACAAGGAGGCCAGGGAGGACAAAACGTGCAAGAGGTAAACCAGGTCTATGGTCAGGGTCAAGGTCAGTACAATAATGGACGACCCTATAGACTATACAATCAAGGCCAGCAGAATTTTAACAATCAAAGGCAGAACAACTATCAAGGACAATCATCTAATCAGCTTAGGCAGTATCAACCCGCATACAACAATGGCAATGCAAGCGGGAGTGGTAACAACAATAACAATAGGGGGCCTAATAATTCCAACAATGCCCCAGGAACTCACGAAGATTTGACCGCAAAGATGTATGAGATGTTTAATGCAACACAGCAGCAGTCTCAAGCCAATGCAAAAGCCATCGACAACATGGACGGACAGATCGCTCAGATGGCTGAAGATCAGCGAAAGAGAGATAGTGGCAAGCTGCCGAGTACCACGGAGATCAATCCGAATCACACTCAGCGAGCGGGAAAGGAGCATGTCAATGCTGTCAATGCAGAATGGAGAAAGGTGACCATGGAAGATTTGCTGGATCATGAAATTGGAATTGAGGGACCAGACGGAGAAAATGAAGTTAAGAATGAAAGTAAAAGCAAGGAAGATGTTAATGTCGAGGTCGAAAAAGTTGAAGTTGAAAAGGAGGAGAAGGAAATTCCAGTTGAGAAGGAACCTCAACCGGAAGAGGACAAGGATGTCCAAGAGGAAAAACAGCCAATAATAGCTGGAATTAAACAAAAGAAGAAGGGTAAGAAGGACAAGAAAAATCAGGAAGTGCCGACCAAGTCGACTGGGCCATCAATGAACCAACCCTTGTGGGATGAGCTTAAGAACGCTCCTGAGGATACAAGAATTCTTCAGGAGATGTGTGAGAACAATGAAAAAAGCAAGACTCCCACACCTGACAATGTGAGGTTGACAATTAAGGCTAGTGAGGCACTGTTGGGAACACTACCCAAGAAGGAGAAGGATCCTGGATCGCCACTGATTACTGCTACCGTAGGAGATGTGGTCATTAGGAACACCTTGCTGGATTTAGGGGCAAGTGTGAATGTGCTACCAGGATACTTGTATGATAAATACAAGAATGAGGAATTAGAGCCAGCAAAGACTGTATTACAGCTGGCTGATCAGTCAACGAAATTATCCCACGGTAAGTTGACCAATGTTATAGTGAAAGTTGGGGATTTCTTCTACCCAGTAGACTTCTTGGTTATGGAATACGAGAGTCTGGAGGACGCGCCCGTGCTGATATTAGGACATCCATTTTTGGCTACAGCCAGTGCCTTTATTGATTGCAAAACAGGAGACTTGGATATCTTCTTTGGGTCGAGGAAAAGAAGGTTAAATATGTTCGGAAGTCCCATATCTCTACCTCAAGGGTATGATGACAAGTATTTGGATAGCAATGTGCTGATGGAACCAGGGATTAGGGACAAAAGCAAAATATGGACCAGAACAGGAGAAGGAGGAAAAGAGGAAGTTTTGAAGGAAACAAAAGAGCACCCGTTGTCCACCATTGACAAGGAGCAGCTGCTAGACATGATGGAAATGTTAGAGACAAGGCATCAGAAATATGAGAAGGATGCAAGGGAAAGAGAAGCAAAAGTCTTTCAACTTCTGGAAGCCCAGCAACAATGGATTAGTGGAGTTAGTGACAGGATGACTCAACTCACTTCATTGCTGTCAATGATGGCCCACAATTTCGCACCAGATCACAAGATGAAGGCACTAAAAATTCAAGAAGAGTAGGAATAGGAATAATCTGTCTCGTTGAAGACGTTAAACTTAGCGCTTGTTGGGAGGCAACCCATCTTTCATAGGTTAGGTGCTGTATTCTTAGGAGTAATTAGGAAAATTATATCATCGTCATTGCAGGTGTTATTGGTCCAAGGCAAGTGTGGGGTCGTTTTTGAAGGAAATTGAATTTTTAATGACCGCGCGGCGGTCAGGCGATTTGCGCACCGCGGAGTCGTAAACCAACCCGATGCGCAGGGGTTGATCTGGGAACACGCGCGCCGCGGGTTGCTCATATCCGTGCCGTGGGAAACGATCGGTCGGTTTTCTTCGATAAAAAGGTAAGCCGCGACACTATTCACACACGCCCACGCCGCAAAGCTCTGATCATTGAAAATTTTTCGTGTTTTTCTTGCTCATTTCATTCTCGCGATCAAGGTAAGTCATTCTAACTAGTCTTTACTTGTTAGAACTAGTGATTAGGAAGAAAAATTGGTTGATTTCTCCAAAACTCAAAAACTTAGAAATCGGCAATGCTGGCTCGTAGGGTGTTTTGTTTGCCAAATGATCACCCTAGAGGGGCTAGTCGGTGCTTAGGCTACCTTGTACTGTGTTTGTATCGAGTTAACAGGCGAGAATCAACGAGTTTGGGCTTGGATTTTGGAACAGCCGCTCGCCGCGCCGTGCCCTGGTTCTTGGGCCATGCCGCAGTTCGGTGGGGAAGATAGGGACTTAATTTGCAAAATATTTTGTCTGGCTGTTTTTATGCAGATGCCTTTCAGGCTTGATCATCCGTTTCTCCAGTTTCCTGCTGAGCTGGATAGTTCACTTGAGTATACATAGAGGAGGGATGCGCTCACAGGTCGCCGGGTTCTTGAGGCGACGATCATAGACCGGGATATTCTTAGAGAGGCTGGATTGTGGGCTGAGATCGAGTCCTTCCTCCATCGCACTTGGGTCGATGGGGAGGCTACCTTTACATGTCGAGGTTGGGACAGGCTCATGGCCACCCAGGATGATATAGTCTACACCGAGCTTCTACTGGAGTTTCTTGCCACAGTTCGCTATGCACCAGCTTCACAGGAGGCCCGATCCAGGCTCGTCCGATTCAGATTGGGGGGAGTCCCCAGGGAGTGCAGTCTTCGGGATTTCGGGAGATGCACGGGCATCTACACGGGGGCGGACCTCCAGCACCAATACTTCGCGCAGTTCTTTCAAGCGTGTATCCAGGGGCAGCCCACGAGGGACGCCAATGCATAGATTTGGGCACCTCTGTCCAATGTGTACTTTGAGGCGGGGTCGGCTAGGGAGAGCCAGCTCCGTAACCCGCTTCACCGGCTCATGCACCGGATCGTCACCACCTCTATCATGCAGTGGGAGGGGGGCGAGAAGGTGTCCGGTGAGGACATGACATTTTTGTGGGTGCTACTCGACCCTAGCAGGTTCCTCAACCTGCCGTATGCCTTGGCAGTTTATTTATCCACCTGTGCGACGGGTGCTTCGTCCAGCAGTCCTTTGGCCCACGGGCATTACATCACCCGCCTGGCCCGTTCGTACCGGATCCTTACTGCCGCGACCGTGGCATCCTTGACTGCTTTACCTCCAGTTCGCACCACAGCGCGAGCCCTGGAGAACATGGGGCTGATCGAGCAGCAGCGCCCAGGCCAGTACGTGAGGGTGGCGACCGAGGCACCCCAGGATCCCCAGCCAGCCTACGCCCAGCCAGGCAGGAGACGTCGGAGACCGGCAGCACCAGCGGAGCCAGAGCCACAGCCACATCTATCCGATGTGCTGGCGGCTATCCAGGACCTGAGCCGGAGGATGTCTCCGAGGGAGGCGCATGACCGGTGGATGGCAGAGACTCAGAGGATGATCATGCTCCGGATGCAGATTGATGACATTCCACCTCACCCTTCCAGAGGAGATGATGGGGTAGGTCCATCTGGGACCCGCCAGGATGACGAGTGATGTATTTTTCTTTTCTTTCTTTTGATATACATGTACTGTACTTATGACACTGTTATTTTTTGTTTGCTTATATTTTACTTTTAGTGTGTTTCTTTATTTTCATTTAATGTTCTGTTGAGTTATGCATGTGATACCAATTGGAGGAGTTGTTTCAAGCAAGTATGGGGTCACCGTACCCCCTCCACTTGATTTGACCACCGACGTGTTTACTGTTGCGCTACAACTCCTGAATGCTGAACCGAGGACTTTTTGTTCGTATTTGTGTACCTGTGACAATCAAGCAGTCTACTATCAAAGGGTTAACTCTTTCTCCCTAGTTCTAAAATTATTTTTTGTACAACAGTGATGTTATACGATTTTAAGTGTGGGGTGTGGACTATCGAAAGAGTGTTTTTGAAAATTTTTGCGGGAAATGACCAGTTTTCAAAATTTTTGCAATTTTTCAAAATTTTTAATAGATTGTAATTTTAAAACGAATAGTTTCTGAATGTTTATAGCATTGGTATTTTTCGAGAAATACTATGTAGTTGTTATCATGCTATTAGTTTAGTCAAATAAGTTGAGTTTTAGGAGTTAGACGATTGGAGTGTTTTAGGATTGGAATTTAGGAAGGAACTGTCACTTAGTGGCCTTTGTTGTTCGAGTCGGTAGGTCTAAAATGGGTGGACCTTACGCACCTTACCACCTAATATCATCTGGTCTGGGATGGTATTTCTGAAAGCTCGTTACACGGACAACATCGAAAGTCATGGACAATTCTTTAATGACCTTTAGAATCTGAATGAGTACGTACACTTCATTGTGGACAGAAAATTTGTAATCAAGGGTTCTCTAGAAGTCATAAATTCCAAAGAATATTCCAATTATGTTTTCACGAACCATTTCACACTAACTCCTTGGGCAATAAGCTTTGAAATTAAACACATTCAAAAATTGTTTGAGTCTTTATTAGAATTTGTTAAAAACTCTCTTGCTTGGGGACAATCAAGGCACAAGTGTGGGGTGTTTGACAACGCCTAGTAATATCAAGTATTTTAGTCGTTGTTAAGCCCTATTCTTAGTGAAATTATATCATAGATGCTTTGGTATTCTCACTTTTTGTGTCGGTGCTTGTTTGGAAAGAAATGGTATAAACAGGGGCCAAAAGCGTACAAAATGGAAGAAGTTTGAAGATAAAGACAAATCAGTCGAATTCGCACGCGCGCCGCGGGATTCACAAAGGCACGACGCGGTGATGAGGCGGTGGAGAAAATTCAAATGCCAAAAAAACAGGGATAAACTCATACGCGCGCCGCGGAATTCATCTGTGCGCGACGCGGTCGCTTAATTTTTGAAACTATAAATAGAGGGTTTTAGGTCGAAAAAAGCAGCAAAGACCTGGCATAGGAACGACTCCCAATGCTTCTTTGACTCCAAGTTTCAGTTTTCATCAGTCATATTTGGTATTTTCTGTTTTTCTCTTTAATTTCCAATTAGTTTCATCGTTAGTAGCATTTGGCTAGTGTCTTTGGGAGTGACAACCATTGATACTAAGTCTTGGTTTCTATTTTTGGATGTTTGTTTACTGTTTCGAATCATTGGGATCTGAGTTTTGTTAATGAATCATTTGGTTATTAGTAATTGTTCTCTTTTCGGTATTTTATGCTTTTGAATGATTATTGGATGTTTGGATTGTGTTTGATGCTTGCTTTGACCTTTTGTTGCTTGTGATTTTTAGATGTAATTCTGATTTCGGTTAAGTACTTAGGTTAGTATTTGGTTTAGTTAGTTAATGCTTGTGTTGGATTCCTTGATTTGTGATTTTCGGGATTATACGGGATATAAGTCGGAAACTAGATCCTCTGGCTGTAGCTGTGACACTACAGTTGGTAATCTATCGCCTACATTAACCACGTAACTCCTGTGGATCGACCTTGACTTCCACTGTGCTAAGAGAGAGTGATGTTATTTTACTATTTTTGACCGCATGACGACTGCTGCGATGTCATAAACATCGAACAAGTAAGGAGTGGTGCGGGATACACATTTGTTAGATTTCATTTGTATTGCTTTATTAAAAATGCATCAAAAATCCGGGTTTCTAAAAATAGACCCGATCTTGATCCTTGTGGCTACCCTTGCGTAGAACCCGAATTTGTGGCAGTTAATGACCGTTTTGGCAGTTGAGAAAACTGTTTTTGTTGACAGTTTTAGAATGTTTTCAAACAAGATGATTTTCCCGTTTTTTGGTCATTTGTTCAGCTACAATCGGAAAATAGATGACTTCACATGTTCGATTTGTACCATCGAAATAGTTTGATTTGATAGTGATACCATGACTTTTCAGAGAATCAAACAACCATTTTACCCCCAATTTGTGATATTTTAGGCCACCCAAAACAAAGGCGCTTTATTGGCCTTTTGGTGTTGAATCGAAAGGCAAAAACGTTTTAAGTTGCGAAGACTTTGGACTTCAAATAAACATTTAAATGGATTCAAAAGTAAAGTGATCTGTAAAGTTGGTATATGGTTTTCTTTTCACATAATCAAAGGGATTATAAGGTATAAAGAAGGTGACGTGGTTATTTATGGTGCATGTGAAGTCATGTGGGTTGAAATGGTTTGTGGACTTATTAAAAGGGAATTACAGAAAAGAATTGATTTAATTTCGCTGTGTAATGTTGAAGAAAAATGGCCTAGTCCAAGACCCGATAGTAGTTTGGGCATGGTAATACCGATGAGGCGATGACAGGCCAAGTCACCATTACAGATGGGCTTGAATTTTTAATATCTTTTGGGCCTCTATTGGGATAAAATAATTGTCAAACTCACATTTCAGTGTATATGTTTCGGGTCTTTGGTATTACCTAATTTGTATGTTGTTCTATAAAAAAAACCTAATTTCTACGACTTGGTCTGAAGCCGTATCAGATAAATTTTTTTTAAGGTTTGATCTATTTTATCTCTTTTTTATTTTAAGGGGCTATTTGGATGTGTTTATAAAATCAAGTTATTGGCTTTTTGGCTTTTAGGAAAAGTCATAAGTCATTAGTAAGGACTTTGTTACTTATTAAAAACTGCTTATTTGTCATTGTTTATGACTTATGATTTTTCCAAAAAGCCAATAAGTCAATAAGCTGATTTTATAAGCACATCGAAACAACCCATAAATGTTCGGAACATGAAGAAAAATCTAGGAACATCTATTTTATCGTTTCAGTACACACAACTTCGGTACTTCGAATTGGAGACTTTGCGCTTTTGTTCATTGGATGTCGCACATTTTTTTTGCCGAATCAACTTCTTCGG
Organism: Cichorium intybus; assembly: GCA_023525715.1. Taxonomy (NCBI): domain Eukaryota; kingdom Viridiplantae; phylum Streptophyta; class Magnoliopsida; order Asterales; family Asteraceae; genus Cichorium; species Cichorium intybus. The sequence goes on along the minus strand of CM042010.1, from coordinate 93,369,499 downwards.
TACTTTTTCATCCTTGGGCACTTCAATAAATTCATCGCTCTTATGGTTCGGTAACGCTTTATAGTCCATACTATTTTTGCCGAAGCCTACCATTTTACCATAGTATTGTACAAGTCAGACATTGGAAATATTTTGCAACTTAGTATATATATTCTTTTTCTTGAATCATTTGATTCGGTCACTAGTGATTTATTCCACATGGCGATGGGGAGTCTTCATTTTTATATACCTTTCGAGCATATTCTCATGCCCACACGATTTTTTATGGTCTCGTTCCGTCATAAAAAGAGGGAGACTTAAGGATGGTCATTCGAGAGTCGGATTCTAATTTTCCGAAGAGACGATCTTTTAGCAAAGCACACAGGAGATTTACTAATGTTGAGTAATATTTATAGTCTCGATATACTTTGACTTTTATTCGATGCGATGACTTGGACGTTATTGACTCTCGACTTCGGTTTTTCTTGATAAAGTTTGGTCGAGAATTCAGTTTTTGGATTATTATATGATGCTTTTCAGTCATTATTCTTTGGCGGATTACTTCAAATTTACATTGTTGGAGTCCGATGTGACGAAGATGGGAGTTTTTCACTTTTATGGGGCGATTCAGATTTCGATTCCGAAGTGGGTTTTCTTGACGGTTCCATGCTTATGATTATCTTGGGGTTTATATTTGGTTTCTTGAGGTTTGGAGGTCCTCTGTAGCACGATTAAATTTTTTTCACTATCATAAGGCCCGTGATTGGAGACTACAGATGTATTGAGATTCGAGGACTCACTTCTACACATTATGTCATTATCGACTTCAGATTCTCTGTTTACTTAATATGGTACTTAGATTCACGTCATCCATTCAAAGCTTCGAGGGGAGATTTATAGGATACAAAGGTTTTCTTGGGATGATGACTTGCAGGCTTGGAAGGCCAACCATGACATGTGGGTAATGAGCATTTGACCTAGTTGTGTAGTTCTCTATATATTGTCATGTTTAGGTCATTTGTAGGTGAGAGAGCTCACAATGTGAGAGGTATTGAGTGTATTTGTAGTGCTTGAGTTTTTAAACACTTGGAGCCTAATCTTTTTATCATCTCACATATATGAATCATTCGAGGTGTTTTATATTGTTCTTGAGTGTTTATGATGTTCTTATTCCGTGTTCATCCCAAATTAGGACTTAACAGGTTCCGAGAATAATGGTAAGTGTGTATGTTATCCATTATAAAATAAAAAACATTGACTTTTTTTAAATATTATGCTATAACTTAATTTGAATGTTATAGGTTTTGTTCTTTTCAAACTCGTTTGTGGAAGTAAAACACAAAGTTGTGGAAGCAAGGTAAATAAGAGGTTAGATATGCAAAACTTATGTGGCAGACACATGAAAATGACATAGATGGTGGAATCTTCCTCATGAGACATATGGAGACGTTCAAATGTGGAGCACTTACCAAGATTGACAGTGGTTTTTTGGTTGAACAGGAGAAGTAGGTCCGTCAGTTACAGAAGTTGAGCAAAAAGTATGCAACCAAAATTCTGTAAAGCAATGTCAACATACATGCAAACCATGTGTTAGATGAGTCTAATGAGTTTGCTAAAGTTCCAGAAAAATAAAGGAAGAAGATGGTATGAAGATACTTGGTTATAGACACAAGGATGAAAGGTTTAACAAAATTTTGGTGGTATGAAGATACTTGGTTATAGTTTAAGTTTCTTTCAAAGATAATTATGCTTCTGTTTTGGATAATATGTTTGCTTGGACTAGATGTTGGAATCTCTTACTACTAGAAAAGATGCTTTTAATGACAGAGGAATTACAACGTACAAAAATGTCTGTCCAAAATCTGTCATCTCTTGTGATTCACGACAGATATAATTGTATATGTCGTAAAACATTGTCATCTTTTGTTAAAATTAACGACGTACATAATGCGTGTCGTTTACCACTTCCAATTTTTTTTTAAAAAAACCTCCCATTTTTTCTAGAATATTAAGCTTTTGTATTGAGTTCCATCCATATATCCTGAAAACCATTCAAATCGTTATTCTTCTCTCTATGTTCCTTATTTTTACCCCTCAATACCCCACGTGACCTAGATACTCAGTTACTCACCACATCAAGAGCCACTGGTCGCTACCACCTTCACTATAAAACATCACGTTACAAAGCCGCCACCATCTCATTATTGGTTTAATTTAGCCCTAACTTTCTCGCTTATCACAAGTATACGGACATGTTTAATTTAGCCCTAATTTTCTTGCTTGTCGCAAGTGTTTGATGCTTGTCTCTTGGCATACGATGTTGTTGAGTTCATTATTAGGTTTAATTTAGCCCCATTTTATTGATATGTATATTCTATTCTTTTTACTGTGATAAATCTTATCACGAGACCATTAAAATGAATTTCAAGAAATTAAATTAGTTCCATTATGAACTATCAACTATGATGCATTTGGTGATTTTGGTCCTGTATCTTTCTAGTTGAAACAAACTAACCCCTGTACCAGTCATATTTTTAGTGTATATCAACTATTCAGTGTGTATCAGAGTTTTGGTAAATTCTCATTATAAAGCCAAACTACTTGTTCCAACGTTTCTAGTTTTGGTATATTCTCATTAGAATGCCAAAGTTTTGAGAGTTGAGATGATTCTCGCAATATTGCTGGTTTTGGTATATTCTCATTTTAAATCCAAAGTTTTGAGAGTTTAGTTGATCTTGCAGAAGGTATAATGGTGGATATGTATTGCAAGACCTATGGGATGAAGATCTTAAAGTCCATAACTCTAATAATGTATATGTCCTTAAAGGTTCAGAAATATTTTCCGTTTCCATCGGCAACGGTAATTCAATTTATTTTCGGGTATCTTTGTAATACCCACTTTTACAAATAAGAGAGAAAGGATAGAAAATTTGTACAAAGTTCAAAGGAACAGAAGTGTTAGCGACACTAATGGTAGGAGATAGCGATACTAAGTAGAAAGGAATCGTGATACAGGAATGGTGCACTAGGTAAATAGCGACGCTACCAAGAGTTAGATAACGACACTATGAGTAGGCGGTACCCTTAGCAATACTATAGATATTGTTAGCGATGCTATCTCTAACTGGACATAATGGTTTTTAAGCCTTAAGTCAGTCAAAATGATGGGGTTTTCTCATTCCTCCTCCACCAATAATAGAGGGATGACAACGAGGAATCCATATCAAGTTGAGAGGGTCGTAATACATGCTGTTAAGATCGGGTGATCCAGTTAACCATGGTTGTCATAGTTGAATTGGTAATCGTAGGTGGACTTTGATTTACCTAGCCGAATAGTGCATTGAAGTATAAACTGATATAGCTGGATTAACGGGTTTTATAGCTCTATTGATATAGGCATGATGATAATTAAGTTGAGTACAACTAATAGCCGAACGTTTTCATACAAATGATTATGATTTAGTTGATGACCAATATTGACCGTAGAGCCTACCATGGGGTCGATAGCTGATAATAATTAACTGGTGTTCATATTGTTGGGATTTGGGATTTAAACATATTAACAGAATAATCATGCAGCGGAAGACAAAAACAAATCAAATTCCATAAACTAAGTAGATTATCAAATAGGAATCGTCAAGTTTATAATCAGGACTGTATGTTCTAAGAAATTGCATCAAGACCAACATGAATTATGAATTCATACCTTTGTTTGGATGTAAGAATCCAAATCAGAATCCCTCTAATGACTCACACCTAAGAACACCAGAAGAACAAACAGATAAAACTCCTTATTGCTTGAAAATGTCGATCCAGACACCCTTTGGAAAGGGTATTGAAATCGAAAAAAGGAGAGGAGGAGGGATTGAGAGGAGTTGGCGGCTCCTTAAGGGTTTGGGATGCCTTAGCGTTTGATCCCATACCCCTTATTTATACTGGAAGGCTCCTAGGGTTCCAAACTTAAGGAGCTTTCTGGCGGCTGCACCCTTACACTTGTTTCTATTAATTAATTGAACCTTTAGTTAATTACAATCCAGTCGTTCTAATTAATTTCTATAAATTAATTCCAAATTAATTTATCAATTAATTTCTGATTCAGTTTCTAATTATTTTATTTCTCAATAAATGAATAAACTAATCATTCCTCATTATTTTCTGCTACTGTTTGTTTTTAGTGTGTCGTAAGAGCAACCCAAAAGGACCCTGCGATTATTAAAAATATCACCACCGTTGATGACCTTACAGTATTTCTAATAGTCTCCCACTTGGACATGTCATCAACTTTGTGTGGTCTGATACTTTTAGATAATTAGGAGAGAGTGTAACATCCAATGCAACTTTTGAAACCTGATCAAGATCACGAGACGACCCTTAGATAAGAGATCAATTATTCCTCCATTCTACAAGATATCTTTATGAGTCTAGGTCATGTATACGGTCAATCCCAAAAGTTCAAACACTATTTCCCGATAGAGACTTATGATGTCCATATCAGAGTATGGAATTGAACACAACAATTTAGTCAGAGCCCGGCCGAGTATTTCAATGTCAACATCAAATCATCGAGGGTTTAGGGCAGAACGAATAGATAAACCTTGACTACGTAGTCTATGTCTATTTCATCATGTTATACTTGGGCATACCCTTTATAACTACTAGTTACAGACAACATTTGAGCAGACCAATGTATAACAGAATCATAGAGAAAATCCTCATTCATCTCGGTTTGAAGAATAAAAGACATTATAATCTTAGAATTACTTATGACTTAATCCATGAAGTAATATCTAAGTGCGGGTTGTTTCAATACTCGAATCTTTACCAAGTACTCATGAGTGTTAGTCGCAATCTCCATGCTATGTGTAGTCACTATAGACAATCTACTAATACTTCATGACTGTCTTAAATCATTACTTGCTTCCAAGAGTACGACCGACTGTGGAAGTTTGAGTAAATTAATACTCGGGAAGCGGGTTCTAAATATGCTAAAGTGAAACACAGTGTTAACTTAATGTAAATGGCAGCAATCCAGCTCATTATCAAGTCTCCAAATGATAATCACCAAATCAGATACAATTTAATACTGTTATATGTTTCAATTTTATTAAACTAACAACTAAAATTTTTATTTGTCTATGTAACCAAAATGACCTTCATTTTGTTTTGTGTCAATTTTATTGTAGATTATCCAATCCGATGATATCTCAATCATGATATTATTTTCTCTCCTAACTCGATTCTGGAATATGGTGGTCCTCCCAGAGTATGTGCTTCGACTTTCATAGCCCTTGAGTTCTTTAGTCAAGGTGACTACACTCTTGGTGTCCGGAAGATTTCAAGGATTCATTGATGTTGAGGACAAGCATCAAGATTGATAACAAAATCCTTTAACCATGTAGTCTCTTATACAACATCACTAGCTGATAGGTATACACATATTCTTATACGAAGTTAACCATCAGTTTCAGCTTTGAAACCTTTCCAAATCACCACATTATCCATTCATCTTAACCACGACTCTTTTTTTCTCATGTGTGTTTAATAATGTTTTCAACCATAGTCTACTGACTTTTGCCAAGCTTTTCCTGATGCTGACTTACTATGCTCCAAGCATACAAGTTATCAGGATAAATACATGTCATGACACTTATGATCGGTCCTATAGCAGAAGCTCATGGGACTCGACTCATATTGCCCAGTGCTTTTCTAGTACTGGAATATTGATTCTGAATCAATTCTATGTCATGATTAGAAAACTCCTTTTCTTAGAATCACGATTTCTTCAAGATCATATTCGTGATGTATTTTGGCTAAGTCCCATCAGACGTTTTCATCTATCTCTATAGATTCTTACACGACGTGTTTGTATTGTATCTCGTTGGTCTTTTATAGAGAAACACTTCTTAAAGCCAAGCCATTACACTTCGTAACAATGAGAAACTGTTTCCTATAAGTAGTACACACTGTTAGGCATATTACAATAATACTCCTACTAGCTATGACATAATCGCAGGACTTATCTATGCTTCATGAAAATCCACGATGTGTGGAGTATGTGTGTGTGAAAGTGAAAAGGGTTTAGGGGTTAAAAGTCACAAAATTACCATAATCCAAAGTAGTGTCAGAAGACATAATGTAGTAGTAGATCACGCAGGTGCAAGAAAATAATGAAAATTTTCTAGTTCGATGGATGATCGATTGATCCGAGATGTGTGGAGTATGTGTGTGTGAAAGTGAAATGGTTTTAGGGGTTAAAAGTCACGAAGTTACCGTAAATCATGGCGCAGCAATGGTTGTTCTGCGTCGCGTGTTGTTGTGGAAGACTCCTGTGTATCGAGTTCTCCTCCTTCCCGCATCACGTCCTAAATATGCCCATGACATAGTCCTTGAATTTTATCCTCCTTCCACTTTGCCTATTGATTTTTTCATTTCATCCCACACTTGAGCAAGACCATGACCTTTAGAATGATAATAGTATAAAATTCAAATTAAGTAAAAGAACTAAAAACCTAATGCTACTAGGATTGAGTTGCCTCCTAACAAGCGCTAAGTTTAACTTCTTCAGCCAGACGATCACTGTGCTTAACCTACGTCGGACAGGAGTTTCCCCTTCTTTGGAATAATGTCGTGAATCATGGTTGCCATTAGCGTTCTCAAGCGGCCGATCTGTTGAGTAAAGAATTCGAACAATGATATATGATAATAGTATTGGAAGAATGATTCAAGCAACAATCAACTCAAACAATTATAATAAAAAGATGATAAAATGAGGAAACAAGGTGTTGAATGATTCGTCTTATCTTTGAGAGGTTTTACAATGATTGTGATAACAATCACACTCGACCCGGACATGATATCACTGATATTTATGCGTGATCAGGATGTCGATAGTACAAAAAGATTCATTAGTAAAAGGTATATTCTATATTAGTACTATCCAATAAGAAGGCAACAACAGGAAATCTGGAGTCTGACATTCCAATGTGCTGTAGTGATACGGTTTGTTACTTGAGTCTTCGAATCCTCCAGCTCAAGACCTTCAGACATCAGACCAAAACTCGACATTTCGTATGGCATGACCTTGGGATGGACAGACCCACTTCAGCACAAACTGACATCAACAATCTCCCCCTTTGTGTGAAGTGGCATCTGAAGCTTTAGCAGTCGTGACATTTGTGTGCTTCGACCATGTTTTATGTCACTGCCATCCACCAATCAAGGTGTTCTTTGAGTTTCTTCTTTTCTACGACATTGTTGATCTTACATGCGTATGCCCGATCAACACCGTTCTTTATCACTTCAGTAGGGTATAAACGCTTGAAGTCAACTTCAAAGAATTTCCTTATTGTTTGCCTATCCCTTCTCATACCCTTGTAAATAACTCCCCATGGATTGTAAAGTATCTCTCCATCTTCGAATGTACCCAAATTTTTGACTGTACAAATTAGGGGAGTAAGGGTCTAACCGAAGCACTTGGCCACATCAACATCATATTTAGCAAAGTGTTTCATGTAGTGATGAAGAAATCCAGATAGGTGTTCTTTGGCTTTGGTGCGTATGGGAGTTGTTGGTGCGACATAGGCAGGAGCTTCCTTCAGTAGATCCAATATTACAATAAGGTCATGAGGATCCATGATTGGAAAGTCTGCTACAGTGATTCTTGATTCAACTTCATCTGATCCTCGAAGGGCGAAGAATTCATAATTCTGAAAGTAACCTTCAAAAAGCTCTCCTTCATTGATTGATATCAACTTGACTATACATTTGTTGCTCCATACATCCTTAGTTTCTTCAATGAAGGTGGCATGGAAGTGCATCTTTCTCAGTCTAAATGATTCCATTGATCTTCCTTTACAGCTCGGACGAACTGAAAGTATGAGAAAGTCTTCGGATTGTATGGTATGTCAAGTTGATGATCGACAATATTTTCTATTGAATAATCCTCCAAAGGAAGGCAGTTGAAGACCTTATAATCTCCAAAACCATGTGCCACAATTTGTTCGGCATTCCACGTTTTGTCGATTGGTCCCATGTCTTGCTTCCTTTCCCTAGCCAAGGAATTGATCACCAGCATTCGAGTAAACTCGTCTTCCCTTAGCTTCTGTGTCTCTTCCTTGCTAAGTTCAATCATCACGGCCTTCTCTCTGTCACCAACAGGTGTCAACCCCGAAGGACCAGCACCCGAAGACCCTGATGGTCCGGTTCCAGGAGTAGAAATAATTGTTGAGAAGGATGGATCCGAAGAGATAGGGTTGATAACAACTCCCTTACGGACGTTTTGGCTTTTGCTAAGGAGGTCTTCTAAAGGTAGGTGTTGGGAAAATTGTCACCAATGTTGTTGTTGCTATTGTTGTGGTTGTTATTGTTTTTGTTGTCATCGTAACAGTAGAGGCATGGGAACCTGAACCACTAGGTTCTCACCCTTGAGAAGGATGGACCAGAGGTACAGATTGAGCAACAATGCCGGGCCCCGTTTGCGCAGCTTGAGGACGGCGCATGCGATTAGCAACTTGAAGAAGAGGCTGCAACACATTCTTCAAGTCGTTGACAATGTTGGTGGTGATTGCAGAGTTTGTTTTTTGGATCTCTTCAGCAAATTGAGGAACCGAAGTCGTAGACTAGGTAGTAGTCAGTTCTGTAATTTTAGCGTTGGCGACTTGCAGTTCCCCTTCAAAATGATCCTTGTATTTCGTGTTGAAGGAGTGAGTATCGGTCCGAAGATCTTCAATGGACATCTTCAGATCCACATTTGAGGACTCAAACCTTGCAACAACATCTGCAATCCTCTTCTCAATTGTATCTTGGTGTGTCTTACACCGCACTTCAACTTCATTTACAGCGGTGGACAGTTTTTGTTCGAGAGCTGTCTGGATCCGAAGTTGACGGTCCAAAACTCTCTGCTCAGATTGTAGAACCATGAGTTTTACTTGTTCGGGGATATCTATTCTTATTTCTTCAAGTTTAGTCCTCACGTCAACTTTAGTTGGCTGCTCCAGATCGTATCTTGTTTGTGTTTTAAGCAGATCATCAAGCTTTGTGTTGAGAGTTTTGTTTTGTTTTATTAATACAAAATCCTCATCATTCAAGTTCTCGTGATCTAGATCATCTAATGATATTAGATCCATATGGTAAGCATCATATTCTTCTTCTGAAGTTAGGGGTCGTTGACATGATACAACCCCAGGTATCCTAAATCCTTCTTGAATTTCAAATTCTGGTAAAGAAGTGTCTATACCAGAAGTAAAAGTGATGGTGGATAAAGGATCAACAGATGTAATGAGCGGTTTGGAAAACATGGTTTCGGATGGAGTAGTGGTGGAGATTATTGGTGTTTCAGAAGAGGTTGAGATGGGTGGAATATCCGAAGATGAGGTTTGAATTATTGTGGAGAGTGGACTTGAAGTGGGGATAAGTTCGCATGTGGGAGGTTCTGATATAATGATTTCAGAGGTGATGGGTTCGGACGTATTTGGACGTATTTGAGATTGTGGGGGAGGTGATGGTATGCGTGTTTCAAGAATAGGTGATGATTGAGGAATCTCTTCTATCGGTACTTCTGTAGAGATGGTTCGGTCCGAATCCGAAGACTCATCGAGAACAACCCTTTCTTTTGTTCTTCTTGGTTGGGTTCACTTTGGTTGTTTGGTGGTTTTTCTATTCTTTGTAAGTTTCTCCTTCGGAGCACCTGGACCACAAAGTTGTCTTCTTCTTACTCTTAGGGCATGAAGCCACTTCGACTTGGCGTTCAACAACCAAGTCACGAACAGGATAAGGAAGGACAAGTGTGTCACACCCCGATCCTTGGCGGAATCGATCAAGGCGTGATATATTGTTCAAAGTCTCATGACAACTATGTTATAATATGATTAGATTCAATTAAGTACTAAGTATGCAAACAAGATCCACAACATACAAATACAAATCCAAATACAATAACATTTATTACATCAAATTTAAATAGTCTTGTGGGTTTCTAAGGTACACCCTACTTTTCATCAACTTCATTCTTAAAATCTGCATCATGGGTAAAAACAGGTCAACTACGAGAGTTGGTGAGTAATCTAGTTTTATTAAAGAAAATTGTGAGTTTGAATAATTTGAAATTTGTTTTCTTTTGAAGTTGGCAAGCAACTGTTATTGAGATAACAGTTTATAAATCAAAAATTGATTAACAAATTATAACAACAACAATAAGTCCTCACCCTATATATACATATATATGTATATATATATATATATATATATATATATATATATATATATATATATATATATATATATATATATATATATATATATATATATATATATATAGGATGGAGCATCTAATCATCATACACACTCAACCACGTGTAATCAATCACCTTAGCGTCCCAAGGCGGGGTGGTCAACCCAATAGCGCTATTATTGTCCATAACGTACCTCAAGAATACGGGCATAGTCATGGAGATTAGACTAAAAATTGTAATGCACTACAAGTACATGTAGCGTAAACAAACAATAATTATACAAATAATGATTCATGTATAAATGTCCCAACAATCTCTCAATGGTGAAAAAATAATAAAATGAAGTTGGAACATATTAAAACCACATGATACACCCCAAAAGTATTGAAAATTATAAAATATGGGGTAGATTACTCACATTAGTCCAATAAAGAATGCGTGTGTTGTACGATAGACGGCTCGAGTCAAAATATCGTAGAACCTAATATAATTAATAGTTTTGGCTTAGGAATCGATAAACGGGAATATAGTATTAATAAAAATAATTAGACACATATTCTTATATTAGATAAATTAACAATAATCCAAATTTTGTTTTAAATATTAATATATTCATATGTTAAATGAATTTTAAATTGAATTAATTACTTTCCTTAATTAATTTATATCTTCACATTAGGCAAGATTTTAATAATTTCTTATTAAAATGATAACTAGTCAAATTATTAGTATTTACAGATTTTATATATTATAAACAATTATTTATATGAAATAATCATTAAAAATGCATTTTACATGCTTAGATATTTAGGAAAATGGTTTTAAATAATTAACAGTAATGAAACATTCTGAAATTATCAGAAAATCATTATTTCATAAAATAGTAATTAATATAAAATTTTCATATTTTTCTTAACTGCTTTAGTATTTATTTAATATTTTAATAATTAAACCACAAAAAAATTCGGGAAAAATAATAAATGATTCCCAAAAATTCTAGAAACTTAACCATAGCTTTCTAACATTATATTGAGCCTACTGTAAATATTTTGGATATTTTGGACTATGGGAAGTATTTCGTATGTTTTTCATTATTAACTAATCAATAAAATCATAAATAATAGGAAAATATTAAGAGAAATTCATTAGACTTTTTATTTATGATTAACATGTTATATATGATATTCGGATAAGGTTTTATAATTTTTGGACATGTGTAGCTATTTATTATCAATTTAAACCATTAAATAATCATTAAATCAGGAAAAATAAGCAAACATTCTTACAAAAATCTGTACATTTTGTCATGGAGTCCTTAAAATGTTAATAAGGTGCGAAAAATATAAAATCTAGTTTTTAACATACATAACTATATTTTGAAATTTATTTATCTACAACAAAATAAAATACAAAATAAGCATCAAACAGTAATATAAATGCATGAAACTTTATAAATCCAATTTACTCAATATATGGGTTGTTCCAAAATTTTCCCAGAATTTATTGACTGCAAAAAGTATTTTATGTGAATTATTGCCCTATTGTATTGCAATAATTATAGTAATTCAATAAAAATAAGTTATTTTCTGAACATTTCCAGAACTACTTATTTTATTGATGGGATCCTGATAAAAATCAGGTTTATGCATAAAATGAGTTTTAGATAGTTTGGTAGATTTAATTTGTTTCATTCATGAATTTGAGACTTTTAACAACATACCTTGATGAATGCTTCAAGAGGGATGAAGATTTGAGTATGAGAGATTGTTCTTAGCTGGAAAATTGATATTTCTTGGAAGAATTTCGAGATTGAGAGTGAGAGAAAGAATAGAGAGGGTTTGAGTGGTGATGAGAATAATGTGTTGGGAGAAAAATGAAAGGAAAGATGATGGGAGGTGTGAGTGGGAGACCATGGGAATAACTTTTGGCTTTTGGTGGTTTTCATAATTCCCACTAGCACAAGCATCTCTATGTAATACACTAACTAATATAAAAATTTTATAAAATTTAATGTAGAGTTTATAAAAATAGAGTTTTATAAAAAAATAGGTTATTATTTGATTATAACAATCTACTTTGATTTGAAGTTTAATTATAGCATTCAAGTTTGATTCTTTTAATTTAATTAGAGCATCATACTTTTAATTTAATATGGTATCATAATTTAATTTGATTATAGTTATAACGTTATACTATGCTATATTGCTATTAACGTCAATTTATATCGTATTGTATGGGTTTTGATCCTATTAGCGTCAAGTAAGCTCGAGTAGGGTTTATTAAATTTCCAATTGGGTTGGGTTGACCCGAATCCATTTTAGGCGGATGTCACAGTCTCCCCTACTTTAGGAAATTTCGTCCCGAAATTTAAGAAGAGAGTACCTTAAGAGAAAAGCTGCGGGTATTTGGTACGCATATGATCCTCACGCTCCCATGTATACTCGGGTCCACGTGCCGACTGCCACCTGACCTTGACAAGGGGAATGCGACTTCTTTTGAGTTGCATTTCCTTCCGGTCGGCAATTTCCAAGGGTTTCTCGATAAATTGCATTGTCTCGTCGATTTCGATATCCTCGAGAGGAACATGAAGGTTCTCGTTTGCTAAACACTTCTTGAGGTTGCTATATGAAATACTGGGTGAACTTTCTTAAGCTCTGTTGGTAGATCCAACTCGGAGGCTACTGGTCGGATCCTTTTCAGGATCTTAAACGGGCCTACGTAGCGTGGTGTCAATTTACCCTTGCGTCCAAATCGAACCACACCTTTCCATGGGGACACTTTTAACTTGACCATGTCACCCACGGTAAATTCAAGCGGTTTGCGTCGCTTATCGGCGTAACTCTTTTGTCGGCTACGAGCTGTGAGAAGGTTATTGCGAATCTGAGTGATTTTGTCGGTTGTTTCCTGGATAAGCTCAGGACCAACGATCTGAGAATCCACTGTTGCGCGAATTACATAGGACTCGCCAATTTCATGCCAGCAAATAGGAGATCGGCATTTACGACCATATAATGCCTCAAATGGTGGCATCCCGATGCTAGAATGATAACTGTTATTATAGGAGAATTCCACCAACGGTAAATGAGAGTCCCAGTTTCCTCCGAAGTCTAAGACACACGCCCTCAACATATCTTCGAGTGTTTGAATTGTCCTCTCAGATTGACCATCGGTCTGAGGATGATAGGCGGTACTGAGATCGAGGCGGGTTCCCATGGCTGCTTGAAGTGATTGCCAAAACCGATAGAGAAATCTCCCATCACGATCTGAAATGATGCTGAGAGGGATGCCATGCCGACTAACTATCTCGTCGATGTAAATCCGAGCAAGTTGTTCGACCTTGAAATGTTTACGGATGGGAAGGAAATGAGCGGATTTGGTCAAACGGTCAATGATTACCCAAATGCTATCGTGTCCCTTGGTGGTACGGGGAAGGTTGGTTATGAAATCCATGGCGATCGCTTCCCATTTCCACTCGGGGATTACCGATTGGTGTTGGATTAGGTGTCGAAGCCATGACTAACAATTAGTATTTACCTAATTAACAGTAGCATAGTCCATTTGGGTTGCCCTCATGGCTGGAGGTTTGTTGGAAAGTTAAGTAGAGAGAAAGGGTTGATTTATTATGTGGCTAATAAATCAAGATATTGTTTGTTAATATATTATGAAGATGATATATTAATTAGAAATAATATTATTTGATTAATAATTATTCAGAAATTAATTGGATTAATTTCTGTGGCATTAATTAGATTAATCAGGAGGTCAGGGATTAAAGTCGTACTAATTCAATAGTTGAATTGCGGCGCGCGGCGCGCAAATGACTTGGCCGCGGCGCGCGTACAGATAATCCGGAAAATGGGTTGCGGCTAGAAAGTTTCTAGCTTTGCCACTTGGTTCCCTATAAATAGGGAACCCTAGGCCTCATTATCAGTTGTTCATTCTATTATTTCTCTCTGGAATTTTCGATCCACTCTCCTCCTAGCTTGGGTGTGACTTTCATTTGAGGCAGGATATTTTTGCTGCTCAACTTCCAGAAAATTCTAAAATGTTGGTTTTTCTAATTTTATTCTTTTAGTTAATTTTCTTATGGCCTTTAGGTTTTGTTATATGTTCAATTAGAAGAAAACATAGATCCTCATAGGTTGCATGTGAACTTAGATTATTTAGTTCATAGTTTGCACAAAACCTTTCAGTGGTATCAGAGCATTTGGTTGTTTTCATGTTGAATGGTTATAACTGTTTTTCCTAAAATTGGGGTTTAAAGCTTATAAACCCTAATTTCATGTGGATCGACTTTTTGGATTAGGGTTTTGGAAACCCTAATTCCCCCCTTAGTGATTTTCGATTTGGCCTATTAGGGTTTTAGGAGGCTTTCTATTTTTGGTAACTTTAATTGGTTAATTAAATGGATAACCTTAAACCCATTTCTTGAAATCGAAATCTAGGGGGTTTAGGATAGGTTTTAATTAATTTGATTAATTTGGATAAACCTATCTGCATTTGAATTAATTTAATTAATTGTTAATTAAAAGATAATTCAAAGGATTTAATTAATTTTAGAATTTGCGAAAATTAAGGATTAAATCCGGAAAAATATTTTAAATGTTTAAAATATTAATATTTAATTATTTTAATTAATTATTAATTAAAGGATAATTAAATCGAGTTTTAAAGGTTTAATTTAATTTTAAATTTAATAGTTAAATTGGTAAAATTAAAAGATAAACCTGGAATATTTTAAAGAGTTTTAAAATACATCTTATATATGTTATTAATTGTTAATACTATATGTATAAGATAAAATTGGTCAGTCAATTCAATAGTAGGCCTCATTCACGAAGCTGATCTATAAAGTGGGTATAAGGAGGCTGCCTATAAAATGGCGGTCTAATGGGTGAACACTTTCGCCCACCGCTCGCCTGATCAGTGGAGGGTCGTTAGCCGAACAGTTTTGATAGGACCGCTTAATCATTAAAAGTATAATGATCAAAGTACTAGAACCATTTACGAAACAAAATCCCAATCTAGTTACTTTAGAAAAAAATGTGAATTTGATGCTACCCCATGAAATTGCACATTGCACTTTGTGAAACGTTGGTGGAGCGTGTGTGGTTTACCGGCACACCAATGGGGGTTCATAAAGAGTGGCAATGGGTGTCTCGGGTGTTATCATTGTTGATGGAGCGTGTGTGGTTAACCGGCACAACAATTTGAGATGATAATGGACCCCGAGAGTACCAAGCTAATTTGCATGGTTATTCACACCCGGTTTGTGATCCTCGGCATCCCAGTCACAAACGGTGGGGCATATCCGAGATTAAACATGCTATTGAACAGTTCAATAAATCTCAAAAGAAACTAGGAATTCCATTTATAATAAGATTATTTTTCCGCGGTGGAATTGGCTGAATCGTCATTCGCCTACCTTTATAAAATTTTCTTATAGATTACGGCATCCCTCTTCTATGTTGCAAATTGTTATAGTTGGATCCTAGCCTTATTTTATATTGGGTTATTATAAGGACCGACATGTATCTAATTAAAACTTACCTTCTTTTATAGATGTCTTCTGCTGATCAATCCGCCCCCCACTCAAACTCCAGTGTTCCCTCTATCCTCTCACTGTGTTCCAAGGTTCAATTGAACGGGACAAACTACAATGACTGGATTAGAAATATCAAGATGGCTTTGAGGTACGAGAACAAAGAATATGTCCTCGAGACCGAGCTTGTCGATATTGACCCTGAAACTGCTACTCCCGAGGAGATTGCCTTGTACCAAAAACATTCTGATGATGCGACCAAAGTTGCCTGCATCATGATCGCCACAATGAACCCCGAATTGCAAAGGATATACGAAGACTACTGGCCCTTTGAGATGCACAAGGAGCTTGCGGAAAAGTTCCGCAAGCAAGAGCGCATCGAGAGGTGCGAGGTGGTCAAGGACTTCACGAACAGCAAACCTAAAGATGGAGAGTCCATCTGCACTCATGTGCAAAGAATGCAAGATTACGTGGAGTGGCTTAGAAAGCTTGCGATGCCTGTACCGGAGCAGTTGGCCGTTGACATAGTGCTTAACTCCTTACCGAGTTCTTATGACCAGTTCAGGCTGTCTTATCATTTGAACAACAATCAGGCTAATATAACTGAGTTGCATCGCATGCTTCGAGTAGCTGAGGACGGGATGAAAGGTAAAAGTGTACCCTCGGTTAATCAGCCAGTCCTAGCCATTGGAAGTGGCAAAGGAAAGAAAAGGAAGGGCCCTCCTAAGCAAAATTGGAGGGAAAAGGTTCAGGTCGGGTCATCTAGTAATGGCTCGAGAACCAAGACTTCCTACATTCCTTGTGTGGCTAACCCCGATGAAGCCAACTGTTTCTACTGCAAAGTGAAGGGCCATTGGAAGAGAAGCTGCCCCAAATACTTGTAGGATGTCAAGGATGGGAAAGTAAAGCCATCGACAGCAGGTATATACACTATCTCTAAAAACTCACCATCTTCTAATTCTTGGGTCCTTGATACAGGATGTGGTTTTCACATTTGTTCTGATCTGCAGGGCCTAAAGGAAAGCAGGGAGGTGGAGCACGGTAGACTGAACTTGATCATGGGCAATAGGAGATCGTCCCCTGTTACCAAGATCGGCGTTTACAGTTTAGTGCTTAGTAGTGATGTTAGTATAGAGTTATTTAATTGTTGCTATTCGCCAGAAATGGCAAGAAACATTATTTCATTTCACGTATTGTTCAGACAAGGATTTCAATTTTCTTTTGATAATAAAATTGGCTCGATTTCTGTTTTCAAAAATGGTATTTTGATTTTTACTGCTTATCCTTGTGAAGGTGTGTATGAAACTGTTGAATGTGTTGACAATTTAGGACATAGTGTAAATTATATTGATTCTACTAGTGGTGTAGAAAAGGCATGTCTGTGGCATAGTCGGCTCGGGCACATCAGCAAGAAACGCATCGCCCAACTCCAAAAGGATGGAGTGTTGGAATCATTCGACCTCAGGTCGGATGATGTATGCGAATCTTGTCTGTTGGGCAAGATGACTAAATCACCTTTCAAAGGATCTTTTGAAAGATGTGAGGGTCTGCTGGACATCATTCACACGGATGTGTGTGGTCCATTCAGATCAACCACAAAGGATGGCACGCGGTTCTACGTGACCTTTACCGACGATTTTAGTAGATACAGTTATATCTACTTGATCAAGCACAAGTCAGACACCTTTGAAAAGTTCAAAGATTTTAAGAACGAGGTAGAGAATCAATTAGGCAGGAAGATAAAGATGCTCAGGTCCGACAGAGGCGGAGAGTATCTAAGTATCGAGTTCCTAGACTATCTAAAGGAATGCAGAATAGTTTCGCAGTTGACACCTCCCAGGACACCACAGTTGAACGTTGTTGCAAAGAGGCGCAACCGGACCCTGTTAGACATGGTTCGTTCCATGATGAGTCGAGCTTCACTTCCCATTCACTTCTGGGGGTATGCCTTAGAGACTGCCGCCCATATCCTCAATCTTGTCCCAACTAAGAAGGTTGCTAAAACACCTCATGAGATGTGGACGGGGAAAATCCCCTCGTTAGCACACATCAAGGTCTGGGGTTGTGAGGCTTTCGTTAGACGAGAGACTCAAGACAAACTCGCAGAAAGAAGTGAAAGGTGTTTCTTCCTTGGTTATCCTAAACAGTCCTTTGGATATCTATTCTACAGACCGAGCGAGGACGTGGTCTTTGTAGCTAGACGAGCGGTCTTTCGACAGAGAGAGCTCATATTCAAAGAGGACAGTGGGAGTACCATTGATCTGGAAGAAATTCAAGAGTCATCAGATGACGCAACCTTAGGAGAAACTAGCAACCAACATGAGGAAGAAGTTCCTGTTGGTCCGACAGATGTATCCTTACCTCTTAGGCGTTCTGGTAGGGTTAGCATGCCACCCGAGTTTTATGGGTTCCATATAACTTCGGATGGGGACACGTTTGTCAGTGATAGGACACTGATAAATTTGGATGAACCAGCTAACTACCAGGAAGCAGTGGCGGGCCCTGAGTCTGCCAAGTGGAAAGAGGCCATGGATAGCGAGATCAAGTCCATGTATGACAATCAAGTTTGGAACTTGGTTGACAACGTACCGGGTCGAAAGACAGTCGGGTGCAAATGGATCTTCAAGAAGAAGACCGACATGGACGGAAAGGTACACACTTTCAAGGCATGACTGGTTGCGAAGGGCTTTACTCAAACCCCAGGGGTTGACTATGACGAGACCTTCTCACTAGTAGCCAAGATAAAGTCTATTAGGATTATGCTGGCCATAGCTGCATTTCATGACTATGAAATTTGGCAGATGGACGTCAAAACCGCCTTCCTTAATGGAAAGTTGACTGAGGATGTTTACATGAATCCGCCAGAGGGTTTTGTCGATGCAAAGTATCCTAATAAGGTGTGTAAGCTTGAGAGATCAATCTACGGATTGAAGCAAGCTTCTCGCAGCTGGAATCTTTGTTTCCATGAGAAAGTCAAGGAGTTTGGTTTCTCTAGGAGCGAGGATGAGTCCTGCGTATATGTCAAGGCTAGTGGGAGTATAGTCACCTTTCTGGTGCTGTATGTCGATGACATACTGCTCATGGGAAACGATATTCCAACCTTACAAGTTGTCAAGGCTTGGCTTGGGAAATGTTTCGCCATGAAGGACCTAGGAGAGGCTGCCTATATTCTCGGGATAAGAATATTGAGAGATAGGAAGAAGAGACTAATTGGACTTAGTCAGGGTACATACTTGGAAAAGGTACTGAAAAGGTTTAGTATGGAAAATTCCAAAAAGGGAGAGCTGCCTATCCAAAGTAATGCAAAATTGAGTAAGACTCAAAGTCCGAGTACAGACGAAGAAATAGCTGAAATGAGTCGGGTACCTTACGCTTCGGCTGTAGGATCGATCATGTACGCTATGACGTGTACTCGCCCTGACGTGGCCTTTGCTTTAAGCATGGTCAGTCGGTACCAGGGTAACCCTGGAAGGGCGTATTGGATAGCTATAAAGAATATACTCAAGTATCTGCGAAGAACAAAGGACATGGTGTTAGTCCTTGGAGGCAGTGATACATTGAGAGTTGAAGGATATACGGATGCCAGTTTTCAGACGGATAGAGACAGTGCTCGGTCTCAGTCTGGCTGGGTATTCCTTCTGAAAGGAGGAGCGGTAGCTTGGAAAAGTTCTAAGCAAGATACGGTGGCTGATTCTACATGTGAATCAGAGTATATAGCAGCAAGTGAAGCGTCAAAGGAAGTGGCTTGGCTGAAGAACTTCATCGGTGACCTTGGAGTAGTCCCGAGTATTTAGGAGCCCGTGGAACTGTTCTGCGATAACGAAGGTGCGGTCGCCTTGACAAAGGAACCGCGAGACCATGGAAAGTCCAGACATATCGACAGAAAGTACCACTACATAAGGCATAAAGTAGAAGAAGGTCACCTCGTGGTAAAGAGGGTATCATCGGAAGATAATCCTGTAGATCCCTTGACAAAGGCTCTGAGTAGGATTAAGCATAATCAGCATGCTTGGAGCATTGGATTAAAAGATGATATAAGTTTTTGTAATTAGATAGGTTTTGAAACTTGTAACAATGTTATTGTATTTGACTTTTGTGATTTAATAATGGAGATTTATTAATGAGTAATGGTTTACTAATTTTGTCAATACTTTACCATTGTATTTCATTTTGCATGTTTTACTTCCTGAATAATTGGATTATTCAAATATCTACAGTCGATTACACTTTTGGGAGTAAGTGTGAAGTAAGACTGTCATGAATTGGTAATAGATTGTCTAAGGAGTTAGGCATTGCAATTGGATTGCTGCACCATTCGTGAGTACTTGGAAATGGAGATTTGAGTATTGGATAAACCCGCGCTCAATGGATTGCTTCATGGATTACATCACGAGCAATATTGAGACGATAATATCTTTTGATATTTAAGCTAAGACATATGAGTTATGATTTGCTAGACGGTTGTTCATTGATAATACGAAAACGCATCGGTAACTCGGTGTTATAAAACGTATTATTGTGAGTGATTTGTCTGGTAAAAGACATAAGTATATGAGTCGAAGCTTATTCGTCCCTTGACCGTAACAGGGAACAGATATCTGTAGGCCTCTCGATGAATTTGAAGTTGACTAAAATGGTTGGCCAACCGGGACTAAATTGGTAGTCTAAGAGTCATATGCAAATCGGAAATCGAGGAACAGTGAATCAGACCGGGATTGACTTTAATCCATGTCTTGAGTCTGAAAATATCTTGTTGGACGGAGGATCATCTGATCACTTATCTATGGACAGAACTGATTAGATCGGAGTTTGGCAGTGGTTTCTAGGAAGCTAAAAGTGCTGGTTAAATAGAGGTTAAATTGGTAATTATAGTTATAGACTTATCCAAGTGGGAGACTGTTGGATTAGGTGTCTAAGCCATGACTAATAATTAGTATTTACCTAATTAACAGTAGCATAGTCCATTTGGGTTGCCCTCATGGCTGGAGGTTTGTTGGAAAGTTAGGTAGAGAGAAAGGGTTGATTTATTATGTGACTAATAAATCAAGATATTGTTTGTTAATATATTATGAAGATGATATATTAATTAGAAATAATATTATTTGATTAATAATTATTCAGAAATTAATTGGATTAATTTCTGTGGCATTAATTAGATTAATCAGGAAGTCAGGGATTAAAGTCGTACAAATTCAATAGTTGAATTGCGGCGCGCGGCGCACAAATGACTTGGCCGCGGTGCGCGTACAGATAATCCGGAAAATGGGCTGCGGCTAGGGTTTCTAGCTTTGCCACTTGGTTCCCTGTAAATAGGGAACCCTAGGCCTCATTATCGGTTGCTCATTCTATTATTTCTCTCTGGAATTTTCGATCCACTCTCCTCCTAGCTTGGGTGTGACTTTCATTTGAGGCAGGATATTTTTGCTGCTCAGCTTCCAGAAAATTCTAAAAGGTTGGTTTTTCTAATTTTATTCTTTTAGTTAATTTTCTTATGGCCTTTAGGTTTTGTTATATGTTCAATTAGAAGAAAACATAGATCCTCATAGGTTGCATGTGAACTTAGATTATTTAGTTCATAGTTTGCACAAAACCTTTCAGTTGGACCAATAGTCCAGAGGGTCGTTGACGTTCTGCTTTGACCCTGGAACATGTAAGACATTTGGCCACGAATAAAGCAATATCCTTTTTCATTCCCGACCACCAATAATTGGTTCTCAGGACATGATACATCTTGTCAGCACCAGGATGAATGGAATATCGAGTTTTATGGATTTCTTCCATCAGGAAGGTACGAAGATTGTCACGATCTGGGATCCAGATGCGATCTTGATAATAGAAAATACCATCAGATTTACTTTCCAACTCCCCATCAATTCCCGTGGGCATGTCATTTTCGGTAATTGCCGAGTGTTGGGCTCCTCGAATTCGGTCACTGAGATTGGACAAGATAGGAGAACATATTAGATGAAATGCTTTGGCATGTTCTTTTCGACTTAACGCGTCGACTACCACGTTTGCCTTGCCCGGATGATAGCGTATTTCACACTCGTAATCATTTAGGAGTTCAACCCAACGTGTTTGTCTCATGTTGAGTTCCTTTTGATTAAGAATATGTTGCAAGCTCTTATGGTCGGTGAAAATTACGCATTTAGTACCGTAAAGGTAATGCCTCCAAATTTTAAGAGCGAAAACCACGGCACCGAGCTCCAAATCATGAGTCGTATAAGTCCTTTCATGGATTTTGAGTTGTCGTGATGCGTAAGCTATAACCTTTCCCCTTTGCATCAAAACACAACCTAGACCGAGATTGGAGGCATCGCAGTATACCACAAAATCTTCGGATCCTTCAGGGAGTGTAAGAATTGGAGCGTCACACAATCTTTGTTTAAGAGTTTGGAAAGCGTCTTCCTGCTTGGGTCCCCAATCAAATGGCGTATCCTTGCAAGTGAGAAAAGTAAGCGGTAAAGCGATCTTTGAGAAATTTGAAATGAAACGCCGGTAATAGCCGGCTAAACCGAGGAATGACCGAATTTCCTTGGGGGTACGTGAGGCTTTCCAATTCTTGACTGCTTCAACTTTTGTGGGATCGACTAAAATACCCTTGTCACTTACAATATGACCGAGGAATTGTACCTCATTTAACCAAAACTCGCATTTCGAAAATTTGGCATAAAGCTGATTTCCTTGCAATGTTTGGAGAGTTAGATGACGGTGTCTTTCATGGTCTGCCTTTGTCTTGGAGTAAATGAGGATGTCATCAATATAGACGATAACAAAACGGTCGATATAAGGTTTAAATACCCGATTCATCAAGTCCATGAATGCGGCAGGGGCATTCGTTAGGCCAAAAGGCATAACGGTGAACTCGTAATGACCATAGCGGATTCGGAAAGCGGTTTTGGGGATGTCTTCTTCCCGTACTCGAAGTTGGTGATAACCCGAGCGGAGGTCGATTTTTGAGAAGCATGAAGCTCCTTGAAACTGATCAAAAAGGTCGTCGATCCGAGGTAACGGATATCGGTTCTTGATGGTCAATTTATTTAACTCCCGATAATCGATACACATACGAAACGAACCATCTTTCTTTTTGATGAAGAGAACCGGGGCTCCCCAGGGTGAAGTACTAGGGCGGATAAATCCCTTATCGGTTAATTCTTGGAGCTGACTTGCCAATTCTTGCATCTCGGTTGGAGCCAACCGATATGGAGACTTGGCTATAGGAGCAGCCTCAGGAACGAGATCGATGCGGAACTCTAGCTCACGTACTGGAGGGAGTCCAGATACTGAAAGGTTTTCTGCAAACCATGAACTAAATAACCTAAGTTCACATGCAACCTATGAGGATCTATGTTTTCTTCTAATTGAACATATAACAAAAACCTAGAGGCCAATAAAAGAAACTAAAGATCAAAACAGAAAAACCAACATTAATTTCTTGGAAGCTGAGCAGCAAAATTATCCTGCCTCAAATGAAAGTCACACCCAAGCTGAGAGGTATATGGATCAAAAATTCCAGAGAGAGTGTATGATGAAATTGGCGAATTCATATGGTGCCCAGGGACCCCTATTTATAGTTTCCAAATGGCCAGTTGATAAGCCTTAGAGATAAACCTTTTTGAATTCAAATAAGATAAACCTTTTATCTTACAATTCAAAAACCTATTTATCTAATAATTATCAATTTCGAAATTCTATATATCCATATATAGATTTCGACTTCCAACTGGTCACTCCACACTGTCACTTACTCAACTATTGAATAATTACAGTTTTAGTCCCTGCACCTATAATTAATTAATTTAATCCCCAAATTAAATCCAATTAATTCTGGATTAATTCCTAATTAATTAATATAGTTTCTAATTAATATATTATCACTTTAATATATTAATAAACCATATATTTAATTCCTGTTGATTTATTAATCCCATAATAAATCAACCTTTCACTCTACCGAATTTTCTACCAAACCTCCAGCCATGAGGGCAACCCAAATGGACTGTGCTTCTATTAATTAGGTAAATACTAATTATTAGTCATGGCTTAGACACCTAATCCAACAGTCTCCCACTTGGATAAGTCTATGACTATAATTACCGATTTAATCTCTAATTAACCAGCACTTGTAGCTTCCTAGAAACCAATGCCAAAATCTGATCTAATCAGTCCTGTCAATAGATAAGTGATAAGATGATCCTCCGTCCAACAAGATATTTTTCAGACTCAAGACATGGATAAAATCAATCTGGTCTGATTCACTGTTCCTCGATTTCCGATTTGCATATGACTTTTAGACTACCAATTGAGTCCCGGTTGGCCAACCATTTTAGTCAACTTCAAAATCATCGAGAGGCCTATAGATATCTGTTCCCCGTTAGGGTCAAGGGACGAATAAACTTTGACTCATATACTTATATCTTTTACCAGACAAATTACTCACAACAATACGTTTTATAACACCGAGTTACTGATGTGTTTTCGTATTATCAATGAACAACCGTCTTAGTAAATCATAACTCATATGTCTTAGCTTAAAGATCAAAAGATATTATCGTCTCAATATTGCTCGTGATGTAATCCATGAAGCAATCCATTGAGCGCGGGTTTATCCAATACTCAAATCTCCATTTCCAAGTACTTACGAATGGTGCAGCAATCCAATTGCAATGTCTAACTCCTTAGACAATCTATTACCAATTCATGACAGCCTTACTTCATACTTACTCACTAAAAGTATGAGCGACTGTGGATATTTGAATAATCCAATTATTCAGGAAGTAAAACATGCAAAAATGAAACACAATGATATATATTGACAAAATTGGTAAACCATTACTCATCAATAAATCTCTATTATTAAATCACAAAAGTCAAATACTATAACATTGTTACAAGTTTCAAAAATCTATCTAATTACAAAAACTTATATCATCTATTAATCCAATGCTCCTAGCATGCTGATTATGCTTAATCCTACTCAGAGCCTTTGTCAAGGGATCTGCAGGATTATCTTCCGATGATACCCTCTTTACCACGAGGTGACCTTCTTCTACCCTATGCCTGATGTAGTGGTACTTTCTGTCGATATGTCTGGACTTTCCATGATTTCACGGTTCCTTTGTCAAGGCGACCGCACCTTCGTTATCGCAGAATAGTTCCAAGGGCTCCTGAATACTCGGGACTACTCCAAGGTCACCGATAAAGTTCTTCAGCCAAGCCGCTTCCTTTGACGCTTCACTTGCTGCTATGTACTCTGATTCGCACGTAGAATCAGCCACTGTTTCTTGCTTGGAACTTTTCCAAGTAACTGCTCCACCGTTCAAAAGGAATACCCAGCCCGACTGAGACCGACCACTGTCTCTATCTGTCTGAAAGCTGGCATCTGTATATCCTTCAACTCTCAAGGTATCACTGCCACCGAGGACTAACACCATGTTCTTTGTCCTTCGCAGATACTTGAGTATATTTTTCACAGCTATCCAATGCGCCCTTCCAGGGTTACCCTGGTACCGACTGACCATGCTCAAAGCAAAGGCCACGTCAGGGTGAGTACACATCATAGCGTACATGATCGATCCTACAGCCGAAGCATAAGGTACCGGACTCATTTCAGCTATTTCTTCGTCTGTACTCGGACTTTGAGTCTTACTCAATTTTGCATTACTTTGGATAGGCAGCTCTCCCTTCTTGGAATTTTCCATACTAAACCTTTTCAGTACCTTTTCCAAGTATGTACCCTGACTAAGTCCAATTAGTCTCTTCTTCCTATCTCTCAATATTCTTATCCTGAGAATATAGGCAGCCTCTCCTAGGTCCTTCATGGCGAAACATTTCCCAAGCCAAGCCTTGACATCTTGCAAGGTTGGAATATCGTTTCCCATAAGCAGTATGTCATCGACATACAGCACCAGAAAGGTGACTATACTCCCACTAGCCTTGACATATACGCAGGACTCATCCTCGCTCCTAGAGAAACCAAACTCTTTGACTTTCTCATGGAAACAAAGATTCCAGCTGCGAGAAGCTTGCTTCAATATGTAGATTGATCTCTCAAGCTTACACACCTTATTAGGATACTTTGCATCGACAAAACCCTCTGGCTGATTCATGTAAACATCCTCAGTCAACTTCCCATTAAGGAAAGCGGTTTTGACGTCCATCTGCCAAATTTCATAATCATGAAATGCAGCTATGGCCAGCATAATCCTAATAGACTTTATTTTGGCTACTGGTGAGAAGGTCTCGTCATAGTCAACCCCTGGGGTTTGAGTAAAGCCCTTCGCAACCAGTCTTGCCTTGGAAGTGTGTACCTTTCCGTCCATGTCGGTCTTCTTCTTGAAGATCCATTTGCACCCGACTGTCTTTCGACCCGGTACATTGTCAACCAAGTTCCAAACTTGATTGTCATACATGGACTTGATCTCGCTATCCATGGCCTCTTTCCACTTGGCAGACTCAGGGCCCGCCACTGCTTCCTGGTGGTAAGCTGGTTCATCCAAATTTATCAGTGTCCTATCACTGACAAACATGTCCCCATCCGAAGTTATATGGAACCCATAAAACTCGGGTGGCATGCTAACCCTACCGGAACGCCTAAGAGGTAAGGATACATCTGTCGGACCAACAGGAACTTCTTCCTCATGTTGGTTGCTAGTTTCTCCTAAGGTTGCGTCATCTGATGACTCTTGAATTTCTTCCAGATCAATGGTACTCCCACTGTCCTCTTTGAATATGAGCTCTCTCTCTCTCGAAAGACCGCTCGTCTAGCTACAAAGACCACGTCCTCGCTCGGTCTGTAGAATAGATATCCAAAGGACTGTTTGGGATAACCAAGGAAGAAACACCTTTCGCTTCTTTCTGCAAGTTTGTCTTGAGTCTCTCATCTGACGAAAGCCTCACAAACCCCAGACTTTGATATGTGCCAACGAGGGAACTTTCCCCGTCCACATTTCATGAGGTGTTTTAGCAACCTTTTTAGTAGGGACAAGATTGAGGATATGGGCGGCAGTCTCTAAGGCATACCCCTAGAAGTGAATGGGAAGTGAAGCTCGACTCATCATGGAACGAACCATGTCCAACAGGGTTCGGTTGCGCCTTTCTGCAACACCGTTCAACTGTGGTGTCCTAGGAGGTGTCAACTGCGAAACTATTCCGCATTCCTTTAGATAGTCTAGGAACTCGATACTTAGATACTCTCCGCCTCTGTCGGACCTGAGCATCTTTATCTTCCTGCCTAATTGATTCTCTACCTCGTTCTTAAACTCTTTGAACTTTTCAAAGGTGTCCGACTTGTGCTTGATCAAGTAGATATAACCGTATCTACTAAAATCGTCGGTAAAGGTCACGTAGAACCACGTGCCATCCTTTGTGGTTGATCTGAATGGACCACACACATCCGTGTGAATGATGTCCAGCAGACCCTCACCTCTTTCAAAAGACCCTTTGAAAGGTGATTTAGTCATCTTGCCCAACAGACAAGATTCGCATACATCATCCGACCTGAGGTCGAATGATTCCAACACTCCATCCTTTTGGAGTTGGGCGATGCGTTTCTTGCTGATGTGCCCGAGCCGACTATGCCACAGACATGTCTTTTCTACACCACTAGTAGAATCAATATAATTTACACTATGTCCTAAATTGTCAACACATTCAACAGTTTCATACACACCATCACAAGGATAAGCAGTAAAAATCAAAATACCATTTTTGAAAACAGAAATCGAACCAATTTTATTATCAAAAGAAAATTGAAATCCTTGTCTGAACAATGCGTGAAATGAAATAATGTTTCTTGCCATTTCTGGCGAATAGCAACAATTAAATAACTCTATACTAACATCACTACTAAGCACTAAACTGTAAACGCCAATCTTGGTAACAGGGGACGATCTCCTATTGCCCATGATCAAGTTCAGTCTACCGTGCTCCACCTCCCTGCTTTCCTTTAGGCCCTGCAGATCAGAACAAATGTGAAAACCACATCCTGTATCAAGGACCCAAGAATTAGAAGATGGTGAGTTTTTAGAGATAGTGTATATACCTGCTGTCGATGGCTTTACTTTCCCATCCTTGACATCCTGCAAGTATTTGGGGCAGCTTCTCTTCCAATGGCCCTTCTCTTTGCAGTAAAAACAGTTGGCTTCATCGGGGTTGGCCACACAAGGAATCTGGGAAGACTTGGTTCTCGAGCCATTGCTTGACGACCCGACCTGAACCTTTTCCCTCCAATTTTGCTTAGGAGGGCCCTTCCTCTTCTTTCCTTTGCCACTTCCAATGGCTAGGACGGGCTGATTAACCGAGGGTACACTTTTACCCTTCATCCCGTCCTCAGCAACTCGAAGCATGCGATGCAACTCAGTCAGGTTAGCCTGATTGTTGTTCAAATGATAAGCCAGCCTGAACTGGTCATAAGAACTCGGTAGGGAGTTAAGCACTATGTCAACGGCCAACTCCTCCGGTACAGGCATCACAAGCTTTCTAAGCCGCTCCACGTAACCTTGCATTCTTTGCACATGAGCGCAGATGGACTCTCCATCTTTAGGTTTGCTGTTCGTGAAGTCCTTGACCACCTCGCACCTCTCGATGCGCTCTTGCTTGCGGAACTTTTCCGCAAGCTCCTTGTGCATCTCAAAGGGCCAGTAGTCTTCGTATATCCTTTGTAATTCGGGGTTCATTGTGGCGATCATGATGCAGGCCACTTTGGTCGCATCATCAGAATGTTTTTGGTACGAGGCAATTTCCTCGGGAGTAGCAGTTTCAGGGTCAACATCGACAAGCTCAGTATCGAGAACATACTCTTTGTTCTCGTACCTCAGAGCCATCTTGATGTTTCTAATCCAGTCATTGTAGTTTGTCCCGGTCAATTGAACCTTGGAACACAGTGAGAGGATAGAGGGAACACTGGAGTTTGATTGGGGAGCGGATTGATCAGCAGAAGACATCTATAAAAGAAGGTAAGTTTAATTAGATACTTGTCGGTCCTTATAATAACCCAATATAAAATAAGGCTAGGATCCAACTATAACAATTTGCAACATAGAAGAGGGATGCCGTAATCTATAAGCAAATTTTATAAAGGTAGGCGAATGACGATTCAGCCAATTCCACCGTGGAAAAATAATCTTATTATAAATGGAATTCCTAGTTTCTTTTGAGATTTATTGAACTGTTCAATAGCATGTTTAATCTCCGATATGCCGCACCGTTTGTGACTGGGATGCCGAGGATCACAAACCGGGTGTGAATAACCATGCAAATTAGCTTGGTACTCTCGGGGTCCATTATCATCTCAAATTGATGTGCCGGTAAACCACACACGCTCCATCAACAATGATAACACCCGAGACACCCATTGCCACTCTTTATGAACCCCCATTGGTGTGCCAGTAAACCACACAGCTCCACCAACGTTTCATAAAGTGCAATGTGCAATTTCATGGGGTAGCATCAAATTCACATTTTTCCTAAAGTAACTAGATTGGGATTTTGTGTAAAAGTTCTAGTACTTTGATCATTATACTTTTAATGATTAAGCGGTTCTATCAAACCCGTTCGGCTAACGACCCTCCACTGATCAGGCGAGCGGTGGGTGAGAGTGTTCACCCATTAGACTACCATTTTATAGGCAGTCTCCTTATACCCACTTTATAGACCAGCTTCGTGAATGAGGCCTACTATTGATTTGACTAACCAAATTTATCTCATATATATATAGTATTAACTTTTAATAATATATAAGATGTATTTTAAAACCCTTTAAAATATTCAAGGTTTATCTTTTAATTTTACCAAATTTAACAATTAAATTTTAAATTAAATTAAACCTTAAATTCGATTTAATCAATTTTAATTACCAATTAATTAAATTAATTAAATCTAAATATTTTAAACATTTTAAATTATTTTTTTCGGATTTTTCTATTAATTTCGCAATTTTTAAATTAATTAAATCCTTTTGAATTATCTTTTAATTAACAATTAATTAAATTAATTCAAATGAAGATAGGTTTATCCAAATTAATCAAATTAATTAAAATCTATCCTAAACCTCCTAAAAATCGAATTCAAATAATGAGGTTTAAGGTTATCCATTTAATTAACAAATAAAGTTACCAAAAATAGAAAACCTTCTAAAACCCTAATTACAATTTTCGAAATTAGAAAGGGGGGATTAGGGTTTCCAAAACCCTAATCCTAGAAATCGATCCTTAATAAAATTAGGGTTTATAGGCTTTAAACCCTAAAACAGTTATAACAATTCAACAAGAAAACAAAACTTGCTCTGATACCACTGAAAGGTTTTCTGCAAACCATGAACTAAATAACCTAAGTTCACATGCAACCTATGAGGATCTATGTTTTCTTCTAATTGAACATATAACAAAAACCTAGAGGCCAATAAAAGAAACTAAATATCAAAACAGAAAAACCAACCTTAATTTCTTGGAAGCTGAGCAGCAAAATTATCCTGCCTCAAATGAAAGTCACACCCAAGCTGAGAGGTATATGGATCGAAAATTCCAGAGAGAGTGTATGATGAAATTGGCGAATTCATATGGTGCCCAGGGACCCCTATTTATAGTTTCCAAATGAACAGTTGATAAGCCTTAGAGATAAACCTTTTTGAATTCAAATAAGATAAATCTTTTATCTTATAATTCAAAAACCTATTTATCTAATAATTATCAATTTCGAAATTCTATATATCCATATATAGATTTCGACTTCCAACTGGTCACTCCACACTGTCACTTACTCAACTATTGAATAATTACAGTTTTAGTCCCTGCACCTATAATTAATTAATTTAATCCCCAAATTAAATCCAATTAATTCTGGATTAATTCCTAATTAATTAATATAGTTTCTAATTAATATATTATCACTTTAATATATTAATAAACCATATATTTAATTCCTGTTGATTTATTAATCCCATAATAAATCAACCTTTCTCTCTACCGAATTTTCTACCAAACCTCCAGCCATGAGGGCAACCCAAATGCACTGTGCTTCTATTAATTAGGTAAATACTAATTATTAGTCATGGCTTAGACACCTAATCCAACAGATACGTCATCGGGAAAGATGTCGGGAAAGTCTCGTACAATCGGAATATCTTCGATCTTCTTGTTTTCGACCTTTGTTTCCACCACATGGGCTAAGAAAGCCATGTATTCTTTACGTAGATATGATCGAGCTTGAGTACATGACATAAGACTAAGCTTTTTTGAACGAGTCTCGCCATAAATACGAAGACTTTGACCGTCGGCAAGAGGAATACGAATAAACTTCTCGTAACATACTATTTCAGCATGGTTTTGGGATAGCCAATCCATTCCCACAATGATGTCGAAGCTACCAAGTTCCATAGGAACTAAATTGACGAAAAATTTATGACCGCAAAAATCGAAAGTGCAATCTTGGATGACTGCATTGAGTGAAATGTATTTTCCATTGGCGACTTCTACGGTAAAGTTTTCATCAAGAATCGTGCGAGGTGTGTGAAGTATGGGTTCAAATTCCAAAGACACAAAACTTTTATCGGCACCTGAATCAAAAAGTACTGACGCGTAGCAGTCATTTATGAGAAACGTACAATTTACGACCTTGTTATCGGTCTGTGCTTGGGTTGCGGTAATGACAAATGCTCCGGCTCTGGAAGCTGGAACATGCATTGTTGGATTTGCCTGTGCTTGAGTGTTAATGATATTGACAAGCCTAGGACACGCGTTTCTGAAATGGGTGGGGTCACCACAGTTGAAGCATGTTCCAGTTGGATACCGGGTTTGTGTTTGCTGATTTGAGGGTAGAGCGAATGGTCGCTGAGTTTTTGGTGCACGGCGTGTGTCCGCCAAGTGGCCATAGCGACCACAAGTCGTACAAAGGCGACACGGGCTGGTGGACATATGGTGATAGTTACAATGGTTACAGAGGGGGTGAGGTCCTGTATACGGCTTTTTGTTTGGTTGGGCTTGTGGGGTGACTTGGGAGATAGGAGTGGCAGGGGTAACAACAGCATGGTTGTGGTGATGGCTTTTCCGCTTCTTTTTGTCGTGTCGGTGTGAGGACTCGGACTTGACAATTTAGGGAGTCTCAAGGGTTGGCTTTTCAGTAGACATCTTTAAACCCTTGCGTGGGAGGACACCATCGTTCACATTGTCCTCGTTGAGTTGACCTGCTATTTCAATAGCGGATTCCAGGGTAGATGGCCTGCTGCTGTTCACCGAATCATGGATCTGGCGCGGTAACCCTTTGATGTAGCGGCGTATTGCAGTTTTCATAGGTTGAACCATGTGAGGTAGGAGTCTTGAGAGATCATGGAATCTATTTGTGTAGGTCGCGTTGTCGCCTCCCACCTGTTTCAGATTCCAGAATTCCTCCTCGAGAGTTTGCAATTGGCTGTCAGGGCAGAACTTCTCCATCATGCGTTCCTTTAGTGTTGACCAGGTCATTCCCAAGGCAACAGCCTCTCCTTTTGCCCGTTTTTCTAGGTTCCACCAGGTGAGAGCATGACCTTGGAGGCACCCTGTGGCGTGACGGACCATCAGGTCCTCAGGACACTCGCTATGGATGAAAGTACTCTCCATTTCTTCGATCCATGTAAGGAGTGCGGTGGCACCATCGATGCCTCTGAAGTAAGGCGGATTGCAGTTACGAAAGTGCTTAAACGAGCAACGAGGAGTGGTTGCTGGAGCTTGCGGCTGAAGAGCTTGAAATTGGGTTGCAATTGTTGGGATGACGTTTGCTACCTCCTTAGCGATAAGGGCGGCTAGCCTTCGGTTGCTGCGAGCAGCGTATGGGGGTTGTAATGCCATCTATGAGAAACACGCATATGGACTTGTGAGTTATTTGTAAATTGATTATGGAAATTAAGTTTGTAGACATTGTTGGGTAAAATGATTGTAAAACACTTGTTGGGCCATTGTTAGGAGTGTTGGGCACCTTTTGGGCTTTCCATGGGTACTAAATGTGAAGCATGTAGCACTTGCGTGGGCCCCCACAATACTAAGTTTTCACATGTTTTTCCCACTTCAAGGCCCATTAGGGAACTTAATAGTCCAATGAGTTGGCCATTTTGGAGTGTATCCTTTCGGATACGTTTGATAAGGTCAGGTATTTTGATGGCTCAAAAGTAATGTGAGTGACGCGCTTTGGCCTATAGGTTTGGGAACTCTCTCCTTTGGTCCCCAGGTAAGCAAACTGGTCCCTCGGTTGATTGGGATGTATACGAATGCTTACCTAGTCAGGACTTTCGGGCTACCGACACCTCCCCCTTCCAGTTACTACGCGTCCATTACTTTGATCCTACCCAACTAGAGTGGATGACTTTTAATTTCCTATGAGCTCTAAGGAATATATATGTATATAAATTTTTATTTTGAAACCATTTGAGTATGTATGTGATTTTAAGAGAAAGAGGAGAAATTTCACAAGTGTATGCACACATATAAGTGTCGGGAATAATACGTAAGCACATAAGGGAGCAATTAGCACACAAAGGTATTCCTAGGATTTTCTAAGTGCGAATTGCATGCAGTTGTGTGTGCATTTTATAAACTAGCATATGAGAGGACCCTAGAGGCTATAGACTAGGTCAAGGCAATTAACCTAATTCCCTATAGTCAAGGGCTCTGATACCAATCTGTCACACCCCGATCCTTGGCGGAATCGATCAAGGCGTGATATATTGTTCAAAGTCTCATGACAACTATGTTATAATATGATTAGATTCAATTAAGTACTAAGTATGCAAACAAGATCCACAACATACAAATACAAATCCAAATACAACAACATTTATTACATCAAATTTAAATAGTCTTGTGGGTTTCTAAGGTACACCCTACTTTTCATCAACTTCATTCTTCAAATCTGCATCATGGGTAAAAACAGGTCAACTACGAAAGTTGGTGAGTAATCTAGTTTTATTAAAGAAAATTGTGAGTTTGAATAATTTGAAATTTGTTTTCTTTTGAAGTTGGCAAGCAACTGTTATTGAGATAACAGTTTATAAATCAAAAATTGATTAACAAATTATAACAACAACAATAAGTCATCACCCTATATATACATATATATGTATATATATAGGATGGAGCATCTAATCATCATACACACTCAACCACGTGCAATCAATCACCTTAGCGTCCCAAGGCGGGGTGGTCAACCCAATAGCGCTATTATTGTCCATAACGTACCTCAAGAATACAGGCATAGTCATGGAGATTAGACTAAAAATTGTAATGCACTACAAGTATATGTAGCGTAAACAAACAATAATTATACAAATAATGATTCATGTATAAATGTCCCAACAATGTCTCAATGGTGAAAAAACAATAAAATGAAGTTGGAACATATTAAAACCACATGATACACCCCAAAAGTATTGAAAATTATAAAATATGGGGTAGATTACTCACATTAGTCCAATAAGGAATGTGCGTGTTGTACGATAGACGGCTCGAGTTAAAATGTCGTAGAACCTAATATAATTAATAGTTTTGGCTTAGGAATCGATAAACGGGAATATAGTATTAATAAAAATAATTAGACACATATTCTTATATTAGATGAATTAACAATAATCCAAATTTTGTTTTGAATATTAATGTATTCATATGTTAAATGAATTTTAAATTGAATTAATTACTTTGCTTAATTAATTTATATCTTCACATTAGGCAAGATTTTAATAATTTCTTATTAAAATAATAACTAGTCAAATTATAAGTATTTACAGATTTTATATATTATAAACAATTATTTATATGAAATAATCATTAAAAATGCATTTTACATGCTTAGATATTTAGGAAAATGGTTTTAAATACTAAACATAATGAAACATTCTGAAATTATCAGAAAATCATTATTTCATAAAATAGTAATTACTGTAAAATTTTCATATTTTTCTTAACTGCTTTAGTATTTATTTAGTATTTTAATATTTAAACCACAACAAAATTCGGGAAAAATAATAAATGATTCCCAAAAATTCTGGAAAATTAACCATAGTTTTCGAACATTATATTGAGCCTACTGTAAATATTGTGGATATTTTGGACTAGGGAAGTATTTCTTATGTTTTTCATTATTAACTAATCAATAAAATCATAAATAATAGGAAAATATTAAGAGAAATTCATTAGACTTTTTATTTATGATTAGCATGTTATATATGATATTCTGATAAGGTTTTATAATTTTTGGACATGTGTAGCTATTTATTATCAATTTAAACCATTAAATAATCATTAAATCTGGAAAAATAAGCAAACATTCTTACAAAAATCTGTAAATTTTGTCATGGAGTCTTTAAAATGTTAATAAGGTGCGAAAAATATAAAATCTAGTTTTTAATATACATAACTATATTTTGAAATTTATTTATCTACAACAAAATAAAATACAAAATAAGCATCAAACATTAATATAAATGCATGAAACTTTATAAATCCAATTTACTCAATATATGGGTTGTTCCATAATGTTCCCAGAATTTATTGACTGCAAAAAGTATTTTATGTGAATTATTGCCCTATTTTATTGCAATAATTATAGTAATTTAATAAAAATAAGTTATTTTCTGAATATTTCCAGAACTTCTTATTTTATTGATGGGATCCTGAGAAAAATCAGGTTTATGTATAAAATGAGTTTTAGATATTTTGGTGGATTTAATTTGTTTCATTCATGAATTTGAGACTTTTAACAACATACCTTGATGAATGCTTCAAGAGGGATGAAGATTTGAGTATGAGAGATTGTTCTTGGCTGGAAAATTGATATTTCTTGGAAGAATTTCGAGATTGAGAGTGAGAGAAAGAATAGAGAGGGTTTGAGTGGTGATGAGAATAATGTGTTGGGAGAAAAATGAAAGGAAAGATGATGGGAGGTGTGAGTGGGAGACCATGGGAATAACTTTTGGCTTTTGGTGGTCTTCATAATTTCCCACTAGCACAAGCATCTCTATGTAATTCACTAACTAATATAAAAATTTTATAAAATTTAATGTAGACTTTATAAAAATAGAGTTTTATAAAAAATAGGTTATTATTTGATTATAACAATCTACTTTGATTTGAAGTTTAATTATAGCATTCAAGTTTGATTCTTTTAATTTAATTAGAGCATCATACTTTGATTTGATTTTAATATGGTATCATAATTTAATTTGATTATAGTTATAACGTTATACTATGCTATATTGCTATTAACGTCAATTTATATCGTATTGTATGGGTTTTGATCCTATTAGCGTCAAGTAAGCTCGAGTAGGGTTTATTAAATTTCCAATTGGGTTGGGTTGACCCGAATCCATTTTAGGCGGATGTCACAAAGTGTGGTATGATACATGTCTATTACAGAGTTTGGCAATGGGACCTTTGAAATAATTGTGGGTGGAATTTGGGCACAAAAGCATGTTTGTTTCTCATCCACAGGAGGTATACTGATATTGCCATAAGACATTAATGTAAGTTTAGAGTCGTATGGAATATTTGACCTTTGATAGGCATCGTGAACAATGATTTCCCAGAACCTCACATTCGATATCTCTATTCCCCGTTTGGAAAGAATGACATGGGAGTAGAATCAGACCATAAAATAGATGTGAAGTCCACCTCCACATCATAATAAATTCCATAGAGTAGTCCCATAAACGTCTGGCTAGCAGAGTCCAGACCCGAAGTGCGACCAGAAAGGTACCTGAGAAAGATGCCGAGGAAGAATTTCCATAACGGAGGAAGTTTGTTCTTCTTGAAGCTGCCGATCGTTTAAAGTTCTAGTGCATATCCCATAGAATTGAGCATACCCGCATTTTGTTCAAGAGTGGGGACAATGGGATATTTAGGTAGTGGGATTTAAAGAGCTCCGACAAAACGCCTCTTGTTTAGATTAAGATGTTTGGTTCTGTTATTAGGCTGGATTGTTTCATAAGTAACTGATTCAGGAACGCTATCAACATTGTTGACAACAATGGCATTGTAGTGTGCCATGTACACAAGCATAGCTGGAACAGACGGGCTAGCACTCAAGACGTATCCAAGAATAGTGTTCTTCAAGCACTCTACCAGGGTATCATAGGGTTTTGGGTAGTGGTTTGAATGAGGTCTGAGAAAGTAGTTGGATGATTGGAACTTTAGAACCGTAACAGAGATACCTTCTTCAAGACTCCCGGATGAAGCATTACGAGCAACAGGCATTGTTGATGATTGAAGGAAGAAGATGATCAACAGTGAGAGGATTTGGGAGTGTTTTGCAGAGAAAAGATGAAAGTTTTGTTCGCGTAAAGAATGAAACAATGTAAATTGTGGTATTTATACGGTTTGTGGTCCCAAGAGCATTAAATGCGCGTGCTAGAGGGTCCAATAAGAACTTGCCACATCAGCGATGTAACGTTCCACTACCCTGCAAAACGGAACCGTCAATGTGTCAGTTATGATGAGTTTAAATTTTCAAAAGTGAACCGCCATTTGAAGATATCTTCTGGTTAGGGTTTTCCATAATTTGTGGAACCATAATTCCAGAAGTACTTACCGGTCATTTAATGAAGGAATGTTTGTCTCTTAAAATTTATTCATCATAAATGCCACCAATCATTTAAAATTTAATGTCTTCAGACCATTGAAGATACTTATGAAAACATTTGATAAGGCGAGGGTGTTGTCAAGTGTGATTCAATCTTTTGGATGATTATAGAAGTGTCTTCGGATGATTGAAGTTATTTTTCATAGACAATCAGTAATAATTTATAACAATGAAGATTGTCACAATAAGCACTGGAATTATTTTTTTTGCCATAATGCATTATGACTATAAAGTGTTCTTCCTTGAAATTTAGTAAAATCAAGATTTAGCATTTTTGTATTTAGATGCATTTAGATCATTTTGGAAGTCCATTTTTCAATCTGAAGCATGTGTGATTGAACATCAGACAGAGAATGTCTAAGTGTAACCACCCAATGTTAATCCCAGTTTTGCATTTTGCAATCGTGTTTGTGTTTTACTTTAGTGTTTCAGAGTTTTCTTACTAGAATAAGGTTAGCAACCACTTTGTTAAAATTTAACAATGATTTCAATTTTATTTATTGAGCATCAGAAGACTTTTGGAAATTTTGATTTGAACTTTGAAGATTTTTGAGAAACTCATCCCATTTTATCAAATGAAGTATTTGGATACATTTCCCTGATGACAAGCCTTTGGGATTTGTACACTACTTCATCTTTTTCATTAAAGACAGATTACTTGAGATAGGATATCGTTGTATTTTCATTCAAGAAAGAGTAGTATGCCTTGGAATAAAAATTTTGTACTCATGATTGCACATTTTCCAATGGATTTTTGTTTTTTTTTTCTTTTTGGAATTTGGTTTCCTTTAGTCTTCATTTTCCTTTGTTGGATTACTTATTCGAATTGTGAAATTGGAAAATTCACCAGATAACTCATGTGTTGGTGATGTTGAGATTTCTCATTAATGTTTCATTAACTTCCTATAGCTCAATTGTGCACCAAAAATGGAGAACATTATTAAGTTTGTTAATAGTCATTGTAAGTATTACTTAAGAAGAAAGCTTCGGAACATGAATTTATCCTGCGAAATGTGAAACTTCTTGATTAATGAATTGATGAAGCGAGTTGGATTTAATAGAGAGCTTAGTAATAGACATCGTATTAAGGATATTAAAATCACACATATATTCATTTTGTAAAATAGTCTTAACCTCACTTCGAAGACTGCTTGTTACCATTGTTGCAATTCGATTCCCAAATATCTTTTAGTGCAATAAGATACGATTAACAGAATCTAAAATCAAAGTTTTGTCATTTAGCAAGATTTTTCAAGTAAGAAAGTCCATTTTGTCATTTGCATAATTTGAGAACTGGTTTTTTTGGAGTGTTGTTGCTTAAGTATGGAATTGAATCATGTTTTTGACATTTTTGTTTTGCGACACAAAGAATTTACAACTTCAAAATGTTACAAGTTGCAAAGTGATCTTCGTTTGATCTGATAACATTCATTGCTTAAAATGATTTTTGACATTTATAAAGCTTTGTTTAGATATTTTAATGTTCCGAAGACCTTCGAAGGTTCGGATGGCTTCGGACAGGAAAATTTTCGTTATTTGAAGGAAAAGAAAAGAGAAAGAATATGTAAATATGATGTCAAGTGACGGTGTTCCCTTCAATCATTCCCAGTTCATGAACAATTCTTGTGAAGGACATTTCATTCAAAGCCTTTGTGAAGATGTCAACCAATTGTTATTGAGTTTGTACAAAGTGAACTTCAATATTCCCTTCCTTAACTTGACTTTTGATGAAGTTATAACGAAGAGCTAGATGCTTTGTCTTGGAATGTTGAACAAGATTGTGAAAATTTTGGATTGCACTTTGTGAATCACAGAACAATATTATCTTTCCCATATTCATTGCATAGTCTTTGAGTTGACTTTGAATCCAGATGATTTGCAAAGTGCAGGATGCGGCTGCTACATATTCAGCTTCATCAGTTGATATGGATACACATGTTTGTTTCTTTGATTGCCAACTGATGAGTTTTCCGTCTAGAAACTGACAGCCTCCGGATGTACTCCAACGATCAATGGAAAAACCCCTAGATTCGAATTGGAGTATGCTTGAACAAAGAAGCCTGAATTTGCAGGGTACCAAAGGCCATAAGCAGGTGCATGATGTAGATATCGAAAAATTATCTTCACAGAAACAAGATGAGGTTCTCGTGGATCGGATTGATATCTAGCACAATTGCACACGACGAACATTATATCAGGACGACTAGCTGTAATATAGAGCAATGAGCCAATCATACTCTTGTAGTTCTGAAGATCAACCTTTGGTTTGTCCATTGAAGGATTCAACCTTGTACCTGCAGTCATTGGAACTTTGGCATTTGAACAATTAGTCATTCTGAAGCGCTCAAGGAGGCTTCGGGTGTATTTTTGTTGATTGACGAAAATACCTTCCTTTGATTGTTTAACTTTTAATCCAAGGAAAAAGTTAATCTTCCCCATCATGGTCATTTGAAAATTGCTTTTCAACATATTTTCAAATTCTTTTGTTAAGTTTGGGTCAGTGGATCCAAAGATGATATCATCTACATAAATTTGAACCAACATGAAGACGTTTTCCAACTTTCTTTCTAAAAAGTGTTAGATCCACTGATCCTTGCATAAAATTTGATTGTTTTAAAATATTTTTGAAGGTCTCATACCAAGCACGAGGAACTTCTTTCAAAACCATAGACAGCCTTGTCAAGAATATAACAATAATCTAAATAATATTTATTAATGAAGCTAGCTGGTTGTTCAACAAAGACTGTTTCCTTGAGATCCCCATTTAAGAAATCACATTTGACATCCATTTGATAGACATCAATGCTTTTATGTGCATCATAAGCTAGAAAATCCGAATTGATTCGAGTTTGGCAACAGGAGCGAAGGTTTCTTCCTAATCAATTCCTTCATGTTGACAGTAACCTTTAACAACCAACCTTGCCTTATTTCGGACTACGTTACCTTGGGTGTCAAGTTTCTTATGAAATACCCATTTCAGACGTACAATAGAAGCATTATTTGGTTTTGGAATGAGTCTCCAAAGTTTGTTTCTTTCAAATTCTTCCAATTCCAATTGCATTGCTTCGATCCAGTATGGATGATCAAAAGCATCTTTAACGTTCTTGGCTTCGATATTTGAAATGAAAACATTGAACATGCACAATTCAAACTTTTTGTTTAAATTTTGTTGTTTTTGATTAAGTTGTGTAAGTGTCATAACTCGATCATAAACATTTCCAGTGACTTGAGATTGTGGATGATTCTTCCTCCATTTTTCCAATGGAGAAAAGTTCGGATCAAACTTAGGAGGTCCTTCGGTATTTACATTCTCAGTGTCCAAAGGATAATATGGAATGACTTCTGGACCGTCGGAGAGCTTGGATAATTCGGACACTTGGTTGTCAGTTGCCTTCGTTTCAGCATCCACAGCTCTCACATGTGGATCAAAGAGAAGATGAAAATCAGCATCAAAAGATAGAAGTGGTAGTGCATCCGAAGCTGATTCAGGAAAGATGGAGGACATTGGAAATGCTGATTGAGACTTCTTTATATAGTAGTCATCGAATGAAAGATTGAATGTTTCTTCAATTTTTCTTGTTCTTTTGTTCATGACTCTATAAGCCTTTGAATTCGAAGAATATCCCAGAAATATGTCTTCGTCTATATTGTCATTGAATTTGGACAAGTGATCTTTCAGATTCAATATGAAGCACCTACATCCGAAGATATGTAGAAATTTGACGTTTGGTTTTCTTCGGTTAAGAACTTCAGAAGGAGTGATGTTGAATCTTTTATGGATGTAGGATCGATTTTGAGTGAAACATGCGGTTAAAAGAGCTTCGGCCCAAAAATACATAGGTAAGTAGGCAAAGTTCAGCATGGTTCTAGTAGCTTCAAATAAGGAGCGAATACGTCTTTCAACAAAGCCATTTTGTTTTGGAGTATAAGGTGCTGAAAAATTGTGTGTAATGCCCTTGTCTTTCAAAAATCCATCCAGCGGCCGGTTCTTGAACTCAGTCCCATTATCACCGTGTACCATTCGGACTGTCTTTTTCAACATGACTTCCATATTTTTTATAAAGTCAATGATTTCTCTTGCAGCATCATATTTATTTCTTAGAAATATAACCCAAGTGAAGCATGAAAAGTCATCAACAATAAGCAGAACGTATTTCTTCTTCACTAGTGACTCGACTGTTGATAGACCACAAAGATCCATATATAGAAGCGAAATGGGTTCGGTGATCTTCGGATCAATCACTGTTGGATGCTTTTGCTTCGTTTGTTTGCCATGTTCACATGCAGAACAAAGAGTATCATTATCAAATTTGAGAGCTGGCATTCCACTAACCGGATCCATAGCCACCAAATTGTTGATTCATTTGAAGTTTAGGTGAGTTAACCTTCGATGCCAAAGCCAACTAAGATCCGAATTGGCCTTAGATAATAAGTAAAACAAAGGTCCACCAGATATTGGCTTTAGATCTGAGGGAAACATTGAACCCTTCCTTTTTGATTTCAACAGTACTTCTTTTGTTTCTTCTTTGGTAATAATACTTCCATGATGGTTGAATTTAACGGCATTTCCAGTTCCAACAACGAGTTGGGAAATGCTCACCAGATTGTGTTTTAACCCTTCCACATATGCAACTCGATTTATTATGAATTGTCCATTCGTGATTTTTCCATAGCCTTTGATTAGGCAAGTTTCATTATTTCCGAAGCGAACATTTCCAACATCTTCTAACGTCGTGTAGTCCTTTAAATATTCCTTCTTCCCCGTCATATGTCTTTGGCAGCCACTATCAATGTACCATTCCGTGTTGTACTGCTCATTGACATAATCTGCAATCAATCAATAAGAAGTGGTACCCAATCAATCGTGGGTCCTCGAAGTACGTGAAAGACTTTTCGATCCATTTTTCAATTGCGTCTTTGGATATTTCGTTTGATGAGAAAGTTATCATGTTTTCTGAAGTTTCATTTGTAGAACATGTATAACTTGAAAACGAATCAGATGAACTTTTAGTAATCATTGAGGAATTTGAAGAAATGGAATTTGCAATGTTTGAAGCCTTTAGAATCCAAATTTGTTTAGGTGTTTTGGAATTGTTAGTTTTTGAAGATTTCTTGGAGTTTTATAAGTTTTTGAAGATTTGGACGACTTTGAGGATATCTCATGTTTTGATGATTCTATTGATTTGAAAGTCGGATCATCCTTCAAGTCTTTTCATTTCCGGTTTGATTTTTCAATTGTTGATTTCCTAGAAAAGGAGCTATATACTGTAGAAGTACACAAGTACTCTTCGTATGCTATCTTAAAATCATTTAATGAAATATTTTTATTCTTAAACATATTCAAATTTATGTCCAGGCACACATGAAATGTATTAATCAGATTGTTTCCTTTTTAAAAATTTTGTTTTTGAAGGTTTTTGATACTTTGGATTTGGAAAGTTGGGTTTTATTGGTACGAAGGATGGTTTTGAGAATTGATTTGTTTTGGAAGTTGAAGCCTTCGTATCAACAATTATATCTTTTGTTTTTGAAATAGAAATTGACTGTATGGTTTTTAGAATCGCAATCGTCGGTTTTGGTTTAGATTTAGAAATCACAACAGTTGGTTTTGAATTCGAAATGGAAGCTTTGCTTTGATGATTTTTCAAGAATGATGGTTTTTGCACAATTGGCTTCATAAATGGAATTTTTTATTTTGAAGACTCTTTTTCAATTGCTTTACCAATTGGTACACACTCATTGGTTTCTAGTATTTCAAAAACATTCATCTTCGGTTGAACAGTCTCTTTCAAGATTTGTATTTGTTTGTTGTTGTTACCAGTTTGAACTTGATTTTTGAAATTTAGAAGATGAGTCAAATGTTTTTGAACTTTGTCTTGTTCATAACATAAACGATTGTATATATTATGACCATACAAATCGTGTTTTCTTACATTTATTTTTTACTTCCAGGTGTTCATTTACATTGTTTTCAACAATTTTCGAAGATGAAAAGAATCCTTCCTTAGTAACTGTGGAATTATCCTTTTCAATGATCTTGACCAAATCATTGTCAACAAGAAGCAAAGCACTTGGTCGTATAAAAATAGAATTTTTGAAGTAGGAAACTTTTGGATAAACACAAGCCACATTGAGTAGTTTCTTTGAACCGTCCTTGAAATAATCTTCGTATGCGACACATTCGTCTGAAACTTGAATTTTGGTTTTCACAATTTCTTTATTTTAGTTTGTTTTTGATCATTCAATCTTTTCACAATTAGAAACAATTTTTGTTTATCCTTTGTTATCCGAAGGCAATTGTGATATACCTTCGGGGGGTGATGCGGATACAGAGGATGACTTTGTTATAGTCAAAGAGGAGCAATAAATTTCCTCCATATCCGAATCAGAATCATTTTTGGTCTCACAAACAATTTCTTGTATATTTTCAATTTGAGGTATTGTTTTCTTGAGAATTGGCACATCATTTGGTAGCATTTTCAATAAATCATTTGCAGTTAAGGATTTTTCTATAGAGACCAAACCATGATTGCACGAAGTGTTTGGTACATCAGACTTGGATATTGTAGACTTACATTCATACGAAATATTGTCAACATTTGTAAGATCGAATTCTATGAATGGTAGTATTTTTCTATGCTGATCATTGCATACATATGAAGAATGATAAATCTTAGTAATATTAGCGTATCAGTTTCATAAAAAAATGTTTCCTTATCTCAAAATTACATCATTGGAATTTAAGTGCTTCTCCCTACACTCCTCTAAATGTTTCATTGTCTCATAGTTGAACCTACCGGGGAATCAAGTATTATGCTTTCTGCTTCTTCGTTATGAACTTGGGTAGGTGCCATTGAGGGTAAGGTGGACTTTTATGAGATGGACATGAGTTTGGGTAGTTGCATCATGCATTTCATTGCATTCATAACTATCAATTTTTTATTAAACCTTTATGACGTACTAATATTTTATACAACTATTGAGATGATAAATTTTACAACTTTTAAGTGTGTAAAAACTATTTTTGGGGGGTTGTCCCGGATGAGGTGGTTACACTACCCACTCTGAATGGGTCAGCCTCAGGTAAGCTTACTGGGCATTCTATTGCTTAGCCTATTTTGATGTGTACTCAGGTTAAGTAGATATGATGACTTTAGAAGCTCTAGATATTTTAGAAGGCCACGGATTATGTGGTTTCATTTAAGTTGTGTAATGGTATTCTGAATTTAACAATCTCGCTCTTTTAAAAACCAATATGTTTGATTTAAAATAGGACCAAATGATTTTCCTCAACTTAAACTTTGAATGATTTCTTAACAAACCTAGCATGTTTTAAAACGGTATTTGAATGTAAATAGACACTTTTGAAGATGTTGAAATTAAACTTTTCAATGAATGAGGATTTTTTAACAATGATGATAAACCATGGGTTTTAAAAATATATTTTTATGCAGAGTCTTAAGCGAGAGTGTTTCACTAGCCCATCTTATTCTTTAGGTATTTTCATTTAACAATTTTTTTCTCAATATGCAAAATGTGCCCAACAAACACAAGAAAGTTTGGTGAGAGTAATAAAAAA
Source organism: Cichorium intybus (assembly GCA_023525715.1). Taxonomy (NCBI): domain Eukaryota; kingdom Viridiplantae; phylum Streptophyta; class Magnoliopsida; order Asterales; family Asteraceae; genus Cichorium; species Cichorium intybus. The sequence goes on along the minus strand of CM042010.1, from coordinate 93,324,573 downwards.
TTTTCAATTTAGGGTTTTTCTCTATTTCATTTTCATATTAACTATTGATACTTTTATTTATTTGTTTGATTTTTTTATTTAAGTTATAATACTCGAGATTTTTGGGCAGATGAAGGTAGCGTATGTGTTTGTGATTGTTGCAGAACAGTTATTCGATGAAATTCAAACATGAAACCCATTTGAAAGTTTGCGGAGATTGAGATCAAGTGATTTATTTTTCTTATTTTGAAGTTTTATGTATCTTTATGAAGTTTATATATTGATTTAGTGTGTGTTTTTGTTGAATCATTAAATATGATTCATGTTAATAAGTTTAGTTAATAGAAAGTTTAAATGATGTTCATTTTATCTCCAAGAGTACTTTACTTGGATCTACTTGCACACTCTCTTTTTTGTTGTGCTAAGTTTATTATTTCATATGATATGCCATTTACAAATCCTCATGATCGTTATATGTTTGAATTTACTTAAGGTTGAGACGATCGTTTGCAATCTATTGCAATCCTCGTGATTCTCATATGCTTAATATGTCTTTGTTTAATGCAAAAGTTGTCAAGGGGTATTATTGTCCACAAGTTATGCAGAAATATATCTTTGCTTATTGAATATATTGATTATGTTTAACTGAAGCAAGAGTGCAGCAGTGTTTCAAGAGAAGGAAAGTACAAAAGAAATTTTCAAGAGGAGATTTACGGTGTTGTAGTGAAAAAATGGTAGATGATCGAGTTTTTGAAAGAGAAAGTGAAACTTGGTTTTATTATTTAATTGATTATTACCGAGAAAGACAACAGTGTGATGTTGCCTAGCTATCTTCGTACAAGAACATGGTCGCACATTTGCTTCATCGTGAAAGACAAAATAAAAGAGAGGGTATAAGCGCATGAGTTGTCCAATACTTTCTCTTTTTGCTGATATTACGAGATTTCAAGAAAGACTAAAAAATGGTGGAAAAACGGACTCACACTTATCGTAAGATGTTTAAAATAAATACGCATATCACTACTAGAATTTGGGTCTGTAGGGAGGAACCCTATAGGGACGACTTTTGTCGTCGCAATAGGTACCCTTATAGCGACGACATGTCGTTTCTATAGGGTCTACAGTCAAAGTCAAACGTATTTGGGCGTAGCGACGACTTGTCGTCGCAATAGGGTGAGGCGGGAAATGAAAAACGTTTGGCGCTTTTCCAAATAACTATAGCGACTACATTAAGTTTCAGTAGATTAAAAATAATTTTATTTTTTATTTTTAAGTGTATTTCAGTCATTAACGGGTACGACGACGTTGTGGGTTCAGCTATAGCGACGACATGTCGTCCCTATAACCTTACCAGATCCCTAAAACTTACGCAAACAACTTTTCTGTTCCATTTCTCCATCGCGTTTTCTATTTTCTGCTGTGGCGATTCCGACGATTCTCGTGCTTTTCTGCTCCATTTCACCCCGCATTACAGTTTCCGGATTCCGGCTGTTGAAGTCTTGGGTGGTCTTTGATTTTTCGGTTTGTAGAAAATCAACTAAATTGGTTAGTAGATCCTGTTTTCTGATTTTACCAACCTGCATATTTGTTTGTATATAGTTTATGTGTTGATTACTTGCTTATAACTGAATTAGGGAGTAATGTGGTCCCGTAAGAGGAGTTAAATGAATTTTAGGACCTTTTATGTAAATTTTTTTGAAACCGGCATGAGTAATTAGCTACAAATCATGTGTTTATGTATTGATTACTTGGTTATATGCAACTTTATGTAACATTTTGTGAAATCTACATAAAAATCAAGTAGAAATTAGGTTTTAAACGATTTTTAGGACCTTTATGTAACCTTTTTTAAAATATGCATAAGTTTCAATTTAGCCCCTGAAGTTTGCTGATTAGGACTAGAATGTAAAGTATTATCATATTTATCAAAATTTCAAATTAGCCCTTGAAGTTTGCTTAGTTGCTGTATTTTACCCCGTTCTGGTGAGGACTATTGTTTAGGACCTTTATGTAACCTTTTTTGAAATCTGCATAAGTTTCAATTTAGCCCCTGAAGTTTGCTGATTAGAACTAGATTCTAAAGAATTCTCATATCTATCAAAATTTCAAATTAGCCCTTGAAGTTTGCTTAGTTTGCTGATTAGAACTAGATTGTACAGAACTCTTTTTTCGGTGATAACTAATAAAGACACCTTAAAAATATTGAAAAAAAATATAAAAAATAAAAATGATAAAATAGAGAATAGTACTATATTATCATAAAAAAATTAGAAAAAAGATTTGGATGATTGAAAAACAGTAATGATCCAATTTTTTTTTTTTTTTTTTTTGGATCATTAGTATATTTTAAAAAATATAATGATCCAAAAGTTTTTTTTCGAATTTTTTTTCTCCAGTATAGTAATATGATCCATTTTATTATTATTATTTTTCAATTTTTAAAATGTCCTCACGAGTCTTCACTTTAAGATCAGTGCTCACCCGATCGCTTATATATATATATATATATATATATATATATATATATATATATATATATATATATATATATATATATATATATATATATATATATATATATATATATATATATATATAATACCATTCTAAACAAGAAAATTTGTTTTTTTAATGTAAAATACATGATTTGTATCGATCTTCCAAGTCATACTGACACAAAGTGTCGATAATATGGAATAAAAAAACTAAACATGTATACGTTTCAAACTAAAGAAGTTTTTATTTTGTATTAATTGATACGGGACACATAATCCGACTTGGATCATTCCCGAAATTGCTCCGAAAACATTAAGAATCTAAAAATAATTAAATAAGTATAAACCTTAGGTGGAATATCATTCTAACACACAGACACACACATCTTATATATATATATATATATATATATATATATATATATATATATATATATATATATATATATATATATATATATATATATATATATATATATATATAGGGTTAGGATATATTAAGAATGACAAATTGTGTGTAACCTTGTAACTTAATCATGTCCATTAGATCTAATCAATTAGTGGTTGAGATAATTCTTTTATATATGAATTAAAGAAATTGAAAATTAATTCTAATACAAGAAAACGGATTCTTAAGGGTACAAAGGTAAAATTGGGTGGGAATTGGAAAAGGAATGAACGTGTTTTCCGTATACTCGCTGAAACAATCCACGATTTTGACCAGCTTAAGCTAAGAAATCGGATTTCAAAATCAAACTTTCTTAGAGATTAAATGATAAGAATCATCAAGTGGAATCGAATTTCATTCTCATTTAAATCGATTCATCTATTGAAGGCGTTTATTATCAATCGACTAGGGTTTTTTTTTGTGATTTGTATATACGATTCTGAAGAGAATGGACAAAAATCGATGATCAAGTTCAATATTACAAGAAAATTGGATTCCCAAGTTCTAAATACGGCTGGGACAACCCTCAATTTAGACGAAGATGATGACTTCGTATCACCTCCAGCAGATATGAAACTCCTAATTTTCAAGAATGATTACAACTTTTATTACCTATATTTACTTGTAAATACAACAAAATTTGTTTAACCGAAATAAAAAATGAGTAAAGATTTTGTGTTTAAACATATTCTAAGAACACTTGTGTTATATCTTCATTATTAGAAAACCACTTTAGATTTACCTCGATAACTTGTTACAAAGACTATATGGACCGTGCAACTTCATGATTTGATTGAATTCTGCAAAGAATGTGTTTGATTTTACTTTTGAGTACAATGTTTGTGGAGTAACCAAATACACCATAAATTGATATTTCTGACATAAGTGTTTGTTTGGATTATCGCATAACTACCATGTATTTGGATTATCAAATATTTACATTCTGGGTAGAATGCGTTTGTTTGGATTATCAAAATATAACAATTTCAAAAGTTGTTTGGATTATCACATAACTACCATTCTGGGCAGAATGTGATTGTTTGGATTATAACATAATTAACAATTTCAAAATATAAAGTTGTTTGGATTATAAAACTTTTCATTCTGGGCAGAATGTGATTGTTTTTAGTGTGGAATACATAGTTTGTAATGTTAGAACATACACCATTGTTTGTAAAACAATCAAATTACAACACATTAACTCATTCTGTCCAGAATATAATGACAGACATTTAGGTTGTATTATGGTTTGCCCGGACTGGAAAAATTTGTACAAATAATAAACTTTGTACTGTTGTTAGTTGAATGTTTATTGTCATTCTTGGTCATATAAAATTCTAATTGTATGATATAAAGTGATTGCTATAGGTGATATTATTTCAATTGGTTTATGATCTTGACATATTTAGTCAATATAATCATTTTAATTACTCATGGGAAACAACATATAAAATTGTCATAGTTTGTCATTCTGTTAAGAATTAATAACATTGACAACTTCAAATTAGTATTAGGGATGTTCATAACCAAATTGATTCTTTTGGGAATATGAATCTTGTAAGAACGAAAATTGGTACAGAGTATGGTAAGAAATAATCCATCTACTAATAAGTAAAACCTAAAAAGTATGTTGTACAACATGTTTAAAACCTATTCTGGATAGAATGTAAATTTATACTACATGAATGCTTCCATTGGACATTTAATTATGAGCTATTTTGAATTTTTTATTTAACGTGAACTTTTTTTTCTTTATTGGAACCAGATAAGAAGTACAAAATTATAGTTGGATGTAGTGCAAAAAAACTATTATTTGAGGAGGCAACAAATAGAAGAAGTAGAAAGAATAATAGAAGAAGAGGATGAAGTTGTTGAGAAGTAGAAAGAATAAGAGAAGAAAAGGATGAAGTTGCTGATGGGGTCGAAGCTTGACATTTATTTACTCGTCATTTGGTTGTTGGATTTGAAAAACAATGAATCACTTTAATATTTTTGGTTGTTTGGTTAGTAGTAACAACATGAATATTGGGTTATCAAAATTTTGATAATTATGAGTTAATAGTTTCTGCTTACATATAGTGTTATATTGGAAATCATTTGTGTGTAATGAAATTTTCATCCTCAAAAGAATGAAATTTACTATAAACACTATGAAATAAGTTATGAACCTAATGAGTTCTTACGTTCAGGTTTTAAGATGAAAACAAAACAGATTAGTGGCTTAAATGATGTACAAGATCTTATTAACTAGAATTGATAATAATCAGTTACTGCATTTCATATTGCATTCTTAACATAATTAAAATATTTTAACATCATAAGAATACGGATTTTCAACATAAAAATGTTGTACAATATCTTATTAAGTGTGTTGATACCATAAAATTACTACTTTTCAATTTCTCATTCTTAACAGAATGAAAAATTTGAATACACAATATGAAATAAGTACTTAATTGAATGAGTTCTTAAATGAAGATTTTAACATCATCCTAAAATGGATTATTAACAGAATATATGTTCATAATCCAGATACATGTACACAAAGTACCTAACAAAAAGCATTCTTAACAGAATGAGTGTATTCAATCATTTTCTAAAATAAGTTCTTAACATACTGAGTTGTAATCATGTTCAAAATCATAAAAATACGTTTTCATTCTGGAAAGAATGAAAAAACTGAAAAATTGTATTTTGATAAAATATAATTTCATTTTGCTAAGATGTCATTCTCGTAAGATACAAGTTCACTATGATAATATTTCATTGTGGTAAGATACAATTTCATTATAAGTTCTCTTAAGATAAAAATTTAACAAAGACTCATTCTTGACAGAATGAATTTGTAACATAATATGTTATTAAAAAAATTAAAATACAAAAATACAGAAATACAGAAATACAAAAGAATACGTTGAAGCAATTAACAAAGAATACAGAAATATAAAAGAATACATTGAAGCAATTAACAAAGACTCATTCTTCTATATGACTCATTCTTAACAGAATGAGTTCTTCACTGGAAAAAAAAAGAAGAAGATGATGTTGCTGCATTTTTTTCTCTTGACCGATTCACACCAAAAGAAGGAGGATGGTTTAGTGTGTTCTTGCATACGACTCATTCTTAACAGAATGAGTTCTTCATGTTGGTTCTTAAGCTTTTTCAGTTTACCTCCTGATTGTTGGGTTTTTTGCTTCTCTCACTTGATTGCTGGGTTTTTTTGTTGATTGTGCATCTGTTACCTGATTGTGGTTTTTTTATTGATTAATGGAAGTATATACATTACATTGACATGGAAGTTATTGCGAGAATTATCTGATTAATTCTCGATGAACCCCTTTTCAACGTGTTTTGGAATCAACGAAAATCAAATTAAAGAATCAACGATAATTAACGATGTGCTTCAAACCTTTAATTCAACAGAGAAGATGCAGTCGAAAAGCTTTAACCGGCAGGCGACAACGAGCTTCAAGCCTCCGGTTCAACAGAAACAGTAATCGAATTGCTATAATTAGAGAAAATGGGGTGGATCAAGGTTGGGGACGATGGTGCAGATGGAGGTTGGGGACGATCTGGTGATTGTCGTAGGTAGAGAGAGATGGAGAAGAAACCTCCATAATTATAGCAATTAATTAGGGCAATTCCTTAATTATAGGATTAATCAGTTATGGAATTGATGCAAAAATACTAAAATAACCTTCTGAAATGATTGGTCCACATTAAGTAACACAATAACACAATAATTAGACATATATAAATGATCCTAAATCTATATATATATATATATATATATATATATATATATATATATATATATATATATATATATATATATATATATATATATATATATATATATATATATATATATATATATTACATATAAAATATCATTCTAAAAAAAATAAGTAAAAGCCTTAGACGGAATATCGTTCTAACACACAGACATAGACACAGACACAGACACAGACACAGACACAAATATATATATATATATATATATATATATATATATATATATATATATATATATATATATATATATATATATATATATATATAAACATGCATTGTATTAACCTTAGTTGTATATCCGTCCAAAATGAATTTAGAAATTCATTTCGGGCAGTCACCGTTTTGGGACTTCTTTTTAAATATTTTGTCTCATTTAGGATGTGAATGAATATTACAGATTGAGTATTTAAGGAAAAATCATACACATTTCTCTTTACTCATATGAGTTTCCGTTTCAAACGCATACTTGGGGAGTTAGGTGGCCACCTTTAGACAAACAAGTAATGGGTTCTTACTGTGCATTCATCCAATTAGCCTCAACTTACTCAAATTCTAATAAAAGTCTAACTTTTTATAACTAAACACAAACTACTTAACATGTATACGATCTAAGTCTTAATAATGAAACAGTAATGACAATTGATAAGAGCTGGATTAAAATGCGAAATCCGCAGTCTCTAGAGTTCTTGGAAGGTCTAAGGAACTTCATAGAGAATGCCAAGAACCTTGTAGACGAAGAAGGGAAAGCGTGTTGCCTGTATAGAGATTGTGTGAATTCGTATCGGCACGTTGTGTATACGATTTACGCCCACATACATGATCGTGGCTTTCAGCAGACGTATAAGATATGGAGTTATCACGGCGAGAAATATCCAGCTTCCGATTTAGACACACTTTGGGCTTCAAGAAGACGCACTACAACAATGCATGAGATGTTTGACGTAATAGATGATGTTATGGCAGAGCAAGATACATTTGAATATAATAGAAACGAAGAGGGAAGTAGTGTGGACCAGAATTTGATGCATTGTTTGAAGAGCTCAATACGTAGTTATACCATGGCTGTACCTGTATGTCTTCTCTAAACTTTCTAGCAAAAATGTTGCACATTAAAGTTATCAACAAATGGACAGACAGTTGATTTGACCAACTGTTAGAGTTTCTTAGAGTTGTGTTTCGAAAGAAAATAAGATTCCACCTTCCCACTATGAAGCTAAGAAGAAGCTGAGAAAGATTGGATTAGGATACCAATCTATCCATGCGTGTGTTAATGAGTGTGCTATGTATTGGAAGGAGAATGCCTCATTGCAGAACTGTCCCGTCTGTAAAGAAAGTAGATGGGTTGACAAAAATACAAAAGGGAAGAAATTGCCACAGAAGGTGTTACATTACTTTCCTTTGGCTTCCAGGCTTCGTCGAAGGTATAGTTCCAGATTCACTGCAAAAGATATGACTTGGCATAACACTGGGCGTTCAGATGATGGTATGATGCGTCACCCGGTTGATGGGAAGGCATGGTAAGAATTTGACAAGAGATATCCTGAGTTTGCCAAAGAACCTAGGAATGTCCGCTTGGGTTTGGCTGCTGCTGGCTTTAATCCATTTAGTAACATGACTCAGCCTTACAGTATGTGGGCCGGTAGTATTGACAACGTACAAAACACAACCGTGGTTATGTATGAAAGAGTCTTCTTTCATGCTGACTACTGTTAATCACTTGCCCTAAATCACCAACGAAAGACATTGATGTGTTTTTAGGCCTCTAGTGGACGAGTTGAAAACTTTGTGGACCGAAGGAGTCGAGATGAGAGATGCATCAACCAACACTCTATTCACGATGCCCACAGCATCGTTGTGGACGATCAACGATTATCTAGCTCGTAGCAGTTTTCTGGATGGAGTGGTCAAGGTTATAAGGCATGTTCCACTTGCAACAAGGACACACCATCGATCCGTATAACCAATAAGATAGCTTATGTTGGTCACAAACGATTCTTACATAGCAACCATAAATGGAGGGACAGTCTGTTGTTTAATGGCCAAAAAGAGTCAAGAAGGCCTCCCAGAAGATTTAGTAACGCATCAATATTAAAGCAGCTGAAGTTCGTCTCGGTCCGTCTTCCAGGGAAACATCCTAAGTTTGGGGGTAAGAAACCGAAAAGAAATCATACTGAATTACTGTACAATTGGAGCAAACGGAGTATCTTCTACGAGCTTCAGTATTGGTCTTCTCTTGAACTAAAACATAATCTGGATGTCATGCACATAGAGAAGAACGTATCTGAGAGCTTATTAGGTACGTTGGTGATGAACGACAAATCAAAAGACACTCACAAAGCAAGAAAAGATATGGAAATTTTGGGTATTCGCGAAGATCTATGGATGCAACACAAAAACAACAAGGCACATCAACCACATCCTCCTTACTCTTTCAAACCAAACGATCGTGCACGTTTCTGTCAGTTCATTAAAGAGGTGAGACTACCCGATGGCTTTGGATCGAACTTTAAGAATAAGGTGCCTTCTAATGATTCAAATGTCATGGGTTTAAAGTCTCATGATCATCACGTACTCATGCAACGATTGCTACCAATAGGGGTCCGAGCTGGCCTGCCTGCAAATGTTTCAACAACTATCATTAACCTTTGTACATTTTTAGAAAAAAATTTGTGCACGGTCAGTGAATGTGAAAGACATGTATGATGCACATGATGAGGTCATAAAGATACTATCTTATTTGGAGTTGATATATCCACCTGCATTTTTTGCATTTTTTGACATAATGGTCCATCTAATTCTACATTTACATGAAGAAGCTATTCTTGGAGTGCCTGTGTATATGAGGTGGATGTATCCTTTTGAGAGATACATGAAAAAACTGAAAGCCTATGTTAGAAACAAAGCCAAACCTGAAGGTTCGATAGCAGAGGGTTATGTTGCAGAGGAAGCATTGTCATTTTGCTCCATGTATCTTGAGGGTATGCAAACCAAATTCAATCGTCCTGATAGAAATACGGATGATGGCATGCCAAAGAGGCAGTTTTCTGTGTTTTCATCACAATGTCGACCAATGTCCAAAAATAAAATCATTGTTCTTTCTGGAGAGGCCAGCAAAGCATTACATTGGTTTGCACTAGACAACTGTGATGAACTAAAAGGCTATTTATCGTAAGTATTTTATTTCTTTATAGTTTCGTTGTTGTTATTGTCATAAAGTAATTTGTACATTTTTCCGGTGTACAGCCAATATAAAGCTAAACATCCTCACACTGATGAAAAAACTAAATTCCCGTCATGGTTCAGTGATAAGGTGAATACATTATACGGTATTATATATGAATCTAAAGTATAATAGTATATAAATTATCTATTTTATATTTTTCTCCAGGTCTATCGTCTACAAAAAGAAATGTCCCCGGACTGTACCGACAAATTAAAGGCATTGGCACATGGCCCGTTGAGCTCATTTTCTTACACTGCTTGCATCATCAACTGTGTTAGATTTGTCGTGCACAGCCGCAATCTCCGACGCACTACTCAAAACATTGGTGTCGCTAAAATAGGAGAAGACGGTACAACATTTTATGCTCAACTGGAGGATATAATACAGTTGAACTATCTAAGTGGTTACTCGGTTGTACTATTTTATTGTAAATAGTTCAACGCATCGGGGAAGAGGCGATTAGTTGATAAAAATGGTAACGTTGCTATCAACATCAGCCGTGAATGGTATGTCGGTAAGGCATGGTACGATACTCAACAATACATTTTAGACACACAAGCAAAGCAAGTGTTTTATCTCCAAGATCCTTCTCGAAACCCAAATAATTGGAGGGTCGTGGAAGACGTTCACCAACAGAAACTTTGGGATCATCCGAGTGTCCCTGTTGTTAATGATGTAAATGTCTATCACGACACTCAATCGTCTGATTATGACTTGGTTGTCGACATAGGCGATGTTGGTGAAACATGTACGGTTGTTGAGAGATTTGTCGCCCCTGTTGTGGAAGATCAATTATTTCATTGTAACTTGGTTGTCGACTTAGACTATTTGCCTATGCAAGCAAATTTAGATGTAGTTGATGAATCAAATGATGACCCTATTCCAGAGGATGAAAATTTTATTGACGATGATGAAGAGGACGGTGACATGTACCCTTCAGAAGACGAGCTCATTGTTGATACGGATGATAGCGATGATGATGATATAGATGCATGTTATTCTAGTGATGGCTCTGATTGAATGTAATGTAATGTTTTTCTGTATGTTTAATGGATGATTTTTGTTAAATTGCTATGGTGTTGCTTATATAAAATTGTTGCTTATAGTATTTGTTAAAAATATATATGTTATTTATTTCAATTGAAGACATGGCAACACGTGTTGCCAGTGGTTACAGTGGAGACGGTGGGGCTGAGCCTCCACGAGGCCCATATAGGATTCTTTTGACTTGCGAGTCATGCAAGTAACTTGTTCAAATTTACTGTATGATTTTATATTGGATATATTTTTTTACTTACTAACTTGTCAATTACATGTATCAATGCATCCAAACCCAAAAGCAGGACTCCTAGAAAGGGAAAAGACTTAAATCTTTTTGAAGAGTTTGCAAAAAACAATGAGAAACCGTTCCCTCTTTCGTTATATGAAAAGGAACAAAAGTTAAGTATGATCGGAGATAACTACCAGATGTATATACGATTGGTATCAAACGAGGTTGGTAGAAGAGTTCCAATGCACTATCGTAGTTGGAAAGATGTGCCTAACAAACACAAGAGAGACATTTATCCGACACTTCATGTAAGTATATGATATAATGGTTTATTTTTCTTTCAATTTTATAATTTCTAAATGTATTCTAATTCTTTGTTTTGCATCATTATTTTGATCTTGATTATTGGAAGAATACACCATATTGGAATGGCGTTGTACTTGGAATAGAGGCTGACTGTGCCAACGTATACAAGCGACGAAAACACAATTTGAAAGAACATTTTGATGAGCAAGGAGGTTACGCAGATATTGAGAGGGCAAGGGCGCATCCCCCCGCCTACACAGAATCCCCAAGCGTGGGGCAAGGTCATTGATAAATTATTTACCACAGAGAAGTACATGATCCGTTCAGAAAAAAACAAAGGCAACAGAGAACAACAACCGTATACAAGTTCTCATGGGACGGAATCATATGCCCAAAAACGATATAAAGAAGTAAGTATTTTTTAAGTATTTGAGGAGTTATTAATAAGTCTATGAAATTATATTAACTCTTGTTGTTAATTTATAGGTACAAGCAACCGGAAAGACTAGCCACATAGAAGGGTGGAAAAAAAGCCACTTCAAAGAAGGTCGTGGCTGGGCAAATACTCGTGCACAAGTGTAATACTGTAACTTTAAATTTTAGTAGAGTTATGTTAGTTATAATATAAACAATATTAGATGCGTTAAAACACGAGTTAAGATGTTTAGAAACATATCTAGGAGAAGTAGGATGTTAAAAAGGGTAAAAGAAACAATTTGAATTCTTGAAAAGCCAAACCGGGTCGTGTTCGATGAAACCCAGGTCGGGTTGTGAGCCTGGACCATGCTGTGCCTTTAGACTGAAAGCGATACTTGCATAAGTTAACCCGGGTTGGGTTTGGAAACCCGGGTCGGGTTACGGGTGCAAGGCTGTTTGAAATAGCAAAATTTCTTTCATTTAGGTCAAATCCATTCGGAACAAAACCCTCCCTAAACCCTAAAAATCGATTTTTAAGCCTCACAAGTCGAGATTTAAGCTTGTTAATCATGGATTGAAGCTAGAGATCAATACCTTGATCTTAAAAGGTAATCCTCCTTGATTTTTGGTTTCATTTCCATTGTGAAATTGGTTGATATGAGGTAGTTGCAAGGGTGGTGATGAACCACTCGATGATGGTAAAGGTAGTAGCAGAAATTGTTTAAATTTGTGAGTATAGGAGGGTTCTAATCTTAGACCCAAACAAGTGAAGTGTTGATCTTGAATTTCTAGAGTTGTATGAGTCGAGATGGTGAAATTGAAAGTTACAACTAGGATAATGTTACTATCTTTTGATTGTAACTCTCCTATATGATTATGATTTCCTGATTATTGTTGATATTGAGTATAATTGAGATTATTCTTGAAGTGAGTATTGAGATTTAGCTGTTGTGTTACAGCTAAAGCTAGACAGGATCACACGCGAAGTTCAGGAGTTCCACACATCGACTCAACCTCAGGTGAGTGGTTAATTGTTAGATGAATTATGCTTGTTGAGATGTTAATGCATAAGAATTATGCTATGTTTTGATTGGTTGAGTATAACCAAATTTGAATATATGGAATAAAGAGTTATAATGTGTATATTACACTCGGGACTGAGATAGTCCATTGACCTTAATTAAAACGAGAATTTATTTAGACTATGGTTATATAACCAAGTCTAGCGAATATGAGCATGGTACGCGTAAATTGAGGGTCTCATATACTAAGCCGATATCAAGTGAGTACTTTGTATTACTTGATTAGAGTTACACTTGTTTTATGCAGAGTTTATATATAATTTGTTTATATATTACTATGTGTTATGTTGAATTTTATGAGACTAAGTGGTAGAGTGATATTGTTATTTTGGATAATGAATGATGAGTTGAGTATAAACATTGATTAATAGAGAAGAGTATATGCTAGTGTGACTGAGGTAATGAGATTTTGTATTTGATTATTATAACACTAAGAAACGTTGTAAGTGAGTTTATATATGATTATGCTATGTTGTGATTATTGTTGTAATCTGTGTTGAATAACTTTTTATGGATGTTTGAATATGGTTGAACTTTCTGAAATTACCGCGCCGCGGCACCCATATAGGGCTCGTCACGGTCATTTCCAGCTTGACGGTACTTTCAAACATCGTAATGACCGCGACGTGCGTATTTCCATCACGCGCCGCGGTCATCCGCAACACATAAAAATTAGATTGTTGTAAAATTTTCTTTTTGTACTTGTTTGTTTCTGTTTGCATTTAATGTTTTCTGTGAGTGATGCATGTAATACCTGTATGAAGAGTCTGTGGAGGAGTTGTTTCAGGCAAGTGTGGGGTCACCGTGGCCCCGCTACTTGCCTGAATCACCAACGTGTTTTACTGTTGCGCTACAACTCCTGAATTCTGAATTACAGAGAATTGATCGTGTTTTTGTACCCGTGACAATCAAGTACCATCAAGCAAGTCTACCGTCTAAGGCTTAACTCTTTCTCCCTTGATCTAAAATATTTTTGTACAACGAGGGCGTTGTACGGTTTTAAGTGTGGGGTGTGGACGGTTGAAAGAGTTTATATTTGAAATTTTTACACGAAATGACCAGTTTTCAAAAAACATTTGCAATTTTTCAAAATTTTTATTAGATTGTAATTTTGAAACGAATAATTTGTGAATGTTTAGCTTTGGTATTTTTCAAGAAATACTGTTTAGTGGTGATCATGCTATTAGTTTAGTCAAGTAAGTTGAGTTTTATGAGTTAGAAAATTGGAGTATTTTAGGTTTGGAATTTAGGAGGGGATTGTCAATCAGTGGCCTTTGTTGTTTGAGCATGTAGGTCTGAAAAGGGGGCCTCGAAAAAGGCATTTATGCACCTTACCACCTAGGATCGTCTGGTCTGGGATGGTATTTCTGAAAGCTCACGGATAATATCGAAAGTCATGGACAGTTCTTTAATGGCCTTTAGAATCTGAATGAGTACGTATACTTTATTGTGGACAGAAGATTTTGTAATCAATGGTTTTTTAGAAAGTCATGAATTCCAAAGAATATTCCGATTAAGTTTTCACAAACTATTCCATTCCGATTATGTTGTAAGTGAGTTCATATATGATTGTGCTATGTTGTGATTATTGTTGTAACCTTTGATTGAGTAAACTGTTACAAGTATGTAACAGTGGCCGAGTCAAAAAAATACACATTTATTGTATAATTAGAGTAAATGTTGATATGGTTATGTTATATAGTTTCGTGTGGAATAGTATCGCTATGAGGGCTATTGAGTTTAGTAAATTGTTAAAAATGAGTATATGTGACAACGCCTAGTAATATCAAGTATTTTAGTCGTTGTTAGGCCCTACTTTTGATGAATTTCTATCATATATACTGTGGTATTATCACGTTTTGTGTTAGTGCTTGTTTGGAAAGAAAAGATGTAAACAGAGGCTAAATGCATACAAAATGGAAGAAGTTTGAAGATAAAGACAAAACAGTCGAATTAGCACGCGCGCTGCGGATATGTGCAAGGGCGCGACGCGCTGAGTCAGCAATGAGGCGGTAGAGAAGATTCAAATGCCGCAAAAACGGGGATCAACTCATATGCCCACCGCGGAATCTAAATGCGTGCACGCAGTCTTTTATTTTTCAAAACTATAAATGGAGGGCTTTAGGTCGAAATCAGCAGCAAAGACCTGGCATAGGAACGACCCCCAAGGCTTCTTTGACTCCGAGTTTCAGTTTTCAGTCGACCATGATTGGTATTTATGTTTTTTCTTTTAATTTCCAAGTAGTTTAGTAGTTTTTGGTAGCTTTGGCTAGTGTTATTGGGTGTGACAACCATTGGCATTACTTTTTAGTTTTTGAAAGTTTATGTTTTCTGTTTTCAACAAGTGTGGATCTGAGTTTTTAATAGTTAATCATTCGGTTATTGTTAATTGCTCTTTTTATGGTTTTTATGCTTGAAATGCTTTTGGATGGATTTGATGTTTGATTGGTTTGATCTTGTGTTTCTGAATTTAGGTCATACTTTCTGATTTCAGTAAACATATTTGGTTTAGAACTTTAATTGGTTTGGTGAATGTTAGAGTTACACGCAAGAGACGATTTAACTAAAAGAGATCGAAAATAAACTTGAGGGGTTAAGTTTATTAATATATCAAAGTAAAGGTATATTAATTAGAAACTTAATGGTTAGGTTTATTAATATACCAAAGTAAGACATATTAATTAGAAACTTAATAAGGATAAAGGACTAAAGTGAAATATCCACAAGGGAGGGGATAAGGATGAGGAGCACTATAAATACAACCCTAGATCTGAGTTGTAAGTGCGGCCAAAACCCTAATTTTCGTCACTCTCCTCCCACCCCTCGGTATACGGCCGATTTCTTTCAAAACCCTAAGTATTACGTGCTAAAACTTCAAGCAAAGGTATATACTACATCAACGGGTGCTGGATCGTTGTCTTGGGTGCGATTACATTAGAGGAGTTCTACTAAGGGCTCTCGTCATCCTAACAAAATCAGATCTGAGATTCAAAAGGTATGTCTTGAACCCTCTTGACAAAAGTGTGCATGATTCTGTGATCCTGGTTGAATACGATTTTGTTTTAAGTTTCCGCTGCGTTTGTTTTATGTTATCGTATTCCAATAGTGGTATTAGAGCCACTTTATCATGATTTTGTACTGTTTTGATTCGATTAAAATTGTTAAAAAATCGGTTTTTTATCTGATTTATCCAATCTGTTCGACGTCCGCGCCGCGGTTCTTGAAATATTGCGTCGCGGGTTTTTTAAAAGTTACGATCATTAGGGTTTTGCCGTGTCACGTTTCCTAGTGTTCCGCGCCGCGTTGTTCTTGTCATGATCGTGTTCTGTTGATTGCCGCGTCGTGTTTTCTAGTGTTCCGCGTCGCAACGGTCGTGACGGTTTTTGAAATCAGATTTCTTGTTATAAAAATTGTGATTTTAGTATTGTATGATTGTTTAGATTAATGATTGACATTGAATGCTTGCTTGCATGCTCAATAGGATTAATAGCTAAACACAAAGTTTAAAATGCTTCAAAATTTAATGGATAATTGTTTAAATTAATTGTTAACACTGCATCCTTGCGTGTTTAATAGAATTAATAGTTAAACAGAAACTTCAAAATACTTAAAAAATTTAATGATATATATATATATTAGAATTGTATCTATATGTATAACTTAAAATAAAAACATTGGTCAGACCGTGACTAGGCTAGGCTCACCTAGTCTAAATGTGTAGAAGGTTTAAGGAGGTCTTTTTGATTCCTAATGAGGTTGGTTTTTAAATAGCATTCAATGCTTACCACCCTCACCGCCTGTCGCATTTTATTGAGTGGAGTTACCGAAAGGGTTTGATAGGACAGTGTTTCAAGATAAAAGTATTATTGAAAATACACAAGTAAGAAAAAATTGTTAAAAGTTAATAGAAGTTTTCAAAAGTAAAATTGGCAATTTCAAACCGGTTTTAAAAGTTTAAATTGACCCTTATGCCAATTAAAAGGTTAAAATGTTTTAACAAAAACGAAACAAAATCCCGTTTTATGAAAATGTAGATCTCATGCTACCCACAAAGAACCACACATTTAACCGGGCCCTTCCGGCGTGGGAAGTGCTATAGCCAACGCGTCGGATTGGACTCGGCCAAAATGATGTGATACTTGCGATAACTCATGAATCATGGGCCGGGTGTCACATGGGTCCTTCGTGGTCGATTTACCATCCAAACCCGTGATCCGCGGCATACCCGTCACGGGAGAGAGGATGAGCATGATGGGACTAAACATGCCATTGATTAGATTCAATGAATCCCGAAAGATCTAGAAGCTTCATAGAGATTGAAGTTGGCAAAAGAGTGTTGCCTACCTAAATAACTTTTGGGGGTGACTACGGCATACCTCTTCACTACCAGAAGTGAAATATGGATTCTAGCCTTAAGTAAAATTATTGTTTTAGGTAATTAATTTTTTAAGGATTAATCAAACTAATTAAAATCTACTTTTCATATAGATGGCTCCAAATGCAAATACAAATTCGAATTCGGCTACAAATATTTCACTAATGCAACTCCTCTATAAGGATAAGCTGACGGGATCCAACTACTTGGACTGGATGCGTTCCCTTCGGATCGCCCTTCGGTATGATAAGAAAGAATGGGTCCTGGACACAGCTCTTCTTGAGGCTCCAGCTGATGATGCAACTAGAGCTGTTAGGGATGCTTGGCAAAAGCATAAAGATCAGTCGGATGAGGTTGCTTGTCTCATGTTGGCGACCATGGTTCCGGAACTCCAAAAGAGTTTTGAGACCTCTGGGGCGTTCGACATGGCCGACCAGCTCAAGGAAATGTTCCAAAAGCAGGCTAGACAAGAACGATAAGACACTATGATCGCCCTACTAGATTGCAAGCAACAGGAGGGAACCGCTGTCAGTGCACACGTGCTTAAGATGAAAGCATACGTTGACAGATTGGAGCGAGTTGGATTTCCAATCGCTCAGCAATTGGTTATGGATATCATCCTCCACTCGCTGAGCAGTACATTCAGTCAGTTCACACTGAATTTTAACATGAATGGATTGGAAAAGACCATAATGGAGTTACATGGAATGCTAAAAACTGCCGAGGCAAATATGTCTAAAACTAAGAACTCCAGCTCTACGGCTCCAGTACTGGCAATCAGGGAGAGGGCAATCAAGAAAAGGAAAGCCAAGAATCCTAGAGGCAAAGGGAAGGGTCAAGTTGGTAACCCCAACTCCAACCCTAGCAACAAGGGCAAGGCTGGTTCTATGATAGTGCCGACACCAAACCCTAATGAGGCCATTTGTTTGCACTGCGGAGAAAAGGGACACTGGAAGCGAAGCTGCCCTAAATACCTGGAGGAGATCAAGAAGATCAAACCCAAAGTGTCTGGCACCTCAGGTATATATATGATAGAACTCCATAATACTTCTACTACTAATTTGATGTGCAGGGACTAAGAAGAAGTAAGAAGCTAAGGCATGGGGAGCTTGACCTGATCATGGGCAACAGACACACGGCTGCTGTCAAAAGGATTGGGGATTACGAGCTCATGCTTTCTACTGGATTTTCTATTAATTTATTAGATTGTTGGTATTCGCCAGAAATGGCTAGAAACATTATTTCTTTTAGTGCTTTGTATCGAGTGGTTTTGATTTTGGTTTTGATAATGGAAATATTTTAGTTTTCAAAAATGATTGTCTTTACTTTAAAGCATGTCCTATAAATGGTATTTATGAAACTATCGTGAGCATTAGAAGAAATAATAGCTTAATCTTAAATGTTGATTCAGATACATCCAAAAGTGTATTGGATAAATCATGTCTATGGTATTGTCGACTTGGCCATATAAACAAGAAACACATCGCCAAACTCCAAGAGGATGGGATTTTGGAATCATTCGACCTCAAGTCTAATGATGTATGTGAGTCTTGTTTATTAGGCAAGATGACAAAAGCGCCATTCACAGGGAACTTTGAAAGAGGCAAGGATCTGTTGGACCTCATACACACTGATGTGTGTGGACCGTTCAGATCAGCCACAAGACATGGAGAAAGGTACTTCGTCACATTTACTGATGACTTCAGTAGATATGGGTATGTTTATTTGATTAAATATAAGTCTGAGACCTTCGAGGTGTTCAAAAGGTTATAGAACGAAGTAGAGAATCAACGGGGCAAAAGGATTAAGATCCTCCGATCCGACAAGGGTGGAGAATATCTTAGTCAAGAATTCTACGATCATCTAAGGAACTGTGGAATTGTTTCACAATCGACTCCTCCTAGAACACCACAACATAATGGTGTAGCTGAGAGAAGGAACCGAACATTACTTGATATGGTTCGGTCCATGATGAGTCGTGCTAGGCTTCCAATCAGTTTCTGGGGCTATGCCTTGGAGACTGCAGCAAAAGTCCTGAACCTTGTACCAACTAAGAAGGTCAGCAAGACACCCTCTGAAATATGGAATGGGATTAAACCCTCATTAGCGCATTTGAAAGTCTGGGGTTGTGAGGCTTACGTCCGTCGTGAAGCCATCGACAAACTAGAACCCAGATCAGAGAGGTGTTACTTTATTGGTTATCCTGCTAGTTCTTTTGGGTATTTGTTTTACAAACCTTCTGAAAACAAGGTGATTGTTGCACGAAGGGCAGTCTTTCGAGAGAGGGAGCTGATACACCAAGAGGCCAGTGGGAGCCAAATTGATCTTGAGGAGATTCAAGAACCAACCAATAAAGGACCTGATGTTGGCACTAGCTCTCAATCAGAGGTTGAAAAACCTGTTGAGCCTTAGCCAAGTACAGCTGGGGAATCTGACATACCTCCACCTCCTGTCCGACGATCTGATAGAGTACGTCAAGCACCTGAGTTTTATGGTTTACATATTACTGAAGGTGATGAGTCAATGGTAGATGACGATGAACCTACCAGCTATCAGGAAGCAATGACAGGCCCAGATGCTGCCGAATGGAAGGAGGCTATGGAGAGCGAGATGAAATCCATGTATGATAACCAAGTTTGGAACCTGGTTGATCAAACACCTGGCCTTAAAACAGTTGCGTGTAAATGGGTCTTCAAGAAGAACACAGACATGGATGGAAAGGTATACACATATAAAGCCAGACTAGTGGCAAAGGGTTATACTCAAACCTAAGGGATTGATTATGAGGAAAATGTTTCACCAGTGGCAATGATTAAATCTATCAGGATATTGTTTGCCATCACAGCATTTTATGAATACGAAATACAGCAAATGGATGTAAAAACCGCTTTCCTTAACGGAAAACTTTCGGAGGATGTGTATATGACACAACCAGAGGGTTTTGTACAGTCCAAATATCCCAATAGAGTGTGCAAACTTGTGAAGTCGATTTATGGACTCAAACAAGCATCTTGCAGCTGGAATCTCTGTTTCGATGAGAAAATCAAAGAGTTTGGATTTTCGAGAAGTAAAGATGAGCCATGTGTATATGTCAGAGATAGTGGGAGTGCTGTTGTCTTCCTTGTGCTGTATGTTGATGACATACTACTCATAGGAAACAATGTCCAAATGTTGCAAAGTGTTAAAACTTGGCTTGGGGATTGTTTCACTATGAAAGACTTGGGAGAAGCGGCATACATACTTGGTATAAAGATCTATAGAGATAGATCTAGGCGACTCATTGGTTTAAGCCAGAGTACATACATAGACAAAATCTTGAAAAAGTTCAAGATGCAGGATCCCAAGAAAGGATTCTGCCTATGCAACGTGGTATGACATTGAGTAGAGACCAATGTCCTAGTTCTAGTGATGAACGAGAAAGAATGAGTCGAATCCCATATGCTTCAGCAATGGGATCGATCATGTATGCCATGTTATGTACAAGGCCTGACGTCTCTTGTGCCTTGAGTATGACGAGTCGTTATCAGGCCAATCCTGGTGAAAATCATTGGACCGCAGTCAAGAACATTCTTAAGTATCTTCGGAGGACGAAGGAAGTGTTCTTGGTCTATGGGGGCTTGGAGGAACTCACTGTAAGTGGTTATAGTGATGCTAGCTTCCAAACCGACAGAGACGACTCCTGTTCGCAGTCAGGATTCGTGTTCTTACTGAATGGTGGGGCAGTAACTTGGAAGAGTACCAAGCAAGAAACAGTAGCTGATTCGACAACGGAGGCTGAGTATATTGCAGTTAATGAAGCTGCAAAGGAAGCCATGTGGATGAAGAAGTTCATTAGGGATCTCGGTGTTGTTCCTAGCATTGATGGTCGAGTTGAGATCTTCTGTGACAATGAGGGTGCAGTCGCCTTGGCGAAAGAACCCAGAGCTCACAAGAGCACAAGGCATATACACCGGAAGTACCATTATATCCGGAGGCTCGTTGAAGAAGGAGACATCACGATTAGTAGAGTTACATCAGAAGATAATCTTGCTGATCCATTCACTAAACCGTTATCTCAGGCCAAGCATGATTCTCATACTAGGTCGATGGACATTAGATTTGCAAATGAGTTGGTTTGAGTGTATTTAATTTAGTTTGATTTGTGTTGGGAACTTAAGCAATGTAAAACTCTATTTGTTTTGAAGATTATTATGTGGAGAACTTAATATATGCATGAAGGCAGTCATTTCATTAGTTTATCATTGTGTTCCAATTTTGCATGTTTTATTGACTTCCTGAATAATTATTTTATTATTCAAAACGTCCACAGTCAGTCATACTTTTGGGAGTAAGTATTGATTCAAGGCTGACATGAGGAATTAGTAAATTGTCCATAGAGATGGATATAGCATAGAGATGCGTTAATTCTCATGTGTACTTAATAGGGATTAAGTATTGGAGTAACCTGTACTTAGAGATTACTTCATGAAATATGTCACGAGTAATTCTAAGATGGTTATATCTTATATTCTTCAAGCGGAGATGCATTGATTCTTAGTCCTGCAGTCTGTTATGTCTTGGTTTTCTCCAACGTTGTCCGTAACTGGCAGCCAGGGAATGTCTAGATATGACATGATGAGTGGGCGAGATCCGTGTAGTCAATGTTTATTTGTTCCTTCTGCCCTAATAGAAGAAGCGATATCCGTGGGCCCCTCGATGATTTGGTGTTGACAGCAAATGTACGGCCGTACTCAAACTGAATTGATATAGAATCAATAAGTGCAGCTTGTTGTGGTCATCACAAATCTCTATTGGGAAACATAATCTTGAATGTTTGAGACTGACAGAATTCCATGTTAGACGTTCATATGGATATCTTGTAGAACAAAGGAATATTTGATCACTTGCCTAAGGGCTGTTTCATTAGATGAACACGACATTTGTCTAGGATGACATACACCTTTCTAGGTTAAGGAATATTAGACCATACATTTGTTATAACAAGTGCAAGTGGGAGACTGTTGGTTATATGCTCATCGTTATAACAAGTTGGTAATATTATTATAAATAGTAGGGTCCTTTTGGGTTACACGCAAGAGACGATTTAGCTAAAAGATATCGAAAATAAACTTGAGGGGTTAAGTTTATTAATATATCAAAGAAAAGGTATATTAATTAGAAACTTAATGGTTAAGTTTATTAATATACCAAAGTAAATGCATATTAATTAGAAACTTAATAAGGATAAAGGACTAAAGTGAAATATCCATAAGGGAGGGGAAAAGGATGAGGAGCACTATAAATACAACCCTAGATCTGAGTTGTAAGTGCGGCCAAAACCCTAATTTTTGTCACTCTCCTCCCACCCCTCGGTATACGACCGATTTCTTTCAAAACCCTAAGTATTACGTGCTAAAACTTCAAGCAAAGGTATATACTACATCAACGGGTGCTGGATCGGTGTCTTGGGTGCGATTACATTATAGGAGTTCTACTTTGGGCTTTCGTCATCCTAACAAAATCAGATCTGAGATTCAAAAGGTATGTCTTGAACCCTCTTGATTTTACAGTTACAAAAGTGTGCATTATTCTTTGATCCTGGTTAAATACGATTTTGTTTTAAGTTTCCGCTGCATTTGTTTTATGTTATCGTATTCCAATAGTTTTCACCCTTGCACTTTGACTCGGAGATTGAACGAACTGCGTGCAAGAATCGTGCACGTAGGCGTTTAGATACAACGAGTTTTAGTAATATTAGTAGTAGTTTAGAGGATGTTACCCAGGATCCTTTGGGGGAGGTACTGGTACTGGTACTGGTACTGGTACTGGTACTGGTACTGGTACTGGTACTGGTACTGGTACTGGTACTGGTACTGGTACTGGTACTGGTACTGGTACTGGTACTGGTACTGGTACTGGTACTGGTACTGGTACTGGTACTGGTACTGGTACTGGTACTGGTACTGGTACTGGTACTGGTACTGGTACTGGTACTGGTACTGGTACTGGTACTGGTACTGGTACTGCTGCTGAGGAGGTTGTTGTGGTTGCATGTACTGGGTTGGTTGTGGTTAGGTTTCAAAAGCTGATTGTGGTTTAAAGGTGGTGGGTTGGTATGGTGGTTGTAATGGTTGTGATTGTTGTGGTTGTGAAATGGTGGTCTGCTTAGATACTGGGGTGCCATCACGGGTCGGCGCTCCCCAAGACATAGCAGATGAAAAAGGGTTTATAGATTGTGGTTGAAATGGTGGAACAGGGGGATGTCATTTACACCCCCAGTATCTAAGCAGACCACCATTTCATCTGCTATGTCTTGGGGAGCGCCGACCCGTGATGGCACCCCAGTATCTAAGCAGACCACCATTTCACAACCACAACAATCACAACTATTACAACCACCATACCAACCCACCACCTTTAAACCACAATCAGCTTTTGAAACCTAACCACAACCAACCCAGTACATGCAACCACAACAACCTCCTCAGCAGCAGTACCAGTACCAGTACCAGTACCAGTACCAGTACCAGTACCAGTACCAGTACCAGTACCAGTACCAGTACCAGTACCAGTACCAGTACCAGTACCAGTACCAGTACCAGTACCAGTACCAGTACCAGTACCAGTACCAGTACCAGTACCAGTACCAGTACCAGTACCAGTACCAGTACCAGTACCAGTACCAGTACCAGTACCAGTACCAGGAAGAAGGATGGGTTCCACAAGCACCACAACAACCATGGAACCAAGGTTAGGGACCTCCACGAAGAGCACCACCACAACAACAATCGCAGGGACAGCAAGGTTACAATAATGATCATCAATATAATGGTAACTTTGTTCAACCATTGTACTTTGCACAACCGAGAGAGCAGTCGGTTGCATCACACTTCCAACCGCGGGAGTATAAAACTGATCATCCCATTTATATTCTAGATAATACTCAAGTAGAAATCAGGCCACAATTGATAGCAATACTAACGCAATTTAGAGGGTATAAAACTGATGATCCATACAATCATTTGTATGAATTCATAGCTATAGCAAATGCCAATACCACTAGGAACACCAATAGGGACATGTTTAGGTTAAGATTGTTTCCTTTCACCTTAAAGGACAAAGCCAAGTACAGGTTTACATCTCTTCTACCTAATAGTATCACTACTTGGGATCAACTTAAGGCTAAGTTTTTACAAGAATTCTACCCAGCCAGTAAGACCACTGAGGTTAGATGCGCAATCCAAGATTTTCAACAAAAGCCTGGAGAAGCATTTCACGAGGCTTTCGATCGATTGAAGGAGTTGCTGTGTTCCTGCCCGCATCACGAACTTCCCAAGTAGCAGCTGGTGAAATTGTTTTTTGAAGGAGTGAACGAGACGCATCAAGCAATGATAAATGCTTCATCAAGTAGGACATTCATGTGGCAAGAGCCAGAGGATGCGTGGAGATTTTTAGGACAATTAAGTTTAGGATCTAAGGTCAAAGAATTTATGACGGATAGCACAGTGTATGTGGCAAATATAGAAGCAGAGAATAAACGGAAAAAGGAAATCCAAAATGAGCTAAGTGCTGTTACTAAAAAGTTCAATCAAATACTCACGAGATTTCAAAAGGAGAAGGGATCGTATGTATTGCATGGACACGTCATATGTAATACGTGTGGGGAAATAGGACACAACCACAGTGAATGCTCAATGACTCATGAGGAAATTAGTCAGGTCCACAGATATGGTCAATTCCACAACACGCCACGACCATTCATAAATAATCAGCAAAGGGAAGTGAGGCAACCACCAGTAAGGCAGCAACTTGTACAACTAGCGTCTCCAGTGGGAAATATGAACATTAGCATGCAGGAGATTTTTGGAATGTTAATTAAACATAAGGAAGTGGAAGATGCCAACTCGCAAGCAATTTTGAAGTTAGGGGAATTGCTTGTTAATTTGGAGAAGGATAGAGAACAGGAAAAGGCACAACCACCAAAAGTGCAAGTAAATGAGGTCATCATGCTTAGAAGTGGGAAGAAGGTGGAAAAAAAGTTGCAGCTCCACCAACAGAAGAGGATAGTGATGTGGAAATAGTTTTTGATGAAAAATAAGAGTTAGAATAAGAGAAAAGAGAAAAAGAAGGACAAGCATAGAAGAAGAAACCAGCAAGTACATGGGAAAAGGGAGAAACAAGTGGGACAGCTCCTTTTCCTGCGGCTTTAGAAAAGCCAGAAAAGAGACCATACGGGAAAAAGGGACCGCAAGCTGAAGACATGTGGGATCTGTTCAGTCAGATCGAAGTTAACATTCCATTGGTTAAGCTTATCAAGGAGGTCCCTGCTTATGCAAATTTTCTCAAAGGCATGTCTATTCACAAGAAGCATATTCTATCACATCTTCTCAAAAGGATTAGCTTACCCGAAAATGTAAGTTCTCTAATTATGGATGCGTTACCTCCCAAGATGAAGGACCCAAGGGTTCCTCTCATCTCTGTCGACTTAGGTGATGTGCACATCAAGAAAGCTCTACTAGATCTAGGTGCGAGCACGAATATTCTGTCGGGACAGCTCTTTGACAAATACGAATTCGACACTATGAGATCTACCGATGTAATTTTGCAGCTTCTTGACAAGTCCACGAAGATTCCGAGGGGGATGTTATCAGATGTCATCATCAAAGTAGGGGATTTCTATTATCCAGTGGACTTCTTAATTTTAGATACCCGTTAGGCCGCTAATGGAGAGCAACAGACAATCATTTTGGGGCGACCATTTTTGGCTATAGCTAATGCAAACATTGACTGTCGTACAGGAGAGATGGGGATATCCTTTGGACATCAGAAAACTAGTATTAACATCTTCAATGCTAAGGGAAGTAGAATGGAAGATGAAGAATGTTACCAGGTAGACATTATTGATGAGTTAGCACAGCAATACACACCTGAAGTGCTACAACAAGAGGTAACGGACATTCATGAGTAAGGAGATGCTAAGCATGAGAAGCAAGAGGGAGTAGAAGATAAAGATAAAGACATGAAACATGACAAATGTGCACACATAGAAAAGCTACCAATGGAGATTCCTAAGACATTAAAACCATCTTTACAGGAACCTCCAACTCTGGAATTGAAGCCGTTACCAGCTCATCTGAAGTATGCCTTTCTAGGAGAAAAGGAAACTCTGTCGGTGATCTTAGCAGCTAATTTGACAATGGACCAAGAAAAGGATTTGCTTAAGGTCTTGTCCAAACATAAGGAAGCTATTCGTTGGACGATCGCAGATTTGAAGGGAATTAGCCCGACCACATGTATGCATCAGATTATCACGGAGGACAGAGCCAAACCTGCTTGAGATACGCAAAGAAGATTGAATCCAAATTTGAAGGAAGTTGTAAAGAAGGAAGTGTTGAAATGGTTGGATGCTGGGATCATATATCCAATATCCGATAGTGAATGGGTTAGTCCGCCACAAACCGTGCCAAAGAAATTTGGTATTACTGTGGTAGATACTAAAGACGGTGATAAAATATCTACAAGGCCTGTGACTGGATGGAGAGTGTGTATTGATTACCTGAAGCTTAATGCTGCTACCTCTAAGGACCATTTCCCATTACCATTCATTGATCAGATTGTAGAAAATCTAGCTGGACAAATATACTATTGTTTTTTCGACGGCTATTCAGGGTATAATCAGATTGCCATTCACCCAGAGGATCATGCGAAGACCACATTTACTTTTCCGTATGGTACTTTTGCATTTCAAAGAATGCCATTCAGCTTGTGTAATGCTCCGGCCACATTCCAAAGGTGCATGATGGCTATATTTTCAGATATGATTGGTGCTGCCTTGGAGATCTTCATGGACGACTTTTCGATCTTTGGGTCGACAATCAATGCATGTTTGAATCAATTAGAAAAAGTGTTAGAAAGTTGTGTGGAGTCAAACTTGGTGCTTTCTTGGGAGAAAAGCATTTTATGGTTTAAGAGGGAATAGTTTTAGGACATGTAGTTTTTTAGAGAGGATTTGAAGTAGATCGCGCTAAGGTTAAGGTCATTTCTACATTGCCACCCCCGACATCCATGAAAGGGGTTAGATCCTTCTTAGACCATGCTGGATTTTACCGTAGATTTATCAAAGAATTTAGTACTATCTCAAAACCTCTCTGTGCCCTTCTTTTGAAGGACGCACCATTTATTTTTGATGAAGAGTGTGTAAAAGCATTCAACATTCTTAAAAATAAATTGGTCGAGGCTCCCATATTAAAACCTCCTGATTGGACACTACCTTTCGAAATTATGTGTGACGCTAGTGCTTATGCTGCTGGTACAGTATTAGGACAAAGGATTGACAGGAAGCCAGTAGTGATATGTTACGCTAGTAAGACCTTTTCGGAAGCCCAATTGAACTACACAACCACTGAGAAAGAGTTACTCACCATACTTTTTGCATTAGATAAATTCAGATCCTACATCTGGGGATCAAAGGTGGTAGTCTATACTGACCATAGTGTTGTGCGACATCTACTCGTGAAGAAGCGATCAAAACCAAGACTGATTAGATGGATACTGCTGCTCCAAGAATTTGATGTGGAAATCAAAGATAAGAAAGGAATGGAAAACTGTTAGATTAGGTGTCTAAGCCATGACTTTATATTTATATTTATCTTGTTAATTAAAGCAAAGTCAATTTGGGTTGCCCTCATAGCTGGAGGTTAGGATAGAGTTCAGTAGAGTAAAATGTTGATTTATTAATTGTGTA
Source organism: Cichorium intybus (assembly GCA_023525715.1). Taxonomy (NCBI): domain Eukaryota; kingdom Viridiplantae; phylum Streptophyta; class Magnoliopsida; order Asterales; family Asteraceae; genus Cichorium; species Cichorium intybus. The sequence continues at coordinate 93,296,459 of CM042010.1, read as the reverse complement.
ATAAATCAATAGAATTAATTAAATGGTTTATTAATATATTTAAGTGTTAATATATTAATTAGAAACTATAATAATTAATTGAGATTTAATCTAGAATTAATTGGATTTAATTTAGTGATTAAATAAATTAATTAAAAGTGCAGGGACTGGTTTGTATTTATTCAATAGTTGAATAATCTGGCAAACCAGTGGAAGGGCCTAAGTTGGCGAAATTATGAGTGGATACACTCATATTTCGAAACCCTAATTAGGGTTAAGGAAAGCCATGTCCAAATGGTTAACAGGCTTGTCCATTTGGAGGCTCCTTAGGGTTTCAGTTGTAACCCTTGGAGGCTATAAAAGGAGGCACTTGGCCACCCTAAAACCTGTGCCATTTTCACTTTGATTACTCTGCTGGACTTTCTTCTCCATTGCTTGGGTGTGACACCATTTGAGGCAGTACATTTGTGCTGCTAGCTTCAAGGATCATAAGATCAAAGGTTGGTTTTCTCAGTTTTGATCTTTAGAAATAATTGTTTCCTTTTAGGCTTTAGTTTATTATCTTCATAGAAGAAAACATAGATCTTTCTAGGGTTGCATGTGAACCATAAGAGATTATTTGTTCATTGTTTGCTAGAAAACCCTTCAAAAACGTGGTGGCGGATCATCTCTCACGATTGCCAGCAGAAGGATTGGAAGTCGGCATCAAAGACACCTTTCCGGATGAACGGTTATTGGAACTTACTATGGCTCCATGGTACGCGAATTATGTTAACTTTTTAGCAACAGGAGCAATGCCGTCACATTGGACGAAGCAACGGCAGAAGTAGTTCCAAACCTACGCAAGGAGGTTTATTTGGGATGATCCCGATCTTTTTAAGGTGGGAAAAGATCAAATAATCCGTCGGTGTGTGCCCGATAACGAAATCAACGATGTGCTAGAACACTGTCATGCGTCGGCCTGTGGGGGACACTTCAGTGGAAAGAAAACAAGATACAAAGTTCTAGAATCCGGGTTGTATTGGCCGACTATCTTCATGGATGCCCATAAAACTGCCAAAGAATGTCTGAATTGCCAGCAGTTGGGAAATATTTCAAAGAGGGATAAAATGCCATTGAACCTGATTTTAGTGGTGGACATCTTTGATGTGTGGGGAATTGACTTCATGGAACCATTTCCCACCTCACATGGGTATGTCTATATTTTGGTCGCTGTTGATTATGTTTCCAAATGGATCGAGGTGGAAGCAACCCGCATAAATGATCATCGCGTGGTGTGTAAATTCGTTAAGAAGAACATCTTCACTCGACATGGAGTCCCACGTGTCATCATCAGTGATAGCGGATCACATTTCAAGAAATTTAAGTTTGGGCGGTTGCTAAAACATTACGGGGTAAACCATCGGATCGCAACACCATACCATCCACAAACGAGCGGTCAAGTAGAAGTATCTAATCGGCAGATCAAGGAAATTCTTTAGAAGACTGTTAGAACAGAAAGAAAAGATTGGTCTCAACGGTTGGACGATGCGCTCTGGGCATACAGAACAGCCTATAAAACACCGATTGGAACTATACCCTATCGGTTGGTTTAGGGAAAAGGATGTCACTTGCCTGTAGAGCTAGCCAATCTAGCATTGTGGGCGATCAAACAAGTCAACATGGATTATGATGAAGCTGGAAAGGAGCGGAAGTTGCAACTTTCGAAACTGGAAGAATTGCAGGTTGAAGCTTATGAGAATGCCGCTAAGTACAAGTCAAAGATGAAGCGGTACCATTACGCTAAACTCAGGATAAAGACTTTCGTAGCTGGACAGAAAGTATGGCTCTACAATTCAAGGTTAAAAATGTTTCCTAGAAGCTGAGGAGTAAATGGAACGGACCGTACGAGCTCGTGAGCGTCACAGAATATGGTGCTGTCGAAATTCGAGACTTCAAAGGCGGGCGACCATTTAAGGTCAACGGGCATAGGTTGAAACCCTATGTCACTTCGGGCACTTTCCAGAAGTTAGAGGTAGAGATAGTTGAATTTGTCACCAACATTCCAGAATATGTTCGGTAGTCAGGTAAGTGTATGTCCGGCTGAAAACGTTAAAGTTAGCGCTTGTCGGGAGGCAACCCGATCATCATAAGTATAATTTGCATTTTTGTAATAAATCACATCTAATTGGTCACGGTAAGAAAAGAACAAGCGTGGGGTCAATTTGGTAATTTTGCAGCACCGCGACGTGGGATATTAGGTTGTGCGCCGCGCGTGTTGAGTTTTCGCGATTATTATTAAAATCAGATTTTTATACGCGACGCGGATAGAAGCTTCCCGCGTCGCTATCTGCGTCGCGACCTTATCTTAATTTGAATTTAGAGATAATCACAAAAACAGAGTTTGAAAACACATCCAATTACCCCATACTTGTATATAATTCGAATTCGCGTAAATCATCGCTTTTCTACTGCTGATCATTTAACTGTGCATCCCATTCATCTTCATCTTCATATTGTTTCTCAGCAAATCAAGTAAGTTTCACTAATCTCTTCTCTTTTCTTTAAAGTCTTGGAACATCTAAAACTCTTCTGTAATCTGCAATGTAGTGAGTCTATGTTGAAATTGATGATGCAATTAGGTTTAGAATAGTGTACTCTACGAAACCCAACATTTAGAATAAAAAAAATGGTCTGAAATATATTTAATCGTCAATTCTGGCTTGAACTTGTACGTCGCTGTAACGCCCCAATTTCAGTTTACTATTTATTCGATTAATTGTTTATTTAGATCTCGTTTTGCAAAAAAATATATATATTTAAATTAATTGTTAAAAATGATTTTAATAATAATAAATAATTCAAGGAATTATTTAATGACTTTAAAAGAAATGTAATTACAATGAGTGATCTAAAACGTCAAGAAACGACACTTGAATTAGTAACTATTTGTTATAGGTGCTAAACACGTCAAGTATGGGAATTATAGGGGTTGAATTGCTATTTTTGGAAAACTCCAATGTAACCGACGTGCTGATCGGGAGCATGAGAATCGACCCTTTTAGATAGATTTAATTTCAAGTTTAACTCTAATTAATCTCAATCAGTCCCATTAATTATAAACCTGCTCTCTCGTTTCATTCTCGTGGCCGTTTCTTCCTTGTATCCAAACCGAGAGAGAGAGAGAGAGAGAGAGAGAGAGAGAGAGAGAGAGAGAGAGAGAGCTTAGTGACGATATTTTCACGACGACTTTTCTAGCGGGGATTGATGGCTACGGTAAGAGATGAAGGAACCGAGGTTGGGGGCTGCTGTAGTTGCGAGTTGAGGTGCAAAACCGAAGATCAAAAACTGGTTAGAACTATTATTCTTCTCGTTGATGCAATCCTACACCCCTTTCATTCCTTGTAAAAACCGACCACAACCCCATGCTTCACCTGTATTCCTTGTAACCGAGAGTTTTGTTGGCGGGATTTCATGAGATAATCGGGACAGCCACGAGAAGAGGAAATCAAGAAGAGGATGGTCAAGCTGAATTGTGGAGACAATATGGCTGCGATGTGGTGGCTTCTCGTTCCTTTAAGACTAGGTATATGTTTCCTCTCGATTTCTCTTGAATTTCTTGTTTCGGTGTGTTTTATCAATAAGGAACCATTACAACACCTCTGTGTGCTGTGGTTTTCTTTTGAATCTGTAAAATCAGTCCTTGGCTAGCCTTTGTTTCAGCTTTCTGATGGTCCTTGTGCCTAATGAGGATGACGATAGTGAAACCCAAGCATAGACATGAATTTATGTGCACAGAGCATATATTGTAATCAATTGTTGAAGCTTTTAACTAATTATCTAGGAAAGGTATTAATACATATAATAATACTATCAGTCTGTAAGTAAGTAATTAACTACTTAATAGGGGTTGTATGTGAAGAACAAGCAAGAAGACGTGTTAGAAGTTGAATGAAAAATGCAAAGTGTTCATAACAGCAACAGTCCCTGTTCTTGCAGGCTGTTTTCTGAAAAATCGGGACAGATTTAGAGAAAACCCCATGAGACAAGAAGTGTGCGAAATTGAGTCTAGTTTCTGGAAAGGTATAGAACATCTCGTTTGGGATTACGGTTCAGAGGTTATGGCATGAAGAGTGGACATGGGTCTAAAAAGGACTTAAAGTGCAAACTTTATAAAATTGGAATTTTGAGCATTTATGCACCAAACCCTTAAAGTACATTGTAGGAGCGTCTTAATGGACCTTATCACATCTAAAAAGCCATGACTTAATAATTTTCATTAAAGGCTTAATAAACGACTTGAAAGGGGAAACAATAAAATATTGTAAATAAATGATAACGACTAACGAATTAAGGCGAATTGTACTATAATCTAAGTATTGGCTATGGTTAATAATGTAGGAAATTGCGTGTTATGTTTGATGGTTGGCTTTTGGATCATTGCTAGCGGCTATTAGGTGAGTTACACTAACTCTGATGTTATGTTAACTGTGCATGTATCTGCTATGTGTGAAGTGTATGTTTGTATATGTCCTTTTAATGAAAATTTGTTATATGAATTATTTGAAAGTATATTGTATGTATTTTGACTGATCATCAAGGACCCACGGGGTGAAGTGATTTTGTCGGCTGGTCATCAAGGACCCACGGGGTGAAGTGGCCGGTGGCAGTGTCCGAGACAAGCCCTTCGGGGGAATCGGCCTGTGTATAGTGGTTGGTACCAACTGTATGTGTTAAAGAAGTTTATTTATAATGTGTTATGTAATGTTATGTTATGTTATGTTTTGTTTTATGACATGTATGTGAATTAATGTATGTGTTAGGTGAATGCATGTGATTGATATAATATATGAGTACTGTCTTTCTCACAAAGTGTTTCCGCTTACCCGTTGAATTCTAACATTTCAGGTTAAGGACACGGTGTGATCGCTCCGAGCTCGTATCAAAGAAAATGTCGGGACCGTTATAAGTAAAAATGTTAAATTAAGTCTTCTGCTCATGTTTAAAGTTTTATTCAAAGTTTAACATTGTTGGAAAATATTTTTTGGAAAAGTACAATGTCAACTTATAATCTTAAATAAGTATTTTGTTAATTAAGATTAAGTAAAATTAAATGGTTTTATGGAAGTTCTAACACCCATACTCTGATAAATTCTTAATTTTAATGAAAGATTTTTTATAGATTTAAATAAAGGTTTTATTATTAATATTTTTTTAAAAAAAATTATGGTGTTACAAGTTGGTATCAAAGCATGGTTTGAGGGATTTAGGCATACATTCTTGTGTGTCTAAACTCAAATCAAGGCTCAAAGAATGTTTTGATAAGAAAATGTTTTTAAGAAAATTAAATTTTTAACAAAGACAATGATACGAGACGAGCAATCAGCCAGGGTTCAACGGGGTGAGTACACTTGTATTCGATAACATGTTATATATAAGATGGAAAGTTATAATAGTATGTGATAATTCTGATAATGAAATGAATATAAATGTTATGTAGGTTCTCTATCGATTCTATATGAACATGTTAGGTGGTATTGCCTTGTAATTATGAATGTTTGGGGCCAATGTATACTAAATATGCCATGACGACGTTATTTGATGTGTGATCTGGATGCATGTAGCTTATATGTGTGTCTGACTGTTTGATGTTGGTAACTTATATAATCAATGTCTTTAGTGGTGCATAACTAGAATCACATAGGCTTAGATTTCTGACTTGGCCTTTCTGCATGTTTTTGTTTGATTGTTGCTTTAGGGTAGAGTCAACTATTCAAATGCCTATTTGGTTCGGTGTTGTGCATGGCTAAGCATTCATACTGTATTTTGCCATCATTGATGAAAAACATGAAAGGTGTAAACCTTTAAAATGTGCTCTTAGGACGACCTAAGAATACTAGAAATATATATAAGTAGTAAATACCTGCCCAATCTTGTGAATCGGGAAATGGTGGTGAAGTCAAGACTATGTGCATATAGTGTGTAAGCAGTGTTATGGCGCGCGTATCACTACTGACACATGGTACCCACTGTGACTTGGCAGAATCGTATGGTTTTCCATGAATCAAGACACGGGTAATGCGTAGAAATAAAACATGCTAGGAGAAATAAGATGCCTAATAGTGACCGACGAGTCCTACTTGTGATGTAGTACTAGCATGCTCAATGCTTCATTACTTATTAATAGCAAGTAGTTATGAAAGCATAAATAAAACGACGTAGTTGCGTATAGCAGAAGTAGCCGGATGTGGAGTTACCCTATCATCAACACTTCACTGATAGGCTAGGTTGCCGAAACATGGAAAAGTAACGCGAGCGGTCTAGTGATGACACGATCATCTACAGTATAGAGGACAGAGGTTGTAGCCGACAGATGAAGCAATGAAGAATTGGTTGTCTGGATGACTGAACGGGCGAGAGCGATAGCAACTAGAACAGACTACGTGTAGGTATGTAGAGCAGTAAAGGAGACAAGGATCTGATGACCCAGGAAAGTTTTCAGATTTATAGTAATGAAACCACGATAGTACCAGAAGGAGTTCTAGATGACTTTCCAGCTGGAGAGATCATAGTTATGTGATGCCAGTTCGATCATTGATCATCAAGTAGACAAACATCATGATATGACTAAGAGCGATCAACTTAAAGAATCAAGTTCGAACCCAAGTGGGGGAGAACTAATCTTTTTGGCGAAAGAAGATGCTTAAATGACAAGGGTGTTGAATGAAGTATGACCTGAGCTTAGTTTAAGAACCTGAATAGAGACAGTGGGCGAGCCGAGAGATGTTATAATAAGCAAAAGGAAAAGGGAAAGACATTATATTAGAAGTTTTAGAGATAAGCGTTGCAGATTATGAAGTAACCGATCAAAGACAACACACGATGTAAGAAACAATAACATATTGGATGAGGATAGTAAGGCGCTTAAGCTAGGGGCAAGGTTTGGTGATGGTAACACCATTAGATATCATATTTACCTAGTGTCCAATAGAAGTATTAGATATAGTGTCAAGTCAGAAGTGATTCATAGAGATTAAGCGAACATCCTGCAATAGCTTTATGCTGAGAAGGCAGGGATATCACTTGAACCTCAACAATAAAATGATATAAAAAAATGGTAATAACAAGTTTTGAAAGGATTTTATAATGACATATATAATGAAATAAATGTTTTGTTTGAAATGACTTAATAATCAAATTTCCTAAAGAATGATTTGGGACAATATGTTTTAAAGCACACCTTAAGCTCAATAATCTTTAAGAATCACAATGATGGATTTCAGAATTGGTTTTATGGTATAAAACAAAGCTTATTTCCATTTTTTTAGGTATTAAAAGGATCTTTCAACTGAGAGATTTTCAATGTTTTGTATTAAAGTAATATTATTTTATGACACATCACATTAGAAAAATCTACCAGGTAATAAATCATTCTAAGGTGGATATAACTAAATTACTTTCATTATGATACTTTTATAGTGAGAACATTTTCATTTTTTTGTTAGATCAAATAATGTTTTATCAAAGATATAATTAAACATTTTAGCTTACCAAGAATTTTGTAGGTTCCCTTTGTATCCCACGGGTTACAAGTTCAATTTTTGAACATATAAGATTTTTCATGAAAAGAAAAGTATAAATTATTACAAGTCACAATTCTTGTATATTTTGTTAGAAATGATATTTTGTCAAGTAAAGCAAGAAATACCTATGTTTAATAAAAGTTAACTGCATGTTTTTGAGATTTTGAATATGATAACAGTTTTTGAATGATGATTTATGTTAAATAACTTTTGAATGACAAATTTTACTCAAAAGTTTCTAACTAACACATTGAATTTAAGTTATTAAAAGAGGTTTCAAGCTATCATAAAAACATGATGAAGTTTCAGAGTGATTGTTCTCCATAAGCAAGTGACTACAAGAAAGGATGATTAAACAAAGATTTCCTGTCATGTACTTGACAAGTAAACCTCAAGAGTTACATCTGAGTCCTTAATGAACGAAACAGAGTGGTGAGTGTGCAGCACAAGATGAAAGGTTAGGGTTACTAAGTTGTAGCATAAGTAGTATATTGTCTAATTGGTCTATGGAGATAAGATGTAGGGAGCAATTTTAGCCCTAGAGCCAGCTAGTTATATTCAAGGAAGTTTCCTCTTCGGGAAGTAGATGACATCTATGTCCTGAAGGGTGTGACCAGTCGCAAAGTACAAGTTAAGCGATCCAGTTAAGGACACCAGTTGCGCATCATGTATTTGGGAAGTCCCTTAAGGTTGTTGTTCAACTCAAACTAAAAGAATGCATGAGGAGGTATGGAGAAGATGTTGAGGGCATGAGGTCTAGACTCCATGGAAGTTGGGCGGCTGGTATCTTCCTTTTTAGGAACTTCATAAGGTATTAGTACGACTCAGGATTCAATGTTTTCTTTACAACCGTTGGAAGAAAGAAAGTGTATAATCCTATCTGCAGAGGTTGCCAGGCAGTGAATGCTAGCGTGTGTAAAGTTCTAAAGGAAAAATTGAAGTAAGATTGTAACAATTGTAAGTGGAAGTCAGACTATTGCAAGACAATAGCATTTGTAAGTGGATGTAAGACTATCGCCAGTATGTTGCGGTAGCATTCATATGGGTGGAACGTATATGTAGATGTCTATATTAGGATACCTTTGTACTTGGAGTGGCTTATGGGAAGGTGCAAGACTCAAGACGTATAAGTAGGGTTGGTTAGAGGCAAGTCAAGTTAATCTGACTAGGAAGGAATAGAAATATAAATTCAAAGTTCATGATAACCTAAACGATACTAATAGAAGTATATAACAGTCGGACGACCAAGGAAGCTCAAGCCAATAAGGAAGTAGTGGATGACTTGGTGAGAAAAAGCCTATTCATATACCAGTAATTTCGAGGACGAAACTTAATGAAGTGGGGGGAGAGTTGTAACGCCCCAATTTCAGTTTACTATTTATTCGATTAATTGTTTATTTAGATCTCGTTTTGCAAAAAAATATATATATTTAAATTAATTGTTAAAAATGATTTTAATAATAATAAATAATTCAAGGAATTATTTAATGACTTTAAAAGAAATGTAATTACAATGATTGATCTAAAACGTCAAGAAACGACACTTGAATTAGTAACTATTTGTTATAGGTGCTAAACACGTCAAGTATGGGAATTATAGGGGTTGAATTGCTATTTTTGGAAAACTCCAATGTAACTGACGTGCTGATCGGGAGCATGAGAATCGACCCTTTTCGATAGATTTAATTTCAAGTTTAACTCTAATTAATCTCAATCAGTCCCATTAATCATAAACCTGCTCTCTCGTTTCATTCTCGTTGCCGTTTCTTCCTTGTATCCAAACCGAGAGAGAGAGAGAGAGAGAGAGAGAGAGAGAGAGAGAGAGAGAGCGCTTAGTGACGATATTTTCACGACGACTTTTCTAGCGGGGATTGATGGCTACGGTAAGAGATGAAGGAACCGAGGTTGGGGGCTGCTGTAGTTGCGAGTTGAGGTGCAAAACCGAAGATCAAAAACTGGTTAGAACTATTATTCTTCTCGTTGATGCAATCCTACACCCCTTTCATTCCTTGTAAAAACCGACCACAACCCCATGCTTCACGTGTATTCCTTGTAACCGAGAGTTTTGTTGGCGGGATTTCATGAGATAATCGGGACAGCCACGAGAAGAGGAAATCAAGAAGAGGATGGTCAAGCTGAATTGTGGAGACAATATGGCTGCGATGTGGTGGCTTCTCGTTCCTTTAAGACTAGGTATATGTTTCCTCTCGATTTCTCTTGAATTTCTTGTTTCGGTGTGTTTTATCAATAAGGAACCATTACAACACCTCTGTGTGCTGTGGTTTTCTTTTGAATCTGTAAAATCAGTCCTTGGCTAGCCTTTGTTTCAGCTTTCTGATGGTCCTTGTGCCTAATGAGGTTGACGATAGTGAAACCCAAGCATAGACATGAATTTATGTGCACAGATCATATATTGTAATCAATTGTTGAAGCTTTTAACTAATTATCTAGGAAAGGTATTAATACATATAATAATACTATTAGTCTGTAAGTAAGTAATTAACTACTTAATAGGGGTTGTATGTGAAGAACAAGCAAGAAGACGTGTTAGAAGTTGAATGAAAAATGCAAAGTGTTCATAACAGCAACAGTCCCTGTTCTTGCAGGCTGTTTTCTGAAAAATCGGGACAGATTTAGAGAAAACCCCATGAGACAAGAAGTGTGCGAAATTGAGTCTAGTTTCTGGAAAGGTATAGAACATCGCGTTTGGGATTACGGTTCAGAGGTTATGGCATGAAGAGTGGACATGGGTCTAAAAAGGACTTAAAGTGCAAACTTTATAAAATTGGAATTTTGAGCATTTATGCACCAAACCCTTAAAGTACATTGTAGGAGCGTCTTAATGGACCTTATCACATCTAAAAAGCCATGACTTAATAATTTTCATTAAAGGCTTAATAAACGACTTGAAAGGGGAAACAATAAAATATTGTAAATAAATGATAACGAGTAATGAATTAAGGCGAATTGTACTATAATCTAAGTATTGGCTATTGTTAATAATATAGAAAATTGGTAGCGGCTATCAGGTGAGTTACACTAACTCTGATGTTATATTAACTGTGCATGTATGTGCTATGTGTGAAGTGTATGTGTGTTTGTATATGTCCTTTTAATGAAAATTTGTTATATGAATTATTTAAAAGTATATTGTATGTATTTTGACTGATCATCAAGGACCCACGGGGTGAAGTGATTTAGTCGGCTGGTCATCAAGGACCCACGGGGTGAAGTGGTTAGTGGCAGTGTCCGAGACAAGCCCTTCGGGGGAATCGGCCTGTGTATAGTGGTTGGTACCAACTGTATGTGTTAAAGAAGTTTATTTATAATGTGTTGTGTTATGTTATGTTATGTTATGTTATGTTATGTTATGTTATGTTATGTTTTGTTTTATGACATGTATATGAATTAATGTATGTGTTACGTGAATGCATGTGATTGATATAATATATGAGTACTGTGTTTCTCACTAAGTGTTTCCGCTTACCCGTTGAATTCTAACATTTCAGGTTAAGGACACGGTGTGATCGCTCCGAGCTCGTATCAAAGAAAATGTCAGGACCGTTATAAGTAAAAATGTTAAATTAAGTCTTCCGCTCATGTTTAAAGTTTTATTCAAAGTTTAATATTGTTGGAAAATATTTTATGGAAAGGTACAATGTCAACTTATAATCTTAAATAAGTATTTTGTTAATTAAGATTAAGTAAAATCAAATGGTTTTATGGAAGTTCTAACACCCATACTCTGATAAATTCTTATTTAATTTTAATGAAAGATTTTTTATAGATTTAAATAAAGGTTTTATTATTAATATTTTTTTTTAAAAATTAGGGTGTTACAGTCGTGCCGCGGACTATTATAGTCAGCGACGTAGGGTATGAATATTCATATGCCGCGACGCGGCGAACGCTAAACAGTACCTTAATTGCGATTTTTATGCACTTTTCGCAGGCAACATGTCTTCATCTGGCAGTTCCGAATCACTCGATTGGAACTCTCCAGTCACGGGCATAGGACGAGTCCTTTACAATCAATTTTACAATGGTCGTGGCATTTATCGACATAAACGAGTTCTGCCATCCCGCACGGTCAACTGGGAGTTGACCAAGGAGTCAGGGATTATGGAACATATTCAGGACTGGCTAGTCTAGGGGGTTTACGAAGAGGGTGCATTAACTTACACTTGCCGGGCTCTTGAAAACGTATTCCAAATGGATGAGCCCGTGTACCACGAGGTCTTTCTTCTGTTCTTTTCGAGATACCATTTTGATAAGATGCATACCGGGATGGACACAGAGGAGACGGTGCAATTCCGACTGGGGAATCATAACCGAAGCCGCAGCCTGATGGAGTTTGGGTACCGTATTGGTTTGTACACAGAGGAAGAGTCGCAGGCACCAGCATTTGTGGCTTTTCATCGATGGGCTAGTTGTACCGCTAGCGATTCTTTTTCACCGGCCGACTACTGGAGTATGATTTCTTCCGCCCAGTATCATGAAAATACTATTCGGGAGAGCTATATGCACTTGTCGGCGCACCGGATGGTGCACCGGCTTATATCCACCATGTTATGGCCTCGCGCGGACGAGGAGCTGGTTTTACCTCGGGAATTACATCTGATGTGGGCACTGACCCGGATGCTCGAGACGTGCAACATCCCGTACCTGATTGCTGATTACTTCAAGCAGTTAACAGACACACCCTTGAAGTATATCGCATTGGGTGGGGGACACTTCGTGACACGTTTGGCACATTCCTACGGCCTAGTATCAGAGTATACCATCAGGGAGTTGGAGGTTATCCCTCCAATTCTATTTAGCCCACCGGTGACTACCTTGTGGGATGTCATTTATGTGGATGACGGGGTCACTTCCGTCGACCGCATGCCCTTCCCCGTGATCCGATCCGAGCCGTCGACATCGAGGAAGCGATCGAAGGCAACCATAAGTCTACCTCGCGGTCTTTCCCCAGCTTCTATGGAATCAAGATTTCTTGTAGATGAGGTGAAGGCACTCCAGAGAGCCGCGTATTCGCACCGAATGGAGCATCGGGTCCAAGCTTTGGCAATGCAGGAGGTGGACTGCAAAACAAAGAACACTCAGACATAACTTCTTTGGTTGTCTGAGTGTATCATCAACTTCATAAACGGAGCTCAGAATCCTATCCCGAGACCCCAACCGACACTCATCAATGAAGAGGAAGAGGACCCAATGGAGGAGGATGAGGAGCAAGAGGAAGGCTCAGAGGATGATACTGCACATAATTGAGAAGGGTGATGTAATTATCTTAGATTTTAGGTTGTCATTTTAGGTTTCCTTTCTTTTTGAACAATTGTTGATATTCTTAGAATTCCATGATTAGGACCAATAATAAGCCTTAATGGCGGTAATAAAAAGTAAGTAGTTTAGAAAAATCTGTGTTGAATAACTTTTTATGGATGTTTGAATATGGTTGAACTTTCTGAAATTACCGCTCCGCGGCACACTTATAGGGCACGTCACGGTCATTTCCAGCTTGACGGTACTTTCAAACATCATAATGACCACGACGCGCATATTTCCATCACGCGCCGCGGTCATCCGCAACACATAAAAATTAGATTGTTGTAAAATTTTCTTTTTGTATTTGTTTGTTTCTGTTTGCATTTAATGTTTTCTGTGAGTGATGCATGTAATACCTGTATGGAGAGTCTGTGGAGGAGTTGTTTCAGGCAAGTGTGGGGTCACCGTGCCCCTGCTACTTGCCTGAATCACCAGCGTGTTTTACTGTTGCACTACAACTCCTGAATTCTGAATTACGGAGAATTGTTTGTGCTTTTGTACCCGTGACAATCAAGTACCATCAAGCAAGTCTACCGTCTAAGGCTTAACTCTTTCTCCCTTGATCTAAAATATTTTTGTACAATGAGGGCGTTGTACGGTTTTAAGTGTAGGGTGTGGACGGTTGAAAGAGTTTATATTTGAAATTTTTGCAGGAAATGACCAGTTTTCAAAAAAAAAATTGCAATTTTTCAAAATTTTTATTAGATTGTAATTTTGAAACGAATAATTTGTGAATGTTTATCTTTGGTATTTTTCAAGAAATACTGTTTAGTGGTGATCATGCTATTAGTTTAGTCAAGTAAGTTGAGTTTTATGAGTTAGAAAATTGGAGTATTTTAGGTTTGGAATTTAGGAGGGGATTGTCAATCAGTGGCCTTTGTTGTTTGAGCCTGTAGGTCCGAAAAGGGGGGCCTCGAAAAAGGCATTTATGCACCTTACCACCTAAGATCGTCTGGTCTGGGATGGTATTTCTGAAAGCTCGTTACACAGACAATATCGAAAGTCATGGACAGTTCTTTAATGGCCTTTAGAATCTGAATGAGTACGTACACTTTATTGTGGACAGAAAATTTTGTAATCAATGGTTCTTTAGAAAGTCATGAATTCCAAAGAATATTCCGATTATGTTTTCACAAACTATTCCATTCCGATTATGTTGTAAGTGAGTTCATATATGATTGTGCTATGTTGTGATTATTGTTGTAACCTTTGATTGAGTAAACTGTTACAAGTATGTAACAGTGGCCGAGTCAAAAAATACACATTTATTGTATAATTAGAGTAAATGTTAATATGGTTGTGTTATATAGTTTCGTGTGGAATAGTATCGCCATGAGGGCTATTGAGTTTAGTAAATTGTTAAAAATGAGTATATGTGACAACGCCTAGTAATATCAAGTATTTTAGTCGTTGTTAGGCCCTATCATATATGCCGTGGTATTCTCACGTTTTGTGTCAGTGCTTGTTTGGAAAGAAAAGATGTAAACATGGGCTAAATGCATACAAAATGGAAGAAGTTTGAAGATAAAGACAAAACAGTCGAATTAGCACGCGCCCCGCGAATATGTGCAAGGGCGCGACGCGCTGAGTCAGCAATGAGGCGGTAGAGAAGATTCAAATGCTGAAAATACGGGGATCAACTCATACGCGCGCCGCGGAATCTACATGCCCGCGGCGTGGTCTTTTATTTTTCAAAACTATAAACAAAGGGTTTTAGGTCGAAATCAGCAGCAAAGACCTGGCATAAGAACGACCCCCAAGGCTTCTTTGACTCCGAGTTTCAGTTTTCAGTCGACCATAATTGGTATTTATGGTTTTCTCTTTTAGTTTCCAAGTAGTTTAGTAGTTTTTGGTAGTTTTGGCTAGTGTTATTGGGTGTGACAACCATTGGCATTAGTTTTTAGTTTCTGAGAGTTTATGCTTTCTGTTTTGAAAAAGTGTGGATCTGAGTTTTTAATAGTTAATCATTCGGTTATTGTTAATTACTCTTTCTATGGTTTTTATACTTGAAATTCTTTTGGATGAATTTGATGTTTGATTGGTTTGATCTTGTGTTTCTGAATTTAGGTCATACTTTCTGATTTCAGTAAACATTTTTGGTTTAGAACTTGAATTGGTTTGGTTAATGTTAGAGTTAGTTTTTGGATTTGTGGGATTTTGTGATTTTGGGATTGTTTTTGGTAAAAGTCGGAAACTAGATCCTCTGGTTGTAGAGTGACACTACAATTGGTAATCTATTGCCTACATTGACCTCGAAACTCCTGTGGATCAACCCTGACTACCACTATACTAGTGTGAGTGAGGTATTTTATTATTTTTGACCGCACGACGACCTAATTGTGTCAATATATGAAATAGAAATCGAGTTTACGAGTATTACTGATTGTGATACTTGTGGTTGAGTTGATGTTGCTAACAATTAGCTAGAGTTTGTAAAGCTAATATGTTTGCGGGTTCCTAGTGAAGAGAATATGGATCTTGCTAATGAGAATAGCAAGAGAGGAAGTAAAGGATGTTTATTGAGAAAGACTCATGAAATATGATTGATATTACTCACTAAGCTTTATAAGCTTACACTTGAGTGTTATATTGTTTTGCAGGTATCTGTAGCTATGATAGGGGAAGGCATGTGATACAGAAACACGGACAAGTTTAGAGCCTATCATTTAGTCGTGTTAGATTTTATTTGTAATGCCTCGTCGGATTTATAAGGACCTTTTGTGTAATTATTGTGTTGATTCATCTTGTTTCCGTTGTTTGAGTACAAGTATACCCATTTTAATGTGTTATTGTTTGAAAAATTATTAGGTGTACTTCGTATGAGTAACCGGGTGTTACAAGTTGGTATCAGAGCATGGTTTAAGCGAACTAGGTCTTTGAGTGTAGAGTCCTAGACTTGAACCGAGAAGAGAGAGAGCCCCTATCATATGCTTGGAAAAAGATACTGCTGCAGATTTTAGTTTATGATTTAAGTATAACTTATATGTTATATTTGTTATTGTTGTTTTCTGTGTGTATGTACATATACAGAGTTAGATGAAGGATGAGTTGAGAAATTGGTCAAAGCTGGTTGGACCAATAGTGGATGATGAGACGAGATTTAGGCCGATATGAGATATCAGTTAACGAGGAGACAAGAACCTCAGTTGATAATGAGATGTCAACTGAATACGAGATGAGATACTAATTGAGATGAGATCCCAGTTGATGGTGATATTCCAACTAATGATGAGAAAGAGTATGAGCATAAGCTGAATATGAGCTAAGAGTTGAGACATGTGAGTGTAGCCGAGTACACTCAAGAGTTGAGATCTGAAGTATGCAAGTTTCAGCTAATGAGAAGATAAGATTTGTTGTTATGAGGTATGTAAGTAATTTTACATAAAATGTGTGGACACATAAAAGATCAATTGAAATTACATATGTTAGAGAATTGTGGTTATAAAGTGTAGTAATTTGCATCAAAATGAGAATCTCATGTCCACTTGAGGTAAGGTTTACATATCATATAACGAGTGCTATATGATTATGTATAACTGAGATTATAAGGGTTGCTTGGCGAGTACTTAGCAACCATGGAGAAGTGTGTATATTGAGTATATACATGGTGGAAAATGTATAAATTATCATATTGTGTATATATTGCTTGTCGTTTCACAAATGTGACGAGATTTCTGTATATGAGTACTTTGTGGTTGGGACCACATATCTTGTAGGACCACATGACTAGTACTTATCATTGATCAAAATGAATGGCTGAGATAGCCAAAAGCGTATGAGTTGAGAAAGACGGTGTGTGTGTAATTGATTGCACACTATAACTGATTATGAGTTGATATGCTGAGAGTTAAATTGTGTAGTTTGGAGTTGTCACATAATGAGACATTAGTGACAGAGTTGTCAGAGGACACTCGAGTAACCACATAAAGAGCACCTTATGGTTATAATTGAGAGAACCTAGAGTGGTTCAAGTAGGCCTAATTGACCTAGAGATTGGGTTAATTACCTAATGAATGTGATCGAGACCACATATTTGGTGGGGTCACATATTGAGTAAATGTGATTGAGACCACATATTCGGTGGGGTCACATATTGAGTAAATGTGATTGAGACCACATATTCGATGGGGTCGCATATTGAGTAAATGTGATTGAGACCACATATTCGGTGGGGTCACATATTGAGTAAATGTGATTGAGACCACATATTCGGTGGGGTCACACATTGAGTAAAGATGGTTGAAACCACATTTATTGTGGGCCGCATAATGAATAAACATGGTGGAGACTACGTAATGAGTACCTTGTGGTTAGAGTAAAGAAGATTGTTGTGACTCAGACAAAAGGAGGAGTAACGGTGAATCTATATTGCTAGAGACCATAGCGGAGACTTGCTAGCGTCAAAGAGGAGATGGATTGAAATCGGAGAATGGTACGAGGTACCATGATCTGATCAGAGGACGTTTCGAGGAACCGTGAGATAGTGTTGAATGATAAGACCAAAGGATGGTACGGGGTACCAAGAGTTGAGGCAGAGTGGTGCTATAGTGTTATGCTTGTGTGTAGACAGGCATGTACTTTATGATGATGCGGAGTAATGAGACATGTACTATCCTTACGTGCGGATAGATATGGACGTAGAGGTAAGCTTGTGTGGCATGAAACCTACGGGTTGAGAAGAGGACGAATCAGAGGCTGAGTAACAGTATAAAGGTATTGTGAGATAATACAATGAGTAATACTATTGAGAAGTGTTATTGTGAGTATGTGTGTTTATCATGAAATTGTGTTGCGAATGTGTGAGATTTCTTGCACGTCGAGCGATATAGAGATGTATAACTACATGATGAGGAAATATGAGTGAAAAGAGTAGAAGAGTAATTGTAGTTGTGATTACTAGGATTCGTTCCTTAATAATCAAACTAATTACTGCCAATGAGAAATGTGTGTGAATGTTGAGATAAAAATACTATTTATTCGTATGAAACGATGAATAGTAGATCTTATTATAATGATTTTTAGTTCTTTTCTTGAGATTAATGAGTTAGTCGAATAATGAGATATTATCTCCCCGTAGAGATTATGGTGTTAGATATTATTATTTTGAGTAGTGTGTGGAGATTACGATGAGCTGTATGTATGACCTAATTGTCTCATTCGGATGAATTAGAGATTGCGGTGATAATGACGGAGAAGTGGCGAGAGGAAAAAGAAATCCTTACTGATGGTATGTCAGGAGGAATATATGCGGTTGTGTTGAGAATTTATTGGATAATAAATTATCGAGTTTGATAGACCAAATGATTTAGTGAGAATGTGATGTGGATTTGTCCATATAAGAGAGGATATAATGAGTGAGTACATCGAGAGTAACAACATGAGGTATGTTGTTGAATTATGTAACATGAGTGAGACAATTGAATGTCTGTGTATTTTATGTTGTATGAGTGTTTTTCCTACTCTAAACAATGAGAATGTGCGAGTCGAAGAAATCAATAACTGGAGTGTTGTTATTGGAGGAGTAAATTGAGAGAGAAAATGAGCTTGAAATCAGTAAGATCGTTTTTCTTATCGGGTTAGAGTAAACTCATTTCGAGAAAATTTGAACGAAAGTTGAGTTCCAGACGACTATATGGGAGAAGTTGGTGATTGGAGTATCACTTGAGGAGTAAGGTGAGATACGCTGGTGTTGATGAGGCTATAACGAAGGTTATGCCTGAAAGAGTTAGAATTCACGTGACAATGGTGATAGCAAATATGGCTATAGATATCATAATATGAAGAGGCTGGTGGGCGTTGAGATTTTACAGAAAGAGAAATTGAATGAGCAAATTTCTAAGTGTAATATGAATTGAGGAAGCTTAAGTTTCATAGTTATATTATGAGTAAACAAAATGTGACGGTATGTACATAACATATAAAATAAAGAGATGAAAACATTACTACCATATATGGTGTATGATTGCGGTGGTGAGATGGTTGTGTAGACCATACCTATTTCAAGAGATTCCAAGGACGGAATCTTTTGAAGGGGGTAAGAACTTGTAATACCGTAACTTTAAATTTTAGTAGAGTTATGTTAATTATAATATAAACGAGATTAGATGAGTTAAAACACGAGTTAAGATATTTAGAAACCTATCTAGGAGAAGTAGGATGTTAAAAAGGGTAAAAGAAACAATTTGAATTCTTGAAAAGTCAAACCAGGTCGTGTTGATGAACCTGGGTCGTGTTCGATGAAACCCGGGTCGGGTTGATGAGCCCGGGCCATGCTGCGCCTTTAGACTGAAAGCGAGACTTGCGTAAGTGAACCCGGGTCGGGTTTGGCAACCCGGTTCGGGTTAAGGGTGCAGGGCTATTTTAAATATGCGAAATTTCTTTCATTTGGGTCAAATCCATTCCGAACAAAACCCTCCCCAAACCCTAAAAATCGATTTTTTTAAGCCTCACAAGTCGAGATTTAAGCTTGTTAATCACGAATTGAAGCTAGAGATCAATACCTTGAGCTTAAAAGGTAATCCTCCTTGATTTTTGGTTTCATTTCCATGGTGAAATTGGTTGATATGAGGTAGTTGCAAGGGTGGTGATGAACCACTCGATGATGGTAAAGGTAGTAGCAGAAATTGTTTAAATTTGTGAGTATAGGAGGGTTCTAATCTTAGACCCAAACAAGTGAAGTGTTGATCTTGAATTTCTAGAGTTGTATGAGTCGAGATGGTGAAATTGAAAGTTACAACTAGGATAATATTACTATCTTTTGATTGTAACTCTCCTATATGATTATGATTTCCTGATTATTGTTGATATTGAGTACAATTGAGATTATTCTTGAAGTGAGTATTGAGATTTAGCTGTTGTGTTACAGCTAAAGCTAGACAGGATCACACGCGAAGTTCAGGAGTTCCACACATCGACTCAACCTCAGGTGAGTAGTTAATTGTTAGATGAATTATGCTTGTTGAGATGTTAATGCATAAGAATTATGCTATGTTTTGATTGGTTGAGTATAACGAAATTTGAATATATGGAATAAAGGGTTATAATGTGTATGTTACACTCGGGACTGAGATAGTCTATTGAGCTTAATTAAAACGAGAATTTATTTAGAATATGGTTATATAACCAAGTCTAGCGAAAAGAAGTCTGGTACGCGTAAATTGAGGGTCTCATATACTAAGTGATAGCAAGTGAGTACTTTCTATTACTTGAGTAGAGTTACACTTGTTTTATGCAAAGTATATATATAAATATATATATATATATATATATATATATATATATATATATATATATATATATATATATATATATATATATATATGTGTATATATATATATATATATATATATATATATATATATATATATATATATATATATATATATATATTTGTTTATATATTTCTATATGTTATGTTGAATTTTATGAGACTAAGTGGTAGAGTGATATTGTTATTTTGGATAATGAATGATGAATTGATTATAAACACTGATTAATGGAGAAGAGTATATGCTAGCGTGACTGAGGTAATGAGATTTTATATTTGATTATTATAACACTGAGAAACGTTGTAAGTGAGTTCATATATGATTGTGCTATGTTGTGATTATTGTTGTAACCTTTGATTGAGTAAGCTGTTACAAGTATGTAACAGCGGCCGAGTCAAAAAAAATACACATTTATTGTATAATTAGAGTAAATGTTGATATGGTTGTGTTATCTAGTTTCGTGTGGAATAGTATCGCCATGAGGGCTATTGAGTTTAGTAAATTTTTAAAAATGAGTATATGTGAAATGGAAATCGAGTTTACAAGTATTACTGATTGTGATACTTATGATTGAGTTGATGTTGCTAACAATTAGCTAGAGTTTGTAAAGCTAATATGTTTGCAGGTTCCTAGTTAAGAGAAGAGGGCTCTTGCTAATGAGAATAGCAAGAGAGGAAGTGGAGGATGTTTATTGAGAAAGACTCATGAAATATGATTAAGATTACTCACTAAGCTTTATAAGGTTACACTTGAGTGTTATATTGTTTTGCAGGTATCTATAGCTGTGATAGGGGGAAGGCATGTGATAAAGAAAGACGGACAAGTTTAGAGCCTGTCATTTAGTCGTGTTAGATTTTATTTGTAATGCCTGGTCGGATTTATAAGGACCTTTTGTGTAATTATTGTGTTGATTCATCTTGTTTTCGTGGTTTGAGTACAAGTATATCCATTTTAATGTGTTATTGTTTGAAAATTTATCGGGTGTACTTCGTATGAGAAACCGGGTGTTACAACAAGCTGATTGGGTAAGTAAAATTTCTAGCTATATGTTATTAGTATGTTTTTTTATTGTGTAACATATCGATATGCAATTTAGTGTAAAATGTCTATTTTGCTATTGGAAATCATTGCATATATTGGAATATGAGAATTGTTATTGTTATTATTTATAGGTAAACAAGTTGGTTATCCATTTTATAGCAGTTATGCTGTCGAATTTTAGATATAAAACTAATATACGTCTGTTGTTTTGTTTATTGTAGGAAAAAATACAAGTCGACTACAAAACCATGCTTGACAAAGCTAATGGTGACGAGTCAACCGTTGATGAACTTAAATGCCTTACATGTGCGCTTGGAGAAAGGCGTGCCATATACGGGGAGTTGGTAGAAAAGTCAAAAATATCCCAGCTTACCATGTACCGGACGCTTCAACATCAACCCAAAACTTCAACCAAATGACCCAACAGTTTACCCAACAGTTTACCCAACAATTTTCACCCAAAATAACATACCGTTTCATCCATTTCAATTCCAAGTTGATCAAACACCACTACAAAATATACGAATTCAATCTCCAAACAACCAAGGAGGTGGAACCGGAAATGAAGATGAAACCGCAAATTATATTCAAGGAGATGACACCAGAAATGAAGATCAAACCGGAAATGAAGTTGAAACCGGAAGTGAAAGTGATTAAGATAATTTGATGAAGAACTTTTGTATAATATTTTACATGTTAACGTTATGTGTTTGGGTAAATTATATAATTATGTGTTATTGGTATGTTGTTTTAAATGTTTTAGTATTCATATTTCATATTTTGCTGAATTAAATTGTTGATATATATAATATTTGACATTTTGTCGTCCCTATAGCCTTCGATTAAAAGGCGTGATTTTTTTGTTTGTTATATGGGTTTCTTTTTTGGTTTCTGTCACGCGGATCTTCCGCCGGATCCGGCTTCGCTAAGATGTTTCTAGATGTTGCGTCTTTTACACTTTTGCGTCTTTCATCATTTCCAGACTCTTCTCCCACCGCTCCACCTTCATCCTCTCCTGCTACCCCTTCTCCGCCACCACTGCTACACCTTCTTCGCTCCTCACATCCAGATCACGTGAATACGGTCTTTTACATCACCATTGTCTGGATTTTGCGTCTTCCCTTTTCACCGCCGTCCCACCTACATAAGAGCGAGAGAGACAGAGAAATTCGTCAAGATCGCGAAAACGGGAAAAGGAAGAGAGGGTGCCATATTGAGGGTTAGAGGAATCAGTTGTGTGCGATTCACTAAATGCGAAATTGAGAGAAGATGGGAGATATTGCTGCTGTGGGGCATTTTTCCGGCGATGCTGTGGTTTCCGAGGGCGAATGTATCTTTGATTTCCTGCTCTATTATTCGCTCTCAACATTAGGTTTTTTGATTTCTGATCTTCTTCTCTCAAAACCTCATTAGATCTGTTGTGCGTGTATAGTTTATTTGTTGCAGATCGGTCGTAGATTTGATAACTAGAAAAAATGTTGAGAGGATTGTTGAATAAGCTCGCAACCAAATCGATTAATGTTGCCGGAAAATGGCAACAGCAGCAGCTTCGTTGTCTCAACATCCACGAGTATCAGGTTGTATTCCTTCTCCCTTCACCTTCAACCTTTTATGTTTTACATATCCTTTACTATTTATATGTATGTTGTTTATTTGTCAACAACATCGCCTTTGCATCATAAAATGTTTAATCTATTCGCTGAACATGGAAGAAAGGAAAAGAAGAAGAATGGGATTTAGAACTTTGACTTTTATTTGGTCATATTGTTGTTATGATATTGCTTAAATCTTGAAAGATAAAACAACCATAATATAACAGAATAAGGGCTTGAATCCTTAACTTTTGCAGTTTTCACAATGCTTACTTCATTTTCAAGCATAATCTATTGGTTTATTGTTTATGATTACTTCATACTCAACCAATATTGCGAGTCACTTTTTAGTGTGTGATTGCAATGCCATGCCCTTCCCCTAAGATGATATAATCCCATGATGCTAATCTAGCATGACATAAAATTAACTAATTTACATGCTATGCATTTTTTTAGTTATTTACCCATGACCATTCTGAAATCAGGGAGCTGAATTGATGGGCAAATGTGGTATCAATGTTCCAAAACGTGTTGCTGTTTCTTCTGTTGAGGAAGTCAGAAAAACCATACAAACAACATTTCCCAACGAAAAAGAGGTAAGTTTTGGCATAATTTTCTCATGTTCTGGTAACAAATTCATAAGACCTGTTATATCTAAAAATTCTATGAAATGACTTTGTGTTCTTATATAATCTCCATTAATATCTTGTTATTCAGTTGGTGGTTAAGAGCCAAATTCTTGCCGGTGGGCGTGGTCTAGCAAAGTTCACCTGTGGTCTTCAGGGTGGAGTTCACATTGTCAAAATTGAGCAGGCTGAAGAGATAGCTCGTATGCAATTCATTTTCCTTGATATAATTACAAAAAAATGTTATTTTTGTTTTGTGATAAATGGATTACAATATTTGTTTAATTGTTCCTTTAGGAAAGATGCTTGGGCAGACTCTTGTCACTAAACAAACTGGCCCCCAAGGCAAAGTTGTCAGCAAGGTTCGCACCTTTATAATTGTTGTCTGATTTTGGAAAAAAAAAAAACCATTTATTAAACCCTATTTTTAATGCAGGTTTATCTATGTGAAAAAGTATCACTTGTGAACGAAACGTACTATGCAATAACTCTTGATCGTACAACTGCTGGTCCCATAAGTTGTTGAAAAAAATACAAATCATACGATGATTGCAATCAATCTTCATTAAAAGGCTACAAAAACAGTAGTTATTGCAGCATTATCAAATCTTGATCAAAAAGACTCATTTAGTATAATGGCATTTAATGATCAAACTTTTTTATATTCATCAACCATGGAATTGGCAACTAAGGAAGCTCTTGATAATGCAACCGAGTGGATTGGGATGAATTTTATTCCAGGTGGTCGTGCAAACATGTCAATAGCTCTTGATCAGGTTATTGTTATTATTATTTTTAATTTGAGTAAAAGATGTTTTATGTAACATTAACTAGAAAAAAGCTTAGTTTTTTTTTTTGTTTTTGTTTTTTTTGATTTTATTTTATGTCAGGCGGTAGACATGTTATCTGGGATCAAGCAATGGGTTTCGTTTATTTTCTTTATAACATATGGGGCTATTCAAAATGAGAGGGAAATTTGTGAAGTTATGTTAAAGAAATTAAAAAATCAAGGATCAGATTTGTGTCCACGGATTTATACATTTGGTATAGGTAATGATTTTTTTATTAAGTTGTTCTTGTTTTTTACTCTTTTGTTACTCCTTTTTCTTTAATTAGGCATCTTTCTATTTTACGTGATCATTTTAGTTTATCTATTATAAAATTATTATCTCAAAATGATGACACTTTTTTATAACAATAAATCTGGCCACTTTAGAAAATCGAAGGCAATCATCATCCATATTATAAAGTTTGTTGTTAGAAAGATTATTAATTATCTGTAAAAAATTAATATCATAAAGTACTTACATTCTAAAAACATTTTTTTGTTATGAAAATATGATATCTAAATTTTTTATTTATCGGGAAACAAGTCGTTTGCCAAAAATAATTGTTGTTATTTGAACTAGTCACATAAAAAAACATCAAAACTAATCACGTACAACATGACTTGTATTAAAGAAAATCGTAATAAAACTACCCCTATTATGAAAATATTTTTGCAAAGCATTTATATTTGAAAGTTATATATCATTGTTTTTTTTTTCTTTTTACAAAATTGGACATATAAAATGACCCATGTGTTAAAAAGTTAGTCATTATGCCGTCAGAAAAGTACTAATATTATTCTAAAGCTTAGAAGATCATGTATCATGAACGTTAAGTTTGCTAAATATGTGTTTGATCAGATGTAATTGTAGCTCTAATGGAAGTGTTATTTTCCAAAGTCGCTTCTACAGTTCTACTAAACATTTCAATCGATGCTCTAGATAATCTTGATGCTCTTGAGGAATATTTTACAATAAAATTCTTATTTTAATTTATTCTTTAAGTAATATTATTTTAGTTTATATCTTTTTCAGGTTTATCCTTCAGTTATTCCCGACATTCGTTCCGAAGGACCATTGATCATATTTGGGCAACACAGGGGTGGCTTTCCAGACACACTAAAAGTCCAAGGACTACTTGCAAATATGAGCACCTTCAGTATTGACCTAAAGGTGCAACGGTCAAAGGAGGTACCTCTTGAGAAAGTAGGTCTTCAGACCAAATGGCTTCAGATTTCTAATTTTTATTTTTTAATTTTACTATATTGATGGTAACTAGTGGTGCTGCGGGTTTACTAATCCTATATTTTCTTTAAAACTACATGGACCAAAACTGTAATTATTGAAATTAAAAACAATATGGACCAAAACTGTAATTATGCAAATTAATATTTACAGGGACCAAAACTGCAATTATCCTAAATCAAAAATTATAGGGACGAAAACTGTAATTGTAAATTAAAAACCACATGGACGCAGACTATAATTATTCTAAATTAAAGAATTCAGGGACCAAAACTGTAATTAATGCAAACTAAAATCTATAGGGACCAAAACTGTAATCATGCAAATTAAAAATTGCAGTGTCCAAAAATGTGATTATCTTAAATGAAAAACTACATAGACCAAAGTTTTATCTATTTTTTCTGCATTTATTTGGTCATTTTATCTACTTCTTCTGCATTTTTTTAGACTCAAATAAGATCATATAAATAATCAAGTTACCATATTTTTTTACTGGTGCAACAGGAAAAAAACTTCAAGTTTTCGTTTCTATTACTATCTAAACTATGTGGACTTGGGCTTGAACCGATTTTGATCCAACTTTGGGTTGTGTCGGAAACTGGAACCCGATTAGACCGGTATTAAAAACTGGTAAGATAAGTAATTAAATTGTACTTTTCAAGTCCGCCCTTCTATTAATTTGCCGCCTATTAGTGTTGTTGCTGCAATTACTCCATGGAATTTTCCTTTTACACGGTTGACTGCTTTATAAACGCAATTGGTAATGGTGCAAGATTGCAAGTAGTTTGCTCCTGTTAGTGCTGAGTTTACACTTACCTAATCGATCCTTTTGATATCAGCAATTGGTTATGACGATGTTGTTTGGTGAAAGTATGAGACTATTTCACAAATCGATAACGGCAATGCACTTTGGACCTTTCTATAACAGCAATCCCATGGATTATAAAAAAACAGATTCGAAAATTTTTGGTCTGTTTGAAAGAATTGGAAAATTTTGACAGTTTTGGACCTTTTGAAAGATTTGTAAAATTTCGACAGTTTTGGACCTTTTTACAGTAATGGCAATGTACTTTAGACTAACATTGACAGTTTTGGTACTTCTGACATATTTAAATTTTTTTTACAGTTTGATCTTTCTGACAGATTTAAATTTTTTTTGACAATTTTGGTCCTTTTGACATATATGAAATTTTTTGACAATTTGGTCATTTTGACAGATTTGAACAAATTTGACTTTGGTTCTTTTGATAGATTTGAAATTTTTTGGTAGTTTTGGTCGTTTTCCTAAAATATTGTCAAATTTTTAATTTTACATACCAAATATTATATTACAGCAAAAACCATTTAATATTACAAGACATAACATACACAATCCCAATATATTACTTGAGCATTTGTACAATGAGGTAAATCCTTAATTTCCTCATAGCTTTAATATTTTCATATTTGGTTCCTGTTGTATTTGAATCACATTAGACATTATACTTTCAATTTTTTTTTTCTTATTCGGACATTATATTTGATCAATCTACCCAATTACAGCAGCGAAAATTGGTTTATATTTGAATGACGTTGTTAGTTATAAAAAATATATAAGTGGAATGCTACAATAATCAAATCAATAAAAGTACGTTGTTATTTCTTGCATTTTAAGTTTTAACCTTTGAAGTGTGATTTAACTTTATAAACTTATTGCAGCCTACACCTGGTGTTGTGAGATCATATCCGGTTTTAGCATCAACATGGATGAACATGCGCCTTTTGCATCTTTGGCTACGTTACCAGTCTCTTTCTGTTCTTTAATTTGACACAGTGACATAATGTTACATATTAATTTGCAAGAAATAGCAATGTACTTTCATTTTTTTTGTATGATAGCCTCCTACTTTGATTTTTTACTACTACAACATTGCACCTCCAAAATGTTTTGTATTCAAACATTTCTCACATTTTGTCCCTATTCAACCTCGAACAAAAAGAACCAAATTAAATACACACAACAAACACCCGCAAAAGCAATCCTGGAACCGTGCGGAGCACAAAGCAACGCCAAAGGTTTCCAGCTTAATACCCTAGCCAATAGGACCCACGAGAAAATAATAACCCGTGCGGAGCACGGGCTCCCACTAGTTACAATTAAAAACTAAAAGTAATATAATAAAATTCTTACGTGGGGGAATGATCACCTTATTTTAATTACAAAATTTGAACATTCGATGAATCTAGAAATAACATTAGACGGGAATACAAAATTTAAAATATGCAACCACTAAGAATTTGAATCTTTTTTTATAAAATGAAAATTTAATCAACTTTCCTGTAAATTAAGAAGAAATTCAAAAGATGTGATATGACTTTATTGTTTGATGCAGGTTGCACTTTACTGACATGATATTTGGCATAAAAAAATTCAACATCATGTTTACATGGGAGAGAAAGACATGGTTTTCTTAGCTACATTCAAAATTAAAAGCAGATAACGTCATAATTATTCATTGAAACATTTTTAATTCATCATCGGATTTTTTTTTAGAGTTTGGCCCGCAACCCAGGGCGGTTGGCAATTACCTATGGCGCAAAGACCATTTCCCCTCAAAGCCTCGCCTCTAGGGAAAATCCCCCACATGGGAGTTGGCAGGAGTCGAACTCCAGACCTTCCCTCCACGCGGGTATATAACCCAGCGCCTTAGCCCAGTTGAACTGGACGTCATTGGCTCATCATCGGATTAGATGGTGGGTTCTTTATTTGTGTATAATTTATAATGAGTTATTAATGTAATACTTTTTGTGGTGAATGTTTTATGTATGTATAGTTTTTTTAATAAGTTATAGTCGATTTATTAGTATAATCTTTTTATTTTGGTTTTTTATCTGATATATTAACTTTATAATTTATTAGTATAATCTTTTCATTTTGTTTTTGAATTTTTTTGAAAAGATTAAAAAATTTTAAATGAAAATTTTGATTTTTTTTTTTTTAAATTTTGAAAAATTTCCGCTAAGTTTTCATATCTTCAAACTTTTAAAAACTTGATTTTCAAACTATCATACCAACGATAATAGACATAATGAAGGATTTCCTTCTTACACCTCCTCACAAGACATCAAAAATTGGTTTTAACAATCAGATTTCCATGTATAAACATGTTTCAATATGATCAAAAGTCTTGCACCGACAATATAGATAAGACTGTGGATTTCAACTATATATGAAATCAATACTTCAAGGCAGTACATGGTTCAAGTCACCATATTGATTCTTTAGACCCTAAACTGAAAACCCAAACCCTAAAACCCCAAACTTAAATCGAAACCAAAACAATGAAACCCTTAACCCAAAACCACAAATCTCAACCCCTCCCCCCCCCCCCCCCCCTCCCCACCCCTCCGGAAAATGTCACGCGGGTAACCTTGTTGATGAAAATAAACTAATCGGTACATCGAAACGAATTATTCGTGGTGTACTGGGTCGCGCAGGTATCAAATCCTTTATATTTATATTTTGAGTGATGTGGATGTAGTCCATTAGAGATGGTATTTAGGCGGAAGTTTAGATACAGATTTATCAGTTGTGACTATTTAACACTTAGCCTTAACCACAATAGCTTTTGTGCCATTTTTTCAAATCTAGAAGGACTTTAATGCCCTAAAAATCAATAATGTGTTTTTTAACACTTAGTCCTAACCTTAATGACTTTTGTGACATTTTCCCAAATCAAAAAGAGCTTTAATATTCAAAAAAATTCATGAATATTTGGCCCTAACCACAATGACTTTTGTGTCCTTTATAAAATCTGCATATGATTAAAAATTAATAAATCAGATGATTAAGCTTTAAAAAAATATTACATAAAAATAAGATAGATCGCTAGTTGATTTCAAGAAAATTTTTAAAAAGTGGTCGGTGATTGTAGGATATTTATATTTATATTACTATTATTTAGTTTGATAAAGTGAATCGAAACATGAGGTGATAAAAAAAAAAAAAAGAAGAAGCAATGATTGAAGATGCTATAATCGACATATGTGATTTTAGTTTATTTTGAATTGGAAAAAAATGCATAATAAAAAATTAAAGTAGACCTTTAAAATAAAGGTCCCTCTTCAAACTTGGTAATATATTTAGATCATAAATAGCTTAACACTTGCACAAGTTAGATCATAACCATCATCATATATACAATGCATTGCAATTTATCAAAAACTCCGTTCCAATATATTATAGCCAACCCAAAAGATGTTTCCCAGTTCAGTGCAACTTTCTTTGTCATCGTCAACAACTTTTCCTGTGGTGAGCATCTCCATTATCATCATATTCATCATCTTCTTCGGCAAGTATGTTATCATCAAAACTACAAGCAACCAACTTGGACTACCACCTGGTCCGACTCCTTTACCATTCATTGGTTGCACCATTCAAATGCTCCTAAATAGACCTACTTTCCGATGGATCCAAGAACTCATGGCCCAATTTAAGACCCCAATCCTTTGCATCCGGCTAGGACCATCCACCCATGTCATTGTAGTCTCCTGTCCAAACCTAGCATGCGAGTTCCTGAGAAAGCAAGATATAGTATTTTCATCAAGGCCTGAAACTTTATCAACTTATCTGGTAAGTGACGGGTATAAAACAACCATTCTGTCCCCTCCTGGGGACCAATGGAAGAAGATGAGAACAATCCTGGTCCACGATGTCCTCTCGCCACCAATATACAAATGGCTCCAACCCAAACGAGACGAAGAAGCCAATCACTTGCTTAGTTACATTCACAATCAGATAGAAAAACATGCTACCCCAACCGACAGTGGGTTAGTAAATATTCGTGAAACGAGCCATCATTTCTTTGGAAACTGAATCAGGATGATGATTTTTGGGACAAGGTTCTTTGGAGATGGAATGGAAGATGGGGGGCCAGGTGAAGAAGAAACTGAACATGTCGCGTCTGTTTTCACCATCCTCAAGTATCTTTATGCATTTTCCATCATTGATTTTTACCCATGGTTGGGAGGGAAGATTGATTTTGACGGCCATCAAAAGATTATTAAAACAGCCATTCAAAGAGTTCGTAAGTACCAAGATCGATTGATTGATGAGCGGATCCAAATGTGGAATGAAGGTGTGCGAAAGGTAAAAGATGATGTGCTTGATGTTCTTATCAACCATGAAACCCCTAAGCTTACAGCGGAAGAGATCAAAGCCCAGATTTTAGTAAGTCTTACATGTAAATCTTAGTGACTTTGATAAAGATTTGTTTCCAACAATATACCAAATGTTGGAGAATTTTATCTCTTTCGTACGAGTGGTTCTTAAAAAATTAATTTACTTTGTTGGATTATTAACTTTTGGTGTTTTCTTGGTGCATTGCCTAATTTTCAGGAAATAATGCTGGCTGCGATTGATAATCCCTCCAATGCAATAGAATGGGCGATGGCAGAGATGATCAATGAACCTACTATCCTAAAAAGAGCCACTGCTGAGCTGGACCATGAGGTAGGTCGCAACCGTCTAGTCGAAGAGGGAGACCAGCCCCATGTTATGAATAAATTATATCGACAATAAAATAAAAATAATACGATAAACGAAAATAAATATGAACACAAGGATTTAACGTGGAAAAACCCTTTCGGGAAAAAACCACGGGCACAACCGATGATGATCACTATATGAGAAAAATGAGGAGGTTACAAGATTTGGAACTGAAAAAATATATATCTCTCTTTTCTTTAATACACAGAGCCTCACAATATATATCTATGTATATATGTCACTCAAAATGGTTTTGAACGATTTCATTTGGAAAATGATCATCCCTATTTAT
Source organism: Cichorium intybus (assembly GCA_023525715.1). Lineage (NCBI taxonomy): Eukaryota > Viridiplantae > Streptophyta > Magnoliopsida > Asterales > Asteraceae > Cichorium > Cichorium intybus. The sequence goes on along the minus strand of CM042010.1, from coordinate 93,265,178 downwards.
AGGGATGATCAGCCGAAACATTTGCAGTAAAGATTGAAAAACATATTGCAGGCGCCTGAGATTTTTGAAGCGTAGAGTCATCGTTCAAACTTCAAATTTGAATTTGATTTTGATTATTACTATTCATGTGGGGCCCACATGAATTATTTGTGTTGCTTTTGCTTTTGAATGAATCTTTCACAATCTCCACCTTGACTTTAAAAGCAATAAGTAATCAAACTCCACCTTGAGACGAATTTCCATTTGTAGAACTCCTCATTATAAAATCATCGTGTGCCGACAATCCTTGGAATTAGATTGTCATACCAACCAAGCTTGAGCAAAGCTCAAACTTAGTTGCTGGAACCGGCTTCGTCATCATATCCGCCGGATTGTCATGAGTGCTAATCTTTTGAACTCGAATATCACCTTTGGAAATAACATCTCGAATAAAGTGATAACGTACATCAATATGTTTCGTTCTCTCATGAAACATTTGATCTTTTGTCAGATAAATAGCACTTTGACTATCACAAAAAATCTTTGTGGAAGATGTGTCTCCACAAAGTTCACCGTATAAATTTCTTAACCAAATAGCTTCCTTACAAGCTTCAGAAATTGCCATGTATTCTGCTTCAGTTGTGGATAAGGCAACAGTGGTCTGTAGACTTGCCTTCCAACTCACAGCACATCCACCAATGGTAAAGACATAACCTGTCAAAGATCTTCTTTTATCCAAATCTCCAGCATAATCAGAATCTACATAGCCCACCTGTCCTTTACCAGAACTTCCAAATTGTAAACATGCATTGGAAGTACCGCATAAATATCTAAGAATCCATTGAACAGCTTTCCAATGCTCTTTTCCTGGGTTAGCCATATATCTGCTAACAACACTTAAAGCGTGAGATAAATCAGGGCGAGAACATACCATGGCATACATTAGAGAACCAACTGCATTAGAATACGGAACTTTTGCCATGTTGTTAATTTCATCATCTGTCTTTGGACAATATGCTGAAGACAGTTTGAAATGTGCAGCTAACGGAGTACTCACTGGCTTGGCTTTATGCATGTTGAATCTTTGAAGAACTTTCTCAATATACCTCTTTTGACTTAGGTATAGTTTTCCATGCTGTCTGTTACGAGTAATTTCCATACCAAGAATTTTCTTGGCTGGACCTAAGTCCGTCATTTCAAACTCTTTGCTTAGTTGTGCTTTCAGTTTTGCTATCTCTAGTTTATCTTTCGCAGCAATCAACATATCATCAACATAAAGAAGCAGATATATTGATGAACCATTAACTGACTTAAAATAAACACAACTATCATAATCTGATCTTTTAAAATTCTGAGATAGCATAAAAGAGTCAAACCTCTTATACCATTGCCTTGGGGATTGCTTTAATCCATAAAGAGATTTCTTCAATCTACATACTAAGTTTTCTTTTCCAGGGATAATGAAGCCTTCAGGTTGCTCCATATAAATATCTTCCTCCAATTCACCATGTAAAAATGCAGTTTTGACATCTAACTGCTCAAGCTCATAGTTATGCATGGCAACAATACTAAGTAAAGTACGAATTGAGCTATGCTTAACAACAGGAGAGAAGACATCAGTAAAATCAATGCCTGGAATTTGGCTATAGCCTTTAGCAACTAACCTTGCTTTAAATCTTGCTTCCTCATTAGGAGTAATACCTTCTTTTCTTTTGAAAATCCATTTGCAGCGGATAGGCTTCTTTTCTTTTGGTAATTTTACCAACTCCCAAGTGCCATTCTTTTCAAGAGATTCCATTTCATCATGCATGACAATTATCCATTTGTTGCAATGTTCTGAAGTAATGGCTTCCGTGTAAGTTGAAGGTTCTTTGATACCTTAAATTTCTTCAGCAACGTTTAAAGCATAAGCAACAATGTTTGCTTCTTCTATAAGTCTCTTGGGAGGATGAATGACCCTCCTAGGTCTATCAGTTGCTATAGAACGTTGTGGTTGGTGAGTAGGAGTAGGAGTAGAAGACTCTTGCTCAACTGATTGATTTTGATCAATAGAGTTTTCTTTTTCTAGTGTATGTTCTGAGTTAACAGATTGCTCCACCTGCACACTTGTCTTTTGTTGACTCTCAACAGGAATATTAGTAGAAGAATCTTTGTGTAGCATAGCTGATTCATTAAATACTACATTTCTACTAATCACGATCTTTTTAGTTTCAGGACACCATAACTTATATCCTTTCACACCAGACTTGTAACCAAGAAAGATACATTTAATTGCCCTAGGCTCTAATTTTCCATTATCAACATGAGCATAAGCAGGGCAACCAAAAATTCTTAAATCTGAATAGTTTGCTGGGGAGCCAGACCATACCTCAATAGGAGTCTTTTTATCAAGTGGAATAGAAGGTGACATGTTAATTAAATAACATGCAGTAGAAGCAGCTTCTGCCCAAAAACGCTTAGATAATCCTGCGTTAGATAACATACAACGGGCTTTTGAAATAATGGTTCTGTTCATACGTTCAGCTACACCATTTTGTTGAGGTGTGTGAGAAACGGTGTAGTGTCTAACAATTCCTTCTAGTTTACAATATGAATTAAATTCATTTGAACAAAACTCCATACCATTATCTGTGCGAAGCTTTTTGACCTTCTTACCGGTCTGGTTTTCCACCATGACTTTCCATTCTTTGAATGCAGAGAATGCTTCAGATTCAAGCTTCAATAAATATGGCCAAACTCTTCTTGAATAATCATCAATAATTGTCAACATATAACGAGCACCTCCTAGTGATGCTTCTTGAGATGGTCCCCATAAATCAGCATGTACATACTCCAAAATGCCTTTTGTAGTATGTACCGAGGTGTTGAATTTCACCCTCTTGTGTTTGCCAAATATGCAGTGTTCACAGAATTCCAGTTTGCCAACGTATTTGCCATCAAGCAATCCTCTTTTGCTTAATGCTGTCAAACCAAGTTCACTCATATGCCCAAGACGCATATGCCACAGGTTAGTAGTATCAGTAGATGAATTTGAAGTAACATTAGAATTACCTGTTACTGTTGTACCCCGAATATGATACAGGTTTGCTGATTTGATATCGGCTTTCATGACAATCATAGCTCCTTTTGAAACCTTTAAAACTCCACCTTCACCGGAATATTTGTACCCTTTAAGATCAAGAGTACTTAAAGAAATAAGGTTTCTTTTCAAACCTGGAACGTGTCGAACATCAGACAGAGTTCTGACAACACCATCAAACATCTTGATTTGAATTGAACCAATTCCAGTGACTTTATATGGTGCATTATCACCCATCAATACGGAGCCACCTTCTATAGATTGATAGTTTGTAAACCAGCTTCTGTTTGGACTCATGTGAAAAGTACAAGCTGAGTCAAGAATCCATTCATCATTGGTTTTTAGGATTCCTGCAAAAGCTACAAGAACATCTCCATTAGAATTATTTTCAGCAGCATAAGTAGCTTTTCCTTCATCGTCTTGATTTGGTTTGTGATTTTGATTAGAAGCTATTTTCTCCTTGTTTTTTAACTTGTAACATTCAGAGATATCATGTCCTTCCTTTTTGCAATAGTTGCATGACTTGGAACGTCTGGATCTAGATTTGCTTCTAGAATTTCTTTTGTTCTTGCCTTTGGAATCATTCTTATCTGTTGGTCTGCCACGAACTGCCAGACTTTCTCCTTTAGAACTTGAACCTTCAGTGGATACCATATCTTTCATCTTTTCTTTTGCATGCAAAGCTTCATAAACCTCTTGAAGTGTTAAAGTATCACGACTATATAATATGGTATCTCTAAAGTTTGAATAAGAACTAGGCAAAGAACATAAAAGAATTAAACCCAAATCCTCTTCATCATATTTTACCTCCATAGCTTCAAGATCAGTGATGATCTCTTTAAACGTCGAAAGATGATTCAGCAATGATCCACCTTCTTGCATCTTAAGCGAAAATAATTTTTGTTTAAGGTGCATCTTACTTGTGAGATCTTTGGTCATGCAAATTTGTTCTAATTTTAGCCATAAAGATGCTGCAGTAGTTTCTTTCAAAACTTCCTGCAAAATATTGTTAGATAAATGAAGATGGATATGAGAGAGAGCCTTACGATCTTTACGATCCTTTTCTTCATCTGACCAAGACGCAGGCATTTTGTCTCGGCCTAACAGAGCATCATCCAGGTCCAACTGAGCCAATACAGCTCGCATTTTTACTTGCCATAATGAAAATCTTGTATCTCGATCCAACAATGGAATATCGTATTTCAAGGTAGCCATGTCGATATAATACTCAATAAATTGAGAATGAGTATTGAAAACAACGTGGCTCTGATACCACTTGTTATGAATAAATTATATCGACAATAAAATAAAAATAATACGATAAACGAAAATAAATATGGACACAAGGATTTAACGTGGAAAAACCCTTTCGGGAAAAAACCACGGGCACAACCGATGATGATCACTATATGAGAAAAATGAGGAGGTTACAAGATTTGGAACTGAAAAAATATATATCTCTCTTTTCTTTAATACACAGAGCCTCACAATATATATCTATGTATATATGTCACTCAAAATGGTTTTGAACGATTTCATTTGGAAAATGATCATCCCTATTTATAGGGATGATCAGCCGAAACATTTGCAGTAAAGATTGAAAAACATATTGCAGGCGCCTGAGATTTTTGAAGCGTAGAGTCATCGTTCAAACTTCAAATTTGAATTTGATTTTGATTATTACTATTCATGTGGGGCCCAGATGAATTATTTGTGTTGCTTTTGCTTTTGAAGGAATCTTTCACACCCCAACTTAATTATATAAAAGCATGCCTAAAGGAGGCCTTAAGGCTGCATCCTTTTGCACCTTTCAATTTTCCTCATGTTTCAATGAATAATACAATTGTTGCTGGTTACTTCATACCAAAAGGTAGTCACATCTTGCTTAGTCGTCCTGGCCTGGGAAGGAATCCAAACGTATGGATGGATCCAATGTGATTTGACCCAGATCGACATCTAGATGTGGAAGGGAAGCAAGTGGTTCTTTCAGATAATGATCTAAGGATGCTTTCTTTTATCACCGGTAGACGTGGCTGTCCAGGGGTGGTATTGGGTTCAACAATCACTACGATGATGTTAGCTATAATGGTTCAAAGTTTCACCTGGGAGGCGCCACCTAATGAGTCGGGGATTAAGCTTGATGAAAATGATGATGGCCTTAGCTTAGCTAATCCACTTGTGCTCGTTGCAAAACCACGACTGCCTCAGTATCAGGCCTTAGCTTAGCTAATCCACTTGTGCTCGTTGCAAAACCACGACTGCCTCAGTATCTCTACCCACAATTTTAAATAGAAGAATTATCAGTTTTCATATGTACATCTAGCCATACCTATTTACGTATACCTTTTTCATATATGTATATGGATGCAAACGAAAATAAATGTACCTCAAAGGTGATTTTAGATTGTTGAATGCGGATAAATAGGTCTTATGAGGAAATCTTGTAATTGTTTGATCAGGATGCGGTTTGCCAATAAAAGTTGATGGTTTCTAATTTGTATAATAACATGCAAATATTCTTTGGTCTTATTGTTTGATCAACATTTGATTCCAGCTATAGCTTTTCTAATTATTTATATGAAGTTTAACTTTTTACCATGATTTCGTTACTAATAATATTAGCCACGTCAGTATACAATATCTAATCTTTTACACCGAAGACAATCTATTCCATCTATTCTAATAAAGTAAACCTTGAATGCCACATGTCCTATTTCTATTCCCCTATATTTTGCCAAGCGTCATCTTTATACAATCCTAAGCTCTGTTTTCCCGCCCATAATTGTATCTGCAATCTAAATAAGACTAGATTCATCTATCATATCAAAACTCTATCCTCACACGGTTCCAATAAATTAGGGACCGGTCATCCGAAATTTTTTGTTGATTGTTTCCTTATTTAAAATGCAAAATTTTCATCTCTTTTGGCTCTCTAAAAAACCTAGACAACAATAGCCATCACCATGGATGAAGCTACTAATCCACCACCAGAGTCACCTACTAGACGAATCCTATATCACACATAACTTATATGAATTCAAAACTTGAAATCCGTTTTTTGTTTTCTGTACTCTAATGGATCCAACCCTAAGACCATCTCCAGTAGATCTCTATTTTTTACTTTATTTTTGAAGTAAAAAATGGTGTAAAAAGTGGCCCATCTCCAACCCATCTCTATTTTTCACACTATTTTTACTTTAAAAGATATATTCCTAGCATATTCTTTTTTCTTCATTTACAAAAATTGTCAAAATCTCCGCTTCTATTTATTAACTATTAACATATAATTATTCTATCATTTTATTGTAATAATATTCTAAATTATGTCATCAAAAATTTAAAGGAAAATTACACTGTAGCCCCATGAGGTCTTTGTTGCTGGTCGATTTGGTCACTATGTTATTTTTTTTGCGTTATAGGGGAATAAACTCATGGGTTACCGTTTTAATTGGTCCCCAAGACGGTATACCCGGTTACCAGTATGCCATGTATTTTGGAGACAAATACACGTATTTAAAGGACGAAGCCACGTAAGCGTCGCCTGCTGATGTCACTATGGTAACGTCACCTAGAAAGGCAACCGGCTACTGTTGACCTTGGAGCCCAAGTTTTACCGGTAGACTTTTGTATAAATGTGAGGCACCATATCGAGCAAATCCACAGAAATCGTTACCCAAATATAACCCTAATCTTAGATCCGGTAAGCTGCGCAACTCAATCGTATTTGTTGAACATGGATTCCGGTTTCGAGTTCTCGTTCGGTGAGTATTCCGTCCATGATATCCTTGAGATGAACCTCGAGACGAACCTCACACGGGAGGAAAATCTCCAGATTCAAATGGAACTGGAGCTCGCCCTGATCCGCGAAGAGGTGGATGCGGGACTTCGCCGGCTGGAGGAAGAAAATGCCATTCTCCGCCGTGAAGTGGTCAAATTCAAAAAAACACTGAAGTCTGTGGTCTGGGGTGGTCTCCTTGGTTTGGTGGCGATCGGGTTAACCTACGCGGTCACTCAGTAAGGATGCGGTCTGGGAACTCGAGGTGGGCAAGTAATGGGTAATTATCGTAGTTATTTAGTATGTTAAGTTAGGTAAATTTGGCTTTGTAAGAATGGAAGTCCTGCTGTGCAGGCATTTTGGGTTGGCTTAGACTATTCAGCCAACGTATTTTGTGGATTGGTATTTACTAACGCAATCTAATCTAATCTAATGGAACTTTAACTATGTTCTTGGTGGTTGTTTGAATGTACTTTGTTTACTAATGAAATAAAATCTAATCTAATGGAAATCTAATATAATGTAATCTAATGGAAGTATATTTTGTCCGTGGGTATTGGCCAGTATGAGGTTTCAATGTAGTTTGTTTTTGACATTTTGTTGTTTTGACTGAAAAAGTGGTATGATACTTTCATTTATTTCCCAAATGCAGCAACGTAGTTTGAAATTTTGGTTGCAAATATAGTCCTTGTTGTTTCTGTGCAGGCATACGGGTAAGTATGGGTCAAATGTGGTATAGTACGTAAAATAACTTTGCTTCTGTGCAGGCATATGGGTAAACAAATATGGTATAGTCCTTAAAAAAACTTTGCAAATTTAGTTCCTCACTTTTAAAACACATTTTAACCATTTTGGTCAAACGAAAAGACAATTAAAACCAACATACTTTGATAGTCAAAACACAAATACATTATTCAAAGTGAAACCACAACCATCATAGTTAACATCCAACATAAATTCAAAGTCATAGTTAACATCCAACATTATTGAAAGTGAAACCACAAAATGTTTTTTCAAACTCACACAAATACAGATATAAACCAACATAACTGTTAACTAATCCAACTCCAACGGCATGCCAGAAGTCATCCCTTCACCACCAGGTACCTCAACTGTTTTTCCAAGCTTTCTTTTCAGAATCCTTTCTGATCTTTTTTGCTCTTGCTTCTTGTTACACACACTCTCTTGAGTCCCTACAGCATCCACCCCCAAAGGCTGTTGTCTCATTGAAGTGGTGCAGTTGCTTGATGTGGCCATTTTCCTCTTACCCCTGTTAGAAGTAGTAGACTTGGCTGTTGTTGCTTTTTTATTACATGTTAATTTGTTGTAACCAGAGCTCTTTGTAAATGCCACACAATACGCTTTTACCCACTTTTGATACAGTGTGTTTCATGCTTCTCTCAGATGCATCCTTCTTTCTCCTTATGGTTGGCCTCCCAGGCATTCTTCTTCTTATGGGGGGTAAAGGTGGAATAAATTCAGTTTGTGGCCACATTTCTGATCCATTCATACCTTTTATTGGATGTTTGTAAGTGTTCTTATAAAAAGTTGCAAGATATAAAGGATTCACAAATTATTCAATTGTCCCATTCACAAATGAAATTGTTGCCAAGGAATGCACACATGCATAACCATTGATTTCCCATAGCCTGCAAGTGCAAGTCTTTTTCTCCAAGTCCACAACATATGCCTCCCCCATATTCCTTGTTTGAAATTGCATCAAACCACAAGGCAACACTTGCCAGTACATGGTATTTACAACATTAGTAACTTGAATGTACACATTAAATAAATCAATAAATTTTACCTTTGCTGCACTTTTAAGTTATTTATTTTCTGTCTAAGTACTGGACAAATCTCATAGTCTGGCCAATTACTGCCTTTGAGTTGCACTCTATGCATCATGTCCATCACATACATCCTAATTTCTTCTAACATGGTGATGATAGGTTTTTTCCTAGCCTTAGTAATGACACTGTTAAATGTTTCTGAGAATCCATTTTCCACTGCATCACACATACTCCCAAATTTGAAGAAAGCCCTTGACCATGTTTTCGGATTATTCTCCAACAGAAATTCATGTGCTGCATTGCTCAACTGTTGGATTTCCTTCATTGTTGCATTGAAGTGGGGTTCAGTTGTTGCCTTACTTGCTTTCCAAAAAAGGGTTTCAAATTGAGTCCCTGTAAATCTCTTTTTGAAGTTGGCATATATGTGCCTTGCACATTGCCTATGCTCAGCATCAGGTAACACTTCTTTCACTGCCTCCAACAGACCCTGCAATATTTGATAAATTGTCAAAATGTAAATTTTTTTATATATTCACAAGTTCAAGCAAATGTATACCATACCTTATGCTGATCAAACATAAGTGACACACTAAGACCTGTTTCCAAGTCCAGATCATCTGCAAGATTCTCCAAAAACCATTTCCAGCTTTCTTTAGTCTCTACACACACAACAGCCCAAGAAATTGGGAAGATCTGATTATTTGCATCCCTCCCAACAGCACTTAAAAGTTTCCCACTACATAACCCCTTCAGAAAACACCCATCCAAGTTAATGATTCTTCTACATCCACTTCTCCATCCCTTTTTTAAACCATCAAAACAAACATAAAATTTACTAAAGTAATTCTTCCCATCTGGCATGCTATTAACTTGGAGTTTCACAGTTGAACTAGGATTTGATCTCTTAATCTCCTCACCATATGACCAAAGCTTTGCATAATGTTCAAAAATGGTTCCTTCAATTAGAGTTAATGCATATTTCTTTGCTCTACGACACTGTCTCATACTAACCTCTATACCAAAATCCTTTCTTACCTCTTCCCTTAATAGTCTAACACTCATTTTTTATTTATGTAGTATCTCATTAGTGTAATGACTACCAATCCAAGCATATGTGACAAGGGAACCCATTCTATAATTCCTAGCACAATTATGCTCTTCTTTAAGGGATTTAATTTGAAAAGACATTTCCTCACTCATCCAAGAACCCTATAACCTAAATGTGCAAGCACCATTACAACATTTTACTAACAACCTTCTACTATCATTTTTTTTTGTAGCATAACTGATAACCATTAGCAACAGCATAATTACAGAGCATACTTTTCAGTTGTTTAGGATTCTCAAACCTCATACCTAAAACAGACACCTGCTTCTTCCATTCAACATCTGGATTGAATCTTGATGAACACTTTTTGGATCATGTGTTTACATCCATATCCATTTCTTCTGCTTCATCACCCACAATTTCTTCTGCATCATCACCCACATTTTCTTCTGCATCATCAGGTTCAAATGTCGCCTTTTCATCCACTCTTTTGGGTGACCTCATAATTCTACCACAAATTTCCTCATCTGGACTAATAACTCCTTCATCGTCTTCATCTATCTAGTCTTGTATCATAACTCCTTCATGATCCATGTAAATTGGCAGTAGAACTCCACAGTGGCATAAAACCTCTATGAACTCCACGTACTCCATCTCGTCTAAAATCAAACGCAACCCATAAGGTACATCACGGTCAGGTAGACAATAGTACAGGTTCTTGCATTCCCTTCCAGCAAACCTTTCAAGGAACTCGATACATTCCTTCAACTCCATCCCCGAAAAATCAACGTCTTCTAGGTACTGTTGCATGCCATTTATGTAGCCAAAGGGTTCCCGATTAATGATTCCTTTGAAGTGTAACTCGACGCCAACATTGGATCCTATGGTTTAGATCGACTGTAAGAATTTTTGGGCGAACTGGGGCTACAATGGATTTTTGGGCGAACTGGGTTTTCGATTTCTTTGGAGGGTTTTCTGCTTCGTTTCTTAGGTAACACCGTATGAACACACGAATGGGTTTTAAAGTCTATCAAATCGTTTTCGAGTGACATGGCAGCCTAATCAGCAGCTGACTAGGCTTTGCAACCGGGTTACCCATTCGTTTTATAGAAGAGGGACCTTTTTAACAACCAAATAAATAATTCATGCCCTCATAACACCAAAAAAAAACCTTAGTGACCAAATCGACCACGAACCAAGACCTCATGGGGCTACAGTGTAATTTTGCCAAAATTTAATAACAAAATAATTTATTTGTATATAATTAATTTGAAAAAACTAGAATATTCATATTTTATAATATATATATATATATATATATATATATATATATATATATATATATATATATATATATATATTGTATTTTTTATAAAATGTGTTATCGTGCTTTAATTTTTTTTAAATATACGTAAATTTTTATATGAATTCGATATATAAATATTCAATATTGTTAATTATATTAATATCATTTAATATATAATATGATTGTAAATATTTGTTATTTAAGAAATGGATAAAAACAAAAACTAGAGGACTAAAAATGACATATGAAACATTAACTCTATATTTGATGTAAATGAATAGTATTACTCTATATTTGAAGTAATACTATTCAAATACTCAAATATAGTGCTGGTTATAGAGTCGAGTTGGAGGAAAATAGAGTAAAAAATAGAATAACTCTGTTTTTAGAGGTGGGTTGGACATGCCGTTTTGAAATCTCTCTCAAAGTCATACACTATCACCCTTCCTCCGCTGCATAGGTTATTGATGCTACATATTTCTTTATAATCAATCAATCTATTTTTCTTACCTATTTCCTCTTCTCTCCACATCCATGAACAAGGTAATCAATATTCTTTTTTTAAATCAATTTTGAGCCATCGTGTATCTTAATTTTGTTATTTATGCTTGTAATTGCATTTGTATAACCACATATTTATATATGAATCGATTGCTTGTTTAGTTCTGGTTATACTTGTATTCTGCTACATTGTTTCCCTAATACTAATTAGGCATTTCCCTTCCATGAGATACACACACGCAACACTATCTATCTCTCTCCTGCATATGGCCTGGTTCGACAACCAGGACAGAAACAAGCACAAATGTTATGGGTAACTTCTAACCTCCATGTAACTATCTTCCCCATCTTTTTATTAATTCTTCTTAATTTTTAAGATAAATAATTAAAACCTTGCTTTAATCCTCCAAAATGTTATGGGTAACTTCCTATTCAGAATTGATACGTAATTCACTCTACCCCATCTTTCGATTTATAAAATCAAATTTCATTGTTTTTCCTTGATATATGTTATGATATCAGCACAATAGCTGTCAAAGATGACTTAATGTTGTCGGTGGTTTTCATGATGAAGTTGTAGAACAATGCCGGAAATTTAGAGTTTATTTCTGCTTCCATTTTACACACCTGTGTGAAGGTTGATATACTGCATGTTGAAGGTTTTATCTTCTTTATGAAAAGTTAAGAATCTGAAAAAAAAAATAACAATGTCAGTGTGCTTTCTTCGCAAAGTCCATAAGATTTCATCACTTTTTGGTTTTAAATGGTTGAATTGTGTTGTGTTTGTGAATGCTACGGTTATTGAATACAACACAAATAAAGTGTTGCAAAACCAGATGGAGATGTCAGTGAAAGAAAAGTCTTCACTGGAAACAGAAATTGTTGAATGGTTGACCAGAGAATTCATATTTGAAGGTAAATAAAGATTATTTTGAGGCGTAAATTATGTAAATCATCTTCGTGGTTCGGTTTTTTGTTGCTTTAGACATAGGAGGGACTAATAAATATATAAGGGAGCAAGTTATGACAATTTGATTTTGAATTTATTTTAGTGGACTCTTTGGTAGTTACTCGGCAATTATTCTGGTGGTTTTTAGGTACTATTTAATAAGATCTTGGAGCTAAGATGATATGCAATCCATTATGACAAGATTGTTCAGTTATATAATACTCATCGTATAATAACACTAAAAATATTATAAATAATAAATGCATACACCTATATTAAACTCATCGCATAATACTATGCATATTTATTATATTTAGTCTTTCTTTTAGGTCATGTAAGTATTGATAGATCATACGAAGAAATGGCTTTATATTTCTGGATTAGATATACCCTTTGGTGGTGAAGAGTTTTAAAACCTTTCTATTCATTCAATATATGGTGCTATAAACTAATTATATTTGTTCGCGTTGAAAAAAATACTCAAGCCCGAAAATTTCAACCTTCATACAACAGAAATATTTGGACAAATTTTTCACTGTAAAACAGGGATATATCTTTTGTTTTATTTCTTCCCTTTTTGTTACAGTTCTGTATTTGATACCCAATCTGCAATTTGATATATTTTTTTCTGTAGCACATTGAATATTCAATTTATTGGTGTTTACAAGTATCATTCTTAAACTTCAAAAATATAATGCATTGAACTTGGAAAGATTTACCACTTTATAGCATTGTTTTAAATTAATACAATTCATTTAATTGATGTCTCATGCATATTTGGTAGACATCCTCACTCGACCATTTATAAAAGAACTCAACTCGTGTAGTACATGGGTTATTAATTATTTACAAATAGATACTAAGTCATCAATTTTTTTTTACTTATTCTTCTGTTTATTTATGTATAAATGATCTATATTACAAATATCTGTCCATTATTAAATATATGTATTTCTTCCTAGATAACTAGTTAGGGTTAATGCAGGAAATACTAATCTAGTATTATGAATGTGTTTCTTATAGCATCCTACTTTAAATTACCCCTATTATAACATTTTACTTTAAAATCTACATAATTATGGCAATATCATACGAATAGCAACAAAGTTTTACTGCTATAATTGGAGATGCTATTCAAAGTGTAATGTCTTAATGAGGAAAAACAATGAAAATAGATGTCTTTAATAAAGTATTAAAGTACAATGTTGTTACAGAAAGAACGAAAACTAGGATGCTGTAAAATAAATAATTCTTTCGAAATAAGCTAACTATTTTATGCATATAGGTCCTAAAATAAAGAAATTGGTAAACCTCCATTAAGCTTTACTTATATGAAGACAAATAAAGTTTAGTGTTTATAGGTCAAAGTTGTTGACTTTATCTGTAATAAGTTTTCCTATAGGGGCATTTATGTCGTTTACAATAAGTCGGGTCATGAGGAGGTTTATAAGAAGTCAGTGTTGGATTAGATGTCTAAGCCATGACTATAATTTAAGAATATACTTGAATTGATAGCAGCACAGTCCTTTTGGGTTGCCATCATAGCTGGCAATTTGACAGAATAACTTTTAGAGAGAGTGATTGATTTATTATTTGATTAATAAATCAATATAAATAATTTGTTAATATATTATGAGGATAATATATTAATTAGAAATAGTAATATTTAATTAATAATTAATCAAAAATTAATTGGAATAATTAAAAGTGCAGGGGCTAAATTGTAATTGTTCAATAGTTAAGCAATAGATAATTATAGTGTATATATATATATATATATATATATATATATATATATATATATATATATATATATATATATATATATATATATATATATATATATATATATATATATATATATAGGGTGAACGAAAATTAGGATATTTATATCTATAATTTTTTAATTATATATATATATATATATATATATATATATATATATATATATATATATATATATATATATAGATAAATAAGGGTTTGAATTTAAAGATAAAAGGTTTATCCGATTTGAATTCGAATAAGACTTATCTGCTAAACCCTTGAGGCTATAAATAGGGAGCCCCAGTAGAGCCATGAAAATTTAAGGGTTTTTCTCCCTGTCTCTGGTTTTTCTTGTTGCTAGTTTTGGGTGTGAACCATTAGAGGAACGACGCTTGTGGTGCTTGCTTCCAAAAGATTCAACAAAAGGTTAGTATTTTCTTTTGATTCTTTTAGTTATTTTCGATTTGGCCCTAGGTGTTTATTATATGTTCAAATAGTGAAAACATAGATCAAATTAGGTTGCATGTGAACTTAGAGTTTAAGTTTAGTTGATTTGCATAAAACCTTTCAGTCGGTTAGGTCTGTTTTGGATTGGGGCTTTATTTTGTTCATTTGAACTTAACTTTGGGAGATTCTGTCATCTCAAAAGGCAGTTGCTATTGTAATCATTCATGCATTTAATTCAATCATTCAATTTATTCTCTATTCTACTGATTACTCTCTAGACTACACCAAATATCTGTATGTTGCGAGTATGTGTGCCTATTGTGTGTATGTGTGTTTTTTGTGTGTATATACATCCATGTGTTTATCTACTTGTGCATGTTGTTTGTGCGCCATTTGTGTGTGTTGCGTCTGTATGTATGTATCTGGTGTGTGTGCTGCATGTGATTTTTGTATGGCATATGGATAGGGTGAACAAGGTCGTATAATTGTGGTGTGTACATGATATTCATTAATAACTGCTAATCTGGTAATTATTTTAACATTCTATTTTTTATGTAGTTGTAATGCAAGTGACCCTCGGATTGAATTATGGCGAAGAGTCTGGGTAATTCAATAGTTATAGGCAGTGTTGACTTATATACTTTTGGTGGTAATATGTTTTCTTTGTCTCTATTCTATACTCCTAATATGTATAAGCTCTGACTCTTAAAAGTTAAACACAGACTTTATGGGTAATATCATCAATCTGTAAGTACAATATATCTTCACATGGTACGTGTTGTTGCAGTATACAAATATTTATAACAGTAAATTACATTTTTGGTCTGTAACTTTATCTATTTGTTGCTCTTTTGGCCCCCAAACATATGTGTGTGTAATTTTTATACTTATTTTGAGGTATTTGTTAAGTTTTTGGACACCGTTTCCTATCCCTTAGTTATTTATGCCAGGTATTTCATGAAATACCTTATTAGCCATGGAAAGCCTTCTGTTTTTGTATACATAGTGACTTTATTTGCTTGCCTAGTATTTGATTACACATGATTCTATGTATATTTATAACACAAGAAAAGCTTGCCCTTTTGACACGTAAACCCAACAATGATTCCTAGAAAGTGTTTTGAGAGCTTATGCGTTGTTATCGAAAATATACTCTAATATCTACTAATTGTGGTTATAAGAAGAAACATCTTTGTGGAGCATTTCTTCTAACGCGTCAAGGTCATCACGGAAGACACCAGGTTCGAACAAATCACCATGAGCTTCGAGCTCAGTTGTAGAAGCATGACACTCTAGAGAATGGGATCGATTTTAATAAGAAGTTTCAAGCTTTCTAAAAGAGTTGAGTTTTGTAAATTCACAGTACATGTTTTCCTTTTTGTTAATAGCCCCTGATCTACTCATATATTTGGCAAAGCTTAGGTGTGAATTGTGAAATAACTTTAATTTAATATTTGATGTAAATAACATTCCTTTAAGTTAACAAACCATTTCTTACATTAATTATACATAATAATCATACGCTTACCAACATCCATCTATTATTATATATAAATATTATTTGTAAATTTGTTTTAATCATATGAAGTTTTGCTTACTGCACCACACAAAGAGTACCATAAGGTGTGCCAAGATTTGGGGTGCATATATTTCCAAATAAAATTGATGTTCGTGGCCGAATATATTCTAAGATCAAGAGCTATTGGTTACGTAAATTTTCTTCAGTTCTTTAGAGTTAGGTTGTACCAAATAAATAAAATAAAGGTATTGCAATTTTCTAACACCCTAAATATAAAAATAATATAAAAAACTCATATAAAAAGGGAAAATAACTTTCTAGGTTAAGAACTATGAATTTTATATACACTTAGTCATTTTTTAAATAATATTTACCATTAAATTTACATTTATAGTACAAGAAATAATATTTTGATAAGCTATTACACGTTTAGCCTATTTATTTGATAAGAAACATCATTAAATTCACATTTGTTGTTCAGGAATCACCAATAAATTTAAATTTTTGTACATTGTTACTATTAAACTAACTTTGTCAAGGTTGTAAAAATCACTTGACGGTAGCTTGGCGGTCGAGTGGGGTTAAGAGATTAATCGGAGATTAGACGGGGATTAATCGGAGACCCTAAATTATAAAGGAATTGTTAGGACTAATTTTGTTGGTTTAAGCTTTGCATTTGAAATGATTAAATTTAAGTTTATAGGACAAATTGGAGTTTTCGGTTGGGACCGAAAACCCCATGGTTCTCGGTGGTCATGTTCGAAATCAGGGTGATTTCGGTGGTCTTAATTAGATGGGCTTAGGGTTTTAGGCATAGGTATTTAAGGCATTAGTAGCCGTCATTGACATTGTTGATTGCTTTGGGAACCGTGCATAGAGAGAGAGAGAGAGAGAGAGAGAGAGAATTGTGGTTCAAGCGATCATAGATCTTATGTACTCGACATTTGTTTAATCCAAGTATGTGCATTGAAGGTTTTAATCACCTCGTTCTTATTGTTTCGATTGATTACTCGTTGGGATTGCGCACCAATCGAATGATTGCATTGATACCTTGTTAGATCTTGATGTATTAGGACTTACAAGTGGTATCAGAGCCTTTTTAAAATCAATATTTTGATTGTTGGTATCAATTAATTTCGAAGTTTTTGAGCCATTTTTGAAGATTTTGGGATGTTTTAGACGTTTTGGGTATTTGGTGTTCTTCGTGTTCTTCATTTTTCTGGAAAATCCATCATTTTTTATCCTTAAAACTCAATTTTTTGCACAAAAAATGTGTTTTCAGATCTGCTCTGGACGTTTTTGGCCTGATTTGACGTTTTCGGTGGCGGCTACTCGATTTTGGTTAGGGTTTTTGCTGTTTTCGGCGGCCACATATTGATTTCGGTTAGGTCAAAAGGAGTTCTCGACGGCTACAACTTGTTCTCGGTTAAATAAAGTTGTTCTCAATTAGGGTTTTTGTCGATCTAGTCAAGTTCTTATTGTTTTCGGCAGCACCCCATCGGCAGATCTTTTGGTCAAAGTTTTTTTTTTTTTGGAAGCAATTTCAAAAAGGCAAGGATTACGATCATCAAAATTTAATTCTCAAGGATTACGGCAGATCTTCCATTTTTTGGTCAATATATAAATTCTATTTTTTTTAACCTTCTTGGTCAAATCACATCTTTCCGGCAAGTGATTATATATATATATATATATATATATATATATATATATATATATATATATATATATATATATATATATATATATATATATATATATATATATATATATATATATATATATATATATATATATATATATATAGAGACGGGTTCAATACAGAACCAAATTAAATCACCTAACTGCAGAACCATGTTCATCAATGAACATAAATCGTAAATACCCCAAAACCGACACCCCAATCAACAATTTCATCGTGCTAATCTCTTCGTCTCTGTCAAAAGCCCTCAGCCGGAAGGAGATTAAAGTCGATATTAAAATACGCAGGCATCAATTGGCGATTTTATTGTAAAGCAGTGGTAGCAAAGAAATATCTTTTAGTTTGCAATTTGCTTCCGGTATAAATCGACTCCTACATAAGCATCTCTCCAATCAGCAATAAATCGACTCCTACAAATCGCAGGCTTCAATCGAGAGAGACAAATCATCAATCAAATCGCATGAAATGGGGAAGCCAATTGTATCTTATTTTCTCTTTTTTTTTTCTTATTATGTTCCATTAAGATTAACAGTCATTCAATCCCTCACTGCAGAATGATTGTTCCAATAACATGCTATGGGAATAATGCTGAAATTTGCGTTAGGTATTAACATGCTCAAGAAAACTGCACATAAAGTGTTTGTAGAAATGCCAAAGAGAGAAAAAAAAAACGTTTTTGAGATGCATATGATAGGACATGTGCTGCGATTTTCAATTTGATGATGATGACCGTAACTTGCCTTTTCAAACTTTTAAACAATAATTGCAAATTAGTAATGTGATTTTTTTTTTCAATTTCAGTTCGTATTACAGGGAGTCTGATTGCATATTTGGTTTTCAATATATGTTCACTAATGAACATATGTTCACTAATGAACATATGTTCATTAATGAACATTTGCTTACAAACTGGTTTTAATATCTAGTTCTTTCAATTGGAATTGCAAATTAGCAATTTGGTTTATTTCAATTGGAATTGCATATTTCGTTTGAGTTTGTATTGAAGGGTTGGTTTGATTATGCGTATGTAATCAAAGATCGTACCCTGTATTCGTATATGTTCATTAATGAACATATGTTCATTAATGAACATATGTTCATTAATGAACATATGTTCATTAATGAACATATATGTTCATTAATGAACATATGTTCATTAATGAACATATGTTCATTAATGAACATATGTTCATTAATGAACATATACGAATACAGGGTACGATCTTTGATTACATAAGCATAATCAAACCAATATTACGCAGGAATAAACTACAAAAACCAATTCATACCTCAACTAAACCCTAGCAGAGAAGATGTCGGTCGAATTGGAGAATGCCGATTACAGGGTAAAATCTTTTACGGTCTTTCGTTTTGGGGTTTTTGGGAATTATGTTCATTGATGAACATAGTTCTGCAGTTAGGTGATTTAATTTGGTTCTGCATTGAACCCACCCCTATATATATATATATATATATATATATATATATATATATATATATATATATATAACCCTATATATATATATATATATATATATATATATATATATATATATATATATATATATATATATATATATATAATTTGATTTGATTTTCATCTGAACAAAATTAGATCTCGGTCAATATTTTTTTGCAATTGAACAAAAACTTCTTTCCGGTCCAAAATTTTATGTTCTCGATTATTCACCACAATAATTAGATCTCGGTCTTCATTTTGGATCCTTTTGTCGACATATTGATTTCCTAGTAAAATTTTTTTAAGTGTTTTCGGTCAAAACAATTTTTTTTACGGCATATTAAAAACAAAAAAAAAAAGGATTCATCGGTTACCAAAAAGCTAACTCAAAGGGTAAACTCATTTCAAGGGATTTAAGAAAATTGGTGACATGGTCGTTTGTTCGGTCAATTTTTTAATCTTTTAAGGTTTTATCGTTAAATTTTTTTTGGTCAAAATGGTTCCAACTTCAAAAGACGTTTGCGAAAATTTATGCACTCAAAATTGTGAAAATAAAATTAATAAATACCGTGAATAAACGACCTTTTAGTGAGAGAAGCCTTTGACTTGAAAAATGACATTTACAACCTTAAGAAGAAACTGAAACCCCTTCAAGAAAAGTTGGAAGCAAAAACATCAGACTTTAAGAAATTACAAGAGGAGCATAATATAACAAGTACTCGATATCATTACGATAAAGAAACGATTGCTAAATTGACTGCCGAACTTGACACATTGAAAGCCAAATATAAAGATGCTGATTTTAATATCAAAAAATTCGATGCATCAAGTGCGGTAGTTGAATCGATGGTTGAACAACAGCTTAAATGGCTAACACAAGCAGGGTGAGGGTCTTGGGTATAAAAGGGTTCCACCTCCTTTTAATGATAATTATACTCCGACCTTAGACTTTGATCAGCTCATACTTGCTCGTGCTAAAGCTAAAGAAGAAAGAGGTAAGCTTGATGCCTGTGACAAGCTCATAGATGCTCAAATTAAGGATGATAAATCAGGCATAGCTGCCTTCGTCCAGACTTAACAATGTGGCCCAACTGAGGTTGAGGTGAACGTTTCTAATGCTTCTACGTCTTGTGCCGATGAAGTTTTAGTAGATGCTGGAAACGTGCAGGAAAATAAGGATTCTAGTTTTGCTGATATTTCTTTAAAAATTGATAATTTGATTTCTGATGTTTCAAGTAGCTATGATGACAAGACTGCTAAGACATGTGCCCCTTCTAAACCTTGTGGTGATGTTTTGAATTCAAAAAATCCAAAATGTTGGAAAATTCAAACCACAAAAGTTTGTAAAAGTAGGTGAAATTCTTTTTGGACCAAGACCTTGTCCCAATAAATGTGCTTGTGCTTGTGCTTGTGGTAATTCCTTGAAAAATTCATCTAGACAAGGACCAAGTCACAATCTCATTTATTTGAAGAGAAAAATGTGCTTTAATTATGGGATTGCATGTCACATTGCTCGAAACTGTCCACATCGTCAATATGTTCCGTACCATGCACAAAATTAGATGAACGTGCCAAGGGGAAGATCTTCCAAAAGAAAGCCCTCGAGGTCACCATCAAGAGATGGTGATTGGAATGAAGCCAAGGCTAAGAAGCAGGCCCCTAAGGACAATAGGACTGATTCAAGAGATGGTTCCACCAAATCAAAATCGATTATATCGAACTCATCTCAAGGATCGTCCTCGAGCTCACACTCGCATTATAAGCCCAAGTCAAAGGGGAGTCCTATTTCGAAATCAAGCATTGATACACCCATATGGTCAAACTACAAGAGACTCAAACCAAACTACTGATGGGTTCCCAAAGGCCTTATTTCCAAATTATCTAATTGTCCTGCTAGTTCTTCATTCTTATCAGATAAACAGGATATGTCATGCGAAATAGTAGAGAGTGTGGATGATAACGGTAACCCCAGTTTCAAAATGGACTAGGTTCCCAAAGCCAATTAATCCCGCATCTTGTACAGGCACATCCATGGAGGAATATGATAATATCTTGGTCTGTTGATAGTGGTCGTTCTAGGCACATGACTGGAGACATCTCTCAATTGTACGACACTCAAAACATTAATGGAGAGTATGTGTCCGTTGCGGGAGGGGAGAGAGGAAAGATCATGTGGGGACCGTGACCAACAGTGTGTTGAGATTCGAAAAGGTAACTTCGTTCCGATCTTTAAAGATGATCCGTTTCGATGACTGAAAATTCAGTTCCTATAAATTTTGTACAATTTTTAGTTATATTTGTTAATGTTTTACTTTTGCTATTCTCTTCCATGCATAAATTTAGGGGGAGAATTAAAAAAATTAATTAAAAATCCAAAACTATTTTTTTATTTCACAAATTTGCACGATTGTCAATGTTCGTGATCCATATCAATCAGGAATACAGATCCAATTTTCTCACGTCAAAGATGTGTTTCTCTGTCGCGGGGATTCACTAAGACATTCCTTACCCGTCGACGACGCACTGAGTAATACCAGTCACTGCTGAGACAAAACAACTTGAGCTGATGATTCTCATTGGTACACCATAATGAGTATGAAGCACTATCAACTTTTTCTTAACCTAACCTCAAGTTATTCTAAATCACAACTTCTAGACACTTTGAGTTAAGCAACTTAGAGTCGAGAGTTAAAAATTTTGTGCCGATGGTTAGATTGCATAGCGTAATTTATCACACACACCAATCTATTCTTACCCAGTTTATATTTTCTGATGCAAGAAATAGACGATTCATCATTTAAATCCAAATGGTGATGATATTTCGAAAATCTATGTCAATGATTTTTGCTACAACACCAGTAGTAAATGTGAGCCATCAACAACCATTCTTACCTAATAAATCTTCTAATTCAACAGTAGGATGATTCAGTGTAATAAACCATACATTGATGACAATTCGAAAGTCTAGCTGATGGGTATATCTCACACCAAGATATATTACACGCTCACACCACTTTTGACCTGTTTTTCTTCTAATAAAGATGTTTTTGATTCAATGTGGCTTTACCTTGCATTGATGAAACATTAAAGCTCTGGGTCAGTGATCGCTGTTGACCGGAACCAAAATTGGCACCATGATGGTACACTCCGCAGAGTTTTAGATACCACTGAATGTCTCGCCAAGAGCCAAGTTAACTTGTTAACTGCATTGAGATCTTTGATCAAGGATATGTAGGGGCCAAAATCAAAACGGCCACGAGTAGTTCTCCGATACTCAAACAATCACAGTGCATTCCTCCGGGTTCACACAGACACTACGAGTAGTCTCCTTCTGAGCCAAGGCTGGGTCCTTGAACAACTGTGGCGATAAGGGTCGTTATGAATTTGTGACTCATAGGATTTTTGGTTATCATTCGTTTCATGAAGCGTCTGTAAATGACAATTCATGATTTTCGAGTGATGGATCGTGAAGTGAAGTTCAAGAATTTCAACACAAACATTTTATCCCCGAAGAAAGGTGAAACATAATTCCATGCGACAAGTTGCTTTGAATTCCTCCAGAAACAGTTTTTACTACATTTGCACCTTATGTGATCAAAGAAGTGAAGAAGAAGAATAAGACTCCATGCATAAGTCAATGTCAAACTCATAGCTGGATGTGCTGTTTCAAGACCTATGTTGAAGCCTGTACACCCAATGAGCGTTCAAAGTCAAATCTGAAGACAACCCAATCCTGAAGATGAAGTTGTCTCTACAACGAACAGAAAACTAGTTGCATCTACACCCAATGACGTTTAGGGGGAGATTGTTAGAATATTCCTGCAGTGTACAACCGATGGCCAAGAACAAGATGAAGCTTGAAGAGCAATGAAAGCATTAAACCAAGGGGGAGATTGTTAGGACTAATTTTGTTGGTTTAAGCTTTGCATTTGAAATGATTAAATTCGAGTTTATAGGGCAAATTGGATTTTTCGGTTGGGACCGAAAACCCCCTGGTTCTCGGTGGTCATGACCGAAATCAGGGTGATTTCGGTGGGCTGGGCTTGCCGATTACGGTGGGCTTAATTAGATGGGCTTAGGGTTTTAGGCGTAGGTATTTAAGGCATTTGTAGCCATCATTGTCATTGTTGATCGTTTTGGGAACCGTGCTAGCATAGAGAGATTATTGTTCAAGCGATCATACAGTCTTATGTACTAGATATTTAATCTATACAACGTGTGCATTGAAGATTGTTTAATCTCATCGTTCTTATTGTTTCGATTGATTACTCGTTGGGATTCTGCACCAATCGAGTGATTTCATTGATACCTTGTTAGATCTTGATATATTGGGACTTACAAGAATTTATTTAAAAATAAGTTAATGTAACAACATAGCAAAGTATGATTCATTTTATTCTTAGATACACATCAAAGATTATACATTTGTGTATTTTTGTTCTTTGATTTTGATTTTTTTCAGATTTCTTGACTTATTAGACCGATATTTGACCAAAATAAAAAATTTTAAAAAATTTAAAAGATAATAGAAAAATAATTCAAAAAATAAACAAATGACCGCCGAAGTCGATTAATTGGTCGCCATGGACCGCTAATGCCGACATTTGACCAAACCGCCAAGACTGATCAATTTGGCCTAATCGTAATCGGTTGTACACCGTCAAGCGATTAATCGCCGATTAATCAGCCGCCAAGGCCAATTTCTGCAACACTGACTTTTGTACATATTTAGGAACAGTTTGATAGTTGCTTATTGGGTTAATCTTTAAACCAGTCACTCATCTTGAAGTTGACCAAGTAAAAAGCAAATCACAGGAGCCATAACCGAATAAGAGGCAGTTTATGGGATATCAAACGCAATTACTCAGACCAAGTCAGACGTGACCTCGTATTGTACATGTAAGAGGTATATTAAACAACACAGTCTCTTTCGTTTTTTCTGACCATCATTGATTTTTTGTTAATCATCTCTTACTAACACAATTCCAATAAAGAAACAAAACGTCATGTAACATGTTCATTATGTTTAAAACATTGCATATCGTACAATCTTCTTATTCTATTTTCCGATCAAAATACCCCTACAGCTTCCTTTACTTTGCGAAAACAATCATACCCTCTCATCCCTCTCTTGCCCTTTTCTTCTTTAATTATGTACCTCTAGTAACCACCTCTATTCATATATGCAATTTTATCGTAGAAATATGAGTTTGCATTGATTGGTGAGTTTGAATCGAATATGTTGCAGGTTAAAGTTGATTATATATTACATTAATGGTGGTTGTGGTGAATGTTGGAGATATATGGTTGTGGTGCTGGAAGGTGGTGTTTGTTGAGGGAGGTGGATGGTGGTGGTAGAGATGCATGATATTGGCAAAAGAAGATGTTTGTGGTATATTTCGTAACGGTAAATACTGTACATAAAAACATTAACAATAGATTTTGAACGTCTCGCACAAATTTAATGGTATGTTTTATACAAAAATGAATACAAATATTAAAAAGTAATGATCTTTTGATTTCCTTGATACAAGCTTTGTGTATAGTCTTTTGTGTATAGTCTTTTTAAAGATAGAAATCCTAATTTGGTAGTTCAAATTGGGTTTACTTTTTAAAATCATTTATCTTTTTAAAATGTATGAACTTTTGAAAAAGTTCGATTTTTTGGCATTGGACACTTCAATTTGAGAGTATCTTTATGTTCCATTTATGAATATGTTCTTAGTAACGGTCTCGTTATATATTATATAATTGTTAGGTTAATAAGGAATGGTTTTTTTAAATAACACTAAGGAGTGAATAAGTTTTAGATCACCATCATCTAAATTTTGTTTATGTTATCAACAAAAAAGGGTAAGATACACCCTCTCAACTGTCCATGCATAACCCTCTCGGGATCATAACATAGATGTAAATCGCAAAGTACTAATGAAATCTTGGTTGTGCAATGATTGAACGATGAACCTACTTTATGGAGTTCCTTCATAACCCTCTCCTCCTTTATGAAGTTGTACACCTTAATTTGCATTCCGGATATTCATAATAAAAAAATAAATTCTAAATTTTATTAGTTTATTTCCCATTTATAGTTATGGAAAGAAATATAATTTTTCTTTGGAAACAATTCAATTTATTACTCGCTAGAATAGCATGAAAACTGGTACAACAAATACAAAAGACTACGTACAATACAAGGCACTACTAGGATTACCAAGACAATCTATCCACTCCTCTAATTTTTTTTTTCTATATCTATTTTTACTCCTTAAAAATGACGCAAGCCTAATCATCGAATATAGCATCAAAAGAAGTTCTTTTTTCTATTGAAGATACACCCATTTCTCATTTTCTATATTTGCAGCAGCATAGCACCAATCACCATTTCAAATATATCTTTATAAGTAGTTGATAAGCCTTACTCCTGAATTAGTGTATACAGTTGTCTAATACTCTTAATTCCCATAAGGTCTAAAACACACCACCTCCGTAACTTTCTCCACATACCCTTAATATAAAAACATTGAAAAAACACAGGATCGGTAGTTTCTTCTAGAGTGTTAAAACCTGAAAATGTTAAACAAAATGGGTAAGTTAGAAGCCTAGTGAGCACATAATTGAAGGGATTTGATCATAATAACAAAGCAGTTTTCATAGCGGAAGACTTAACAAGATCATCAAATCATAAGTTCATACAAAAATTCAAGCAAGGATCATATAGTACATAACTAGGATCATGTAGTTCATAGCAATTGCAGCAACTAAAAGATGAATAAGAAATTCATACCTTAGTTTTGATGTAAGGACTCAAAGCAGAATCTCTCTAATCATTCACACCAAAGAACAGAAAACCAGACAAACAGAACTTCCTTTAGGTGAAAGAGCAAGATCGAAAACCCTTGAAAAGGGTTATGAAAATCGGCAAAGGAGAGGGAGGTATAGAGGGATGGAAGTGGCAGCTTAGAGGAAGCCAAAAGGAGTGCTTACGGTTTGATCCCTAAGCCTCCTGAATAAATAATTTAATTAATCACAATGCAGTCTCTATAATTAATTCCTTTAAATTAATTCAAAATTAATTTATTAATTAATTATCAATTAGTTTCTAATTAATTTATCACAACATAAATTAATAAACTAATTATTCCCACTTAATTTTTGTCACTGTTTGTTTTTATTGGGTCGTGACAGCAATCCAAAAGGATCATGCTATTATTAGAAAGATCACCAAAAGTTAGTGACCTTGGACACGATTTCCAACAGTCTCCTACTTGGACAAGTCATCAGATTTATGTGGTCTAATCCTTTCCAATAATCAGCAGAGAGTATGCCATCCAATGCAATAACCGAACTCTCATCGAAGTCAAGAGACGACCATTTGATAAGTGATCAATTACTCCTCAATTCTACAATATATCATTTTGAACCTGAGACATGGATAAGGTCAATCTCGAAGGTTCAAAATTCTGTTTCCAGATAAAGATTTATGATAACAATATCAGACTTTTGAATTGAACACATCAATTCAGTCTGGACATAGCCAAGTACTTAAATGTAAACATCAAATCATCGAGGAGCCCATAAATATTGCTTCTCTTTGTTAAGGCAGAAGGAACATATAAACCTTGACTAATTAATTTACGTCTACTCATCATCTCATAGATGAACATACCCTTTATAACTGCGAGTTACGAACAACGTTTGAGCAGACCAATGCATAACAGACTTGCAGAGCAAAAGCCTCATATAGATCAGTTTGAAGAATAAGAGATATTATCATCTCAAAATTACTTGTGACTTAATCCATGAAGTAATCTCTAAGTGCGGGTTGTTCCAATACTTGAATCTCTATCAAGTACTAATGTGTGTTAGTCACAACCTTCTGAGAACAATAAAATGATCCAAAGGTTCTATAACAGAATGTAAATGACAAGAACAAGAATCCATGATCAAAACTGATGTCGAATGATTATATTAAAAATACTCTAGAACAATTCGATGTGAACTATTCTGTGAGAGTACAAAACTAGGGCGATCACGCAAGCTGTCGTGAACCGTAACCCTAAAAGTACATGCATGCCTTATATATAAAGGCTAACCCTAATGAAACAAAATAACGGAATGGACAGGCCCATCTGATAAACAAAAAGGCTAAGCTAGGCTATACTATTTACGTAATTGACACGATCACAAAATACTAACAACAATCTCCCCCTTTGTGTCAATTACGAAGGGAGTCTTCATTCTTCCTTTTTCGAAACCGAAACCTTGAACAGCTTGGGCATCATATTCAGAAGCATGTTTTGGAAGACCAGATACCATTTGATCAAATCTAAAAAGCACATATTGTTTGCATCAGAGTTGGCCTTGCAAACGTTCGTAAGAGTGAGAATTGTCTCCAAGGCGGTAGAGTTGTACAAGTGTTTGTCTTGGAGAAAGTGTTGGATTAGGTGTCTAAGCCATGACTTTACATTTATATTTATCTTCGTAATTGAAGCAAAGTCCATTTGGGTTGCCCTCATAGCTGGAGGTTAGGATAGAGTTCAGTAGAGTAAAAGGTTGATTTATTAATTGTTTAATAAATCAATAGAATTAATTAAATGGTTTATTAATATATTTAAGTGTTAATATATTAATTAGAAACTATAATAATTAATTAAGATTTAATCTAGAATTAATTAGATTTAATTCAGTGATTAAATTAATTAATTAAAAGTGCAGGGACTGGTTTGTATTTATTCAATAGTTGAATAACTAGCAAGCCAGTAGATAGGGGCCAAAGTTGGCGCCAATATGGAGGGAACTCCATAGTTGGCGAAAACCCTAATTAGGGTTTAGAAGCCTTGGTCCAAATGGTCAACAGGCTTGCCCATTAAGGAGGCTCCTCTAGGGTTTCAGCTGTAACCCTTGGAGGCTATAAAAGGAACCTCCTGGCTCCCCTTTTTCTGCGCCACTTTTGAACCAAGAAAACTCTGCTGGACTGTCTTCTCCATTGCTTGGGTGTGACTTCATTTGAGGCAGGATCTCGTTGCTGCTAGCTTCAAGAACAAGATCAAAAGGTTGGTTTTCTCAGTTTTGATCTTTAGAAATAATTGTTGGCCTTAGGTTTTAGTTTATTATCTTCATAGAAGAAAACATAGATCTTTCTAGGGTTGCATGTAAACCATAAGAAATTATTTGTTCATTGTTTGCTAGAAAACCCTTCAGTGGTATAAGAGCATAGGCTTGTTTTCTTATGAATTGATATAAACTGCTTGTTTGTTCAAAGGTTTTTCGAAAATAAACCCTTGTGTGGCCTAAATTTCGTGGCCTAGGCTAGGGTTTCCTAACCCTAACCGCCACCCCTTTATTCCCCCCTTTAATTGCTTGATTTGCTGCCTTAAATAGCTGGTTGTTGTTTTGGTAATTATTGGATAATTAAATAACTGGAACCCCTTATTCTTGGCATGCTATTTTCGTAATTAGGGAATAAGGATAGGGAATTAATTTGATTAATTTTTGTGATTCCCTTATTAGATTTAATTAATTTAATTAGTTTTTAATTAAAAGATAAATTAAATCAGCTTAAAGATTTAATTAAAATTTTCAAAAAATTCATATAAATTCACGAAAAATCTTAGAAAATTAAATCTAAAATATTTTAATAAGATTGAAATATATCTTATATATTTATGATTAAAAGTTAATACTTATATATAAGATTAAATGGTTAGTCTTACCGCTAGTAGGCCTCATTCACAAAATTGTCCTATAAAGAGGGTATAAGGCGACTGCCTATAAAATGGCAGCCTAATAGGTATCCACTCTTACCCACCGCTCTCCTAGTCAATCGAGTGTCGTTAGCCGAACGGGTTTGATAGAACCGCTAAGCCTCTTAAAAGTATAATGCTATAATTGAAAGTACTAGAACCTTGAACAAAACCCAATCTAGTTACTTTATGTAACACTACGTTACTTTCGGTAAGTATATATATATATATATATATATATATATATATATATATATATATATATATATATATATATATATATATATATATATATATATATATATATATATATATATATATATATATATTAATCTTAAGGTAATTAAGATTATTTGGGTTATTGCAAGAGTTTGAATAGTTAGAATTTCATTTGGAAGGAATTTGAGGTTGAAAAATGCTAGAAGCAGGTTACACGGGTCGTGTAGGAATGACACGGGTCGTGTAGGGAAGTCTTTTTGAACTTGTTGGGCATACAGTGAATTACACGGGTCGTGTAAGTTTTACACGGGTCGTGTAACAAGTTGATGAAATTTTACCGAAGCTTATACGGGTCGTGTAAGTAGAACACGGGTCGTGTAAATAGTTGACCGAGGGTTACACGAGTCGTGTAATATTGACACGGGTCGTGTAGCTCTGCAGACCAAAACTTCAAAATTCACACCGTAAACTACACGGGCCGTGTAGTTTTGGAC
This sequence comes from Cichorium intybus, assembly GCA_023525715.1. Lineage (NCBI taxonomy): Eukaryota > Viridiplantae > Streptophyta > Magnoliopsida > Asterales > Asteraceae > Cichorium > Cichorium intybus. Next base: position 93,235,401 of record CM042010.1, on the reverse strand, counting down.
ACGGGTCGTGCTGCGCACAGGCCCCACCCTTTTTAAACGGGATTTCAGTCATTTTTTGGATAAAATCGAACAAAAACTTCTCCTCAACCCTAGAAATATTTCCTAAACCATATTAGGACCAAATCGGAAGGCTAGAACTCAAAGGATTGAAGTAATCTTCGGTATTCCACTTCTTGAAGGTAAGGTTTACGGTTCTAGCTCTTTTGAACGGTTGATTTGGTCATTTTAGGTGGGTTTCGGGTTGTGGTGAAGGACCACCTGTGTATGGCTAATAATTGAACTTATATACATGCTTGGGATGTGTTGATATGCTTCTAAACTCGAGTCTTAGCTATTGAAATCGAGTTTCAAACCTAGATGGTTGAAAAATAAGGTTTTCACCTCTACTTGGTATGTGTGTGATTGTGTAGGTGCAGGAAAAACCTTAAAGGTTTGTGATAGCTTTGGTGGTGCTAACTAGAATTGTAAAGAGCTTCAATACCAGGTGAGTAATCTTTCTTATATCAGTTGTGATATTTGTATTGATTGAACTTTTGAAAATTTAGCCTTAGCAATTGAAATGGCCATCTATAAGTTAGTCAATTACCCAATTGGTATGGTATAACGGCCTTTGAGGCTAGGAGATTGGATTTCGTATCCAAATGTTAACGGCCCTCATGGCTAGGAAATTGGATTCCGTATCCAAATTAAACGGCCTATAAGGCTAGGAGATTGGATTCCGTATCCAAATTAAACGGCCTATAAGGCTAGGAGATTGGATTCCGTATCCAAATCAAACGGCCTATAAGGCTAGGAGATTGGATGTGATATCCAAATAATAACGGCCCTTGTGGCTAGGAGATTGGATTAATATCCAAAGGTTGATTCAAACAAGAATGTACATTGTATTGAGTTTTGATAACTTAATTATATATTTACATGTTATATTGTTTATATGATTACTCATTGAGCTTTATGGCTCACCGTATATGTTTGAAATGTCCCTGCAGGTGAGCGTAACCCTGTTAAGGGTAAAGAAGTAGCTCATGGATAGGACGGTTCGTTGTAGCGGCCCGACTTAGAAGGAGTTTACTTTTGATATATACTCCTTGATACACTTGTACCCTTTTTGTAATAACTTATACACCTAACAGTTAGTTTTGTATGTTTAAAACTGTATTTAAAAATAAAAAATTTTGGGTGTATTTTGTTTGAAAAAAAAGCCGGGTGTTACAAGTTGGTATCAGAGTCGTGGTTTAAGTGACCTAGGTGTCTGTAGAATAGATTCCTGGACTTAAACCTTGAGAGATAGTAGATATGTGGTATAATTGGTTGTATATAAGTTTATTATTATATATAACCTAACAGTTTGTTGAATTTTGAAGTATGAGAGGTACTAGAAGTAATCCTACACGAGGAAATTCGGGGCGTGGAGCCTCGAGAGGTGGTCGAACCCGTTCTCAAGGCTCGGTCGGAAGAGGGACGGGTGGACCAGAAAATAAGAATCCACCAGATTTACGTGCTATTGTAGCTGATGTGGTACATGAGTTATTGCCCACCTTGATAAATGTTCGTGATGAAAGTGCTGCAAAACAAGTCCATGACAGGCAGCCTGAAAATGAAAGTCAAGGTGACAGTGGAAGTCGTGTTGAGAAGGAAGTCCAAGGAGAAGGAAGTTCTGTGAAAAAGACTGAATGTACTTATAAAACTTTCCTTGGCTGTAAACCCAAAGAATTCTCAAGAACAGATAACCCCGTACATGCTATGGAATGGTTGATACATACTGAGAAAGTGTTCCGTGTTAGTAAGTGTGCTGAAGGGGACAAGGCGGAGTTTGCCACAAACCAATTGACGGGAAATGCGTTACATTGGTGGCAGGTGTTTAGTAAGTCATTGGGTCCCGACTTGACACAATCTCTGTTATGGGAACAATTCAAAACCAAATTCAACGAAGAATATTGTTCTGATGTGGCAGTAAAAAGGCTAGAAGAGGAGTTTCTACACTTGGAATAAGGATCTCACACGGTGCAAGAGTATACGATGAGCTTTCTTGAAAAAGCTAGATTTGCCGAGCACCAGATAAAACTGAGAAGAGGAAGATTGATAAATACGTGTGGGGATTAAAGACCCGGATTAGAGAAATTATGCAACCGCTTCGGTTGTCCTCTTTCCGACAGGTGGTGGATAGAGCCACAGAAAGAGAGACGGAACTGCAGAGACAGGAGGAGGAAAAGAAAGTTATGGAAACTAAACGAATGGCGGAAGAGCAACCGTGGACGCCCCAGAAAAAGTCACAACAGACGGGGTCCAATTTTAAAGGCAAAGGTCCGAAAGAGGAAGCAAAGTGGTGTGAAAAGTGCAGGAAAAACCACTTTGGAAATTGCCGAACTGATATTCCATCGTCGGGTTGTCGTAACTGTGGAAAGCAAGGGCATATCGCTCGAGACTGTCGAGCGGAGCGAAGGTGTTTTCAATGTGGGGCTACAGATCATATTCGCCCAAACTGTCCCCATATAAAAGCTGGAGCACCTAGTGATAAACCCAGAGAGGAGCGGGGAGGAAAGAAAGAAGAAGTAAAGGGTCGGGGAGGACCAGTGGCATCACGGGCATTCCAAATGACAGGGGAAGAGGCTCGTGAAAAGACTGACGTAGTTACAGGTATATTCACTCTAAATTTAATTCCAGTATACGTAATATTTGATCCTGGAGCTATGCATTGTTTTGTGTCAACATCTATGATGTCTTGTTTAAATCTTCCCCTAACTCCTATGGATGAAAGTTTGGAAGTAGCAGTGGCAGATGGTAGGTATGTTTGGGTGTCGGAACATATTGAAGGTTGTCAGCTTAAGATCTACGGGACCACTTGCCCTATAGATCTGAAGCCGATGACTACCAAGGAGTTTGGAGTAATTATGGGTATGGATTGGTTGGCAACAAATATTGCTAACGTGGATTGTAGAAATAAAAATATTACAGTTTTAACACCAGATGGGGCATGGATTAAAATCCAGGGCGAAAGGCCGCGTCTGAGAATGCCGGTTATTTCCTTTGCTCAAGCTCGGAGTAGTGTCAGTAAAGGAGGGACGTCTTATTTAGCATATGTGTCTGTTGCTAAATCAGAACAAATGGGAAAAGAAAGTGTAAAAATTGTAAACGAATTTCCAGATGTTTTTCCGGAAGAACTCCCTGGGTTACCGCCAGACCGACAAGTTGAGTTTGCAATTGAATTAGTTCCAGGAGCTGCACCTGTTGCTCGGGTTCCATATCGATTGGCACCTTCAGAAATGGAGGAATTGAGGAAACAGTTAGAAGAACTTCTAGATCTGGGTTTCATTAGATCGAGTTCTTCACCGTGGGGAGCGCCTATCCTGTTTGTAAAGAAGAAAGATGGGTCGATGAGTATGTGTATCGACTATCGAGAATTGAATAAAATCACGGTGAAAAATAAATACCCATTACCGAGAATTGATGATTTATTCGATCAAGTTCAGGGGGCGACGTATTTTTCGAAAATTGATCTGAGGTCGGGGTATCATCAGTTGAAGATTCGAGAATCAGATATTCCAAAAACCGTTTTCCGTACTCGTTATGGTCATTATGAGTTTTTGGTTATGCCTTTTGGGTTAACCAACGCTCCGGCAGCATTCATGGACCTTATGAACAGAGTATGTCGTACATACCTTGACACTTTCGTTATTGTATTCATTGACGATATTTTGGTGTATTCTCGAAGCCAGTCTGAACACGGTGTTCATTTACGCCAAATATTGGAATTACTTCGCCGAGAAAAGTTATATGCGAAGTTTTCCAATTGTGAATTCTGGCTAAGAGAAGTACAGTTTCTTGGGCATGTTATTAATAGCAAAGGTGTCAAAGTTGATCCAACGAAGATTGAGGCTGTGATGAAATGGGAACCGCCTCGGAGTCCAACGGAAATACGTAGTTTTCATGGACTTGCGGGTTACTATAGAAGATTTGTAGAGAATTTCTCTTCAATTGTTGCCCCGTGGACTAAGTTGACCAAAAAGGGTGAAAAGTTTGAATGGGCGGAAAGACAACAAGCAGCCTTTCAGAAATTAAAGCAAGCCTTGTGTGAAGCCCCGATGTTAGCCTTACCACAAAGCGGAGAAGAATATGTAGTTTATAGCGATGCTTCACATGTGGGTCTTGGGTGTGTATTGATGCAGAAGGGTCGAGTAATCGCTTATGCATCCCGTCAACTAAAAGATGCCGAGAAGAAGTACCCGGTGCATGATCTTGAATTGGCTGCAATAATCTTAGCTTTAAAGCTTTGGAGACACTACTTGTATGGTGTGAAGTTTGTGGTCTATTCGGATCATAAAAGCCTGAAGTATTTATTTGACCAGAAAGAGTTGAACATGAGACATCAAAGGTGGATGGATCTACTCGAAGATTTTGATTGTGAAATATTATACCATCCTGGTAAAGCGAATGTGGTTGCAGATGCCCTGAGCCGAAAACAATACCCTTTGAAGATTACATCCGCGTGTATGGGTGTGGCGAGCCAACTACCCGAGTTAATTTGCGTGGCACAAGAAGAAGCCTGCAAGACCGAGAACGTGAAAAGTGAACGAATGGTCGGGTATGTAAAACATTTAATTGAAAACTCTCAGCGGTTGAAGACCTTTAGAGGTCGTGTGTGGGTGCCCAAGCAAGGTGAGGCACGGAGTTTACTTTTAGAAGATGCGCATTGTAGTAGATATGCTGTACACCCGGGCAGTACCAAGATGTACCGAACGCTGAAACCGATGTATTGGTGGCCAGGAATGAAAAGAGATATTGGAAGGTATGTAGAAAAGTGCCTGACTTGTTTGCAGGTAAAGTCGAACCACCAGAAACCGTATGGCGAAATTCAACCGTTACCAATTCCAGAAAAGAAATGGGATAATATCACAATGGATTTCATAACAAAACTACCCCGAACACCGCGTGGTCATGATACTGTTTGGGTAGTGGTTGATCGACTGACAAAGTCGGCGCAATTTCTACCGATTAGTGAAAATTTCAAAATCGAAAAGTTGGAAAAAATATAAATTGACGAGGTAATTCGCCGACATGGGTTACCGTCGTCAATTGTATCTGCTCGAGATAGCAGATTTACTTCCCGATTTTGGCAAAGTCTTCAAGAGCAGTTGGGTTCAAAAGTGTTAATGAGTACCGCGTACCACCCGCAAACCGATGGGCAAAGCAAGAGAACCATTCAGACTTTAGAAGACATGCTTCGGACGTGTGTAATAGACTTTGGCGGGAGTTGGGAAGATCATTTACCTTTGGTAGAATTTGCTTACAACAACAGTTTTCATTCCAGCATTCAGATGGCCCCGTATGAAGCATTATATGGAGCACCGTGTCATATTCCGACTTGTTGGACTGAAGTGGGAGAAAAGCCGTTGGCTGGAACCGAGATCATAGCCCAAACTGAAGAAAAGATTAAACAAATCCGGGAATACTTGAAAGTTGCTCAAAACCGACAAAAACAGTATGCTGATAAGCGAGTGAAGCCATTGGAGTTTCGAGTCGGAGAAATGGTGATGCTCAAAGTATCTCCTCGGAAAGGTTTAATTCGTTTCGGGAAGAAAGGAAAGTTGAGCCCTCGATTTATAGGACCCTTTCGGATATCCCAAAAGGTCGGAGCTGTGGCGTACCGATTGGAGTTACCTGATGAACTTCAAGGTATCCACAATGTTTTCCATGTGTCCCACTTGCGGAAAATATTGTTTGATGAATCCCAACGAATACCTCTTGCTGATATTGAACTAGATGAAAAACTAAAGTATTCAGAACAACCCGAGAAAGTGTTAGATCGGAAAGTGAGACAGCTACGAAACAAGAAGATTAATATGGTTAAAGTACTTTGGCGATACCATAAAGGTTCCGATATGACATGGGAAGTTGAGGATGAAATGAGGGAGAAATACCCCCAACTCTTTGTATGATTCCGAGGACGGAATCTTTTGAAGGAGGGGAGAATTTTTAACACCAAGTTACTTTCGGTAAGTATATATATATATATATATATATATATATATATATATATATATATATATATATATATATATATATATATATATATATATATATATATATATATATATATATTAATCTTAAGGTAATTAAGATTATTTGGGTTATTGCAAGAGTTTGAACAGTTAGAATTTCATTTGGAAGGAATTTGAGGTTGAAAAATGCTAGAAGCAGGTTACACGGGTCGTGTAGGAATGACACGGGTCGTGTAGGGAAGTCTTTTTGAACTTGTTGGGCATACAGTGAATTACACGGGTCGTGAAACAAGTTGATGAAATTTTACCGAAGCTTACACGGGTCGTGTAAGTAGAACACAGGTCGTGTAAATAGTTGACCGAGGGTTACCCGAGTCGTGTAATATTGACACGGGTCGTGTAGCTCTGCAGACCAAAACTTCAAAATTCACACCGTAAACTACACGGGCCGTGTAGTTGTGGACACAGGTCGTGCTGTACACAGGCCCAACCTTTTTTAAACGCGATTTCAGTCATTTCTTGGATAAAATCTCGAACAAAAACTTCTCCTCAACCCTAGAAATATTTCCTAAACCATATTAGGACCAAATCGGAAGGCTAGAACTCAAAGGATTGAAGTAATCTTCGGTATTCCACTTCTTGAAGGTAAGGTTTATGGTTCTAGTTCTTTTGAACGGTTGATTTGGTCATTTTAGGTGGGTTTCGGGTTGTGGTGAAGGACTACCTGTGTATGGCTAGTAATTGAACTTATATACATGCTTGGGATGTGTTGATATGCTTCTAAACTCGAGTCTTAGCTATTGGAATCGAGTTTCAAACCTAGATGGTTGAAAAATAAGGTTTTCAACTCTACTTGGTATGTGTGTGATTGTGTAGGTGCAGGAAAAACCTTAAAGGTTTGTGATAGCTTTGGTGGTGCTAACTAGAATTGTAAAGAGCTTCAATACCAGGTGAGTAGTCTTTCTTATATCAGTTGTGATATTTGTATTGATTGAACTTTTGAAAATTTAGCCTTAGCAATTGAAATGGCCATCTATAAGTTAGTCAATTACCTAATTGGTATGGTATAACGGCCTTTGAGGCTAGGAGATTGGATTTCGTATCCAAATGTTAACGGCCCTCGTGGCTAGGAGATTGGATTCCGTATCCAAATTAAACGGCTTATAAGGCTAGGAGATTGGATTCCGTATCCAAATTAAACGGCCTATAAGGCTAGGAGATTGGATTCCGTATCCAAATCAAACGGTCTATAAGGCTAGGAGATTGGATGTGATATCCAAATAATAACGGCCCTTGTGGCTAGGAGATTGGATTAATATCCAAAGGTTGATTCAAACAAGAATGTACATTGTATTGAGTTTTGATAACTTAATTATATATTTACATGTTACATTGTTTATATGATTACTCATTGAGCTTTATGGCTCACAGTATATGTTTGAAATGTCCCTGCAGGTGAGCGTAACCCTGTTAAGGGTAAAGAAGTAGCTCATGGATAGGACTGTTCGTTGTAGCGGCCCGACTTAGAAGGAGTTTACTTTTGATATATACTCCTTGATACACTTGTACCCTTTTTGTAATAACTTATACACCTAACAGTTAGTTTTGTATGTTTAAAACTGTATTTAAAAATAAAAAATTTTGGGTGTATTTTGTTTGAAAAAAAAGCCGGGTGTTACACTTTAGGATAAAAATGTGAATTGGTGCTAATCCATGGAATTGCACATTGCACTTTGTGGAACGTTGGTGGAGCGTGTGTGGTTTACCGGCACGCCAATTGGGGTCCGCAAAGACTTGCAATGGGTTTCTCGATTTTGTCATTATTAACGGAGCGTGTGTGGTTAACCGGCACGTTAATTAGAGATGACAAATTGACTTCGAGAGTACCAAGCTAATTTGCATGGTTATTCACACCCGGTTTGTGATCCTCGGCATCCCAGTCACAAACAGTGGGGCACATCCGAGACCAAACATGCCATTGAATAGTTCAATGTGTCTCAACAAATCTAGGAATTTCATAAGATGAAATTGATAAGTGTATTATCTACCTTAATGACCATTATGTTGTGATTACGACATCCTTCTTCACACCATAGTTGGGGCATTTTGGGTCCTAGCCTTAATAAATAATATATTGGGTAATTATTTAAAAGGATTAATTATTGAACTGCTAAAATTCTGTTTATTGTAGATGTCTGAATCAAGTGTCTATTCTCCTCCTTATACTCCTTCACCCATTTCTGAGAGCTTCAGAATGCACCTGCTACATATGGTAAGGCTGACTGGCCTGAACTGTATAATATGGCTTCATAAATAGATAATAGTTCTCTGTTTTGCTGGCAAGCCATATCTGACTGAGTGTCTACTCCCCAAAGCATGACATCACACAGTAGCTTGTGATGAGCATGAATCCTTGATTGTTAAGTCAAGGAAAGTATGTTGCCTAATACTATTGATCATTGACCCCGAGTTCCGCAGGAATTTAGAATTCCTGGGGTCAGATAAGTTAACACAGCTAGTTGTGGAAAGGTTCCATGAACTAGTTGAGAAAGGACGAGCTAAGATCTTCAAAGAGTTTGAAGTGTGCAGGAAGTAGCACCAGTTCACATGTTCTCAAGACTCAGAGACACATAGGTGAACTATATAAATTTGGTCCCCTTTTTGATCAGGAGTTAAAGCATTAGCTCGACTCGTTGATCCGTTCATCCTGATGTACAGGAAGGGAAACCAGATAAGACAATCATGGATATGCATTCAATGTTGACTCTGTATGAGTCGTTCATCGAGATGCATAGTTCCATTGATTCAGCTGCTTCGGGATTGAGTCCAGTAATAGGAAACATTAAGAAATGATCCAGATCGTCTGTACCGGTTCCTCGATGTTTCAAACTGGGAATCCACAAGGTGGGACACAGTCACGGAAAGATTGGAAAAATGCTCTGAAGCCAAACAGTTTGGCAACTCAGGAATATCTTAAAACTCAGAACACTTGATCCTTAATTCCTTGATACAGGATGTGTTTCTCACATTTGGTCTGTATGCATGGACTCTGTAGGATGTGGGATGTTGTTGCATAGGAGCATATTCAGATTGGATCTGAAGCTCATGCAGCTTTAGAGTTTAGTTAGATATTGAAATCATGTTATTAGCTTATTAGATGCGTATGACATTGTCTGTCATATAATACATTATTCAAGGATTTTGTTTTAATAAAATTGTCAAATTTTAACACATGTTGTTTGAAATATCCTTGAAATGTTGTATGATTGTGTTGAATGCATAATTAGTAATAACTTGAATGTTGAATGCATCCAAAGTGTTTGTATTTTTAGGAATTGTGTCCCTTATGATTGTTAATGTTACAGGAATCAATTCAACCAAAGGTCCAGTTGGACAGGACCTTGGAATCGCTTGACTTAGAGTCACTTGATGAGTTGAGTTCTTAATGTGTTAAGAAATGAATCAACCAAAGATCCAGTTGGACAGGACTTTGGAATCATTTGACTTAGAGTCAAATGATGATTAAGTTCTTTATAAAGCACATGTGGCAAGAAATGAATCACCCAAAGATCCAGAGGATAGGATTTTGGAGTCAGTTTACTTAGAGTCAACTGAAGATTGTAAGTCTTGAACAAAATTAACAAAGTCATAAGTTTACATAGAGATGTAAAAGACATTAAGATTAGGAGCAACAAATACATCAGTTGCTGTGTATTGCTCGAATCTTCAAATTGAACACAATTGTTTGTACTTCACGATATTTGTCATTCGGTATGACGAATATGACTTCGCTTATCAGGATAAGCGATTGGATTGAAAGCTTGAACAGTTCAAGGACTTCAAAGGAAGTACAAGACCCACAGAACCTGAGTGACAACATAAACTGGGAAAATGTTTCACAGTTTATTCCCTTCCAAGAACATTAATAGTTATAATGTGTCTTAGGGAAGATGATGGAGCGTTGGTCGAAACAGTTCGATCCTCAATGTATGAGATACATTGCCAATTAGTTTCTGATACATTGAATACTAAACCAGTCAGACCATATAAACCATATTCCAACCACATCCTTCGACTAAGTAGGTTTTGCAGACACTGTCTAAAATGTAAAGCTGGGATTGTCCCACTTGTACATTAAAAGTCCAGGGTCTTGTAGTGTTCGTCTGAACCTCATGACCAGCCTGAACCTAATAAGAATTGTCGTTTCACTGGCTATCCCGCTATACCTGAAAAAGAAAGAGCTCTTTTAGAAAGAACTCATGTTCTAAGGAAACAGTGGGAGTTGGGACAGTCCTGAATGAGTTCAGGATTAGCCAAGTGAAATAACCTTTAGTCATCACTAGGTTTAGAGCAGAAATCAGATTTCTGTTTTAATACTGACATAATCTTCTCTTGACCAGTAGTACTGATCACTGTCATAAGTAGTTATGATCGGGGTGACATACCGAATAGTGGTAAAACACTATAGTTGGTACGGATTTACAATCCGACTACTTGGAAGCATTGGTGAGCCCGGTTGCTGCAAATTAAGAGAACCTTTGGATAAGATACAGTCGATATGGCATTTTTGATTGATTTTACACATGGTCTAAAAACCAGTGGGAGTAATTGAATCATCAAACGAAAGCAGCATGGACAGAAACGTACCTTCAAAACATCTGGTTGAGTGAGACGATACTTAGAGTCAAGTAATTGACTCCGAGAGAAGCACTCTCAATAGAAGATGAAATCTGAAAAGATACTGCATATTGTAAGTCGTTAGTGGAGCACGTGTGGATCACCGGCACACTAATAGGGACTCACAAAGAATATGCCAGTATAAAGGTACATGGGCCCGGGATTTCCCCACGGGCATCTCGCAAGAGAGGATATTCAGATTCTCAAAATATGCCAAAGGATTGGATTTTGAAAAGGGGCTAAAAGATATCCATTAAGATGTCAGAAAGGTTTGGATTCTCAAAATGTGCCAAAAGTTCTGGATTTTGTGAATAGTCCATAACCGTGTCAAAGCCAGTGGGAGTGTCGCTGTTATCTGCTATCTCCATATGTGTGTTACATAATGTTTCTAGGAAATGTCTCTTTTCATTACAAAGTGTAATGACTTGGTGTTAAGAGACGGATCGCTATGAAAGACTTAATAGAGATACGACATGCTCAGGTGGTTACAAACGTCTTGAGATAGATCGAAACTCTGCCAAGATGATCTTGATGAGACTCAAGATGCATAGCTCAGGGAAGGAGTTTCCTGTCATTGCAAAGTGTGATGGTTTGGCATGAGAGGTATGAAAGGTGCAACGTACTCACATAATCCATTGACATATATCAGATAGATGTTGTCATCAGTATAGAACTGGTCATAGTAAGCATGATCTTGATAAGATTCAAGATACATGGAAAAGAGTCTCCGAAAGGAAATAATTATTGAAAGTCGTGACACAAGGATTGCAACTAATCCTAGGATTCCAAAAGAGTTTGGAATAAGAATAGATCGAATCCAACAAGTTTCTTGGATCGATCAGAAGTGTCATGAACATGTCTTGATGACTTAATGCTTAAAGCATAGTGAGTCAGATACAGGATATGACCTGGCTGGGAATACTTAATGGATTTTGTACATACGTGAGAAATCATTGGAAAATGATTAGGGGTGAATGTTGATAACAATTTGAAAAAAGATTTAAAATAAGGACTTAATGGTTAAAGAATTTCGTTGGCATTCCGATGGAACGCGTGTGGCTCGACGGCACATCGTAGCACCTCGAAATAGTCTTAGGGTGCAGTCATGTGAACTAAAGATCTCGAGAACCATGGAAAGTCACAGTACATAGAATGGAGTTGTTAGTGAGAATGACAGTATGACCAAATTGAAATATCATCAGAAGGATATCTGATCGGATGAAGTGTATAAATGTATAACATTTGGATACATGGAAAGAGTAAAAGGTCAAGTAGACATAGATACATAACACGAATTAAAAAGTTTAATAGGAATCTAGAAACCGATAATAGTTTTATGTAAAACCCGATTTGGTGATTACCTCGTGGAGACTTGGTAATTAGCAAGAGTAGCTACCAGTCAGATTTTAAGTTTCGTCTTTGCATGTTTCACTTCCCCAATAATTTGATTATTCAAAAGTCCACAGTCGCTCATAGTTTTCGGGAGTAAGTATGAACGAAGACTGTCGTGAATTGGTTTGTAGATTGTCTAAGGAGTTAGACATTGCAGTAAGACTGCTACAACGTTCACGAGTACTTAGAAATAGAGATTTGAGTATTAGATAAACCCGCGCTCGATAGATTGCTTCATGGATTACATCACGAGCAATGATTGAGACGATAATATCCTATGATCTTAAAGCGGAAACATATGAGTTGAAATTTGCGAGTCGGTTGTGCATTGATAATGCGTAAACGCATCGGTAACTCGATGTTATAAAACACATTGCTGTGTACGATTTTGACAAGTAAAAGACACAAGCATATGAGTCGAAGCTTATTCGTTCCTTGACCCTGATAGGGAAACAGATATCTGTAGGCCTCACGATGATTTTGAAGTTGACTAAAGTGCTGGCCAGCCGGGACTAAATTGATTCGTTCAATTAGAAGTCTTAAAGTTGTAAGCAGAATCGGAGATTAGGAAACAGAGTATCAGACAGAGATTGATCTCAATCCATGTCTCGTGTCTGAAAATATCTTGTTGGACGAAGGATCATATGATCACTTATCTATGGACAGAACTGACTGGGTCAGAGTTCAGCAGCAGTTTTTAGGAAGCTGCAAGTTGTTTATTAATCAGAAGATAAATTAAAGTCACAGACTTATCCAAGTGAGAGACTGTTGGATTAGGTGTCTAAGTCATGCCTTTACATTTATATTTATCTTGTTAATTGAAGCAACGTCCGTTTGGGTTGCCCTCATAGCTGGAGGTTAGGATAGAGTTCAGTAGAGTAAAACGTTGATTTATTAATTGTTTAATAAATCAATAGAATTAATTAAATGGTTTATTAATATATTTAAGTGTTAATATATTAATTAGAAACTATAATAATTAATTAAGATTTAATCTAGAATTAATTGGATTTAATTCAGTGATTAAATTAATTAATTAAAAGTACAGGGACTGGTTTGTATTTATTCAATAGTTGAATAACTGGCAAGCCAGTAGCCAGGGGCCAAAGTTGGCGCCAATATGGAGGGAACTCCATAGTTGGCGAAAACCCTAATTAGGGTTTAGAAGCCTTGGTCCAAATGGTCAACAGGCTTGCCCATTAAGGAGGCTCCTCTAGGGTTTCAGCTGTAACCCTTGGAGGCTATAAAAGGAACCTCCTGGCTCCCCTTTTTCTGCGCCACTTTTGAACCAAGAAAACTCTGCTGGACTATCTTCTCCATTGCTTGGGTGTGACTTCATTTGAGGCAGGATCTCTTTGCTACTAGCTTCAAGAACAAGATCAAAAGGTTGGTTTTCTCAGTTTTGATCTTTAGAAATAATTGTTGGCCTTAGGTTTTAGTTTATTATCTTCATAGAAGAAAACATAGATCTTTCTAGGGTTGCATGTGAACCATAAGAAATTATTTGTTCATTGTTTGCTAGAAAACCCTTCAACATACTCATTTTGATCACACCACCTTCCTTTCTAGTGTACACAACGTTCCAAAGCTTGTTGTCTATCTTGCCTATTTTGCGCCTGTTAAAATTCGAAGATTCAGGTTCGGGTTTCAAGGTAGCTCGCTTCTTCAGAACTGCAGCAATCTCCCCATCCATGTGCGAAACCTCATGGATATAGCATATCAGCATTCTTTTGAGGTGGGCAATGACTGATTCGTACTTCTGCTCATCCCTTGACAATATAAGGAACATGCAAACACAGTCGTATGGGTTCATCACAGGCAAATAAGACATTGTGAAATCATCTTTTTTCTTTTTTGGCACCCCTGTATCTTATGAACCGAACGTTCAGGAAGTCTTCAGTTTGAACAGGGAGTTTGACTCTCAGCCCCATAATCTTCTTTAAGCTCCACGATTCGTACTAGGGCTTGGAGTACTTCAGATAGAAGGAGAAGAGTTTGAGATTTACACCTGGGTCAGAAATGGGAGCCTTCTCTATTGATTCAAAACACCGAAACAGAAACGCCCTCGAAGTAATGGGGAAGTCTAACTGTGACTCTACATCATTACTTAGGTCGAAGGAGACAGCGGGCTCATGCCAGTAAACTTTCAGTTTATCGAGATCTTCTTTCTGAATCCTCTTCATTGACCAAAGAGGAAAGAGTATCTTTCGGGTCTCCATCGTGATCTGAGCGTTCTGAGCTTCAGCTTATTCTGCATTTAGCTTCTTGCAAAGCTCATTGAGCTCATGAAGTTCTTTGTCTTTCTTTTGCCGAACAACAGCCTCAATAAGCTCTTCATGCTTCCTCCTTGTCATCATATCCTATCATCTTGCCTTTGCCCTTGGTAGATCCAGAAGCTTCACCAACATTCGAAACTTTGGTGAACTTAGCGAACTTTGACTTCTGGTCTTTAACTTCATCAATCGGTTTCTTTGGCTCAGGCTTCTCCGTAATTTTTGTTTCTCCTGACTCTCCCCTTGTTTTGGAAGATCCCCGCTCTCGGAAACACCTACGATCTGATTCAGCATATTGAAGACCGGTTGGAGTTTGTCAGTAAGATGATGTCGGATGGAGGGAGTGAGAATTGAATCATTCGTCTCAACCAATCTCTGTAAATACGAATTGACATTTGAGAAACAACTTTTGCTGACTGTATTCTCATTTTTCACTTTACCCAACTCCTCCGAAGCGTGCTTGAGCTTGACAGAGAGAGCCTTTACCTTTTGAGTTCTCTCAGCAAGTTGCTCCATGACCTCATATTCCATGGCAAGATTCTCCTGCAGCTTTACAACTTTGGCTTCAAGGGAAGAAGCAAGATCTGCATTCACCTTCTTCATTTCAGCACGAAGGCAGAGAGAGCCTCCTTCTCTGCCTTAAGTGAATCCCGAAACCCCAAAATCACGTTGTTCACTTTTTCAGTGTTTTCGTCAAAAGAGGTTTGGAAGTCTTTCATGAAGGTGACGACCTCCTTTTGTAGTTTTTTGACTTTTACGGTCGTTTCGGTCACAACTTTCTCCGATCCCGTAATTGCCTTTGCAAGATCCTCAAGGACTTTCTTGTTATCTTTTGTCAAGCCCTCCACAGTGGCCTTGTGAGTTTCGAACAGGGATTGCCTTTCAGTGGAGGACGAAGTCTTGGAGGATTCCAACAAGGAATCCAACTTCTCACTGAGCTCTTTGAATTGCCCCTTTGTCATCAGAGCGCCCTCGTCGTCACTGTTCTAATCAACAGTGAATAGTGTGTGGACGAAGGCTTTCAAGTCGTCCTGTTCATCTCCGAACAGGATATCTTCATCGTCGGTCGAAGGAGGGGTAGAGGGTTTAGGAGAAGTTTTGGGAGAAGGAGGGTCGGAAGTTTAGGAGATGAAGGTTTAGGAGAAATTATCGGTGGATCCGAATGGTGGATACGTGAAGGTTACAACATCCCCCTCTTCGTTGCGAATTGGTTATTCATTCTGAATCTCAGGCTGACATTGGTCTTCAGATTGTTCCTCCTCTTCAAGAACCGGAGAAGGAGAATGTGGCTTCTTTTACTTCTTTCGGGGTTTAGGGGCTGGATCAGAAGATGTAGCCTGGGTTTTTTGTTTTCCCCTCGCTTCGGTTTGACTCCTGCTTCAAATATAGCTTGAAGGTCTGACGGAATTGGTCTTTCCCCAGATTCGGGCAAGTTTCTGTATGCAGTGACGATCTGATTTCCGAGCGGAACTCACTCTAGCATTTCCTCTAGGATGGTTCCCACAAAATCGAAGTTCTTCGGATCAGTCATAACAAATGTGGTTGTTGAGAGATGAGGAATTGCTGCCATCACCGAATCCTTTATCAGATGCACTTTGAAGTGATTGAGAGCTTGTTGAACTACGATTGACCAGAACCTCGTACAAGAAATTTCAATATGACGAGTTGAAGAGCCCAAGCTCTGAACAAGTTGATTCCATAATATAGAACCATAATCAAGATTAATACCATGATACAGACCGTAAATGATGGTGTAGAACAGTCGGCTTGCGCTGTAAGATCCAGCGACTCTTTCCGAAAAACTCTTGAACAACAGAGTGAAGAGACCATTCCAGTAAGGAGGAAGATGGGATTTCTTGAACTTCGATAGCTTGGATATATCCCTTAAATATCCCATTTGAAAGAATATCTTTTGAATCTCCGTTGAAGAAATCAAGTATGGATCGACGAGGTTGTCAGACGAAGTAAACTAACAACCTGCTGAATCGGGTCTTGGAGATCGAGGTTTTGTGTGATGCAATTTCGAAAGAAATTATTTCCTCAACCTTGTTGTAAACAGCGGAGGAGTAGGCTGAAGATAGATGAACAATGGGGACGGATTCAGACATGGTTAGAGCTTAAGAAATCTGGAAAAACTTCAAACATTCGATGATCGGCCGTAGAATGGCGTTGTAACGCGAAGAATCAAGATCGATGATCATATTCTGGTTGGGCTTGACAGCTAACATAATGACGATGTCTGATTGATCATTGAAAGAAGAAGATGAGGTTGCCATTGCTGCTTGTTGAAGACGATGAACAGTAGAAAGAGTAAAGGGTTTTGCTTTTGGGAGATAAGAGAACTGTGGAGAGAAGTGAACCGTCAAAAGCCCTTTATATGTTTGTGATGTGATGAGTGGAGAGAGGAAAACGATCAGTTTTCCCACAGAAATCGCCGTATGACGTATCAGTTTCCCCATAAAGTAGGCTTGATTAATGCGTGACAGCACACATGTGTCAGATGACATTGTAACTGACGCGCGTGATGTCAGTTGATTTCAAATCTTCGTGCCTAAGGAAACCTTATCTCCAAGTAACCGTCACTTAGACTGAGTCATCATTAAGACCTATTTTGGAACATACAAAGCCTTTCAGAATTCGAACCAGAGTTTGAAAAATCTTAAAGATTTTTGTACAAGAGTGTGCCAATGAAAAAGAAATAAATCAAATTAAATTTGAGGGATTCTGTGATGTCAATTAATTGACATAAAAATTAGATGGATCCCGGGCAACGATCTCTTCGTTCTAACTCAAGAGAGATTCCGAAGTGCTTTTGTGGTTTCCCGTTGAATTACGATCATCTGTTTGATGAGAAATGGTGAAAGGTTTTCTTTTGAATGTAGGCTTCAAGGGTGGCTTAATCTTCAAATGGATTCCGAAACTTAATATAAGTCCGAAATCGGAAAGAAGTACTTGTTTGACCAGTGTAGCCATAAAAACAAGTAGATTTGGATTTTCTTTAAGTGGCTAGATATGAAAAAAATCTCTTGAAAAATTAAAAAATGGATTTGATTGGGAAGAAATGTCTTAGGTCTAGAATATTTCACTAAGATCACTCAAAGATAAAAATTGAGATTTCATGAATTTAACCGTCAATTCAGAAAAGGTTGTCGGATTTTTGGGTTTCACTCGGATTTGTGGTGATAACAATTTCGAGATCATGAATACAGATGTTGTGTAACCATCAACCTCAATGGTAATGCTGAGAGTCTTCATAAGGGTTATGTTTATATGAATGCGAATATGATGGAGAATAAAATATTGGTGTAGAATGGTTGGGAGTTTCATGAAAATCATGGTGGTAATGATTTTACGATCATCAACTAAAATGTTTGTATCCCTATACCGAAACTGGTTTTGTTCCGATAGTTAAAGGTCTACTTGGAAGTCGAAATAAGATATGGTAGAAAGTAATAATGAAGTCGACCGTCAATTCCTTGTTGCACACTTAAATTCATGAATGAATTTACCATCACTCCCTTAAAAAAATATTTTTGGATTTTCGGAATATTGAACAAATAAAATATTTTTGGATTTTGATTTTTCTAAAAATGATTAAAAACAGAAACGAAAATATTTTTGTAATTTTGATTTTCTGAAAAAGATTAAAAACATAAAAGAAAAGTAAGCTGAATTAATATACAAATGATATACAGAGATGTTCCGAGATGTTCAATGAATTTCCGATTCCGAGACGTTCTGAAGCTCGGAATCAATCGGAACGTGAACAGTAACTTCCGATTACGAGGCTGATTTCGGTCTTCGAATATGGGTTCACGTAAGGAGTTTGTGAAGATGTCTGCCAGCTGACCTGAGGATCTTACGAAATGGACTTCTACATTACCATCCTCTATGTGATCTTTTATGAAGTGATACCGGAGGGCAATGTGTTTGGTCTTCGAATGTTGTACTGGATTGTAGCAGATTCTGATTGCACATTCGGAATCGCAGTACAATGGAATCCTTTTCATGTTGATCCCATAGTCTCTCAACTGATTGTGAATCCATATTATTAGAGATGTGCAACATGCTACTGCAATGTATTCTGCTTCTGTTATGGATAATGACAAGCAAGTCTGTTTCTTAGATTGCCAACTAACAAGTTTGCCATCTAGAAACTTACATCCCCCTGATGTGCTTTTCCGATCAAGTCCACATCCTCCTAAGTCAACGTCGAAGTAAGCTTGCACAAAGAATCTGGCGCTTGAAGGATACCACAACCCAAGAGATGTCGTTCGCTTCAGATACCGAAAGATGTTCTTTACGGCTACCATGTGAGGTTCTCTCGGATTTGCTTGATACCTGGCAGAATATAAGACAAAAAACATGATCTCGGGACGACTAGATGTTAGATAAAGTATTGAACCAATCATCTGACAATATAGAGTGATGTCTGCAGCAGGTTTATCGAGACAAGGTGTGAGCTTTGTTCTGAACGGCATTGGAACTTTTACTTTTGAATCGCCCACCATTCCGAACTTCGCAAGTAAGGTCTTCGTAAAGACTTCTTGGTTTATAAAGATCCCTTCTGAACTCTGTCTTATGTTCAAACCAAGGAAGAAGTTGATTTTCCCCATCGAACTCATTTCAAACTTAGTTTCCATTAGCTTTCGGAATTCAGCGGGTAAGCTTGGATGTGTAGATCCGAAAATAATGTCATCAACGTAAATCTGAACAATCATGAGATGGTTACCCTCCTTCTTCCGAAAGAAAGTAGGATCAACCGAAACTTGTTTGAATTTTGATTGCTTGAGAAATCGAGTCAGAGTCTCATACCACGCTGTAGGTGCTTGTTTCAAACCATACACTGCTTTATCCAAAACGTAGCAGTAATTCGGATGTTTCTCATTTACGAAGCCTAGAGGTTGCTCAACATAGACAGTTTCTTCTAGCTCCCTATTCAGAAATGCACATTTCACATCCATTTGATATACATCAAAGTTTTTGTGAGCTGCATAAGCAAGAAAGATCCTAACGGATTCTAGTCTTGCTACTGGTGCGAATGTCTCTTCGTAGTCGATACCTTCTTCTTGACAATAGTCTTTAACAACTAGACGTGCCTTGGTGCGAATCACATTTCCTTCTTTATCCATCTTGTTTCGAAACACCCATTTCATTCCAAGAACTGAAGCATCTTCTGGAGCAGGAACCAATCTCCATACCGTGTTGCGTTCGAACTCGTTTAGTTCATCCTGCATTGCTTGGACCCAATCTGCATGATCAAGAGCAACATTAACCGTTTTGAGTTCAATTTTGGATATGAATGAATTAAACATGCAAAATTCCACTTTCGAAAATAATGCAGTTTGTTTCGCCTTTTGTTCTGCTCTTGTCAGAATTCGTGATGAAGCTTCTCCGATCACTTGTGATCATGGATGATCTCGTGTCCATTTCGCCATTAGAGGGTAGTTTTGATCATATGCTGGATCAATTTTAGCAACCACATCTTCAAATTCATATTGAACATCTGCGTCATCATTTTCATTCTCCTCCTGGAAGTTTGCACGGGACTCATCGTTCTGAATATGATTCTCCCCCTCGAGAGATGTATAGTTCTCCCCTGGACGAAGAACATCGGCATCATTATTTTCATTCTCCCCCTGGAAGTTTGCATAGGACTCATCGTTCTGAATATGATTCTCCCCGTCGAGAGATGTAGAGTTCTCCCCCTGGACGAGAGTATTGGAGATGTCTGTTTGAATATTGGAGGTTTCGGTTGGCTGTTCAGTCGGAACTAGTTGCTCATTCGAAATTGGTTGTTCGGAAGATCGTTCTGCATCGTTGACTGCTTCATCGACTATTTTGAGTAATTCGTCCTCTTGATTATCTTTTGCATTGGATTCGGAGGATTGTGCTGTTTCCGGATCATCAAACAAATTCATGAATTCCTCATATAAGTTCATGAGAGGAATTGTGGTTTTATTAGTCGATGGAAAGATCTCCGCTGATTGACTCTCTTTGTTCTGAGTTCTCATCATGTATTTGTCATCAAATGTGACCTAATACGTTTCTTCAATTCCGTGAGACCTTTTGTTGAGAACACGGTAAGCCTTGGAAGTTAAAGACTAGCCCAGAAAGATTCCTTCGTCACCTTTTTCATCAAACTTGATTCGTTTTTCCTTAGAGTTGAACAAGAAGCACCTAGAACCAAAGACATGAAAGAATTTCACGTCCGATTTTCAATTATTCAGAATCTGATAAGGAGTAATCAGGAGTCGCTTGTTGATGTATGATCTATTCTGAGTGAAACAAGCAGTGGCAATGGCGTTTGCCCAAAAGTACAAGGGCAGTTTTGCGAATGAAAGCATAGTTCTTGCTGCTTCACATAGGGAACAATTTTGTCTTTCCACGATCCCGTTTTGTTGAGGAGTGTAAGGAGAAGAAAAGTTGTGCGATATGCCTTTACTGATAAGAAATTCTTCAAATGCAAGGTTTTGAATTCCGAGCCATTGTCACTTCTTATCTTCCGAACATGTTTTCGGAGTAAAAGCTCAATCTGGTTGATGAAGTTTATCATGTTATGCATTGCCTTAGATTTCTGTTTAACAAAGAACACCCAGGTAAATCTAGAAAAATCATCAATCATAACTACAATATACTTGTTATCAGCAATACTTTCAATTGCTAAAGGACCACAAAGATCAATGTGCAAAAGTTCAAGCGGTTCCATGATCTTTGTGTTGATGATTGTTGAGTGACTTTTTCTGCTTTGTTTTCCGAGTTCGCAGGCAGCATATAGATGTTCCTTGTCGAATTTCAGAAGCGACAAACCCCTAACCAAATCGCCAAGAACAAGCTTGTTTATGTCTTTGAAGTTGAAGTGCGAAAGACGTCTGTGCCAAAGCCAACTGTCATTATTGGAGGCTCTTGTGAGTAAGCAAATTTATGGATTTCCTATGATCGGTTTAATGTTTAATGGAAACATCTCTCCCTTCCTTTTAGACTTCAGAACTATGGTCTTTGTTTTCTTCTCTATTATCTCCGAACCCTCTTCATCAAAGGATACATTCAGACCCGAACCTACTACTAATTGCGAAACGCTGATGAGATTGTGTTGCAGACCCTCCATGTAAGCTACTTTCTGAATCGAAAATTCTTTGTTTCTGATTATTCTGTAGCCTTTTATTTCTCCTGTGGCGTTGTTTCCATATCTCACTCTCCCACCATTCTCCAGTAATCTATATTCTCACAAGTCTTCCTTCCTTCCTGTCATGTGATGTTAACAGCCGCTGTCGATGTACTATTCAGGATCATATTGTTCGTCACCCATAACCTGCAAGAAGTAGAGAGATTTAGGAACCCAAACCAATGGGGGTCCTTGTGAGAATTTCTTTGGAACGGGAAAGATTTTTGTTTTATTAACCCAAAAAGATTTTCTTTTCGAAAGCTGATTTTTCCCTTTTTCAATCCGAAACACTTTCATTTTGTTCGTGCCATGATTTGTCTCAACGAAGTTAGATTTCCATTGGACAAGTTGTTTAGGTTTCAGAGTTATTTTTGAAGAAAGCCTTTTTTCTTCCTTTTTCACCTTTGCTTCATATCGTTTGAAAATGATTTTTGGTTCTGAAGAAACTTTATTTTTACCCTTCAAATCATTGGATTTGTAGACAAATGTTGAAGTTTGTGTGTTTGGAGAACAAGCGGGTTTCGCTTTTTCTGAAGATTTTGAAACGGGTAACTTTGAAAAGATTTGTTTGGGTTTCGGAATCGGAGAAGAATCAACTTTTTGATTAGAACTGGATTCGGAATTAACAAAAGATTTATTCGAATTTTTGTTTTTCCAAAAACGTTTTCTTTCTTGCAAATTCTTTTTATATCTAGCATTCGTCTTTCTTCTTTTAGCAATGACCTCTTCAGTAGACTTACGAATATTATGTATACGTTTTCTATTTTTGGCTGGCTTTTTGCTTTGATCAGTGGGGGTTTCATTCTGAACTTTTGTGCCATGCGCTCCTGCCTGATCGTAACAAAAGGTTATATGATTCAGAGGTTCCGAAATGTATTTCCCTTTTGTATTCCATGAGGTCATTTCTGATAGACCTTGTGTTTCAGCTGCATTATTAATTGGTTCGAACCAAAAGAATTCGTCACAGCCATCGGCGTTATCATTGTTTACCAGGGACATGAATTCTGATGTATCTTTTTCATCCATTCTAGTTTTTACAAAGACTTGATACAGAACAGTTTTCACTTTCGGAAAAACGGTTGCTTTTCCTTTTAAAACATTTGAACCTTTGTTTTCGACAATACGAACAAATTCAACTAAGTTTTCCGAAATCAACTTTTTCTTTGGTTCCTGATTTTCTTGTGCAAAAACTGAACAATCAATTTCATCTTCTATTGAAATCTCACTCATTTCGCTTTCATCAAATTCAAAAACGTTCTCAGTTTCGTGAGAAGTTTCTGAATTTAACTTATTGCGTAATGAGTTATAATTCTGAATTGAAGCTGATTTGATTTCATTCTTATCTTTTTCCTTTAAAATTTCTTTTAACATGTTTTTATGTTTTTTGGACTGAATATAATTTTCGATTTTTTCTAGTCCAACCCGATACGAATTAGATATATCATCAGAATAAACAATAGATTCACACTTGTAACAATCAGCATCGATTTCATCCTCTTTCAATTTAAGAAAGGGTAAAATCATTTTGTGTAAACCCTTGCCTATATAACAATCTAAATGTAATTGAGTATATTGGAATATAAACGTTTTCCAATCAAACAAAAAATGAATCGCTGTTTTAAAAGAACTAAACTATCTCTCTTAAGGTAAATGACATCATCACGTGGTCTAGACAGCTTTAACTCCAACCCGTCTATTCTTATTCTTCTCTCTTCACTTTTCAATGAAGTCATGTTTAATTGATCATTTAGATTAGAATTACTTAGACGAGTTCTTTTTAAGCTATCATTGATGTTTGAAACAGTATTCCTTAAGTCATCTAATTCAGAATCATATGTAGATGAGGGAATATTAAGAGTTTTGAGAATAGAATGTACCTTATCAACCACTGTCTCACATTCTTTCACCTGTTCCGAAACTGTCTTTGCAGCAAAGTAGTGTTCGGAAGTTTGACATCCGTCTGTGGCATATCGCCTTTGTTCTGAGACTTCGTTCTTAACCACGAAACACCTGCCATGCATAGGTTTCCTCACCTGATCGTCTTCTGAGTCTGTGGACCACACTTCAACACCACCATCTTCGTCATCCCCCTACACAACAAACGTTGGTTTCGCACCAAGTCACTATGGTATCTCCTGCTACGGGTATGGTGATATGTCTTTCTTCCGAAGCTCTTCTATTTTCTGAACGTAGTACGCTTCGTCTTTCTCCTTTTCTTTCTTCTCACTTTGTTGTCTGAGCAAGCCTTCTTTGGCAAAGTGATTTTTGCCATGACAATAGTGACATTCATATCCAGAGTTAGCTATTATCTTCTTTTCTTCCTCAGACTTAGAGTTTTTGTAACTTTCTTCTCTTGGCGTCTCGGAAGTAAAGTTTCCTTGCTTGGCTCCGTTTCGGAATCGGGTAAATTCTTTTTAAAGAACTACTTCGGATTGGACACCATCAACACCTTGTCCTTTCTAAACAGCTCGCTATCTGAAATGTCAGATTTGGAATCTTCTTCCACCCTTTTCTTTCCATTTGTAATCAACGCGAGAGAACCCATACTGGATACGAGCTTTACATCTTTTGTGACCTCTTTTCGTGAGATCGTAGAATTCCGACGAGTTTGGCCAAGGAGTAACTCTTGAATTGTTCATGTGCCTTCACAGTAGACACAATCGCTTTCCATTCTGATCTCAGGCCATTTAGAAATGCGACCTTCTGTTCGATATTGCTACGTTCAAGCTTATATTTAAGCATTCTGCTTAGCAAGTGATTGTAACGGTTGAAAGTCTGATCCAACACATCTTCAGATTTCTGAGCAAAAGATCTGAATTCTGATAAGAGAGTTGTTTGAACCGAATGTTCAAGGTCAACATCTCCAGAGTATAATTCTTTCAGCCTATCCCAGATCCCTTTGGTTGTATCACAAGAACTTACCAGACGAAACATATCTGGTGGAAATGCGAATCTGATGATTCTCATTGCCTTGATGTTGATCATTAGCTTATTCTTTTCATCTAAGGGTATATCAGCGTGATCAACAGGAAGGGCATTGTAATCATCCAATGTCTTTGTCTACTTTCTTGTACCGGTATGTACGTACGTCTCTTCTGTCATCGCATGCCATATCGTAGTACCATGTTCTTCGATGCCAAGTACATAATCTTCAAAATGTAACACCTAAACTTCATAGTCATTAGGAAAAAGGATTGGAATCCTTGTTGTAGATCCAATGCTGCTCGATAGATTAAAGGACAACGAATGAGGATAATCGTGCGCCATTTAATCTAGAATTCACTTTACAAAAAAATATAGAACCAGATGTGTAAAATATAGATCGAGTTATAGACAAAAACTTGAGATCCAGATCTAAAGTCAACTATCTATTGAAACGATAAAGACTTACAAAAACAGATCTACGTTTAAACTCTAATTGAAACTCGACAGAAGATTTAACGAATGGATTACACTATCTCCCACTCTGATACCAATTGTGAGAACATTAAAATGATCGAAAGGTTCTATAAAAAGAATGTAAATGACAAGAACAAGAATCAATGATCAAAACTGATGTCGAATGAATATATTCAAAATACTCTAGAGCAATTCAATGTGAATTATTCTGTGAGAGTATAGAACTATGGGGATCACGCAAGCTGTCGTGAACCGTAACCCTAAAAATACATGCATGCCTTATACATAAAGGCTAACCCTAATGAGACAAAATAACGAAATGGACATGCCCATCCGATAAACAAAAAGGGTAAGATAGGCTATACTATTTACGTAATTGAAACAATCACAAAATACTCCAACAAATCTCCATGCTATGTGTAATCACTATAGACAATCTACTAACACTCCATAACCATGATAGTCTTAAATCACTACTTGCTTCTAAGAGTGCCACCGACAGTGGAAGTTTGAGTAAATTAATACTCAAGAAGCGTGTTAAATTAGAAATTCAATCTATGATTCAATAAGAACAAGTTATCCGAAGAAATGATTCAACAGAAAATCAACACACGCAAGAATAATTAAGAACACAATATGAATTGAGGAAACACGGTGTCGAATGCTTTGATTTAACTTTAGGGTTTTACAATGATGATAATAAAACTCAAACTCGGCCCAGTGAGGTATCCTTGATATTTATACGTGATCAAGGATACCACATTACAACAGGAGATAAGCATTATTGAAGGCGTGTCTGACATCCAACGTGCACTCAAGATATTGTTTATTACAAAAACCTTCGGATCCTCTAGAGTATATCCTTCGGATCTTCAGGTACAAAATACAAGCTTCACATGTAAAAGACCTTCAGATGGTTGATTACACTTCATCACAACTTATCTTCAACAATCTCCCCCTTTGTGTGAAGTGCATCCGAAGCTTTTAGGTGAAATGCTTCTTGAAAGCTTGTTTCAAGCAATATCTTACGGCCAACCACCATTCGAGGTGTTCTTTGATTTTCTTCTTTTCAGCGTATGAATTGGCCGCACACGTATTCACCTAGTAATGATGTTTCTTATAACTTTGGAAGGGTAAAGACCCTTGAAATCAACTTCGAAAAATTTACTCACAACTTCTTCATCTCTTGACAGACCTTTGAACACCATACCCCATGGTTTTTCAATGATCTCCCCATTTTAAAATATATCCAAATTTTGAAGTATACATATTGGAGGAGCAAGAGACCTTTTGAAACAATCAGCCACTTCCATATCGTATCTTCCAAAACGCTTCATGTAATGAAGGAAGAATCCAGAGATGAGACTTTTAGCCCTGTTGAAGATGATTGGAGAATGAGCAACATAGCCTGGAGCATCCTTCGTAAGATCAAGAATCACAATGAAATCACGAGGGTTCATAATTGGAAAGTCAGCAACAGTGAATCTTGAATCTTCTTCATCTGAACCCCCAAGGACGACAAAATCAATATTTTGAAAGTCTTCAGTTAATTCTCCTTCTTTGATGGATATGAGTTTGAAAATCCTTTTCAAGCTCCAAACAACCTTTGGTTCTTGTATGTTTGTCATGTAAAAACGTATCTTTTTAGCCTTAAAGGCCGTTAACTCATTATCCCGAATGGATTGGACATACAAAAAGAATGAAAAGGTTTTTGGATTGTATGGGATGTCGAGCTGATGATCAATGGTAGCTTCTATTGAGTAGCTTTCTAGAGGAAGTCGGTTAAAGAGATCATTATCTGTGAAGCCATAAACTTCGATGGTCTCAATATTCCGTGTTTTATCAGTCGGAGCCATGTCTTCTTTCCTGCTCAGAGCCATAGCATTGATTTCTAACATTTTATTAAACTCATATTCTCTTTCTTTCAGAGTTTATATTTTGCTAGGCTCAATGAGCACACCCTTTCCTTTGTCAGAAGGCTTAGTTCCTGAACCGCCTGGTTCCGAAGATCCGGATCCCTTGGTAGATGTAATCATTGAGAAGGTAGGACCCGAAGACTCAGGGCGGATGACAATACCTTTTGTTACATTCGGATTTGGCACTGCTGGTTGTCCGAAGGTAGCAGATATTATGGTGAGGGTGGAAAATGTTGTTGCTATAGATGTTGTTGTTGTGGTTGTTGTGGTTGTTGTTGTTGTCATCGTAGAGGTTGAGACAAGGGACCCTGAACCGCTGGCTTCTTCCCCTTGCGAAGGATGAACCGATGGACAGGTTCAGGAGACACTCGAGGTCCCAATTGGGCAGATTGAGAACAACTCATGCGATGAGAAACATTTATAATGGGCTAAAGTGTAATCCTGAGTTGATTGACGAGATTGCTGGTGAGGGTAGAATTTGTCTTTCGTATTTCCTCTGCAAACTTCTCAACCACAAAAGCTGACTGTGCAGCAGTCAGTTCATCAATCTTTACAGTCGCCACTTCAAGTTGTTTTTCGAAATGATTTTTCTAATGACTGTTGAAAGATTGAGCCTCATTCCGAAAGTCTCCAAGAAACTTCATCAGATCAGCATCGGAGGACTCAATTTTAGCAACCAAGTCATCAATCCTCTTGTTGGATTCCACACGAAGCTCTCTGTGCTTCGCTTCAACATCAGTTATAGCCATGTTCAATTTCTGTTTAAGGATACTTTAGATGCGAACTCGTTGATCCAATATCCTTTTTTCTGACTATTGAATTAGCAGATTTACTTTCTCGGGAATCTCTTTCGATGTTTCTTCAATTTTACCTACCACATTACCTTTGGTGGGTTTCTTCGGATCATACCCAGTTTGACTTTGTAAAAGAACATCAAGCTTGGTGTTGAGAGTCTTGTACTATTTTATGAGCACAAGATCTCCATCGTTTAAGTGTTCATCATCTGACTCATCTATAGTGAGAGGAGCCATATTATAAGCGTTGTACTCTTTTACAGAACTCGTGAAGGGTTTCTATGAAAACAATGAACACAAAAATTCCTATGGTTCACATGCAACCCTAATATTGATCTATGTTTTCTTCTATGAAGATTAAACTAAAAACCTAAAGGATACAATTCAATTCTAAAGATGAATTAGGAAAACCAACCTTTGATCTTATGATCCTTCAAGCAGCAGCAAAAGAATCCTGCCTCAAATGCAAGTCACACCCAAGTGATGGAAGAATCAGTTCAACAGAGTAACACAGAGAGAGAGATGGCGTAAATAATGAGGTGCCAGGGGGTTCCTTTTATAGCCTCCTAGGGTTACACCTGAAACCCTAAGGAGCCTCCAACTGGACAAGGCTTTTGATCACTTGGACCAGGCTTACCAAAGCCCTAATTAGGGTTTCGCCAAACCCTGGAGGAGCCTCCAGGGGTTTGCCATTTTGGTCCCTGGTTTTACCTGGCCAGTTATTCAACTATTGAATAAATTCCAAACCAGTCCCTGCACCTTTTAATTAATTAATTTAATCTCCAAATTAAATCCAATTAATTCTAGATTAAATCTTAATTAATTATTATAGTTTCTAATTAATATATTAACACTTAAATATATTAATAAACCATATATATATATATATATATATAAATATATATATATATATATATATATATATATATATATATATATATATATATATTCTATTGATTTATTATACAATTAATAAATCAACTATTCTCTCTACTGAACTATATATCTATCCTCCATCTATAAAGGCAACCCAAATGGACTTTGCTTTTATTCATAAGATAAATACAATTATAAGTCATGGCTTAGACACCTAATCCAACAGTCTCCCACTTGGATAAGTCTATGCCTTTAATTGTCTGAACTCTGACCCAGTCAGTTCTGTCAAAAGATAAGTGATCTGATGATCCTCCGTCCAACAGGATATTTTCAGACTCAAGACATGGACTAACATCAATCTTGGTCTGACACTCTGTTTCTCGATTTCAGATTTGCATATGACTTTAGAGACTACTAATTGAACACATCAATTTAGTCCTGGTTGGCCAACACTTTCAGTCAACTTCAAAATCATCGAGAGGCCTACAGATATCTGTTTCCCATCGGGTCATGGGACGGATAAGTTTCGACTCATATGTCTATAACTTTTGCGGGTCCAAATACATACAACAATGCGTTTATAGCACCGAGTTACTGGCGCGATTTCGTATTGTCAATAAGCACTTGTATCGCAAATAACATATCATATCTCTCCACTTAAAGATCACCGGATATTATCGTCTTAACATTGCTCGTGATATAATCCATGAAGCAATCTGTTAAGCGCGGGTTTATCCAATACTCAAATCTCTATTTTCTAAGTACTCATGAACGTTGCAGCAGTCTTACTGCAATGTCTAACTCTTTAGACAGTCTGCAACCAATTCATGATAGTCTTAGTTCATACTTACTTCCTAACAGTATGATCGACTGTGGTGTTTTAAATAATCTAATTATTAAGGAAGTTAAACATGCAAATATAGAAACACAGAAATAACCAATTGACAAAGGCAGTAACAATACACATTTATAAATCTCAATTATAAAATCACCGAGTCAATTACATTTATACTGTTACAAGTTTCTAATCTATCTAATTACCAAAACTAATATCATCCTTCAGTCCAATGCTCCTGGCATGCTGATTGTGCTTGATCCTATTCAAAGCCTTAGTCAAAGTATCTACAGGATTGTCCTCGGATGATACTCGCTTAACCAGTAAGTGCCTTTGTTCTACTTGATGTCGAATATAGTGGTACTTTCTTTCGATATGCCTGGACTTTCCATGGTCTCGCGGTTCCTTTGTCAAGGCGACCGCTCCTTCATTATCACATAAAAGTTCCACCGGCTCCTGAATGCTCGGGACTACTCCAAGGTCCCCGATGAAATTCTACAGCCAAGCCGCCTCCTTAGACGCTTCACTCGCTGCGATGTACTCTGATTCGCACGTTGAATCAGCGACCGTTTCCTGCTTGGGACTTTTCCAAGTGACTGCTCCACCGTTCAAAAGAAATACCCAGCCCGACTGGGACCGTCCACTGTCCCTATCTGTCTGGAAGCTGGCATCTGTATATCCACTCACTTTTAACTCATCACTGCCACCAAGGACTAATACTATATCCTTTGTCCTTCGCAGATACTTGAGTATGTTCTTGACTGCAATCCAATGTGCTTTTCCAGGATTACCCTGGAACCGACTAACCATGCTCAGTGCATAGGATATGTCGGGACGAGTACATGTCATAGCATACATGATCGACCCTACTGCCGAAGCATAAGGTACCCGACTCATTTCAGCTATTTCCTCATCGGTACTCGGACTTTGAGTCTTACTCAATTTAACACCACTTAGGATTGGTAACTCTCCCCTTTTGGAATTTTCCATGTTAAACCTCTTTAACACCTTTTCCAAATATGTACACTGGCTTAGACCTATCAATTTTCTCTTTCTATCTCTAAGTATTCTTATCCCGAGAATATAAGCAGCTTCCCCTAGGTCTTTGATGGCGAAATACTTCCCGACCAAGCCTTAACATTCTGCAAGGTCGGAATGTCGTTTCCCATGCGCAGTATGTCATCAACATACAGCACCAGGAAAGTAAGTATACTCCCACTAGCCTTGACATATACACATGACTCATCTTCACTCCTAGAGAAGCCAAACTCTTTGACTTTCTCATGGAAGCAAAGATTCCAACTGCGAGATGCTTGCTTCAACCCGTAGATTGATCTTTCAAGCTTACATACTTTATCAGGGTGCTTTGTGTCTACAAAACCTTCTAGCTGACTCATGTAAACATCTTCAGTCAGTTTCCCGTTAAGGAAAGCGGTTTTGACATCCATCTGCCAGATTTCATAATCATGAAAAGCAGCTATGGCAAGCATTATCCTGATTGACTTAATCTTGGCTACTGGTGAGAAGGTTTCATCATAGTCAACCCCCGGGGTTAGAGTGAATCCCTTCGCAACTAGCCGAGCTTTATAAGTATGCACTTTTCCATCCATGTCGGTCTTCTTTTTGAAGATCCACTTGCATCCGACTGTCTTTCGACCCGGTATATTGTCAACCAAGTTCCAAACTTGATTGTCATACATGGACTTTATCTCGCTGTCCATTGCCTCTTTCCATTTTGCAGACTCGGGGCCTGCCACTGCTTCACGGTAGTTAGCTGGCTCATCCAAATTAGTCAATGTATGACCACTGACTAACATGTCACCATCCGAAGTAATATGGAAACCATAGAACTCGGGCGGCATGCTAACTCTACCTGAACGCCTAAGGGGCAACGAAATGTTGGTGGGTCCAACAGGAACTTCTTCCTCATGTTGGTTGCTAGTTTCTTCCAAGGTTGTTTCATCGGGCGTCTCCTGAATTTCTTCGAGATCGATCGTACTCCCATTGTCCTCTTTGGATATGAGTTCTCTCTCTCAAAAGAACCCCCGTCTTGCTCCAAAGACCACGTCCTCGCTCGGTCTGTAGAACAAGTATCCAAAAGACTGTTTCGGGTATCCGATGAAGTAACACCTCTCACTTGTTTCTGCGAGCTTATCTGAAGTATCTCGTCTCACGAATGCTTCACAGCCCCAGACTTTGACGTGTGCCAACGAGGGAACTTTCCCCGTCCACATCTCGTGCGGTGTTTTCACAACCTTTTTGGTTGGGACAAGATTTAGGATATAGGCTGCAGTCTCTAAGGCATACCCCCAGAAATTGATCAGAAGTGAGGCTCGACTCATCATGGAACGAACCATGTCCAACAAGGTTCGGTTTCATCTCTCTGCAACACCATTCAGCTGAGGTGTTCTTGGAGGCGACAACTGTGAAACAATTCCACATTCCTTGAGGTAATCGAGAAACTCGATACTAAGATACTCACCGCCTCTGTCGGATCTAAGCATCTTTATCTTTCTGCCCAATTGATTTTCCGCTTCATTCTTAAACTCTTTGAACTTTTCAAAGGTATCCGACTTATTCTTGATTAAGTAGACATACCCATATCTACTAAAATCGTCGGTAAAGGTCACATAGAATCGCGTGCCATCTTTAGTGATTGTTCTGAAGGGACCACATACATCTGTGTGTATGATATCCAACAGACATTCACCTCTTTCAAAGGAACCTTTGAATGGTGATTTTGTCATCCTGCCAAGTAAGCAAGATTCGCATACATCATCAGACCCGAGGTCGAATGATTCCAACACTCCATCCTTTTGGAGTTAGGCGATGCGTTTCTTGTTTATATGGCCAAGGCGACAATGCCACAGACATGCCTTTTCTACACCGCTTGAAGCATCAATAGTTAAAACATTTTTACCATACTTGTCAACACACATAATAGATTCATACACTCCATCACAAGGCATAGCATTGAATATAAAAACATCATTTTTGAAAACCAAAATTGAACCATTCAATTTATTAAACTTATAATAAAAACCTTTTCTGAACAATGCATGAAATGAAATTATGTTCTTTGCCATATTAGGCGTATAGCAACAATTATGTAATTCTAATCTAACTCCACTACTCAGCATCAGTCCATAAACACCGATCTTGGTAACAGGTGACGTTCGCCTATTCCCCATGACCAGGTTCAGTCTGCCATGCTCTAGCTCCCTACTTTCCTCTAGGCCCTGCAAATCAGAACATATATGAAAACTACATCATGTATCAAGGACCCATGAACGGGAAAAAGATGAGTTATTAGATATAGAATACGTACCTGCCTGTGACGGTTTCACTTTACCGTCCTTGACATCCTGCAGATACGTTGGGCAGCTCCTCTTCCAATGACCCTTCTGCTTGCAGTAAAAGCAGTCGGCCTCTTTGGGGTTCTGAACATGTGGAATTCCGGAAGACTTACCTTTCGGGGCACCGCTAGATGACCCGACATGAGTCTTTTCCCTCCAGTTCTGCTTAGGAGGGCCTTTCCGTTTCTTTCCCTTTCCGGAGCCAATAGCCAGGACAGGCGGGTTGATAGGGAGCACAACCTTTCCCTTCATCCCGTCCTCATCCGTACGAAGCATGCGGTGTAACTCAGCTAGGTTTGCCTGGTTGTTGTTCAAATGATACGCCGGTGTGAACTGGTCATAAGAACTGGGCAAGGAGTTTAGCACTATGTTAACTGCCAAATCCTCATGGACAGGCATTTCCAGCTTTCTAAGCCTTTCCACATAACCATGCATCCTCTGCACATGTACAAAGATGGACTCGCCCTCCTTGGGCTTGCTGTTAGTGAAAGCTTTTACAACCTCCCGCCTTTCGATGCGCTCTTGCTTGCGGAACCTTTCCGCGAGCTCTTTGTGCATCTCGTAAGGCCAATAGTCCTCATAGATACGCTGCAGTTCAGGGTTCATAGTAGCGATCATGATGCAAGTCGCTTTGGTTGCATCATTAGAGTGTTTAGTGTATGCAGCGATTTCCTCGGGAGTAGCGGTTTCAGTGTCCACATCAACAAGCTCGGTTTCTAGAACATACTCTTTATGTTCAAAACTTAGAGCCATTTTGATGTTGCGGATCCAGTCATTATAGTTAGTGCCGTCCAACGTCACTTTTGAGCATAATGACAGAATCGAGGTGACATTACCGGGATTTGAGTGGGGAACGGATTGGTCAGAAGACATCTGAACAAGTGGAAGGTAGTTTTAATTAGATATAATAATAATAATAACCCTTATATTCACCTAAGAACAAATATAAGGCTAGGATCCTACAATAACAATCTACAATACCGAAAAGGGATGCCGTAATCAATATTGTAAATTTTATAAGGTAGGCGAATGACGATTCAGCCAATTCCACCGCGGAAACATAATCATATTATAATGGAATTCCTAGTTTCTTTGAGATTTACCGAACTGTTCGATAGCATGTTTTAATCTCGGGAATGCCCCGCTGTTTGTGACTGGGATACCGTGGATCACAAACCGGGTGTGAATAACCATGCAAATTGCTTGGTACTCTTGAAGTCAATTGTCATCTCTAATTAACGTGCCGGTAAACCACACACGCTCCGTTAATAATGACAAAATCAAGAAACCCATCGCGACACATTGCGGACCCCAGTTGGTGTGCCGGTAAACCACACACGCTCCACCAACGTTCCACAAGGCGCAATGTGCAATTTCATGGATTAGCACCAATTCACATTTTTAACTTAAAGTAACTAGATTGGGATTTGTTTTAGGGTTCTAGTACTTTCAATTATAGCATTATACTTTTAAGAGGCTTAGCGGTTCTATCATACCCGTTCGGCTAACGACACTCGACTGACCAGGAGAGCGGTGGGTAAGAGTAGATACCCATTAGACTAACATTTTATAGTCAGTCGCCTTATACCCTCTTTATAGGACAGTTTTGTGAATGAGGCTTACTAGCGGTAGACTAACCAATTTTCTTATATATATTAAATTAACTTTTAATCATAAATATATATATATAAGATATATTGTAATCTCATTAAAATATTTTAGAATTAATTTTATCTTAATTTTCGCAAATTATTACTAATTTTTTGAAAATTTTAATTAAATCTTTAAACTGATTTAATTGGTCTTTTAATTAATCAATTAATTAAACTAATTAAATCTAGGTTACAGATTACCAAATTAATCAAATTAATTTATCTGTATTGGTCCTATGATTTTCGAAATTCACAAGCCAAACAAAAAGGGTTCAAGTTATTTTAATTGATCTTATTACCAAAAATAACAACACACAATTATGACAAGCAAATCAAGCAATCAATGGGGGGACCATAAGGGTGGCGGCTAGGGTTAGGAAACCCTAGCCAAAAATCTCGATCCAAGGCCTAGCCTTGTGGTGTTCATCGCAAAAACACCAAGGCACAAAACAATTTATGAAGTTCAAATCAAATCACAAGAAAACAAGCCTGCTCTGATACCACTAAAGGGTTTCTATGTAAACAATGAACACAAAAATTCCTATGGTTCACATGCAACCCTAATATTGATCTATGTTTTCTTCTATGAAGATTAGAACTAAAAACCTAAAGGATACAATTCAATTCTAAAGAAGAATTAGGAAAACCAACCTTTGATCTTATGATCCTTCAAGCAGCAGCAAAAGAATCCTGCCTCAAATGCAAGTCACACCCAACTGATGGAAGAATCAGTCCAGCAGAGTAACACAGAGAGAGAGATGGCATAAATAATGAGGTGCCAGGGGGTTCCTTTTATAGCCTCCTAGGGTTACACCTGAGACCCTAAGGAGCCTCCAACTGGACAAGGCTTTTGACCACTTGGACCAGGCTTACCAAAACCCTAATTAGGGTTTCGCCAAACCCTGGAGGAGCCTCCAGGGTGGCGCCATTTTGGTCCCTGGTTTTACCTGGCCAGTTATTCAACTATTGAATAAATGCCAAACCAGTCCCTGCACCTTTTAATTAATTAATTAAATCTCCAAATTAAATCCAATTAATTCTAGATTAAATCTTAATTAATTATTATAGTTTCTAATTAATATATTAACACTTAAATATATTAATAAACCATATATATATATATATATATATATATATATATATATATATATATATATATATATATATATATATATATATATATATATATATATATATATTTCTATTGATTTATTATACAATTAATAAATCAACTATTCTCTTTACTGAACTATATATCTATCCTCCATCTATGAGGGCAACCCAAATGGACTTTGCTTTTATTCATAAGATAAATACAATTATAAGTCATGGCTTAGACACCTAATCCAACAACTCGGGGGTTGCTGTTGTCGTGAAGTTGAGGTAAACCCAAATCCTTCTGGGATGTCAAAATCTGGCAATGAGGTACGCATTCCAGAATTTGGAATATTGAACAGTGGATCCGAAGATGTTATAAATGGTACTGAGGTGTGAATGATGGAGGTAATGGGTGTTTAAGATCTTGTTGAAAGTGGAGGAACATCTGAAGATGTGGTTTGGATGGTTGTGGAAATTCCAGTAGAAGTGCCGAAGGGTTCGCTGAGAATAGGTTCTGAAGTCATGGGTTCAGAAGGTATGGCTTTAGAGGTTTGAGGTTCAGAAGTGATGGGTTCTGAAGTTCTGGTGGAAGTGAAAGGAGCAGTATTTGGTGATGGTGAAGGAATTCTGGTTTCATGGATTGGGGAGGATGATGTTCTTCTTCTTCTTCAGCTTGTATATCTTGAGAGATGGTTCTATCCGAATCCAAAGATTCATTAACAACCACCTTCTGCTTGGTTCTCCTTGGTTGGGTTCTTTTTGGTTGGGGCTGTTCCGAAGCTTTTCTCTTCTTGGTGACCTTCGCACCACTTGGTCCACCTGTTGTTTTATTTTTACCCTTTCGTGAAGGAACTTCAGCAACCAAATTGCGAGTCGGATAGGGCATGATGAGAGTGGATCGATAAGCATCAACAACAGTGTTCAAAAGTGGAACCTTCACAAGCATAGCTTGAGGAATTTGGGCATAGAAGCTTGAAGGATTTTCATCTGCAGATGGGATACTGATATTTCCATAGGACATAAGTTGAAGAGATGGATCATAAGGAAAATCTGATTTCTAATATCTGTCATGGATAATGATGGACCAGAACCTGGCATTCGTGATTTCAGTTCCCTTCTTCGTATGTTTGATGTGCAAGCTGACGTCAGTCCATAGAATGGATGCGAAGTCCACCTTGACAACATAGAAAATGCCATACAAAAGACCCATAAAGGTTTGGCTTGCTTAATCCAAATCCGATAACCTGCCAGAGAGACATCTCAGAAAAATTCCAAAGAAGAACTTCCATAGAGTAGGACAATTTTTCTTCTTGAAGCCACCAACGTTCTGAAGCTCAAGATCATAGCCCATGGAGTTAAACATCTCCACAATTTGCTCAGGAGTGGGTACAACTGGTTGATCAGGAATTGGGATTTGGAGGGCTTTAGCAAATCCAGATTTGGCAAGGCTGATTCGTTTTGTGGTTTTTTCTGCATTAACAACTTCAAAATTGATTGATTCAATAACATTTTTAGTGTTATTAACAGCAATCGATGTGAAGTGTGCTCGATAAACTAGTGTAGTCGGAACAGCCAGGCTAGCGGTTAGGGCAAATCCAAGAACAGAATGTTTAAGACATTCTACCAAGGTGTCGATGGGTTTGGGGTAAAGTATAATGTCAGGACGGAGAAGAAAATACGCTGATTGGGATTTTAGAGTCGGAATTGACATCTCTTCCGGACTCTAAGAGGAACCTTCATGTGCAAGAGCAGCCATTGATGATGATCGAAGAAGATGATAAACAGTAAGGGTTTGAGAGAAATTTACAGAGGAAGTTTGAAAGGTTTGATCGCGTAAATAATGGAATGAAGTGAGGTTGTGGTATATATAAGGTTTGTGGTCGCAAGGGCATTAAATGCGCTTGTTGAATGTGTGGGTCTACAAATCCTAGATCTACACACAAATGGTATCAGTTAAATCACAAGAATATGAGTAGAACAAGGAGATTAAACAAACTTCAATGCACTCTTGATTAATCCAATACTAGTACATAAGTTCCTCTTTGGTTGCCAAGAACACAAGGATTCTCTCTCTAATTAGCACATACTTCTAGGACAACCAACCTCAAAAATGACGCTATCGTTTCCTTAAGTACCCTAGACACCTAGCCTTAACCCTAAGCCCATATGAAAACAAGGCCCAACAGAACAACCAGGGGGTTTTTTGGTCCCAACCGAAAAACCCATATTAGCCACATATTTTCTATTTTAAGCCCAAATTAAATATTCTTTTAAGCTCAAAATGCAAAGATTAAACCATAATAAATTATGACCCAACAATCTCCCCCTTAGTTTAATGCTTTCATTTGTCTTCGATCTCTGTCTTGATCTTGGCTTCGATTGATCACTGCAAACGAAATCTAACAATCTCCCCCTTTATGAGTGATGGGTACAGATGTTAATAACATTCAGCACGTTTCAGAGACAATTTTGACTTCGATGTAAAGCTGTCTTCGGATATGGCTTTGAATGTACATTGGGCGAACAGGCTTCAGCAAAGGTCTTGAGATCACGACATCCAGCTTTTAATTTGACCTTGACTGGCATGGAGTCGACTCTTCACGTTTCTTCTTCTTGATCACTAAAGGTGCGAATGTAGCAGCAAACTGACTGAGGAGGAATTCAAGCAGCTTGTTACATGGAATTAAGCTTCGCCTTCTTCGGGAACAAATATTCATGTCAAAATTTCGAACTTCACTTCTTGAGCTTGCGCTTCTCGATATGATATTTGACTGCAAATCCTGTGGGTCACGGAGTAATAAACTCTCACCATAGTTGTTAAAGGATTCATCCTTGGCTCAGAATGAGACTTCTCGCAGTATCTGTTTGAACCCGGGGGAACGCACTGCGATTGTTTGAGTATCGGTGAACTACTCGTGGTCGTTTTGATTTTGGCCCCTGCATATCCTTGATCAATGATCTCAATGCAGTTGACAAGTCAACAAGTTGACTTGGCTCTTGGTGAGACGTTCAATGGTATCCAAACTCTGCGGAGTGTACCCTCCTAGTGCCAATTTTGAATCAGGTAAAGTTGTTGGGGTCTCACAGCTATTGTGGTAAACAAAAACGATCACTGACCCAGAGTTTCAATGTTTCATCAATGTGAGGTAATATCACATTGAATCACGAACATTTGTTTAGAAGAAGTTTAGGTCAAGAGCGGTATAAGCGTGTAATATGTCTTGGTTACTAGACATACCCATCAGCTAGACTTTCGAATTGTCATCAGTGTATGGTTTATTACACTGAGTCATCCAACTCTTGATTTAGAAGCTTTGTAGGTAAGAATGGTTATCGATGTTTCACATATACTACTGGTGTTGTAGCGGAGATCACTGGCATAAAGTTTCGAAATATCATCATCACTTGGTTTAAAGTGATGAGTCGTCTATTTCTTGCATCAAAAATTGTAAAGATGGTTAAGAATAGATTGGTGCGTGTGATAGACTACGGTATGCAGTCTAACCATCGACATAGACTTTTTAACTCTCGACTTCGAGTGGTTTCTCTCAAAGCGTCTAGAAGTTGATGTTACTCAAGAAAAACTTTAGATTGGTTAAGAAGCGGTTGTCACTGCTTCACACTCATTGAGATGTATCAATGAGGATCACAAACACTTAAAAATTACCTCAGCAGTGAGTGGTATAAACTCGGTGCGTCGTAAGAAATGTTTTTGGATTTTAGATTTTCTGAAAAATAAAGATATAAAGAAAAAATATTTTTGTATTTCAATGAGGATCAAAACGTATCATTTTGAGCATTTCGACCAGCATATTGAATCGAGCTTTTGCAAATGGTTTAGTTAACAAGTCGGCCACATTGTTATCTATGTGGACTTTTTCCAAATGAATCAGTTTTCGATCAAAGCAATCTCGAATAAAATGAACTTTAATGTCAATGTTCTTAGTCTTAGAATGCTGAACAAAGTTTTTCACAATTTGGATAGCCGCCTCAATGTCACAGAATATAGGAGTGTCAAGAAAGTTCATACCTTAATCAAGGAGTTGATGCTGCATCCAAATGACTTTAGAACAACAGCCCGA
This sequence comes from Cichorium intybus, assembly GCA_023525715.1. Classification (NCBI taxonomy): domain Eukaryota; kingdom Viridiplantae; phylum Streptophyta; class Magnoliopsida; order Asterales; family Asteraceae; genus Cichorium; species Cichorium intybus. The sequence goes on along the minus strand of CM042010.1, from coordinate 93,195,887 downwards.
GGCAGCAACATACTCAGCTTCTGCTGTAGAAGTGGACACGGTCTGCTTCTTCTTGCATTGCCAGGAAATCAGTCGGTCTCCTAGGAATTGACATCCAGCACTAGTGGACTTTCTGTCAATGTCGCATCCCCCATAATTGCTATCTGAAAAAGCATAAAGATCAAATTCACGGTTCTTTGGATACCAGAGACCCAATTTAGGTCTCCCTATGAGGTATCTAAAGATCCGTTTGACAGCAGTTAAATGAGAGAGTTTAGGATTAGACTGATGTCGAGCACACTGGCAGACTGCAAAAACAATATCCGGTCTACTGGCGGTCAGATACATTAACGAACCAATCATCGAACGATAGTACATTTGAGTGTCAGATTGACCATCTGGATCCGCAATCAGTAGTGGACGTTCAGCCATTGGAGTGTCAGCCACTTTTGCATCCTTGAAGTCGAACCTCTCGAGAATATCCTCCACATATTTTCCTTGATGAAGCAAGATACCCGTAGAACTTTGTTTAACTTGTAACCCAAGGAACATTGTCATCTCACCTAGCGAACTCATCTCGAAGCGTTTCTTCATCACTTGTTCAAACTGTTTGCACAAGGACTCACTTGTTGAACCAAAGATAATATCATCTACATAGATTTGGACAACAATTTGGTCGGAGTTCTGGCGCTTGATGAATAACATCTGGTCAATATTGCCTCTTGTGTAACCGTGCTGCAACAGATGATCAGTCAAGGTCGCATACCAGGCACGGGGAGCTTGATGAAGACCATAAAGAGCTTTATCAAGCTTTTAGGTGTGATTCGGAAACTTGGAGTTGACGAAACCGGGAGGTTGATCAACATAAATCTCTTCTTTCACTTCTCCGTACAAAAATGCAGTTTTAACATCCATCTGGTATACAGTAAAGTTCATATACGATGCATAGGCGAGAAAATTTTGAATCGCTTCTAATCTTGCAACTGGGGAATACACTTCCGTATAATCAAGACCTTCAATCTGACGGAAACCGCGAACAACCAGGCGTGCCTTATTGCGCACAATAACTCCTGAGTTATCTTGCTTGTTGTGAAATACCCATCTTGTGTCAAGAGACTTCTTGCCTTCGGGTAATTCCACCAACTGCCAAACATTGAGCTTCTCGAACTGGTTCGACTCCTCATGCATGGCATCCACCCAACTTGGTTCGTTAAGAGCCATCTGAACATTCTTCGGCTCGACTTGAGAGATAAAGCATGAATAGAGACACTCGTTGACATGACCACTTTGGCTTCTGGTTTGAACCCCGTCATCCAAAGAGCCAATAACGTTGTCAATTGGGTCACAGATTTGAGAAATGCTCAGCAGACTGTGCTTGAGCTCAGGTACGGAGTTAACATTCTCAAACTTCAACACGCCACTAGATACAGTTCACTTTTGTGTGATCTTTCCCTTTTCACCTCCCGCAAAGCAGACACATCCACCATTCAAATTTTCAATGTCGTGTAATTGGAACATGTCGCCTGTCATGTGCCTGGAACAACCGCTATCAACATACCAGGGTCTGCTGATATTCCTCCATAGCTGTTCCTGCACAAGTTGCAGGATCAATTAGATTTAGGTACCCAGTCCATTTGGAAACTGGGTTGACCCAAACTATCGATACATTTTACAGATTCTAAACTCATATCACGATTGTCAAATAATGGGGAGTTCATAGTAGATTTTGGAACGCTGCCTTTAGGAACCCATCTATAATTTGATTTAAATCTTTTATCCTTGGACCAAATGGGAACGTTAGCATCAGATTTGGAATCAGAACTGCTATTTGAAGTAAATTCTTGAGATGACTTTTAACTTACAAAGATTGGTAAGGCAATGTCATTTCTTGAAACATTCTTTGTGTTTTGAGCAGTTTGATTCTTGGCTTTCACATCATTCCAATTCTTATTCCGAGAATGTGACCTCAAGGGTTTTCTTTTATAAGATCTCCCCCTTGGCACGTTCTGCCAAAAATGTTCATGTTGATGCGCATACAAATATCGGGGACAATTTCTGGCAATATGACCAGCTATTCCATAGTTAAAACAAGTTTGTCTTTTAGCAGGGGCAGTGGATGTTTGTCCAGGTCAAGATATATTCAAAGCATTTCCACACACACACAAAAGCATGCAACAGAACATTTAACAAAATTTTTAAACCTAGAAGTTTGAAAGTTTACATCATCACGATTTTTGAAAGGTCTAACAATCTTAGCAGTTTTAACAGACAAATTTAAAATAGACGAATCAGAATCATTAGTCTTAGAACAAGTTTTAATAGAATCAAAAGTACGCTTGTCTTCTTTCTTCTCATCTTTTTCTTTCAAATTATCTGCACATGAGGTAGAAGCAACAGTAGAGTTCGGTTTATTACTCTCAGTGGTGCCAGATTGATTCTTTTTGATGAAATTCGAGGGATAACATTCTTCTGACTCTTCAGTTTCGATAGATGATACATAATTATGATTATATGGAGGTGGAACAGATCTATAACCAAAACCTTCACCATGTTTACTGGCCCATTTAGTTTGATGATCAATTATAGACTCAACTACTTCGCTTGACACATCGAACTTTTTGAAATTAAATTCAGCATCATTGAATTTTGCTTTCAATGTGTCAAGTTCAGCAGTTAATTTAGCAATTGTTTCTTTTGCACAACGATATCGAGTGCTTACAATACTCCATTCCTCTTGAACCTTTTTAAAATCAGATATTTTAGCATCAAGTTTTTCTTGTAAAGGTCTCAGTTTCTTTTTAGCATCGTAAACATCATTTGTAATGTTAAACACTTCTTTAACAAGACGATCATTATGTTCATGATACTTAGCAATTATATCAACACAAGTTTGAGAACAACATGAAACTTTACTAACCTTATCATTGGTGGAAGTGGTAGCAGGAGAAGTGGAAACCATGAGGGCAAACTGCAAATTCATCATGTCTTCCTCAGCTGCATCAGCGTCCACATCACCTTCAGCCTGGGCCAAGTTAGCTTCACCACCTTCAATCAAATTCAGTGCTTGCATCTGGTCATCCCAAGAGAATTGTTGCGCAACCATGAATCTTTCAATATTCTGAGTATCTGCATCACGGTTTGTTCCAGTAGGCACCAGATTTCTCTCAGTATTCTCCACTCTGGGCTTAGTTCATTCACGAGAAAAGTACCCAGGCTCATGAAAATTATAGCACCGGAGTTTGGTCTTGTTGAAACCCACTTTCTTCTCTCCATTGTTAGCAACCCAATTGTTTCTACCCGTCCTCTGAATAAACTTCTTTGCCATAGCGATATCGCCATAGCGATATGCCAGAAAATATCCATTTCTTCCACATCATCGGGGTGAACTTGATCAAGATCTCCTACCATCATAGGTTGAACCAGCTCACCAGCACAAAGAGCATTATAATAGTTTAGAAGACCAGCCATTAGACCTAAATTTTCTTCAGCTCCTTTGGGAAGAGTTGGAGCTGGAGTAAGAGGAATGGAGGGAACTGGAGATGCCATTGGCTTGCTGGAAGAGGAAGAAGCTTGATAAACTGAAGCATGAGCACGCAAAGCAGAAAAGGCACTATTTGTAGAAACACCTAGGTTGGCAGATTGATAAGAATTTGCGTAATTTATCTCTAGTTGTTTGTCATCCATATCACAAGCTTTCATGACAGCCAAAATTTCAGAGAGAGACAAACTATTCAAATCGTTCGTCCTTTTGATCACAGCCACATGCATAGCCTAATTTCTTGGAAGAGAGTTTAGCAGCTTCTTGTTGATTTCAGATCTTGACAGCACTATTCCAGCGGTACTCAACTCAATGTTGAGAGTGATAAAGCGTTGCAACTGAGCTTCAAGTGTCTCCCCGAGAACATGATTAAACAAGTTAAATCTCTGTCTAAGCTGATCTTGTCTGCTTTGTCTCATGTCCTCGTAGCCTTCATAAAGCTTAACCAGTGCTTCCCACAAAGCTTTGGCAGATTTGTATTCCCTGAATCCTTGAGTGATATCAGGAGACAGGGCCATCGTGAGAGTGGCGAGGGCACGATCATCTACTTCAGTTAAATCGAAGTGTTCATTCGAGTATTCTTCCGGAGACTTTATAACCACTGTACCGTCCTCAAGTTTATTTGCTATTATAATCGGACCTCTCACAATGCTTCTCCATATCTTGTTGTCCTTCATTTTCGCATATTTTTCAAATTTGAATTTCCATTCATCAATGCCTTCAGCATTTAACAGTCTGGGAATGCGGGTAACAGTACCCATCACGATATCGAGATCGGAATGCAAATTGGTAGTTGTCAAATCCATCAAAAATGAACTTAAAAAGGCCAAAAGTCAATTAACAAGTCAAACTGAAAAACACTAAGTCAACAGTACTTAAATCGAAAGCGAGACCGAAACGCCCAAAAAAATGGTCGAAAACCGAAAAAAAAATTCTCTGTGAAACCAAATTTTAACCCAGTTCGAAATATTTTACTATAGCACACCGAATAACTTGGACCAAAAAACCTTGTAGATGCACCGAACAACACTACACCGAACAACTTGGGTGAGATCCTCTGACCGAACAACTCAAGGATCGAAAAATAGGTACACCGAACAACTGAAGGAATCAAGCAATCACCGAACAATCAAACTACCGAACAACTTGGTGAGCAATGATTCATGCAAAAAAACACAGTTGGACCGAGCAATGGCTAACTAAACCGAACAACTAAACCCACCGAGTAACAAAAACCGATCGATCAATCAGACCGAACAAGTAATCTTGACCGAGCAAACACGTACACCGAGCAATAACCACCGATCAACTAGGCAAGCAACTAAAACCGATTCACTGAATCCCTAATGCACCGAACAGGGGTTAAATAGGCTGACCGAACCACCTCAAGCGGACCGAACAACCCAAACAAAAACCCTAAAATCCTTTCCGCCGCTGAACAACCCTTCAGCAACCCTAGTCGCAGCCGAGAAACTCAAAGAAACCCTAATCCGGAACAGTCCGCCGCCGAGAAACCTTTGGAGCGTGACCGATTAACCAAAAACAGATCCAAACAGTTCCGAAAATCCACTTTTGGATCAAAAACAGGATTCTTATGAAATTTTCTTGAAGATCAATCAAGAACTTCAACAACAAATGCACAAAAACACCGAAAATGGTCCAAAATCTCGATAAAATGGATCAAAACACTCAAAATCTTCAAAAAATCCCCAAGAACAATCAAAGATTGATACCAAAATCAAGCTCTGATACCAATTGTAGGTCCACAAATCCTAGATCTACACACAAATTGTATCAATCAAATCACAAGAATATGAGTAGAACAAGGAGATTAAACAAACTTCAATGCACTCTTGATTAATCCAAGACTAGTACATAAGTTCCTCTTTGGTTGCCAAGAACACAAGGATTCTCTCTCTAATTAGCACACACTTCTAGGACAACCAACCTCACAAATGAGACTATGTTTTCCTTAAATACCCTAGACACCTAGCCTTAACCCTAAGCCCATATGACAACAAGGCCCAACCAAACAACCAGGGGGTTTTTCGGTCCCAACCGAAAAACCTATCTTAGCTACATATTTTCTATTTTAAGCCCAAATTAAATATTCATTTAAGCCCAAAATGCAAAGATTAAACCATAATAAATTATGATCCAACAATATAATATTTTCTATTTTAAGCCCAAATTAAATATTCTTTTAAGCCCAAAATGCAAAGATTAAACCATAATAAATTATGACCCAACAGAATGGTCCATTTAGAATATGCCACATCAGCATCATAACGTCCCACTAACCTTGTAAAAGAGGAAACGACACTATGTCAGTCATCATCGTTTTTGAAAAGTTTAAATTGAACCACAATTTTGAAAATATATTTTTGTTATGATTTTACGAGATTTCCTGAATCATAAGAATTTCTTCTGAATGGTCATTTATTTTAGAGAATTTTTGTCTTTTGAATTGTCATAAATGCTCAACTCATTTAACATTAACTATCTTCGAACCAAAGAAGATGGTTGTGAGAGACAATAGACGTTCGCATGTTGAGTTTTTATGAGTGATGCTAACATGTGGATTGTTATGTATTTTCTTCATATGAAAAGGGTTTTTGCGAAGACAAATAGTAACACCCGAAGATAATTATGTTAACAGGATAAAAAAATTTCTAGTATTAATGCATTGAGACTTTGACCGTTTTCTTCTTTGAAGTTTATAAAATCATGATTTGACATTTTTATATTCAGAGGCATTTGGATCATGTTGGAAGTCCATTTTTTAGTCTGAAGCCTGTGTGATCTAACATCAATCAAGTATTGTCTATGTTCAACCACCCTGAGTTAAACTCAATTTCGCATTTTGCATTGTTATTTGATATTCATTTGGATGATTCAAAATTTTCTTGCAAAAGGATGTAAGAAGTCACTACGTTAAAACTGAAAACGTTTTTACTTTTGTGTTGAGCATTAGAAGGTAGTTTGAAGTATTGGATGACATGCCTTTAGGATCCATAGTTGAGATGTTCATACTCTCTAGAAGGTACTCGACTATGTTATAGGAGCTCCCTATATTTTCATTTAAGAAAGAGAAGTATGCCTTTAAGTGCGGATGTTAAATTATTCTTTTTCTTTACACTCCTACGTAGTATCTTTTGCTTCTTTTGTTTCTTTTGATTCTTTTGAATTTTCAATTTTCTTGTTGGAATTTGTTTTGCTATTTTCAGAATTTCATATCCGAAGATAATTGGTTTTAAGATTTCACCATATAATTCATTTCATGGTGCTTTTGAAACTTTGTGCAATCCTTTTGAAACATCGTTTAGCCCAACTTTGAAAACGGAAGTAAAAGGAGTTTTAGGTTTTCTTTTTAGGCATTGCAAGTTTCACTAATGAAGAAAACTTCGGAACATATGCGTATCCTGAGACGTATTGAACTTCTTGATTAATGTAACACTGAAGCGAGTTAAGTTCAACAGCGAGCTTAGTGCTAGACAGGTTGTTAAGGATATTGAAATCACACAACAATTCATTTTGTAAAATAGCCTTAACCTCACTTCGAAGTCTGTTTTGTTACCATTGTTGCAATTCGATTCCCAAATACCCATTTTTGCTCCTCGAATGACCTTTGTTTTGCAACACCAATAGTCTTTCAACAAAGTGATGTCAAAGATTAAAAGTTTATCTTTATGTGATACGAAAACAGTTGTTGTTTCTTAGATTTTTTACATTTATGACATTTTATTGAGAAGTTTTGTTGTTCCGAGGGGTTCCGTATGTTCGGATTACTTCGGATAAGAATTATTCTTTGTTATGAAAAGGAAAAAGATATGGCAACATGATGCAAATCTGATTTTTATGTAAGAGTGGATCCATCAATCATTCCTAGTTCTCGAACGATTCCTGTGAATGAAACTTCGTTTAAAGCTTTTGTAAAGATATCTGCCAGCTGTTATGTGGTATTGATAAAGTGAACTTATATATTCTCCTCCTCAACATGACTTTTGATGAAGTGATAGCAAAGTGCTATATGATTTGTCTTGGAATGTTGAATAGGATTATGACATATTCGGATAGGACTTTGTGAATCATAGAACAATGGGATCTTTCCCATATTAATGGCATAATCTCTCAGTTGAATTTGAATCCAATTTATTTGCAAAGTACAAGCTGCAGCAGCTACATATTTAGCTTCGGCTATAGATATAGATACATATGTTTGTTTCTTCGATTGCCAGCTGATGAGTTTTCCATCCAGAAATTGATAACCTCTGGATGTACTCTTGCGACCAATAGAACATCCACCCAAGTCTGAATCTGAGTTTGCTTGTATGTAGAAGGCTGAGTTTGTAGGATACCATAGGCCATAAGTAGGAGTATAATGAAGGTATCAGAAGATTGTTTTTACAGCAGCCAGATGTGTTTCGCGTGGGTCTGATTGGTAATGAGCACAATTACACAATGCGAACATGATGTCTGGATGACTAGCTGTTAAATAAAGTAATGATCTGATCATACTTCTACAGTTTTGAAGATCAACCTTCGGGTTGTCCAATTAAGGATTCAACATGGTACATGCAGGCATGGGAACCTTCGCATTTGAACAGTTAGTCATACCAAATCATTCAAGTAGGCTTTTGGTATATTTTTGCTGATTAATGAAAATCCTTTATTTTGATTGTTTGGCTTGCAACCCTAGAAAAACGTTAATTTTCCCCATCATGCTCATCTGAATTTTGATTTTCATTAAGTTTTCGAATTCTTTGGTTAAATTTGGGTCAGTGGATCCGAAGATGATGTCGTCCACATAATTTTGAACCAACATTAAGTGTAAGCCAACTTTTTTTCGAAAAATTGTTAGATCCACTGATCCTTGTTTGAAATTTGATCGTTTCAAAATTTTTTTCAAGGTCTCATATCAAGCACGAGGAGCTTGTTTTAAACCATAGACAACATTATCTAACACATAGCAATGGTCAGGATGATCTTTATTTACAAATCAGGTGGTTGTTCAACAAGGGCTGTTTCCTCGAGATCTCCATTTAGAAAAGCACATTTTACATCCATTTGATAGACATCAATGTTTTTGTGTACGGCATAAGCCAAAAAGATTCGAACATATTCGATTCTGGCATCAGGAGCGAAGGTCTCTTCGTAGTCAATTCTCTCCTGTTGACAATAGCCTTTAACAACAAGCCTAGCTTTGTTTCTGACAACATTGCCTTCGGTGTCAACTTTGTTACGATAAACCCATTTAAGACCAACGACTGAAGCATTTACAGGTTTTGGAATAAGTCTCCAGACTTTGTTTCTTTCAAATTCTTCCAATTCCATTTGAATTGCTTCGATCCAGTCAGGATGATCAAATGCATCTTTAACTTTCTTCAGTTCGATTTTAGAGATGAAAACATTGAATATGAACAACTCCGAAGTTTTGTTTAAATGTTGTTGTTTTTGATGAAGTTGTGCACGTGTCATGACTCTATCATGAACGTTTCTAGTGATAAGTGATGAAGGATGATTTTTCGTCCATTTTTCCAAAGGTGGAAAATTCGGATCAAATTCAGGTGGTCCTTCGACATTGATATCCTCAATGTCCGAAGGATAGCCAGTAGATGGAAAATCATCATTTATTCTATTTTCTCGATTTGTAGTATTTGCAACATTTATTTCAAAAGAATTTGAGTTTGAAGAAATGGAATGTGAGTTTAGAATTTGCTACCCCTCGACTGCAGCATTTGGGGAGGTAGTTCTTCCATGATCAGATGAATTTGGCGTTGAAGCTTCTGGCTCCCCCTGAGCAATTGGATACAAGGACATGATGTGAGAAATTTCATGCGAAGGATTGTTAGGATTCGTATTGTTGAGCTCCCCCTCAAGACCAGAGTGTTCTTCAGACCCATTGGAAGACTCCCCCTCAACCGAATATGGTTTTTGTATACTGCTTGAAGGTGAATCTTCAGGACCATCAGTGAGCTTGGAAAGTTCAGACACGTTACTGTCTGGTGCCCTTGTTTCAGAATCCACAGCTCGTAGTGGTGGATCAAAAAAAGTTGGAAATCAGCATCAAATGACAAGATTGGCAGTGTATCCAAAGCAGATTTTGGAAAGATGGATGACATCGGAAAGGCACGCTGAGATTTTTTGATATAGTAGTCATCGAATGAAAGGTTGAAGGTTTCTTCAATTTTTCGTGTTCTTTTGTTCATGACTCTGTAAGCTTTAGAATTTGAGGAATATCCAAGAAATATGCCTTCATATGTCTTGTCATTAAACTTTGACAAATAATCTTTCAAGTTGAGAATGAAACACCTACAACCGAAGATGTGAAGAAATTTGACATTTGGCTTTCTTCGGTTGAGAACTTCGTAAGGTGTAATGTTGAACAGCTTGTGGATGTAGATCTATTCTGAGTAAAGAAAGTTGTTGAGATTTCTTTGGCCCAGAAATACATGGGCAAATTGGCAGAATTGAGCATTGTTCTAGCTGCTTCACATAAGGATCGATTACGACCTTCCACGACAACGTTTTGCTGCGGTGTATAGGGTGCAGAGAAATTGTGTGTAATCCCCTTTTTCTTCAGAAAACCATCGAGGGTTTAATTTTTCAGTTCAGATCCGTTGTCACTATGAACCATTCGGACAGTCTTTTGCAGCATTACTTCCATGTTTTTTATAAAATTGATAATTTCTTCTGGAGCATCAGATTTATTCCTTAAGAATAATACCCATGTAAAACGTGAGAAGTAATCAACAATAACAAGGATATATTTCTTTTTCCCAATTGATTCAACCACTGATGGACCACAAATGTCCATTTATAGAAGTGAAAGAGGTTCGGTGATCTTTGGATTGATCATAGTTGGGTGCTTCTGCTTTGTTTGTTTGCCATCTTCGCATGCAGAGCAGAGAGTATCATTGTCGAATTTAAGAGCTGGCATCCCTCGAACCAAATATATTGTCACTAACTTGTTGATTGCCTTGAAGTTCAAGTTAGCTAACCTTAGGTGCCATAACCAGCTGATATCTGAATTAGCTTTGGATAAAAGGCACAACGAAGGTCCACCCGTTACTGGCTTTAGATTTAAGGGAAATATTGATCCTTTCCTTTCAGACTTTAGCAGAACTTCCTTTATGTTTTCCTTAGTGATGATACTCCCATGATTGTTGAATGTTACAGCATTGCCAGTTCCAACTACCAATTGAGAGATGCTCACTAGATTATGTTTGAATCCTTCAACAAATGCTACACGTTTATTGTAAGTTGTCCATTTGTAACTTTGCCATACCCTCGAATAAAACATGTTTCATTAATACCAAACGTACGTTTCCAACATCATCCAAGGTTCGGTAGTCCCTTAGATACTCCTTCCAGTCATATGTCTCGAGCAGCCACTGTTCATATACCATTTCGAATCGTACTGCTCGTTTCACATAACCTACAATCAGTCAATGAGAAGTTGGTACCCAATCAATCGTGGGTCCTCGGGGTAAGTAAATGATTCTTGAATCCACTTTTCTACTGCTTCTTCTGATATTTCATTTGCAGTTAAGTTTATCATGTTTTCAGATGTCTCATGTGAAGAACAAGATGAATAAGAAAATGAATCAGATGAACTTTTAGTAAGCATTGAAGAGTCAGATGTTTCATGTGAAGAACAAGATGAACAAGATGTTTCATGTTTTGGTTTTTGAAGTTTTCTTTGTTTTTGTTGTTTTCGAAGACTTTGATGACTTAGAAGATTTTGATTTTGAAGTAAGATTTCTCTTCAAGTCATCCCTCTTCCAATTTGGTTTTTCGATTGTCTATTTTCTAGAAAAATAACACATGATGTAGAAGTACAAAAGTAATCTTCGTAAGCTAGTTTAAAATCGTTTAATGAAAGATTTTTATCCTTAAACATATCCAAATTTTTGTCTAGCCATATATGGAATGTATCAACCAAATTGTTTCATTTTGAGAAATGTTTCTTTGAAGGTTTTTGGTACATTAGGGAAATTTGGTTTTGTTGGTACGAAGGTGCGTTTTGAATATTGATTCATTTTTGAAGTTGAAGCCTTCCTATTCACTTGTTTTGAAAATTTGTTTGTTCCGGAGGTTGAAGCTTTCATATCGAAGGGTTTTGTTTTCAAAAGAGAAGTTGACTGTTTATATTTTGTAGTCACAACTGTTGATTTTGATTTTGATTTTGAGATTATAACAGCTGATTTTTTTTTTAAAGTGGATGCCATGTTTTGATGATTTTTCAAAATCGTGGGTTTTTGTACCATTGGTTTGAAAATTGGAATTTTGGGTTTTAAAATCTTATTTTTAATGGTTTTTGCAAGTGGAACACATTCATTTGATTCCATTAGTTCAAACACATCCATCTTTGGTTTAATAGTCTCATTCATAATTGGAATTTGTTTGTAATTTCTCTCCGAATAATTCTCAGTTTTAGAATTCAAAAGATGATTTAAGTGTTTTGGAATTTTGTCCTGTTCATAGCACGAACGATTGTATATGTTATGACCATACAAATTTTGTTTTCTGACATTGATTTTTACTTCCAAGTGTTCGTTTAAATTGTTTTCAATGATTTTTGAAGAGGAGAAGAATCCTTCCTCTGTAACAGTTGAATTATCCTTCTCAAAAATTTTAACTAGATCATTGTCAACTAAAAGTGAAGCACCAGGTCGTAGAAAGATTGAGTTTTTGAAATAAGAAACATTTGGGTAGATACAAGCCACATGTACTAGTTTCTTTGAACTGTCTGTGAAATAATCTTCATAAGAGACACATTCATCTGAAATTTGGATTTTGGTTTTCACAATTTCTTTGTTATTATTTGAAATTTCAGTTGTTTCACATTCAAAATCAATTTTTGCTTGGCCTTTGTCATCCAAAGATGATTGTGAGATACCTTCGAAAGTTGATGCGGATACAGAGGATGTTTTTAATACAGTCAAAGAAGAACAATCAACTTCGTCCATATCCAAATCAATATCAGATTCAGTTTCAACAACCTCAACGTCAACCTCTGGTTTAGTTTCAAATTGAGGAATGGATTTCTTAAGAATTGGCACTTCATTTGGTAATAATTTCAATAGATCATTAGCAGTCAAGAATTTTTCTACTGAGACTAAAGCATGCTTATACGAAGTATTAGGTACTTCGGATTTGGAAATTATTGCTTCGCATTCATATGAAATGTTATCAATACTTTTTAAATCAAATTCGATAAAAGGCAGGAGTTTCTTATGTTGATCATTACAAACATCAGCTGAGTGATAAATCCTAGTAATGTGTGAATACAATCGCTTAGCAGTCTCACAAAATATGTTTCTCTGCTTCAAAATTACATCACCATTGTTCAAATATTTTTCCCTATTCTCTTCTAGTACAGAGATTCTTAGGTTGGCTTTTTCTAAGAACAGCTTCAGATTTTATACTCTCCCTCTCAACCGAAGAATCTCCTCCTCACTGATATTTTCCCAATTATTAGCATCAATTGGCATTTTATTCATGACGGAGCAATCACGAGTAATTTCAGCAATATCAGATGAAAATTTAGATGCAGGAATTTTAAAAAAAGATAGAAGTTTTGATACCTGTTCTTGAATAGTTGGGCGTGCATCCCTCACCATCAAGCAGAAGTTAGCATCATCCGAAGCGTTCTCCAGGTTCTTCAGCATCCCTTCGCATCTTACACCTTCCTCATCTGCCTGTCCTCATCAGAAGCATTTTTCCAAAAGCTCTTACCATCATCAACAGCGACAAAGGCACTGTGAGTCGGCTTTCATACTTCATCATCATCCGAGTCAGAAGACCACACTTGATATGTACACATACTGTCTTCCGAACCCACAAGAGCAAGATCTTTCGTCTTTTCTCTTTCCTAATTCATCTTCATTGCATAATAAGCTTCATCTTTGACTTGGGACTTCTTTTCATTCTTCTTGTGAAGCATGCAATCCTTCGCAAAGTGATTTTTCCCTTGACAGTATTTACAATTATAACTTGAATCTCCAGCAACCTTCTTCTCCTCACTTTTCTCTTTTTGAGCTTTGGGTGTCTTCAGATCTAAAGTCTTCGGAGCCGAAGGTTTGGTGTTTTCTTCTTTTGGAGCATAGATCTCAGGTTTGGGTTTAGGTACATATGATGGCTTGTTGAAGATTTTTCACAAATGGTTTTCCAGAACTTTGTTTGTTCACAAAATACTTTTGAACTTCCGATTGTTTGCAGCGTATAGAGAAACCGTTTCACCAATGTCATTCACCATGTAAATATTTGGTTCATCTTCGGTCTCTTCTTCTTCAACCTTAGAAACAAGAGCTAAGGATCCAACATTCTCACTCCTTCGACCAACGATATCAGGTTCGTGTGACTTAATCAGATTGTATAGTGCTACGAGTTGATATTCTTTTATGTTTTCATGAGATTCGACCATCAGCATGATTGGTCTCCACTCCTTCCTCAGACTATACAGAAATTTGATGTTGATTTCTTGTTGGCTACGAACTTCACCATACTTTTCAAGCATATAGATCATGCTACTGTATCATTCGTAAGTCTGCTCAAGAGATTCATTCTCTTGTTGTTGAAAGTTACCAAAATCAGTGAGAACTTCTTGAACTATACTCAATTGAAGAGTTTTGTCACCAGCAAATCGTATCGCCAAATGATCCCAGATTTCCTTAGATGGTTTAGAACCAGAGATGTGGTGTCTAACATCGGGACCAAGACCAGTACGCAATGTTCTCATGGCTCTTTTATCGTTTTCGATTTTCTTTAGATCAGCAGCTGTAAGAACTTCAGCATCTTCACCTTCCGCAACAACAAAACCAGCTCCAATATCTATAGGAGGTCCTTCTGTCACGGATCTCCACAGATCTTTATCCAATCCTACGAGATAATCTTCCATTCGGTCTGCCCAGTAATCATAGTATGTTGGAACGAGAATTGGTGCCTTAGTAGAGGATCCGATAAGATTTGCGTAGTTTAACATATTTTCGTAAGTTGTTGTTGAATCCGTCATTGTGATTGATTTTCTTAAACAGATCATCACAAAAAAAAAGTAATACATTTCGAATACAATTGCGGAAACTTAGATCTAGGAATCAATCTAGATCTACAACTGTAAGAACGAGAACAAGATTTCTATTAACAGGTTTTCGAGCTGAACCTGCTCTAATACCACGTGTTAGATTAGAAATTCAATCTATGATTCAATAAGAACAAGTTTTCCGAAGAAATGATTCAACAGATAATCAACACACGCAAGAACAAATAAGAACACAATATGAATTGAGGAAACAGGGTGCCGAATGCTTTGAGTTAACTTTTAAGGTTTTACAATGATGATAATAAAACTCATACTCAGCCCAGTGAGGTATCCTTGATATGTATACGTGATTAATGATACCAAGTTACCAAATATATGACTAATAGTACAAGGAATACTCTAATAGATTACGTATCACTATTAGCCAATAGGAGAGCAGCATTATTGAAGGCGTGTTTGACATCCAACGTTCACTAAAGATATTGTTTGTTACAAAAACCTTCGGATCATCCAGAGTACATCCTTCGGATCTTCAGATACAAAACACAAGCTTCGCATGTAAAAGACCTTCGGATGGTTGATTACACTTCATCACAAATTATCTTCAACAAAGCGGGTTCTAAACATGCAAAACGAAACACAATAATAAATTAATGGTAGCAATCCAGGTCATTATTAAGTCTCCACATAATAATCACCAAATCATATACAATTTATACTATTATATGTTTCAAATTATCAAACTAACAATTAAAACACTTATGGAATATTGTTAATAAATCTAATATTTTTGACCTAGTAGGTCCTTCATTCTTGGTCCATGTTAATGCCTTCGTGAAGGGATCACCCGGATACCTTTCCAATGATACCCTACTTGCTACGATGTTTGAACTCGGTTCCTAAACACAACAACACTCCCTAAATATATGATCCGACTTCCTATGGTCCCCGAGTTCCTTAGTCATGGAAACTGCACCCTCGATATCATAGAAGATTTCAAGGAGTTCATTGATGTTGAGGACAACACCCATATTACCAATGAAATCCTTCTACAATGTAGTCTCTCTTACAACATCACTAGTTGTTATACTTAGACTTACATTGATATTGACTTGGAACTTTTCCAAGTTATCACTCCTTTAGTTAACAGGAACATCTATCCTGATTGTGAACAAGAGTCATCTCTGCCATCATTACGACATGTACTCTTAGTTCTTATTTTCCTCCATAAACCAAGAACATATTCCTTGTTCTCCTTAGATACTCTAAGAATGTCCTTCACCACTATCCAATGAATTTTGCCAGGTTTGTCCTGAAATGAAGTTATTATGCCCAAAGCATACGGGACATCCGGTCAACTACATTCATGGCATATATGATTGATCCTATAGTTGGAGCATATGGGACTTGACTCATTCTGTCGAGTTATTCTCAAGTACTAAGAGATTTATTTTCCAATGAATTTTCATGGCTATAGGTAGAAACTCCTTCTTGTAGTCATGCATATCGAATCTCTTCAAGATCATACTCAAATATCTACTTTGGCTAAGTCGTATTAGACATTGTGATCTATAACTATCAATCCTTATTCCACGTATGTATGTTGCATCTCCAAGGTTCTTCATAGCTAAACATTTCCCAAGCCAAGTCATCACACTTTGAAATGTTGGAAAATCGTTTCCTATAAGTAGTTAGTCGTCTACATACAATACTCGGAAAACTACAATACTCCCACTAGATTTGATATAAATACATGACTCATCCTTACTCTTTGAAAACCAAACTCTTTGACCTTTTCATGGAAGCAAATGTTCCAGTTGCGAGACGCTTGTTTGAGTTCATAGATGAATCTCTCAATCTTACACATTCTATCTAGATATTTGGCATGTTAAAAAACCTATGGTTTTGCCATATGCACAACCCCTTTGTTATTCGTTCAAGGAAAGCGGTTTTAATATCCATTTGCCATATCAAAATGAGACTATGGAAAGTAATATCCTAATAGACTTCATCTCTGCTACTGGTGAAAAGGTTTCGTCATAATCAATCTCTTGAGTCTGAGTATTACCCTTCACAATCAGTCAAGCTTCGAATGTGTGTACATTCCCATCTATGTTAGTCTTCTTCGTGAAAATCCATATACTCCCACTGGTTTTAAGGCCAGGTGTAAGATCAACCAAATTCCAAACTTGGTTATCAAACGTGGACTAAATCTTGCTCTCCTTGGCCTCTTTTCATTTGGCAGCCACTAGGTCTGCCATCGCTTCCGTGTAGTTGGATGGCTCATCCTCACCAACTAGTCTTTTACCACTAATCAGTGTGTCACCTTCAGTAATATGGAAACCATAAAACTCAGGAGAGTGAACAACTCTACCGGATCTGCAAAGAGGTGGAGATATGTCAGTTTCCTCAACAGGAGTCTCATCCTCTGGTTGAGTGCTATTGTTAACTAAAGGTTCTTCATTGGTTGACTCTTGATATCTTCAAGATCAATCTTACTCCCACTAGTCTCTTTGGATATGAGCTCTTTCTCAAGAAAGACTCTTCTTTGAGCCACAAATATTTTGTTCTCAGAAGGCTTGTAAAAAAAGTATCCGAAGGACTTGCGGGGTTACCCAATGAAATGACACTTCTCAAGTTCTGGGTTCAAGCTTGTCATGAGCTTCACGACGAACAAAAACTTCACAACCCCAGACTTTTATATGTGCCAGTAAGGAACGAACCCCACTCCACATTTCATATGGTGTCTGTGCAACCTACATAGTTGGTACGAGTTTAAGATGAAGGTTGCTGTTTCTAAGGTTTAAGCCTTTGAAACTAATTTGGAAGTGTAGCTCGACACATCAAGGATCGAACCATTTCAAACAGTGTTCGATTTCTTCTTTCAGACACACCATTATGCTGTGGTGTTCTGGGAGGAGACAACTATGAAACTATTCCATAGTTCCTAAGATGTTCACATAATACAATACTTAGACATTCTAGCCCTGTTGATTTTCCACTGCGTTTCGAAACTCTTTAAACACTTCAAAGCTTCATCGTGTCTAGTGGCGGATCTGAACGGTCCACAAACGTCTGTGTAGATAGATTCGAACAAATCCTTTCCTCTTTCACATCTCCATGTAAATGGTGATTTTGTCATCTTTCTAGTAAGTAATATTCACATACATTGTTTGACTCTAGGTCAAACGATTCCAAGATCCTGTCTGCTTAGAGCTTACTGATGTAATCATTGTTTATGTAGACACGGAGACAATGCCACAAACACACTTTTAGACAAATAAACATTCAAGATTAAATTATTACTACTACTAATGCAAACAACACATTCATATATGCCATTATAAGGATAATTATTTTGAAACAGAAAAACAACCATGTTTATAAACAAATATATAACCATTTTTACTTTCAAAATAAAATACAATATATCCTTAACAATGTGTTATATGAAACAATGTATTGTGCCATTTCTGGCGAGTAGCAAAAATCTAATAATCTAAACTAAACACCACTATTCAGCACGAGCATGTAATCCTCGATCCTTGTAACAGCAGCAATGCTTCTACATATGTTAGTCCTTTAAACATGCAGATCTATCACATAATATCAATCCTATCACTCGATTAATGTGGAATGTTAATCGAATAATCAATATACGAAACAATTAAAATAGATCAAGAATACAGTTAACCTTCAATGCACACAATTATATTGATAATTGTCAAATACATAAGATGCTATGAATTCTCTCTTGACCGATCTCTTTCTCTGTTTGCTCTCTCTCTATTCTCGACTCACATAAATGATCGACTAACTCTTGAAACTCACGGCAACATATACATTATATACTAAACCCAATACACAAGCCCACCAAAATATTTAACCCAAACATACAGCCCACCGAAATCACTTGGTGACTGAAATCACTTGGTGATTTCGATTCAAGTCCACCGAGAACTCAGTGTTTTCGGTCCTAAACCGAAAACACCTCTTTGTCTTCTAAAAGAAAATTAATCCTTCTAAATGCAAAGCATAAACCACAAATTATGTCCCAACAATATATTATGATCATGTTATGCTCCTATGCTTCAGCTTCTTACTTTCATTTAGTCCCTACATACAACACAGATGTGAGTAACACATCCTATATTAAGGATTAAAGAATGAAAAGTTGATATACTATGGAGTTTCAGATATACCTGAGGTGTCAAACTCCTTGAACATGTACTTCTTCAGATCCTTCAGGTATGTTGGGCAACTACGTTTCTAATGTCCCTTTAGTTGGAAGAAAAAATATATGGCATCATTCAGGTCACTGGTGGGTGGTATGTCAAAATCAGCCTTTCCATTAAAACCTTGGTTAGACTGTCCAACCTTAGCCTTTCCCTTTCCTTTGGGATGAGAAACTTTCTTCTTCTTAGCATCACCTTGATGAATGGCTAAGACAAGAGCGGTGGAATTTGAGTCATGAGACTGTTTTATACTAGCCTTAGCGGTTTTCAGCATACCATGCAGCTCCATCAAGGTCACATCCAGATGGTTCTTGTCATAGTTCATAATGAACTCATGATATGAACCAGTAAGCGAGTTAAGCACCACATCCGTGGCTAACTCCTTTGGAGAATGGACTCCAATATTATACAATATGTCTATGTACGATTTCATCTTCTGAACATGCATACAAACGGACATTCCTTCTTTAGTTTATATGCCCTAAGGGATTTAACGATCTCGAATCCTTCCCGCCTTGCTTGTGCTCCGACATTCTCAATAAATTCTTGAGCTCAGAGGACATGTCAGCAAACGTCAGGCTATCAACCTCATTTGATTCATTAGATTGGGATTGTTGTGGAGGAGGAGGAAGACTTGATTCGGGTTGTGGAGGAAACTAAATAGGAGGAAGGTTTGTGTTTAGATTTGCGGCAAACATCTATATACATGTTTTGTTTAGTTTGATTTAATCCTTTTAAAATAATTACCCAAATTATTATTTACAAAGGCTTGGATTCAAAATCTTCCAATTACGATGTGAATAGGGATGCCGTAATCATACCATAAAGATCATTAAGGTAGATAAAAATATTTATCAATTTTAATCACCATGAAATTTCTAGATCTTTGAGATTCATTGACTAATTTCAATATCATGTTAATCTCAGTTATGCTCATCTCAATCCATGATACGCTTGAGAATGGCAAGTACCACATCAGCTTCAACAATAATCTACATTGACGTGCCGGTTAACCATACAGCTCCGCCAACAGATCATAAAAAAATATGTGTTTTCATGGGTAGCATATGATTCACGTTTTTATTTTAATTAAAATGAGAATTTTGTTTTAATACTTTTAAGTTAATACTTTTTAACTTGGAACATTGCACTATCAAACTGTTCCGGTAACCCCACTCAGGAAAATATGATAGGTGGTGAGGGTGGTAGGTAATGAATGCCATTTAAAAACTGACCTCATTATGATTCATAAAAATCCTCCTTTAAACATTCTAAACACATTTTAAAGTGGGTGAGCCGAGTCATGGTTTGACCAATGTTTTTGTTTTAATCTTTAAGTTTTATATATATATATATATATATATATATATATATATATATATATATATATATATATATATATATATATATATATACACACACACACACACACACACACACACAATTCTAATATAAAAGAAGTGAATTTTAAACATTTTAAAATTGATATTTATCCATTAACACATTGTTAATAATCAATTAAAATATTACCCTAATTAATTATATTCACATATAAGGAAACAGGGTAAACTTGGAAGATAAGCAAGTTAGGAAACTTGCAAGGAAAACAAGGGTGTAACCCAAGCCGCCATTTACATGCAAAGGCCCAATGGTTTCTATCCCTAAACCCTAATTTTCGAAAACAACTAAGGAGGCACACAAAAACCCAATGAAAATTCACCATGCATATTCAACCAAGTTTCTAGCATAAACCCTAGACAGGTAATCATATTATTCATATTCAAAACATATTCTAGCATCAATCCTAGAATTTTCAAAATTAACATCAAACATGCAAACATAAGTCAATCAATTCAGATCTAAAGTGCATACAACCTATGAAGAGAGGCTCTGATACCACTGAAGGTATTTGATCATAATAACAAAACAGTTTGCACAACGAAAGACTTAACAAGATCAAATCATAAGTTCATACAAAAATTCAAGCAAGTATCATACAGTTCATAAATCATAATCAGGATCATGCAGTTCATAGCAATTGCAGCAACTAAAAGATGAATTAGAAATTCATACCTTAGTTTGGATGTAAGCACCTAAAATAGAATCCCTCTAATGATTCACACCCAAGAACACCAGAAAACTAGATAGACAGGATTTCCTTTAGGTGAAAGAGCAAGATCCAAAACCCTTGAAAAGGGTTACGGAAATCTCTAGAGGAAGGGATAGAGAGAGGGATGAAAGTGGTGGCTTGTAGAAGGCTAAAAAGAGTGCTTAAGGTTTGATCCCTATGTCTCTATTTATACTAGAGGGCTCATGGGGTTTCAAACTTAAGGAGCCTCCTTACACTTCACCCCTGGACTTGTTTCCATTAATTAAATACTTTAATTAATGACAATCCAATATGTGTAATTTATTCTTTATATTAATTCTAAATTAATTAATTAATAATTAATTATCAATTAGTTTCTAATTAATTTATCACAGCATAAATTAATAAACTAATTATTACCATTTAATTTTTGTCACTCTTTGTTTTTACTGGGTCCTGTAGGCAACCCAAAACGACCCTGCTATTATTAGAAATATCACCAACAGTTAATGACATTAGACATGATTTTCAACAATAATCTATGCATACATTCATATGACACATAGACCTAAACAAGTAAATGTTCCTCACGAAGAGGCTGGGTAATGTTCATCCTCACACAAATAACTTTAGGCTCTGACATAACACATAGAGGAATTTTAAATGACCTGCCTCACAAGGAGGTATCGTACGACCTTACCCCTACAAAGAGGTATACTAAAAAATTTCCATGTCTCACAAAGAGGTATCATACGTCCTTACGCCACAAGTAATTACACTAAGAATATCGCACGAAGGGTCATGTAACAAAACATACATAACACTTTGGCACATACACACGTAGGCACTTAAAGGCACGTATAAAAAGTGAAACTCACTTGATTTGAAGCTATTAATAGACTACTATGAGCAAAGAGCAAGCTAGGTAGGAACCTTCTCTGAACAACCTACAAACCGTACAATTATCACTACTTGGATCATGATCCATATTCCTACTTTATACATATTCATAAAGCGTTTTATTTTAGTTATACTTTCATATAGCAGTCTATTCTTAGACCAGCTTACCTCCCTTACACCTATTCTTTCAATAGGATTATTAAATAGTATTAAAGTATATTATTTTATCTTTCTAGGGATATGGAGAAAACACTCATATGACCTCCGGTTTATTTATTACAAATTTTTACAAATTAGCACCAGAATTGACCTAATTTCTAGACCATGATGCAAATTATGTAAAGTTTACCCTAGGAGGGTTGAGAGTTTGGTATTGAGAAATTTATTTCATCAACTAGACATTAATACAAGACTATAGAACCTGGCCTCATGTCATTTTCAAATTTCTAGAATTCTAATGGAATTTACAAGTTAAGTATCTAAATTTGTGGGTTTCCTGGACCAGGATGTAAAGATGGTAACTTTCATCATTGGAGGGATGTGAACTGGGTCTTAGTAAAAATATGACATCAAGTAGACAAAATTACTAAACTACAGTCTATGGCCCCATGCCACTTGGACAACAAAAATATTACTTATAGATTAACCAA
Organism: Cichorium intybus; assembly: GCA_023525715.1. Classification (NCBI taxonomy): domain Eukaryota; kingdom Viridiplantae; phylum Streptophyta; class Magnoliopsida; order Asterales; family Asteraceae; genus Cichorium; species Cichorium intybus. Next base: position 93,173,452 of record CM042010.1, on the reverse strand, counting down.
GTTGACTGATGTTGTTTCCATATATGTTTCAAGTGCGGCCGAACACGGCACTCCCTTCGTGACTGCAAGTCACCGATGAGTGATTGTTACCAGATTGGTCGGACTGGACATGTGAAAGTTGATTACCCAGCTTGAAGATTGTTGGAAGAGGAGCACCGAAAGCGCTGACTATGATTGCTTTTCGTACAATTGATGGCCACACGGATCAGGTAGGGACTGAGAGGAAACGTGTGTGAAGCTTTGCAACTCATGTCCGAAGAGGTGTAAATGATGCCATAGATGATGGCGGACATCTTCCGAGCCAAATTTATACCTGCCTTAAGTTTGTATGATAGTAGGGGATACCCACTCTTGTTTTGATATTTCTGGAGTGATCGACCGGGTCGTGTGGGTCGAGAGTCTGGGTCACCCATTCGTGGTTGAGGTAGTCGGTGATAGGACGGTGTTGGCTAGAGTTGGAAGCAGATGAGTAGCAGATGGTGGTTGATCAAAACGTCTTTACATCATTAGAACGATCCTGTTGGGATGGCATCGGGCCTTGATATGAGTTGTTGGCTTAACAGGGTGGGCTTGCTTTTGTTCTGTAGAGAGTTGAAGAAGTCTGACACGATAATGAAGTCTGCTTGACTGGAAGTTGTTAAGCTTCGAGGCAAGAAGCGCGTTCGATCTAAATAGAGAAGCCGACCAAGTCGACATGTGCGATCGTGAGAATTAGATTGAGCCCTTGACACATCTTGAGTAGTTGGAATAGAGATGTGTGGTGTGGCCGAGTTTAGAAGATCCCGATGCATTGTTGCAGAGATATGGGGCATGTTGTGGAAGTGATCAGTTGTAGGATCAGGTTCGAACCTAAGTGGGGGAGAATTGATCACTTGTGGTGAAAGGAGATCCTTAAACGACAAGGGGGTGGAATGTAGTATGACCTTAGCTCGGTTGAGGCCTTGGGTGAGGGGCTGAAGAGAGTTTAAAAGACCGTATTTGAATAGAGTGGAGAGGCTAAACCATGGGTGACAGTGTGTTTGGGCGTGACCAAAGTAGAAGGTGTTACCGATAGTCGTCACTGATCGTGCGCTGAATGGATAAGGGCAAATAAGGAATGTGAATCCATGTTTGAACCGACAAAAATTAGATGATGAATTCAGTCCCTCTTGTTGAGTAAGAAGTGAGTTTTGACATGCATTAGTCATGCATGTCAAGAAGCTATACATTTCTATGTTTTTTGGACAATGTAGAGCAGTTATGGGTCGTTCGGATTACATATATGCTTTATTAAAAAAAATTCAAGGTTCATGTGGCTTTGCAGGTCATGATGTTGGAGCGAGCGGTTGGTTACATTCGGTGCTTGGATTAGATGGATGTAGGCGTTGATGGTGGAAAGTAACCGGTCAAAGAGATTTTGAAAGGAGAGGATGCGGGGGATAGCTCAACGTAGTGTCATCCTGTATGACTATCAAAAGTTTCTTTTTGGCAAGTTGGATGACATTTGGATCATGAAGAGTGACTTTTAACGCGTCAAGGCATGCTGTTAGCGGGAGTTTCGATTCTCGGTAAGTCGGGGCGGTATCTTTTTGTAGATTCATTTTGAGTCATAGAAGGACTCGGGACTAATTGTACCTTTCCCCATACGACTATTAGGGGAAATAAGCACATAATTCTGTCTATAGTGGTTAATCAGGTACAGTATGTTAGCGTTATGTGTGAAACTGCGCAATCAAGTTGATTGTAGCAAGGTCGGGGGATTTTGGGCTATTGCTAGGCAATAGCATTCGTGTGGATTGAATATCTTGCTACACGGTGTATCAGGGGTTGGATATTGTGCTCAAGAAGCATGGTAAGATAATAACATATGCATCTAGTCTTTAGCTATTGTAAATGTTCTAGGATCGACGTACTGGGCAATGTGGGGTCGCTCGACGCACTGATTAACGTAGTACAGAGTGGAGATGCCCGGCGAGACGTACTGATTGGATACGCATGGCTCGACGTATAGAGTATGTGCGACTCGGAGTGCTGAGCGGAGGTTCATGACTCCATGTGCAAAGTGGTGTAGTGTATTTATTTATTACTATGATGTATAAAAATCTGATAAAGGTAACTGCCGGTCGGGGATGAAGTTGGACTAGCAGGTTGCATAAGTAGAGTTTTCGACTTTAGGAGAGGGGTAGCTAGGATGCTTATCTACCCTTGACTGAGTTCGTCGTCAATGACAGTGACAGTTTTAGCTCGGGTTTGCTGCTTCACGTGATGTCGGGTGTGAGAAGATGTGGGAAACCTAAATGTTAGGGAGACGATGAATCAAAATAGATGAAGAGTCGTATGACGGGATTGTATTTGTGTGAGCTAGTGTGTTGAAGTTGAATTTCGGGGACGAATTTCTTATAAGTTGGAGGAGAGTTGTAACGCCCCGTTTTCGGTAGGACATAAATTCGAAATTATTATTTTCTTTACGGATAATAATAATAATAATAATAATAATAATAATAATAATAATAATAATAATATGATGATCTAATAATTCTAAAAGTTTAATTATAAGAGCGAGGGTGTGTTATGTCATTATTTGAAACATATAAATTTGAGAAATCTAGTTTTGGAGTTAAAAGAAAATATGAGATCAAAGATGAGGGGTTTAAAGTGTAATTAAGACAAAGTTTGGGGCTTCAAGTGCACTTTTCCGAATTTTTGCATGTTGAACGAAATTGGCGTATTTGTGCGGCCGATCGGGATAGCACTCTTCCCGCACACTTTTTATTTTCCCTCTCATCGAACCCTAGCAGCCAAAACCTTTAGCACAAGCCTTGAATACCTAGTGTCGAGAAGACGAGAACCTTCCCCCATGTCGTGAGTGGCCAGCAGCAAGGAGGGAAAGCAGGAAGAGAGATGAAGGTCGTGAAGGATGCGATCGTGAATAAGGACCACATGAGCAGCAGTAGAAGCGAGCTTGGACTGTGGAATTCTCTTGTGGTAAGCATGCCTATTGTTTCGTGTGCTATTCTTCTGCCTAGCCGTGAGCATGAGGGAGGAAGTGTGGTGTGTCGTGATTGCATACGTACACTCTCGGTCTCTCTTTTTCTCCCGGAAAAGATGGGTTAACGGATCAAAGAGTGTAGAGGCATTGCTGCTTGAAGCCGATAAGTGAGGAAAATTGAGATGTCGCATTGCCATGTCGTGGACTTAAAGTAGAGAAAGAGAGAGGGCTGTTAAGAGATTTATAGAGGTAAAATTCTTCCCCTTCCTTATTATTCTTAAACCATGAACATCACCCCAATAACCCCACTGTTGGTTTATGTGTGAGTGTGTGTTGGGTGTTTTCTATGACCTTACTTCTGATTTCTCTAATGCTTTGGAAACCTTGTTTCAAGCTTCACCTTGAAAACCTTGTGATTTATGTGCTAACCGATTCCTACACACACACACATCATTGTGTGTGCTTGTGTGTTTGTTTTGTGAGTGATCAATGCTATTGTATTCTACCACAAGTTTTCTGATATTGAGATGTATTTGGACTTTTTTCAGACCCTAGAAGGTCTTAAGGGATGTCTTAATGGGTAAGGAGGGTGAAAACCCTAACCCTAGTGGTTATTGCATGAGAATCTAAAAGTTCCTGATTTTGTGTGTTTTTGTAAAAATCATATAAAATCGTGTGGGGGTTCATTTTGGTTGAGTCTTACATCCCTAGAATGGTATTTTAGTCTAGTTTCGACATCCAGAAGGCCTTGGCTTAATTAGGGTCCTAGATAAGGTGAATAATGCAATATTCAATGACTGGTCCAGGACTGAGTTTAACAGTGAGTTATGTGTTGATAAATTCATTATCAATGGTACAAAAATGCTTTGGGGGCAAGACCAGTGGGATATGTTCAGCCTGTATGTCTAGTTTCTTCCTACCAAAAATCAGAACCTAACTCTCTGTCTATTTTGTATTATGGTTCTATCTTTGAAGGGTGGTTCAGTGGATGGACTGATTGTATCAGTCAAATTTGGGGATTTTTAGTTTTTTCTTGGAAGGTGCAAATGACCTGAGGTCAGGCCCTGTGACCTTATCCTTTGGTCTAGTGTTTGCATAAGTTTTCTTGGATTTTATCTTGAATCCTTCCTTAGTTTAATATTGTAAATCTTGTTGTGGGTCAAAAAGTTAGCTTTGCTGTCAAACCCTCCTTTTGTGGTTTTTGACCTTGGTTGTGGGTTTAGGGTTGGTAACGAATGTCGGGACCTTCGTAAACTTAATAAAGATAATTACTAACCTCAATGATTAATATATAATATTAAGAAGGGATGCATGGTAAGACACGGTGCGTGTCAGGAATCGGAAAAAGTATATAACTATAAGTAGTTATTTGTAATTATAAAATCCGTTCACGGTAGTGGTTGGTATATGGGATGTAGGTCTATGGATGAAGGAGGGTCTCTGAGTACTACCTTGCTTGTGTGTTACCTACTTCTACCTATCAGGTGAGTTTCTCACTGCATTGTATTGATATCATTCATTCCCTGTTGTGTTGTGTTATGAATAGGAGTTTGATATTTTATCTGCGTTCGTGATTTATGTGATATGTGTGGATAGTACTAGGCTGTGTGCATTGTACTGATATTATACATCCTCTTTGTAGTGTTGTGTGTTAATATGATGTGATAGTGTACTTGAATATTGTGGTGATACTATTATTGGGTGCATTAGGTAGTATTACCATTGCTTGGTGTAATATGTGATCACACCACTGCTGGTTGCATTATGTGGGTGGCCATGCCACTCATGTGGTGCATTATGTGACCATACCACTGCTGGGTGCATTATGTGGGTGATCATGCCACTGTTGGGTGCATTATGTGGTGATACCACTGCTGGGTGCGTTATGTGGTAATTTTTGTTGTTAGCAAGGCATGCTTGATTGATATATTATGTATGTGTTAAAATTCATAAGTTATGTGCTTACCCTCTACCCTCTAAACCACTGTTTCAGGTACATCAGGTACCATGGATGGCAAGGCGTGACGTGTACACACTGCTGCTGCTTCTTTGGGGTTTTGATTTAAAAATGTTATTAATTAGACTTTGTTTTCTGCTGTGGATGTTTTGATATTAATGATAAGGGTTTTGTATGAACAAAGAGGAAATTAATTAATGTGGTTTTATTTAGCGAAAATGTTTTAAAAATAAATTTTAAATTTGCCCTAAAATCTGGGATGTTACAAGTTGGTATCAGAGCACAACTTGAGAGAATCAGGCTCACTTTAGTGAGTTCTTGATTCAAGTTGAGGCTTAAGAGTTTTCTTAGAACATTTTTACGAAAGAAAGATGTTAAATGAATAGTGAACTGAACACACAGTGTGAACCGCAGCAGACGCCAGTGTAGGAAAAGGTTTAAGTGTTTATTGTTGATGGTGCTTTCTACAACATAAGATGTATGTATGCTAGAAAACCACATGTTGGTGTACAGTTTACTTGTTGCTTGCTATTACCAATGAATGCTAGTGTTGATAGGTTGTTTAGGGAATGTTATTAAGTTGTATGTAGTAGGAAATGAATAGCCTTTGAATACTTGATTTGACCTTATTTCATATTCCTTGTTTGGTTGTTGCCTTAGGGTAAGATCTGATACTCGAAAGTCTATTTAATTTTATATTGTATACGACTGCGTATTCATGAGACAACTCGTCATCACTGGAGGAAATTCCGTCTTAGTTAGAGTAGCAAGGTAGGGGGTGAGATTCCTAGTATTCTAGGAAAAGTGTTGGCATATGCTTTGTAAGGGCATATGTGTTGGCGATACCGGTGAGAAGAGAATTGGACATTTCGGGACGGGTCTTGGAACGGACATGGATAGGTGTGGAAGGTAGTAATGGAGCTCCTACTATCGAAAGCACAGGATCCGCGTTCGAGTCGGGAATTGGTCACGAAGAATCCAAGGAGCTGACTGTGTGAGTGTCTAGCATAGTTGACTTAAATGCTAGTGTGATGTGCTAAACCTTTATCCACTCGATTGCAGGATGGTGATCATGAGGTTTAGTGAGAGCGGTTAGGATGCAGGCCTGAGTGCCTAGGAGTTTCGGGATCTGATGGCAACAGAGGTATCGCGGGCGATTTGGGAAAAATCACCGGTAAGTCTATGGGACCAAGGAGGAGATGAGGAACATGTTAGAGTAATATATTGCTACAATTTTAGACGTCAGGGAATGCATACCCCATTGTTGGCATGCGCTAGATATCTGATGTCGAGGGCATATTCTCACTAACGGTTTCCTGACTGACTGGAGGGTTCTCTTCGCCATGAATCTTTTGTGCGGGCGGTGAAGGATTGGTGGGGAGTTGGGACCACATGTATGACTGATGGCAGGTCAAGGCATTAACATAGGAGGAGTTCGTAGCACGGGTTTGGAGGCAGTACGTGCCTTGAGGGGAGTCGGGCGGAGTTCGTACGAGGTTATGACATTGGAGCAGACGACTTAGATCGTCACTGAGATGACACAAGGGTTCACGGAGAGGCGCTATTCTATTCTTAGTAAGCAGCTTCAGAGGACATGAAGGTGATTGATTATGTGAATATGTGGCATACCGATATTTGGTGCTCGTGAGTGCCATCCCAGTTGCTTTTCATGCTGCCATGATTGAGGTAGCAAGGAGGTGCAAGCTCGAGCTTGAAACCCAAGCTCAAAAGAGGAAGGCGACACAGGCCATAGTACCGGTATTGACGTCGGCTAGGAAGCCAAGAACTTCTGACTCGCGCTCGGTTCAGAAGGATGGGGGACCCTAGTCGAGGGATGTCGCGAGTGAGGGAGTGGTCATATATGTTTCAAGTGCGGCCGAACACGGCACTACCTTCGTGACTACAAGTCACCGATAAGAGATTGTTACCAGATTGGTCGGACCGGACATGTGAAAGTTGATTACCAAGCCTGAAGACTGTTGGAAGAGGAGCACCGAAAGCGCTGACTATGGTTTCTTTTCGTACAATTGATGGGCACAAGGGTCAGGCAGGGACTGAGAGGACACGTGAGTGAAGCTTTCCAGCTCACGACCGAAGAGGTGTAAGTGATAGCTTAGATGATGGCAGACATCTTTCGAGCCAAATTTATACATGCCTTAAGTTTGTGTGATAGTGGGGGCTACCCACTCTTGTTTTGATATTTCTGGAGTAATCAATCGGGTCGTGTGGGTGGAGAGTCTGAGTCACCCATTCGTGGTTGAGGTAGCCGGCGATAGGAAGATATTGGCTAGAGTTGCAAGCGGCTGAGTAGCAGATGGTGGTTGATGTAAACATCTTTGCATCATTAGAACGATCCTGTTGGGATGACATCGGGCCTTGATATGAGTTGTTGGCTTAACTGGGTGGGCTTGCTTTCGTTCTTTAGAGAGTTAAAGAAGTCGGAGACGATAATGAAGTCTACTTGACTGGAAGTTGTTAGGCTTTGAGGCAAGAAGCGTGTTCAATCTAAATAGAGAAGCCGACCAAGTCGACGTGTGCGATCGTGAGAATTATATTGAGCCTTTGACACATCTTGAATAGTTGGAATAGAGACGTGTGGTGTGGCCGAGTTTAGAAGATCTCGATGCATTGTTGTAGAGGTATGGGGCATGTTGTGGAAGTGATCAGTTGTAGGATCGGGTTCGAACCTAAGTGGGGCAAAATTGATCACTTGTGGCGAAAGAAGATCCTTAAACGACAAGGGGATGGAATGTAGTTTGACCTTAGCTCGGTTGAGGCCTTGGGTGAGGGGCTGAAGAGAGTTCAAAAGACCGTATTTGAATAAAATGGAGAGGCTAAAACCATGGGTGACAGTGTGTTTTGGCGTGACCAAAGTAGAAGGTTTTACCGATAGTCGTCACTGACCGTGTGCTGAATGGATAGGGGCGAATTAGGAATGTGAATCCATGTTTGATTCGACAAACATTAGATGATGAATTCAGCCCCTCTTGTTGACTAGGAAGTGAGTTTTGACATGCATTAGTCATGCATGTCAAGAAGTTATACATTTCTATGGTTTTTGGATAGTGTAGAGCAGTTATGGGTCGTTCGGATTACATATATGCTTTATTAAAACAAATTCAAGGTTCATGTGGCTTTGTGGGTTATGATGTTGGAGCGAGCGGTTGGTTACATTCGGTGCTTTGGATTAGGTGGATGTGCGCGTTAATGGTGAAAAGTAAGCTGTCAAAGAGATTCTAAGAGGAGAGGGTGTCGGGGATAGCTCAACATAGTGTCATCCTGTATGACTATCAAGAGTTTCTTTTTGGCAAGTTGGATGACATTTGGATCATGAAGAGTGAGTTTTAACGCGTCAAGGCATGCTGTTAGCGGGAGATTGGATTCTCGGTAAGTCGAGGCGGTATCTTTTTATAGATTCATTTTGAGTCATAGAAGGACTCAGCACTCATTGTACCTCTCCCCATACGACTATTAGGGGAAATAAGTGCATAATTCTATCTACAGTGGTTAATCAGGTACAGTATGTTAGTGTTATGTGTGAAACTATGCAATCAAGTTGATTGTAGCAAGTTCGGGGGATGTTGGGCTATTGCAAGGCAATAGCATTCGTGTGGATTGAATAACTTGCTACACGGTATATCAGGGGTTGGATATCGTGCTCAAGAAGCATGGTAAGGTAATAACATATGCATCTAGTCTTTAGCTATTGTAAATGTTCTGGATCGATGTACTGGGCAATGTGGGGTCGCTCGACGCACTGATTAACGTAATACAGAGTGGAGATTCCCGGCGAGACGCACTGAGTGGATACGCATGGCTGGACGTATAGAATATCCGCTACTCGGAGTGCGAAGCGGAGGGTCATGACTCCATGTACAAAGTGGTGTAGTGTATTTATTGATTACTATGATGTACAAATATCTGATAGAAGGTTATTGCTGGTCGGGGATGAAGTTGGACTAGCAGGTTGCATAAGTAGAGTTTTCGACTTTAGGGGGAGGGGTACCTGGGATGCTTATCTACCCTTGACTGAGTTCGTCGTCAATGACAGTCGACAGTTTTAGCTCCGGTTTGCTGCTTCTGTCGGGTGTGAGAAGATGTGGGAGACCTAAATGTTAGGGAGACGATGAACCAAAATAGATGAAGAGTCGGATGGGATTGTATTTGTGTGAGCTAGTGTGTTGTTAGCAAGGCATGCTTGATTGATATATTATGTATGTGTTGAAATTCACTAAGTTGTGTGCTTACCCTCTACCCTCTAAACCACTGTTTCAGGTACATCAGGTACCATGGATGGCAAGGCGTGACGTGTACACACTGCTGCTGCTTCTTTGGGGTTTTGATTTAAAAATGTTATTAATTAGACTTTATTTTCTGCTGTGGATGTTTTGAAATTAATGATAAGGGTTTTGTATGAACAAAGAGGAAATTAATTAATGTGGTTTTATTTAGTGAAAATGTTTTAAAAATAAATTTTAAATTTGCCCTAAAATCTGGGATGTTACAAGTTGGTATCAGAGCACAACTTGAGAGAATCAGGCTCACTTTAGTGAGTTCTTGATTCAAGTTGAGGCTTAAGAGTTTTCTTAGAACATTTTTCCAAAAGAAAGATGTTAAATGAATGGTGAACTGAACACACAGTGTGAACCGCAGCAGACGCCAGTGTAGGAAAAGGTTTACGTGTTTATTGTTGATGGTGCTTTCTAGAACATAAGATGTATGTATGCTAGAAAACCACATATTGGTGTACAGTTTACTTGTTGCTTGCTATTACCAATGAATGCTAGTGTTGATAGGTTGTTTAGGGAATGTTATTAAGTTGTATGTAGTAGGAAATGAATAGCCTTTGAATACTTGATTTGACCTTATTTCATATTCCTTGTTTGGTTGTTGCCTTAGGGTAAGATCTGATATTCGAAAGTCTATTTAATTTTATATTGTATACGACTGCGTATTCATGAGACAACTCGTCATCACTGGAGGAAATTCCGTCTTAGTTAGAGTAGCAAGGTAGGGGGTGAGATTCCTAGTATTCTAGGAAAAGTGTTGGCATATGCTTTGTAAGGGCATATGTGTTGGCGATACCGGTGAGAAGAGAATTGGACATTTCGGGACGGGTCTTGGAACGGACATGGATAGGTGTGGAAGGTAGTAATGGAGCTCCTACTATCGAAATCACAGGATCCGCGTTCGAGTCGGGAATTGGTCACGAAGAATCCAAGGAGCTGACTGTGTGAGTGTCTAGCATAGTTGACTTAAATGCTAGTGTGATGTGCTAAACCTTTATCCACTCGATTGCAGGATGGTGATCATGAGGTTTAGTGAGAGCGGTTAGGATGCAGGCCTGAGTGCCTAGGAGTATCGGGATCTGATGGCAACAGAGGTATCGCGGGCGATTTGGGAAAAATCACCGGTAAGTCTATGGGACCAAGGAGGAGATGAGGAACATGTTAGAGTAATATATTGCTACAATTTTAGACGTCAGGGAATGCATACCCCATTGTTGGCATGCGCTAGATATCTGATGTCGAGGGCATATTCTCACTAACGGTTTCCTGACTGACTGGAGGGTTCTCTCCACCATGAATCTTTTGTGCGGGCGGTGAAGGATTTGGTGGGGAGTTGGGACCACATGTATGACTGATGGCAGGTCAAGGCATTAACATAGGAGGAGTTCGTAGCACGGGTTTGGAGGCAGTACGTGCCTTGAGGGGAGTCGGGCGGAGTTCGTACGAGGTTATGACATTGGAGCAGACGACTTAGATCGTCACTGAGATGACACAAGGGTTCACGGAGAGGCGCTATTCTATTCTTAGTAAGCAGCTTCAGAGGACATGATGGTGATTGATTATGTGAATATGTGGCATACCGATATTTGGTGCTCGTGAGTGCCACCCCAGTTGCTTTTCATGCTGCCATGATTGAGGTAGCAAGGAGGTGCAAGCTCGAGCTTGAAACCCAAGCTCAAAAGAGGAAGGCGACACAGGCCATAGTACCGGTATTGACGTCGGCTAAGAAGCCAAGAACTTCTGACTCGCGCTCGGTTCAGAAGGATGGGGGACCCTAGTCGAGGGATGTCGCGAGTGAGGGAGTGGTCATATATGTTTCAAGTGCGGCCGAACACGGCACTACCTTCGTGACTGCAAGTCACCGATGAGAGATTGTTACCAGATTGGTCGGACCGGACATGTGAAAGTTGATTACCAAGCCTGAAGACTGTTGGAAGAGGAGCACCGAAAGCGCTGACTATGGTTTCTTTTCGTACAATTGATGGGCACAAGGGTCAGGCAGGGACTGAGAGGACACGTGAGTGAAGCTTTCCAGCTCACGACCGAAGAGGTGTAAGTGATAGCTTAGATGATGGCAGACATCTTTCGAGCCAAATTTATACATGCCTTAAGTTTGTGTGATAGTGGGGGCTACCCACTCTTGTTTTGATATTTCTGGAGTAATCAATCGGGTCGTGTGGGTGGAGAGTCTGAGTCACCCATTCGTGGTTGAGGTAGCCGGCGATAGGAAGATATTGGCTAGAGTTGCAAGCGGCTGAGTAGCAGATGGTGGTTGATGTAAACATCTTTACATCATTAGAACGATCCTGTTGGGATGACATCGGGCCTTGATATGAGTTGTTGGCTTAACTGGGTGGGCTTGCTTTCGTTCTTTAGAGAGTTAAAGAAGTCGGAGACGATAATGAAGTCTACTTGACTGGAAGTTGTTAAGCTTCGAGGCAAGAAGCGTGTTCAATCTAAATAGAGAAGCCGGCCAAGTCGACGTGTGCGATCGTGAGAATTATATTGAGCCTTTGACACATCTTAAATAGTTGGAATAGAGACGTGTGGTGTGGCCGAGTTTAGAAGATCTCGATGCATTGTTGTAGAGGTATGGGGCATGTTGTGGAAGTGATCAGTTGTAGGATCGGGTTCGAACCTAAGTGGGGCAAAATTGATCACTTGTGGCGAAAGAAGATCCTTAAACGACAAGGGGGTGGAATGTAGTATGACCTTAGCTCGGTTGAGGCCTTGGGTGAGGGGCTGAAGAGAGTTCAAAAGACCGTATTTGAATAGAATGGAGAGGCTAAAACCATGGGTGACAGTGTGTTTTGGCGTGACCAAAGTAGAAGGTTTTACCGATAGTCGTCACTGACCGTGTGCTGAATGGATAAGGGCGAATTAGGAATGTGAATCCATGTTTGATTCGACAAATATTAGATGATGAATTCAGCCCCTCTTGTTGACTAGGAAGTGAGTTTTGACATGCATTAGTCATGCATGTCAAGAAGTTATACATTTCTATGGTTTTTGGATAGTGTAGAGCAGTTATGGGTCGTTCGGATTACATATATGCTTTATTAAAACAAATTCAAGGTTCATGTGGCTTTGTGGGTCATGATGTTGGAGCGAGCGATTGGTTACATTCGGTGCTTTGGATTAGGTGGATGTGCGCGTTGATGGTGAAAAGTAAGCTGTCAAAGAGATTCTAAGAGGAGAGGGTGCCGGGGATAGCTCAACATAGTGTCATCCTGTATGACTATCAAGAGTTTCTTTTTGGCAAGTTGGATGACATTTGGATCATGAAGAGTGAGTTTTAACGCGTCAAGGCATGCTGTTAGCGGGAGATTGGATTCTCGGTAAGTCGAGGCGGTATCTTTTTATAGATTCATTTTGAGTCATAGAAGGACTCAGCACTCATTGTACCTCTCCCCATACGACTATTAGGGGAAATAAGTGCATAATTCTATCTACAGTGGTTAATCAGGTACAGTATGTTAGTGTTATGTGTGAAACTATGCAATCAAGTTGATTGTAGCAAGTTCGGGGGATGTTGGGCTATTGCAAGGCAATAGCATTCGTGTGGATTGAATAACTTGCTACACGGTATATCAGGGGTTGGATATCGTGCTCAAGAAGCATGGTAAGGTAATAACATATGCATCTAGTCTTTAGCTATTGTAAATGTTCTGGATCGATGTACTGGGCAATGTGGGGTCGCTCGACGCACTGATTAACGTAATACAGAGTGGAGATGCCCGGCAAGACGCACTGAGTGGATACACATGGCTGGACGTATAGAATATGCGCTACTCGGAGTGCTAAGCGGATGGTCATGACTCCATGTACAAAGTGGTGTAGTGTATTTATTGATTACTATGATGTACAAATATCTGATAGAAGGTTATTGCTGGTCGGGGATGAAGTTAGACTAGCAGGTTGCATAAGTAGAGTTTTCGACTTTAGGGGGAGGGGAACCTGGGATGCTTATCTACCCTTGACTGAGTTCGTCGTCAATGACAGTCGACAGTTTTAGCTCCGGTTTGCTGCTTCTGTCGGGTGTGAGAAGATGTGGGAGACCTAAATGTTAGGGAGACGATGAACCAAAATAGATGAAGAGTCGGATGGGATTGTATTTGTGTGAGCTAGTGTGTTGTTAGCAAGGCATGCTTGATTGATATATTATGTATGTGTTGAAATTCACTAAGTTGTGTGCTTACCCTCTACCCTCTAAACCACTGTTTTAGGTACATCAGGTACCATGGATGGCAAGGCGTGACGTATACACACTGCTGCTGCTTCTTTGGGGTTTTGATTTAAAAATGTTATTAATTAGACTTTGTTTTCTGCTGTGGATGTTTTGAAATTAATGATAAGGGTTTTGTATGAACAAAGAGGAAATTAATTAATGTGGTTTTATTTAGTGAAAATGTTTTAAAAATAAATTTTAAATTTGCCCTAAAATCTGGGATGTTACAAGTTGGTATCAGAGCACAACTTGAGAGAATCAGGCTCACTTTAGTGAGTTCTTGATTCAAGTTGAGGCTTAAGAGTTTTCTTAGAACATTTTTCCAAAAGAAAGATGTTAAATGAATGGTGAACTGAACACACAGTGTGAACCGCAGCAGACGCCAGTGTAGGAAAAGGTTTAAGTGTTTATTGTTGATGGTGCTTTCTAGAACATAAGATGTATGTATGCTAGAAAACCACATATTGGTGTACAGTTTACTTGTTGCTTGCTATTACCAATGAATGCTAGTGTTGATAGGTTGTTTAGGGAATGTTATTAAGTTGTATGTAGTAGGAAATGAATAGCCTTTGAATACTTGATTTGACCTTATTTCATATTCCTTGTTTGGTTGTTGCCTTAGGGTAAGATCTGATATTCGAAAGTCTATTTAATTTTATATTGTATACGACTGCGTATTCATGAGACAACTCGTCATCACTGGAGGAAATTCCGTCTTAGTTAGAGTAGCAAGGTAGGGGGTGAGATTCCTAGTATTCTAGGAAAAGTGTTGGCATATGCTTTGTAAGGGCATATGTGTTGGCGATACCGGTGAGAAGAGAATTGGACATTTCGGGACGGGTCTTGGAACGGACATGGATAGGTGTGGAAGGTAGTAATGGAGCTCCTACTATCGAAAGCACAGGATCCGCGTTCGAGTCGGGAATTGGTCACGAAGAATCCAAGGAGCTGACTGTGTGAGTGTCCAGCATAGTTGACTTAAATGCTAGTGTGATGTGCTAAACCTTTATCCACTCGATTGCAGGATGGTGAACATGAGGTTTAGTGAGAGCGGTTAGGATGCAGGCCTGAGTGCCTAGGAGTTTCGGGATCTGATGGCAACAGAGGTATCGCGGGCGATTTGGGAAAAATCACCGGTAAGTCTACGGGACCAAGGAGGAAATGAGGAACATGTTAGAGTAATATATTGCTACAATTTTAGACGTTAGGGAATGCATACCCCATTGTTGGCATGCGCTAGATATCTGATGTCGAGGGCATATTCTCACTAACGGTTTCCTGACTGACTGGAGGGTTCTCTCCGCCATGAATCTTTTGTGCGGGCGGTGAAGGATTTGGTGGGGAGTTGGGACCACATGTATGACTGATGGCAGGTCAAGGCATTAACATAGGAGGAATTCGTAGCACGGGTTTGGAGGCAGTACGTTCCTTGAGGGGAGTCGGGCGGAGTTCGTACGAGGTTATGACATTGGAGCAGACGACTTAGATCGTCACTGAGATGACACAAGGGTTCACGGAGAGGCGCTATTCTATTCTTAGTAAGCAGCTTCAGAGGACATGAAGGTGATTGATTATGTGAATATGTGGCATACCGATATTTGGTGCTCGTGAGTGCCACCCCAGTTGCTTTTCATGCTGCCATGATT
This sequence comes from Cichorium intybus, assembly GCA_023525715.1. NCBI lineage: Eukaryota > Viridiplantae > Streptophyta > Magnoliopsida > Asterales > Asteraceae > Cichorium > Cichorium intybus. The sequence goes on along the minus strand of CM042010.1, from coordinate 93,158,364 downwards.
GAGGTAGCAAGGAGGTGCAAGCTCGAGCTTGAAACCCAAGCTCAAAAGAGGAAGGCGACACAGGCCATAGTACCGGTATTGACGTCGGCTAGGAAGCCAAGAACTTCTGACTCGCGCTCGGTTCAGAAGGATGGGGGACCCTAGTCGAGGGATGTCGCGAGTGAGGGAGTGGTCATATATGTTTCAAGTGCGGCCGAACACGGCACTACCTTCGTGACTACAAGTCACCGATGAGAGATTGTTACCAGATTGGTCGGACCGGACATGTGAAAGTTGATTACCAAGCCTGAAGACTGTTGGAAGAGGAGCACCGAAAGCGCTGACTATGGTTGCTTTTCGTACAATTGATGGGCACAAGGGTCAGGCAGGGACTGAGAGGACACGTGAGTGAAGCTTTCCAGCTCACGACCGAAGAGGTGTAAGTGATAGCTTAGATGATGGCAGACATCTTTCGAGCCAAATTTATACATGCCTTAAGTTTGTGTGATAGTGGGGGCTACCCACTCTTGTTTTGATATTTCTGGAGTAATCAATCGGGTCGTGTGGGTCGAGAGTCTGAGTCACCCATTCGTGGTTGAGGTAGCCGGCGATAGGAAGATATTGGCTAGAGTTGCAAGCGGCTGAGTAGCAGATGGTGGTTGATGTAAACATCTTTACATCATTAGAACGATCCTGTTGGGATGACATCGGGCCTTGATATGAGTTGTTGGCTTAACTGGGTGGGCTTGCTTTCGTTCTTTAGAGAGTTAAAGAAGTCGGAGACGATAATGAAGTCTACTTGACTGGAAGTTGTTAAGCTTCGAGGCAAGAAGCGTGTTCAATCTAAATAGAGAAGCCGGCCAAGTCGACGTGTGCGATCGTGAGAATTATATTGAGCCTTTGACACATCTTAAATAGTTGGAATAGAGACGTGTGGTGTGGCCGAGTTTAGAAGATCTCGATGCATTGTTGTAGAGGTATGGGGCATGTTGTGGAAGTGATCAGTTGTAGGATCGGGTTCGAACCTAAGTGGGGCAAAATTGATCACTTGTGGCGAAAGAAGATCCTTAAACGACAAGGGGGTGGAATGTAGTATGACCTTAGCTCGGTTGAGGCCTTGGGTGAGGGGCTGAAGAGAGTTCAAAAGACCGTATTTGAATAGAATGGAGAGGCTAAAACCATGGGTGACAGTGTGTTTTGGCGTGACCAAAGTAGAAGGTTTTACCGATAGTCGTCACTGACCGTGTGCTGAATGGATAAGGGCGAATTAGGAATGTGAATCCATGTTTGATTCGACAAATATTAGATGATGAATTCAGCCCCTCTTGTTGACTAGGAAGTGAGTTTTGACATGCATTAGTCATGCATGTCAAGAAGTTATACATTTCTATGGTTTTTGGATAGTGTAGAGCAGTTATGGGTCGTTCGGATTACATATATGCTTTATTAAAACAAATTCAAGGTTCATGTGGCTTTGTGGGTCATGATGTTGGAGCGAGCGATTGGTTACATTCGGTGCTTTGGATTAGGTGGATGTGCGCGTTGATGGTGAAAAGTAAGCTGTCAAAGAGATTCTAAGAGGAGAGGGTGCCGGGGATAGCTCAACATAGTGTCATCCTGTATGACTATCAAGAGTTTCTTTTTGGCAAGTTGGATGACATTTGGATCATGAAGAGTGAGTTTTAACGCGTCAAGGCATGCTGTTAGCGGCAGATTGGATTCTCGGTAAGTCGAGGCGGTATCTTTTTATAGATTCATTTTGAGTCATAGAAGGACTCAGCACTCATTGTACCTCTCCCCATACGACTATTAGGGGAAATAAGTGCATAATTCTATCTACAGTGGTTAATCAGGTACAGTATGTTAGTGTTATGTGTGAAACTATGCAATCAAGTTGATTGTAGCAAGTTCGGGGGATGTTGGGCTATTGCAAGGCAATAGCATTCGTGTGGATTGAATAACTTGCTACACGGTATATCAGGGGTTGGATATCGTGCTCAAGAAGCATGGTAAGGTAATAACATATGCATCTAGTCTTTAGCTATTGTAAATGTTCTGGATCGATGTACTGGGCAATGTGGGGTCGCTCGACGCACTGATTAACGTAATACAGAGTGGAGATGCCCGGCAAGACGCACTGAGTGGATACGCATGGCTGGACGTATAGAATATGCGCTACTCGGAGTGCTAAGCGGATGGTCATGACTCCATGTACAAAGTGGTGTAGTGTATTTATTGATTACTATGATGTACAAATATCTGATAGAAGGTTATTGCTGGTCGGGGATGAAGTTGGACTAGCAGGTTGCATAAGTAGAGTTTTCGACTTTAGGGGGAGGGGAACCTGGGATGCTTATCTACCCTTGACTGAGTTCGTCGTCAATGACAGTCGACAGTTTTAGCTCCGGTTTGCTGCTTCTGTCGGGTGTGAGAAGATGTGGGAGACCTAAATGTTAGGGAGACGATGAACCAAAATAGATGAAGAGTCGGATGGGATTGTATTTTGTGTGAGCTAGTGTGTTGTTAGCAAGGCATGCTTGATTGATATATTATGTATGTGTTGAAATTCACTAAGTTGTGTGCTTACCCTCTACCCTCTAAACCACTGTTTTAGGTACATCAGGTACCATGGATGGCAAGGCGTGACGTGTACACACTGCTGCTGCTTCTTTGGGGTTTTGATTTAAAAATGTTATTAATTAGACTTTGTTTTCTGCTGTGGATGTTTTGAAATTAATGATAAGGGTTTTGTATGAACAAAGAGGAAATTAATTAATGTGGTTTTATTTAGTGAAAATGTTTTAAAAATAAATTTTAAATTTGCCCTAAAATCTGGGATGTTACAAGTTGGTATCAGAGCACAACTTGAGAGAATCAGGCTCACTTTAGTGAGTTCTTGATTCAAGTTGAGGCTTAAGAGTTTTCTTAGAACATTTTTCCAAAAGAAAGATGTTAAATGAATGGTGAACTGAACACACAGTGTGAACCGCAGCAGACGCCAGTGTAGGAAAAGGTTTAAGTGTTTATTGTTGATGGTGCTTTCTAGAACATAAGATGTATGTATGCTAGAAAACCACATATTGGTGTACAGTTTACTTGTTGCTTGCTATTACCAATGAATGCTAGTGTTGATCGGTTGTTTAGGGAATGTTATTAAGTTGTATGTAGTAGGAAATGAATAGCCTTTGAATACTTGATTTGACCTTATTTCATATTCCTTGTTTGGTTGTTGCCTTAGGGTAAGATCTGATACTCGAAAGTCTATTTAATTTTATATTGTATACGACTGCGTATTCATGAGACAACTCGTCATCACTGGAGGAAATTCCGTCTTAGTTAGAGTAGGAAGGTGGGGGTGAGATTCCTAGTATTCTAGGAAAAGTGTTGGCATATGCTTTGTAAGGGCATATGTGTTGGCGATACCGGTGAGAAGAGAATTGGACATTTCGGGACGGGTCTTGGAACGGACATGGATAGGTGTGGAAGGTAGTAATGGAGCTCCTACTATCGAAAGCACAGGATCCGCGTTCGAGTCGGGAATTGGTTACGAAGAATCCAAGGAGCTGAGTGTGTGAGTGTCTAGCATAGTTGACTTAAATGCTAGTGTGATGTGCTAAACCTTTATCCACTCGATTGCAGGATGGTGATCATGAGGTTTAGTGAGAGCGGTTAGGATGCAGGCCTGAGTGCCTAGGAGTTTCGGGATCTGATGGCAACAGAGGTATCGCGGGCGATTTGGGAAAAATCACCGGTAAGTCTATGGGACCAAGGAGGAGATGAGGAACATGTTAGAGTAATATATTGCTACAATTTTAGACGTCAGGGAATGCATACCCCATTGTTGGCATGCGCTAGATTTCTGATGTCGAGGGCATATTCTCACTAACGGTTTCCTGACTGACTGGAGGGTTCTCTCCGCCATGAATCTTTTGTGCGGGCGGTGAAGGATTGGTGGGGAGTTGGGACCACATGTATGACTGATGGCAGGTCAAGGCATTAACATAGGAGGAGTTCGTAGCACGGGTATGGAGGCAGTACGTGCCTTGAGGGGAGTCCGGCGGAGTTCGTACGAGGTTATGACATTGGAGCAGACGACTTAGATCGTCACTGAGATGACACAAGGGTTCACGGAGAGGCGCTATTCTATTCTTAGTAAGCAGCTTCAGAGGACATGAAGGTGATTGATTATGTGAATATGTGGCATACCGATATTTGGTGCTCGTGAGTGCCACCCCAGTTGCTTTTCATGCTGCCATGATTGAGGTAGCAAGGAGGTGCAAGCTCGAGCTTGAAACCCAAGCTCAAAAGAGGAAGGCGACACAGGCCATAGTACCGGTATTGACGTCGGCTAGGAAGCCAAGAACTTCTGACTCGCGCTCGGTTCAGAAGGATGGGGGACCCTAGTCGAGGGATGTCGCGAGTGAGGGAGTGGTCATATATGTTTCAAGTGCGGCCGAACACGGCACTACCTTCGTGACTACAAGTCACCGATGAGAGATTGTTACCAGATTGGTCGGACCGGACATGTGAAAGTTGATTACCAAGCCTGAAGACTGTTGGAAGAGGAGCACCGAAAGCGCTGACTATGGTTGCTTTTCGTACAATTGATGGGCACAAGGGTCAGGCAGGGACTGAGAGGACACGTGAGTGAAGCTTTCCAGCTCACGACCGAAGAGGTGTAAGTGATAGCTTAGATGATGGCAGACATCTTTCGAGCCAAATTTATACATGCCTTAAGTTTGTGTGATAGTGGGGGCTACCCACTCTTGTTTTGATATTTCTGGAGTAATCAATCGGGTCGTGTGGGTCGAGAGTCTGAGTCACCCATTCGTGGTTGAGGTAGCCGGCGATAGGAAGATATTGGCTAGAGTTGCAAGCGGCTGAGTAGCAGATGGTGGTTGATGTAAACATCTTTACATCATTAGAACGATCCTGTTGGGATGACATCGGGCCTTGATATGAGTTGTTGGCTTAACTGGGTGGGCTTGCTTTCGTTCTTTAGAGAGTTAAAGAAGTCGGAGACGATAATGAAGTCTACTTGACTGGACGTTGTTAGGCTTCGAGGCAAGAAGCGTGTTCAATCTAAATAGAGAAGCCGACCAAGTCGACGTGTGCGATCGTGAGAATTATATTGAGCCTTTGACACATCTTGAATAGTTGGAATAGAGACGTGTGGTGTGGCCGAGTTTAGAAGATCTCGATGCATTGTTGTAGAGGTATGGGGCATGTTGTGGAAGTGATCAGTTGTAGGATCGGGTTCGAACCTAAGTGGGGCAAAATTGATCACTTGTGGTGAAAGAAGATCCTTAAACGACAAGGGGGTGGAATGTAGTATGACCTTAGCTCGGTTGAGGCCTTGGGTGAGGGGCTGAAGAGAGTTCAAAAGACCGTATTTGAATAGAATGGAGAGGCTAAAACCATGGGTGACAATGTGTTTTGGCGTGACCAAAGTAGAAGGTTTTACCGATAGTCGTCACTGACCGTGTGCTGAATGGATAAGGGCGAATTAGGAATGTGAATCCATGTTTGATTCGACAAACATTAGATGATGAATTCAGCCCCTCTTGTTGACTAGGAAGTGAGTTTTGACATGCATTAGTCATGCATGTCAAGAAGTTATACATTTCTATGGTTTTTGGATAGTGTAGAGCAGTTATGGGTCGTTCGGATTACATATATGCTTTATTAAAACAAATTCAAGGTTCATGTGGCTTTGTGGGTCATGATGTTGGAGCGAGCGGTTGGTTACATTCGGTGCTTTGGATTAGGTGGATGTGCGCGTTGATGGTGAAAAGTAAGCTGTCAAACAGATTCTAAGAGGAGAGGGTGCCGGGGATAGCTCAACATAGTGTCATCCTGTATGACTATCAAGAGTTTCTTTTTGGCAAGTTGGATGACATTTGGATCATGAAGAGTGAGTTTTAACGCGTCAAGGCATGCTGTTAGCGGGAGATTGGATTCTCGGTAAGTCGAGGCGGTATCTTTTTATAGATTCATTTTGAGTCATAGAAGGACTCAGCACTCATTGTACCTCTCCCCATACGACTATTAGGGGAAATAAGTGCATAATTCTATCTACAGTGGTTAATCAGGTACAGTATGTTAGTGTTATGTGTGAAACTATGCAATCAAGTTGATTGTAGCAAGTTCGGGGGATGTTGGGCTATTGCAAGGCAATAGCATTCGTGTGGATTGAATAACTTGCTACACGGTATATCAGGGGTTGGATATTGTGCTCAAGAAGCATGGTAAGGTAATAACATATGCATCTAGTCTTTAGCTATTGTAAATGTTCTGGATCGATGTACTGGGCAATGTGGGGTCGCTCGACGCACTAATTAACGTAATACAGAGTGGAGATGCCCGGCGAGACGCACTGAGTGGATACGCATGGCTGGACGTATAGAATATGCGCTACTCGGAGTGCTAAGCGGAGGGTCATGACTCCATGTACAAAGTGGTGTAGTGTATTTATTGATTACTATGATGTACAAATATCTGATAGAAGGTTATTGCTGGTCGGGGATGAAGTTGGACTAGCAGGTTGCATAAGTAGAGTTTTCGACTTTAGGGGGAGGGGTGCCTGGGATGCTTATCTACCCTTGACTGAGTTCGTCGTTAATGACAGTCGACAGTTTTAGCTCCGGTTTGCTGCTTCTGTCGGGTGTGAGAAGATGTGGGAGACCTAAATGTTAGGGAGACGATGAACCAAAATAGATGAAGAGTCGGATGGGATTGTATTTGTGTGAGCTAGTGTGTTGGAGTTGAATTTCGGGGATGAAATTCTTATAAGTTGGAGGAGAGTTGTAACGCCTCGTTTTCGGTAGGACATAAGTTCGAAATTATTATTTTCTTTACGGATAATAATAATAATAATAATAATAATAATAATAACAATATTATTATTATTATTATTATTATTATTATTATTATTATGATATAATAATTCTAAAAGTTTAATTATAAGAGTGAGGGTGTGTTATGTCATTATTTGAAACTTATAAATTTGAGAAATCTAGTTTTGGAGTTAAAAGAAAATATGAGATCAAAGATGAGGGGTTTAAAGTGTAATTAAGACAAAGTTTGGGGATTGAAGTGCACTTTTCCGAATTTTGCATGTTGAACAAAATTGGTGTATTTGTGCGGCCGATCGGGATAGCACTCTTCCCGCACACTTTTTATTTTCCCTGTCATCGAACCCTAGCAGCCAAAACCTTTAGCACAAGCCGTGATTACCTTGTGTCGAGAACCATCCCCCATGTCGTGAGTGACCAGCAGCAAGGAGGGAAAGCAGGAAGAGAGATGAAGGTCGTGAAGGATGCGATCGTGAGTAACGACCACGTGAGCAGCAGTAGAAGCGAGCTTGGACTGTGGAATTCTCTTGTGGTAAGCATGGCTATTGTTTCGTGTGCTATTCTTCTGCCTAGCCGTGAGCATGAGGGAGGAAGTGTGGTGTGTGCGTGATTGCATAGGTACATTCTCGGTCTTTCTTTTTCTCCCGGAAAAGATGGGTTAACGGATCAAGGAGTGTAGAGGCATTGCTGCTTGAAGCCGATAAGTGAGGAAAATTGAGATGTCGCATTGCCAAGTCGTGGACTTAAAGTAGAGAAAGAGAGAGGGCTGTTAAGAGATTTATAGAGGTAAAATTCTTCCCCTTCCTTATTATTCTTAAATCTTAAATCATGAACATGTGTGTTGGGTGTTTTCTATGGCCTTACTTCTGATTTCTAAGGCTTTGGAAACATTGTTTCAAGCTTCACCTTGAAAACCTTGTGATTTATGTGCTAACCGATTCCTACACACACACATCATTGTGTGCGCTTGTGTGTTTGTTTTGTGAGTGATCAATGCTATTATATTCTACCACAAGTTTTCTGATATTGATATGTATTTGGACTTTTTTCAGACCCTAGAAGATCTTAAGGGATGTCTTAATGGGTTAGGAGGGTGAAAACCCTAACCCTAGTGGTTATTGCATGAGAATCTAAAAGTTCCTGATTTTTAGTGTTTTTATAAAAATCATATAAAATCGTGTGGGGGTCCATTTTGGTTGCTTCTTACATCCCTAGAATGGTATTTGAGTCTAGTTTCTACATCCAGAAGGCCTTGGCTTAATTAGTGTCCTAGATGAGGTAAATAATGTAATATTCAATGACTGGTCCAGGACTGAGTTTAACAGTGAGTTCTGTATTGATAAATTCATTATAAATTGTACAAAACTGGTTTGGGGGCAAGACCAGAGGGATATGTTCACTCGGAATGTCTAGCTTCTTCCCACCGAAAATCAGAACCTAACTCTCTATCTATTTTGTATTATGGTTCTATCTTTGAAGGGTGGTTCAGTGGGTGGACTGATTGTATCAGTCAACTTTGGGGATTTTTCATTTATTCTTGGAAGGTGCAAATGACCTGAGGTCAAGCCCTGTGAGCTTATCCTTGGGTCTAGTGTTTGCATGAGTTTTCTTGGATTTTATCTTGAAACCTTCCTTAGTTTAATATTGTAAATCTTGTTGTGGGTCAAAAAGTTAGCTTTGCTGTCAAACCTTCCTTTTGTGGTTTTTGACCTTGGTTGTGGGTTTAGGGTTGGTAACGAATGTCGGGACCTTCGTAAACTTAATAAAGATAATTACTAACCTCAATGATTAATATATAAGATTAAGAAGGGGTGCATGGTAAGACACGGTGCGTGTCAGGAATCGGAAAAAGTATATAACTATAAGTAGTTATTTGTAATTATAAAATTCGTTCTCAGTAATGGTTGGTATATGGGTTGTAGGTCTATGGATGAATGAGGGTCTCTGAGTACTACCTTGCTTGTGTGTTACCTACTTCTACCTATCAGGTGAGTTTCTCACTGCATTGTATTTATATCATTCATTTCCTGCTGTGTTGTATTATGAATAGGAGTTTGATATTTTATCTGCTTTCGTGATTTATGAGATATGTGTGGATAGTACTAGGGTGTGTGCATTGTACTGATATTATACATCGTCGTTGTAGTGTTGTGTGTTAATATGAGGTGATAGTATACCTGAATATTGTGCTGATACTATTGCTGGGTGCATTAGGTAGTGTTACCATTGCTGGGTGCAATATGTGATCATACCATTGCTGGTGCATTATGTAGGTGGCCATGCCACTGCTGGGTTCATTATGTGACCATACCACTCCTGGGTACATTATGTGGGTGATCATGCCACTGTTGGGTACATTATGTGGCGATACCACTATTGGATGCGTTATGTGGTAATTTGTGTTGTTAGCAAGGCATGCATGATTGATATATTATGTATATGTTGAAATTCACTAAGTTGTGTGCTTACACTTTCCCCTCTAAACCAATGTTTCAGGTACATCAGGTACCATGGATGGCAAGGCGTGACGTGTACACTGCTGCTGCTGCTTCCTTGGGGTTTTGTTTTTAAAAATGTTATTAATTAGACTTTGTTTTGCACTGTGGATGTTTTTAAATTAATGATAAGGGTTTTGTACGAATTGTGAACAAAGAGGAAATTAATTAATGTGGTTTTATTTAGTGAAAATGTTTAAAAATAAATTTTAAATTTGCCCTAAAATCTGGGATGTTACGTATTTCCAACGTCCAAACTCATCCAATGTCAACCTTAGCCCCTCAAGTTTATTTTAACTCTTTTTGCATATTAACAATAAGCTATTATTATTATTATTGTCTTAATTGAATCAATTATTATTTTTAATAATAAATAAATATATAAATTTCGATGGGGTGTTACATATATAATAGGAAGAAATGAACGTGCAATTCTATATCAACCAAAAAAGTGCTATTTCTAGCATTTAACCCCATTTTTAATGTTTATGTTTCAATTATTCACATGATTAGTTTTTTTATTTTTGAGTATTTTGGTGTGAATACTTATTTTTGAGTTTTTAGTTGGAACACTAGCTTATGGATTTTTATTATCATAAATTACTGAAAAACAATGGTTTTTAGATTTGTGCTTTTTAACCTTATTTTCTCTTTTTTATTTTTTCAAGGAATACAATCTCGGAAGATCTCCCAACCAGGGGCGGACCCAGGATAAATGGACACGGGGGGCACTGACCCAGGAAAAATGGACACGAGGGGCAATGAGGAGCACATTTTTTTTAGACGGGGGACACCTATATATTAATTTTTTTTTTACACTACGAGGTAAAATTTCAGGGGGACACGTGCCCACCCGGGCTCCTACATAGGTCCGCCCCTTCTCCCAACATGGGGTATTCATTCAAAAGTACTTTTATTTTTATTTTATTGTAGCGTCTTACCATCCAACTACTATATGTTTTATGGCTAAACTGCATTTTAATACGAACTTTGATAACACGCATATGTTAGTCAGGCATCTATTACTTTAGTATATATTAAATAAAAAAGATCAAGTTTGCAACATTTCATAGTTATTTTAATTGATTTGTTGGAATTAATTGTTACCTACTTTATAATATGATTTCCAATTATTCTAATTTTTCCATGTTATTATCACCGTGGACAACCCAAAACCATTGGAAGTTAGTAGGAACCTCGATTATTATTTTTGGACCATTAGGTAACTTCTTGGATTAATAAGAAATATCATCATAATTTTACTGGATTATATATTATAATGGTCTACTTTTCTTTTTTCAGGATTAAGCCATAGTACAATTGGGTAGCTTAACTAAAGTATAATGCTATAATAGGAATAAATGAAAGTAGAATTCTATATCAAACAAAAAAGTAAAATTATGTTTCTATTTCTAGCATTAACCCCTTATTTAATGTTTATCTTGCAAGTATGTATATGATTAGTTTTTTGATTTTTGAGTATTTAGGTCTAAATAATTATTTTAAACTTCTTAGTTGGAAAAACTAGCTGATGGAATTCTACTAATATCGACAAAAACATAGCGAAAATCCATTTTTAGAAGGCTTTTTGAAATTGTAAGTTCATTATATATATATATATATATATATATATATATATATATATATATATATATATATATATATATATATATATATATATATATATATCATTTTAATAAATTAAGGGTTAAATTTATATAATATAGCATCATACCTTCCTTTGATAATTGAGTAGGTTATTTCAAATAACATAATAAAAAAACTAGAAGTAAATACCATAATAATTAGATAAATAGATGTGTATTATGGTATTTACTTTTATTTAACATTTAAGGCTAAATGTAAGAAACATCAATATACTATGATTCATTTGTGTATTATATAAGGCTAAAGTTGAGAGAGATGACGAATAAGTTATTGCAAATATATGATTTGCATATATCATTTCACTTCTAGTTATTGTATAGATCCGGGAAGGATTCACTTTGTATTTTCTTTACAAATATAAAATCGCATTATGATTTTGTCTTTGATTTACAAGGATTAATACTAATAATTAATGTTTCACTTTTCTTTTTACCCTTTTTAGTTTACTATTTTTATTATAACCATTAATATAAATAGGTATCACTTATATTTAAAATATTTTACAAATGGTTATTCTTATATTTCATGATACTTTTAGTTTTTTTATAGAAAAATCATTGTGTACTTTCATAAACAATGAATTATTTTTTTTTTAAACATGTTTCAGTAAGTTAATATGTGAGAATTCCACTTCAACAACCCAAGTACTTGGATGAACTAAAAAGTGTTATAGCATCCTACTTTCTATCAGCTGCATTCTACATACAATATATTTTAAAAAATTTATCTAGTTATAGTAATGGAAGTTCTTTGTATTGAGCAAGTGTCATTAATTTGGTTCATTTAACGTCTCACTTTCATTTTTTTCTCTTACAACATTGCATCACTAATTTTTTTAAATTCATTATGCTTATATTTTAGTGATACCCACTATGAGTTTGGGCAATGCACTCTATTTTTACCCATAATATTATTGGTAAAATAATGCAGAGTATGCTGCTATTCTGGGTAACATATTATATGTGCCTTGCATTTGGCATTTTAGAGTCAAACGTACTATTAGCTTTGCTATTTAATTAAAAACTAATGTTGCATTTCCGAGTCAATTGTATTTAGATCAATGTACATGCTTAAAATCTAATCCTACCCATGTACGATCAATGTACATGCTTAAAATCTAACGAGTAAGTGGTGTTTTCGGAAAGAAAAACATGGAAATCTACACTTTTAGCAAGACTATGACCAACCCTTTTTCTCAAGTGGCTATGGTTAGATCTACAAGGATATTTATAATTACCTCATAATGTGATTATAAGACATGGCGAATGGATTTCTAGAAAATCGCTTGCATTAATAGACACCTTTTTGAAGATGTCTATATAGTTTAGCCTGGACGTTTCGTTAATCCAAAACATCTCAAGACTAGAATTATCATTTTATTGTGAAAACACAAATTATGTTTTACAACACAGTGATGATAAACATTTGTGTTTACTCAGAACTAGTAGGAGCATACTGATATTCGTAATCTTGTATGAATAAGACATACTTAATCATAAGAAATTACATTCCGACTATGCAAAGACATTTTTCCTTGACTCAAAAAGTATTTATAAAATGAAAGACTTAGGAATGACAAAAATACATTATTGGAATGTAAAATATATGGAGATAGATCAAGATGAATGTTAAAGTTTTAAATATTAGTGCATATGTTGACAATATCTTGATAGAGATCAAGATGCAAGGTTTCCATGAAGGATTTTTGTCAATGCCACATGCCACTATTTTGAGCTTGCCTGAAAAATGACTTAGCACAAAGATTTGAACAAGATAAAATGATTTATATTCCATTTGCTTTGAAAAATGAATTCATCATTATGCCATATAAATGAGCAAGACTAGGTATATGATTATGATATGATCATGTCATAAGATACCAACAAGATACTGTTGTCGCCAAATATTCTAAGTAAATGCGGAAAGAAAAGTTGCAGAAAGAAAAGGTCTGAAACTGAAGGTTTCGGAGGGACAAGTCCTGAGACTTAAGATGGACAAGTCCGAAGACTTGATGTGGATGCAGAATTATAATGAAGAAGTAATACTTAGAATAGATCTTAATAGCTCAACAATAAATAATACGGATTAACATTGATATGACTTGCAAATAGAAAGACAGGAAGTTAAAGGTGTTAGAAAAGTAAGGACAGTAAGAAATGCAGATGAGAATTGATGGAATGAGAGATTATATTGATAAATATGAAAGTGTTACATAAAGTCTCTCAAACTCATGAGGACTGAAGATGGACTTGGTCTCCCTTTTATAGACTAAGGGAGGACTTTCGGATAATATCCTATGGACTGAAGAGGAGACAACACGTCTCTCTTCAGTCTGATAAGAAAGGGTGAATCTAATATAATAATACAATGTCAGACTAGGGTGGCTTGTCTATAATATAATAGTGTTCTGAGTACACAAGACATACTTCTAGGGGGCCACGCCTGATCTAGTCTAATCATGTCCTATACGTTGAAGTGCTTATCCTTTGCCTTATCTTCCTGATCTTCAGTCTTCTTTGAAGAATGGTTAAGTACGATATTTCCTTTGATCTGTTGATATTGATAGTCCGAAATCCAGAGAGGATTTCGGAGTCCTGGCGGATCAGAGTATCTTGGAAATGTGGTTGTGTATGTCTTGATCTTCAGAGTTAGTTCGGAGTGTGATCTTCCGAACACATTCTTCTGGGTGAAGTACTTTTTGATCTTGAGATTCTTCGGAGTTCCGAAATCCAAGACTGGATTTCGGATGATTACAATGTTATCAGAACATAATTTTATCCGAGATCTTAATTACAACATACATAAATGTAACCATTCGTTCATTCATTAAAGCATTCATATAACAGTAATAGCATTCCATCAAAATAAGAAGTTTGACATTACAATCCTATCAAATCAAACTACGAGATGGTCAACGAGTTAACTATTTAGCACTAACAATTCCCCCTTCGGTGACCAGCCGAGGAGTTTGATTCAGGATCTTCAGAATTTGTCATTGATGCCTCGGACGGGAAAAACCGGCACTCAACATAATATAACCAGAATTTTCTGATCTCCAGTAGCCATTGCATTCTGAGAAGCATTTCTTTCTTAGCTTCAGGATCTGATGAGGATGATTTCTGCACAGCCTTGATGTACTCCTTCAGCATTCCATTAGAAACTCTTCTGATTTGATCAGCACGAAGAAAAAGGAAGGATCCTTTTTCTGCAGGATTCTTGTAAACCAATCCGAGTACTGGATCGGAGGTGGCACCTCTTTTCCAGTTGTCTCGATTGTCTGGCATAGACAAATCAGGTTTGTGTATGAAATGCTTATCTGGATGATTCTTGATGAGTTTGTACATTTCTGCATCATTAAAGCAGAATTCTTCTACGAGGACATGTAGAAATCTTCTGGCTGCAACATAGGCTTCTCTGGCATCTTGCTTTTCTTTGTGAGACAGCTTTACAACAATAGTGAAGATGTCTGCTGGGTTCATTTTTCGGAAATCGGCTTCTGTTATCAGAATCGTTTTGGCGTAGTTGTTATTTCTGACCAGCTCATTTTCGAAGAATTCTGATTTCTGAAACTTTCTTCTTTTGACACTTCGAACAGCTGTTATGACTTCGTCTGACCACGTATCAGCTTGAGGTTTGTTCCATGTCTTGAAGAATTGCTGATTTTTGTAGAAAGCTGCTAGTTCTGTGTTGACTCCTGAATCTACAGTGAAATTGAGAGTGTAACTATACTTTTCTTCGTTTGGAGTCAACGGTATGTCCCAGTTGTGGTTGGACGTGGGGGGAGGATTGTATGACTTGAAGGGTTCGAAATCAAAGTCGGTCAATGGTCAGAACTTGAGGATGTTTGAAATGATAGGTCTGTTGGGACCAGTTGGATCAGCTTGGTTTTGGTCAGGTTCTGACTCAGTACTAAAGTCTTCAGCATGTTCATGAGCTTGGGAATCGAAGAAATTTGATTTCTTTTTCTTGACTTCTGGGGGGATCAGATTCCTTGATCGGCGAGTATACGAAAATCTCGTCATCTTCTGATGGATCTTTATCTGTTGGAGTTTGAATTTTCGGAGGAGAGAGAGATGAGGCGTAGATTCAACTATCGGAGTCTTTGTTGGAGATTCTTTTGTAGTTTCTTTCGGAATCTCTTTCTGAATTGTTTCCACCTCTGTTGACTTTTTCTCAGCAGAAAGTTTTTCAGGTTCTTCATTGCTGACTCGTGTGTTTTCCTGATTGATTCTTTTTTTGAGGTTTTCCTGATGTTGATCTACTGTTGTTTCTTCCATGGTTTCTTCTTTATCTTCTTTGGTCCCACTTGGACCAGCGTTTGTATCTATTTCCATGTCGTCGGTCGGAGATTTTGTTGATTTATCCACCTCTCCCCCTCCTGGGGCACCTGCAAGAATTGAAGGAGGCACAAGCAGGCGGGCCAGAATAGAGTCGAGTTTGCCAGAGACATTGTCAACTTCCTTCTTGATACAATCGGGAAGTGGTGTAGCTGCAATTGTTTGGAGTTCTTCCATAACCTCGATGTTCAATTTTGTGCAAAGTTTGATCTGCTCAATGGGACCTTCCATTGTGCCGTTGATGGCTTGCAACGTGTGCGTAACCATCTGAAGGAGGAGAGCATTAGTTCTTCTGAGGAAGGAGTTTTCGGCCAGGACCCCATTAAGGTAGTTGGCCATATGGTCCATTGAGGCGGAGAGCTTGGTTTGCACATTGCTAAGAAGCTCAGGAACTTGCTTTTGGCATTTTTCAACTTCGTCGAGCATCTTTTGGGCTGTTTTCATCATGTTTGCCTCGTCAGATTCACGTTGAGCATCAATGATTGCGATCCCATCGTGGATGATCTTTTCAGCTTGACTGTCGCAATGTAGAAGGATGTCTCTGTCATTTTTCTCTAGTGTAGCGACTCGATCTTTAAGTGCGCTAAGTTCTTTGGTCAGAGCTTCCTGATTTTGGGAGGATTTTAATTCAGTCAGAAGGGTGGTTAAGGCGTCAACCTTCTGATGTAGAGAGTCATCTTTGAGTAAGGAGGTGACGGATTGAGGAGTAGTTTGGTTGGCAGCTTTATCAGAGGATGAGTTGGTATCACTGAGATCGACCAGATGCATTTGGGATGAAGAGGGTTTATCTACCTCTTGATCAGCACCAAAGAGGGAGGTGTCGATTGGGATCGATTGAGTCTCTGAGATAAGTACTCGGGAGTCAGACTCAGTGGGTTGTTCGACTGTGTGCTTCTGCATTGTCTTTTTCTGAAGTTCTTGAGCACAAAATCTGTCCCCAGTGAAAGGGACGATGGCTGAGGCAATCTTCGACCAGTCAGTTTCAGTAGTATCGAAAAGGTAGAAGGGGGAGTCTACCAGTTTGTTGAGAGAGGAATGCAGAAGGGAATCAATCTGGAGAGTGAGCGCATTAATTCGCCTTCTTTCGGACTTGACATGTTCTGAGTCAGTGTCGGATGGTGGACCAAAGGTGAAGAGGGTTTGAAGTTCCTTTTGTTTATGGTCAAATTGCTGTTTGAGACGATCAACTAATGACATTTGTTCTTGAACTGCGGTCTGGAACTTCCACTTGTTAAATTCGGATGTATCAGGTGGAGGTTGAGTGAGATCTGGGATAAGATCAATTTTGGGGTCATCCTTGGTGATTGGTTGTTTCTTTATAGATTGTAGAGGTGAGTTCTATTTTTCCTCCATAAATATATCTTCCTGAGTGTCTTCCGAGCCTGGAGAGTTCTGTCTTTCCTCCAAATGTTCTGACTCTGAATCTCTTGAAGATGGTTCAGATGTCTAACAAGAAAGAACACAAGTTAGATAGTGGACATGTATGCCAGATGTAACACATACATGAGGGAAACCAATCTAAAAGGTGATGTTTGAATCAAAAGTGATTTGAGTACATAGTATTATAGATTGATTATATCCATTTTGTTTGAAACTGTGACGTTAGAACAAAGTAACCAATTGTTGTTTTTCTTTTAAGTGAGCATAGTTGTAAATCAGGAATGTTGGAGATTAGTCGAAAGAGATTAGATAAGAAAATATCAGAAATTTTAAATTTTGAATATCAGGAATCAGAAGGTGGTCGAAAATAGAAGACTTTTGTTAAGAGTTGAAAAGAGGAGTCAGAAGTAAGAGACTTCTGAGAGAGTAGAGAAAGGGGATGCAGAAGTAAGAGTCTTCTGACAAGCAGAATGAGAGGATTCAGAAGTAAGATACTTTTGAAAATCAGAAAGAGGGGGTTCAGAAGTAAGATACTTCTGTAAGTCAGAAAGAGGTGATTCAGAAGTAAGATACTTTTGAAAATCAGAAAGAGGGGGTTCAGAAGTAAGATACTTCTGTAAGTTAGAAAGAGGTGATTCACAAGTATGATACTTCTGAAAATTAGAAAGAGGTATTGAAAGAGGTACCGTTTTGACTTTTCGTTGCTTCTTTTTAGGTGGTTGTTTGGATGGGGAGGACTCGGAAGATTTCTTTTTGAGTTTCTTGGGGGCCTCACATTGTTTAAGAGAGGGAGGTGGATAATCGGGTACTCCTTCTGTAGAAGTGATGTGAGAAGAGACAGCAGGTTCTGTTGGATCGGACAAGTTCAGAAGGGCTGCAGGCAGTCTACGGATTTTGACAAATATGGAGTCTGTTTTTGCAGTATAAGGTTTGGCTTTGGACATGACCAATTTGTCTTCTTCTGATCTGGGTGTAGGGATTGGGATTTGAAGAGTCTGATAGATGTGCTCGATGCACATAGCCCAAAAACGTGCTGAGTGAATTTGACCGGTTGGTTTCAGGGAGGAGGGTATGTAGGAAAGGAAGTCATCAAAAAGGATTGCTGGATGATCAATTTCATGACCGGAGTAGAGGCTCCAAAGAAGAATCATGAGACGTTTGTTTAGCTGGTCTGTACCGCCCATTTTGCCAGTTAAGCACTTAATGATGTAGTGGATTAGACATTGCCATAAGGGTGAGATGTGTCCCTTAGACTTGTGAAACAGTTTTGGCAAATTGTACATGTACCCCATATTGTAGATCATGGATTTGAGATCGCCATCGGTTGGTTGGTCAAAGGTGGATTCGTAGTATGGAAGATGCAGTGCTACAGCAAATATTTTCTTGTCGAGGATGAAGTTTTGACCGTCTTGTAGACTTATGGTGTAACCGGTGGGACATTTGGTGACGGAGGAGACAATATCTTGAAGTAAGGAGACTGGTATAGCAGGAGGTGGATGAAAGAATGCTCTAACCAGTTTGTGTCTTGACAGTATATGAATGAGGACGCGTAGATGTTGCTTGTAAACCTTGAGATCTTCTGTAAGGTAGAGATTGGAGAGGGCAACAAGGATTGTGTCGTTGTCGCTCTTTGATTGTGGAGCCATTTAAGAGTTATGATATGAGAGATGAATAGTAATTGAACTTTTAGATATTTAGGGTTAAGATATTGGAGACGGCGGCGAGAGAGGGTTATAATGATAGAGAGGGAAATATGGAAGAGATGAAAGAGTGGGTGAGACTAGAAGGGGGTTTATGTAACACTTTCATGTAGCGCATCTCTACCTCATGTAGCGCATCTCTATATTACTGATCTCGAAGCGATGAGGTGTCATGAAGTGGTGAAAAGGAGATGGTAATAAAAAGGGGTTTGCTGTGAAACGAAGAAATCACACAAGAGAAGTTTTGAGGACTAATATGACTTCAAGACGTCCATTTAACCGTGATGAGAAGGTAGAGGTTAGGATGCAAGATGGTGAGTTCGCTGGTGCTGTTTATGGTAGGGTGATCAAATTAGTATGGAATCATCGTTATGAAGTGAAGAAGACAACACTGACCGATGGATCCACTGGTGGTCCTTTGAATGTGCATGTGGATTTTGCATATCTGCAACCTGTTCCTCCTAAGGTTTTGGTGAAGTTTAAGCAGTTTGATTTTGTGGAGGTGTGGTACCGTCGAGGGTGGTGGCCAGCTGCCATTTCGAGGAAAACTCTATACAATCAGTTCCATGTGGTGTTGGTGAATGGGACTCGTCTGTTTGTGGATGAGTCGGAACTGAGAATTCATCAGAGGTATCATCTTGGATAGACTCCGATGTGGCAATACTATAAGCTCTGATGATTGAAGAAGGCTGTTGTTCTCCTGGTAGTTTATGTGTCTTGTTGTCGAATAGTATGTTTGCTTGTGAGAATTGCTTTCGTTGTATTTTGTAATGTTTTGGGTGTTATGAATGAAAGCAAGTTGTGTTGTTTGATTGAGTTGGTAAATGGAATTCAGAACTTTACAATCAGAAAGTGTTTAGGACGAAGTCGGATATGAAAAGATTAAGAGATAAGAAAAGTTTTGTCGTATCTAGAGGGGAGAAATATAGAGAGAGGGAGAGTGGGAGAGTTAGGTGAGGATGTGTCAGTTTTGGGAAAATAAGAACTGTATGGGAGCAAGAGCGGTTTATCCATTACGCCGTCAAAGTTGCCGAACCGTCTAATCATCCGTTTTAGACCATGATGCTGGTGTGACAGCGGCATTAACTGCCCACTAGGGTCATTATGATCTCTATTTAATTGAATTAGCGAAGGTGAATGGGCATGCTGGTTGATTATAAAAAGGGGTTTTCTGCTAAATGTTTAACCACTCATAACAAAAGAAAAATTAACTGAACAGAATTTGCTTTCAAAAATGGCTCGATTTTTCTTCAACTGCTTTGATGAGGTCGAGGTGAAGCTTACTCAGGGAGATTTCGCAGGAGGGTATTATGAGGGAGTGATCACGAAGACGTGGAAGAGACGTTGTGAAGTTCAGCTTAGGTGTCTACCGGACAACACAACTGGGAAGATGATGATCGTGAAGGTCAGGTATGGTGTTCTTCGTCCCATTCCACCTATGGTGATCGTGGAATATAAGGATGGGGATTACGTCGATGCATGGGATCGACAAGGATGGTGGAGTGGTGTCGTCGACAATGTGATCGGCGATGATGTGTATGATGTTGTGCTGCTGGATGGGAAGACTGTGCGCGTGTTTTATATGTCTGTGCGAATCACACAAAACTTTACGTATGGCAGTCCTCCAAAGTGGCAATACAAAAAGCACTAGGGAGGAGGGGATGAAGTTGTAATATTTTGTTTTGATGTTTTAGACTGTTTTCTGTGTTAGAATCTTAAGTCGTAAAATTTTGGGATGTTTTTGTTTATGACTTAATTGATTCAGTTCTTGTAAGGTCTTTTAATCTTAATGAAAATATGTTATTCTTTTATGTGTGTGTGTTGGTAACCCTTAACTGAAATCTGTGACAACGTTACTGTGATTATATTGAGAGAGATCTTCTGAGACTATAGAGATTGTGACAATGAGAGTAGTCGGAAGTCTTATGGTTCTGAGGGAATATTCGGAGACTTTTCTGAACTGAGCTTTTACTGAGTAGATGATAGTCAGAAACTAAGTATCATTCTCTGATGAAATCAGAGTCAGGATTTAACATACCCAATTTGTCCAGAAAATTATTGAATTTAGTGGAATCTAAGGCTTTTATGAAGACATCAGCAACTTGTTCATCAGTAGGAATGAAGTAGAGTTCGATGTTACCTTCTAGGATTTGATCCTTGATGAAGTGATACCTAAGATCGATGTGCTTCGTCATAGAGTGCTGAATAGGATTATGAGAAATGGCTATGGCACTCTTGGAGTCACAGTAGATAGGAACCTGAAGAAATCGGTAACCATAATCCATGAGCTGAGTCTTCATCCAGAGAACTTGTGAACAGCAGGTAGATGCAGCCACGTATTCTGCTTCTGCTGATGATAAGGCGACACAATTTTGTTTCTTTGAGGACCAGCTGACTAATCTTCCACCTAGAAATTGACAGCCTTTGGAAGTGCTCTTCCGATCCAATTTGCATCCGGCATGGTCCGAATCGGTGAATGCTTGGATTTGAAGTTGTCTCGGATTGGGTACCATAGTCCCATTGCCTTAGTACCTTTGAGATATTTGAAAATTTCTTTTACGGCTGTCAGATGTGACATTTTCGGAGCTGCTTGATATCTAGCACACAGGCAAGTTGAAAACATGATGTCGGGTCTACTTGCGGTTACGTACAAGAGTGAAACTATCATTCCTCGATACAACTTATGATCTACTGGCTCGCCATCAGGGTCTGCAAAGATTTTATGGTTGGTGGATATCGGAACTTTGGCAGTAGAACAATTTTCAAGGGAAAATTTCTTCAGAAGTTCATTTGTATATTTTTCTTGATGAATGAAAATTCCTCTCTTGGTTTGTTTGATTTGTAGGCCTAGGAAGAAATTTATTTCTCTGTTCATGCTCATGTGAAATTTGTGTGTCATCACTTTTGCAAATTCATCAACCATTGCTTTATCAGTTGATCCGAAAATGATATCATCTACATAGACTTGGACGATCATGATGTGATTTTGATGTGATCGAACGAAGAATGTAGGATCAATGATTCCTCTTCTGTATCCGGATGATACTAGAAAGTTGGATAATGTTTCATACCAAGCTCTGGGTGATTGTTTTAGACCGTATACGACCTTATTCAGACGATATACATGGTTGGGTCAAGACAGATCTTCAAAACCAGGAGGTTGTTGAAGATAAACTGTTTCTTGTAGGTCACCTTGAAGAAATGCACTTTTCACATCCATTTGATGTACAATGATGTTTTTATGTGCAGCATAGGCTAGAAATATCCGAATGGCTTCTAGTCTAGCTACTGGTGCATATGTTTCATCATAGTCAAGTCCTTCTATCTGACTGTACCCTTTTGCCACTAATCTGGCTTTGTTTCTGACTACTGTTCCCATGTCATCAAGTTTGTTTTGGAAGACCCATCTAGTACCTATGACTCTGTGATTTGTTGGTCTTGGAACAAGATCCCAGACATTTTTTCTTTTGAATTCTGATAGTTCTTCTTGCATGGCTTTGATCCAATCGTCATCGTCAAGAGCATCTAGAACTGTTTTTGGCTCAACTTTGCTGATGTATGCGTCATAATGGCGTTCATCCTGAATTGATTTCTCTGACCTTGTCTGAACTTTGGAGAAGGGATTTCCGATGATTTGGTTCGGAGGATGACTCTGAGTCCATTTATGTAATCTTGGAAGAAGAGCTGGGTCAGAAATAGGAGGAAGAACATCTTGAATGAAGTTGGTGTCTTCAGGAGATATGTTTTGGTTTTGTGATTCTTCTGTTGATGCATTTTCATCGGCTTCAAATATAAAGACCGGTGGATTATCAAGTGCAGTATTAATTAGGGTATCTTATGATGGATATTTGCTGAGAAATTATCTTCTGAGGGTTGATGGTCCCCCTCGGATTGAGGTATCCCATCAACATGAGTAGGGAGTCTAGACTCCCCTTTTGAGGTTGCTGGGTGTAAGGGATCCTTCTGAGTTTGATGATTCGGGGAGGGGAGCGACGGCTCCCCCTCAACTATTGAAGTGTTGTTCGAAGGGTTTGTTTGATTGTCAGATGTCGTGGGTTCTGATGATGTGGAAGGTTATGATGCTAAGATGATTTGCAGAATTGCATCAGGAGAGTGGATAACTTCAGCGTCTTTTGTAGTTACTGGTGCGTCAAAGAGTAAGTCGTAATCAATTTCAACTGTATGAATGGGTCGATGTCCTACTGGAATATCATCCTCCATTACGTATAGAATATCTTGATTCTTCTTTCTCCATTGATACTGATCATCGAATTCTATGTCGAAGCTTTCTTCAATGACTCGTGTTCTTTTGTTTAGAACCCGATATGCAACTAATTTTGAGGAGTAACCCATGAAGATTGCTTCATCACTTTTGGGTGCAAATTTTCTCAAATGGTCTTTGTTATTTTTAATGAAGCATCTGCAGCCAAAGATATGGAGAAATCTGAACAAAGCATGCTGTTGCTATTGCTTCTGCCCAAAACGTTAGAGGAAGATTTGCAAAAGTCAGCATCGATCGAGCTGCTTCCACTAAGGTTCTGTTTCTTCTTTCTACTACACCGTTTTGCTGAGGGGTGTATGGTGCTGAGAAGTTGTGCTCTATTCCTTTGGATGCTAGAAATTATTCAATTTGTTTATTGTTGAACTCAGTTCCATTATCACTTCGGATTCTTCTTACTGGTAGTTACATTTTGAGTTCGATGGATGTAATGAAGTTTCTGAGTTCCATGAATGTGTCTGATTTTAATCTTAAAAAGAATACCCAAGTGAATCGAGTGTAATCATCCATGATAACTAGGATATACTTTTTGTGATTCAGACTAGCAACAGTCGATGGACCACAGAGATCCATGTGGAGAAGTTCTAATGGACGAGTAATGCTTGAGTCAGTGATTGATTTGTGAGGTTTCTTCTTTTGTTTGCCTAATGCACATGCTGCACATACGTTTTCGCTGTCAAACTTCAGGAGTGGCATTCCTCTGACCATTTCTCCTGTTACCAACTGGTTCATATATCGGAAGTTGAGATGGGCTAGTTTCCGATGCCATAACCAGCTGACTTTGGAGTGAGCCTTGGAAAGTAGACATAATCTAGGTTTTCCGATAAACATAGAGATGTCCAAAGGAAACATGTTGAGTTGTCTTGGAGATTTTATTAGACATCTGTCTCTGTTACCCGTCAAAATGTAGCTAAATTCATTGTCGAATTCAACACGGAGACCAGTACTGACCAGTTGACCTACACTTATGAGATTGTGTTTAAGTCCGAGAACATAGGCAACCTTCTGAATGGTGAAGTTTCCGTTTGTTAGTACACCATAGCCTTTAATGATGCCGTTTGCGTCATTTTCGAATGTGACGTATCCTCCAAAGCTAAATTCTCTATAATCTCTTAGAAACTCCAGTCTTCCGGTCATGTGCATTGAGCAGGCGCTGTCAATTAGCCATTCGTCATCCTGCTCTTCCGTACTAAATGCCTGAGAGATTAGATAGTTAGTTTGGGTACCCAAACTTGTTTGGTCCCATTTATTTTCATAGATATGGAAGATTTATTTTTGACAATTGATTTGATGGGAGTTTCAGTTTCAGAAGGTGAGTTTGGCTCAGAAATGGATGATTTTACAACCCACTTTTGAACCAATCTTTTTGAGAGTTTTGGAGAGTAAGTTTTTGTTGGATATCTAAAGTTTTTTGAATCAGTAGCAATGACTGTTTTAGAATGATGATTGCAACAATGACAGCAAGTATTACTTTGTTGTCGCTTCAGAATTTTTGGAGAAGTTTGAGAATGATTATAGTTTTGAATCTTGGTTCCGATAACATTTAGAGTTTGTTATCGGAACATAAAGTTTTTGTTTTCAAAGACTCATTCATAGGTTTCTTAGAGATTGCGGGACTGTTTTGAGTTATTTTTGAATTTCTTGTTAATTTTGGAAATTCTGAGTTGTAATCAGAATTTCTGATGTTTTGAAATTGCTGAAAGGGTTTGATATTTGGAGTCAGAAGTAATCCCTTATAGATATACTTTCGGAGTGTGGAAGGAGTAGATCTCTGAGTATGACTTGGAGTGACAAAAGTTGAGTTGGCTTCTGTCCGTTTCTGAGTGTAGAAACATTTTTTCTGTTCAAATCTTGCATGAGATCGAGGTGATCTGAGGTCTTTCCTGTTTAGAATTGGTTTTACTCCTTATTTGGTTAAATTCTTTCCTTTTCCTTTTGAAAGATTTCTCTTGGGGAAGAGTCAGATAAAGAATCATTTAAAGAGTCTATCTCTTCATGATTTACTTTAAGTTTTTTGAGCGAAATTCTGATTGGGTTATTTGAAAAATTATGTTGTGATATATCTTCGTATGACCTTGTGTCAGAACACGATGGTTCGGAAGTCATGTTGGACATGTCAGCAACATTAGGGTTTCTGATTATAATTTTGTTAAAATCATTTTTAATGATGATGTTTCTTGGGAACTTCTCCATTTCAATTTCTTCATCAATCTTTTCTTTATTTGAATTTTCCAAGTTCTTAGAATTTGGAATGCATTCTTCAGTAACATACTTACATTGTTGCTGAGAACTTGATGATGGATAGTTTGTGACCGTAATCATGTGTCTAGGCATAAATTGGACTGAAGTAATAGACAATTTGCTGATTTCGGCAGTGTCTACTTCCGAGAAATATGAGAAGGGAATGTTAACTCCTTCTTTTGACTCAGAAGTGGCATTTTCTGATTCATTGGCAGGAGTTTTAGAAAGGTTCTTGGTTGTGTCCTCATCGTGTTTATCATCATATTCATTTGAAGGATATTGAAAAAATGGACTTTTTTGTTATAAATAGGATAGTTTTTATTTGTGGTTTTTCTTGCCCATCCCCAGTTAAAGGTGTTTTCAGAAGAATTAGTGTTAGCAGGAGATTTGAAAACTTCAGTTGCATGATACAATTGATCTACTAATTTGTTTAGTCTTACATTATCGCTTCGGGCTAAATCCATTTGCGATGTCAAAAGCTGATTTGAATTTTCTAACAAAGTCCTAGAAGTCTGTTCGATCTTTAAATCAGCAGTAAGTTTATCACAAAATAGTTTCTTATATGCTAGCCTATTCTTCAACTTTATCACTTCGTTATACCCATCATCTCTTTCTTCCAGAACCCGCTGATATGCAGCTAAGACATCTACACAAGTGTTAGATATTTTTTCTAGAACAGGTTCTAGATTATTAGAGTAAATCCGATGTGTATGAAGCATGTTACGTACCTGTTCGATGATACTTACTCCTTTGCCTGATTTGTGGTTGACCATGAAAGCGTAGTTCTTTGGTATGTAGGAGGATGAGGATTCAGCAGTGTCGGTAAGATGTTTGGTGTTTGCCAACCCTGGGATTGGAGTTTCTCGGTTTGCTTGTACCATCATGCATTCTCCAAGTCCTTTTCCTTGTTTTCGCTTGTTTTCAAACTGCACATCGTCATCTCTTGAGGACCAGATCTCGATGTTTCCGGATGCTATAAATGCTTTGACTTTTTCTTCTTCTTTTGCTTTCGGATAATTCCTCGGAGCTCTACAGTCAGCAGCATAGTGCCATAGACCTCCGCAGTTGTGACATTTGATTACTTCTGATTCTTTCTTTTCAGGAGTTGGAGCTTGACTAGTGCTGACATCTGGGGCTGCCTTTGATTTCTCTTGCTGCTGATCTTCTGGTTTCGGATAATAACGATTTTGACCAGATTGTTGATATCCTCTCTGATAGTTGTTTTTGGGTCGATATTCTGCATTTTGATTAGAGGAACGGAAGTTCTTTTTCTGACCAGAGTAGGGTGGTATTCTGTTGAACTTCTGATTGATCATAGCAATCTCATGTTGATAGGCTGCTTCATCGTATTCTGAGTAGTATGATTCAATAGTTTGTACTGGAGCTGGAAGTGCAAGGGTTGGAGACTTAGATTTAATGGATGGTTGTGAGATTTGAGATGATTGGTATTGAACCGTCGGGGTTTGATAGTGTGAAGGGTAGGAAATTTGTGGTTGAGATGGGTGATATGAGGGTATAGGATTTGGTTGCTGAGGTTGTGGTAGGTTTTGAGTAGGGGCAATCTGGGGTGAAGAGACGTTAGGATTGATTTGCTGTTGAGTTGTTTGCTGGTATTGTACCAGTTGCTGAGGAGTGTTACCCATCGTTGGATAGTTGTGTTCAGCCACTAAAGCCAGAGGTCCACCAAGTTGCTGTTGTTGTTGATTGCTTTTTATATCATTTTCTTGTCCAATGAGATTGTTGTACAATCGGTACATATTGAAAGTTTTCAACTTTCAAGAGTCTTGAAGAATTATTTTGACAAGCATCCAGTCTTTTCCAAGTCCCTCAAAAAATCGATGATTGATTTCCTGATTGGTTCTTTCTGCTCCTAAACTTAGAAGTATGGTCACAATTATGGAGAACCGAGTGAATGCATGTCTTAGTGATTCTCTGGGAAATGCTGAGAAGTGGGTGTATTCAGAGAGACTTGACACCAATTTTTGATATTTAGCTTCCTCCGTTCCTAGGAACATATTTTGTAAGAGAACCCAGATCTGTTGAGCTGTTGTACAGTTTTGTATGAGATCAAAGAGTTCCGGAGGAATTCCACATTGGATTTCGATGAAAGCAATTTGGTCGTTGTCCATTTTCTCTATATCTAGGGGAGTTAGCCTTGGATGAGAAGTACCACCTAGAGCCTCTTCTGCAGTGTCTGGTCTAGGGTGTACATTAGGAGGTGTGGTCCTTCTTCGACTGAACGCCAAATGTCTTTCCCTTTGGTTTTGAGATAGTTGCGCATACGAGATGCCCAGCCATTATACTCAGTAGGAATGAGTATAGGAGCTCGATTAGAGCCTCCGACACTGTTAGCAATGTTCAGAGAGTAGTTCATCTGCATTATGGAATCTGTGAAGAAGAGATTCCAAATTGTTTGGAATGACAGAGAGAGATTAAAGTGTTTGAGCTATAATAGCATGTAATGATCCACAGAGGATTCTAAGGTTGTTGCTACAGCCAGGGTTTTAAGCAAACTAGACACTTAGAATCTTATAGACAGCTATTCAGGATCTGATACCAATTGTTGTCACCAAATATTCTAAGTAAGTACGGAAAGAAAAGTTGCGGAAAGTAAAGGTCCGAAACTGAAGGTTTCGGAGGGACAAGTCCTGAGACTTGAGATAGACAAGTCCGAAGACTTGATGTGGATGCGGAATTATAATGAAGAAGCAATACATAGAATAGATCTTAATAGCTCAACAATAAATAATATGGATTAACAGTGATATGACTTGCAAATAGAAAGACAGGAAGTTAAAGGTGTTAGAAAAGTAAGGACAGTAAGAAATGCAGATGAGAATTGATGGAATGAGAGATTATATTGATAAATATGAAAGTGTTACATAAAGTCTCTCAAACTCATGAGGACTGAAGATGGACTTGGTCTCCCTTTTATAGACTAAGGGAGGACCTTCGGATAATATCCTATGGACTGAAGAGGAGACAACACGTCTCTCTTCAGTCTGATAAGAAAGGGTGAATCTAATATAATAATACAATGTCAGACTAGGTGGCTTGTCTATAATATAATAGTGTGCTGAGTACATAAGACATACTTCTAGGGGGCCACGCCTGATCTAGTCTAATCATGTCCTATACATTGAAATGCTTATCATTTGCCTTATCTTCCTGATCTTCAGTCTTCTTTGAAGAATGGTTAAGTACGATATTTCCTTTGATCTGTTGATATTGATAGTCCGAAATCCAAAGAGGATTTCGAAGTCCTAGCGAAACAGAGTATCTTGGAAATGTGGTTGTGTATGTCTTGATCTTTTGACTGAGTTCGGAATCTGATCTTCCGAACTCATTCTTCTGGGTGAAGTACTTTCTGATCTTGAGATTCTTCGGAGTTCCGAAATCCAAGACTGGATTTCGGATGATTACAATGTTATCAGAACACAATTTTATCCGAGATATTAATTACAACATACATAAATGTAAGCATTCGTTCATTCATTAAAGCATTCATATAACAGTAATAGCATTCCATCAAAATAAGAAGTTTGACATTACAATCCTATCAAATCAAACTACAAGATGGTCAACGAGTTAACTATTTAGCACTAAGAGATACATGAGAAGGCCATTGGATGACTAAAAGGACATTCTAAGAGTACTTGAGAAGCACTAAGTGAATGTATATGAGTTAATCAGTTTTGAAGAAGATCTTACGTAAAGAGCTACATAAGACACTGACTTCAAAACACATAAAACAACTAAAACAGCCTGTTAAGTTGATCAATCTGAACTCGAACTTTGTTATCCAATATCAGGGAAACTCTAGCTTCTAGCACATTAAGCTCCTGAAATGCACATGTATATATTATTATTATTATTATTATTATTATCATTATTATTATTATTATTATTATTATTATTATTATTAAATAAATAAATACCTTTGATATGAAGCAGATTGATATGGTGGTGTATGTCTTAATCAGCTTGAGAAAACTGATCTCGAGTTTTTAAGTTTTTCAAAAGATCTGCGATGTAAATTCTTGTGAAAGGATCATCTATGATTGGTCTTGTGTTGCTCTGCAATTAAGTTTGTCACAGCCAAGATTTCAAGATCATTTTTGTATAAGCAACATTAAGCTAGGAATCAAAAAGTGTAAAATAGTAATTCAAGAAAGAAAGAAAACATTTCAAGATCATTTTTGTATCTACTAAACTTTCTTGTTACTACTCATATTCTGTTTTATCTATTAGGTAGGAGAACGTGAGCATTTTATATCAATAAGTAATTCATTAGAGGAGGAAGCTTTCGCCCAGGGATTTGAATGTAGCTACTTATTTCCAGCATCCATTTATTAGATCTAATAAAATAGTAATTTCAATATTAGAAATATAGAATCAATTCCCATCTACGAAAGAACATAACAACTAAAATAGCAATGGTTAACAATTTAACATACTAAAAACGTTAACTTTCAATAGAGTATAAGATGTCATTTTGTTCATAAGCACTAAAAAGCCTCCAAGTCAAACCCTACTAAAATTAACATTTCCATCATTATACGTTTGGAACAATCTTTATGATAAACCCACAAAACAAAACAAATTTATACAAAAGAACTGGAAAAAGTATTATATTACAATCGCATACAGCATATGATACAAAAACTAACATTATTTGCAAAGCTAAAGTTAGATGCTTGTTGGAATCTCTAGCACATGGAGGGGACAACACTACACCTAAGCTCATGTGCTCACAACTGTCAAAGCAAGATCTGATCTTGAACAAGGTGTTTATCATCATCACTAGGAATGTGATGTGTCTTTTAGATGCATATATATTTCTAGTCTAGCAAGTGAATTAAACACAGAAAAACACAGACAATTGTATAAGCTTCACAATCAGTTTTTTGAGTTATATTTTCCTGATTGATTAATCAAAGAGTTAGTTTGATTATTTGTTTTTATACACGTTTTATAGTCTTGAATTAGTATCAGAGCGGCGTTCGGTCGATGGGGGTGTGCAGCCCCAATTTCTCTTGATCGAGCTAGTTCGTGCAATGGCGAGAAACTAACCGGTGGTGCGTGATATACGGACGTGAAGATATCAAAGCAGGTGGCTGTGATTCGGTCCGTTTTGCGGGTGTGACGGAAGACGGTAAAGGTGGGTGTGACCTTGTCTTATCAACCGGTGGAAGAGTGCTCTCCGAACAAGCTTGATCAAAGAGGTTGGGGTTGTCAAAAGAAAGATTAGAAAGGCGATGGCACTAGCTAGAGAAGGAGGTCCGATGACGTATCAAGTCCCCGTTTTAACCCCAATAAATTATCCGGTGTGGGCGGTCAAAGTGAAATCTATTATGGATGCTCACGGCATATGGGAGACGGTTGATGTAAGGGTGTTAGGCGAAGAAACAAATCTAAAGAAGAAGAAACAAGCACTTGCTTTCTTGTTTCAAGCTATACCGGAAGAGATGGTGTTACAAATGGCGAGTTACACAGATCCAAAACAGGTGTGGGATGGTTTGAAGACACGGTATTTGGGTGTGGATCGGGTGAGGACGGCTCGGGTTGCAACCTTGAAGAGGGAGCTTGAAGGTTTGCGCATGAAGGAGGATGAAACGATTGATAGTTTTGTGACAAAATTATCGGGGTTGGCCTCAAAAGCAAGGAGTCTTGGATATGAGATTGAAGAAGGTGATTTGGTAAAAAGGTTGTTAGATTCGATGCCTAAGTCGTTTCTTCAAATCGTGGCATCAATTGAACAATGTTTCGAGTTGGATTCAATGTTATTTGATGAAGCCGTTGGTAGATTGAAGGCATACGAGGAGCGTATAAAAGGAACGGAAAAAACGGAGGACGTTCAAGATAGTTTATTGTTGGCTAGTGGAGAAAATTCAAACGTTTGTAAGCATTGTGGCAGTGGAGGTTCAAATCGGGATGGCTTTGGACGTGGCCGGGGAAGAGGTCGTGGGTCCGGGAAAAGTCGGGATGGGGAACGTTTCCAACGGGATAAAAGTCACGTTAAATGTTTCAAGTGTGGTGAATTTGGTCACTATAGCAATGAGTGTCCTAAGTGGGAAAAGCAAGAGGCAAATTTAATTGAAGATGAATCAGCAGTATTTTGTTGGAAGACTTTGGATGTGACCAAGGTAGAGGTCGGGTGTCCGGAAAAGGTCGAGAATCAAGTTCGTTCAAGTGCTGGTTTGCGGTTTGTGACTGTTTGGATTAAGGCTTTAATTCAAATTATTCACTATCTTTATTTATGTGTTATGTTTTTAGTTATTTGGTTTGTTTACTATTGAGTGGGTATTATGGAGAATAAAGGGAAGGTGGAGCGTCAAGCCAGGAGAAGTGGAAGTTTCCACGGAAGAAGTAAACATATTAACACTCGGGATCGAAGACATCTCTAGAAGGACTTAGAGATTCGGGGGTGATTGTTGGAATCTCTAGCACATGGAGGGGACAACACTACACCTAAGCTCATGTGCTCACAACTGTCAAAGCAAGATCTGATCTTGAACAAGGTGTTTATCATCATTACTAGGAATGTGATGTGTCTTTTAGATGCATATATATTTCTAGTCTAGCAAGTGAATTAAACACAGAAAAACACAGACAATTGTATAAGCTTCACAATCAATTTTTTGAGTTATGTTTTCCTGATTGATTAATCAAAGAGTTAGTTTGATTATTTGTTTTTATACACGTTTTATAGTCTTGAATAAATGAAAGAGTAAAAACTCACACAATAATACTTCTCATTGAATTAAAGAGCAACTAGTACAATACTTATAATAGGAATGCAAGACTAATTAACTAAAGTTTGACACCACTCTAGTGCTTCCTAAAATCATGCAATTAAACATGCCACTACTTCTAATTAAAAAGAAAGTGCCATGAAACAAGGAAAGTAATTGCCCACTAACAAAGCATTGAGACCCACAAACAAAAAACAAAGTGATAGAGATTAAATGAACAAACCCATTATCCCAACAATCACCCCTTAATTGGTTTGTTCATGTCATTCGTTCACAACAACATTCCCATCTTCTTGAACCATCTCGACCTTCTCCCGGACTCCCGACCTCCACCTCGGTCACATCCAAAGTCTTCTTTAGCTCAACAAATTTTAATTGTTCACAACACTTGTAACATGTAACATGATATACCGTTGGACACGTTCATTAACATCACAACTTTTCCCGGATCGACGGCCTCTTCCCCAGCCACACCCAAAGCCACCCGATTTGAACTGCCACCGCCATAATGTTCACACCATGTTGTTTCTCCATTCCTTTTTATGATCACCCTTGTTCAAAGAGGCATCTCCACCGACCAAGAAAACAAAGCCACCTGCGTCTACCGTTTTCTTTCAACCTACCAAACGAATTGAATCCAAAGCCCCTGCTTTGACGGATCATTTCTGTCCGTTTTTCAAGCACCTATGTCGGTCTCCCCTTATCACAATCAAGCCGATCAATAACTTCTTTTAAAACAATCCTGAAATCATCACAAACGAACCGCCTTTCTTCATCACCGGTCAAGAAGACAAGGTCACCACCACCTTTACGGTCTTCTATTTCCTGCAACACGAACCGAACTCAAAGCCACCTACTTGATTTCTTCCCGCTCGTCTTTTCGGCGCCTTTTGACAGCTTCAACCTTTTTCGGATCAAACCCGTTCCAAGAGACTTATCCACCGACTAAGAAAACAAGCTCCGAGCTTTACCGTCTTCTTGCCCCTGCAGAACGAACTAAATCCAAAGCCACCCGCTTTGACGGATCTTTTCCGTTCGTCTTTGCAACACACCTCCGCCGGTTGGTCTCTTTACAATACGAACACTTGATTAAGAGCAGAAGCAGTTTTTTTTGACCGCTAACAAAAAAAAAAGATTCACACCCCTTTCAACGGAACAAAAGAAACCCGTTTCCTGCTGCGTCTACCCTGCAGCGAAGGGCTAGCTTACCAAGAAAGTACAACTACTGGATGCTTGTGTGTTTCCAATACTCTGTAAAACATGTTTCTATAGTTGTTTTTATCTAAAAGGTGCAAATTACATAATTAAAGAGATGTCTTCTAGAAGATACAATAACTACAAATAAATGTATCATGAATTCCAGTAATCATACCAAGGGTGTTTCTCCTTCACCTTCATCTGCTAGTACATGACTAACTATCAACAAAAATGGATAAAGCTCTTCCATTGTTTTTGTTGGATCATTTATCCCACTTCCTGTAAAGGTGCAAAATTATCAAGAAAAACAGCATGACCAAATAAGCATTACAATTACTACAACAAAGTAACACATACCAAGGGTTATACATGATTAAAAGACATGATATCATCAAGTTATATGTGTACCTGATGAAGCCTTGCAAATTTTGGGAGGAGCCGTATGAAAATATCACCCAATCAAACCTAATTGTGGATCCCATTAAACCTTTTGTAAGATGATCAAAGGTAAGGTTAGTATTCAAACTCGAGTTCCATATCACAAGCAAAATTTAGAATAAATTGTTCAAAACAGCCCAAATTCTTTTTTGAAAATGCACAACCGAACTCTTACAGTGATGATGTCTAAAAATATGAAAGACGTACAGTGATGAAGGCTTTCAATAACTAAGACGGAATACCTAGGGCGGACGAGTGTTGCAGCGGTGGCTTCCAATGACGAAGGCAGAAGACCTAGGGGAGACGACTAGTGCAGCGGTAGCTTCCAATGATGAAGGCAGACGACCTAGGGCAGAAGAGTGGTGCAGCGGTGGCTTCCAATGACGAAGACGGAAGACCTAGGGCGGACGAGTGGAGCAGGGAGAAGCCAACGGCTTTGTGAACTGATGAAATTGGGGATAGGAAGGGAAGCGAGTTTTGTCGATGAAATTTTCGTTTCCCGCTTGGAATGAGGGGGCGGGAGTTTTGTCGATGAAATTTTCGATAACGTTTCTAATGTTCTAAAATTAGGGATAATTTCATATTGTTAATGTTTAAGAACTTTAGAATTTTGGAAACATGTTATTATTTTTTAAGTTTGGCACTGTAGGATGCACATCGGGGGTTAATTTTTAGACGTTTTTAGTTTTTAAGTTTCAGATTTCAGGATTTTTTATTTTTTTGTTATGAACAGATCTATTTTATTATAAAAAGTTAAATTAAATATGTTAAAAATATAATTTTTAAGATTTTTAGTGATATTTTAATGTATTATACAACTAATAGCTAAGAAAGTTAGTATCATAAATATTAAATGTCAGTATATTTATTAATTGCTATAGTGACATAAAAAGTGCCACTAAAAGTATAGCAATAATGGCACAATAAAAATATGCCACTAAAAGTTTGTGCCACTAAATGTAATTTTATTTGTAGTGAATTCATACAGATTAAATTTAGTATTTGGATATTGGAACAATAAGTAACGATTATTGTAATGACTTGATATATTGTATATAGACTTTTCATTAAATAATCATTATGTTCTATATTAGCATGTTTAATCATTGAATAACCTGGTTATTCTAAATGTACATAGTCGTTCATAGTTGTGGGAGCAAGTATGAGGTAAAACTAATATGAATGGATTGGTTGATTTTCATGGAGATGAATATGGTAAAGGGTGGCAACCAAAAATTATTAGGTACTTGATTAGCGAATAAGTATTGGAGAAGACCCGCATCAAATCTCTTCATGGATCGTTGTCATGAGTGATATTTAATTAAGGTAGTCTCTTTTTTATCTTCGACCTCAGATACATATTTGGGACTTGACTGTAGGAATTTTTGTGCTTTAACATGGTTTAATGATGTTCAGTAAAATGCAGTTATAAGGGCCATAGTTGGATATTGCATGAACTACATATAGGCGTATGTAGTCAAGATGAGATTTGTTCCTCTTATTCGTTGAGAGTTAGACATCTAAGGCTTTACTCAAAAGTTGAACTGTTGGATTAGGTGTCTAAGCCATGATTTATAATTGTATTTATCTTGTTAATTGAACCAGAAGTCCATTTGGGTTGCCCTCATAGCTGGACGCTTAGTGTAGAGTTCAGTAGAGTAAAAGGTTGATTTATTAATTGTTTAATAAATCAATAGAATTAATTAAATAGTTTATTAGTATATTTAAGTGTTAATATATAAATTAGAAACTACAATAATTAATTAAGATTTAATCTAGAATTAATTGGATTTAATTTAGTGATTAAATTAAATTAATTAAAAGTGTAGGGACTCTTTTGTATTTATTCAATAGTTGAATAAATGGCAAAGAGAAGTCCAAGGGCCAAAAGTGGCGCCACCATGGAGGCTCCTTTAGGGTTTAGGGATCTGGTCCAAGTGGTCAACAGGCTTGCCCACTTTGGAGGCTCCTTAGGGTTTCAGCTGTAACCCTAGGAGGCTATAAAAAGAACCCCCTGGCACCCTTATTTCCTACGCCATTTTGACCTAAGATTACTCTGCTGGACTCTCTTCTCCATTGCTTTGGGTGTGACTTGCATTTGAGGCAGGATTTGTTTGCTGCTTGCTTCAAGCTCATAAGATCAAAAGGTTGGTTAATTCTTATTTGATCTTTAGAAATTAATGTTTGCCTTAAGTATTTAGTTTATATCTTCATAAGAGAAAACATAGATCTTTCTAGGGTTGCATGTGAACTTAGGATATTATTTGTTCATTGATTGCTTCAAAACCCTTCAGTGGTATCAGAGCTATGGCTTGTTTTCTTGTGTTTTGATATAAATTGTTTATATGAACATGAGGGTTTTCGAAAATAAACCCTTGGAATGGCCTAAAATCGATTTCAAGGCTAGGGTTTCCTAACCCTAGCCGCCACCCTTGGTCCCCCCTTTGATTTGCTTGTCTTGTTGAGTTGGTTGTTACTTTTGGTAGTTTACTAATTTGAATAACTGGAACCTAATTACCTTGCATGCAAATTTTTGACCAACTAGGGTTTTAGATGGAAAAATTAATTTGATTAATTTATGAAATCTATCTTAGATTTGATTAGTTTAATTAAATTGTTTAATTAAAAAACTAATTAAATCATTTAAGGAATTAATTAAAATATATCTTATATATTTATGATTAAAAGTTAATATTTATATATAAGGTTAAATGGTTAGTCTTACCGCTAGTAGGCCTCATTCACAAAACTGTCCTATAAAGAGGGTATAAGGCGACTGCCTATAAAATGGCCGTCTAATGGGTATCTACTCTTGCCCACCGCTCTCCTGGTCAGTCGAGTGTCGTTAGCCGAACGGGTTTGATAGAACCACTAAGCCTCTTAAAAGTATAATGCTATAATTGAAAGTACTAGAACTTTAAACAAATCCCAATCTAGTTACTTTAGGTTTAAAAATGTGGATTGGTGCTAATCCATGAAATTGCACATTGCACTTTGTGGAACGTTGGTGGAGCGTGTGTGGTTTACCGGCACGCCAACTGGGATCCGCAAAGAGTCGCAATGGGTTTCTCGATTTTGTCATTATTAACGGAGCGTGTGTGGTTAACCGGCACGTTAATTAGAGATGACAATTGACTTCGAGAGTATCGAGCATTTTGCATGGTTATTCACACCCGGGTTGTGATCCTCGGTATCCCAGTCACAAACAGCGGGGCATTCCCAAGATTAAAACATGCTATTGAACAGTTCAATAAATCTCAAAAGAAACTAGGAATCCATTATAATTAGATTATTTTTCCGCGGTGGAATTGGCTAAATCGTCATTCGCCTACCTTATAAAATTTAGAATAATGATTACGGCATCCATTTTCGATATTGTTGATTGTTATTGTAGGATCCTAGCCTTATATTTATTCTTAGGTGAATATAAGGATTATTTGATAATGTTTAATTAAAAACTACCTTCTTCTTATTCAGATGTCTTCTGACCAATCCGTTCCCCACTCGAATCCCGGTAATGTCACCTCGATTCTGTCATTGTGCTCAAAAGTGACGTTGGACGGCACTAACTACAATGACTGGATCTGTAACATCAAAATGGCTCTTAGGTTTGAACACAAAGAGTATGTTCTAGAAACCGAGCTAGTTGAGGGTGACCCAGATACCGCTACTCCCGAGGAAATCGCCTTGTACACCAAACACTGTGATGATGCAACCAAAGTGGCTTGCATCATGATCGCTACCATGAACCCTGAACTGCAGCGTATTTATGAGGACTATTGGCCTTACGAGATGCATAAAGAGCTCACAGAAAATTTCCGCAAGCAAGAACGCATCGAAAGGCGTGAGGTGGTCAAAGCTTTCACTAATGGCAAGCCTAGGGATGGAGAGTCTATCTGCACTCATGTGCAAAGGATGCAGGGTTATGTGGAAAGGCTTAGAAAGCTGGAGATGCCTGTACATGAGGATTTGGCTGTTGACATAGTGCTGAATTCTCTACCCAGTTCTTATGAACAGTTCACACTGGCTTATCATTTGAACAACAGTCAGGAAACTCTCCAACGCATGCTTTGTACTGCTGAAGACGGAATGAAAGGGAAAAGTGTGCTCCCGGTCAACCTGCCTGTCCTGGCTATTGGATCTGGCAAGGGAAAGAAAAGGAAGGGCCCTCCAAAACAAAACTGGAGGGAAAAGACTCGTGTCAGGACATCTAGTAGTGCCCCGAGAGCCATGTCTTCCGGCATTCCGCACGTCACGAACCCCAAAGAAGCTGACTGCTTTTACTGCAAGGAAAAGGGTCACTGGAAGAGAAGCTGCCCCAAGTATCTGTAAGACATCAAGGATGGCAAAGTGAAGCCATCACAAGAAGGTACATATTCTATATCTAATAACTCATCTTCTTCCTGTTCTTGGGTCCTTGATACAGGATGTGGTTTTCATATATGTTATGATTTGCAGGGACTAAAGGAAAGTAGGGAGCTGAAGCACGGTAGATTGAACATGGTCATGGGCAATAGGCGAACGTCACCTGTTACCAAGATCGGTGTCTATAGATTAGTTCTTAGTAGTGTAGTTTGTTTAGATTTACATAATTGTTGCTATTCGCCTGATATGGCAAAGAACATAATTTCTTTTCATGCATTGTTTAGACAGGGCTTTTATTATGAGTTTAATAAATTGAATGGTTTAATTTCTGTTTTCAAAAATGATGTTTTTATATTTAATGCTATGCGTTGTGATGAAGTGTATGAATCTATTATGTGTGTTGATAATTATGGTAAAAATGTTTTAGCTATTGATTCTTCAAGCGGTATAGAAAAGGCATGTCTGTGGCACTGTCGCCTTGGCCATATCAACAAGAAACACATCGCCCAACTCCAAAAGGATGGAGTGTTGGAATCATTCGACCTCGGGTCAGATGATGTATGCGAATCTTGCTTGCTTGGCAAGATGACATAATCACCATTCAAAGGTTCCTTTGAAAGAGGTGAAGGTTTGTTGGATATCATACACATAGATGTGTGTGGTCCCTTCAGAACAACCATAAAAGATGGCACACGGTTCTATGTTACCTTTACTGACGATTTTAGTAGATATGGATATATCTACTTAATCAAGAATAAGTCAGATACCTTTGAAAAGTTCAAAGAGTTCAAAAATGAAGCAGAAAATCAATTGGGCAGAAAGATAAAGATGCTTAGATCTGACAGAGGCGGTGAGTATCTTAGTATCGAGTTTCTCGATTACCTCAAGGAATGTGGAATTGTTTTGTAACACCCAATTCCAAACATCTACATTTTTACCCCAATTTAGATTTACAAAAACCTGGGTTTAACAAAAACTTTGAACATAATTACAAAATATTATCATGTTGGGGTATTACAAGTCTAATACATCACCATGGTAAAGCTATTACTAATGATATCCAAAAGAAAAGCTTCAAGTCTTCTAAAGTCTTCTAGCACTTAATCTCCTTCACCTGAGTACATAACATTTTAAACAAATATACGTGAAACATAAAGTCTCGTGAGTAACATGGGTTTTAGACCCCAAAATTTTTTAGTAAAGCAAACCTCTAAACAATTTATATAAAGATTAAACGAAATACAGAATTCTTTCTTGATAAAACATAGACCAATCGTAAATCATAATTCATTTTTTATCTTTTGGCTTTATACGAGTCTCCCCGTATCCCTTTCCCTCCATGGAATAGAACCAATCTATCCGTGAGGGCGTGCTAGTTCCCTTTCCCTTCATGGAATAGAACAAATCTATCCATAAGGGCGTGTTGAGAGAACTACTTCGTGACGGGAGGTACCATCCCAGTAGTGTCTTTTGACCTCCCCTCGTTAGGGTGAGATCCATGTCCGGACATATATCACATTTCTTACATTTAGTTTGTGTTTTAATTCATCATTATTCATTCATTACAATTTGGTCTTAACATTAATATCACTCATCATATAGAAAGCGCAAATCTTTTATCATAAAACAACTTGAGAAAAACTTTTCTCTTAAAATCTTTTGATAAAAACAAGATTGATATAATAACAAATTATTAACTATGTACTCAAAAAAATCCACATGTTACTCACCTCGTAGAAGAAGTGACTAGCTAAGAAGCTTCACGACACAAATGGAGAGAATTAGAAGTCTCTCTCCAAATATATACCTCCATACTTCACTTAAATGACAATTTAGTCCTTCCAATCTAACTTTGTTCACTTTTGGTCCAAAACTTCTAACATATCCTTTAAAGTTTTCCTCTCTTACACTTTTGCCACAAACACACAATATTATTACACAATAGCTCCTTCATATGGTCAAAAGACCAAATTACCCTTTTAACATATCTTACTATAAAAATTCAAAGATAACACACAATAGCAAAATAGTTCGTTATTACAATTATCTCCCCCTAATTAGGATTCCGTCCTCGGAATCAAATCATAATTTGTAAAGCTGGGGTACCTCTTTTTCATTTCCTCCAAAGTTTCCCAAGTTAAATTCGATCCCAAAGAGTGCTTCTATTTGACTAATACAAGGTCAATCTCTTTGTTCCTCATCTTTTTAATCTTTATTTCCAACATCGCTTCCGGGTCTTCGATTAGTTTGCTTGGAGTCTCTACCCTTAAATCTTCTAAAGGAAAAATCAAGTATTCTTTTCCAAAGTACTTCTTTAGATAGCATACATGAAAGGTATCATGTATCCCCCTCAATTCTTGAGGCAATTCCAACTTAAATGCTTGAACTCCAATTTTCTTCAAAATTTTAAATGGATCAATATACCTTGGACTTAATTTTCCTCTCTTGCCAAACCTCACAACGCCTTTCCATGGTGACACCTGAAGCATCACCAAATCGCCTTCCTTTAAATCATACGGTCTCTTTTTCAAACTTGCGTAACTTCTTTGTCGATCCTAGGTCGCCTTCATGTTTGCTTGGATTACACCAATTTTTCATTTGTTATTCTAACAATTTCTGGACCAATAAGTTTAGTCTCACCCGCTTCCAACCAACATAAGGGCGTTCTACACTTCCTACCATATAATGCCTCGAAGGGTGGCATTCCAATGCTTGAATGGTAGCTGTTATTGTAAGCAAATTCTACTAATGGTAGATGTTCGTCCCAACTACCACCAAAGTAAATAGCACAAGACCTCAACATATCCTCAACGATTTAAATAGTACGCTCACTCTGTCCATCCCTTTGAGGATGGTAAGCCTTACTCATTTTGATTCTTGATCCCAATTTTTCTTGTAGAGCTTCCAAAAAATTTGAAGTAAATCTTGCGTCTCTATCCGATACTATGGACAACGGTGCTCCATGGAGTCTTATTACTTCATCAATATAGAGTTGAGCTAGCTTTTCAAGTGGTGTAGTCTCTTTGATAGCAAGAAATAGAGCACTCTTGGTCAGTCGATCAACTATGACCCAAATACTATCATGCCCCTTTCGGGTCCTCGGTAGGCCAACGGTAAAGTCCATAGTCACATCTTCCCATTTCTCTGCCGGTATCTGTAACGATTGAGCACTACCATAAGGTACTTGATGCTCCGCCTTGACTTGAGCACACTTAGCACATCTTGAAATGTACTTTGCTATTCTCTTCTTCATTCCCGGCCCCCAATAATGTCGTTTTAAGTCTTGATAAGTTTTTGAGCTACCCGGATGAATAGAGTACTTAGACTTATGAGAATCATCCAGTAATAGCTTTCTAAGCCCACCAAACTTTGGCACCCAAATTCGATTTTTAAAAGTCTTCAACCCTTGACTATTTTCTTCAAACTCTTGCTTTTTACCCAACTCTTCATTCTTCAAGTCATTACTTGACAAAGCTTCTCGTTGGGTTTCTTTGATTCTTCGAATTATACTAGACACTAAGTCTATCCTCATCGATCTTCCTTTAATATTCTTCTCGTGAATCTTCCGACTTAGGGCATCCGCCACATCATTGGCCTTCCCTGGGTGATATATGATTTCACAATCATAATCACTAATAAGCTCAAGCCATCTACTTTGCCTCAAGTTGAGTTCTTTTTGCGTGAATACATATTGGAGACTTTTGTGGTCGGTATATAGCTTACACTCTGTTCCATACAAGTAGTGTCTCCAAATTTTCAATGAAAAAACTATGGCGGCAAGTTCCAAGTCATGAGTAGTATACCTCGTCTCGGGATCCTTCAATTGACGAGAAGCATATGCAATCACTTTTCCTCTTTGCATTAATACACATCCTAGTCCTTTACCCGAAGCAAGCTGTAGACAACAAAATCTTCAGTTCCCTCGGGCAAAGCAAGGATCGGGGCATTACATAATTTCTCCTTCAACGTCATGAACGCCTTTTCTTGATTCATTCCCCACTCAAATCTCACTCCCTTTCTAGTTAGCTTCATGAGTGGCACCGCAATACGAGAGAAATCTTGAATAAATCTTCGATAATACCCGGCGAGTCCAAGAAAACTTCTTACTTCTGTAGGAGTCTTTGGAGCCTCCCATTTCATTACCGCTTCCACTTTAGCCGGATATACTTTAATACCTTGCGTAGAGACCAAATGACCAAGAAATTGCACTTCCCTTAACCAGAATTCGCACTTAGAAAACTTTGCGTATAATTGTTCTTTCTTCAACACTTCTAGAATCATTTGGAGATGACGCTTATGATCTTCCTCACTCTTTGAATAGATGAGAATATCATCGATAAAAACGATGACAAAATCATCAAGGAATGGTTTGAAAACTCGATTCATTAGATCCATAAAGATAGCAGGAGCATTAGTAAGACCGAATGGCATTACAAGAAATTCAGAATGACCATATCGGGTGCGAAAAGCTGTCTTCTCAACATCACAATCTTTCACTCGAACTTGGTGAGAGCCGGATCACAAATCGATTTTTGAGAAGTAATCAGCACCTTGCAGCTGATCAAAAAGATCATCTTTTCTGGGCAACGGATAACGATTTTTAATAGTAAGCTCTCGATAGTCGATACACATGCGCATCGAACCATCCTTCTTCTTGACGAATAACACCGGTGTACCCCACGGAGAAGAACTTGGCCTAATAAAACCCTTATCAAGCAATTCTTGCAACTGAGACATTAGTTCGCGCATTTCGGTCGGGGCTAGACGATATGGAGCACGAGCAATAGGAGTTGCCCCCGGAATAAGATCGATACGAAATTCAACTTGCCTTTCGGGCGGCAAACCGGGTAGGTCATCGGGAAATACTTTCGGGTAATCACGCACCACTTCAATGTCATGAATAGATTTCTTTTCTTTTTCAATAGTCATAACATAAGCAAGGAAGGAACAACACCCTTTCAAAAGACATTTTCGAGTCTTAACCGCACTAATGAGACTAGGTACATGGTTGTGCTTATCACCATAAACGTACACCTTACTCCCATCGGGAATCCTAATCGACACGATCTTCTTCCCACAAGAAATTTTTGCATCATTCGCCCCAAGCCAATCCATGCTGATCACAATATCAAAGGATTTTACTCCAATTGGAAGGAGATTCAATGAAAATTTCCTATCATCTATGCTGAGTTCGCAATTTCGGTACATATGTCCTACCTCCACAAATTTACCACTTGCTATCTCCACTTCATATAAGGTGTCTAACGATTCTAGGGGTACATTGAGTTTGAATCCAAACTCATGAGATACAAACGAATACGAAGCACCAGAATAGAATAAAACATATGCATGCAACGAATTCACAAGTAATGTACGTGGGACCACATCATGCATTTCTTTCAAAAGACATTTTCGAGTCTTAACCGCACTAATGAGTCTATGACAATCAAGTTTGGAACTTGGTTGACAACGTGCGGGGTCGAAAGACAGTCGAGTGCAAGTGGATCTTCAAGAAGAAGACCGGCATGGATGGTAAAGTACATACTTATAAAGCTCGGCTGGTTGCAAAGGGATTTACTAAAACCCCAACGGTTGACTATGATGAAACCTTCTCACCAGTAGCCAAGATTAATTCAATCAGGATAATGCTTGCCATAGCTGCATTTCATGATTATGAAATTTGGCAGATGGATGTCAAAACCGCCTTCCTTAACGGGAAACCGACTAAGGATGTTTATATGAATCAGCCAGAGGGTTTTGTAGACACAAAGCATCCTGATAAATTATATAAGCTTGAAAGATCAATCTACGGGTTGAAGCAAGCATCTCGCAGCTGGAATCTTTGCTTCATGAGAAAGTGAAAGAGTTTGGCTTCTCTAGGAGTGAAGATGAGTCCTGTGTATATGTCAAGGCTAGTGGGAGTATAGTCACTTTTCTGGTGCTGTATGTTGATGACATACTACTCATGGGAAACGACATTCCGACCTTGATGTCAAGTCTTGGCTCGGGAAGTGTTTCGCCATGAAAGACCATGGAGAAGCTGCTTATATTCTCGGGATAAGAATACTTAGAGATAGAAAGAGAAAATTAATAGGTCTGAGCCAGTGTACATATTTGGAAAAGGTGTTAAAAAGGTTTAACATGGAAAATTCCAAAAAGGGAGAGCTACCAATCCAAAGTAATGCTAAATTGAGTAAGACTCAAAGTCCGAGTACCGATGAGGAAATAGCTGAGATGAGTCGGGTACCTTATGCTTCGGCAGTAGGGTCGATCAAGTATGCTATGACATGTACTCGTCCCGACGTATACTTTGCATTAAGCATGGTTAGTCGGTACCAGGGTAATCCTGGTAAGGCACACTGGATTGCGGTTAAGAGCATACTCAAGTATCTATGAAGGACAAAGAATATGGTATTAGTCCTTGGTGGTAGTGATGACTTGAAAGTGAGTGGATATACAGATGCCATCTTCCAGACAAATAGGGACAGTGGTCGGTCCCAGTCGGGCTGGGTATTTCTTTTGAATGGTGGAACGGTCACTTGGAAAAGTTCCAAGCAAGAAACGGTGGCTGATTCAACGTGCGAATCAGAGTACATTGCAGCGAGTGAAGCGTCTAAAGAAGCGGCTTGGCTGAAGAACTTCATCGGGGATCTTGGAGTTGTCCCGAGCATTCAGGAGCCGGTGGAACTTTTCTGCCATAACGAAGGAGCAGTTGCTTTGACCAAGGAACCGCGAGACCATGAAAAGTCCAGGCATATCGAAAGAAAGTACCACTATATTCGACATCAAGTAGAAGAAGGTCACTTACTGGTTAAGACAGTATCATCAGAAAACAATCCTGCTGATCCTTTGACTAAGGCACTAAGCAGGATCAAGCACAATCAGCATGCTCGGAGCATTGGATTGAAGGATGATATTAGTTTTAGTAATTAGATAGATTTTTGAAACTTGTAACGATATAAATGTAATTGACTTGGTGATTTTATAATGGAGATTTATAAATGAGTATTGTTATTGCCTTTGTCAATTGTTTATTATTGTGTTTCTATATTTGCATGTTTAACTTCCTAAGTAATTAGATTATTTAAATTTCCACAGTCAATCATACTGTTAGGGAGCGAGTATGAACGAAGACTGTCATGAATCGGTTGTAGATTGTCTAAGGGGTTAGGCATTGCAGTAAGACTGCTACAACGTTCATGAGTACTTAGAAAATAGAGATTTG
Source organism: Cichorium intybus (assembly GCA_023525715.1). Classification (NCBI taxonomy): domain Eukaryota; kingdom Viridiplantae; phylum Streptophyta; class Magnoliopsida; order Asterales; family Asteraceae; genus Cichorium; species Cichorium intybus. The sequence goes on along the minus strand of CM042010.1, from coordinate 93,113,451 downwards.
AGTATTGGATAAACCCGCACTTAATAGATTGCTTCATAGATTACATCACAAGCAATGTTAAGACGATAATATCCTTTGATCTTAAAGTGGAGAGATATGATCTATAATTTACAAGTCAGTTGCTCATTGATAATGCGAAAATGCGCCGGTAACTCGGTGTTATAAAACGCATTGTTATAAGTATTCTGACTGGTAAAAGGTATAGACATATAATTCGAAACTTATCCGTCCCCTGACCTGATGGGAAACAGATATCTGTAGGCCTCACGATGATTTTGAAGTTGACTGAAAGTGTTGGCCAACCGGGACTAAATTGATGTGTTCAATTAGTAGTCTCAAAAGTCATAAGCAAATCGGAAATCGAGAAACAGAGTATCAGACCAAGATTGATATTAATCCATGTCTTGAGTCTGAAAATATCTTGTTGGACAGAGGATCATCTGATCACTTATCTTTGGACAGAACTGACTGGGTCAGAGTTCAGAAACGGTTTCTGGGAAACTTGTATTAATCAGAAGGTAAATGGACAATTAAAGTAATAGACTTATCCAAGTGGGAGACTGTTGGATTAGGTGTCTAAGCGAGGACTTATAATTGTATTTATCTTGTTAATTGAAGCAGAAGTCCATTTGGGTTGCCCTCATAGCTAGAGTCTTAGTGTAGAGTTCAGTAGAGTAAAAGGTTGATTTATTAATTGTTTAATAAATCAATAGAATTAATTAAATAGTTTATTAACATATATAAGTGTTAATATATTAATTAGAAACTACAATAATTAATTAAGATTTAATCTAGAATTAATTGGATTTAATTTAGTGGTTAAATTCATTAATTAAAAGTGCAGGGACTGTTTTGTATTTATTCATTAGTTGAATAACTGGCAAAGAGAAGTCCAGGGGCCAAAAGTGGTGCCACCCAGGAGGCTCTTCTAGGGTTTAGGGATCTGGTCCAAGTGGTCAACAGGCTTGCCCACTTTGGAGGCTCCTTAGGGTTTCAGCTGTAACCCTCGGAGGCTATAAAAGGAACCCCCTGGCACCCTTATTTCCTGAGCCATTTTGACCTAAGATTACTCTGCTGGACTCTCTTCTCCATTGCTTTGGGTGTGACTTGCATCTGAGGCAGGATTTGTTTGCTGCTTGCTTCAAGATCATAAGATCAAAAGGTTGGTTAATTCTTATTTGATCTTTAGAAATTAATGTTTGCCTTAGGTATTTAGTTTATATCTTCATAGAAGAAAACATAGATCTTTCTAGGGTTGCATGTGAACTTAGGAGATTATTTGTTCATTGATTGCTTCAAAACCCTTCAGAACCATATGAGATTGATTGCGATCCATGCTCATATTCAACATGATGTCTGTAACAAAGGAATAACCGATACGAATACCTTATAACCAATTGTGGCTTGGAGCACTTGGAATGGGTTGTTGCTGGATGGTACCTCGTCGTATGTTATTGGGGGTAGTGCTCTGTTGCTAGACGTCAACCACTGTCTATGACAATCTATAATGAATCTTGTGCAAGTGGGAGATTGTTGGATCTATATGCTCAAGAATCATTTTAGAATGATACATCTTGAATATTTATTATTAATACGATTATTAATAAATAATCAACTCTTGTATTTAATTAAGAGATAATTATTATTGTTTGAAAATAATAAATCATGAGAGTAAAAACTAGTTATTATATCATATAATGTGATATAATAAGTCATGTACAAATTTTTGGACACTTTGGTTTCCACTCAACTTTCTAGTTACATGAGTACATATAGTTTCAGAAACTAGATTATTTCTCTCTCTTGTTGGCCAATTAGTCAAAGGGATGGGAAGGTTGCTTGCCAACCTCCCTCTTATACAACCCCTTCTTCTTACATGTCATCACCTAACATTTATTAGAGGTATGAGTCTTAGATCTTATATGTGGGTATATAATAAAGTGTAAGACCAAAAAACTAACTAGTTTTTCTCTCATTCCTTGATGAAATTCGTCCACCTCCATCTCTCCCCTATCTTGCATTTCTTTTGAAGCTTTTTGCGAGTGTAAGCGGTGTAGAAGTGCTTCTCTTTTAGTTTTTTATTGTGTTAAACACTTAAAGGCTTAAGAAGTCACAAATACAAAAGGGAACTAGCATTCCTAGTGCCTCAATCTTGTTGGTGTTGCCATTTTCTTCAACTCCCCAAAATCAAGTGGAATCAAAGTCTTCAAGTGGGATCAAAGTTATGTAATTGGATCCTCTTTGTGGTTTTGTTAAAATAATCTTAAAATACTTGTTATTTTCAAACGGCTTCTGTTTGCTGCTTAAGATTATTTTACACAAAATGATCGTTTTAGTTTATCAAAACCCATCAAATATTATTGGTAAATGAATGCAGAGTATGTTGCTATTGTGGGTAACGTATTATACGTGCGCTGCATTTGGCATTTTAGAGTCAAATGTACTATTAGGTTTGCTATTTAATCAAAAACTAATGTTGCATTTCCGAGTCAAATGTATTTTGATTAATGTACATGCTTAAAATATGTTTTATTTTAACTTATATACTTCGAAAGAATATATTACATCATAAAAAGTATTGCTTAAACTCTCATTGCAACACTCGAACTTAAAACCCTTATTGATTACAATTTAAGAAAGAAGCTTTATGACCCATACATACTATTTGTGAAAAAGATTTACTATAAGAGCATCTCAAATATGACATGTATATATTTATCAAATATTAAGAACCAACACAAAAAAATGTTTTTTTACTGTTGGCGTGAGTTGCTTTATAGGATTTGTGAAAAATATTTACTATAAGAGCATCTTAAATATGATGTGCACATGGGCGGAACTATATAGGGCACAGGGTGGCCTATGCCCCTACTCAATTTTTTTTGGCGCAGTAGAAAAAATTTTAGAAAAATTTTGACGTAGTGTAAATTTTACGACATGCTACCCCTAATTGTTGTCGCCAAATATCCTAAGTAGATGCGGAATAAGAAAGATTGCGGAAAGATAAGTTCCGAAACCGGGAGCTTTCGAAAGTGGACAAGTCCGAAGACATGAGATGGGTACGGAATAATAGTAAATATATAAAACTTAGAATAGATCTTAATAGCTCAACAATAAAGTGCATAAAGAGTAGAATGTTACTAGGAGTAAAGACAGAAAGATTAAATTGCTAGAAATATAAAGACAAGAAAAAATGAATATATGAACTGGAGAGTTGATGGAATGAGAGATTATATTAATAATTCTCAAAGTGTTACACAATGTCTCTCAAACTCATGAGGACAGAAGATGAACATGGTCTCCCTTTTATAGGATAAGGGAAGACCTTTGGATAAAGACCTATGGACTGAAGAGCAGACAACACGTCTCTCTTCAGTCAGACGGAAAGGATAGAACCAATATAATAATACAATGTCAGACTATGGTGGCTTATCTAGAATAAGATAATATACTAAGTACAAACGACATGCTCCTAAAAGGCACGCCTGATCTAGTCTAATCATTCCCTATAAGTTGAAGTGCTTATCCTTTGTCTTATCTATAAGTTACTCTTCAGTTATTCAGTCTTCTACGTTGAATGTTTAAGTAAAGAAGTTCCCAGAAGTTGCTTGTATTGTTGATCCGAAATCCTGAGTGGATTTCGGAGTCCTGACATTTCTGAATCAGAGTAACTTAGGAACTTGGTCTCTTTAAATTTGACTGATCTTCTGAGTTAGTTTGGAACATGGTCTTCCGAACTGTGTCCTCCGAACATTGTAACTTCTGAGCTTGGTTTACTGAATTGATGTTGATTAGATGGATTTCCGAAATCCAAGACTGGATTTCGGACATATAAGATGATCATTACACAATTCATCTAGAACCATAAAAAATATATTCAAACAACACATTCCGAACATACAAATAAAACATTCAAAGCATAACAATTGTTTAACACTTAAGACATACAAAAGAAAACTGGTTCAAACATTCCATCAAAGAAACTAACATCAGATACCACCAAAAGTAATAAACTTAAACACTGAGTTGGTCAATGACTCAATTTTTACACTAACAATTCACCCTTCGGTGACCAATCGAAGGGTTTGAGTCTAGATCTTCAGCGTCCTTCCAACACACCTTGCTTTATTGCGTACGACCAGAACTTCCTCACTGCTATCATCCATTCCATTCTTAGCAGCATCTCCTTCTTAGCTTTTGGTTCCGAGAGGGATGATTTCTTTATGGCTTTGATGTATTCATGTAGCATCACATTGGGAACTCTTCTGATTTGTTCAGCACGTAGAAATAGAAAAGACCCTTTCCTGGTTGGGTCCTTGTATACCAATCCAAGTACAGGATCATTAGTAACACCTTTCCTCCAGTTGTTTCTTTTGTCGGGCATTGAAAGGTCCATTAATTACTGGAATTGATCGTAGGATGATTTCTCACGTATGTGAACAGCTCACCATCTGCTGAGCAGAATTCTTCAATAAGGCAGTGAAGAAATCGCTTTGCAGCAATGTAGGCATCTTTTGAGTCTTGGTTCCTTTCTGATTTAGATTGCAACTTCATAACTATCGAATAGATGTCTGATGGGTTCATCATTCTGAAATCAGCTTCAGTTATCAGAAAGCTTGTGTTATGATCATGGTTTCTGACAATTTCATATTCGAAGTAGTTTGCTTTTTCAAATGTTCTTCTTTTCACACTGACAACATTGGTTATGGGTTCATTTGACCATGTTTTGAGTTGGGGTTGAGTGAATTTTTTCAAAAACTTTTGGTTTCTGTATCTGATGGCCAAATCTTTGTTGATTTTTGATAACCCGGAAAAGTTTAGCGTGTAAAGATATTTGTCCTCGTTGGGAGTCAAGGGGATGTCCCAATTGTTTTCAGGGTTTGAAGGAGGATTTTATGATTTGTGGGGTTTGAAATCTGAGTCGGTTAAGGGTCGGAACAGAAAACGTTTTGAGAAGTCGGGTTTGGGAGCGCTTGTTCCGGCTTTGATTGGATTGGTTGTATCTTGATCAGATTCTGAGTCAAAGTCTTCAGCATATAGATATGCCTTGGCATCAAAATATTCGTTTTTCTTAGCTTTGACTTCTGGAGATCTGACTCTCTTATCGGAGAATAGAGAAGATTCTCTTCTTTCGATTGACTCGAGATTTGAATTGTTGGAGGGGGGTTTTGGAGGAGAGTTCTGTGTTTTCGTAGTTCCCTTTGGATTCTCCTGAGGAGTTTCATTAGGATTTTCTTTCTGAGTTTCCTCAGACAGTGTCCTTCTCCTGTTGACATTTTGTTTTGATCATTATCTGCTTCAGCATTTGTTTCTTTCTTTGATTCATTGTTCCTGCCATCATGGGCTTTTTCTCCTCCAGGACCATCATTTCCTTCCTTGTGTCCACTTGGACCAGCAGATGTGTCAACTATCATATCATATGTTTCTTTTGCTTTTGATTTATCCGCCTCTCCCCCTCCTGGGGCTCCTTCAGAAACTGAAGGGGGCACAGGTAGGCGGCCTAGAATTGCTTCAAGTTTAGAGGTCACGTCGATGAACATTTTGCTGAGATCTTCAGCAAGAGTTTTAGAGGTGAGGTCTTTGAATTCTTCCATAACTTGAACGTTCAAACTGGTCATACTTTGATCTGCTGAATGGGACCGTCCATTGTTACGGTTATCGATTGAAGGGTATGTGTGATTATTTGCAAGAGGAGAAAGTGAGTTTTTCAGAGAGAAAGATTTTCTGAAATAACTCCGTGAAGATAGCTGGATACATTCTCAAGTAGGGAGTTGAGTTTGACGTCTACTATCTCAACAAGCTCGGGAATTTTCTTCTGATATTCCTCTAGCTCATCTAACATCGTTTGGGCAGTCTTCATCATTTTGGTGGCGTTTGATTGGCGATGATTATCAATGGTCGTTAAGACTTCCTTCTTCTCGAACACTGCTACCCTTGCCTTAAGTTCTGAAATTTCTTTAACCAAAGCCTCCTGATTTTGAGAGGCCTTTCGTTCGAAGATGAAGGTGGTTCATGCATCGACTTTTTGATGTAAAACGTGATCGACGATAAGGGGAAAGTTGGTTTAGGGAGGAATGTTGGATTGGGGGGGGGGGGGGACATTGGTGTCAGCTTTATCTGTAGAGGAGTTGGAGTCACTCAGGTTGATTTTGTGAACTTTGTTGAGGGAGATTTTGTCTACTTCTTGATCGGTGCCGAAGATGGAATTTCAGACTGGCATAGATTGGGTTTCAGAGAATACTTGCCGGGAGCCAGATTCAGCAGGTGGAGGGTTGATGGTTTTGGTTGCTAATTCCTGCTTTTTCTGACGTGTGACAACTAAAACTTTCTTGACTTTCATGAACTTAGTTATCGATAAATCTGATATCTTATATGTGCATAAATGTATCATAATAGCATTATAGTATTAAGAAAGTAACTCTAGTAACATAATAGTACCATGAGCCCGAGTAGAAATGAAATTTGCATAAAGGACCTAAAGTGAATTTTATTTAGCAATCTTTAAAAATTAATATCTCAAAATCTAAAAGGAATTAGGAAAAGGTCATCAAGGTGACTTTGGTAGTATCAAAAATATAGGATAAAGAATCGGGCCATTTGGAGTTGTAACGAAGGAGTTATGAAAGTTTTAAAATGGTCCAAAAGTGACAAAAATGTCCAAGGAGTCATTTTCAAGGGTTAATAACGGAAAATCTATTAATATTCAGACGAAAGTCAGTAGGGGAAAGTTGTAGAGCTCATTCCCGCCTTTCTATAGGTATAAAGTTTACAAGGGTTGGTTTTCGTATGAAGAGGTTATGCTCCTTTAAAGTTGAAGAAAAATAAAGAGAAAAAGCTGGAAATTTCTCTTAAGTCTTGAATTAAGGGTATTTTCGTCATTTCTCTTATAAAATCAGCCTTTAATTCCCTCTTGTCTCTGTGGGCTACGATTACTTCCCATTTTATGCTGATTCAAATCAGAACCCAAGAATTGAGACATCGAGAAGCAAACACACACACACACACACAGACACACACTGACTCTGTGTGTGCGTGAACCTCAAATCGGGAAGAAAGGAGAGGCGAGGTCGAGTAGCAGCTGAGCAAGAGGGTATAGGGCTCGAGTCTGCATAGCAGCATGTCGCCGGAACTCGCGAAGGAGACGAGAGGCAGCGCCGGCGCCAGCGATTCCGACATACCAGCAGTAGTGGGGACCGACGATCAGAAAAGGGGGGGTTGAAGGAAGGTTTTTCAGTTCGATTTCAAGCCACATTCAACCTCAATTTCAGAATTTGTAAGGGTTTTGAGAAAAAATCAGAAAAGGTATAAATTGATCTTCAAAACCTACCTTCTAGATCCAAATATCGTTCATGCATGTTGAAATTAAGCAAGGGTTTTAGTTTCTTTTGTTGTTATGAGCTCAAAAACACTTATGAGACTCAAGTATTGAACGTTGGTTGGATATTTTGAATGCATGTTGCAAAAAGGATAAAAGATGAAAGATTTTCATGGAATGAAACTTGTGTTTGGTTTTTATGTAAATAATCTTGTGTTTTGAAGATGAAAATTTGTTACTAGTTAGATGCATCAAAAACCTTGAGGAATATTGGTGCTAGACATCGGAATTGGAAAGCATTGGAATGGAATCAACTCATATTGGAATTGTAATCTTTAAAGATCAAAAGTGTGTGAGGAACACACCATGTTCAAAGCTGAAATTTTAGTTTATACATATAATGAGGACGATAATATGGAAAGTTGGAATAATTGGTTCATAAAATTTATACTTTGTGGACTTAAGAACACAAGTATGCTACAAAGATTCAATAAAAAGTAATTGTTTGACGTTTAATTTATATACTTGGAGTTTTTGGGTAAAATGAGGAACCAAGTTGTTGGTTTGACGGATTTGGTCAAACTTGAACATAACAAGGAGAAATTGTCGCTAACAAATTAATATTGGAAAATGTTAGATTATTACTTGCCAAAGGAACGTTTAACTTAATAATGGACTAAAATTGAATATTTTAGAATAATGCTAGTATGAACCCTTTTGATGAAGGTTGTAGATATGAGACTTAGTTAACATATGTGGTATATTAATATTTGAATATAATACTAATCTTCTATATTATCAATATAGAAGCTAAGGAGTGCGCAGAAGCAAGTAGAGGCAAAGACTAGCGGACCGAGGTGAGTACATGTGGCATTTTCCCTCTTTGGGGTACATGGCAAAAATGTTTTTATGGTTTATGTGAATTTAGAATATGAAATAATATGCAAGTTTATTTTACTTATGACCTGTTTATAAAAGTCTTGTACAATGATTTGAAAGCAAGTTTTGGCATTAAGCCCAAGTGATTTGAAAAGTATATTTTGGCACAAAGTTATAACGGTTTGAAAGCAAGTTTTGGCATTAAGCCCGCTATGAGTTGAAAATACGATTTGGCATTAAGACAAGTATGTTTAGAAAAGTGTGATTTGACATCAAACCGAATCGGAATTGAAAATATTGGTTTGGCACTAGCCTTAATGTGATTTCAGCAAGTAATTTGATGTCAAATCATATTATGTTTTCTTTTTATGACTGGTATTTGAGATATGAATGAATGCAGCAATGCAAGTTAGTATGTTACCCACTTTCGCCTGGGCCATGATATTCCCATAAGGGAATATAGAGGAGTCTACTGGGGTGGTACCTTCCCCTTCGCGAAGTAGATGTCCTAAAACACAAGATGTAACACCCGGTTCCTCAATTTTAGGATATACCAATTTCTTAATTCAACATTATATCATTAAAGGTATAATCCCAAAAAGAGTAACAAGTATACACAAGATTGTCATCAAAATCTTAGTTCAAGTCCTAAATTATTACATCAACTATTTACAAATGTTTAACAAAACCGGGTTTACTTCATGTTTCAAAGCAACATGTAACACCCAAAAATTTTCGAAAAATATTTGAACTTTTAAAAACAACCTTTATAAGAGAAACTATGATTTTACAAAAGATAAGTATCACAAAACCAAATTATATCGAAATAAACTTAATAAAGTGCGGAAGCAAAATAATAATAATGTCCCAAAATGGAAATTCTTCTAGTAGTGGTATCCCGGTGCTCCAAGTCACGCATCAGCCTCTTTGATCTTAATACCTGAAAATGTTAGGGGGAACCGTAAGCATAAAGCTTAGTGAATTCAAACACAGACATCATATCAATATTCACATTTACTAATCCAAATCCATTTCCAATTATAATTACATTAATAAACAAGGAACAAATCAATGCTTATATTAATAGGGAGGACTTGTAGGTTTGAGCCGCACCGGGTAAATCCCGTATCCTTTGGCCCCGATCCCCGCACCTCATAAAGAGTATAACGTTGGTGATCTTACCTAACTACCCCTCATAGTATTAATGAATCACATACAGTGCACATGTACGATTTTATAATAATAATATAGCATGCTTTAAATAGTAAATCTAAACAATCACACACGAGCTATCTAGCAAACATAAATACTAATACAACGGTGTGAGAGAACTCACCTTGAGTGAGTGAGTAACAGATAGGAGTCAATATAAGGCTACCAAGCTTGTGCAAACTTCAAGGCTTCACCTAAATAGAACTAAAGGTTAGAAGAGTGAAGTTGAAACTAAGAAATGAGAAAGGAGTAATCACAGAAAGGTCTCTAAAACAGTCCTGCTGATCGGGACTGAATTACTCCAAAATTCACAATAGAAACATAGGCTTCAATAATTTTTTCAAGAAACTACAATGACTTAGGTTTCCAGAACCATAAGGAACTCTTCATAACTCCAAAGGATGTAAGAGATATGAATTTTACAAAAAGACATGTCACTGCAGTCTTTGGACGGACAGTCAGGTGGTGTTGGCCAATTCTACCCAACTTGTGGGTGGAATTAGCCCCAACCAAAAATCAGAGGAACATTAGACACAAAAATACAAGTCTCAGAGTTGGAATCGATTAACAAGGGTTTCCCAAACTCTAGATATAAAAATCACAAGGTGGTCAATCACAGAATCAGCATAAGCTGTTGACTGTCCATTGACCTGGAGTGTGGGTCCATTCTAACCAAGTTATAATAAGAATTAACGACCCATCTTCTCCAGATATTAAATTAACTATGCAATGTACATGTGGGTATTTGGAATCACTCAGGATCATTTCCCAAACCCTAGTAATGATAAAAACAAAATGACATATCACAACAGACCTGGATCAGACCCAACAGCAGAGAAGCTGTTGTTACCCATAGGTAAAGTCCTTTTTATCGAGGGTTCCTTTTAAGAAAGTTACCCAACTCGATTTGTGAACTTTGGGCACTGATATGGGGTCCATTTGAGTTCTAGAACTCGAGATATGATTTTTACAAGAGGGGCACTCACCAGCAAAATCTGACAGAAACCCTAGGTTATGTTGCGAAATTCATAACTCAGTATCTAGACCTTGAAATCAAAATTCCTCTGGTCAGAACCTGGATATATGTCTTGGGAACCTTCGGTTAACGTTTCGTGGCAATCCAACCTTTCAATCTCCGGGAATCGCCCAAACAATGTGGCTATGTTCTCAAATCCGGGAATAGAGAGGGTTAGGGAGAGAAAGAGAGCCGTGAGGGAGAGGGAAGGAATGAAGGAAATTAGGGTTTTGAGCCCTAATATACTAGATCAATGGGCTAAACCCTAAAGCCTTTGGGCTAGAAGAACATTTAAGCTCTAATTGGGTTTGGCTATAAAACCCATGGACTTAATTATATGATTAAAAGATGGCAATAATTATAAGCCCAATCTTTCAATTAATCATATCTTAATTAAATAAATTAATATAATACCACATAATTAATTAATTAAAAATAAATAACGTACCGAGAAAAACCGGGGCGTTACAAATCTCCCCCACTAGGAACGGACTTCGTCCTCGAAGTCATCGCCAACAAATAAATCCGGATAATGAGCCCTCATCTCGTCTTCCGGTTCCCACGTCCATTCCGAACCCCGTCTATGTCGCCACTGAACCTTAACCAAATTTATAGTTTTGTTCCGAAGGGTCTTCGTTTCCCAATCTAAAATCGCAACTGGTTGCTCAACATAGTTGAGACGCTCATTAATCTGGATATCCTCCAATGGTACCACCATGGTATCATCAACAACACATTTTCGTAACTGAGACACGTGGAAAGTGTCATTTAACTAATAAGTAATTAATATTATTATTATTTACTCTCTTTTCTATATAATAAGTATATTCAATTATTAAAATATAGACAATAATAATATTTCTAAAAATTGGGATGTTACACAACAAAAGTAAGTTTAAGTCAAAGTCCAAGTCCAAGTGTAGCTATCCATCTATGCTCCTCTTCCCACGGTCACCACCACCAGAACCTAACACAAATCACAATAACAAACAATTTATGAGTTTTGAAAGCTCAGTGAGTAATTTAAGGTTAGTTGAATCGCATCATTCATCATCTCATTTGATTGTATCTCAATGGACTATCTCAGTCCATAGTGTGTCTCACACACTATTCCTCTTTCTTCCATATACTCAAAATTTAGTTATATTCAACCAAATTAAACATAGTTTACTTCTTATCTGTAAATAACATCATAATAAGGCATAATCATCTAATAATTAACTACTCACCTGAAGTTGAGTCGATATGTGGAACTCCCGAACCTCGTGTGTGTTCCTGTCTAGCCTTAGCTGTAACACAATGACTCAAACTCAATACTCAATTTCAGGAAAATCTCAATCATACTCAATATTCATATCAATCAAGGAATTGGAATCAAAAGAGAGGGTTGCAATCAAAAGATAGCAATACTATCCTAATTGTAACTTCCAATTTCACAAATTTAACTCATATAACCCTAGGATCATAATACAAGCACTTTGTAAGCTTGAATTTCGAATTAGAAATCTATTACACACACTAATCCAAGTAAACTCATTCTAATTCAGGTTAGTTGCATGTGGTTCATCAAAATCACAAGGAACCATCTCAATTTCAAAGATTCAACCGTCAAAACAAGATAAAAATCAAAGAGGTTTACCTTTCAAGCTCAAGGAACTAATCTCTAGCTTCAATTCGCGAAAGATGGGCCTTAATCTCAACTTAGATGGGTAGAAATCGAATTCTAGGGTTTGGGAGGGTTTTTAGTCGAATTGGGAATGACCCAAATGAAAGAAAACTCGACTTTAAAACAGCCCTGGGTGCGCGACCCGACCCGTGTAGGCTCACACGACCCGTGTGAGGCCTACAGCAAGCCAACTCAAGATGTACAGACTCACACGACCCGTGTAGCTTCACACGACCCGTGTGAAATCCCACTTCCCCTCGGTAAATTTTGAACAAGAACTACACGACCCGTGTGAAGCTACACGACCCGTGCAGGTCTGAAAAGGTTACTGCTTTGCTTCTCAAGCCTTTCTACACGACCCGTGTGACCTTACACGACCCGTGTAGCCCTGATTTGACATTTTACAAATTCAAACTTTACTCAATTGGGTTTTTAACCATCCTAACTCATATAATAACCTATTTAATCTTAATTACACTAAGATTAACACAAAATATTATATAAATTAATAATACGGTATTACAAATTCTTACCCCCTTCAAAAGATTCCGTCCTCGGAATCTCTTGAAATAAGTAAGGATATTTCGACCGCATCTCTCCTTCAGCTTCCCAAGTAACATCTGCTCCTTTATGATGTCGCCATTGCACTTTTACTAATGCCACTTCTTTATTTCGCAATTTCTTAACTTTCTTTTCTAGAATTTTCTCTGGCATCTCTTGATATCTTAATTTCTCATCTAGTTGAACTTCAGCTAAGGGTACCCAAGTGGATTGGTCATGCAATGTTTTTCTAAGGTGTGACACATGAAAAACATTGTGGATACCCTGTAACTCCTCTGGAAGCTTTAGCTTATACGCAACCGCTCCAATTTTCTCCAAAACTTGAAAGGGTCCGATAAAGCGTGGGCTCAATTTACCTCTCTTGCCAAATCGAATTATTCCTTTCCATGGGGACACTTTCAACATTACCATGTCCCCAACATTGAACTCTAACAGCTTTCTTCTTCTATCTGCATATTGCTTTTGGCGGTTTTGGGCTACCCGCATATGCTCACGAATGCTTTGTATCTTCTCTTCAGTTTCAGCTACAATTTCCGGTCCCGCCAATGGTTTTTCTCCCATTTCTGTCCAGCAAGTTGGTGTTCGGCACGGTGCACCATATAAAGCTTCAAAAGGTGCCATCTGTATACTTGAATGATAAGTGTTGTTATAGGAAAACTCTACCAAAGGCAGATGATTTTCCCAACTGCCTCCAAAATCAATGATGCAGGCTCGTAGCATATCTTCAAGTGTTTGTATAGTTCTTTCCGACTGTCCATCCGTCTGGGGATGATACGCAGTACTCAATAAAGCTTTTGTACCAAAATGCTTTTGGAAACTCTGCCAAAAATGTGAATTGAACCGATTATCTCTATCAGAAATTATTGAAGTTGGCACTCCATGTCGTTTCACAATTTCTTTCGTATATATCTCAGCTAGCTTTGATACTTGATAATCTTCTCGGATTGGAATAAAATGAGCCGACTTTGTTAACCTGTCAACAATCACCCATATAGAATCATATCCTCGAGGAGTCCGAGGTAACTTTGTGATGAAATCCATGGTGATCTCATCCCATTTCTTCTTTGGTACCGGTAATGGCTGCACTGCTCCATAAGGCTTCTGATGATTAGCTTTTACCTGAAGACATGTCAAACAGTTCTCTACAAATCGTCCCACATCTCGCTTCATACCCGGCCACCAATAGTACGGTTTTAAGGTATAATACATTCGTGTACTACCAGGATGAACCGAATACCTAGTACAGTGAGCATCCTCTAGCAATAATTGTCTCGCCTCGCCATGTCTCGGAACCCAAACTCGCCCTTGGAATGTTTTGATTCCTTGTGCATTTTCCACAAGTTTTTCTACATAACCTATCATCCTTTCTTTCTTCAAGTCATTGGCTTCGACTTGGCATCTACGTATCAACTCTGGTAATCGACTCACAATCCCCATTCGAGCCGATATGACTCGAATAGGCGGCTCTTTACGGCTTAGTGCATCCGCCACCACATTAGCTTTACCAGGATGGTAAAGTATTTCACAATCATAATCTTTTAGTAGGTCCATCCACCGTACTTGCCTCATGTTTAAATCTTTCTGATCAAACAGGTATTTCAGACTTTTATGATCTGTATAGATCTGAAATTGCACTCCGTAAAGATAATGTCGCCAGATCTTTAATGCAAAAATTACTGCCGCCAACTCTAAATCATGTACTGGGTAAGCTTTTTCATGTGGTTTCAGTTGTCGCGAGGCATACGCTATCACTCGTCCTTTTTGCATCAACACGCATCCAAGACCACTTAAGGATGCATCGCTGTAAAGAACAAAATCCTCCCCTCCTTGCGGCAAAGCCAACACTGGAGCCTTGCATAAGCTATCTCGTAGTTGTTCAAAGGCTGATTGTTGTGCCTCAGTCCAACTAAATTTCTCCGTCTTCTTGGTCAATTTGGTTAAGGGCATAGCTATACGAGAAAAGTTTTCTACGAATCGTCGATAATAGCCTGCTAACCCCAAGAAACTACGAACCTCCATTGGACTTTTTGGCGGCTCCCAACTCATTACGGCTTCGATCTTTGCTGGATCTACTTTTATACCGTCTTCATTTATCACATGGCCAAGAAATTGAATCTCCTGCAACCAAAATTCACATTTTGAAAATTTTGCATATAATTTCTCGTCTCGAAGAAGATCTAGCATTTGTTGTAAATGAAATCTGTGCTCATCTCGACTCTTTGAATAAATTAGGATGTCGTCGATAAACACAATTACGAATTTATCAAGAAAGGGACGACAAACCCGATTCATCAAATCCATAAAAACGGCTGGAGCATTAGTCAAACCGAACTGCATGACTAAGAACTCGTAATGGCCATACCTCGTACGAAAAGCTGTCTTCGGAATATCAGCTTCTTGTACTCTCAATTGATGATAGCCTGATCTCAAATCAATCTTTGAAAAATACGTGGCCCCATGCAATTGATTAAATAAGTCATCGATCCTCGGCAACGGGTAACGATTCTTTATAGTGATCTTGTTGAGCTCCCGATAATCTATACACATTCTCATAGATCCATCTTTCTTTTTCACAAAGAGTATAGGCGCACCCCACGGAGACGAACTCGGACGTATAAACCCAAGTTCCAATAACTCTTTCAACTGTCTCTTTAATTCTTCCATCTCAGATGGTGCTAATCGATAAGGTGGTCGACCTACCGGCTTCGCCCCCGGTATGACATCGATCACAAATTCCACTTGTCTACTTGATGGTACGCCTGGAAGATTTTCGGGAAATACATCGGGATAATCACAAACTACTTCTACTTCTTCTATTTTGGAATGTTTTGACTCAGCACTAATCACATGTGCCATAATCAATTCACCCCTCTTTCTGTATATCTCCTAGCCGTGGCAAGTGACACTATTGGTACTTTTCGGGAATGTCGTTCACCTCGTATCAAAATTTGGGAACCACTCGGTGTCTTTATGGAAAGTGTTTTCTCATGACAATCCA
This sequence comes from Cichorium intybus, assembly GCA_023525715.1. Lineage (NCBI taxonomy): Eukaryota > Viridiplantae > Streptophyta > Magnoliopsida > Asterales > Asteraceae > Cichorium > Cichorium intybus. The sequence goes on along the minus strand of CM042010.1, from coordinate 93,097,805 downwards.
TTTGACCTCTATTATCATCCATCCAATCCATCCCGACTATCACATCAAACTCATGATTAGTGATCGGTTTCAGATCTATAGGGTACGCAATCCCATAGATTTCAAGCCGACACTGTTTATAATGACTCTTTACAAAAACACATCTCCCATCTGCTACATCTACTATTATTTTCTCATATAAATCAGCTAATGGAACATCTAGTTTAGAAGCAAAAGATTCTGATATAAAAGACACAGATGCACCCGAATCAAAAAGTACTCGTGCTTGAAAAGAGTTCAAGCTAAAGATACCTGTAATAACATCGGTCCGATCTCTAGCCTCGTCAACAGTTAATTGAAAAGCTTGCGTTTTCACATGACCACCACCCCTATCTCTTCGATCATCTCGATCTCGACCTCTTCCTGGACCAGTCTTTTGAAAATCTCTTTGTGGCTCAGATTTCATCTTTGGGCAATTTGGACGAATATGCCCGCTCTCCCCACAATTGAAACAAACAGGGCGACTCTCGGTACACTGGCGAGCCATATGTCCCGTCTTTCCACACTGGAAACAAACTGATGGAGGGTTTCGGGGATCACATTCTCCCATGTGTTTTCGCCTACACTTCTTACACCATTTTTCTTCATTCTTCTTGGTTTCACCACGAACTTGAGAACCAGTGGTAATGGATCTCTGGGAAGTATCTATAGCTTTACCTTCCCACTTTCTCTTTAATCCTTCAACTTCTCTTTCGATTCTTCTCTCTTCCTCCTGTCTTTGTAATTCCCTTTCTCTCGATCTTGCTGCCTCAGCAACTTGTTGAAAGGTAGTATATCTGGAACTCGGCAAAAACTCTCGGATCTGGGTTTTTAAACCCCACAAGTAACGATCCATCTTACGCTCCTCTGTATCAACTTAATGTTGTACAAATCTTGCCTTCTCATTAAAATCTAGTGTGTATTGTTGTACTGTTCTCGACCCTTGTTGAAACATGATTTGACAATAAATGCGGAATAAGAACGACACCAATCAGGATCCAATGAGTCGAATGATTGTATTGATCAAAGGTTTTACAATGTGTGTTTTTCTATGTGTTTTCTATGTTTGTTTTCTATGTGTGTTTCTCTCTATCTATGAAATCACTAGGCTCCCTCTAGATCATTAACTACAAATAATGACTAAAAACACTATTTATAGTCTAGATAACAAATAAAGAGCCCAATGAACAAGCCCACAAGCCCATACGCCTAAGTGGGCTTTCCTCATGCCACCAAGTCATAATCATGAAGAACTTTGCACCCAACAATCTCCCTCTCAAAGATCGAAATGGATGACGTGGCATAGGAAGCGAATCAATCATGTGTGAATAATAATCTTCGGCAATTTTCTTGAATGACCAATAAATATCTAACAATCTCCCCCTTTTTATGATCAACGAGATCATAAAACCATATGGTCATGAGAACGCGTTCAATCCATCCAAAAAATGATCCAAAACTCCCTCTCGAAAAATGCATCAAGATCATGAAGTACCAAGATCCAAATAATATTGCTTAATCCACAAAAGTGAAGAGCAATAGTGAAAAACCCATTTCTTTTCATTGTGAGAATCGGATTAGTCATTAAGCCCAGATAGAAATAAATGGCAAGCCCACCAATTGATTTTCAGCCCAACTTCAGAAATTATATATCCCAATATGTGAAAGCCAAAATTTGAAACATACGTGATTAAACTCAGATCAAAGCCACTGGCCCGAATCTGAAAATAAGTGTGGCCCATATGCAGCCCAATTCGGAATATGTAGTCCGTGAAACATGAGTTCGAATTACATGTAAAGTTTGAATTAGTCACGTGCATTTCACTTGAATCCTAGAAAAATATTGACTTTCCTTTCGCATTTAATGTTGCTGTTTGCTTTTTCAGTCATATGAGGCATGTTGCAGACTAAAACATTGAAATGATATACCTTTGCATTTGACGTGTCATTGACTGCTTGCATTTAAGCTGCCATTTTCTTCATTAATAAACCGGATAAAAGAAAGCAACGTGAGAGAGATAGGGGCATTTAATGCTTCTTGGCTGTTGGCGTGTTGCAAGGAGTGGCAGTAAAATAAAAGTAGGAGTGAATTGTCTTGTCACTTTTTCTTACAGTACCACGTAGAAGAGAGACATGAGCGAGTGACAGCTAATGTGTAGTACACTCCTTTGTATCCGATAAGCATGTGCGAACTGTAGCATGGTCCTTTTCTTTTATTTAAAAATTAAAGGAGTCGTTGGTCTTGACAGCGTGTGAGAGACATAAAAAAAAATTGATTTTATTGACCAAGTACATGTACTTTACGTGTGGCAGTCTCCATTTGATGATAAGGATAAAGAGATGAGAGAGCCATTGGAGTTTACTTGTCATTTGATTTGAACAAGATTGTCTAAATGGATTTGTTGGAAATGAACAGGACCCATTTGGTTGTAACAAAATAAAACTATATCTGTTGGATTTGAGTTCGACCCCATGTCCTTTTGACGTGTCAAATGGGGTGTGACAGTGGAAATTGTTATTATTGTGATAGTTGAGAGAGAGACCAGACATATGTTGAGTGTCTAACGAGTTTCCCATACACAAATACGTTTTGAAGAAAAGAGAGAGTAGCACAAAATTCATTTGTCAAACATCCCTTCTCCTTCTTTGCTTCTTCACCAGCAAAGGTAACTACATCAGAACCTTTTCCCATTACAGTCTTCTTCTCCCTTGTTCACTTTTCTCCGCCGGTGAGGGCGATCACAAAAGGTCATCATCTCAAACCGACCAAAACTCCGAAGAGTTTCAAAACTCTGAAGAGTTTCAAAACTGCAGTATCGTCTTCATCATTCCGAAGAGTTTCAAGGCTGCAACATTGTCTTCATCATCAACATTAGTTCCGAAGAGTTACGAGTTCGGAGTCGTCTTCTTCATCACATTGGTTCCAAAGAGTTGCAAGAGTTCGGAGTTGACCATCACAATCACCATTCCGAAGAGTATGATGTTATATTCCGAAGTATTTTAACAAAACATCTAATTTCTTGAACTTTTGGGAACCCAAACCATTTTTGAACATTTTGAACCAAATTTCTCATAAACATCATTCCTGAAAAATGAAGAAACACCATCTGATTTTCGTGGTCTTTTTGTTGGAACCAAAAAGTCTTCAAACAATTCATTATACCATCCCCATTTTTTAGAAAAATTTCTTCTTTGAGCATAAATTACAGAAAACTTTCTTTTAACTACATCACACTTTTCAACATTTTTCACTTCAGATTTTAAAATAAGAACACCATCAGAGATATTCTCCTTGGGAACCCACATCATTTTCGTTTTGGGCTTTTTCTTATTCTTTTTCTTCTTTTTAAACTTATGAACACAAGATCTAAAACAAGAACTTTGTTCATTTTTTTTGAGTTGGAACTGAAGTCTTCGGATCCGAAGCCTTTGGATCATGAGGGCTTTGGAGTTGATGATTTTGATTTTCAACTAATGTGGGTTTTCTATAAAGTTTCATGCCATCAAATATGTTATTTGAGACTGAAGAAAGATCAATTTCGGAATTTGTCTCTTTTGAAGATTTTGCAACAAATAACACTTTCACTAAACATTTTTCTTTCCAATCCAACTCCCTCTTAACCTTTATATCTTTCTTTTCAGGTTGAGGAACGAGTGTAGATCCAAAGTGTTCATTGGATTTTCCAGAAACATGAAGATGAAGAACATCATCTTCAAAGTCTTGAAGAGCACGAAAAACACTTGCATCTTCAACCAGAGAAACATATCTTCTTGTAGATTTTCGATTTTCTACCCCTTTTTTCTTATCAATATCTTTAAGAACAATCATCATTTCTGAGAACAAATCTTTGTTTATTTCATGTTTCAAAGGATGAAAAACGAATCTTCCATATGAATCTTTAATACCACCAGAAACAAGTGTATCATTTGTAATCTTCAGATCTCTTAACACAAATCCCATAAATTGTTCAAAGTTGACTTTATATTTGAGATTATCAACAATAACAGTCCATATTTTCGAATTTCTTGCTTCCATTTTCGTCTTGAACAACAAATAATCACAGATCTGGAATAAAACTAGAGAGAGAAAGTGGATCTGAAGTGGGTTTTTAGAGAGAGAAAGTAGATCTGGTAGATCTGAACGAATTTTGATGATAAAAACCAGATCTAAAACAATTTTTACTGAGATATAATGAATCTGAATCAATATTAATGATCATAAACAAATTAGAGATGTAGAACTAAACAAAATATTGATTCCATATCAGAAAAATTCACTAAAAATGAAGATCCAGATCTGAAAATTTGAATTCTGATTGATGTTGTGATGGGTTGTCAAATCAAGAACCAATCCCTTGAAATAATCTGTTAAATCTTCAAGGTTAGGCTCTGATACCAATGTTGAAACATGATTTGACAATAAATGCGGAATAAGAACGACACCAATCAGGATCCAATGAGTCGAATGATTGTATTGATCAAAGGTTTTACAATGTGTGTTTTTCTATGTGTTTTCTATGTTTGTTTTCTATGTGTGTTTCTCTCTATCTATGAAATCACTAGGCTCCCTCTAGATCATTAACTACAAATAATGACTAAAAACACTATTTATAGTCTAGATAACAAATAAAGAGCCCAATGAACAAGCCCACAAGCCCATACGCCTAAGTGGGCTTTCCTCATGCCACCAAGTCATAATCATGAAGAACTTTGCACCCAACAACCCTTGTTGTAATTTCAAAAAATCATCCTCTATTCCCTTCATAGCATTATTGGAACAATAGTATTCAGTGAACTTCAACTTGAATTGTTCCCAGTTCAGTGTATACGCCAAACTCTCTCCTATCTCCATACACATATTCTCCCACCAGAACTGTGCATCTTCTTTTAGCAAGTTTGTTGCAAACTCCAGTTTATCTGTCTCATCGCATTTACTGGTACGGAACATCTTTTCAACATGTGTTAACCAATTCTTGGCTGCTATGGGATCATCTTTCCCATAGAAATCGTATGGCTTGCATTTCTGAAAAACATCATAAGTACACTTCCTTGTCTTCTCAGGTATTTTAGCTCTACCCGCCTCAATAAAGACCTCTTCACGATCCTCCCTGTGCTCAGATTGAACTGGTGGTTGTCCCAAAGGACCTCCAGTTGCAGCCTCCGTCTGAGGCCTCAAATAAGTGGGTAGTAATTCTTTAAGTGCTTTGGCTACCTCAGCCGCAATCATAGTTTGCATATTACCATGTGTCTCGGGAGGTCGCTCTCCCTCGGGTTGATGCTCTTTACCCGAATCTCGTGATCCCAATTGATCGCTTGATGGATCACCTCGCTCTTTTTCTTTTCCAGTGCTCATCTTAACTGAAAAAGAAATTTAACTCATTTAGTAATCACCACCATAATACTCAATATGATGTGTAATTAACTCAATTGTATATCACTATAATACTCAATATAGTGTATAATCAACTCAATTGTATATCACTATAATACTCAATATAGTGTATAATCAACTCAATTGTATATCACTATAATACTCAATATAGTGTATAATCAACTCAATTGTATATCACTATAATACTCAATATAGTGTATAATCAACTCAATTGTGATACACAGCGGAGGATAGCTACTCGGGACTCTTTGGGACTTCTCTATCTCATTGGTTTAAGTCTAAACCCATCTTCAAGGTTTAATTCCCTTAAACCAAGGCTCTGATACCAACTTGTAACACCCGGTTCCTCAATTTTAGGATATACCAATTTCTTAATTCAACATTATATCATTAAAGGTATAATCCCAAAAAGAGTAACAAGTATACACAAGATTGTCATCAAAAGCTTAGTTCAAGTCCTAAATTATTACATCAACTATTTACAACTGTTTAACAAAACCGGGTTTACTTCATGTTTCAAAGCAACAAAAGTAAGTTTAAGTCAAAGTCCAAGTCCAAGTGTAGCTATCCATCTATGCTCCTCTTCCCACGGTCACCACCACCACAACCTAACACAAATCACAATAACAAACAATTTATGAGCTTTGAAAGCTCAGTGAGTAATTTAAGGTTAGTTGAATCGCATCATTCATCATCTCATTTGATTGTATCTCAATGGACTATCTCAGTCTATAGTGTGTCTCACACACTATTCCTCTTTCTTCCATATACTCAAAATTTAGTTATATTCAACCAAATTAAACATAGTTTACTTCTTATCTGTAAATAACATCATAATAAGGCATAATCATCTAATAATTAACTACTCACCTGAAGTTGAGTCGATATGTGGAACTCCCGAACCTCGTGTGTGTTCCTGTCTAGCTTTAGCTGTAACACAATGACTCAAACTCAATACTCAATTTCAGGAAAATCTCAATCATACTCAATATTCATATCAATCAAGGAATTGGAATCAAAAGAGAGGGTTACAATCAAAAGATAGCAATACTATCCTAATTGTAACTTCCAATTTCACAAATTTAACTCATATAACCCTAGGATCATAATACAAGCACTTTGTAAGCTTGAATTTCGAATTAGAAATCTATTACACACACTAATCCAAGTAAACTCACTCTAATTCAGGTTAGTTGCATGTGGTTCATCAAAATCACAAGGAACCATCTCAAATTCAAAGATTCAACCACCAAAACAAGATAAAAATCAAAGAGGTTTACCTTTCAAGCTCAAGGAACTAATCTCTAGCTTCAATTTGCGAAAGATGGGCCTTAATCTCAACTTAGATGGGTAGAAATCGAATTCTAGGGTTTGGGAGGGTTTTTAGTCGAATTGGGAATGACCGAAATGAAAGAAAACTCAACTTTAAAACAGCCCTGGGTGCGCGACACGACCCGTGTAGGCTCACACGACCCGTGTGAGGCCTACAGCAAGCCAACTCAAGATGTACAGACTCACACGACCCGTGCAGCTTCACACGACCCGTGTGAAATCCCACTTAGCCTCGGTAAATTTTGAACAAGAACTACACGACCCGTGTGAAGCTACACGAACCGTGCAGGTCTGAAAAGGTTACTGCTTTGCTTCTCAAGCCTTTCTACACGACCCGTGTGACCTTACACGACCCGTGTAGCCCTGATTTGACATTTTACAAATTCAAACTTTACTCAATTGGGTTTTTAACCATCCTAACTCATATAATAACCTATTTAATCTTAATTACACTAAGATTAACACAAAAGATTATATAAATTAATAATACGGTATTACACAAGATGCTAGGATGGACTGATTGTGTTCTTTCCATCTTAGTATAGACTTGGGAAAATCACTAAGTGTGGTTATCCTAAGTATAAAAATAAAGAATGTGGAGATACCAGTCAAAGCATGTGATATGATGCTGAGATGGTTTGATTACGTTCTTACCATTTCAGTATAGACTTGTGGTATCTCCAAATGTGATTAAGGCCCTAAGTATAAAAATCCAAACACGAATGAATACCAGTCAAGTTTGAGTAAAGAAAGTTTTATGATGACAGCTTATTATCAAATGCTTTGAAAATGATATATGTTATGCTTTTAAATGTTTTCAGCATGAGATATGATATGATTTGGTTACAAAGGCTTTGGAAACAATATATATTATGTTTTAAATGTTTTGAGTCTAAAACCCATGTAGCTCACGAGACATTTTTGTCTTACGTATTTTATGTTTCATGCCATGTGTCCCAGGTCCAGGTTCGCAAGAGTAGGATGATGAAATGAAATGCTAGATTTGTTTTGGAAGACTAGATGGAGTGGAGCTAAGCATAGCTCTCATCTTTTGATTTTATGGTTTAATCCTTCTCTGCTTGCTATGGTTTGTTTTGATATAATTTCGTAACGCCCATGGTTGTAAACTTGTAAACCTAACGTTTTAGTTGGTCCGTGTTTTTTGTTGTTTATGTCTTATAGACATGAAGTTTGGCAACTATGCTTAAGCAATAGCGCTATTGTGCTTTTGGTATTCCTGTGCAGCGATAGCGCTATCATTTTATAGAATAACGTTTTTGTGCTTTTAGCGCTAGTGCCCTTTTGGCGAAACGCGCTTTTGACGAAATGTGCTTTTGGCGAAATGCGCTTTTGGTGAAATGCGCTTTTGGCGTAATGCGCTTTTGGCAAAATACGCTTTTAACGTTATTATGTTTTTTTTTAAAAAGTGACAAATTTTGGGGCGTTACAAGTTGGCATCAGAGTCATAGTTTAAGCGAATTAGGATTGAATCACTCCACTCCTAGGATTAAACTCATGTAATAGAAACGTTAGATAGATAGTGACTTATTATGTGATGTCTTAGGCAATTAAGACCTTATGTGCTTTTTGAATTAAATGAGTATGTGATTACAGGAAATGCCATACTAGGTTTATAGAATCTATAATAAGGCAAGTTATATTATAAGATTGCTAAAGTATTAAATTTTTGTAGCACAAGATGCGTACAAGGAGTGGCCAAGGATCACGGAATAATGATCAAGGCCCGAATCGGGTGCCTCCGATCCAAATTCGGCGAGGTCAAGCTGAAGAGGAAGGCAACTCTAGAGGCGATGCAAATCACCCACCACTAACTCTTGAGGGTATTCAAAAGTTATTGGATGAGTCACGACTTCAAACTCAAGCTGATATGAATCGTCTTCTTGACGAACGATTGGGGAAGGATCTAAGTCCTTGTCGGAGAAAAGTGTCAAAAGTAAGACCCCCGAGAACATTACTCAAACTCAATCATCCTCTCGTGGAACACCTCCATCACCTCCCCGTATGATAGCAAAGGAGGGTACGTTTAAGGACTCTATGTCCTGTCGACCTAAAGAGTTTAATGGAGAGATGGATCCAAATGTGATTGTTTCTTGGATTGCTGAAACTGAACGAATCCTACGAATCTATCGTTGTCCTGAAGATTTGAAACTGGAATTCGCCTCCCAAATGTTGAAAGCCAATGCTGTTACATGGTGGAGTACTCTTGATCGAACTCTTGGGAGTGAAGTGGTTTCCTCCTTTACTTGGGAGGAATTCACCAAGCGCCTAAAGGGAAAATTCTGTTCAACCAAGCATCGGGAGAGGTTAGTAGATGAATTCTTTGCCCTTAGCAAGGATAAACAGACGGTAGATGAATACAAGAAAAAGTTCTGTGACATGCTTCATTTCTTGGGAGACACCCTCCCAACTGAAGCAGGGAGAATTAACCGTCATGCAAATGGGTTACCGAGTGACTATCCTTTGGAGGTCGGGAAGGCCACTACTCATGATGAGGCCATTGAGGCTACTGCTAGGGTGGAGAGTATGCTAGAGAAAAGGGCTAAAGAACTTTGGGCCTTCGGGGAGAAGAGAAAGCAATCGGGTCCTTCGGGATCTAACAAAGAGTCGTTTTTCTTCAGGGTCTTCAAAGAGGGAAGAAGCGAAAGACTGTATAAAATGTGGGAAACGACATGGTGGTGAATGTAAAAAGAGACCTGGAAATTTTTTCAAATGTGGTCAATCTGGCCACAAGGCTAGGGATTGTAAGTTGAAGGATGCACGGGAGATTGAATGTTTCTCTTGTCATGAAAAGGGCCACTATAGCTCTCAATGCCCGAAGAAAGGAAATGAGACTTTGGTCTCCACTGCTAGTAACAAGAAGACTGAACGAACGAAAGTAAAGGGACAGGCATTCCAAATGACCCGCGAGGAAGCTAAAGAAACTCACGATGTGGTTGCAGGTACTTTACTTGTGAATTCATTACCTGCTTATGTTCTTTTCGATTCGGGTGCAAATTTCTCTTTTGTGTCACATGAATTTCGCAAACGCCTTAGCATGCCACTTAAGCCCTTAAATGATGCTTGTGTCATAGAGATAGCAAATTTAGAGTTGGTAACAGTGAGACATGTGTATGAAAATTGTCCTATTGAAATTAATGGGAGGATCCTTATGGACTACTTATTGCCAATTGGGATCAAAGGATTTGATGTATTCATAGGGATGGATTTGCTTGGTACTCATGAAGCCAAAAATTCTGTGTGGAAAACGAATGGTGTCGATTAAATCCCCCGACGGTGATAAAATGTATGTGTATGGCGAGCAACGCAACAATATGCAAAGTATCATTTCTGCTATTAAGGCTCGAAAGTGTATCTATAAAGGATGCGAGTCATTTATCGCATATGTGCTCAACGGGAAGAAAGAAAAACAGAAATTAGAAGATGTGAAGATTGCTAGAGACTTCCCTAAAGTATTTCCGGATGAGCTGCCCGGCTTGCCACCTGTCCGGCAAGTCGAGTTTCGAATTGAACTTACTCTTGGAGCGACCCCCATCGCTCGTGCACCGTATCGTCTTGCCCCTACAGAAATGAGAGAACTTATGTCTCAATTGCAAGAACTTCTTGATAAAGGTTTTATTCGTCCAGTTCTTCTCCGTGAGGTGCCCCTGTATTGTTTGTCAAGAAGAAAGACGGGTCTATGTGCATATGCATTGACTATCGGGATCTCAACAAGGTGACCATCAAAAACCGTTACCCTTTGCCGCGGATCGATGATTTGTTTGATCAGCTCCAAGGAGCTGATTATTTCTCCAAGATTGATCTTCGTTCTGGTTATCATCAAGTGCGGGTAAAAGACGATGATGTTTGCAAAACCGCTTTTTGAACCCGTTATGGTCACTACGAATTCCTGGTGATGCCATTTGGTCTCACAAACGCTCTGACTGTTTTCACGGACCTTATGAATAGGGTCTGTAAACCTTTCCTTGATAAGTTCGTTATCGTTTTCATCGACGATATCTTGGTTTAATCGAAAAGTGAGAAGGAGCACGCGACCCACTTACAAGAAGTTTTGCAAACCTTGAAAGACGAGCAATTGTATGCAAAGTTTTTTAAGTGCGATTTCTGGTTGCGAGAAGTTCAATTCTTGGGCCATGTTATTTCAATCGAAGGATCAAGGTCGACCCCTCCAAGGTTGAGGCAGTTATGAAATGGGAGCTACCAAAAACTCCCACTGAAGTGAGGAGCTTCCTTGGGTTAGCCGGTTATTATCGGCTATTCATCCAAGATTTCTCCAAAATAGCGGTACCGTTAACTCAACTAGCGAGGAAAGAGGTGAAGTTTGTATGGGATAAGAAGCAACAGGAAGCCTTTGAGACATTGAAGAAGAAGCTATGTGAAGCTCTTGTGTTGTCTCTACCTGAAGGCATGGATGATTTTGTAGTTTATAGCGATGCATCCACTAAAGGCCTTGGTTGTGTACTTATGCAACGAGGCAAAGTCATAGCTTTCGCTTCAAGACAATTGAAAGATGCAGAAACCCGTTACACCACTCATGACTTGGAGTTGGCAGCAATTGTTTTTGCTCTCAAAATTTGGAGACACTATCTTTATGGGGCCAAATGCAAGTTATACATGAATCATAAAAGTCCTCAATATATTTTCACCCAAAAAGAGTTGAATATGAGGCAAAGCCGGTGGATAGAGCTCATTAACGATTATAACTGTGAAATTATCTACCACGAAGGGAAACCAATGTGGTGGCCGATGCCTTGAGTCGAAAGGTCCGTGAAAGAACAGTGAAGGGAAGATCCATGAGAATTGAAGTGGTTTCAAGTTTAATTCAAATAATTAAAGAAGCTCAAAATGATGCCTTGAAGGAGGAAAATGTTAAGAAGGAGAAACTTGGAAAGAAGATGAAGTTTGAATCAAATACTCAAGGGTTGAAAACGTACAAGGGGCGAATTTGGGTCCCTAAGCATGGTGGAATGCAGAAGGTAGTCCTGGATGATTCCCACAAATCCAAGTATTCCATCCATCCAGGAGGAACTAAGATGTATCGGGACTTGAGAAAACAGTTTTGGTGGCCTGGAATGAAGCCAAGAATAGTGAAGTACATCTCCAAATGTTCCACTTGTGCTCAAGTCAAGGCGGAGCACCAAATACCAGACGGAAAGATACAATCACTTCAGATCCCAGCTGGGAAATGGGATGATGTTACTATGGATTTTGTTATGGGATTGCCAAGAACGAGCAAAGGACATGATGCCATATGGGTCTTTGTTGACAGATTAACCAAAAGTGCACTCTTCATGGCTATTAAGGAGACTACTCATTTACAAGAGCTTGCTAAGATCTATGTGGATGAAGTGGTGAGACTTCATGGGGCACCATTGACTATAGTGTCAGATCGAGATGCTAGGTTCACCGCAAGGTTTTGGCAGGCACTTCAAGAAGCGTTAGGGTCAAAACTACACCTGAGTACAGCTTATCACCCGCATACTGATGGTCAAAGCGAAAGAACTATCCAAACATTAGAAGACATGCTTCGTGTATGCGTGATTGACTTTGGCGGGAGATGGGATGATCATCTACCCTTAGTTGAATTCTCATACAATAACAGCCATCACTCAAGCATTGGAATGCCACCTTTTGAGGCGTTGTATGGAAGGAAGTGTAGAACTCCCCTTTGTTGGCTTGAAGCCGGAGAAAATAAACTTATAGGTCCCGGTATTGTTGCAGTCACTAATGAAAAGATCAAGGTCATATAAGCAAATATGAAGGCTGCCCATGATCGACAGAGAAGCTACGCGAGCTTAAACCAAAGACCTTATAAGTTGAATGTAAGAGACTTGGTGATGCTGAAAGTTTTACCATGGAAAGGGGTGATGAGGTTCGGTAAGAATGGCAATTTGAGTCCAAGATATGTTGGCCCTTTTAAAATCTCAAAGGTTGTTGGTACACAAGCTTTCAAATTGGAGCTACCACAAGAGCTTCAAGGTATTCATGACACTTTTCACGTGAGTTACTTGAAGAAGTACTTTGGGAAGGAGGAATTGACAATTCCTTGGAAAGAATTGAAGGTTGATGATAACAAGAGATTGGTAGAAGAACCTGAAGCTATTTAGGAACTCAAGACCAAGAAGTTAAGAAATAGGGAAATTAACTTAGTCTTAGTCAAATGGAGACATTCCCTTGGTGCCAATATTACTTGGGAGACAAAAGACAAAATGATGAGGAGATACCCCAATCTTGTGGACTACAATTTGATTCCGAGGACGGAATTCGCTTAAGGGGGAGGTAATTATGACAACTAAAACTTTCTTGACTTTCATGAACTTAGTTATCGATAAATCTGATATCTTATATGTGCATAAATGTGTCATAATAGCCTTATAGTATTAAGAAAGTAACTCTACTAACATAATAGTACCATGAGCCCGAGTAGAAATGAAATTTGCATAAAGGACCTAAAGTTAAAATTTTATTTAGCAATCTTTAAAAATTAATATCTCAAAATCTAAAAGGAATTAGGAAAAGGTCATCAAGGTGACTTTGGTAGTATTTGAGATAACAAAAATATAGGAAAAATAATCGGGCCATTTGAAGTTGTAACGAAGGAGTTATGAAGGTTTTAAAATGGTCCAAAAGTGACAAAAATGACCAAGGAGTCATTTTCAAGGGTTAATAACGGAACATCTATTAATATTCAGACAAAAGTCAGTAGGGGAAAGTTGTAGAGCTCATTCCCAGCTTTCTATAGGTATAACGTTTACAAGGCTTGGTTTTCGTATGAAGAAGTTATGCTCCTTTAAAGTGGAAGAAAAATAAAGAGAAAAAGCTGGAAATTTCTCTTAAGTCTTGAATTAAGGGTATTTTCGTCATTCTCTTATAAAATCAGTCTTTAATTCCCTCTTGTCTCGGTGGGCTACGATCACTTCCCATTTTATGCTGATTCAAATCAGAATACAAGAAAGGAGACATCGAGAACCAAACACACACACATACCGACTGTGTGTGCATGAACCTCAAATCAGGAAGAAAGGAGAGGCGAGGTCCTGTAGCAGCTGAGCAAGAGGGCGTAGCACCGGTAATGGGGACCGACGATCAGAAAAGGGGGGTTCAAGGAAGGTTTTTTTTCAGTTCGATTTCAAGCCACATTCAACCTCAATTTCAGAATTTATAAGGGTTTTGAGCAAAAATCAGAAAATGTATAAATTGATCTTCAAAACCTAGCTTCTAGATCCGAAAATCGTTCATGCATGTTGAAATTAAGCAAGGGTTTTAGTTTCTTTTGTTGTTATGAGCTAAAAAACACTTATGAGACTCAAGTATTGAACGTTGGTTGGATATTTTGAATGCATGTTGCAAAAAGGATAAAAGATGAAATATTTACATGGAATGACACTTGTGTTTGGTTTTTATGTAAATAATCTTCTGTTTTGAAGATGAAAATTTGTTACTAGTTAGATGCATCAAAAACCTTGAGGAATATTGGTGCTAGACATCGGAATTGGAAACCATTGGAATGCAATCAACTCATATTGGAATTGTAATCTTTAAAGATCAAAAGTGTGTGAGGAAAACACCATGTTCAAAGCTGAAATTTTAGTTTATACATATAATGAGGTCGATAATTTGGAAAGTTGGAATAATTGGTTCATAAAATTCATACTTTGTGGACTTAAGAACACAAGTATGCTACAAAGATTCAATAAAAAGTAATTGTTTGACGTTTAATTTATAAACTTGGAGCTTTTGGGTAAAATGAGGAACCAAGTTGTTGGTTTGACGGATTTGGTCAAACTTGACCATAACAAGGAGAAATTGTCGCTAACGAATTAATATTGGAAAATGTTATATTATTACTTGCCAAAGGAACGTTTAACTTAATAATGGACTAAAATTGAATATTTTAGAATAATGCTAGTATGAACCCTTTTGATGAAGGTTGTAGATATGAGACTTAGTTAACATATGTGGTATATTAATATTTGAATATAATACTAATCTTCTATATTGTCAATATAGAAGCTAAGGAGTGCGCGAAAGCAAGTAGAGACAAAGACTAGCGGACCGAGGTGAGTACATGTGGCATTTTCTCTCTTTGGGGTACATGGCAAAAATGTTTTTATGGTTCATGTGAATTTCGAATATGAAATAATATGCAAGTTTATTTTACTTATGACCTGTTTATAAAAGTCTTGTACAATGATTTGAAAGCAAGTTTTGGCATTAAGCCCAAGTGATTTGAAAAGTATATTTTGGCACAAAGTTATAACGGTTTGAAAGCAAGTTTTGGCATTAAGCCCGCTATGAGTTGAAAATACGATTTGGCATTAAGCCTAATATGTTTTGAAAAGTGTGATTTGACATCACACCGAATCGGAATTGAAAAGATTTGTTTGGCACTAGCCTTAATGTGATTTCAGCAAGTAATTTGATGTCAAATCATATTATGTTTTCTTTTTATGACTGGTATTTGAGATATGAATGAATGCAGCAATGCAAGTTAGTATGTTATCCACTTTCGTCCGGGCCATGATATTCCCATAAGGGAATATAGAGGAGTCTACTGGGGTGGTACCGTCCCTTTCGCGAAGTAGATGTCCTAAAACACAAGATGCTAGGATGGACTGATTGTGTTCTTTCCATCTTAGTATAGACTTGGGAAAATTACTAAGTGTGGTTATCCTAAGTATAAAAATAAAGAATGTGGAGATACCAGTCAAAGCATGTGATATGATGCTGAGATGGTTTGATTACGTTCTTACCATTTCAGTATAGACTTGGGGTATTACCAAAGTTGATTAAGGCCTTAAGTATAAAAATCCAAACACGAATGAATACTCGTCAAGTTTGAGTAAAGAAAGTTTTATGATGACAGCTTATTATCAAATGCTTTGAAAATGATATATGTTATGCTTTTAAATGTTTTCAGCATGAGATATGATATGATTTGGTTACAAAGGCTTTGGAAACAATATATATTATGTTTTTAAATGTTTTGAGTCTAAAACCCATGTATCTCACGATACATTTTTGTCTTACGTATTTTATGTTTCATGCCATGTGTCCCAGGTCTAGGTTCGCAAGAGTAGGATGATGAAATGAAATGCTAGATATGTTTTGGAAGACTAGATGGAGTGGAGCTAAGCATAGCTCTCGTCTTTTGATTTTATGGTTTAATCCTTCTCTGCTTGCTATGGTTTGTTTTGATATAAATTCGTAACGCCCATTGTTGTAAACTATTAAACCTAACGTTTTAGTTGGACCGTGTTTTTTGGTATTCATGTCTTATAGACATGAAGTTTGGCAACTATGTTTAAGCAATAACGCTATTGTGCTTTTAGTATTACTGTGCAGCGATAGCGCTAGTGCGCTTTTGGCGAAACGCGCTTTTGACGCAATGCGTTTTTGACGAAATGCGCTTTTGGAGAAATGCGCTTTTAGCGTAATACGCTTTTGGCAAAATGCGCTTTTAGCATTATTACGTTTTAAAAAAAAAGTGACAAATTTTGGGACGTTACATGACGTTCTTGATCCATAAATTTGTCCTAGGTAAGAGGGACGATTGAGGATGCGATTTTTGACCAATCCTTTTCTGTGGTGTCAAAGAGGTAGACGGGGGTGTCTACCAATTTGTTGAGGGAAGTGCTCAGAAAGGAGTCAATATCGAGAGTTATTTTGTTGATTCTCTTTCGTTCTTGCTTTATTGCCTCGTCTTCATCTTCTGATGGTGGACCAAGATCTTTGAGGATTTGAAGCTCAAGGTTTTTGATATCAAACTGTTGTTTGAGGCGTTTTGATTAACATCGCCTGTTCATTAACAGCAGATTGAAATTCCCATGCTTCAAAAGGATTTGCATCCGTAGGGGGTTGAGTGCGGTCTGGAATGAGAATATCTGTATGCGTAACCTTGGGTGTTTCAACAATTTTTTCTTTGCCTTTATTTTTGGTTGGTGAGTTCTATTTTTCCACCAATAAGATTTCTTCTACAGTGTCTTCTGAGCCAGGAGAGTTCTGTCTTTCCTCCATTTTTTCGGACTCAGAATCCTTAAGTGTCATGTCTATGTTCTGAATACAATACAGACGTTAGAAGGGTAAAATGTGGAAACAAATTCCAAAGATAACACATACCTGAGTGCAACCAAACTTAAGTTATCACAGAGATATGAAAGTTCAGACCAAGAAATGAATTTGGATTCCAAAAATATTAGATTTTTGTTGAGTACTTGTTAGAACACAGGAGTTAAAACAAGATAACCAGATACTACTGAATATGTACCTAGATTTCCCAACTGCCAATGACGATTAACAATTAAATTGTTTAATAGGGCATCTAGTTATGACTTATATAATAAGTTTGATGAGATTCCAAGTGAAATGTGAAATTGGTTAAATATAGATGTGATGTTATTGCTGAGGGGTGATTATGATCAGAGATTAGTGGAGAGTTTTCAGAATGTTTATCAGAATTGTTGAGGGATACGATTCAGAAGGTACAGTAGAACTTTATTGATTCAGAAAGTTTGGAAAAGACGTACCTTTGAGGATTTCTTTTGTTTCTTCTTTTTCGGTTGCTTTGTTGGAGAGGGTTCTGACCTTTTTTGCTTGGTTTTCCTTGGGGCCACACAGTCGCCTAGGGGAGGTGGGGTGTAAGGAGAGACATCATTGGTTTCAGCGATGTGGGATGTTAATGCAGGTTCTTCCGAGTCAGCCAGATTTAGAAGGGAGTCAGGTAGCATTCTGAGTTTTCCAAAAACTGTATCTGTCTTTGGTGCATATGGTTTGGCTTCTGGCATTTCTAATTGGACATCTTTGGGAGTAGGTGCAGGAATCAGAATTTGTAAAGTTTGGTGGAGATGTTCGATGCACATAGCCCAAAAACGTGCAGAGTGGATCTTCCCTTTTGATTTTTGAGAGGTGGGGATATACGAAAGAAAGTCCTCAAACAGAACATCAGCAAAATCGATTTCGTAACCGGTGTATAAACTCCAAAGGAGTTCGAGAAGTCGTTTCCTCAACAAGTCTATACCACCCGTTTTACCAGTTAAGCACCTAATGATGTAATGAATTAGCCATTGCCACAGAGGTGAAATATGTCCCTTGGATAGTTAGTATAACTTGGACAACTTGTATGCATAACCTATTTTGTAGATCATGGATTCAAGTTGCTTAGAAGATGGGTGATCGAAAGTCGCTTCGTGGTATGGAAGTTGTAGGGCCGCAGCAAACACTTTCTTGTCCAATGTAAATGTTCTTCCATCACAAAGGGTAAGAGAATAGCAATTTTGGTTCTTTTTAGCGGACAAGACAGTGTGGTAAAGTACTGAGACGGGAATCTTTGGTGCTAGGTCAAAGAAAGCCCTATCCAGTTGATGCCTTGAAAGAATGTGTATTAACACGCGCAGGTGTTCCTTGTAAGAAATCAGATTTCTTGACAAATTGACATTAGATATGGCGACGAGAACGGTTTCGTTGTCAGGTCCACCACTTTTAGATGAGGCAGCTATTAACAGAGCACTAATTCAACAAGTGCAAAAAATACACTCTATAGTTAGTGAAAACATTGAAGAACAGAGTATGAATGTTTAATGGCTATGAGAAAGAAAGTTCAATTGATGGGAATATGCGACTGTGATTTCGTTGTATAAAACAAACAAAGAAAATCTGTAAAACAGAAATTAGAGAGAGAGTAGAAGTGTTTACCTTAATGAAGATGTAGAAAGAAGAAAGAAAAATTGAGAGTGAAGGTATCCTGAGATGAGTGCGTGAAACTAGGGTTGCACAGCAAAGCTTGAGAAGTCAGACAGCGGCAAGACTTTAAAGGATGTTTGAGAGTATTTGAAGAGAATGAAAAGATAGAGAGAGACGAATAGTTGAAGAAGATGAAGAAGGGGGAGGGAACGGTTAAAGTAAATTTTGAAAAACGTGAGAAACCGCTCGATATAGAATGAAGGGACGGGTGAAAGGACGTGTCAGAAAAAGGGAGTGATTAGCATTTAATGGTAACAATGATGAAAAGAGATGGTCCACGAAAGGACGGACACGTCTGACAATAAAGAGATCTGATCAAAGAAATTCTGATTGCTTATTTCTAATTATTGGATATTTAATGTAATGAAATTAAATTTGTCATTCCTTAATTAAATTGGTCTGATTCGCTGTAAAATAGAAAACTTGAGATCAGAAAGTACATACCTGGATTACTGAGTAAATGATCTCTTGATGTAATATTTCCGAAATGAGAACGACGTTCAGAGATGGGATCAGAAGAGTTTAGATTTGAAGTCGGAAAAGTTCGAAAGTCAGAAGAAAAGATAGTTCAGAAAGGGGATAGTATCAGAGATGTGGAGTTCCGAAACTGTGAGTTGGAACTCGTGAAACTCACAAATTTCAAGATTGTTTCCGAACGATAGTTCCGAAACTGGGAGTCAGAAAGAAAGGGTTCAGAAATAAAAGTGTAAGCTCCAAAATGTAGATTTTCCGAAAGAAGGGGGAGTTACAGAGAGGAGAGATAGAAGGCTATTTTGTGAATCAGAAGTTTGAAAGTTAGGAAGTGGGGAATTCGAAACGAAGAGGTCAGAAGATAAGCTTAGAGAATAGGTAGGTTCCGAAGATGGACAAGTTATTTTCTGAGATTTTAGAGAGAAGAGGGTCGGAAGGGAACACTCTAGAGTGTCATTTCATGATAAGAAAGCGCCATAGTTTCTGATTGTAATTATAACCCTTCAGAGATAATTAATTACGGCGGCGGGTTGTGTAAATCTATCTAATCAGTCGTCTTGACACGATTTTGCATTGAAGAGTGCATTAATAAGCTGTAAGAATCATGATTACATTCAAGGGGCTGATTGGCGCCAAAAGGAGGAGATTGATCGTTCATTTGCTTGTTTACAAAAGGAGGGTACATCTAAGCAAAAAGAAGTCACACAATATTATCCTAAACAAAAAGATGGCAGCCAGACGTCCCTTTAACCGTGATGAGAAGGTGGAGGTGAATATGCAAGAGGGAGAGTTTGTTAGAGCTGTGTATGGTGGCGTTATCAAGGGAGTATGGAATCATCGATATGAAGTGAAGATGACTACCCTTACGGATGGTGCTACTGGTGGTCCGTTGACCGTCTATGTGGGGTTTCCATTTCTGCAACTGGTTCCTCCAAAGGTCATGGTGGAGTACAAACAATTTGACCTTGTGGAGGTCTGGTACAACCGAGGATGGTGGCCACCGGCAATCTCTAGAACAACTCCGTTCAGTCAGTTCCATGTGATGCTGGTTGATGTGTAACACCCGACTTTTTAAAACATAATACACCAAAAATTTACTTTTTAAACATAGTTTTAAACATACAAAACCATATGATTAGGTGTATAATTTTATACAAAAGGGTACAAGTGTATCAAGGAGTACATATCAAAAGTAAACTCCTTCTAAGCCGGGCTGCTACAACATCGTGTCCTATCCATGAGCTACATCCTTACACTTACCAGGGTCATGCTCACCTGCAGGGACATTTCATACATACACTGTGAGCCATAAAGCTCTATGAGTAATCATATAAACAGTTTAATATGTATATATATATATATATATATATATATATATATATATATATATATATATATATATATATATATATATATATATATATATATATATATATATATATATATATATATATATATATATATATATATATATATATATATATATATATATATATCCCTATTTGAATTAACATTTGGATTAACATTTGGACATCAATCCAATCTCGTAGCCATAAAGGCCGTTATTATTTGGATATCAAATCCAATCTCCTAGCCACGTAGGTCGTTAATATTTGGATATCAAATCCAATCTCCTAGCCACGAAGGCCGTTAACATTTGGATACAAAATCCAATCTCCTAGCCACGAAGGCCGTTATAACCACATAGGTTTATACCATATGAACTGGGTAACTAAATCAACTTCTAGCTTACTATTTCAATAACTAAAACTACTTCGAGTTACAAGAGTTTAATCAATACATATCACAATAGATACGGTACAGATTACTCACCTGGTTTGAAGTGCGATACGATCCTAGCTAACAGTACAGTAGATACAAACGATCCTTCAACGTTTTCCAGCACCTACAATTCACATATACACCAAGTAGAGATGAATATTTCGTTTTTCTACCATCAAAGCATGAAATCCGATCACAACAGTTAAATCTTGAGGTTAGAAGCATTTCAATACATCCAAACAAGTGATATCTACTCACTTTTTAGCTAATCACAGGTGGTGTTTCACAACCACTCGAAATCAACCCTAAACAACCAAATCAATCAATTCAAAAGGGTTAGAGCCGTAGAACTTACCTTCAATAAGCGGGATATCCAAAATTACTTCAATCCTTTGCGTTATAGCCTTCCGATTTGGTACTAATATGATTTGGGAAATGTTTCTAGGGTTTAGGAGAGGTTTTTGATCGAGAATTATCCAAGCAAATGGCTGAAATCGCAAATAAAAGGAAGTGGGGTCGGCACGAAACCCGACCCGAACCCCAAAACCCGACCCGGGGTTGACCCGCAGAACGACCCGTGTTGATGCACACGTCCCCGGTTAACACTGATGCTGTAATGCTCCGACAGAAGGAACCCGACCCGATTTCCACAACCCGACCCGGGTTTTGTGCAACACGACCCGATTTTTAAAACTCTCTCCGGTTTGATGTTGTTATTGCTTTGCTGAATTTTCACGACTAAAACACGACCCGGGTTCTTCCAAAATGGTTTCAGATGTTATTTTAAGTCTTCCAATTCAACCTGGTTTAATCCACACGACCCGGGTTATCCATTTTTAGCGTTTTTCATGCGAAAACCCTATCTTAAATATATTAAAACCATCCAAATTCCTATAACATTATTTCATATCAAAATCAGTATACAATTAAGATAATTTACTTACCGAAAGTAACGTGATGTTACATGATGGGACTCGATTGTTCGTGGATGAGTCAGAGTTGCGAATCCATCAGAAGTGTCATCTTAGGGATTCTCCGATGTGGCAGTACTACAAGCTTTAATGTACGTTGTGTGTGTTTCTGTTTATGTTTGTAGCTGGTGTGATAGGGCTTTCGATGGTTTTTGTATCGTTTTGATGTTTTTAATGAAAGCTCGCTTCATGTTTTATCTATAATGTTAAGTAGTTTGTGAAATTGTGATAAAGTTTTCTTGGATATTAATTTGTTTCTCGGAAGAGAAAAAGGAAAACGTTCAGAAATGAGTTCAGAGATTCGTGAGTCGGAAATGAACTTTCTGAGATGATGAATTCAGAGATTGGAATTTCTGAAATGAGGGTTGGGATTTTTCGTTTCTTGTAGGATAGAGAGAGAGAGAGGACTACATGTGTCAGATTTAGAAAGAAGTAAATCTGCGGTGGTTCTGCAGAAGATATTGATCACGCCGTTGGAGGCGAAGAGATGTCTAATCACCTGACTTGAGTATGATTTTGATTTGATTTTTGCATTAAATGTTTACTAGAGGCATTATTACATTTAAGACATTGATTAGAGATGTTGGAGGAAGACTGATGGACCAACAATTTGCCTATAAAAGGAGAACTTGGTTCAAGTGAAAGACTTGTACCAAGGACAAGACTCACACAAAATGGCTCGTTACTTCTTTAACTGCAATGATGAAGTGGAAGTGAAGTTTTCAAAGGGAGATTTCGGTGGAGGGTTTTATGGGGGAGAAATTACTAAGACTTGGACAAGACAATGTGAGGTTAAGCTTGACAGTCTTCCAGATCCAGCTACTAGAGAACCTATGGTGGTGATCGTAAAGTTTGGAGCTCTTCAACCTGTTCCACCAACGTTGTTGGTGGAGTATAAGGAGTTTGATTATGTGGATGTTTGGTATCGTCATGGTTGGTGGAAGGGTGTGATTGGGGGAGTGTCTGAGAACGATTTGTACCACGTACTGTTGGAGGATGGAACACCATTGCGTGTGTATGATTCAGCTCTACGAATCAATCAAACTTTCTTCCATGGAGATCTTCCAAAATGGCAATATAACAAACGCTAGGAAGTTGTGTCGTTGTTTTTGTTGTTTTTAATGGTCTTTAGAATAAGTCCTAGTGCTTTTGGGGTTTTTGTGTAATTTCTATGACTTAATGACAAGTGGTTATGTTTGTTTTGTTTTTTGAGTTTCATTAATTTGTTTGATTATAATGAACACACAACCAGTGATTATTGACTAAAAACTAGACTATAAGTTAACTTAAGTAATGATAATAATATTAGTAACTTTCAAGTTATAAGTTCAAAAATTTATTCAGAAAATTAATGTTGTTTGGAAACCATTTTTGGAAGATTATTCAGAAAGAAGTTTCAGAAGATATTCCGAGAGGTGATTTCGGAGAGACCTTTCTGAATGTGTTTTTGGATTTACATAAGAATAGAGATTGAGAGAAAGGAAGGTGGAATCATTCTCTGAAGAATTCTGAGTCAGGATTCAACATTCTTAGTTTTTCCAGAAAATTGTGAAATTTATTAGAGTATAATGCCTTGGTAAATACATTAGCTACCTGTTCCTCAGTTGGAATGAAATAAAGTTCGATGTTACCTTGCAAGATTTGATCTTTAATAAAATGATACCGAAGATCAATGTGCTTGGTCATGGAGTGTTGAATTGGATTGTGAGAAATGACTATTGCACTTTTGGAGTCACAGTAAATGGGGACTTGTAAAAATCTATAGCCATAATCAAGTAGCTGAGTCTTCATCCAAAGTACCTGTGAGCAGCAAGTAGATGGAGCCACGTATTCTGCTTCTACTGAAGATAGGGCCACACAATTCTGCTTCTTTGAAGACCAACTTACGAGTCGTCCACCCAGAAATTGACATCCTTCGGATGTACTTTTCCAATCCAATTTACACCCAGCATGATCCGAATCGGTGAACGCTTGTAACTTGATGTGATCTCCGATTGGATACCATAGACCCATTGCCTTTGTGCCTTTAAGATATCGGAAGATTTTCTTCACAGCAGTCAGATGTGAAAGTTTCGGAGCTGCTTGATATCTTGCACAAATACAAGTTGAGAACATGATGTTAGGCCTGCTGGCAGTTAGGTATAAAAGAGAACCAATCATCCCTCGATAGATCTTGTGATCTACTGGTTCGCCTTCTGGGTCTGCAAATATTTTATGGTTTGTGGATATCGGGACTTTCGAAGTAGAACAATTTTCAATAGAGAATTTCTTCAGTAATTCATTTGTATATTTCTCTTGATGGATGAAAATTCCTTGATGGGTTTTGATAAATGAAATAGAGCGTTTTACGCTAAAACGGCAACGGAAG
The DNA here is from genome assembly GCA_023525715.1 of Cichorium intybus. Lineage (NCBI taxonomy): Eukaryota > Viridiplantae > Streptophyta > Magnoliopsida > Asterales > Asteraceae > Cichorium > Cichorium intybus. The sequence goes on along the minus strand of CM042010.1, from coordinate 93,073,714 downwards.
CTTTTTAAAATAACTAGTTTATTTTAGACCATTTTAAACAAAACCATCAAGGATCCATTTACATGGGTAAGAATGATATTTAAACTTACATAGGATGTTTTAAAGAAATAACCTTTGAAGCCTTTGAACCCTCTTGGTATTGGGGTGTTGAAGTAGATGGCAAAAATCAAGAAGCTTGATCTCTCTACAAGTGTCCACCACCAAGGTAAAGGCACTTTGAATGCTAGTTCCTTCTTGTAAAATGAACTTCTTAATCCTTTAAGTACTTAACAAATTAAGCACTAAAGGAGAAATGCTTCTACACTCTCAAACTTGGAACAAATTTCACAAAAGGAAGAGAGTAGATGGAGAGAAAGAGTTCCCACGTTTTTTAGACTATATGAGAGAAAAACTTAATGCAAACTTTGCATCTCACTCTCTGTTATACTAAAAAGTAAGTACCATGACCCATACTATCATTAAATGCAAAACATATGATCTTACACAAGGTATGGGTGTGTAATTATGGTGAAAAACGACAAGAGTGACCAACACTCTTCCTTTAGAAACTAACTAAGTCTAGTTACATCTTAATGTAACCCAAAGTGTCCAAAACTTTGTACATGACTTAATATATTATACCATATGATATAATTATTAGTTTAACTCCTTATAATTATTATTTTCATAAAACAATAATTATTCTCTAATTAAATACAAGAGTTGAATTTATTTATTAATTATCAAATACTTAATAAATATTCAATAAGTACCAACTTGATAACGGTGTGACCCTATAGGATCATATGTAATTAGCAATATCATTTCATAATGATTCTTGAGCATATAGATCCAACAATCTCCCACTTGCACAAGATTCATTATGGATTGACACAAACAGTAGTTGACGTCTAGCAACGGACTACTGTCCCTAATTACATACGAAGAGGTGCCATTTATCAACATCCAATTCCAAGAGCTCAAAGCTGCAATTGATGTATAAGGTAAGTCTATCAATATTCTCTTTGTTTCAGACATCATGTTGGACATGAGACATGGAACGTGATCACTCTCATTTGTTGTCCAACTTTAAGTAAGGCGCCTTAGATGTCTAACTCTCAACACATGAGAGGAACAAATCCCATCTTGACTACATACGTACTCATGTATAGTTCATACTATACCCAATAATGGCCTTTATAACTGCACGGTTACGAACAACGTTTAACCATGTTAAAGCACAGTAATTCCTATACACGAATCCCCAATATGTATCTCAGGTCGAAAGACATAAAGATATTTACCATTGTTCAAGATTCACTTATGATTAACGATCGATGAAGTGATTCTTGAAGCGGGTCATGTCCAATAGTTATTCTCCAACAAGTACATATGAACTTAGATGCAACACTTTGCCATTTCATCTCATGAAATCATCCAATTCGACTCATATTAGTATTAATTCATAGTTTCTCCTACAACCATGAGCGACTATGGATGATTTAGAATAACCAGTTTATTCATGGAGAAAACATGCTAACATAGAACACAATAACATTAATACAAAAGAGATATCTCATATATCAAAAGAGATTACATGTCATTGCTATATAGTTCAGAATATCCAGATATTAATAAAGTACAAATTTAAATCCAATCACTAGATAGTCGAAGCCCAATCCCTTTTGCATGGATTTCAAACTTTTTTGAGAAAGGGGCTTCGTGAATGGATCCGCTAGATTATCATCTGTATGAATCTTTTCAATTTGTATATTTCCCAATTCCAATTCTTGACGAATGAAATTATATCTCCATTGAATGTGTCTAGTCCTCTTGGTAACCATTGGGTCTCTTGCGATAGCAATGGCACCAGTGTTGTCACAAAACATCTCAATGGCATTCTTGATGGTTGGGACAACCTCTAGATCACCGATGAACTTTTTCATCCAATCAACTTCTTGAGTTGCCTCCGATGCAGCAATATACTCAGATTCTGTTGTAGAAAGTGCGACCACTTCTTGCTTTGAACTTTTCCATGCAATGGCCCCTCAATTTAGGGTGAACACGTATCCCGACTGTGACTGAGAATCATCTTGATCAGTGTTGAAGCTAGCATCGGTGTAACACCTTACAGCGAGCTCTTCATTAACTCCTCCATAGACTAAGAACATGTCCTTAGTCCTTCTCAAGTACTTAAGGATGTTCTTTACAGCCATCCAATGCTTTTCGCCAGGATTAGCTTGATATCGACTAGTCATACTCAGTGCATAAGCTACATCCGGCCTTGTACATGTCATGGCAAACATAATCGAGCCTACTGCTGAAGCATACGGTATGTGACTCATTCTTTTGATCTCATCATCTAAACTAGGACAGTCTGTCTTAGAGAGAATGGTTCCAGGTAGATAGGTACAATTCCTCGTTTTGAGTTCTCCATTGAGAAGCGTTTTACGACTTTAGCAATGTACGAACTTTGACTCAATCCAATGAGTCTTTGGGATCTATCTCTATAGATCCTAATACCGAGTATGTATGCCGCATCCCCTAGATCCTTCATTTGAAAAGACTTGCTTAGATAAGCCTTAGCCTCTTTCAATGTTGGGATATCTTTCCCGATCAACAATATGTCATCTACATATAGTATTAGAAAAATAATTTTGCTCCCACTTGGTTTGATGTATACACATGGTTCATCAGGACTTTCAGAGAAACCAAACTTTTTGATGTTCTCATCAAAGTGATGATACCAAGTCCTAGATGCTTGTTTTAATCCATAAATGGACTTCTTCAGTTTGCACACCTTTTTTTGGTTATCTAGACCAACAAAACCTTCAGGTTGTTCCATATAGACATCTTCCTCAAGATATCCATTAAGGAAAGCGGTTTTGACATCCATTTGCCATATCTCATAGTCGTAATATGCGGCTATGGCTATGATAACTCTAATGGATTTAATCTTGGCAACTGGCGAAAAGGTGTCTTCATAGTCAATACCATGAACTTGAGTATACCCTTTCGCAACAAGTCGTGCCTTGAATGTTTGTACATTCCCGTCCATGTCAATCTTCTTCTTGAAGATCCACTTGCTTCCAACAGTCCTATTGTCAGGAGGCAAATCAACCAAGTCCCATACTTGATTATCACTCATGGACTGAATTTCAGCTCTCATGGCCTCAAGCCATTTATCAGATTTTGGATCTGTAGTAGCTTCCTTGAAATTAGTGGGCTCACATTGATCCACTAAGAAGACTTCCTCTTCAGGAATGACAAATCCATATCTATCAGGTTCCTGTCGAGGTCTACTTGAGCGTCGTACAGTTGGTGTGTCATTTGGCATCTGAATAACAGTCTCGGGCTCCACAGTATCAGGTGGAGTGTTATTCTCAACTATAGGTTGTGGTTCTTGAATCTCTTCGAGATCAATTGGGCTCCCACTTGCTTTATTCATAATAAAGTCCTTTTCAAGAAACACGGCTTTTCGAGCTGTAAAACTTGGTTTTCTTCTTTCTTAAAAAAGTCATAACCCATGGTTTCTTTTGGGTATCCCACAAAGATACACTTTTGAGATCTGGTTTCAAGCTTGTTAGAAGTCTCTACTATAACATGAGCTTCACAACCCCAAATCCTTAAGTAAGACATTGGTGGAACCTTTCCATGCCATAACTCGTATGGTGTCTTACTAACATTTTTAGTTGAGACCATGTTCACAATACGGGCAGCGGTTTCGAGGGCATATCCCCAGAATGAATGAGGAAGGGAAGTATGACTCATCATCGATCGTATCATATCAAGTAAGGTACGATTTCTCCTTTCGAAAACACCATTATGTTACGGCGTTCCAGGTGGAGTGAGTTGTGACACTATGCCACAATTCTTGAGATGTTCATCAAACTCATAGCTTAGATATTCGCCACCACGATCTGATCGTATGGTTTTAATCGTTTTACCTAACTGGTTTTGTTCTTCATTTGGAATACTTTGAAGATTTCAAAAGCTTCATATTTTTATTTCATGAGATACACATATCCAAATCTACTAAGGTCATCAGTAAATGTAATGAAGTATCTTTCAGTATTTTTGGTCATTGTCCTAAAAGGTCCACATACATCAGTATGTATGAGTCCCAATAGATGAGAAGCCCTTTCACCAAGACCGGTAAAAGGAGCTTTGGTCATCTTGCCACATAGACAAGATTCGCATACATCAAAAGACTCTGAGCCTATTGATTCTAATATTCCGTCCTTTTGAAGCTTAACGATGCGAGTTTTGTTTATGTGACCAAGTCGACAATGCCACAAATAAGTTTTATTAAAGTCCGACTTTGTTTTCTTATTTGTTAAGTTGTAAATTGAATTATCTTTATTGTATGAACCATTTAGATCAATCTCATATATTCCATTATTGGGACAAGTCACAAAATAGAATATATTATCTTTAAACACAGAAATGTTTCCAGAATGAAAGTCAAATTCATAACGAAAACCTTGTTCATACAAACGGAAAGTAGAGATAATATTCCTAGTTATAGTAGGTACATAACAACAATTGTTCAATAAAAGATAAAGCCCATTTGGAAGTAGGAGATGATATTGGCCTATGGCCTTGACAGCTACTCGAGTGCCATTTCCTACATGCAATTCCAAATCGCCATCTCGGAGTTCTTAACATTCCTTAGTCTCTGCAAATCATGCAGATGTTAGTACCACTTCCGGTATCGAATACCCAAGAATTAGTACGGAATGCATATAATTCAATTACATATATACTTGAGGTGCCAATCTTATCGGCCTTGTTTTTCTTAACTTCCTCTAGATATTTGGGACAGTTGCGTTTCCAATGCCTCTTTTCGTTGCAGTGAAAGCAATCAGCGTCAGCTACAGGCTTAAGCTTTTGAGAATGGTTGGTGGAACGAGGCTTCCATTTACCCTTTCCTTTTTCCTACTTAAGGACCTTGCCTTTTCCCTTCCCGGTAACATTACCGATTTTCTTCTTAGAGATTTGACCCTCGCGGATCATCAACACTTGATTCCCGGCTTTCTTGATGTTGCCTTCAGCATTTTTGAGCATTGAATGAAGCTCATTAATGCTCCTTTCCCAGTCATTCATATTAAAGTTCAACACGAATTGATTGAATGATTTTGGCATAGAGGCAAGGATCACATCCGTTGCTAACTCATCACTAAATAGGAAACCAAGGCAGGCAAGCTGCTCAGTGTAAGCTTTCATCTTGAGTACATGAGCACTTACAGAAGAACCCTCGGCCATTTTGCAACCTATGAAAGCATTCAAGGTCTCAAACCTTTCTTGCTTAGCCTGAACCTGAAACATAATTTTCAGTTGCTTGATCATATCAAGCGCTTCATGAAACTCAAAAGTTTTTTGAAGTTCAGGAGACATAGTGGCAAGCATAATGCAAGCCACCTCGAGCGAATCATTGACATGTTTCGTTCGAGCGCCCTTTAGTTGCTTAGAGGCATTTGCGGGGAGTTCTTCTGGGATAGGTTCATCAAGGACATAGTCCTTTTTCTCAAGCTTAAGGACAATCCTCAGCTGTCGGAACCAATCAAGAAAGTTGGGTCCGGTCAATTTTTCTTTATCGAGGATTGATCGAATAGTGAGAGAGGAGGAGGTAACAGACGGGGTTGTCATCTACAAAATAATAATATTCATTTTAATATCTTCGATATATTTCTTTTAATATTAATTACCCTTTCAATTAAGATTGAAAAGCTAATATCCACATCACACATAATCATTTGAGGCAGTGACCCACAACACAAGTGATTATGTTGATTGGTAGGTTACGATAACCAATTACATCTCATATGTAACTATAAGAATTTTATGGGATCCAAAAACCATCTTATGGTAAATGGCATGTTAATCCCATCTATGCCTCAAGTCTCTCATGCTTCGGTGACATTTATCACATAAGATTCTTAATCAAATCATCCAACTTAAAAATCTTTTGAATTATACTTTACCAACGGTTGGATGACCTTTATCCCATTAGCAAAAATAAAACACCTTGGCCATCATAGGACAATGCAAATCGACAAGGTGACCCAAGAATCTACAAGCATTTCACAATGATGCACAAGTGATTTTATAAGTGGATTGCATAGATTTGAAGTTTTTTCAGAATAAGGGCTTTATAAACGTTTTATTATTCTAGCATTTTAAAACGTTTTGTATCATGAATATTTCATGCATAAAATATTCCATGGTACATTATTTGAGGTTCCAAAAATCAATATCTTATATTCGATTTTAGTTTGTTAAAATTAATATCCAATATTAGGTTTGCCGTTAGTTTGCCGTTTTAACGATAGAAACCGATTTTTAACTTTTTAATAAAACTTCCTTTTATTATAAAGTTACAAAGTCTAGATTTAGTTTAAAACATTTTAAACCTTTTAAAATTTTCAAATGTTTGGCTATTTGAAGAGTTTCAAAAATTAAAACTCCTTTTAATAATAACTCAATTTTATACGTCTTATGTAGAAACTTTATTATTTAAAATTCTAAACTCCAACTTGATGTTATTCTTGTTAAAATATCTTTTTGCATGGAAAACATGTTTTCAATCATACAACATTATATAACAAAAAAAAATAAACATCACAAGCATGCATCACAAACTGTACAAACAAAGCCATTTTCTAACTACAATTATTATGAGCCATCACAACAATTATTAAGTCATTTCCTAAAGGACTTAATAAAGACACTTCAAGAGTCTTCAAAACCACCATGTCTTGAAAAGGTCTTCCTAGCTCCATCTTCTTACATTTTGTAAAAATAAACAAACTAGTCTAAACTAATCTAAATTGGTTATATAAAAAGTAAACAATTTTAAAACTACGAGTTGCCAAAGAAAACAAATATGGTTATTTCTTAGCCAAAAGAAATCCATCGTTGTTTTCCAAAAACCAAAGATTATCAAACATAATAAATTATTCTTACATATAAAATATAGCTCTGATACCACTGATGGGTTTTGATAAATGAAATAGAGCGTTTTACGCTAAAACGGCAACGAAAGCTTTTTAAAATAACTAGTTTATTTTAGACCATTTTAAACAAAACCATCAAGGATCCATTTACATGGGTAAGAATGATAATTAAACATACATAGGATGTTTTAAAGAAATAACCTTTGAAGCCTTTGAACCCTCTTGGTATTGGGGAGTTGAAGTAGATGGCAAAAATTAAGAAGCTTGATCTCTCTACAAGTGTCCACCACTAAGGTAAAGGCACTTTGAATGCTAGTTCCTTCTTGTAAAATGAACTTCTTAAGCCTTTAAGTACTTAACAAATTAAGCACTAAAGGAGAAGTGCTTCTACACTCTCAAACTTGGAACAAACTTCACAAAAGGAAGAGTGTAGATGGAGAGAAAGAGTTCCCACGTTTTTTAGACTATATGAGAGAACAACTTAATGCAAACTTTGCATCTCACTCTCTTTTATACTAAAAAGTGAGTACCATGACCCATACTATCATTAAATGCAAAATATATGAGCTTACACAAGGTATGGGTGTGTAATTATGGTGAAAAATGACAAGAGTGTCCAACACTCTTCCTTTAGAAATTAACTAAGTCTAGTTACATCTTAATGTAACCCAAAGTGTCTAAAACTTTGTACATGACTTAATATCTTATACCATATGATATAATTATTAGTTTAACTCCCTATAATTATTATTTTCACAAAACAATAATTATTCTCTAATTAAATACAAGAGTGGAATTTATTTATTAATTATCAAATACTTAATAAATATTCAATAAGTACCAACTTGATAACTGTGTGAGCCTATAGGATCATATGTAATTAGCAATATCATTTCATAAAGATTCTTGAGCATATAGATCCAACATTCCTCTGCTTGTTTGCTTGATCTGGAGTCCTAAAAAGAAATTGATTTCCCTGTTCATACTCATATGAAATTTTTCAGTCATGATTTTGGCGAATTCATCAACAATTGTCTGATCAGTAGATCCGAAAATGATATCATCTACGTAGACTTGTACGATCATAATATGTTTTTGGTGTGATCAAACAAGGAATGTAGGATCGATGATTCCTGTTCTGTATCATGATGTCACCAGGAAATTTGACAGAGTTTCGTACCAAGCTCTCAGTGATTGCTTTAATCCATATACCGCCTTATTCAGGCGATAAACATGGTTTGGTCGAGACAAATCTTCAAAGCCAGGGGGTTGCTGAAGGTAGACCACTTCTTGAAGGTCACCTTGTAGAAATGCACTTTTTACATCCATTTGATGTACTATAATATTCTTGTGTGCAGCATAGGCGAGAAAGATTCGAATGGCTTCTAACCTTGCTACAGGTTCATATGTCTCATCGTTGTCAAGTCCTTCGATTTGACTATAACCTTTTGCCACGAGTCTAGCTTTGTTTCGGACCACGGTACCCATATCGTCTAGTTTGTTTCGGAAGACTCATCTTGTGCCAATAATAGTATGATTTGCTGGTCTTGGCACAAGATCCCATACCTTGTTTCTCTTAAATTCTTCTAATTCTTCTTGCATAGCTTTTATCCAGTCATCATCATCCAGTGCATCAATGATGGTCTTTAATTCAAATTTGCTGATGTAAGCAGCAAACTGGCATTCATCTTGGATTGATTTCTTTGATCTTGTCTGGGTTCCTAATGAAGGATCTCTGATGATTTGATTTGGAGGATGGTTCTGAGTCCATTTGTGTAGTCTCGAAATCATTGCTGGGTCGGATTTCGAAGGGGTGATTTCTTGTATGAAGTCTGGGTTCTCAGAAGGTATATCTTGAATGTGTGTTTCTTTAGCAGATGTGTTTTTGTCAGCTTCGAATGTGAAGATTGGGACATCATTGGATGCATCTTCTGAGGAGTTAATTGTAATTTCTTCTGAGTGTTGATGGTCCCCCTCGGATTGTGCGATACCATTAACATGCGTAGGGAGTGGGAGCTCACCCTCAACTTGTGATGGGTGCGAAGGCTCCCCCTAAACCTGTTGGACCTGTGAGGGAAGGGGAGGCTCCCCCTCAAATGTAGAATTATTAATTACAAGTCTAACCTGGTTAGTTGGAATGACTGATTCGGAAGTTGTAGAAGTAGAAGGTCCGGATTCTGAGATAATCTGTTGAATCGCTTCAGGAGAATGAATGACTTCAGAATGGGTTGCTGTTTCCCGAGGATCAAAGAGAAGATCATAATCTATCTCAATTGTTTGGGTTGGCTGATGTCCGACTGGGATGTCAGCTTCCATGACATATAAGATTCCTTGAGCTTGCTTTCTCCATAAGTACTGATCATCGAATTCTATGTCAAAACTTTCTTCAATAACCCTTGTTCTTTGGTTTAGTACACGATAAGCAACTGATCTAGATGAATAACCAAGGAAAATTTCTTCATCACTTTTGGGGACAAATTTTCCCAAGTGATCTTTGTTATTTTTGATGAAGCGGCGACAGCCAAAAACATGGAAAAATTTTACATTGGGTTTTCTCCCATTCAGAATTTCATAGGGAGTCATCTGAAGTCGTTTATTGATGATTGATCGATTCTGAACAAAACATGCGGTTGCTATAGCTTCTGCCCAAAAGGATAGAGGAAGATTTGCAAAGTTAAGCATGGATCGAGCTGCTTCAACTAGAGTCCGGTTTCTTCGTACTACTACACCATTTCCGTTGTCAAGAAATTCTTCTATTTGACGGTTTTTGAACTCAGTTCCGTTGTCACTTCGGATTCGTCTAACCGGAAATTTTAATTTGTCCTCAATAGACACTATGGAATTTCGGAGTTCTAGGAAGGTGTCTGACTTTAATCTTAAGAAGAATACCCATGTAAAGCGGGTGTAATCATCCACAATAACTAAGTTATATTTCTTGTGATTGAGACTTTCAACAGTTGATGGCCCATATAGATCCATGTGGAGAAGTTCTAGTGGGTGAGTGATGTTTGAGTCAAAGATTGACTTATGTGGTTTCTTCTTCTGTTTGCTTAATGCATAAGCAGCACCCAAGTTTTCGTTGTCGAATTTCAAAAGAGGCATTCCTTTAACCATTTCTCTAGTTACTAGTTGGTTCATGTATCGAAAGTTCAAGTGAGCTAGCTTCCGATGCCATAGCCAGCTAATTTCGGAGTCCGCCTTTGACAGTAGACATAGTATGGGTTTTCCCATAAACATGGAGATGTCCAATGGGAACATATTGAAATGTCTTGGTGACTTCACTAGGCATCTTTCTCGAGTCCTGGTCATGATATAGCTGAATTCATTGTCAAATTCGACTCGAAGACCAGTGCTGACAACTTGTCCTATGCTGACTAAATTATGCTTGAGTCCGAGGACGTAGGCAACTTTCTGAATGGTGAAGTTTCTGTTGGTTAGGACTCCGTAACCCTTATGATTCCATTTGCATCGTTTCCGAATGTAACATATCCACCGTGATTGACTTCTCGATAGTCCCTCAGAAACTCCAATCTTCCGGTCATGTGCATTGAGCAGGCATTGTCAATGAGCCATTCATCATCCTGCTCTTCCGCACTAAGTGCCTGAAAATCAGATAGTTAGTTTGGGCACCCAAACTTGTTTGGACCCAATTGTTTTTCCATACATGGAAGACTTATTTTTGATTGTTCTGTTCATAGAAGTTTCAACTTCTAAGACATTGATGATTGATTCAGAGAGTTTAAGTTCCGAAATAGATGATTTGCGACCCATTTTTGGACAAATCTTTTTGGAGGTTTCTGAAAGACATTTTTTTATGATTGAGAGTTTTTGTTTTGGAAACAAAAGATGTTCTTGTAGTATGATTGCAACAATGACAGCAGGTATTACTTTGTTGTCGTTTCAAGATTTTCGGAATCGTTTGAAATTTTTCGGAGATTTCCCTTTTTGGAAGATTTAAAATGGGTTTTTCTCTTTGAAAGTTGTGATTTTTTATTCTGATAGAGTTATGATTTTGCTTGTTGCTTTTCATAATTTTAGAAAATGTGATTTTTGGTTTTAAATACTCAGTATCAGGTCTTTTTGAGGTCACTGGAACATTCTTTGCAATTTTTGGAAACTTTGAGTTGTAATCTAAGTAGTTGGTATTTTGATGATAATGAATAGGTTTGATATTTGGAGTCGGAAGTAATCCCTTGTGAATGTACTTTCGTGATGTCGGAGGAGCAGGTTTTCAAATATGACTCTTGGAGTTATGAAAGTCGAGTTGGCTTTTGATTTTTTCTGAGTGTAGAAATGATTTTTGTATTCAAATCTTGCATGAGATTTAGGCGATCAGACATCTTTTCGGTTTAAGGTTAGTTTTACCCCATTTTAGTTAGATTTTGTCCTTTTCCTTTTTGAAAAAACTTTCTTGGAGAAGAGTTAGATAAAGAATCATTTAAAGAGTCTGACTCTCCATGATTAACTTTAAGTTTTTGAGTGAAATTTTTTCCGGATTTGAATCGTTTGAAATATTATGTTGTAATGCATCTATGTATGACTTAGTGCCTGAACAGGATGGTTCAGAAGTCATTTTAGATGTATTAACAGCATTGGGACTTTTAATTGTGATTTTGTTGAAGTCTTTTATGATGATGTTACTACTTGAACGTTTCTCCATTTCGATTTTTTCATTAACACTTTCTTCTTTTGAATTTTCCAAGTCGTTATGACATGGATTGAATTCTTCAGTAACACAGTTACTTTGCAAATTTTCGAAGAATGAGTGTTGTTGAGAGTTTGATGATGGATTATTTGGGATTGGGGTCATGTGTCTAGGCATGAATGGGACCGAAGTTATGGATAATTTGCTGCTTTCCGCAGTGTCCGTTTCCGAAAAATATGAGAAAGGAATTCTAACTCCCTCCTTTGATTCAGAAATGGCATTTTCTGACTCATCAACAGGAGTTTTGGAGAAGTTCTTGGTTAAGTCCTCATCGTGTTTATCATCATATTCATTTGACGGATATTGAAAGAAAGGACTTTGTTTTTTGTATATAGGATAGTTTTTGTTTGTGGCTTTTCTTGCCCATCCCAGTTAAACGTATTATCAGAAGAATTAGTATTAGCATGTGATTTGAAAACTTCAGTTGCATGATACAACTGATCTACTAATTTGTTAAGTCTTACATTATCGCTTCGGGCTAAATCCCTTTGCGATGTCAAAAGCTGGTTTGAATTTTCTAACAAAGTCCTAGAAGTTTGTTCGATTTTCAAATCAGCGGTAAGTTTATCACAAAATAGTTTCTTATCCTCTAGCCTATTTTTCAACTTTATCATTTCGTCATACCCATCATCCCTTTCCTCCAGAACCCGCTGATATGCAGCTAAGGCATCTGCACATGTGTTAGATATTTTTTCTAGAGCAGGTTCTAAGTCATTAGAGTAAATATGATGAGAGTGAAGCATGTTACGTACCTGTTCTATAATGCTCACTCCTTTACCAGTTTTGTGGTTGACCATAAAAACATAGTTCTTTGGCATGTAGGAGGATGTGGATTCAGCAGTGTCTATGAGAGTCTTGACTCTTCCTAATCCTGGGATTGGAGTTTCTAGGGTTATTTGCACGATCATGCATTCTCTAAAACCTTTTCCTCTTTTTCGCTTATTCTCAAAATGTTCGTCTTCATCACCAGAAGACCATATTTCAACGTTTCCGGATGCAACGGATGCTTTGACTTTCTCTTCTTCTTTCTCCTTTGGATAGTTTCTTGGAGCTCTACAATCTGCGGCAAAGTGCCAGAGTCCTCCGCAATTGTGGCACTTGATCACTTCGGTTTCATTCTTGTCTGGAGCTTGAACTTGATTGGTGTTAGCAGTTGGAGCCATTTTTTAGTTTTCTTGGTGTTGCTCATCGGTTTTCTAATAGTAGCAATTTTGATTTTGGCCTGATTGATCGTGTCCTCTCTGATAATTGTTGTTGTTTCTTCGTGGGTAGCCTCCATTTAGGTTAGATCTGAAGTTCTTCTTGGGGCTTGTATATGAAGGGATACGATTGAACTTCTGACTAATCAATGCTATTTCATGTTGGTATGCAGCCTCTTCTGCCTCATCATACTCGGAGTAACACGAGGAGTAACATGATTTCAAAGGTTGAGCTGGTGTAGGGAGAGCGAGGGTTGGAGCTGCTGATTGAACTGTTGGTTGTGGAGTTGGTGTACCATGATTTTGAATGGTCGGAGATTGGTAGTAAAAAGGATATGAGATTTGTGGTTGAGAAGGATGATGAGATGGGACAGGAGTTTGTTGAGAGATTGTAGGGTTCTGACTGGGGGCAGGAGGAGTCGGAGGGTTCTGATAACTGGCTGTTAAATGTAGTTGGGTTGCTGTGTTGCCTGCTGATACTGTATGTGATGTTGAGGACTGTTTCCTAACATCGAAGAGTTGTGCTCAGCAACAAGTGCCAATGGTCCTCCGAGTTGCTGATTTTTACCCTTCACGTCTTGTTCCTGTCCAACAAGATTGTTATAGAGTCTATACATGTTATAAGTTTTTAGTTTTCCAGAGTCCTGAAGTATCTTTTTGATAAGCATCCAATCCCTTCCGAGTCCTTCAAGAAATATTAGGTTGATTTCCTGATTAGATCTTTCAGCTCCTGAGCTCAGGAGTCTTGTGACAATGATGGAAAATAGGGTGAATGCTTGTCTTAGAGTTTCTCCAGGGAAGGTTGCAAACTGATTTTATTCGGAAAGGCTAGACACAAGCTTTTGATCCTTGGATTCCTCTGTTCCTAGGAATATGTTCTGCAGGAGAACCCAAATTTGTTGGGCTGTCGTGCAGTTCTGTATAAGATCGAACAGATTCGGAGGAATACTGCATTGGATCTCAGTGAATGCTATCTGATCGTTTTCTAATTTCTCAATGTCCAGGGCAGTCAATCTGGGCTGAGGAGCACCACCTAGAGCTTCTTCAGCAGTGTCAGGTCTAGGAGTGTAGTTTGGGACATGAGGTCCCTCCTCGACAGATCGCCAGATATCTTTTCCCTGTCTCCTGAGATAGTTTCGCATTCAAGAGGCCCAACCATTATACTCTGTAGGAATGAGTATAGGAGCTCTGTTAGAACTTCCGACACTATTTGCAACGTTCAGAGAGTAGTTCATCTGCATTTTATAAAGAGTTTTGAACTGTTTGACACACTAAAAGAGATTTTAAGAACTTTGAGCTACAATAGCATGCAAGGTCCACAGAGGATTCTAAGGTTGTTGTTGTAGCCAGGGTTTAGAGCAAACTGGGCACTTAGAACCTTATAGACAGCTATTCAGGCTCTGATACCAATTGTTGTCGCCAAATATCCTAAGTAGATGCGGAATAAGAAAGATTGCAGAAAGATAAGTTTCGAAACCGGGAGCTTTCGGAAGTGGCCAAGTTCGAAGACTTGAGATGGGTGCGGAATAATAGTAAAGATATAAAACTTAGAATAGATCTTAATAGCTCAACAATAAAGTGTATAAACAGTAGAATGTTACTAGGAGTAAAGACGGATAGATTAAATTGCTTGAAATATAAAGACAAGAAGAAATGCAGATATGAACTGGAGAGTTGATGGAATGAGAGATTATATTAATAATTGTCAAAGTGTTACACAATGTCTCTCAAACTCATGAGGACTGAAGGTGAACATGGTCTCCTTTTTATAGGATAAAGGAAGACCTTTGGATAAAGACCTATGGACTGAAGAGCAGACAACACGTCTCTCTTCAGTCAGACGGAAAGGATAGAACTAATATAATAATACAATGTCAGACTAAGGTGGCTTATCTAGAATAAGATAATATACTAAGTACAACCAACATGCTCCTAAAAGGTCACACCTGATCTAGTCTAATCATTCCCTTTAAGTTGAAGTGCTTATCCTTTGTCTTATCTATAAGTTAGTCTTCAGTTCTTCAGTCTTCTACGTTGAATGTTTAAGTAAAGAAGTTCCCAGAAATTGCTTGTATTGTTGATCCGAAATCCTGAGTGGATTTTGGAGTCCTGCCATTTCTGAATCAGAGTAACTTAGGAACTTGGTCTCTTTGACTTTGAGTGATCTTCTGAGTTAGTTTGGAACATGGTATTTCAAACATTGTAACTTCTTAACATGGTTTACTGAATTGATGTTGACTTAGATGGAGTTCCGAAATCCAAGACTGGATTTCGGACATATAAGATGATCATTACACAATTCATCTAGAACCATAAAAAATATATTTAAACAACACATTCCGAACATACAATTAACACATTCAAAGCATAACAATTGTTTAACACTTAAAACAATCAAAAGAAAACTTGTTCAAACATTCCATCAAAGAAACTAACATCAGATACCACCAAAAGTAATAAACTTAAACACTGAGTTGGTCAACGACTCAATTTTAGCACTAACACTAATATATCGGGTGCTACCCCTAAATACATTTTCTGGTTCCGCCACTGGATGTGCATGTATTGATCAAATATTAACAATCAATCCAGAAAAATATGTTTTTTTACCATTGGCATGAGTTAATTTGTGGGTTGATAATACAAACTACTTTTATTCTACTAGATATGTTCTTTTTGGAGTTTCAGGTTTAATATAACCCCTTATTCAATAATGTTTTATTTATTCTCATTATATTTCATCGTTAAAAGCTTTATTACTTTTTGACGTCTTTTTTATTTCAATCTTTAATATCAAATATTAAATTTGTAAAAGCTTTATTACTTTTTGACGTCTTTTTAATTTCAATCTTTAATATCAAATATTAAATTTGTAATTATGATCTTTTATATATATATATATATATATATATATATATATATATATATATATATATATATATATATATATATATATATATATATATATATATATAATGTTGTATTAGGAGATAAAAACACAACTATATATTTTGTAATTATGATCTGTCTTCTCCGATCTGATACCGGCTCTGTCTTCTCAATCACGGTTTTCACAAGGTATTCTTAATCAAGATCACTAACTACCGGCTCTGTCTTCTCCGATCTGATACCACCGACTCCGACGGGAAGCACGATCTGATACCACCGGCTCTGTCTTCTCCGATCTGTCAACACCCCCTCTGTCTTCTCCGATCTGATACCACCGGCTCCGACGGGAAGCACGATCTGATTCCTTCGCAATGCCTCCTCAGCATCATTCGTCTCCGGCTTCTCCCACAGATCATGGCTACCACCACACACGCCTACATACCTCCAGCTTCGAGGTCATTGGCTTCCAAATCCGACAGGTCTGCTACTGATTTGTTCTTAGGGACCTGCTACGGATTATCTTCCTCCGAATCCGACTGTGAGTTCATTTATTTATGATTTTATGAGCTTAATTGATGAGGAGGAAGCAGATCGATACTCGACATCACAGAGATCGATACTCGACATCACAGAGATCGAGTAGTATGTGATCTACTCCCACCTCCGATTCAAAGGAACGAAGCCTGGTCCGATTCTTGCATTGTTGTCTGTTCATCTGCTTTCTTCTCCACATCCTTGTCTTCTGTCACTCGGTTTGCTATTAGTTTGATTTTTCCTTTTGATTTCCTTAGCGATATCTTCTGTTAAATTGTGTTTTTCCTGCTTTGCAATTCTTTTGTGATTTCTATTCACAGGTAGCGTAAAGCAGTGCCTAATGACACTGCAGTTTCTGTTTTTGTTTGTTTGCCCTCCATGTGTTTGATAAAATGCCAGAGTCAAATTTTCTTTTGCTGGAGCTTTATTTTTGGTACATCAGTCCTGGTTCTTTGTTTATTTCTTGGATGATGTAATTTGGGTGTTGGGGCTACGCTCCTTCTGTAGAACCCAACATTGTGTTAGTGTCCTTTGTTTTCTTTTTCCTATATTTATTTCAGCCCCTATGTTATTGCTTCATCTCGAGGCATGGCTTCTTCTTCTTCTTCTATTGTTTCTGATAGTTTTTGTCCGTGCCCGTTTAGAAGTTTCCATTGTTGCCGGATAGGTGAAGGGGGTAATAAAGGAAACTCTCGTATGATTTCTCACCTTAAAAGTCAACATCTTTTAAATGATGACCGCAAACGGGTCTTGCGTGACGCTTTTTCCACGGATCATGGTTTATTTATGGAGGTGGAAAAAACGTTGTTGTCTCTCGGTCAATGGTTGTGTGGGGATTGTATGTCTCTGCATGCGGTTAGTCGGCCATGTCATCATCCGAATGGTCTTGTTCGTTTTATTAAAGGGGACATTGCTGCGACCACACACATTGTCGGTATTGTTAATCCGGATGCTCAGAATAATGTGCCAAATGTTTCAGAGGAATGGGTTATGGATGTTGAGCTTCTAGACCGTGTCTCTAAAACGCCTATCACTACAGTCAAAAGTATCCCTCACAGTTGTCGTTTAGCTTTCTCGCAGGCTTTTAAATCAGCAATTTACAAGGTGATTGCCCAGCCCAACTCTGTTGATGCCTGGGTTAAGTTGTTCCTTCTACCGCGTTGCACGCTGCAGGTGTTTAGGCCCAAGAACAGACAAGAAAGCAGATCTGGGAACAGAAACTCCATGCAACAAAGTTGCATCTTGAAGTCCTTGGCTACATGGGGGAAAGAGGACGGTGTCCCCACCCTTTTAAACAACATTTTCGACAACTACGGGGGTGGGCACATGAGCCAGGCCGGGGACAACACACGGCCTAACACAACGGCTAAGACCAAAATTAGACAATGTCTCCGTAAAGTTGCAGATGGTCATTTTACTGCCGCAGTTAAAGTTTTATGTTCCTCTGGTGTTGCGCCTTACAATGGTGATACCATTAAAGCCTTAGAGGATAAGCATCCTCTGAAACCACCCCCTTTTATGCCGGGCACCTTTTACTCTGACCCTCCCCTTGTAGTCGATTTCGATAGTGTTCTTGGTTGCATTAAATCTTTCCCTAAAGGGACTTCTTGTGGTAGAGATGGCTTGAGGGCCCAACATATTTTAGATGCCCTATGCGGAGAGGGTTCAGCTTTAGCCACAGATCTCTTACGGGCCATAACATCAGTTGTTAATTTATGGTTAGGGGGAAGATGTCCGTCTGTTTTGGCAGATTTTGTTGCTTCTGCACCTATCACGCCACTTATTAAACCAGACAACGGGATCCGGCCAATTGCAGTTGGTACTATATGGAGGACGTTGGTTTCGAAGGTGGCTATGAAGGGAGTTGGGAAAGATATGGTTAAATACCTTAACGATTTTCAATTTGGGGTCGGCGTGTCCGGGGGTGCTGAGGCTGTTTTGCATTGTGCCAATCGGGTGCTGTGTAAACACCACGATAATGGGTCCCTTACCCTGCTTGCGGTGGATTTCTCGAATGCTTTTAACATGGTGGATAGATCCGTCTTAATCCGCGAGGTTAGAAGGATATGCCCTTCTATTTCCTTGTGGGTCGATTTCTTATATGGGAGGGCATCCAGGCTTTACATAGGTGACACCCATATATGGTCCACCACTGGGGTTCAACAAGGTGATCCATTGGGACCCCTTCTTTTTGCTCTTGTTTTACACCCTCTCGTGCATAAAATTCGAGACAATTGCAAGCTACTGCTCCATGCTTGGTATTTAGATGATGGGACCATTATTGGAGACTCCGATGAGGTGGCGAGTGTCTTAAAAATTATTCAGGAGGATGGCCCAGGGTTGGGTCTGGAGCTGAATCTTAAGAAAACTGAGATTTTTTTGCCCTCTTGTGATGGTAGGAAACTTCGTGACGGCTGTTTCCCAGCAGATATTGGTAGACCTTCTTTGGAGTAAAGCTCCTGGGGGGGCTGTTAGTAGAGACGCTGGGTTCATTAGTGGGCTCGCCTTGAAGAGAGCTGTCAAGGCTGTTGATTTGATGGGCCTTCTTCCCTAGCTTTGTGACCCGCAGAGTCAGCTCCTTTTGCTACGTTCTTGTATGGGCATTGCTAAACTTTTCTTTGGTTTAAGAACTTGCCAACCGGTGCACATGGAGGAGGCGACTTTGTTTTTTGACAAAGGGTTGCGTGGTTCCATCGAAGACATTGTGGTTTGTGGTGGCCCTTACTTTGGAGACTTCCAGTGGCGGTTGGTTTCCTTACCAATACGTTTTGGTGGTTTGGGTTTGTACTCGGCTAGTGAGGCTTCATCGTACGCTTTTGTAGCATCGAGGGCCCAATCTTGGGCCTTACAAGACCACATCTTGCGCCACAGTGGCATATGTGGTATGGACATTGATTATTATTCTGCTTTGGATCGTCTGCGTGCCACAATTCCAGATTTTGACTGTAACGGTTTCACTAATAAGGACATCGCCCCCCCTAAATCCTAAAAAACATTGGCGAATGCTCTCTTTAGTAAGATCGTCAAGGATATGGAAAACGACTTTCACATGACGTTCAGGCAGAAAGCCGTATTGGAGTGTCTTCGAGCTCCTCATGCACAGGATTTTTTGCTAGCTATCCCCATTGACGGCCTCGGTCTACATATGTCTCCTGTGGAATATCGCGCTATTCTACGGTACCGCCTTATGATTCCTCTTTTTCCGAGCGACGAGATATGTCCGGTTTGTCGCAAGGCGTGCTTGGACTCTTTTGGGGATCATGCTGTTCATTGTAGGGAGCTCCCAGGTTTCAAATACCGTCATGATATGGTTAGGGATGTTCTTTTTGACGTCTGCCGACGTGCCGGGGTTTCGGTACGTAAAGAAGCTCCTGTTAACTTTTTGACTGACCCTTCAGACGGGAGATCTACTCTCAGGCCTGCTGACATTTTGGTCTTCGGATGGATGGGAGGTAAACATGCATGTGTGGACCTTACCGGGGTTTCCCCTCTTGTGAACTTGAGGAGTGGAGGTTTTACAGGGAGGCAAGCGGCTTTGAAAGCAGCTGCATGCAAAGTGGATAAACACGATAAGGCATGTCGTGAAAATCAACATGTGTTTATCCCTTTCGCTTTTGATACCTTTGGTTTTCTCGCACCTGAAGCTGTGGAGCTACTCAACAGAGTTCAACGGGTTATGCAGAGTACCATCATGTCCCTTAGATCTTTGGATTTTGTTTTTAAGCGTATCAGCTTTGCCATTCAAAAAGGGCTAGCGGCGCAGCTTGTTGCCCGTTTGCCCGACGTCTCTATGTAATACGTTTTTTTTTCATGTTATGAATTTAACAAATGGAAAACAACATTTTCCATTTAGTAATATTATTAAAATTTCATGTATTGTGATATATTATTTTATAACATATTGTTTTATAAATATTGCATATGATTAAAAATAATAAATTAGATAATAGGACTATATAAAATATTACACAAAAAGAAGATGAGCTAGTTGATTTCAATAATTTTTTTTTAAAGTGGTATTGTAGGATATTAATGTTAATAGTATTTTGTTTGATAAAGTAAATCGATATATAAGCTCAGAAAATATAAAAACAATGATTAAGGATGCTGCAATTGACATATAAGATTTTTAGTTGATTGAAATGGAAAAAAAAAACTACATAATAAAAGCTTCCATATACTGAATATTAAAGTAGACCTTTAAAATAAAGGCTTGATTGAAATGGAAAAAAAAACTACATAATAAAAGCTTCCATATACTGAATATTAAAGTAGACCTTTAAAATAAAGGCCCCCCTTCATTGTTTATTTTTTATTGTATTTTCTTACTCTTGATCAAATTTGGTAATATATTTGGACCATAAATAGCTTAAAACGTGCACCGAGTTAGATCATAACCATCATCATACCGTGCATTGCAATTTATGTAAAACTTCCTTACAATATATAATAGTCAACTAAAAAGATGCATCCGAGTTCAGTACAACTTTCTTTGTCTTCATCAACAACTTTTCCGGTGGTGAGCATCTCCATTATCATCATCATATTCATCTTCTTCGGCAAGAATGTTATCATCAAAACTACAAGCAAGCAGCCTGGACTACCACCTGGTCCGACTCCTTTACCGTTTATTGGTTGCACCATTCAAATGCTCCTAAATCAGCCTACTTTCCGATGGATCCACAAACTCATGACCCAATTTAAGACCCCAATCCTTTGCATCCGGCTAGGACCATCGGCCCATGTCATCGTGGTCTCCTGTCCAAACCTAGCATGCGAGTTCCTGAGAAAGCAAGATATAGTATTTTCTTCAAGGCCTGAAACTTTATCAACATATCTGGCAAGTGACGGGTATAAAACAACCGCTTTGTCCCCTCCTGGGGACCAATGGAAGAAGATGAGAACAATCTTGCTCCACGAGGTCCTCTCGCCACCAGTACACAAATGGCTCCAACCTAAACGAGACCAAGAAGCCAATCACTTGCTTAGTTACATTTACAATCAAATAAATAAACATGCTGCCCCAACTGATGCTGGGTTAGTAAATATTCGAGAAACGAGCCAGCATTTCTTTGGAAACTGAATCAGGATGATGATTTATGGGACAAAGTTCTTTGGAGATGGAATGGAAGATGGGGGTCCAGGTGAAGAAGAAACTGAACATGTCGCGTCTGTTTTCACCATCCTCAAGTATCTTTATGCATTTTCCATCATTGATTTTTACCCATGGTTGGGAGGGAAGATTGATTTTGACGGCCATCAAAAGATTATTAGAACAGCCATTCAAAGAGTTCGTAAGTACCAAGATCGATTGATTGATGAGCGGATCCAAATGTGGAATGCTGGAGTGCGAAAGGTAAAAGATGATGTGCTTGATGTTCTTATCAACTATGAAAGCCCTAAGCTTACAGCGGAGGAGATAAAAGCCCAGATTTTAGTAAGTCTCACATGTAATTCTTAGTGACTTTAATAAAGATTTGTTTCCAACAAGATACCAAATGTTGGAGAAGTTTATCTCTTTCTTATGAATAGTTCTTGAAAGTATAATTTACTTTGCTGGATTATTGACTTTTGATTTTTTCTTGGCGCCTTGCCTAATTTTCAGGAAATAATGCTAGCAGCGATTGATAATCCTTCCAATGCAATAGAATGGGCGATGGCAGAGATGATCAATGAACCTACTATGCTAAAAAGAGCCATCGCTGAGCTGGACCATGAGGTAGGTCGCAACCGTCTAGTCGAAGAGGGAGACCTGCCCCAACTTAATTATATAAAAGCATGCCTGAAGGAGGCCTTAAGGCTGCATCCTTTCGCACCTTTCAATTTTCCTCATGTTTCAATGAAGAATACAACTGTTGCTGGTTACTTCATACCAAAAGGTAGTCATGTCTTGCTTAGTCGCCTTGGGTTGGGAAGGAATCCCAACGTGTGGATGGATCTAATGCGATTTGACCCGGATCGACATCTACATGTGGAAGGGAAGCAAGTGGTTCTCTCAGATAATGATCTAAGGATGCTTTCTTTTAGCACCGGTAGACGTGGCTGTCCAGGGGTGGTATTGGGTTCAACAATCACTACGATGATGTTAGCTAGAATGGTTCAAGGTTTCACCTGGGAGGCGCCACCTAATGAGTTAGTGATTAAGCTTGATGAAAATGATGATGGCCTTAGCTTGGCTAAGCCACTTGTGCTTGTTGCAAAACCACGGCTACCTCAATATCTCTACCCACAATTTTAAAGAGAAGAAATATCAGTTTTCATATGTACATCTAGTCATACTTATTTACGTATAACTTTACATATATGCATATGGACGCAACCGAAAATAAATGTACGTCAAAGGTGATCTTGGATTGTTGGATGCGGATAAATAGGCCTTATGAGGAAATCTTTTAATTGTTTGATCAAGATGCGGTTTGCCAATAAAAGTTCATGTTTTCTAATTGGTAAAATAACATGCAAATATTCTTAGGTTCTATTGTTTTATCAACTTTTGATTCTAGCTATAGCCTTTTGTAATTATATATATGAATTTGAACATATTGCCATGATTTCGTTTCTAAAAGTATTAGCCACGTCACTATACAATATCTAATCTCTTACACCGAAGACAATTAGTAATATATAAACTATTCCATGTTTAGGGTTCAGATAAATGTTATACTAGGTCGTGATAACAAGAATAAAAATGTACTTTCAACCATTGGAGGTAGATACGGTATGACCACTGAACACACTTCCTCATTGCTTTCTAGATAGCGGTTAATTGCTTAATGAACCTAACCTAATAATTGTGAATAATATGAAGTTTTGCAGACTGCACCACACAAAGTACCACAAGATGTGCCAAGCTTTGGGGTGCATATATTTCCAAATAAAATTGATGTTTGTGGCCGAATATACTCTAAGATCAATATCTATTGGTTCATCGACTCATATCCATATGTTAGTTTTCATCAGTTCTTTAGAGTTGCGTTGTACCTAAGAAAATCAAGGTGTTGCAATTGTCTAACAATAAAAATACTGTTATAAAAATAGAAAATAACATTGTAGGTTCTTTTTTATACTATTTACAATTAAATTTACATTTATTGTACGAAAAATACCATTTTACCGGTTTAATAAATATCATTAAACTCACATTTTGTTGCTCAAGAAACAACATTAAACTTAGATTTTCGTACACCGTTACTATTGAACTAATTTCCATTATGGAGTTAGAGTTGTTTGACCCAATCAGACTCTCATCCAAGCTTACCGAATAAGAGGCAAATGAGGAGCCACGACAGAATAAGAGTCGGTCTATAAGGATATCAAACGCATTGATTGTGATCATCTTAGACATGACCTCTTATTGAACATGTAAGTGGTATATTAAAAACCCCTTAGTCTCTTTCCTTTTTTCTGACCATATCACAATTCCAATAAAGAAACAAAACGCCACCTAACATGTTCATTATGTTTAAAACATTGCACATTGCAGAATGTTATCATTCTTTTTTATGGTGAAAACAACCCTACCGCCTTCGTTTACTTTGCAAAAACCATCATACCCTCTCATCCCTCTCCCTTTTCTTCTTTAATTATGTATGCCTAGTAACCACCTCCATTCATAGACGCAACATTATTGTTGGAATCTGAGTTTGAATTGATTGGAGGTTTGAATCGAATATGTTGCAGGTTGAGTTGATTATAGATTACATTAATGGTGGTGAATGGTGGAGATATGTGGTTGTAGTGGTGGAAGGTGGTGTTTATTGGCGGAGGTAGATGGTGGTGGTAGGAATGGATGATATTGGCCGAAGAAGATGACTGGGGTATATCTTTTAACAGTAAATCTTATACAAAACAACATTAGCACTAGATTTTGAACGTCTCTCACAAATTTAATGGTAAGTTTTATACAAAAAAATTACTAAAAGTATACAAAAATGATAATCTTTTGATTTCCTTGATACGTGCTTTGTGTATAGTCTTTTTAATGATTGAAATCCTATTTTGGGAGTTCTGATTGAATTTACTTTTTAAAATCATTTAGCTTTTTAAAGTCTATGAACTTTTATAAGGGTTCCTCTTTTGGGGTTGGAGAGTTTAATTTGAGAGTATCTTTATTTTCCATTTATAGATATATTCTTAGGATTGGTCTCGCTATATCTTATATGATAGTTAGGATAATAAGTAGTAATAAGGAGTGAATAACTTTTAGATCATCATCATCTAAATTTTGTTTATTTTATCAATAAAAAAGGGGTAAGATACACCCTCTCAATGGTCCATGCACAACCCTTCCCAAGACCATAACGTAGATATAAATCTAGAAGTATTAGCGAAATATTGGTTGTGCAATGATTGAACCATGAACCTCCTTTACGGAGTTCCTCTCCTCAGCCTCAACTGCTAGGTTCCTTTCACTATTTTTGGCATGCAAGATTTGACCCTTAAACCTTTTTATGGAATTGTACACCTTGATTTGCATTCTAGATGTCCATAATGAAAAGATGAATTATAAACTATATTAGTTGATTCAATGCCATTTATAATTATGGAAAGAAATAAGGACAACAAAAACAAGAGACTACATACAATACAAGGCACTGCTAGGATTACCAAGTCAATCTATCCACTCCATTTTTTTCTTTCTATATCTATTTTTGCTCCTTAAAAGCCGACTCAATCCTAATCATCGAACATAGCACCAAAACGCCCTTTTTTCTGTGGAAGATACACCCATTTCTCGTTTTCCATATTTGCAACCGTATAGCACCAATCACGATTTCAAATGCATCTTTATAAGCAATTGATAAGTCATACTACTCAATCAACGTATTCAATTGCCTAATACTATTAATTCTCATAGGAAAGTGATCCGTACACAATTAATTCTCAAAGGAAAGGTTGTATTTATATCATGGAGATTATATTAGACATTTTTGGAATTAAAAACATATATTTTAAATAAATAAAATATATAGATATTATTATGTATATAAGTGTGATAATAATGCATAATGTTTAATATATTATTGAAAATTAAATATATATACGTCATGTTTTATTTGGATGAGAATGTTAATATGTTGATTTATAGGTAGAAGTTCAAATGAGACCATGCAAATTTTGTGAGATATGAAAACTCAATCCTAGCCACTTATTTTGCAAATTTTGTGAGATAGGTTAAAATAATAAGAATTTTCAAAAAAAAAAATTCTACTAATTTTCGCTATTTATTCTATCTAAAAAAATTATAAAAAATAAAATAAAAATAAAAAAATTCGAAAAAAAACGGGAAAAAATCAAAAAAAAATTCACTGGAATGTTGAATATTCTAATAGAATATTACACTGAATAGTGTAATATTCTACTAGAATATGAAAAAAAAACACTAAATTTTATTATTATTATTATTATTATTATTATTATTATTATTATTATTATTATTTATTTTTTCTTAATAAAAATGACGAAAAAAATAAATAAATATATTTTTTTCAAATTTTTTCATTTATTTTGCATTTATTTATTTTTTTGTTTTACACCCAAAATTAGTGGCTATGAATACGTCTCCCGGTCTCACGAAATATAATGGTCTCATATGAACTTAACCCTATTCATATATTAATATATGAGGATGAGGATTGCATGCCAAGACAAATATAGAGTAGTAACTTATTTTTGTGCTTGATTTACCCATGAATTTTTTGAAATTGTTCACATTATACCATTATGACCAGTGATAGAAGGTTTATGCTGATTTGGAATCCTACGTGGCATCCTAGAAGACTTGGAAAGATAACGAACTTCTAAAATTGTTCACATTTGGTCACTGAAGTTATTTTTGTGGTTGATTTACCCATGAACTTTTTAAAATTGTTCATATTATACCCTTATGACCAATAATAGAAAGTTTGTGCTGATTCGACATCTAAACCCCAACTGAAGACCACCAGCCTTTATTTACGTCTCAGCTTTCTGATATGATGAGCATATGGACCGGAAAAACCGAACCGAACCGAAAACCAACCGAAACCGAACCGGACCGGACCGAATATATATATATTCGGTTCGGTTTTCGATTTTTAAAAAATGTTAATTTGGTTTCGGTTCGGTTCGGTCCGGTCCCTTGACCATGATTATTCCTAACACTACTCTTAATCATAAATAACCGAACCGAATCGAAAACCAAAATAATCGAACCGAACCGGAACCGAATATAGATATTCATTTCGGTCTTTGGTTTTTAAAAAATCATAATTCGATTTCGGTCCATTTCGGTTTTGATTTGGTTTGGTTCGGTTTTCGGACCGAGCTCATCCCTACTTTCTGATGCCACGTCGGATGTCAAATCAGCACAAACTTTCTATCATCGGTCATAAGGGTATAATATGAATAATTTTAAAAAGTTCATGGGTAAATCAAGCACAAAAATAAGTTCGGTGACCAAATGTGAACAATTTTAAAAGTTCGTTACCCTTTCAAGTCTTATAAGATGCCACGTAGGATTCCGAATAGAATAAACCTTCTATCACCGGTCATAATGGTATAATGTGAACAATTTGAAAAAATTCATGGGTAAACTAAGCACAAAAAAAAGTTCAGTGACCAAATGTGAACAATTTCAGAAGTACGTTACCCTTACAAGTCATTATCCCTATAAAGTTCTATCTTTAGCACTATATTAAAACTTATTTTCAAATATGTTATTATATAATTAAATATTATTGTTATAATATAACATACATTTATTAGATCGGTAACTGTTTATGTATACGAAAAATAACTCGTAAAACGTTATTATATAACAAAAACACTATTAGTTATATTATAATATAATGCTTTTTAGTTAATAAACATTTCTACATTAGAATTGTGGGGTACATGAATATGTCATTAGTTATGTTTATTTAGTTAGTAACACCATATACAAATTTAATCGTTTAGATCAAGGAGTAAAGTTGAGGACTATTCGAGAAGCGAACTATTGTTTCACGTAAGTCATGTAGTATTTACCCATAACTGGGTGCACGTTAACATTACGATTTTTATAAAGTGATATATCTTCAGAGATTTGGTATCGATGACACTATTTTGGCATATTTTGTTACTGAAAGAAAGTTTTGCGACAATATATTGATGTTGGATTTTTATTCAATAGTATACTTTAAAAGTTTAATAAATTCATTTTATAAATGTTTTACGTGAAATGAATGTATTTTCCATTACATACTATTTTTTATTAAAAAGGCATGTATTTGTCAATGAACTGATACAAGGAAATATATTGGATGATGTTTGGCAACACGTGGTTATACAACTGAAGGTTTCGGTCAACGCGGCTTAGTATTCTCCATGGGTAGCCTCCATTTGATATCATGTATGACGCCAGAGTTGTAGTTACGAGCTATGACTCGGGTGATAGGCATAGAGTCCGGAGTGACCACCTACTCTAGGACCGCACTCCGACTCATCTAAGGGGATGCTGAAATCAACCCAACAGTAAATGGAATTTCTTTTTGCTATTTCATTCATACTAGAATGCCCGCCGATGGTTATGGATGTTCTAAATGAAAACCCACTGAGGGTTATGGATTCAAAGGAAAGGTTGTGTGATTACTGCCAATATAAGTGATATGGAGAAACAGTTGATACTAAAATCAGTTTTTGTGAAACTGCAAGTCATGCCATATTTTTATATTGCCAATATTTATATTTGATCACTGATTTGATATACATTATTATTCAATAAACTCATGAGCTCACCATGCATAAACCCTAACCTTTTTTATAAAAATGACGTGTGCCTAGGTTCAAGAGCTTTGGTGGAGACTAGCACGGGTAAAGATAAGATTCCCTAGGCAAGACGTAGACTTCAGGAAAAAGAATGTTTATTGGAAGATTTTTTAATGAAGAAATAAAGTAATGTTGTGTTCGTAGGCTACTGTAGCCAATTGTATTTTTCTTCTGTTCAAGAAAACTCTGGTATGTTAAATAATAAAGTTTTAGATCGATGGGACAACTTTTTAGTAGACCTATCTTCCAGGAAAATGGAAAATGAGGGCGTTACAATGTGGTATAAGATCATTATTTTAAGTGAAGTAAGTTTGCCTTAGATAAGATGACTTAGACTTAAACTTTGGGTATTGTGTAGAACACATTGATGATTTCACTAATTTTTTATCTCTAGCGTAATCATATGGAATGGTATCTAGGAAAGTTGAAATTGCTTGTCCACTCATGATCCCACCTAGCCATTCTATGTGGAATCAAAAGAGATTGGCAAGAAGTGGTAACATCGATAGTCATTTTTTATTATCTACTTTACTAGATGTTTTACCTAAGATTCTATTACATATATTGTGGTAGGGATATAATAATTATAGTTATGTTATATCATGAAACAACTTGAAAAAAATCATGATAAAGGATGGCTATCAGGTCTTAGTAACAACAAGAAGCCAAGTAACAGAACTCCAAGTCAACCCACATCAGTACGTGTATATTTCAAATATAGCTAAATAAAACGGTTGTGGAACCTCTCTTCCAAAGTTTTTCTAATCAAAGTCCTTTTACCATGAGAGTGCAGGACCAAGCTACGACAATATGTGAAATAATCATACATATAAAAATGTGGAAATGATTAAAAGATTAATGACGATGTTATCAATAATGAGCTAAGTCAGGATACAAGTAAGTACGTTCTACTTAAGATCTTTCTTAAGATCTTTGTTTCCAGAAAAGCTTGAACTAGACATGAACTTCTAATTACCATTCACATACTTATTGCAAAACTTTTTGTATTTGTCATTTCGAGCAATCAAAGCAAACTCGTCGTCGCTATTTCCACCATGTCCTTTGTAAACTTCAACATCATCATAGTTTTCAATTGAAACTTCAAATCTTCCACCATAGTGTGATTCTTTTGAAACAAGAGCTAGAGGTCCACCATATAACTTATCACTCCGATTTCTTCTACATCTTCTTCATGAGTTTTTAAAATTCCCTGAAATTTGAAAATTAAATAAGCAGCCATATTTTGGTGACATTTGATCATGATGTTGATCATTTCCATTCATTCCTTAGAGATTGAAAAAATATAACATTTATTTCATGAGTATCCATGTGGATATTTGTTTTCTCCAGTTTTTCAACAAGTAGACAATATTTTTGGAATGTAACATCAAGATTTTCACCAGGTTTTTGTTTAAAGTCTCTGAATTAAGCTAGGAGATGAGTCGTCTTGTTCTTTCCCTGCTTGTCAGTACCTTTGTAAATATATTTCAGAAGAATCCAAATGTCCTTAGTAGTCTTATAGTTCTGCACCAGCGAGAAGAAATATTAAGGAAGTCTACTGCGAAATTCTCTTTTGCAGATGATATCATCATCAATAATATTCCTTTGAACATTAGTGAAAGTGTCTTCAGTATCATCAGCAACCAAACATGAACAAGTAGAGGATTTAGAACTAGAACCACCAATCTTACAACGACCAGATTCAATTGAATGCCAAACTTATGGATCAATAGCAATTAGATAATCTTCCATTATGTCCTTACATTGATTATACTCCTTAGGAATGAGAATTAGAGCTTTGTTCTTGAAGACAATACTAAGAGAAGCGTTATACATGATTCGAGGACTGAGAGATGTCATTATAGAGATTGTTTGAGTAAGAATTATAAAGTTCACAGTGATTATCGAAAAAATATGATCAACGCCAAAAATTGAATTGAATGAAACAACAAAAAATTTGAGACTAGAAAGAAGATCAAGTACTTTCAATGAATATGTGAATGCTTGCCCTGATACCAATTGTTAGATCAAACAATGTATGTGAAAAGTAAATGACACTCAAAAGTAAGTATCAATAAGCACTTCAATTAGCTAGAATCAGTTACAGAACGACTCAAGTGTGTTTTACCACACGAACACTTACAAAATTATTTAACAACTCACAAACTATATTTATATATATATATATATATAGACCATCTACAAGGCGGTGTAATCTAATAGCTAATCACAAAAAACACCTCGAAATAACTTGTGAACGAAATAGATTGCCTTCACTAACTGACGCTATGGTTAGCTGCATTATAGAATATCCAAGGTCGGTACCGATAAGTGTGTAGCACTTTAGTGACATCAGTACAAAAACAGACACTTTAGCGAGCACAAATATGACTTCGGTAAATTTAGCTTGTCACAACCAAATATGGAGATTCACATCATTTAGCGAGCCTCAACAAGTGTCCAATATTTTGTTCGTTGATAGAGATACATGGTGACCCTAAAACACACGTCAACATTGATCCAATATGAATCTACTCTGAATTTGGCCATACTTTTAGTGTTAGGACCAAATCATCGAAGGGGATATGGATAGTGCTTCCATAATTTAGTCGAACGGAACAAATATAATTTTACTAACGTCACACAATCATCATGTCACACCTACTTATTCCATATATGGCTGACACTTTCGAATAACGTTAGGGAATTGTCAATGCATACCAGGCTGTAGAATAAGATCATATATATATATATATATATATATATATATATATATATATATATATATATATATATATATATATATATATATATATATATATGTATGTATGTATGTATGTATGTATGTACGTGTATATATATATATATATATATATATATATATATATATATATATATATATATATATATGTATATATATATGTATATATGTATGTATATATATATGTATATATGTATGTATATATATGTATGTATATATATATACATACATACATATATATACATACATATATACATATATATACATACATATATATATATATATATATATATATATATATATATATATATATATATATATATATATATATATATATATATATATATATATATATATATATATATATATATATATATATATATATCTACCACCTTAGAATTAATTGTTAAAAAAATAATCTCTAAGTGAGGTTACTCCAATGCAACTGTACTAACGACAATGTCTCCATCCTTGACAACCTAGTGAACATAATGATATTTCCTAAGTATATGGCGTGTGTGCTTATGTTTTAGCGTCCCAAATTTCGAAATAAATTCATTTTAAAAAGCGGTTCAAATACATAAAAGCGGGCTGGAAATAAACCATTTTTCCCACTTCAGTAATTAAAACGTTTAAAATAATAAATATTAAGTCAAATATAAAATATTAACCGGCGGAAGTCTTGGACACCAAAAGTCGGATGCGATACAGTCACGCCGCACTACAATTCTTTATTTAGAAAAGTATCTGAAAAACATTTAAAGTGAAGGAGTAAGCACAAAACTTTGTAAGTTCCCCAATATACCACATATTCCATATCATTCATACACAAAATGCACATACAATATATAGGAATGACCTGTCAAGCATCGTCCGTATATCATTCAACACGTTCGTGGTGTCTTGAACGACCTGTCATGTATCATCCTTATATCATTCAGCACCTTCGCGATGCCCGACACGATCGTTCATGCATCTTGCTAACACTGGACCTGACTTTGTCCAAACTCGGCATTGGCCTATCCCGATATCAACAAAGTCACATGTATGAATCATTTGCTGCACATAAACAAATACAGTCCTAATCAACAAGCATACGATCATTCTCTCCTTTTCCCTACTGGACCGTACTACATACACATGCAACTTCACACATAGTATAATGAAGAGACTCACCTGATCCACCGAGCAGATAAGTATACTCATGCTCGTATCGTCAGAAACTCGACGATAGGAACCTCCTAATTAACATTAGGCACAAATTAGCAACACAACCCCAAAACAAAGTCAATGCCCTAAATTGGCACCCCGAAACCTCTCAAGTTTGACCAAAAGTTAAACGGTCAAAACATTAACGGTCAATTGTCAACTGTTTAGTTAAAGGTCAAGGTCACCACATCACCAAGGGGCCAAAAATCAATAAATAGTCACTCATGCAACAAGATAAGGCTTAAAAACTAAAAAAGGTAGAGACTTTCATGTTACCCAGGTCCGGAGAGTGTAGATCATGCTGATTCCCACTTGAAGAAAGTTTCCTTGCACCACCATACTTTTTCTTCCTCCTCAAGCAACCTTCCAATATGAGTTATGGAGCCAAAATCACCAAAAACTGGCTAGAGTTTCGAGAGAAGGAGAGAGAGAGAGAGAGAGAGAGAGAGAGAGAGAGATA
Organism: Cichorium intybus; assembly: GCA_023525715.1. Lineage (NCBI taxonomy): Eukaryota > Viridiplantae > Streptophyta > Magnoliopsida > Asterales > Asteraceae > Cichorium > Cichorium intybus. The sequence goes on along the minus strand of CM042010.1, from coordinate 93,041,235 downwards.
GTTCTAGAGGCTGTAGAAGGTGAAATGACGACTCCCTAGGGTTTATAATCCTTAAATATAGCCGAAAGCTTGAGATATAAGGTTTTGTTGCCAGCGGTTAGCGGCACTAACTATAGTAGTTACCGTCGCTAACTGCAGCGACCCCGCATACCACATAAGCGCTACATAAAGGTGGTATATCCAGATCATGCCAAATCCATTTTCCTTAAATATAAACTTGGTATTTCGAAAACCAGGTTTTACATTTGTGACATGTGATGGGTTTTGATAAATAAAATGGAGCATTGTACGCTAAAATGACAACGGAAGCCTTTTAAAATAACTAGTTTGTTTTAAACCATTTTAAATAAAACCATCAATGATCCATTTACATGGGTAAGAATAATATTTAAAACTGCATATGATGTCTTAGAGAGATAACCTTTGTGGCCTTTGATCCTTCTTGGAATTGGAGAGTTGAAGTAGATGGCAAAAATCAAGGAGCTTGATTTCTTTACAAGTATCCACCAACAAGGATAAGGCACTTGGAATTCTAGTTCCTTCTTGTATAAAAAACTTCTTAAGACTTTTTATGTACTTAACAAAATTATGCACTAAAGGAGACCTCTACACACTCTAACTTGAAAAAAGCTTTACAAAAGAAAATGTAGAGAGAAAAGAGAGAGAGAGGCTGACAATTTGTGGGGAGGAGAAGAAAGACTAGTTGCAACATTTGCTTAACACTCTCTTTTATACCTACATGTGTGTACCATGACCCATACCTTAATTAAATGCAAAGGTATGGTCTTTAAGATGTATGGGATGTATAAGGTGAATGTTGACAAGCAACATCCACCTACACCATCAAATGTTTGGCCAACATGGGGAGAAAAAGGAAACAAGAGTGTCCAATACTCTACCTTAATAAACTAATATATCTAGTATTAATTAATGGAACCCAAAATGTCCAAAAACTTGTACATGACTTAATATAGCATATCATATGATATAATAACTAGTTTAACCCCCGTTAATTATTATTTTCACAAAACAATAATTATTCTCTAATTAAATACAAGAGTTGAATTTTTTATTAATTATCAAATACTTAATGAATATTCAATAAGTACCAAATTGATAAAGGTGTGGCTCTATAGGATCATATGTTATTAGTAATATCATTCTATAATGATTCTTGAGCATATAGATCCAATAATCTCCCACTTGCACAAGATTCATTATGGAATTACATAGACAGTAGTTGACGTCTAGCAATGTAATACTGCCCCTAATAACACACGAAGAGGTGCCATTTATCAACATCCAAATCCAAGAGCTCAAAGCTGTAATTGATGCATAAGGTAAGTCTATCGATATTCTCCAGCATTCCAAAGGTAAAGCAACTTGTAGTGGATAACATTGGAGAAGAACAAACTTTTGTTTTTGTTACCACAACTACAACATTAAATCTTTAAGATTGAACCAATCACTTCAAAGATTGTTTTTCCTTTTATCCTTAAGTTATTATTTTTAACATGCATATAATCAAAGATCCTCGATGGGAATAAAACTAGGTTTTATGTTTGTGTTTAATTTTAATAAATCTTTCGCTGCCATTTTCTAAACGTGTGTTGAAAAACATCATACCGTGAATACAAAAATTCCAACACCCAGTCCCTACCAATCAATACAAACATGAGTACCACATCTTATGTCCAGTACCCGAGAATTAGAAGTAGAAGTAATATTGACTTCAATCATAATTACACATGAGTTACCACATTCTTTTCTCCTTAGCTTCTTTAGCTCGTTAAGATATATCAGATTATATGCTTCCAGTGTCCTTTTTCCTTGTAATAAAAGTAGATCTCATCATCAGGATTCTTGGACTTAGATGTCTCATGAATGGCCTTGGGCTTAGCATGTTAGATATAGAATTCAATCAAAGACTAAATATGATTAAGTGTTACGAAGGATTGATTCAACACAACAAGAATTGCACACAATAATAATCAAGAGATAAGATGAAGACACGTAATTAAATAGAATAGGTGTCGAATGCTTTCGTATTACGATTTAGGGTTTTACAATTGGGTGAATCACAAGCACACACGACATAGATGGTATCATTGATATTTATACTAGATATTTATACTAGATCAGTGATACCAATACTATAAAAGATTTACAGAATATTTTGTCAGTGTACTATCCAATAAGAAAGCAGTATCGTGCAACACGTAGACTGGAAAACACGCGTGGAGTGGATAAGGTTGTTACTTGAAAGCCTTTGGATCCTCCAGAATAAACCCTTCGGAGTCTTCAGGCTTCGGGAAAACACGCGTGGAGTAGATAGTTGTGAAAAGTGTTTGGAACTCCGCATGCTAAAAGATGAATGGGCAAAACAAACATTCCGAAGAGTTTGAGTATCCTTCGGATGAAAGAATTTTTTAGAAGGAATTCATAAACACTCTGAAGATCATTACCCTTATTGAAAAATTATTTTTCTTTCAGAATACGTTTTGACTTTTGACCGTTTCTTCCTTGAATGCCATGAAAGCAAGATTTAACATTTTCACATTCAAAAATATTCGGATCATATCGGAAGTCCATTTTTCATTCGGAAGTCTGTGTGATCTAACATCAGTCAAGAAATGGTTAAGTCTAACCACCCTAAGTTAAACTCAATTTCGCATTTTGCAAAGATATTTGATGTTTTCTTGTATGATTCAAAATTTTCATGCAAAATGATGTTGGCAATCACTGCCTTGAAATTTAAAACATATTTACTTTTGAATTGAGCACTAGAAGGTAAATTGAAGTTGTGGATTGAACTTGAAAATAGTTTGAAAAAACTATCCCATTTCATCAGTCAAGGTGTTTGGATATGTTTCCCTGATGACAAGCCTTTGAGATTCATACACCACCTCAACAATGCCATTTAAGACAAACTACTTGAGATGTTCATATTCTCTAGAAGGTACTAAACTATGTTATAGGAGCTCCTTATATTATCATTTTTCATTCGGAAGTCTGTGTGATCTAACATCAGTCAAGGTGTTTTTGTTTTTGTTTTTGTCTTTGTTTCTTTTGACATTTTTGATTTTGTTATTTTTGTATTTTCGTCTTCGAAGAAAAATCTTTTTGAGAAGATAAGTCTTTTTGAAGATTTCACCATATATTTCTTTTGATGGTGCTTTTGATTTTTGTGCAATCCGTTTTGAAAACTTCGTATAGCTCAATTTTGAAACAAGAGTAAATGGAGTTTTAAATTTGTTGAACAGTCAATGCTGGTATCACTTATGAAGAAAACTTCGAAACATATGAGTTTATCCTGAGTAGTGTTGGAACTACTTGATTAATTTGACTTTGAAGCGAGTTGAGTTCAACAGGGAGCTTAGTGATAAACATGGTGTTAAGGATATTGAAATCACACATGACTTCGTATTGTAAAACAACCTCAACCTCACTCCGAAATCTGTTTTCTTACCAATGTTTCAATTCGATTTCCAAATACATTTTAGTGCAATAAGGTATGCTTATCAGAATCTAAAATCAAAGTTTTGTCCTTTAATCAGATTTTTCATGAAAGAAGGTCAGATTTTATCATTCGTATTAATGAAAGATTGAAGTTTTGAAAATTTCAAAGGATCTTTGATTGTCATGCTCCCATCTTTTTAACAAGGCAAAGTTCTTTTAATGAAAGATTATCTTTTGGTAATACGAAGACAATTTTTGTTTCTTAGATTTTTGACATTCATGAGATTTTATTGACAGAAATGGTTGTTCGGATGAGCTCCGAAGGTTCGGAATGCTTCAGAATAGTATTATTTCTTATTTTTGTAATTGAAAGGAGTAAGGTAAGAAAAAGCAAATCTGATGTTTATGTCAGAGTGGATCCATCAATCATGCCAAGGCCTCGAACAATTCGTGTGAATGATTCTTCATTTAAAGCTTATGTGAATATATCTGTCAGTTGTTCTGTGGTGTGAACAAAGTGCACTTCTATATTCCCCCTCCTCAACATGACTTTTGATGAAGCGATAGCGAAGAGCTATATGTTTCGTCTTGGAATGTTGAACAGGATTATGACAGATCCGAATGGCACTTTGGGAATCACAGAACAATGGGATTTTTCTCATGTTGATGGCATAATCTTTTAATTGACTTTGAATCCAAATTATCTTCAAAGTGCAAGCAACAGCTGCTACATATTCGGCTTCGGCTGTGGATATTGATTCGCAGGTTTGCTTCTTTGACTGCTAGCTGATGAGTTTTCCATCAAGAAATTGGCAACCACCAGAGGTGCTTTTGCGATCAATTGAGCATCCACCCAAGTCTGAGTCAGAATAAGCTTGTACGTAGAACCCTGAGTTTGCTGGATACCAAAGTTCATACGCAGGTGTGTTGTGAAGATAACGGAAGATTGTTTTAACAGCAGCCAAGTGTGGTTTGCGTGAATCAGATTGATATCGTGCACAATTGCGCACCGCGAACATAATGTCGGGACGGCTTGCTGTAAGATAAAGCAACAATCCAATCATGCTTCTGTAGTTTTGAAGATCTACCTTCGGTTTATCCAATGAAGGATTTAACCGGGTACCTGCGGGCATTGGAACCTTCGCATTGGAATAGTTAGTCATTCTGAATCATTCAAGTGAGCTTTTGGTATATTTTTGTTGATTAATGAAAATCCCCTCTTTTGACTGTTTGACTTGTAATCCAAGAAAGAAATTAATCTTCCCCATCATATTCATCTAAAATTTGCTTTTAATTAAATTCTCAAATTCTTTTGTGAGGTTTGGATCAGTGGATCCGAAGATTATGTCATCCACATAGATTTGGACTAACATCAAATGAGTTCTAACTTTCTTTCGAAAGAGTGTTGGATCCACTGAACCTTGTTTAAAATTTGATTGTTTCAAGAATTTTGTCAAGGTTTCATACCAAGCTCTAGGAGCTTGTTTCAAACCATAGACAGCCTTAACCAATACGTAGCAATGATTAGGATTTTCTTTGTTAACGAAGCCATGTGGTTGTTCAACATAGACTGTTTCCTCGAAATCCCCGTTCAAAAAGGCACATTTCACATCCATTTGATAGACATCAAAGTTTTTATGTGAAACATAAGCTAAAAAGATCCAAACAGATTCGAGTCTGGCAACAGGAGCGAAGGTTTCTTCGTAGTCAATCCCCTGCTGTTGACAGTAACCTTTGACAACCAACATTGCTTTGTTCCTGACTACATTGCCTTCGGTATCAAGTTTATTTCTGTAGACCCAATTGAGACCAACGATTCAAGCATTTGCAGGTTTTGGAATCAAATCTCCAAACTTTGTTTCTTTCAAATTCCTCTAATTCCATCTGCATTGATTCAATCCAGTTTGGGTGATCAAATGCATCTTTAACGTTCTTTGGTTCAATTTTTGAGATAAAAACATTGAACATGCACAACTCCGAAGTTTTGTTTAAATCTTGTTGTTTTTGACGAAGTTGTGCACGTGTTAAGACCTTATCATTAACATTACCAATGACAAGTGATTGAGGATGATTTTTCGTCCACTTTTCCAAATGTGGAAATTTTGGATCAAATTCGGGTGGTCCTTCGGCATTGATTTCCTCAGTATCCGAAGGGTACCCCGAAGTGGATGGAAAATCATCAGTCATTAAGTGTTCTTCGTTATTTGTATTTGTGATATTTGTTTTAGGAGAATTGGTGTTTGAAGAAGTAGAGGAAGAGTTAAGAATTTGCTCCCCCTCGACAGCAGCTGATGGAGAGTTAGTTCTTCCATGACTTGAAGAATTTGGCATTGGAGTTTCTAGCTCCCCCTGGAAAGAAGGAAATAGGGACATGATATGAGAAATTTCAAGCGAAGGGTTGTTGAGACTTGGATTCTTGTGCTCCCCCTCGAAACCAGATTGACCTGCGGATCTATTGGAAGGCTCCCCCTCAACCGAAGATGGTCTCTAAATATTGCTTGTTGGTGAGTCTTCGGGGCCATCTGTGAGCTTGGAAAGTTCAGACACATTATTGTCTAGAGCTTTGACTTCGGAATTTACAGCTCTCATAGGAGGATCAAAAAGAAGTTTGAAGTCTTCATCAAAGGTCAGTATTGGCAGTGCATCCACAGCTGGTTTTGGAAAGATAGATGACATTGGGAAGGGATGTTGAGATTTCTTGATGTAGTAGTCATCAAACAAGAGGTTGAAGGTTTCTTCGATCTTGCGTGTCCTCTTGTTCATGATGTTGTATGCTTTTGAATTTTGCAAATATCCAAGAAATATCCCCTCATCAGATTTATCGTTGAACTTTGTCAAGTGATCTTTCATGTTCAGTATAAAACACCTACAACCGAAAATGTGAAGAAAATTGACATTTGGTTTTTCTTCGGTTGAGTACTTCGTAAGGTGTGATATGAAACCTCTTGTGGATGTAAGATCTGTTATGTGTAAAGCATGTTGTAGAGATAGCTTTGGCCCAGAAGTACATGGGCAGATTAGCAAAATTGAGCATTGTTCTAGCTGCTTCACATAAAGATCGATTACGTCTTTCAACAACACCATTTTGTTGAGGAGTATATGGTGCTAAGAAATTGTGAGTAATCCCCTTCTTTTTCTGCTGCATCTGACTTACTCCTTAAGAATAAGACCCATGTGAACCTTGAGTAGTCATCTACAATCACCAGAATATACTTTTTTTCCCAATTGACTCTACTGCGGACGGACCACAAAGATCCATATATAGAAGTGAAAGAGGTTCGGTGATTTTTGGATTAATCACAGTTGGATGCCTTTGCTTCGTTTGCTTGCCATGTTCACAAGCTGAACAAAGTGAGTCATTATCAAATTTAAGGGCAGGCATCCCACAAACCAAATCCATTGCCACTAACTTGTTAATATCCTTGAAGTTCAAGTGGGCAAGCCTTCGGTGCCATAACCAACTAACATCTTAGTTTGCTTTGGACAAAAGACACAGTGAAGGCCCACCAGTTATAGGCTTTAGATTTAAGGAAAACATTGATCCCTTTCTTTCTGACTTTAGCTATACCTCCTTCGTAGCATCCTTCATGATGATACTTCCTTGATTGTTGGAAGTTATAGTATTGCCCATGCCAACAACCAATTGAGAAATACTCACAAGATTATGTCTTAAGCCTTCAACAAACGCCACTCTATTTATTGTGAATTGTCCATTCGTAATTTTTCCATAACAACGAATTGGACATGTATCATTGTTACCAAAATGAACATTCCCCGCATCATCCAGAGTTCTGTAATCCCTGAGATACTCCTTCTTCCCAGTCATATATCTTGAGCAGCCCCTTTCCATGTATCATTTAGCATCGTACTACTCATTTGATATAACCTGCAATCAATCAAGAAGAAGTTGGTACCCAATCAATCTTGGGTCCTCAGGGTAAGCGAAGGATTCTTGAATCCATTTTTCAACAGCCTCTTCAGTTATTTCATTAGCAGTGAGGTTTATCATGTTTTCAGAAGTTTCATGCGAAGAACAAGATGAACCAGAAAATGAATCCAAAGAGCTTTTTGTAAGTATTGATGAGTCCGAAGAAGTTGAAATGTTGGAAACCTTCAGAACCCAAATTTGTTTGGATAATTTTGAATTATTCGTATTTGAAGTTTTCATTGTTTTGGTAGTTTTTGAAGATTTTGATTTTGGAATAAGATTATCTTTAAAGTCATTCCTTTTCCAATTTTGTTTAGATTTTTCAATTATAGATTTCCTTGACAAAGAACTACACAACGTAGAAGTACATAAGTACTCTTCATATGCTACTTTGAAATCATTCAATGAAAGATTTTTATCTTTAAACAAGTTCAAATTTTGGTCCAGCCATACGTGAAATGTGTCGATCAGATTATTTCCTTTTGAAAAAGTTTTCTTTCTGGGTTTTTGATATTTGGGATTTGGAAATTTTGGTTTGGATGGTACGAAGGTGGGTTTTGAAATTGAGACCTTTGTAACAATAGGTTTTGTTCCAGAGGTAGAAGCCTTCATATCAGTTGGTTTTGTTGGTACGAAGGTTGATTTTCTTTTTACAAGATTTGATGTTTGTTTTCCTTTTAAAGTCACAACTGCTATTGGCTTTGGTGCTGGTTTTGAAATAACAACAGCTGGTTTTGTTTTGGAAGTGGATGCGAAGTTTTGAAATTGAGGATTTTTCAAAATTTTGGGATTATTTTTACGGGTTTATAATTTGAAGTTTTGGGTTTTGTAACTCCGTTTTCAAAAGATTTTGCAAGAGGCACACATTCGTTTGATTCCATCAATTGAAAAACATCCATCTTCGGAGTTACAACTTTGTCCATAACTTGAATTTGTTTGTAATTTCTTTCAGTATAAACGTGATCCTGATTATTAACATTCAGAAGATGAGTCAAATTCTTTGGAATTTTGTCTTGTTCATAACATAGACAATTGTAAATGTTATGACCATACAAATCTTGTTTACGAACTTTGATGTTTACTTCCATGTTTTCATTCAATTTGTTTGCAACAATTTTTGAAGATGAGAATAATCCTTCCTAAGTAACTGTGGAATTATCCTCCTCAACTAATTTAACTAAATCATTGTCAATCAAAAGTATATCTCCAGGTTTTACATATATAGAGTTTTTGAAGTATGAAATTTTCGGATAAACACACGCAACATTGACCAATCATTTTGAACTGTCTTTAAGATAATCTTCATATGAGACACATTCATCAGAAACTTGTGTTTTAGTGTTAACAATTTCCTTGTTTTCATTTGAAATTTCATTTGTTTCATTTTCACAATCGATTTTTGTTTTTCCTTTGTCAACCGAAGACAATTGTAAAATGTCTTCGGAGGGTGAGGCGGATGTGGAGGAAGCTTTCAATATAGATAGAGAGGAACAATCAACGTCCTCCATATCTGAATCACATTCAGAATCATTCTCAGATTCAGTCTCAACAATAACTTCTGATTTATTTTCAATTTGAGGAAAATTTTTCTGCAAAATTGGAATTTCTTTTGGCAACATTTTCAGCAAGTTATCAGTAGTTAAGTATTTCTCCACAGAAAACAAGTCATGCATATACGAAGTATTAGGTACTTCCGAACCAGATACAATAGATTCACATTCATAGGAAATACTGTCTACATTTTTCAACTTAAATTCTATGAAAGGTAATAATTGTCTTTGTTGAACATTACAAATATCAGCAGAATGATAGATTCGAGTTATATGAGAATACAATCTCTTTGCAGTTTCACAAAAGATGTTACGCTATTTCAAGATTACATCGTTATTATTCAAGTATTTCCCTCGATTTTCTTCTAACACTAGGATTCTTAAGTTGGTTTTTTCTAGTGATAGCTTCAGACTTTCTACTCTGCCCCTCAACTAAAGAATCTCCTGCTCGCTAATATTTACCCTATTTTTAGCATCAATCAACATTTTATTCATCACAGAGCAACCACGTGTTATTTCAGCAATATCAGTAGAAAATTTAGATGCAGGAATTTTAATAGATGAAAGAAGTTTTGATACCTGTTGAGGAATGGTTAGGCGAGCATCCACCGCCATCAAGCAGAATTCTTCATCATCATCCGAAGAGTCTTCGACCCATATCTTTGGAACTCCTGCAACCTATTCATCTTCAATCTCCAAACCTTATTATCCCTCTTCATCATCATCTTCTTTCTCCTCAGAAGCGTTTTTCTGGAAGCTCTTACCAGCATCATAGGCAATGAAAGCACCATGAGTTGGCTTCCTTACTTCTTCGTCTTCAGATTCCGAAGATCACACCTATTATGTTCCCATATTATCTTCCAAAGCCATCAGGGCAAGGTCTTTAGTCTTCTCTCTTGCCTCTTCTAGGTTTCTCGCATAATAAGCTTCATCTTTGACTTGGGGTTGCTTTTCATTTCTTTTACGAAGCATAAAATCCTTCGCAAAATGGTTTTTGCCATGACAATAATTGCAATCATACCCAGAATCACCAGTAATCTTCTTCTCTTCGGATCTTTCTTTGGGGGCTTCCGAAGGCTTCGTTTCAAAAGTCTTCAGAGTTGAAGATTTGGTGTTCTCATCCTTTGGTGTGTAGATCTCAGGTTTGGGTTTTGGAGTGTATGAGTTTTTGTTAAAGGTTTTCACAAATGGTTTTCATGAGCTTGATTTGTTCACAAATGGCTTTTTGAACCTTCGGTTGTTTGCAGCATACAAAGCAACCGTTTCTCCATTATCATTCACCATGTACCCATCAGGTTCTTCTGTTGTTTCCTCTTCTTCAACATTAGAGACTAGAGCTAATGTTCCTGCATTCTCACTTCTTCTTCCACATATATCTGGCTCATGAGATTTGATCAGATTATACAAAGCTGCCAGTGAATAGGTGTTGATGTTTTCATAGGATTTGATCATCAGCATGATAGGTCGCCATTCAGGACTCAGACTGTACAGAAACTTGATATTGATTTCTTGTTGATTTCGGGTCTCACCATACTTTTCTAGAGTGTAAATCATCTTGCTATAACGTTCATATGCTTCTTCCAAAGTTTCATTCTCTAGTTGTTTGAAATTTCCGAAGTCTGCTAGCACTTCTTGAACAACACTTGATTGAAGAGTGTTATCACTAGCAAATCTAACTGCTAGGCGATCCTAGATCTCCTTGGCGGATTTTGCACCAGAAATTTGATGTCGAACATCTGGACCAAGTCAACTTCTTAGTTCATGGCTCTTTCATCATTTCTGACCTTCTTCAAGTCAGCAGCAGTAAGTACTTCGACATCCTCTCCATTTTCTACAACAAATCGACCTTCAATGTCTGTATGAGGTCTATCTCTAACAGATCTCCAAATATCCTTTTCTTCATCCAGTCCTTCCAAATAATCTTTCATACGATCTGACCAATAGTAATAATAGGTTGGAACAAGAACAGGAGCCTTAGAGGAAGAGACTATTAGATTGGCATAATTCAGCATGTTTGCATATGTAGCTGTTGAATTAATCATTTTGATTGAGTTATCAGCATGATATTTTCAGAAAAACAAGTAATAGTGATTGAATACAATTGCGGAAACCGAGATCTAGGAAACAATCTAGATCTAGAAGTGTATGAATAAGAACAGGACTCTATCAACGAGTTTCCGAGCCGAATCCGCTCTGATACCACGTGTTAGATATAGAATTCAATCAAAGACTAAATATGATTAAGTGTTACGAAGGATTGATTCAACACAACAAGAATTGCACACAATAATAATCAAGAGATAAGATGAACTAACGTAATTGAATAGAACAGGTGTCGAATGCTTTCGTATTACGATTTAGTGTTTTACAATTGGGTGAATCACAAGCACACACGACATAGATGGTATGACTGATATTTATACTAGATCAGTGATACCAATAGTATAAAAGATTTACAAAATATTCTATCAGTGTACTATCCAATAAGAGAGCAGTATCGTGCAATACGTAGACTGGAAAACACACGTGCAGTGGATAAGGTTGTTACTTGAAAGCCTTCGGATCCCCCAGAATAAATCCTTCGGAGTCTTCAGGCTTGGGGCTCTGTCTTCGCAGTCTTCTAGGCCTTTGGAAGGGGTAAGCACTTCATCACAAATTATTCTCAACATAGCGTTAGGATTTCCATCCTTTCCCTTCCCTTTACTTGGAATAGGGTTTGGCCTCTTTCTCTTTATACATCTTGCTTCCATGATGGCCTGGACAGGAGTGCTTGAGTTGGAGTTTTTACATTTGGCGATGTCGGTTTTAGCGGTCTTGAGCATGCCATGTAACTCGATAATAGATTTGTCTAGATTGTTCATATGAAGTTCAAAACAAACTGACTATATGAACTAGTTAGTGAATTGAGGTTAATACCCATAGCCAGCTTCTGACTGATTGGACAACCTAAACGCTCCAACCGGTCAAGGTATAACTTCATCTTTATGATGCACACACCGATACTCTCTTTCTCTTGTACTTTGTAACTTATAAGAGCTTTAAGATTGTAAATCATTTATGTTCAACCTACTCTTGGAACATATCCTTAGGTAGGTAACCAATTTATCAATTTCAATAACAATGAAACTCTTAAATTCTTCCAGGATTCATTTGACATCTATGATGTCATTTCATATGTTTATTTCCTTCTATACATATCCTTTCTCGAGATGGGTTGCTACGGATCCCAAGTGTAGATACTAAACTCTTAATAAAGGAACAGTTAATATTAGGCCCAGGACTCTCGTATCACAGACGTCACATCACATTCCTTAAATTCCAATCGATACGTTCAGCTAAATACACTTTCGCACGTCGAAAGACTATTAGTTCATGTGTATGCTTCTCAATGGGTAATGTGATTTACTTTTTATAAAAAAATAAAAACATGTTTTGGTTTTTCTTTTAGTTAAAACATTTGAAGTTATATTTTAATAAATGATAGTTTTTAAAAATTTGAAAACGTGTTTCGGTTTTCATTTATAAAACAATTTTTATAATTGCAAATTTTTATTTATTTACTTGAAAAGTTGTTTGTTAACTTTTAGCAATTGTTGTGTTTCATTATTATTTTTCTATAATGTAATGTTCCTAAACAAACAAAAAAAAAACCACAGCCATATTTGCAAATTACGATAACATTTGTTTCAATCCTATGCGTTTTTTCGCTAAGCAAAAACGGATAAAATGTGGTCATTCTAATAAAAAACACACATAAGGTGATACATCAGCAATAACTAAAATTTGTGTCATCGATGCATGGAGTGCCCGCCAAGCCTTCAATATCAATGACTGTCGTTTGATCGTCTTTGGTATTCATTAATTACATTTTAGTATCCTAATTCAATTTCCAATTAAATCTAATATAATTTACACATAAAATGGTATTTGCATTACCAAAAAATAAATAAACGACATACAGGTCCCAAAAAATCAACTATTAGACCAACGAAAACCAAGCTAACACATCACAAACATAGGTCTAGCCGACACTAAATGTTATTGAATCCATAAAAGTAAAATAACACTTCTCAACAATTAATAGCGTAAATTTAGCATTTTATATGACAACGGAAAGTGTCACGAAATATGGAATCAACAATATTTTACACTTATGAAACCAATAAGCACATTTCGTGATAGCAAAAAGCGTCCCAAAATGGTCTGATCAGCTTTATATTAAGCATATTAAAACCCATGAACAATGTTAGATCAAGATTGCAATTACAAATAATATTTGTGGAAAAATAATTAATATATATGGTTCTATATTACTAAAAACATTTTTATTAATATAAGCACATAAATACATATAATTTTTTTAATATCGTTTTCATATCAAAACAATCTTAACAAAATTAAATGTGGATCAAATCTTGGGAAATAGATAAAATTTAAACTTTTGAAAATGAAAAATCTATATTTTTTTTTTCAAAACGATGAGATTGATGTGTATACATCATACACACAATTTCCATTTTGCATGCACAAGCTATACATCATCAATGTCAAAAAAATAATGATTTCAAATGTACTAGTAATGATAAAACATTGACTTTGATACGATTGTTAAAATGTGATGATCATTAATAAGATAACATGCAAAAGAAGCAAAATAAAGACCATCACATAGCACCAAAGATCCATGTTCTATAATTAAAAGAAACAAAAAAAACACAACCATAGAGAGAACAATTTTTACCTTTTAATTGTAGGAGAGGAAAAGGACCCAACGGAGAATACCTATAATGCAATCGCATCCCAAAGCAATAATTAAATGACAAAATGCAAGCACCTTTATCTCTTTTGTTGAGCACGCACCCAGAAAAATCACATGTTCCTTTCATTTTTATTCTCTGCTAAGTAAAAAGTGATATAGAAAGTGTCGCCGAGAGAGAGATAATAAAGAAAGAAACAAACAAAAAGAGAGAGAGAGAGAGATTATATTAATTAGCCAAGAGTTATGTAGTGATAAGATTACATCAATTAAAAGAAAAACTTTTCTTCGACTAATTATTCGCGACTGATAAAAGGAGTTTTCAAGGAAAAATCAAAACAAATGAAAATCTTTATCTTTTAACTTGTAATTTAAATATTTGAATTACTAGATAATTAAGATTATCTAATCCAAATGTTAATTACAACTAAAACCCCTTGAATCTTTCTAGTTCCTAATTATGCACTACACAAATAAATAATTAACAAACTAGTCCCTCATAATTTGTTCTTGCCATTTTGAGCTTAGATTATAAGTACCATACTTAATTAGAAACGCCACTAACTTGTTAAGTAATAATATCTCCAATAAACTCCTACTTACACATGATATAACTAATATATACTAAAACTTATGATGGTTCTGGATCCCTAATACATTACTTGCATAAGGTTAGTCATCATAGAAAGTATTATACTCAAAACATGAAGACATGAAATAGCCCTATGTATAAGTGATCAAATATCTTTTTTTTCTAAATATTCGTATTAACGAAAGACATGGAACATCGTAAATCTCACACGTTTAATATTCTTTTTTAGGATAGAGATATGTAGTGATCTCAAAGAAGATAACAAAATTTATCCAATATTAATCCATTTTGTGTATAACGATACTTTTAGCGTCAACACCGAATTATCAAGGGCCCCATGGATAGCGCTTCCGCATATTAGGCGAAAAGAACAAATAAACTTTGACTACATAGATCTCACCTACTCATGATGTTACACCTGATCATTCCATGTATGTCTGACAATAAGGAACGGTTTAGGAATGATGTTTATACCACAATCACGTAATTTATCCAATTTATATTGATATTTGAAACCTATTTTCTCCATTTGTTTATTGAACCTCCATTGTTACTAATGGCGACTGTTGATACTTGCTCCAACTAGACATGCAAGATATGTCTTTATTGTTGGAAATAGTGTCTAAGGTCATTAACTATTGGTAATATTTTGAATAATAGAAGGGTCCTTTTAGGTTGCCCTTAAGACCCAGTTAAGGAAATTTGTGACAGAATAAATTGGGAGAAATCAGTTTATTAGTTTATGATGATATGATAAATTAATTAGAAGCTAATTGCAATTAATTTAAGGAGTTTGATTAATAGAAATAGTGGGCTAAGTGGCAAAATGGAGTTATATTTGTGGCTAAGTCAAAGTTTCTCTATAAATAAAGAGCTAGAGATCAAACCCTAAATGCTCCTCCCTTCCCTTGTGTTCCGCCACCCTCTCCTTTACTTTCCTTTTTGGCAAAATTCACAAACCCTAATTAGGGTTTATGGTCTCTTGCCTCCTCCCTTGTGAAGGTTCTGTCAGTTTGCAATCCGGTGTTCTTGGGTGCAAAGCAAAAGAGGGATTCTAGTTTGGTTCCTTGCAACCAACAAGTAAGTTTTATGATTCATCTTTAGTTGATACAATTTCTATGCACATTAAGATACTTGCTAGATTTTTGTATGAACACTTGTTTTCATCTTGTTTAGTCTTCCGCTGCAATTAGTTTTTTGTTTATTAAGATCGAAACCCTTCAATGGTATGAGACACATTGTTAATAGGTTGTATGCACTTTAGATCCTAATTTGATTTTTGAAATTCTTGTTTGTATGTTATTAAATTTGAAAATTATGGTTTATGATAGAATGCCTTATTTTTAAATTGCCTGATATGATTTTCAAAATTAGGGTTACTGCTAGAATGTGTTTTTTTTTAATTGCATGATATGAATGTCAAAAATTAGGGTTTATATTAGATCATTTTCGAAAATCATATGGGCTCGGTAAAGACCTTCGGTCTTATCTTATGCACTAAGGTTAACCTAAAACTAGGGTTTCTTGAATTAGGGTTTCTAGAAAACTAGGGTTTTATTACGGCTAGGGTATACAACCCTAAGTTGTCTAGCAAGTTTCCTAACTTGCTTTTCCTCAAACTTAAACCCTAATTGCCTAATATACAAATATAATGAATTTTAAATATTGGGTACTTTTTTAAATTAATTATTCACATTGCATCTTTGCATGTTTAATGGAATTAATAGTTAAACATAAAGTTTAAAATGCTTCAAAATTTATTTGTATATGAGAATTATATCTATGTGTAAAAGTTAAAGATTAAAATAAAAATGTTGGTCAAACCATCACTAGGCTCAACAACTCTCTAAAATGTGTCTAGAAGGTTTGGAGGAGGTTTATTTGATTCCTAATTAGGTCCATTTTTAAAAGCATTCATTGCTTACCACCCTCACTGACTGCCACATTTTCTTGAGTGGAGTTACCAAAAGGGTTAGATGGGACAATGTTTCAAGTTAAAAAGTATTTACTTAAAGAAATAAAACAAAATCCCATTTTAATTAAAGTAAAAACGTCAATCATATGCTATCCATGAAAATCACACATTTTCTATATAATCTGTTGATAGAACGTGTGCGGTTTGCCGGCATGTCAAATCAAGATCGTAGTTGAAGGTGATGTGGCACTTGCGATACTGAAGGGTGTGGTACTCACATTTGTGCTAGTACACAGGGACTAAGGGAAAGTAGGAAGTTGAAGCATAGGAGCTTAACCTGATCATATAAAACAGACGCATTGTTGTTGTTACAAGGATCGGGAATTACGAGCTCATGCTGACTAGTGGCTTTTCAGTTAGATTATTATATTGTTCCTACTAGCCAGAAACGGCACAAAACATCTTTTCGTTTTACACATTGTTTAAGGATAATGATTTATGTTTTGTTTTGATAATGGAAATAAATTGGTTGTTTTTTTGTACAATTCCTTGCAATTGTATAAATGAATGTGTTGATTGCGTAAGTAGGAATGATAATAATCCTAAACGTTGATTCATCTGAAAGTGTGTTGCATAAATCATGTTTGTGGAATTGCCGCCTTGGCTATATAAATAAGAATCATATCGCCAAGCTCTGAGCGGATAGGATCTTGGAATCATTTGACTTGGAGTCGGATGATGTGTAAGAATATTGCTTACTTGCAAAGATGATGAAGTCACCATTCACAAGATGATGTGAAAGAGGCAAGGATTTGATGGACCTTATCCACACGGACGTGTGTGGACTCGTCAGATCCACTACAATACATGATGAACGATACTTCATTACATCTACTGATGATTTCAGTACATATAGTTGTGTTTATTTGAATAAACATAAGTCACAAACTTTAAAGTGTTTAAAGAGTTTCGAAAGGAAATAGAAAATCAACCTGGTGAAAATATCTGAGTCTTGAATTCTGTGAACATCTTAGGAACTGTGGAATAGATTCACAGTTGTCTTGTCCCAAGAATACCGCAACATTATGGTGTGTCTAAGAGAAGAAATTGAATGCTGTTAGATATGGTTCGGTTTATGGTGAGTCGAGCTCCCAATATGTTTCTGGGGTTATGCCCTAGAAACATCTGCCCATATCTTAAACCTTGTACCAACTGAGAAGGTTGCATAGACACCATCTAGATTTTGGAGCGGGTTTTGTCCATCACAAGCACATGTGAAAGTCTAGGGTTGTGAAGTCTTCATTATTCACGAGGCTCATGACAAGCTAGAACCCAGATTAGAGAAGTGTCACTTCATTGGTTATCCCTAAATGTATTTTCGATACTTGTTTTACAAACCTTTTGAGAACAAAGTGTTTGTGGCTCAAATGGGAGTCTTTCTTGAGAGATAGCTCATATCCAAAGATGCTAGTAGGAGCAGGAGTGATCTTGAAGATACTCAAGAGTCAACCAATGAAGAACCTTTAGTTGACACTATCACTCAACCAGGGGATGAGACTCGTGTTAAGGAAACTGGCATATCTCCACCTCTTCTTCGCAGATCTAGTAAAGTTATGTGACACGCCTAGGTCGTTATGAGGTCAAAAATAAGAACATAAACTCACAAACTCACTAGTATAGCGGTAGCAAGGGTCGATCCATGGGAGTTTGGTGGTCAAGATAGGACGATAGCTTACCAACTATAGTGTCACGCTACAGCCAGAGGGACTAGTTCTACTATTCCAAAAACCAACTAAAAACACAATTCCAAAACCAATTCCAAAAACTAAATCAAGCATGAACTAAACTAAACCAAACCAAATCCTAAACTAAGATTACTTACTGAAATCAGAAACTAAGTTCAAAATCCAGAAGCATATAAACAATCAAAACACATCCAATCATCAACAATACCGAAAAATTGCAAAATAACATCAAACCGAATGATTACTTTAATTAAAAACCAAATCCAAAGATCCAAGGTACTGAAATCGGAAAATAACAAACCTAGACTAATTCTACTGATCTGAACAATCCAGAAGCAATAGACTAGAAGCTAAACTAAACTAACTAATAATGAATTAAAAGTGAAAACGTAAGAAATATCAAAAGTGTTGCTGAAAGTCCGAATCCTTGAGTCAAAGAAGCCTTAAGTCCACCTTAGGGGTCGTTCTTCGCCTCTTGATTTTGACCTAATGATCTCTATTTATACTTGTGAAATCTGCCGATCTGCGGCGCGCAAGACTTGGAATCGCGTCGTGCGTATCACCTTATCCCCGTTTTTTCGCTATTTGAATCGTTTGACCTTTGACGTGGCGCGACGCGCGTGCTTCCTTCCCACGGCGCGCGTATGACTTCGACTAAATTGGCTTTGATCCAAAACTTCTTCCCTTTGTCCGTTTTTAATCCCTATTTTCAACATTTTCTTGCACACAAGCACTAGCACAAAAAGTGAGAAATACCAATACAATTATGATATAAATTCACCAAGAATAGGGCCTAACAACGACTAAAATACTTGATAATGATAGGCGTTGTCAAACACCCCACACTTGTGCCTTGCTTGTCCCCAAGCAAGTGAGTTTTTAACAGATTTTAACTAAGACTCAAACAATTTTGAATGTGTTCAATTTCAAAGCTTATTGTTCCAAGAATTAGATTAAAAATGGTTTTTGCAAACATGACCAGAATATCCTTTGGAATTCATGACTTTCTAAAGAACCTTTGATTACAAATTTTCTGTCCAGACGATCTTAGGTGGTAAGGTGCATAAGTGCCACGGATTCACAGTTCCCTCCTAAATTCGAGGGAACTAATTGACAATTCCCTCCTAAATTCCTATCCTAAAATATCTGTTTCAGACCTACCATTTCAGAGGCCACCCATTTCAAACCTACCGGCTCGAACAACAAAGGCCACTGATTGACAGTTCCCTCCTAAATTCCAATCCTAAAATATCCAAATCTGAAATTTTTCTAACTCCTAAAACTCAACTTATTTGACTAAACAGATAGCATGATAACAACTAAATGGTATCTCTTGAAAAATATCAATGCTATAACATTCAAAAACTATTCGTTTCAAAATTACAATCTATTAAAAAAATCGAAAAATTGCTAAAAATTTTTGAAAATTTTTCATTTCCGGCAAAAATTTCAAAACCGTACAACGTCCCCGTTATACATAAAAAATATTCTAGAATAAGGGAGAAAGAGTTACCCCTTTAGACGGTAGTCTGCTTGTTGGAACTCGATTGTCACAGGATACAAAAACACGAAATCCTGACGATTCAGATTCCAGGAGCTGTGGCGCAACAGTAAACACGTCGGTGATATGGCAAGTGTAGGGGTACAATGACCCCACACTTGCTTGAAACAACTCCTCAGTAGACTTTCATTGGTATTCACATGCAAATACTCACAAACAAATCAAATGCAAAAAGAATAAACACTAAATAGAAATACAAATTCTACAAATGAGGTTCGGATGACCGCGGCGCGTGATTGTAATACGCACCTCGCAGTAATTACGAGATCTTTAAGTCTTTGTGATACGGGAAATGACCGCGACGCGTTCCTGAGCAGTGCTGCGGCGCGGTAATTTCAGAATTTTAAACACTCATAAAACTTTTTCCAAAACACAGTTACCTAAAATTACTTCACTTTATTACTGCCTTGAGGCTTATTCACCATTCTAAACACTTATATCCTAAATTTATCAACAAATTTTTCTAAAACTAAAACTAGTCCTAAAAATGAAAAAAAATAATTATAAAGACCCCTTTTTTCAGCTTTGAGCTGTGTCCGCCTCTTCACCTTCCATTGGCTCCTCTTCCATTGGTTCTTCTTCTTCGTCCTCAATCAAAGGAGGTTGAGTACGCGGTACCTGGCATTCGAAATCGTCGAAGAACTTTATGATGCATTCCGCGAGCCACAAGAGTTGGGTTTGGATATTTTTCCAGCGACGATCTGTGTCCCGAACTTGCACCGATAGTGCATTATACTCTAGTTGCTGGCTGTGTATCGTCCTGTGAACTGACTTTATTTCATCTGCCAGAAATCACGAATCCAAAGTCGCACGAGTGATGCGAATCGGCAAACTATCCGGTGCTCGTGGTCTTTTCCTTGATGTCGACGGCTCGTTGTGGAGAGCCGGGAATGGCGATCGAAGATCTGAAGTAACACCGTCGTCGATGTATATAACCTCCTGCGAGGTCATAGTCGGCGGACTAAATGGAACAGGAGGGATAGCCTCCAATAGACTGGTGTTGTATGGTGTCAACAACCCGTAGGAACGCGCTAATCGGGTAATGTAGTGCCCTCCGCCGACTGCGACATACTTCAAAGATGCATCGGTGATCTGTTTGAAGTAGTCTCTGATCATGTACGGTATGTTGCAGGTCTCCAATTTCCTGCTCAATGCCCATATAAGGTAGAGATCGTGGGGCAAGACCCGGTCCCCGTCGGCGCGCGGCCAAAACATCGTGGAAATCAACCGGTGAAGCATCCGGTGTGAAGGCAAATGCATCTGATTCTCCGAGATCGTGTTTTCGTGATATCGGGTGGATGAGATAGTCGCCTAGTAATCAGCATACGAGAACGAATCATTCGGCGCATAATTGGCTCGTCGGTGAAATAGCTGGAACCCATCAGTCTTGGACTCCTCCTGCGTATACAATCCCAGACGAAACCCGAATACTCGTAAACTGCAATTCCGGTTTGCATTTCCAAGGCAGAAATTGATGGCATTGCCATCCTTCATACCCAGCAGCTTGTGGTCGAAATCAAAAGTCGCGAGGAACTGGAGGAGAACCTCGCGATACACAGGTTCTTCCATTCGAAAAACAGCTTCAACTGTCTGACAAGTGTAAGTTAGCTCGTTCACCTCGTACCCTTCTAGAACCAGCCACCGTTTCAAGTGCTCCATGATGCCCGAATCCCGGGTCAACTCCCAGTTGATCGATTAAGCCGGTAAAATGCGTTTGTGATGAAACACGCGACTCCAATCTTGAAATTGTCGCCGATCATAATCTGATATGGCTATTGGAAGAGAATTCCAATCGATAACATCAGAGCTCGCGTATGAAGACATTTTTCTGCAAAATTACGAAAGTAAGGCACTGTTCAGCGTCATCCGCGTTGCGGGAAATTACTCCACATGTCGCGACTTATGAATGTTCATCCTCCGCGTCGCACCGTATGAACAGACGTAGCACGGCGTATGAAACTCAGACCAAAATCAACTAATTAACACTACAACAGGCCAATTTATCAATTCTAACTATTAGGTTATGTCGCATTCAGTGTCCTAAACTATTTGACATCACCGATTTGTCTCCAGAAATACTACATTGCATTTTACAATTGATTCCATGACTTTCCAAGAAACTTGAAGAAAACGAGAAGAGTATAGAGTACTTACTTGATATGTGGATTAAGAGAATGACGAAGATATGATCACGGATTGCAGAGGGTTTAATTTTTTTAAGAAACCGAAAAGAATTTGCTCTTTGATTTTTATACAAATATGGAGGTTTTGGGTTTGGTTTCAAACTCTGTTTTGGTGATTATCTGTAATTAGAAATCAGATAAGACCGCGGAGCAGATTAATGATCACCGCGTCGCGAGTACCTGATTCTAGCTTATCGACAATCGCGAAACATATTCATGCGCGGCGCGAATTCGAGGACCCCGCGTCGCGTTTTTATAAAATCCCCAAAATGACCCCACACTTGTTCTTTTCTTACAGTAATTGATTAGACAAAATTAAAAACTAAAAATGCAAAAATTTACACATGATCGGGTTGCCTCCCGACGAGCGCTAAGTTTAACGTCTTCAGCCATACGTATACTTACCTGACAACTGCACGTATTCTGGAATGTCAGTTACAAACTCGACTATCTCCACCTCCAACTTCTAGAAAGTGCCCAAAGTGACATAAGGTTTTAACCTATGCCCGTTGACTTTAAATGATGGCCCTCCCTTGAAGTATCGGATTTCCACAGCACCGTACTCTGTGACACTAATAACTTCATACGGTCCATTCCATTTACTCCTTAGCTTTCCGAGGAACATCTTTAGCCTTGAACTATAGAGCCACACTTTCTGCCCCACTACGAAGGTTTTCAGTTTGAGTTTAGCATCGTGGTACCGCTTCAGCTTTGATTTGTATGTAGCATCATTTTCATAAGCCTCATCACGCAGCTCCTCCAACTCAGATAACTGCAGTTTCCACTCCTTCCCGGCTTCATCATAATCTATGTTAACCTGCTTGGTTGCCCACAATGCTCGATTAGCCAACTCCACCGGTAAGTGGCATCCCTTCCCATAAACCAACCGATAAGGTGTAGTCTCGATCGGTGTCTTATAGGCAGTTCAGTATGCCCAAAGCGCATCATCTAATCGTTATGACCAGTCCTTTTTGTATGTCTTGACCGTCTTCTGGAGAATCTCCTTGTTTTGCCAATTAGAAACTTCCACCTCGCCGCTTGTCTATGGATGGTATGGCGTTGCGATCCGATGATTGACCCCATAGTGCTTCAATAGCCGTCCAAACTTAAAATTCTTGAAATGTGACGCCCCGTCACTAATGATTACCAGAGGAACTCCATGGCGAGTGAATATGTTCTTTTTGACGAACTTGCAGACCATGTGATGATCATTTGTGCAGGTTGCTTCAGCTTCGATCCACTTGGAGACATAGTCAACAGCCACCAAGATGTAAACATATCCTTGTGAAGTGGGGAACGGTCCCATGAAATCGATCCCCCAGACATCAAAAATGTCTACCACCAATATCGGATTCAAGGGCATTTGGTCTCTTTTTGAAATATTCCCCAGCTGTTGACAATTGATACACTCTTTGGCAGTCTTGTTGGCATCCCTGAATATCTTCGGCCAGTACAATCCAGATTCCAAAATCCTATACCCCGTCTTTTTCACGCTAAAATGCCCACCACAGGCCGATGCATGGCAATGGTCCAACACTTCAGAAATCTCGCTATCAGGAACGTAGCACGAATCATTTGATCCTCCCCGACCTTGAAAAGGTCGGGATCGTCCAAGATAAACCTCTTGGCATATGTACGGAACTGTTTCTGCCTCTGCATCGTCCAGTATGCCAGCATTGCTCCCGTGGCCAGAAAATTGACGTAGTTTGCATACCATGGCACACCAGTAAGTTCTAACAGTTGCTCGTCAGGGAATGTGTCTTTTATCCCTGCTTCCAATCCTTCTGCTAGAAATCTTGAGAGGTGATCAGCTACCACGTTCTCCGTTCCTTTCTTGTCCTTTATTTCTACATCGAATTCTTCAAGGAACAATATCCATCTTATCAGTCTTGGCTTCGATTCCCTTTTCGCGAGTAAATGGCGAACAACACTGTGGTCAGTGAAAACAACCACCTTCGATCCCCAGATGTAAGATCTAAACTTATCCAGAGCGAAAACTACAGCAAGCAATTCCTTTTCTGTTGTGGTGTAATTTAATTGGGCTTCGGAGAAGGTTTTGCTATCATAACAGATAACTACTGATTTCTTGTCAATTCTTTGGCCTAACACTGCACCAGTGGCATAATCGCTTGCATCACACATAACTTCGAAAGGCTGGGTCCAATCGGGAGGTTTTAGGATAGGAGCTTCGACCAATTTATTTTTCAAGATGTTAAATGCTTTGACACATTCTTCATCGAAAATAAATGGTGCGTCTTTTAATAAAAGACCACAAAGAGGTTTGGAAAGGGTGCTAAAGTCTTTGATAAACCGTCTATAGAATCCTGCATGTCCTAAAAATGATCTCACCCCTTTCACTGATGTCGGAGGCGGCAGTGTAGAAATTACCTTGACCTTCGCTCGATCCACTTCGAATCCCTTTTCTGAAACTACATGTCCTAAGACAATCCCTTCCCTGACCATGAAGTGGTTTTTCTCCAACTGAGCTCCAAGTTTGACTCCACACATCTTTCCAAGATCTTTTCCAACTGATTTAAACACACATCGAATGATGAACCAAAATGGAGAAATCGTCCATAAAAATCTCTAATGCATCACCGATCATATCCGAGAATATCGCCATCATACACCTTTGGAAGGTTGCTGGAGCATTACACAGGCTGAATGGCATCCTTCGGAACGCAAAAGTGCCATAAGGACACGTGAATGTTGTTTTTGCTAGATCCTCCGGGTGAATAGCAATTTAATTGTAACCTGAGTATCCATCTAAGAAACAATAGTATTTTTGCCCGGCTAATTTCACCACTATATGGTCGATGAATGGCAACGGAAAATGGTCCTTAGAAGTTGCAGCATTAAGCTTCCTGTAGTCAATACACACTCTCCACCCAGTTACGGGTCTTGTGGACACTTTGTCACCATCCTTGGTGTCCACCATAGTGATTCCAGATTTCTTTGGCACAGTTTGTGTCGGACTCACCCATTCGCTGTCGGAGATTGGATATATAATTCCAGCATCCAACCATTTTAACAATTCCTTTTGAAAGGTTTTCTGCAAACCGTGAACTAAATAACCTAAGTTCACATGCAACCTAAAAGGATCTATGTTTTCTTCTAATTGAACATATAACAATAACTTAAAGGTCAATAAAATTCTAAAGATCAAAATAGAAAACCAACCTTATAATTTCATGGAAGTCGAGCAGCAAAAATATCCTGCCTCAAATGAAAGTCACACCCAAGCTAGGAGGATTGTGGATCTCGAAATTTCTAGAGAGAGAAGAGAGAATTCGCAACCAATTATGAGGTCCAGGGGTCCCTATTTATAGGCAACCAAATGACCCTTAGAGATAAACCTCGTTTGACTTTCAACCAGAGATAAACTCTATCTCTAAGCCATTTTCCGGATTACCAGTATGCGCGCCGCGGCTCGTACCTGGGCGCGCCGCGCGTGTCAATTCAACTTTCGAGTTGGAACAACTTTAGCCCCTGTCGTCTTGATTAATCCAATTAATGCCACAGAATTAATCCAATTAATTCCTGATTAATTATTAATCAATTACTATAGTTTCTAATTAATATATAATCACATTTATATATTAACAACTATTCCTTTTTATTTCTATCGATTTATTAATCACATAATAAATCGATCTTTCTCTCTACTGAACTTTCTACCAAACCTCCAGCTATGAGGGCAACCCAAATGGACTATGCTACTATTAATTAGGTAAATACTTAATTATTAGTCATGGCTTAGACACATAATCGAACAGTCTCCTACTTGGATAAGTCTATGACTATAATTACAAATTTAACCTCTAATTAACAGCATATGTAGCTTCCTAGAAACTGCTATGAAACTCTGATCTAATCAGTGTTGTCCATAGATAAGTGATCAGATGATCCTCCGTCCAACAAGATATTTTCAGACTCAAGACATGGATTAGAATCAATCCTGGTCTGATTCACTGTTCCTCGATTTCCGATTTGCATATGACTCTTAGACTATCAATTTAGTCCCGGTTGGCCAACCATTTTAGTCAACTTCAAATTCATCGAGAGGCCTACAGATATCTGTTCCCCGTCAGGGTCAAGGGACGAATAAGCTTCGACTCATATACTTATGTCTTTTACCAGAAAAATCACCCACAACAATACGTTTTATGACACCGAGTTACCGATTCGATTTCATATTATCAATGAACAATCGCTTAGTAAATCATAACTCATATGTCTTAGCTTAAAGATCAACAGATATTATCGTCTCAACATTGCTCGTGATGTAATCCATGGAGCAATCCATTGAGCGCGGGTTTATCTAATACTCAAATCTCCATTTCCAAGTACTCATGAATGTTGCAGCAATCTTATCGCAATGTCTAACTCCTTAGACAATTTACAACCAATTCATGACAGTCTTACTTCATACTTACTCCCTAAAAGCATGAGCGACTGTGGATATTTGAATAATCCAATTATTCAGGAAGTAAAACATGCAAAATGAAACATAATGATAAAGTATTGACAAAACTAGTAAACCATTACTCATTAATAAATCTCCATTATTAAATCACAAAAGTCAAATACAATAACATTATTACAAGTTTCAGAAACCTATCTAATTACAAAAAATTATATCATCTCTCAATCCAATGCTCCTAGCATGCTGATTGTGCTTGATCCTACTAAGAGCCGTTGTCAAGGGATCTGCAGGATTATCTTCTGATGATACCCTCTTTACTAGGAGGTAACCTTCTTCTACTCTATGTCTTATGTAGTGGTACTTCCTGTCGATATGCCTGGACTTTCCATGGTCCCGCGGTTCCTTTGTCAAGGCGACCGCACCTTCGTTATCGCAGAACAGTTCTAAGGGCTCCTGAATACTCGGGACTACTCCAAGGTCACCGATAAAGTTCGTCAGCCAAGCCGCTTCCTTTGACGCTTCACTTGCTGCTATGTACTCTGATTCGCATGTAGAATCAGCCACTGTTTCTTGCTTGGAACTTTTCCAAGTAACTGCTCCACCGTTCAAAAGGAATACCCAGCCCGACTGAGACCGACCACTGTCTCTATCCGTCTGAAAGCTGGCATCTGTATATCCTTCAACTCTCAAGGTATCACTGCCACCGAGGACTAACACCATGTTCTTTGTCCTTCGCAGATACTTGAGTATATTTTTCACAACTAATCAATGCGCCCTTCCAGGGTTCCCCTGGTACCGACTGACCATGCTCAAAGCAAAGGCCACGTCAGGGCGAGTACACGTCATGGCGTACATGATCGACCCCACAGCCGAAGCGTAAGGTACCCGACTCATGTCAGCTATTTCTTCGTCTATACTCGGACTTTGAGTCTTACTCAATTTTGCATTACTTTGGATAGGCAGCTCTCCTTTCTTGGAATTTTCCATACTAAACCTCTTTAGTACCTTTTCCAAGTATGTACCCTCACTAAGTCCAATTAGTCTCTTCTTCCTATCTCTCAATATTCTTATCCCGAGAATATAGGCAGCCTCTCCTAGGTCCTTCATGGTGAAACATTTCCCAAGCCAAGCCTTGACATCTTGCAAGGTTGGAATATCGTTTCCCATTAGCAATATGTCATCGACATACAGCACCAGAAAGGTGACTATACTCCCACTAGCCTTGACATATACGCAGGACTCATCCTCGCTCCTAGAGAAGCCAAACTCTTTGACTTTCTCATGGAAACAAAGATTCCAGCTGCGAGAAGCTTGCTTCAATCCGTAGATTGATCTTTCAAGCTTACACACCTTATTGGGATACTTTGCATCGACAAAACCCTCTGCTGATTCATGTAAACATCCTCAGTCAACTTCCCATTAAGGAAGGCGGTTTTGACGTCCATCTGCCAAATTTCATAGTCATGAAATGCAGCTATGGCCAGCATTATCCTAATAGACTTTATCTTGGCTACTGGTGAGAAGGTCTCGTCATAGTCAATCCCTGGGGTTTGAGTAAAGCCCTTCGCAACCAGTCTTGCCTTGAAAGTGTGTACCTTTCCGTCCATGTCGGTCTTCTTCTTGAAGATCCACTTGCACCCGACTGTCTTTCGACCCGGTACGTTGTCAACCAAGTTCCAAACTTGATTGTCATACATGGACTTGATCTCGCTATCCATGGCCTCTTTCTACTTGGCAGACTCAGGGCCTGCTACTGCTTCCAGGTAGTTAGCTGGTTCATCCAAGTTTATCGGTGTCCTATCGCTGACAAACGTATCTCCATCCGTAGTTATATTGAAACAATAAAACTCGGGTGGCATGCTAACCCTACCGGAGCGCCTAAGAGGTAAGGACACATCAGTCGGACCAACAGGAACTTCTTCCTCATGTTGGTTGCTAGTTTCTCCTAAGGTTGCGTCATCTGATGGCTCTTGAATTTCTTCCAGATCAATGGTACTCCCACTGTCCTCTTTGAATATGAGCTCTCTCTCTCGAAAGACGGCTCGTCTAGCTACAAAGACCATGTCCTCGCTCGGTCTGTAGAATAGATATCCAAAGGACTATTTGGGATAACCAAGGAAGAAACACCTTTCACTTCTTTTTGCGATTTTTTCTTGAGTCTCTCGTCTAACGAAAGCCTCACAACCCCAGACTTTTATATGTGCCAACGAGGGAACTTTCCCCGTCCACATTTCATGAGGTGTTTTAGCAACCTTCTTAGTAGGGACAAGATTGAGGATATGGGCGGCAGTCTCTAAGGCATACCCCCAGAAGTGAATGGGAAGTGAAGCTCGACTCATCATGGAACGAACCATGTCCAACAGGGTTCGGTTATTCCTCTCGGCAACACCATTCAACTGTGGTGTTCTGGGAGGTGTCAACTGCGAAACTATTCCGCATTCCTTCAGATAGTCTAGGAACTCGATACTAAGATACTCTCCGCCTCTGTCGGACCTGAGCATCTTTATCTTCCTGCCTAATTGATTCTCTACTTCATTCTTAAATTCTTTGAACTTTTCAAAGGTATCTGGCTTATGCTTGATTAAGTAGATATACCCGTATCTACTAAAATCGTCAGTAAAGGTCACGTAGAACCGCGTGCCATCCTTTGTGGTTGATCTGAATGGACCATACACATCCGTGTGAATAATGTCTAGCAGACCTTCACCTCTTTCAAAAGACCCTTTGAAAGGTGATTTAGTTATCTTGCCTAACAGACAAGATTCACATACATCATCCGACCTGAGGTCGAATGATTCCAACACTCCATCCTTTTGGAGTTGGGCGATGCGTTTCTTGCTGATGTGCCCAAGCCGACTATGCCACAGGCATGCCTTTTCTACACCACTAGTAGAATCAATATAATTTACACTATGTCCTAAATTGTCAACACATTCAATAGTTTCATACACACCATCACAAGGATAAGCAGTAAAGATCAAAATACCATTTTTGAAAACAAAAATCGAACCAATTTTATTATCAAAAGAAAATTGAAATCCTTGTCTGAACAATGCGTGAAATGAAATAATGTTTCTTGCCATTCTGGCGAATAGCAACAATTAAATAACTCTAAGCTAACATCACTACTAAGCACTAAACTATAAACGCCGATCTTGGTAACAGGGGACGATCTCCTATTGCCCATGATCAGGTTCAGTCTACCGTGTTCCACCTCCCTACTTTCCTTTAGGCCCTGTAAATCAGAACAAATGTGAAAACCACATCCTGTATCAAGGACCCAAGAATTAGAAGATGGTGAGTTTTTAGAGATAGTGTATATACCTGCTGTCGATGGCTTTACTTTCCCATCCTTGACATCCTGCAAGTATTTGGGGCAGCTTCTCTTCCAATGGCCCTTCTTTTTGCAATAAAAACAGTTGGCTTCATCGGGGTTGGCCACACAAGGAATGTGGGAAGACTTGGTTCTCGACCCATTGCTAGACGACCTGACCTGAACCTTATCCTCCAATTTTGCTTAGGAGGGCCCTTCCTTTTCTTTCCTTTGCCACTTCCAATGGCTAAGACGGGCTGATTAACCGAGGGTACACTTTTACCCTTCATCCCTTCCTCAGCAGTCCAAATCATACGATGCAACTCAGACAGGGTAGCCTGATTGTTGTTCAAATGGTAAGCCAGCCTGAACTGGTCATAAGAACTTGGCAAGGAGTTAAGCACTATGTCAACGGGCTAACTCCTTGTGTACAGGTATCGCAAGCTTCCTAAGTCACTCCACGTAGCCTTGCATCCTTTGCACATGAGTGCAGATGGACTCTCCATCTCTAGGCTTGCCGCTCGTGAAGTCCTTGATCACCTCGCTCCTCTTGATGCGTTCTTGCTTGCGAAACGTTTCCGCAAGCTCCTTATGCATCTCAAAGGGCCAGTAGTCTTCGTATATCCTTTGCAATTCGGGGTTCATTGTGGGGATCATGATGCAGGCCACTTTGGTCACATCATCAGAATGTTTTTGGTACGAGGCAAGTTCCTCGGGAGTAGCAGTTTCAGGGTCAATATCGACAAGCTCAGTCTCGAGAACATACTCTTTGCTCTCGTACCTCAGAGCCATCTTGATATTTCTAATCTAGTCATTGTAGTTTGTCCCGTTCAATTTAACCTTGGAACATAATGACAGGATTGAGGGAACACTGGAGTTGGAGTGGGGAACGGATTGATCAGCAGAAGACATCTATAAAAGAAGGTAAGTTTAATTAGATACTTATCGGTCCTTATAAAAACCCAATATAAAATAAGGCTAGGATCCAACTATAACAATTTAAAACATAGAAGAGGGATGCCGTAATCTATATGCAAATTCTATAAAGGTAGGCGAATGACGATTCAGCCAATTCCACCACAGAAAATAATATTATTATAATGGAATTCCAAGTTTCTTTTGAGATATATTGAAATGTTCAATAGCATGTTTAATCTCAGATATGCCCTACCGTTTGTGACTGGGATGCCGATGATCATAAACCGGGTGTGAATAACCATGCAAATTAGCTTGGTGCTCTCGGGGTCCATTACCATCTCAAATTGATGTGCCGGTAAACCACACACGCTCCATCAACAATGATAACACCCAAGACACCCATTGCCACTCTTTATGAACCCCCATTGCTGTGCCGGTAAACCACACATGCTCCACCAACGTTTCATAAAGTGCAATGTGCAATTTCATGGGTTAGCATCAAATTCACATTTTTCCTAAAGTAACTAGATTAGGATTTTGTGTAAAAGTTCTAGTACTTTGATCATTATACTTTTAATAATTTAGCGGTCCTATCAAAACTGTTCAGCTAACGACCCTCCACTGATCAGGCGAGCGGTGGGCGAGAGTGTTCACCCATTAGACCGCCATTTTATAGGCAGCCTCCTTATACCCACTTTATACATCAGTTTCGTGAATGAGGCCTGCTATTGAATTGACTGACCAATTTCATCTTATACATATAGTATTAACAATTAATAACATATATAAGATGTATTTTAAAACTCTTTAAAATATTCCAGGTTTATCTTCTAATTTTACCAATTTAACTATTAAATTTAAAATTAAATTAAACCTATAAAACCGATTTAATCATCTTTTAATCAACAATTAACTAAATTAATTAAATCTTATTATTTTAAACCCTTAAAATAATATTTCAGATTTTATCCTTAATTTTTCGATAATTAAAAAATTAATTAAATCCCTTTTGAATTATCTTTTAATTATCAATTAATTAAATTAATTCAATGAAGATAGGTTTATCCAAATTAATCAAATTAATTAAAACATATCCTAAACCCCCTAGATTTCGATTTCAAGTAATGGGGTTTAAGGTTATCCATTTAATTAACCAAAAGTTACCAAAATAGAAAACCTCCTAAAACCCTAAAAGGCTTAATCGAAATTTACCAAGGGGGGGGGGGGGATTAGGGTTTCCAAAACCCTAATCCAAGAAATCGATCCACATAAAAATTAGGGTTTATAAACTTTAAACCCTAAAATAGTTATAACTATTCAACAAGAAAACAAGAACAGGCTCTGATACCACTGAAAGGTTTTCTACAAACCATGAACTAAATAACCTAAGTTCACATGCAACCTAAAAGGATCTATGTTTTCTTCTAATTGAACATATAACAATAACTTAAAGGTCAATAAAATTCTAAAGATCAAAATAGAAAACCAACCTTATAATTTCTTGGAAGCCGAGCAGCAAAAATATCCTGCCTCAAATGAAAGTCACACCAAAGCTAGGAGGATTGTGGATCTCGAAATTTCCAGAGAGAGAAGAGAGAATTCGCAACCAATTATGAGGTCCAGGGGTCCCTATTTATAGGCAACCAAATGACCCTTAGAGATAAACCTCGTTTGACTTTCAACCAGAGATAAACCCTATCTCTAAGCCATTTTTC
The DNA here is from genome assembly GCA_023525715.1 of Cichorium intybus. NCBI lineage: Eukaryota > Viridiplantae > Streptophyta > Magnoliopsida > Asterales > Asteraceae > Cichorium > Cichorium intybus. The sequence goes on along the minus strand of CM042010.1, from coordinate 93,009,174 downwards.
GGATTACCAGTACGCGCGCCGCGGCTCGTACCTGGGCGCGCCGCGCATGTCAATTCAACTTTCGAGTTGGAACAACTTTAGCCCCTGTCCTCTTGATTAATCCAATTAATGCCACAGAATTAATCCAATTAATTCCTGATTAATTGTTAATCAATTACTATAGTTTCTAATTAATATATAATCACATTTATATATTAACAACTATTCCTTTTTATTTCTATCGATTTATTAATCACATAATAAATCGATCTTTCTCTCTACTGAACTTTCTACCAAACCTCCAGCTATGAGGGCAACCCAAATGGACTATGCTACTATTAATTAGGTAAATACTTAATTATTAGTCATGGCTTAGACACCTAATCTAACACCTTTTTGACGACTTCCTTCAAATTCTAGTTCAGCCTACGCTGCGTGTCTCTTGTGGGTTTGGTTCCTTCTTCGGTGATGATACGGTGCATGCATGTTGTGGGACTGATCCCTTTCAAATCTGTAATCGTCCACCCAATAGCTTCCTTGTGCTTAGACAAAACCCCAAGCAATGCCTTATCTTGCTCCGTTGTCAAGTCAGCTGACAGAATTACTGGCAGGGTCTCCTTTTCTCCTAAGAATGCATACTTAAGGTGAGCTGGCAATGGTTTCAACTCCAAAGTTGGCGGCTCCTACAAGGATGGCTTCAATGTTTTAGGAATTTTCGTTGGCAGCTTCTCGATGTGCGAGCATTCTTCATATTTTGATCCTTTCTCCTTGCCGTCTTCCTGATTATCTTCCTTATTAGCACCTTCTTCCTCTTTGGGGAATTCCACTACTTCTTGTTGCAATACTTCAGGCGTATATTGTTGAACTAATTCATCTATAATATCAACCTGATAGCATTCCTCTTCTTCTATCGTGCTCCCCTTTGCATTGAAAATGTTGATCTTGGTTTGTTGATGCCCAAAGGAGATTCTCATTTCTCCCATGCGACAGTCAATATTTGCATTGGCTGTGGCTAAAAATGGTCGCCCAAGGATGCTTGTAGGTTGCTCCCCATTGGCCGCCTGACGAGTGTCCAGGACCAAGAAGTCGGCTGGGTAATAGAAGTTTCCAACTTTGATAATAACATATGAAAGCACTCCCCTCGGAATTTTTGTAGATTTATCGGCAAGCTGCATAATGACATCTGTGGGTATTAATGTACCAAACTCGTGTTTGTCGAAAAGCATTCCTGGCAAAATGTTCACGCTTGCACCTAAATCTAACAAAGCCTTCTTAATGTATACATCCCCCAAGTCAACAGAATTGAGAGGAGCTCCTGGGTCCTTCATTTTCGGAGGTAATGTGTCCATAATTATTGAACTGATATACTCAGTCAATTCAATCTTCTTTGGAATGTGCAAGAGGATATGTTTATTGTGAATGAACATGTCCTTCAAAAATTTTGCGTAAGCAGGAACCTCCTTAATTAGCTTGACTAGTGGAATATTGACCTTAATTTGACTGAATAGCTCCCACATCTCTACTTGCGGTCCTTTCTTTCCATATGGTTTCTTCCCTGGCTTTTCCAAAGCCGCAAGAAAAGGAGCTGTTCCACTAGTCTCCCCTTTCTCCCATTTGCTTGCAGGTTCCTTTTTCCGCTCTTTTTTTTTCTTCTCTTCCTTTTCTAATTCCTCTTTTTCATCGAATACGATCTCCACATCTTTATCTTCTTCTACTGGAGGAGCAACAACTTTATTGTCCACCTGCTTTCCACTTCTCAGCGTAATGACCTCATTCACATGCGCCTTCTGAGGCTGTACCTTCTCTTGCTCTCTCTCATTCTCCATTTTCATTAGCTGATTTCCTAATTTCAATATAGCTTGAGTGTTTGCATCTTCAGCTTCCTTCAATTTGAGCAGAATTTCATAAATTTTCTTCGTGCCAATGTTTGTATTTCCTCCTTGTGGTGTTGGTTGCACATTCGGCTGCCTCACTTGCGGTTTCCTCGTATCTCTCTGTTACTTTTGAATGGTCGTGCCGTATTATGGAACTGACCATATCCATGAACTTGACTGATCTCATCGTGTGTCATCAAACACTCACTGTGGTTGTGACCTACTTCACCACATGTATTACAAATGACTTGACCATGTAATACATAAGCTCATTTTTGTTTCTGAAATCCTGCGAGCATCTGATTAAACTTCTTGGTGACAACACTTAATTCACTTTGAATGTCCTTCTTCCATTAATTTTCAGCCTCCATGCTTGCCACATATACTGTGTTGTCCTTCATAGATCCACTGCCTTTTTAACCTAAACTAAGCTGCTTCAGAAATTTCCACGCATCTTCTGGTTCTTACCACATAAAGTTCCACTGGATGAAGCGTTAATCATTGCGCGATTCGTTTCATCCATCCCGTCGAAAAATAACTTCACCAGCTGCCACAGTGGAATATCATAATGTGGGCAAGAATGCATCAATTCTTTTAATCGCTCGCACGCATCATGGAATGCTTCTCCTGGCTTCTGTTGGAAGTCCTGAATGGCTCGCCTAATATCCATGGTCTTGCTGGCCGGATAGAATTCTTGATGAAATTTGGCTTTCAATTTCTCCCAAGTAGTAATACTATTAGGTTGTAATGAGCTAAACCAATATTTGGCCTTGTCATTTAAAGTAAAGGGAAATAATCTCAACCTAAAAATATCCCTATTTGTATTCCTAGGAGTATTGGCAGTTGCGATTGCTAGAAATTCATACAAATGACTATATGGATCATTAGTCTTATATCCTCTAAACTGTGTTAACACTCCTAACAATTGGGGCCTAATCTCTACTTGATTATCAACATTTTCAGGAAAATATATGGGCGACGCATCATCATACTCCCTGGGTTGGAAGTGTGATCCAACCGATTGCCCCCTCGATTGAGCAAAATATAGAGGTGGAATGAAATTACCGTTATAATGCTCGTTGTTGTAAAGTTGCTGCCCCTGTTGCTGCTGTGGTTGTTGAAATCTCCTTGAAGGTCCCCGACCTTGGTTCCATTGCTGCTGTTGCTGGACTGGATGATGTAGCATCCATCCTTCGTCTTCCTCATCGTATACTGGGTCTGCCTCCTGGTACTGGTAGTGTTGTTGTTGAGGTTGTATTTGAGGTAGGGTTTGTGGTGGTATAGGTTGAATGACGGGTTGTGGTTTGAATTTGGGTTGTTGTTGTAATGGCTGTAAAGGTTGTGGTTGAGAAACCGGTACCTATTGTCGAGGCAGTGGGTTACCATCACGGGTCGGCGCTCCCCAAGCCATCGCAGCAGACACTGGATTTCCTAACGGGTTGGTAATAGGTTGACCTAAAGGTTAGACCAAAGGCTGAGTGCCTGATGGTATGGGTGCAGGGGATGAAACCGCACCACCACTAGCACTCGTGCTTCCTATGTGAAATTCAGAAACTAGGGGTATAATTGGTGCTCCCCCCGTGACCTCGCCCATAGGCTCATTGGTGACATCCTCTATGACTACACTACTAGGACTCATGTTAATAAAATGCCTACGCACACGGTTATTGCACGCGGTTCGCTCAATTTCAGAGTCAAATAACAAGAGTGATGTATGCCCACCCCGACGGGTACGCATGCACTAGTGCAAAAGGACCGCCAAAACTAAAATGAAATTACTAATTAAGCTAAATTACCAATACTAAATCCAAAAATCAGAAAACAACTCCCTACAGATCGTCTTATCCTAAGCTCACAATTCCCCGGCAACGGCGCCAAAATTTGACATGCCAACACTAAAATAAACTTAGTAACTAAACTCAATTACCAAAACTAAATCCAAAAATCAGAAAACAAATCCCTACTGATCGTCTTATCCTAAGCTCACAACTCCCCGGCAACGGCGCCAAAATTTGACATGCCAAAACTAAAATGAACTTAGTAACTAAACTCAATTACCAAAACTAAATCCAAAAATCAGAAAAAAAAAATCCCTACTGATCGTCTTATCCTAAGCTCACAACTCCCCGGCAACGGCGCCAAAATTTGAGACGCCTAGGTCGTTATGCGGTCAAAAATAAGAAAATAACCTCACAGTCTCACTAGTATAGCGGTAGCAACGGTCGATCCACGGGAGTTTGGTGGTCAAGATAGGACGATAGCTTATCAACTGTAGTGTCACGCTACAGCTAGAGGGACTAGTTCTACTTTTCCAAAAACCAACTAAAAACACAATTCCAAAACCAATTCCAAAAACTAAATCAAGCATGAACTAAATTAAACCAAACCAAATCCTAAACTAAGATTACTTACTGAAATCAGAAACTAAGTTCAATATCCAGAAGCAAATGAACAATTAAAACACATCCAATCATCAACAATACCGTAAAATTGCAAAATAACATCAAACCGAATGATTACTTTAATTAAAAACCAAATCCAAAGATCCAAGGTACTGAAATCCGAAAATAACAAACCTAGACTAATGCTACTGATCTGAACAATTCAGAAACAATAGACTATAAGCTAAACTAAACAAACTAATAATGAATTAAAAGTGAAAACATAAGAAATACCAAAAGTGTTGCTGAAAGTCCGAATCCTTGAGTCAAAGAAGCCTTAAGTCCACCTTAGGGGTCGTTCTTCGCCTCCTGATTTCGACCTAATGACCTCTATTTATACTTGTGAAATATGCTGATCCGCGACGCGCAAGGCTAGGAACCACGTCGTGCATATCACCTTATCCCCATTTTTTCGCTATTTGAATCGTCTGACCTTTGACGTGGCGCGACGCACGTGCTTCCTTCCCATGACGTGCGTATGACTTCGAGTGAATTGGCTTTGATCCAATACTTCTTCCCTTTGTCCGGTTTTAGTCCCCGTTTTCAACATTTTCTTGCACACAAGCACTAACACGAAAACTGAGAAATACCAATACAACTATGATATACATTCACCAAGAATAGGGCCTAACAACGACTAAAATACTTGATATTGATAGGCGTTGTCATTATGTTGGATCTATATGGCCAATAATCATTATTGAATGATTTTGTTAATAACATATGATCATATAGGGTCACACCTTTATCAAGTTGGTACTTATGAATATTTATTAAGTATTTGATTATTAATAAATAATTTCAACTCCTGTATTTAACTAGAGAATAATTATTGTTTTATGAAAATAAGTCATTATATTATATATTAAGTCATGTACAAGTTTTTGGACACTTAGGATTGCACTAACTTATAATAGATACAGTAGTTTATTAAGGTAGTGTGTAAGACACATCATCTTGTCATTTTCTCTCTTTTGGTGGAAAATTTCAAAGTAGAATGGGAGGTTCCTTGCCAACCTCCCTCTTACACATACCAAACGTCTAAGTAGACTAAATTTGTGCTAGTTTTTTCCCTATTCCTCTTGAAACCGTAGCTTTCTTCTCTCCTTTTCTATTACTCTATTGTGAAACTAGTTAAGGGTATTAGTGGTTAGAAGTGCTTCTCCTTTAGTATTTAATATTGTTAAGTACTTAAGGGCTTAAGAAGCTTAAGATACAAGAAGGGAACTAGACTTCCAAAGTGTCTTACTCTTGGTGGTGGATACATATAGAGAAGATCAAGCTTCTTGAATTTTCATTCTTATTCAACTCTCCAAATCAGAGTGGGATCAAAGGCTCCAAAGGTTGTCATTCTAAAAGACCATATGATTGTTTTAATATAATTCTAACTGTAAGACCCGTTCCGCCGAGTCGCGGCTCGGATTAATCCGCGGCGCGGCTTTAAGAAGGATCCAGAAACGCGTGATATTTGTACGCGCGGCGCGGTTCTAAAGAACCCGCGGCGCAGTGCGCCTCTAAGTTGAAAACCCCTAATTCGGATTTAAACGCCTATATAAAGGGACCCAGCCCTAGGGTTCGTGTTTTTGGGAGTTTTCTGGGCAGAGGCGTCTGGGTTCAGCAGAGACTCTTTGGTTCCAAGGCTTTGGAGGTTTGAAGGAAGAAATACAACGTGGGGAAAGGCTGTAGTCGATCGGGTGCATTTCTCCGCTTTCCAGAAGCAAGGTAAGAGGATACCTTCTGATATTTCAGTTTATCCCGTTTTTATGGTGTTATCCCCTAAGTAGTAGTCTTAGATGACTTGTAACCCTTAGGGTTAGACTAAGGACATAAATAGACTTGCATGTCCCTAAGGAAGTGATCTTAGGGTAGTTTCTGATCTCATGAAGGGTTTGGAGTGAAACCCTAGCCGATTGATGTACTGTTAATCGCTAAAAACATTTTGGAATGTTACGAGCCGCGACGCGGACTGGCTATGTCAGCGGCGCGAACTCGGCTGAAACCCCGTGTTTATTCGATGATAGCCGCGGCGCGTAGGATGAGGAGCCACGCCGTGGCGAGCGACTGTTTGACCAGGAACTTGGTTTTGACCACGGTTTGATAGCAAATATTGAGTCTAACCTTTAGGCAGGTCTGTAAGAGCCTGGTCAGTAATTGATATGTTGTATGTGTGTGGGATTTAGGTGTGTGGACGAGCTAAGTGGGGATATTAGAGAATATCTACACGGTTTCGAACCAGGTGAGTATCCTCACCTTACTATATGATGTTGCATGTTAGGCATCTTGTGTGTTGTTTACATTTATATGATTTGCTCTATATCTGTGGTTATTTGTTGTTGGGCTCAGTACTGATGCGTGTCCCCTCGTAGCTGTTGTATGGCGAGTTGGACTATTGCATTGTCCCATAGCTGTTGTATGATGGGCTGGGCCATAACCGGGAACCCATAGCTGTTGTATGATGGGTAGAACCTTCCCGTGTCCATAACTATTGTATGATGGACGCCCGTAGCTGTTGTATGGCGGGTAGGGTCAGGTCATTCTCGAGGACGGGTTGTTTAATGTGTGGGCATGTATGGTAACTTGTGGACTCACTAAGCTTTGAGCTTACCCGTTGTTTTTATAACATTTTAGGTAATTCAAATGACAAAGGGAAGGGCAAGGCTTGACGGCAGCGCGTCGCATTCAAGAGATTGATGTCAATGAACTATATTAGTATTTTTAAATGTTTCCGCTATTAATTTAAGTATTATGTTGAACAGTTTTATGTTTTGGAATAAATATTTTATTGGAACCTTGGTAATAAATGATTTTTAAATATTTTTGAAATTGGGGCGTTACACTAACTTATGGAAATGGATCATTAAATGATTTTGTCTTAAAATGGTCTAAAATAAACTAGTAATCTTACAAGTAAAATGGGCATAGGAACTTATCCGTACATGAACCATTTTAATGGTGTAAGCAAAGCCCCACTAATGATGTGCTTCTGAACGTTTATTATTATTATTATTATTATTTGAACCGGCGATGATAAGTACTCTGGAACGTTAGAGGGGTAATTCCGTTCCCGGGCGGGCCCCAATCGCCTCCATTTCCTCCCCCTTTTTACCACCAATCCGGGAAAATCCCCCACATGGAGTCAGTCGGAGTCGAACTCACGACCTCCCACCCACGTGGGTATATAACCCTGATGCATCAACCAGCTAAGCTAGGCATCACTTGCGAACGTTTATTATTTAGACTTGATTACAACTTTTATCTTTCATATATGATCTTATAATAAAAAGTTCAAAGCATACCCGTAAATGTTAACAATTTTTAGGAATCAATCTATGTTATTGAATAATTTTTTTTCTTTTTTTGTGTTTTTATTTTTTGTACACGTTTTAACTATCTTAAAATATATCAAACGTAGAAAAGTTATTTAATTGTTAATAATTTTTGTAATATTTATCTTTGAATTAAAAATTGTATTTATTAAACTATGAATGCAATAATATAATTTTTTTGTCGTAAAAATACGTTAATATCAATCATTAATCATAAATAAATAAAAAAAATTATAAATTTTATATATTGATATCTTTTATAAGAAACAAGTATTAAAAATAAAATACGATATTATTAAACTATGAATAAAAATGTTCATCATAACAAAACCCCACTAATGAATGATTTGGTTCTTATTTATCTATATATTAAAAAGCGTAGCTTTTGAGCGTCTTTTTTGGGTTTGCTGTAACGTTTTTTTGGTGTCACGCTTGCTTTTTGTCTTGTATTTTTTCGCGGGTTTATTTTGACCCGAAAAATACAGCACCGCCAAAGCTTCACTTATGGGGTTTTTCAGTTCTCTTTTCGGATTAGGCTTCCTTCTTATGCCATTATTGCCGCTTCATCTTCTTCTGTTCGTCGTTGTCCCACTTCCTGTGCCGCTGTGGTGAATACCCGTCGAATAGGGAGTACCTGCATCGTTGACGAATGTCTTTCTTTCACGTTATTCTTCTTTGTCGCGAGTTTCTCGATGTTGCGTCGACTACAACACGACTGACTCGAAATTACGTCGTCTCTACCGGTTATCCGGCAATTCCGAGTAATCCGATTTCTGATTCATGTTCACATATCTCGATTTCTTTGTGGTGAACGACTACAATTGCAAAAAACCCTAGAAAAGAGGGAACACGAGATGGGAAGATCGATCCGGAAACACAGGGATTCCGGTGGGGATACGGATAAGGATTCGACGAAAGACTACAAGCATCGAACCAGCAAAAACACCGATGACCACTACCGCTCCAAACACGATAAACACCGAGACACCGATGTATCAGTTTCTTGAAGAGGGGAAATGGGCTAAAGAGGCAGAGATCATTAACTTGAAGGTATCTATCATTCCTGCTGATTCCGATCATCTCTATCAACTCCCATAGACTTTCCAAAATACTGCCAATCATCTAAAGTTCTAATCCCAACATTAATTTTGTTTTAACAACTATTTATGCAAGTAAGATTTGGTAATTTTTCATTGTGGTTTATTTTATTTCATTATCTTTTTTATTCCACGACTATATTAATAAGAATATTTCTTTTTGAAGGAACGACAAGCTCCATGGTGGGAATTCTTCGGTTTATTGTTTTTTCCAGTTCTTATCCAGCCCAACAAGGATTTAAGCATCTTCAATTTCATCCTAAATCCTACTAGGTAAGCTAGAGAAGATGGGTAATTTTTTTTGTATAAAATGCATAAGCTTCACATGACTAGGCCTTTTGATTATTGTCAAGTAATTTACGATTTCTTACAAAAATTATGCACTTTTAAGTGATTAGAAGGTGTTTGATGTATTAATTGGTGGCATGTTCTGTTTAATGTTACCTAGAAAAAAGCTTCTGTGGGCAGTAAACCCACAAAGATGCATCGTTTTCCTTTATGGTGCAAAGCATTAAGAGCTCTGAAGATGGTGTAGATACAAACATGTCAAAGGTAGTTGTGAAAACAGACATATAAACTTCATGTCAATATTGTAATATAGATTAAATTCAAGAAATAGCAACCTACTTTAATTGATTTGTTTATTATAGCATCCCACTTTCATTTTTAACCTAATACAAAGGAAATATTTTGAAAGTACAATATTATGCTTGGGTAAGGTAGATATTCAAAGTACATCGCCTTAATAAGAAAAGAAACTGAAAGTAGAAAAGTAGAATGCTGTGATACACAAATTAACAGAAGTATGTTGTTACTCCTTGCATTTTTTACTGTTAATTTATAGATTACTAACTATTATTAAATCTCCAGAAGTCGTATGCAATCTGTGATCTTTGCTTCCTAATCATCAAAATCTTGGCCCAAAATCAAGAAGATCTTTAGGGATCATTTCTACATATCCCTTTACTTCAATTCTTGTATAAGCCACGTGAGAAGAAACAAGAAAAGGAGAAAGAAGAAAACCAAAAAAAAACGAAAAAAGAGAATGAAAAAGAAAAGAAAGAAGAAAATGATAGAGAAAAAGAGAAGAAAGAAGAAAAGGAGAATAAAAAAGAAAAGAAAGAAGAAAATGATAAAGAAAATGAGAAGGAAGAAGAAAATGAAAAAGAAGGGGTTCAAACTCATGTAAGTTTCTTGAGATCTTTAATTAGGAAATAATTGTTCAAAAAAGTCAACCGTTAGATGCATCATAAATTCTCAAATGTCTTTATAACAGGTCACTGAAGGCCATACATGGTTGTCAAATGCTAATGATCTTGCCCACTTTGAGTCACTTAACATGGAAGGTTATGACAGTCTATGCTATTACTGCTTATTTCAACAGCAGCTGCAAGAAACCTGGCATCAAGGTAAGGATTGATTTACATTTTTTGACAGTTTTATGTAATTTAGAAAATGACCAAAATATTCATGCAGTGGTGTTGATGTATACACGGCTCTTGCCGGCACGGTTGGAGTACTATATGGTCTTCTCCAAGAGCAAAAGTTATTAAAATTTGGCTAAGGAAGTTTTCTCCTTCGTAGGCACGGATCCTCTTATTGAGGTATTTCAGACTCCAAAAAGTAATATTTTATTGTTCTTATCATTTCAGACTTAACAGGGAAAACCTCATTTCTTTCTATTAAGTTGTTCTTTCTGTATTAAGTCAAAAAGAAACACCCATATGTTACCCGGTTAATGATTTGTTTCTTTAACTTAATGGGCTGTGACAGGTGGCTATTTCTTTGGAGCAAGCATCATTATCGGATGAGTACTTTGTGAAACAAAAGTTGTACCTGAATGTTGATTTCTATTTTGGCCTGATTTATAGGTATGTATTGAGATTTGTTTTTAAATCAATTAATCAAATTCTGGTGGCTCAAGTTATAACTTTTTTATGGGTATGTTAATTGTTTATTAAAAACAGGGCAATGAGATTTCCAACAGAGTTTTTACTGTTTTAAGTGGGTGTGAGAGAAAACGAGCCAAATATCAAAACAATCGAAGTTCCTCTTTATAACTAAAGAAGCTTTAAGCCTTTAACAAAATTGAGAATCTTGTGATATGGTCTTTGTCTCTTTGACAAGAAAAAAACACGCGTTTTCAAATGCAAAAACCTAAGACTTGTCGGCCGCCCTTGAAGAGGAATCCAAAGAGCCCGTGACTAAACTAATGGACTCATGGACAAAGCAAAAAGGTTACCCCGTTGTCTCCGTTAAACTAAAAGACAGCAAATTCGAGTTCGAACAAGTTTGAAAACTAGGACCAAAATTGCAAAAAGTTGCCAACCACAAGGACCAAAACTGTAATTTAATTATAGTTGTTATGTAATGATAGGTTCAGTTTTTGTTGAGTGGTTGCCAAGGAGGTGGACAATGGGTTGTGCCCATAACGCTATGCTGTGGTTCATATGAAGCACGAAAGAGTTTCTTACTTGAAACAAAATCAAAAACCATTGACACGTCATCACTATTTGGGCATTCAATTTCTGATAATGAACCGTCAAGTAGCTTGATAAAAGTCAACGTTGACCGCGTGGGATTTTACCGCGTGAAATATGATGAACAGTTGTCGGCTAAACTTCGATATGCAATTGAAAGTAAAAGCTTATCCGCCATGGATAGATACGGTACTCTTTATTATATTCTTTTTATTGTTTTATGAAAGTAAAAGATATATTTTATATTTTAATTTTTATTACTTTTACTGACAGAAATTCTCGATGACTCATTTGCCCTTTCCATGGCTGGCCAGTTACCTTTGTCTTCTTTGCTTATTTTAATGTGTGCTTACAGAGGAATGAATATACAGTGTTGTCCAACTTAATTAGTGTAATGTCTGAGGAGGGCGTTTACGTCTTTTGCAATTTGCACTATCTTCAACATCCTTTTTTTTTTAATTTCTCTTTTTTTATTATTATCACAGGTTAGCTCTAAAGTTGCAAGAATTGTGGCTGATGCTGATAACACATTGCTGGACAACATTAAGATGTTTTTCATCAATCTTTTCCAGTAGAGTTAGTTTTTTTAACTTCCAATAGTAACATACTTTCGTTTATTTGTGTATTATAGCATCGTACTTTACTTCCATTTGTTTCTATAATTAGTTGGATTTATTTTATTTAGGAGGATCGGTTTTGATCCTAAAAAAGGGGAAAGCCACTTGGACGCGTTATTTATAGGAGAGCTTTTTGCTACATTGGCTGTGTTTGGACACGAGGATACATTACTGGAAGAAAACAAACACTTCCAAGCATTCTTGGAAGATATAAACACTCATCTCCTTCCACCTGATATAAGAAGGGTACGTACGATTTATTTGTCGTGTACAAAAGACATAAATACCCTCCACGTCATCATCATCAATAATATAAGGTACAAATCTCATCTATTGCAGGCAGTCTATGTTGCTGTAATGAAAAAGGCGACAGCAACAGATCGATCCGATTTCGATTCTCTTTTAAAAGTCTACAGAGAGACGGATTTAAGTCAGGAAAAAACCCAGATATCAGGTGATTATGAAGTTATAAAATTATAAAATTATAAAATTTTTTGACAATTTATTATTAAAATTCTTCTGTTGTAGGTGCCCTTGGATCTTGCAGTGATCCCGATATAATCCTTGAAGTCCTTAACTTTTTGTTGACTCCCGAAGTATAAAAATTATTTAAAAAAATATTTTTTTTTCCGTAAATTAAAATCATAATAATAACAAAATTATAATGTGGTGTTTAGGTTCGAAGCCAAGATGTTGTCTTTGGACTTGCTGTTAGCAGGGAAGGACGTGAAGTGGCTTAGAACTGAAGTGGCTTGGAACTGGTTCAAGGTTAGTTTGACTTTTTTAATTATATTCTTTGAGAATTAATTAAAATAAATTAATTCCATATGTATATTCGTAGGAAAATTGGGAACACATTTCGAGTACTTGGGGACATGGGTTTTTGATCACACGTAGAAGAACAAAAAAAGCGAAACAATGAAGACCCCAGAAGAAGACGTACAACGGTCCCAAATATTTTAATCGCTTACATTTAAACGCGAAGCAAAACGGACCCGTGCGGAGCACGGGGGCCCGCTCGTTTTTATCAAAAGGAAAAGTCTATGATCGATTTTATGACATAGAAATATGAAAAAGCTTGTTGCATGGAAAATTCAATGTAACGTGATAATAAGGTTTCTTTATTAATAAAAAAATTATAATTATACATTCCTCCTAAATATATGTTGTAAATCAATTAAAAGGTAAAAAATTTTGCGATGTAATAAAAAGCTTCTGACAGTAGTTCAAAAAACTCTCAATTACGTTGTTGTGACTCTCCCAGTATTTTGGGGTTTATATCGGTGTCATTGTGAAATGAATGCCCGATGTGGGTTCATATTGGTGCCGCTGTGAAATGAGTTCTTAACGTGTTCCGTAAAATGTGATAAATTTTTGAAAAGGAAATTATTCACTTTCATCGCTTATATAACAATGTCTTTATGTTTTTAATGATTGATGATATTTGCGGATACATTATATCCACTTTTAACTATTGCGTATTTTTCAAAGAAAATTGCTTGTCAAATGTGTACAAAAATTATAGTTATATTATAATAAATGATATTTGTTGATTAATCAACTGTTCATTGGAAAATTAACATGTACTTTCACAAGTATACGAATCACCATCTGCCACATTGCATGTTCTTTTTATTATGATCTGGCTTCTATTGTCAAAAAATTCATACAACTCAACTAAACTAAACTGCATTTTTTTAGTTCACGTGTGTCGTATGACTTACTTTCATTGCATTTTGTCCGACCTATATTTGGAAACCTCAACGTACGTGCATGGTGATGATGGTGGAAACCACTAATGAATTATGTGATTTACTGGAAGCCTCAATTTGACAATCCACAGATTAAATTAGATTAGGTTTAAAAGCACACTAGTAGAAAAAGGGGTTTTAATGACAGAGGAATTATGACTTACAAAAATGTCTGTAATAAAAGTATGTCATCCCTTATAATTTACGACAGATTTAATTGTCCTTTATAAATCGTTGTCATACTTTGCAAAAATTCAAGACGTACAAAATGTCTGTCATAACTTGTGTCTAGAATTATATATATATACAATTGTTGCCTCCAATGAACAGTACCACTTTAGTTTATTACAATTCTTACCCCTGTAGTTTTACCACTTTAGTTTATTACAATTTTTACCCTTGTAGTTTTAATTTGTATAATTATAGTTTTAGTCCCTATAGTTTTAATTTTTATTAATTACAATTTTGGTCCCCATAGTTTTGTTTGCCAGTTTAACATTATTACAGTTTTGACCCCTGTAGTTTTAATTTGTTGACTTCCTTAACCGCAGCAACGCGCGGCTCCCTTCCGCTCGTTAAAAATAAAAGGCGCGGACCACCTTTGGCTTTTCTTAAAATGAATTAGGAGCATATATATTAAAAAAAAAAGAACGAGAATCTGAAGTTACCTATTATGTAATGAAGCTAGATTCTAGCCTTATGTTTAATGTTTATAATCCCTTTTAACATTTTCATCCATTCTAATCGATGTTTTATTATAATTACATGTTTGTTTAAGCGTGAGCAAGAATCTGGAATCTACTTTAATCTTATGTATTTTGAGGAGAAAGTCCAAGCTCGTGAATGGGATGAAGTAGAGAAATACCTGTCTGGATACACAAAGGTTGATGATAACAGATATTCAATGATAGGTATGAGTTGACTAAAATCCTTCCTGTTATTGAATATGGTGATCAATATGTTACTCAAAAATTGATTTTACCTGGATTTACTAGGAAAGATAAGCCAAAGGTTGTTGAGATCTGAAAGTCTTCTCAACATTCAATGAAGATCTATACAAGGAAATTACACAGCTTTTGACTCTTTCAAATTTCATGTAATATGCTCCTTTTGCCTAGAGTTTCTTCACTTCTTGTTCATTATGATTTATTCCTCTTTTTCTAATTGAAGTTCTTAATCACAGGGAAAATGGGCAGCTATCCAAATATGGTGATACTCAAACAGCTCGTAGCATTATGTTAGTAGAACTTAAACAGCTAATAGAAGCAAATCCCCTTTTTTGTGAGAAGCTTGTTATACCTACCTTAAAGTCATCAAGGTTACAGACTCTAATTAACCAAAGGTAATGAAGTCTTCATTTATTTGTAAGTTGTTTAAATTAATATATACATAACAATTGTATGGTCTATCCAGTTTAAATTGGCAGCATCAATTGTGTAAGAATCCAAGGTCAAATCCATATATCAAGACTTTATTCATAGACCATTCATACACACGTCCAAATGGCACCAATATTGTACCAATACTTGTCAATCTTTCACCTACCGCGGTCACAAAACCCGCAGTTTATATACATCTATTGGAGCACATGGTGTATAATCCCTTTAATTTATGTAGCCCTATTCTTGCCTCTAGATTAAGTATTCATCTAATGGGTTGTTTGTGTAAAATTACATTTCAGCCCTTTCAGCCTACTATAACCAATGCAAATGTTTCAAAAAATAACAGGTGATCTTATAAAAGTTACAAAAGTAACAAATTTGTTTGGATTTGTTTTCATGATATATCAACAAGTTTTATTATTAAATTTTGTTTTAAATATGTTTATATTAGGTGAGAGATGTGCGATTGATTATGGACAAGAATTCAAGGAGTCAGGTGTGTGCCTCTTTTTAAATTCTTTTCTATTCATTCTTAAACGACTACCATAAGTTAATAACAAGTGATCTTATAAAAGGTCTTATAAGATTATTCTTTCTTGAATGTAAGAACTTAATATACGGTACTCTTATAAGATAACTCATTCTTAAATGAGTACCATAAATCAATATTTTACATTTCTAATTCTTTTGTTATAACTAAAATGATTACAGATTTTTGAAGCTTTCGGTCTTGTTGAACTCGTCCAACTTCCTACTGATCCTGAGACAGCACACTATAAAGGTTTTGGGTTTGTTCAAGTCGGTATTAACTTAAATTTTTTATTATTTGATTATTCTGTTTATTCCTAGTTTTTAATTATCCATTGACATTAATATACAACTTTCATATCTTTCTATTGCATCTTTGTACTTGCAGGGTTTTTCTCATCAACCCATTGTCTTTAGTAAAATTTTCCTAATTATAGCATTGTATTTACATTTCTTTTTCTCATTGGGACATTATACTTTGAAAAATCTACCTAATGGTAGTGAAAACAACTATGTATTTAATTGGCATTGCTATAATTGATTAATTTTACTAAATTATAATGATTAATTTTAACATATAATGAGTTTTTTTAATCACAATTTGTTTCTTGTAGGTTTCTTCATTTACAGATCATGTTAGTGCACAAGACACATATGCAAAAGCAGCAGACTTTGATGATGATGATGGTGGAGGTTTGGTGAGTCCACATTTTGTGCTTTTATCAAAAAAATAATTTGTGTGCTTAGTTTCATAGTACTTTTCTATAACATAGCAATGTGCTTTGATGATAAAACCTCATGACCATCGTTGCTAAGACATGCAGAGGTTAATTCCCAAATGATGCAGGCAAAGGACCTCAAAATCCACCTTCAAGTCATCAAAGATTGTACCCAAGAATCCAAAAAGATAGCAGTGTACTTTCGTTTATTGATGTGTTGTAACATTCTACTTTGTATTTGACAAATTATACTTTTTCTGTAATGGATTTTCTTTCCATGCATATATTATATTATTTGTATTGTGAGACATCAAATGTGATTTAGTTTTTGAATACTAGTACATTAAAAATTATAAAAATATAATGTTTGTCGTAAAATGTCTGTCAAGAATTGAAAAGAAATGTCAAAATTATGACGTACAAATTGACTTGTCATACATGTATGTTATAAATGTCTGTTATAATTGTATGTCATAAATGTCTGTCGTAAATTTATGACAGACAAATGTTTGTCATCTCTCATTTATGACATGGCTTTCAATGAGACATTTGTCTGTCATCTATGGCTATTTATGACAGACATTGCCTGTCATGAAAAGCCTTTTTTCTAGTAGTGGCATCAACTTAACAATGTGCCATGTATATTAGTTTATATGTGTACTTGTTATACTGTTATAGTTATGTTTATTAGGATTGGTAACTAATTAATAATTGCAACTACGGTTTGTGTTACTCCAATTTATAGTTCAAACCCCTACCCCATATCGCATTGTCCTGACGACTTTTAGCCTAATTTTCAAGGAAAGCAAATAACCATGTTGTAGCCTGCAGGAGCAAATGTTGCAAATCTGTAATCCTCGTTGGTACATTAATTTGAATTCACCCATCATCGATTGTGGGTTTCGTAATTACACATCTTTTAGTCAACAATTATAAAGTTTAATCAATCTCTATTGTTACCTTCACTAATTCTTCGCATGTTTAAGTACTTAAAGTGTATATTTATTATTAATTGTCTTAAACATTTTGTATATGCATCCGACGGAATTGACTTTATTTTGCTGACGGTCTTACAAGTAAACAAAGAAAAAGGCCAAGTAAAAAGGGGAGATACTTTTTTTTTAAACGGCTGGCAGATATTAAAAAGGAGGCTTAAAAAAAAGCCGAAAAGCGTAAAGAAAGATAGAAGGAAAATGAAGACACTAAAAGTAACAACACATGGGTTCTCTACACGTGTATAACCAGAAATTAAAGAAAACTACATCAAAATTTCCTCTTTTGGTTGTACAATGCAGAAAGCAAATTTTTTTCTCCGTACCTTTTTAGTTTATCGATGATTCATCAAAGATAATATTATCATTATATATCTGAAACCCCCATCCATCCATTCCGTCCCCTATCCCAACCCGACAAATTGTATTTGTTCCTAATTTTATTCCTAACCATTTGAAAAGATGACAAGGGTAAAGTTTAATAAAATTAATAATATTTTAATCCACTTGTCATCATTTCAAATGGTTAGGAATAAAATTAGGAACAAAAATTAGGAACTAATACAATTTCTCATCTCACCCCACATCCATACACCATCACACCCACTCTGACCCCTCACCTAGACCCCCACAAAGACATCTACTTTATCCTACCTACATCCCTACCTCAACATACATATCCGTCCTCGACCCTATCCCTGCCACCCACCACCCACCACCCCCCCCCCCCCCGGTCATACACCCACACCTACATTCATACACCCACCCACCCACATACCCCAGTTCCCACCCCTAACCTTACACTTACCCCCTACCAAAACTCATACCCACCCCAGCTCCACCCCCATACTAATAGCTACACCCATTCCCAAACATATAAACACTAAGCATAAGCATGCAGATAAACCTATGCCAGCACATAAACCCATCCCACACCCAAGCCCCCCATACACACACATCCACACATACACACATAATTAGCTAGAAAGTGTCAATGAAAATGTATTTTGGTCAAAATATATAATTTACAATCCAACTAATCGGACAAATAACTAAACCAAATAGAAAACAAATTTCATTTACTCTCAACTGTAATATATATTTTAATTCATTCATATTTCAAATCCATATTTCATTCCTTCCAAAAACGTTACAACAACCAAACACCATTAAATGTATCAAAATGAGACGGAGTTTGGGATATATTAAAATAGATACCAGAGCATGCAATTATATTCTAATTAATTACATCTGTCGTATTACACCACATTTGTGTTTACTTAAAGGCATACAACACATCGTCCGTCTAATACTTGATAATTAAACATATTGATAGAATATATATATATATATATATATATATATATATATATATATATATATATATATATATATATATATATATATATATATATATATATATATATATATATATATATATATATATATATATATATATACTAGTTTAAGATCCGTATAACACACGGATGATGATGAAATAAAGTATTATAATAAGAAAATTATTTATTTTATATAGTTGGCAAGAAAATAAATTTTGAATCATTTAATCTGATATATATATATATATATATATATATATATATATATATATATATATATATATATATATATATATATATATATATATATATATATATATATATATATATATATATATATATATATATATATATAATCCTAATAAATAAGTAACTCAAAGCCACATGTCATCTTCTTATTGAATTTGCCACATGTCATTTTAATAGAATTTTAAATTTCTTAAAAAAACTAATTGGTTTGAAACGTTTATAACTTCTTAATGATCGGTTTAATTATCATTTAATTTCAAAATTAATTGTTATCATTCAATTTCAAAATTTATTTTTTTTAACATCATATTATTTTTTTAATGTGTAGAATGATTTGGGAGACAATAGAGAGGCAATTGACGTCATAATATTTTGAAGAACGATTCAAATCATAATAGTGAATTTGATTTTAGTACCGGTGACATTCTCATAATCAATTATATTTATCAAAATACAAAGTCGTAATAGTAAAAATCAAAAGCAAAATGTCACGATACACAAACAAGTTTCTTATTTAAAATTAATGATGTTTAGATATTCTTAATTAATAATTTTTTTGTATCATCTCGTGTAATACACGGGTCTCACAACTAGTATATATATATATACTAGGTAAGTTAAGGGGCCGTGCTAAGCACGGCCCACGGACGGTTACCAAGCACACTCGACAAATAGGTTTTTGGTTAATTATAAGAAAGTACGTTGTTATGTCGTTGGTATTGCTATTAGACGACCAGATCTTCAAAAATATACTTACATTCTTTACACATCAATGATCCCCAGCAACCAAATTGTCAATAAAGAACAACCGAAAGTTTGGAACCCAAAAAAAAAATAAAAAATAAAAAATAATCAAGATGATATTTGGGTATTGTTAATAAAGATGAATACAAAAATGGTTAATGGAGAAAGATAAGAAAATATGAAGAATTTAAGATAACTACGGTTTTACGAAGGTTAATTTTTGCCATGGTCAAAGCTTGTTGGAAATACAATTAATCCCGTAAACCGATTTCCTTTTATCGCTCTCCTAATACACTTTCACCGCCTCTTTAGATATTACATTTGGCAAGGTTAGATGCAAATCCATGAGGTGTGGCCGTATGGGTACCGTCGCTTTTTTAAAGACGCCATGTTCCTCCACGCCGTTTCATTTTGGACTCCTTATGTATCCGCCAAGAAACAGAGATACCGTCTGCATTAATTAATCCACTACCGATTCCCTTTTCCAACTACAATTCTTCGTTGTCCTTGATTCATCTCCCTCATCCTGCATCAGTAATTGACAGCCGTGGGAACCCTAATCATCCGTCATCAACAATTGACACCTGTCCAATACGTGAAGGGGGGTTGTGCGTAAATTAACAATCCACAAAAATCATTTTGACCGAAGAAATACTCAACTTATTTCTTTCATGTTCTAGAGTAGACCAAGCAAAAAAAAAAAAAAAGCCTCCATGGATAAGAAATACATAACTATATGCAAATCATCCATCTCAATTGATAATATAGTAAAGTTAATTTGATTCAAACCCCAAAACAAAAAAAAAAAAAAAAAACCTGGCATCAATAAACAAAATAAAAAAGAAGTTTATTTGACCAAAGAAAACTCGACAGGTATTAATGTTCCAAAATGGACAACTCCATCAAAATAGTAAACGAAAAGAAAAGTCTTATCCAATTCACACAAAGCATTTCATGTTTTGAAACGGATGGAGCAAACGAAACTCATAGTATAGTCCTGCATGTGTTTGCATTTGATTCTCCCTATGTTAACATTACTCACCCCAGTGAGTAAATTCAACTTATATTGTCCTACATCAGATAAAAATTAAGACAAGAATATTGAAAAGCATCAAGCATTAAATGAGAAAGACATAGTTTGTACAGAAATCAGACAAACAAATAAAAAGCAGATCATTGGGAGACATTTTCTGTAAGAATGATGACAACATCACCTCCCAACCATTTGGTTAATCGATTGTCAAAATAAAAATGGAAATTGCAAGTTAATAATTAACCGGTGACTTTGAGCCACCTTTAATAAAACCACTTTACTGTGTCTTAATAGTGGCCATTCAATAGCAAAGCGAGATATAGAAGAGATAGATGGGACAAAAATCTTTAAAAATGCCATCAAAATGAGAACGAAGAGGAACGGGAAAAAACATGATTAATCTCAATTTTAGTTAATCAAAATTGATATATGATTACCTCATCTTTTCGTAATGCTTGTATATTGAAACTTCATCTTGAAATTGTCATCTCAGATCATAAAATAAGCTTCACCAACACGTAAAGCTCCATTGGTATGTACAAAGGAATGGGTATCATAGTCTGAAACAGAATCAATGACATAAAATATATTTCATCCCCAACTTCCAATAGTTTTTATTCTACCATTCTTGCTTTGAGTAATCTTATACTTAAAAAAAACATATGGTGGTACCTCTTGTCATTATTGGAAGCTTTGAAGAAAATGAAACAAAAAAGTAAACAGGTCTCAAAACACGCAAAAAAATTCAAATTAATGTAGAAATACAGACTAAAACTAACTTTATTTATGACCCAACCTAATGAATTTTTAAAACGAAAAAGGATTGTGAAGGGGTGACATTATACCTGCAAGTAGGGAGATGAAAGAAGATAAATATGCATCCTTTCCATCCATATTAGAACACCAAACCTGATCCAGAGACTCGGCCTCTCAGGAAAATGGATACGCCTTTGCCTTTGATGCCGATGTGGAGCCTCCAAAATTCCTACGTAATGCCAGAAATAGTCTAACAAATCCTCAAAACCCCAAACACCCTCCTCCCCACACCCACTTTCCTCAAAATCTACGATGGGGTGTGTATACTCAAATTGATAAAAAAAAACCCTTACAAAGCTTAAATAAATCACCCTACAACATTCATCCATTTAATTGAGAACAATCCAATTGTTACATGTGCAGAGATAAAAAATTAGTAATACTATGGATCGTAATTGGAACTGGAAATTGATTTTTACCACCGAAACAATAAAATATTCAACAAATTTTCTGTCCTCACACAAAATCAACAAGTATCTCTAATTCCAAACGGGATAAGATCATATAGGTAGTCAGAATGAAACACAAACTAAGAAGATGATGCAGAGTAAAATGAACCAGAATCTGAGATTTCTTACTTGTGATTTAATATATAAAATATGTAATGATTGTGTTTTTTGTTTCTAATACACTATTCTACAAAATATTTTTTCTTTGGCATTTTGTCGAACACCTTTAGGGCAATCCCTCATTCATCACAGTTTCTACATATACAATTCAAAGTTCAAGCAACTCATAAAGTTAATTTACTATCTAATTCCTTTTATGACCAATTTATGTAAAAACCATTCTACCTCCAGACTACAGTGCAAATTTAAAGAGCACGGTTCCATTTGTCAAAGATATAGGATGGTAATTTTTGTAAAATAACGAACCTGGTAGATATAGGATGGTATTATTGGTAAAATGTAGACAAAATCGACTTCAATAAATAATCGATTAACTTCAAGAACGAAGTATAAAACCCAAATATCACGATAATGATTCAACGGAATATAAAACTATTGAATAATCAACCAAGAATAGATCGAACGGTAAAAAGAAAGAACACAGGATATTTACGTGGAAAACCCAAATCGGGAAAAACCACGGGCGGAGGAAGCCGAGAACCAATTCACTATATTTTGCGGTGTTTACAAAACGTTGGGAGAAATACAAAAATACAAAGAGTTAAAACTCTTTAAGTATTAAGAAGAAGAGAAGAGAAATGTTGTGTGTTGTGGTGTGTTCTAAAATGCATGATATGGGATCCTTTTATAGATGAATGTTTGCATTCCATTCTTGAAAATAAAGATGGTTGTATGCCATTGTAGAAAAACATTTCCTCACATGGGCTGTAACAATAAGCAGCCATATGTGTATGCCATTGTTGGAAAATCATCTTAGCAGCCTTTGAAAGTCTACTTGGTCAATTTGAAAACATGCATTTATTCCACAATCTCCACCTTGATTTCAAAATTGAGCAAGTAACAGAATGATTCTGCAACATGTTTAACCATCAGAAAAAAACTCATCAACCTTCAAAACTCCATAAGAAACTACAATCACCATATAGAGAAAAATTGATCCTGAAAAATGAAATACTTCCTCCACCACGAGCCTAATCAGGCTCAACTGCGATCAGAAATACCCATTAAGTCCAAACATAGTTTGAACTTGGCTATTGGAATACTTTTAGTGAACATATCAGCAGGATTATCATTGGTGCTGATCTTGTTTACCGTAATATCGCCTTTAGCAATAACATCTCTGATGAAGTGATAGCGAACATCAATATGCTTCGTTCGATCATGGAACATTTGATCCTTTGTCAGAAATATTGCACTTTGATTGTCACAAAAAACAGTTTTAACGGATAACTTGTTTGAAAGCTCACCTATCAACCGTTTCAACCAGAGGGCTTCTTTCACTGCTTCCGTAGTAGCCATGTATTCGGCTTCGGTGGTGGATAACGCTACGGTGGACTGTAACTGCGCTTTCCAACTAATTGCGCAATCACCCAAAGTAAACACGTACCCTGTAATCGATCGTCTTTTATCCAAGTCCTTTGCATAATCGGAATCCACATAACCAAGTACTCCACTATCGGTTTTACCAAACCGCAGACATAAAGATGAAGTACCTCGCAAGTACCGAAAAATCCATTTAACAGCAGCCCAATGCTCTTTTCCTGGATTCGCCATGTATCTGCTCACCATGCTTACCGCATATGACAAATCTGGACGTGTACAAATCATAGCATACATAAGAGATCCTACAGCGCTGGAGTATGGTACCTTTGCCATGTATGCTATATCTTCTTCGGTGGTAGGACTTAAGGCGGATGATAGCTTGAAGTGGGCTGCGAAAGGAGTGCTGACTTCTTTTGCGTCATGCATATTGAAACGGTGCAGAACCTTCTCAATGTAGCTTTGTTGAGAAAGGTATAGAGTTCTTGCACTACGGTCTCGCACTATTTCCATTCCTAGAATTTTCTTGGCAGCACCCAAGTCCTTCATATCGAACTTAGCATTCAACTGGTCTTTTATCTTTTGAATCTCCTTTATATTCTTTGCTGCAATTAACATGTCATCCACGTATAAAAGTAGATAGACCATTGAACCATCGTCACACTTCTTGTAGTAAACGCAGCTGTCGTAGGTGCACCTTTTCAGCTTGTGACTGGTCATAAATGAGTCAAACCTTTTATACCATTGTCGCGGAGATTGCTTGAGGCCATAAAGAGACTTCTTCAATTTGCACACGTAGCTTTCCTTGCCAGGAGCTACAAAACCTTCAGGTTGTTGCATATATATCTCTTCCTCAAGCACACCATTTAAGAATGTTGTAGTAACATCAATTTGCTCTAACTCATAGTCATGAGAGGCAACTAATCCCAACAAGACACGTATTGACGTGTGTTTCACAACCGGAGAGAAAATGTCGGTATAATCGATACCTGGGATTTGACTGTAGCCCTTGGCTACTAAACGAGCTTTATATCTTGGTTTGTCACCAGGGTGGATAGCCTCCTTCAACTTGTAGACCCATTTGCACTTAACTGTCTTCTTACCCTTTGGAGCTGGAACGAGATCCCATGTGCCATTTTTCTGAAGAGATTCCATCTCCTCGTGCATGGCAACCATCCACTTATTAGAATGTTTGGATTGAATGGCCTCGTTGTAGCTTGTGGGCTCCAGAACAGACTCAACTTCATTGGCAACTGTAAGTGCATAAGCGACAGAATTGGCTTGAACATATCTCTTTGGAGGTACAATCTGTCTGCGAGGTCTATCTCTTGCAATGGAGGGACTGTGAGGTTGGCTTGGAGCTTCGGCTGGCTCATGAGAAGAGGATTGTTGATTATTTGAGGGTTGAGAAACCTCGACACCTTCATGAGACCGGTCCTCGAAAGATGAATTTAAAGGAAGCTCCACCTCCACTCGAACTTTGTCTTTTTCCGAATTTTCATTTTCTCTGGTCTGAATGTTGGAGACAGGATGAAGCATGGCTTTTTCATCGAAGGTCACATCTCTTGATGTAATGACCTTCATAAGCTCTGGGCTCCACAATTTGAAACCTTTCACTCCTGTCTTGTATCCAATAAAAATGCACTTAATGGCTCTTGGTTCTAATTTGCCATTATCAACTCGTGCATATGCTGGACATCCAAACGGTATTAATTTTGTGTAGTCAGCAGGCTTACCAGACCATAGCTCAAACGGAGTCTTCTTTCCAATAGTACGTGAGGGGGAGCGGTTGATAATGTAGCATGCGGTTGAAGCGGCCTCGGCCCAAAAAGACTTCGGCAACTTTGAATGAGATAGCATGCATCGGACCTTCTCCATGATGGTGCGGTTCATACGTTCCGTTATGCCGTTCTGCTGTGGTGTATGAACTACGGTGCGATGCCTCGTAATTCCTTCCCTACGGCAATAGGAGTTGAATTCTTCAGAACAGAATTCCAGTCCATTATCAGTACGAAGGTATTTCACTTCAAAACCTGATTGCTTTTCAACCAATACTTTCCAATCTCTAAAAGTTTGGAATACTTCTCCCTTTGACTTTAAGAAGAACGACCATACCTTTCTTGAGAAATCGTCAATGATCGTGAGCATATAAGAGGCTCCACCTTTCGATGTAACCTTCGCTGGTCCCCATAAATCAGAGTGTATGTAGTCAAGTGGCCCTTTCGTCGTATGTTTGCCACCGATAAAACTCACTCGCTTCTGCTTTCCAAATACACAATCTTCACAGAATTCAAGTTCGGTTGATTTGTGCTCCCCGAGCAACCCCCTTCGACTTAGTTCATTCATACCATGGTATGACATGTGAGCGAGCCTGAGGTGCCATAGACGAGAATGATCAACATTGGAGAGGGATTTAGAACTAACCGAGGCTTCGCCAGAAATAACTTGTCCGTCCATAATGTAAAGGTTCGCGGATCTCCGAACTCCTCGGATGACAGTCGAACCGTTTTTCAAAATATGGACCTTCCCGTGTTTGCCGACAAACTCGTAACCTTTTTTCTCAAAAGTACCGAGAGATAGTAAATTTCGCCTAAGACCGGAGACATGCTTCACATCTTCAATTGTTCGAACAACACCATCGAACATGCGGAACCTGACTGTACCATGTCCAATAATACGGCACGAAGTATCGTTGCCCATCAAGACATGTCCTTGGTTAACATTTTCATATGTATGAAAAATACTCCGGTTGGAGCTCATATGAAAAGTACATGCTGAATCAAGAACCCATTCGCTCATGGTAATTAAACCGAAATCCGAAACGGATAGAAGCTCGCCATCGGAACCGGTTTCGGCAACATCGGATTCAACGGTGTTATTGGTTGTTTTTCCCTTTGCGATTGCCTTCGCTTTCTCCTTGTTCTTTAACTTGAAACATTCATCGATCAGATGTCCCTTCTTGTGGCAATAATTGCAATATTTGCGATTGGCTTTGGACTTAGATCTAGATCGGTTTTGTGAAGAGCTGCCTCTCTCGTTAGGTCTCCCTCTGATGTTGAGACCTTCGGCTTTAGAATCGCTGCTACTGTTCCCAACTATCTGCTTCATCTTTTCCTTTGAATCAAGAGCAGTCATTACCTCGTCAAGGACAAGAGTCTCCCGAGAATAGATAATGGTGTCACGAAAGTGATCGTAGGAGTCTGGGAGAGAAGATAATAAAAATAACGCCAAGTCTTCATCTTCATATTTGACGTCCATATTCTCCAGATTTCCTACAAGCTCTTTAAAGGTAGAGAGGTGATCAGACAAAGAACTACCTTCACTCATCTTTAGGTTAAAAAGTCGTTGCTTCAAGTGTAGCTTGTTGGGCAAGCTTTTCGTCATAAGTAGCTGCTCGAGTTTTAGCCAGAGAGCCGCTGCGGATGTCTCTTTCAACACATCTTGGAGAACGTCGTTAGAAAGATGCAAACAGATCTGCGACGACGCCTTCAGATCTTTCATCTCCTTTTCCTCAGTCGACCAAGTTGCCGGCATTTTCTCCATTCCTAATAGTGCTTTGTGGAGATCCATTTGGATCAACACATCTTTCATCTTTACTTGTCAGAGAGGGAATCTTGTGTTTCTGTCAAGTAAAGGGATATCATACTTCATCGATGACATGGTTGAAAATAGTTTTTACGAATCGTTATCGGAAAACCTGGATAGCTCTGATACCAATTGTAGACAAAATCGACTTCAATAAATAATCGATTAACTTCAAGATCGAAGTATAAAACCCAAATATCACGATAATGATTCAACGGAATATAAAACTATTGAATAATCAACCAAGAATAGATCGAACGGTAAAAAGAAAGAACACAGGATATTTACGTGGAAAACCCAAATCGGGAAAAACCACGGGCGGAGGAAGCCGAGAACCAATTCACTATATTTTGCGGTGTTTACAAAACGTTGGGAGAAATACAAAAATACAAAGAGTTAAAACTCTTTAAGTATTAAGAAGAAGAGAAGAGAAATGTTGTGTGTTGTGGTGTGTTCTAAAATGCATGATATGGGATCCTTTTATAGATGAATGTTTGCATTCCATTCTTGAAAATAAAGATGGTTGTATGCCATTGTAGAAAAACATTTCCTCACATGGGCTGTAACAATAAGCAGCCATATGTGTATGCCATTGTTGGAAAATCATCTTAGCAGCCTTTGAAAGTCTACTTGGTCAATTTGAAAACATGCATTTATTCCACAAAAACGAACATGTCAGAAAGTAGATAACGAATTAAACATATAGTAGATCGATAACAATTAAACATAAAAAACAAAATTATACCTCAGTCTTTAACTTCAACGGAATGATTCACCTTGCGGAGTGGAACCCTAAGTACTCGGAATGAGAGAGTTCACTGCATAAATCAATTTGGGTTTGGAATATTAGAGAGACGGTGGTGGTGGATGCACAAGCAAAAAAAGTGCGATGGTTCTTTGAGAACATAGCATTTAGAGAAATAGAAATGAAAATCATGGGTAGAGAGAAAGAAGAAAAGGGTAGCGACGATATTCTTAGGAAGAAGTGTGGTGGTCTGGAGAATCGGTATCAGTATGGATCGTAACGTATGAACTATGGAGCGGTTGATGAAGTTGAAGGGGTGTGGAACCGTTTGGAAATGAGATGGCGACCTTTAGAGAATGAATACGTGGCGTGATGAAAACCCTATGTAGCGCTAAATAGAGGGAGGAGAAAAAAAGGGTTTTCATATATAGTAATGATATATATATATATATATATATATATATATATATATATATATATATATATATATATATATATATATATATATATATATATATATATATATATATATATATATATATATAATTATGATGTAAAAAATAATGGGAGAGAATATGAAGATGTGCATGTTCGTTATAATATTAGATACTAAAAACATTATATTTGTTTGCAATTACTATAAGAAATATAACAATATTACAAAGTTAGAATATCACCTTTATTAATTTTCTTCTATCTTTAGCATGATTATTTTCCATGATATAATTTGAAATCTGTAAAAAAAAAGATGTTGATTATAAATCAACTCTATATATAAATAATCATTAGAATATTAATTGAATAATTAATTTGTGTTCAATTATTTATGTGTACTTGCAATTTGTTTCATTAATTATATGATATTTCTAAAATTTAATTATATGTTGGGGGTATATTTTGCCAACTATAGAAACTTAGGTTGTAAGAATTGTGGAGTTTGGGTTAGATGAGATAATTGAATCATAGATGAGGGGCTTAAGGGTTAACATGGGAAACTATAGGGGCTGAATTATCTTTTTCTTGAAATCTCCTTTGCTTATGATGCGGGCTAGAGAAGGAAACGTGCGACCGAGTGTTCCCTCCTCGCAACCCTACGTCGTCGAACCCTTGCAGTCCAAAAATCTAGTCGTGCATCCCATTTCCCTTCCCCGTTCCATTAGCGACCGAATGTTTGTGAGTGAGCCGGAGAGACAAAAAGCTACAGCAAGAGAAGGAGGAATGGGGAGGAGAAAGCCGAAATTTTCTGTGATGATGTCGCGATAGGTTTCAACGGAATCGAGTCTAACCGTTTTCTTCCACATCGAAATTCGGACCCTGCAATTGGTCGTCGGAAAACAACCGGACCCCTAATTTCGTACCGTTAGAGTTCGATAATCAGGTAATGGTTCTTATATAAAGAAATTAGGTTTGTGATATTGGTTGATAAACATGTTTTTCAGATTGAAATAGAAAATCGGAACAAACAGA
Source organism: Cichorium intybus (assembly GCA_023525715.1). Lineage (NCBI taxonomy): Eukaryota > Viridiplantae > Streptophyta > Magnoliopsida > Asterales > Asteraceae > Cichorium > Cichorium intybus. The sequence goes on along the minus strand of CM042010.1, from coordinate 92,980,060 downwards.
AGGTATGAAAATATGGTTGTATGATTTTGTTTTGAATTATATATATTACCACTTTATAGTATTTATCCAAATAGAAAATCGGAACAACCGGACCCCTGATTTTTTTGTTTTATGTTTTTTTTCTTCTTTCTGATTTTGTTTTTATGTTTTCTGATATTGGTTATAGGTTTTCAAGATGCTCCATATTTGATTTTCTTCAAGACGATCCTACATGATATGCTTCAGTATGCACCGTATAAAGGTTTGAATTATCATCCGTTGACTGGATTGAATTAGGATGCATTATTCGTATTTTCTTTTTGGTTTTATTCAGATTTGTATTTGAGGATGTTTTTGTGTTTTATGATCCGCTTTAAAAAATTTTATTGACAGATTTGTGTTTTGGGTTTCATAGAAAGCTAAAACATTGGTAAATGTTGATCGATTTTACATTTTTGGGGCTAATAACTTGGTAAATTTTCACAAATTTGTGTTTGGGGGCATTTTTCTGTACAATGAACTTACATAACTAATATTGTACTATGAGTTTATTTCTGAAAACACTAACCAATTACTGTTTTTGATTTACATAATACAGAAAAAACATTGTATCTACACACACACACAAATATGTGGAAGAATAATTATTAAGTTTTGATTTACATAATACAGAAAAAGAAAGTTACCTGTTGAACAATACAAGAACCCTTGCAAAAGGAGTAGACAATATGGGGAACAAACAATATTTGCAGGAGCAGTCGAGAAATAGAGAAGAAGGAATAAACGGGAGACAATGATTTTTGGTAAATTTAGCCCTACAGGAACATGTATAATCGTATATATTTGTGGGGTAAGGATGGAAACAACTAATCCTATATTTGTGGGATAAATATGGAAACAATTAAAGTTTAAATGCTTATATCAATTAAAGATTAACTCGTTGTATTATTTTTAAGTAACTTATAGACGGCTTTTTTGAATAACTTTGCAAAGTTTGTTTAATATCGTATTATACCTGATTTATTCATGTCAATATAGATTGTGATTTTCCGTATTTTTCATATTGGATAGATTTATTTTGAATGCCTTAAAAGGATGTCATGTGGCACTAAAGTGCCTTGTTTATTAGTATATATATATATATATATATATATATATATATATATATATATATATATATATATATATATATATATATATATACTAGTGGTGTACCCGCGCAATGCGGCGGAAGCTAATGAGGAGGGAGGGGGAAGCAGGGAGGGGGAGCAAGGTTCGTTGATTAGTTTTCTTTACATGAAATACATGATAGACACAAGTTAACATGATATAATTTACTATATTAAAAATTAGATCGATAAATACTGAAAACAACATTTGATGTTATTGAGTTTTTGTGTTTTTATATTGTTCTAGACTATTTTTTATCAATTAAGTGTAATAATAAAGAATAAAAAGCATGCAACCAATTACAATTCGACCTTGGTTTTATCTTATTACCAAATCATGTGGTATTTTATCAACATCCAAGAAAGCTTCATGCTAAATGTAATTCTTTTTGTTATTATCAAGGCAATCAAATACAAACTCGAACCATTATTTTAGTTATGACATAAACAAAATTCTTGAATTTGCAACGAACCGACAACATTTTATCAAAAATTGATCAATCCTAATTACAATCAAATAATAAACCCACCTCATTGATAAAAGTAAATGAGTATTTTTCATATCCATTTAAAGCGAGGTTATTAACATCATCCAACACATGGATGAACGATTTGGAAATGATGAAAACGGTCAGGATTAAAAGTTGTTTCGGGGGACGAATGCATTACTGTCATACAACAGGGAGCAAATATGTACTTTAGTCTTGTAATAACTTACCGAACGACGCATCCCCTTCTGTTTCTTCTTCAGATCAGTCAAACCCTCGAGCACTTTTCAAAGCCCTAACCCTTTGGAAACTAATGTCGATTTCAACCTCTAATAAATCGATTCAACCGTGATGAATCGTTACGACGCCAGAATCGCAGACGTCGGATCTTACCATGAGCGTCGGAGGTACCGTATAAATCTACTTTTTCCCTTCACACCTTTCACATACGAATTCGGAGGTACCGTACAAATCTAATTTTGATTGAAGGGTTTATGTTTTTATACATTGAAGTTGTCAGTGATTTTATGGGATTAACGCCTACGGCAGGACCTCCTCCAGCGGGTGCTGTTGCAAACTATATCCGCGGTGGACCGGCTCCATTCAGAGGCCCAACAGCAGCACCACCGCCTTATATCGGCGGTGAAAGATCTGGTGGAAGTGGCTACTCTCTTTTTGAACCTGGTGTTAGTAAAGGTTTTGATATAGGCATGGGCAGGGGTGGAAGAGGAGGGAGGGGTTCGGTTATGGGAGAGGTGGTGGTGGAAGAATGAACAATGGAGTCTTTGATGGCAGTAGAAGGAAAGAAGGTAGCGGTGGCAGTAGAGGTGGAGGAAGGAGCTTTGATGGTGGTTTGGTGGTAGAGGAGGAAGAGGTGGGGGATCTAAAGGGGACTTTGACAACATAGCTCTACCAAAGCAGAATTTTGGCAACTTGGTACCATTTGAGAAGAACTTCTATAATGGGTCTACTTCTATAAGAACCATGACTGACCAAGAAGTGGCACTTTAACGTGGCAGGATGGAGATTATAGTAGAAGTTCATAATGTCCCAAAGCCAATCCAGATGGGTATACAAATAGTTATTGGTTTACAAGCCCGTGTAATGTTTAATATTTATTGCAGGGGTTGAAATTGTTATTGGCACACCTGATCGGTTGATAGATATGTTAGAAGCTCACCAGACAAACTTGAAAAGAGTGTCTTACCTTGTTTTGGATGAAGCTGATCGAATGTTAGGTATGGGATTTAAACCTCAAATCAGGAAAATCATTGCCCAAGTATGTTGACTTTCCCTATTTGTGTCTAATTTTGATAACATCTAGTCACCTGATATTTTTCTTTAACTGCATTTTTAAATGTCGTTATAGTGAAACTAATTGTTACTGAAACTTCCAAAAAGGGCGTGGATCACAACAAAAAGAACCAAAAAGGGCGTGGGTCACAACAAAAAAAAACCAAAAATAATATAAGTCTGATGCTATAAGCCTATAACTTTATATTTAATTGTTTATTGACAGAGAATGGAGAGTTGGGATGAAGTAGATGAGCAAAGAAAGAAGATGCATAGAGAATGGGGAGTGGTTATATTCTCAATCCTTTATGTTTTACAATTAATAACTAAGTAGAATTGATTATGAAACTGAAATTGAAGAAAATAAGACATACATACATTGATACACAGATGATTCGATTATCAAATGGGATATAAAAAAAATACTAACCTATTTGTAGCTGAATGTTAGGGTTCCAGATCAATGAAGGAGCACAGTACCGGAGAGATGAAGAAGGGTATAAATGAATTGTCGTATGCGTGATTTATAGAATTGAATTTCGTTCCAAAAAATCAAGAATATTCAATGAACTGATAATGATAGGATCTTTCCTGAAAAATAGCATTTGTTGTTGGAAACTGATTCTCTACAAGTAGATAACAATTGGAATATATGAGCGGGAAGAAACTGATATCTTCTATACCTTTTTTGCTGATTTTTAGAACATTTTCCTAATTTTTAGCATTATTTGTTTCCCGAGTTATACGTATAGATTTGAAGATTGCGGGAATAATTCTAGAGTAATTAGGTGTTTCCTGATGTTTTCTTATATTTGATATGTTATATGAATTAGAATGTATCACTCAAACAATTCTGCATGTTTACTGCACAATAATATGTAAATTTTTTGTTTGGAACAGGTATGAAGAGAGAATTAAAGAGGGATAAATGATATAATCGACATACCTGGAGGACTGCACAATATTTCATGAGTTTCTTCTTGTTGTATTTGGTCTGTCTTCACACAATTCTGCATTTTTACTGCACAATAAAAATTAATTAGTAATATGTAAACTTTTTGTTTGTAACAGGCATGAAGACAGATTTAAAGAAGAAAACAAATGATATAATCGACATACCTGGATGACTGCAAAATCAGAAGTAATTAATAATATGTTAATTATTTGTTTGGAACAGGTATGAAGAGAGAATGAAAGGAAGAAAAATGATATAATCGACATACCTGGAGGATAAAATTTAGAAGCCGATGTGAGTGGAACAATCTGGAGGGAGAATTTGTGAAGCCGATGTGAAGGATAAGTGAGTTCGTGAATCGTGATATTTAAGGATAGGTAGAAGTCTGAAATATAGGCTTTGAAAAGAGATAGAATCCGATATATATGGGAATTCAGTTTTGACGTGTAGATAAAATAAAGCATTAACAGTTGTATTTGACGCATTTGACATTGTACGTCTTAAAAATTAAGAACACCTGTAGCAGTTCAGGTGTGTAAATTGTGCAGAAAAAATTGTAAAAATATGCTTTGTATATGTATATTGTGCATAAAATGTTGTACGACTTAAAAATTCACCAAGTTTGCTTTATAAGTAGTAATAGATATATATATATATATATATATATATATATATATATATATATATATATATATATATATATATATATATATATATATATATATATATATATATATATATATATATATATATATATATATATACAATGAACTAATATAAACCATGGTACCAAGGGACTAATCTCATCCACACGATTATACACTTTACGGTGGACGTGCATCTATTGGATTATAAAAAAACTCACTTCGTCTTTTTTCGTTTTTTTAATTTTTAGTGCTTCTTTTTTATCGAAAAAAAATCTGAATATATAGAAATTTATAACTTTTTATCCTCTACAAATAGAGATCCATATTGATATACAAAGAATGATTTTTTTTTCCGAAATTTCCGCTAGTTGAGATTCACATGTGAATCTGAACTGTTATTCTGTTCACTGTTGACATACACAATGACATATGATATTGTCATGTGAATTTGAATAAATTTTTGTGAATGTCAATGGAATTAACTTATAAATCATAGTATATTTATTATAAATGATTAAAATGTTAAATTGTTAAAAAATTTCTAACTAAATTAATTATATTCATATTTTGGAGTATATTTAAAATACCATATGATATTGATATGTGAATCTGAGAAAATTGTTGTGTGAATGTAAATAATTTATATTGTGAATGAGAGTAAAATCATTATAAATGGTTAAAATATTGAAGTAGTAAAAAACTGTTAAGTAACTTCTCAATACTATATGATTTTGATATGTGAATATGAATAAGTTTTCGTGTAAGTATGAGTAAATTCATTTGTGAATAAAGTATATTACTTATAAGTGGTTATAACATTGATATAGTAACAGTTTTAAAAGTAAAATAATTACTCATATTCAAATTTTTACAGTTCAGATTCACATATGAATATGAACTGTTATTATGTTATTCTCTATTGGCATTCACAATGACATATGATATTGTCAAGTGAATCTGAATATTTTTTTGTGTGAATGCGAATGAAATTAACTTATGAATCATAGTAAATTCATTATAAATGAATAAAATGTTAAAGTGTTAAAATTTTCATAAGTAAATTAATCATACTCATATTACAAATTATATTTAAAATACCATATGATATCGATATGTGTATCTGAGTAATTATTGTGTGAATGTAAGTAAATTCAATTATGAATCAGAGTAAAATTCATTATACATGGTTAAAATGTTGAAGTAGTAAAAAATTTATAATTAAATTCTCAATAGTATACGATATTGATATGTGAATATAAGTAAATTTTTGTGTAAATATGAATAAATCCACTTGGAATCAAGTACATTACTTATAAATGGTTATAATTTTGAATTAGTAAAAGTTTTAAAAGTAAAATAATTATTCATAGTCAAATTTTTACAGTTCAAATTCACATTATGAATCTAGACGAGTTGTACTTATAAAAAAAATTATTTTTTTTATATATCAATATGGATGTCTATTTGTAGAGGACAAAAAATTATGAATTTTGGTATATTCGGTTTTTATTTTTGAAAAAGAATAATGTCAAAAAAAAAATGAAGTTGGTTTTTTATTATAATCCTCTACATGTGCGTTGACGTAATAAATTTACAACCTATTTTTTGGCCGTTGATGATTTTGATTCCGACAATCGAGATTAGTCCCTTGGTACCATGGATAAATTTAGTCCCTTATTGAACCCAACCCTCTCTCTCTCTCTCTCTCTCTCTCTCTATATATATATATATATATATATATATATATATATATATATATATATATATATATATATATATATATATATATATATATATATATATATATATATATATATATATATATATACTAGTTGTGTACCCGCGCAATGCGGCGAGACACAAATTATTAGAGGCGATCACCACACGGTTCAGTTTGATATTTCGCTAAAGCAAACCAAAAACTGTAGATGTTGGTTTTTGGATTTTGAAATCAGCATCATTTGTTTTTTTTTCACAGTGATCCATTTTAGTTTTTTCATATGGTTCATTTTTCTTCATTTCATTTTTGTTTAAAACCGAAATAGTTATTGATCAAAATTTTTGTTTGAATGGATTTTAATATGAAGAGTATATACATGGTCTAAATGCATACTATATTCTACAGGACACAAACTGTTATTGTATATTGAGAATGAAACATGTGTATTAAATCAATTCTAGAATATTAACTTATTAGGGGTGTCATAAGTTGACATGCATGATATATTCTATGGTTTATTGTGACATATTACTCAATTAAAGTGAATAGGTGTGATCAATTGTAATAAGACGATAGATCTTACTTGTGATCAATTGTAACCCGACATAGTTCTTTTAATGTTTGTCTATAGTTCTTTGAGGACAAACTCATCAGAATCCACCATTTTTGGGGACAAACTCTACACTCAACAACTCCACCTTAAGATTGACTTCAAGTAAAATTAGTTAGGAACAACCATCTTAAGGTGGAGCCTATGCAACAGTAGAGTCAACGTTTGAATTTTTGGGAAAAGAGGTGACTACACAGGAATTGGGTCAACAAAGCCTTTAAATTACCCTTAAACAAAAGCTTTAAAACATCCAAATTGAGCACAATTTATTAATATAAGTGGGATTAGATAGTCAATGTGTCGTCTGAATAGGTACCTATTTTGGATCGGTAATGTTTTCACCTATTATTTGATCTGGTGATCTTAGAATTTGAAGCCCTAAGTGGAGATAAACCGAAAAACATTTACCCCTAATACACAAAGAAAACCTCGGTATTTAAACAAAACAATTGTAAATGAAACTTGCACCCTAAGACGAAAATTGAGAAAAAAATTAAATAAATAATTTCATTTTATAATAATTATGTAAATAAACCCTTGGCCAGAACCAAAAAATGAAAACAAAGAAAAACTGACACGATTCCATAGATTTTCAAAATGTTAACTGAATATAGCAATCTACTTTGCAAAACCGTCAAAACATTATATTTTCATAGTTTGGGTGAAATACTATGCTATTTTAGGCACTTTATTGGACATGTTTTGACAGCAGTGGAGACTTTTAGGGGTACCCCCTCTCGTGTTTTGATGTGCTATTTCCATATCGACATTAACCCTTGTAATACATCTATGAAACACTTATACTGTTAAAGTAGTTTTCAGAAACAGTTTATTTCTAGAATGAAATTCAATTCAAAAGAAGATTACCGTATAAGATATATTCCCCAAAACAAATCCTTAAAATAACCTTACGTAAAGGTTAAATAGTCGAATATAACAACGTATTACATCATTGTGCCAAATTTTTTTTTACCAACCTGTTGTAGTGCTCATGAGTAGTGTTTTAAACAATTATCACAGGTAACCACCAAGTGCTTTAATGCATATTTTCATAATTAATTCATGCGAAAAAAAAACTCTAAGATAACTACTCACAAAATCATAATCATAATTGAAAAGTGAGAGTAAGAGTCTCAAGGTGATTTCAAAAGGCGTCGTCTTATACTTTCCCAGATAAATGAACCACGGTAGAGTCTCCTAGGCATTTCATCAAACACATGGCGCCCATACCTAGTATAGGAAAAACCCTGTGCAGTAACTCAAATAAACTATTCTAACCCAATTATTTTCTATCAAAATCAAAAGGAAAAAAAAGAATTAAAAATGGATGTAGATTCATAAATAGTTTCCAAAATAGATTCATTATAAGGTCCTGAGTCAACAACGTATATTAAGGAATAAGCAGCACGTGTTCATCAATAATTTGAAAGTAATCAAAGCATAATGGAAAACCATAAAAAAAAAAAGAAGCAAAACTTACAGTTTACTTTCTTTTAGGCGGTCGGAGGTGGAAAATGTGCAACGGTAGAACCATGGAGGAGGAGAAGGTAGAAGATTGTCCGGGGGAAAGCTTTGCTCATATAGACCCATGGCCTAATGATCCAAAGCACTTTTGATAAAGAATTGGGGATATGGGTCCAACTTGAGAATGGTGAAATACAGGATTGTGAATGAACTAAACTTTCCATTATTATACTGAGCAATTGCTCTTGTAACAAACTCCTGACATTTCAATGAACTAAAAAAAAAAGATTTAGACTTGAAACATCAGGTATTAATTAAAGGATTAAGCATATATAAAAATGAATGCCTAAGGAGCCATCCATTAAGGTGTGCCAACAACTGAATATGTACCGGCATTTGATTCTGTTAGCTTTGTGGTAACCCAAATTTTGCCAATTTATCACAATATCCATAATTCCTTTTGCAGGAAAAACGAACTAAAACAAATAAAACCTAAACAGATGGCAAAATGTACACCGAATCCCTTCTTTTACGGTCATCCGTTTTTTGTAATTAGATAAGCGCTCCCCAAAATCAAACGATGACCCTTCTTGATTAGTGAAAAACAATGAAGAAAACATAGGGTAACGTTAAAAAAGAAAAACAAATTCAAAAGAAGATGTATAAATTATAAATATTGAAGAGAATTTACCTTTGAGATGGGGCTTCAGTCCTGTTTGCCAAAATTTCCTTCAAATCAACCATTATTAATTTTGAAAAATCTTAACCTCAATTAGGAAGATAGCATTGAACATCTTGTGGAGAACTTAAAAAAAATCAATTCGCAGTCATTGGTGGGCATTTTTGATAGACTTTTGGATTGAAACAATTTTCAAACATTTTTACACTTGCGTCGAAATCTACCACCAAAAATGTCCAAAGAGAAAGAAACAAATTGAAACCCTTGAGCAGCATAAATACCATCGTTAAAGTCATGAACCCAAAGACAAATTGGAATTAGATTAGAAACAAACTGAACTTCAATAACCATGTTCTTGGTAGAGAAAAGACCCACCCACTTATGGTTCTTTTAAGAAAACAAAAGGAAACCCTTGATTGTAAAATCGTCATCATTAACCCGATATCCCTGGTTTTATTCCTGCAAAATGAAGATAAATTAAAGTTAATCAAGGTTTTATTCCTGCAAAATGAAGATAAATTAAAGTTAATCAAGAATGAAAAACAAAAATGACTAATGTCATAGATTTTCAAGTCTATGACGGGAAGTGTTAGCGATGTGAAAGATTATAACTTTAAAAGTAAACCTGCTAAATTGCTGGCAAACCCGATCACCGAATGAATCAACAAAAGATGGGGTGCAACGATGGTGCGATTTAGTGGTTTCCAGATAGAGAGAAAGATGGGGGTGCAAATGGTGTCGGTGAAGGTCATCGGGGAGAGAAATCAGCGGTGATGAGGGATTTGGAAAATCGTTTGGATTTTTAGAGTGAGACGATAAGAAAATTTGGTTCCACAGATCTAGATCGACACCTACCAGAAGGGTTTTTTATAGCATATGTTTGACAGTGATGATAGAGATTCAAATTTCAAATTCCAAAAATTTCAATTCAATGCAGTATTAGAAAGATTTTTGCCTATGTATCAGCAACAAACAACTCAATGAGTCAATGAACGCCCGGTAAACAAGTATATGCATATATGAATTGTAAATTTAGCTTAAAGTTGTGGATCTCTTAAAATTAAGAGTTTCCTTAATTAGAAACCATTTTTCCTTTTTAAAGTAGTGTATATACATATACATATATATATATATATATATATATATATATATATATATATATATATATATATATATATAAATATATATATATATATATATATATATATATATATATATATATATATATATATATATATATATATATATATATATATATATAGGGTCGAGATCATGAAAGAACCTAAAAAAACCTAGGAACCTAGGAACTTTTTTTCTACACAATATTTTTTAAAAAAATTGCATCCAATTTTTTTATTTAAAGCGTCTAAGAGATTTTAAACCCTAAACCCTAAACCCATATGAAAAAAAAATAATGATTTTTTTGCATCCAATTTTTTTATTTAAAGTGTCTAAGAGATTTCTAAACCCTAAACCTAAACCCTAAACCTTAAAACTAAACCCTAAACCCTAAACCCTAAACACTAAACCTTAAACCCTAAACCTTAAACCCTAAACCCTATACCTAAACCCTAAACCTAAACCCTAAACCCTAAACGCTAAACCCTAAACCCATATGAAAAAAAAATTAAAAAATTGATTTTTTTTGAATTTTTTTTTTATATCTTCTAGATGAATCATAACAAAAATTTTGGTATATTTTTTTTTGAAAAATATTGTGTAGAAAAAAAGTTCATAAAATGGGTTCTTAGGTTCCTAGGTTTTTTTAGGTTCTCAATTGAACTTTACTCTCTCTCTCTCTCTCTATATATATATATATATATATATATATATATATATATATATATATATATATATATATATATATATATATATATATATATATATATATATATATATATATATATATATATATATATATATATATATATATATATATATATATATATATCTGTGTGTGTGTGTGTGTGTGTGTGTGTGTGATGGATATATAATTTACAACCTTGTTAATGCATAAAAGTCTTAATTTTTAGGGCTAATAACATAAAAACCACTATAGTTTGACCAAAATCTGGTTTAAGCACTATATATTTTTTTGTTCTAAAAAAATCACTCATACTTTCAAAAAAATTCGTAAAAACCACTCATATTTTCAAAAAGATACATTGCGACCACTATAACAAATAAAAGTCAATATTTTATGTCGCCAACTCGGAACACTGTTACCCCCGTCGCATTCAAAATTTAGTGGATTCACTTGGACACCCTATGCATTCACAACGTGGACGAAAAGCTGCACTTACGAAGACCAAAATCACATGTAGAAAACGTTAAGTATCATTTTCACTGCAATGAAGTTACAATATTTGCTTCAAATGTCGATTTGAAACTTTTTACATAATATTTCGATAAAAATAATCGTTAAAAGTTATAAAATAAAATGAACAGTGGTCAATATGGAATTTTTTGAAAGTATGGATGGTTTTTATGGAACAAAAAAAATATAGTGGTTAAACCAGAATTTTGGACAAACTACAGTGGTTTTTATGTTATTAACCCTAATTTTTAAGACATTCTTTTAAGACGTACAACATATAATGCGTTGTAAGTTTGAGCGGGATTTCAAATTGGTTCAAAAACTAGTGGGTTTACCCACCGCGCGTTGCGCGTAAATTTTTTATATGTACATTAAAGAAAAGATAAGTTAGAAACGTTGCATTCGTTGTTATTTATATATACGCATCAAATATAAAAAAATTAGGTCCTGAAAACCCATAAATAATCAGTGGATGAAAAAAATAAGGGGACGGAAAAGTTAAATGAAAGATTGGAAAGTAGCTGCGGGATTTCATGGGTGAGAGTGGAGAGGATAATTTGGAGAATTGTTAAAATAAGGTGGCAGTGGAAGGTAAAAAAGAAATACGTGTAAGAAGGAGAGCACAATGAAAAAATAAGGTGGCAGTGAGGGCCTCAAAAGAATTGAACCCCGGTCTCCTGCGTGAGTGAAAGGCGTTGAAACCAAAGGACCAAGCAGCATTTTGTTATTTAAAATCGGACGATCATATTTATAAACTAAAAATATTTTACTGTTCATCATTTCATAATTGTTAGTAATAGATAATGGATCGTGGGAAAAATCCACTCCTCTATCAATGCCCACACCCACATTGTAGATTATTTTCATTTCAAAATTTGAAATGCCCCTTCTCTCTCTCTCTCTCTCTCTCTCTCTCTCTCTCTCTCTCTCTCTCTCTCTCTCTCTCTCTCTCTCATGCTGTGTTCTTGTGTTAAAAACTGAAAGAAAAGAAAGAGTAGGGAGGTGAAGGGAAGGGAATGAAAGTTAAAGAAAGGAGGAAGAAAATGTAGGGAAGGAGAAGAGATTGAATCCTTCCCAATCAGCCCATAAGTGGGCGGATTGTATCTACGCCTAAAAAAAATATTCTTTCATTCCCCTCCCTCTCCTTTCTTTCCTTAAAAAAACTCAAAACACTCTAATCCTTTCTTTTCTTTCCTTACAAAAACTCAACAACACATCTTCTCCCCCTTTCTTCCCCTTTCCTTCGTTAAGTAAACCGGAGAATAGAGCGTAACCCATTTCTCCTGAATAGACCTTGAAACCCTAGCCGTACGTCATCATCATCGATCAACGCCTCCGCCACCACCTTGATCACCTCCATTAGCCATCGCTGGAACAATCAAAACAAGGTCGCTGCTCCCAAGATTTTTTTCCTTTCGTCACCAACATTACCTCCACCGGTACTCCTCATTGCCATCAACATCCTTCACCACCACAAGCACGACCTCTATCATCGTCCACAGAGGCCTCAACGTCTTCCGTTTCTCTCCCTCCCTCTTAGCTCGAACTCGATATACAAGATACCACCATAAGGCAAAGGGAAATTCTAATCTTGAGTCTTGATGATCTAATTTACGTAAATATCGGCCCATATATCTCTTATTGAGAAATGCTTCATATTTATTTAAATGGCATCCCTTATATCCTCGTAAATCTCGGCATGGATCTGATTTCTGCAAATCTTCGTAGATTAAGAACAATAAAGTTCTATTTATCAGCATTGGTATGTAAATTAGTGTTTTCTATTTGTTTATTCAGGTTGATGGAGATGAAGAGGGGAATTGATCTTTATATGCTGCTTGTATGTCAAACTTTAGAATTTTCCAAGCCAGAATGTATGCTTTGAATCATAAAAATGTCTGATGTTTGTACAATTATTAATCCTTCTTTTATATATTTTTTTAGAGGCAACAGTGTTAAATATCTACTCTACGCTTTTCTTTTTTTTTTTTTTTTTTTTTTTTAAGGTAACTGATCTAGGGTAGGGCTAAGTGAAAGAAAGGTCTAGCAAAAATTATGGCCTCTTCATATCTGTTTTTTTTAACCTTTTATGCACTATTTTATTTAGCTACATGTATTTTCATTTTTGCAAAAAAGTCTTGATAAAGAGCAATGCGAAAGCAAGGTATACTTTATGATGGAATTCTTATAGTTCTATTGTCCGTTGGTATGAACTTCCAAATTTCTGCAACACCTGTTCATGGCAAAAATAGTAAGTATATTGTTTTACTTAATATACTTCTAGAAAAAAAAAAAAGATTTTGAATCCATTCCAGTTTCAAATAAAAATTAGTATACTTAATTAATCTTAAAAGCCGAACAGAAACCAATAGTTAAGAATGAAACCGATGGCTGCATGTTCTTGGATAGAGCAACCATCGTGACCAAATAAAAATTTGTAGTTTGATAAATACATGTGAGTTGGTAACTCCGCTAAACTGATTTCAAATGCACCCCTTTACTTTCATCTTGTTTGCTTATTTTTCATTTCATCTTCAAGAGTTGGGAACTCAGCTAAATGGAGTTTGGAATTTGATGAATACATATAAAGAAAGAAAAATGTTAAATAAGGACCAAAACTGAAACAGAACTTTTTGGGTCCAAAAATGAAAATATCATCTAAACTTAGTTACCATTCTCGAAAGATATGGCCCTTTAGTCACCATCTGCTTGGTTAATTGGAGCAACAGGTGGCCATGCTGCTAGAATTGTTACCCCAGGAGCGGTTTGGTCCGGCGACATCAGCCAAAACATTCGGTTATGAGGAAGTGACCTTTTAACATCTGGTATTTATTATAATTTATCCTCATTTACCTTGTGATATTAAAATTAGAGTAAATTACAATTTTGGTCCCTGTGGTTGTCCGAAATTACACATTTGGTCATCCTTTTGGTTTTTCACGCTCATGGTCCCTGAACTACACTTTTGCTTACACTATTGGTCCCTTGGCCAGGTAAAGACCAATATACCCTTTTTAAATTTCTTTTTCTTTTTTCTTTTGAAATATTATTTATTAAATGAATTTAAAAAAAAGAAAAAAAATCAAACCAAACTGTTCGGAGCTCCAATATGAAGATGGAGGTTCCGGCGTTCTTCTCGTAAACGATTTCTACAATAATGGGCTGCCTTCAAATCTCTCCGGTGGCCGGAATCCAAGCTTGGATTACGGTTTCAAAGGTGCAGAAATCGCCATGGCTTCATACTGTTCGGAGCTCCAATTTCTCGCCAATCCGGTCACAAACCACGTTCAAAGCGCTAAACAACATAATCAAGACGTCAACTCTTTGGGCTTGATTTAAGCAAGAAAGACAGCAGAATCAGTCGATATTTTAAAACTTATGTCAACGACATACTTAGTAGCTTTATGTCAATCCATAGACTTGAGGCATTTGGAAGAGAACCTGAAAGCCACAGTGAAGAACACGGTGAGCCTAGTCGCCAAGAAGGTCCTGACCACCGGCGTCAATGGCGAGCTCCACCCCTTTAGATTCTGTGAAAATGACCTTCTTCGTGTGGTGGATAGAGGATACGTCTTTAAAATAATGTGCAAATCGATTTGAAATGTTGTTGTAATCTGTGATTTTCTTATGTTTTTGTGTCGGCGAGCTGCGATTTCTTGTTGCTAATGCTAGGGATTTTTTTGCTAGATATAAACCTCAATAGTCGACTTATGTCTATTGCATTCTTGCCTTAGCTTCTTTCGATCGTCTGACACTTTCTTAGCTTATGATACGGCTTCTTTTATGAAATTTTGTGGTTACTTTTTTCCTTTTAGTAGTGGTTATTTATTATATGTATGTGTTCGGAATATCTTTTTGTATACCGGTAGGATGTAAGATGTTGCAGCAAATAGGAAGAAGACAGGTGTTGTTAGAACTTTTGCCAAATTCCTCATTGAGGATCCACCGGTGGTGGTTGACGGGAATACGTGTTAGAAGAATGGAGGCTTTTCTTTTAGTCAACAAATGGTGAGATCATTCCTTACATACATGAAGGAAGGAATTCAAATATGGTGTTTAAGAAATGAATTCTTTATTCATTGAGTTGGTGAAAACAAGCTATAAATAGCCTTCATGTTCACCATATTTCATGCACCAAAAACACAAACACACAACAAACACAAATAGATAGATAGATATATAGATAGCTTTTTGTGCAGAGTCCAGTTTGGCAGCCAAAAGTGCGAGTGATATTTTCTTGTGAGTGGTCAGACTACAAATGCAGTTTAGCCTTGTATGATTGTAGTGTTTTCTTGGTGTTAATAAAACTCTCTCTCTCGTTCGCCCGTGGACGTAGGTCGTGATCCCGTGACCGAACCACGTTAAATATTGTGTTCCGATTTTACATTTTCGTTTACCCTTTTTTTGGTAATTTTTATTCCGCTAGTGTCACCGAAATCAAATATCAATTTGTTTGAAGTGCTTAACTCGTTTTGTTATATCCCAACAAACTGGTATCAGAGCTCCGGGTTTAAAGGAAGTCGTATCTCGAGTATGCTCTGTGGTTGCAGCTTAGTCTGATCTTCCACATCAAAAACGAGGTTTCGATTGGCCTTATAAAATATTGTTTTTTTAAGCTATGGCTGAAGATGGGTGAGTTAAGATCGACAAATTCGATGGTCACGATTTCGGTTTCTGGAAAATGCAAATCGAAGACTATCTCTACCAAAAAGGGTTACATGAACCTCTGTCTGAAGAGAAGCCTTTTCACATGAGGCCGGAGGATTGGGAATTGTTAGACCGGCAGGCTCTTGGTGTGGTGAGATTGTCATTGGCAAAGAACGTTGCTTATTGTCACACCCCGATCCTTGGCGGAATCGATCAAGGCGTGATATATTGTTCAAAGTCTCATGACAACTATGTTATAATATGATTACATTCAATTAAGTACTAAGTAGGCAAACAAGATCCACAACATACAAATACAAATTCAAATACAAACAACATTTATTACATCAAATTTAAATAGTCTTGTAGGTTTCTAAGGTATACCCTACTTTTCATCAACTTCATTCTTCAAATCTGCATCATGGGTAAAAACAGGTCAACTACGAGAGTTGGTGAGTAATCTAGTTTTATTAAAGAAAATTGAGAGTTTGAAATATTTATAATTTGAAACTTGTTTTCTTTGGAAGTCGACAAGCAAGTATTATTGAGATAACGGTTTATAAATCAAAAATTGATTAACAAATGATAACAACAACAATAAGTCCTCACCCTATATATACATATATATGTATATATATATATATATATATATATATATATATATATATATATATATATATATATATATATATATATATATACATATATATATATATATATATATATATATATATATATATAGGATGGAGCATCTAATCATCATACACACTCAACTACGTGCAATCAATCACCTTAACGTCCCAAGGCGGGGTGGTCAACCCAATAGCTATATTATTGTCCATAACGTACCTCAAGAATACGGGCATAGTCATGGAGATTAGACTAAAAATGGTAATTCACTATAAGTACATGTAGCGTAAACAAACAACAATTATACAAATAATGATTCATGTATAAATGTCCCAACAATGTCTCAATTGTGTTAAAATAATAGAATGAAGTTGGAACATACTAAAACCACATGATACACCCCAAAAGTATTGAAAATTATAAAATATGGGGTAGATAACTCACATTAGTCCAATAAGGAATGCGCATATTGTACGGTAGACGGCTCGAGTCAAAATGTCGTAGAACCTAATATAATTAATAGTTTTGGCTTAGGAATCGATAAACGGGAATATAATATTAATAGTTTTAGATATTTTGGACTATGGGAAGTATTTCTTATGTTTTTCATTATTAACTAATCAATAAAATCATAAATAATAGGAAAATATTAAGAGAAATTCATTAGACTTTTTATTTATGATTAACATGTTATATATGATATTCTGATAAGGTTTTATAATTTTTGGACATGTGTAGCTATTTATTATCAATTTAAACCATTAAATAATCATTAAATCAGGAAAAATAAGCAAACATTCTTACAAAAATCTGTAAATTTTGTCATGGAGTCTTTCAAATGTTAATAAGGTGCGAAAAATATAAAATCTAGTTTTTAACATACATAACTATATTTTGCAATTTATTTATCTACAACAAAATAAAATACAAAATAAGCATCAAACAGTAATATAAATGCATGAAACTTTATAAATCCACTTTACTCAATATATGGGTTGTTCCAAAATGTTCCCAGAATTTATTGACTGCAAAAAGTATTTTATGTGAATTATTGCCCTATTTTATTGCAATAATTATAGTAATTCAATAAAAATAAGTTATTTTCTGAAAATTTCCAGAACTTCTTATTTTATTGATGGGATCTTTAGAAAAATTAGGTTTATGCATAAAATGAGTTTTAGATATTTTGGTGGATTTAATTTGTTTCATGTATGAATTTGGAACTTTTTAACAACATACCTTGATGAATGCTTCAATAGGGATGAAGATTTGAGTATGAGAGCTTGTTCTTGGCTGGAAAATTGATATTTCTTAGATGAATTTTGAGATTGAGAGGGAGAGAAAGGATAGAGAGGGTTTGAGTGGTGATGAGAATAATGTGTGGGGAGAAAAATGAAAGGAAAGATGATGAGAGGTGTGAGTGGGAGACCATGGGAATAACTTTTGACTTTAGGTGGTCTTCATAATTTCCCACTAGTACAAGCATCTCTATGTAATACACTAATTAATATAAGAATTTTATAAAATTTAATGTAGAGTTTATAAAAATAGAGTTTTATAAAAAAATAGGTTATTATTTGATTATAACAATCTACTTTGATTTGAAGTTTAATTATAGTATTCAAGTTTGACTCTTTTAATTTAATTAGAGTATCATACTTTGATTTGATTTTAATATGGTATCATAATTTAATTTGATTATAGTTATAACGTTATACTATGCTATTTTGCTATTAACGTCAATTTATATCGTATTGTATAGGTTTTGATCCTATTAGCGTCAAGTAAATCTTGAGTAGGGTTTATTAAATTTCCCAATTGGGTTGGGTTGACCCGAATCCATTTTAGGCGGATGTCACAGTCTCCCCTACTTTAGGAAATTTCGTCCCGAAATTTAAGAAGAGAGTACCTTAAGAGAAAAGTTGTGGGTATTTGGTACGCATTTGATCCTCACGCTCCCATGTATACTCAGGTCCACGTGCTGACTGCCACCTTACCTTGACCAGGGGAATGCGACTTCTTTTGAGTTGCTTTTCCTTTCGGTCGGCAATTTCCAAGGGTTTCTCGATAAATTGCATTGTCTTGTCGATTTGGATATCCTCGAGAGGAACATGAAGGTTCTCGTCTGCTAAACACTTCTTGAGGTTGGCTATATGAAATACTGGGTGTACTTTATTAAGCTCTATTGGTAGATCCAACTCGTAGGCTACAGGTCCGATCCTTTTCAGGATTTTGAACGGGCCTACATAGCGTGGTGCCAATTTACCCTTGCGTCCAAATCGAACCACACCTTTCCATGGGGACACTTTTAACATGACCATGTCACCCACGGTAAATTCAAGCGGTTTGCGTCGCTTGTCGGCGTAACTCTTTTGTCGGCTACGAGCTGCGAGAAGGTTATTGCGAATCTGAGTTATTTTGTCGGTTGTTTCCTGGATAAGCTCAGGACCAACGATTGGAGAATCCACTGTTGCACGAATCACGTGGGACTCGCCAATTTCAAGCCAGCAAATAGGAGATCGGCATTTACGGCCATACAATGCCTCAAATGGTGGCATCTTGATGCTAGAATGATAACTGTTATTATATGAGAATTCCACCAACGGTAAATGAGAGTCCCAGTTTCCTCCGAAATCTAAGACACACGCCCTCAACATATCTTCGAGTGTTTGAATTGTCCTCTCAGATTGACCATCGGTTTGAGGATGATAGGCGGTACTGAGATCGAGGCGGGTTCCCATGGCTGCTTGAAGTGATTGCCAAAACCGAGAGAGAAATCTCCCATCACGATCTGAAATGATGCTGAGAGGGATGCCATGCCGACTAACTATCTCGTCGATGTAAATTCGAGCTAGTTGTTCGACCTTGAAATGTTCACGGATGGGAAGGAAATGAGCGAATTTGGTCAAACGGTCAATGATTACCCAAATGCTGTCGTGTCCCTTGGTGGTACGGGGAAGTTTGGTTACGAAATCCATGGCGATTGCTTCCCATTTCCACTCGGGGATTACCAGTTGGACCAATAGTCCAGAGGGTCGTTGATGTTCTGCTTTGACCCTGGAACATGTAAGACATTTGGCCACGAATAAAGCAATATCCTTTTTCATTCCCGACCACCAATAATTGGTTCTCAGGCCATGATACATCTTGTCAGCACCAGGATGAATGGAATATCGAGTTTTATGGATTTCTTCCATCAGGAAGGTACGAAGATTGTCGCGATCTAGGATCCAGATGCGATCTTGATAATAGAAAATACCATCAAATTTACTTTCCAACTCCCCATCAATTCCCGTGGGCATGTCATTTTCGGTAATTGCCGAGTGTTGGGCTCCTCGAATTCGGTCCCTGAGATTGGACAAGATAGGAGAACATATTAGATGAAATGCTTTGGCATGTTCTTTTCGACTTAACGCATCGGCTACCACGTTTGCCTTGCCCGGATGATAGCGTATTTCACACTCGTAATCATTTAGGAGTTTGACCCATCGTGTTTGTCTCATATTGAGTTCCTTTTGATTAAGAATATGTTGCAAGCTCTTGTAGTCAGTGAAAATTACGCATTTAGTGCCATAAAGGTAATGCCTCCAAATTTTAAGAGCGAAAACCACGGCACCGAGCTCCAAATCATGAGTCGTATAATTCCTTTCATGGATTTTGAGTTGTCGCTATGCGTAAGATATAACCTTTCCCCTTTGCATCAAAACACAACCTAGACCGAGATTGGAGGCATCGTAGTATGCCACGAAATCTTCGGATCCTTCAGGAAGTGTAAGAATCGGAGCGTCACACAATCTTTGTTTAAGGGTTTGGAAAGCGTCTTCTTGCTTGGGTCCCCAATCAAATGGCGTACCCTTGCAAGTGAGAAAAGTAAGCGGTAAAGCGATCTTTGAGAAATTTGAAATGAAACGCCGGTAATAGCCAGCTAAACCGAGGAATGACCGAATTTCCTTGGGGTTACGTGGGGCTTTCCAATTCTTAACAGCTTCCACTTTTGCAGGATCGACTAAAATACCCTTGTCACTTACAATATGACCGAGGAATTGTACCTCATTTAACCAAAACTCGCATTTCGAAAATTTGGCATAGAGCTGATTTCCTTGCAATATTTGGAGAGTTAGACGAAGGTGTCTTTCATGGTCTGCCTTTGTCTTGGAGTAAATGAGGATGTCATCAATAAAGACGATAACAAAACGGTCGAGATAAGGTTTAAATACCCGATTCATCAAGTCCATGAATGCGGAAGGGGCATTCGTTAGGCCAAAACGCATAACGGTGAACTCGTAATGGCCATAGCGGGTTCGGAAAGCGGTTTTGGGGATGTCTTCTTCCCGTACTCGAAGTTGGTGAAAACCCGAGCGGAGGTCGATTTTTGAGAAACATGAAGCTCCTTGAAGCTGATCAAAAAGGTCGTCGATCCGAGGTAACGGATATCGGTTCTTGATGGTCAATTTATTTAACTCCCAATAATCGATACACATACGAAACGAACCATCTTTCTTTTTGATGAAGAGAACCGGGGCTCCCCAGGGTGAAGTACTAGGGCGGATAAATCCCTTATCGGTTAATTCTTGGAGCTGACTTGCCAATTCTTGCATCTCGGTTGGAGCCAACCGATATGGAGACTTGGCTATGGGAGCAGCCTCAGGAACGAGATCGATGCGGAACTCTAGCTCACGTACTGGAGGGAGTCCAGATACGTCATCGGGAAAGATGTCGGGAAAGTCTCGTACAATCGGAATATCTTCGATCTTCTTTTCTTTGACCTTTGTTTCCACCACATGGGCTAAGAAAGCCATGTATTCTTTATGTAGATATGATCGAGCTTGAGTACATGACATAAGACTAAGCTTTTTTGAACGAGTCTCGCCATAAATACGAAGACTTTGACCGTCGGCAAGAGGAATATGAATAAACTTCTCGTAACACACTATTTCAGCATGGTTTTGGGATAGCCAATCCATTCCCACGATGATGTCGAAGCTACCAAGTTCCATAGGAACTAAATTGACAGAAAATTTATCACCGCAAAAATCGAAAGTGCAATCTTGGATGACTGCATTGAGTGAAATGTTTTTTCCATTGGCGACTTCTACGGTAAAGTGTTCATCAAGTATCGTGCGAGGTGTGTGAAGTATGGGTTCAAATTCCAAAGACACAAAACTTTTGTCGGCACCTGAATCAAAAAGTACTGATGCGTAGCAGTCATTTATGAGAAACGTACCATTTACGACCTTGTTATCGGTCTGTGCTTGGGTTGCGGTAATGACAAATGCTCGGCCTTTGGGAGCTGGAACCTGCATTGTTGGATTTGCCTGGGCTTGAGTGTTAATGATATTGACAAGCCTAGGACACGCGTTTCTGAAATGGGTGGGGTCACCACAGTTGAAGCATGTTCCAGTTGGATACCGGGTTTGTGTTAGCTGATTTGAGGGTAGAGCGAATGGTCGCTGAGTTTTTGGTGCACGGCATGTGTCCGCCAAGTGGCCATAGCGACCACAAGTCGTACAAAGGCGACACGGGCTGGTGGACATATGGTGATAATTACAATGGTTACAGAGGGGGTCGTAATGCCATCTATGAGAAACACGCATATGGACTTGTGAGTTATTTGTAAATTAATTATGGAAATTAAGTTTGTAGACATTGTTGGGTAAAATGATTGTAAAACACTTGTTGGGCCATGGTTAGGAGTGTTGGGCACCTTTTGGGCTTTCCATGGGTACTAAATGTGAAGCATGTAGCAATTGCGTGGGCCCCCACAATACTAAGTTTTCACATGTTTTTCCCACTTCAAGGCCCATTAGGGAACTTAATAGTCCAATGAGTTGGCCATTTTGGAGTGTATCCTTTCGGATACGTTTGATAAGGTTGGGTAGTTTGATGGCTCAAAAGTAATGTGAATGACGCGCTTTGGCCTATAGGTTTGGGAACTCTCGCCTTTGGTCCCCAGGTAAGCAAACTGGTCCGTCGGTTAATTGGGATGTATACGAATGCTTACCTAGTCAGGACTTTCGGGCTACCGGCACCTCCCCCTTCCAGTTACTACGCGTCCATTACTTTGATCCTACCCAACTAGAGTGGATGACTTTTAATTTCCTATGAGCTCTAAGGAATATATATGCATATAAATTTTTAATTTGAAACCATTTGAGTATGTGTGTGATTTTAAGAGAAAGAGGAGAAAATTCACAAGTGTATGCACACATATAAGTGTCGGGAATAATACGTAAGCACATAAGGGAGCAATTAGCACACAAAGGTATTCCTAGGATTTTCTAAGTACGAATTGCATGCAGTTGTGTGTGCATTTTATAAACTAGCATACGAGAGGACCCTAAAGGCTATAGACTAGGTCAAGGCAATTAACCTAATTCCCTATAGTCAAGGGCTCTGATACCAATCTGTCACACCCCGATCCTTGGCGGAATCGATCAAGGCGTGATATATTGTTCAAAGTCTCATGACAACTATGTTATAATATGATTACATTCAATTAAGTACTAAGTAGGAAAACAAGATCCACAACATACAAATACA
The DNA here is from genome assembly GCA_023525715.1 of Cichorium intybus. Classification (NCBI taxonomy): domain Eukaryota; kingdom Viridiplantae; phylum Streptophyta; class Magnoliopsida; order Asterales; family Asteraceae; genus Cichorium; species Cichorium intybus. The sequence goes on along the minus strand of CM042010.1, from coordinate 92,956,922 downwards.
AATTCAAATACAAACAACATTTATTACATCAAATTTAAATAGTCTTGTAGGTTTCTAAGGTATACCCTACTTTTCATCAACTTCATTCTTCAAATCTGCATCATGGGTAAAAACAGGTCAACTACGAGAGTTGGTGAGTAATCTAGTTTTATTAAAGAAAATTGAGAGTTTGAAATATTTATATTTTGAAACTTGTTTTCTTTAGAAGTCGAGAAGCAAGTATTATTGAGATAACGGTTTATAAATCAAAAATTGATTAACAAATGATAACAACAACAATAAGTCTTCACCCTATATATACATATATATGTATATATATATATATATATATATATATATATATATATATATATATATATATATATATATATATATATATATATATATATATATATATATATATATATATATATATATATATATATATATATAGGATGGAGCATCTAATCATCATACACACTCAACTACGTGCAATCAATCACCTTAGCGTCCCAAGGCGGGGTGGTCAACCCAATAGCGCTATTATTGTCCATAACGTACCTCAAGAATACGGGCATAGTCATGGAGATTAGACTAAAAATGGTAATTCACTATAAGTACATGTAGCGTAAACAAACAACAATTATACAAATAATGATTCATGTATAAATGTCCCAACAATGTCTCAATTGTGTTAAAATAATAGAATGAAGTTGGAACATACTAAAACCACATGATACACCCCAAAAGTATTGAAAATTATAAAATATGGGGTAGATAACTCACATTAGTCCAATAAGAAATGCGCGTATTGTACGGTAGACGGCTCGAGTCAAAATGTCGTAGAACCTAATATAATTAATAGTTTTGGCTTAGGAATCGATAAACGGGAATATAATATTAATAGTTTTAGATATTTTGGACTATGGGAAGTATTTCTTATGTTTTTCATTATTAACTAATCAATAAAATCATAAATAATAGGAAAATATTAAGAGAAATTCATTAGACTTTTTATTTATGATTAACATGTTATATATGATATTCTGATAAGGTTTTAAAATTTTTGGACATGTGTAGCTATTTATTATCAATTTAAACCATTAAATAATCATTAAATCAGGAAAAATAAGCAAACATTCTTACAAAAATCTATAAATTTTGTCATGGAGTCTTTCAAATGTTAATAAGGTGCGAAAAATATAAAATCTAGTTTTTAACATACATAACTATATTTTGTAATTTATTTATCTACAACAAAATAAAATACAAAATAAGCATCAAATAGTAATATAAATGCATGAAACTTTATAAATCCACTTTACTCAATATATGGGTTGTTCCAAAATGTTCCCAGAATTTATTGACTGCAAACAGTATTTTATGTGAATTATTTCCCTATTTTATTGCAATAATTATAGTAATTCAATAAAAATAAGTTATTTTCTTAAAATTTCCAGAACTTCTTATTTTATTGATGGGATCTTTAGAAAAAACAGGTTTATGCATAAAATAAGTTTTAGATATTTTGGTGGATTTAATTTGTTTCATGTATGAATTTGGAACTTTTTAACAACATACCTTGATGAATGCTTCAATAGGGATGAAGATTTGAGTATGAGAGCTTGTTCTTGGCTGGAAAATTGATATTTCTTAGATGAATTTCGAGATTGAGAGGGAGAGAAAGGATAGAGAGGGTTTGAGTGGTGATGAGAATAATGTGTGGGGAGAAAAATGAAAGGAAAGATGATGAGAGGTGTGAGTGGGAGACCATGGGAATAACTTTTGACTTTAGGTGGTCTTCATAATTTCCCACTAGTACAAGCATCTCTATGTAATACACTAATTAATATAAGAATTTTATAAAATTTAATGTAGAGTTTATAAAAATAGAGTTTTATAAAAAAATAGGTTATTATTTGATTATAACAATCTACTTTGATTTGAAGTTTAATTACAGTATTCAAGTTTGACTCTTTTAATTTAATTAGAGTATCATACTTTGATTTGATTTTAATATGGTATCATAATTTAATTTGATTATAGTTATAACGTTATACTATGCTATTTTGCTATTAACATCAATTTATATCGTATTGTATAGGTTTTGATCCTATTAGCGTCAAGTAAATCTTGAGTAGGGTTTATTAAATTTCCCAATTGGGTTGGGTTGACCCGAATCCATTTTAGGCGGATGTCACACTTATAACATTGTCAATGTGAAGACAACTCATGGGTTGATCAAGGCGCTATCTGACATGTACGAGAAACCCTCGGCGTCGAATAAAGTTTTTCTGATCAGACAGTTGGTAAATTTGAAGATGATGGAGGGTAGTTCAGCAACTGATCATATAAATGAATTCAATTCAATATTGTCGAGGTTAATATCGGTTGCTATTAAATTTGAAGATGAAGTTCAGGCATTGCTGCTACTATCATCTTTGCCTGAAAGTTGGTCCGGTACGGTCACAGCAGTCAGCAGTTCAGTCGGAGGTGCTAAGCTGACGTTCGAAAGCATTCGAAATTTAATCCTTAGTGAGGATGTGCGTAGACGGAGTATCGGGGAATCTTCCAGTAGTATTCTAAGCGCTGAAGACAGGGGAAGGAAGTCCAACAAAGGAGGCGGTGGTAGAGGAAGATCAAAGTCGAGAAAGAGAGGTCAGTCAAAGAACAGGTCGGATATTACCTGTTGGAACTGCAAGGAGAAAGGTCACTTCAGAAATCAATGCCCAAAGCCTTCGGCAGACAAAGGCAAGAAGGAAGTCAATATGGCAGTAGATTCTGAAGATGATGCGCTCATTTGCTGTGTTGGAAACTCAACAGAATCCTGGATCATGGATTCTGGTGCGTCGTTCCATGCTAGTCATTCCAGAGAAGTAATGCAGAATTTCCGACAGTACAAAGGAAAGGTCAGACTAGCAGACAACAAGAGCCTGGATATTACAGGTGTTGGGGATGTGGTCCTCAAGACAACTTTAGGTACAGATTGGACTTTGAAGAATGTCAAGTTCATTCCTGACTTGAAGAGGATGTTAATATCCGTGGGGCAACTTGATGATGAAGGTCACCATGTTACATTTGGTGATCATCAATGGAAGGTGACACAAGGGAATTTAGTTGTTGCTAGAGGACAGAAGCGGGGTACACTTTATATGGTGGAAGTTTCTGATGCCGAAGCACACGCTGTTGAAGAAGTTGGGGCATCTACTCTATGGCACCAAAGACTTGGGCATATGAGTGAGAAGGGAATGAAGATGCTAGTTTCCAAAAGAAGAATACCAGAGCTGAAGACTGTGAAAGTCGATTTCTGTGAGCCATGTGTTTTTGGCAAACAGAATAAAGTTACTTTCAAGAAGGTTGGTCATCAGCCCAAGTCCGGGAAATTGGAGCTAGTTCATTCAGATGTCTACGGTCCCACTTCAGTTTCTTCAGTGGGAGGATCCCGATACTATGTCACGTTTATCGACGATTGCACAAGGAAGGTTTGGGTTTATTTCTTAAAGCAAAAGTCTGAAGTTTTCAGCACTTTCAAGAAATGGAAAGCTACTGTGGAAAATGAAACAAACTTGAAGATCAAGTGTTTCAGATCAGACAATGGGGGCGAATACAGTAGTAAAGAATTTGCTGATTACTGTGCTGACCAGGGAATCAGAATGCAGAAGACGGTTCCAGAGACACCTCAGCAAAATGGAGTAGCTGAGAGGATGAACCGTATATTGAACGAAAGGGCTAAGAGCATGAGACTGCATGCAGGTTTACCCAAGATGTTTTGGGCAGATGCGGTCAACACAGCAGCATATTTAATCAACAGAGGACCCTCAGTCCCCATAGGGTTCAAGATTCTAGAAGAGGAATGGCAAGGTCGTGATATTTCTCTCAAACACTTGAAGGTTTTCGGTTGTGTCTCTTATGTCAAAGTTAAAGACTCAAAGAGAGACAAGCTAGAGGCAAAAGCAAGGAAATGCATTTTTATAGGCTATAGGTTGGATGACATGGGGTACCGCTTCTGGGATAACCAAAATAAAAAGGTTATCAGAAGCTAGGATGTTGTGTTCAACGAGAACGTCCTATATAAAGATGAACTTGCAGAGAGCTCAGGCAGGAACAAGCCACCAAAGAAAGCAGAAAGTCAAGTCGAGTTTGAAGAAATCTCTGAAGATGACGTTTTGAAACCTATCAGTACTCCAGAGATAGGTGAAAGTTCAGGAAGCAGTGGGAGCTCTGATGTATATGGAGATAGTGGGAGCACATATGACAGTAGTTCTGAAGACGGGGTTGCAGATGATGCAGAGACCTCAACTTCTACTGTTCGTAGATCCACTAGAGTACGAAGACCTCCAGTTAGGTATTCTCCTTCAGCTAATTACTTATTGTTGACTGAGAATGGTGAACCTGAGTCCTATCCAGAGGCCTTAAGGATGAAAGATTCCATACAGTGGAAGAAGGCTATGGAAGACGAATTGAGCTCACTTGACAAGAACCAGACTTGGTCCTTGGTCAAGCTCCCAGCAGGGAAGAAAGCACTGCAGAACAAGTGGGTGTTCCGGGTAAAGGATGAGATTGATGGCAGTAAAAGATACAAGGCACGATTAGTGGTCAAGGGGTTCCAACAGAAAAGAGGGGTCGATTATAATGAGATATTCTCCCCAGTTGTGAAGATGACTACAATCAGAATGGTCTTGGGCATTGTAGCCTCTGAAGATCTCCATCTAGAGCAGCTAGATGTGAAAACAACTTTTCTCCATGGTGACCTGGAAGAAGACATCTACATGGTACAACCAGAAGGTTTTCCTACAGTCGGTAAGGAAAATCTGGTGTGTAAGTTAAAGAAAAGTCTGTATGGTTTGAAGCAAGCTCCAAGACAGTGGTACTTGAAGTTTGATAGCTTCATGCAAAGGAGTGGGTACCGCAGATGTGAGATGGATCACTGCTGTTACTTGAAGAAATTCAGCTCCTCTTACATCATCCTGTTATTATATGTTGATGACATGTTGATAGCTGGATCCGACATGCAGGAGATCAACAAGCTTAAGAAGCAGTTATCCAGAGAGTTCGAGATGAAGGACTTAGGGGCTGCTAAGCAGATATTGGGCATGAGCATAGCCAGGAACAGAGTTACCGGTACATTAAAACTTTCGCAAACAAAGTACATCAAGAAAGTTTTAGAAAAGTTCAGCATGGCAGATGCTAAAGCAAGAAGTACACCTTTGGGAAGTCAGAAACTCTCAAAGAAGCAATCCCCAAAGACAGAAGAAGACAAAGAAATGATGGCTAAAGTTCCTTATGCATCTGCAGTTGGTAGTTTGATGTATGCAATGGTATGCACAAGACCAGATATTGCTCATGCAGTGGGAGTAGTAAGCAGGTTTATGTCAAATTCAGGAAAAGAGCATTGGAAAGGAGTAAAGTGGCTGTTACGCTACTTGAAAGGAACAGCTGAGATTGCCCTATGTTTCAGGAGAAAGGGGGTAGTCTTAGAAGGGTTTGCCGATGCAGATTTGGGTGGATGTGTGGATTCGGGTAAGAGCACAACAGGTTATGTGTTCACAATCGGAGGTACGGCAATCAGTTGGATGTCCAGGTTACAGAAGAGTGTTGCTCTTTCAACCACAGAAGCAGAGTATATGGCTATTGCAGAAGCAGCCAAGGAGCTTATATGGTTGAAGAACTTCCTATCAGAACTTGGAATGCAACAGGAGGATTGTATACTGCATTGTGACAACCAGAGTGCAGTTCACCTAGCAAAGAATCCGGTGTTTCACAGTAGAACGAAACACATTCAGATGAGTTACCATTTCATTCGAGAGTTAATCAATGATGGAACTCTACATCTGAAGAAAATCCTTGGAACGAAGAATCCAGCAGATATGTTCACCAAGGTAGTTACCAGTGACAAGTTGAAGTTTTGTATGACTTCAACTGGCCTTCCAGAAGTTTGAAGAGGATGGTGTGGCAGATAATGAGAGAGAGTGTGATTAAGAAATATTACAAGACTTGGATGGCAGAGAAAGACTGAGTTGTTCAAGCCTCCAAGTGGGAGATTGTTAGAAGAATGGAGGCTTTTCTTTTAGTCAACAAATGGTGAGATCATTCCTTACATACATGAAGGAAGGAATTCAAATATGGTGTTTAAGAAATGAATTCTTTATTCATTGAGTTGGTGAAAACAAGCTATAAATAGCCTTCATGTTCACCATATTTCATGCACCAAAAACACAAACACACAACAAACACAAATAGATAGATAGATATATCAATAGCCTTTTGTGCAGAGTCCAGTTTGGCAGCCAAAAGTGCGAGTGATATTTTCTTGTGAGTGGTCAGACTACAAGTGCAGTTTAGCCTTGTATGATTGTAGTGTTTTCTTGGTGTTAATAAAACTCTCTCTCTCTCGTTCGCCCGTGGACGTAGGTCGTGATCCCGTGACCGAACCACGTTAAATATTTTGTTCCGATTTTACATTTTCGTTTACCGTTTTTTTGGTAATTTTTATTCCGCTAGTGTCACCGAAATCAAATATCGATTTGTTTGAAGTGCTTAACTCGTTTTGTTATATCCCAACAATACGATTGGCAAGCTACTCAACAATCGAAATCCCTCAAGATTTGAGTTCGTTGAGATCTTCCGATAACTCATCAGTCGCAGCAGATCCGTCCTTCTTCTTCTTTTCTTTTATGAGCTTGAGGCGGCGGCGCTTCTCCCTGGCCACATTCCGGGGGATCTCGCTCAGTGAAATCTGTTTCAACAGGACCCTGCGTTTCTTCCACAGCGACGTTGAACGTTTGGGAGGCGGCAATTGAATCATGGATTGGTTAATCTTTCTCTGATCAATAAATTTCATCAGCAGCGTTCGTTGATATCCTCTTCAAAGGATTTTGATTTTTCTTTTTTAAATTGATTTAATAAATAATACATTAAAAGAAAAAGAAAAAAGAAATTAAAAAGGGTATTTTAGTCTTTTTACCTAGCCAAGGGACTAAATGTGTAAGCAAAAGTGTAGTTCAGGGACCATCAGCATGGAAAAACGAAACGATAACCAAAAGTGAAATTTCATGCAAACCATAGAGACCAAAATTGTAATTTACTTTTAAAATTATGTGGATTTGTTTGATCTACTTCACCACTTTATTGTTGCAAACCTAATATCTATTTTGATTCTTTTTGGTATAGCATTATATGACCTTGCAGAAGCTGAAAGTTTAAGAAAGAGATCGAGAAAAATGAGGAGAACATTGGACTTATACAAAAACAAAGGATGCTACTAATTATACCTCTTATTTTCTGATTTTACCCATTTATCATTATTTGGTAGGTAAACTGTATTTATTACTTTAGAATCTAGATTTACTGCACCAATAGTATTTTAGTCAACTTCTTGAAAATTAAAACTAATTAAAATAATTAAATTATAATCATTCTTTTATATTACTAAATTAAAAATATGTTTTTTCTGAAAAAACACTTACGAACATTACAACGGATTTTTTTTCGAAACAAAAACATTCTTTTTCCATGAAGCACCATTACAAGATATTCTATCCGTTTATTTACGGCTTTATTTACGAAAGCACATTTACACCATTTGCTTTTATTTCAATACTTATTAATATTTTTGTTGTTGTTTTTTGAGACGTGTAGATTTTATAAATCAAATTTTAAATGGATTTTTGTTTTTTGAAATTTAATATGTTGTTATTATTAATCTTTAAATTTATATTTATTTGGTTGTTTTCTTACTTTTAAATTTATAAATCAAATTTTAAGTCGGACCGATGAGATCGATGGATGGTGAAGTCGAGTGTGAGAGACGACTAGTGAGATCGACCGACGGTGAGGTCTATTGTGTGCCCATGATGTGATTGTATTGTGTCGGCGATAAAATTTATTTTATTTTATTAATTGTATATAATAAAAAATATTAATTTGTATAGTAAAAAATAGATCTAATAATTATTAGTTAATAATTTATATAAATAATAATTATATATAAAATAATTATAATTAATATTAATACCAAAAATATATATAATGATTATTAGTTAATAGTTGTATAATGATTATAAAATAATTAAATTATTATGTAATTATTATGGTTAATTTAGGAAGGGAAACACCAAATAAACACCCCAATTATACTTCATATACACTCTAAATGTAAGTCAACTTTTTTTGTTGCAATTATTAAGAGGTAAATTCTAGAAAGTAAAATGGGTATAAGGCTGGAGGGAGTGGTTAGCATGTTCAGCACATGCTAAACTATGACACGTCCGCATTCAGCAAGTTTAGCACATGCTGACCAAAAATGGTGGTAGTAGTCAGCACATGCTGAACTTCATGCTAAACTATTTTATTAAATCTATTTTTTAAATTATTTATATTATTTATATTATTAAAACCAAATATAAAATAAAAAAGTACCATCTCATTAAAATTAAAATGCATTACATTAAAATTAAAAACATAAATTAAAAACATAAGTTAAAAACATAAATTAAAACTTAAAACAAAAAAATTTAAACTACAAACTACGCATCGAACTGATATCCCAATTGCCTCGCTGCATCCTTCTTCATTTCCATCGC